>OX383309.1:14959621-17687121 GCA_947523025.1 Dryobota labecula
CCTATAAAACGTCTATGGTCTTAATATTCTGTGATATGTCTGATTTTGTATTTTAAAGTTAAGTGTTGCTTTCTATTTTTAAAGTTAAGATTTTAAGTGTTAGCCGTAAGTTGATTTTTCAATTTATTTGGTGTGTGTTTGCAAACCACTACTGTATTGGGGCCATCCTGTAAAGATAGTGTGTGTAAGTTTAATAAATAAATAATAACATTGTATTATAGTTGATAAACAAGTTCTCCCATACATTCCAACTAAAATGTTAGTTTGCACTCACAATATTGAGAGATTTACCATGTTATAAAAATATTTTTTTCTTGTAAGCCATAAATTGTTTGGCAAATTTACATACTTAGATTTGGTGTCGCTAGTCGGGTCCTGGGCATGAACAGAAGTCATCTATAGCGACTGCTGCTTACTGCTGATTTTTTGACATATATGCTGGGTGCTGGGCAGCGAATGGGTTAACATTTAAATATAACTAACAAAATTCAACAAAACTCTTGCGAATTCACTCAAATTGCACGAAAATATGTCAATTCTCTCATGCACTTCGTTTAGTACACACACATTGTTAAGTTTCTGCTTAGGATAAATTCATCCCAACCACGGAACCCTTCATTGTGCGTGGTCCGACACGCACTTGGCCGGTTTTTTTACTAATTAAGGTGTCATCACAAGATATAACACTAAATAGAAGTGTATAACAAAACCTTATGCTACTGTGTCGTGTGGAACAAACTGGTTTCAACGGGAGGAAGATGTGCGTCTTATCTATAGTCTTGACACACTACCGGTTTTTAATTTTAAATTTTTAGTAGGCAATAGTGTTTGGTGATGCCTTGTTTCACGTGAAATGGAATTTTAAAATTATGTAGTTCTAATTTTTTTTTTTTGAAAAACGTTGCCCCACACTAGGATTTCTCCTGTATCGTGGGTGCGTTTACAAACATTTAAACTCACATACACAAACAGCCAGACCCGGAACAACTACTTGTAGATCATACAAATATTTGTTCCGTGCGGGAATCGAACCTGCGACACGCAGCGCAGCAGTCAATCGCTTAACCACTGCGCCAACCGTGCCGTCGAAAATATAATATCTACAGTCTCGGTAATTCTGCACTAATTCAGACACAAGGGAGCCGGATTAGTGGAATATAAGAAAATAATGCCAAATATTGTGACATTGTGTGTATATTTCTTATTTCAGAAACAATAAAATTAATGTTTCTTGAAATAAGCCGTTATAACCTTTCGTTTTTTGCCCGCCAGCCCTTGTTTAAAAACTTCTCACGTAGATATCTGAGAACTATCAATTCTTGTGTAGAAACTGCATTTTCTTCTGCCCAAGTGTATTAAACTAAATTATCACCGAAAATCAATCTAAATAAATCTCGTGTTTACGATTTTGAATTACGATTTTTACGAAACTGACCTAGCAATACAAAAAATGAGAACTAATACAGTGTGGATGTTACCGGACGGTTGGTACTGGACGTGTCGGTGTATTGAAGTGCCGGATTACTGAGATTCTACTGTATCAAGACTTTTAACTGGAAATCGTTACAGGTATGGAAAGATGTACGACGTACACATCTGCCACTACATAAACTACATTTGTACAAATAAAAGACTAAACTTTAAGTTATCATCATCTGAAATTGTTATAGTATAGGTACTCGTAATGTATGTATAACCTAGCAAACAGGGCATTGGCTCACCTCACATAGAAAGTGGTCATAACCGCGTATAAAATTGTGTGTTCAAGTGGTTAAATTACTGGTGACTGTTTTTTAATACTGTGCAAAGTTTAAAACAAAAGTAGACAAATAATGTCTCATGTGCTTTTTTTTCACAGTTTATTTTTACATATAATTAATTAATTTTTAAGTAATAATAATATGTATATAAAAAATGGGAGGGGAAAGAATCAAAGGACATTAAAAAATTCGCCCGCATCGCTGTCAACAGGAAAAGTGCCCAAAAGGCTGGCAGCATTGCCACTTTGTATGGCAATACTGATTCTTTAACCAAGAAATAGGTCAACCTTCTGGTCACGTGAAGAGTTGACCATCCGCTTGGCGATGTCTCGAAAAATTAAGTGGGCACTCGGACCCCAGGGTCCTATAGACCGGTCCGGTAGACCTTCGAATAGGCTATGCTGGTTGAAAGCAAGTAAAAGTTGTAGTAATTTAAAATATTAATTTGCTGGTGATCACGCCCTTAGTTGCTTAGTGGTATCGCGTTAACCATTATCGGGGTTGTGGAGGTATATATATATATAGTGTTCCATGTAAAATACTTGTATTCAGCTGCACCCGGTTAGACTGGAAGCTGATTGACTGACGCTCTTAGTAGCTAAGATAATCTTGAACACAATAAAAACATTTTGTGGCTAGAAAGGATACGTTAAGCAAAAAGCCATCGTATGCCTAATCATCCCAAAAACGATTACCCAGTTTCAAATCAAGACTATGAATACAGCCCCTCTATCTAAACTTTAACAAACTTTATAATTATTTTGTTAGACACAAATAACATGTTTGTGATCAGAGACGCCACAAATTGTAGACAACGCCGGGTTATTTGCTTCTATTATAGTGCTAGGTAGCTGCAGGCTGTATCATGAATGATTTGCAGCGATTCCATTGATTATCAGGCTGATTTTATAATGAGGGTGTGACAGGGTTTGTGGAATATTTCGATAGTTAAAGGCAGGTTTTGACCACATAGGAGTCACTAGTTCTTACGCGAAACGTAAAATTTCTATGATTTTCAATCAAAGTGAAAGAAAAGCATTTATTTCAAACTACAGACAGACAGACAGACAGAGTTACTTTCACATTTATAATATTAGTATGGAGTATGGACTAAAATAAAAACTATCACAGCTAAGTAGGCTTTCCAAGTTTCCGAGTAATAGTCGACCAATTTACATTTACAGTTGAAAAACATGTTCTCCCATACATTCCGTATGGAACAACATGTTTTTCAACTATAATGTTAAGTTTGATTTTGGGATAAATTCATACCAACTACGGAAGACTTCATTTTGCGTGGTCCAACACGCACTTGGCCGGTATATTTAATTTTCTTTTTTATAATGTAATTTTTAATATTTATTATTTAAGTACATTCAAATATAAGTTACTAGCTGACCCGACAGACTTCGTTCTGTCAAAAGCGTATAATAAACTCATAAAAACTAATAGTATAAACTCCACTACTCTACCCTACCCTACCCTACCTACCCTACCTACCTACCTACCTACCTACCTACCTACCTACCCTACCTACCTACCTACCTACCTACCTACCTACCTACCTAACTACCTACCCTACCCTACCTACTAATATTATAAATGTGAAAGTAACTCTGTCTGTCTGTCTGTCTGTATGTTACGTTTTCACGCCTACACCGCTGGACCGATCGTCATGAAATTTGGTAGAGATATAGCCTGGGATATGGAGAAGGACATAGGCTACTTTATTACGCGATAACCGACATCTACGCGGGCGGAGACACGGGCAAAAGCTAGTTTATATATAAATGTTTATATGCATAAAAAAAAATGATATGTAGGTAAATGATTTATTGAAGGTTTGACTTTACTGATTCAAGGAAAATGTGCCGTTCACGATAAAATATTAAAGATTTATGATCGTTTGGCATACAGTGTGCAATTTGACAGAACTTTGAATTACGTCGATATTCATGTAAACCAGCGATATGTGAAAAAAAAATCACAACAGTAGCATATATTATATAACTAAATTAAAAGGAAAACTACCACAGCTAAGTAGACTTTACAAGTTACCGAGTAATATATGACCAACTTACATTTACAGCTGAAAAACATGCTTTCCCATACATTCCGTATGAAAGAACATGTTTTTCAACTATAATGTTAAGTTTGATTTTGGGATAAATTCATACCAACTACGGAAGACTTCATTTTGCGTGGTCCAACACGCACTTGGCCGGTATATTTAATTTTCTTTTTTATAATGTAATTTTTAATATTTATTATTTAAGTACATTCAAATATAAGTTACTAGCTGACCCGACAGACTTCGTTCTGTCAAAAGCGTATAATAAACTCATAAAAACTAATAGTATAAACTCCACTACTCTACCCTACCCTACCCTACCTACCCTACCTACCTACCTACCTACCTACCTACCTACCTACCCTACCTACCTACCTACCTACCTACCTACCTACCTACCTAACTACCTACCCTACCCTACCTACCTACCTACCTACCTACCTACCTACCCTACCCTACGCTACCCTACCCTACCTACCTACTTACCTACCTACCCTACCCTACCCTACCCTACCTACCTACCCTACCCTAAAAAAAAAAAAAAAAAGTTGCTATAAACCTCACGGAGCCCGAGACCTTTCCAACGAATGCAAAACCGTGGAAATCGGTTCGTGCGTTCTGGAGTTATAGCGTCAGGAAGGAAAACCCGACTTATTTTTATATAGTAGATAATAATAATAATAATCATTTATTTCAAATTAAAAGTCTAACAAATAAATATACAAAAAAAAAAACAAAAACAAAGAAAAACAAAGGAACACTTCCCTAGTAGCATTTTTCGTTGGCATTTAGTTGGGCCACCTTCAGAGTTATGTGGCCCAACCAAACGCCAACAAAAATGCTACTAGGGTTAGGCGCCGAAGTATTCGTCCGCATCGCTGTAATTTTTTATACTTTTATCATTGTGTGTTTAGTTTAGTTTGTGATATTCCTGTGCGAGTCACAATAAATATTTTGTCTTTCTTTATTTCAAAAATTAAACTTATTTAAATAATGTTTGTCTATAATAAATAAGTTTGTCTGTATATCCCACCATAATTCGGAAACACAAATCTAACAATTCAACACCTTTCCTTCTGAAGGCGTCCCGGATCCGGAAGTCACTCGTTTCCCGCCAAAAAACGCGCGTAATTTTTTCCACCGACGCTTAAGCCTTTATGACGTAGCTTCCGGTTGGATTTCCCGTGACGTCACGTGTCGCGTGACGCACTTCCGGTAGGATTATGTTATGAATTTACGATGTGGTTTTATTATTTTTGGGCTTTTAAATTAAATGAATAAGCTGGTTTTTGTTTAGTGTGTGGGTTTTAGAGTGATATTACACAATTTCCACAATTTGCAAACACGTCTGATGAAATTGGTAGTACCAAACTATGTTAAAAATAAATACCGTGACAATTATACAGGTTTATTTAAACACTAGCTTTTGCCCGCGGCTCCGCCCGCGTGGATGTCGGTTATCGCGTAAAAAAGTAGCCTATGTCCTTCTCCATATCTCAGGCTATATCTCTGCCAAATTTCATGACGATCGGTTCAGCGGTCAAGGCGTGAAAACGTAACATACAGACAGACAGACAGACAGACAGATAGACAGACAGACAGAGTTACTTTCACATTTATAATATTAGTATGGATTGCAAAGTGTTACCAGTTCTAGCCCGCGCTGAGTACTTGTTTCTCATAGAACATTTTGACAACATTAAGATCCAGATTCCAGTGAAATACGATGTGAATACCCGTCAGTCAAAATTAAAATCACTTCTAGTGCCACGTAAAAATTTTTTTTTATGGTAGACGCACCGCATCTTTCACAATACCTTATTTACTAAACCAAATACCTTTAGACATTCGCGACTTAATCAACAGTAACAACGTAAAACACAAGCTCAAAGAATACTACAACTCCATTTTACCATAATTTATCAATAGCGCGTTGAGTAAATTCCAGACCATGGCATGCTAAGACAGACCCCATGGGTCTAATAGTGGAGGTGAAACGCCGGGGCGTAACTCCGTTGCCGCGAGAAATCACGGCACAGCGGACTGAGCTCCCGCGGGATCTCATGACGACATGGAGGGTGTGATTTTCGCAACCCAGCGATGGGCACGCCACAATTGTGGCGATAAGTCCCCTCTTTGAGGAGTGGCTAGAGAGGCGCCACGGCGTTATCACCTTCCGCCTGACACAAGTCCTCACCGGACACGATTGTTTCGGGAGGTTCCTGTTCAGGATAAGGCGGGAGGAAACGCTCGGGTGTTACCACTGTGTGGATCGCCCGGAGGACACGGTGGAGCAAACGGTGGAGGTCTGCCCGGCTTGAGCAGAGCAACACCGTGTCCTCACGGAGGCGATCTCTCGCGTCCGACCCTGATCCAGGTTTCGGAGCGAGAGTGCATAGGAGGCAGTTACCTCCTTTTTCGAAGGAGTAATTCTTGCGAAGTAGGAGGCGGAACGCATGAGGGAGCGGCAGTCTGTGCGCCCTCACGCCCCTAGTTACCGCAGGAGACGCCCTGGGTGGCGGGAATCGGTAGCCGATTCCCGGCCACCGTAGGTGCGGGCTTTTGGATGGCGAGCTATGGCCAGCTTACCGTCTGGTAAGGACCAGGCCCGGGAAGACGGCGCGTTGTGTTCCACGTGCGCCTCAAAGAGATGGCAGCACGCACTGACGGGGTCCGCCAGGACCGGTGCCTGCCAGGGTTGCGGGTTTGTCCGAAAGGGATACCGTGGCCCTGGCACACAGGCAACTGAAGGAACACGGGTGGATTTTAGTCAGTAAAAGTCTGACACGTTCAGTAAGTAAAAGTCTGACACGCCCTCCCGCTCCGCCCACAGCGGGAAGAGTTATTTCATAATATCCCAGCCAAAAAAAAAAGAGGTCTAATAGTGTGCTTTGTTTAATTATAAGGAAACAACTTGTGTTTTTAAATAAATAATTAGTTAATACACGCTTTTTTCTCACACGCTTGATTGAGCCGTTTTTCATAATTCCTTCTCAGTCACGAGATAATATGTTTTTAAAGGCGTGGCGCTAGTGGACCGGTGACAGCGCTCTTAAGGAAATACAGCCGTAATGTTATGTTACGTTATCAAACCAAAAAATTTCTTTCGAGTTCCACTAGTTGGTTTAGAAATAGGAGTATAACTTTCAGCGGCGACAGAACTATGTATTTACGAAATGCCAAACAACAATTGTTTGTGGTGCTTCGCCGTGGACATATTTTTGGTGACATTTTCGCTTTGTGGGTTAGACATTAGGTATTTTAAGTGTTTGACTTTGAAAATTGTTTAATAGTTGTTAATGATATTAGGGCTTTGGCCCCCTTATTAGAATTTTAACAAAGCGGGGTGGGACGAGGCTAAATAATAATATGGTCGATTTTCAAGGTTAAGCAAGGTTTTATACCCAGACCGCCTCCGTACCTCGGAAACCTCGTTGCGGGTAGTCAGAAGCCCGAACGTCTGAGAACCAGTCTTACCTAGGGTTATCGTATCACCCCTACTGGTAACTATTAGACCGGTTAGACTGGCCTAGACATAGTTGGGAAAAGGCTAGGCAGATCTTGATGAATTTTATGAACGTTAAATTGCTATGAATAGAGTTTTTTTTTGCCATTGTGGCGGTATCAATAACGCCACATGCGAACTACGCATCAAAGACCTGACGTCACAATTCCTGCATCGCGCTATCAGAGTTTACCGCGCGACTAGCATCCTCCCTTTATAGAGTATGAGTGAACTTTACACCCTGTTCCTCATACCACTAAACCATATTAAATACCCTTCTCATAACTATTGTTATTTATACTGTAGGTATTTTGCAAGTAAAGATTATTTTTGAGTTTCTCTACATTTGTAGTTGTATTTTAAAAAAAAAATCTGCTTGCTAAAGTAAGAAAATTAATAAAAATATTTATAGCTCTACAAGACTCCTACCTACCGCTACCCTGTAAAAGGGAAGCGTGAAGTAGCACTGAAACAGTCGATTCGCTCCGGAATGCAATATCTTTGAGCTAAGACCGAATAACTCCGAGGAATTCCGAACGAATATACCTACTAGTTATCTACGGCTAGACGTATACAGGGTAACTTTTTTAACAGATAACATACTATTGCAGATGTAGGTACTGGCTGTTATAAATAAAAAGATTGATTACTAGAATAATGATGTATTAAAGCAAAAAAGTAATACCGTCGTCGTCGTTGCGGCGTCAGACTGTCAGTTATTCCAAAGTTTTGAGTTTTCACTTCTGTCGGCCAAATTTTTTTTTGGCTAGAAACCCACATGGATATCCTCAGAACACCCTACCAAAGTTTCATCACAATCTGATCAATGGTTTAGCAACGCATAGAGGACAAACATACAAATTTTTTATATAGATAGATAGATAGGCAGCAGCAAGTACTATTTAAAAATATAACACAGATATCCCAGTTTAAATCACCCTGTATACACGAGCTGGTGTTTTCAACTGTTATGCTGTAGAACATCTAAGGAAGTTTCTTGTTTTATACTTGGTTCCTTAAAGAAAACACAAGGCGTTTTATTAACCAATCGTTAATTACTTAAATGTTTCACAGGATTTTTTACTGTAAAAGCACGTGGTAAAATGTTCGTCAGCATTTTTGGAAAAGAATAGCTGTTGTTCGCAGCTTCGCACGCGTGAAAAATATAAATAACTTATTCCAAGTGTGAGGCAACGTTTAAAAAAAAAAAAAAATTGGGAAAAAAAAGGGAAGAAATAAGAAGTTTTATATTTAAAAAAAAAATGCCAGTGAAAGTCGCGTTAAAATCGATCCAGCCGTTTCGGAGATAAGCTGGAACAAAGAGACAGACAGACAAAACAAAAAAAAAAAACAAAAAATTACAACTACCGTACATAGTTTCATATGCATTGAGTAAAAAGCTGTTTTTTAAACCCACAAAAGTGACCCCCATATTGAAAATTGCGTTGTTTAGGTCCAGTAGATTCGGAGTAAATCGGATGTGACAGACAGACAGACACACGAGTGATCCTATAAGGTTCCGGTTTTTCCTTTCGAGGCACGGAACCCTAAAAAGTGTAATATTTTGACTGTCACGACACTTTTGCTGTAATATGTGGGTTTGTGTGTTTACAAGCGCATGTCTATGTATTTGTATATCGTCGTCTTAGGGTGAAACCTCGGGAATGCAATTTTGGTAAATTTTTATTTTATTACATTTTTTGAAAAAAAACCTCGCAACGCACGTCGTAGCTTCACGCAAATAAGTTTTGCAACATGTAACGTTATCTATGACGAGTTTAAATGTTATGAATGCACACTAAAAGACAATTTGAAGAAGCTGTGCTAGTAAAATTTTACAAGACGCAGCCAGCCAATCTATTCTGTAAAAATCTCACCGTGAAAACTCAGGTGAAGTGAGCATCAATACATAGTGTCAATCCCTAGCGTCAATGGAATGACAACTCACTTCACCTGTGTTTTCACGGTGAGTTTTTTACAGAATAGACAGGCTTTTCTCCCTCCGTAATGTTGCCTGTAGGGTAGGTAGGTAGGTAGGTAGGTAGGGTAGGTAGGGTAGGGTAGGGTAGGGTAGATTAGATTAGTGGAGTTTATACTATTTGCTTTTGACAGAACGAAGTCTGTCGGGTCAGCTAGTAATATATATATTTCTCGACGGCTTGTGTGGCCAAGTCAGAGGCCCATGGGCGGTATAAGAACTCTGACACCAGGTTGAATGAAAATGAAATAAAATATTTTGATTTTGGTTCCGTACTTCTTTCTCCGTATGTAATTAGGTACGTGAGTAATTTACAGAGTAGCTTCTTTTGTACTAGCTGCTGACCGCGGCTTCGCGTGGACGAATTCATTTTCAATCAATTTCAATTCCTTCAATTTTATTTATTGAAGTGTTTATTTTTTTGAAGTGTCTGTTTGTAATGTAACTTTTTTTTTATCCACTCGGTTGATTCCGAGGACAGCAGCTAATCGAAAAAAAAAGTAGTCTAAGTTACTATAAGTATATTTTTCTCTAAAATCTCTGAATGGTGATAAAAATTTCTCGTGTAAAAGTGAGTCTTCTGAAGCCGTTTTTCTTTAACTGACATACCCTTACTGCGCAGTCTCAAAAATCCATCCTGTCTACTAACTTAAATTTTGGGACCTAAAGACATTCATACCAGGTTTCAAACCTAGGTTTTAAACCTCTAAACCACAACAAGGCGATACCTGTACGTAAAATATATAAACAAAGTTTAAAATAAATACCTAATGTTATACTGAACCGCCATTTTATTTCTGCTACTCGTACGTCACATTCGCTGGATGTCAAAGGGAATTCTGAAAATTTCAATTTCCAACGATTTTGGTGAATTGCATCCAGTTTCTGCAGAGCTACGATCAAAATGGGGTAGAATTGGTGGAAATAGATTTAACTTAACTCCATGTACAATGTGGAGACAACAGTACGATAATAAATGAAAACATTTGACAATACTAATACATACATAAGCTCACGCCTGCTTATCATGACGGTAGGCAGAAACCATAGAACCCCACCTGCTATGCTCATTACCCCTCCTCCTCTTCCTCCTGCTCCTTTGCACCCTCTTTTTCTTTGTCCTTTGCTCTTTGCTCATTTTGCTTTGTTTACGTTCATACATCTGGTCATACACGCACGCCAGTTGCGAGTCCTACGCAGCTGACCGTTCTGAAGAACAGCACCAATTAGGTCACTGTAATTATATCCTCCTAGGACGTCACCTATGCAGCTCGCCGTCCGGTAAGGAACAGGCCCGGTTCGACGGCGCGTTTTGTTCCACGCGCGCCTCAAAGAGATGTCAGCACGCACTGACGGGGTCCGCTAGGACCGATGCCTGCCAGGGTTGCGGGTTTATCCGAAAGGGATACCGTGGTCCTGGCACACAGGCAACTGAAGGAACACGGGTGAGTTTTAGTCAGTAAAAGTCTGACACGCCCTCCCGCTCCGCCCAGAGCGGGAGAAGATATTTGATAATTTCACACCCAAAAAAAAAAGGGCGTCCCCTAATAATAACAATACTAATGCATGGAATTATTTTGAAACTCAAACAAATCCTAACATCGAAATTGAAAACGAGATTTTTTCAAACAAACTAAATAGTTGTGATGGGACGATTATGGATTTTGCCAATCTTTGACTAGCTCTAGTGAGTCATTATAGCTAGTCAAAGATTGGCAAATCTAGAGATGTTACGAATATTTGCATTCGCATTCGCTTATATTTTTTTTTTTACATACTTCCTTGCCATAATCTTTTCATTATTTGACATTATTTACCTACAAATCGAATTCCAATTCTTTATTAGTGGCTTTTGTTGACATGATATTTATTCAGATATGTTACTGTAGTTGAAATTGCAATCATGTCATTAATCTTTTATATACTTAGATTACTTTCTATTTTGTGAATGTGAGAACGTTGTAGACCTAGTAGAGTGTAGATTTGTTGGCACTTTTCTATTTTGTTAAGTACCTGGTAATTGTTGAAAGGCCTACACTGTCCTCCCATACCAATTATCACTGTTATTTGATAATATTGTAAAGCCAATTATTTTTAAAAGAGTAACCGTGGAGTTTCTTGCCGGCTCTTCTCCATAGGAAACGACTAATTGGAACCGTGCACCTAGCTTCTGACGTTTCATAAGTGCCCATGTAGGTTTATGTGAAATAAAATATTTTGATTTTGATTTTTCGATTATGCGAATGATTCGCATCATTTTAAACATTCGCATTCGCATCAAGCGATGCGAATGTTTTGCGAATGCGTATGTGCACGCATGTGTAGTGGTACTATTCTGTAAAAATCTCACCGTGAAAATTAAGGTGAGGTGAGCTTGTGGCGATTAACACCTCGTCCACCCGAATGATCGAATGATCAGATAACATCACTACGATAGTGACACATCACTACTATTACGGCCTTTGACAGGAGGATTATTTTTCCGAGTTGAGACAGATAAATGTAATCCATTGATATAATCATAATCCTCACTATTTCTACTGTGCTGGCTATCACTATTATCCTGATTGTGTCGATTACATAGTTTACGTAACAAAATTTGTGAACGTTCCTGGTGGATTAAACATAACCTATGGACCACAGTGATTTAGTTTTATTTTATTATTCGGGAGCAGCTAACTCTTCAAGCTTGAGGTGAGCTGTCAATAATGTCAATCTATAACATGTAGTGCTATTCTGTAAATATCTCACCGTGAAAACTTAGTTAAAGTGAGCTTGAAGTGAGCTGTTGTGTGTGACAGTCAGGTGTAACAGGTGTAATAACAACTCACTTTAAGCTCACTTCACCTAAGTTTTCACGGTGAGCTTTTTACAGAATAGACCAGTCGTGTCGTGTCTCGCCTGGCGGCCGCGCGTTTGGTCGATCCTCACACGCGCGGAAGTCGTAGGCATCACGTGTTTTATTCGACCAATAGAAAGCGTTTCTTTTTCGCTTCCCTCCGCTCGATTCCTATTATAAAGTAATAAAAATAATGACTTAAGTTGAAAAGGTTTTTTTAACTGTTATTCCTGAAAATTCGCATTCGCATTCGCACATTCGCATCCCGAAAATTCGCATTCGCGAATGTGAAAAATATGACATTCGTAACATCCCTGATAGTGACTATACTACTGGATATATTTGATTGAATTTTTGTATGCAGACTGGGAACATCGTTACGCATATACGCAGTTTAATTTGTTGTGGTATTGTCGTCTCCATCTGGTATATTTCTGTTTAACCCATCTCTAATCGTAAAAAACAACTAGCTCATGCCCGCGGCTTCACCCGTGTGGCTTTAAAAAAATTAAAAGTAGCCTAAGCCAAATCGGTCCAGCCGTGTCGGAGATTAGTCGGAACAAACAGAGAGACAGACAGACAGACACTGATTTTAAAAATTGATTTTTGTTATGAAGACAGTATTTACGTTGATATCGACGGTTAAAAGGTAATAAGCGACATTTTGGTCGAAAATTAGTCATGAATGCCATCCTACTTAAAATAAGACTAAGTCTTATGCCCTATTGCATTTTAACCGTCGATATGCATTTAATAAAAAGCTATTATTTTGACATTACAAACAGACACATCAATTTTATTTATTTGTATAGATCATTTAAATAATAAGTCGGTAAAAATTTATTAAAACCTCCCATCTAGAAACTCGAGCTTTATCTGGTATGAAATAGGATGCTTCGAGCGAACAAAGAATCCCACGTACAAACATAGATAGAACACTCACACCATACACACACACCATAAAAATTACAGATTTATATGTAGAAAATTTGACAAGGAGTGACACAATGGGCGGTCTTATCACTAAAAGCGATCTTTTAAAGACAACCTACCAGGGCCTCAAGTCTGCTATTACAATAGTGTCAGAATGGTCTATCATTGATTCCATAATTGTTGATATTGACAAGTTTGGTAATCTACTAATATAATGCCGTCATTATGACTTTCCAATGGTCAGTCACTGACACTCCATTGAAAGAATTGGTAATCTCGTACATAATGACAAATGAAACTTCCCACTAAACTTCCAACTTCCTACTACTTCAGATTGCTTATAACACTAATAAATAATATGTAAAAATATATATAAATGAAATCTGGCATGAATAAATGTTCAAAATGCCATTGTAATACAATTATATTACGAGACCATTGACCGACCAGTGATCGACCATTATGAATTTAGCAGATTACGAACTTTTAGCAAAATGACAATGGGATCGTGTTGGAGTTACGAATTTATAAAAATAGCAGACTTGGGCCCCTGGGTTCTTTTAGATACCTACGCGTGAAAAACATGACTGTCTTTCCTGACCCCGTCACTTGTCCCTAAAGGTTCATTAGAAAACCAGCGTCGACAGCTTTTTTTTGGCGTAGCCGTGAGGCACTCATTATTGTTGTAAAACATAATTTTCACTTTTTATTTTGTACTTGGTATTTTGTGTTTCACGAACTGTGACCAAATAAACATTATTGATGTGATGATGATGATGATGGGGCTCCCTTTTCCGCACTTTGAATCCCTTTTGGTCCGTTGTGCGTGGGGATTCTGGCTAACAGAGCCAGCTTAGCTCCGTCCAAAAGCACAGAAGCTTCCTGGAAGCTTCATTATTGAAGTGAAAACTTTAGCCGTGTTGAGCGATTTTCGGTAGAGGAAAAACTAATGGGTTCACGTCGCCGAAATACGCGACCTGTTCGAAATGAAATGATATGAAGTCGTTGATTCTATGAATAGGATATCGGAATCACTTTTACACGTCTTATTTAAAAATAAAATATTAAAAAAATAAGCTAGATAAAGTCGACATTTTTTATCTGACTACCCCTGAAAAGAAATGGCGAAACAAACTCAGGGGTCAAGTCTCTTTTAAAGTCCAGACATAATCTTGGTCAGATCATGTGAGAACCATGTAGATCCGTATCTGAAATGGTCTTTTGAGGAAAGAACCATACAATTTTCAGTGGACCTGTCTAGTCAGTGCAAGCATTAGTCAGTAATCGTGTAGCTCAACTCAGGATTTACAGTCGTGACGTGTTGCGATTGCAACAGAATGTCAGTTATTCCAAAGTCAAAGTATTTATTAGTGCGATTTTTGGTGATATACTCAAAAATCTACCCTTTATGGGCATACACATTATTAATTTAACAATATTAAAAATTACATAAGACATTATAAACGATACAATTCTAACAAATTCAATACAATTCTAATAAATCTTTAGATAGGAATATTACATTAAGACAAGGCAGCGTGAGTATTTTGAGGGAAGTAAAATGTGGTTTGCAACTTTCTGTTGATTTCAGATTGCATATAGACCTAATGCACCTCTTTTGTGCTTTAAAGATATCATGCTTTTCGCATGAATTTGCCCAGAAAATGACTCCGTAACGTAGTATGGAGTCTACATAGCCATAATACTCGGTTACGACAGCTGCCTGATTTACAGTCTTTTTCAGTTTGTGAAGAGCAAAGGCAAACCTGCTTAACTTTTTAATTAGGATGGATGCATGTTCTTTCCACGTCAGTTTAGAGTCTATTGTCAATCCTAGAAATTTAATATGTCCTACTTCTTCAATTATATTATTATTAAAAGATATATTAATGTCAGGAGTGGTAATTCTTTGTCTAAATTGCATAATTTTAGTTTTATTTAGATTTAATACTAAGTTATTTTGTTCAAGACAGTCTACTGATTCTTGTAATGCGTCTTTAATATCACATTCATAGTATCTATTTTTATTAATTTTCAAAGTTTTGAGTTTTCACTTCTGTCGGCAGTCCTTATTACTGCCTATTTTTTCTTTCTTTCTTTGCTCTCGTGCAGTCGCGTAAATAGGCAGTTGATTTAATAAGTAGGTATTTTCACTTACTCTAAAATTTATAGCTCTTAACAACGATTCAATTCGACATAGTTTAAAAATCTATCAAATGCCGGACAGTACCGGACAACCGGAATGCGACCCCATATTGTAGGGGTGTCATTATTACCTGAAACCGGATCTGGTCCGGAATAGCGAGGGAATTGTCTGATTTTCATAATATGTGGATGTAGTAATATAACATAATAAAAAATATAAAAAAATATCGGGCCCTATCAAAATACCAGCACTGCTGTATTTATTTTTTAAATATCGCAGCATTCCCTAGTAGCATTTTTGTTGACGTTCGGTTGGGCCACATACCTCTGAAGGTGGCCTAACTAAATGTCAACGGAAAATGATAGGTACTAGGGTTATGCTGAGATTATGCTTTTTGACCTCGCACAGGTCTATTATGTTTTTTTTTGTTACAATTTAAATTTTGTTAGTTTTAAATGCTCCTGTTTTACTGTTTGTTTATCCTGTGCGAGTCCCAAATATTTTTTTTCTTTCTTTCTTTCTTTTTCTCCAAAAGTTTTGGCAGAGGTGCACCCAAATTTCGCCAGTTATTTTTAAGTCCCATCTAACAGGGGGCGAGCCTATTGCCATCAACCGGGTAAAAATCCAGACTCCGGGCCGCTACTGAGAAATTCAAGATGGAAAAACCCAATAACACTTTACCCGACCCGGGAATCGAACCCGGGACCTCATGCTCCCAGTAGGTAGTACTTGAGACCACTAGACCAACGAGTCAGTGACTATAATAAGAATAATTTATAATTTTATTTATTTCACCAAGGATTAAGGGAAAATAACAGATTACACATACTCATAATCTAGTACTTGGGAGTATGTAACATGGGAGGATCTGTAGCTGAACTAAGACGAGTCCTGTATCTCGGCATACAGTTGGTGAAAACCGCGTCAAAATCCTTTGCGTAGTTTAGAAGAACAACGCAGTCAAAGCGACTTTAAGACGCATATATATGCCAGTAACCTTGAGTTTTTAGCTTGCGTATTCTGTACTGAGCTCACGCAACACGTCGCACGTCCAGCCAGTAAGTAGGACTCACCCATCCAGGAGCACTGTCCCAAATAAAACACACTATTAATTTATTATACATAAAGTTATTTTAATAAAACACGTACCTATACTAAAAGATCAATAATTAAATTATCTTTTAAAAGGTGAAAGTTTCAGAAAAATACGCTTGATAGATTTTGCGTGATTGTCAGTTTTTTATCCTCGTTACACATAACTTTACAAGTTAATTTCACTATGTAATATAAACATACTCTAAAATATTCATATAATAAGTTATTGAGAAAGTGCTCTAATTTAACATATATTTTTTCCACATCATTAGTAGTACTCATTTAGACGTGATCTTCAGTATAAAATCATTAAAAGTCAGACGCAAAACTTTAGATATTTTCATAGCGGGAACAAAATACAGTTGAAAATGGCGATGCATTTGATCTCGTGTCCGTCAATATGAAAATTATTTCGAAGATTTTTTTTAATACACGTATAACAGTTAAAACATTTTTACATATTTTTTTTATAGTTACAAAATTATGAATTTAGTTGTCGCTCTAAATTTAATTTTAGAGAAATTTCAAGACGAAAAAGTTGTTTCGCGTTCTTTTTAGCGTTTTTTCATCTAAGATGCTAGATAATTTGTATAAAACATTTTTGTATATGTCTTTTTTTCTACAAACTCACTCTCACATTCACTCTGTATTTTTTTTGGGCTTGTAATATGTAGCAAAACCGCTAAATGTGCAATGAAAAAGAGGACGTTTTACGGTTTTATAAGTATAAGTCTATGCTTTATGTGTGTATGTATTTATTGTATATAAAAATGGTACACCACTGATTACCTGCAGTATTTTTTCTCCTTCTACTTTTTGATCCATACAAAGGTTGTCTGTAAAAGATCGCTTTTAGCGATAAGACCGCCCATTGTGACACCCTATGTAACAGTTCTACATTTATATCTGTAATTTTTATGGTGTATATAATAAAGAGTATTCTATCTACGGTGTGCCCGTTTGGGCAGCGCCTTAATTTATAATACGTATAAATTTATTGAAATAGGTTCGACCAACAATTTGAAAAAAAACCTACCAAATCCTTCAACGGAAAACACAAGACATAGAAACAATTACATAATTCAAGTCTCAACCCACAACACCATGACATGACAAAAAACGCTATGCTTTGTCACTTTCCCCATTAAGAACAATAAGTCACTAGCCACGCATCGAACTGTGAACCTATTGTGAATTTGACACACTACATTGGTCTATGGGGTGCTGAGTTCAAAGACCTCAATTGTTTAGCTCGATAGAAATTAATCTAAGAAAGGAATAGGAACCAATAGCCGGGTGAATGTTACAAAATATCAAGCCTGAACATTCCGGGTAGAGGTGTATAGTACACGATCAGTCTGCCTAGCCGTTTACTACGTTGGGGTCAGCTTACAGTCTAACCGGAGGCAGCCACTAACCATTAGTTTACATGGAGCGACTACTTTTCAGACCTCCATAACCCAGTTACTGGGTAAACACGATACGCCTTGGTAAGACTGGTTGTCAGACTCTTGGGCTTATGCCTACTACAAGACACAACAAAAACATGATCTCCCATACATTTCGTATGAGAGAATATGTTTTTCAACTGCAAATGTAAGTTGGTCGACTGGTACTCGGTAACTTGTAAAGCCTACATAAGCTGAGATAGGTTTCCTTTAAATTTAATTATATACAACGTGTTTTTTTTTTGTATCCCATAACTCTAGGGTTATATTCTATAAGTAAAAATAATACAAAATGTCCTAGTATATGTGGTCCAAAAATGCATAGTTTCGAAGATAATTATCATCAATTGTTACTTTTGCAACGTTGCCAAACTGATGAAACTGTGACCCTCGATGTATGTAGGTATCTAAGTTGCATTGATAAATACGAGTAATTCATTTTCATTCAAATCAATCACTCATATTTATTAAAGCTAAGAAGTCACGTAAGGGTGTTTTACATTAATAATCGTGACTTTGTCGAATTATTTTGTATGAAAAATAAGAACAAAACAAAAAAAAAAAAAATGATGATTGAAAAATAATTTATTTGCCAGTTGATTCTTTGATATGGTCTCATTCATACCCTAGAGTTCTGGGATATAAAAAAAAACTGTTGTGCCGTAAAAAAAAATCACATATCCAAATACAGTAGAATCACAGTAATCCGGCACTTCAATACACCGACACGTCCAGTAATCCGGCACAGTATTACTTCTCTATTGCTAGGTCAGTTTCCTTGGCGATAACGCGAGTGCGCACCAAAACCGTAAACACGAGATTGATTTAAGATTGATTTTCGCTGATAGTTTAATACACTTGTAGTTCTCAGATATCTACGTCAGAAGGTGGGCAAAAATTGAAAGGTTATAATGGATTATTTCAAGAAACATTAGTTTCTTGTTTCTGAAATAAGAAATATACACACATGTCCATTATTTTCCCATATTCCACTAATCCGAATTTTCCACTAATCCGGCACCCTTGTGTCTGAATTAGTGCCGAATTACCTAGATTGTACTGTATAACCAGCTTTAGCTGGCAGGGGGGGGGGGGGACAATTGACTCTAACAAAAATTTGCACTTTAAAATTTAATATTTCGCAAAAGTATCCCTGAATCGAAAAATGTTTTTCACAATCCCGCAATATTTTTGAACGGTCTATCCAACGATATCCAAGTGATAGTCAAGGAAAAAAAATCATTCCCACTTTATAGGTACCATATAAAAAATATTTATCAAAAAAAAAAAAGACAGCCAGACGGACATACAGTATAAATTAATCAGCGCTTGACGTAAATTGACGTAATTTTAGTCAATAATAATAGATTAATTTTACAGGACTAAACTAAAATTTATCTTCTGTCCTTTTCTTAATGAAATGGAAAGAAAAAGATGCACTGAACTTAAATTTAGTTGAGTTTGTGAACAAGGGAATGAATACCATTATTTTTTTAATTTTGCATGCCAAAACTCAGGCAGAATGTACCCGGCTCACTATATTTTCTATGCGAATAAATGATTTGATTTGTTTTGCTTTTAATTTGATTTGATATTAAGACAATTCCCAACCTAATTTGTTGACCGACTCTCATTTCTTCAAATGACACAAATATAACTGCAGGTGCTAACCCCACCTTGCGACAGGTGTATGAGGTGAGCAGTAAAAACGTATTAATTCTTTGTTCTTCACCTGTTGAGCTTTATAATTACTACTATTAGTTACTGGTGGATTAAGGGGGGGTTAAGATACCATAGTAGAAAGGGAGGCTTAGAATTGTGGTCTTAGCACGGTCTTACTGAAGGTGGGTTTTGATCAAGCGAACATAGAACCAGGGGCCCAAGTCTGCTATTTTTATAAATTCGTCTCTCCAACACGATCCCATTGTCATTTTGCTAAAAGTTCGTAATCTGCTGAATTCCTAATGGTCGATCATTGGTCGGTCAATGGTCTTGTAATAGAATTGTATTACAATGGCATTTTGAACATTTATTCATGCCAGATTTCATTTATTATATTTTTACATATTATTTATGTGTTATTAGCAATCTGAAGTAGTTGGAAGTTTAGTAGGAAGTTTCATTTGTCATTATGTACGAGATTACCAATTCTTTCAATGGAGTGTCAGTGGCTGACCATTGGAAAGTCATAATGACGCCATTATATTAGTAGATTACCAAACTTGTCAAAATTGTTGAATTTACTATGAAATCAATTCTGACACTATTGTAATAGCAGACTTGAGGCCCAGAACAAGTGAAAAAGCATTAATACTGTCATTTGAAAACATTGTAAAAGCCAATTATTTTTAAAAGAGTAAGTAACCATGGAGTTTCTTGCCGGCTCTTTTCCATAGGAAACGACCAATTGGAACCGTGCACCTAGCTTCTGACGTTCCATAAGTGCGCATGTAGGTTTATGTGCACTAAAATATTAAGATTTCGATTTTTGGTTTCAATCTTTTCTTGATATTTTTGACATTTTGGTTAATCAAAAAGATTTGGTAGAGTGGGGATAAAGGAAAGGAAGTGTAATACTAATGAGTGTTATAGGTTAGGTATTTATGAGTGTGTGATTTATTTATATGAGAAATGAGCATGGATGTCTGCATGAATTGGTAAATCGCTTTTTTGCGCATTTATTTTAATGAAGTTTTAAAATTGTTCTCATTTCCTAACAGACAATCCCCACACATTTCGAAATACTGTTAGACATGGGCAAACTATCTATACAAATAAATAATAAAATTGAAGTGTCTCTTTATAATGGCCAAATTAACAGCTTTTTACTACAAGCTAGAAAGTAAAAAAAAAAAAAAATTGTATGTCTGTCTTTCTGTTGTTCCGGCTTATCTCCGAAACGGCTAGACTGATTTTGACGGGATTTCCACTGGCAGATAGCTGATGTTATAGGGAGGAGTAACTGAATACTACTTTTTTATTTATTTTTATTTCACAATGTTATTGCTCTTGACTCTAGTCTAGGTCAGAGGTGACAGAGACAAAGTCGACGACGGAGTGAGCTTACCCAGAAGAAGCCTGTTCACTCTCACTTTGAATTTTTGAAAAAGCTACTCGGGGAGCCGCTGACAGCAGCTTATAGTCTCAAATATAATGAATTGCCATAAACAATGAACACTGAAACAAATTAATTTAATTAATTTGTCTCAACCTAAAGGTGAACTGACTTTCGAAACTTTTATACACATTGAAATACATTTATTTGGATGAAAACCGTTTTCATTTTAACTTACCGGGTTCCTAGAACGAAAATCAACACAAAAAGCTAACAAATTAGCAAAACATGTCAACTACTATTAAAGGTTGACTGAATTATCAACAAACAATAAGATCACTTGACAAGATGCATGATACAGAAGTGATAGCCTAGTGGTGTGGCCGTCGGACAGCCAAGTCATAGGTCTCGAGTTCATGATGACAATGTCATCACGTAACGATGGCATGATATTTATTCAAATTTGTTACTGTAGTTGTAATGGCAATCATGTCATTTGGTTTAAACAAAGAGATTTAAGATCGAATTATTTAATGTCTTTGGGTTTAAATAAGTTTTCATTTAAAACAACAACAGTTTTCATTTGTTATAAGTTTTAATATATATGTTTCCAGCCAAACCCGATTTCAGACCAAACTAGTTTGTCCTAGGCCAAACCGGTTTATCCTAACTATTTTGGTTAACACCCCGACTCAGAGTACCCCGACTCGGATAGGTTAGGTTAGAAGGCTAAGGCGGGAGCGAAGCGGAGCGGAGCTCCCGCCTTAGCCTTCGTGGTTATTTTTTTTTAACCACCCAGAAATAGGAGCCCCGCAAAGCGGGGTTCCATCGACCTATCTCAGCGCAGGTGGAGTTTGGCCTAGGCTATACTGGTTTTTCCTATCGCGTGTAGGGAGGGTTTGGCCTAAGACAAACTAGTTTGGCCTGAAATCGGGTTTGGCCGGTAACATATGTATATATATCTTTTTTATTAATAGATTATTTTCTATTTTGTGAATGTGAGAACGTTGTAGGCCTAGTAGAGTGTAGATTTATTGGCACTTTTCAATTTTTTTAAGTACCTGGTAATTGTTGAAAGGCCTACACTGTCCTCCCATACCTATTATCACTGTTATTTGATAATATTGTAAAGCCAATTATTTTTAAAAGAGTAACCGTGGAGTTTCTTGCCGGCTCTTCTCCATAGGAAACGACTAATTGGAACCGTGCACCTAGCTTCTGACGTTTCTTATGTGCCCATGTAGGTTTATGTGAAATAAAATATTTTGATTTTTATTTTGAACCCAAAGCACGCACCTCTGACTTTTCGGATTCATGTGCGTATTGTATAATTATCACTTGCTTAAAAAACGGTGAAGGAAAACATCGTGAGGAAACCAACATGCCTGAGAGATATTTCTCGACGGCATGTGTAGCCAAGTCAGAAGCCCATGGGTGGCATAAAACTCTGACACCAGATTAAGTCACTAACCACACGAACTAAAAAGAAAGAAGACAAAATTTTAATTTTGCCACGTCGTTGATTTTTGTACCAGAAACCGGCTGTGACTCTCATACAAAAATATATCATTTATTTATTTACCAGCTTTACCCGGTCCGGCTTCGCACGGGTAGCACTAACTATTTACCCTCTACCCTACTTACCTTACCTACCTACCTTTCTACTTGTATCTACCCTACCCTTCCTATCTACCAACCTACCCTAACCTACCTATCTACCCTACCTAAAACCTTCCCTGGCGCATACAATATTGAGATGATGACGTATGGTTTGTTTGAATTTAACAACTCTTACCTGAACAACTGAACGTATAAAAAAAAATCCTTAGTTTACACAAAATACATTTCTGAAAACACGCATAAATATTTGACAATCAATGTAGTAAGTCAATCCTTTTTCAATACTGACATTAAACTACATTAAAAAAATCTAAAATACGCCATTATCCGAATATTGTTGATATATCTTGTCGGTCCGAAACCTTTATTTATATACATTCTTTAATTTGAGGCGAGATTTTACCGTATCGATGGTATGAACATCAAATGTTTGACAGTTACGAAACCATTGAACATTTTGTATGGGAAAATGTGTTTTCTTTTATTTTATTTTTTTCGTCAATTTTTAAATGTTTTTAATACTTATCCTATTCTTTCGGACGAAGACAAATCCAAAAACAGAAAAATCATAAAAAATTGGTCCAGTCGTTCTTGAGTTATAAATGGTGTAACTAACACGACTTTGTTTTATATACATAGATTTAGGTTAGCCAACAATTGTTTACAAAATACATTTAAAATCATTTCCTTGTTAGTAAATTTATATAGTGCAATAATTACTTAAAGGCTAACACAACATGCACTATTTATGGTTTTACGTAACATTCTAAATAAATATTTAATAACTTTCTAGCTGCGCCCCGTGTTTTCACCCGCATAAGACTCGATTCCGTGGAAATGTCGGGATAACAAGTATCTTATCTTCTTATCTGTTAATCCAGGCGATAACCTATGTGTGTGCCAAATTTCATACAAATCCGTTCTGCCGTTTTTTCGTGATTGAGTAACAAACATCCATCCAACCTCACAAACTTTCACATTTATAATATTCACATTCATAATAAATAGTATTCGATTCTAATAATATTTTAAAACTTTAACATGTCAGTAATTTTTTATCGACAAAAAAAAAACTATCTCTTATAAATCCTTGGTCTATGAAGAGCTCCCCCTTAACGCCGCACGCGCCGCGCACCTGTCAGCGTCGCGTGCCAGGAGGCTGCATCTCAACGAGCTCATATCGTGTACGGGGCAATACATGAGCGGATAGCTTTTTGTAGCAAGGTCTTAGAATAAGACAATAACAAAATAAGGCAATGTGAAAATCGATACACGAATTTATAAAAATCTAAATAAAATGAGCAAAAGCATGGTATATTACGTGGTTACATCGTTTGCACAAATGATTATTTATTTATTTATTTATTTTCTTGTATCGCCGGCTGAGGCTACACAATTACACGCACGTTAACATAAACAAGGTCAAGCACAAGTTTGCGCTTGCAATTATAGGAGGCCACTTTATTCACTTAATATCTAGGTAGGTACAACAAGTTTGACAAGGACGAAAATATTTAAAAAAATGTAAATATAATGACAAAAACTAATAAAAAATTATACAATTAATTTTAAACAAATAAAAAAAAAAAAATACCATAGATGTCAAAGGAAAAATAATAACACAATATTATGCCTTGGATAATATGACTTTTATGTCCTTATTATTCCATGTGTTTAACGCTTACATTATAAAACCAGTTTCTTGTTCCATATATTTTACTTCTCAACTTTGGTCTCTTAATGCCTGTTAAATAGACACTTATTATTTTCCTAGAACAAACAAGCCAGTTTCCGAACTCGCACTTCTAATTAGCACTTTACAGAAATTATTAATAATACCTGCACCCGAATTTATAGAAATAAATATCATTTATAATTGGCTCTGAGGATTGAGGATTTGTAATTGGCTCTCTGGTGACTATGTTTTCCTATTTTGTTTGTTTTTTATTAGCTGTAAGTCCTCCATGTACTAAATAAATAAATAATTTACAAACATGCTTTTTGGCATGCTTAATTTAAGTGTACTTAAATCGCATTTTCACAGAGCGGTTTTTGAAATTGTAATTGTATACATTAGGTAGGCCTTTATTTCATTAGAGAAACGACTTATGGGTAGTAACACAAAATTTTATTTAAGTATTAAGCTTTTTTACATTTTTAGTTTTTTGCGTGAGTGAAGTTTCCATTGTAATTGCTGGTAAAGTCTCGCCCAGACTGGCGCGATATCGCGGGCGCGACAGGCAGCGCGACCCTTGTCGCTCCCGCGATATCGCGGCAGTGTGTGGGAGCCTTAAATTGGCGTGTGCTAGATGATTTGCATACCTACTATTGTATAGAATCAAGTTTTTGTGCTGCTGGGGAGTAACGCCACTTCTTCTTCCCAGCTAAAGCACTAGGAAGTGGTGAAGGTCGGGCATTTTGGGGGACTGTCTTATGTTATTTTGACGTTCGACAAGTACTGATTCTCAGCCTAATTTCAATAAATGACCGTTGATTTTGATTTCGAACAGACCAAATCGCTTGCGCTCACGCCACGCACCACACAACACCTAGTATCTAAAGTACCGTTAAACGCTACAAAAACCTAATTAGTTCTTACAACATCACCTGGTACCAAGATGAGAGAGGTACCTAGGACATAGCCTGGGTATACCTAGGCTTAATAAGGATCTAGTCTACACCTGGTGTTGACAATGTAATGATAAGGTTTTTTGTCCGGTTGTATCCTTGTTAAAGTTGTTTTGGTGACCTTGTAGCTAAGTTGATAGATTTTGAAGACTCCCAGATCCAGATAGATGGTCCTGGCTCTGGTTCTGTAATACCTATATTGCGCTGGGCTAACCATAATGCATATTTTTCGTGACTGCCAATTTGTCCTACATTACATATCTATGTAAGTTTATAGTACATTACTTGCCAAGGGCTGTAAAAGAAAGAAAGCCCGAAATCGCAGGTATTTGCGACCCGAGCCGCAGACGAGGGTTGTAAATATGCGATAGAGGGCTTTCTTTTTTACTGCCCATGGTGAGTACACAATTTTACGTCTTCACCTGGCTATAATACAAGTTTTACCGTAGTTTTGCGTAGCGTGTGGTAAAACTTACATTATGGCCAGGTGTGACGTAAAATTAATTACCTTTCCAGATACCTGCTAGGTTACCTGCGAAGCGTGGCGATTATGGCACACTCCCCCCAAAAAGGTGAGGCCAAGGACATAATGTTGATGAGCAAATGGACTGTATATATATTTTTATAATGACTTTTATATTTTTAGAATAGAAGAAATATTTTTGTTTTAAAAAAGCTTTTAGTTGTCAAGTGTCAGTTTGCCTTGTACATAGTTTTATCCAGTTATTATTATTAATAAATAGCAGATAATCATATTTAAAGTGTTTCCATCATCCTCCAATCATTAAAATACATACAGTCCATTTGCTCATCAACATTTTGTCCAGCAGTGGACGTCTTTCGGCTGAAATGATGATGATGATGATGATGATCAAGATACCAATAAAAAAAATTAAGAAAATGAAGCACTTTAACAAAATATTGGTATCTTAACAGAAAATAATGGGGTCAATTGCCCTAAAATTTAATTAAACCTAGCCCCGAAAGCGTCAAAATAGTAGCAATAATAGTGCCTGTGTGACCTTGAAGAGGATAGCTAGGTACTTTTTATGCTGGATATTTGGTTAAAAAATAATGATATAAAAACTCAGGCGGACGAAGTTGCGGTCAACAGCTAGTCATTTAAAAAATAAAAATAAAATACACTAAGAAAAATGAAAAACACGAATCCAAGACGAACAATTCCTTCATTCCTCTGTAGAATCCTTCCAGAATCAGAAATAAAGAAACAGCTGAAAAAATACTCTCTTTACAGACACCCTCGTCTAAAAGAACTTAATTAAACTGAAAAAAGATGGACTCTTGACAATAACAAAGGGTGGTAAAATTCCAATTAATTTTCAAATAAATGCTCCGGAATTCTCTGTGTTAAAGTTAGTTGTGGAATCAAGATGAGCTGAGCAGAGCGTTGCGGAGACGAAAAATCATTGTCGACTGCCGCGTTGGTCTGGAGCAGTGGTGGCCCAGTATTAACGGTACCAGCTTACGAGTTGTAGGTCGTGGGTTTGAATCCAGGCAGGCGCATTACTTTGGGTAAAAAAAAAATTTAACAAGAAAAAAAAACGATTCCCAAAAAAAATTATTCTATAAAGTGAAAAATTACATTAATTTTTTTCGCTTGGTAGTGTTTTTTAGGAAGTCGTTTTTTTTTTGTTTTAAAGATTTTATTTCTCGCTTTTTAGTGAATCTGTTTATAATTTTTCTAAGTCACAGTAGCCTGATGTCAACTTGCTCATCGCCTTTTACAAAATATTGCTTTTTTCGGTGCAGGGACGTTCATTTTTGAGGAGTTCTCCTGGTATTTCACCATCAGCTCCATTTCACTATTCGCATTGTGACGAGCATAAATTGCTTAGCAACCATATTAAAGTAACCGAATTGCAACCCGTGAAATACTTATTATTCAGTAATTCCGGTGGCCATCTGTGGTCTTCATCATGTTACACTTCACCAAATGGTGCTTTCCGAGAGCAAATGCACGAGGTACTATAAAAAATACCCAAATCGCTATAGGTGTGCCTAAAATATTTGAAGAGTTCCTTCGATTTCTCCAGGATCCCATCATCAGATCTTGACCTGATGACAATGGAACCACCTGGAAAGTATACCCTTTTAACCAAAAAAGATCTTTTCAAATCGGTCTAGCCGTCTTCGAGTCATCGGGGACCATAAATAAAAACATAAAAAAAAACATTTCAAAGACATGATATCGAGCCGCCTGAAGTAAGCTCGCGAAGTTGTGAGTGGTTGCTTCGTATATTTGGTAGGTATTTAAACAGTAATTATCTTAAGCCTTATATCAAGAAAAACTTAGCGAATTGTGCTAAAAATACACAGGATAAGTTTTTAACCAGATCGCAATTTTTTTTTTTCTGTTCACTTGAAATCAGCAAAATATGGATACAATCTATTCGTAATAATATCAATGGGCGAGCGCACAGTTGATAGGTACCTAATACTGCGTTCCGCTTCACTGACCGCGCTGCGTTGCGCGACGAGTATCCATTATACCAGTTTCAAAATAAACATCTTTCGTAAAAAAATTTTTTTTTGTATTAAGACATATCAAAATATGAAATAGATGTATAATAAAACACGTTTAAGTTTAATTTGTCAAAATTTGCGCACTGATTAAAAACATTTCCTGTATATAAAATAAGAAAAAGATTACACATTACGAAAAAGGGTAACTTTGGGATTTTTTCTATCCAACTAAGTTAATCTAATTGTGTTGTTAAAAGCGATTGCATGTCCGCCAAATCCTTAAATAACATACATCTTCTTTTTTTTTTTTCAGATTTTTGTACAATTGTATTTTATGTTTCTCATGGACTCAAAAAACTAGTACCTAAGCGCAGTCACTTCCTGAGTTCTGCGCGGGATTCGCCTTAGTGTGGCCAGACCTATAACTAGACCTAATAATAATTACATTATGCAGATGCATACCATCTTAGCCTGTTTTCTTAAACGGAATGAAGATAACCATTACGATGTTTTTAAAGACACCCATAACAATTTACCTGACATCTGCCCGAAATGTCAAAGTACTACTAAAAACAACCCTGTACGCCTTACCATGCGATTTTGAACTTTATCTTTTTGATGTTAAGGTAGGAAATGAGATGGTATAGAGGCAAGGTGTCAAATGAATAAAAAGGTAAGTTATAATGTTTTGTTTGAAGACATTTGCAGTCATTTGTTGTTAGTGAACAATAGCAGACTTTATTTCATAAAAGGGTAGACAGAAATGAACTTCTCCTTCTTCTTATTTTCGTGTCGATGGTACTTTGTCTAATATATTGTTTGAGCCAAATACGTGGGCAAGCTAATCATCAGTGGCGTTCATTACGTCTTCTTTAGTGCAAGTGAACGGCCACTTAGGACACTCCAGCAAGTTCCGGGACATGGTCTGATCAGAAACACCGCACTCGCACCGGGTGTTGGATGGGTCAGTAATCCTCCACTTCGACAGATTGCGTTTGCCGCGGACTACCCGGGTACGCAGTCGATTGAGAGCTTTCCATATCCATCATTCCAGGCCACTGCAAATCCCGGGGCAAATGTTCCCGGGGTTTGACGAAGTTCGGAGGCGGTGGATGCTTGTCTTCCCACAGCTTACTTCTCTTATTGGATAGTTTGTCCTGGATAGCTTGCGTAAGAAGCTCTGGCGAGTTTTAAGCCTACCCGTGGTCGTTGTGTAATCGTAGAGGGGAGTAGGGGTTTTTTTTTCCAGAACACAAGCCATGGAAAAAAAATATCGATGGTACGCACGGCTGCATACATATCTAGCAATAAATTTCCAGTATAAGCTGCTCTCGCATTATAGAGGATTACCGTACAATGAGAGGCCAGCATAAACTGGATATGTATAGCTTGATATTTAGTCGTGTGTACAACTAGAAATGAACAAAAAATATATCAACTTAGAATACCCTTTATTAGGTTACCTATGTTGTTCGAAGATGTATTTTGAACAACATCCTTATTGTTACCAAATAGATAATAAGTTTACTAACATAGGTATAAGTTATCTTTTTGTTTATTAAGACTGCGCCGAGTGCACAGTGGCGCCCTCATCGTTATTTCGGTGATTTCTTTTATTTTAGAATGAAAATTCAGAAAATAAGCTCGTCAAGTTGTGCTTCACAAGACTATACGTTATTATTACTACAAACAGTAGTTTTAAATTGTTATGTTTTATTGTAATCATTAAAACGGAAAATAGTAGCCACTAAGCTCCGTTTTAATGATTACAATAAAACGTAACAATTTTAAACGATGAGGGCGCCACTGTGCGCTCGGTAGCCTCTTAACCTATAAGGATGTTGCTTATCCGAAATAAAAGATTATTTTATTTTTATTTTTTATTTTTATTGCAGTTCACTACTGGAATAGGACTGTCCATAATTGCGTCACAACATTTGGTACTCTTAAAAACATAAATATTACATCACGCCTGAGTTACGCTCAGGGATAAGCAGAGGTGTACCTTTAAGTACATCCATATTTTTCCTGTTATGTTTAAGAGGGCTGTCTCGGGTCCACTAGAGCCACTCCTATAAAAAAATATTATCTCGTGACTGAGAACGAATTATGAAAAACGGCTCAATCAGCTGCCTCGGTAAGTGTATCTAGAATTTTCTAATACCCTTTATAAAGTTTCACATTGAGACACGAAGCAACAAAATACTACCTAGAGGAATGTGGCCGTTTTTCCTTAGATCGAATTTGGTGCTTCGTGTCTTAATGTGAAACTTTAACTCAGATGGTTTTGCCTGATCTGGGAATTGAAACCAGGACCTCATACTCAGCAGTTGCATTTGCGACCACTACGCACAGGAAGATCACAAACTAAACACAATTATAAAAGCATATAAAAGTTCTATACGAGGCCAAAAGGCGCCTATTTCAGCATTTTGCTGCCACATTTAAAAATAAGTATCGCAGCGCTGGTTTTCTGATAGGGCCCGCTGTGATGTCACGGGTAGGTACAGAAATACGTAAATAATTATCAATAAAATAGATATAAATCATTTAGATAGTATAACTAATTATTAATTAACATAAAAGTAAGTATAGCAGGTATATCAAGCTAGGCAGTATAAAAAACCTTACGTCATTAATGAAGAATTTTATGTACCGTCACATGTCGCTTCGCCCTATCGCAGGAATTTCTTCCTGATCAGGAAAACCGATCAAGTGTGTGTCGGACTACGCAGAGTGAAGGGTTTCTTAGTTACGATGGTTTATGATCAGAGTGTCTAACATTCAATTCGTCTTCGAAGCAAAATGCCTAAAATTAATGTCTACACAGCAAATTTCCTAAGCTGTAAATCGCCTAGAGATCAAAATGTTTAATAAGCAAAATGCCTAAAATGTAATAATTTCTAAGTAGTCGAGATGGTTAAAATAAACTCACACCTGGGCCTCTGAACTGTAGATTAGGTTAGGTTAGAACTGTGACGGTAGTCCCTTTCTTGTCCTAAAATAATAGACATATTGCAAGGTAGGCCTTTTAGGTCATAGTCAGAATAAGGTTTAGTTCAAATACTGTATAGATATATAATATGTAAATTGCAAGATAGGCATTGTGCTTCCTAGTCAATATAAGGTTTAGGCAATACTTGGCATAGACGTTTTGATTTCTAGTCAGCATGATCATAGAGGGTTACGATTAATGTTTACTCAAGTAAAGTATTTATCTTAGCATAATATCTTAGCCTATAATGTTCCCACTGTTCCCACAAGCCTCCTCTCTCTGAGAGGGAGTGGGCCATAATCCACCATGCGGGCCCAATGCGCGTTGGTAGATGTCACATGTCATCGAATGTTTGGTTCTAGGAAATACCGGTTTCCTCAAGATGTTTTCCTTCACCGTTTTAAGAGCAGTGGTGATGAAATTATTTGCACAAAGTAAAGCGCCTGTCTGGGTTCGCGTTCGCGTTCTGGTTCTAGGCACTGCTTATTTAAAGAAGAGCCAGTGTATGATCTTCGAGACCGCCAGTGCAAAATGTCCGACGAGTATACCTCCGGTCAGACTCTATGAGGTTCCTTTGAAAAGGGTTAAACAGTTTACTTACTTGGGGCGTGTTTTGACTGTCGACCTCAAAGATCACGCAGACATGGAACGGGAGCGGGGGGCGCTGACTGTTAGAGCGAAAATGATCGCCCGCAGATTTGCACGGTGCTCTAGTGAGGTTAAGGCAACGCTCTTTAGAGCGTTCTGTACATCACTGTACTCGTGCAGTCTGTGGGCTCACTACTCTAATAGAAGTTACGGCGCCATCCGCGTCCAGTACAATAACGCGTTCAGGGCGGTGATGGGGCTACCCCGATACTGCAGCGCCTCGGGTATGTTCGCAGAGGCGCGGACCGACTGCTTTCATGCGACCATGCGCAAGCGCGGCGCGTCCTTGGTGCGTAGGGTTCGGGTTAGCCCCAACATCGTACTTGCCATGATTGCGGGAAGGCTGGACTGCCCCTTCATCCGGCATTGTTCCAGCAAACGTGTTGCTGTGCCAGTGTCGGAGAGAAGGTATGAATTGTTTTGTTTTATTTTTTATTATAATTAGTAGATTTGACTTAATTTATTTTGATTTAATTTATTTTGATTTAATGTGATTTGATTTATGTTTTATTTGAATTTATTTGTTTATATTTGATTTGATTTATTTTACATGATTTTAAATGTTTGGCGATGGGTGTTATTTACCTGAAATAAATGAATTTCTTATTTATTATTTAGACGATTACGAAAATCGTAGCGTGATACACAATGTCCTACACAAACGCCAGTTCGATTGTGACTAAGGTAAGCATATATAAATAAATAAGGTCAGTTGTGCCGGTCGGCATAGCTTATGCGGTCTACGTCGAGGAGCGCGTACGTAATCTTCCTCTTTTATTCAGCAATGTTAGAAAAATAATTATTCTGGATCCAACGCTAGGCCACAGGCTTATGTGTATTGCATTTTTTTTTTCGCAATTTCACTACACCATTGTTTAGCAGTGTACAGAATACACCTTTCTTCTTGATCGTTATAGTGCCATAGACCACGAGTAAAATGGCTGTTTGACTTCCGAGAGAACGGACAGGCAGATGGACGGACAGACGGACATGGAAAAATTATAAGGGTTCCGTTATTGCTATTTGACTGTAGATTTGTTGACAATTTTCTATATTTTTTTTAAGTACCTACTTGTTGAAAAGCTACTACACTGTCCTCCCATATCTATTAACATTGTTATTTGAAAATATTGTAAAAGCCAATTATTTTTAAAAGCATAGGTCACCGCGGAGTTTCTTTTCGGCTCTTCTCCATAGGAAACCACCAATTGGAACCGTGCACCTAGCTTCTGACGTTTCATAAGTGCCCATGTAGGTTTATGTGAAATAAAATATTTTGATTTTGTTTTTGGCTACCGAACCCTAAAAATTACATCGTATCGTAATAGTAATTTTATGTATGCTGTTAGTACTAATTTATGCCCATATAAGTTGATTATTTAGCTGGAAATGAGACTCGTAGCTAAATGGCGCTGCAAGATTAAGGGGGCTAATTTGCAACCAATACACATAGCTGTATATCTTCGAAGGGGTAATCAGAGGTGTAAAGACGCCACGTTTCACCAGCGGGAATTCCTACTTGAGTGCGAAAGCTGTATCATCGAATTTTCTTTCTTCGAAAACCTTTCAACGACATCTTTTTACTGCGACGCCTCGTTAAATTGACTCTTCGTTACTTCGTCACGGATTCTTTGAACAACGAATGTGATATTGAAAGGGAACGCAGAGCGTTGACGGTCAGGGCTAATATGCTGGCCCGCAAGTTTGCCCGCTGCACAAGAGAGGTAAAAATTTTGCTGTTTAAATCCTTTTGTCAGTCGTTTTACTCCAGCAGACTGTGGATAGCATATACGCAAAGGGCTCTCAATGCTCTGCGGGTCCAATACAATAACGCAGGATGAATTCAGGATGCTGCTGAGGCTCCCTCCATTTTGCAGTGCGTCCGCCATGTTCATGGAGGCACGCACAGATGGTTTCGCGGCAATTTTACGCAAGAAAACGGCGTCACTGCTGCACAGAGTGCGTATGAGTAGCAACAGCATCCTGAGTGTGATTGCGGACAGGTATGACTGTTCGTTTTTCAAACATTGTATGCGTTTATGTGTGAACTAACATATTTTTAAGGACTATTGTACTACTATGGATCATGTAGTCTGAAAAATAAATCTATTATTATTATTATGTTACTGCGATATTTCGTTACATCGAAAAAATGTTTTGCGAACAAATTTAATGCGTAAATATCATACTGCGAAGCTTTGTTAAATCGACGTTTTGTTACTGCTATAAAATCAAAATCAAAATCAAAATATTTTATTTCACATAAACCTACATGGGCACTTATGAAACGTCAGAAGCTAGGTGCACGGTTCCAATTAGTCGTTTCATATGGAGAAGAGCCGGCAAGAAACTCCACGGTTACTCTTTTAAAAATAATTGGCTTTACAATATTATCAAATAACAGTGATAATAGGTATGGGAGGACAGCGTAGGCTTTTCAACAATTACCAGGTACTTAACAAAATAGAAAAGTGCCAACAAATCTACACTCTACTAGGCCTACAACGTTCTCACATTCACAAAATAGAAAATAATCTAAGTATATAAAATATTAATGACATGATTGCAATTACAACTACAGTAACATATCTGAATAAATATCATGTCCACAAAAGCCACTAATAAAGAATTGGAATTCGATTTGTAGGTAAATAATGTCAAATAATGAAAAGATTATGTCAAGGAAGTATGTAAAAAATGTTATGTTACTTAGGAAAACTTACTTCGGACGATCTTACGGCGATAACCAAGTTCACCGAATTTCTTTTACAAAACAATACCTAAATTAACATTTGTTACCGTTTAGTCTTATGCACCTATGGGGTATCGTGTCTCTTTTGCTTAAGAGGGTGCCGTTCACGTAGTGCACTGAAAAAAATATTTAGCCTAACTACTTCGGCTATTTCAGCAATAATCAAAGTTTGACAAGACTTTATAAAAGTTAACTTGATTTAATAGAAGTGATACACAGCAGCCAGCACAAGTTTTGGTTACATGTTGCATAAAGTTATGTAGTCACTTTTTTGTGTTACATGTTGACGAAAGTTCGGTTATGTATGAGTAAACATTTTTTTCAGTGTGGCGCTCTCATCTTTTGTTTGGTGATTTCTTTTATTTTAGAATGAAAATGCAGAAAATAAGCCATCAAAATAATCATCATATCAGCCGAAAGACATCCACTGTTGGACACAGGCCTCCCCCAATTGGGGGGGTTTGCCATAATCGCCACGCTTGGCAGGCGGGTTGGCGATCGCAGTATGGTGTTAAAAATGCATAGAGAATGCTGCGGTCCATTCTCTAGTAAGTCCCTTAGTCGCCTTTTACGACACCCACGGGAGGAAATGGGATGGTGTTATTCTTTACGTCCGGCGCCACACGGAAAAAGAAGAAACGTTGTAATTATTACAGATAGTAGTTTTACATTGTTATGTTTTATTGTAATCCTTAAAACGGTGCTTACTGGCCACTATTTTCCATTTTAAGGATTATACAATAAAACTTAACAACGTGTCTAAGTCTGTCACCATAGCAACAATGTTAACAGCATTGTTGTATTTCGGCAGTTAAAAGGTAAGATAGCTGGTTCCTCTGTAGTTGAGGATTGCGTCATGGCGCTCGACTATACACAAAAACATCAAATCTTTCGAAGAAAAGCGACATGAAGTAAGTATCAGGAAGACTCAAATACGTAAAGAGAGACCTAAGCCCTCCTTTTTTGTTTTTGAAGATGGGAAATCATCAAATGACAATTCCCGCTCTGGGTGGAGCGGAAGGGAGTGTCAGATTCTTACTGACTAAAACCCACCCGTGTACCTCCCTTGATCCTTTATGTTCCGGGGCAGCGGTACCCCTTTCGGACAATCCCGCTGACCCGGCAGGCTTGGGCCCTAATGGGCCCCCTCGTCGTTGCTGACATCTCTTTGAGGCACGCGTGGAACATGTACGCGCCATCCGGCACGGGCCTGGTCCTGATGGGACGGTGAGCTACCCATTACTCACCGCCCGCAGGCCCGCGCCTACGGTGGCCGGGAGTCGTCACGCGGCTCCCGACGCCCGGAGCGTCTACCGCGGCGGCTGGGACGGGAGGCTCTCTCCCTCTCCCATGCCGCCTCTTCCTTCGCCCTTCGCTAGCATGACTGCTTCGCAGAAGGAGGTGACTGCCTCCCATTCCCTCTCACCCCGAACCATGGCTTGAATCAGGGCCGGGCGCGAGAGGTCACTGCCGGTGCCGATCGCCTCTACTTATTCTTAAGGTTGTTATTGCGATGCTGGGAATAAATATTTATTTTTTATTTTTATGTAATACATATATTATACATTTATTTTAATCTTTATAAATCAATTAAACTATACGATGACCTTTATAATAAATATGACCATTTTATTACACAAAGTGACAGCTAGCACATGTCAGATTACTCCAGTGAATTAATTATTCGACTTTAGTTCTTACTCGAAACGTATGATTTTCAATCAAAGTCAAAGAAAAGCATTTATTTCAAATAGGCACAAAGATGGCACTTTTGAACGTCACAATAGGGATGATGACTATAAAAAATTTTTTGTCCGTCATGTAGATTATTAAAAAATATTGGACACGTATTTTTTCTTTTTTTACGTTATCAAAACATTATGGCGATACATCGAGTTCAAATGTGGCATGACGTCACTTTTCAGTAGATTTTATACGTAGCTATGACGTAATGAGCCCCCACTCAATGTGATCAATGTGATTTATCTAAGTCATTTTTTATTAATATGATAAAACAAAAAATACGTGTCTAATATTTTTTATTATCTGATTGACGGACTAAACAGTTTTTCTTTTTTCTTTTACCCAGGACACATGCCTATTTACAAAGAAATAAAATTATCCAATAGTTGCCCCTTCCAAAAGGTAGTTTCGTATGGAGAAGGAGTTCAGATAGGCAGTCACTCCATATAAAATACTGGTATTCAGCTACATGCGGTTAGACTAGAAGCTGACTCCAACATATTTGGGAAAATGCAGGCAGATGATAACTTCAGTTTTATTTATTTGTATAGAAAATGATGCTAGAGCAAACAGGCATTGAATACTTTTTCCTCGAATAAGATCTTATTACGAAGTAGGAAATCATTAATTCATACGATATGTAATGGATATCAATTTAGCTGTATCTTGCTACCTACTCGAGCTAGTCTTTAGAATGTGCCTTAAGATCATAAGCGGTATATATTTTTTTTCTACATACATGCAATGTATAACTGAATTAAGAGCGTTTATCTTGCGTGGGCTGGCAACGCCGCATTTCTAGAGGATTTACGTGATTATTTGACGACACGGTTGGCGCAGTGGTTGAGTGATTGACTGCTGCGCTGCGTGTCGCGGGTTCGATTCCCGCACGGACCAAATATTTGTATGATCTACAAGTAATTGTTCCGGGTCTGGCTGTTTGTGTATGTGAGTTTAAATGTTTGTAAACGCACACACGATACAGGAGAAATTCCTAGTGTGGGGCAACGTTTAAAATAAAATAAAAAATAAATCAAAGTACAATTTTTTTCAGCCAAGCACTATTTACAGACATTCACAGACACAGATCAGACACACAGAGGAGTACAGATGTTTCCATGCTGTCATCAGCAAAAAGGTGGCATCGCTTGTGAGTAGGATTCGGAGGGGGCGTAGCAATAGCATCCTGAGAATCGTGGCTGAGGACCCGAGAGCTCCTGCACTGAGGCATCTCATGTTGAATCATTGTCCGCATGAAATGCGCAAGTACATGACTCACTAACTTCTGCTGGTATTAAAATTGTTACTAATCCTAGTGTATAAGTTGTAGTATCTAAGGTGTGTACTAAAAAAATTGGTTCCTATGTTGTCCCGAATAAAACAATTTCACTATAATTATTATTATTGATATACTCAAAAGGTTACAATGCCCTCCGTTGCCAATATAACAATGCGTTCAGGGTGCTGTTGGGGCTCCCCCGCTTTTGTAGCGCATCAGGGATGTTCGCTGAAATGCGGGTGGATTGCTTTTATGCTACAATGCGCAAGAGGTGTGCATCCCTGGTGCGCAGAGTGAGAGGGAGCTCCAACAGCGTACTGTCGATGATAGTGGGCAGACTGGACTGCAGATATGTGAATCACTGCTGTGCTATTTCTCATGGGATGGCGCAGCGGTGATTCCTTACTTCTAATTTTTATGTTTATTTTTGTGTTTTGTTTTTGTATTTTATTTTCTATCTCTAACATAGCTTAAGTTTCTGTTATTAACAAAATGAGTCTGTGTTACTTCAATAAACAATATACTGTTATTATTATTATGTACCTAGATCCTTGGTATTTATAAGTACCAATGTATGCAATTTTTTTGCTGATAATAAAATTACTCATAAAAATGTGCAAATTGTCAATTATTTTCTTTTTGCAGTATTACGACTAAATATTTGTATTTACTTTGAAGTAAATGTTAAAAATAATTATAAAATACAACGACCTAGTGCCTGGCTGAAAAAAAAATATTTTGATAAGATTTAATAAAATAATAACGAAAAACCTCTAGAAATACGATGTTGCTAGCCCGCGCGGGATGAACGCTGAAAGTAGTTTGTTCAGAATCGTTTACTGTAATTTTTTATATACCGGTAGAAAGGGGCTATTTAGATTTTCGGGGTTATTTGGAACAAAGTAATTGTAAGATTTGAGTTGACATAAATTCTACCAAAACACCATAGACAGCTTTTATTTTATTTCTGGTCTTGCTTACTTTTACAATTTTTCATACGAAGACCACAATTCGAATTTATGTCAACTCAAATCTTACAATTGCTTTGTTCCAAATAACGCCCGAAAATCCAAATAGCCCCGTTCTACGGTAGGTAATTTTTTATTCCATTAATAATTAAAACTTCATAAATCTTCTATATATATAAAAATGAATCCCTATTTCCCTTGGTCACGGCATCACGCGTGAACGGCTGGACCGATTTCGCTAATTATTTTTTTGTTGTGTTTGTTATTGTCAGGAGAAGGTTCTTATGTAAGAAAAATTTAAGAAAGTAAAAAAAAAAAAATTGTAAGTAAACGACCATATTTACATTTTTATTTTAATAATAAGTAGGTAACTCTATCTTCTAATGTAACTTTATGGCGTTTGACATAACGTGTCAGTCATCATTTGGTAGGTCTGAGAAGAGATTTTATTAAAAAAAAAAAAAAAAAGAATGTTTTAGGTAGGGTAGGGTAGGTAGGGTTGGTAGGGTAGGGTAGGGTAGGGTAGGTAGGTGGGTAGGGTAGGGTAGGGTAGAATAGGGTAGGGTAGGTAGGTAGGGTAGGGTAGGGTAGATAGGTAGGTAGGGTAGGGTAGGATAGGGTAAGGTAGGGTAGGGTAGGTAGGTAGTTTCCTTTGCGCGTAGACAAACTGCCACAGTCAAATAGCTTTTGACAGAACGAAGTCTGTCGGGTCAGCTAGTTACTAATAAACTTCCGCTATATATAAAAACAAACTAAAATAGACGAATGTAAGTACTACTCCACGTACTCTATACTCCATTTACTATAGCATTAGAAAAAAGAGGCTCGTAGAAGCAGGAGTGCGAAACATTTTATTCAAAGTTAAAAGTTTAAACAAACTAAAAATGTTTTAACGTAACTTTGATAAATAGGTCGTAATAACATCTTCATCACACATTACTTACAACGAAACGAATGAATGAAACAAACGATTACGTCGTGATGATTTAAATTTAATTAAGATTAAAGGAAATAATAGTCTTTTTTTTTTACAATATTTTATTTAAAACAACAACTTTCAACACACAATAGTTGGTGTAACTTCTTCGTCTTCATCATATAATTTAGTCACTATCATCAGAGAATAAAGATGGAGTAGTTTCACCGACGTTACCTAATAATAAATCTTTCTACCACATCATCCATTATGCTTTAACTTTTCCTCTTCTTTAATTGCATGAGCAACGCAAGACTGCCATCGTTCTAGCGTAATACTATCCAGATCTTGTGGGAGTAATTGTTTCTCCTTGTCTAATTTGAACGTTTTGTTATGTTGAGCCACATACCCCATCATTTGAGCCCATATTAATTCTATAGGGTTGAACTCGCAGTGGTAGGGTGGGAGGCGCAATACTGAAATACTACTCTCTAGCCATCTCATCTACAACAAACTTTTGGTATAATTGTCTTTGTATTTTTGCTTTTTCTAATAAAGTTGCCCTAAGATCTTTTTCCTCAAAAGGAATATTTTTGCTTTTAAACCATTCCTGTATATCTGCCTTTCGTATAGCTGTGGTTGGCAGCTTCTCCAATGTCCTTGAGTGGTATAGCGCATTTTCCATAACAATTACAGCGCCACTCTCAATTTTTGACAAAATTAACTTGAACCATTTTCACTTTTGTCTATCGCGCTTCTATAACATATTCCCTGTAAATTGAGAGGTCTGGCTCTTATGAAACAGGAAATCCTAGTACAAGAGTCAGGACTACACAGATGATTGTGTCTTGAAGTGTAAATAAATAAATAATTATTATTATTAAAGTTGAAGGCGTCCATTTCGGAGTGGTCATCTTCATCACCTTTCTTTGCATCAAATATTAATGCAGCATCCATTAAAAACCCTTCACAAACCCTGTGAAATAAAATTAATACAAGTCAATTATTCCGTCCTATATAATTTCACTGCTGGAAATAGGTCATAGATAAATACTATAACAAAATTTATAACTTTAAAAGTTCGCTTTGCATGCGTTAATTCATAATACAATATAATATGTATTACTTAATTAATAGTCAATAACAATGGGGTGTTCATTTTTTTTATGGCGAGGACAGTCCATAAAATACATACCAGTATGACCGATTATAAGTTGGATTTTTTAAACCAGCAGATAGACCTTCCCAATGTGCTTCTTTTGAAGACTTATTATTAGTGTCATGCCATATTAGACTTTTCGTGTGACCTGTTTGTATGATAAAAGGTTATTAATATAAATACCATTCATTTCACGAACCAATTTTATGAAATTATGTTTAACTGTATAATTTATTATAATGTTATTGAATGCAAGAGGTCATACACTGCCTAGTACATAAATAGCTGTTAAGAAATTTAGAAGCACTGTACCTTCATTTAGCCAAGTGTCATCTAAATAATAATATATTTTCCTTCCTTTATTCCTTAGCCTTTTTATTTCATGAAGATATGTTAGTCTCCAAAGGACGATTTCCTGCTTGTCTATGACTTCTATGAGTGCACTTTTTCTGCTCCGTTTGATTTATGTGAACTTTAATGTTTATTTAATTATTTTATACAGACTGCTTTTTTTAAAATCTGGCAGAGACTCGTCACTGTTAACTGCTTCCAGCATCTTGTCCAAGGTGGGCAACTCATTATTAAAGAAGAAGGAATGAATTTTCCTGCATATTCCACTAAATGTGATGTCATCAAAATCATCACGTTTCATGTGCTTCTGTTGGGGAGGGGGAGATTGCAGGCAACTTTTTATGTTGTACTCTTTGAGAATATTGGACAGAGTAGCCCGAGATATGCCTGTAAATAATAAAATCATGTGCGGAGTTTCTAAAATATAATACATTTTATCACAATGCATGTTAGTTTCAAATATTTTTATAGTAATAATTTTATGAATCATCCTTACCGGCAACTTCTGCGATTTTGTTTATCATCTCAGTCTTATAATGAGGAGTATCTGCAGGCCAGGACTCCAATTGCTTAAAAATATTTATCACAGGTTGTTTTTCTACAGCACGCAGCGTTCTCTTTTTTTTTGGGAGACATTATTATTTCGTCGGAGTCAACTTTTAGACCACGTTTTTTTCGCCGTTGGCTTTAGTCAGACTCAGCACTTATATGTTGTAAGCCACTCGGTCCCGCACCGGGATCACTCATAGCTCAAAAAAAAAGTAACGTTTTGTACAAACAACCCAATGACAACACTGATAACAATACAATAGTAAAGAAATAACTAAATATTATTTATTATTTTAATAAATAACAACAAAATCACGAAAATTAAACAATAACAAACAAAGTATTCACAAGTAAATGACATACATGACAATCTTAGAACATTGTCAAGTCAATTTCACAGACGACATAAACCAGTAAAATTAGAAATCCCCGGCTGTCACAGCTTATGAAGGGATTAAGTAACATTTTAGATTTGGTAGGATTATAGTGAAACAAAAAGCGTTGCAGTATTGTTGACTCCTGCTTCTTTTAGGTTTTTAGCATAGGCACTGTAATTTTAAATTGGAATGAAATAATATATCTAAATGAAAGCCACTTAATTTCATATGGTTGTTTTTTTAAATGATTACAATTAAGTGTGATAGCTGATATATAAATTCATTTTAATCGATTTGGCGTCAATCGTAACTATAACAAGTTTATTGTACTTTTGTTATAAAGTGTGCATTAAAAATAACCTTTTTTAACTTCTGTCTAATGCTATTATAAATGGAGTATACGTCCTTATAAGTATGCTTGTAATGAGATCACAACTGTCTCCCACTGTCAATATAACTAATTTAATAAATATACAAAACAAAACAAAAAAAAAAACACTAATCGCTACTACCTTCTTCCTTGCACCGCTACTTATATTATGCCTTTATGAATCTGAAGATTTGCATATCATACATTAGTACTACATATATAATTTATACTAAGTACGTATAGGTTATCTACTAATGACTGTTAATGAGCATGTATATCTAATTAACTTCGAAAAGCTTCACCAATTTGAACTCCAGTAGGTACTATGGGGGACATCCGAATTAGCACACTTCAAAAACAAAATCCCGTGCTCATGAATGTCCACACCTGTGTCACTTAAAAATAACTTTTTCATGAAAACCATAATTGTCTGAAAAAGTACCTAAGTTTATTTGATTTGAGAAAACAGACAATCGTACATAATTATTATGTGTATATTATATCTAGATACATAGTATGCTATAATAAGCAAATGTACAATCTACTACGTTTCCACATGTTACTAGATTACAAAAAATTCCAAATTTGTGTATTGACCCATATTGCTCGAATCTATAACACAGATTTCTCTCAATTGGATATATTTAACTGTAATAAACCTACATTCAAAAAACAAATTGTAAGAACCATAAACGAAGGCAAAAGACAGACTACCAAGCTCTTCATATTCAAAATTTTATTTTTATTAATAATCAAACTTTTTTTTTTCTTTAAAGTTTAAACTTAACTATGAGTAATAAAAATTTAAGCTATTGAATTTAAATATTTCTCAGTAGTCCGTTCGCATGTTTTATAATATACTTATCCTAGTTAAACAGGGAAACCTATTATTAGCCATACAATCTGTAATTATAGATAGTTTGTAATATACTATATATGTATCGCTGTTGGTTGCCTAAATAAATAAATAAAAGAAGTTTTGGTAAAATTAAATAAAATCAATATAAAACAACATGGTCGCTCACAATGGGCCTTATTAGAAGGCTAAAAGTCACCCGAAGGGCAATGGAGAGGGCTATGCTAAGAGTTTCCCTACGTGATCGAATCAGAAATGAAGAGATCCGCAGGAGAACCAAGGTAACCGACATAGCTCGAAGAATTGCCAAACTTTAGTTGCAATGGGCAGGGCAAATAGCGCGCAGAATAAATGGCCGTTGGGGCCGAAAGGTTCTGGGGTGGCGACCGCGTACCGGAAGACGTAGCGTTGGAAGGCCTCCCACAAGGTGAACCGATGACCTTATGAAAGCCGCAGGAATCCGCTGGATGCGGGAAGCACAGAACCGGTCGAAGTGGCGGTGCTTGGGGGAGGCCTATGTCCAGCAGTGGACGTCTTTCGGCTGAAATGATGATGATGATGATGATAAAACAACATTACAATTATTTCGTAATCGTAAAACCAAATAGTTAATACATAGGTACTTAATACATAGTAATTAAAAAAAATATTGCAACACGCTTAATAATTTGTTTTTAGAGTTTCGTACCAAAATGTACCAAAATGGTAAAAAGGAACCCTTATGATGCGACTCAGTCTGTCTGTCACGTCTGGATATTTCAAGAACTACTACTATCAACTTGAAATTTGGAATAGTTTTAGATGACATTTGCCCAACTATTTTGCAAATAAGAAATATATATTTTATTTATTCTTGCAAAAGGGACTGAACAGGGTCTTAATAATTTATTCAAAGTGGGGTTACTAGGGCATGTGGGGTATCATATGAAAGAGCGCTATATGCACATTCTCATTTTTTTTAGGCCGTATATAGTTTTGGACTTTGATGAAAAATGTAAAAAAAATACCGTTCCGTCCGTTATCTCCGAAGTTTGCATAGAGAAAAATCTGAAATTATTCTATGTAATAGTAGTTTATGTAAAGAATTCAGGAAAAATAAAACGATGTCTCTAAATAGCGCACTTTTTCTAATATTGCAGTTTTAGGTCAGCGCCATCTCTTGACCGATAGTGGAACTAATGTAATTTTTTTATTTTTGAGTCCGACTTCACTCTTGACCGGTTTTTAAAATGTATGTTTAGATAGGGCAAAAAATATAAGTTGGCAAACAAATAATTATTTTCGAGAAAAAATTGCTTATGAAAGGAGACTTGCCCAGCAAAGGACGAAAATAGATTAAATAAAAAACTGAGCTTTGGTATAGGGAGTTTTTCATCAGGATTTTTTAAGTAGCACCCCGGAGTCACGATTTATAAGGTGTACCCAGTTACTACATGCGGATCTTAAACATAACTAGCATATTTTGGATATACATACACCTCTGCATACCTCTTTAGGAAATACAGGCGTGATGTAACATTAAATAGAGCTTCATTTCGCACATAATTCAAAAAAGACTAGCAACACTCAAACATTTTCACTTGAGACTACACAGGATGTTCCACTGCCTACACTACACAGGGTGTGCACTGTTCGCTGTATATACAGGCTTTACAGGTTGTGTGGGTACTTGGCAAACAGTGGGGGTTAATTCTCACCCCTTTGTACTAGTAGCTCCTTCCTTAAACTAGCGTCCGTCTGCAACGGAATTCCGTTTTGTTTGAGGGAGAGCATTCGCGTAGATTATGTAGGCAGAGAAAGTGCTGAAGGAGGGTTTTCTTGAGCCTCTGTGAGGTATGTTTGTTTACGTGAATAATTTGAAGCAAGATTTCAAGTTTTTAAATTGACTGCGAAAATGGAGAAATTCTCAATCTTATCGATATAAGTTTTTTTTGTTGTGATTAGCGAGTGGTTAAGTATAATGTAGGTGCCTTGATGGTGTCTGCCCGGATTGGGTAGAGCACCACCATGACCTCACGGTGGTGATCGGCGGCGGCGATCTCTCGCGTCCGGCCCTGGTCCAGGCCATGGTCCGGAGCGAGAGTGCAGTCACTTTCTTCTGCGAAGCAGTAATGCTTGCGAAGAAGGAGGCGGAACACGTGAGGAACGAACGGCAGTCTGTGCGCCCTCACGCTCCTAGTTGCTGCAGGAGACGCCCTGGGCGGCGGGAATCGGTAGTCGATTCTCAGCCACCGTAGGCCCAGGCTTGCGGACGGCGAGCTATGGGCAGTTCGCCGTCCGGTAAGAACCAGGCCCGGGTCGACGGCGCGTTGTGTTCCACGCGCGTCTCAAAGAGATGTCAGCACGCACTGACGGGGTCCGCTAGGACCGGTGCCTGCCAGGGTTGCGGGTTTGTCCATAAGGGATACCGTGGCCCTGGCAGCCAGGCAACTGAAGGAACACGGGTGGCTTTTAGTCAGTAAAAGTCTGACACGCCCTTCCGCTCCGCTCAGAGCTGGAGAAGTCATTTGATAATTTACCACCCAAAAAAAAAAAGGTGCCTTGATGGTCTAGTGGTCGCAAGCACAACTGCTGAGCATGAGGTTCTGGGTTTGAGTCACGGGTTGGCCAATATGCTATTGGGTTATTAATAATCTCCAAAAGATTAGTCACAGGTGTACTATCGGGGACATCTGGATAAGACCACCATGTGGACTATTCTTGCTTGCAGCATTCGGCCGCTATAGTATCGCTTTCCTACGCTCATAAACCAATGGCTTTGCAGCATCAGATTATTGTTGACCACTTGATTTTGAAAACAAAAAAAAAAAAAAAAAAACTTCAAAACCAGCCGAGGTGGTCAGACATCTGTGATCATTGTAACAGAGCCTGAGAAATTGATTCATTAATTGGTCGTCGCAAAAAGGAGCGGTAAACAGGTGTGGCCATCCGTGAGCACGGGATTTAGTTTTGAAAGTGTGCCGATTCGAATGTCCCCTATAGTACACTCACATTTCACCAATTACGTTTAAGTCCCATGTAACAAGGAAATAGAACTGCGGGGTAATTGCGTTACACATTGTCATTAGCAATGGCTTTCATTTTGACAGTTCAACAACATTCATTGCGTTATTTACGTTATCGAGCAGACAAATTTTTCGAACATATCAAGCAATCAATCAAAATCAAATCAAAATAAAAATATTTTATTTCACATGTACCTACATGGGCACTTATGAAACGTCAGAAGCTAGGTGCCCGGTTCCAATTAGTCGTTTCCTATGGAGAAGAGCCGGCAAGAAACTCCACGGTTAGGTACTCTTTTAAAAATGAATTACCGATATCCTGCAAAATAATTCAGATTGTAATAGAGATGATGACTTAAACAAAATATTTTTTGTCCGCCATGTGGATTATTAAAAAATATTGGACACGTATTTTTTATTTTTTTACGTATTCAAAACATTACGGCGATACATTGAGTTCAAATGTGGCATGACGTCACTTCTCATTAGATTTTATACTGAGTTGTGACGTAACGAGCCCCCACTCCCAAGTTTAATGTGTTTTATCTAAGTCATTTTTTATTAATATGATAAAGCAAAAAATACGTGACTAATATTTTTTTATTATCTGATTGACGGACTAAACAGTTTTTCTTTTTTTTACCCAGCAGACACTGACTTTACAAACATTATTCCTTCTAAGAGCTCATTCATGTTTGGGTCACCCAGGCAACAGAAAAACAATGACGGGGTCCATAGTTGGGATGAACAAACTTATTATTGTAGTTGAAAAACAAGTTCTCCCATACATCCCAACTGGAAATATAAGTACATACGCGTTTTTTTTTTTTTTTTGTTCATTTTGAGAGATTTGTCATGTGATATTTATTTATAGGAGAACCAACAGCTATAACAGATGGATAAAAATTGTATATGAAACATAGAGCCCATTACAGGTTCTCACGGGTAAAACAAGACACATAATATTAAGACATATTATTATCTGTAAGTTGAAAACTACATTCTGTTTATTTTTTTTTTTTTTGGGGTCGGTTGTTTTCGTGATAAGGGGTCAAATTTCATCAATTTTCTCAAATAACTTTAAAAGTATTTATTAAAAATATATATATCTGCAAATCTTATCCCATTAAGCCTTTATCTAATTTACCCCCCAAAAGTGACCCCGATATTCAAAATTAATTTATTTACAGAATTCATATGTGTACAATTTAATCGGTCCAGTATATTCGGAGCAAATCGGTTGTGACAGACACAGACACACGAGTGATCCCATAAGGGTTCAGCTTTTTTTTTTGAGATACGGAATCCTAAAAAAACACAATTATAATACAATACTCCTCTGTGATTACACTTAGTCTATGCCTCCAGCATCACTTCTACTTACCTATACTTATATGAAATAACTTGCTAGGTACTACTAGCTTTGATACCTGCAAGCAGATGCGCAAAACTTCAGGTAGGTAGGTACTCAGCCACACATAGAGACCTCCACCCCTACAATGGGGATATTAGCTGTCTCGGGTAGTTTGCGGCTTAAAAACGCGTCAAAAAGGTTTGATATACCTACCTGCCTATAGAATTATGACGGGTTGCAATTTGTACTACTTACTGTAAGAGATGCAGTATATAATATAAGATGTATCTATTCATATAAAAAGCACACTTTGTAAACAAGCATATTACAAATTAGAGGATTATATCCAAGATAAGAATGCTTGGAAACATGCTGGTCCTGCTCCATAGGACAATTTAGAGTCTAGACAAAATCAAACTGGTTGCTAATTTAACTGTATAATTTATAATTTTTATGATATTAATTTTATTTTCTGTGATTAATATAAATTTAACTCACACACTTATTACGAGTATATGTTTAATTTATTTTTTTGGAAATCATATACAATGTTTATAAATATGTGAGCACCATGTATCTATCGCATTTATTAATTTTTCTGTCATTACTTCACTTTTCATTCTTTTTACCAATTGTGGTAAGTAATTTTTATTCTAGGTACATCGTCTGCACCTATAATGATTAATTAATGTATACAAACTATTGTTAACATTTTAAAAGAGTAAGTATGGAGTTTCTTGCCCATTCTTCTCCATACATAACTACCTTTTGGAAGGGGCAACTAGAATCAATTAACTATTTATGTAATTTTTGACGTTCAAACGTGCATTTTACGTGCCTATTTGAAATAAATTATTTGACTTTGACTTTGACTTTATTTTATCAATACTAATGATTATTTGAACCAAAATAACAAGGTAAATACAACAATAAACAGTGCCTGCCTATCCTCTACCCAGTTAAATACTAGCGAGTATGTGAGGAATTTCTCCACTTTGACATGATTATCTCGTCCTTTGTAGGAGCAATCCGTAACACTGTGTTAGGGTGCGTACAGTGTAGTGCTACAATTAATACTAACTGTGCCTCCGTTTGCGTGGAATAAGGAAACTAACAGTATTGCAAGTTTTGTTCATAATCCGTATTTAGATACCTACCTACTTGACAGATTAATTATAGCTTTTCAGAAGTAGATCGGAGGAATATTTATTTCAGAATATATCTAAGGATTACATTAAACTAGCTTTTGCACGCGGCTCCGCCCATGTGGATGTCGTTTATCGCGTAAAAAAAGTAGCCTATGGCCTTCTCCATATCCCAGGCTATATGTCTGCCAAATTTCATGACGATCGGTTCAGCAGCTTAGCCGTGAAAACGTTACAGACAGATAGACAGAGTTACTTTCACATTTGTAATATTACTCGTAGCAGGGATTCTTCTATGTGGCAATAAAACAATATTTAGACTTGAGAGGAATAAAAAAGTAAATAAAAAAAAAAAAACCTGATACAGGTTTTTGTTAAAGGAGATGGATAACGGTCCCATACGAGCTTGCCCCAGAAATGAACACAAATAAAACAAAATGTATTATGAAGCTATAATAGTTTTTCATAGCCCTGTATATTTTTGTTCGTCGTAAAACTTTGTGAAGGGATATAAGAACCTTCTCAAATCTGATGACTTGAAAAAATAAATTCTAACCTGTCGATCGCGGAAAAATCCACTGTCTTCTAGCAGATTGAATTTCACTCAAATCGAACGACTGCATCCCAAATGATTTATTTGCTATGCCCCAGCGGATCTCCGTCGAAAACCAGGCAAAATTAGAGCGGTCCGAGATGTGAGTTAATGGTATTGTTATTGTAGCCCAGATAAACTGTAATGCGAAGATACATAGTCCAAGAAAGGCGAAGTCACTCAAAAATGCAAAAAGATAACTAGAAATACAGCCAATAATATTTTTGAAGAAATCACAAGAAATCACAACAAAGCATTCATGACGCTGTCACACGCAACACCACAGAGTTATAATTATATTATTTTTGAAGTGAAAATTTCTTTAGGCGCGTTGAGGAATTTTTGGGTGAACAAAAATCATGGAACTCGCGTCATCGTTACCGAACGCTTTAGTTATTTAGTTTTCACTTCTATCAGCAGTCCCCAAAGTAATACTATAATACTTTTAAAGTTATTTGAGAAAATAGATGAAATTTGACTCCTTATCTCCGAAACTACTGAAACTAACGTGCCGTATGGTGCCGGACGTAAAGAATAGCACCACCCTATTTCCTCCCGTGGGTGTCGTAAAAGGCGACTAAGGGATTTACTAGAGAATGGACAGCAGCGTTCTTTATGCATTTTTAACACAATACTGCGATCGCCAACCCGCCTGCCAAGCGTGGCGATTATGGCAAACCCCCCCAATTGGGGGAGGCTTATGTCCAACAGAGGACGTCTTTCGGCTGAAATTATGAATGATGATGACTGAGACTAGAATAAAAAATAAAAAACAGTTTTTTTTTTGCAGAATGTTGTTCAAAATCAAAATCAAAATATTTTATTTCACATAAACCTACATGGGCACTTATGAAACGTCAGAAGCTAGGTGCACGGTTCCAATTAGTCGTTTCCTATGGAGAAGAGCCGGCAAGAAACTTTAAAGGTGTCTGCACACAGCGGGCGCGGCGCGGCGGGGCGGGACGCCGGCGCGACGCTGAGCAGTTGTAATGTACTAGATATTACGGACGACGCCACACAGAGCGTCGCGTCACGTCGCGTCGAGCCGGACGGCTCTGTGTGGCGTCCTCCGTAATATCTAGTACATTACAACTGCTCAGCGTCGCGTCGGCCTCCCGCCCCGCCGCGCCGCGCCCGCTGTGTGCAGACACCTTTAAATGAAAATTGGCGTTACAATATTATTAAATAACAGTGATAATAGGTATGGGAGGACAGTGTAGGCCTTTCAACAATTACCAGGTACTTAACAAAATAGAAAAGTGCCAACAAATCTACACTCTACTAGGCCTACAAAGTTCTCACATTCACAAAACATAAAATAATCTAAGTATATAATATTAATGACATGATTGCAATTACAACTACAGTAACATATTTGAATAAATATCATGTCCACAAAAGCCACTAATAAAGAATTGGAATTCGATTTGTAGGTGTTCTTTACATAGATAATAATATGTCTTAATATCACATAGTAAATCTCTCAATATTGTGCGTATAAACTTACATTTCCAGTCGGGATGTATGGGAGAACTGGTTTTTCAACTAAAATGTTAAGTTTGTTCTTGGGATAAATTCATCCCAACTACGGAACCTTTCACAGGCCGGTTTTTAACAATCGATAGGTTCGCCTTATACAGCAATCCTTACAGGAATTAGGTAACTGAAAAATGGCTGGAATATGGCTGAAAATTCCATTATAAAGTAAGGAGAATTAATTATTAAGCAAATTGACACCCTAAGTCAATTTACCCTAATTCTAATAATCGGACAAATTGGGTTGGAAGTCAATTTGTTTGAAAATTATTTTTTCTGGCTCTATATTTGAAGAGGATGAAGCTGAATAACGTTCTTCTAAATATGTAATGTCTTTGGTTTAATAAATATTTTTTTCATAGATTCTTTTTTATTTTGTGAATGTGAAAACGTTGTAGGTCTAGTAGACTGTAGGTTTGTAGAGCATTTTCTATTTTGTTAAGTACCTGGTACTTGTTGAAAGGCCTACACTGTCCTCCCATACCTATTAACACTGTTATTTGAAAATATTGTAAAGCCAATTATTTTTAAAAGAGTAACCGTGGAGTTTCTTGCCGGCTCTTCTCCATAGGAAACGACCGATAAATTGGAACCGTGCACCTAGCTTCTGATGTTTCATAAGTTTCCATGTAGGTTTATGTGAAATAAAATATTTTCATTGTTAATCGACTTCAAAAAGGAGGAGGTTATCAATTCGGAAGTTTAAAAAAAAAAGTATTTTCGGGCATTACTCCATCGTTTATGAACTGATTTGGATTTTTATTTTTTATTTTTTTAAAGGAATATAATATACTTCCAGATTGGTCCCATTTTTTTCAAAATCCAGTTCTGATGATGGGATCCTTGAGGAATTGAAAGAACTCCTCAATTTTTTTGATTAATGAATTTAATTTAGCTGGTATTTAATCCACTCGGTGTATGTTCATGATGTTATAAGATTTCCTGTCACTGTTGTGGTATACGAATTGGTGTGGGGTAGGTACTAGAACTAAAAAACGAAAAATAAAAACTTTTTCCAATAAAAAAACCGACCTCAAAAATTTTTTTTATTAAAAATAACTTTAATTGGAAGTCGATGGCTTCCACTATTCCAAAATTAAAGTTATTTTTAATTTTTTTTTTTAAGTCGTTTGTTTTTTTTTTTTTTGTAAAAGGTTTTTTAATTTTTATGTAAAGAAAACTATTTCCTATTATTCGATTCACTTCACTGGAAGTGGGCACCAAGTTGCAAAATCATGACTTTTACGTCTAAACTCACCTTTATATCTCAGTGTTTGTGAGTACCGACAACAGAATAAACAAGCGAAATGCTCAATTCAAAGTTTTTGAACAAATATAAGACAGAACAGCTATTTATTTTATTCTTGAACGGCAATTCCTCGTTTCTCTCATTCTGTGACTCTGAAAATGTTATGGAGGCATTCTTATTTATTTTTGAGCTTATCAAAGTTTTCTTTGATTATTCTTCCTCAGATTTCTGTAGAATGGGACGGCGTGAGACTTTTCTCAGTGCCCACGGGTCGCGGGAAGTGACAACCAGCTTTTTGGAGATCATTGAACAAAGAACATGAGAAGTAAAATATAACAAACTGACATTGGCAAGGAAACTCAGGAACAAAAGATAGCAACATCAATTGAGATAAATTCATACTTATTTCATTTGCCAACGTTACTTTGAAGAATTTACAATTATTTTATTGCAAGACCGCGTGGTGCGCTATTTTTTTTTTCTCGTGCGTCCATACCTTTGGACAATTTTCTGGTGCATTCCTGATATGTTTGCACTTTTGTTCGTAAAGTATAATAAGTTGTAGGTCGTGCTTACTAGTTCTTTTATTTTTTAGGGTTCCGTACCTCAAAAGGAAGAAACGGAACCCTTATAGGATCACTTTGTTGTCCGTCTGTCTGACCGTCTGTTTGTCAAGACCCTTTATCTCGGGAACGAGTGGAGGTATTGAGTTGAAATTAAAATTATATACTCAAGTCTACAGTCCCTTAAAGCTGCGAAAAAATCAAACTTCTAAGTTAACGTCAAAAAAAGTATATCGCGACACTCTCAAGGGTAACAAAATTTATAGGGTACTTTCCGTTGACCTAGAACTATGAAATTTGGTAAGTAATATCGTCTTATACTACAAATACAGGGAAAAATATGAAAACTATACATTTTTATAATTAAATCATAAAAAATATAGTCTTGATTTAAAGTTCAATGTTCGGAACCCTCGGTGGCCGAGTTCGACTCGCACTTGTCCGATTTGACATTATTTTTGTTGCATTACCAGCACATGTAAGTTAATCTTGCAACTGTATTTTTAACAACTGCCCTATACTAAATATCGGCACATATATTGTTTCGAGCTGGTGGAACTCTACACCAGGCTGCAGGCAGTCCAGAGAGGCTATGCCATCCCCAGATGGTAGGCTAACCAGGCGTTTATTACGCTTAGACAGGAACGGCTTGCGCCTGATGACGGGGGCCATCACGGGACACTGCTCGCTAAACAAACACTTCCACACTATACCCAAATAAATTTAATAAATTTTCGGTTTTAAACAAAGTTATTAAAAAAAGGAGATTTTCTGGTATAAAATATTTTATGATACTGGTAACAATGCAGGAGATCCAATCATTTTCAAATTGTTTACATCTTCAACAACACTAATATTACAACTCTCATTCATAGATTCATATTATAAGTAGCATATCTAGCCACATTTTGGCTGTAAACTGTTTCGAGTAGAAATCGATTTTTGGAGGCCTACATCTAGCACTGGACTTAAAAGGGCTGATTATGACGATCATATGCCGTATCTCCGACATACTACACAAAACATTGTTTGGCAACGGTATTTTGTTTGCATAGTTCTTATAATTAATTATATTAATTATTATTTTTTTGTTTCTTTTTGCTGTACCTACTCTGGACGCTTTTAACGTGAACGTTTTTATTTTTACATCGTTCTCAAATTAAGTTATAAATTCAACATTATGGGGTTTATTTATAAACGCTGCTTAAAGTTAAGTAATGATTAGCGACTGTTTAACCATACATTTTTGACGTTTGAACGTCACTGTACTTTAAGCAACGTTTATGAATAAACCCCTATATGTGTAACTAATATTTTGTAACAATTTAATTTAAAAGAGTGTCCATGGAGTTTCTTGCCCGTTCTTCTCCATAGGTACCTACGCTTTGGAATGGGAATGTAGCTTAATTTTTCTTACTGACCGACTCCTTGACAATTCAAAAGTGCCTGTAAATGGTTTAATTGAAATAAATGATTTGAGTATGAGTATGAGTTTGAGTTTGAGTAATTCACTTCAATTTTAGCGATGATTACTTACAAAAGAAAAAAAATATGATAAAATATTTTGCATCACTGTCCTGTCATTTTGGCAGTGACATTTCTTGACATTACTTTGTTTATATAAATTATCTGAATTAGAGGCTTTGGGTGTAGTAACGCCATCTCTCGATGTTTAAATTTATACATACTTGGATAGTTCTGTCATTTGACGTCACTGCCCGAACAGGCGAGCTGTCCCTCGCTTTTTTAAAGTAATCAAATCAGTCTGCCTAGCCTTTTCTCAACTCTGTTGGTGTTGGCTTCCAGTCTAACCGGGTGCAGCTGAAATACCAGTACTTTACATGGAGCGACTGTCTATCTGACCTCCGAAACCCAGTAACTTACTAATACGATAACCCTTGGTAAGACTGGTTGTCAGACTTTCGGGTTTCTGACGACCCGTAACGACTGTCAAAGATCTACAAATCGTCGCCAACGCCGCAAAGGGGCGAACCTCAAATGAGAAAATTTTACAGGAGAGCCAATAAACGTTTATTTTTCTCCCGATGACGAGCTTATTTCGGCCATAAATAAAAAAAAAAAATCATGGCAATATTTTATTATAATATATTTTGGCTCTCCTGTAAAATTTTCTCATTTGTGGTTCTCCCCTTTGCGGCGCGTTGGCGACGTCTCGGTATGTAAAGATAGTCACCCATCCATGGACCAACCGCGGCAAGCGTATCTTAACCTGGTCGATCGACCCGTTCGGCTCTTTTGTAAACTTTACTGAAATAAATATCATTCTATTATTCATTTATTTATTTATTTAATACTTTAGCACAAAAAAAAAAAATGTACAGATGTGGACTTAATGCCATAGGCATTTTCTACCAGTCAACCTTTGGGTGGAGCAGAGACAAACAGTGGTAGGTGCAATTATCAAAATTGGAGGAATAATTGTATGCATATAGGTATATCCTTAGATATACCTATACCTTAACTATAAATAAGATATATATACCTAATTATATATAAATATAAGAACAAATAAATACATATAAATACACGAATATACTAAAACTAATGAAACAAACAATGGGATAACATTTCCGTTGTTATGATACTGCCAGCTTCTTACGAATGTGCTCGCGAACTTTAACCTTGAAGGATAATCGGTTGGTTACCATCCTGATTTCCTGGGGGAGCGCATTCCACAGAGAGATAGATTGAATGAAGAAAGAAGAGTGAATGAAGTCAGTGCGGTGAGTAGGACTTGAAGAAGACGATTGTGTGATGAACGTAGATTTCTATTGTGGTTGGTGCAAATGTACTGAAAGTGGGGAGCTAGATAACTAGGGGAAGAGGGAGAGTCAAGAAATGAAAATAAAGTGATCAGCGCCCTTTGCTCTCTACGCTGGCGTATGGGTAACCACTTTAGAAGCGACCGATGCGCAGAGACATGATCATATTTACGCAAATTGAAAACGAATCGAATGCAGTTATTTAGAAGACGGTCGAATTTGTCGAGGAGATCTGCATTCATCGCCTGGTAACGAGAGCAATACAGAGGACTATTATTAAAAGTTGACTCAACACTGCCAAAAATAATAACTAAGCAGGCTTGAAAGTTAAAACTTGAATAATATCACGGATAGATTCAGCTGAGGTAAAACAGCAGTCATCATCATCATCATCATTTCAGCCGAAAGACGTCCACTGCTGGACATAGGCCTCCCCCAAGCACCGCCATTTCGACCGGTTCTGTGCTTCCCGCATCCTGCGGATTTCATAAGGTCATCGGTCCACCTTGTGGGAGGCCTTCCAACGGTACGTCTTCCGGTACGTGGTCGCCACGCCAGAACTTTTCGGCCCCAACTTTCAACTTTCAATTTTCTTTTAACTTTCTGCCCATTGCCACTTAAGTTTGGCAATTCTTTGAGCTATGTAGGTTACCTTAGTTCTCCTGCGGATCTCTTCATTTCTGATTCGATCACGTAGGGAAACTCCCAGCATAGCCCTCACCATTGCCCTTTGGGTGACTTTTAGCCTTCTAATAAGGCCTATTGTGAGCGACCACGTTTCAGTACCATATGTCATCACTGGCAACACGCACTGGTCAAAGACTTTCGTCTTGAGACACTGCGGTATGTGGGAAGAGAAGATATTGCGTAGCTTCCCGAACGCTGCACAGCCGAGTCGGATACAAAACAGCATATTTTCATCCTATTCATTATCTATTTCATTCTATCCTTTTTAGTATGAAAACCTGACACATGAACATGTATATTTCAGAAAAGCAATATTTTTACACACAGCTTCATCAACCTTCTATTGTTTAGAAAATCTACAAAAAGCAAAAACTAACTTTTACATTTCGTAAAATTATCACCCCATCTAGCCTTCACATAAGGAACAACAGCTTTTTATAAAAAAGACCTTTAAAATATTTAAATTTAAGGCTGAAACTAAATTCCGGGAACCATTTGTTCTCGGGCTAAGCGTCAAATAATTTCACCCGGAGAATAATTAAATGTGTGCACCCCGGTTTAGTTCGGACATGGATTCTAGAAATATTGGATGTGGTATTTTGAGAAAGTCCCTGGATACGTACTATCGCGGACACGGAAATTTGAACACCTTGAAAACAAAAACCCGTGCACACAATGACCACATCTGTTTACCGGCCCTTTTTGCGACGATCAATAAAAAAAAAAAAAAAAAAATTTAATAAATTTCTGAGGCTAATTTCTAACAACTTCAGCTACAGAAAACAGTTTTAAATTTTTGGTTGGTAAATTATCAAATAACTACTCCCGCTCTAGGCAGAGCGGGAGGGCGTGTCAGGCTTTAACTGACTAAAATTCACCCATGTTCCTTCAGTTGCCTGTGTGCCAGGGCCACGGTATCTCTTTCGGACAAACCCGCAACTTTGGCAGGCATCGGTCCTAGCGGACCCCGTCAGTTAGTGCTGACATCTCTTTCAGGCACGCGTGGAACACAACGCGCCGTCGCCCCGGGCCTGGTCCTTATCGGACAGCGAGCTGCCCATTGCTCGCCGTCCGCAAGCCCGCACCTACATCTAATGCTGGTCCTGCTCCACTGCCACTTGGGCTCACTAGATAAAATTTGAATACTTGGAAGTTGCTTCCCCCTTTTTTTAATTTATTTTATTTTCTGACATTACGAACTTAATGTTTATTTTGTTTTTATTTAAGCATGTTTTTATTGATGAATACTCCAATAGATAATAATTATTTTCTTTTTTGGTGGTAAATTTTTATTAATCTCTCAAATACATTGCAAACTATAGTTCTGTATAATTTAGCAGCATTTTTTCAATTTTGTAAATGTGAATACCATGGAGTCGTTTACTATGTTATTATGATTTATGTTGACTTGAAAGAGCATGGCAGTTGAGAGTATGTCATGCTCACTTAAATGTTTCACTGATGGTGGCGCGTGTGTTGGATCATTCGGTTCCCTACAAAATGGTTGAGCTGGATGGTGCTGATCCATGCGTCATGTTCGTGAACGGGCGCCGTCAGTTGGGACTGGTCATCTCTTGACTGCCAGGGCTTATTTTTAATTTGTAATTTTATATTTTGAATTGTTTTATTAGTTTTTACATTGTCTCACATATACATAGAAGCAACAAGAATAATGTACCCAGGATTATGTAATATCTTGATTTAAAAGAGTGTCCTTGGAGTTTCTTGTCCGTTCCTCTCCATAGTGATCTACGTATTGGAATGGGCATCTAGCTTCAACTTGCCGACTCTGACTAACTGACCGTCTCTTTGACAATTCAAAAGTGCCTGTAAATGGTTTAATTGAAATAAATGCTTTGAGTTTGAGTTTGAATGCTGCGATACTATTTGGTTGATGAGCGTAGCTATGCGTTACTATAGCGTCCGAACGCTGCAAGGAGGAATAATCCTTATGGCGGTTTGGTGTCCGACACCGTGATAGTACCTAACTGAGCATATGAGTATAATTTGTATTGCCATTTGCCACAGTGTCGGGCATAGAAAAACTTCTCATCAAAACATTTTAACTTACTTCCAAAATTCCCGTAACCTTTTGAACGTCATCGTCAGTTAAAAATGTTTTAATATAATAAGACTAGGCTTTTGTATACTAATTGTAACTAAAATCATCCATGGTTAAACAAGGAAATGTGAAAGCTTTCATGAATGTTTTATGACGGATAATGGGATCACGTTCAAAAAAGCACTTTAGATTTTAATTTTAATTTTTTTGTTACTTTTACCTGTTTCCTATTCTTTTATAAACATCTGAGTGTGTTGCATAAACTCCGGGTTATATTTTTTAGTGAACGCTCGGTTGGATTTCTCTATCTTGTTCTCTGCTGTATATACGAGCTATACGATAAAAGCACAAATCGTAAAGATAAAGATAGACAAGAATAAAATGTATACAGGATAACTTAAAAAAAATATAAAGCTTAATACATGTTTGCCCCCATTTCCTCCCGTGGGTGTCATAAAAGGCAACTATGGGACTTACTAGAGAATGGGCAGCAGCGTTCTCTATGCATTTATAACACCACACTGCGATCGCCAACCCGCCTGCCAAGCGTGGCGATTATGGCAAACCCCCTCAATTGGGGGAGGCTTATGTCCAGCACTGGACGTCTTTCGTGAAATGATGATGATGATGACATGCCGAGTCGCCTACTAAGCCGTTTGCCACATACTATGGCGTGCAAATATTATGATTGGTAATAATTAATTTCAATACAATGTCATTATTTTAACGGAACGTAAACGATTGCTCAAAACTCTTGTATCTTTAGATGAAACCCAGACTAAGAACCACTACATTATTCCCTATTAGAATACGTAATTTGTGGACAAGAAAATCCGATTCCTCAGCCGATACAAAGCATTCAAACAACAATACCTGTATCTTTCCTAACAAAATTTCTATCATCCACGACACTGACGCTATTGCACAAAAGGGATAGCTAGAGGTAATAGGTTTTCTTTGAAGCGTCTCCTGGTTAATAATTGTTACGGTTTTCCTGTGCTTTGGACAAAAGATGGCGAGTTTATCAAGATCTCTCAAAGAAAACTAAAGTAACCCGTCACTTTTGTATAACATTAAAATAATAGTAAAGGATATTATAAGCTCTATTATATACTTTTAGGTACAGTAGATATGATTGTAGGTACATATAATTTACATCTCTGTAAACATTATTACTTCTATTTATCTATTGCACTAGGTTTCACCCGCGTAAGTTTCCGTGGTTTATAGCCAAAATTTTGCTACTTTGGGTTACATTATTGCAATTTTCTTAAAGATCTCTATTTTTAAAAAAAATAAATTATAGCCTATGTTACTTCCTTATAAATTAGCTTTCTATTGATGAAATAATTGTTAAAATCGGTCCAGTGGTTTCAAAGATTGTTCGGTGCAAACAAACAAACAAACAAAAAAATCTACAAAAAATCTTTCCTCTTTATAATATTAGTACATACAAATAAATAAATGTGAAAGTAAATCTGTCTGTCTGTCTGTCTGTCTGTATGTTACGTTTTCACGCCTAAACCGCTGAACCGATGGTCATGAAATTTGGCAGAGATATAGCCTCGGATATAGAGAAGGACATAGGCTACTTTTTTACGCGATAACGCGGAGCTGCGGGCAAAAGCTAGTGATAGTATAAACGGTACTTATAACAAGGAAACATTTATTTTTATATTGTCTGTCTGACTGTCAGTCTATCTGTCGGTCTGTATGTCTGTCTGTCTGTGGGCTAACTAAAGCAAAAAAAAAAAATGTTTTTTTGTTTTAAGGTTTTAAGTACAGCAGGTATACAAGGTAATTTCCCTCCATGTGGCAAAGTCGTGGGACGCCACGACTTTGCCACGTGGAGGGAAATTACCTTAAATACTGTAGATACAAAAAATTACAAAATGAAGAATTATTTTTTTATTTTAAAAACAATACGAACTGCATTCAAATAATTTTAAATAATCGCCTGTTGTAACCGGAAATCGAACCCGCTAAATGTGAAAAAAAAAAATGCAATTTTACTATATCGATTGAAAAGCTCATTTATTTCTTCTAAAATCATAGCATCTAAAATAAAAGCAAGACCATGAAATTTAACATTATATTTCTAATATACTCTCACTGTGTCGTACTTCCTACTTTATTATAAATACATGACATAATATAATGTATTCTATCATTTCAAAGTATTACTAATAAGTACACACTTGAGAAATTATAATTTCTATAATAAAAGTGTAACAATTTGTATACAAAAAAGGTACGTACGTCGTCTTTTTTTTTTTAAACGTTGCCCCACACTAGGAATTTCTCCTGTATCGTGGGCGCGTTTACAAACATTTAAACTCACATACACAAACAGCGAGACCCGGAACAACTACTTGTAGGTCATACAAATATTTGTTCCGTGCGGGAATCGAACCCGCAACACGCAGCGCCGCAGTCAATCAAATCGCTCAACCACTGCGCCAACTGTGTCGCCAGTTTTGTTTGTTTGTATTTGTTCTCTTTGAAGGGTGACATTTAGAGTATTTAATATATTAAATTGTTTGTAAGTCGCAGTTAAACGTATACCTTATTATTTTTAATAAATGTAAAATCATGCTTTCAAAGTCGTCGGACACCCTGTATAAGCCCTGTATAAGTTGTTTTCATAAGCATTTAGTAAAGAGCTGTTGTTATGACATTATAAACAAACACTTCAATTTTATTTATTTGTATGTAACGGAATAATAAATTAGGTACAAAGGTAGCTTAATTCTACAGAAATACCTTTCCGAAGAACTCATTTGTTTTGGAGATTTCAACAAAATAAATGTAACACAAATATTTCGCTAAATATGGGTGTGCACTCTGCTTACCCTTTGGGGATTACAGACGAGATTTTATGTTAAAATAATATTTCTAACAAAAACCTTTTATACATAATAATAATATCATATCGGTTGACTAGTTCCAACAAGATATGGGACCTGTGTTATTGTCCACGAACGATAGGAAATGTTACGGCTCGCCCATTAAGAAGGTTCTCATGTCAAAACAAAAGTATGAAGTACAATAGACAGTATTAATGCTTGTGCTGGATGCGTAGCTAAGCGAGGCGAGTGATATTTATACTGGATTCGTTTTCTTCTCAACCGATCGTTATATTATCGTTATCGTATATTTAAGTTTTAATTTTGACCAGTTTTACTTTGTGATTTTACCAAATTTTATGATTGTATGACATATGTAATAACTAATATTGACTAATAACTTGTATGTCAAAGTCAAATCATTTATTTCAAATAGGCACGTAAGATGCACTTTTGAACGTAAAAAATTACATAAATAGTTAATTGATTCTAGTTGCCCCTTCCAAAAGGTAGTTATGTATGGAGAAAAATGGGCAAGAAACTCCATACTTACTCTTTTAAAATGTTAACAATAGTTTGTATACATTAATTAATAATTATAGGTGAAGACGATGTACATAGAATAAAAATAAAAATTGCTTACCACAATATGTAAAAAGAATGAAAAGTGAAGTAATGACAGAAAAATTTATAAATGGATAATAATGGACATATTTACAAACATAGTATATGATTTTCCAAAAAAAATAACATATAATAAGTCAGTGTGTGAGTTAAATAATATTGAACACAGAAAATAAAATTAATATCATAAAAATTATAAATTATACAGTTAAATTAGCAACCAGTTTGATTTTGTCTAGACTCTAAATTGTCCTATGGAGCAGGACCAAAAATTCGTCTAAATTGTCCTATGTGTGTTGCAAACTGTTAGTATAAGTTGGTTATTAATTAATATTATTATTATTATTAGTTGTATATTCTCTTATTGTATGTTTATAAGTATTTATATTAGTGTATAGCTATTTTGATTTTATGTATATTTTTCTCTTCTACACTTACACACGTTGTCTACATCTCTGTATCTACTTTCCTATCGCAGGTATGCTGGAAGAGATTTCATTAGAAATAAGCATCACCTTTGTACGTATTTTTCTGTTCCTTTCTTCTTGTCTGTTTATATGTGTGTACATAAATTGTTAAATAAATAAATAATACATTTAAAAAAAACTGTATGTTTGTATACATGTAGTAGTATTTTTATTTATTTATTTATTTAAACTTCATGTACAATAGTGGTACATAGGCGGACTTAATGCCACAAGGCATTCTCTACCAGTCAACCTTTGGGTTAAATATAAAAACAGTGGTAGGGTACAAAAATAATGACAAAAATACTAACTTCTTGATTAAGAGAATTTATATAGTTGTATTGATACTAATACACATATACAAATAAAATAAACTAATAGATATTTTAACAAATACCACCTAATAATAATTACTATGACTAGACTATCATTTGAGAGTTATTTAGTCTGACTTAAGTAGTGGTTACGAACTTTTCTTTTAAAAGTAAATTTGTTTTCAGCTTTTTTAATGCCAAAAGGTAGCGCGTTCCAGAGCTTTATAGTAGAGATAGCGTAAGAATTTGACATAAAACCGGTACGGTGTGAAGGAATTTGGAGAAGTAGATTCTTGGAAGCTCGTAGGTTACGACTATGAGAACTGCCCAACACTTTGAAATAATTCTTTAGATAATCGGGAGCACATGGATCGTTCATAATCGTGAAGAGCAAGCAGAGAGATCTGAGGGACCTCCTGAGTCGGATAGGCAACCATTTAAGCTGAGAACGGGAGGAAGAAATGTGATCGTATTTACGAAGGCCAAAAACAAACCGAATACAATTGTTGAGAAGTCGATCCAATTTATTTAGAAGTTCTTGGGAAAGATCAGAACAACAAACATCGGCATAGTCTATAATAGGAAGCACAAGTGACTGGACCAAGGTGAGTTTGGTGCTAGATGGGAGGAAATGCTTAGTGTGGTGATGGTACAGAGCGACGGTTTTTAAATATCCAGCATCATGCTGAGATACTTTCTGCTTTTTTTCATGTGTTTAGTTTAATTTATGATCTTTCTGTGCGAGTTCCAACAAAGACTTTGTCTTTCTTTCTTTCTTTTTTTCTCCATCGACTTTCTGACCGAGAAGTACTTTGCAACTCCAATGGTTTAGTTCTCTTTAGCCAATACGCATTAAGTCCGTGTTGTCTAGCAGCTGAATTGCTTCGAAATTCACATGTCGGCGAAGTCTGTGTTCGTTGGCTTCAGAAAATTGTTGAGTGATGGTTGTGACGAGTTCCATTTTAAGTTCACGGTGGAGGTCATCGTATCTCATGTACCATGGTGCAGTTTTAATAAAAAAAAAAAAAAAAAAAAATGCATGGTGCTTATAGCATTTAAGGCAAAACAACGCTACTAAGAAACATTATAGCAAAACATCTTATATCTTTCAGTGTACCCATAACTTTGATATCCGCGAAATTACAAAAGAATACAATACGTCGGCCATTGGCGAAAATTCCCAGCGGCACGGTAGGTACTGGGAAAGTACAAATATGTGTTATTAGCTAAATGTCCATTTTTAATTATAGACCACCATACTTCCACGATATGGGAAACAATGAACATTGGCCTCCCATAGGAAATGGAGTGATTTTTTACATGTGTGTTACATACATTTTTCTTAAAGAAAGATAGTATGTATGATAATGTATATTTTAAAGAAATGCCTGCCTTGTTGGTCCAGTTGTCGCAAGCGATCCTGGGTTCGATTTCCGGGTCGGGAAAAGTGTGTGGCGGCTACAACGCCACATGCGAACTACGCATAAAAAAGATCTGACGTCACAAATCCTGCATCGCGCAATTAGAGTTTACCGCGCGACTAGCATACATATATACAACATCCCGACATCAACCGTCAGGCAGTTGCTCACCAGACACCACACACGTCTGGTCGGAGGATCTTCCCTTTTCAATAGAGTGTCAGTGAACTTTACACTCTGAAGCTAGAAGGCGTCGCGGCAGAGAATATGGCAGAAGCTGGACAAAAAAAAAAAAAACGACATGTGATCCACATTCGCTCTGGCTCGCAAACGCTGGAATTCACGGGGAGAGGCTTTTGCTCAGAAATGGAATGATACAGGCTATTAGTAGCAGTAGTAGTAGTACTTTTTCCCAAGAACATTTTGCAGTATCGGCGTATATACAGGATAAGCTTTTAACCGTGGAGTTTCTTGCCGGCTCTTCTCCATAGGAAACAACTAATTGGAACCGTGCACCTAGCTTCTGACGTTTCATAAGTGCCCATGTAGGTTTATGTGAAATAAAATATTTTGATTGATTGAACCAGTGCGCATTTTTTTTTGGTGGATCAGTATCAGTAATAGAAATACATTTCCATTATTTGTTTTATAGTTTTTTTTTTATAAATTAATTATTCTAATTGCGATTAATAACCTGCTTAAATACCTACATCAGCGAATTGCGCGGACACACAGCTGATAGGTACCTACAACTCTGTTCCGCTTCACTGTACGCGCCGTCGCGCGGCGTGTATCCAATAAACTAGTTTCAAAATAAACATCTTTCGATAACGATAACTAATTTTTTGTACTAAGACGTATCAAAATAAGAAATAGGTAGTTAATAAAACTCGTTTAAGTTTAATTTGTCAAAGTTTGCGCATTACTTAAAAACTTTTCCTGTATACCCTATTTCGAACAGTGGGAAAACTATAGGCAAGTAATAATAAAAAAAAAACCGACCAAGTGCGTATTGGACTACGCACAATGAAGAATTCCGTAGTTGGGATGAATTTATCCCTAGAACAAACTTAACATTGCACTGAAAATGTAAGTTGGTCGAATATTACTCGGTAACTTGTAAACCCTCTTAGCTGTTGTGGCGGTATCAACAACGCCACATGCGAACTACGCATCAAAGACCTGACGTCACAAATCCTGCATCGCGCTATCAGAGTTTACCGCACGACTAGCAGTTGCCCACCAGACACAATACCCGTCTGGTCGGAGGATCCTCCCTTTACTATAGAGCATGAGTGAGCTTTACACCCTGTTCCTCATACCTCTAAACTGTGATAGTTTTCCTTTTAACTTCGTTATATATACTGCTGTGAAATTTTCACATATCTAAATACAACGATTTAGCTGGCGGGGGAACACTTGACTCTAACAAAAATTAGCACTTTAGGTAAAGCTTAATATTATACAAATGGATACCTTAATCGAAAAATGGACTTCACAAACTCGCGATATTTTTATCGGCCTATCCACCCCACACCATGGGATAGATGAGCAATAAAATATCATCCCCATTTTACATGTACGGGAGGTAAGTACACTAAAAATATACAGGGTGGAAAAAAAAGACCGTGGTTGGAGGAAAAGTACCCTTAATATTGATGATGGCAAATTTTACTGAAAGGAAACATTCCTTTATTTTCAAAAATAATTAAAACAGCATTTAAAGATTTTTGAAAAATCATCTTCTTGAGCCGGGAATAGAACCGGTGAAATGTGAAAAACCTCCAACCACGGTATTTTTTTTCCAACCTGTATTTTTTTTTACTCCTATGCTAAATTATAGCCGCGGACAGACGGACATGGCAATGGCGTGGCGAATAAGGGTTCCTTGTAGACCACGGAACCCTAAAAATCTGTATTTTGCATAGAACGGTATTTTCTACTGAAATGAGATTAAGGAAACTCAGAGCTATTTCACTTCGATAAAATTGTTTTACCAACCAATTTAACAACAACATAACGGAAAAGTAGTTGAAACTTCAAATATAGACTTACCGACGATTTTGTGTACGCTAACACTTTGGAGACAATGGGCAAACTTCGAGCGAAAAAAAAAACAACAATATTAACATGGAACATGCGAAAATCAACCTTATAGCAATTTTTAGAAGGTTGATTTTTCAGTGTCGATGTGTGTTAAATTCAGTGACGCTTAACTCAATTCAACAAAGTCTAATTTCGCGTAACGCAAACGCTTTTCAACCAGAAGAAAGGACGTCAGTAAAAAATTGAGCAAAACAAACTTATGAGTGCGTTTACGAAAACAGTTTGAAGTTGAGCTTTGTTTGGGAGAATGTTTTCGGAGCTGCAAAATTAAGTTTGTTTTTTTAACCCTTTCACTGGCGAAGTTTCTTGAATGCAGGTTTTTGAATATAAAATATTGAAGGAAGGGTTATCGGGAAGGAGACACTATAAAATCTTTATCAATCGATGAGTAAGAGTAATGCTTAAATTGTTTGTTCGTGTTATTCGGGATAACAGAAGCTATTTTGGTAGAATCCTTGTCGATTCTAAAATGAAAGGTTGCTTAGAATAAAAAATAATGTAGTTAACACACGCACACTATAAATCCAAACTAATATTATAAATGTGAAAGTAACTCTGTCTGTCTGTCTGTATGTTACGTTTTCACGCCTAAGCCGCTGAACTGATCGTCATTAAATTTGGTAGGGATATAGCCTGGGATATGCAGAAGGATATAGGCTACTTTTTTAGGCGATAAACGACATCCAGGCGGGCGGAGCCGCGGGCAAAAGCTAGTATTAATTATAAATATGTCTGTCCCTGCCATTCTTTTCAAACTACCGTCTCGTTGGTTTTTACGGCGATTTTGTTTTCTAAAGTATTATATTATTAAAAAAATATATGTATACCCGAAGTCTCTAATTCAGATAATTTATGTAAACAAAGTAATGTCAAGAAATGTCTCTGTCAAAACGACAGGACAGTGGTGCAAAACATTTTATCATTCAATGTTTTTGTAAATAATTTTCGAGAAAATTAAAGTGAATTAATTATAAGAACTGTGCAAACAAAATACCGTTGCCAAACAATGTTTTTTGTAGTGTGTCGGAGACACGGTATTATGATAGTCATAATCAGCCCTTTTAAGCCCAGTGCTAGACGTAGGCGTCCCAAAATCGATTTCCAATCGAAACAGTTTACAGCAGTTTTCATTCAAAATGTGGTTAGATAGGTATGCTACTTACAATATGAATCTATTTATGAGAGTTGAAATATTAGTGTGAAGATGTAAAAAAATTTGAAAATGTTTGGATCTCCTGCATTGTTACCAGTATCATAAAATATTTTATACCAGAAAATCTCCGTTTATTAATAACTTTGTTTAAAACCGAAAATTTATAAAAATTATTACAGTATGATTACTTTTTAATTATTATTTCTTAAAATCAGGCGTTAAAAGAAAATAGAACCTCTTTTTTCACAATTTTATGTGAATTACCATTACGAAGATATTTTTTTGTTATGTTATCCCCTTTGTTTACATAAATTATCTGAATTGAGACTTTGGGTATAGTGTTAAATATTGTACAGTGGTTCAGAACCCTACCTGTGCGAGTCTCTCGAGAGACTCGCACTTGGTCGTTTTTTAGGGTTCCGTAGTCATCAAGGAACCCTTATAGATTCGCCATGTCCGTCTGTCTGTCTGTCTGACCGCGGCTTAGATCAGAGACTCTTAGTACTAGAAAGCTGTAGTTTGTCATATTAATAATGCCCAGGTCTTTACCTAAATACCGGTAAATTTTCATAACGTTACCTTGTATTGACAGAGTTAACGTTATTATTAAAATAACGTTAATCGATTTAACGTTATTAACGCGACTATTAATTTTATCGTTATTTTAAACGGGTGCGATGTAAGAAGTAGGGCCTGAGGCGTGTGGCGCGGCGCGGCGGCGGGAGCCCGCCCTCACGCCTCTCTGATGCCGTGCCGATCAAAACGTTGCCTGAATCTGCCAATTCTTACCCACAGAACGGCATCGTAGCTAAATTAACTTGAGTTATCGTATTTTTGTTAATGTTAATTAACGTTATATTACAGGTAATGTTATCAAATAGGTAGCGTTAAATTTTTGTAACGTTAGTAGGTATATCATTGAAATTTAACGTTATGTAACGGTTATTATTTTGTTATTTGGTAACGTTAACAAGCCCTGAATTAATGCCAATAAAAAAGTAGATATGGAAGTAACGAAAATAGACCAGTCCCGCGGTATCCACCTGTTAATTGACGGATTTTCCAAACAGCGTAAGCGGTTGAACTTAGCCCTGCAATTGATGTTAAGTGAGGATCCCACTGTAATTTTAGGACAACCGTCTTTTCGACGAATTCTAGTATCTCCTTATTCAATACAACTTGAAATTCATTACTTTTAACGTTCGGTAAAGCGATTCTTATGCATTTAGTTTTCTTCTCATTTAATACCAGATTATTTACAGTAAACCAATTATGGACCTTAAGCATAGCGTCATTTACGTCGTCAAGGTCCTGTTCATGTCTGTTTACTTTAAAAATCAGTGATATGTCATCAGCAAATAACACCATTTTGGGTCGGTTTTTCAGTAAAATCTGCCTAGCCTTTTCCCAACTATGTTGGGGTCAGCTTCCAGTCTAACCGGATGCAGCTGAATACCAGTATTTTACATGGAGCGACTGCCTATCTGACCTCCACAACCCAGTAACTGGGTAACACGATACCCCTTGGTAAGAATGGCTGTCAGACTTTTGGGCTTCTGGCGACCCGTAACGACTGTCAAAGATCCACGAATGACAGCCAGGATCAACGGCTTAACGTGCTTTCCGAGGCATGGAGGAGTCTCGGTATGTAAAGATGGTCACCCATCCACGGACCAACCCCGGCAAGCGTAGCTTAACCTGATGGATCGACCAGTGCGGCTGTTATTACTTAGCCACGAGCTCCTCAATATTTTTTATTATTTATTTGTTTAGGTTTTTCAGTACCTAAACAAGGTAAATCATCATATACAAATAAAATCGTTCCAACTACGGAGCCCTTTATTATGCGTGGTCCGACATGCACTTGGCCGCTTTTTTATTTTCTGTGTACCCCGTTATTGGCGTAATGTTTAGGATATTACTCATGTTATAAGTACTTACTGCCAGCTGTGAGGCTATCCTATATAAAATAAATAAATAAATATGACGGGACTTCCTAATTATTAGTATTAGATCTTACTTTAACACCATAAATGGGACTAAGTGCCTTATTAGGAGTATTTAGGGCTGTTCTCACTGGCATTTACCTCCCTATTTTTTTCTTTTTGGTTAGCCAACGTTATTCGTACTTAGCCTGAGCCTTAATTGAGCTGGTGACAAAATTAACCGCGATTAGGTAAATTGATGTCTCATTATGTATATATTTATATCTAAATATACCATAATTTCCACTCTGCAATTGGCATTTTGTTTTGTTTTGTTTGTTTGTTTGTTGTTATTTGCCAGTATCGCAACGCTTAGTACAAGGTCGCGTCACGTAAAAAGAACGCTGTCCGTTTACCTACGCACTGAGCGATTTATCGATCTAATTGGTGGTATGAAGTCCACTAAGCGGGGTTCGCCGATATATATCAGCGGATATATATATCATGATATATATCACGATATATATCAATTGATTTTTTCCTGTCTTCTGAACTAAACATTTTGAAGATTAATGTTTACCCTGGCAAGACGTACCGAAAAACTACAATTCAGAATAATTTACTTTTTACTTTTTTATGATTACAAATTATTATTAAAATAATTAGTTGATTTATCTCACAAAAAAATGAAGATTATTATAATAATAGGTACTTGTTTATTTTTTATGTGTTCATTAAAAAAATATTTCTCAAATAAAAACTAATTGTTTTGTTACTTTTTTAAAATAAAAAATGTGGTGATTTGACACTTATATTATTTTACAAATTCCTTTCACATTTTTTAAAGTGTTTAATCCCCTTATAGAATGAAATTCGCTTCTTTTTCTTGGCCTGGATATGTATCCGATATATATCTGATATATATAAAAAATCGGATTTATGATATATATAAAAAAAAACGGATTTTTGATATTTATTATAAAAATCGGATTTTTTCGAACCCTGCCACTAAGTACTAAGCTAGTAAAATACCTATTAAGAGTCTACAATCAAACAATTACTCTTAAGGTGACGATAACCGACTTTTAAAGATTTTATACTGAAGATGACGTCTAAACGAGTAGTGTTTATGATTTGGAAAAACATATATGTTAAATTAGAGCATTTTATTAATAACTTAATATATGAATATTTTAGATTATGTTTATATTACATAGTGAAATTTATTTGTAAAGGTATGTCTACCGCGGATATAAAAATTAGAACCACACAAAATCTATCAAGCGTATTTTTCTAAAACCTTCACCTTTTTGAAGATAATTTCACTATTGTTTTTTTCAGTATACGTGTTTTATTAAAATACCTTTTGTTTTATGTATAATAAATTAATAATGCATCTTATTTGGGACAGCGTTTCTGGATGGGTGAGTCCTATTACTGGCTGGACGTACGACACGTTGCGTGAGCTCAGTACAGAACACGCAAGCTAAACACTCAAGGTCACTGGCATATATCTCGGCCTTATATTATAAAATAATAGCCTAGTCCTTAAGGGTCCGTGCACGAAAAAAACTCGTTTTTGTCAATTTCTTATCTAATTGTCAGAAAACTTGAAATAATCGAAACATTAAGTCTGTGTAACTATAAAAGTACAGTTTTCATGGTGCTAAACCATTCGTGTCAGTCACAGCAGCTTTTAATAGTTTCATCATTTTTGTGCTCTCCAAAGTATAGTATATTTCGCCATTGATTTACTTAATGAAGATATTATATAATCATTAAATAAAATTTTGATTATATTTCAAGGATAGCTGAAGACTAATTTGTGATTTTTAAATTTCTTGATATGATTTGCTAAATAATAGGAAAAATATATATTACTGACGAGGTTTAAAACAAAAAAAGGTTTTTTCAATATAATTTTTCTGCTATATTTTGTATGGAAGTTGAAAAAAGTGGTTCCACCACATGCAAGTAGACCATATAATGATGTTGATGATAATTTTTAATGTTCAAAATCAAAAGTAGTTTCTTGTAGAACGATGATCAAATGTCAGTCTCGCGTCATTTTTCGGAAAACTTGTTGCAAATATTAGTGATTTACCGTGAGTACTTAATATATTTGAAAAATCCCTTTCAGCCACATGCAAAACAAAGAACACGACTTTTCAAATCTCAAATAATTTTGTTTAAATTATGTTTCCCTTTCTCACAAACAATGAACAAAATTGATCAAAATCAGTCGATTTCGTGCACGGCCTCTTAAGGACGCGAATGTACCCGTGCGCAGACGCAGCTGTATAATGCAACTGTAAATTACACAACGTGTTATTGTCTTTGGTCTTGGTGTAACACATTAAATTGTGACCTGTCCTGATATCAAGCAATGGACAACATTGTCAAACTTTTAAGACTTAAGGCTTTGAAAGCGAGGCTACTTGTATCAGTGGGTGTATTGTCATTTTTAGTGTTCCGTAGTCAAGCTGTAATTTGGGATGGGTATGTACACCAATATGTATACACTTAGCAAAATTCAAAAGCAATTTTCATAGTGAATAACGATTGCAACTTCGAGATAAGACCTATTATGTAATAATATAAGCTTATACTATTATATAATAAGGTCTTATCTCAGATTTGCAATCGTATTTCACGAGAAAATTGCTTTTGAATTTTGATAAGTGTATACATGTTGGTGCTCGTGACTGTATACAGAACAGATAAAAGGGTACATATTAATTACGCCGACAAAGTGGTAAAATAAAATCTAGAAATACATTTTTTAGGGTATGTCCCCTACACGTAAAGTGTGGATGATATTTTTTTTTTTCTCGGCTAATTTTTGTTATAGTCCTGCAAGCTAAACGGTTGTATTTGGATATGTGAAAAATATCACAGCAGTAGTATATATAACGAAGTTAAAAGGAAATCTATCACAGCTAAATAGACTTTACAAGTTACCGAGTAATAGTCGACCAACTTACATTTACAGTTGAAAAACATGGTCTCCCATACAGATATTTCTACTACAATGTTAAGTTTTTCTTGGGATAAATTCGTCCCAACTACGGAAACCTTCATTGTGCGTGGACCGACACACACTTGGCCGATTTTTTTTTTTGTTGCTAGCTCTACTCGCTTCTCATTAATCGCTGGCGGTAGGACAGGTATATTATATAAACTGATTAAAAAAGTCGACATCGAAAAACGTCAACATTTTAGCTAAAATATCAGAGAACGTCAAAGGGTGGACATTTAAGGTACTTTTTTAGGGTTTTGTACCCGAAGGGAAACGGAACCCTAATACTAAGCCTCCGCAGTCCGTCCGTCCGTCCGTCAAATCGTCTATCTGTCAGCGGGCTGTATTTCATGAACTAAAAACTAGTTTGGCCTGAAATGGGGTTTGGCCGGTAACATATATATATATATATTTCAGGCCAAACTAGTTTGTCCTAGGCCAAACCCTCCCTACACGCGATAGGACAAACCAGTATAGCCTAGGCCAAACTTCGCCTGCGCTAAGATAGGTCGACGGAGCCCCGCGAAGCGGGGCTCCTATTTCTGGATGGTTTAAAAAAAAATCACGAGGGTTAAGGCGGGAGCTCTGCTCCGCTTTGCTCCCGCTTTAGCCTTCTAACCTAATCTATCCGAGTCGGGGTACTCTCAGTCGGGGTGTTAACCAAAATAGTTAGGACGAACCGGTTTGGCCAAGGACAAACTAGTTTGGCCTGAAATCGGGTTTGGCCGGTAACATATATATACAAATTCAAGAGGAAGAGATGATTGGGTTGACTCTACACTATTTGTCATGAAAATAACTCTGCAATTTCCGCTTAAATGCATACCGACTGATGGCCGTCCTGATATCCAGAGGAAGCGCATTCCAGAGAAGAATAGACTGAATATGAAAGGAAGAATGAACAAAGTCAGAAGTATGAGAAGGACAGAGTAGGAGAATATTGTAAAAACAAATAGATTGTAGATATATTGTAGATTGTATAATTTATTGTAAAAACTTTGAATAAGTGCTGATTTCAGCTTTATCTTGTTTTTTTATTTCAGGTTTGTAACCCAAAACCTATTATCCAGGTTTATAAACCTCCCTAACAGTTTGCTAGCTTGTAGCATTAATTGTTATTACGGTTCAGAGAGCCATCAATCTACGTCGAGGCACGGACATCAGCCGTAGTGTACTTCAAATAATTTAGCGTTACTTTATGATGTATATGTTGACAGGTACTCTGGTATACAAATGTATTATCTATGCAAAGTTTGAGATGGTCTATCTGTTAAAAATGTCCTTTCTTTGACATTGTTCGTCGAATCGTTGAGCTCCTTAAATTCTGAGTTGAGCTGCACGATTACTGACAAATGCGAGCACTGACTGGACAGGTCCACTCGATCTCGACACATACAACATAATTTACATCCCTGGCTCAAAAACGAACCTCGGTCATTACGCCGCTGTGCCAAGACTTTTTAGGCAATACAACACGTTAGCTAAAACTACGAATCTAGACATCTGCGAGTCTTTGTCTAAATAAATATAAGAAGTGTATAACAGATTTAATTTAAGTATCTTTCAATATTATATTAAGACTGCGCCGAGTGTACAGTGGCGCCCTCATCGTTATTTCGGTGATTTCTTTTATTTTAGAATGAAAATGCAGAAAATAAGCTCGTCAAGTTGTGCTTCACAAGACTATACGTTATTATTACTACAAACAGTAGTTTTAAATTGTTATGTTTTATTGTAATCATTAAAACGGAGCTTAGTGGCCACTATTTTTCGTTTTAATGATTACAATAAAACATAACAATTTAAAACTAATGTTTGTAGTAATAATAACGTATAGGCTTGTGAAGCACAACTTGACGAGCTTATTTTCTGCATTTTCATTCTAAAATAAAATAAATCACCGAAATAACGATGAGGGCGCCACTGTGCGCTCGGTAGCCTCTTCTTTTTTTATGTTCTTTAAAATTTTATAAATTTTTCAATAATTATGTTACCTATTATTAATAAGTTAATTTTGTTAGCTTAGTTGTTAACTATATTTTGCATGCTGTGGTCTCCTAGAAGTGAAGGAGTACACCTGCTTAGTACCTGATGTTGCCCTTTATTTACATGTGTCATGTATTGTGTACATCTTTTGTTGGAGATCCTAAATAAATAAATAAAATATCTGAGTGGTTCTTTCCTCAAAATACCATTTCAGACACCAATCTACATGGTCTACACATCGATCATTTTACCTTGTTTTCGTGTTAACTGCTAAAAGTATAATTTTTTAATAATAATGTACAAAAATCCGCCACGTCGCACTCTTCTTGCTACTAAAGTTGTTGTTTTTTAGAAGTATTTATATTAGTGTATAGCTATTTTGATTTAATGTATATTTTTTTTCTCTTCTACTCTTACACACGTTGTCTACATCTCTTTTTCTACTTTCCTATTGCAGGTATGCTGGAAGAGATTTTCGTTAGAAGTAAGCATCACCTTTGTAAGTATTTTTCTGTTCCTTTCTTCTTGTCAATTTATTACGTGTGTACATAAACTGTTAAATAAATAAATTTGGAACAGGCTATACATAACTACAGCAGTACTCGTACTTCACTTACAAGCTAAACGAAACAGATAAACTATTTACAAAACAGAGAAAAAAAATACAAAACTCGGATTCGACTCCCTAACTTAAGGTGAAATGAAGCATGAACGGCTTCCAGTGAAACCGACTCTGAAGTGGAAGTCGAAGTCGGTAAAACTTTACACCTGTATAACTTTGAAGAGCGTAAACTTAGTTTGGTTAAAGATTTAGAGATGCTGGATAGGGCTTTGCACGTGTTTCTGCTGAGGACTGTGCTGATATATGGCAAATAATTTAGTTTACTATTCTGTATCTCGTAATGGTATTACTTTGCATACCACTGTTATATCATCATCATCATTTCAGCCGAAAGACGTTCACTGCTGAACATAGGCCTCCCACATTTGGGGGAAGGGGGGGGTTGTCATAATCGCCACGCTTGGCAGGCGGGTTGTGATCGCAGTATGGTCTTAAACTGCATAGAGAACGCTGCTGCCCATTCTCTAATAAGTCCCCTTAGTCGCCTTTTACGACACCCACGGAAGGAAATGGGGTGGTGCTATTCTTTACGTTCGGCATCACACGTTACACTATTATATAGAATCAAGTAATTAACTGTTTATTTATTTTACTTCGATGGTCCTACGTTATCATTTTATGTTACATAATCCAGCATTGCTTAAGTAAGCGGGCACGCCCTTCATGCCAGGAGACTTTTATTTAGGTAATATTTTTTTTTTGCATTTTTAGTTTTTTGCTTACGTATAGTATTTCACTATATTTGTTGGTATATTGGCGTGTACTAGCTGACATATGGCAAATAATTTAATTAACTGGTCTGTGTCTCGTACTGTTAATTACTTTGCATACCTACTATTGTATAGAACCGAGCTTCTCGGGAGTTTGTTGCGCCACTTCTTCTTCCCAAGCTAAAGCATTAGGAAATAGTGAGGGCGGGCGTGCGGGGGGACTGTAAATTTGACGTTCGAAAAATGCTGAATCTCAACCTAATTTGAATAAAATGACTTTACTTTTACTCAGATATTCTGAAAAAAATCACCACTTTTACACCGAAGTTCAGGTTTTCCCAAAATGTTTCTTAACGTGAAGGAAACAGTGTTCAAATGTTTCCTTTTTTTATTTTTTTATTCTACTATGAGTTTGCTCTTGACTTTAGTCTAGGTCTGGATGAAAGAGACAAAGTCTACGATGGAGTGAGCTTACCCAGAAGAAGCCTGTTCACTCTCACTTTGAATAGATTAGGGTTGTATGCGTTCGGAAACACAGACGCAGGCAGAGAGTTCCACTCCTTTGTTGTGCGCATTATAAAAGACGTTTGAAAGCGCTTAGTGCGAGTTGGTGGAATATCAACTAGGTAGGGGTGGTAACTTGCAGTGCGTCTAGATGTCCGATGGTAGAAGGGGGCCGGTGGAATGAGGTCGTGGAGTTAGGAAGATACTTATGAAACTGGAAAGTTATCTCCAACTCCCCACGACCTTAGTTCTTTCTGCTGGCTGGCATAATAAGTGACAGTTATAGTCACCTACCTATTTTATAGGTTAACTTAAATATAAGTGTTTGAGGTAATTAAATATTATTGCGGTATGTTGTTGTAAGGAGGAGTTATATTTTTGATAAATATATGTTATTTCAAACAGTTTATTGTTTCCTTATATTTCGATACATAACCACTTTGAATCTGGGTTTTTGTTCCATTACAAATAGGGGGACAAAATCATTTCTGTAACAGTGGCCTGGTCTAGCCAGGTTTTGAACTCGCAACTTTGTAAAAAATGTTTCAAATCTTGGCACTTCCAGTAACTCAAGCTACTTTAGTATCCAAAATACTAATGTAAGAAAACAAACTCTTAAATCCCGCATCCATGTTCAAAATTTGTTTCACTGCATTATTAAAGAGATCAACTTTTAACTATAAGGGGTTTGGGTGGGCGGCAGAGAAGGTACGCAAGTTATATCTTGTTTTTAGGACGAAAAGTTTAGAAAATAAAATCAGGCTTTTAGCGTCGATTTTCATAGAAAAGCAAATTCTTTTTTATTTATTCATTCACAAGGCAACTACAACAAGTAACAATTACAGTATATCAGTAGAATCACATCATAGGTTTCGATTTTTTGGCACTTTTCTATTTTGTTAAGTACCTGGTAATTGTTGAAAGGCCTACACTGTCCTCTCATACCTATTATCACTGTTATTTGATAATATTGTAAAGCCAATTATTTTTAAAAGAGTAACCGTGGAGTTTCTTGCCGGCTCTTCTCCATACGAAACGACTAATTGGAACCGTGCACCTAGCTTCTGACGTTTCATAAGTGCCCATGTAGGTTTATGTGAAATAAAAGATTTTGACTTTTGTTTCTTTTTTAGACCTGATTATCTCCCAAAGCGTAATCGCACAAACACTAGCAACAACAATAATGCTCTGTCTCGTCTTCTACGATGTCCGTCTCACCGCTCTGGTTTAATTCCCTCTTCTTTCTTTGTCTAAGCGGTCGTTCTTTGGAATGCGCTCCCTCTGTATATCAGGATGGCAACCAGTCGGTTATCATTTAAAGTGAAGGCACGTGAACATATTTGTAAGAAGTTGGCTGAATCATCCCAGCGCTGATTCGTTTTCTCCCCTATCAATCGTTATTTCTCCTGACACTGTTTATCTTGCTTATGTCTATGTATTAGTATATACATTTATTTTTCCTTTTTCGAGTTATGTATCCCTCATGTTGCACCTGCTATGTGTTTTTTCTCTGCTTCACCCTAAGGTTGACTGGTAGAAAATGCCTCAGGCATTAAGTCCGCCTTTGTACAGTATTTTTTTACTTGTGCATAAAGTTTTAATAAATAAATAATATCATTTATAATGATGACAACTAAAAAAAAGAAAGAAAGAAATATAATATATTTCTTTAGCACAGACTACTAACTAAAGTAAAACCGACCAAGTGCGTATCGGACCACGCACAATAAAGGGCTCCGTAGATGGGATGAATTGATCCCAAGAATAAACTTAACATAATTTGAAAACCATGCAAAATAAAAATAAAATAAGTTGGTCGACTGTTACTCGGTAACCTGTACAGCCAACTTAGCTGTGTTAGATTTCCTTTAAACTTCGTTATATATACCTACTGCTGCTGTGATTTTTTCACATATCCAAATACAACCATTTAGCTGGCAGGGATTAGGGATTAGGCATTTTTTTTATACACTTTGGTATTTATTTATTTATTTAACAATTTATGTAGGTACACACATATAAACAGACAAGAAAAGGAACAGAAAAATACGTACAAAGGTGATGCTTATTTTAATGAAATCTCTTTCAGCATACCTGCGATAGGAAAGTAGATATAGAGATGTAGACAACGTGTGTTTGAGTAGAAGAGAAAAAAAAAAAAACTTAAAATCAAAATAGCTATACACTAATACAAATACTTATAAACATACAATAAGAGAATATACTTACATACATACTTCTAAAAAAAATATCACTCAAATATATACTGAGAACTACAATGTACTGGAAAATAATAAATAAATAATAATATGCAACTATGACGAAGTGGAAAGATAGTGATCTTTTACTCTTCTTTTAAAGGCTGCAACAGTTTGGCAGTCCCTACTGTCAGGTGACAGTGAATTCCACAACTGAGACGCCATTTTTTTTGTTACACTTGAATACAACAAAAAAAATATATATATATTGCATTTTTTAGCTTAATATTACGCAAACGGATCCCTGAATCGCAATATTTTTGAACGGCCTATCCAACGATACCCCACACCACGGGACAGATGAGATTTTTTTTTTTTAATATTGCCCAGTACTAGGAATTTCTCCTGTATTGTGGGTGCGTTTACAAACATTTAAACTCACATACACAAACAGCCAGACCAGGCTTTTAATAACACGATAAGATTAACTTTGCTTGATAGAAAAAAAAAAACCCGATGTTCCCCTTTTCGTCATGTTTAATCAATTTTAAAGCTACAAAACAGAGGTTTTTTATTTTTTATTTACTTACCTAAATGAAAAGGTAGTAAGATTGTTTAACACAATTCTCTGAGTTACTCTTGATAAAATAATTATTATGTTTAAATACATACCAAATGCGCGAGGCAACCACTCGAGACTTCACGAGCCCACTTCAGTCGGCTCGAGCAACGGATAAATGATAATGATAAATGATTTTATTTCAGTAAGTAGGTTTGTACAAACAATTTTATACGTCAATCATATTTCAAAACGAGATGAGGTCGGCGTTTCATATCTGACTACTCTGGGAAGAAAGGCCGAAACAAACTCAAAGGTCACAGTCTCTTTAAAGTCCAGACATAATCTTGGTCAAATCATGTGAAGACCAAGGATCATAGTGTCTTACAGCGAAAGCGCCGAGGTAGTCCGCGGAATTCAAATATTCTTACATCTTTTGTAATTTGCAGGTTAGTATCAGGGGCCCAAGTCTGCAATTTTAATAAATTCGTCACTCCAACACGATCCCATTGTCATTTTGCTAAAAGTTCGTAATCTGCTAAATTCATAATGGTCGATCATTGGTCGGTCAATGGTCTCGTAATAGAATTGTATTACAATGGCATTTTGAACACTTATTCATGCCAGATTTCATTTGTATACATTTTTACATATTATTTATTAGTGTTATAAGCAATCTGAAGTAGTAGGAAGTTGGAAGTTTAGTAGTAAGTTTCATTTGTCATTATGTACGAGATTACCAATTCTTTCAATGGAGTGTCAGTGGCTGACCATTGGAAAGTCATAATGACGCCATTATATTAGTAGATTACCAAACTTGTCAAAATCAACAATTATTAAATCAATGATAGGCCATTCTGACACTATTGATTGTATGTTGATTTGAATATGATTCGCGATCATAACAAATCTGTATTTATAGTATTATAATCATTAAAATCATCAATACAACTCTCTAATTAACCCTATTGAATTACTACTTCATGTAATCTTGACATTTGAGGATTATACTAAGGCGACGCTAACCGACTATTAATGATTTTATACTGAATATCACGACGTCTAAACGAGTAGTGTTAATGATTTGTATATGTTAAATTAGAGCATTTTCTTATTAACTTAATATGTGAATATTTTAGATTATGTTTATATTACATAGTGAAATTAATTTGTAAAGTTATGTCGAACGTGGATAAAAAAAAGAGAATCACGCAAAACCTATCAAGTGTATTTTTCTGAAACCTTCACTTTGTTTAAAGATAATTTAATGATTGATATTTTAGTGTACGTGTTTTATTAAAATACTTTTTGTTTTATGCATAACAAACTAATAATGCGAATTATTTAGGACAGCGCTCTTGGGTGGGCGAGTCTTATTACTGGCTCGACGTACGACGCGTTGCGTGAGCTCAGTATAGAATACGCAAGCTAACCACTCAAGGTCACTGGCATATATCTGGACCTTAAGGAGTTGTATTACTGATTCTTATTACTGTAATTCCGTAAATACATAATTATTTATTTTGTTACGGTCGCGAATCATGCTTTAATCATCATACACTCTCACAATGAGCTCCAAATTGCAATAATTGTAAGAAAAATGGAATTTTGCGGGCCCCTCAAAGGAAAAACGACAAGAGGTACTTAAGGCTTTTAACTCACACGTTGATATCAACCATAGCGATGTCTGCGCTGCCGCCGACGATGTTATGGAAGTGGCAAAGTTTTGGGCAAATAAAATATTATTTATTTATTTAGTTATTTATTTTCAAACATCAACCGTTACAGGATAATCCAATGCCATAAATGCTACTATCCTAACTTAATCGATACTAACATCTGTATAAAAATTACAAATAATGCATTCCTTGTGAAGTCACTCAGAGAACAACAGAATAAGTCCGTCTCACTCGCTATGTGGTTGAGCGTACGGAGTACACACGTCAGCGGCGCCTCCCTTAAAAGTTTGGTCCGAGCGCGCGGTTCCACCAGCAGTGGCGGCTGCCATCCTCGCCACACGTATTCGTCCGGAACACACAGATTCACCTGCCCTAAAATAACTGCATTTATTTATTAACAATTGCTTGCTGCACTAACAGTAAACACCAAAGCCTGCAGCAAGCCAACAACAAACAGTCAACTAAAAAAGTTCATGCAAAAACGAATCACAAAACTGCTAGACAAAAATATATCAAAATTCGGCTCCTGAGCAATTAGGGCATTCAACAGATTGATTGCCTGGGTTGTGGGAGCGTATCGAGCAGTATGGGTACGCACTAGCGGAGCCGCGAACAGGCACCGTGAGGCACAGGCAGCGAGCTATAGTAGTCGCGTCATCGATCTTATTATTGAGCAATAAGTAATAGTGCATCAACAGCTCACATTTACGTCTCAGTTCCAACATGTTGATGCCTACCATTCTTGCAACAAACAGAGATGGATACAATTAGGGATAATACTCGTACCCATAAATATTTTTATATACGAGTAGGTACCGAGCAAATTTTCTTTGGACTCGTTCTATCATAAGCTTATATTTTGCTCATGAGGATCCTATACCAGCATTATGCAGCTGCCCCTCTCAGTAACTCTAATATAATATATTATATATCGGAGAACGGTAGGTTTCTCTCGTTAGCATCAGCCATATTTTAACTATTGTGGGCGTACTGTGGGTAGTGTTGGTTATTGCACAATAGAAAAACCGAATTAAACTCAAAAGTGATTTACTCAACCTGAGAACCTTAAAGTTTACATAAGACAGTCCCCCAAAACGCCCATTCCTTCACCACTTTCTAGTGCTTTAGCTGGGAAGAAGAAGTAGTGGAACAAAGTCCCTAGCAGCCCATCTGTCTGTTCAGTTAGAAGAACTTGATTCTATACAGTAATGGGTATGCAAAGTAATTAATGTAGGAACACGACACAAGTATACCGAACGCGCAACAGTTTCTATACGTCTTCACTGCTTGACCGCCACCGATGAATTTCCTTTGTCCTCTGTGCGGTGGACACTTGTCGCCGGTCGAACGTTATGTTGTAGACTCTGTCATGCGCCGCTAAACAGCACTGGCGTCCCGATTAGTTAAGACTCGTTGGCGCGAACTCCAATAACTCCATCGAACGCGACTAGATGGCGCTGGCTTACCGGATACAAGTATTAATACAATGTCGCGCCATCGACACGACGAAGAAGAAGAAGAACCTAAAGGTTGATTGAATTTGAATTGAAAAGTTGAATTGATTTGAGGAATGGCTTGTGTGTAGAGAAAACAAATGCCCGGACGGAAACTAGTTTTCTCAATATTCCTTTACGGCGCAGAGTCGTGGAAGATTTAGGCAATAGAACGGGAAAGATAGAAACTTTTGAGATGTGATGGCGGCGAAGAATGCTCCTTATTCAAGGACCGCCAACAAAATCTGTTCTCGAACAACTACGCAAAAGAGAAACACCACATTGTCACATTGCCTGTTGGCAACCAGATAACCTTGAAAAGTTAGTCCATTTACCAGCTGATACGTAATAAAAATTAAACGTACGTAATAGAAATAAAATTTCTTGACAACTTACATACGTCAAATAAAATATTATTATTATTATAATTATTTATACATAAACTCACGCCTTATTCCCATGGGGGTAAGCAGAAATTATAGAACGCCATCTGCTACTCCTTTTACTTCGTTAAATGTTCAGTTGCGAATACTACGCAGCTAACCTTTCTGAAGAAAATCACCAATTAGGTCACTATAAGTCCTCCTAGGGCGTCCCCTCCTGGTGCAACGTTTCCACTCACATATGTCTTGTAACCTAAAGCTACTTTTTGTTAGTTTCATTCATCCTTTCAACATGACCAACAACTTCCTATACTGGAGCTACGTTAGCGGGATACGGCGAATATTCGCGTTATCGTGACAAGTGTGGCTGAGCAGTTCGTCGCACCACGTATTATTCGGGCAATGACGAATGCTTATCGTGGCATTGTCGGTAAAATGGCGCGCATTTTGATGCGCGCCATTTTGGTTTTGTCGCGACAATATTCGCTTGCGTGGCTACACTTTATCACTTCAATTATAGTCCAGACTTTGAGCTACATATCGGCCGTACAACAGGCGAACACGTTGCCTGCTTAAATGTGGACAAGAACAACGCGTATACACGTACACGATGTTTTTATCGCTCCAACGCGACTTGAATATTCGCGCGCTAATGTAGCCCCAGCATTAGAGTTTATTTTTATAAGTAGGTCGATATTTTAAGACACGTTTACATTCATGTCAATGTTTTTGGTTAATGTTTAAAAATTGTAATAAAAAAATTACAAAAAAAAAAAAAAATACCTACAGCAATTAACATTAGTCTGCTTACCCCAACTGTCCAATCCAGAACTACTCTAAATTAAGAACCCAATCTTATTTTTCGTACGAATGCATCTGAATTTCCCGTAATTATGCAAATGGCGGCCAAAGCTACCCCTAAGCGCGTTTTAACATCCCCTAATCTTTGGGGCTCGATGGCGGCTATTTATCTGACAGTGCGGAACCACCGGCTCGGTTTGACTTTTTGGAGATCCCTAAATCTACAATAAATGATTTTGGATTAACATCTCATTCTCAATATGGATTGAGTTTCTATACTCATATTACATCTGTATTTCCGAAGCATGCAGAGGCATGTAGTATTATTTAATTGCCTACAAATTATGTTCCATAATACTAACTTATCTATACATATAAATAAAATTGAAGTGTCTGTTTTTAAAATTTTAATGTCAAAATAATAGCTTTTTACTAAATGCATATGAAAGTTTATACGATAATTTTTTTTTTTTTTTTGTCTAATTTCCGAAGTAGCTGGCCGAGTTTAACGGGACTTTCATGTATACAAATACATTAAAATGAAGTGTTTATTTGTAATACCAATATAACAGCTTTTTGCTAAATGAATATTACCGTGTATATACGGTACTTATAACAAAAAAACAATTCTTAAATTTTATGTCTATCTGTCTGTCTGTTTAAATTATATTAAACAGGAACAACAAACAGCTACATTATGCAATATAACAAATAGAAAAACATAAATAACTTAAGTAATAACGTAGCCCACAGCATAGGTAATAAAAAAAGTTTTTTAAAAACAACAACATTTCATTAGTTCAAGTTTCTCATACAAAAATCTACGAAACCTTATCAAAGAGTAAATATGTCTATGTGTTCAAATGCTGTACCGTGTGGTACCGGACGTAAAGAATAGCACCACCCCATTTCCTCCCGTGGGTGTCGTAAAAGGCGACTAAGGTACTTACTAGAGTATGGGCTGCCGCGCTCTCTATGCATTTTTAACACCATGCTGCGATCGCCAACCCGCCTGCCAAGCGTGGCGATTATGGCTAATCCCCTCCCTTTTGGGGGAGGCCTATGTCCAGCAGTGGACGTCTTTCGGCTGAAATGATGATGATGATGATGTTCAAATGCGTCATTGTAGGTAGTTGACATTCGCCGAACTGGTGAACATAGACCAGTGTTAGATCGGCATGTACTCGCCGTCCCGTTTGTTTCCGCTAATCACCGTAACGGCTGGATCGATTTTCTGGGGGGAGGACACTTTAACTGACAGATAGCTAATAATATAAGGAGTAAATTAGGCTTCTTTAATTTTGAAAATGCAACGCGGGCGTAGCCGCTTGCAGCAGTTTTTTTTTACGATGGGTTCGCTCTTGACTCTAGTCTAGGTCAGAGGTGACAGAGACAAAGTCGACGATGGAGTGAGCTTACCCAGAAGAAGCCTGTTCAGTTAGTTTTTTTTTCTTCCTGCAGCTAGTTATTTTATAATACTGTATCAATTTGCAGCTATAATTAAGTAGCCAATGTGTAATTTTTTTTTGTGGCTACACATTGAAACAATATTCTGGAACAAAGACTGTAGATAAATACATGAATCCTTGTATATATACATATACATCTTTTTGAGGCTGATTGTGCACCCAATTTCGCCAATTATAAGTCAGATGTTACATGGAGGCAAGCTCATTAACTGGGTACAAATCTAGAGTGGGAAATCCCACTTTTTATAATATAATGAATCCTACTAATATTATAAACGCAGTAGTATGTGAGGATGGATGGATGTTTGTTATTTAATCACGAAAAAATGGCATAACGGATTTGGATGAAACTTGGCACACAGAAAGTTTAGAACCTGGATTATCAAATAGGATAATTTTTATCTCGATATTCCTGTGGAATCCAGATTTATGCGGGTGAAACCGTGGGGCACAGCTAGTAATTAAAAATGTATAATTGCTAGTAATTATAAAATGTGAAAGTTTGTATGTTTAGATGCTTGGATGTTTGTTACTCGTTCACGCTTCACGCATAGGATACTTTTTATCCCGGTATTACCTTTCCGTGAGATAATTTCCGACATCCACGTGGGCGAAGCCGCGGGCAAAAGTTGGTTCTCAATAATTAAGGGTATACTCAATAGCACTTTGTCCGACACTGAGATCTAACCCAGGACACTCATATCAGCAGTCACGAATGCAATCTTCTACGTCATGGCGTTTTAAACACTTGCCCCATCAATTCCCGACCTCAATCCTAGCAGCTTAACCTCGAAACTATAACAATGACTTAGCGACCACGATAAGGGCCGTAGCATGAAACATTTGAAACATGGATCAAAGGGTTTACTGTGTTAACTTAGTTTCTCAAGGAATTTCACATAGTTTCGACTTAGGGAGAGGGTAGACTGACAATGTTAAGGGTAATTCAAAATTATTACTTCAATGTTATAACATAACATAACATCATGCTTGTATTTCCCGGAGGGGAGGCCGTGGTGTACACATATTTCGTCAGTTATGTTACAGTCCCATGTAATACTCGTACAGGGCGAGACTGTTAGCCTAGCCTTTTTCCCAACTATCCCAACATACTAGCAGCCAACCCTAAGGTACCGATAACCGACTTTTAATGATTTTATATTGAAGATCACGCCTAAATGAGTAGTGTTAATGATTTGGAAAAAATAAATGTTAAGAGCATTGCACCGGGCCCATAGTGCAACTCCTTTAAAAACATATTATCTCGTGACTGAGAAGGAACTATGAAAAACAGCTCAATCAACTATCTCGGTAAGTGTGTCTAGAATTTTCTAATACCTTTTTTAAAGTTTCATATTGAGACACGAAGCAACAAAATTCGATCTAAATAAAAACGGCAACATTCCTCTAGATCGTATTTTGTTGCTTCGTGACAACCCTTTTAAATGAGAGCATTTTCTTAATAACTTAATGTATGAATATTTTCGATTATGTTTATATTACATATTATTGTAAAGTAATGTCTAACGCGGATAAAAAACTGAGAATCACGCAAAATCTATCAAGCGTATTTTTCTGAAACCTTCATCTTTTTAAAGATAATTTAATTATTGATCTTCTAGTATACGTGTTTTATTAAAATATCTTTTGTTTTATGTATAATAAATTAATAGTCCCATTACTGGCTGGACGTACGACGCGTTGCGTGAGTTCATTACAGAACACGCAAGCTAATCACTCAGGGTCATTGGCATATATCTGGGCCTTAAGCTACGGTTGGTCCGTCGATGAGTGACCATCTTTATACAGGGTTATTGCTAAAACACTGACATCCTTGCAGGACTGTACGAGTATTACTTACATCATAAACAACTAATTTTTGTCTCATTTCAGCCTTATAAGCCATATAAGCCTCCTCCGATTGTGTTTTGCCATAATCGCCACGCTTGGCAGGCGGGTTGGCGATCGCAGTATGGTGTTAAAAATGCATAGAGAACGCTGCTGCTCATTCTCTAGTAAGTCCCTTAGTCGCCTTTTACAACACCCACGGGAAGAAATGGGACTGGAATGGAACTTTTGGTCTATGAGATTGATTTATCCAACATAATCCACCTAGATGATCTTAAAAAAATAACTAGCAGCCTTAAGGTATATAAGAAGAAAAAAAAACACCATCCTTCCTTTACTGTCTGTACTTTTCACTTCAAACTCATCAATTCTGGACACGAAATATTGCTCTGTCCACCCCCGAAAATAATAAAGGTTGAAGCTACAAGAACGACTGAGTAATTTGTCTCCTCCTCTCAAGGTTACGGAGCTTAAAACGAATGACTGTAACTGTTAATTATAGAAACATTGTTTATGAGGTATGTTTAGTGAGATTTAAAGTTTATTTTGAGAGTGAGAAAGTATCATGTCTCGTGGCTAATTAATGGTGCCGATTCCCTTGTTCACAAACTAAACTAAATTTAAGTTCAATGCATCTTTTTCTTTCTATTTCATTAAGAAAAGGACAGGAGATACATTTTAGTTTAGTTGGTATTAAACTAAAGTAACCAAGTAAGTACAAGTCTTCACTTTACCCTCAATCCTTAGAATCAGTAAACAAACCAATTTGTCCCATTTCTAATGCAACATCGAAACAGAAACTTAAATCATCTGAACAAGTTATAGTTTTCGCAATGAACTCCCCAATTTTGACGAAGCCAAATTGCATTGTCAAATCAGAACTTGTGGATGACTCCTTGAGAGTCCTTCAAGTTAGACGATGGCCCTTTTGCGATTAGGATTTGACAGGAATTCAGGTATGTAAGTTCTATGTTGATTAATTCTTTGTAGAAAATACTATGTAATTTAAAACAACCGAAATAGTGTGTAGTGTGTGTGTGTGTGTGTGCCATATTTCCTCTCTGCATCACCCTAAGGTTGACTGGTAGAAAATGCATCAGGCATTAAGTCCGCCTCGGTACAATATTTTTTTTATCTTGTGCTTACAGTTTTAATAAATAAATACCACTATTTGAGTTAACTAAAACAAAAAAGTGGTTATTTAGCAATGAAGCAGTTATTTTGTACTTTTTTTTTTTGAAAAATCTAGTGAAAAAAAAATATTGTTACTTTTATTTAGTCATGTGTGCTAAAGGATTTATAAAGGCTAATTCCGATAATATGCCTTTAACCATATTTCAGCCTAGTAAAAAAAATAAAAAAAAATAAAGACACAGGTACTGAGCTTTTAGCGATAAGACCGCCCATTGCGACACCCTGTGTAACAGTTCTATATTATCTGTAATTTGTATGGTGTACATAATAGAGAGTATTCTATTCTATTCTATTCATGGTATAGACGAGATTTCACCTGCTCTACTGAGACAATGTGCAGATGAATTAACTCTACCGTTTTACCTCCTAATAAAACAATATTTTGAGAAAGGCGCTTTTCCTAATCTCTTGAAAAAGCCCAAACTAAACCGATCTATAAGAAAAACATAAAAACCGATCCAAACAATTATCGCCCTATTGCTCTCTAAAGGTGCTCTTACATGGGCAATTTTTTGAGCAATAATTGCTCGACAACACTAATGGATAAATCTGAATCCATTAAGTGGAGCAATCTGGAGCAACAACAATAAAATGCGGCAATTGTTTCGGGAATATTGCTTCTAATTGCTCCACATATTTCACATTTCTCAATGTCGCCAATATGAGTTGCCGAATATCCAATCAGTTTGGAAATTTGTAGTCAATTATCTTTCTATCTTGTTTGTACTTATAACTACGTCTCGTTTTTACGAGAGGAATCGACCGGCAGGCAGTGGGGGCGGCGGGGGGGTGCGCAACCGCCGCCATTTTCTTTCTTTCTACGTGCAGTGCAGTACAAGTGTGTCGTCGGTGTATTGACTTGTATTGCCTAATTTTTTAAGTTGCTCCATATTGCCTGGTGTTGTGTGGCCGTATCTCTGGCAACAGGTTACTACATGTTGCCATCGCCCTAAATTGCTGGATGTAGTCGTGACGTCATATTTGACAAGAATTGACCAGGATTGAGCAATTTTAGTTGCCCGTGTAAGCGCACCTTTATCAACAGCTTCAAAAATATTTTCAAAAGCCATGTGCAATCGAGTTTATGCATTCAATGAAAAGTATAATATTTTGAAGAATCATTATAACTTTCGCAAAAACCGATCCACAATATTAGCATGATGATGATGATGATGATGATGGGGCTCCCTTTTCTGCACTTAGACTCCCTTTTGGTCCGTTGTGCGTGGGGATTCTGGCTAACAGAGCCAGCCTAGCTCCGCCCAAAAGCACAGAAGCTTCCTGGGAGCTTCACAGGCTTCACGGAGTGACCTCACTGTTCCGAGGATTTCTTCACATTGTGGAGCCACGGCCTCGCATTCCAGGATGACGTGGGCGGCTAATTCCTCGGCGTCATGGCAGCCCCTGCAAAGGGGGCTATTTGTGGCGCATATGTTAAAAAGATTTTTGTTACGGAAATTATGGCCCGTAATTGTACCTATTATTAGTAGTAGTACACAATATTAGCAATGTACAAGTATATCTATCCAAGAAGCTCTCAATATTATTAATAATAAAAAATATGCAGTAGGTTAGTAGGTACTGCTTGATATGACAAAAGCTTGTCTAGTTTGAAATATTATTAAATAAACTGTATAGCATAGGAATCCGCGGCAAATGTCATGATGGGTTTACATCCTAACCTGATTGGCGAACAACTGGTGGAAATAGAATTTTAAAACCACAGAATAAATAAAATATAGAGTTAATCCGGTCCGACAATAAACTAACTACCTAACGCATCTATCCCACAAGAAAGTGTAATGAGTCTTTCCTCTTCCTTGTGTATATCAACGACCTTCCTAATAATATAAATGAACCATGTGTCTTGTTTGCAGATGATGTATCAATACTCACCTCATGTGAATCTAATATTAATCTGAATGAAAAATTAAATTCTGTGCAATAAACGCCACAATAAATTCGATGACCGAACATAATCTTGAAAATAACTTCAATAAGACAAAAATATAGCACTTCATCCCTGTCAAAAAATATCCCTTAATATAAATTTCAGCATCAATGGCTTTATTTTAGAAAACGAGAAAACATACAAACTACAGTTACACTTAGATATAAAACATACTAAACACACCAACTTCGCGACAAAATATGCACTCCTCCAGTGCGTTAGTCAACTATAAAAATACACAACAAGTTATCTGGTAACTTGATGAAAAATGGAAAAAAAACAAAGATAACAGTTTTATTAATAAATTAAAACTCTTTCTATTGGGAAAAAGCTATTATAGTATAAAATAATATTTAGACAATAAATTATAATTTACAAGAAAGACATAAATACATAATACTAAAAACAATTTAATACTGCACATTAATACATAACAAAATAAATAAAATTATTAATATAAATAATATAATATCTAAAACTGAAATTCATAACATACACAGTGCAATAACTTATTTTCAATAAATAATAAATTCTAGTCATTAATAAATAAATAATCCTGCTTTAAATTAATTTCCAAATATTATAGTTTAAACAAATACTGTAACAACAAGAATAACTGACTAAAAATACCTCTTTATCAAGCAGGTATTATTTATAATTTAAAGCCAACATATTTTACTTATAATATTATAAAAATACATAAATTAAATACAATTACCAGAATACATAAATAATATAAACACAAACAAAGGCTCTTCATCCACTCTGTGCCCGACAGGGTCCATAGTGTGAATTAATTTAATTTAAAAAAATTATATAGGTAAATAATAGTTTTAATTTTGTTTATGTGTATTTTTTTAATTTAAATTTTATCCTGTTGCTGTTATAGGGTCCATATTTTTGTACCTAACTTTAAGCCTTTTGTAATATCTTTTTACAATATGGAATGCAATAAATGAATATCAATATGAATTAACTGATATATAACAGAGTTCGGACTGATTTATATGATTTATCGTTAAATAAAATTTCTGTTATTACTTACGTGTTTATACTAACTGTATAAAGTTTCGCTAACGGTCGCCAAAAACAATAGGCACCAATTTTGATCAGTGGTTTTTGCGAAACGTGAATCTATCACATACATTTGGTGGCCCTAAAAAGAGAGAAAAAAGAAAAATATTTTCTTTGAAAAGGGCTTTTGTTATTGGTTCTGACTTCATACGTCGTTAATTTATTGAGTACCATACATTAAAAAAAACACTATTGCTCTTACCGATAGGTTATTCCTAACTTTAGAGTTGAAAGTCATTCGTTATTCAAAAATAGTGTGTGTGGCGAATTGCAGGAGCCAGTTAAGAAATGTAATGTTGAATATCTTAAAATAAAAAATAAAACTAAGAAATAAATTCAAGTCTTGAATAATTCAAATAGTGACGTCATAAAAAAATGTGTATGTTCCATGATTCTTGATAGTTCCGAGATTTTTTGTTTTAATTTCTCAAAAATGTGGGAATCACTTTAAAAAAATCTATCTTTATTTGCAAGGTAAACACACACACACATACATCCTTATTACTAACGATGTGCATTATAGAAATTTGAGTGCATTTTTAAAAGAAAACCGGAACAAATGAATATGTCGGAGACGAGTTGTATCCGGTACGCCCGCGCCATCTAGTCGTGTTCAATGGAGTTATTGGAGTTCGCGCCAACGATTCTTGACTAATCGGGACGCAAGTGCTGCCTAGCGGCGCATGACGGAGTCTACAACATAACGGTCGACCGGCGACAAGTGTCCGCCGCACATTCCACAAGTGAAGTTCATCGGTGGCGGTCAAGCAGTGAAGTCGTCGAGAAACTGTTGCGCGTTCGATATAATTGTGTCGTGTTCCAACATTAATTACTTTGCATACCCATTACTGTATAGAATCAAGTTCTTCTAACTGAACAGACATATGTGCTGCTGGGGAGTTTGTTCCGCTATTTCTTCTTCCCAGCGAAAGCACTAGGAAGTGGTGAAGCGATGGGCGTTTTGGGGGACTGTCTTATGTAAACTTTAGGGTGCTAAATCTCAGGTTAAGTAAATGACTATTGAGTTTAACTCGGTTTTTCTATTGCGCAATAATCAACACTACCCACAGTAGTTAAAATATGGCTGATGATAACGAGAGAAACCTACCGTTCTCCGAAAAATATAAGAAATGCTAAAAAGCAGTGTATTCAATACTTTTGTGTTAATATAAATGACATGTAAAAGCAACAGTGTTAACGACTTTCGTTGCTGACCGTTCCTACTAAAAAGTACCTACCTACTTCTTATCTTCTTCTTGAAGGTCAATAATTATTCTTGTTATGCATATAGATTCGTATTTTGTTGCTTATTCATAGCAATTCTATGCAACCATCTCACCGAGATAATTCCAGTACTTCTAGTAACACACCACAGTCACATCTAGTAAGTACAAAGATCAACAAGTCTGATGATGCGCTTAATCTTGATTTGCTGTTTTCTCTTAAGATATTACATTTTTCCGTAATATTATTACGTGTTTGGGTAGTACATAATGCGTACAATTCTTTAGTGTATATACTATATCTGGGTACGCCTAATAACGGTTAGTGGCGCAGCCGGAGACTTACGTTGGTGGTGGCGTGGCCGGAGACACGTTGGTGGCGCGGCCGGAGACTTACGTTGGTGGCGCGGCCGGAGACTTACGTTGGTGGCGTGGCCGGAGACACGTTGGTGGCGCGGCCGGAGACTTACGTTGGTGGCGCGGCCGGAGACTTACGTTGGTGGCGTGGCCGGAGACTTACGTTGGTGGCGCGGCCGGAGACTTACGTTGATGGCGTGGCCGGAGACTTACGTTGGTGGCACGGCCAGGGAGTATACTTCCTGGCCGCGCCACTAACGCAAGTCTATAATTTCTAAAGTAATTAAATAATTGAATATCTATATAGCGTACGGAAAAGAACAATAATGTCGGTACAATTCTTAAGTGTATACTACACACATCAAAAAAAGTTTGTGATCACTTTGAAAAATCGAAATCATTTTTGTTAGGTACGGTAGATTAAATTATGATTCGGCTCGCCTGACTTAAACCCAATAGAGCACGCGTGGGATGCTCTTAAGCCAGCTGTTTGGAACCGTCAGCCACGTCTCCAGACAGTGCCAGAACTCAGGGAAGCCGCTATTCAAGAATGGGACAGGTTACCCCAAGAATTGCTGGCTAACTTTATTCTCAGCATGCCCAGGAGGATCATTGCATGTGTTCCAGCCAGGGGAGGAGTTATATTATATTGAATATAAACCTTTTATTAATAAATTGTTGTTTAAGTTTGGTTAAACAGTCTTTTTCTTTCTATCAAATTTCTGTTACAATTACATTATGATTAATTACTCAATTAAAAAAAAAAAAAATATAAAAAATTGTTTTATTTTTTAATTTCAAACAGGGTATTTCTATTTAAAGAAAACACACAACAAATATTTTTTTTTGATAAAGTTCAATTTAAAAAATTATGTCAGCTTATGCTAGTGATCACAAACTTTTTTTGATGTGTGTATGTCGAACTGCGCCTAATTGTTTACAAAAACCAAAACTTCATTATATTTCATTATTCGTTGAGGAACATATTTTCATTACACGTACATAATAGTACATAAACGGTGAAATTTATCTAGAAACATGTTTCTTTAATTTTCCACTGTGGTGCGGCCAGGGAGTAAGTATCAAATGATAGATACTTACATTTATTTAGTTAAATGCATAATTTTGTTCTGATATTTGTGTATAAGGCCACCCGAAATCAAAATCAAAATAAATTCGAGAATTTATTTCACATAAACCTACATACATGGGCACTTATGAAACGTCAGAAGCTAGGTGCACGGTTCCAATTAGTCGTTTCCTATGGAAAAGAGCCGGCAAGAAACTCCACGGGCTTACTCTTAAAAATAATTGGCTTTTAAAATATTTTGAAATAACCGTGTTAATAGGTATGGGAGGACAGTGTAGGCCTGGACAGGGTAGTTAACAAAATAGAAAAGTACCAACAAATCTACAGTCTACTAGGCCTACAAAGTTCTCACATTTACTAACTATTTAAATCCATTTCTAGTTTCAAAAGGTGTCCGTAAACAAAGTCAATCTTTCATAAATTCTTTTAGTTAGTGTTTTATAGTAACTTAATAACTTGTAACTTGTTATCTTAAGGCTGCAGTCTTGCAAAATTCACTCGCGGCGAATCAGGGAAATTCACTCTCTCAACTTTGTATTAACAAAAAAAAAAAATATATATATATTACATGAAATATTATAATTGCACATAAATAAAAATAACATAAGTAATAAAACAAAACAAGCAAACAATATAAGTAAGCAAAACTTATTTTTTAAGAACTGAACCGATAAAACTATTCATCATTCTTAATCATGTCCGATGCTTTCTCTGCCAACATTATAACAGCTGCATTAGGAGTTGCACGAGGAATCTTAGGCATCACACTGGCGTCAACTATCCGCAGCCTCTTTACCCCTTTAACTCTTAATTTACCATCTACAACTTTGCCCATAGGGCATGTACTAGTAAAATGATAGGAGCTGCCAGTATGTTCTAAAACATAGCATTCCCAAAATTCGTCTGAGCCTTTTTCTTTTCCAGCACATTCTGGATGATCTAGCCCTGCTAATTCAGCTCCAATTTTTTTGAAGTATTCCGTATGGCCTACAGTAATGAAATCTTTCACAATTTTCACCATCTTTTTAAAATCGTCTTTGTTGGTATAGTATCCAGTTGTAATGACTGGATCTGCGTGCGGATCGACACTCCCCAAACGGACAGTACCTGTTGATTTCGGTTGGAGATAAGCAAGCAGGGAGTACAGGGAATCTCTACCCTTAACCTGTTTCTGCCATCGGTCACATATTTCATATCGCAGGCCAAAAACTGTGGCACAGGTGATTGTCAAGTACGGTAAGTCGTGTCCGAAGAATAAATTGATGGCCTGATAGTCTGGGCGTGTTTGAGACTTGTTTAATGCAACTGACCCTATTACGGTCGGAAAAGGAATTCTAAAAAGGTCTGGTACAGCAGCAGGTAGATTAGGAATCGGTATTGGATACTTTTTTAACATATGTACCATCGTGACGCTAACTTGGTCAACTAAATTTTTCCCTACAGGTAAATCTTTTAATACTTTTATTTTAAAAGATTCCAAGTGTTCTTTAGGACCAATGCCTGAAAGCATAAGTAACTGAGGAGTATTAAATACTCCAGCACTTAGTATGATCTCTTTCTTGGCTCTAATTGTATATGTTTTACCTTTATATACAGCTTCGACAGCAACAGCAACATTACCCTCAAATATGATTCTAGTTACCCTTGTGTGTTTGGAAACGTGCAGATTCGAATATTTTCTGACAAGATACAGGTATGTGTAAGCTGGTGTTTGCCTTATATTATTGGCGAACATATACTGTGGTTGTATATTACCCACACAAGTATCACCGTTCAGATCTAAGACGGTTGGGTTGCCGACTTTAGCAAACGCTTTTAATAAATCAATAACTTCTTTTTCGGGTTGTCTTTTAAGTCCCATAGGTCCATCGGTGCCATGAAATTCGCCGTATTTGCTGAGAATTTCTTTATCATCGACTCTTTCACTTTTCTTGAAATATGGAAGTATATTATCGTATTTCCAGGAGTCGTCTTTTGCAAGTTTGGCCCAGTAGTCGTAGTCTGATGCACACCCCCTTGTATGTATGAAATGGTTGAGAGAATCGCTGCCTCCAAGCATTTTGCCTGCTGTTATCATAGTGTAGTTATTCTGACTTCTGGCTGCGTAATCGTCTCTAGTTGACGTGTAGTTGTGGTCCACAAAAGAATGCGGAAGTAAAAAGAAGAGAGAAGCCACCTGAAATGAGAATAGTGTTTTAAAGATTAATATCCTATTATTTACTATGAATAGTAGCTGATGATGTTTGGATGATTTTCCTTTTTGGGGTAGAGAAAAAATACACGTTTTAAGTCACCGTCAGGTCAGAGTCAGAGTCAGAGTATTTATTTGTAAACATAGGTTACAGATACACAGGTGGGTGATATGTTACATTTTTGTAAGTTCTATATTATACATTTCACAATATCAAATAAAAGTTATAGAAAAAGCTACAGTGTTGAATAAATCAATATAATATTTCTCTGATAATTAATTAAATTTCAAACAAAAACTACGATGTCAAAACAAGTACCAAATAAAAAAATATTTAAAAAATGTCAACAATAAAAATTTAAGATAAAATAGAAATGCCAAAAAAAAAAAAAACAATTGGATAATGTCAATTAGGACTATTACGTCTTCACCTGGCCACAATGCGAGTTTTACTGTACGCGTAGCGTGCGGTAAACTAAGCTACTAAGTGCTAAGTACTAAGCTTTAAAGTGCTAATTTTTGTTAGAGTCAAGTGTAAAATGCCAGCTAAATGGTTATTCATGGACAAGTAAAAAAAATCACGGCATTAGTATATATAACAAAGTTAAAAGGAAAACTATCACAGTTAAGTAGGCTTTACAGGTTAATGAGTAATAGTCGACCAATTTACATTTGCAGTTGGAATGTGTGGGAGAACCTGTTTTTCAACTACAATGTTAAATTTGTTCTTGGGATAAATTTGTCCCTAAATCCTAACTACGGAACCATTCATTGCGAGTGGTCCGACACGCACTTGGCCAGTTTTTATAAAAGAAAGTCTTTAGTAAATCAAAACATCTTAAAGCTGGGAGAATTAATCTGTAGGCAATGTATGCATGCAACATTAATGCTCAAGATAAAGTAAGGGAAATTAACTAAATTCATCACATTGACACACAAAATCAATTTGCTGTGTAAGGGTCGAGTCACACCGGAATGGCAGCGGTCGGCGGCGACGCCTGCGGCTCCCGGCGTCGCTGCTGGCGGCCGCTCGCGACCTTTTCAAGCTTTTCAAGCAATACAGATCTTTTAAGTATTTAGATAAAGTTTAAAATTATTTCATACTGAAAGTCAGGGCTTTAAATACCGGTAAATTGATTTTATGTCTCCTATTCAACATCTTACACAACCCGTCTTATCCTACCTACTTACGTGAGCGTATTTCATACGCCCGTCCTAGCGACGCACCGTGTAGATCACACCTTAGATCCCTCCTTAAATCTCATCCTCATAAAACTAGCTACTATTCTTATTCCTTCTCTGTCCATACTGTAAGATTATGGAACTCGCTTCCGCCTAGCATTCGCGATTTAAAAATTATATCTCTATTCAAACATCGAGTAAAAGAGCATTACCTTTCCTCTCAACTGTGAGTATTTTATATATATATATTTATAGATATATGTATTTATATTTTTGTAGCTTTATTTAAGTATATGTTATATTAATATTTTAGTTAAAGACTTCGCATAGTCATATCATTCTCTTCATGTTCTCACATACTATTGTCTACATTTCTTTTTCATTTCTCCTTTCGCAGGTCTGCTGGAAGAAATTTCTTAAGAAATAAGCAGTACCTTTGTACTGAAATTATAATTATGTCGTATCTCTGTATTTAACTGTGTGTACATAAATAATAAAATAAATAAATAAATAAAAAACATTTCATAACGTTACCTTGTATTGACAGAGTTAACGTTATTATTAACATAACGGTAATCGGTTTAACGTTATTTATGCGACTATTCATTTTATCGTTATTTTAAACGGGTGAGATGTAAGGCGTGGGGCATTTATTTATTTATTTATTAAAACTTTATGCACAAGTAAAAACTGTACAAAGGCGGACTTAATGCCTTGGGCATTTTCTACCAGTCTACCTTAGGGTGATGCAGAGATAATACATAGTAGGTGCAATAACAGAAAACAAATTTAGAAGAATTTATAACTAAGATACAAGAATAAATACATATATACATACATATAAAAAAAATAAAATGTTATGAGAGTTAAACAATAAAACCTACAACAACTTAATTCTGAGACGAATCTGCCAACTTCTTGTGTATGTGTTCTCGAGCTTTCACTTTAAATGTGAACTGATTGGTTACCGTCCTGATATTCTGAGGGAGCGCATTCCAAAGGAAAACCGCCTGGACAAAGAAAGAAGACTTTATAAAACCAGAGCGATGAGAAGGACAACGAAGAAGACGATTATTCTCGGACCGAAGATTCTTGCTGTGTGCAGCGCATAAATATTGACAAAGAGAAGTCAGATAAGAAGGAGAAGTGGGTTTGTGAAGGAGAGAAAACAGGGTTGTCAAAGCCCTCAGAGCTCTGCGCTGACGGATAGGCAACCACTTTAAAAGCGATCGATGTGCGGATACATGATCATACTTGCGGAGATTGAAAACAAATCGAATGCAGCTATTAAGAAGTCGGTCAAGTTTATTGAGGAGATCTGCATTCAGGTCATAGTAGCACACATCACCATAGTCAATTATGGGGAAGATAAGGGACTGTACAAGCATTGCCTTAATGTGTGATGGGAGAATATTTTTTAACCGATAGAGCGACCGCAGCGTTCCAGTGACCTTCCTGCTCACAATCGCGACCTGCTTACGCCAGTCGAGGCAAGTGTCAATATGCAAACCCAGATCTTTGACGTCAGAGCTAAACGGAATCACTGTGCCATCAAAGGTAACCGGTGGCACCGTCAAGCCATTCAGCCTCCTCAAGCTATAGGGGCTCCCTACAATGATAGCCTGACACTTGGTTGGGTTAACCGCCACCCCAAAACGATCAGACCAGTTTTTGACAACTCGTAAATCCCGATTTAGCTCCTCGATCACACCAGATAAGCCCTCAACACCTGCCTGACAGTAGAGCTGTAAGTCGTCAGCGTAAAGATGATACGCACACTGAAGCTCAGAAGTTATGAGATCTATAAAGATAGAGAACAAAAGTGGAGATAAAATGCCGCCTTGAGGGACGCCAGCTTCAAGATCACACCAGCTGGAGTTAGAGTCACCAACAAGAACTGATTGCTGACGCCCACGAAGATAGGAAGAAAACCATTCCAGAACCTCGAGAGAGACCATGCGATAGGAGAGGATGGATAAAAGGACTTCGTGACTGACGGTATTGAAAGCATTTGAAAAATCGATCAACACTAAAACCGTAACCTTAGTGTCTTCCATTCCTCGCCTTATATCGTCAGTCACTTTGAGGAGAGCAGAACTGGTACTGTGCCCGGGCCTGAACCCGGATTGGAGTGGACTGATGAGAGAGTTTTTGTGAATGAAGTTGGAGAATTGTTTATGTACACAGGCCTCGAGTACTTTGGATAAAAAGGGAAGGATGGAAATTGGACGAAAGTGACTGAGAAGAGTGGGATTAAGGATTTTAGGTAGTGGTCGAACATGGGCTTTCCGCCACAGGGAAGGGAAAACACCGGAAAAAAGGGAGAAGTTAACTATATGGGAAATTGCAGGAAGAAGCTGATCAACCACTGTCACGATCATGTGTCGACTGATGTTATCACAACCAACGGCTTTGGATTTAATGGATAGGATAATCTTTTTGATCTCTCCTGGGTCGACTGGGGTGAAGGTGTAGGGGGTAATATTGGGTCGCGTCAGACCAGCAAGGTAGTCAAGGGTTAGACATTTGGTTGGATTATCAAGGGTGGGGACAGTGGAGAAATGACGATTTAGATCGTCCAAGCCAAATGTACTAGGAAGGTCTGAATGTCGCGATTTGCCGATACCTAGAGTTCCAAGGAATTTCCAGATATCAGCAGGAGAAGCAGAAGTGATGTTATCAAGAATGTGACGACTTTTAGCGTTGCGTATCATCTGATTACAACGATTGCGAGCAGTTTTGAAGAGGGTCCAATTATCATCCGACCGATCCTTTTTAAACTTCCGAAACGCGCGATCCCTCCGTCGCATCGCCATCCGAACTCCCACATTCATCCATGGCGCAGGTGGGCGCTTTAGCTTGACTCTCCTGATAGGAGCGTGGGTGTCGTACAGCTTAACTACAACAATGTTGAAAAACGCAACTTTATCGTCAACTGTAGTGGCTTCCTCCAGGGGTGTCCAGTCAATACTAGAAGCATCTTGTGCAAGCTTTTCACTATTCATCCGCGCATAGGCACGCCTGTACTGGAACGTAGGTTTGGGTTTAGGAGATTTAAGGACATAAGACAGGAAAATAAGGTCGTGATGGGAAAAACCAGGAGCGTCAAGTTGACCATGTGAGGAGACTAGGGAAGGATTTGAGGTGAGGATCAAGTCGAGCCAAGTATCATCAGCGGTAGCGTTATGATGAGTTGGTTGGAGAGGCAACACATGCAGACTAGCTGACTCGACTAGGTGTAAAAGTTTACGGGATCGATGGGAGTTGTGGGCAAGGAGATTGGTGTTGAAATCCCCCATGACTATGTGATGTGCATACTCCGAACCTAAAGATTCTAGGACCGATTCGAATTCGGTGAAGTAATCAAGTGAGGGGGGACAATACACAACGCCAAGAACGGTTTTAGCTCCTTTGACACAAACCTCAAGAAATAGAAACTCAGCCGAAGCATTACAGGAAGAAGTAGAGAGAACTTTAAAAGGAAGATCAGCACGAAGGTATATAGCTACACCACCCCCTCTCCCACCGACTCGGTCATTCCGCAACAGAACGAATCCTGGGAGAGAGTAGGAGGTGGATAAAAGCTCAGGTTTTAGCCAAGTTTCAGAAATCAGGACGGCATGGACATCGTTGTTCGAGAAAGTTTCATACAACTCATTGTAGTGGCTTGGAATGCTTTGAGCATTTATATGACAGACGTTAAACAGCCGGCCTAGATTTTGTCTGATACTTAGACGTAAAAGTTCACCAAGGTTTTCCGTAACAGAACAAAAGCTATCATCACCAGAAGAGGCAGTAGATTCATTGGCAGAGAAAAAAGATTCGTTATCAGATGTTGTCATGGATACAAATATATATAAATACAATAAAAACAGATATAAATACTAAATAAATATAAATATACTATTAGACTATAAAGAGACCTACACGAAATACTGGTAGGACGTTTGCATTTCTGCACCACCCGCCAGCTAACATCATCATTAAGACAGTGAACACATGAAATAAAATCAAGAAACGGTACACTACAAAGTAGTAGCGATAAAATAATTCTTACGCTAATTTTAATTATTCCGAACGCACCCTCCAAGCATTCAAAAGAAATTACATTTTCCGTGAACATAAATATCCAAACTTAACGCAAAGTTACAAAAAGTCCCGTATGACGTTTACTTCAATTGACATAAACAACAATACCATGAAAATAGTTGACACTTGACATTACTTGATAAGTTGACATTAGAAACATGCAAAGATGAAAATTAGAAATAAACAAAAAGTGAAAAAAAAATGAATATAAATCCGGTTGAGGGTAAAATGCTGAGGTGTGCGTTACTTGTATAATTATTGTTAACTCAGAGACTTGCGAGGAGGAAGAGAACAGAAACAAATATGCAAAAATACGAGACAAAAGTAAAAAAGGTTATCATTATCAAACAATGGAGAATAGCAAACTTTAAGGTAAAGAAATCCTAATTATATAATGGGTGTCTAATGCGTAATTATTATACTGTATAACAATTGAGAATTGGTACTAACGCGTCTTGTTTTTCAGGCTATCTCCAGACGTTTGAACCCTGGGATACTTCACCAGCAGCGGACTCAGTTCTTCAAATGATGTCACCTTATGTTTGCTTCCATCGGGGGCTTTAATAACGATGACACCGTCCTGAGTCCAACACGACCTCATAGAAAAGTGAAGCCGCGCCTTCCCAAATATGGATTGTCGGGTCTTAGTCAAAAACTCCTTGACAGAGATGGATGACCCCTTCAGTCCTGTCTTCGCTCTCCAGACCGCAGACCTGTCGTCATAGCTCGAGAACTTGACTAGGATGGGCCTATGGTGATCCTGTTTGGCTAGGCCAAGTCTGTGGCAGACCTTTATGGAAGAGGCAGTGATAGTATTAAGGGACATCTTCTTAGATATCACCTCCAGGATCACTGTGCTGCTGACTTCCCCTTCAACCTCTGCTATGCCCTGGAAAATGAGTGCCTTCCGCCGATGCCTGGTCTCCAACCCGTCGACCTGTCTAGCACACTCGCTGATCTGACTTCTGAGTAGACTCAGCATGCTGAAGATCAGCTCCCTAAAGGTGCGAAACTCCTCGGCTACTCTCGCCACGGTGTCCTTGGCAGGTCCTGCACACTGTATCTGCGCTTCCAACTCACTCATCTTCCGGATAAAGCTATCTTCTAGGGTCTTCTGTGCAGATATTATCTCGTCAAATTGAGACATTGTAGTAGTAATTGTCCACTTGTGTTCGGTGAAGTGAAAATAGTGTTGTGAAGTGATGAGCTGGCAGGTGGTGTAATTTTATTGCTATAGTCACATAAAAGTGCTGCAAACGTGAGTACCCGTAGTGTATAGGCTATACACTGATGTTATATAAAAAAACTAGTGAAAATACTGAGAATTACTATTTTAAATATACAATCAATACTAGAGTTACGTCTGTCTTCTTTTACACCTCATGGGGGGCATGCGGCGCGGCGGGAGCCAGCCCTCGCGCCTCTCTGATGCGGTACCGATCAAAACGTTGCCTGAATCTGCCTGATTCTTACCAACAGGATGGCAACGTAGCTAAATTAACGTTCGTTATCGTATTTTTGCTAACGGTAATTAACGTTATATTACTGGTAATGTTATCAAGTAACGTAAAATATTTGTAACGTTAATAGGTATAGAATTGAAATTTAACGTTACGTAACGGTTATTATTTTGTTATTTGGTAACGTTAACAAGCCCTGCAGTGAAAGTGCTCGCCGCGTCGCTGCCGGCCGCTGCTATTCCGGTGTGACTCGGCCCTTATAATCATTTCATACAGCTGTCATATAATGACACTTGTGTTTCGAAAAATGGACAGTTTAAGTTGGTACTTAATCAATTTGCTAAACTATTAATTTCCATCACTTTACATACATAATCTGCCTATAATGTTCCCACTGCTCAGACACAGGCCTCTTCTATACACCGTGGCATTTTAGACGTCTTACAAAGAAAGCCCACTTCATGTATCCAATGACTACTAATCATTCAAGAAAAAAAAAAAAATTTTTTTTTTTGATCATTTGAACTTTTTTTTTTTCATTAATTATGACGCATGACATAGTTTAAAACACCCGGTTACGAGTGCAGTCCAAGCCTTGTGATACAAGGGCGCCTCAGAATGGATTTAGATTAAGTTTAAGTTGCAATAGTAAGAAACAAAAAAAAAAAAAAAAAAAAAATAAAAAAAAAAAATAACTTTGTTGCGTAAAGCCTCGTCCCCACTAGGAACATTTGTCGAGCGACATGTGTCCCCGGAGACATCGGGCGATGTCGCCCTACATCGCCCCACGTCGCCCGATGTCTTGTCTCCGTCCACATCAGTTCAGTCGAACCTATCATGTCTCGCGGCGTATATAATGATGAATGCATCAAGAACAAAAAAGAAGAGAAGATGGTGGATTAAACAGTACTTGCGAAACAAAACAAGTGTCTATTAGCTCAACCAGGTTTCAGACTGGCTAAAGTAGACTCATTTTTCATGGGGTACTGTTTAAAATGTTACAACAAAATCCCTCCCCACATACTTCAACTGAATGAGACTAAATTTAAATCTAGAATAAAACGCACACTATGCAGGCAGGCATATTATAAGTTGGGGGATTACAAAAATGCTTGGCTGAATGCTGGTCCTGCTCCACAACCTTAGCTAGGTTGATTAACATTTGACAATCATGTTGGAGCTGCTGAAGAGTGTAAGACTATCTTTGCATTGTATAAACTCAATCTCCTTTGTATTATATAAATGCATAGCACAGGTGTGAGACCTATGTACATACTATAGAGCTACCATTGACCGGGTAATACCTATGTCTTTCATTGACTTGAATGTGCCCTGGCGGTTGAGAGTATGTCATGCTCACTTAAATGTCTCGCTGATGGTGGCGTGTGTGTTGGATCATTTAGCTCCCTTCAAAATGGTTGAGCTGAATGGTGCTAATCCATGCATCATGTTCGTGAACGGGCCATCGGGGACTGGTCATCTCTTAGCTGCCACGGGTTATTTTATTTTATTTTGTTTCTATTTGTTGTACCTACTCTTGACGCTTTTAACGTGCAAGTTTTTATTATTTTTATTTTTACATCGTTCTCACATTTAGTTATAAATTCAACATTATAGATGTAACGAATACTTTTGTAACAATTTAATTTAAAACAGTGTCCATGGAGTTTCTTGCCCGTTCTTCTCCATAGGCATCTACGCTTTGGAATGGGAATGTAGCTTCATTTTTCTTACTGACCGACTCCTTGACAATTCAAAAGTGCCTGTATATGGTTTAATTGAAATAAATGATTTGAGTTTGAGTTTGAGTATTTAATGATCTCAGTGTTCTAACTTTTGTAACTTGTTGTAACTTTTTTTCTTTCTCTCAAGAATTGAGATCGTAGATTATGAATTTTTTTCTCAACTTCTTTTCGCGGAATATTTAATATTTTCGACATTTCTTCTCACGCGTCATGCTTCTTATTTAAATTTTTATAATGATTATTCTTTGCATCCCACAAATACTCATAGGAGCGATATAGTTCAATAAGTCGCAGCACTACGTCGTTCCACCACATTGTCGCAGGTTGCACGCACGTCCACACTCTATCACTACTCTTCATCGACTGTGCGACAAGGAACAGTTTCAACAATGTCGCAGCGATGTCGTCCGTCGTCGTCCGACATCGCCCGATGTCACCGGGGACACATGTCGCTCGACAAATGTTCCTAGTGGGGACGAGGCTTTAGGGTGAATGAACTCTGATAAAGATGTCGCCGGTTCATTCCGCGGCGCCTTTGTAACACAAGGTTCGGACTGCACTCGTGACAGGGCGTTTTAAACTATGTCATGCGTCATAATTAAAAAATTAAAAATTCAAATGTTAAAAACTAAAAAAAAAATTACATGAATAATTAGTAGTCATTGGATACATAAAGTGGGGTTTCTTTGTAAGACGACTAAAATGCAACGGTGTATAACAGACATTACCTGCATTGAAAGTCAAATATTACGAAAAAAAGGGAATTTCTCATACCAAGATTGCTTCCTATGGAGAAGAATGGGCAGAAAAAAGTCCATGATAACTCTTGGAATTCTTACCATGGCTGATATAGGTGGATTGCCACCATGTTCTAAGAGTAGAACAGTATGGTTCCTGGCTTCCGCCAGTCTTCTGGATACTACACAACCTGCAGAGCCGCCTCCAACCACTATGTAATCGTATGACGCATTGTCTGAAACACAAATACAGCCTCTTAAATAGACAATATTAGATACATCATCGACACATAACAACTCACGCCTTCATCCCATGAGGGTAGGCAGAAACTACAGAACGCTACGTGCTACGATCCTTACATACTCCTTTTGCTTTGTTTACGTTCATACATCTGATCATACATGCACGCCGGTTGCGAGTTCTATGTTGTTATGTTATAGAAGGTTTGGATTTTGCACTTAGCCCTTCAAGTGGGCCAAAGCGGCCATCGGTGGTTATCCAGAAGTTGATCATGTCTCCTGGCCTGTCTAGAACCTCTGTGATAGATCTGGGAGCCCCGAGGGTTTCTGTTCTAATCTGGTTGACGCCTGATCATTCGAAGAGCACATGCGTAACGGTTTCCTCAGCCTCCATGCAAGCGCTGTACAGTGAGTGGACTGTCCGTTATGCCTATTGGAATTTCGGCCGCCACTTCCGGTGACTGGCGCCTAAGTTGCTGGGCGCGGCTGGGGCGCTATCAACGCTGCTTCCCAATTTGGGGGGCCCGAGTGCTGTAGGTGGCTCTACGTGGGGATCCTGCGGTCGATGGTCCTTTACGGGGCTCCGATCTGGGCGGCTGACCTGACGACCGATAGCATCTCTGTTCTGCGAAAGCCGCAGAGAGCTATGGCCGTCATTCATCAGAGGGTACCGCACGATCTCCTACGAGGGGGCTTGTGCACTAGCCAGATCCCCGCCCTGGAACCTGGAGGCAAAGGTGCTTGTGTCACAGTATCGATGGCGCAGTACGAGCGGCTGATGCAGCGACATATGGAGCAGCGTCGGTCGCAGCTTCGCGAGGTCCTGGAGTCGGAATGGCGGGACAGGTTTTCACATCATACCGCACCACTATCGAGGTGGTCCAGCCGGTGCTCGATCTTTGGCTCGGCATGAGGCACGGCTTTCTGTCGTTTCCGGTGACGCAGGTGCTCTCGGGCATGGTTGCTTCGGGAAATATCTGTGTCGCATAAACAAGGAGCCAGACGCCCGGACTGCGTCGACTGCCGGGAGGACACGGCATGGCATACGTTGGCAGAGTGTGCCGCTTGGGAGGACCCACGCCGTGCCCTCATCTCACGAGTAGGCAGTGACCTGTCGCTGCCAGCCGTAGTGAATGCGATGGTCGGCAGCGACGAGTCCTTGGACGCGGTGGAATTCTACTGCGAAACAGTAATCTCGCAGACGGGGCTGCGGAAAGGGAGAAAGAAATCTCATCCTCTCACCCGGTCCGTAGCAGGTGCGCCGGGCGTCAGCGGAGGGCTGACAAAGCCCTCTTCCAGTCCCTCTAAATGGATCCAGGATCGATGACTCCGGGGACGTGCGTCACCCTCCATACATCAGGACCCGAGGTGGTGGCTAATGCGGGCTGGCAACAGTCGGGGGTTGCGAAAGAGTCGTACGTTCCTGCAACCCTCGGCATAGGTGTGAGATGGAACATCGGGGTGATTTTTAGTCCGTAAGAGTCTGACAGACCCCTCCCCCCTGGATAGTCAGCCACCCTCCTTGCTAACTGGCTAATATGTACCTACTTTGACAAAACATAATCAGCCTTTTGTTCCGACCCAGTGGGGTTGGTATTTACCACGAGCACCACGGCCATAGGCGATACTAATAAATAAAGCGACTTACTTTCAAGAATGGCCTGTTTTGGCCACAATTTTTCGTGGTCGAGACCAGAAGCAGTCAATAATGCGAAGGGAATCTGAGCTAGCGAAATGAGATCGCTTGATACACTGGACCCCATCTTTTAGCCTATAAAAATAATAAAAAAGTACACAATCAATCTATTTGACAGAAATTTACAGTTTATTGTTAAAAAAATCTTTAAAAGTCATAAAACATTGTTCTTTCAGCCATCTCAATAATTTGTTTTTAAATGAGTTAATATTATATAACAATTTTATTTCTTTTGGAATTTTGTTACACATGACTAGGAAACTTTTCGCATACTTGGCTGATTTAGGAGGAGTTCGAGTATCCTGCAATGCAAGTCTGCATGGATCTCTATTTCGACGGTTCATTTGGTAGGCTTTTTTGAACAATCCCTTATTAAGATGCTTGTGACTGTGAAAATTTCGTTATAATAGTGATTGTGGTGAGTATTTGAATCTTTGCTTACTAACATAATTCTTAAGTAAGAAAGAAAAATTGTTTATTCTGCACAAACAAAACGCAATTAACAAAAATAAAATTATAAAATGTACACACATTCAAGTAGCCAAAAGCAAAGTAACAAAAATAAGGATCACTATTTTAAAATTAAAACTGTTATGATACGATACCTGCGTATTGCTGAGCCAAAGTGTCTGTTTTTAATGTCAAAATAACATATATAAGTATATACGGTATAATAAACAAAAAAAAAATGTCTGTCGTTCTGTTCGTTTCGGATAATCTCCAAAACGGCTGGACCGATATTGACGGAACTTTCACTGGCAGATAGCTGATAAGGAGTAACTTACGAAACTTTTAAGAAAAATCCACGCGGGTGGAGCTATCTACATATAAAAAAAAATATGTTTGGTTTCGAATTTTATGTGATCACTTGAGTAAGGTTTGAAGACTACTTTAGAATAATGGGACAATAAAATGACGACGATTCAAGAAAACATTATCTGGTATGTCAGCAATGATATTTACCTCAGCAACTAACAGCACTAATAAACTAGAAATGAGTTCAAATAATTTTCTGTCTTGTCTTTTATACTATCGAAACAAAACTGGCTCAAAAACTAACTAGTAAAAAATACATAGAAAACAGCATAATATATGGGATAAGGTAAGTACTGATACATAAATTAATGTGGGTACATGTATTTTTGATGTATTTACCCATTTGCATGTCTACATGAATTTCAGCCATTTTTGTCATTCATATGTTTTGGAATTTAGAACCTTAATGCCATTGCTAAAGGTTCTGTTTTGTTTGATACTAAAATCGTTTTAAGGCGAGGTACTTCGAGCGTGCATTTTTGTTCTAGAGATGGCAGCTGGGCGCGAGTCGTTAATTTTGGGTTGAAAATTATATGTTTTACGATATTAACAATGTTAAACCCGACGGACATTACATCATAATAGATGTTTATTTTGATGTGATTTTCAATACATAATGTGGTATAATATTGAAATAAAATGATTTTAATCTACAAAATAAGGGTATGTTTGGATTTTTATTCTATCAAGCGAACTTTATTCAATTATGTAACGAGTACCCGACGTACCTAAAGAAAGGTCTCAAAAGTAACATATAATTTTTTCACGTGTTTACACATTATCGTTTCTAAATAAAATGAAATTAAAATTACATTTCCTAGAGGTAAACTTGAAGAACCTCGCCTTAAGATTTTTTTTTTTAATCTATACAAATAAAATTAAAATAATGTAATGCAAAAATAATACCTTTTTACTAAATGCTTTAAAAAAAAAAAAAAACATTTAATATAATCGTCTGGCTGCCTGTCAATCTGTTTGTTCCGGATAATCTCCGAAACAGCTGGATCAATTTTAACGGTACTTTCACTGGCAGATAGCTGATGTTATATGTAGAAACTTAGGGTACTTTTATTTTTAGAAAAAGCCTCGCGGGCGAACCCGCTGGCTGCAGCTAGTAATAATATCCATACTAATATTATAAATGTGAAAGTAACTCTGTCTGTCTGTTACGTTTTCACGCCTAAACCGCTGAACCGATCGTCATGAAATTTGGCAGAGATATAGCCTGGGATATGGAGAAGGACATAAGCTACTTTTTACGCGATAACCGACATCCACGCGGGCGGAGCCGCGGGCAAAAGCTAGTAATATTATATTATTAATATGCGTTAATTACGGCATTATTGTGTACTTTCATATACATTTAGTAAAAAAAGTAAAAAATTACATTACATAAATAATTAATTTGTTTTTATTCTTCAATTTTACATAATATGTTGACTTTACTGTTTTGTATATTAAAACGTCCTATACTCATTACTTAATAGTACATTACTTACCAAGGGCTGTAAAAGAAAGAAAGCCCGAAATCGCAGGTATTTGTGACCCGAGCCGCAGGCGAGGATTGTGAATATGCGATAGAGGGCTTTCTTTTTTACTGCCCGTGGTGAGTACACAATTATACGTCTTCACCTGGCTACAATGCGAGTTTTACTGTACGCGTAGCGTGCGGTAAAAGTCACATTATGGCCAGGTGTGACGTAAAACTATATTTATGCCATTTGATTGGTTGAAACTAGTTTTAAGTGATGCTTGAGTATTGAGTGACGTTCTGTAATACGGAATGACAGATTGGACGCGTTCCAGTCTACGTAAGAAGCGTTTAATTTTTTAACTTAGCTTCAAATATACGTGGTGAAGGGCGACACGATGCGTCAGAGAGCCGAGTGATTTGTAACTCGGGACCCTCCGACCTCTGAAAACTTTCTCTATTTAAGATTGTGCAGTTTATTAACCAATGCCAGCAATATGATGTTGGGATAAATCGAATCTCTCTAGTGTTCCTTAGCAGTTGCGGTAATTTATGTGTATTTTTAACCGACGTTCCAAAAAGGAGGAGGTTCTCAATTCGGTTGTATTTTTTTTTGTATGTTTGTTACCTCAGAACTCCGTCGTTTATGAACAAATTTGGAAAATTCTTTTTTTATTTAATAGGATATACTTTTAGATTGGTCCCATTTTTTTTTCAAAATCCAGTTCTGATGATGGGATCTATGAGGAATTGAGGGAACTCCTCAAATTTATAGGCAAACATATAGCGATTTTTATATTTTCATCAACAACTCAAGCATTTGCATTCAGAAAATATCATTTGATGAAGTGGAACTGATGAAGAAGACCACAAATGGCCACCGGAACTTCTCAATGATAAGTATTTCACGGGTGGCGATAAGATATTTAGATTAAGATAGTTAAGCGACTATGAAGCAAATTTCAATAAATAATTCTGATGAAAATGGTGCCATCGAACTGATCTGAAGATGAAGCCGGAAGGTATGCACCGGAACTCCGTAATAAAACAATGTATCCCAGCCGTGTTTGGGCTTATTGGAATTGTCATGAGATGCACTCGGGCTATAAATGGTTAATATATTAACTTTGCTTGGGTAGTTTTTGAGTTAGCTTCGGTAATACGTATTTAATCCACTTCGTATAGGTATCTTGTGTCACTGTTGTTTGTGCGGTGTAGCAAGTAGTGGTAATCGAATTTTTGTGGGACAGGTATCATAAATAAAAAGTGAAAAAAAAAAAAATACAAAAAAAAAATACAACTGACTTTCAAAAAGAAAAAAAAAAGGGAAAAATATCTTTATTTTCGGTGTTCTTGGTTCTGTATTTTCGTTTTTTGACACCGAATTTTTTATATTTAATGCACTTATCTATTCTGTCCGACTTTTACCTCATCAATATTGTCTTTGTCGTTTTGTGTATCTGTGAAGAACGTTGCTGGTTCTACATGGTTGCACATTTAGGCGATTAAGTTATCATATTAATTGAAACCACGTATTTTAAACATACACAGTTAAAATAATTAACATTCTAGCCATGGTATCTTTTCTTTTCGTTTTAGTATTTAAAACAGCAAACTTAATTTGTAATTTTTTGGTAACAATACCATAAAGTTTGTGTTGAATTGTTGTAATTAGAGGCATGAGGAACAGGGTGTAAAGTTCACTCATACTCTATAGTAAAGGGAGGATCCTCCGACCAGACGGGTGTTGTGTCTGATGGGCAACTGCCCAACGGTTGATGTCGGGATGTTGTATATATGCTAGTCGCGCGGTAAACTCTGATAGCGCGACGCAGGATTTGTGACGTCAGGTCTTTGACGCGTAGTTCGCATGTGGCGTTGTTGATACCGCCACAATATCATCGATATCATTGATATCATCGTGTTTATTGACTTATTGTCTATGGTGTTTTATTTCGTGCCAATGTTTACGCTATTTATTTTGATCATCACATTTTTCATCATCATTCAAAATTATTATTTTTTGTAACATTTTTTTTGTTTATTATTTTCACATTTTTATTTTTGTATGAAAATCTGATGAATTATTTTACGTCATAGAAATTTGAAATTTGTTGTTTATAATGTTAGTAAAATAGTCTTGACAGGTTTTTTGTATTTTATTTATGACCATGTTATAGTCCTTCAGACCGTAATTCTGCCACGGCGGCCAATCTCAACGGAGACTAGCCATCTACGCGGGAGATATTATAGTGCACAAGTATTTGAGCAAACACAGGTGCACTTTCTCTTCCCTCAATCTCATAGTCCAATGGGACGGCTATCAGACACGACTGGAGAGGTGCAGGCGCAGGCGCAGGACCGTTCAGCTTAACGTTCTTCCCGAGGTACGGGGTTATCACACCGCCAATCTCCAAACTCCGGGCTGTTATTGAGAAATTCCTAATGGAAAAAAACCCAATATCACTTCGGTATCGAACCCAGGAACCCACGCTAAGCAGTCAACAGTACCTATACCCAAAGTCTCTAATTCAGATTATTTATGTAAACAAAGTAATGTCAAGAAATGTCACTGTCAAAATGACAGGACAGTGGTGCAAAACACTTTATCATATTTATTTTTTTGTAAATAATCATCGATAAAATTAAAGTGAATTAATTATAAGAACTATGCAAACAAAATACCTTTGCCAAACAATGTTTTATGTAGTGTGTCGGAGACACGGCCTATGATCGTCATAATCAGCTCTTTTAAGTCCACTGCTAGACGTAGGCCTCCCAAAATCGATTTCCACTCGAAACAGTTTACAGCCGTTTTCACCCAAAATGTGGCTAGATATGCTACATATGTATATTATAGTATGAATCTATGATTGAGAGTTGTAATCTAAGTTTTGTTGAAGATTATTGTGTTATTAGATAAAAATAAAAATAAACTTTGGGTCTCCTGCATTCTTACCAGTATCACAAAATATTTTATACCAGAAAATCTCCTTTTTTTTAATAACTTTGTTTAAAACCGAAAATTAATAAAAATAATTACGGTATGATTATTTTTTAATTATTATTTCTTATATTCAGTACTTAAAAGAAAATGGAACCTTTTTTTTTCGCCATTTTATGTGAATTATCATTACGTTATGTTTACATAAATTATCTGAATTTGAGACTTTGGGTAGGTAAGTGATGGAGGTCAAATTGCAGTCGCTCCATGTAAAATATTGGTATTCAGCTGCATCTGGATAGACTGGAAGCCAACCCCAAAATAGTTGAGAAAAATCAAGGCAGATGAAGTCACAATTAATCTACAATTTTGTCTCAACTCCCAGGGCCTCAAGTCTGCTATTACAATAGTGTCAGAATGGTCTATCATTGATTTCATAATTGTTGATTTTGACAAGTTTGATAATCTACTAGGTAATATAATGGCGTCATTATGACTTTCCAATGGTCAGCCACTGACACTCCATTGAAAGAATTGGTAATCTCGTACATAATGACAAATGAAACTTCCTACTAAACTTCCAACTTCCTACTACTTCAGATTGCTTATAACACTAATAAATAATATGTAAAAACATATATAAATGAAATCTGGCATGAATAAATGTCCAAAATGCCATTTTAATACAATTCTATAACGAAACCATTGACCGACCAATGATCAACCATTATGAATTTAGCAGATTACGAACTTTTAACAAAATGACAATGGGATCGTGTTGGAGTGACGAATTTATAAAAAGTGCGGACTTGGGCCCCAGTTTGTAAACACCAAAAAAATCCTCGTCTTATGAATTCACCTCGCAGGGGCAACAAATAGTCGTCCGTCACACAAGCGGCGGTGTATGTAAAACAAAAACGGGTTGTTACGTAACAATGGGTCATGCGGGCATGGGCAGCGCCGACTTAGTACGCCTCGGGTGGAAATGGGGTGAGCAGAGGTCCTCGTTTAGGGAGACTGTCTTGAAATATCACAATGAAATACAATAATCAAATTGTGGTTTTAATATGTTTTAAATTTTCTTTCATTTAATTGCAATACATCACAAGGTATTTTGTTGTAACATTTAACACAGTACCCCATAAAAGATGTACTTACTTTAGATAATCTGAAAAATGGTTGACCTATTTTATCTTTATTTCCAGTATTAAAATTATGTCTATCACTTATTTTATTAAAGAGATGTTGGTTTTTTCTTACATACATAATATTTTCATAAATGATTTGGCAAGATACGGTCATAATATTAATCTTTTTAAATAGATCCCTAAGAGATTCGCGGCGATCTAGATTATAAATGGCTCTGACAGCTCGCTTTTTCAAAATAAAACAGAAATTTGTTTTGAAGAAGCATTAAAAAGACATAATTTTAAATTATAAGTGACTATGCTACTTTTAGGCTGTGTACCATTACCGACTGCAACAACGCTTAACATCAGGGGAGACAAAGAAAAACTTTTCCCAGAAAATTCCTTCAAATCACAAACACACATCCACCCTCATCCTGAGCAAACTAGAAAGAAGAGATGGAAAAATAACCTAGTTTAAAATGTAGACTCTACGCAGTTGCCTTTTTAGAGTTCCGTAGCCAAAGGAGAAGTGGTAGCCCAGTGGCAACGGCCCGACTTCAGAGTTGTAGGTCGTGGGTTCGAACCCAAGCAGGCGCTTTAGTTTATGTAAATAATTTCATCAACACTGCTCTCCATGAACTCCACGACCTCATTCCACCGGCCCCCTTCTACCATCGGGCATCTAGACGCACTGCAAGTTACCACCCCTACCTAGTTGATATTCCACCAACTCGCACTATGCGTTTTCAAACGTCTTTTATAATGCGCGCAGCAAAGGAGTGGAACTCTCTTCCTGCGTCTGTGTTTCCGAACGCATACAACCCTAATCTATTCAAAGTGAGAGTGAACAGGCTTCTTCTGGGTAAGCTCACTCCATCGTAGACTTTTTCTCTGTCATCCAGACCTAGACTAAAGTCAAGTGCAAAGTCATAGTAGACTAAAAAAAAAAAAAAAAAAAAACGGTGAAGGAAAACATCGTGAGGGAACCGGCATGTCCTAGAACCAAAAATTCGAAGACATGTGACATCTACCAACCCGCATTGGGCCCGCGTGGTATATAACATCCTGGCTGAGGTCATCCGAGGCCTGTCTTAGCAGTGGGAACATTATAGGATAATATGATTAGGATGATCTAAAGGTTGCCTTCTGTCTTTCTTTGCTGGGGAGTTTGTTGCGCCACTTCTATAACAGAATCTATATTTTATCTTCTTTCATTCAGATATATGTGAGGTAAAAACAAGCCGGCGGGGTGGTTTGTTTTAGTTTGGTTATTATTATTTTATTATGTTATTATATTTTATTCGGTGAATTAACTAAGAGAAAACATTATAATTAATTATTTTTTAAGTAATAATAATATATACAAGTATATAAAAAAGGGACGGGAAAGAATCAAAGGGCATGAAAAAATTCGTCCGCATCGCTGTCAACAGGAAAAGTGCCCAAAGGGCTGGCAGCATTGCCACGTTGTATGGCAATGCTGATTCTTTGGCCAAGAAATAGGCCAGCCCTCTGGTCACGTGAAGAGTCGACCAACCGCTTAGCGATGTCTCGAAAAAAAAAAAAAAAATATATTAAGTAACACACACATGTACATGTTATACATTTATGGATCTCTGATCTGAAAATAAGGATTATATTATTATTATTATTATTATAACCAACCTGAAGTCTCACAGTCCCCCAAAACGACCCGCCCGTCGGGTCGTTTTGGGCGATTGTCTTATGTAATTTTGACGTTCAAAAAGTGCTGATTCTTAGCCAAGTTTGTAAAAATGTTTTTTAGTTTTTATTTTGTAACATGACTGTGTTTTTATATCCGTAATAATTTGGAAGTTTTTTTTTTTTGTAGAATATAATATAGGTAACTAAGGCTGCTATCATGTCAATTACAATAATAAAAAAAACTCCCAGTAAAAAAATGCATTTAAAAAGCGTATTCGTTCCTACTCTTTCTTGAAAAATTGGTCGAATATTATTAATATTACTAGCTGCTACCCGCGACTTCGCTCGCTTGGTTTAAAAAAATATATGAATGTAGCCGAAGTTACTCCTTATATCATCAGTTATCTGCCAGTGAAAGATCCGTCGAAACGGGTTTAGCCGTTTCGGAGATTAGCCGGAACAAACAGATAGACAGACAGACAAAAATAAAACTTTTTTTTTTGTTTTATTTTATATATACTTATAATAATAAATAATAATTTATTTAAATCAGACATTCACAGTCCATAGACACACACATAAATTAAAAATTAAATTATAAATTATAATTATTTTATTTTAAAACAAATAAAAACCCTAAATAAAACTGTGATTAATAAAATTTCAATTGTCTGTTCATTAAAAATAATAAATCAGAAATCATTTATTTGCAAAGAATGTAGGTAACAAAACATAAGTTTGCTGGCATATAAAAAGAAAAACAATTGGATACACTATATACACTATAATAGTCACAGAACAGAAAAAAACAGTAGAAGTCGAATAATAATTAAAATTGTTATAATATAAAATAAAATGTCAAATGTGTAAGTGTATGTATTATGTTATTATACACTTTCATATGCATTAAGTAAAAAGTTTTTATTTTGAATATACAAACAGACACTTAAATTGTATTTATTTGTAAAGATTATTGGTCGTATTGGTCTAGCCCATTCATTCCTATTGTAGCTCGTTAGTATTCACCGTTTTATTAGAATCTACTGAAACAGCAAAGCTATAGTTTTAGTGGTACAGAACCCTTAGTACGCCAGTCCAACTCTCACTTAACCAGTTTTTTAAAAGAAGTCTTGCGACAAAGCTGTAGCCAAGGGCTTCAAATGAACAACTGTATGCAGGATGGATATTAGATCCCTTTTTCATCTTTTTCTTCCTTTGAAGATAGGTGCGAGATGAACATTGTTTTAATTTTCATGAAAATGAGTTTCTCAGCTCGTTGGTTTTCAGTTGGCTTTGTTTATTGTTTTGGGTTTATGAGGATTTGTGATTATTGGTCTGTGGATAATTTATTGTGTCTGATTGTTGAATCGGAATAAATAATCCCACCAAAAACATTTTCATGTAAAATGTTGTCAAGACGAGACCATAATGGCTCGCACTTTCAAAAAGTTATCAGATCTCATGTAAAGATAACTTAACTTATAACTCTACACACCCTAACCCTACAAGCCCTAATTTCACAAACTTTACACCTTAGTCAAAATTGGCTTGGTCGTTTCGCACGTTAGCCACGATAGTTTCCTATTTTATTTAGGTAAAAGAAATGAAAAAAAAAAAAAGGTTTATTTGCGGTAAACATGACGCAAAAAATATAACACAAACACAAAAAAAAAAAAAAAACAAGTTGGGGGGAAATATACGCCAGATCCACGTAAAACGGCCATCGCTCAGCATAATGCTGCGACCCTATGCGAAACACAGCCCCAGCGCTGGTTTACAGCGACAGCCGGCGTTGACGTGATGACGTCGACCGGTACTGCAATGCTGCTACTCAATGAGATAAAAAATAATTTAAATTCACAATACATAATGATTACTAATAGTTTTTATAAAAATAATATTTTAAATATAAAAAAATGACAACATTCCATTCCATCAGCAGCGGCGTACGCGCAAACAACCAACAACAACAACAACTTTATCATTTATTCTTAAACTACTCTTCACACACTTTTTTTGGTTAGTTTTATAATAATAATATAATTTGTTATGAACCCAAAAAGACATTTTCTCTAAACCTCAACGAATTATAATGTTGTTAAATTGAAGAGTACAACTGTAACGTAGCGTGACAGCTAAAGTGAAAGGTATAACGGTTAGTCGGTTAACCAGAAGCCAATGCAGTTGAAACTAGCTTCATCTTTCTGACTGACCGACCCCTTGACAATTCAAAAGTGCCTGTGATTGTTTTATTTGAAATAAATGCTTTGAGTTTGAGTTTCTGTGCTTCCGGCATCCAGCGGATTCCTGCGGCCTTCACAAGGTCATCGGTCCACCTTGTGGGAGGCCTTCTAACGCTACGTTTTCCGGTACACGGTCGCCACTCCAGAACCTTTCGACCCCACCGGTCATCTGTTCTTTGAGCAATGTGCCCTGCTCATTTCCACTAAAATTTGGCAATTCTTCATCGGCTAGCCTACACCAAAATAATGAATTTTACGTGACTTCTTGTCACACCATTTATACAACCTAAACCATTTTTAATTAACAAACGATAAGTTTTGTTCAGTGAGCTCACAATTTACGAATTAATTATGTCCCGGAGCAACGCAGGCTCTTGGCAAAGCGCAGGATTACCAGTTGGCAAGCATTTTACTATTATTTAATCCGAATACTGGGATATTTGAGGTGGATACGGGATGAGGTTGTGTCGAACATGTTGGGTTGGTCCAAACATATTATGTGTCGGAGGACGGAAGATTTCTCTCGTTGGCATCAGCCATATTTTAACTACTGTAGGCGTACTGTGGGTAGTGTTGGTTATTGCGTAAAAGAAAAACCGAATTAAACTCAATAGTCATTTAATCAATCTAAGCTGAGAATCAAAATTACATAAGGCAGTCTCCCAAAACGCCCATCCCTTCACCACTTCCAAGTGCTTTAGCTGGAAAAAAGAAGTAGAGGAACAAACTCCCCAGCAGCACATCGGTCTGTTCAGATAAAAGAACTTGATTCTATACAGTAATGGGTATGCAAAGTAATTAATGTAGAAACATGACACAACTATACCGAACGCGCAACAGTTTCTAGACGTCTTCACTGCTTGACCGCCACTGATGCTCCGCACCACACCACCGCACCACAACGTTGCACCGTTGCTTGTCGAATGTGCAGCGATCACTTGTCGCTGGTCGAACGTTATGTTGTACTCCGTTATGCGCCGCTAAACAGCACTGGTGTCCCGATTATTTAAGACTCGTTGGCGCGAACTCCAATAACTCCGTCAAACGCAACTAGATGGCGCTGGCGTACCGGATGCAGCTCGTCTCCGACATATATATACCTACTTACGATAGGCGGGACAAAGCGAACGAATTAAAATCTACTTAAAATTAAAACTTAAGCTCAGTCTAGTTGTATGTCTCGTATCATAGAAATATGACAGGAGCCACAGTATGCCTAAAGGAAAATTATTTTCAAAGAGAATATGCAAATCTCGTAGTGATAAAACAACAGGACTTAAGAGCGTTCATCCCGCACGGGCTAGCAACGTCGCATTTGTGACAGGACGGTAAAATATGCTTTATGTTTGATGTCGTCAACCAATCGTGCTGTAAAATTCTCAGCGTCTTCATGTCAAAAAAAAAAAAGTCAAATCATTTATTTCAAATAGCCTTACACATTGCCATATAAATGGCACTTTTGAACGTCAAAAATTACAAAAATAGTTGATTCTAGTTTCCCCTTCCAAAAGCTAGTTATGTATGGAGAAGAATGGGCAAGAAAATCCATACTTACACTTTTAAAATGTTAACAATAGTTTGTATACATTAATTAATAATTATAGGTGAAGACGATGTACCTAGAATAAAATTACTATACCACAATAGGTAAAAAGAATGAAAAGTGAAGTAATGACAGAAAAATTAATAAATGCGATAGATACATGTCGCTCACATATTTACAAACATTGTATATGATTTTCCAAAAAAAAAAAACATATAATAACATGGCTTGCTAGATCTCTTTCTCTCTCTCTCTCTCTACAATCTCTCTCTAATTTTTATTTTGCAGAACATATTGTGCCTTTTAGCACAGCTTTTAGTCTGTGTTAGACAAAATTATCTTCATTCTTCCCTCCTTGCTCCACCCACTGACTGTACCAACTTAAAATCAGAATATTTTTATTCTTTACGTCACACCTGGCCATAATGTGAGTTTTACCGCACGCTACGCGTACAGTAAACTCGCATTATAGCCAGGTGAAGACGTAAAATTGTGTACTCACCACAGGCAGTAAAAAAGAAAGCCCTCTATCGCATATTTACAACCCTCGCCTGCGGCTCGGGTCACAAATATCTGCGATATGGGGCTTTCTTTCTTTTACAGCCCTTGGTAAGTAATGTACTATTAAGGCCGTCTACGTAAACTCTTAAAAATATGAAGCCAAGCTCATGACAATTTTTACTATTGGTTGTATTCATGGCTTAGTAGCAAAACTATTCTGCTCACTCAGTTTTGATGCGGCTTTCAGACTATAGCCAATCCAACATGTCCGCCACAACAGAACCCCGTGTGATCCCACCTCTAACTTCGAAGGAGAGAGCTATCCCATGTTAGTCGCACACAAATTTACTGCACTGCCATCCACCTAGTCTGACGCTTACTTGGACATCACCCATGTTTAAAGCTTAAGACTAATGCTGACCAATGTCCGAAGCAATGAATAGGTAATATACTTGAATATAGGAATTTAGTTGTATTAGAGATATCCATGGCTGACGAAGCCTCAATATGCAGGCTTTAGCCAACTACATTTATATTGACAGGCTAATCTGTTAGTGACCATGACAGTTTAAAAACTTATAATCTTTTAGGGTTCCGTACCTCAAAAGGAAAAAACGGAACCCTTATAGAATCACTTCGTGGTCCGTCTGTCTGTCAGTCTGTCAAGACCCTTTTTCTCAGGAACGCGTGAAGATATCAAATTGAAATAAATATCAAATACGAAGGTTTATGCTCTCTTGGAGCTCTGAAAAAAATGAAGCTTCTAAGTCAACGGAATAAAAAGATACAGCCATTTATGCGATATTCGAAAGTAAACCAAAACCTATATGGTACTTCCCGTTGACCTAGAATCATGAAATGTAGCAAGAAGCAAGGTCTCACAGCACAAGTAGAGGAAAATGTCCGAAAGTTGATAATTTGTAGTTTTATCACATAAAAAAATCGTTTTTGCGTTCACAAACTTAAATTTCCAGATTGTGAATTTCTGTGACACTTTTGACGGGCAAAATGGAAAATTAAAAAAAAAAGTATTGCAAACTGTACCGTGTGAATATTAGGTAAATGAAAGGACTAGTAAGTCTTTTCATTTCAGATATTATTTTTATAATTTAAAATAAATACTTCTTCCTGCCAACTCCGAATTAGAGAGCCAAAAAATTGAAAAAAAAAAAAAAAAAAAAAAAATACAGTAATAGTTCTTTACCTATAGATTACATTTAAACCTAAAAGAAGTCTATGGTCTTGAAATAATATGGTAATTCTCTCAATATTATGCGTACAAACTTACATTTGCAGTTAGAACGTATGGGAGAACTCGTTTTTAACTACAATTTTGTTTGTTCTTGGTATAAATTCATCCCAACTACGGAACCCTTCATTGTGCGTGATGCGACACGCACTTGGCCGGTTTTTTCTTAGTGAACATAGTAGATAAGCTGTCTATGTGAAAAACTCGTTCGGGAAATTACAACTGCAATATTGTCATTTTCAATGAAATGAAAAATAAATGCACCGAAACGTGGTCGCTCACAATGGGCTTCATTAAAAGGCTGAAAGCAACCCAAAGGGCCATCAATGCTTTGAGTTTCCCTACGTGATCGAATCAGAAATTAACAGATCCGTAGGAGAACCAAGGTAACCATAGCCCGAAGAATTGCCAAACTTAGGAAGTTGGGAGTCTCATTTCCTTCGAAATGTATGGGAAACGTTTTTTGCGATTTCTGAATTTTCTAGTACTTAGACCTCAGTTGGTCCAATATAATTTTTTGATCCTTATAAGTAACAAAATCGATTGGCATCAAAAAATGTATTTGTGAAAATGGCCCATTTTCTTGTTGCCTGATTTATTTTCAAAATCTTTGAATGGGGATCAAAATTACTCAAAAAAATAAGGACAGTCTTCTAAGACTGTTTTAATGTAGCTGCAAAGGTTAATATACCTTTTTTTTTTTTGTTTGACGCTGAGAAATGCATTACGCATGCCCGTTCGTCGGGGGACGAGACGGGGTATGTGGGACTCCCTGCCAAAATGGCAGTATACCCACTAAAACTCAGCGGAGTTCCCTCATCGCCTTGATGGGAGGGTCATGGGAAACCGGCACAGCCTTTACGTCCACAACCCTCCCGGCGCATGCCCGCCTATCTGGCGGGCCCCGCATGCCCCTCAGCCTGGGGGCGATATGGGAATGACCGGGAACACCTGGCCATTCCCGTCCGACACTGGTGGAGGCCTGTGCAATACAGGCAAGGGTGCCCCCGCACCCGTTGCCTGCTGCCCTCCACCTGGGACCTCGCGCCAGACGACCCCGCGTCCAGGCGCCCCTGGTCCCCCCACGACGGGTCAGGTTAGTGGCCCCGCCGCCTACCACTTTTCGGCCGCAGAGGATAGGGAGAGCGGCCAACGCAATACCGACACTCCTCTTCCTCTGCGGCCCCACCGCGTCCGCCATTCCACGGTGGCGACCCCGTCAAGGCCGCGGAAGGTAGGGAGAACGGCTCACCGCAATACCGGCACTCCTCTCCCGCCGCGGCCTCCCACACTCAGCCGCGATGCCGCCCATTCGACATCGCAGCCCGCCTCAGTTGCGATGTCGCCAAAGCGGCACCGCAACCTACGGCCGCTACGTCGTCGGCTTAGCCGCAAAAGCCCTGACGAGCGGCCCCCTCCTCGGGTTCCTCTTAGCTTCACCGTGGCCCTCCAAGCCACGGCTACTGAGCCCCCCCGCCTCGACAATGCGGGAACCCACCGGGGGGGAAGGTTAATATACCTGCCCTTACTGCCCCAAGATCAAGGTATAACACACAACATAACCTACATAAAACAAGTTAATACATACACACCACCATAACATTTCACAAAACACCATGGGGCACCTTTATCGACCGAGTTCGAATGACATTATTGTGACCAAGTTGACCGTGATTATCCCAAGACGGGGTACAAATGATCCCATTAGGGGGTACATCATATAAAACCATTATTTTTAGTTCATGTGATGGAGACTGGCTAAAGGTTATGGGTGTTGTGTTTAGCAGTGGGTATGATACAAAATTGGTATAGAAGTTAGAATATTGAAATGTATTTATTTATTCACAAGGCAACTAGAACAGGTAACAATCACAGTATATCAGTAGGATTACATTATAGGTTTCGACCTGATTATCACCCAAAGCGTAATCGCACAACACGACTAGCAACAACAATAATAGCGATGACAACTAGGGTAAAAAGCTTAGCTCACAAAATTACAGCTACAAGGTCTGCTCTCCGACGCACTTCCAGCTCATGTAGGCAAGGAATGTGTAGGAGACCACACACGCCAGATAAAATACTTCATTGACAAAAAGTTACATTATTTTTTTAAAACAATATTTAAGGCCCCTCGCCCACGGCGACTTTTTGTAGCGATGCAGTAGCGATGCTGTCGCGCGTTCGCATCGATACAGCCGCGATGCGGCCGCTAGCTGTTTGCCCTCGCCCACACCACGATTCTCAGTCGCGATGCAAACGCGATACTGTCGCACTTCTGTCGTGATGCAAACGCGATTCAGTAACGGCACAAAAATGCGACAGTTAGGTAGGTAATAGGTAATAGGTAATACGGGTTGGTGTCCGCAACTCCACGACAATGCGCGTATTTTGCGTACGGATGGGAATTCGATTATTCGATCCATCCCAGCTCCTCAAAGAAGGCCAGCAACGCCTTGGTGTTACTGACAATCTCACGTAAAAACATGTAACAAACTTAAATTTACAGTGGAAAAACATGTAACAAACTTAAATTTACAGTGGAAAAACATGTAACAAACTTAAATATACAGTTGAAAAACATGTAACAAACTTAAATTTACAGTGGAAAAACATGTAACAAACTTAAATTTACAGTGGAAAAACATGTAACAAACTTAAATTTACAGTTGAAAAACATGTGACATACATTCCGTATGGAAGAACATGTTTTTCAACTACAATGTTAAGTTTTGTTAATTTTGTTCTTGGGATAAATTCATAACCAACTACGGGCTTTTTTTTTGTAAATTTTGACGTTCAAAAGTGACTTAGAATCCTTTGTCAGGTAAGTATTATTTTATTAGAAACATCTACCGGTACCGTCGGTACCGTGTGGTGCCGGACGGTACCGTGTGGTGCCGGACGTAAAGAATAGCATCACCCCATTTTCTCCCGTGGGTGTCGTAAAAGGCGACTAAGGGACTTACTAGAGAATAGACAGCAGCGTTCTCTATGCATTTTCAACACTGCGATCGCCAACCCGCCTGCCAAGCGTGGCGATTATGGCAAATCCTCTCCAATTGGGGTAGGCCTATGTCCAGCAGTGGACGTCTTTCGGCTGAAATGATGATGATGAGAAACATCTAAGAAGCAACCCGGATCTTCGCGGTTTTAATGAAAATAGGCTCGCAAAATTGCGACAAAATGTCAAAGTGCTTCACACTTCTGTCTGTCCCTTCAGAGCATAATGGCGTGATATTATAAGTTATAAACTACAGAAAACAGGTAAATATACCACATAGCAACAATAAAGTGATAAACCCTTCAAAGCAAGAAACTGTTTCACACACAAAGAATATACAAAGCAGAATAACATCTAAGTGAACCATCGCCTTGAAATGTATCCTTTTATATAGCACTGTGTATATAATATAATACATGTCGTTATTTACCTGGTTTGTCCGCTACTACCCCTCTTACGCTTTGAGGGATAAATGCACCGGCGGTGCTAGGGCTGGCGCGATGAAAACTATACCCAAAGTCTCAAATTCAGATAATTTATGTAAACAAAGGGGATCACATATCAAAAAAATATCTTCGTAATGGTAATTCACATAAAATGGCGAAGAAAAGGGTTCCAGTTTATTTTAAGTACTGAATATAAGAAATAATAATTAAAAAATAATGATACCGTAATTATTTTTATAAATTTATCGGTTTAAAACAAAGTTATTAAAAAAGTAGTTTTTCTGGTATAAAATATTTTATGATACTGGTAACAATGCAGGAGATCCAAACATTTTCACATTTTTTACATCTTCAACAACACTCTCATTCATAGATTCATATTGTATGTAGCATATCTAGCCACATTTTGGATGAAAACGGCTGTAAACTGTTTCGAGTGGAAATCGATTTTGGGAGGCCTACGTCTAGCAGTGGACTTAAAAGGGCTGATTATGACGATCACAGGCCGTGTCTCCGACACACTACATAAAACATTGTTTGGCAACGGTATTTTGTTTGCATAGTTGTTATAATTAATTCACTTTAATTTCATAGATGATTATTTACAAAAAAAAAAAAAAAAAAATATGATAAAATGTTTTATTTACATAAATTATCTGAATTAGAGACTTTGGGTATAGTCAGTCGTTTTATTAATATTATTTATTTATTAAAACTTAATTCTAATAATTTCATTTGAGTAACATAGACTCATAATAGAATAGCATATTAATGCACATTTACAAATAAAATTACAGTGAGTCTTCACATGACCAGAGGGCTGCCCTATTTTTAGGCCAAAGAATCAGCGTAACCATCCAACGTGGCAACGCTGCCAGCCTTTTGGGCACTTTTTCCACTGACGGCGATGCGGAAGAATTTTTTGAAGAACACTTCCCCTTTTCTTTTTTTCGTGTAGATATATAGTATAAATATTTTATTTTTAGTTTGTATGTTGTATTTAAGTTAAAAATTAAATAATTTAAATGGTAAAAAAAAAAATATAATTAAAATTACAATCAAAATCAAAACTGAAATTAAATTAAATTAAAATTCGATTAAATTGTTTGTCAAATAAATCCACACTTAACACGCTTGGAAATGATGGGGTTTATTCATAAACGCTGCTTAAAGTTAAGTAATGATTAGCGACTGTTTAACCATACATTTTTGACGTCACTTAACTTTAAGCAACGTTTATGAATAAACCCCATAAATTTTATACTTCCAAGCGCGCCACGATTCGCTTACAATAGTGAGTGAATGCGTAAGTTACAGTTGCGCTAGTTGCAAAAATCCCAGCGCAGCGCTGCGCCATTTAAAAATAAATGTCGCAGCGCTGCGCTGGGATAGGAGGCTTTTAGCCCCGTACAGGACTTTCTGTTTTCATTTTTCTTAATTTTTTATTAATGAGTGTGTTTAGTATAAAATGTGATCTTCCTGTACGAGTATCCATAAATACTTTTTCCTTCTTTATATAGAAAAAGTATTTTTTTTTTACTTAAAAAATATAATACCGTACAAAGATGGACTTAATGCCTGAGGCATTTTCTACCAGATACAGTTGTACTAAATGCATATCTTTTTTTTTTTTTGACATTGAGAAATGCTTTACGTATGCCCGCTCGTCAGGGGACGAGACGGGGTATGTGGGACTCCCTGCCAAAATGGCAGTATACCCACTAAAACTCAGCGGAGTTCCCTCATCGCCTTGATTGGAGCGTCATGGGAAACCGGCACAGCCTTTACGTCCACAACCCTCCCGGCGCATGCCCGCCTAGCTGGCGGGCCCCGCATGCTCCTCCGCCTGGGGGGGATATGGGAATAACCAGGAACACCTGGCCATTCCCGTCCGACACTGGTGGAGGCCTGTGCAATACAAGCAAGGGTGCCCCCGCACCCTTGCCTGCTGGCTTCCACCTGGGACCCCGCGCCAGATGACCTTGTGTCCAGGCGGCCCTGGTCCCCCCGCGACGGGTCAGGTTAGTGGCCCCGCCGCCTACCACTTTTCGGCCGCAGAGGATAGGGAGAGCGGCCAACGCAATACCGACACACCTCTTCCTCTGCGGCCCCACCGCGTCTGCCATTCAACGGTGGTGACCCCGTCAAGGCCGTGGAAGGTAGGGAGAATGGCTCACCGCAATACTCTCCTACTAATGAATAAATGCATACCTGGCTTGACCTATTTTGACAGGACTTTCACTGACAGATAGCTAAAGTTAGAAGGAGTAACTTAGGCTAGGTACTTTTATTTTATTAAACTAGCTGGCGCCCGCGGGTTCGCCCGCGTGGATTAAAAAAAAACTGTTACATCACATAGAGACACTTCAACTTTATTTATTTGTATAGAAAAAGGCAGCAGCTAGTAAGGAATAAAAAATAAAATAAACACATAATACTTAATTCAGTGTCTACGTGTGTAGAATGTGTGTATGGACCAAGTGATACATTGGGCATTATACATAATGCCCGGTCATTATTTAAAATGCCCAATATGAGAGTGCAATTTGATAATAATTATTCAAATAATCAAATTGACCAGGTATTATACATATTGTCCATCACTTTTTGGGCAGAGTAATACAAACATATTTAATTACTATTTTTTTATTGTTATTGTCGTTTGTCAAGATTTCAAACGTAGCATCAATATTTAAAATCAATCCTTTAGGTTACGAGTAGGTTAGTAGAACAGTGGCCATTAACGCCAGATCCCCTCTATTGTTGGTGAACCATTTGGGTTAGGTTAGGTTAGAACATGTATTATCAAATTACCCAGTTGTCATGTAGCAATATAATAATGACCGTGCAATGTGATAAATAATGAAGTTAAGATAGTAATTAATCACTTAACCCGATAGAGCTAGACATTATTCATAATGCTCGTACATTATTAATAATGCCCGCATTAATCACCTGGTCCATAACATATACACGGTGGCCAACGCGTGAATCACAGACCAGGTGCCCAAGTCTGCTATTTTTATGAATTCGTCACTCCCACACGATCCCATTGTCATTTTGCTAAAAGTTCGTAATCTGCTAAATTCATAATGGTCGATCATTGGTCGGTCAATGGTCTCGTAATAGAATTGTTTTACAATGGCATTTTGAACATTTATTCATGCCAGATTTCATTGATATATATTTTACATATTATTTATTAGTGTTGTATGCAATCTGAAGTAGTAGGAAGTTTCATTTGTCACTATGTACGAGATTACCAATTCTTTCAATGGAGCGTCAGTGGCTGACCATTGGAAAGTCATAATGACGCCATTATATTAGTAGATTACCAAACTTGTCAAAACTAACAATTATGAAATCAATGATAGACCATTCTGACACTATTGTAATAGCAGACTTGAGGCCCTGTTGGCAAAAAAAGAAGAAATAAATAAAATACTTATGTATACTAAACATATTTTCCAAAAGCGACAGCCCTTGCACGTGCAGTTAGTTCAGTTCCGGTTCGTTCTACCCCCCTGACTCCGTACAGTCTATATAAATACTGAGTACCTACTAGAAAACTTATAATTTTCACCTTTCTTTTAACTTCAACACTGGTTTCATGTCATTATAAACTAATAATGGACAGTAGAAAAAATGGTATAGAGGATTAATTTGTGTCATCTCTTCTGATAAAGACAAGCTGTGTGCCTGATAGGATTTCCCACCGGCGAAAAGGACAAACTTCTATCCCCAATTTAACCTGTTTCAATCAACTCAGCCTTTCCCAGTCCACTGCTGGACAAAAGCCTCTGTCAGGCTGCGTCCTGCGCCTTTCGCATCCAGTCTGTCCCAGCCACTTTTTCAAGAACGTTGGTTCATCTAGCTGGGGGCGTCCTACTTTACGCTTCATTCATTCATCATTCATTTCAGCCGAAAGACGTCCACTGCTGGACAGAGACCTCCCCCAAGCACCGCCACCTCGACCGGTTTTGTGCTTCCCGTATCCAGCGGACTCACCTCACCTCACCTTGTGGGAGGCCTTCCAACGCTATGTCTCCCGGTACGCGGTCGCTACTCCAGAACCTTTCGGCCCCAACGACCATCTGTTCTGCGCGCAATGTGGCCTGCCCATTGCCACTTAAGTTTGGGTTTGGTTTGCTCACTTTACACTTAACGATACGCAATTTTCACTTCAGGACTCGTCTGCTCCACCAGCCATCGGACCTTCGACAAACATGGCCAGCCCACTGCCACTTCAGCTTGCTTACTCTGCAGGCTGTCGGTAACTCCGGTACTTTTCGGGATAACTTAATTTCTTATCTTATCCTTCAAAGAAACTGCGACCATAGCTCGCTTTATAGCGCGCCGAGCGACATTGAATTTGTGGACCAGCCCGACTGTCAGTGTTAACCCCTTTTTAAAATGCATTTTCAAAAATCCTTCCTTATACTCATCATCATTCATCATTTAAGCCGAAAGACGTCCACTGCTGGACCTAGGCCTCCCCCAAGCACCGCCACCTCGACCGGTTCCGTGCTTCCTGCATCCAGCGGATTCCTGCGGCTTTCACAAGGTCATCAGTCTACCTTTTGGGAGGCCTTTTGTATGCTACGTGTTCCTGTACGCGGTCGCCACTCCAGAACATTTCGACTCCAACGGCCATCTGTTCTGCGAGCAATGTGCCCCGCCCATTGCCACTTAAGTTTGGCAATTCTTCGAGCTATGTCGGTTACCTTGGTTCTCCTGCGGATCTCTCCATTTCTGATTCGATCACGTAGGAAAACTCCAAGCATAGCCCTCTCCATTGCCCTTTGGGTGATTTTTAGCCTTCTAATAAGGCCCATTGTGAGCGACCATGTTTGAGTGCCACAGATCATCACTGGCAACACGCACTGGTCAAAGACTCGTCTTGAAACACTGCAGTATGTGGAACGAGAAGATATTGCGTAGTTCATACTCACTTTCGCTATAAATACAATGAACTTTTGTGCAAACATTTCGACTCTGCTTCGCTCATGACACAGCGGTCGTGGTCACAATGAGTTTTGTCCAATCGCAGGTGTTGTTGTAACTCGCCTCACGATCTCCCTTCATCTGGTTCTGTTAGATGACAGTCTGGCGTATTCACTAACAGGGCCTCCAACCGCGGATTTAATTTGATCCGGCCACCTAACCGGTGACCTCCCGCGTGGCCTATTACGCATTAAAATTTCGGCACACAACACATTAACCAAAGGGTTGTAGCCCAGTATGTGGATTTTGGAGGTCAGATAGGCAGTCGCATAATATGTTAAATACTGTCTGCATCCAGTAAGGCTGGAAGCCAACACCAACATCGGAATCTTTCTGCTTGTAGATCCAAAAATCTTTCTGCTGGTAGATAAAAAAATATTGTACTCAAAACACTTTGTCACTAGTAATTTTAATTAAGATTTGTTTGCCTAGATAAGTTTTTCTTTGTTTAGCAAACAATTTACTCTTGTTTAAGTTAAGAAAACATTTTTTGTGCTAAATAGTAAATATTTAACACAAAAAATGTTTTCTTAACTTAAATTATTGTATTTTGCAGGTAAAACCTACACTACAATAATTTTAGTTTTAATAGCATGTTTTGTAAAGAGAATGTTTTATGTGTATTCCGTGGAAAATGTCGTTGGTTACACATTTGGCCGTATCTTTTTAGAGTGCCGTAGTCAACAAGGAACCCTTATAGTTTCGCCATGTCCGTCTGTCTGTCTATCTGTCCGCGCTTAGCTCAGAGACTCTTAGTACTAGAAAACTGTAATTTGGTGTGGGTATACATATTAATCACGCCGACAAAGTGGTAAAATAAAATCTTGTTTTTTTTTTAGGGTAACTCCCGTTCACGTTAAGTGTGGATGATATTTTTTTTCTCGTCTATCCTATAGTGTGGGGTATCGTTGGATAGGCCGTTCAAAAATATTTCGGGTTTGTGAGAACTATTTTTCAATTCAGGCACTGTTATTCTTTGCTCATTTTCACGTGCTATTTTTAAATTAAAACTTGAAACGTAAACAAACACGTCGTGTGACGCGTACGCGCAGCACTGAGCGATTCAACTGGCCGAACCGGTATAAACCAGTTTCTCTTCGTACGCGACGAAGCCGCCAGTGGTACGCACACATGCGCCTCATGCTTTTATTAGTGTACCTACCATAGCGCGGTTGTATGAAGCTCTGCTTCTGTCCGTACTCATGACCCATCTTTAACACTTAAACCATTGTCTATGCACACAGAAAATAGACAGAAATATTAAACTGGACGCAAGGCTGCTATTAAGTACTACTCGCTTTGTGCATTCAACAATAGAGGTACATACAGTACAGAACTTCATAACTTATATACCAATGTTGTGGTTGGAACAATGGTTTGACTTAACGGTTAGTATTAAGTTTGTTCCTAGGCTGAACGTCTAGCTAAAATAATCACCGCTATCGTGTAGGCATCAAGTTCTTTAAAAAGAAATTAAAAAAGAGGAGTAATAGAAAAAAAAAATGTTTATTATGCACAATAAAAAATAAAATAAACACATGTATAGTAGCCGAAAGCCTCGTATTCAGGCAAAGTTTGTCAATTTAGTCCATTGCCTAATGTCAAGACCAGGAACCAAAGACAATTTACATGGCATAATTACACTGTGTTGCGACGTTGCCAAATGACAACAAACTAACAATCTAAATTTAGGAGAGAGAGAGAGTTCCCCTATTTGTGCAGCGTTTTCCCAAAATCCAATTTACCTATAAGAAATGTATTGGTATTGTATACAAACACTGAGGTATTTAAAACTTGTGTTATTCATTTATTTTATTTTAAAATTAAAACAAAATGCTGATTGCAGAATGGAAAATTAACTATAATTATGTCTTAATCCTGGATTATTTTTTTCCATTCCCGATGACGCTACCACTCTCCTCCAGGAGAGCAGTCCCTCTACTGGCACAGTTAGGAAGCACTCCAACCGACCGCCGTCCTTCCGTCCTCAACGCCGCAGCCCGCCACGATGTCCCCGTCCATTCCCGCCCCGACCCTTGCTCGAGCTAGCCCGCGCCGCTGAGTCTGTAGCTTTAAATTTGTCCCCAAATAATCAAAATTCGATCCAGCCCGTCCCTTGCTGTCCTCCCCCAGCGACGCTCTAAGCCGAGGTCCGCACCCCACAGGGGGTGCCCTTAGCGCGTAGTCGCTTAGTTTTTAAGTTTTTTGCCCTGGCTGGTCTTAATTTATTGAGGCACACACAGGAAAGTCCAGTTAAGTAGATGACAACCTCCTAGGTTGAACTGCGAGATACCATTACCAAAAAAAGGATTCATTTTTTTTTAACATGTGCTTCTAAAAGGTATGAACCCGACTTGCCTCTATGGTTTCCTCAAAAAACCATGTATAGTATATGTGTATGTGTGTGTGTACTATTAGCACTGGAGGAGTGCTATCCGTAGAGCAGGCTTTCGTGGAGGTGTTAAATAATTAATAATATTACTCGTATATTTTCACCGTTTATTTCAAGAAAACTATTCATTTCTCCGCGCCTCAATATATCACGGTTGTTTCTTTTTTTTTTTTCGAAACAAAAACCAATAATTTATTTTTCTCAAACATGCATGGAAATACTTCAGCCATCTACCACTACATCCAATGCCCATCTGCAAACCTCATCAGAAGTTCAACAAACAAACACAAATGTACCGGGGAAATCAATAACATTTTCATTAAGTAATTGCTCCAATAAGACTAATGTAACTTTTAATATTAATTAAATTAAATGTATAATATAAAATATATGTATGTTTATTTCCCTGCATTCTTTTGAGAAAAGCACTATATATGCCTCGGCGGAAATGGCAATTGCCTGTCTAGTATTAGTGAAGTCCTCGCCTACGGCTCGGCCCTCATACTAATACTCGACCTGCAATTGCCTATTTCCCGGCCTTTGCAATAATGTACTATTGAAAGCTAATTCCAAATTCGAAAACTAGAGTTATTTTTTTACCAGACAGAACGACGTAAGGTCCCCTTTTGCAGACAACCTTTATAGCACCCATCCTCCATTCATGAGAATTTTAATAAACGCAAAAAGGTTTTATACTCACTCGTAAACTAATAACCCATTGTAATAGATCTATAATAAGATCGATCTTTTGTTACGAAAGTTAAAAGCTGTTGCCGACTACTGCAAACGCCTGCCTGACTTCGAAACCCACGACCTACAACTCGAAAGTCGGGGGATTACGTACTAGGCCACCACTGCTTGAATAGACCACTACTGCTCCACTAGGCCACCACTGCTCTACCGACCACTGGACATAGGCTAAAATGAAGTTGAATAAAATATAAGTAAAAATCTTTTTAATAACAAGCTTTTATTGAACTATTATAACTAAAAACAACTTCGTAAACATAGAACTTTAACATTTTCTTAAAAGCTTGGGGCTTATCTTCAAAGCTCCTACAAACAGGCGCGACTCGCAACGCGAATGGCGCGCGACACAGAGGCACCGCCCATCGCGCGACACGCGGTGCCTTTGTAGGAGCCTTTGAGTGTAATAAAAAGGACATTCACGTCTCAAGATTTTGAGGAAATGTTAAAGTTCTATGTTTACGAAGTTTTATTTAGTACTTTTTAGTTCAATAAAAGCTTGTTTTTAAAAAGACATATATTCTGACACTTTTTATTCTGATTCACACTATGACATACTTTATTATTTTTTTGACATTACTGTAAATATGTCACTACTGTAATTGGTTAGTTTTTTTTTTTTTTTTGTAATTCTAATGATTTGACATTTATATTTATTCGGTATCAATAGAATTTCTGTTTAATTTTGGAATTGAATGTCATTTGCATGCCCATGGGACGGTAGAATATGGAGGACTACTTTTTTAATAAAACATCTAAGTACCAATTACCCATGTTTGCAATAATAATTGATTTGATCGATTATATTTTTCTTCAGGTACTCTTGGATCAGAACATCCATGCATTCATGCCTTTTTCCTATCGAGGTGAGCTCTATAAGTGGAATCGGGGGATTGGTGTTCGTTTGCCATCAAAATCGTTTAAAATCGAGGAAAACAAATACAGAGTACCTAGGACAAAAGTCTTGTCATACAAAACACTTCTAAGCAAGCGGACCCACGAGTAAAAGTAAATATTCTCTAAACAAATAGTGTTCAGGAGCTACAAGAACCGATTAGCAATAGAAATGGAACAATGGTATTGACGTGAATGTACCGGTTAACGTGTATAAGTCGATGATATACCGGGAGCCGGGAAAACGAATGAATTAATAATTTAAACTTGCGATATCACATAAAATTGCAATCGATCGCAATCAAGATAGAAAGAACAAAGAAAGAAAAGAAAGAAAGAAGAAGTAACCTTATTGGCTCAGGCGTGAGGCAAACACTATTCTTGTAAAACAATATTTTCACTTTTTATTTTGTGTTTTACGAACTGTGACCAAATAAACATTATTCTTTCTTTCTTTCAATCGATCGCAATTCCTTTCATTTTGACAGTTCATTGCGTTATTTACGTTGTTGAGCTGATTAATTTTTCAAACCTATGAAGTAATGGTTTAGCAATTTAAAATTACTTAAAGCTAAAAAAAAAAAACAAATAAAATAATAAAAAAAAAAAACAAATAAAAATAATAATATATATATTTATTTTTTAATATATATTTAATAATATATATTTTAGCTAATAAAAGACTCAAAGTACAACAAAAACTTAAACTAAATATGTACATTACAATTTAATAAGGTTGATGGTTGTACAGCAACACATAATTGATGATCTACCAACTCCCAAACTAAGTCAAGCTTGTATTTTGGAAGTTAGTGGTTCTTAACATACCTACAGGACTTATCTACATAGATACAACCTTGTAGCCTATAGGAATTTACTTCCAACACTTTAACAGTAAAAAAAAAAAAACAAAAGCACAAAAAAAAATGTGTCCGAGCAATATGTGGAGCTCATTTTTTAGATAGCTGTAAGCCACTGTTCCAAAAACTAAAAATATTACCATTAACATGTCTGTATATTTTGGAATCATGTATGTATTTTTGTAAAAAAAAAAATATAATGAATTCGAAAATATTGGTGATAAGATAAATAGCCGGATACGACATAAAGACAGACTACGGTTGCCACCAATAAAATTAAAATTATTTAAGAGAAATGCCTACTGCATGTCTATAATAATATATAACCATTTACCAAATTCCCTTCAAAATTTACCATTGACATTGTTCAAAAAAATACTGTTTAAACTCTTACTATACAAAAAATATTACACTATCAAGGAATTTTTAGAGGATAAGTCGATGGAACCTATACCTAATGTTTTGTAATACAATAATCTATTAATAAGAATAACAATTATTAATGTAATAATAATAATAATAAGAATAATGACTTTATCACTGACATGAAATGTATTTGCACGCCATATCATGGCAGGATATGTTGGAACCAAAATTACTGTAATACCTATTGTACCATATTCTGGCAAATAAATATTTTGATCGATTGATTGATTGAACATACAATGAGAAATAAATTATAGCATCTACATTATCTAAAACTACAAATAAGAAAAAAAAAATATTGGAAAGAAAGTATATACCTTCGCATTGCTCAAAACATATAGTGTTGGTTATTCGCTGGCTAAAATAAAACTAACTGAACTAATAAGAGACGTTCCCGGCTTAAAGAACTAAAACCCGAACTTCAGGATATTTTTCATGCTACAACGTGCCTTCCAAACAAATAATTATGAAAGTTTTAGTTTGTGCACTACACTTGCGCATACTATTTGATGGACAGTACAAATTCCTTTACAGTTGAACGTCCGAAATACAACATACTGCAAACACGAACACACTAACAGAGAAAATACGAAACCATGCATAAGAAAGTCTGAAAAGAATTTCCCAACTCCCGGCTTAAGACTTTATCGGGCGCCTGCCGCAGTTGGCAATAAAATCATGAAATTATGGAAATATTAAAACAATCATAGGCATTGATTGATTTATATCATATTTATGACTACTAACTTTATACGGGATATATTTTCTTTGGTATTTTGTTGAGAAGTTTTGCATGGTTACGGAAAAGGGAAAATATCGTAGAAATAATGGTTTGAATGATGTATAAAACAACTCAGTCTATCCAGCAGTCCACTACTGGCCTCTCCCAGGCTGCGCCACAACTGGGCACGCCACAATTGTGGCGATAAGTCCTCTCATCGAGGAGTGGCTAGAGAGGCGCCACGGCATCCTCACCTTCCGCCTGACACAGGTCCTCACCGGACACGTTGTTTCGGGAGGTTCCTGTTTCGGATTAGGCGGGAGGAAACGCCCGGGTGTTACCACTGTGTGGATCGCCCGGAGGACACGGTGGAGCATACGGTGGAGGTCAGCCCGGCTCGGACAGAGCACCGCTGTGTCCTCACGGAGGCGATCGGCGGCGGCGATCTCTCGCGTCCGGCCCTAGTCCAGCCCATGGTACGGAGCGAGAGTGCATGGAAGGCAGTCACCTCCTTCTGCGAAGCAGTAATGCTCGCGAAGGAGGAGGCGGAACGCGTGAGAGAGAGGCAGTCTTTGCGCCCTCACGCCCCTAGTCGCCGCAGGAGACGCCCTGGGCGGCGGGAATCGGTAGCCGATTCCCGGCCACCGTAGGTAGGCACGGGCTTGCGGATGGCGAGCTATGGGCAGCTCGTCCGGTAAGTACCAGGCCTGGGTCGACGGTGCGTTGTGTTCCACGCGCGCCTCAAAGAGATGTCAGCACGCACTGACGGAGTCTGCCAGGATCGGTGCCTGCCAGGGTTGCGAGTTTGTCCGAAAGGAATACCGTGGCCCTGGCACATAGGTAACTGAAGGAACACGGGTGGGTTTTAGTCAGAAAGAGTCTGACGAGAGAAGTTATTTGATAAATTCCCACCCAAAAAAAAAGGCTGCGCCACAACACTCTATCCTCCGCCTTCCGCATCCAGTTTGTCCCAGCCACCTTTTGGAGGTCGTCGGTCCATCCAGCTGGGGGCGTCCCACACTACGCTTGCCGATTGGCGCAAAAACTGCTGACCGGATTTGGATAAAATTTGGCACACAGATGGCTTATAACCTGGATTTTCCGATTTCCACTCGGGCATAGCAGCGGGTAAAGGATAAGCAATAAGTTAGGACCAACTGCTAATATGGTCTAATCTTATAACAGGAAATCAAACAATCAAGTCGTTAGCAGATTAATAAACGATTACAAGCATTGATTGATTTATTATGCATAAATAGGCTATAAAGTTAGCTAAGATAAGCCTTTTGTTAAGGCGAAAGCGTCAGGGTTTTTCAAATTTTCATACGTTTTTGTAATCTGCAGGTCAGTATCAATTTGTATGAATTAATCTAAATATGATTCGCGGCCGTATCAAATTTTTATTTATAGAATTATAATCGTAAAAATCATCAATACAACTTTCCAAGTAAAATAACAGTGCAGCAATTACAAATAGGTGAACAACACACTTACATAAAACTTAATTAATCTTATATTTAATGTTTTGAAGTGCCTTGATATTTTGTTATAGATGCGCACACATATCGCTAGGCAGCTATTATTGTATTTGGCTAGTTGCATATTTGTTATGGTCACGAATCATACTTTTATCAACATACACCCGGACGGAAAATCGTACGAAAATTTGAATTTCGCGGGCTATATCAGCGCTTGCCCCTTAAGATGGGTTCGAACGTGAACCCATCTTAAGGGGAATGCGCTGAAATAGCCCGCATTTTATTTTAATTCTTGTCGGCGCGATTGGTATGTATACCTATACCAAATTACAGCTATAGAGTATTAAGAATCTCTAAGCTAAACCGCGTACAAACAGACAGACAGACGGACATGGCGAAACCTTAGGGTTCCTTGTTGACTACGGAACCCTAAAAAGTACAACTTTACACACAGTCAAACCCACAAGCCACACCAAGTCTTCTATAAAACAAGAAACACAACTAGTCTAACAAATGTTGAGCTCAGAAGAGTACCACGAAACATTTTAAAGAAGTGTACAACCAAAAAATACTTCAACCTAAAGTTCAAAACTGTGTTTAAAAGAGTTTGTGAGTTGTTCAGAAATGTTTACAGCTTTGCTTTGAGGGCTAAACGTGAGTTTACACTGGTTAAGTGAAAGAATAAAACATTTTAACAGCATATAAAAGGTATCGTGTTACTCAGTAACTGAGTTCAGATATGCAGTCGCTCCATGTTAAATCCTGGTATTCAGATGCATCTGGTTATGGTTATATTGGAAGCAGATCCGACATACTTTGGAAAAGGGTTAGGCAAGATGAGAACAGGCTGTACGGTAACTGTCTCTTTGGTTACTGCTGAGTATAGGATTCTTCTTAAAATTCCCAGGTCTGATCAGCGCCGCGGAGGGAAAAGCGCCGCCATTTTGAGGTCATTTCACTGCGCGTTACATTACTTCTGTTTGGTATAAATTTTGTCTCGGAGAAGCTACGACGTTCGTTTGAGTTTCAATCGTCATTTCTCGTCACGATCTTTTGATTGCGTTTATAAAACATTGTGTGATATAGTTATAGTAAATATATATGGAATTTAAAGCATACAATTTAAATTAATAATGCAATGTCGGCCTACACTCGTCAAAAAGCCAAATAAAAATATAAAGATCATATACGGATGGATAGGGCTTCTCAAGAGCAATCTAGTGATACCCATAAAACACCATATGACAGATTAAGGCGGTGTCGGGAACGTAAAAGAATGGGGTGTCCGAGCGGATCAACGACGGCGGCGCCAGTACATCTGACCGTATTCACGTAAAACATATCTACTTTCTCGAGTTAATTGTCTTTTTGTATGCACGTTATTCTGTGATAAATAAACCTATTTTTATTTCTTTTTTTTTCATTCAATTCTATCAGACTCATATCGAACACAGTCTACAGAAATAAGTAATGTAAGTTTTCAATAAAACAACAGGTTTACAAGACAATAACTCGCCTGCCTATTTATATTTTGTTTGTGACCAGACGACACCGAGGTTCAGACCTTCAAAGTCACGGTACATAATAAGGCCCACAGCACTAAGTATATTGACGACCCTCTTGTCATCTAGACGCTAGATCTTAATCTGTTTTCGTAACTTATGTTGAATAATGGTTCATGTACTCGTAGAATGAACAGCTGTGTCCTCAGTATTAAAGGTATCTTAGAATCTAGTGATCTAGATTAGAATTTTATGGATGATGCGATTCTGTTTTTAAATTTTGACGTTGCGGCCATCTTGAATAAATTGGCTATGGTCATGTAGACTGAGTTTAAAACACTTTTTTTTTGTTTTTCTCAGTTAATTTTAATCATGATCTGGCAGTTTGAGTAATTTATGCGGCCTACCTAAATGTCCTTTCTTTGATAATGGGGCCGATTCCCTTGTTCACAAACTAAACTAATTTTAAGTTCAGTGCATCTTTTTCTTTCTATTTCATTAAGAAAAGGACAGAAGATAAATTTTAGTTTAGTCCTGTCAAATTAATCAGCGCTTGACGTAAATTGACGTAATTTTAGTCGGCAAGTTTTAATCACGTCTAAACTTGTTTGGAGTAGTGACCGGCGCTGATTAATTTGACAGGACGAAACTAAAATTTATCTTCTGTCCTTTTCTTAATGAAATAGAAAGAAAAAGATGCACTGAACTTAAAATTAGTTTAGTTTGTGAACAAGGGAATCGGCACCATTGTTTGTCAAATCGTTTACTACATCAAATCTACGTCTATTACATATATAGATTATTAAATACAACCATTCAGCTGGCACGGGGCTCCCCCCCTGCCAGCTGAATGGTTGTGAAAGTGCAAATTTTTGTTTACCTCCGCACTTGACAAAAAAAAATTAGCACTTTAAAGCTTCATATTGAAAGCCCCCCTCCCCCCCTGCCAGCTGAATGTTTGTATTTAATAATCTATATAATAGCTCAACGATTTGACAAACAATATCAAAGATTAATATTACGCAAATTGATCCCTGAATCGAAAAATGGTTTTTACAAACCCGCCAAATTTTTAAACGGCCTATCCAACGATATCCCACACCATGGGATAGACGAAAAAAAAAAAATATCAACCCCACTTTACGTGTACATGAGGTAGGTACCCTAAATAAATATAAATTTTTAAGATTGTATTTTACCACTTTGTCGGCGTGATTAACATGTATACCCATACCAAATTACCGCTTTCTAGTACTAAGAGTCTCTGAGCTAAGCCGCGGACAGACAGACAGACAGACAGGCGGACATAGCGAAACTATAAGGGTTCCGTATTTACAACGGAATCTTAAAAATTAAATAAGTACCGTATGTCCTTTCAAATGCATTTAGTACAAAGCTGTTATTTTGATATTACAATCAGACACTTCAGTTTTATTTATTTTTATTGATGTATACGGTACGTTTGGTCCATAAATTCAAGTCGCTCAGCGAGCTATGGAACGGGCTATGCTTGGAGTTTCTCTGAGGGATCGAATCCGGAACGAGGTGCTCCGGCAGAGAACCAAAGTTGTCGACATAGCTCACAGAATAAGCAAGCTGAAGTGGCAATGGGCCGGCCATATTAGCCGTAGAACCGATGACCGCTGGGGTAGACGTGTTCTTGAGTGGAGACCGCAAATCGGCAAACGTAAGGTAGGACATCCTCAGGCTAGGTGGAGCGACGATCTCCGCAGGGTGGCTGGTAGCAGCTGTATGAGAGTTGCCGAGAATCGAGCTGAATGGCGTGCAATCGGAGAGGCCTATGTCTAGCAGTGGACTGCTATAAGCTGATGATGATGATAGATGTATAAATTGAAAACCTTCTTCCAAATGATAATAATATGTACAGTAATATTACTTGTTTTTCTCATAATGAACGTGCGATTAGATATGCGTTAAAATGAGTCCACCCATTCACTAGATAATTACGGACGCACCGTTGATTACATAATGCTCCGCACTGAGGACAAAGAATACATTGACAAGAGACTGGACACTTCTAGGTGTGTATAATCACGGAATGAAGTGGGACAGTTTTTAAATACATTCCTTCACCATATATAGGTATGAGGAACAGGGTGTAAAGTTCAATCGTACTCTATAGAAAAGGGAGGATCCTCCGACGGTTGATGTCGGGATGTTGTATATACATATGCTAGTCGCACGGTAAACTCTGGATGCGCGATGCAGGATTTGTGACGTCAGGTCTTTGATGCGTAGTTCGCATGTGGCATTGTAGATCCGCCACAACCGCATGGCACATAGGTCACGTATCACTTTTACGAAGTGTAATTTTCTAATGGAAAAGTAATTAAATTACCACGGTTTCTTTTACAGTTGTTCAGACTATTGGGTTTTAATTTGAAAGGTATGGTGGTAGTATATAGATTTCAATTCACGAGTGCGCGTCATGTGACTTCAATGTCATTGAAATAAGGTCAATATTGGATTGATTGATCTGTACCCTTTGACCATCAGGTAGGTTAAGTTTCAGGCCTGGTAGTTAACGTATAACATGATGTTGGGTAATGCGTGTCTTGATGTGTGCGGTACGCAGTGGGAACTTTTCATTGAAGTATTTTATTCATTTAAGTAGGTATAGGTACCTTTATTGCAGGTTTACATATGTTACTATAATAATTTAAAACGTATAGGGACACACGACCGTCCAGAGGCTCTCGAGAGAAAGTAAGGTGGGCGAAAGTGGAACTCTCACCTCAGACGACATGTAGACGCGCACGACCATGAAGCGGAGCGCGAGAGATTTAAATATGGAGCCAGAGTTGCTTGTCGCGCAGCACAGATGGCGCCAGCAGTCGCTTCTTAACACATGATGCAAAATTGAGCAAGAAGGTACAGACTGTATAGACCCTCTGCATTCATTTCGATGTTAATACTTAGTCTATGTTCACTAACTGGATGAATGAATGCACTGTGTAACTAGTTAGGTTTATAAACTGAAAGCCTATATTATTTAGATTTTCATTTTAATATTTTCGCGGTAAAAACTACACAATATTAATGCCTTTATCCCAATTTATTTGGCGCAACATGTCCTTTTCTTCCAAACATCTCTAATAGTCGTTATCTCGGTAGTCACTCCCATTTGATTGTAGCCTAATCATCTTTCACATAGTACATCCATGGATATTATCCGTTTATGTACCCTTCGAACTTTCTTTTAGGCTGTTCAGGGTACAATTCGCTCGAGGTTAGAAGACAAAATAACCAAATTATTAATATGTGCAAGATCCTTCACGGAAAAATAGATGCTCCCGAACTACACGACGAACTGTCCCATCTTTTTGCTCCAATAAACTATAGCCGTAACAGGAGGCACAGATTGTTCGCCGTGCCTTGGAGTCGAACCGTCGCTCGAGCCCACTCTCCTGTCCCTCGCACACTGTCTGCGCTCAACGCTCTCTTGGACGCTAAGCCCGACTGTGATGTGCTCGCGGATGGATGGAAGAAGATCTTGTCAGTATGTTTGGAGTATTGTGAGATGAGCGTATGACTGTCGAGTAGTTGTATACTTTGTTATTATCCTTAAATAATGTGTTTAAGTGTCTTTGTTAACTAATGTAATTGGCCTTGGCCGTTTTATGTTAAATAAATAAATCCATTGTTTCTTTGGTCTTCCCCTACTTGTATAGCCATCCACATTCATACTCTAAACTTAAGAGCGTTGTCACCGATCCACTAGCGCCGCTACTTTAAAAACATATTATCTCGTGACTGAGAAGGAATTATGAAGAACGGCTCAATTAACTATATCAGTAAGTGTGTCTAAAATTTTCTAATACCTTTTTTTAAAGTTTCATATTGAGACAAATATGAAACTTTAAAAAAGGTATTAGAAAATTCTAGACACACTTTGCACTAGAAAAACTTATAATTATAAATATAATACTAGACATCTACTTTTTTCCAGGAAAATATAAAAACTATACATGAACGAAGCAGAAACACCTAGATAATTATATTTTTCTTTTGAAACCAGTCCTGCACCAAGTTTCCTTTAAGAGAAAAACAAGTTGCTAGCAAATTACGGTCAGTGAGAATTAATTTCATGTCTTTTACGAGTTTTAATTACAATAAATGTATGAACGGGTAATTTATAAAATGTGGTGACCTAAGCTTTGATGATAATTATGCTTCTGTAGTTTGTATGGGTATTGGAAGTCCTTTTCAGATTGTCTATAAAGTACATAGATAGATAGATAGATAGATATATATAATACTTTTTATTATGTAGTACACTATAAAAATACACACATCATACATACATTTTTTAGGGGTGTTAAATGTTACAACAAAATACCTTGTGATATATTGTAGGGATGAGCCGACCATGGGTTTCACCGAATACGAACATTCGGCCGAATGTTCGGTAAAACTTTTACCGAACCGAATATTCGGCATAATTGATTCCCTTACGTGAACAGTATACAGGTTTGAACTTGTTCACGTAAAGCGCGCGGATTGGCGCCGGAAACCTCGCTGTACCAGATGTTGTTATTGCATCATCTAGTAAGGAGTAAAACTTCGCCCGAAACAGCTGCATACTTATATTTTGTTTTTAATAACCATCTTTTTTATCTACTGTTATTTGAAATAAAGCTACAGTGTCGCAAAAACATCAAGCTGCACTGTAAATTACTTTCCTAATAAAAATAACACCTTTAACACTCAACTCGTGATAAATCATACACGACTCAATACAGTAAAAACTTTGAGTACCACTTTGCCGAAAATTCGGCGATATAGCCGAATATTCGTCCGAATACGAATATTCGGTAAACCTACCGAATATGCCGAATACCGAATATAAAACGAATATTCGGCCCATCCCTAATATATTGCAATTAAATTAAAGAAATTTTAAAACTCATGAAAAGTACACTTTGTAAACAAGTTTATTACAAATTACAGGATTATATCCAAGATAAGAATGCTTGGAAATATGCTGGTCGTGCTCCATAGGACAATGTAGAGTCTAGACAAAATCAAACAGGTTGCTTCTTCTTCTTCTTTTCGTGTGGTTAGTGACTAACCTGGTGTCAGAGTTTTTGTGTCTCCAAGGCCTCTGACTTGGCTTCACATCCCGTCGAGAAATATTTCTCAGGCAACAACAACAACCGGCAACAAAATACGATCTAGAGGAATGTGGCCGCAATTCTTTAGATCGAATTTTGTGGTTTTGTGTCTCAAACGTTTATAGAAGATATTAGAAAATTCTAGACACACTTACCGAGGTCGCTGATGAAACTTTAACAAATACGAGTATTAAGTCTGTGTGTGACATAATCGCACACAGACTTAATATTTGTTATAATTTTTTTTTTGTAAAATCGTCTACTTTAATAATATTCGTGGGCACCATGTATCTAACACAATAAATGTATCCATCATTGCTACAATTTTTATTGTTTTTACCTATATAGTAATGTTATTCTAGGTACAAATCAAGCTATACATTTCAAGTATAAACTGACCTCTCATGCTGAAATCTTACACAATGCGAGATCGGCTTATACTGGAAATGTATAGCTTGATTTGTAGCCGTGTGTACTATCAACGACATTAGAATCAGCACATTTAAAAAAAAAACCCGTGCTCACCGGATGTCCACATCTATTTACTGCCCCTTTTTGCGACGACCAATAAAACAAAAAAACTCTCGGTCTGTCACAATGATCACAGATGTCTGCCCACCTCGGCTGGTTTTTTACGAACTTTTTTTTTCATTTACAAAAACAAGGGGCTCAGCTCAAATCTGATGCTGCTATGCTATTGGTTGATGAGCATAGGTAAGCGTTACTATAGCGGCCGAGCGCTTCAAGCAAGAATAGCCCTTATGGTGGTCCGATTCGAATGTCCCCGATAGTACATCGTCTTCACACAATTTATAATGAAATAATTGATGTATACAAAGTATTGTAAAATAGTTTAAAAGAGTAACGGTAGAGTTTCGTGGCTATTCTTCTCCATACAAAACTACCTTTTGGAAAGAGTTTTAAGTTTGTGCGTTCATAGTTCGTTTTTTTAATTAATTTATTTATTTATTTTATTATTTATGTACACACAGTTAAATACATAGAGATACGACATAATTATAATTTCAGTACAAAGGTACTGCTTATTTCTTAAGAAATTTCTTCCAGCAGACCTGCGAAAGGAGAAATGAAAAAGAAATGTAGACAATAGTGTGTGAGAACATGAAGAGAATGATATGAATATGCGAAGTCTTAAACTAAAATATTAAATATAACATATACTTAAATAAAGCTACAAAAATATAAATACATATATCTATAAATATATATATATAAAATACTCACAGTTGAGAGGAAAGGTAATGCTCTTTTATTCGATGTTTTTTTTTTTTTTATATTTCTATTACAACATGGAAACTGGCTCAAGACTGTCGCCACAATCAATAAATAACAAAGTTTATTATATTAATCTTTCAAACATCAGAATTAGTGCTTGTCTTTTTAGCCTGCATCGTGAGAACCATACGAGTATTTGCACAAACCCTTACAAACTTACTATACACTTATATTAAACCTTAACTAATCAAAAATAAGGTTGGTTTTTGTTCGTTTTTGGGACGAAATAAGTTGGTAAATGTTCTTAAAGGGGCAGTTTTAAGCGAGTACGATTTATAAGCAGCATTGCAAACAAAATTAAAAATAAGGTTTGTGCACATGTGCAGTTAATTTATGAGTAAATAATTGTGACTCGTGGCTTATGGGAACAGTAAGTATTTAATGTAATATATGTTGTTCGACTTTTCAACTTTTGATATAACTTACTTAGACTGGGACTACATACCTATTCTAGATCATAAATAGAGATCGGATATTCGGATGCATATTCACCTAAAGTTGAGATGTTTGCTATTATGGAAAGCGCTTTTGTATCGAATAAATCCCGCGGTTCCGGTGTTTTATTTTTTATTTTAACTAACACACATCACCCCTACTCTTACACCCTACATACACATATTTGCATAGGAGGTTAAAATAATTTTAAATAAATATGCATCTGAACAGTTACCTATGCAATTCAAGAATAACGGCTATTTTTTATTTTTTTATAAATAATATTTTAGAAGTCGCTTCCATACTATACACAAGACTAGTTATACACTGCCGGTATTGCTGGCATCACGGGACACACTCTTACAAAAAAAAAAAAAAAAAATTACGAAGCCGCTTCCATACTTTCAAAGCTAAAAATTAACTTTAGGTAAATATGCATCCGAATATCCGATCTCAATATATAAACAAAAAAAAAAAACATATAAATTTATTTATATATATATTTTGCATATCCTATTAAAAATTAAAAATGTCACAGAAAAATAATTAAATTACAAATTGTCCAAATATCAACTTTCAAATGACAATCAAAGAAATTAAATTACAAATGTCAATAGCATAAAATAAAAACATCAAATTTAATTTTCATTTGTCCTAGAATTCATAAATTCCATAATAGTGTAAAAACAATTTTAGCTAAGCAATGCTCAGAGATGCTTTTGAAATAAGCTGGTTTGCAGTTCTAGTAACCTTCGGTATATTATTAAATATCTTTATTGCCATTCGACTAGTGTTTTTGTAACAAATTTTGCATAAATAAATAAATATTACATGACGTCCACTACCACTACTAACCTAAACCTACTACTAACCTAAAATAGTAATGTTCATGCGATTTTATTGAAATAAAAAATTAGCAACGTAGTTAATGAATTAGTTATCTTTTCTGCTGTATGAGGCCTGAGAGGCCTATTAACCTATTGAAATATCCAGAGACAAAACAATAAACTCGTTCAAACTCAAACAAAACAACGTATGTCTTCTTATCGCTCATTTGCTCCCCTTTCTCAACTTTATGGTGGCCCATAAAACTGCATAAGTACCCTATAGACAAAGGTATATGAATCCCACGCTCCCCACGACTACCGTTCGGTTTTTTACGTCAACGCTCGGTTTTCTTCGTCCCACGTTCGAGGCACGCGTCTTCACCATTCGGCGTCACTCGGGCAGCCTCGGGAACGTTCGGTCCGCAACCTGTTCCCAGCTACCGGTCGTTTGGTCCTTGACCTACCCAGTTCTTTTTTTGAATTTGTACTTCTCGAAGCGTTAAATGCTTTGTAACTTTTTTGTTTATCGCTTTGTAGGTTTTTGAATTTGGAATTCGGGGGTTCTGTTTTAGAATGTTTTAATTTATTGTCGTTTTTCTTTTTGAATCAAGGTTACTTTGGAATTAAAGATAACGTGGTAAGGAAAAAGGGTGATACTATCTAAGAAAAACACAAGATGCAAAAAAATCTACTTACTTTCCTGTAAAAATAATCATAAATATAAAATATTGTTGTTGGCGCCAATAGACAACAATAGCAAATAGATCTATGGGAACGCCATGATGAAAATTACCACATTTGCATGATCCGGAGGATGAGTGATCAAATTATATTATTATGCCTAACGGTATTTAATTGTACCTTAACTTTATTACTACAATACACATACAATACATCACGCCTGTGATCCCCGAAGGGTTCGGCCAGGGATCAGCAATTAATTTCAATGGGGATCCGTTATTCAAAATAATACGAATGTCGAGGTCCGTTTGGTAGACGATTACTACCAACCAAGATTAAATATCAATCTATACTAATAAATAATTTGTTAGTTTTATGTAGGGGATGTTTCTCTTCAGAAAGGTCAGGTACGTAGCACTCGCAACCGGCGCGGCGTGCGTGTATGACCAGATGTATGAATGTAAATGAAGCAAAAGGATTATGTAACGAGCGTAGCAGTTGGCGTTCTATGGTGTCTGCCTAGCCCTATAGGAAGAAGGCGTGAGTTTATTTATGCATGTATGTGTAATCTCTGGAACTACCAATCGGATTTGAACAATTCTTTTTGCATTTAATAGCCCAATTCTTGAGGAAGGTTATAGGGTCACGTTGTGACCCTTAGGAGCCGAGTAAAAAGAAAAAAGTTAGAAAAAATGCTAAGTGAAAACAAAATACTATCGCGGGCGGGCTATGGGTCGGAGCAAAAAGATATTTCACGCGGATGAAGTCGCGGATGGAAGCTCGTTAATAAATAAAACGAAAAGAAACCTGAATATTTTTTTATCAAGTAATGGACAAATATTATGTACACACGGCCTCAAATCAAGCTATACATTCCAGTTTAGGCTGATCTCGCATTGTATAGGATTTCCGTACAATGAGAGATCAGCTTATACTAGAAATTTATAGCTTGATTTGTGGCCGTGTGTACTGAACAAATATAACAGTAAGTTTTTAATAACAAAAGGAAAAATGTAATTTTTAAGGGTTCCGTAGTCAACAAGGAACCATAGGGTTCCTTGTTGACTACTATAGAGTTTCGCCATGTCTGTCTGTCTGTCAGTTTGTCTGCCTGTCTGTCTGTCCGCGGCTTAGCTCAGAGACTGTTAGTACTAGAAAGCTGTAATTTGGCGTGGGTATACATACATATTAATAACGCCGACAAAGTGGTAAAATAAAATCTTGAAAAATATTTTTAGGGTACCTCCCCTACACATAAAAGGAGGATGATATGTTTTTTCTCACCTATCCCATGGTGTACATCGTTGGATGAAAAAAAAAAATAAACGGATAGTTTTTTGAATGCCGTTCAAAATATATCCGTTTTTTAACATTAAGGTTTAAAGTGATAATTTTGGTTAGAGTCAAGTGTCCCTGCCAGCTAAATAGTTGTTTATGGATATGTGAAAAAAATCACGGCAGTAGTATATCACTATCACTACATATTATAAAACAAAGTCCTCCGCCGCGTCTGTCTGTCTGTCTGTTCGCGATAAACTCAATAACTACTGCACCGATGCTCATGCTGTTTTCACCAATGGATAGCGTGGTTCTCGAGGAAGGTTTTAGTATATAATTTGTTAAGTTTTTGTTTGCATTTTTGTATAAATTAACGATATTTGTTGGAGGTGTCGGAAAAAAATAAGCCGTCTGGGAGCTTTCAACGAAAACGCTGTCTAAACCCTTTGAAATATAACAAAATAATGTATGGTGAAATTATGTATCTTACAAAGGTCTTCAAAAAAGTCCGCGATGCCAATATGTCTATCTCTTAAGGATAACATACTATATCCATTTTATTGTCTTTTTGTAGGTATTTGTTTGCCGAATTTTACTCTTGGAAATACGATTACGATAACAATACGCTATAATATCAGTAGCTATTAGCCAAATTATGTTCGTAGATAAATAAGCTAGCTACTTATGTGTATTTCAAACAGTATACAAGAATATTTATCATAAAAACATTACTAAACACGGCGGCCTTATGATCAAAATTTGTGCATTCCAAAACTTTCGTTACTTTTTCACTGACATATTTATCACTTTTCGATAAACTAACACTCAATACGAAATCTACACTTATTTCTCAGTAATTCTGTATAAGATTTTTCAAAGATTAAACCGTTTTCTCATTGAATCCATTACTTTACGCACGTAACCTTGATGAATGTTTACATTAAGCACCGCGCCACACCGCCACACGTCCACAGAGTACAGACGTATTTTGTTTTCTTTTTTTTTTCGTTCGTTTAGTGCTGCTCCCGCTAAAATGTCAACCGGTCAAGTATTAGTCGGTTAATCGAAGTCTACAGCCAGATCGTGTTGCAAGTACAAAATAAAATAAATGTCAAATATTTCGTCCAATTGCGAACGTGACCCTGAGAAAAGTTATGCACCAGTGGTGTTCATTAGATATTTCGAGCGTTTTATCAGCACAAATGGTATATCATGCGACATTTCGGAGGATTTCGTTTTGTTTTCACATTGTTGGTACTTACGTGAATTATTTTAAAATTATTATTTGTGTCGCACTTTTATTTCGTGTTGTAATTTGGTAGGTACAATTGATTGCTTTAAGAATTTGAGTGAAATTACGTATTTTGATTTTGTGTTTGTTATCTTTAGGTAAAGACTCATTCACGTTCAGAACATAAGTACTTTTATTATATTAAATCATTTGTTTCGGTTTCTATTCACATAGTGAATCACATTAAAATTAATATTAAGTTAGAATTTTGAGATATAGCCTGGGATATGGAGAAGGACATAGGGTACTTTTTTATGCGATAACCGACATCCACGCGGGCGAAGCCGCGGGCAAAAGCTAGTAATAATATATAACGAAGTTAAAAGGAAATCTATCAAAGCTAAGTAGGCTTACAAGTTAACGAGTAATAGTCGACCAACTTATATTTGCAGTTGAAATGTATGGAAGAACATGTTTTTCAACCGAAATGTTAAGTTTGTTCATGGGATAAATTCATCTCAACTACGGAACGGTTTTACTTTGAACTATCTGTCTGAAGACAAAGAGCGGCCTCAAATAAATTCCTCAATTTTTTTTAACTTAATCCTAGCTTTTGCTGGCGGTTCCACTCGCGTGGATGTCCGTTATCACGTAAAAAAGTAGCCTGTGTCCTTTTCCATATCTCAGGCTATATCCTTGTCAAATTCCATGACGATCGGTTCAGCGGTTAAAGCGTGAAAACGCAACAGACAGAGTTACTTTCACATTTATATTATTGTTATTATTTTTTTAATTTTTTATATTAAGTATGGATTTTAGATTAAGTTTAAGTTAAAACTTTCAGGACCTTACAAATAAATACAGAATAAAATAAAGTTATCCTAGGAATAACTTCGGTATAACCATAAATGTTTTGACGTTTATAGCTAGCATAACTTTATTCCGTGTTTATTTGTATTAGGGTGACTGTTTTCTTACAAAATAGGTCGGCGGTCTGGATCCGGAACGCAGACCGCCATTTGGTGACACCTGCGTTAGGCAGAGGTGTACCTATTGTTATCCCAAAGCCATAGCTTTTCCGTATGAGAAAAAGCATCTTCTCATACGGAAAAGGAACGACAGTTTTATTAGTTACAATCTACAGTGGTATTGTTTAAAATTTATTTGGAATCTCACTCAAGTGACCGCATAGAATTTGAAAGCGATCTCATTTGTTTGTAAAATAAATCATCGCGGATTCACAACGAGACATCGTTCGAATTTCAAAGTGGTCCTTGGTTTTGGCGGAGACTGATTTTCAACGTTTGTTTGTAATTTATAATTCGAGGCGATCTTGGTTACAAAACAGCGATACACAAGATGCGGGAACGCTTGCTTCGAGCACATGGCTCAAGCGCGCTCCATTTGGGGCGGTGCCGCTAAAATGCATGATTTAATTGCTGAAAGAGCTCAAAGAGACCGGCACCTCATGAGTAGGTACTTGGTATCCTACGTCGCAAATCTTCATAATGGCCACCGGTGGTACATCACCGCCCCCTGAACCAAGTGTTGCCGGGTGGGGTGCGCCACCGGTGGACACGGACAGGATTAGACAGGAATTATGCTTTCTCTATCTTTCTATTTAGCTAGTAATCGTAATATCACAGACAATGATCATATTTTTGTAAAACCTACCACCTAAGTTCACATTTGGAAGCAATAAATACATTAAGTATTGAGTATATAAGGTAAATTGTTTTGCCTCATCAATCAGAACCGAAAAAAAAGGTAAAAAAAATGGAAGAAAAAAAAAAAAAAAAAAAACCATTTTTCAATATTGATTTTTGTTTACTTCTCGAAATAATATCCACCTTCTGAGCTGCACTATGAAAATTTTACTAAGTACAACACTTTCTCTCAAAGCGGCGCGAATTTCTTAGTACATTGAAAGTATAGTGTGACGTGGCCACCGGTGGTACACCTCGTCGTGTGATCAAATACTTCGTGCTCCACCGGTGGTACACGCTCTACCACTGAGATGTACAGGAAATGTGATGTACTAACTGTACGTAAACTCTTTGTACTAGCCTTAATTATGAGACCGCATTCCTCTGTCAAGAGAAGTGCCCTGACTGAAAAATAAATTTCAAGGAGAAGACGTTTCAATAGATAAGGTGTATCTACTCATACACGAAATATTTTAAGAGAAACATCTATAGGAGGTAAAAAAGCCATACCTAGGCCATAGCAGCGATTTTTTTTTTTAATCTATGTGTTTTATTTTTACATAATTACTATAATTTTAAAATTGCTGGAGGCATTTTGCAAAAAAACCTTTACTTAATTGTTCTATGAATGACCCACCCGGACGCGAAGACGGTGGCGGCGCGAGAGCCCACCCTTTTGTTAATTAATCATCATAATCAAGTAATTTTACATTTTTTTTAAATAATATACTCAGATTAAAAAAAAAAACCGTTTCCATGGCTTCTTTACCACCTATTGGTGTATCTCTTAAAATATTTCGTGTTTGAATATAATTATACCCTTATATTCAAATTCAAAAGATGTTCTACATGGTACACACCATGTAGAACATCTTTTGTTATTGACAAAGTGGCCGTGGCATAGTGGTCTTTGACCAATGCATGTTGCTAGTGATGATCTATGGCGCTGAAACGTGGTCGCTCACAATGGGCCTTATTAGAAGGCTAAAATTCACCCAAAGGGTAATGAAGACGGCTATGCTTAGAGTTTCCCTACGTAATCAAATCGGAAATGAAGAGTTCCGCAGGAGAACCAAGGTAACCGCCATAGCTCGAAGATTGCCAAACTTAAGTGGCAATGGGTAGGGCATATTGCTCGTAGAACACATGGCCGTTGGGGCCGAAAGGTTCTGGTGTGGCGATTGCATACCGGAAGAAGTAGCGTTGCGCCCACAAGGTGGACCGATGACCTTGTGAAGGCCGTAGGAATCCGCTGATTGCGGGAAGCATAGAATCGTTCGAAGTGGGGGTGCTTGGGGAGGCCTTTGTCCAGCAGTGGACATCTGTCGGCTGAAATGATGATAATGATGATGATGATTGGACCCTCAGAGCATTGACAGCCTTTTGCGAATATGCTATCCTCAGGCTGCTGGTGTAAAAGGTCTGAGAAAAGGATTTAAACAAAGAGTTTATGAGTTCAGAGAATAAACAATACTGGCAACTTTTACGTCACCCAAAGGTGGGAAAATAGTTTGCTATCATCACGCTATTATCCTAACGAGGTAGGTAAATCGATCGTCAGCTACCAACCTTTGCGCTGACTTTTATATTTATTAGAGAACCTGCTAAATCGTGATAGGTTGAGTTCCCTTGGCCTGTATCTGTTATACTAATATCAAGTGTCTGTTTACTATGTATTTCGTTCTGTAACTATGTTCCATTAATAGGGATGATGACTAAAAATTATTTTTTTGTCCTTCATGTAGATTATTAAAAAATATTGGACACGTATTTTCTCTTTTTTTACGTAATCAAAACATTACGCCGATACATTGAGTTTAAATGTGGCATGACGTCACTTTTCAGTAGATTTTATACGTAGCTGTGACGTAACGAGCCCCCACTCCTAAAGTTTAATGTGTTTTATCTAAGTCATTTTTTATTAATATGATAAAGCAAAAAATACGTGTCTAATATTTTTTTTATTATCTGACTGACGGACTAAACGGTTTTTCTTTTTTTTTTTTACCTAGGAATCATCCCTATTATAAGATAAGAAAAGTAACTATCCTAAAACGACAGTTTGTTTAATACTGTTAAGATTTTCTTTCTTTCTTTCTAAATTCAAATCACGTATGACAGACGTAGTCATTCTTTGTCATCAGCCGTATAAAACAGCTATAACACGCCGAATTGACATAGTGTGTCAACCTGCTTAGTATTTAATTTCCTTGACTACCTACTTAAATAATCTTTTCTTTCTGTTAGTTTATTTTTGTCTGTTCTTTTTGTATTATTATTTTATCAAGTTGTTGACACCCACAACTCTTATCTTCGATTAATTGTCTGCGTGTTCCAAGTAATATTTTTTATTAACAAGATTCCTGCTGTTTTCCAAATAGGCTTATCGATAGTTATTTAATTTAACTGTTAGTTCTTTGTGTTGCTATTAGGTAATAAATTCTCTATTATTGTGTTATCACGGAAAGAAAAATTTGATTAACTTAGAAAAAAAAAGTATGAAAATACCTAATACGTACTTTCAAAAATTTGGTTATCTTAGAAAAAAAAGTATGAATATACCCAATCTGTACTTTCTCAGAAAACGTCAAAAAATTCATACACGAAATCCCGCCCCAAAACCACAGGAAAGAAAAACCAAATAATTAAATAAAGTTATGTTTCATGTAACGGATAAAACACACAAACAGACACATATGTCTAACACGTTTATATCTTCATGTTTTATAGCTTATAAGGGACAGACAGACGGACCAAACGTGTGTAATTAAAACTATAAATATAATATAAACATTGTGGGTGGCCAGATTCAAAAGTTGGTTTTTTATATATTTTCTTGGAATATTTCAAAATAATTTTCGTTCATACGTTTTTATTTGAACTGAGGGGTTTGTGGCTAAGTAATAACAGCCACACGGGTCGATCGATCAGGGTAAGCTACGCTTGGCGTGGTTGGTCCGTGGATGGGTGACCATATTTACATACCAATACCCCTCCGTGCCTCGGAAAGCACGTTAAGCCGTTTGTCCCGGCTGCCATTTGTGGATCTTTGACAGTCGTTACGGGTCGCCAGAAGCCCGAAAGTCTGACAACCAATCTTACTAAGGGGTATGGTATTATTTATTTATTTATTTAAACTTCTCGCACATAATAAGGTACAAAGGCGGCATTCATAATTTATATATATATAGGCCTCCCCTAAAAAGGGGCGGAATTTGCCATGATCGCCACGCTTGGCAGGCGGGTTGGCGATCGCAGTATGGTGTTAAAAATGCATAGAGAACGCTGCTGCCCATTCTCTAGTAAGTCCCTTAGTCGCCTTTTACGACACCCACGGGAGGAAATGGGGTGGGGCTATTCTTTACGTCCGGCATCACACGGCACTATTACTTAGTTATTGGGTTGTGGAGGTCAGATAGGCTCTCGCTCCATGTAAAATACTAGAGTATTCAGCTGCATGTGGTTAGACTGGAAGCTGACCGCAACATATTCGGGAAAAGGCTAGGTTATGATGATGACATTTTTATTTACTGGCCTAATTCCCCCGACTTCGATCCCTCTCACATACAAACTTCAACTCCCGTTAGTACATAACAAGGCTTCATCTGATAAAAACATAGTAAGCTTTCGTTTTTTAGGGTTCCATAGTCAACAAAGAACCCTTGTAGTTTCGTCATATCCGTCTGTCTGTCTGTCTGCCCGCGGCTTAGCTCAGAGACAGTACTAGAAAGCTGTAATTTGACATATTAATCACGCCGACAAAGTGGTAAAACAAAATTTGAAAAAAAAAAAAAAATATATATATATAAATATTCCCCACTTTACGTGCAATAAGGAGGCACCCTTGATAATCTTTTTTTTTTCTCATCTATCCCTAACTGCCGAATACTCAAACGCAATTCAATTTTAAGTCGCCGTTAAGTCTAATGCTGTCTCTGTCACTTTAAACTGTTTTGTAGCGACAGAAACACGTATAAGAACGTCTTAAAGTTAAGTAACGTTTGAGTATTTGGGCAATAGTGTGGATAAGCCGTTCAAATAATACTGCGTGTCTGCTACAACAATTTTTTGTTTCAGGGATCCGTTTGCGTAATTTAGCGTGCATATTTTTGTTAGTGTGTTAGCTATGGTGGTTTTTGGATATGTGAAAAAATTCACGGCAGTAGTATACTATAACTAAGTTAAAAGGAAAATTATCACAGCTAATTCAGCTTTACAAGTTAACGATAAATAGTCGACCAACTTATATTTGCAGTTAAAATGTATGGGAGAACATGTTTTTCAACTACAATGTTAAGTTTGTTCTTGGGATAAATCCATCCTAACTACGGAACCCTTCATTGTACGTCCGACATGCACTTGGCCGGTTTTTCTATATAAATCTCTACAAAGAAGAGGCATATAATTTTAATGTGCCACTTTTTCATTGTAATCCTAAATAAAGGTACACATTCACAATTAAATTTTAAAAAGAAAAGTTACACATACAACGCAAGACGATGAGACAAACTAGAATTAAGGCAACCCAGAACTAACTATGGAAGAAAAAATATACTGTACGAGGGAGCAAAACTGTTTAATGTGACACCATTTATACATTTAAAAAAGCCCTAGAAGAACACGTTAGAAAACAACACTAACAATACCAATTGTCACCTTGAACTCTTAAGGTCATAGCACACATATCAACTCGGAAACGGATCGTAACTGTATCAACACACACGGTTGGCGCAGTGGTTAAGCGACTGACTGCTGCGCTGCGTGTCGCGGGTTCGATTCTCGCACGGAACAAATATTTGTATGACCTACAAGTAGTCGTTCCGGGTCTGGCTGTTTGTGTATGTGAGTTTAAATGTTTGTAAACGCACCCACGATACAGGAGAAATATCTAGTGTGGGCAAAGTTTAAAAAAATAAATTAAAAAAAACTCAATCCCTTAAGTATTCTTTGCATGAAACTCCCTACTGAAGAGCACTCTAATCAGAATCGTAACGTAAACGATTCGCCTCGGGACAAGCTCACGAACCACGGTGTGGCGCATGGTCAACCAGCGGTCCCCGTGCTTACGGCTCGTCGTCCCCGCGCTTACGCCTCTCCGTCGCCGCGCTTGCGTCTCTTCGTCCACCCTTGTCCCTCTCACCCCTCCCGCATTCGGATTTAAACTGATCTGGTGCCAGCCAGGCCAACCAGCAGCGGTCAGCGAGCCGTAAACGCGGCGTCGCCTAGCTGTAGCCGAGTCGACGTATCGGAGCTGCTGGTCCGCTTTGGTTACGTGCTTACGTTAGGTTGACGCCTGTTTGACGGCGAGGCGAAAGGCGATACGGTGATGATCCCTTCCCGAGTTGATATGTGTGCTAGGACCTTTAATTTTCTTATTGTGAACACAGAGAATCGCACTTTTATTTTTATCTTATTTTTCTAATTACGTTAAGTGAACAGTAACGTTGTTTTATTTTGAGAAATAAATATCTTTAAACCGAAATGCATCATAGTGGGCTAAAAAATATGTTTCCACCTTGCCATCAAAAACTACTGCTATTTGGTCACAGATCAAGGTAAAGTACATAAATATATTATTTGGATATTCGTTAGATAAGGTCAGCGGTTAAGCGTAACAAAATTAGGAGCGTAGGCGTATCCGTGGGTGATACACAGGTGATCTATGTATGTGTGTGTCTAGACATTTTGTTTTTATGTCAAATTTGCATAAAACGGTCGCGCTTGATAAAAGGGTGACGAATAGGTGTACACCTCTCCGTCAAAGTCAGGGTATGAAGACCAGCGGCTAATTAACACCACCCACCTACCACTAAACTAACAGCAGCAAAGGGTTTCATTTTGACAGTTCAACAACATTCATTGCGTTTTTTACGTTGGTTTGCAGACAAATTTTTCGAACATATGAAGCAATGGATTACACCCCAAGTCAAGAAATAATTTACGTAAACAAAGTAACGTCAAGAAATGTCACCGTCAAAATGACAGGACAGTGGTGAAAAACATTTTATCCTTAAATATTTTTTTAATAAATTACCTTATCTTATACAGGGTGTTTGGCAGAACGTTGAACATACGAAAATGGTGGATAGGTGGGGTCATCTGCTACTTACTCAGCCCTAATTTATTTGGCCCTGGCCCCCTGAATATAAAAAAAAAATTTGTTTGCTTTCTTTTAGTTTCACCACTTTCTTAACTTTAAAGTGTATTTTTTTATTAAAAATGGGTAAAACAGGCAATATTTTAGTTTATTTTTTTATCTTTAATATTGGCAGATTCTTATAAAATTATTGCTTTATTCAGATGTTAGCTAGAAAAAAAGTTATGACTCCTCAAACTTACAGAAAGATGTAATAAATAAAAATATTGCCTGTTTTACCCATTTTTAATACAAATTACACTTTAAAGTTAAGAAAGTGGTGAAACTAGAAGAAAGCAAAAATTTTTTTTTTTTAATATCCAGGGGGCCAGGGCCAAATAAATTAGGGCTGAGTAAGTAGCAGATGACCCCACCTATCCACCATTTTCGTATGTTCAACGTTCTGCCAAACACCCTGTATATAAAATTCTCGTGTCACAATGTTCGTTCCCGTACTCCTCCGAAACGGCTTGATCGATTTTTATAAAATTTTATATGCATATTCAGGAGGTCTGAGAATCGGCTACCATCTTTTTTTTTTAGGGTAGTGTAGTGTAGTGGGTAAGTAGGTAGGTAGGTAGGTAGGTAGGTAGGTAGGGTAGGTAGGGTAGGGTAGGGTAGAGTAGTGGAGTTTATGCTATAGCTTTTGACAGAACAAAGTCTGTCGGGTCAGCTAGTCATCTATAAAATTAAAGTGAATTAAATAAAAGAACTATGCAAACAAAATACCGTTGCCAAACAATGTTTTGTATACGAGTAGTGTGTCGGAGACACGGCATATGATCGTCATAATCAGCCCCTTTATGTCCACTGGTAGACGTAGGCCTCCCAAAATCGATTTTCACTCGGAACGTTTACAGCCGTTTTCATCCAACATGGTAAATAAGCTATTTCAGTCTGAATCTATGAATGGGAGTTTTAATATTTGTGTTGTTGAAGATGTAAAAAAATGAAAATGTTCGGATCTCCTTTTTTAATAACTTTGTTTAAAACCTAACATTTATAAAAAATAATAGCTTATGCCCGCGGCTCCGCCCGCGTTGATGTCGGTTATCGCGTAAAAAAGTAGCCTATCTCCATATCCCAGGCTATATCTCTGCCAAATTTCATGACGATCGGTTCAGCGGTTTAGGCGTGAAAACGTAACATACAGACAGACAGACAGAGTTACTTTCACATTTATAATATTAGTATGGATTACGGTATGATAATTTTTTAATTATTGTTTCTAAAATCAGTACCGTACTTTAAAGAAAATGGAACCTTTTTTTTCACCATTTTATGTAAATTACCATTACAAAGATTTTTTTTGATATGTTATCTCCTTTGTTTACTTAAATTATCTGGATTAGAGACTTTGGGTTTATAGCAATATCCTTCAAAATCATTTTTATGTTATGATTGTTAGGATATTTTGGAATAAAAGTGCTTGACGATACTTAGAACCTTGTTTTTCCACGACGCAATTGGAAAAATAACCAGTGGACGACATAATACGATAAATACAAGAAGTCAAGTAATTTTTTCTCTTGTTGAAGGTTTCTGACCGTATCAAGAATAAATAAATCTATGTAACATTTTCATAACGGGTTTTTAAAACCGAAATATACTTTTCGTTAAAAAAAAACTTCTAATTCCTCCAATTTTAATGACGACAAGAGATACTAAAATATAACTTAATCACCAAATTAACATTGAAACCAACTTAAGTATGTATTTAATGGTTAATTACAATAATATCAAGTTATAATAAGCTTTTAAAATACCTATGTTAAAAAAAAACAACTTCATTCACAAATATGTTAAAATATTTTAATAAAAATAATATAACAATACATAAAAACTTAATACCTATGCCGATTACAAGTCATTGTATTTAAAAACTCGCTATGAATATTAAAATTTGCTTGAAAATACTATAAAAAGCATGTCCACTATACAAAAAACTAAAGAAGTCTCAGTTTTATTAATCGGTCATCTATTGCTTCTTTTTCTCTTGGCACGAGAATGGCATTTTCTGTTGGCTCATGACCCCGTAAAAAATAACAACTAGAAGGTAAGTTTGATAGCAGGGCTGATTTCTTAGGGTCAGCCTGATGTATTTGTAAAAGTCTATTTTTATGTAAGAACCCAAAATTTAAGTAGGTAACATTTATGCAAAATAAATATTATCGGAATTGGTAAAACGCTACATCATGCGTTTTACTGATAGTAAAATCCATTTACATCATGAACAGGTTAGGATTTTGTAATTTTCTACCAGGTAGGTCGAAGGCCTGTAAGCCAATAGGTACCTAAAATACTACAAAAAATATATCATTTATCAAATTAATCGTTTATTTGCTTAGAAAGTAGGACACATAGATAAAGGTGTTTAAATTTTTTTGTGATCCTTGTACCATCTACCTAAAATTAGGCATGAAATGATAAAAACATTGAAAATAAATTTATATTAAAAAACAAAAAAACACGTCAGTCAAATTAAAATAGTCAAATAATAATAAAAAAAATATGAATTTAAAACGAGCATAATAATAATAAGGATATGGCAATTATTAAATATAAAGTGTATTTTTTTTTTTTTTTTTATTGAACAATAACACTTCTCAAGTAGTAGCTGTCAGCTTCTTTTTTAACATTTAGGATTGGATTATCTATTATATTATTTGGTATTTTATTATTTTATGGTGGTACTTTTCTTAAGTAAAGCTGTATTGTACTCGTAACTACCATTTTGCAATAGGTTCCTATATTGGTTTCATACAGGCCCTTTTCTAGTTTCTGACACTGTTTGAAAGTAATTCTTGTTTTTCCTTACAAAAATGTTTTTTTTTTTTACACAGAACGGGGAAGCTCTTGGCCTTCATCTCACCTGATGGTAAGTGATGATAAGGCCGAAGATGGAAGCGAGCTTCACCCGGATTCCTCAACCACAGAGGAACTGGCTATCTTACCTCTAACTGCCGAAACACAACAAATGCTGTTAACATTGTTGTTTGGCGACAGACTTAGATAAGGACTTAGGTAATTTCTAAAATATATAATGCCGGAAATGTCAACACTTTTAGGGACTTAAACATAGGTACACAAATGTATGTCATCTTGAGGCCACACATTGCCCTTATACATACAACGTTTTTGGGCCTTAAATATTTTTTCTCTCATACTACAATTACCCTAGAATACAATTCCAAATTACAGAATTGATGCCACCAAACCATGCTACCAATGAAGTAGTTGAATATAAAGTTGAGTACACGTTTGCAGGACTAACTTATACGACGTCGGATAATGGTGTCAGTGCATATGTTGAGTAAATGTTTTCAGGACTAACTTACACGACGTCGGATAATGGTGTCAGTGCATATGTTGAGTAAATGTTTTCAGGACTAACTTATACGACGTCGGATAATGGTGTCAGTGCATATGTTGAGTTAATGTTTTCAGGACTAACTTATACGACGTCGGATAATGGTGTCAGTGCATATGTTGAGTAAACGTTTTCAGAACTAACTTATACAACGTCGGATAATGGTGTCAGTGCATATGTTGAGTAAATGTTTTCAGGACTAACTTATACGACGTCGGATAATGGTGTCAGTGCATATGTTGAGTAAACGTTTTCAGGACTAACTTATACGACGTCGGATAGTGGTGACACCATTATCCGACGTCGTATCCATATAAACCTACTTACAGTATTAAAATCATTTATCATTTACCTCGATTTTGTAGGTTGTGTGCAGTGGAACTTCTTTATATCTCTTTTCTTGTGACATCATTAACCATACAATACGATAATCAATCAATTTTAATGGCATCATGTATTATACTTTTGTCTTTTTATTGGTTTTAGAATTTTAATAGTCTGTGACTTGAATTTCGATGGGGTTTAAATAAATAACAAGATTAACAATTAAAAAGAAACTCCGATTTACATTAATAGTGCCATAAAATGGTGGAACAGTTAAAATTTTCAAACTGAGTAAGTAACAGTAAAAAGAGAAACAGTGACAAAGAAAAGCAGTTAACATACATATACAAACATAAACTGACGCCTTCTTTCTATGGAGGTGGGCAAAACTACAGAACGCCACGTACTACGCTCCTTACATACCCCTTTTGCTTAATTTACTTTCATACATCTGGTCATACACGCAGTGTTTTACGCCGTAAAGTAAGAAGAGTTAAGAGCGTTAATCCCGCGCGAGCTAGCAATGTCGGCTTATTCCACAAATCCACCCTGAAAATCCCCCTTAGGAGGAAAAGTTTAATCTATAAAAAACAGTCTAGAATTCACCCCTGATAACCCCGCTAAGGGGGTAAAACTAGAATAGAAAAAAAAAAAAAAAAAAAAACTTATTCCAAGACCCCCCTGAAAGTGATTTTTTTACATTAGGGTTCAGTTTTCCCCACTGAGGGGGATTCTCTGGGAGATTAGTGAAATAAGCGAAATAATTCTAGACTGGTTTTTATATATTCCACTTTTCCTCCTAAGGGGGATGTTTCAGTGGGACCTCCTAACGAAACTTAATGCCTCCAGCCAGGGCGTAAAAACTTATAAACTAAACGACTGTTCGCTAAGGGCACCCCCTGTGGGGTACGAACCTCGGCTTAGGGCAGAGTCAGAGGGAGGTTGTCAAGGGACCGACGGTGGCTGGATAAAATTAGGGTTATGATTATAATATATAATATTATAATGTATAATATTAAGCTACTGGCTCAGCTATAGCGCGGGCTGGTGCTTCGCTTACGAGCAAGGGTCGGGGAGGACTATTTAGTCAGGGATTTAGCGTGGGGCCTCGGCGGCGAGGTCGGAATGACGGTCGTGTATTGTGTATTCTCTTTCAAATTGTGATCGTTTCCCTACTGCTCTCCTAGAGGAGAGTCATGGGGTCGTCTGGGTCGGTCAGTGTTTTTCAGCCAACTGTATCGTTGTATTTTATAATTATTTTTAACATTTACTTTAATAGTAAATACAAATATTTAATCGTAATACCGGAAATAGAAAATAATTGACAAAACGAGTACCTATGTAAATTTTTATGAGTAAATACCAAAATAACGGTAAAAAAATAGCAATCATACTTATAAATACCAACGACACACTAAACGACGAAATTTAAATCAAAGTACAATTTTTTTTCAGCCAAGTACAATAAAAAAATTAAAAATCTTTTGGCTGAAAAAAATTTGTACTTTGATTTAAAAATAAAATAGTCACGAAAAAACTACAACCAGTCAAGCATTTTTAATTATCTAACTATTACCTAATGAATGAAGTAACTCAATTAAACATTATTTCGCTTTCACCCCAAAACAGTAAGCAGAAAGCCGGACAGTCAAGAGTTACATCTTTTTTTTTATCCATCGTTAAGTCATAATAAAGTGACGTTAAGCAATTGCTTACTTATTAGTAACTTAATAACACCTACACGGTCCTAACTTAATAATTTATTTGTGTTGCAAGTTATAAGTGACGATACGGCAATTAATAATGAAATTGTGGAGAAGTTGGTTTAAACCAACTTCTCCACAATTTCATCATTGGCGATTTTATCTAAGGCGAAAACTGGGATTTTTAAGGAAGTTAGATATAATCCTTCCTCTTTTGAGGGCATTTCTGACGTGGTTCGTTTGATTTTTGGCTCAAGGGGTCGAAAATAATACAAGATGATGAATGGGCAAGAACAAAAAGCCTTTTCTTCCTGAAAATTATTTCCTTTAATGAATCCCGGGTAGTCTACTTCTGGGCTACCCCACAAGCTATTAAATGTTTAGTCCTTGCTGCGGGAATCCTCCACATCCCTCCAGTCAGGATTTTAATATACACATTGACATTGGTGAATAAAGATAAGGTCGACTAGAGATACTGTGTATCTGCCCATTAGTTTTAGATGTCAAATAGCTAGGCTATTAGCTTTTAATATTAACCCAGACATAATTAGTATGTCGAAGTCATGTACAATTAGCACCACAGTTAGTAATAGTACTAATAATATGGTGGTTAGCTCAAATAATTTAAACTAGTTTGTAAGACCACAGAAGATACCACTAACAGTATAGTTACACTTAAGAGCAAAAAGGTATTTTCTAGCACTAGTATAGTTAACTGTAGAAAAGGGGCTAAGCAGAAATCCTTGAGATTATTTCACCAAAATATTCAAGATTTTTCTTCAAAACGATTGGAAATTGAATTGTTTTTAGAAAAAAAACAATGTTAGACATTATTTGGGTAGTTCTTCAAAAAGTATTCTCCGCGTAACTTTCATGGCGAATTTTTCTTTTGGAATAATCTACATATAAATGTACACACATTGAAGACGATGTAAAAATAATACATATTTTTTTTATTTTATGTAAATCGGTGCATAAGTTACAGAGATATTCTGTTTTTAAATTTCTGTGCCCACGAAAGTTACGAAACACGGCACGAAAGTTACAGACGTATTTTCTATAGGCAAAATATAGTTTCATATCCTTATTTTTTCTCAAATTTCCAGTTTATAAAATAAAAGACTTATTATTTATGAATCAACTTGTATTTGAGATCAACAATAATTATAGTGTTTACTGTTTTCGGTATTTATTATTTAATATTTTAAGCTCATGGATTCTTTTAGGCATCAATTTTCTTTCTTTATCAATATATGTTTGACTACATTTTTCACAAGATTTTCTTTTGCAGGTAAGTTTTCACTTTACATACTGTGTAGCGCGTTTTAAATTGGTGGGACTACTTAATTCGGAAGAAGTACAGCTTGAAATGATTGAATTACTATTTAAGGAATGCGAAAAAGTTGAACTATCGCAGTCATCATCGTAGTGCGGGGATGCTGTATTTGTCGGGCGCATTTTAAGAGGTCTTGCACATGCAGGTGTGTCACATTTGGCAGCAGGCGTTGGTTGCGGCGCAAGAGCCAAAGAAGACGTTGGTTCTTGCAATGCAGGGAAGAACCCAGTGGGAGAACCCAATGAAACTACGTCAGAAGAACATGAAGCTTCAATGTGTTGTTTATACTGTCTAGTTACCCGTCTTGAAATGAAGTATTTTTTTTTTAGATCCAGGCTATGAAGCTGGCACTAGTTGAGGAGAAGGTGATTTAGGAGAGTACAGTAGGTCTTCAACTTAATTTGGAGATTCGGGGTACTCGATCATATTTTCCTGAAGAGCAACGTTCTGTCGCTCTTTCATTCTTTGACGAAAAAGTCGGCTTTTTATGCGGTTTTGCTCTCTCACGGCTCTTTTCCTTCTACTACTCATTTCACTAACTGGGATGACATTCCCTTCTGCTTTTCTTCCTTCATTTTTACTGCATTGTGTAACTCTTTCATTTTTTATTCTTCCTCGTCTTCTTATCTCTGCTAGACGCTTTTTCTCCCGTCACTCCTTTGCACTTTGCGGTGCCATAGTTTCGCTTTGAACGTAATCGGAAAATAATTTTAACCGGATAAAATTAACACGACTGCTGTGAGTAATTATTGTAGGTAAAGTACAAGACAATCAGAAAGTATGACGCTGACGTTGGGGTTTTTTAAGTAAGAGGGATACAATTGGTAAAACAGCCCAGTTTGGGGTGGGAATAATAGTTAAATTGGCTACGAGAAAACCTACAAACAGAAAACATAAAAGAAAAAAATTGAAACACATACATGCATAAACACTTATACAAATACATGACCCCCTTTTTTGAGCTTCGCAATAATCGAGTAAATGCATCTGCAGCGTCACAAGTAATCTAAAGTTATCATTCAATGTAGATATGTAACTTTCGTGGTGCGCTAGCTAACTTTCGTGGACAAATAACCACGAAAGTTGTGCCACGAAAGTTACGAAAATTTCACATTTTTGAGAATTACGATTAAACTTATAGGTAAATAAACAAACAAAGTACTTGGGAATAATCTCGAAGATCTATCTTATTCCTTAATCCAAAATGAGTTGGAAAATTATAAGCATTATCCTTCAAAATATGCGCATGAAAGTTTTTAGACCAAGGCTACTTGAAAATATTCAAAGAATAACTCGCCTCGTATTTTTTTGTTTAGAAGCGATGAACGTACGTGTCTCCCCCACTGAAGCCGGGATACTACTGAGCGTCCGCGCAGCTAAAACGTGTAGCGACAAGTTGGCGCTTTTGGAAGATAGGTGCAGTTTTGTTGCGCACTCTCGAAACTAACAAAATCGTGTGACAGAGACATAATGCCTATTAACTATTGTAACTTAAGAGATAAAATTAATGTTCTTTGATAATTATGATGCATAGTTAAATACGATTAATTTGATGTATTACATTATATGCTTATGAATTGAATACAAAAGTTATCAAAGTTTGCCGTGAGCGCGAACAGAGTGTGACGCGCGAAGAACACCGATTTTGCTCCCGTTTTCGACATTAGATATTTTTTTTTATAAACATTATAAATAATTTTAGATGTTTAATGTTTAAATTATGTACACATATAAATAAAGATTAATCTGTATTTGGTCCTAAGACTGAATATTTAATAGGTTACGAATTAAGACCGTGTGACCGCGTTTTGAGGGACCTCGAAGAACTACCCATTTGTTTAACTGAGCATTGGTTAAAAGATCATGAAATGTTAATTAACTATGAGAATTATAGTATGGCCAGTTGTTTTAACCGAAAATCAAAGCTGCGTGGTGGTTCACAAATCATAATAAAAAATTGTATTAAATCAAAAACTCGTAAAGACATAGGTGAACTGTCGGTTGAGCCACGAGCCCCTCAAATAATTGAAACCATAAAGGTGCCATCTGTTCTAGTTAGAGAGGTTACAATATAATCATCTAGAAGCATAAGCGAACTTGAACTGTTAAAAACACGCTGTTTTCTTCTAACTTGGGCCACACTTGACCACTGACCTCCTGCCCACGCCATCCGGCCAGCAGTGGGCATAATAACTCATGTCGTTAAAAACTGTGTAACACTTTCCATTGATATATGAAGTTTTGCATACGGCACGAGTTTTAAGTTAAAATGTCGTGATGGCCCGAGGTTAAGGGCAAGGTTTTTAGAGTATGAGCTTGTGGGTTCAAGCTTGGGTTTTGGCGACTTTTCAATGTTATTGTGCACTATATTATTGTGTATCATATGCACTGGATCAGCCCACTATCGACCTCCGGTCTCCGGAGGGGAGTAATGTGGCGGTATCAACAACGCCACATGCGAACTACGCATCAAAGACCTGACGTCACAAATCCTGCATCGCGGTATCAGAGTTTACCGCGCGACTAAAATATATACAACATCCCGACATTAACCGTTGGATCAACAGTTGCCCACCAGACACAACACCCGTCTGGTCGGAGAATCCTCCCTCTACTATAGAGTATGAGTGAACTTTACACCCTGTTCCTCATACCTCTACTACTCTAATGTACTCTCTATGTTAATTTTTGGTAATAACGAAAAGAAAAAAATTATATTGGTTAAAAACCAGCCAAGTGCATGTCGGACCACGCACAATGAAGGGTTCCGTAGTTGGAACGAATAAATCCCACATTGTAGTTGAAATACATGTTCTCCCATACATCGATATGCGTGACGGTCAATTCTCTAACTGCAAATGTAAGTTGGTTGACTATTCATCGCTAAAGTAAAGCCTACCTTTCTGTGATAGTTTTCCTTTTAACTTCGTTATATACAACGTGTTTTTTTTTTCATGTCCCATAACTCAAGGGTTATATTCTATGAGTAAAAATAATACAAAAAGTCCCAGATTATGTGGTCCAAAAATGCATAGTTTCGAAGATAATTATCATCAATCATATTAATTTAGGTCAAAAATTGTCACCCGTATGACGAATTGTTACTGTTGCTACGTTGCCAAACTGATGAAACTGTGACCCTCGATGTATGTAGGTATCTAAGTTTCATTGATAAATACGAGTAATTCAATTTCATTCAAACCAATCATTAATATTTAAAGCTAAGAAAATGCGACGTTGTCATATTTCACGTAAGGGTGTTTTACATTAATAATCGTGAATTTGTAGATAAAAAAAAAAAAATATATAATTAAAAAATAATTCATATGCCAGTTGATTCTTTGATATGGTCTCATTCCTACCCTAGAGTTATGGGATATAAAAAAAACACCTTGTATACTACTGCCGTGAATTTTTTTGCATACCCAAATACAACCATTTAGCTAGCAGGGGGTCACCCTTCCGGGAGGGTCGTGGACGTAAAGGCTGTGCCAGTTTCCCATGGCCCTCCCATAACGGCATTGAGGGAACACCGCTGGGTTTTTTAGTGGGTATACCGGCACTCTGCCGGGGAGTCCCACATACCCCTCCCGTCCCCCGACGGGAGGGTATGCGTAATGCATTTTTTCCAGCGGAACAAAAAAAAAAAAAAGCGGGTCACCCTTGACTCTAACAATATTTTCCAAACGGATCCCAAAATCGAAAAATGGTTTTCACAAATCCGCAATATTTTTGAACGACCTATCCAACGATAACCCACACCGTGAGATAGACGAGTCCTTTCTTTTTGTTATAAGTACCGATCCTCAAGCTCCTTTCATGGGACTTAAATATAACTGGCAAAATGTGGGTGTACTATACGTCACCTCTACCTAATCCTTCGCGGAATACAGTCGTGATGTTATATATTAAAATACTTCCATTTCCCCCATTTCTCTCTCCAAAAACAAAAACACGACCTCTATATATCATACACCCTCAAATCGGCCACAAACCTAACCTCATTATGGCCTCTAAAACGGATGGTTGATCCAAAAAGTCCATTTAGCTCGAAATAAACGAAGTAACGTGGCCTCACACGGTTTAAATTTAAGGAATAGTGTCCGCAACCTGACTGGACCGTAGTGAGGAAATGTTATAGAGGACGTTGACGAAGATGTAAGCTTAACGGAAATGTTAGCGAATATTTTCAATATTCTTTATTTTGGACAGAATTTATCTGTCTCCTCATTTGGAGACCGCTCGGGTGTAAAGTAAACTAGCTTGTGCCCGCGGCTTCGCTCGCGTTAATTTAGAATTTGACAATCAATTCGGGTTAAAAACACACTACTAAAGTTTATTATAATAATATAAGTAATTCTATCATGATTCTAAAGACACGTGGCGCCATCTATTACCATAAGAACGTTTTTGTTGTTTTCCTCGGGAACAGTACTTTTTTTCGGGATGAAAGGTACCCTATGTCAGTTTCTGTACACCTGACAACGTATATGCAAAATTTCAGGATGATCGGTTCTCGCTTGGCATATTGGCCATATTGGCTTAGTGATTGACTTGCTGCGCTATGGGTTGAATGCGGATTTCAACCAAATGGAACAGAATATGCTGTCCTTGTCCTATATGGAAGTTTTTTTTGATAATAGCGAGACTGTTACACAATAGTAAGACACAATCAAGTCAAGACGACACGGTTGGCGCAGTGGTTAAGCGATTGACTGCTGCGCTGCGTGTCGCGGGTTCGATTCCCGCACGGAACAAATATTTGTATGACCTACAAGTAGTTGTTCCGGGTCTGGCTGTTTGTGTATGTGAGTTTAAATGTTTGTAAACGCACCCACGATACAGGAGAAATTCCTAGTGTGGGTAAAGTTTTTTTTAATAAAAAACAAAACAAAAAAAGTCTGTGTAACAGTGTCGCTAACAAAATTGCCTAGCCTTTTCCAAACTATGTTGGGGTTGGCTTCCAGTCTAACTGGATACAGCTGAATACCAATATTTCACATGGAGCGACTGACCACCACAACCCAGTAACTGGGTAATACAATACCCCTTGGTAAGACTGGTGACCAGACTTTCGGGCTCCTGATGACCCGTAACGACTGTCAAAGATCCCCGAGTGACAGTCGGAACCAATGACTTAACACGCTTTCCGAGGCACGGAGGAGTCTTGGTATGTAAATATGGTCACCCATCCACGTACCAACCCCGGGAAGCGCAGCTTTCCCTGACGCATCGTGACCATGCGGCTGTTATACTTAGCCACGAGCTCCTCCGTGTAACAGTCCCGTGATTCAACAACTTATTTCCTATTCAGAGACTAATCAAGTTTTGAAATTAAGGGAGCCACATAGACCGGCCGATATTGGAAGGTAGCCATGAGCCCCCTTTCTCATACTGCCACTTCTAGTAACACTTTATCTCTTGCGTTACCTGTAAAACAAAATGGTACGTAAATTAGGTGGAATTCGGTTTAGTTCGTACTGTATTACATTTTAAAACTCACATTATCTTTTTCTAATGCCTATTAATCTTGCTTAATTTTCATCAAAATTTGTTCACTCATAACTCAGGATATTAAAAACTGGCCAAGTGCGTGTCGGACCACGCACAATGAAGGGTTCCGTAGTTGGGATGAATTTATCCCAAGAACAAACTTAACATTGTAGTTAAAAAACACGTTCTCCCATACGGAATGTATGAAAACATGTTTTTTAACTGTAAATGTAAGTTGGTCGACTATTACTCGGTAACTTGTAAAGCCTACTTAGATCTGATAGATTTTCTTTTAACTTTATTATTTATACTACTGCTGTGAATTTTTTCTCATATCCAAATACAACCATTTCGCTGGCAGGGACACACGTGACTCTAACAAAAATGAGCACTTTAAAGTTTAATATTACGTAAACGGATTCATATATCGAAAAATGGTTTTCACAAACCCGCAATATTTTTCAACGGCCTATCCAACCGTACCCTACACCATGGGATAGACGAGAAAAAAATATCATCTCCACGTTACGTGTAGGAGAGGTACCTACCCTAAAATAAAATAGATTGATTGATTTTTTTTGTAGGTTTTCTTGTTAACTTTTATTTATTTATTTATTTGCTTAGATGTTAAACACTGGTTAGTAGGCATGCATTGAAATTTCATGACACAGTATTAAGACATGCACCCTGTAAGGGCACTGCAAATGTTTCCTATCAAATTATTGTATTACATAATACGACTATGTTACTGATTCTAATTATTACAATTATTCATTACATTATATTATAATAAACTTTAATCAATCATTTATTTAAGATTAAGCATTATTTTCATTTCAGTTTATTAGTCATTTATTTCACATTTACGTCATGCATTATTACAAGTTCAATTTATTCACAATTTGTCAGCTTTAAATTTTTCATAACTTTTTAGTTTTATTTTTTTGTTGTATGTATGTATTTATTCTTGTATCTTAGTTATAAATATCTTCTAAATTGTTTTCTGTTATTGCACCTACTGTGTTTTGTCCCTGCATCACCCTAAGGTAGACTGCTAGAAAATACCCAAGGCATTAAGTCCGCCTTTGTACAGTTTTTACTTGTGCATAAAGTTTTAATAAATAAATAAAATAAAATTATATATCAAAATGTTATTTTACCACTTTGACGACGTTTTATACTCATACCAAATTAATATGTACACTCATACTTAATTACAGCTCTCTAATACTAAGCAGCTAAATCTCTGACCTAAGCCGTGGACAGATGGACATGGCGAAACTATAAGGGTTCCTTGTTGACTACGGAACCCTAAAAATCCTGATAAGTTCTTATTGATGGTTCAAATTATGATTTCCTATTATAGAATAGAACACCTGTGCATAATCATTCCCACTGCTGGGACACAGTCCTCTACTCGGTGAGAGAGAGTGGGCCCAGTGTGAATTGTTCGATGTCGCATGTCTTCGAATGTTTGATTTTAGGACATGCCGGTTTCCTTCACCGTTTTGAGAGCAGTGGTGATGAAATTAAATACACAAAGTGCCTGCCTGGGTTCGAACTGACGACCAGAACTTTGAACTTTCGAACTCGTAAGTCGGGGCCGATACCACTTCGCCACTACTGCTCTAGGACCACCTTTGAGTGTCGTTAAATGGCAATCTAAAGATCCTTACAATTATAACCACAACAAAGATAAGTACAGAAAATAAACAAGTACAGAAGGTTCATGCAACGAGCGAAAACAGGCGCACACACTCATAGACGCATACGTATGGTGATCTCAAACAAATCGACGCGCCCTTTTTTTTTTGGGTGGGAAATTATCAAATAACTTCTCCCGCTGTGGGCGGAGCGGGAGAGCGTGTCAGACTTTTACTGACTAAAACCCACCCGTGTTCCTTCAGTTGAGTGTGTGCCAGGGCCGCGGTATCCCTTTCGGACAAACCCGCAACCCTGGCAGGCACCGGTCCTGGTGACATCTCTTTGAGGCGCGCGTGGAACACAACGCGCCGTCGACCCGGGCCTGGACCTTACCGGACGGCGAGCTGCAAAAAATCAACATCGACGCGCCCTATCAACAATTCAGGATCTGCAAATACGGAACTATTTCATCATAAAGAATAAGAGTATGCATTTTGGAATAAGTGTCAAGTATCTTATTGTTCATCAAACTAAAAATACAATGGATTCATTAAATTAATAGTAAAACTGGTAAAATTACACATGACCAATTTTACACGGAATATTTTACTGTTATACGTCGGATGTGGATAAAAATCTGTTTCATAAATCACCGATATTGACGTAATTATCTTTGCGAATTGGTTAAAATAATGTTCTTGTTTTTACAAAATTCAGGTTCTACGTTGTTGATAGGGCGCGGGCGTGTCGAAATGCCGGTTGCGAGTGCGCTTGTACTCGCTGTACGTGAAGCGTATCGGTTTATCCCACTAATCTCCCCTGAGAGAATCCCCCTCAGTGGGAAAAACTGAACCCTAATGTAAAAAAATCACTTTCAGGGGATCTTGGAATAAGTATTTTTTTTTTTTTCAAGTCTAGTTTTCCCCCCTAAGCGGGTTTATCAGGGGTGAATTCAAGACTGATTTATAGATTCCACTTTTCCTCCTTAGGGGGATTTTCAGGGGGGATTTGTGGAATAAGCCAAGCGTGTCTATGTGTTCGTTTTCGCTCGTTGTATGGAGGCGACCTGTACTTCTGTATCTATCTATTTTGTGTTAAAAATTTATGACCACCACTCTAATCAAAAAGTCTTTAATTATTAAGTAGACAGTGATTTTCCAAAAGATAGATCGTAAAACAAAAATTATTGTTTTTTTTTTAAGAAATTCCACTTTCTTGGTAGTGTCATATAATTTTATTGGGAGAACGACAACCTGTCCTTGTCTGTTTTATATCAATGAGGCGAGAGAACGACCTAGACTGGAATTCAATTTTAGAGCTATTTACCAATAAGTCATTGTAAAAGGTCGTTTTATATACCTTTAGTCGACCTTGTTATTATTTTATCATCCTTAGAGCCCCCGCAGACTTTAGTTTCTATCGTTCGATAATTTGATTGGGCTAGGCTTTAGGTACCAAATACTTCGATCGATGTTCTTTTACCATAATAATTTGTTATCTGTGGTTGTACCAGTCTGTTCTCTCTAACCCTACGTGTGTTGTACTTGTTTTTAACATTAACTTTATATTCTTCATTATAATAATATTCCAGACCTACCAAATAATCCACTTTTTTATCTATCGGCATAATTTTACAGGTGGGAAATAACTTATCATACTCTTTGTTACACTTATCTTTAACATTTTTACTGACCAGAAACTTTATCACTCTTACTTGTATACCTTTAATATCTCTTAAATATGTTATAAAGGTTCGCCCGTACACAAGGATTCCATAGCTTAGGTATTAGCGAATCGGCAAGTTCGAATAGACAATTCTTAAAGTCTGTTTGTTCAATACATTTTTAAGTGGTAAAACTTACTTAGTACCAATCTTTTTTTTTTAATTAGGGAAATGATCTATTTTCATATATTTTCTTAAATAACATTGAAGGAATTTTTATTATTATTAATTTATTTAAAAATAAACTGAAACCCTTACAATAAGCCATTTCATTTGATATGCCCCACGGTACAGTTTGCAAAACGTTTTTTTTTTTTTCTAATTTGCCACCAATTGTGATCCTCATATTCTAGATTCATTTAATTACGTTACACGTCCGTGTTTGGATCACAGAAGTTCATATGTGTACAAAATTTCAACTTAATCTGTCTATTAGATTCGGAACAAATTGGCTATGTTAGACGGAGAGACATACGGAGTTTTTCCCTTTTGAGGTACGGAACCCTAAAAAGGAAACAATAATTTCTATCTACAGTTATTTCTTTAGTTTTCACCATTTCACTACAATACCACAAATTTTACATATTAATTGACACAATATTGTGTATTTCATAATAAAACAAAGAGCTTATTCCACAAATCCCCCCTGATAATCCCCCTTAGGAAGAAAAGTGGAATCTGAAAACAGTCTAAATCATTTATTTCTAATAGGCACTTATAAGGCACTTTTGAACGTGAAAAACTACTAGTTGCTCCTTCAAAAAGGTAGTCACATCAAGAAACTCCATACTTACTCTTTTTTTTTCTCGAGTGCCGTAATTACCATATAATAGACCAGGCGAGCCTATTGCCATCAACCGGGCATAAATCCAGAATCCAGGCTACTATTGAGAAATTCCTGATGAAAAACCTTACACGTTGGTCCTAGGTTCAATCCCTGGGGCGGTTGGCGCAATTTCCAATCGGTAATTTTGTTAGTAGTTGGAAAGCCTCCCACATGGTTGGTCCCACTTGTGAAGGTCGCAGGAATCCGCTGGGTGCGGGAAGCACAGAACCAGTTGAAGTGGTGGTGCTTGGGGAGGACTATGTCCAGCAGTGGACGTCTTTCGGCTGAAATGATGACGACGATTTTCTCAGTAACAGCACTAAGTCCGTATGTGTGCGCAGTTAAATACAATAGGCTCGATCCTATTACTCTTACATGGGGCTTATGGGAATTTACTATCTATATAATAATAATCAACTAATAATTATTTAAATATTATAATATTATTAATTTATAATGAATCTTTATAGAATAATATTATAAAGAGGAAATATTTTTTTGTTTGTATCGAATGAGCTCCGAAACTACTGGTCCGATTTAAAACAGTTCACCAATAGCAAGCTACATAAGCAGCCGAGTTGACAGACATCTGTGATCATTGTTACAGAACCTGAGAAATTTATTTAAACAAACGTTTTTTTTAAATTGGTCATCACAAAAAGGGGCGGTAAACAGATGTGGTCATCGTATGTAAGGGATATTGTTTTAAGGTGGTTAGATTCTTCTGCCCGCGATAGTACATACATTTCTGCTTACCTTTTTTTTTTGTAATGTGCGTCTTGTTTGCGCAGAATAAACTTTTTTATTTATTTATTTATTTTTTTCTTTCTTTCTCTTCAGAATATACAGGCGTAATGTACATAGTACATAATGCAGTTCATCCTCCGATATTATAAAACTAAGTTCCTAACCCTGCCACCGGGTCATACAGAATGCACATAACTTAGCAAGTCATTACACTGTCGCGAATGTCAACAGCCTGTCACAATATTGAAGCCGCCATGTTGTTTCAGTGTTCTGTGGGGTTGTGATTTCCTTTCTAATTAATTTTAAGTTATAATCAATGATGGTATTGATTTTTTGGACGGGCTCGTCGCTAAATGGTAACAGCCTCACGGGTTGATCGAAAGTTAAGCTAAGCTTGACGTGGTCGGTTCGTGGATGGGTGACTGCTATGTAAGGCAGTGTGAAGGGTCTAGAATTCTGTTGGTCAGTTTCTAAACCCTTCTCACCGCCTTCTTCTGTGAGATGCGGTACAGACCGGTCGGAACTCATTATCCTTGAATGATCTTGTGTTGAGGGCGAATGCGCGGATAATGGCTCAATAGACCTCAGAAAGCACGTTAAGCCGTTGGTCCCGGCTCTCATTCGTAGATCTTTGACAGTCGTTCGGGTAGTCAGAAGCCCAAAAGTCTGACAACCAGTCTTACCAAAGGGTATCGTGCTACCCAGTAGCTGGGTTCTGGAGGTCAGATAGGCAGTCGTTCTATATGAAATCCTGGTATAGAGCTAAATCTAGTTAGACTAGAAGTCAACTCCAAAAGGCTCTGCAGATTGATTGTATTGATTTGTTGGATAAACTGTTGTTTTTTTTTTTTGGTAAGCAGCAAACAAGCAAAAGCCTAAGAAAAGCCACTTCGTGCTTCCTAAAGGTAGCACACAGCGGGCGCGGCGCGGCGGGACGGGACTCAAACTCAACTCAAACTCAAAGCATTTATTTAAAATAAACCAATTACAGGTACTTTTGAATTGTCAAGGGGTCGGTCAGTCAGAAAGATGAAGCTAGTTGCCCATTCCAAAGCGTAGTAGGTTCCTATGGAGAAGAACGGACAAGAAACTCCATGGACACTGTTTTAAAACAAAATATTGTTACAAAATATGGGTTACATCATTCATGTTGAAGTTATACATGTGAGAACAATGTAGAAAGACGTGCACGTTAGAAGCGTCCGTAATAGAAACAATTCACAAAAATTAAAATAAGCCGTGGCAGCTAAGAGATGACCAGTCCCAACTGACGGCGCCCGTTCACGAACATGACGCATGGATCAGCACCATTTAGCTCAACCATTTTGAAGGGAACTTAATGATCCAACACACACGCCACCACCAGCGAGACATTTGAGTGAGCATGACATACTCTCAGCCGCCAGGGCACATTCAAGTCAATAAAAGACATATTACCCGGTAAATGGTAGCTCTATAGTACATAGTACTCACACCTGTGCTATGCAATTATATAATTCAAGGACATTGAGTTTATACAATGCAAAAAATAGTTTACAATCTTCAGCAGCTCCAATAATATTTTCAAATGCTAATCAATTAGTTTATGCGCCCTTATGGAGCAGGACCAGCATTGAGCCAAGCATTTTTGTCAGCGATGTAATCCCCCAATTTATAATATGCTTGGCTGCATAGTGTGCGTTTTATACAAGTTTTAAATTTTGTTTCGTTCAATTGGAGTATGTGGGGAGGTATTTTATTGTAACATTTTAAACAGTACCCCATGAAGGATGAGTCTACTTTAGCCAGTCTGAAACCTGGTTGAACTAATTGGTCCCTATTTCTGGTACTATAATAAATTGTGTCTTTCGGACGGGACGGCGACGCGACGCTGAGCGGTTGTAATGTACTAGATATTACGGACGACGCCACACAGAGCCACGGTTATCGTCGCGCCGAGCGGGACGGCTCTGGACCTTGTGAAAACCACAAGAATCCGCTGGAAGTGTGAAGTGAAGAACCGGTCGAAGTGGCGGTTCTTGGGGGAGGCCTATGTCCAGCAGTGGACGTTTTTAGGCTGAAATGATGATGATGATGACGTACACACATCACAAGGCAGCTTTTAGCATACTTGGCTGACTTGAGATTATCCTTAAATAAAAGTCTGTGTGGATCCCTTGCTGGTCGAGACATCAGTTCATACGCTTTTTTGCACAATCTCTTATCACTGTACACAAAGTAAAATCGCAAATTTAAAGCCCTAAGCCCTAGCCTAATTTACTAACCATCTTATTCTACCACCCTATTGTATTGAAACCTACATATACGAATAAATTTGATTTGATTTGAAGCCACTCCCAAAATTCACATTGAAATCAATAACTCTACTCACCACATACATTATGTACATCTGCTCCTCCACAGCGAAGTTTCATATAACGTCTATTAACTAAGTTATTAATTAACCGGACATACGATAATGTGACGTCACTAAGACGGTGCTGACGGCTATGACATCATAATGACGTGTATAATTATGTACCTGTCAGATCAGAGATAACTTACGTTTATCGTGTTCGTGCACTTGATTGTTTGTTATTTTGGTTGATATATATAAGGTGTATCTATTCAAATACGAAATATTTTAAGAGATACATCTATAGGTGGTAAAGAAGCCATTGATATTTTTTTTTAAATCTGAGTATATTAATTAAAAATTAAAACTCTAACTCAAAGCATTTATTTCCAACTAGCTTTTGCCCGCGGCTCCGCCCGCGTGGATGTCGGTTATCGCGTAAAAAAGTTGCCAATGTCCTTCTCCATATACCAGGCTATATCTCTGCCAAATTTCATGACGATCGGTTCACCGTTTTAGGCGTGAAAACGTAACATACAGACAGACAGACAGACAGAGTTACTTTTATATTTATAATATTAGTATGGATAAACTTTTGAATTGTCAAGGAGTCGGTCAGTCAGAAAGATGAAGCTAGTTGCCCATTCCAAAGCGTAGTAGGTTCCTATGGAGAAGAACGGGCAAGAAACTCCACGGACACTCTTTTTAAACGAAATATTGTTACAAAATATGGGTTACATCATTCATGTTGAAGTTATACATGTGAGAACAATGTAGAAAGACGTGCACGTTAGAAGCGTCCGTAATAGAAACAATTCAAAAATTAAAATAAATTAAAATAAGCCGTGGCAGCTAAGAGATGACCAGTCCCAACTGATGGCGCCCGTTCACGAACATGTCGCATGGATCAGCACCATTTAGAACCAACCAACCATTTTGAAGGGAACATAAATACTCGTAAATAAAATTACTTGATATGATGATTAATTATCAAAAGGCACCGTTACCGCGCCGCCACCGTCCTCGCGTCCGGGTGGGTCATTCATAGAATAAGTAAGTAAAGGATTTTTTGGAAAATTTCTCAAGCAATTTTAAAATTATAATAATTATATAAAAATAAAAACACAAAAATCTTCTTTCGCTGCTATGGCTTTTTGTGTGGTTCTTTCCTCAAAAGACCATTTCAGACACGGATCTACATGATCCTCACATGATCTGACAAAGATTATCTCTGGACTTTAAAAGAGACTTTGACCTGAGTTTGTTTCGCCATTTCTTCTCAGGGGTAGTCAAATAGGAAATGTCGACTTCACCAAGCTTGTTCTTATATTTTTTATATGACGTGTAAAAGTGATTCCGATATCTGATTTACAGAATAAACGATCTCATTTCATTACATTTCATTTTTAACACCTATAGATGGTTCCCTTAAAATATTTCATGTATGAATAGATATACTTTATATAGAAGGTAAAAAACGTCAACGTAAACGTAAATACATATGCTTTCAGTGCCTTGGAAAGTATGTACGTTAAGCCATTGGTCCCGGCTGTCATTCGTGGATCTTTGACAGTCGTTACGGGTCGTCAGAAGCCCAAAAGTCTGACAACCAGCCTTACCAAGGGGTATCGTATTACCCAGTACCTGGGTTGTGCCCGGCTGTCATTCGTGGATCTTTGACAGTCGTTACAGGTCGTCAGAAGCCCAAAAGTCTGACAACCAGCCTTATCAAGGGGTATCGTATTACCCAGTACCTGGGTTGTGGAGGTAAGAGGTCTAGTCGCTCCGTGTAAAATACTGGTATTCAGCTGCTTCTGGTTAGACTGGAAGTCGACCCCGACATAGTTGGGAAAAGGTGAGGCAGATGATGATAGAAGGAGGATTTTCTTATTGACTATAGGCTTTTAGAAACTGAAATGTGTGTTGATAAGTAAATACAACTTACATCACAGTATTTATATTGCCCGAAAAGATAGCCAATTTTTTTTTTTTTTTTGAAATTTGTACATCAAAACCAAGACAGAGCGCTGCAAACAATACAGTGAAGCATGCCAAAACTACACCTCCGCGCTGTGCGTACACGCTCACACGCACACATTTACAACCATTTACAATCAAACTACGCCTCACTAAGTTCACACATGTTTACAAAACCGGCACTGTTGACAACGCTCTGTCTTGGTTTTTTATTTGGTCTGAGCATCATCTAATAGCTCATGGAAAGCGTTCGGTGACGATAACGCGAGGTCCATGATTTTTGTTCACCCAAAAAGTGCTCAACGCGCATAAAGAAGATTTCACTTCAAAAAAAAAAAAAACTAGAGTCAATTTCTAAAAACTGTTGGTAGTTCCATAGTCGCGGGTTTAAGTTTAACCTAAAACCTCTCTCTTAATAAGAGCAACAAAATCACTGTTGATTAGTATTATTGCATACTAACGTCTGCATACTCCATCACACCACCAAACACCATGATTTCTAGTTACATATGTATTAGCCACCAATTTCCATAATCTGAGACAGAACATGACGCTTGCTATGTATTGTAGCATGTTGTTGACATTAGTGACAGTCATGACATGTCTATTTATGTGTAGCGGCAAAGGGTTAGTCGACAGTAGGGTTGCAACAGTAGAATCAATGGATATTTAGAAGCCTTGTATTTTTACTTGGGGTTTATTATTATTTCCCTTATTTCATTTCATTTATAAATATATAATTTATATTTTTAAATCCATACTAATATTATACTATTATACTTTATACTAATTATACTAATATTATAAATGTGAAAGTAACTCTGTCTATCTGTCGGTCTGTCTGTCTCTCTGTCTGTCTGTCTGTCTGTCTGTATGTTACGTTTTCACGCCTAAACCCCTGAACCGATCGTAATGAAATTTGTCAGAGATATAGCCTGGGATATGGAGAAGGATATCGGCACATAAAATAACTCACCTCTCAACATACACTCTCACCTACCCACACACACAAAACACACAAACCCTTCCCCTTACACACCGAGAACTATATTATATTAACGTGCCGTCAATTTAGTCGATCAACTTGAAAAGTTGAAAAAACAATCAACTCGCAGTTGAAAAACATGTTTTCCCATACATTATGGATCGGAGAACATGTTTCTCAACTACAATGTTAAGTTTGTTCTTGGGATCAATTCTTCCCATCTACGAAACCCTTCATTGTGCGTGTTCCGACACGCACTTGGCCGGGTTTTTAAGCAAGTGATAACTAATTATACAATACGCACATGAATCACGAAAGAAGAAAGAGAATTGAAAAGTCACAATAGTACCTGTGACATCTACAACGCCACATGCGAACTACGCATTAAAGACCTGACGTCACAAATCCTGCATCGCGCAATCAGAGTTTACCGCGTGACTATATATGTCGGAGAACGGTAGGTTTCTCTTGTTATCATCAGCCATATTTTAACTACTGTGGGCGTACTGTGGGTAGTGTTGGTTATTGCGCAATAGAAAAACCGAATTAAACTCAAAGGTCATTTACTAAATCTAAGCTGAGAATCAAAATTACATAAGACAGTCCCCCAAAACGCCCGTCCCTTCACTACTTCTTAGTGCTTTAGCTGAGAAGAAGTAATGGAACAAACTTCCCAGCAGCACATCTGTCTGTTCAGTTAGAAGAACTTGATTTTATACAGTAATGGGTATGCAAAGTAATTAATATTGGAACACGACACAACTATACCGAACGCGCAACAGTTCCTTGACGTCTTCACTGCTTGACCGCCACCAATGAACTTCACTTTTCGACTGTGCGGCGATCACTTGCCACCGGTCGAACGTTATGTTGTTGACTCTGTCATGCGCCGCTAGGCAGCACTTGCGTCCCGATTAGTCAAGAATCGTTGGCGCGAACTCCAATAACTCCATTGAACGCGACTAGATGGCGCTGGCGTACCGGATACAACTCGTCTCATTGTATCGGGCAGTTGCCCACCAGACACGACACCCGTCTGGTTGGAGGATCCTCCCTTTACTATAGAGTATGAGTGAACTTTACACCCTGTTCCTCATACCTCTATATACCTACCTTCCAACTCCAGGACCGTAACAGTCTGTTTAATCTTAGCTTACATTCCTCATCCACTTTTCATTTCACTATTCGTATCCCAAATTAATAATAAAACGTAACATTCCCGTAATTTCCCCACTATTTGGGGTAGAACGGTCATTTTGGAGCTCCGAACCGATCCGAGACCTAATGGGGCATGAAGGAACAATTAAAATAGTCCGTTCGCCTTTATCCAGTGCAGTGTCGGTAATGAGACGTAAACGATAGGAACTACAGGATGGGACGGCAAAAGAGATTGTTCTGCATCCATACATCGTTCGCCCCAGAACCAACAGCAAATGAAAATTACTTTGCCTGTTCTAAATTACAAGTACCTATATGCCCATGAATACAAAGTTTAATGATGGACAACTTGCAGAAAGGATTTATTTCAAAAGATAACAAAGATTTTGAGGTTACATTTAGTAAGAAACAATCCTTTCAATACTTCGAAATACATACTAATAAATGCATGTCACTGTTATTTCTATTGACTGTATTTGGTTAGTTAAGATAAGAGAATCAGAAAAACATTTAAGTACTAACCTATCTATTAGGTATTTGGTAAATCTTCTAGTTTCTGTATTAAAATAGGTAGGTAGGTAAATAAGTACTTATTTATTTAACTTTAATGCAAACGACTTTATCCTAGTGTTTTTTTGATTTCATTTATTTATACTTAGGTAGGAAGTCATATTAGCTCATGTATGTTAGTCATGTTATTGAAAGATTGGACGTCACTAATTGTCATGTCTAATCTAATTGTCAAAGATGGCGGCATATTTTATGTGATGTCGATAGTCGTTCTTTTAATTGTTCATTATGGAACGCAGAATGTCCGTTTCATACAGATATTCGCAATTAGTCTAATAAAGTATATTTATAATTATTATATAGGTCAGATTTTTGTTGGTCCTGGGGCCATTGCCGACGATTTCCTTTACGCGAAAAATGTAGCAGTGAAATGTTGTAATTACAACATTTCACTTTGATAAGGCTGCTTTGATAAGACGATATTTTTAAATGTTATGTATGTTTTGTTGAATTTTTCTATACAAATAAATAAAATTATTAACTTGATGTATAATAATATGAAAGTACACATACAGGGTGGACTTTTTAGACGGGGCAGTAAGGGTAGGTACTGTAATGTCTCGCTGATGGTGGCGTGTGTGTTGGATCATTTAGCTCCCTTCAAAATGGTTGAGCTGAATGGTGCTAATCCATGCGTCATGTTCGTGAACGGGCGCCGTCAGTTGGGATTGGTCATCTCTTAACTGCCACGGGTTATTTTAATTATTTTATTTTGTTCCTATTTGTTGTACCTACTCTGGACGCTTTTAACGTATAAGTTTTTATTTTTTATTTTTACATCGTTCTCACATTTAGATATAAATTCAACATGATGTAACTAATATTTTTGTAACAATTTAATTTAAAAGAGTGTCCATGGAGTTTCTTGCCCGTTATTCTCCATAGGTACCTACTACGCTTTGGAATGGGTATGTAGCTTCATTTTTCTTACTGGCCGACTCCTTGACAATTCAAAAGTGCCTGTAAATGGTTTAATTGAAATAAATGATTTGAGTTTGAGTTTCGATATCGATGCAAATACGCCATGAATTATCGGGTTTCTTGACTAACACAACCGGTGCTGCATATGGGCTTGTCGACTCTTTGATTAATCCTAATTTCAACATTTCCCCTATCTACTCATCTATAACTTCACGCTGAACTGGTGAAGTTCTATATTACAGAGAAGATATAATGAGATTTCTAATAGAGGAAATATTTTGTAGGTTTGGTGATATTCCTTATCCGTTGTAGAATAAGAAAAAAGGTTTCAGAAGACTGTCAAATATTTTTTAGAGAAATTTTGATCCACATTCACAGATTTTGAAACTTACTGCCCCATTTCAAAAATCCACCCTGTCTATGGTATTTATGTATACAAATAAATAAAACTGAAGTGTTTATGTGTAATATCAAAAAACAGCGTTTTACTAAATGGATATTAAAGTATAATACGGCACCCAAAAAAAATAATTGACTGTATGTTTGTTCTGGCTAATCCGAACCGGCTGGGCCGATTTTGACAATACTTTCACTGGCAGATAGCGGATATTATAAGGAGTAACTAAGGCTACTTTTATTTTAGAAAAAGCCACGCGGGCAAAGCCGCGGCCAGCCGAAACCTAAAAAAAAAATTGTCTTGCTGCTTGTGCAGGTACCACAACTAGCTGTATGTGAAGTTTAAATAATAAAAAAAATCATAATTCAAATTATCTTTATTGTGGGCAGATGTTTGTTACAGGTCTTAACAAAAACATTAAGTTCCAATATGTCCTGCCTAATACGCATACAATAGTTATGTGTTGACATTAAATTTAAAATTATTTTACATGTCAAATTTAGTTATTATAAAAATGGCAAAGAATCAAAATACAGTGAAATTAATACATGGTCAACAAATCAATCAATAATTCGAGAAATCTTGGATCGTGTAGTATGCTTTATCAATTAAAAAGTTTCGTAATTTATTTTTAATTACTGGAAATTCCTTAGTGCTCAGAATGTCAGTAGGTATTTTGTTATATATTTTGGATGCAATGCCAAAGACGCTTTTGTTAAATAGAGCCGTTTTTTAGGGTACATTAGCAATTTTTAACATATATCTTTTCGATTTGAGTTTATAAAATAGATTTTCATTTGTTTTTATAAATACGGCTACTTTAAGAATGTAAATTGCAGGAAAGGTAAATATTTTAAAATCTTTGAAATATGGTTCACATGAATCAGGAACACGGATACCAGCAATCGCACGTAGACATCTTTTTTGCGCTTTAAACACTAAATCCCTATTTAGTGGCATTGCCCCAATATATGACTGCATATCTCAGTGTCGACGAAATATATTCATGGTATTTTTTTTTTGTATGCGGTCAAAAGAACTGATTGATCAACAATTTTGGATAATTTATATAAAGCGTATGAGTACTGATTAAGTTTATGGCATATTGTGTCAATGTGTGTTTGCCAAGTCAAATCATTATCTATCCAAAGCCCTAGAAATTTAACGCATTTAAATAATAACATCAAGATATTTTTGTCCTTCAACAATTTTATTGCGTGTATGCTAAGTTCCCAAACGTTTTGTTCAAGTTGTGCCACATATTTTTATTCGCACAGAAAGCGTTCAGTTTATTCTATAACCTCATTCATCTGACACTTCTTTCATAAGATAATTCCATATTTTGTCCCTTTTGTTGTACTCAAACAGATCATAAAAGCTTTGACACTTATATAAAACAGAAATGTATTCTTGTTTCTTATTGTGCTTCGTTTATTTTTCTTTCCTGTTTTTGTGTAAAAACCACGGGTTTTATTCCGGCCTAAACTAAACATATGTATAAAAAAAAAAAATTATAATATTTTTTGTAGATATTTGGCAGTCGTTACAGGTTAAAAGTCAGAAGCCCGAAAATCTGACGACTAATCTTATCAAGGGGTATCATATTACCTAGTAACTGGGTTGTGGAGATCAGATAGGCAGTCGATCCAACTAAAATACTGGTATTCATCTGCACCCGGGTAGACTGGAAGCTGACCCCGTAAGCTAATATTATTTATCCACTCTGGCGTATCCACCTTAGTATCAACTAATGAATTCAAACTGCGTCGTATAAAATAATATTCGCATGTCTGTTGAGATATTTGTGATATTAATTACGGGTACACTTTTATAATTACGTCTACGTTAAATGGTCTAGACTTTAAGGTGAAATGTTTAAAACTCAATCTCAAAGCATTTATTTCAATTAAACCATTTACAGGCACTTTTGAATTGTCAAAGAGACGGTCAGTTAGTCAGAAAGTTGAAGCTAGTTGCCCATTCCAAAACGTAGATCTCTAGGGCCAAGAACGGGCAAAAAATTCCAAGGACACTCTTTTAAATCAAGATATTACAAAAACCTAGGTGCTTTATTCTTGTTGCTTATTTATGTGAGACAACATTGGAGGCAACTGTTGACGCGTCGGCGGCTGCAGTTGCCTCTGCCGTCGACGCGTCGATGGTTGCCGTCGGCGAACGTCGACGGCTGCAATTGCCTCTGCCGTCGATGCGTCGATGGTTGCCGTCGACGGCTGCAATTGCCTCTGCCGTCGATGCGTCGATGGTTGCCGTCGACGGCTGCAATTGCCGCTCGTGCAGCGGCGACGTGTAAGCGGCAACTACAGCCGACGACGGTTGCCTCTGCCGTTGACGCGTACCGATCGTGTATTATTAATTTATAATAAGCTTTATTATACACCACAAAAATTTATTTATTTATTTTAATCACAATTATAACACCTTTACAGAATAATCCAATGCGATGTTATAAGTAACAATGTCTACACAGAAAAAATAAAATGACCTGTAAGCAGAATCACAAAGAATTGAATGGATACTAATAATTATAACAATTTTATTATAAACATGACAACGTTTATAATAACAGACCTCTTTCAAGAATACTTTGTGCCATTTGAATGAATCTCGGCAGGTTTTGCCCAAATATATCCTCCGATACTGTAGTAATGTTAACAATACGTGCGGCTCGTGACAAAGGGGTGTACTTGAGTAGATTAGTCCTAGCCGCTGGCACGTCTAACAGAGCGGGCCGGCGCGGCGGCGGCGCGCACCTACGCAGCCATCCGGCGCGCACAGCCGCAGCGCTACTAGCACTTCCGGGTTGTGGAGCAACCCTAGCAGTACGCGAGCCACGTACTTGACCAGTGCGACGTCCCTTCTTACTGCCAAAAAGAAAAAGAAGAAGAAGAAGAAAATACACAACAAAACATAAATCAAACACTACAAAATATACAATGGATGGCCTAATCGCTTTATGCGATCTATCGTGTATTGCACTTAAACCCTATTACACAGGTCTTCTATACATTATTGTAAATTAAATTCACTTTTTGTGTCTGTACGCGTGACCACGTTGTACTTAAATTCCGCAATTTTTTTTTGGCTGGGAATTATCACATAAATTCTCCCGCTCTGGGCGGAGCGAGAGGGCGTGTCAGACTTTTACTGACTAAAGCCCACCCGTGTTCCTTCAGTTGCCTGTGTGCCAGGGCCACGGTATCCCTTTCGGACAAACCCGCAACCCTGGCAGGCACCGGTCCTGGTGACATCTCTTTGAGGCGCGCGTGGAACACAACGCGCCGTCGACCGGACAAACCCACAACCCTAGGTATTTGATACCTAGGGTTGTGGGTTTGTCCGTAAAATCGACAAAGTACCGGCAAAGTGTCGGACCACGCACAATGAAGAGTTCCATAGGATGAAATTGTCCCAAAAACAAACTTAAAAATGTAGTTGAAAAACATGTTCTCCCATACATTCCTACTCCAAATGTAAGTTAGTACGAAATGTATTGGGAAATTTACCATGTTAGGTTAAGACCATAGATTTCTCATGAGTTTTCCTGTAATCTATAAGTAATGAACTATTTTCTTAATTTTATTTTCAAAATTTTTTGGCTCCTTAGTTTCGGAAATAATGGTCAATTTTCATTTATTTTCTTAAAAAGCTATTTACTTCAAAATTATGAACAAAATATACTTGAGACCCTCACAGTTCGCCCTTTCATTTGATATGTCATACGGTACAATGTGCATTTTTTTTAATTTTTTCTCATTTGTCTTCCATAAGTGACCCCCATATATTCAAAATTCATTTATTTATGTAACTCGTCCGTGTTTGGGTCACAAAAGTCCATATATGTACCAAATTTCAACTTAGTCGGTCTATTGAGTGAGTGTTCGTGGAGTTTCTTGCCCGTTCTTCTCCATAGGAACCTACTACGCTTTGGAATAGGCAACTAGCTTCATCTTTCTGACTGACCGACCCCTTGACAATTCAAAAGTGCCTGTAATTGGTTTATTTGAAATAAATGCTTTGAGTTTGAGTTTATTAAATTCGGAGTAAATCCTTCTCTGTATGAGAAGAATCATTTGTCCTGCAGTGGGATCATACATAGCCAATATTATTGAAGCGTAACAATAATAATTATTAGCTACTGATTGCCATCAGAACCAATTATTATAATTGATGCTTATTAGGTTTCCCGTAATGATATTATAGTGCTATTTATTTAATTACGATCCTTGTATTGATAAGGGGCTGGGCAGCGTCGTCTTGCAATAACAGCCAAATCGATTGCCAAATCACTATAAAGGCTCGTCCGCACTAGGAGGCACAAGTCCCCGACCCTTGCTCGACGAAACGCCAGCCCGCACCGCAGCTGAGCCTGTAGCTTTAAATTCCCCGATCAATAATAATAACCCAGTTTTGATCCAGCCTGTCCCATCTTGCTGTCCTCCTCCCGACGCTGCCCTAAGCCGAGGTGCCTTGGCGTGCAGTCGTTTAGTTTATAAGTTTTATGCCCTGTCTGGAGGCTTTAAGTTCACTTAAGGCAGCCACAGGAGAGTCCGGTTAAGGAGTCGTGACCTATCATGGATGATAGCTAAAAAAAAGAGTGCAAAAGTCGAAATAAAGTAATGCCACTATGGTATCTATTGTATCGGGCATAATATTATGTAGGTATCTGACATAATCAAGGAATGTGAGGACTATGCGGGGTCATTGTTTTTGTTCTCTCAGTTAGTTTTGATGATGGTCTTGGCTGAAAAAAATTGTACTTTGATTTTAATAAAATAATCACAAAAACCTCTAGAAATGCGATGTTGCCAGCCAGCGACGGATGCACGCTTTTAAGTTCTGAGTTGAGCTGCAAGATTACTGACAAATGCGTGCACTGACTGCAGTGATCCATTCAATCTGTGTGGTTGTTTTATCAAAAGAACATATCAGACATCAATCTACATGATCTGATCAAGATTATGTCTGAACTTCAAAAGAGAATGTGATTTTAAATATCCAACGAGCCAAGGACAGTCTGCGAATGGGTGACCGTTTTTACACATTACTGAAAATTTGTAGCTTTAACTTTTTTAGAGTTCCGTAGTCAACAAGGAACCTTTATAGCTTCGCCGTGTCCGACTGTCGGTCTGTCTGTCTGTCTGTCTGTCCGCGGCATAACTCAGAGACAGTACCAGGAAGCTGTAATTTGGAATGGGTATTGTAACGTTACATTTTTCCGAGAGGGGAAAAATGTAGGGTCAGAGAAAGAACTATCACCTACTTATCATCAGAACTGGAAGAGTCCTAGCTTAAAAAGAAAATAAACAAGTTAAAGAGTAAACAATTTAATAAATAAAAACAATTAGATGGTTTAATAGGCCCTACTGAATGGGTATTGGAGGGTCCTAACTGAAGGATATTAGAGGTCAGGGAAACCGGGGAGAAGTTACGTTGGAGATCCGTCCTTAAGTGTGAGAGGTCCAGGGGTTTCTTGGAAGGAAACCTCGAGTCAGGCTTCCAAGTTGCCGACCTCTTGATACGACCTGCTCCTCCGAGGTCGGTGACTTGGAACCTGACTAACAGTATAAATATGTATTAATTACGCCGACGAAGTAGCAAAATAAAATCATGTTTTTTTTTTTGGGCATTTTCATTCCTTCCCTTACCCCCTTGAGGGATCGTTAGATAGGCCGTTCAAAAATATTGATGGTTTGTAAAAACAATTTTTCGATTCAGTCATCGGTATGCGTATAATATTAAGCTTTATAGAGCTAATTTTTGTTAGAGTCAAATGTCCCCTGCAAGCTAAATGGCTGTACTTGGATACGTGAAAAAAAATCACAGCAGTAGTATTATAATAACAAAGTTAAAAGGAAAACTATCACAGCTAAGTAGGCTGTACAAATTACCAAGTAATAGTCGACCAATTTACATAAATTTACAGTTGAAACCAAAACACTGTTATGTTTGTTCTTGGAAAAAACTTATCCTAACTACGGAACCCTTCATTGTTCGTGGTCCGCCGCGCATTTAGCCGGTATTTTGGGTACTTTGTTCAAACTCAGACTCAAACTCAAATCATTTATTTCAATTAAACCATTTACAGGCACTTTTGATTTGTCAAGGAGTCGGTCAGTAAGAAAAATGAAGCTACATTCCCATTCCAATGCGTAGGTACCTATGGAGAAGAACGGGTAAGAAACTCCATGGACACTCTTTTAAATTAAATTGTCACAAGAGTATTCGTTACATCTATAATGTTGAATTTGTAACTAAATGTGAGAACGATGTAAAAATAAAAATAATAAAAACTTACACGTTAAAAGCGTCCAGAGTAGGTACAACAAATAGAAACAAAATAAAATAAAATAACTTGTGGCAGCTAAGAGATGACCAGTCCCAACTGACGGCGCCCGTTCAAGAACATGACGCATGGATTAGCACCATTCAACTCAACCATTTTCAAGGGAGCTAAATGATCCAACACACACGCCACCATCAGCGAGACATGAGAAGTGAGCATGACATACTCTCAGCCGCCAGGGCACATTCAAGTCAATGAAAGACATAATGCCCGGTTAATGGTAGCTCTATAGTACAAAGGACTCACCTGTGCTATGCATTTATATAATGTAAAACATGTATAACTTCAACATGAATGATGTAACCCATATTTTGTAACAATATTTTGTTTTAAAAGAGTGTCCATTGAGTTTCATGTCCGTTCTTCTCCATAGGAACCTACTACGCTTTGGAATGGGAAACTAGCTTCATCTTTCTGACTGACCGACCCCTTGACAATTCAAAAGTGCCTGTAATTGGTTTATTTGAAATAAATGCTTTGAGTTTGAGTTTGATAATTTGTTTGTTTAATTGTTGATTTTTATATGTCTATAGAACATCACTAAACTTACTACTAAATCTTAAATAACCTCTTGTTTCCCTAAGAAACCTTCCTCCAACAAAGAGCTCGTGTCCTCAGAAGTTGGCAGGCCACTGTAATTAGTGCTGCATCGGATCTGGTTGACTTAGCGCCGGGGAGCGCCTCTCAAACAAACACACGACTTATACAAGTTTAATTAATTACAAGAGTCGTACACTGTCGGGACGAGTGAGGAATGCAGCGAGGAAATAATTCTGGAGTAAAATTATTTTAGTTAGTGTAATGTAGAGAGCAAGTAACCTTATTTAATACTTAGGATTTATTATAAGTGTGAATAACTTATAAACCCACATACAAATAAATATAATTGAAGTGTCTGTTTGTAATATAAAAATAACAAGTTTTTACTAAATTCATATAATAATATGAAAGTATATACGGTACTTATAACAAAAAAAAAAAACTATTTATAAATTTTTGTCTGTCTGTCTGTTTGTTCCGGCTAATCTCCGAAACGTTAGGACCGATTTCGACGATAATGGTTTATTTGAAACTATCTGCGCCCTGCGATTTCACCCGGGTAAGTTTCGATTCCGTGGTTTATAGGCAACAGATTGCTACTTTGGGTTACATTATTGCAATTTTCTTAAGGATTTCTAACTATTTTGAAAATAAATTATAACCTATGTTACTTCCTGATAATTTAGCTTTCTGTTGGTGAAGAAATGGTTAAAATCGGTCCAGTAGTTTCGGAGCTTATTCGGTACAAACAAACAAAAAAACTTTCCCCTTTTAATTACTATTATAGATAAATGCTTTGAGTTCTTTTTTCCTTATATGTTTCGCAGATTTTTGATTGTGTTTATGTTTTTTTTTTTTATGAGTTTGATTGTAATTGGGATTTTACTTCAAGAATTTCTCATAAGCAGGTGCGGTGGCTAAATCTATGCCCGGTTAATGGCAATGGGCTCACCTCCTAATAAATAGAACTTAACACAACTTGCCAAATATTGTTGTACTATAGGTACACTTGTCTCATCCTGCGGAGGAAGAAAGCGTGCTGTTATGTGATGTTAAATAATAACTAGTGGAATATGAGGGTACAGAAAGAAAGAAAGAAAGAAAAAACTTTATTTCTTTCTTTCTTTATGTTCAATAATAACTAGTGAAATATGAGAGTATTATGAAAAGTGCATCCAATCTACCAATAGTATTTTATAGAATACAGATGACCTTTTTCACAAGCATTGATCGCCTCGCTTGCTCACAGGCTACGTGTTTCCGATTTCAGAACATTATGTCTGTTTTTCCAGATGTTTGACTTCCCTAGAAATATTTTCAACACGACCGTAGATAATATCGCAGGTATGGCTTCAAAGATGATCTCAAATCTCGGAAAGTAACTGTTTCGTTATTCTGCACGACAGTGCACAAGTAACCTATTTGCTATAGAGAGCCCGCGGCCATTGTCTTATCACATACTTCATGTAGTCTGTTAAATTGTTTTTACAAGTATATAAGTATGTACTGTCAGCCTCAAAAAGATGTATACATCGAACAGAATTCACTTTGTGTTCAATTATACTCAAAATCAAAATCAAAATATTTTATCTCACATAAACCCTACATGGGCACTTATGAAACGTCAGAAGCTAGGTGCACGGTTCCAATTGGTCGTTTACTATGGAGAAGAGCCGGCAAGAAACTCCACGGTTACTCTTTGAAAAATAATAGTGCAATAGGTATGGGAGGACAGTGTAGGCCTTTCAACAAGTACCAGGTACTTAACAAAATAGAAAATTGTCAACAAATCTACAGTCTACTAAGCCTACATAAAAGCATTAATAAATTCAAATCATTCATTAAACGTAAGTTGAACCAGAAAGCCTTTTATACCATTAAAGATTATATTGAGGACAAAAAGGCTTGGGATTGAGCTGCTCCAAATTTTACATATTGAAACTTTTTTTATTGTGATTGCTTTATACACATTGACATGAATATTTACTTGTGAAGTATAATATTATTATTTTAATTATTGTGAATGTGAAGACTATGTGGGTCTTTATTTTTATTTTTTTCTTCTCAGTATTTTTTTTTTTCTGATCATGGTATGGCAGTTTGAGTAATTTATGCGGCCTGCCCAAATGTCCTTTCTTTGGTATTGTTCGTCGAATCGTTGAGCTCCTTATGTTCTGAGTTGAGCTGCACGATTACTGACAAATGCGTGCACTGAATGGATAGGTCCACTCAATCTGTGTGGTTCTTTCTTCAAAAGACCATTTCAGACACCAATCTACATGGTCTTCACATGATTTGACCAAGATTATGTCTGGACTTTAAAAGAGACTGTGATCTCTGAGTTTGTTTCGGTCTTTCTTCTCAGAGTAGTCAGATACGAAACGCCGACCTCATCTAGTTTTAAAATATGATTGACGTGTAAAAGTGTTTGTAAAAACCTACTTACAGAAATAAAATCATTTATCATTTATCATTTATCATTTATCATTACAACGTTCTCACATTCACAAAATAGAAAATAATCTATAAAAAAAATTTACTAAATATATACAGGAAAAGATTTTAAACAGTGCGCAATTTTTTTTTGGTGGATCAGTATCAGTAATAGAATATATTTACATTATTTGTTTTATACTTTCTTTTTTATTAAAAAAAAAAAAAAATATGCTACTAATAACCTGCTTAAATACCTACATCAGCGAATTGCGCGGACACACAGCTGATAGGTACCTACAACTCTGTTCCGCTTCACTGTACGCGCCGTCGCGCGGCGTGTATCCAATAAACTAGTTTCAAAATAAACATCTTTCGTTACCGATAACTTAATTTTTTTGTACTAAGACGTATCAAAATAAGAAATAGGTGGTTAATAAAACTCATTGAAGTTTAATTTTTCAAAATTTGCGCACTGGTTAATTTTTTTCCTGTATTTAAAAATGAAAACCTATATAAACCAAATGACATAATCCATAAATTACGACTTCAATCGCAAATCTGAACAATCACATCCACAAAAGTCACTAATAAAGAATTGATAACTTATATTTCTTTATAATGTCAAATAATGAAATTAATAATGTGGAGATAACATAAAAGATTATTATCTATACTCCATTTATTATAACATTAGACAAATAACTGTTCTCACCCTTTCGTTATTTCGATGTAAATGTTTAATAAACTCCGTTATTTCACGATAAATACAAAGCGCTGTAATCTATTTATCATTTACATTAAAAAAATAACTCTAAAGTGCAGTAATTTCAACAATATTACACAATAACTATCGTTATTTAGCCGTTATTTGTCTAATGCTATAGTAAATGGAAAATAGGAAGTATGTAAAAAATAAATATCGTTATTTGGGAGCTTTTTTTTTTTACTAGTTATCTCAGAGTTAACCTTGAGAGGTTGAGACTCTATAGCCGGACTTTCCTGTGGTTGCCTTAAGCTCCTAAAAACTTAATGCCTCCAGCCAGGGCGTAAAAATGTTGTTGGCGCAACTACCAACGCCATCTATCGACGCACCGGGACATCACACTCCTTATCTACGAATCAGGGCTCGCCAACGTTGGCGACCAATCACAGGACGCGTTTGTTCTCATTCAATCCTTTTGAGAGGAACTGTTTAAATATTTTTTCTTATACTTGATCCATACCTGCTTGTAAAAAGACGAATTAAAATATAACGAATCGAAATCAATAAATCCATTATTGAAGAGCACCTGCCTCCCGTTCCTGTACATAAAGTGGTCCTACGAACCGGATAAGGACTTCAAGCTTGAAATCTCCGAAGATTCGTCGCATGAAAATACGAAGAGGAGATTCACGTATCGAGCGAAGAGCTGCAACGTTAAGGCATCGACAGGAGTGGCAGGTCTGAACTTCCCGTCCGTTTCCCCATCTCATCCTTCGATTCGTGTTGATCTCGTGCTGTTTTTCCATTTCCAGTGCTCAAGTGGCGGTACCTACCCACACGACGGCACCCACATTGGTTCGCGCGCATCTCCCAACTGGCAATTGTAAGTACTCCTGATTTCTTTAATTCCCAAAATGAATGAGACCAAATTGTCAGATTTAATTAAGAAAAGAGGGGTTTTAAAAGGTAGATTAACTCTCTTTGAAAATTACGTTAAAAAGTTCAGTTTACCTTTGAGTGATCAACAATCATTAGAATTAAATTTACGTGTTGAGAGTATTTCGAGGTTGATAGACATGTATAGTGAAATACAGACTAAAGTTGAAGAAGAAGTAGAAGATTTCGATCTTGCAAAACAGCTGGAGGAGAGAGATCGTTTTGAAGACCAATTTTATCGTGTTTTAGCTTCTGCGAAACTTTTGTTGCAAAAGGAGGTAGCTGACAAGTCTAGTGTTTCAACATGTAAACCGATTGGCATAAAATTACCCGAGATTAAAATACCTTCCTTTGACGGTTCGTACGATTGCTGGCTAGAGTTTAAAAATTCTTACGTTAGTATGATTCATGGTCGCGAAGATTTAGATCCTGTGCAAAAGTTTCATTATTTAAAATCGTCATTGTCCGGTAACGCGGCACACGTTATAAGTGCATTGGAATTTACGGCTAATAACTATACTCACGCATGGGAGCTATTAGAAAATAGATTTAATAATCCGCGGCTATTGGTTCATAATCATGTGAAGGCATTATTTAAAATTACATCGTTAAATAAAGAATCTGCTTCCCAGATTAGGAATTTAATAGATATTGTTTTGCGGAATTTGCGTGCCCTTAAAACATTAGGTGAACCAACGGATTCATGGGACACTTTAATCATTTACATGGTCGTTTCCAAATTAGATCAGGCCACTGAACGCGAATGGGAAGATTTTAAAGGTACAGCTAGTTCGTTAATTGAGTCAAGGTCAGCCTTAAAACTAGATGACTTGCTTAAATTTCTCAAAGACAGGGCCGACGTGTTAGAAATGATAAAAGTGAATCATAACAAAACCTACGAGAACAAAGGCAGCGAACAAACACACTCTAAGAAGCAATATTCACATACTCATGTTGCTACGCACGTTAGTAACAATAACAATAAGGGTAATACGATCACTAAAACAAAGCAAAGCCGCATGTGTGCGATGTGTAGTGGTAATCACGCGATTTATTCATGTTCAAGGTTTCTTAATTCGTCTGTCCAAGACAGGAATAATATAGTTAAAACGCATAAGCTGTGTATCAATTGTATACGCACAACTCACCCACTTGATGAATGCAAGTTTGGGCCGTGTAGGTTGTGTGACAAAAAGCACAACAGTTTGCTTCACGTTGATAGGCAGGTAGACGGCGCATCACAGGTGAGCGGGAACGTCTCCACTGTCTCGGCATCATTACACGTTACGACTAATCATTCAGATTCGCAAACCAGTAATCGGGAATATTCGTTATTACCCAACGTTTTGTTGTCCACAGCGTTAGTGGACATAGCAGATTATAATAACGAATATCACACTGTACGCGTACTTCTTGATAATGGTAGTCAACATTGTTTCATAAAGAAATCGTTATGTGAAATATTAAATGCACCGTTATTACAGTCCACTTATCACGTTGCTGGGGTAGGTCAAACCATTTCGCAGTCCACCCACATTTGTAAAATAAAATTACGTTCAAGGTTAAATCCGTATTGTATGAACATTGATTGTTTAGTGTTGCCGTGCATTACAAATCAGTTACCCACATTTAGTGTCGATGTAAGTAATATGTGTATACCTGACAATATTCAACTCGCAGATCCGAATTTTCACTCACCGTCAGATATCGATATACTGATAGGCGCGGATAAGTTCTGGGAATTATTGTGTGATGGCAAAATTAAATTGAATAAAGGACCTTATTTACAAAACACAAGATTGGGTTGGATAGTATCGGGACCTTTACATAATAACACGCTTCACGTTAAAAGTGTGCAATGTAATTTCTCCCAAACAATTGACACACAGTTAAAAATGTTTTGGGAACTCGAAGAGATAAACAATAACGTTAAAAATATCCTTAGTGCTGACGAACGTGCGTGCGAAGATATTTTTGTTAATACGACAAAACGTATGGAAGATGGTAGGTTTTCCGTACGCATTCCTTTAAAGGAATCAGCTGAGGTACTCGGAGACAGTTACACAGCAGCTGAAAAACGTTTGTTGTCGTTAGAACGAAAATTCGCTCGTTTGCCACAATTTAGGGAAAAATACGTAGATTTTGTGGAGGAATATGAAAGGCTCGGTCACATGAGTCGCATTGAAACTTATGAGTCACCTCACCATTTTTTGCCGCATCACGGCGTTATTAATGAAAATAGCAGTACAACTAAACTGCGTACTGTATTCGATGCAAGCGCAGCGACGTCGTCCGGTAAATCGTTGAACGATATTCAACATATTGGTCCACCACTTCAGAATGACATATTTAGCATATTATTACGCTTTAGGCAATATAAATACGTCGGTTGTGCGGACGTTGAGAAAATGTTTAGGAATTTTCTTGTTCAACCAGACCAACGAAAATTACAATTGATATTATGGCGTAAACTTCCGTCGGACCCAATATGTGTGTATCGCCTTAACACCGTGACGTATGGCACCGCGTCTGCGCCATACCTTAGTATGAGATGTTTACGTCAGCTCGCGTTGGAATGTGAGGATGAGCAGGTTTCAAGAGTGATCCGGGATGATTTTTTCGTAGATGACGTCATCCTCGGTGACAACGATTTAAATAGGTTACTAGATATCTGTGAAAAGTTAAGAGATACTTTAAACTCAGCTTGTTTACCTTTGCGTAAGTGGTTGTTTAACGTTGATATCAGTGCCCACGAAATATCTAAAGGATTATCATTGGGCGAACATTGTCAAAGTAAGACTTTAGGATTGGGTTGGTATAATAAAGGTGATGAACTTCATTTCACGACACGAGTAGTTAGACCGACTTTACTAAGTAAACGTACCATGTTGTCGATAATTGCACAAATATACGATCCTTTAGGTATTTTAACGCCGGTTGTCGTAGTAGCTAAAATATTAATGCAAAAATTGTGGTTGTGCAAGATAAATTGGGACGATTCCGTTCCCAGTGATGTTGCGTTGTCCTGGGAAAAATTTATTGACACACTTCAATATTTGCATAAATTACGTATACCGCGTCATGTTATGGGTGCATACACACAGTTCATAGAATTACACGTGTTCACGGACGCGTCGCAGAGTGCGTATGGTGCATGCGCCTATGTTCGCACCTACTCTGATGACTCACCGGTGACTATTAGATTATTATGTGCAAAAAGTAAAGTTGCACCAATTAAACCTGTCAGTATACCCCGACTAGAGCTGTGTGGGGCATTGATAGGCGCACGATTATATAAGAAAATTATCGAGTCATTGCGTGTTAATTTCCACAAAATTTACTTCTGGACAGACTCAACTATTGTTCTTGGTTGGCTACGAATGTCACCACATTCGTTAAAGACATTCGTCCAAAACCGAATAGTTGAGATTAATGAAATAACAAGTAAGGCGTTATGGTTACATGTAGGCACCAAAAACAACCCAGCGGATTTAGTTTCGCGCGGTCTTAGCCTTGATGCACTCATTGACAGTCACCTGTGGTGGAACGGACCTGAGTTCTTAAAAAACTCTGAGTCGTCATGGTCACAGCAATCTGCGACTACTCACTCCGACTTACCAGAACTGAAACCACAAACGACAACCGTTATGGTTTGTGATGTAACACAGAATAACGTTATTAATTTTGAAAGGTTTCGTTGTTATCAGCGTATAGTGCGAGCCAGCGCTTACCTGTTGCGATACATACACAACTTACGCACACCAAGGAAAGATCGTACACGGGGGCCGTTATCAGTAGATGAATTGAATGACTCATTACAATCGTTAGCGCGCCTCGCTCAACGCGAATCGTTTCCGAAGGAGTATGATAATTTAAAACGTAACTTACCATTAAAAACTTCAGGTTCAATTTCTAGGCTAAATATATTTCTAGACGAAAGGGATATAATTAGAGTAGGTGGCCGTCTTAGTAACTCACCTGATTTTGATTACGAGAAGAAGCACCCGATACTTTTATCTAGTAAACATAACTTCACACAACTGTTGTTTCAACATCAACATAAAGAGCTTCTTCATGCTGGTCCCCAGTTGTTATTGGCTACTGTGCGTGAGAATTGGTGGCCGTTAGGGGGTAGAAACCTAGCCAGAAGGGTTGTTCACCAATGTATCCGCTGCACTCGAATGAAAGGTAAAACCCTAACACCAATCATGGGCGACCTTCCGTCTGAACGAATAGAACCCGGTTTCCCATTCATTCGATGTGGAGTGGATTATGCTGGGCCCATAGCCTTACTAAATCGCAAAGGAAGGGGGGCCAAACTCGAAAAGGGCTATATTTGCATATTCGTTTGTTTTGTTACTCGGGCCATCCACCTAGAACTTGTCAGTACGTTAGCTTCTCAAGAATATATATTAGCGCTTAAAAGGTTTATCTCACGACGAGGTAAACCAGCTCAAATTTTCTCCGATAACGGTAGAACTTTCATTGGAGCCATGAAAGAAATTCATAAAATGTTAGAAGAAAATTCACAGCAAATAATTGATATTTTATCAACTGACAATATTGAATTTAAATTTATTCCTCCTTATGCTCCTCATTTTGGGGGATTATGGGAAGCAGGAGTAAAATCTTGTAAGTTCCACCTTAAGCGTGTCGTGGGTACCGCTAATTTGACGTACGAGGAGTTCAGCACTGTATTGGCACAGATCGAGGCAGTCCTGAACTCCCGTCCTATGACTCCTATGTCCTCAGATCCACATGATCTTCGTCCACTAAGCCCAGCTCATTTCCTCATCGGCCGGCCACTCACCGCACCAGCCTGCAGAGACCTCACCGAAGCACGGACTCACAGCTTGACACGGTTTCAAAGAGTGGAGCAAATAAAACAGCACTTCTGGAAACGCTGGTCACAAGAATATGTTGCTGAACTTCAGACAAGGGCGAAGTGGAAGACAAACAGTCAAGACATAGCCTTAAACACGCTCGTCGTCATTAAGGAGGATAACTTACCACCTCTAAAATGGCGTATGGGCAGAATTACCCATATTTTCCCAGGAAAGGATGGCGTGTCGCGTGTCGCCACCATCCAGACTGCTACGGGACCTGTACAACGGGCGTTCTCCAAAATCTGCCCTCTACCTGTATCATCAGCAGAGGACGACAACATGAATGCAGCCTGCGGCGTCTCCAATTAAGCGGCAACGTAGATATATAATTTTATTGGAAGCTGGAGCTTCCAAGGCGGCCGGCATGTTGGCGCAACTACCAACGCCATCTATCGACGCACCGGGACATCACACTCCTTATCTACGAATCAGGGCTCGCCAACGTTGGCGACCAATCACAGGACGCGTTTGTTCTCATTCAATCCTTTTGAGAGGAACTGTTTAAATATTTTTTCTTATACTTGATCCATACCTGCTTGTAAAAAGACGAATTAAAATATAACGAATCGAAATCAATAAATCCATTATTGAAGAGCACCTGCCTCCCGTTCCTGTACAAATGTATAAACTAAACGACTGCTTGCTAAGGGCACCCACTGTGGGGTACGAACCTCGGCTTAGGGCAGAGTCAGAGGGAGGATGGCAAGGGACCGACGGTGGCTGGATAAAATCAGGGTTATGATTATTATCTGGGGGATTTAAAACTACAGGCTCGCTTAAGAGCATGGGTCGGGGAGGATATTTGGGAGCAGTTAATAGACATTTACATAGTTATGCCTATTATGAAGTACCAGGGAAGCCACATGTGCAGAACGAATTAATGCTAAACTTCCTTGTCTTCAACGTAGTCTTAATACGTACGGTCGCCAGCACTCAGGTTACCGCAGACTGTCGGGTTTTCTTATTCGATTTTGAACTTAACCACCAACATTTTATGGTTTGGAATCGTTTGGAGAGATTTGACAGTTTCGAACAACCTGATGTGCTGGCCTACCTACCTATCTCATCATTCATCATCATTTCAGCCGAAAGACGTCCACTGCTGGACACAGGCCTCCCCCAAGCACGGTGGTGCTTGGGGGAGGCCTGTGTCCAGCAGCTGTGTCCTCGACCGGTCTTGTGCTTCCCGCATCCAGCGGATTCCTGCGGCTTTCATAAGGTCATCGGTCCACCTTGTGGGAGGCCTTCCAACGCTACGTCTTCCGGCACGCGGTCGCCACTCCAGAACCTTTCGGCCCCAACGGCCATCTGTTCTGCGCGCAATGTGCCCTGCCCATTGCCACTTAAGTTTGCCAATTCTTTGAGCTATGTCGGTTACCTTAGTTCTCCTGCGGATCTCTTCATTTCATATTCGATCACGTAGGGAAACTCCAAGCATAGCCCTCTCCATTGCCCTTTGGGTGACTTTTAGCCTTCTAATAAGGCCCATTGTGAGCGACCACGTGTCAGTGCCATATGTCATCACTGGCAACACGCACTGGTCAAAGACTTTCGTCTTGAGATACTGCAGTATGTGGGACGAGAAGATATTGCGTAGCTTCCCGAACGCTGCCCAGCCGAGTCGGATTCGACGATTGACCTCTTTCTCGAAGTTGGACCTACCTAATTGGACAGTTTGTCCTAGGTAAATATATGTACCTACCTACCTATCTACTTGTTAATTAATTTATAATTAATATTTAGTGCATGTCGCTGTTAAACCCGCGATGGTTTGTGTGATATGTTTAAACGTTCAACAAATTCTTGTCAAAAGATTTTTGATTAATAAACGGAAAAAAAAACTTTTAATATACTTTTGTTCGGGACACGTTTGATGTGGGTTTTGAATATTCTATCACTAAGTTCTGTAACCAACTTTGGCAACTTGTTATATAAGCGGATACTGGTAATAAGAAGATGACTTTCTAGTTTTATTTCATCTGAATTTGGGTATCACAGTTTCATGTTTACTACGTATATTTATATTAAGGAAATCGCTTCTTATTTTGTAAAGTCCTACGTTTTTTGCGGATATACAAAATACTTTTTTAAGATGTAAATAGAAGGCAGTACAACAGTACGTAAATTAGATTTTATTGTCAAATCCATACTTAATACTTAATATTATAAATGTGAAAGTAACTCTGTCTGTCTGTCTGTCTGTCTGTATGTTACGTTTTCACGCCTAAACCGCTGAACCGATCGTCATGAAATTTGGCAGAGATATAGCCTGGGATATGGAGAAGGACATAGGCTACTTTTTTACGCGATAACCGACATCTACGTGGGCGGAGCCGCGGTCAAAAGCTAGTGATTGTATAAATGATAAATTATATTTATGTGTGCTAAACACATAAATATAATTATCATTTATACAATCATTTGGCATATTCATGTGTACCGTGTGGTGCCGGACGTAAAGAATAGCATTACCCCAAATCCTCCCGTGGGTGTCGTAAAAGGCGACTAAGGGACTTACTAGAGAATGAGCAGCAGCGTTATCTATGCATTTTTAACACCGTACTGCGATCGCCAACCCGCCTGCCAAGCGTGGCGATTATGGCAAATACCCTTTTGGGGGAGGCCTATATCCAGCAGTGGACGTCTTTCAGCTGAAATGATGATGATGATGAATCATTTGGCAGTAAAATCTAATTTCTCATAAAAACATACTTTGGCCCTTTTAGCAACAAGCCAAGAATTAAGTAGCCAATGTGTCATATGTTCTAGCTACACAGTTACACAATATTAAAGTAGAGATGGTCAAATGTAAAACTGCATGGCCCTCCACTAAAATTTCTAAAACATTTGAAATGTGTCTGCATCAAGCAATGTAAGGGCGTGCAGTTTAAAATTAGACGACCTCTTCTGTAATATTTTGTCAATGTGTAGCCACAAAACTTATATGCCCTGGCTGGACGCTTTAATTTATCGAGACGGGCACAGGAAAGTTCGGTTAAGCAGTAGACAACCTCCTAGGTTGAGCTGCGAGAAGACATTTATATAAAAATAAAAATAAACATACTACACGTTGATACATTATATATAACCATACTAATATTATAAATGTGAAAGTAACTCTGTCTGTCTGTTTATCTGTATGTTACGTTTTCACGCCTAAACCGCTGAACCGATCGTCATGAAATTTGGCAGAGATATAGCCTGGGATATGGAGAAGGACATAGGCTACTTTTATACGCGATAACCGACATCCACGCGAGCGGAGCCGCTGGAAAAAGCTAGTATTATATACATTGATACATTATATTATGAAACACAAATTGCAGACCATCAAATGAATTCTTGTCTATGTCATGTACCGTAAAATGCGGCTAATTGGTTCGAAGTTCGGAGAAAATTGTAATTATCTGTAATTAAAATTAGTTATTTGTAATTTTAATTATCTGTAATCTGTAATTTTTTTTATATTTCTAATGAATACGTCTCATTCAGACTTACTTTGTAACCCACTTAGCATATCCTAAATAGCAGAAGAAATAGTTTTTAGGGTTCCATTCCTCAAAAGGATACAACGGAACCCTTATAGGATTGAGTAGACACACAGATTAAGAAAGAGAACACAAGTTCACTGTGTTGCCAATTTCAATTCCTATTGTTGCAGTTGTAGAAAATATTATATCTAATCCAATCTTACAATTATTCAATTCCAAATATCGCCCAAAACGCCAAATAGCCACATTTTACCGGTGTATCATTTTGAGGCTAACTGTACCTACCCATGTAGTATATAAGCTAGTAGCTTATGTTATATTTAAGTTACATTATACATAATCTTAGGAGTTATCGGATTCATTAATTAATCTTATACGTAGTTAGATAAGCATGACAATGGGTACGCTACAATTGTGGCGATAAGTCTCCTCTTTGCGGAGTGGCTAGAGAGGCGCCACAGCATCCTCACCTTCCACCTAACGCAGGTCCTCACCGGACACGGTTATTTCGGGAGGTTCCTGTTACGGATAAGGCGGGAGGAAACGCCCGGGTGTTACCATGTGAATCGCCTGGAGGACAAGGTGGAGCATACGGTGGAGGTCTGCCCGGATTGGGTGGAGCACCACCGTGTCCTCACGGAGGCGATCGGCGGCGGCGATCTCTCGCATCCGGCCCTGTAGTGCGATTCTGTTAAAATCTCACGGTGAAAACTTAGGTGAAGTGAGTTTGAAGTGAACTGCGATTCCAGCTGATGCTTGGGATCTACACTATGGACAGCTCACTCCACCCTCACTTCACCAACGATTTCACGGTGAGATGGTTACAGAATAGCACTGCTGGTCCAGGCCATGGTACGGAGCGAGAGTGCATGGGAGGCCGTCACCTCTTTCTGCGAAGCAGTAATGCTCGCGAAGGAGGAGGCGGAACGCGTGAGGGAGAGGCAGTCTGTGCGCCGTCACGACCCTAGTCACTGAAGGAGACGCCCTGGGCGGCGGGAATCAATTGCCGATTCCCGGCCACCATAGGCGCGGGCTTGCGGACGGCGAGCAATGGGCAGCTCGCCGTCCGATAACGACCAGGCCCGGGTCGACGGCACGTTGTGTTCCCCGCGCGCCTCAAATAGATGTCAGCACGAATTGACGGGGTCCGCTAGGACCGATGCCTGCCAGGTTTGCGGGTTTGTTCGAACAGGATATTTATTTATTTATTTATTTAAACTTCATGTACAATAGTGGTACATAGGCGGATTTAATGCCACAAGGCATTCTCTACCAGTCAACCTTTGGGTTACCATGCCTTTGAGGATACCATGGCCCTGGCACACAGACAAATGAAGGAACATTGGTGGGTTTTGTTCAGTACTTACTTTGGTCGTAAATTTTTCCATAATCCCATTGCGAGGATGTTGCATTCGTCTGTTTGAGGGTAACTACTTGTTATTAAGAATATTAACTTAGCCATCATGTAAGAAGACTGCTCGGGTAGATAAAAATATTATTTAATTGTTCCAATCCAACAATCTTAACAACAAAGAGGAGGCTAGGAACAAAAAGTGATAAATGGTATGTTTGTTTAATTTTTTCGAGAAAAATGAGAATTGCTTTAACTGATCACTTTTCGTACCAAACTTGACATTTTATCTATTTATTACTATAATTTTAACACGTTTTGATACGGAAATATGCCAAGGATCGATAGAAACCTAGGTGTAGGGTAGAATTTAAAAAATAAACGAACCTAACAATCACTACGATAAACTCTACAAATTAAAAAAAAAAAAACCTAGTCAAACGCATCCTTAACTATATTCCACTAATGTCTATTCCAAAAGTGTCTAATGAAAGTGTAAACAAAACTTGTTTTACGCACTCACAAAAAAACAAATCAAAAGTCATCTATTGAAATTAGGCTGAGAATCAGCACTTTTCGAACGTCAAAACTACATAAGACAGTCCCCCAAAACGCCCGCCCTTCATCACTTCCTAGTGCTTTAGCTGGGAAGAAGAAGTGGCGCAACAAACTGCCCAGCAGCACAGCTGTCTGTTCAGTTAGAAAAACTTGATTCTATACAGTAGTAGGTATGAAAAATATAACTGGAATCAGTAACACATTCTTCTGTATTTAGGTTTCAACTTTACATATATCTCACTACTTTTTCCAACAATTATTGTTTGAATAAAATTACTAAATTGTGATTGAAAAATCATTGACGATAATTGAGGTTATAAAACTAATCTCAATTTTCGCTAGAAAATCATCTTTGCAATGTTTTCAAATTAGAATTTATGGGTTATGTATTCAAATAATCAAATCAAAACTCACTCAATTCGTAAGCACTACAAATTGGTACAGATACCTACACTTTCTGATTCATTTGTTCACATTTAAATCAGCTATACCCAGTCTCTAATTCAGATAATTTATGTAAACAATGTAATTTCAAGAAATGTCACTGTCAAAACGACACGACAGTGATGCAAAACATTTTATCATAATTTTTTTTGTAAATAATCCATACTAATATCATAAATGTGAAAGTAACTCTGTCTGTCTGTCTATCTGTCTATCTGTCTGTCTCTATGTTACGTTTTCACGCCTAAACGGCTAAACCGATCGTCATGAAATTTGGTAGAGATATAGCCTGGGATATGGAGAAGTACATAGGCTACTTTTTTACGCGATAACCGACATCCACACGGGCGGAGCCGCGGGCAAAAGCTAGTCATCTATAAAATTAAAGTGAATTAATTATAAGAAAATACCATTGCTAAACAATGTTTTGTGTAGTGTGTCGGAATCAGTACTTAAAAGATAACGCAACCTTTTGTTCGCCATTTAATAGGAATTACCATTACAAAGATATTTTTTTGATATTTTATCCCCTTTGTTTACATAAATTATCTGAATTAGAGACCTTGGGTATAGTATTGGAACAAAGCATATACTTCAGGAATTCCAATCATTAAACGAATGATTAAATGTAACGTTAACGTCAGCATTATCGTTAACACACATTGGGCAGTTCCTATATACACGGACCTCTATTGATTTCGGGTCAACCTCAGCTATCGGGAACGGGCTACATTAATTATTTTGGGGTTTAAACTTGAGATATTCCTTACTAATCAATCTTTAGGGAAAGTTTGTGAAGTATATTCAATTTGAACTTTAAAGTTTGTTTATTGATTGTGGAAGTTAAAAGTTTGTTGACCGTCTATTAAGTGTAACAAAACATTATAGAGTACCGCTTGTGCCACAAATCATTAAATGCGTTTAGCGTTAAACATATTTAAAACCGCTGTAATCTGCGCTCTCGCCGTTATCAGAATACCATTCATGTTACCTCTCATAAAATCGCATTTTTCGGCAAAAGTGTGCTAGATATAGCCCCAAAAATATATAATAGTATACCAGCAGCTATTAGAAATAAATATTGTCTGGGAACCTTTAAGAGGTTTTTTTAAATTCCTTTTAGAAAGATGTTACTACTCCATCACTGAGTTTACTTCTGATAAACAGAGGTATGACGATTCCGACTTGCTAATTAAACGCTTATGATTTTATTTATTAACCGAGTACCTAACTGACATATTTTTAATTGAATGATTTTTTTGTTTTTGTAATCTATTGACATGTCACCTTAATTGTAATTGCTTGTTTAAATTAATTTTGTACGCCATATATTGGCAAGACATAGTGCACATATTTTAGACAATATATTATCTGTAACCATATCTATGTTTAATAAAATAATTTATTGAAAGATTAATTGATTAAAAATAAAAATAAACATAATTCTGTCTTTGTCATCTTCTAACGGCTGACAGAAACAGCGATGGTTTCAATATGTTTACCGGTAAATTTATATAGCGGTTTGTGACGCAAGGGGACCTAGGAGTAGGGGAAGACTAAAGAAACGATGGATGGACTGTATGAACGATGATATGGCTTGAAAGGGAGTGACTACCGAGATGACAACTAAAGAGAATTATGGAAGACAAGGACATGTTGCGCCGACCACAATTAAATTGGAATAAGGACAGGAGAATGATGGCTAAAAGTGATTTCCACCAAATTTTTAAACCTAGTATACATACAGGAAAAGTTTTTAATCATTGCGCAAATTTTGACCAATTAAACATAAACATGTTTTTTTATACACCTATTTTTTATTTTGATATGTCTTAGTACAAAAAAAAAAAAAATTAAGTTATCGTTAACGAAAGATGTTTATTCCGAAACTGGTACAATGGATACTCGTCGCACAATGCTCCGGCGGCGGCGGCGCGGTCAATGAAGCGGAACGCTGGTACCTATCAGCTGTGCGCTCGCCCATTGATATTATTACGAATATATTGTATTATTTGTATCCATATTTTGCTGATTTCAAGTAGGACCAAAAAAAAAATTTGAACAAATAATTAAAATGTGTTCTATTACTGATAATAAACCACAAAAAAAAAATATTGTGCTCTGATTAAAAACTTATCCTGTATACGCAAGCAAGCAAGTAAGCAAGGACAACGTGAAGGAAGCCACTCACAAAAAAAATACAAAATAAAATAATTACCCAACTACATAAAAATCATTCAGTCTTCTTCTTTATGCCACTGCATCGTACTTCATTCACTCTTCCTTTTTCGTTCAATCTATTCCTCTGTGGAATGCGCATCCCCTGGAAATCAGGATGGCAACTAATTGATTATCCTTAAAAGTAAAAGTTCGCGAGCACATTCGTAAGAAGCTAACAGTATCAACGTTAGTTTGCCCATTGTTTGTCTTATTTTTTTTTTTTTTGTATATTCGTGTATTTATTTGTGCTTATATTTATATATAGTTAGGTAGGTAGGTATACATATTATATTCGTTATTATATTATATTTTCATAGGTATAATAATTATTATATCCTAATATTCAAATAAATATTAACATTAATAAACATTAACTGCTAAAATTCATGTGTGACAGCATCATTAATGTTTTGTTATGATTTCTTGTGATTTGTTCGAAAAATACGATTGGCTGTGTTTCTGGTTATCTTTTAGCATTTCTGAGTGATCTCACCTTGATCTTTGCAGTACAGTTCACCTGGGCTACAATAACAATACTTATAATTCACATCTCGGACCACTCCGATTTAGCCTATAGTTTTCAACGGAGATTCAACGTCCTATAAACTGGGGCATAGCAAATCAATCATTTAGGATACAGTCGTTAGATTTGAGTGAAATTTAATTCACTGTGTGTGTGATTACTCCGCGATCGACAGGTTTGAATTTATTTATTGCGGTCATCAGATTTAAGAAGGATCTCGTATTTCCCTTCACAAGGTTTTACGACGAACAAAAATATACAGGGCTATAAAAATCTATTATAGCCTTACAACCCATGTTGTTTTATTTGTGTTCATTTCTGGGCCAGACTTGTATAGGACCGTTATCCATCTCCTTTCGTTATTGCACCTACCACTGTTTGTCTCTGTACCTATCACCCAAATGTTGACTGGTAAAATATACCTATGGCATTAAGTCCGCCTAATAAACATTTTGTGCTTAAAATATTAAATAAATAAACCACGGCAGGCGTTGCTAAACCCTTTAAAAATTTTCCTCGTGCCCTCCTATTTACCTACCTACATACTATAAGTCAGCAAAATACATAAAAATACAATATAAAAAGCGTATGATGTAATCTAAGCTTTTGCATCTTGGTTTTAAACCTTCAAAAGCATATTTATAGAAACACGTGTACCGTGTATACGTGACGTATAACTCCTGCCTCGAGACTTCCTTGAAAATGTTAATTTAATCAAATTGTTATAAGCTGATTTGATGGCTTTCAAACCTAATCAATTTGATGGAAACAAGGTTGTCACTGATTATGCAGGATAAAACATAACGTAACATTACGTTGGTATTCCCCATAGGCTTGGGCAGAAGTGTACACCCATATCTCGCCAGTTATATTTAAGTACCATGTAGTGGGCGAGCCTATTGCCATCAGCTGGTCACAAATCCAGACTCCAGGCTGATCACGGTTGTTTCGGGAGGTTCCTGTTCCGGATAAGGCGGAAGGAAACGCCTGGGTGTTACCACTGTGTGGTTCGCCCGGAGGACACGGTGCAGCATACAGTGGAGGTCTGCCCGGCTTGGGTGGAGCACATCGGTGTCCTCCCGGAGGCGATCGGCGGCGGCGATCTCTCGCGTCCGGCCCTGGTCCAGGCTATGATACGGAGCGAGAGTGCATGGGAAGCCGTCACCTCCTTCTGTGAAGCAGTAATGCTCGCAAAGGAGGAGGTGGAATGCATGAGGGAGAGGAAATCTGTGCGTCCAAACGCCCTTAGTCACCGCAGACGCCCTGGGTGGTGGGAATCATAGCCGATTCCCAGCCACCGTAGTAGGCGCGGGCTTGCGGACGGCGAGCAATGGGCAGCTCACCGTCAGGTAAAAACAAGGCCCGGGTCGACGGCGTGCTGTGTTCCACCGCGCCTCAAAGAGATGTCAGCACAAACTGACGGGGTCCGCTAGGACCGATGCCTGCCGGGGTTGCGGGTTTCTCCAAAAGGGTTACCGTAGCCCTGGCACTCAGGCAACTGAAGGAACACGGGTGGGTTTTAGTCAGTAAAAGTCTGACACGCCCTCCCGCTCCACCCAGAGCGGGAGCAGTTATTTGATAATTTCACACCCCAAAAAAAAAAGAAAAAAAAGGCGTACTATGGGTAGTGTTGGTTATTGCGAAATAGAAAGAACGTTTGCAGTTCAAATCATATTATAATTTACAATCAAATTAATTACACTAGTAATTCACACGCTGTAGGCATACGATACAACTATACGCAACGCACGACAGTTTCTAAACGTTCTCACTGCTCGACGGCCAACGAAGCGTCGCCAATTTGTGGGGATTTGCCCAAACTGCGGGGAATCTCAAAACGATTGGGGATTTTGTGGGGCTTGCCATGCGAGGATTATGTGGGGATTTTAAAATTTTACCAATTTAAATCAATATTACATTACAAACATCATTCTAGTACAAACTCGTTTATAGATCACTCATCCAGTGAATTCCAGTACCTATACATTTTTTTATGGCAACATTACATCAAGTTTAATTAATTTCAACGAAAACGATAAAGCAAATTGCGATAAAACTAAATTTATATAAATACGTGTATATTATACTATTTTTTGGGTTTGTGGACAAGGTCATAGCATAAAATAAAACATGTCATCTTCTCATCTGTGGCTTAAGGATATATTAGATTCATTTGTGAATTTTTGTAGTTTTTTATTCATAAATATTGTTTTTTTTTTTTTTTTTAGAAATGAGTTTTTTATGAAATAAGGCACTGGCAACGCTGCCAAGGACCAAACTGAATTTAACTCCGGTCGAGCGTTGTTGTAGACTCTCGCGTCTCGATTAGTCAAACGACTGACCACCGTCATCATCATCATCATTTCAGCCGAAAGACGTCCACTGCTGGATATAGCCTCCCCCAAGGGGGGGGGGGGGTGCCATCAGGCGAGTTGGCAATCGCAGTATGGTGTTAAAAATGCATAGAGAACCCTACTGCCCATTCTCTAGTACCTTAGTCGCCTTTTACTAAAACTACACACTATAAAGTAATAAGATTATTTTACACAGCAATTTATTAATGAATACCCTTTGTTTGATAAAATTCCTTTTATTAGTGTTGTCAAAATAGTAATAATGAAGTTAAGGAATAAAGCTTCTAATTAACACCTACCTACTACCAACGACCAATTACATCGGAGATTGGTGAGAGACGGACAGATCACTCCGTTATATATATCATTGCATTCAGAATCTCTATCTCGCTCTATCGATTGGTATTATTGAAATTTCTTTGTCGTTAAAAAAATGTCCCTTACAGTAAAAAAATTTGGACTGCGTAAAACGATTTATGACAATAAAAAAAATTGATTTAACAGTCATTAACATTTCAATCAATCTTTCTCACAATTCATATTCCATTTTTTCATCGGTCTTTCGTTTCCAGTAGCTACATTCATTCAATTAATTAATAAATAAGACTGTTGATTAAGTCTGAGAAAATACTGTTATTATTCAAATGGTGACTATAGTTATAAAGCCAATTAAACATAGTTATTAAAAGTATAGAGTTTGTAAGACTGTTGTTAATTAAAAGAGATCATAGAGTAACTTAAATAATTATTTTTACATTGATAACTACAAGGTTTGTAAGACTGTTAATTGGAACACTTACTTTTTAGAATTTTTAAACTTAAAACAAAGTTTTATAGACTTTTTAGTGTGTTCAATTTATAATAATTACGCAGACATAACCCTAGTAGCATTTTTTGTTGGCATTTAGTTGGGCCTCTTATAGAGGTAAGTGGCTCAACTAAATGCCAACAAAAATGCTACTAGGGAAACGTCGAATATAAAATAATAATATTTATTATTCATTTAAATCTGAGGAGCTCGTGGCTAAGTAATAGCAGCCGCACGGGTTGATCCGTCAGGTTAAGCTACGCTTGCCGGGGTTGGTCCGTGGATGGGTGATCATCTTTACATACCGACACTTCTCCGTGCCTCGGAAAGCACGTTAAGCCGTTGGTCCCGGCTGTCATTCGTGGATCTTTGACAGTCGTTACAGGTCGTCAGAAGCCCAAAAGTCTGACAGCCAGTCTTACCAAGGGGTATCGTGTTACCCAGCCACTGGGTTGTGGAGGTCAGATAGGCAATCGCTCCATGTAAAATGATGGTATTCAGCTGCATCCAGTTAGACTGGAAGCCGACCCCAACATAGTTGGGAAAAGGCTAGGCAGATTGATTTTTATTCATTTAATTCTGTGATAGCTAAGCTGTAAAACCTGAAACCAACATATAGATTTGCTTTGAATGATTAATGTTGGTTCATACCAGTGAAACTATAAAGATTCCTTGTTGACTACGGAACCCTAAAAACGCGAATCATATTTAAATACATACCTAACACGTATATGGATATAGGCGATGGTTTTATACCGGTGCAGCGGTGCTCATAATATACATATAACCAGATGTATCATCATGAAAGAAACAAAATAAGTAATGTAATGAGGCAATGGGAAAAAAGCATAACATTACATAATTTACGTATGAAAGTCAGAACATTAAATTGGATCAACATTCTATTGAGTAATGAGCATTTTCAATAGTATGACGGCAGTAATTATGCACGTATACAAGTTATTGCAATTATTACAAACTGTACGTCATAAAATTAAAACTATTTAAATTTTCAGCACCCTGGCACATTCACCTACTTACCAAATTCACAATACGACTGGAATTTTATGATTATCACCAATGCATACACAGCACAAGAGCATAAAAGGAAAATTCTTAAACTTACCAGTGGAAAGATGTTGGGAGGAAGCATCAGTCTGGGTAATCTCCTCAACATAAGAGGTGATCATCACGATTACGACTCTTGGGCAAAAGCAGTGAACGACGAAGCATGGAACTATGAAAATCTATTACCATATTTCAAGAAATTTTAGAGTTTTCATGACAAAGAAATTTTCAATTGTTCTGATAGCATATACTATGAATATAAAGGAAATCCATACTAATCCCTACTAATATTATAAATGTGAAAGTAACTCTGTCTGTCTGTCTATCTGTCTGTCTGTCTGTCTGTCTGTCTGTCTGTATGTTACGTTTTCACGCCTAAACCGCTGAACCGATCGTCATGAAATTTGGCAGAGATATAGCTTGGGATATGGAGAAGGACATAGGCTACTTTTTTACGCGATAACCGACATCCACGTGGGCGGAGCCGCGGACAAAAGCTAGTGTAGAATAAAAAAGAAAGCAATAAAGTCAGTCAGAAATATTTAAAAGCTTTCAAAGAAGCTGGTCATAATATCGACACAGTATGGCTTATGCCTATTTGGAACCTGCAATATATCGTCATAACTTACATGAACTTAAATAAAGATTTTGGAGGATTCTAGAGATACAACGGATCATTTTTAATTGTTGAAATAGTATTTTTTCTGTTTATCGCTTATGTTAGCTGTCAATATAGTTTTTTTACGACTGTGATTTTTAGGATGGTATATGTATTTCTATTTTATATAAAACTGTGTTTATTATGTACCTATATTATCTTTACATTGGTTTTACATTTTGTAATTGGCCGAGTTCTCAATCCCACTCTATTTTACTCACCTATAAAAACTACATTAAACTTTTCTATTGAAATTATAAATTCACCAAAGTTACTTTCATTTTTATTACCCTATTCATTCTCTTGATCCAAATTACTATATAAAGCTCATATCATGATAGACATAAAACTGTTTTGAATGACCATCCATGTTGTAGTGTACAACCTGTTTGTCGATAGTTCCAAGAAATAAGAAAATAAAAGAACAATGTAATACACACTACACCTTAATTTATAACTCTTCGTCTTGTGAATGAATCTCATGATGGACGGAGTTGCACAGAAGCGTAACCTTCGCTATTACACACCATCACACAAATTTATAGTGCCTACACCGCACAGATATACGCACGCACACACTATAAATATTAATAATTATGTCACATAATTTCTTATTTCTCTGTATACTTCGTAATTGGCGTAATTTTTATAATAATACCTATGTACGATGAAAGGAAATTGAAATTGTAAACAGGAATTGTTAATATCTATTAGTTTATTTTATTTGTATATGTGTATTAGTATCAATAAAAGTATATAAATTCTCGTAATCAAGAAGTTAGTATTTTAGACATTACTTTTGTACCTTAGCACTATGTTTTTATATTTAACCCAAAGGTTAACTGGTAGAGAATGCCTTGTGGCATTAAGTCCGCCTATACCACTATTGTACATGCATTTTAAATAAATAAATAAATTGTCATAAAATTTTCTAGTTAATTTGTTAATCTTGATAAAACCAGAGTGCTAAGATTTTATTATCTAGACATCGCATCGTATCGTAAGTTTTTTAAATTTTTATAAGAATTTTCATGCAACCTCTCAAAACCATGCTTTGGTATTCCCTGCCGTAAAGCACCTTTAGAGCACCGACTTAGAGCAGTGGTGGCCAAGTGGTAATGAAAAAAAACTTACGGGTTTGCGTAAATAATGTCATCACCATTGTGCTCAAAAATGGGGAAGGAAAATATCATGAGGAAACCGGCATATCATAGAACCAATAACTCAAAGACATGTGACACGTACCAACCCGCACTGCACTCGCGTGGTAGATTACACTCTCCGTTTCAAAGAAAGGAGGTCTGTCTCCCAGCAGTGGGAAATTATAGGCTGATTATGATGATTCCCTTTTAGTGGAAATATATACTGTTAAAATTGCAACAATACATGGCATTCCAATTTTGACGATGTGGTCTATAGAGGCATGAGGAACAGGGAGTAAAGTTCACTCATCCTCTATTGAAAACGGAGGATCCTCCGACCAGACGGATGTCGCGTCTGGTGGGCAACTGCCCGACGGTTGAAGTCGGGATGTTTTATACATGCTAGTCGCGCGGTAAACTCTGATTGCGCGATGCAGGATTTGTGACGTCAGGTCTTTGATGCGTAGTTCGCATGTGGTTTTAGATGCCGCCACGTGGTCTAAATACATTCGTCTTTGTAGTTAAAGTACCAAATACTGGGGAAATTACTTTCCAAAGGCCGTAGGTTTGATTGCCAATTCTAGAACAAACACAAAATATTTAGCTCTCAGATCACTTTTTTACACCAGACATTTTTATGAACCTCTTCAACAAATCATTGACCCCTTAATCACACAATACACTCCGGTGTAACAGCATCCCGCGTCGCTAAACCGTTGGCTTCCTTTCCATTCACTAGTCCATTCTCGTGGCGACTGAGACCGGTTTGAACATTAACAGTAGCTGCAAGTTATAAGCGTTGTTATTGTGGACACTTGAATGGACAGGACGCTAAGGTTAAGTTTTAGGGTTTTGGCTGCTAATGTCTATTATAAGTTATAACCTATTTATGTACTTCATTTGTGATCTTTTTAATATTTTATTATTATTACTAGTTTTTGCCCGCAGCTCCGCCCGCGTGGATGTCGTTTATCGCGTAAAAAAGTAGCTTATATCTTTCTCCATATCCCAGGCTGTATCTCTCCCAAATTTCATGACGATCGGTTCAGTGGTTTAGACGTGGAAACGTAACATACAGACAGACAGACAGACAGACAGATAGACAGACAGAGTTACTTTCATATTTAGAATATTAGTATGGATAGTATGGATTATGTCCTCTTAAACACAGCACCCGCCATCTTATCTCTTCACCATCCTTGGTTGACTGGTAGAGAATGCCCCTAGGCATCAAGTTCGCCTTTGTACCATATTTTGTGCGAGAAGTTTAAATAAATATAGTTGAGTTTCCTTTTCTCTTTATCAAAGCAACTAACTGCAACTGCACCCAACGGTACTTACTTCGTCTACAAGGAAGAAGGAATGAATAGTGATTTCTACGTTTCACTGCTAGTTGGCGATTTCAAACCATTACGCCCAATTTTCTTTACAATGTCTCCCTTGACCGTAATTTGAGAATTCTAATTAAAAAAAAAAAAAAAACTATAATTGAGAATTTTCTTTTTCAGAAGTCTATTAAAAACATGATGTAAGTTGCGTGTTTTTGTATCATATGTGCGTTTACAAATACAAATCTAATAATTATGGATAACAACTATGTCGGAAACAAATTTATAGAAGCTCAATATTTAGATAGATATATAGATATATTCCTAACAAATAAAAAAGGTTAAAGTAGACTGAACAATTTAAGGATTTGAAGGTAAAAAATACATTAACTAGAATTAAAATTATAAAGACCTACCTAACACGCACTCTCAAGGCAAGAAGGAGGAAGATGTGATTTATATTACTTGAAAGTCAGTCCCAGCTCCGCGTCAGGAAAGCTCTGCAATCTAGTAGACAGGGCAGCTCCGAGGAACAGGAGTCAAGGCAGCTCCGAAGAAAGAATGTCAGCGCAGTCTCCGCAGTGTCGAGAAGGATATTCCAAAGAAATGTAGGGACGCGTCAGAGCGTCAGCGACCCCAACACTGTTCACTTTTACAATTCCAACTTGAAACTGAACTTCTCAACTGAACTTGAACTTCTACTGTTTGATTTCTCAAGAAATCAAACAGTAGGTATTTTATATACATTGTTTTTTTTTATTTTTATTTTCTCTTTATTGCATACCATAAAAATTACAGATGATGTAGAAAAGTTGACAAGGGGTGACACAGTGGGCGGTCTTATCGCTAAAAGCGATCTTTTAAAGACAACCTTTGGTTGGATTAAGGGAGATAGAGAAACATTACTGCAGATAGTTTGTGGTGTACCATTTACTTATATACAATAAAAACTTATTCCGATCCACAAGAAAACTCGACTCAAAAAGCATCTGTAAGTCTTTGCAACTCCAAAAATCATACTTGAACAGTTCTAAATAACTATATGAAATTGATAAAGTCAGAGTAAATGAGTTTTGAGTATGCATGTGGATGACTTTAAGAGTAGGGGAAGATCAAAGACGGATGGCGACTAATAGAAAAGAATGGTACAAAAAGACATGTTGCGCCGACCACAAATAAATTGACATATGGGCAAGAGAAATTATGATGATGATGATAAGTCTGAACGAAATACTTATCAGGTTATAAACTTACACTCTCTCCAATTTCCGTTTACCTCTCCATCACGTTCAAGTAACAAAGTAAAACCTCACAACTCCATACCTTGTACCACAATCTCTGTTACCCGTGAACCAGTTGCGAGCCGTAATGATAATAAAAATGTAACCACTTCCTTTGGAGCGATGTGTTTTATACTTTAATCAATAAGTATTATGAAATATTGAACGAATGTAGTTTTTTTGTTGTACTGTGTACTCGTAGTTCCATTTTCTTTGGGACCAAAAATTCACGTTTTGAAATAATAACTCGTTTTTTGGAGGCTTTTATTTTATTATCCTTTTCATAATGGAACACTGAAAGAAATATTTAGCCTAATTACTTCGTCTATTTCAGGAATAATCAAAGTTTGACAAGACTATAAAAGTTAACTTGATTTAATAAAAGTGATTTGTCTATAAAATACATAACAGCCTTTTAGTTTTGGTTACATGTTGCATAAAGTTATGTGGTCACTGTTTTGTGTTACATGTTGACGAAAGGGGCTTATTCCACAAATCCCGCCTGAAAAATCCCCCTTTGGAGGAAAAGTGGAATATATAAAAACCAGTCTAGAATTCACCCCCGATAATCCGGCTTATTTCACAAATCCCCCCAGAAAACCCCCTCACTGGGGAAAACTGAACCCTAATGTAAAAATAATCACTTTCAGGGGGTCTTGCAATAAGTTTTTTTTTTTTTTTAATTCTAGTTTTCCCACTCTAAGCGGGATTATCAGGGGTGAATTCTAGACTGTTTTTTATAGATTCCACTTTTCCTCCTAAGAGGGATTTCCAGGGGGGATTTGTGGAATAACAAGACAAGACTAGCTTAACTTTTATCAGTCGACTCGTACGGCTTTTAGTTAGCCACGAGCCCCTCTTTACCTCTTTTAAAACACGTGGGAAGATAGAAGCCTATTCTTATCTAACAGAAAACAAATACCCAATATTTTCATAACAAAATCGATGTAAGTAAAGATTAATCTCAGGAACGATGCTGTGTAGGAAATGATATAATATAAAGTATACGAGTTGGTCGCGGACTATTTTTATAAGGCTGTGTACATGCTGGAGCTTTATTGTTGTTTTAATGGTGTATTTTCAGGCTGGAAACGTCTACTTATAGGCTTCTAAAACTTTTAGCATTCACATGAATAATACTGAGGGACTTAAAAATTGTTTTATGATCGCAGAGAGTATGAAATAAATGAAACGAAATGATGTTTATTTTTATAAGTGGATCTTTTATAACACTTTCACACGTAAAATTTTTGGTTGATATTTTAAAACTAGATGGCGCTAGATGGCCCCATTTCCTCCCGTGGGTGTCGTAAAAGGCGACTAAGGGACTTTCTAGTGAATGGGCAGCAGCGTTCTCTATGCATTTTTAACACCATACTGCGATTACCAATCCGCCTGCCAAGCGTGGCGATTATGGCAAACCCCCCCCAATTGGGGGAGGCCTATGTCCAGCAGTGGACGTCTTTCGGCTGAAATGATGATGATGAGATGGCGCTAAATTCTTAGCTGACTGATCTCTGCGAAGAAATGCCAAAAAATCTTAGAGGACATGGCTATACTTGAATTGCCGCTAACAGTCTGCTTCTCCACACAAGATTCCTCAAAGTGTTTGATTTATTTTATTTTGCTTGTTAGTGACTTGATTTTCACAAATCCTCATCTCACTTTGGCATCCAAAATTAAATTCAACGAGGCATGAATTTGCTGGTATTTGTTTTAACAAGTCCTTATACAATCTGGGATTAATATTAATAAGAATGAAGCTCAAAATACTCGCAATGACGAAATCAACCGTAAATAAGTCTTTGAAGACAGACGTACTGTAGAGGGTCCCATCAGTACTTGATTGATATCTCGACCAATCGTACTCAGTGTTTCTCCTCCACATTTATTATGCGCACAGCCAAAGTGTGGAACTCTCTGGCAGCATCTGTGTTCCTTTCCACATATAACCCGTCTGCCTTCAAAGCACGAGTGAACAGGCATCTTCTGGGCACGCTCGTTCCATCATAGATCTCATCCATCGCTTTTCAACAAGCGAGATTGAGGACAAGAGTAGGCCTCAGCAATTAAAAACAACAAAAAAAAAAACGGTAAGTCTTCCTTAAAAGACCATATTATCTGCTTATCCCCATAAGAACCACAACTGTAAAGCACACATGCTGTGAAAAAGCCAACAGTTTCTAATTACCGTTAATGATTTCCACGCTCACTTAGGTACCTACTTACTTTGTTACATTAATCAATTAGTGTATCACCGCGGAGCTGCTACATATTTAAACTAGTTTTCTGGTCTACCACCGATCTTCCAAGCATTAATTAACACTTTCACGGACACTGAGATGAAATCGACATTCTGAAAATGACACGATATATTTTCATATACTCGTAAAATAATACCACACATATAGCCGGACTGCTTACTGATTTGACACTAGAAAAATTTAAGTGAGTGCAATACGACATTGGATTACGTGGCTTATTTTTCTTCTTCCTTCTTCTTATTTGTACGCAAATTTACACGGGTATAGGCGGTTTGTCTGTTTTGACTTGGTTCAATTAACCGCATGTGGGCGTAGCGTCATATCAAACACGAAAAAAAAATGCGTCTCTGGTCTTTGAGTATTCATTAGAGAATTATCAATTATGGTTGTGTGGCTTTTTAGTCATACATATTTTCGAAGGTATGCCAGAAAACCAGAAATGGAAATGGTCTGGACACATGATTAGAGGGAAGGTCAAACACAGCAAAATAGTTACCCAGGGGTACCCAAAAAACATAATCAAAATATTTTATTTCACATAAACTTACATGGGCAGTTATGAAACGTCAGAAGCTAGGTGCACGGTTCCAACTGGTTCTATGGAGAAGAGCTGGCAGGAAAGTCCACGGTTACTCGTTAAAAATAAAAGGCTTTTACAATATTATCAAATATCAGTGTTAATAGGTATGGGAGGACAGTGTAGGACTTTCAACAAGAACAAAGGTACTTAACAAAATAGAAAAGAATGTATTTAAAAGACTAATAAAATATTAAAAAACCTTTTTAACCAAATGACATGATTGCCACTACAACTACAGTAACAAATCTGAATAAATATCATGTCACAATAATTATAGTAGTAGTACTAAATAAATGCAAGAATGTCAACAAAAAAATGATAAGATTTTCCATAAATAAGATTTGTGCTTCTACGTACAGGAGAAAAACCTTACAACGTAACAATTTCCTTTAAAACTAAAACTAGACTCCATTATACCCACGCCCTAACAAAGGAAGACCTAGCCTTATTTATGACACCACAATAAACCAGTTGGAATCCTGCCTCGGTATTATTGCGCCGTTTCCGAAACGGACCGGGCAGCTTTATAATAGCTACATTTTCTGTTGTGAAGAAAGAACACAATATGACTTTATTTATAAACAAATGTTGTTGTTCGCTGTTGTTGTCTCTGTTAATTGGTTTAAAATGGTAAAGACAGGTAGTGATTTAAGAATAGTCTGACTCTGAATCAGTCTTACCAAGGGTATAGAGGTATGAGGAACAGGGTGTAAAGTTCAATCATACTCTATGGAAAAGGGAGGATCCTCCGACCAGACGGGTGTTGTGTCTGGTGGGCACGTGCTTGACGGTTGATGTCGGGATGTTGTATACATGCTAGTCGCGCGGTAAACTCTGATTTCGCGATGCAGGATTTGTGACGTCAGGTCTCTGATGCGTAGTTCGCATGTGGCGTTGTAGATGCCGCCACATAGTCTAAATACATTCCCCTTTGTAGTTAAAGTACCGAATACCGGTGAAATTACTTTCCAAAGGCCGTAGGTTTGTTTGCCAACTCTAGAACAAACACAAAATATTTTGCATACGTAACTAGCTTTTGGAAGGAGCAACTAGAATCAGAAGAATTCTAGAATATGAGTATAGAAGGTACCGTGTGGTGCCCGACGTAAAGAATAGCACCACTCAATTTCCTCCCGCGTGGGTGTCGTAAAAGACTTACTAAAGGGCAGCAGCGTGGGGGAAGCCTATGTCCAGCAGTGGACGACTTTCGGCTGAGATGATGATGAAATAGAATCAATTCTATTTTTTTGTAAATTTTTACGTTCTGAAGTGCCTTTTAAGTGCCTATCCATACCTACTAAAATTGGTCTAATATTATAAATGTGAAAGTTACTCTGTCTGTCTGTCTGTTAATTTGGCAGAGATATAGCCTGGGATATGGAGAAGGACATACTTCTTTTTTACGCGATAACCGACATCCAAGCGGGCGGAGCCGAGGGTAAAAGCTAGTTAAATAAATGATTTGACTTTGATTTAAGAGGTTTAAATAGTATTATTAGCCTGTAACCGTTTCAATGCTTGGCTAAGGACTCTTCTCGTACACAGATGGCACTAGCATTGATCATTACGCTTGTTCACTGCGACTTGGCGATTAAAAACCATTACTTACAGTTTTTTTTACGAAATTTCATCAGGCAGATGATGATTTTCCAAAAAATTTAATGAAGTTTAATTTTTTTTTTTTTTTTAAACTTTAAATTAAAATAAAACTCAGTTAAATGTTTTTAATATCCATAAAATTAGCTTTATTTGACAGATAACTTTATGACATTAATGTTTGAATATGATTTTGGGCATGTGGCCGCCGCGGCTGACGCTAAAGGCCTATTTACTGAAAACTTAACTTTTTTATTGGCTTAATTCACTACAGGAAACATTTGACGAACGACTAATTTCACGAAATCTGACAACCTGGTTCGTGCGATTTAACGTCATTACATTATTTTGTCTGGGGATATGTAAAGTTGCATGTCTATGCCGATAAACTGGTAACAACTGATCACTTTGATGCCAACATTCGACGCAAAATTGCCGAAATACAGCCTGATTTACTGCGAAGAATGTGAAAATTTGACCTCCAGATTACGCCATGTGCGCACCAGCCCTACGGCTATTATGCCGGAAATCATATTCAAATATGAATGCCATAAAATTATCTATCAGATAAATCCAATTTCATGGATTTTAATTAAATCAATAAGTATTTTTTTTTTGTTTTATTTCAGTTTAAAGTTTTTCGACTCTAAAATAAACAACCTTTACATAAACATAAACTCACGCCTTTTTCCCATGGGGGTAGGCAGAAACTATAGAGCGCCAACTGCTACGCTCCTTACATACGAGTACTCCTTTTGCTTCGTTTACATTCATACATCTGATCATACATACACGCACGCCGGTTGCGAGTGCTACCTGACCTTCCTAAAAAAACATCACCAATTAAGTCACTATACGTCCTCCTAGGGCGGCCCCTACCGGCGTTTCCACTCACATCTGCCTTGTAAATACCTTTTGTTAGTCCAAAGATATCTCCACCAAATAAATAAAAAAATACTACGAATTACTTAATTTATCGTTTCACGAACGAAATCAGCATGAATTTCCACTTACGGGTCATCCACCTACATTGAAAACGTCTAAACAGCAACAAAAGATATTTGCCCAAATATAGAATAAAAGCCCTTAAATAAAGAGCCTCTATAAGGGTCAGCGGCCTTAATGAACCCAAGTAATTAGTGCGTTCCTTGTTTTTCTTTACTTTTACATTCGGGCTTACAATTAAATCTGTGTTGTGTCAGTGTGCAATAAAAGTGCTTCATTTTGGGTTCTGTAGTAGACAATGAACTCTTATTGTTTCGCCGTGTCCATTCTGTCTGTCTGTCCGCTTGAGCCTTTTAGTACTAGAAAGCTGTAATTTGGTATCATCATCATTTTAGCCGAAAGACGTCCACTGCTGGACATAAGTCTCCCCCAATTGGGGAAATTGGGGTAAATTTGGGTAAACTGGGGTAATTGGGGTTTTGGGGTAATTTGGTATAGGTACATATTAATCACGCCGAAAAAGTGATGAATTAAGTCTTGAAAAAAAAAAAAACTTTTTATTTTGCATATAAAATGGGGATGACATTTTTTTCTCGGCTATCCCATGGTGTTTGTTTATTTTTTTTTTCTTTGGGGGAAATCCTCATGCATACCCTCCGTCTGGGAAGATCGGAGGGTAATCTCGTACTCCTATCGACTAAAACCCTACTGTTCCTTCTAGTTCAGTCAGTTACCTACTGCAATTAGCTGACCCCCCTTGCATATATGGTAGAGATTTTTTAGACTACGAATCGATAGAATTTTATAATTTTTAATTTTATTTAAAAACCTATACCTACGAAATCTACCCAAAACTAGAAAAATATGAAAATAAAACGATTTTTTTGTAAAAAAAAAACCTCAACCATTTGAGCAAAGGGGGGTCAGCTAATTGCAGTGACCAATGAGTCGGGGGCCCGGGAGAAACTTGTACATTCGCCGCACCCCCGACTGGTATCAGCACGCTTTGCCTTGTAAGCCCCATCACCATTTAAGAGCTCATAAGCTATGCAGTAGCTATAATGCCGTGGTTCAAGTTAGTCAGCAAGTACTGTGGTACGGGTAGGGGCTGACTACCAGAATCTTACCTGACCTCCATACCCAGTTACTGGAGGGCAACACAATATAAGGAGTAGTCTACGACTGCTTATGAGACTTGGGCTTCTGATAACGTAACGGAGTATTATTATTATTATTTTCTTTTATTTCATTAATACTTACATACAAATTACATTTTTAAATATTTGAATATAAAAAATATAAAAACATTTAAAAATATAAAAAATTGTGGCTCATCGGCATCAGGAACAGGGTCCAAGCTGCCGATGGTCAGGGCTCTAGAGAGAGGAACCTCCTCACTATGCGTGCCGTGTCTAGGAGTACTGCTCTCTGAATCAAGCCCTTGATCCAGCCGCGCAATGAGAGCCTCCTGAGGTGTTGGTCGCGGCTCTCCGCTATTAGGCCATTAACCGTAACAATTATCGGTACAATGATTGCAGAGTCGACATCCCACATGTGGACAACCTCGTGTGCTAAGTCAAGATACTTGATTTTTTTATCTTTCTCAGCTGTCACGAGATTCTCGTCATGAGGGACAGCGATATCAACAATCATTGCACGGCGCTCTCGTCGATCTATCACCACAATATCAGGCTTATTGGCTACAATAGTCCTGTCTGTGATGATAGATCGATCCCAGTACAATGTGGCATGACCATTCTCGAGAACTGGGTCGGGCACATATCCGTAGTATGGTACTTCGGAGTCCACAAGGTTGTACTGCAAGGCTAGTTGCTAGTGGATAATCCTAGCCACTAGATTTTGTCTGTGCAAATATTCGCCGTTAGCAAGACGTTCATAAAATTTATATGGGACTATCCGCCCAAGCTTAATCTACCAAATAAAAAAATAATTTCAGATATGGGTTTGAAAAAAAAAAAAAAATGTCTGTCTGTCTGTCCGTTTGTTCCGGCTAATCTCCGAAACGGTGGGACCGATTTGACGGGAATTTCACTACAGATAGCTGATGTTATAAGTAGTAACTTAGGCTATTTTTGTTTTAGAAAAAACCATGTGGACGAAGTCGCGGGTAGCTGCTAGTATTAACATTATATAATTAAATAAAATTGAAAAGCAGACCTATTTTATTTATAATTAAAGCTTAAGCTAATTACGTTTTAAAATTAACAATTTATTTATTAATTAATTTAACTTGATATGCCTTTGACGTATTTAAGGTTTTCGTGGTAGCTATAAAAATAGCTCTTATTCATTATAGTTTTTCATAAAACACGAGACATTAACGAGCGATAATTTGAACAACGTGAAAAATCTAAGTGGCCCGATTAGGGCTTTATGAGACATTTATTTGATTTTTTTCTTTTTTTCTGTACATTTTTGTGCTAAAGTATTAAATATATAAATATATCATAATCAGTATAACAAATTTAATCAATAAACAATGTTTTATACATAACTAGCTGACCGGACAGACGTTGTCTTGTTCCCTAGAACTCGATCGCAACGCAACCTACCGGATCCAATTGTGAATCTAAACTATCCATGGAAGCACTCAAACACACAAAAAATTACATCAAAATTTGTCCAGCCGTTTAGGAGGAGTTCAGTCACAAACACTCGCACAGAAGAATTATAATATGAAGATAGTAGGAAATCAGTGTATGTATTATGAATAGTTTGGTGGTGTTCGTTAATTCCAGGACAAGTGTAATTACAAGGTAATTGCAGGCCTACAATCTTTGACATTAAAGTTCAAGCAATAAAATAATACGGATCATGTACATACAAGTCACTAACATGACTCACATCCGGTCGAAACCTTAGAATTTATTCAATTACATGCATATTTTAATTTCTCACAGTAATCTTTAACTTTATTCCCACGAAATTAGCATATAGGCGTCCCATAAAAGGAGTTTGCTATATCAAAATAGATTCTAATGTTTAAATGGGATTTGAAGTTGGTTTTGAGTAAAACCAGTACGTACGTCATTATTGGTATTGCAGAACTGGTTAACGCGTTTGTTAAAGGTTGTGATGACTTGCGTCTTAAATATAATGGTTTGGGAAACTATTAGAATTGTGAGGAAGACTGTAAAGTTTTTTACAACGTAATTATTTATTTTTATATTTAGAAGACATGTAGCATGGACAAGTAATGTTGAAGCATCGGGCGTGAGTCGGTCGTAATATTTACAATACACCTTAGTTCCGCATGCTCACCTTAAAGGCGATAATTGTATGAATACGAATCACGAATCGATAGCACAATGCATGCGTTTTGACCAATAGAATGCACGAAGAGTATTTTGGTCGTGTTCGTATTAGTATAATGATGTATAGAAGTGCGACACTCACACTAGGAGCATGCTGTGCTCACTTGTTTGTGAGACGACTTTTTAATGGGCACGGCCGGCTGGAGCTCTTTGCAATTAAAAAGGTGTGGAATAAAATTAGTTGTCATGAACTAAAATTCACACCAATACCTCTACTTCTGCGAAAACAGTACTGTATCTTATTTTTTCTTTTACTTTGCTTATATCTCGAAAATGGTGTGTCCTATCGCAAAAATAATGAAAATTTCGGCCCCCTTTATAAAATCCATAAACCCCTAAAACTCAACATGTAGGTAATCATTTTTCATATTTTCCATACAAAAAGTGAAAATTACACAATTCAATTACAAATTATTTTTTGTTTGTGGTTGGCTGTTAGGCGATTAACACACTGCCACGCACCACGCAGCGTAGCGCGTGAATGCGTGTTTTAACGTTGCTTGTGAGTATCTCCGTTTGTATAGAAAACACGCACAGTCCAACACACAGAAAATGCATCCACGCGCGTTAAAACGCAACGTTAAAACATGCATTCACGCGCTACGCTGCGTGGTGCGTGGCAGTGTGTAAGGCGATTAACACACTGCCACGCACCACGCAGCGTAGCGCGTGAATGCATGTATTAACGTTGCGTTTTAACGCGCGTGGATGCATTTTCAGTGTGTTGGACTGTGCGTGTTTTCTATACAAACGGAGATACTCACAAGCAACGTTAAAACACGCATTCACGCGCTACGCTGCGTGGTGCGTGGCAGTGTGTTAATGGCTTTAATCGCCTTAATTCACCCGATGATAATGGTACTGTCACCTGTTTCAACTCAAAGGAGTTTACCAATGAGTAGTCACTCTTACATGCAAAGTTGAAAAGTGTCATGTGTCTGTGATACTCGTATCTGCAGTACTTCAAACAGGATTATAGTAATGTTGCTTGACGGCAATAATATACTCAATGCCAAGGATGCTCTTTATAGTATTTAGTAGTAAGATAAGATACACGTACACACACAAACACATCACACACACTCACAATCTCATCACTGTACTTAATTCATAGTAACAGTTTTTCACACTCTGTACATTTATAACTAGATTGAACCGGTATAATTGTCACCAATTATGCTTACCCCAGTTTTGATAAGACAAAAATGCAAGCAATGATGTACATATTTATAATGGAGTTGTGGCCGACGAACGGGAAATCCTCTTTTTAGGTAGATTTTTATTGTCTTTTATATACTTTTATTATTTTTTGACGTTGTTGTTACTAAGTTACTGAAAAACACGTACGTAATTATAATAAGAATTGGAATTTGGCTAATACTGTTTTATTTAATATAATTAGTCATCCAAAGGAGTATTCCCGTTTGAGAACCTATTTTTTTACACCAAAGGTATATTCCCATTTGAGAAAACCTTTGGTGCTCAAAAAATAGTGAGCTCAAACAGGAATACTTTTTTTTTTAATACGTCATTGGATGCAAGTATCAAATAATATAATGTTTCTCACTATTAGTTAAAATGTTAATAAAGTAGATACAGAGATAATGTGCTGTGGAAAATAAAAAAAATGTTCGGAGTCGCGTCCGGTCTACGATGCACTTAGTGAACGGGTTATGTTAGAGGGAGGCAAGCAAAATAACAATAATTGATTTATTTTCAGGCCCATAGACAAAATACACAAAATATATCTCAATTTTTTTTTAATAAAAATTAACTAATAGGTATATCCGCCCGCATCAAAATCCGTTTCGTAGTTCAGAAGAACAACGCAGTCATACGATTGTGCCTTAGTACTTTCTATTTATAGATTAATTATTTAAGTGTAGGTAATAGGTACACAGATATTGGGTATTTATTTTAGTTTTCCATTAATCACAGCACAACACACTTAATACTTTTTATAATTATTATCAACACCATTAATTTATGTAGTAAAACGGACACACTTACCTTTGTGTTTATTATTCTCACGTACGGTACTCGTAGGTTGCAGCTGAAAATCAGCGTCAGGTGGTACACTTTGTGTGTCATCTGACATTATGCTGAGCTGAGGCCCTTTTGGCATTAAAATCATTGTTTTCTGTTTTTTTATAGTTTGAAGGTGTATTTTTGCTGTAATGCCAATAAACACATTTTTCTTTCTTTCTTTATTTAAAAAAACAATAAACTAATACATAATAAAAACATCACTACAAAATCTAGTTTCTAGGGTCGGCGACGTATTGCGCTGAGTCATGTCATGTAGCCTTCCGCGATAACGCCAATACACGACACGCGTCGGCCAAAATTTCTCATGAATGAAAGACTACATGTGATGAGTCGGAACCCGCACAACAAAAGATTTGAAGTTAATCTTATGGCGCGACTCCAACTTCTCGATTCTCAAGGAGCAAATTGAAATGATACAAATGGTGACAATAACATTAAGATTTGACCATACTGAAGCAAATCCCGCGCGGGACGCAACTGCGCGCGTGGTTTGTTTAATGAGAAGTTATGCGACTATTCCCGCCAGTTTGAACACCTCCACACAAGTTAGTTGATAAAATCGGTGCGAGCGAATCACCCGCAGGATTCGCTTCAGCTAGCCATAGCTTTACTAACAGCTTAAACATTAAATTAGGTGCTAATAATAAAAATATGAGAGAGATAAAAAATATTGGTCCAAAACATAGTATACTTAGTATCCGTGACACGAAATAAAATAGGTAAAGGATCCTTAATTGTACCCTTTTTACAAACTTTTTCAATTTCATAATATCACAGGTTGACTTAGAAAGTTAAGGCGCTATGTCTCGAATACTCGCGAGTTTGGCGCATTTGGTTTGTATTTAAAAATAGTAATTATTTTAATCATTTTATAAAGACAAACTCAGCGAATTATATTGTGCGAAACAATCTTACTACCTTTTCGTTTATATAAAAAATAAGAAAAAAGTCTGTTTGTAGCTATGAGACTGATTAAACATTACGAAAAGGGGTAACTTTGGGATTTTTTTTCTATCCAGCAAAGTTAATCTAATCGTGTTATTAAAAGCTTGTATGTCTGCCAAATCCTTAAACAAGTTTTATTTTTTCAGAATTTTATAACAGTTTTTTATGTTACTCATGGATAAAAAAAACTAGTAAGCGCGGTCTCTGTCGGATCATATCGCCTTAATCAATGACCTTTGAAAGAAAGCATCGAGAGGGAACTTGGACATAACGTTTGAATTCATTTTCATGCAGTGAGCAAGTGTAGTGGTCAATACTCGTTCCTTCTGTATATAAGAAGAGGCATTATCATGCAATTTTGACAATATTCAACAATATAAATATTTATCTATTTTAGACAATACATTGTTCACATAACATTACGCCTGTTCAGCCCGAAGGGCCGCAGATAGTCCCATGCATTAAGGGGGGCGAGCTCTTTAATAATAATAAAAACTTTATTTCGGGTGGTATAGACCCATAGAAACCTTAACCTAGTACATATTAATTTACATTTTTATTTGCCATGACTCGCCACACCTACACAAGACATGACCCACTGCGTCTGAAAGGGACAGACAAAACGTACAGCTATTGCGTTCAAAATGCCGTTGTTGCTACTCCGTATACGGGCCAGCAGGGAAGTTGCTTTTTTGGCCTTGAAACCATCAGTGCGCGCTTCAGCAAACATCCCAAACGCGCTGCACCGCCACGGCAGACCCAACAACATCCTGATCGCATTATTGTATTGAGTGCGCAGGACTTATTAGGCTTGCTGCGTATATCTCACCTAGAGGCCGCTTGAAAAACTCCTTGTTTAGGCCTTGTTTGGAAAACTCCGTCAAGTCTTTTCGTCGCTTATACCGCAATGTTTGGAGACTAAAGTCTTCAACTAGTGCGTCCTGCATTATGACATACGGTGTCAAAACGTGGACACTGACAGTCGGGCTGGTCCACAAATTTAAAGTCGCTCAGCGCGCTATGGAGCGGGCTTTGCTCGGAGTTTCTTTGAAGGATAAAATCAGGAATGAAATTATCCGGAAGAGAACCGGAGTTACCGACACAGCTTGTAGAGCAAGCAAGCTGAAGTAGTGGGCTGGCCATGTTTGTCGAAGAACCGGTGGCCGGTGGAGCAGACGAGTCCTGGAGTAGAGACCGCGTATCGGCTAGCGTAGTATGGGACGCCCCCCAGCTAGATGGACCGACGGCCTCAAAAAGGTGGCTGAGACAGACTGGATGCGGAAGGCGGAGGACAGGGTGTTGTGGCGCAGTATGAGAGAGCCATATATTTAGCAGTGGACTGCGATAGGCTGATTTGATTGAGGCCACTTGAGTAGAAGGACTGGCAAAAAGCTGCTGCTGCTGGTAGCTGGCCTACCGCAAATAAACGTATTTTCTTTCTTTCTTCTTTGCCATCAACCGGGTATAAATCCAAACTCCGGGAAAAATGTGCCTTGTTACCACCATCAATGTTGCAACGTGATCAACGTCATGGATGTTGTGTAATTACTATAGAAAACTATATAAACGACTGTGATTGTAGGTGTTATTCAACCACGCTGTAGAGTTCCTCAAGATGTTTTCCTTCCGTCAGCCCTGTTTAAGATAACTTAATTCAGACAATATAACATTGCTCGTCACTTGGTTTGCGACAGTTAAAGTGCCTAAATTTCCACAGGGAGAACACGACATCTAACCTTTTATACATAAAACATAACTTCAAACAACCCACCTAAAAACTTATCTAGCTTCCCTAACCAACTCAAGAATCCCACAAAACATTAGAGTAACATTTTTTCTCCATTGTTCTTGAATGTTTGACAAGGCGAACTTGCTAGTCACGTCGAAGATAGCTTGCCTTAACAAAATATATATGCACAGAAGGCCGGCTCCATCCAACGACCGAAATCGTGAAATCGCACGCACATACACATACTCAGTTCACGTACAGCGAGTGCAAGCGCACTTGCTACCGGCATTTGATTGAGATTCTTTTTGACTGTGCATAATAGCCGCACGGGCCGATAAGAACAGCCAAACGGGTTGATCAAAGGTAAAGTAACGCATACAGAGGTGGATCCGTGGATGGGTGACCATCTGTTACATATCAAGAACCTTTGTTGAGGATGATATTCTCATGAATAGGGTCGCAGCATAGTGCTGAGCGATAGTCGTTTTGCGTGGATGTGACGCATTTTTCCCCCATAATAGTTTTCACATTTTTTTAATGTTCTTTATTGCGTCATGTTTACCGCAAATAAACGTATTTTCTTTCTTTTCTTTCTTTCTTTCTTTCTTCCGAGCCTCGGAAAGAGTCGTTACGGGTAGTCAGTAGCCAGAAAGTCTGACATAGCCTTACCAAGGGGTATCGTGTTACAAAGTTTCTGCGTTGTGGAGGTCAGATAGGCAGACGCTCCATGTAAAATACTGGTATTCCGTCGATCCGGTTCGACTGGAAGCTGACCCCAACGTAGTTAGGAAAAGGGTAGGCAGATGATTGATGACTTTGTCTATGTGTGTGTGCTCCTATGTTCGCTCGTAGTATGAAGCCGGCCTTCTGTAGCGAACTATTCAGTGGCTTGCCTAAACAAAAACGGTAATGACTTGCGCTAGGACCGAAATTGAAGAGGCGTGGAATATTTAAGTTTTACTTTTAAGGGGCTTCGGTAAAGTAAATTTTAGATAGTGTTTAGAAACTTGAGGAGTTAAGAAAGTTGCCAATCATTGATGAATTTTGTGTGGCAAAAAGAAGTTTAGAGATTAAGTATATTTTAAAACTTGAATCGACTGTGCATCAGCTATCCCGTTCCAAAATCAATACAAAATTAAAAAAAAAATATATAAAAAAAAAATATAAAAAAAAACTAACTTAAAATCATAACTTCTATTTCACATAAACCTACATGGGCACATATGAAACGTCAAAAGCTAGGTGATTTATTTAATTAAAACCGTAATTGGTTGGTTGGAGAAGAGCCGGCAAGAAACTCCACGGTACTCTTGGAGTGGCAATGGTCCATCATTGGTGTGCGTAACCACATTCGATCAGGCAAACTGCTGGCCTCTTTTTCAACATTTGTTTTTATTCTTATTATTTGATTTTATTACACAAAATACAAATACAAAATAGTTTATTGTGACAAATAGGAAATCACATTACATTTCAATGTGTTTGAAGCCTCCTTTTAGGCAAACAATGCCTGTATTAGAAGGCTCCGCTCTTTTGCATCATTGTCACATCTTTTACACTGCTTACCTCCAGTTTCTGAAAACCTTCTTTTGCTTCCCATTTCTTCTGCTCTGTTTATTGTGTGTATTGTTTGTTTATTTGAGTTAACTTATTTTTTTTATATTCGCGAGTTTCTATAACAAATAAACCTTTTTTTTCCCTTCTTACTGGAGATTTTCATGTCATTAGATCAAAAACGATATGAGTTCACAAGAGATTGCATTAACAGGTTAAATCAATAGGCTTTCATAAATTATCTTCAAAGATTTAGACATTTTAACAGTACCAAGTTTATATACATTAGTAATCCTAATTCTTTTGCTAATATTCATGAGTATGAAACACAAGAGGAACGTAAGATAAGAGAAAGCACAAGAAGGAAGGAATTCAAACACAAAAAGGCACCAAATTTCAACATAGCTAAGCATTGTTCCAGATATCAAGCAGTCAAGTTATTTAACAGGTTACCGACGGATTTAAAATGATTAAATTATAGCTCTCACTCATTTAAAACTAAATTATAAGCCTTCTTGTAGGAAAAATGTTTTTACTCGGTATCAGAATATAATGTCGAAGGATAAAAATAGTCACCTATAATAATAGCAGTGAACAAGCTATATAATAATTTATCTTTTGACACTATGCTCATCCCTAGGACCTTTATGAAGTTATAATCCCAATCATTTAATTATTATTTTAAAATAAATTGACATTAAATTTTACATAATATCTGCTATAAATTTGACATTGTATTTATTTGTTGACATATTTTAAATTAATTTGACTCTTGAACTAACTTTTCACTTCAATTTTAATTAGGCTTTTAAATGTATTGTTTCTGCATGTGATAATTTTATTTAATATGTAATCTTCTACACAATGTTAATTGTTAATGAATAAATAAATAAAATTAAATGAAACCAGGAATAATTCGTTATAAATTAATCTCAATTCTGAACGGTTAACTTATAATGTTTCTTCATGCCTCCATCTCACATTACCCAGGCCAAGCAAGCCTAAACCGGTTTGGCTATAAAAAGCGACAGTAACAGGTCGTCAGCCGCAGGTGCATCGCGACCGGACAGATGTGAGCCTGGGGTAGGCAGACTTACAGGTAGGGCAAAGGGAGAAGTTACTATATTGGGTTTTGGTGGGCGCCATTATGATTTGCTTGGCTTGTAAAGTGCATGACGAATTTTGGGGGTTCAATTAAAAGTTGTTTGAAGTATAAACAATTGTATTTGATTTTATATTTATTTATTTAAACAGCTCGCACAAAAAAAAAAATACTACAAAGACGGAGTTTATCCCTTAGGCATTCTCTACCTCACCAATCTCTTTAGTCAACCATGGGTGGTGAAGAGGTAAGATGGCAGGTGCTCTGTTTGAGATGAACACCACCTGTCTCAGATCCAGAGGTCCCGGGTTCGATTCCCAGCGGGGGCAAAAATTTCTGCTCGGTTTGGTTGGTGGTAGGGCTTGTTCTAAGTCCGCCTGGCTAGATACCACCATCTTATCTAAGTCTGTCGCTAAAACAACAATGTTAATAGCATTTGTCGTGTTTCGGCAGTTAGAGGTAAGATAGCCAGTTCCTCTGTGGTTGAGGATTCCAGGTGAAGCTCGCTTCCATCTTCGGCCTTATCATCACTTACCATCAGGTGAGATGAAGGCCAAGAGCTTCCCCATGGTATGTAAAAAAATAAATCATAATGGATAAGTATACAAATAAATAAAATTGAAGTGTTTTTTTTTTAAGTTACAAATTATTTATTTGGTTGTGGTATTCACTGCCACCTGACGTTAGGGACTGCCAAACTGTTGTAGCCTTTAAAAGAAGAGTAAAAGATCACTATCTTTCCACTTCGTCATAGTTGCATATTATTATGTATTTATTATTTTCCACTACATTGTAGTTCTAAGTATATACATATTTGAGTGATATTTATTTTAGAAGTATGTATGTAAGTATATTCTCTTATTGTATGTTTATAAGTATTTATATTAGTGTATAGCTATTTTGATTTTATGTATATTTTTTATTTTATTTTTTCTCTTCTACACTTACACAGTCATGTTGTCTACATCTCTATATCTACTTTCATATCGCAGGTACGCTGGAAGAGATTTCATTAGAAATAAGCATCACCTTTGTACGTATTTTTCTGTTCCTTTCTTCTTGTCTGTTTATATGTGTGTACATAAATTGTTAAATAAATAAATAAATAGTTTTAAAATTATTTAAGAAAATAGATACTAATATGTACAAGTATATAAAAAGGCAGAGAAAATATTTTTTTATTTTTTTTACGTAATCAAAACATTACGGCGGTACATTGAGTTCAAATGTGGACTGACGTCACTTCTCAGTAGATTTTATACGTAGCTGTGACGTAACGAGCCCCCACTCCCCAATGTGTTTTATCTCAGTCATTTTTTATTAATATGATAAAGCAAAAAATACGTGTCTAATATTTTTTTTATTATCTGATTGACGGACTAAACAGTTTTCCTTTTCATTTACCCAGGACTCATCCCTATTATAAACAAGTGCATGTCGGACCACGCATAATAAAGTGTTCCGTAGTTGAGATGGATTTATCCCAAGAACAAACTTAACATTGTTGTTAAGAAACAAAAAAACATAAAAAAAAACATGTTCTCCCATACATTTTAACTGCAAATATAAGTTGGTCGACTATTAATTGTAAACTTGTAATGCTTACTTAGCTGTGATAGTTTTCCTTTTAGCTTCGTTATATAAGCTACTGCCGTGAATTTTTTCACGTATCCAAAAACAACCATTTAGCTGGCAGGGGGGGACACTTGACTCTAACAAAAAAATTGCACTTTAAAGCTTAATATACGCAAACGGATCCCTGAATCGCAAAATTGTTTGTACAGACCCGCAATATTTTTGAACGCCCTATCCAACAATACCCCACACCATGGGATAGACGAGAAAACAAAAATATCCACCCCACATAAAGTGTAGGGTGTGTGAAAAAAAAAAAAAAAAAAAACAAGATTTTATTTTACCACTTTGTCGGCGTGATTAATATGTATACCCATGCCAAACTACAGCTTTCTATTACTAAGGCCTATGTTCACCAAAATTCAAACCACCGGTTCGGTATTTAAACAGTTGGTTTATGTCAAATTTCCTATGAAATAAACAGGTGATTAAATATCTAAACAGTTGATTAAAATGTTGGTGAACACAGGCCTTAGAGTCTCTGAGCTAAACCGCGGATAGACAGACAAGGCGAAACTTTAAGGGTTCTTTCATGACTACGGAACCCTAAAAAACTAGTACCAACGGTATCTAAACAAGTTAAATTCAAGTTGATGTTAAAAATGTCGAAACTTCTTGTTTTTCCGCAACAAAATTCAAGTTTGATATACCTTTAGTGAGTCCGGAAGAGATGATCGATAATAACGTTGATAATATTCGGCCCTTAATGAAGAGACAGGAAGAGGCCTATACTCTTATACAGAGAGATTTATTTTAGAAAGTGAGTAGTTACGAGTAGGTTCTTGTGTAGAAGTATAAGTAGTTTATCACATTGTATATTATGTTCGCAAAAACTTAGGACTTTTCAAAATAAGAAGCGATTTCCATAATATAAATACACGTAATAAACATGAAATTGTGATACCCAAATCACAGATTAACTAAAACTAGCAAGTCATTTCTTATAAACAGTATCCGCTTTTATAACAAGTTGCCAAAGTCGGTTACAGAACTTAGCGACGGAAAGTTCAAAACCCACATCAAACGTGTCCTTATCAAAAAAGCATATTATAAGATAAAAGACTACGTTGAAGACAAGGAAGTTTGGCAATAATTCCTTCTGCACATGTGGCTTCCCTGGTACCTCGTAAACAACATAACTATGTAAATGTCTATTAACTGCTCCCAAATAACGATGTTTATTTAGTTTTTTTTTTAATTTACACACTTCCTTGACATAATCTTTTCATCATTTGACATTATTTACCTACAAATCGAATTCCAATTGTTTATTAGTGGCTTTTGTGGACATGATATTTATTCAGATTTGTGACTGTAGTTGTAATTGCAATCATGTCATTAATCTTTTATATAGATTATTTTCTATTTTGTGAATGTGAGAACGTTGTAGGCCTAGTAGAGTGTAGATTTGTTGGCACTTTTCTATTTTGTTAAGTACCTGGTAATTGTTGAAAGGCCTACACTGTCCTGTGACTTATTAACACTGTTATTTGATAATATTGTAAAGCCAAGTATTTTTAAAAGAGTAACCGTGGAGTTTCTTGTCGGCTCTTCTCCATAGGAAATGACTAATTGGAACCGTGCACCTAGCTTCTGACGTTTCATAAGTGCCCATGTAATTGGTTTATTTGAAATAAATGAGTTTGAGTTTGAGTTTGACTATAATTTATTTATTTATATATGCTTTATTGTACATCAGATTACAGCTGTTATTAGTAATTAACTGTTTATTTATTTTACTTCAATGATTATCATTAGTGTTATAGCTATATGAACACAATCCAACATTGCTTATGTAAGCGGGCACACCTTTTATGACTGGAGACTTTTATTTAGGTTTAAAGTTTTGTTTATTTTTAATTTTTTAAAGGTTTTTGGCTTGAGTATAGTTTTCGTTGGATTTTCTGGTATAATGGCGTGTGTTAGCTGACATAGCGCATTTTTTTATTATTTATTGTTCGGTCTCTCGTAATGTTAATTACTTTGCATACCAAATATTGTATAGAATCAAGTTTTTCTAACTGAACAGATAGCTGTACTGCTGTGGAGTTTGTTGCGCTACTTCTTCCCAGCTAAAGTATTACGAAGTGGTGAAGGGTGGGCATTTTGGGGGACAGTCTTATGTAATTTTGACGTTCGAAAAGTGCTGATTCTCAGACTAATTTGAATAAATGAAAAACTTATATGTTAGAAAAACAAATTTTCAAGAAAAAAAATAATATTACAGAAAATAAGTGTGTCGTTGGTGCGTGTACTAATGAAAAATTCATTGTATCACAAACACCATAAAAGGTAAAAAGAAAAACTGTTTTTTTTTAATAATGATAAAGCAGTTGGCAGTTTGTTGCAACGCTATGGAAAATTATATTATTACGACTGTGTCTTTTGATAATGATTGTCATTTTTACAACAATCAGCACTATAAACTCTCCCAGTTACAAAAAGCCACATAACAGGTTTCTAATCCATGCCCCGAGTAACCGACAACGTCTCGTAGTTCGTAGATAAATATAGACTGTCCGCTCTCAGGAACTCGACGTGTATGTGTAATTGCCTTTCTGTTTAATACAGGGTGTATAAGGAAAGTTAATATGAGGTTATCATGGACAGGATATAAATGAATACCGTAGGTTTTCTCTAATATGATAACTGTATGTAGCAGTGAAGCTTCATCATCATCATTTCAGCCGAAAGACGTCCACTGCTGGACATAGGCCTCCCCCAAACACCGCCACCTTGACCGTTTCCGTGCTTCGCGCATCCAGCGGATTCCTGCGGCTTTCACAAGATCATCAGTCCACCTTGTGGGAGGCCTTCCCACGCTACGTCTTCCGGTATACGGTCGCCACTCCAGAACCTTTCGGCCCCAACGACCATCTGTTTTGCAAGCAATGTGCCCTGCCCATTGCCACTTAAATTTGGCAATTCTTCGAGCTATGTCGGTTACCTTGGTTCTCCTGCGGATCTCTTCATCTCTTATTCGATCACGTAGGGAAACTCCAAGCATAGCCCTCTCCATTGCCCTTTGGGTGAGTTGTAGCCTTCTAATAAGGCCCATTGTAAGTGTTCACGTTTCATTGTCATAGGTCATCACTGGCAACACGCACTAAAGCTGCAGTGAAGCTTGTGGCTAAGTAATAACAGCCACATGGGTCGATCGACCAGGTTAAGCTGGATGGGTGACCATCTTTACATACCAAGACCCCTCCCTGCCTCGGAAAGCACGTTAAGCCATTGGTCCCGGCTGCCATTCGTGGATCTTTGACAGTCGTTACGGCTCGAAAGTCTGACATCCAGTCTTACCAAGGGGATCGTGTTACCCAGTTACTGAGTGTGGAGGTTAGATAGGCTCCATGTAAAATACTGGTATTCACTTGCGTCCGGTTAGACTGGAAGCCGACCATAATAATTGCTGTACATCGCACTGGCCCCCACAGAGTAGGCAATTCGTTTATGGGTCAATGTATACGCTTTTACAACAAACTTCTCATTGAACTTCGAAACTTACCCATTAAACGATTTAAAAGCCGTATTAAAACCAAACTTTGTAAAAAGGGTACTATAAAATATCTGATTATTCAGAAGACAAAAAAGCTTGGGATTGAGCTGCTCGCTCTGCTAAGACTTGTGATAAAACCGGAAAACTTGACATTTTAATAATTATATAACGTTTTATATACATGACTAAATATGATATACAAAATGACATGAATATATACTTTGAAAATTATTACACATATTACTTTAATTATTGTGAATGTGAGCACTATGTGGTTCATTTGTTTCCTATTAGATTCTCTTTTTTTTTCTCTTTCTCACTTTGTTTTAATGATGGTCTGGTATTTTGTGTACTTTATGCGGCCTACCCAAATCTCCTTTCTTTGGTATTGTTCGTCGAGTGGTTGAGCTCCTTAAATCCTGAGTTTGAGCTACACGATTACTGACAAATGCTTGCACTGAGTGGACAGGTCCACTCAAAATTGTGTGGTTCTTTCCTCAAAAGACCATTTCAGACATGGATCTACATGGTCTTCACATGATCTGACCAAGATTATGTCTGGATTTTAAAAGAGGCTTTGACCCCTGAGTTTGTTTCGCCATTTCTTCTCAGGGGTAGTCAGATAGGAAATGTCGACTCCATCTAGCTTATTTTTTAATATGACGTGTAAAAGTGTTTCCGATATCCTATTTACAGAATAAATTATTTCATTTCATTTCAATATTGTTGGGAAAACGCTAGGCAGATGAGGATGTAACATTAAAGAGAGTTATTAGAGGTAAATGTAATTTCTCAATTGTTAGAACCTGGGAGTCTTCAAGATCTCGTTAATAGCTGACTTCTAGGCAAGCGTGCACTATCGTTAACTGGTCAAATTATAAATATTATTTTTACATACATAATTATACATAAACCCAGGCTGGCGATTCACTTTGTGTAAACAATTATATCACCACTGCTCTCAAAACAGTATAATGAAGGAAAATATCGTGGGAAAACCGGCATGTCCTAAAACCAAAAATTCGAAAACATGGGACATCTACCGACCCATAATAAGATGGTTAATATATAAGAATATATAAGCAACGAAAATAAATGACGACTACAGATTATTACAGCTACGAGAACAAGATCACAACAACAAGTAATGTTCCTTCACGAATCTCATATTTACAGGTAACGATTGCGCTGATAGAATGTCACTTTGTCACACAGTACTTATGCAGAGAGCCTGCCTCTGGATATATTTACTCTAAACTCGTCATCAAACAAACTTAGCCAACAAGCTATAACGTACCTACCACTGTTTAATAAATCATTCCTCCAAATATTACAATTACAAATCAACGAGCCACCCCTATTAGCGGACTGTCACTCAGAACTTTAGTTGTCACCCAACACCTGTACCCAATTATGCTAACTATCCATCCGAACACCAATATCCGGTTGTAATCCACATTAAACCAGTTTAATGCAGTTCCAACCGGTTAACCGGTGTTCCCGCGGGCGTTTTCGATAAGCGTACTACCCGTAAAATGGTTATTAGTTGAATTATTACGTTTTAATGGTAGTTCCACTGCTAGGTTTAGGACAATAATAGTAATAAATTAATTGTTTATAATATTATTTGAATGGTCGGGATTATTATTATGGCTGTTTCGGTTAAATAGGCCGGGAATTGAGGGGGATTAATACATTATTTTAGTTTTAAAGCGTTTTTAGTTAATTGCGAATTAATACCGTGAATTTAGGCATAGGTAGGTACTTCATTACCAAATCCCAACAAAGCGCAGTTTTTTTATGCACTGTCTCTCATTTGACAGTACAACACAACAGTATTCTATAATAAAATTTGTTCGACAGCACTTTGACCTGTTTAAAAAGGCTTTAGACCCTCGAAAAGTAAAAGATCCAAATAGAATAGTTCTGCCTCGGGCACCAAGAACTTCTCTGTATAAAACTACGATGCTGGAAAAGCAATTTTATTCAATAAATAAAATTTTAAATAATGTTAAATATATAATCTTTTTTAAATTAATGTGACGATAATTAATATTGAATGTATTGTTAAATTTATGAATAACAGAGACTAGCATTTAAAGCATGCCATTGGACATAAATATTATACTCTAGCATTAAATACAGTGTAATGTTTTGCATGTCAAATGTCTAACTATACAACCTCACAGGACTACATTACTAACATCAATAGGGTAGGCCTTTAGTGTGGGACCCAACTTGTGTCGATACTCATGCGCCATCCCATCTTCCTGGCTCGGCGTGCTGTGCTGGCGCTGCTGCTGCGGCTGCTGCAACCTTAAGCGACGAAAGTATAGTAACCTTATCGGTAACTTATATTTTCGAGCCATTTGGGGTTGAAACCCTCGGGCCGTGGGGTCCCAGTGCTCATGTTTTGTTCAGTGAAATCTCCAAAAGGCTGGTTGATACTTCCCGTGACCCAAGGGCTGCCATTTACCTTGGCCAGAGGCTAAACATTGCCATACAACGTGGCAATGCCGTGAGTCTCTTGGGTACATTACCAGTCGACAGCGATGCGGAGGAATTTTTCGACGCCATATTTTAGTTTATTTTGTTATTAGTTTTATTTAGTTTAGGTTATTTTATTTTTATTAACTCGATTTAGTTACCACCTAATTTCACATTATGGTAAAGCAATAAATACTAACATCATAAACAACAAATTTGAGTTATTCAGTTCTCCACCTACACCGACGATATGCACAGTATACATTATAGCTCACGGAAAGCGTTCGGTGACGATAACGCGACTTCCATGGTTTTTGTTTACCCAAAAAGTGCTCAAAGCGCCTAAAGAACTTTCACTTAAAAAAAAATTTGTATGTCGCCATGATTAATATGTAAACCCATGCCAAATTACAGCTTTCTAGTACTAACAGTCTCTGAGCTAAGCCGCGGACAGACAGACAGACAGACATGGCGAAACTATAAGGGTTCCTTGTTGACTACGGAAACCTAAAAAGCCAAGTCCAGTGATTGATCGATTGAGTGAACGACAGAATTCGCAAAATAAAGAACTTACCCTGTACGTAGTAGACTACAATAGCACCAGTGATGCTCAAACTAGAGTGATATCATTTCTTTGAAAGTGATGTGCTCTAAAATATCCACTCAAAGCGAAATTAGTCTGTCCTCACATGGACGAAGCGCCTTAGTTTTTAGTCATATATCAAGACTTGGCACTTTAGCAGGACATTTCCTAGGCCTGACAGTTCTCTATTAAGTTAACTTCAAACCAGATACCATCATGACAGGTTTGATTGAGTAAGATGTTATGATTAAAGTGTCCAGTTACGAAAACTGTCGAATAAACGAAAATTGATCTTAACACCGTTGACATTTCCAAAGAACATTTCCATGTTCATCACAGTCAAAATAACAAATTCATGAAACAAATAAATTAAATCTTATACTGAAAAGGTCATGGCCCATCAAACAATCAATTAACAAACCACTCATCAACTGCCTTTCAAAATATTTACAGCAAATAATATTCCATCTTCACCAAAAACCATAATAAGTATTATAACGAGCGTGATAATCGCTCAAATAATCTACAATGATATAATTTAAAGGTACAAAGTAATTAACATTTAATTCCGTACCTTTCTTCACCGGTTCGGGGCGGACGTAACAGGATCTAACCAGTTACGACCGGACATAATCCGGTTATAACTGGCTAATTATCTGAGGATAAATAAGAGGGAATAGAAATATTTGGTACGGGCTTTTATTATTTTCCTTAGAAAATAATAATATAGTATAAGAGGTAACTTTTGCCTATAGTCAATACAGGCAATCAGATTTTATACTTAGGAAATACTCAGTAGCTTTTTTGTTTTTTTTATTTTTTATTACTGGTTGGGCCTGCTCTTGACTCGATCTCGCCTGATTGAAAGCGATGGATGAGGTCTATGATGGAAAGAGCGTGCCCAGAGGTTGCCTGTTCACTCTTGTTTTAAAGGAAGACGGGTTATATCTAGAAGGGAACACAGACGCTGGCAGAGAGTTCTACACTTTGGCTGTGCGCATAATAAATGTGGAGGAGAAGCGCTGAGTACGACTGGACGGGATATCAACCAAGTGCGCATGGTACCCTGCAGAACATCTGGTAGTCTGGTAATTAAAGGGCGATGAAGGGATCAGGTTGTGGAGCTCCTGCGAACACTCTCTGAAGTACAGTCTGTAGAAGACCGACAGGCAATTCCTTTTTTTTTTGTAACTGTTTGGATCCTGGATTTATGGCAATTGCCATTGGCTCGCTTCCTAATACAAGGGACTTGAGCATAGCTGCCATATTTTGTGAGTGCCCGCACCTCCGCAAACTCCTTCGTGAAATAAGTACAGGCGCTATGTTAATTTCCTCTAGAATCTTCAATACACTCGTAAGGCATTCCGAAATTGGACAATGAACAGTGATGGGATGACTTACAGGTTATAAGGTCATGAGTTCAAACCCAAGAGGAATGCACTTTACTTTTTCCTGCTCTCATATCAGTGAGGATTCATGCCTTTTGCAGAGAGATGTTCTAAGACCTCCCAGGAACATTACACATAAGAATAACATTATTAACATAACATTAAGCAGTTTCCTGGAAAAGAAAAAGTAAATTAAAATTAGTAGTTCTAGTATTAGAAAAAACCGGCTAAGTGCGTGTTGAACCACGCACAATGAAGGGTTCCGTAGTTGGGACGATTTATCGCAAGAACAAACTTAAAATTGTAGTTTAAAAACACATTGCAGAACATGTTTTTCAACTGCAAATTTAAGCTGGTCGACTATTACTCGGTAACTCGTAAAGTCTACTTAGCTGTGATGGTTTTCCTTTTAACTTCGTTATATACACTACTGCTGTGAATTTTTTCATATAATTATCCACATACAACCATTTAGCTGGCAGGGGGGAGACACAGGACTCTAACCAAAATTCACACTATTAAGCTTAATATTACGCAAACAGATCCGTGAATTGAAAAACGATTTTCAAATACCCACATTATTTTTTAAAGAAAGAAAGAAAATAAAAAGTATTTATTGTGACTCGCACAGGAAGATCACAAACACAAATTAAAGACACAATTATAAAAGCATAAAAAATACAATTATATACCTAATAAGAAAATCTAGACTTTGTGCTACTACTGACAAATTCCGGATGGAAAAACCCAATAACACAACACACACGCGAACGTTAACGTAAACTCAGCACAAATACATTCTTAAATAAGACACAAAGTTTGTCATAATTCGTTTTTCAAAACATCCCCTCAAAAGATGCTCATTCTTATGACAGAAAAAAAAAGGGTTACAGTAAGTATATGAGGTTTTTGAGAATAAGTTCCAAACAAGGGAATGAGGGGTAATTAAGTTTTTACGGGTGAATTTTACTGCGTGCCTTGAATAACTCAAAAGTTTTTATTATTAAGGTTTTGAATTACTCAAAAGTACTCGTATTTTTAATCCCGGTCATAGAGTACTTTCAATCCCGGTAGTACGTTCCCGTTGGATTTGTTCCAACATCCACGCGAGCGAAGCCGCGGGCAAAAGCTAGTAGGTCATAAAAATATTTGTGCCATGCGGCAATCGAATCCGTGACACGCAGCGCAGCAGTCAATAATGAGATGATTATTTAATTGTGTCAAGGAAGAATGTAAAAAATAAAACATCATTATTTGGGAGCTGTTAATAGACACTTACATACCTAATTAAGCCGTTAATGAGTTACCAGGGAAGCCACATGTGCAGAAGGAATTATTGCCAAACTTCCCTGTCTTCGACGTAGTAATCTTATTATGCTTTTTTGATGTGGGTTTTGAACTTTCCATCGCTAAGTTCTGTAACTGACTTTGTTAACTTGTTATAAAAGCGGATACTGTTTATAAGAAATTGCTTGCTTGTTTTAGTTAATCTAAATTTGGGTATCACGATCTCATATCTACTGCATGTATTTCTGTTATGGAAATCGCAAGTTCTAAGTTTTTGCGAACATACAAAATACTTTTTAAGATATCTATATGTATACGCTGATTATGTGTTATATGTTATGTGTAAGCAAAATGAAACACTTCCAAAACCACGCCCGAAAAGTACACCAAACAACCCGCTTTGAAAATAAATTATTTACGATAGTAAAATTAATTAACGGCATACATTATGGCTTCACATTTTATTACAAAACTGTTCAACGATTAAAATAAGCCCTCAGTTTCATATTTATCAATATTGTGGATATTCATGTTACAAAGCAAGTATTATTATATTCAAAGTCATGTATGAATGACAGATGGGTATGAATCTACTATTATCACTACTGCATTAAAAACATCTTCTCTTAAAGAGAACGGACGCGCATTAATTGCCACGCTTTCTCACTGCGTGTAGGCAATTTCAGGGTTTCCTTACGATAATTTCCTTTGCCATAATGGTTCGTGGATCGAACAAGGGGATTGGTGACCATCCATTAGGCCTCGGTCTCGAAGTCAGCGACTGCGGGATGAGAGCGGCGGCGGCGCGGGGAGCGGCGCGGTAAAAGCAGACCCCGTCTCGTCAAATCGCCCGGCGCTAAAGCGGCGTAGTATTGTGGTACTGGAGAAGAATGCTTGGGATCTCATGGACAGAATTCCGCACAAACGTGCACTAGTACAGTCTCGAATACTGAAGTTGTTTGGGCATGTCTCGAAACGGAATTATGACTCCATAGAGGGTCTAGTGGTGCAGGGCAGAGTAGAAGGAAATAGGCCACGCGGGAGGTCACCGATTAGGTGGACCGATCAGATTAAATCCGCAGTTGGAGGCCCTATTAGTGAATGCACCAGACTGTCATCTAACAGAACCAGATGGAGGGAGATCGTGAGGCGAGTTACGACAACACCTGCGATTGGACAAAGCTCATTGTGACCACGACCGCTCTGTCAAGAGCGAAGCGAAGAAGAAGAATTGTGTTATGAGAAATTTGTGTCTTTGTTCGCAACGAAATACGAGTATGTAAGCAGCGACGGCAACATCATTTTGATTAAAAACGTTATATGCACAACACTACGTCAATGCAGCTGCGCGGGCATCGGTAGACTGTTTAAAACCTACTCCCAAGGCACGCCAATAGATATTTCATATTGAAACACTAGCTCTGCCCGCGGCGTCGCCCGCGTGGATGTCAATACTTCCCAAGTTGAATCTGATTTTGTCCAGCAAATCCTCTTCTGCAAAATTGACTACTCATTTTCACCCCGTCAGGGGTAGTTTTGAAAAACCCTGATACCTGTTATTCTTTATTTTTGGTCGCAAGTATTTCTACAGAGTTTCAAGTTAATCGAACCGCGCGTTTAAATTCCTTCATACAAACTTTGACACCGCGCAATCTCACTTTGAGGGGTAATTTTGAAAAACTATTACAGGCAAGTATTTGTGCCAAGTTTCAAGTTAATCAACCAAATGAATAAGATTTTTCATACAAACTTTCATCCCCTATTTTATTCCCTTAGGGGTGGAATTTCCAAAAATCCTTTCTTAGTGCACCCCTAAACCTCATAAGGAACCTACGTGCCAAATTTGGAATCTCTAGACCCAGCGGTATGGGCTGTGCGTTGATATGTCAGTCAGTCACTCAGTCAGTTTCTCCTTTTATATTAGGTTAGAAGAAGAAGATTAAACATTCTTGATTTTTATTTGTTAACATTTTACATGATTATATCTATTTTATTGATAATTATTTATGTATTTCTGTATCTGCCCGTGACATCACAGCGGGCCCTATCAGAAAACCAGCGCTGCGTCACTTATTTTTAAATGTCGCAGCATCATGCTGAGATAGGAGCCTTTTGGCCTCATATAGGGACTCTGATTTCACTTTTTATTTTCTTATTCCAACATTTTATTTTTTATACTTTCATAATTGTGTGTTTAGTTTGTGATCTTCCTATGCGAATCACAATAAATACTTTTTCTTTCTTTCACATCAAAAGTCAAATCGGTACCTACTTGAAATAGTTCTAACACTTGAAATTGACGTAGGGTGTCAATTTCCTTAACAAATAATTTCCCTGACTGTACCTATAAAAGAAACCGGTTTTACCGTTAAGCATTCTCTGTTCACCCCCCAAAGAGAAAGGGGTGTTAAAATATAACTATAAATTATGCTTCGTTCACAATAAGAGTCTCATTTGCAGCGACGTATTCAGGCTTTAAAGGCGAATGATTTATGAACAATATGCCGCTTACAATGTGCTCAGTTACCTATATTTTTGGTTGAAGGGTTTATTTTCAGGGCAAGTAATTATCCTATGTAATGGTTATAATGATTTACTGTTTTAATGATGAAGTCTTGTGCAATTTAGTACTGACAAATAGCATATAATTGTTATGATCTAATCTAAACAAATGAATAAAATCAAACTAACTGTTTTTACTAAATGCATATTATGAAATTATAGACGGTAATTCCAACATAAACAATTTTTTTATTTTTTGTCTCCGAAGCGGCTGGACCGATTTTGACGGGATATTCACTGGAAGAAAGTTAATATTATAAGGAGTAAGTAACTGAGGCTAATTTTATTTTTGAAAATACTACACAGGCGTAGCCGCGGGCAGTAGCTAGTTCTTTTAAATAACCCAAAACCATGACAGCGATTTCTTCTACACTACTATTTTCTTTAAAAGAACCACAAGCCTGCAGGTAGGTTGTAGCACAATATTTTAGCAGCATATTGTAACAATAAATCATTTTCCATACATTAAGTTTAAACCCATTTAAATTGCTTACAAATGAGTAACATATATTATGAGCTGGAATATTTATCGTTTTTCTTGTCTTTATTTTAATATTGCAGTGAAAAGAGTTAACTTTTTAAATGTATTGTGGTGTAGTGGTAGTAAGTTCAGCAGCTGAACTCGGGGGTCGAGGGTCCCGACCTTTTACTCCATCATGGGGTCAAGGGTCACATCTTTTCCGCAAAATTTTAGACGCTCCAGTAACAGCATTTTGAGGGTTGTCTCATGCAACCTAGCCAGCCCAATATTTGTGCACTAGATTTCTGATCACCTTAGCGAGAACAAAAAAACCGGTCAATTGCGTGTCGGACCACGCACAATGAACGGTTCCGTAGTTGGGATGAATTTATCCCAAGAATAAACTAAACAGTTTAGTTGAAAAAAATGTTCTCCCATATTCATTTCAACTGCAAATATAAATGATAAATGATTTTATTTCTGTAAGTAGGTTTTCACAAAAACTTTTACACGTCAATCATATTTTAAAACTAGATGAGGTCGGCGTTTCGTATCTGACTACTCTGAGAAGAAAGACCGAAACAAACTCAGAGATCACAGTCTCTTTTAAAGTCCAGACATAATCTTGGTCAAATCTATAATCTATCTATAAGTTGGTTGACTATTTACTCATTAATTTGTAAAGCCTAATTAGCTGTGATAGTTTTCCTTTTACCTTCGTTATAATATAATACTGCTGTTTTTTCACATATCCAAGTACAACCATTTAGCTGGCAGGCGGGACCCACTTGACTCTAACAAAAATTAGCCCTTTAAAGTTTAATATTACGGAAACAGATCCCTGAATCGAAAAGTGGTTTTCACAGACCCACAATACTTTTGTCCGATCCAACGATACCCCACACAATGGGATAGACGAGAAAAAAAAAACATCTCCACTTTACGTGTAAACCTTTAGCTGCTTTCAGACTACGCTATAATATAAAGCATATAGTATATAACTCATAGCACAACAATATCGCGCACCATACATTGTTATGGACACATTCACACTGTACTGTACTATATATCATTGGATACGCACTATATGCTATATATTAAAGCGTAGTCTGAAAGCAGCTTAACACGTATCGTTTTATTATTATGCTTTATTAAAAAGAACAAGGTTCTTAATAATCAATTACAATCTAGCCTTTAAGACTAATAAGCACGTAAAGTATACAACCAACATTTTTTTTTCCAGATTTTATTTTACCATTTTTGGCGTGATTAATATGTATACCCATGCCAAATTACAGCTTTCTTGTACCCTAAGAGTCACTGAGCTAAGCAGCGGACAGACAGACATGGTGAAACGGTAAGGGTACTCCTCCTCTTCTTCCTGCCCTTGTCCCATGTTACTTGGGGTCGGCGCAACACGTTTTCTTTTACCATTCCCCCCTGTCAACCGTCACTCTATCACTCCACTCCCTTCTCTTTCATATCATTCCTCACACAATCCATCCATATTTTTTTGGGCCTTCCTCTCCCTCTCCATCCATACACATTTATCTTCATCACTCTCCTCGTCACATGCGTTTCCTCCCTCCTCATCACATGCCCATACCATGCCAAACGACGTCCTTTCAACTTTTCTGTCACCGGCGCCACTTTCAAACTTCCCCTTATATACTCATTTCTGACTTTATCCATTCTCGTCACTCCACACATCTATCTCAACATTCTCATCTCCGCTACATGCAATCTTTTTTCATCCGTCCTCTTCACGGCCCAGCATTCCAATCCATACAATACGACAGGCCTTATCACAGACTTGTAGATTTTCCCTTTTAATTTAAGGGGCATCCGTGGGTCGCAAGTTGTTCCTGTGACCTGTCGCCATTTCATCCATCAAACGGTAAGGGTACTACGGAACCCTAAAAATGACGAAACACTATGTTTTTTTAAGACTATGGGTACCTATTAAAAACATTATCGCAAATTAAAACATGGAGGTATGGCCTCCATGTTTTGATTTGTAAAGTTTTTAATGTTAACTATTTATTATTATTTTTGTATATTTTTATAAGTAATAATAACAAATATAAGCACAATTCAGTGGACTACTATCACAAACAAAAAATAAGAAAAGCAAAAGAACACTCCAAGTTGAGGGCTCAAAGGCAGACAGGCACACAATAAATAAGAACAAAAATCTCCATTCCCAAACAAGGCACACATCCAAGTAATTTAGCAGAGCATCATTTGAGAAAAATCAACACTTAAATTAACAAGAAAGTACCCAATTTTTATGCCCCATTTACCCCCTACGACCCCAAAGGAAATCCCCTAAATGGCAAGCATTAATTAATGGGGGCCGTAATGGCAGTTTCTCAGTGTTGCCAGACATAAATTTATTAATTAAGGCAAGTGTTCTTCGCGTTTTTTTGGGCAGGTAACACTGTGGGTTATTTGGGAATTAGTTTGTGTGTAATATTTTTTCCTTATGTTGGACTTAGGTCATTGTTGTTGTTAGTGTATTGGAATTAGGCTTTTGGTGTGCAAGTTACCATCCAAAACCTGAACCCTAATTGCGTTATTTTCTATCAATTACAGTCTGAATCATTTTGAAGGATATTTCTAATCCATTGTTTCATATGTTCCAAAAATTTGTCTGCACAACAACTGAGCCACTTTTTCCTAGCTAAAGCACTAGGAAGTGATGAAAGGCGGCCGTTTTGGGGGATTGTCTAATGTAAATTTGACGTTCAAAAAGTGCTGATTCTAAGCCATATTTAAGAGGCTACCGAGCGCACAGTGGCGCCCTCATCGTTATTTCGGTGATTTCTTTTATTTTAGAATGAAAATGCAGAAAATAAGCTCGTCAAGTTGTGCTTCACAAGACTATACGTTATTATTATTACAAACAGTAGTTTTAAATTTTTTAAATTGTTATGTTTTATTGTAATCATTAAAACGGAGCTTAGTGGCCACTATTTTCCGTTTATAACGTATAGTCTTGTGAAGCACAACTTGACGAGCTTATTTTCTGCATTTTAATTCTAAAATAAAAGATATCACCGAACAAACGATGAGGGCGCCACTGTGAGCTCGGTAGCCTCTTAAATGACTTGATTTTAAGGCGACGATAACCGACTTTTAATGATTTTATACTGAAGATCACGTCTAAACGAGTAGGTAGTGTTAATGATATGGAAAAAAATATATGTTGAATTAGAGCATTTTCTTAATAACTTATCATATGAATATTTTTGATTATGTTTATATTACATAGTGACATTAATTTGTAAAGTTATGTCTGACGCTGATAAAAAATTGAAAATCACGCAAAATCTATCAAGCGTATTTATCTGAAACTTTCACCTTTTTAAAGATAATTTAAGTATTGATGTTTTACTATACGTGTTTATTAAAATACCGTTTGTTTTATGTGTAATAAATTAGTAATGCGTCTTATTCGGGACAACGCTCCTGAATGGGCGAGTCCTATTACTGGCTGGACGTGCGAAGCGTTGCGTGAGCTCAGTACAGAACACGCAAGCTACATAGAAAAAAAATATTTAGCCTAACTACTTCGGCTATTTCAGGAATAATCAAAGTTTGACAAGACTTTACAAAAGTTAACTTGATTTAATAAAAGTGATACACAACAGCCAGCACAGGTTTTGGTTACATGTTGCATAAAGTTATGTGGTCACTTTTTTGTGTTACATGTTGACGAAAGTTTGGTTATGTATAAGTAAACATTTTTTTCAGTGTAACCACTCAAGGTCATTGGTATATATCTGGGCCTTGATTTTGAATTTGCATTAAATTGAAAGCCGACATTTAACAAATAAAGAAAAGGCTGTTACCAAAGAATCGTTTCATTTTCTTCCTGACCTCCGTATGTACCTACATACGTTAACCATATTTATAATTACATCATATCGGTTTAGTTACTAACAATCGGACAATTACTCGTGTGAACGTGGAGTGCAGATGACTAGCCCACGGTGTCTTGAGGTTAATGTACAGGGTGTGGCTTTTTTAAGAGTCCTTTTCAAATATTTTTTTGGGGAGTTTGCATTGGATCGATCTGCTGTCATAAAAGTAAATAAACGGATTTATTAATTATTAACTAGCTTTTGCCCGCAGCTCAGCCCGCGTGGCGGGTCGGTCATTGCTTCACTTTTCATTATTTTTACCTATTATGGTATAGTAATTTTATTCTAGTTAAGTGCATCGTCTTCACATTCGGTAATGTATACAAAATATTGTTAACATTTTAAAAGAGTTAGTATGGAGTTTCTTGCCCATTCTTCTCCATACGTAACTACCTTTTGGAAGGGGCAATTAGAATCGTTTTTTTTTTTTAAATAAAAGACATGACTTTGACTTTATGGATGTCGGTTATCGCATAAATAAGTAGCCTATGTCCTTCTTCATATCCTAGGCTATATCTCTGCCAAATTTCACGAGGACTGGTTCAGCGGTTTAGGCGTGAAAACGTAACAGACAGACAGACAGAGTTACTTTCACATTTATAATATTTGTATGGAAGTATGGATTTATTTATTTCTGGGATAGTAAACTGGGGCTACACAATGACATGCATTATTATACATAAACAGGGGAAAATACAAGTGTGCGCTTCCAATTATAGGAGACCACATCATTCATATAATATCCAGGTAGTGGGTAGGTACAGAAAAACTTCAAGATTATTAAGATTAAATGTAACTTCTCAAATACGGTAGGTATTTGAGAAGTTACATTTAATCTTAATAATCTTGAAGTTTTTGTGTGGTGAATTCATTGGCAATGGTTTTAATTTTATTCTGCTTAGCTTAACAACGCAATTGGTTTAATTTAAGTGCAGTTTTATTCCACAATGAATGTAGATTATAAGCTTTTTGCATCCATTGTCCAATCAAATTAAAGTTCGCAATAAATTAATAATATACATTGCCTCGAAACAATGATTGGCTGCATTATACTTTTTCTTTTATAGAATTGTATCAAATATTATTATGTTTATTGGTCTAGAGACTTTTGAAAAATGCTGATAATAGACTTAATACCAATAGAAACTCCAAAACTTAAAAAAAAAAATACTGAGCTTAGAGCCTTTTTAGTCTTGCACATGTCTATTTTCCATTATTTTGCTAATTTTAAATAATCTTTTTTTATTGTTTGTAGTTTCTGAGCATGTTTCTAAAAAAAAAAAAAACTTTCTTTTTTTCTTTCTTTCTTTCTTTCAAAAGTAATCAAAAAAGCAAGAAAAACACATTTAAATTAATTCCACCATCTCAAAGAAGGGTTACTTTTGACCCAACCTGTACACAATCGGGCGGCTATCTCCGTAACCCTACGCCCGCCGTCACAGTCCGTGGCCCAGTGTGGGACGATCCCACGCCTGCGTTGTTTTAATAACCCGTGGGTTACAGGGCACAGATTAATGACCACAGCTAGATGAGGGTTTTAAGAAAATATTGGGCGAAAACGGGGGTAACTGAAGGTTATAATTAAAATGTTTATTTGTGAGATTGAAAGAACATAGACCAGTATAACTACAATAATTATACATAAGCACTAGCTGTCCCGACAGACTTTGTTCTGTCAAAAGCTATAGTATAAACTCCACAACTCTACCCTACCCTACCTACCGTACCTACCCTACCTACCTACCTACCTACCTACCTACCTACCTACCTACCTACCTACCCTACCCTACCCTACCCTACCTACCCTACCCTACCCTACCTACCTACCTACCTACCTACCCTACCCTACCTACCCTACCCTACCTACCTACCTACCTACCCTACCCTACCCTACCTACCCTACCCTACCTACCTACCTACCTACCCTACCCTACCCTACCTACCTACCTAAAACTTAAAAAAATAATAATAGCATATGCATATAAAATTTCAGAAAAATCGGTCAAGCCGTTTCGGAGGAGTATAGTAACTAACATTGTGACACGAGAATTTTATATATAAGATAATAAAATCTAACAAGTTAAACGTTCAAAAAACTTACAAATATATCTGAAATCCTTACAATAAGCCCTTTCATTTGATATATCACACAGTATAGTTTGCAAAACTTAATTTTAAATTGATTGTCCCCAAAGTGACCCCCGTATTCAAAATTCATTGATTTGCGTTACCTAAACTTCCGAGTTTTGGTCTCAGAAGGTCATAAATGTGTATTAAATTTCAACCTAACCGGCCCAGTAGGTTCGGAGAAAATTGGCTATGATTGACAGACAGACAGACACACGAGTGATCCTATAAGGGTTTCGTCTTTCCCTTTTGAGTTACGGAACCCTAAAATACAGTTAAAAACAGCCGCAAAGTTCAATCGAGCAAGGATCGGTATCCCCGGTCGGTCCATGGATGGGTGAACATCCATTTCGTACCTAGACTTTGATTTTATGTGTTATTTATAGTTTATTTTTTTATTTTTTTATAATATTCAATTTTAGAGATTACATTCATATCGTTAATAGATAAAAATTCATAACAAAATAATTTAAATTAAAATGAAACGTGCAAAATTATAAATTATACAAATCATGACATTAGGTATTATGGAAAATATTGGTAACGTGTATAAGTAAATAATAATAGTGATTATGCTAATTGGAGCCTTTTTCGGGTAAAGGCCTCCAGAGAATGCCAATTTTCTCGATCTTTAGAGACATCTGTCCAGTCTTTTCCTGCGATTGCCTCTACTTCGTCTTTCCATCTTGCTTTCGGTCTACCTCTACGTCTATATCCGTGAGGGCCTCTCCATAATGTCGCTGTCTTCGTCCATCTCTCATCTGTATAGCGGGCCACGTGTCATGCCCATTTCCATTTTAAACTTCTAGCAAACGATAGAGCGTCTATTACTTGAGTTTTTTTTTGTGTGTCGTACTCTATCCTTTAGTTTGATATTTAGGGAACTGCGTTCTAGTGCTCTTTGACATGTTGCAAGTTTTCTACTGGTTGTGGAGTCAAATATCCACGTTTGGCATCCGTACGTAAGGCAGGGATGGCATGAGTCCATCACTTTCTTTTTCAATTGTAAATTCATGTTTGATTTCATTACCTCCTTGTAGGCCCAGATAGGCAGTAGCTCCATGTAAAATACTGGTATTCAGCTGCATCTGATTAGACTGGAAGCTGACGCCAACATAATTTTCAGTTTGAAAACTGTCCTTGAATCATATTCCTGTTACAAGACAATACTAGATAGTCTGTCGAGTCCCAAGTTTTCACAAAAGAATGCAAACTATATCAAATATGACGTACCTGACTCATATAACATATAAATCTAATTTTGCCGCTTCATGTAGCGTAGTATTAGTATCTATCGATGCATTGCTAGATGTAAATTTTATAACCAACTGAAAGTCGGTCATAGCGACCGATATGACACATATTTCTCTACGGTTATTTGTTTATTGCTGTAGGATTTTATGATTGCAAAGCATTTATTTCAATACGTACGGCACGGTTGGCGTAGTGGTTAAGCGATTGACTGCTGCGCTGCGTGTCGCTGGTTCGATTCCCGCACGGAACATATTTGTATGACCTACAAGTAGTTGTTCCGGGTCTGGCTGTTTGTGTATGTGAGTTTAAATGTTTGTAAACGCACCCACAATACATGAGAAATTCCTAGTGTGGGGCAAAGTTAAAAAAAAAAAAAAACTATTTTCAGGCTCTTTTGAACTGTCAAAGAGTTGGTCAGTTATTCAGAAAGAAGAATGAAGCTAATTGCCCATTACAAAACGTAGTTCTCTATGGAGAAGAACGAGCAAGAAACTCCATGGAGAGTGTTTTTTGAGTTTCTTGATCGTTTTTCTTCACAGAGATCTATGTTTTTAAATCAAGATATTACAAAATCCTGGATACATTATTCTTGTTGCTTCTATGTGTAAGAACAGTGTAAAAAATCGATTAAAATAAGCCCTGGCAGTTAACAGATGACCAGTCTCAACTGACGGCCGTTCACAAACATGACGCGTGGATCAGCACCATCCAGCTCAACCATTTTGTAGAGAACCGAATGATCCAACACACGCGCCACCATCAGTGAGACATTTAAGTGACATATCGCTCAACTGCCATGCTCTTTCAAGTCAACATACATCATAATAATATGATAAAAGGCTCCATGGTAAAAAAAAAAAAACTTCTAAATTATACAAAACCCATTACATAACATCACGCCCCGTTTCCCCAAAGGGTTTGGCTGAAGCTTACCCATAGTAGGTAAACGCACATTTCGCCAGATATGTTTAAGTCCCATGTAATATGGGGCGAGCCAAAAACTACTCAAGCAAAATCAATCAAATTGATATGGGACCACCGCCCGGGCGTCTTCTACCAAACGAAAAACGTAAGTCGGCCCAGGAATCGCTGAGAAATCGGTGTAAAGACATGATAAAAATCCGCAGAATCTGCTACTTTTTTTTGAAGTTGGTTAAAAATGTTCAGGTGCCCATAAGGAAAATTCAACGCGAATGCGAAAATCTATTGCAATTATTAGATTAGTCTCATCGCTACCCGGTATTTTTAAAAGCCTGGTTTAAGCTGCCTGTCCACTGAAGCGGAGAAGAAAGGAGAGGAACGGAGTTAAGATTCTATTGATTAATATTGGCACAGCTCCGCTCCTCTCCTCTCTTCTCCGCTCCAGTAGACAGGCAACCTCACACCGTGCGATTTAAGGCTTACGCACACCGGGACGGAACGGCAGAGGATTTTGCCACTAGTCAGCGCACACTAGCCGCTTAGATACTGTAGCATTCCGACGGCCTACCAAGATATCCCACGATGGGCCGAGCCATGCCGCGTCACGCCGAAGTATGATTAATTTTTCTTCCATGTTGCGACCATCTGTATCCTCAAAATAAACACGTGCGAAGTAGGTAGCGGTGCTCGCTCGCAGTGCCTCACCCTGCGGCATGTCACGCCGTCCTTCGGCGCGTCGTTGCATATCGCAGTGCGCTGCGGCATCCCACCGCGGGATCCCTTAGCGCGCTCTCCAATGCCGTGTCGAGAAATCCCATTAGATGCCACGGAATTAATTTAAAACATTGGTATTTATGTCGTATTCCTACAAGATAAGTTTGAATGTCCTTTAGTAAAAATTTAAATCCTCTGTCATTCCGTCCCGGTGTGCGTAGGCCTTTAATTGCAAGTGGCACGCAATGATCCTGAAACTCAATTAAAAGTTGTACTGCCTAAACAGTGTTTAGACGATGCAAGTCAGTTGTTGCTTACATTTTATTTAATGGCACAGATAATAAAGTCACGATGTATGAAGAATGAATGAAATGCACCGTTCCCAGCGTGGTTTAACCAGACTCGATTACTCGATTGAACCCAAAGATTCACACTAGCCCCTGGAGCCTCATGTTTCATGGTGTTACAGATACCATTGCTTAGCAAGGAGTAGACTGGGGGCGCGATTATGGTAAGGAAGACATGCCCATAGGATATGGAAGGATTATTAGAGCCGTACCTGAAGTGACAAATGGAGGGAACCTTATACGACATTGCCACCAGCTGCTTTCTCGTCTCTTCACTATGTCACTGCTATGTTGTGTTACACATTACTGTTTCCAAAGTCTTCATCTGAGGCCTTGCTACTACTTATCCGATTCAGGTTTCTTGTAAATCTCTTATCTCATATTCAGCCGTGTCCATTCAAAAATTTATTTCATTGTTGAAGTAAGTCATATAATGAGGATTTAAATTCGAGTAAGGTTGAAACAGAGTGGGTGACTTCTTTTCCCTTCTGGGAAGGGCAAGAGCTTCATTTCGAACACGATTGCTGAACTGTAAAAATAATATTATAACCACTGTTTTCCGCACAATTTTCGTGACTAGAACCGAATTGTTCAATCTCGGCATTGACTATTGACATAATCAAGTAATAATGACGAATTAATTTATCTAATTTAATTTAATTTATTAAATGTAATTATCTAATAGTCATTTCTAATAATGATTTGTAATTTTTAACTCCTAAAATACCTACTTAACATAACTTAATAATAATAATAGTACCTACCTAATGTTTACTTATTTATGACATGTAGTCACTATGGGTGAAATGTATTTGTATTTCTGTGTACCGTCTTATGCAATGCCTGAAATAAAAATGAATTGATTTTTTTTTTTAACTTGAATGTCATGATTTTGAATGAGATTTGACAAGATAGCACTCGAAAAAGTTTGTTACATAGATAACTAGCAAAGTGTTAAACATTACTTATTTCTGTTAACTCTATACGTATTCCATTTGAAATAAGACTAGTTGTGGTACCTACCCCACACAAATTCAAACACATACCTGCTATGTAAATAACAGTGACAAGAAGTCATTGTAACATCATCAATTCATTACATAGACTATACTCCGTTCGAAATAAGATTAGACAGATATATAAACTCTTTTTACAGTCCGTTCAACCGATTTTGACTTCTATTACGTTGGTGGCATGACAAATGGCAGCTGCAGTAAACAGCTGGTATTGTAACCACTATTTTGCTTTTAATGACATCCTTATGCCTACGGTATAGAAGTCAAAATCGGTTGAACGGACTGAATAAAAGTCTAAACTTATTTCAAATGGAGTAGGTATAACTAACTGGTATCGACCCCGACTTACGACTCCTCGTAAGTCGTGAGTTCGAACTCAGGCAGGCACTTAACTTTGTGTAATTAATTTCATCAACACTGCTGCAAAACGGTGTAGGAAAATCGTGAGGAAATCGGCATGTCCTAGAACCAAAAAATCGAAGACATGTGACATCCACCAACCCGCTCTAGACCCGCATGGTACATTATGGCCCACTATCTCACAGAGAGGCCTGTGTTCTATCAGTGGGAACATTATAGGCTAATTATGCTATGCTAAACAAAGAAAAAAGAAAACATGCTTGTATGATGAACATTACTACGTATGAGTGGGGATCAAACTCACGACACCCTCGCCTATCAGTCGGCACTTCAACTACTGATCTATTATCGACTCCCAAACTCACTTTTTCTACCACAAACAAGAACTATTCCCGTACCCATCGCACCAACATGAAAGCAATAAATAGCAGATCAGCTAGTAAAACTATAAATAAATAATAAGTAACAGTTTATAAACAACAAAGCCGTAACGTCAACTCAACGGTTTAGTTAAAGGAGCAGCCGGCAACGCAGGTGCCGACAATGGTGAGACGTGACTCATGTACACTGGTGGACGGGAAAAGGGATACTGTTGCTTAAGAAAGGTAATACTAGAAATTAAATGAAATGAAATTGTTTATTCAGTAAATAGGATTTTGGGATCACTTTTACACGTCATATCAAATAAAAAGCTAGATAGAGTTGACATTTCCTATCCGACTACCCCTGAGAAGAAATGGCGAAACAAACTCAGGGAGACTGACCTGACCATTGAATTTGTTTCGGTCTTTCTTCTCAGAGTAGTTGGATAGGCAACACCGACCTCATCTAGTTTTAAATAAATATTTTCGACTTGTGTTTTTATTTTTTAAACAATTTACATAAATAAATATCATTTATTTTATTTAACAAGAAAACGAGGGAGAAAAAGAAAATAAGATAAGACTTTGGGTGTGGTTTTATGAAACGTAATATTCAATTCAAAAATAATATGGTGATGTTTCATAACTAGTACACAGTAGATTTTAAAAGTTTTTTTTTTTTTTTTATAAATCAGAAAATTAATAATAGTCTGTGTAACTGTGTGTGCGCAGCTTATAGAACGAATCCCAAACGTCAGACGTCGTTCGTCCCAGACGTACGAAGGTTTTCGATACCGGAAAACAAATTATGGAACTCAAATGGAGCTGGGCAGGACACCTGGCAAGGCGTAGTAATCACAGATGGAGTAAGGTGATCAAGTGGCGTCCAAGGATTGCAAGACGAAGTGTAGGTCATCCGGTGGCGAAATGGGCGGACGACATTGTTACCATCGCGGGTAGAACCTGGATGAGGCTGACAGAGGAGCGTGGAGATCGGCCCATGAATAGAGAGACCTATGGTCAGCAATGGGTGAAGTCTGGCTGATGATGATGATGATGATGTGTTTAAGAGTGTAGGTTAAATAGCATCGAAGTAATATCTAAGGTAAGATAAGGTAGGTGTAACTTAAGTGGCAATGGGGAGGTCACATTGCTCGTAGAACAAATGGTCGCTGGGGTCGAAAAGTTCTGGAGGGGCGACCGCGTACTGGAAGACGTAACGATGGAAGACCTCCCACAAGGTGGACCGATGACCTTGTGAAGGCCGCAGGAATCCACTGAATGCGGGAAGCACATAACCGGTCGAAGTTGCGATGAAGTTGCGGTTGAAGTTGTCCTTGGGGGAGGCCTATGTCCAGCAGAGGACGTTTTTCGGCTGAAATGATGATGAATATCTAAGGTAATATAAAGCACACCCAAATTTAACTCGTAGACTTTATGATATAGGTGATATTTTTTGCAAAATTACCGTTCCTTAAATTTTTGCTAATTAATTTCTATTAAGCGTAACTTTTGAATGTGATAATAATAAATAGCTTTTCAAAAAACCTCTCCCTAAATTAAATGATCTTATAAATTACAAAATAACAAAATTTAAGTGACAAGAAAACCTTTTTTAATCACATATTTAATCGAATTCCATTTAAATGTAAATCAGAAGCTGTTTGTACTCCATATTATAAATTAATGAACATATTAATTCGGTGAGTACACCCGCTAACCTTTTTGCCAATTAATCATATTCACGCTACGACAAACAAATGGCTTTTTAATTGTTGGTGACAAAAATCTCACGTAAAAAGGGTTTTTTTATTTTGGCAGAGGTTTGAGGCATGAGGATTGAAAGATTTTTTCTATGAAAGTGGGCGTAGACAGACTAAATAGAACAATGGAAAGAAAAAATGGATTCACATAAACGAAATATGTATTAGCTTTGTTGTTTTTTCTTTAACAAATTTAAAGTAAATACAAATAACAAAGTAAAATATAGCTTGGGGAAAAAATATGTAACGTTTAATGAAAAGTTTAAACAATATATTTTTAAACATAAAAACCTATTACGAAAACCCACTCATAATGTCCTAAAATATCAACAAAGAAAATAAAACACACAATATTATTCAACAAAAACCTTTATTTTTAATTTAAAAAACCTTTTTACAGCATCCCAATTTCATTGACCGACAGTGTATGTCGCCACCTGTTCCCTTTGGGTATGTTTCAACACATAACGTCTGTATTCTATCGACTTCAAATTAAGTTACAATACATTGCTTCTTAGCTTCTATCATACAGAACATCTTCTGGAATACAATCGGCAATGGATATGAAATACTGCGAGAATTTACGATTTTTCTTAGTAAAGGGATATAGAAAAGATCAGTTGGTAGTAGCTACGTTTTTTTTTTTCTTTTAAGTTTCGAGTGTGGTTTTGAAATTCGTACTGAGGGGTAACCAATATTGGTAAGGAGGAAGTGTGGGTGAAATTATATGAAAGAAAGTGTAGCTACCTATTGGTTTGTTGTTAAAAACTGCTGAGTTGTTATTTTTAATTTTATTTTCCTAAGATCTCTGTTGATTAGTTACATGAAAGTTTCGAAAATCATTTAAATTTTGGCATTCTTGGAAATTCGATTATCTTCCACTGTGGCACATGAAGTAAGGTTGTTAAGGCGCTGCCCCGAGCAAAATTTTGCGATGGTTTGTTTTTCAGAGGCTAACTCATAAATTAAGAAAAATGAACTACATCTAAAAGCAAATTATTAATGTTCGATGTCCTAACATTGCATGTTCTTATTTGTTATGTGTTATAAATACATTCAAAATCTCCTTGTAAAAATATTACTAAAATTATTGATTGCATGCATCTTTTGCTTTAAGGTGACGTTCTATTCATTTGAGGATTACATTAATGAGTGGAGATCATTAAATGTTATTAATAATTCACATAAGTTTGTACGCACAATATTGAGAGATTTACCATGTTATATCAAGACCATAGACTTCTTTTAGGTTTTCCTGTAATCTATAAGTAAAGAACTATTTTGTTTTATTTTTTATTTTAGGCTCAGCAGTTTTGGAGATAACGGGATTGGTAAATTTTCATCTATTTTTTTAAATAACTTCAAAAGTATGTATTATAAATTAAAAATATATATATATATATATATATATGTCGCAGAAGGGAAGGTTTCTCTCATTATCATCAGCCATACTTCAACTACTGTGGGCGTACTGTGGGTAGTGTTGGTTATTGCGCAATAGAAAAACCGAATTAAACTCAAATAAAAAATCATTAACTCAATGAGTTAGAAGTTTAAAGATTACATAAGACAATCCCCCAAAACGCCCATCCCTTTACCACTTCCTAGTGCTTTAAAAACTCCCCAGCAGCACATCTGTCTGTTCAGTTAGAAGAACTTGATTCTATACAGTAATGGGTATGCAAAGTAATTAATATTGGAACACGACACAACTATACCGAACGCGCAACAGTTCCTTGACGGCTTCACTGCTTGACCGCCACCGATGAACTTCACTTGCCAACTGTGCGGCGATCACTTGCCGCCAGTCGAACGTTAGGCTGTGACTCCGTCATGCGCCGCTAGGCAGCGCTAGTGTCCCGATTAGTCAAGAATTGTTGGCGCTAACTACAATAACTCCATCGAACGCAACTAGATGACGCTGGCGTACCGGATACAACAGACTCGTCTCCGACATATATATATATATATATATTGAAATCCTTACAATATGACTTTATATTTGATATTTCACACGGTAGTTTGCAAACTTTTTTTTTTCTGATTGCCCTCCAAAGTGAACACGTATTCAAAATTCATTTATTTACGTAATACCTACGGCTAGTGATGTTATAAAATTCTGAAAAAAGATATATCTTATATAAGGATCTGGCGGACATGCAATTGATTTTAGTAACTTTAATTTAGGAACTTTAAAAAATTTATGTAACAACTCTGTAACAATATTCTGACAAATAAATGAACTATTACTATTACTCTATCATGATTAGATTAACTTTGCTGGATAGAAAAAGATTTCAAATTAACCCCTTTTCGTAATGTTTAATCAATCTCAAAGCTACAAAACAGACGTTTTTTTCTTATTTTTTGTAGAAATGAAAAGTTAGTAAGATTGTTTAGCACAATTCGCTGAGTTTGCCTTGATAAAATGATTTAAATAATTGCTGTTTAAATACCTACCAAATGCACGAGGCAACCACTTGCGACTTCGCGAGCCTTCTTCAGGCAGCTCGAGTTCCGGCCGGATCATACCGCCTTAATAATTTAGGGATGATTTATTAAAGTAGGTATTCTTGTTAAGTACTTCTTCAGATTCCAAGCCTGCCTCAATTTCAACATCAAATTCGGTTTCCGTTTTGTGAGAAGATATTCTTTTTGAAGCTCTCAGAACTTGACACTGATATTTAGAGACGCTAAAATCAAGTTATTGGAAACAAAACACTCAAATCTATACCATTTTCTTTAGTACCTTTACAATATATACACCGTACCAAACGGTAACCATAGAATTGCTTATCTATCCGGTGTGCTAGCATTCCTACCATAACATCACGGGAAATAATCCCCTAATGAAACGTTAAAACGCTTATTACTGCTTCCTTTGACAAAGAATGCGGCAGTCCATAATAATGGGTCTGTTTTGCAGAAATAAAAGGGTTTTTGAACCGGTTTTCATTGCCGTTTTGATAGTGATAACCACAATAGACGCATGTTTACTAGATAGATTGATGTTAGGTAGGGGCTTGTTGGTAGGTAAAAACAGTCGCATAGGTTGATCGAACAGGTTAAGCTACACTTGCCGCGGTTGGTCCGTGGATGGGAGACCATCCCGTGCCTCAGAAAGAACGTCATATTCGTCGGGCCCTATCAGAATACAAACACTACGGTATTTATTTTTTAAATATCGCAGCATTATGCTGAGATAGTGGCTTTTTTGGCCTCGCACAGGTCTTTTCCTATTATGTTTTTTGTTGTTGTTTACAATGTATTTTTTTTTTAGTTTGAAATGCTCATTTTTTATTTTAAAACTGTATTTCTTGTGCTTGTCCCAAATAAAATATTTTTCTTTTCTTTTCTTGTGTGTGTGTTTTTTATATGATTTCATTTGATTTATTTTATATGATTTTAAATGTTTGGCAATGGGTGTTATTTAGGTAACTAAAATAAATGAAATTATTATTATTACATTATATTTATATTTTTGTTCTGTTATTCGGGGCGGAAACAACTCCCAACAAATCAAAGATCATAAAAATCGGTCTAGCTGTTCTTGAGTTTTATATGGTGTAACTAACCCGACTTTGATTGTTAATAAAAATTATTAAAAATATAGTTAACATTTTAAAATAGTGTGTAGTTTCTTGCTCATTCTTCTACAAACGTAACTACCTTTTAGAAAGTGCAACTAGAATCAATCTAAATCAAAATCATGTTTATTTTTGTATGTATATATATAATATATATATATATATATATGGATAAGTATCTATATGCTTTATATATGTATGTATTTATTGTATATGTAAATGGTACACCAGTGACTACCTGCAGTATTGTCTCTCCTTCTACTTTTGATCCATCCAAAGGTTGTCTTTAGAAGATCGCTTTTAGCGATACGACCGCCCATTGTGACACCCTATGTAACATTCATCATTTCTACATTTATATCTGTAATTTTTATGGTGTACATAATAAAGAGTATTCTATTTATCTATCAATTCATTTTTTTTTTGTAAATTTTTACGTTCAATAGCGGCTTATATGTACCTATTTGAAATAAATGATTAGTCTTGGTCCCCACTGCAGAGCAAAGGCATCTTTTCATACAGAGAAGGATCTATCATTGCTCTCTGCGTGTAGTCCGCGTTCACAATTTATCAGATTTCTTTCTTTCTTTATATTTCCCTTCATCCGCAGTAGGTACATTATATTGGTAGTAAAATGTGAATGACATATTTTTCCTTATCAAATTTTCCTTTCAACCTGAAATGAAATGATTTAGAGATTGACATCGCTTATCTGTGATTGGGATGTTGTTACTTTTTCTGAACCAAAAAGTTGTTTTTTTTTTTTTTTTCGAAAATTTATATTAATTTTATTTTCTGCAGTGTTATTAAACATTAAACTCCAAACTTTCCATATTTTTTTCTTAATAGGTACCCACATAAATCTCAATAATGTCGAAAGTTTTTTCATAAAACTTGCTGGATGATCAATTACTACCTACCCTTTTAGTTAAAACAGTCGTTAAAATATCGTATAGCTCAATATTTTTGAAAAATGTTTTTATTTAATATTGTTTTAATACACTTGCCTGCAGATGATCCCTTTGCATAGTAGTAATCTGTATTATGTATAGTTATATAAGAAAACATATTAAATAATAGATAGGATATAGAAAAAGAGGCTAAAAGTCACCCAAAGGGCAATGCAGGTCAATCGTCGAATCCGACTCGGCTGAGCAGCGTTCGGGAAGCTAAGCAATATCTTCTCGTCCCACATACCGCAGTATCTCAAGACGAAAGTCTTTGCGCGTGTTGCCAGTGATGACATATGGCACTGAAACGTGGTCGCTCACAATGGGCCTTATTAGAAGGCTAAAAGTCACCCAAAGGGCAATGGAGAGAGGTATGCTTGGAGTTTCCCTACGTGATCGAATCAGAAATGAAGATATCCGCAGGAGAACCAAGGTAACCGAAATAGCTCGAAGAATTGCCAAACTTAAGTGGCAATGGGCAGGGCACATCGCAGAACAGATGGCCGTTGGGGCCGAAAGGTTTTGGAGTGGCGACCGCGTACCGGAAGACGTAGAATTGGAAGGTCTCCCACAAGGTGGACTAAAGACCTTGTAAATGCCGCAGGAATCCGCTGCATGCGGGAAGCACGGAACCGGTCGAAGTGGTGATGCTTAGGGGAGGCCTATGTCCAGCAGTGGACGTTTTTCGGCTGAAATGATGATGATGATGATGATGATATAAGAAAGAAAAAATACAAACAGTAAAAAAGGAGCATTTAAAACTAATAAAATTTACATTGTAAACCACAACAAAAAATATAATAGAAAAAGACCTGTGCGAGACCAAAAAGGCTCCTATCTCAGCATAATGCTGAGATATTTTAAAAATAAATACCGCAGCGCTGGTATTTTGATAAGGGTCTATATAACATACATACATACATACATAAACTCACGCTTTCTTCCCAAGGGGGTAGGCAGAAACTATAGAACGCCACCTGCTACGCTCCTTACATACTTCTTTTGCTTCGTATACATTCATGCATCTGGTCATACATGCACGTCGGTTGCGAGTGCTACGCACCTGAACTTTCTGAAGAACATCACCAATTAGGACACTATTATGTTCTCCTAGAGCTTCCTCCCCTCCCGGCCTTTCCACTCACATCTCCATAGAAGTCAAAATCGGTTGAACGGACTGTAAAAATGGTTTATTTAAATAAATTAAATGTCTAATCTTATTTCAAATGGAGTATAAGTGGGAAAAATACGTATTATTGAAGCTAACTGAAAAACTATCCAAGCAAAGTTAATTAAATGTATATGAGACCACCGCGCAAGCTTTCTCTACCACACGAAAAAAAAAAATACAAAATCGGTCCGCAATTGACGGAGAAAACACATGAAAAAAAAAAAAAAGATTCCGGCAAATTGAGAACCTTCTCCTTATTTTGAAGTCGGTTAAAAAGAAAACCAAATACGATGCCTTTTGTGATGCAAAGTCGTCGGTGGTCACATATTATAAGGTGCAAACAAGCCTCAGAAAGCACGTTAAGCCATTGGTCCCAGCTGTCATTCGCAGATCTTTGACAGTCTGACAACCAATCTTACCAAGGGGTATCGAATTAGCCGGTAAACGGTTTGAGGAGGTTAAATATTTAGCTGCTTCCGGTTAGACTGGAAGCTGACCTGAACATAGTTGCGAAAAGGCTAGGCAAATTATGAAATAGCTTGTTTGCGATCCAATAAACAAAACTTTGATTCAATTATATATAAAAAAAACTCAATTTTCCCGAAAAACATTTTCCACTAGCTCGATAACTTGTTCGTAAAATAATAAAATGCAGCCAGTTGTTAAATTAAATTATCTTTATCAATATTCATATTTTAAATGGCGGTAAACTCTATCGGTAATTATGTAAATAGTGACCCGTTGCATGTGTGACCTTTGCGACCGGTTGGCCGTTGTTTTTATATGGTGATTACATGATGATATCGTCTGTGGGTCCGATTGGAACCTGGGTAGGACCTTATTACAGGTTTGGATGGTTACGTGTTTTCAATGTAAATAGAATTTGCATATGACTTTGCTCAGAAACGACTACTTAATGCCCGGTTTCTGGAGCCTTCAAATAAACTTTCATTAGTAGTAATAATTTACAAACTTATCAATTTTATCAAAGTTCTTTATCTGTGTTCAGAAACGTAGTGTGGCCAGATCCAATAGCAGTACCGGATAGATAACCTTCATAAAAAACTAAGAAGTTAAGAAGAAAAAGTATTTATTGGGACTCGTACAGGAAGATGAAATTTTTAACTAAACACACTCAGCAATAAAAAATAAAAAAACAAAAGTAAAATAAAAATTAGGTTAATTTTGCAGTAGGAAATGTTAATGATATTAACGATGAATTTTAATTTTTTTGAGCAGTTTTGAGCTTTACAAAATGTCCCAGATTAAAACGAAATAGGTTTGCAAAAAAAAAAAAGTTTTTATTGGGACTCGTACAGAAAGATCACACTTTTAACTAAACACACTCATAGCAACAATAATAAAAATAAAAATGAAGGTAAAATGAAAACAGAAAGTCCTTATACGGGGCCAAATGGCTCCCATCTCAGCATGATGCATGCGTCATTTAAAAATAATAAGTGTCACAGCGCTGGTTAGGGCCCGCTCTGCTTTCTCGGACAAACGCAGTTTTTTTTTTTTTATAAAAAAAATTATGTGTGAAATTACATAAAATGAAATATTTATTTATTAAAAATCATTGTAATCCGCGTATGACGTAGTGTCTTTGTCATCATCATAGTTTCACGTCTATATTCCCCGAAGTACATTCAGCTGCTGCAATTAGCTAACCCCCCTTCCATAAATGGTTGAAATTTTTTAGAATGCCAATCGATAGAATTTTATAATTCTTAATTTTATTTAAATACCTATAGATACGAAATCTACCCAAAACTAGAAAAATATGAAAATTATACGATTTGTTAGTAAATAAACCTCAACCATTTGTGCAAGGGGGGGTCAGCTAATTGCAGTAACTGACTGTACTTCGGGGAAAATAGGCGTGAAACTATGATGATGACACAGACACTAAAGGCATACGCGGATTACAATGATTTTTATTAAAGGTTTTTGTATTTTTTTTTATAATTTAATTTAATTTAATAATTAAATTTACATTGATGTATTTAATTTTAATTATAATATGTACAAGTATATAAAAAGGGAGGGGAAAGAATCAAAGGGCATCAAAAAATTCGTCCGCATCGCTGTCAACAGGAAAAGTGTTTTTTTTTATTAAATAAATATTTTATTTTATGTAATTTCACACATAACTATTTTTTTTTTCTTGATCTGTCCTTGACATCACAACGGGCCCTATCAGAATACCAGGTTTGTGACACTTTGTTCAACAATAAGATCGATGACGCGACTGCTCTAGCTCGCTGTTCCTTGTTCGCTCCGGACTGGCTGCGTCGCTCGCGCGCCTGTGCCTCGTGGTGCCTGTTCGCGGCACTGCCAGTGCGTACCCATACTGCTCAATATGCTCCCACAACCAAGCGATCAATCTGCTGAACGCCCTGATTGCTCAGGAGCCGGATGTTGACATATTTATGTATTGCAGTAAATCTCAATATTAATGTTTCCATGAAATTTTGTTGTTGGCTTGCTGCGCGCTTTGGTGTTTACTGTAAGTGCAGTAGGCAACTGTTAATAGATAAATAAGTAGGCAGATTTCGCCAGTAATGTTTAAGTCCCATGAAGGTAACAGGAGGGCGATATAAACTTCATAGGTACAAATGTACAATACAGAAATCGGGCTGTAATTGATTCGTGTTTTTAAATCTTAGCCAAAATCGGCAAAGGGGCTGATCGTCCAGGATTTGCCAAACGTACCTTTTTTTACCTAAGTATCACATAATTTATAATAAAAATAAGAATAATTTATCGGTCCATAACTACAAAATAAATTTCAAAAATTATTTAACATTGTATGCTTACTGTAACTGTAAATAGTTATTTGAACAGTGGTCCCTAAGCTAAGCAGCGCCTGTATCTTGGAGGCCTTGTGTATTTGCGTTATCTTAAAAAGTATTCGAAACATGTTTGCGGTAACTTAAATTTTATTTCGGGATGTTTGATAATGGACAGCTTAATTAAATAAGGGAAGTGAACATGAAGGAAATATAAGAATGAAGTTCCATCTAGATCTAAAATTATACATTTCAGTCTCCGTGTTCAAATTGAGTCACAAAAAAAAAAAAAAACAACTTTTGAAAAAGTAACATTAATTTTCTTAGAAATCAATACCAATCTATCAATCAACATTGAAGTGAATAACATAGATACCATTTATACACACCATAAAATACGTTTAAATTGAATAAACAACTAAATCGTGGGATAAAACTACGTCTTCAATACAAATCAATATACAAGACTTATTTATCTACCAATAAAAAATATCGCTGTAGTAAAACTGTTCATCTGTAAACAAAACTCACGCTTGACCAATTTCCGAGGTGCGAATCAAAGAAAAAATAGCAACAAACATACATGCAAATATATGTAAATGTCAATAACATTGTATAAGAACTAGTTTCTTCATGGGAAATAGATTTAGATTATAATATGATTCTGAGAATCTTTGAAATACGTTTATGAATCAGCTTTTTGATGACGAAGAAAATTTTAAACTTTAGTTTCTAGGAAAGAATGACAAAGTAGAGTTCAAACGTTATTTTGGTCTTCTATTGCATCATATTGGATGGCAGTAAGTTCTTCCTATCTTTTTGACTACTATTGCTCTGTGTTATTGGGTTTTTCCAGCAGGAACTTCTCGGAGTCTGGATTTATGTCCGGTTGATGGCAACAGGCTTGCCCCCTATTTCTTCTTCTTCTTCGTCATTACCTCAATGCTGAGGATCGAGACCACATACGACGCGTCTCCAAGTTATGCGGTCTTCTGCAATGTGGACCGCTCGGTAAATGCTGCCTCCAACAGCCCTCTTGATCGCCTCTGACCATCTTGCCGGTGCCCTGCCTTGAGAGCGTTTTGCTTTTACCCGGCCCAGTATCATAAACCTTTCCAGACCATGCTTAGGTTAGGTTAGGTAGGAAAACTATCCCCCCCCCCCGGTGGGTTCCCGCATTGTCGAGGCGGGTGGGCTCAGTAGCCGTGGCTTGGAGGGCCACGGTGAAGCTAAGAGGAACCCGAGGAGGGGGCCGCTTGTCAGGGCTTTTGCGGCTAAGCCGACGACGTAGCGGCCGTAGGTTGCGGTGCCGCTTTGGCGACATCGCAACTGAGGCGGGCCGCGATGTCGAATGGGCGGCATCGCGGCTGAGTGTGGGAGGCCGCGGCGGGAGAGGAGTGCCGGTATTGCGGTGAGCCGTTCTCCCTACCTTCCGCGGCCTTGACGGGGTCGCCACCGATGAATGGCGGACGCGGTGGGGCCGCAGAGGAAGAGGAGTGTCGGTATTGCGTTGGCCGCTCTCCCTATCCTCTGCGGCCGAAAAGTGGTAGGCGGCGGGGCCACTAACCTGACCCGTCGCGGTGGGACCAGTGGCGCCTGGACGCGGGGTCGTCTGGCGCGAGGTCCCAAGTGGAGGCCAGCAGGCAACGGGTGCGGGGGCACCCTTGCCTGTATTGCACAGGCCTCCACCAGTGTCGGACGGGAATGGCCAGGTGTTCCCGGTCATTCCTATATCGCCCCCAGGCTGAGGGGCATGCGGGGCCCGCCAGCTAGGCGGGCATGCGCCGGGAGGGTTGTGGACGTAAAGGCTGTGCCGGTTTCCCATGACCCTCCCATCAAGGCGATGAGGGAACTCCGCTGAGTTTTAGTGGGTATACTGCCATTTTGACAGGGAGTCCCACATACCTCGTCTCGTCCCCCGACGAGCGGGCATGCGTAATGCATTTCTCAGCGTCAAAAAAAAAAAAAAAAAGGTAGGAAAACTATCCCCCCGGTGGGTTCCCGCATTGTCGAGGCGGGGGGGCTCAGTAGCCGTGGCTTGGAGGGCCACGGTGAAGCTAAGAGGAACCCGAGGAGGGAGCCGCTCGTCAGGGCTTTTGCGGCTAAGCCGACGACGTAGCGGCCGTAGGTTGCGGTGCCGCTTTGGCGACATCGCAACTGAGGCGGGCCGCGATGTCGAATGGGCGGCATCGCGGTTGAGTGTGGGAGGCCGCGGCGGGAGAGGAGTGCCGGTATTGCGGTGATCCGTTCTCCCTACCTTCCGCGGCCTTGACGGGGTCGCCACCGTTGAATGGCGGACGCGGTGGGGCCGCAGAGGAAGAGGATTGTCGGTATTGCGTTGGCCGCTCTCCGTATCCTCTGCGGCCGAAAAGTGCTAGGCGGCGGGGCCACTAACCTGACCCGTCGTGGGGGGACCAGGGGCGCCTAGACGCGGGGTCATCTGGCGCGAGGTCCCAGGTGGAGGCCAGCAGGCAACGGGTGCAGGGGCACCCTTGCCTGTATTGCACAGGCCTCCACCAGTGTCGGACGGGAATGGCCAGGTGTTCCCGGTCATTTCCATATCGCCCCCAGGCTGAGGGGCATGCGGGGCCCGCCAGCTAGGCGGGCATGCGCCGGACGGTCAGTTAGTCAGAAAGTTGAAGCCCATTCCAAAACAGATCTCTATGGAGAAGATCCGGTAAGAAACTGCAAGGCAAGAAACTCCACATACTGGGACTTTAAATACGCGTACAATGAAATGAAATTAAAACGTTTATTCTGTCGGTAGCGGAATCACTTTTACACGTTATATTAAAAAAAATAAGCTAGATGGAGTCGAAATTTCTTTTCTGGCTACCTCTGAGAAGAAATGGCGAAATAAACTCACATGTAACTGTGGCGCAGTAATTTAATGAACTGTGTTGTTTTTCCGGTAGATGTTAAGTACTAACACTATTTTGCCATTTAATGGGTGTCTCTAATAACCTTATCTTATATGAAAATTATCAAAAATAAAATCTGGTCTAATATTCTAATCTATTCTAATTTAATTTAATTTATTGTAATCAATTTAGCATTTAGTAATTCATCAATTGTGTTATTATCTGCGCATATACATTATGCGCAGATAATGACACATGCACGCTGTACTTTTCTATAAGTAATGAGGCGCTTAGACTTAAGTTTGCAATGTACTAATTGTAAAGCAATAGTGTAGGTACTCATTGTTGAAGAGCCTAATAAATAAACAGTGGTTTCTAAGTCGTGTGTATACTAACCAAGTTAGTGGACTATACCAATCGGTCCGAAATAAAACTTATTCATATTACATGAGATTGAAACAGAGCTGGCGAAATATGGGTGTACATTTCGCCAGCTCTATTTAAATGATGTTATAATAACATAATATTAATAATAATATTAAGTATTACATTTGACGATGATCAGTTAGCCGCTCTGGGCCTCAAGTCTGCTATTACAATAGTGTCAGAATGGTCTCGCCATTGTGAGTATTTGACAGTGTTTGTATGGCAAATCTGTCAAAAACTCACAATGAAGAGACCATTGCAACGTTTTTACATTAGTAGACTTGGCCCCAGGTTCCTTGTTTCATCATCTTTCATTTGCAAGATTAATTAGTTGGAAAATTATTTATGTATCCATTAAACTTCTTTTTGAGACGCTTTATATTTTTCTTCCTCATTCATGTAGCTTACTGACAATGGCAGCGTTTTATATTGTTGCATAGATAACTTCAGTTTCCTTACTGAATCATTAAGAAGCATGAAAGTAGAAGAAATGCTGTGGACATTCGCGTTTTATGCGTTCCTTGCGAAGCATGTGTGGCGTGGCTATGAATGATAGGGTTAACAATTATGTGATAAGGCATCGGTGCAGTTTAGAAGATATAGTGGAAAAAATTGAAAAGAGTATGTTTAGATGGTTTGGTCATGTTGAGAGGATGGATGAAAGCCAACTAACAATAGGTATATACAAGGTAGATGTGAGTGGAAACGCCCTAGGAGGACATAAAATAGTGACCTAATAGGTGATGTTCTTCAGAAAGGACAGTTGCGTAGCACTCGCAAACGGCGTGCGTGTATGACCAAATATGTATGAATGTAAATGAAGCAAAAGGAGTATGTACCTAAGGAGCGAAGCAGGTGACGTTCTATAGTTTCAGCGTACCCCCATGGGAATAAAGCGTGAATTTATGTATGAATGTGTCTTTACAGAATTGATCCGGTAAATGCTACAACAGAAAACACCGAATCTGACACCCATCTTACTCCAAATTCAAACCCAAACCCAGAGGTTCCCCTTTACAAACAAAAGGCCATAAAAACTGCCTCCCACGGCAGTCATAGAGCCACTGACCCATGCACTGAGTCACTTCGATACGGTTCAGAAAGCAACATAAGTGCGATGCGAATAAAATCGTTGTAAGATCGAAGGGTGCTGGGTATGGATGGCATGGAAATTAATATAACGTAATGTAAGAAGATTGGACAAGTAATAATGAAAGAAATTAATGCATAGAGTGGTCATTTAGTAATGAATGGCCATCGACTTATTCAACCGATCAAAATATCAGATCAAGCTTTTCAAAATCAAGAATCTACTTTGTAGTTGAGTAAATTAAGTAAATTAGCCTTTACGGGATAGATGGATAGAATACTCTTTATTATATACACCATAAAAATTACAGACATAAATGTAGAACTGTTACATAGGGTGTCACAATGGGCGATCGCATCACTAAAAAGAATCTTTTACAGACAACCTTTGGATGGATCAAAAAGTAGAAGGATAGACAATACTGCAGGAAGTCAGTGGTATACCATTTACAAATACAATAAATACATACATACATAAAGCATATAGATACTTATACATAACAAACATGATACAAGAGGAACTTAAGTAATGATGATGTTTAAAGAGAAAGGAAGTGATCCAGTGATACTGGATTCAAACGCTGGATTGAAAAACTAGATCAATCTTAACCAGCCTTGCGTAAAGATAGATAAATAGAATATATGCACTCAAGTAAATAAACAAAATTAGAAAAGAAAGAACAATGGTTTGATAAGACACCTGCCTTTTTAGACATTATACTTTGGACGACCTTGATCTATGGGTATCGTGTTTCCCATTAACTGGGTTGGGGAGGTCAGATGGGCAGTCACTCCATGTAAAATACTGGTATTCAGCTGCATCCGGTCAGACTGGAAGCCAAACCCAAAATATTTGGGAAAAGTTGTTCATTTTTTTAAAATTTGGATTATCTTACTTCGGTCGCGAAATCACAACAACTTAGAAAACACCAGGATCACAGCAGATCTAAGTAGATCTGCTGTGATTCTGGTGTTTTGGTGTGATCAGAAACTAAAAATTTTGTAATCAAGCCTTCAAAACAATGTCTTGACTAGAGATCGGATATTCCGATGCATATTTACCTAAAGTTAATTTTTACTTATGAAAGTATGGAATCGGTTTCCTAAAATATATTATTGTAAAAAATAAAACCCGAGATGCCAGTGACATCGGGAATGCATAACTAGTCGGGTGTATAGTATGAAAGCGAAAAATATTTATAAAAAAATGCAATGCAATGAATAGTTATTCTGATGCACATTTATTTAAAATTAATGTATGCGACTTAAATGGAAGCGACTTAAAAAAAAATGCAATGCAATGAATAGTTATTTTGATGCATATTTATTTAAAATTAATGCTTAACCCCCAATGCAAATATATGTGGGAAAGAGGAGGGGTGATCTTTTTAAATTAAAAAAAAAACATACATTAAAAAATATATTTTTATTAAATTAAGTACTACATTCTGATTGGGTGTAAACATTACCTCGGCTACTTAGATAGGTATATATGCATCCAATTCAATAGTCAGAAAAAAAATACAAAATTTGTCGATTCCGGAATCGCGGGACTTTTACGATCGATACAAAAGTGCATTCCATAAAAGCCAACATTTGAAAGTAAGTAAATATACATCCGATTCTATAATCAGAAACCTTAATTTGTCGATCCCGGAACCGCGGGATTTTTTCGATACAAATGCGCATTCCATGTTAGCCAACATCCCAACTTTAGGTGAATATGCATATTATGCATCCGAATATCCGATCTCTAGTCATGACACTATCATAGCATTTTATAGCAGGTTGAATGATCACGAGTCACTTGACCGGAAGACCTAGCGTTGGAAGGCCTCCCACAAGGTGGACCGATGACCTTATGAAAGCCGCAGGAATCCGCTGGATGCGGGAAGCACAGAACCGGTCGAGGTGGCGGTGCTTGGGGGAGGCCTATGTCCAGCAGTGGACGTCTTTCGGCTGAAATGATGATGATGGTGATGAGTTACTTTTCCAAGCCACCATATACCGATGACCGTGCAGTCGGGCATTATACGCAGTCACTTCTAAAATTAAGTGACACTTCTTGACCTATAAGCCAATGAGTCACACATGAACACTGGTCACGCTTGATGTAACACGCTACCTACTAACAAGAGTAACAAGACAGGTGGTCGCTAAAGGAAGTCGTAGAGGAATTTAAATTTTACCCATTACATTATAGTGGATTTTGTTACCAAGCCTAAGGTAAAGGGGTCAATTTAGTACTGTTCTGTGAGAGGTTTGTTCAGAAATGAGTTTGTCACTTTGTACAGAATTGCGAAAACTTTCAAAAGAGAGAGAAATTCGATTTCAAGGAAAAATCCTTTTAGCAGGTTTTGTTTTAGTCAGCGGGATTGTCCTAAAGGGGTACCGCTGCCCCGGAACATAAAGGGCCAAGGAAGAAACACTGGTGGGTTTTAGTCAGTAAGAGTCTGACACTCCCTTCCGCTCCACCCAGAGCGGGAGGAGTCATTTGATGATATCCCATACCAAAAAAAAAAAATGGTACTGGTATAGATAGATTTGTTCGGAAATGAGTTTGTCACTTTGTACAGAATTGCGAAAACTTTCAAAAGAGAGAGAAATTCGATTTCAAGGAAAAATCGTTTTAGCGGGTTTTGAAATTAGACCCCTCAATTACGAATATGACGTAATCACGCGATCAATGAAGTCGGATCTGTACATCATAATCATAATTTATTTATTTATTATTTATTTATTTAATACTTTAAGCACACAAAATGTACAGAGGCGGACTTTATGCCATAGGCATTTTCTACCATTCAACCTTTGGGTAATGCAGATACAAACAGTAGTAGGTGCAATAGCGAGAATTGAGGAATAAATATTCATTTAAATATAAAGTTACACATAAACCTATTAAAAACTATAAATTTAATATATAAATCTTATTAAAATAAATAAATATCACAAATAAATACACATAAATATGTATACTAAAACAAATAAGACAAACAATGGGAAAACATTACCGTTGTGATGATACTGTCAGCTTATCGATTGGTTGGGATTGGTAGATAATCGATTGGTTGCCATCCTGATTTCCTAGGGGAGCGCATTCCACAGAGAAATAGACTGTATGAAGAAGGAAGAGTGAATGAAGTCTGTGCGGTGAGTGTGTATAATTCATACAAACGAACGCGTTGATCGCATAGATACTCGCGTGACGGTCGCTTTTGTTTAGGATGTGGGGTTATAAGACAGGTGGTCGTGTAAGGAACAACTGGGGTGAAAGTTAGCTTAGTTTTAATGATTGGTAAGTGTTTTTTTAAGAAAAGTACGAAATCGTATCGTAAACGTACGAGTACGAAAATTAAGTTGGTTACAGTTATCTAGTTCGACTTAGGGCCGTATTTGATTACAGTTTTTTTATTTTTTTATTTACGGCATTATTACATACATTTCAATTCCATAGTTTACTTTTTAACCCCCGTTGGAAACAGAGGATAGATAATAATCGTAGATAGATAGAATACTCAGAGGAGTGCTATATGTATATAAGTTTAACTATTGTATCTGTGTGTCTGTCTATGCAATCGTAGCTCCCAAATGGCTGAACCGATTTTGATTATATTTTTATTGTTTGAAAGCTAAATTGATCGAGCTGTGTTCTTAGCTATGTTTAAAGAAAATCGGTGCAGCCATTTGAAGATTGCGACGCTTGGACCAAAATATTACCTACAACTTGTATTAAAGTTAGAGGGCCAACACTTATATATATATTTTTTTGACTTTTTATTTTTTTTTGTGTCGGAGGTTTTTAATTTATTTTAACCAGATTTTTTTTCTTTCATACCTATTATTTTATTAAAGAACCCATGCGTAAATGACACAGAGCAGAAAATAAATTATAAGTTTAACAAGTACCTACCTATTATTATTCACAATTGTATTTTCCATTCAAAACAAAAATCATTCTATTTGATTCAGAGATCTTCGTGATTTTAAGGTAACATAAACAGTCAATCAATACAGACGAATTGACAAACCAGTCAGCGGAAATAATCATTCAAACTGGAACTCAAATCATCAATTCATTCAACCCAACCATTAAAGTTACTACAATATTAATACTTAAACCTCTACTGACCTCAAAGAGCAAGAAACTGGTAATAGTAACTAAGTAAGGCCGCAGAATAAAAAGTTACAGAAGGTTGGCGCGATACAACAAGCGAAAACGCATACACGCACGCTCGCTTGTTGCCAAAAAAACGCTGTTGTTGTTTTTGCTTGTTGTTGTTGTTGTCGCTTGTTGTTTGTGCACGCTTCACGTACAGCGAGTGCAAGCACGCTTGCGACTGGCATTTGTTTGAGATCGTCGTGTGTACGCTTCAAAAATCAAACCAAATCAGTTTACAGCAAACATGTCGAACAGAGGTTGGAGTGAAATTAAAAAGTTCAAACATGCACCCTGTAAGTCAACCATGAGACATTTTTACAAAACATAGACCTCTAATAAATTACGTTATTTATTAATGCATTAGAATAATTTTATTAAATATGAATCATCATCATCATTCCAGCCAAAAGACGTCCACTCAAAATCAAAATCAAAATATTTTATTTCACATAAACCTACATGGGCACTTATGAAACGTCAGAAGCTAGGTGCACGGTTCGAGTTAGTCGTTTCCTATGGAGAAGAGCCGGCAAGAAACTCCACGGTTACTCTTTTAAAAATAATGCTGGACATAGGCCTCCTCCAGTTGCCATAATCGTCACGCTTGGCAGGCGGGTTGGCGATCGCAGTAAGGTGTTAAGAATGCATAGAGAACGCTGCTGCCCATTCTCTACTAAGTCCCTTAGTCACATTTTACGACACCCACGGGAAGAAATGGGGTGCCGTGTGGTGCCGGACGTAAAGAATAGCACCACCCAATTTCCTACCGTGGGTGTAAATATGAATGTATACAAATAATGCTAAGCTAATGACTTAAAAAACAATCTTTAAAAAAACTGATTTGTCGTACCCCGCGTCCTATTTAAAAACGCGCAGAAAACGCCCTCTGTCGGCGCGACCACGCGTACAGGTTCACCGAACAAAAAGATCGCTTTTAAAATCGGACGCGGCCTATGTGTGTGTGCGCCTGCTTTTGCTCGATTTATGGAGCTGGCCTTCTGTAGTTATCTATTCTGCGGCAAGCCCATCTTACTATTACGTCGTCATTTCCTCTAGAGACCGATCTGCCGGATGTCTCATAAACATGTACTTTTTGTTCTACGCTGTACGATGAAAAGAAAATTAAATTGGAGTCGAGATACAAAGCGATGTGGGTTCTGTTATGGAAATTAATATGGATTGTTTATGATATAGAGCTCGTGGCTAAGTAATAACAGCCGCAAGGGTCAGTCGGTTAAGCTACAGTTGCCGAGGTTGGTCCGTGAATGGGTGACCATCTTTACATACCAAGACTCCTCCGTGACCCGGAAAGCATGTTGGTTCCGGCTGTCACTCGTGGATCTTTGACAGTCGTTACGGGTCGTCAGAAGCCCGAAAGTGGCAGCCAGTCTTACCAAAGGGTAACCGTATACTATAGTTAGTAGCTGGTTTGTGGAGGTCAGATTGGAAGTCGCTCCATGTATAATACTGGTATTCAGCTGCATTCGGTTAGACTGGAAGCTGACCTCAACATAGTTTGGAAATGGCTTGGCAGATTGATTGTTTTTTTTGTATGTTTTTGCTATAGATTGTTTTCCCTAATGATTTTTTTATTGTATTTATTTATATACATAAAGGTTTTATAGTAGGTACACGAAGGGCTTACAAAGTAGGCAGCGTTATTAATTACATAGTGTAGGTACAATTAATTGCCTCAAAGAAATGTCAGCACGCACTGACGGGGTCCGCTAGGACCGGTCCCTGCCAGGGTTACGGGTTTGTCCGAAAGGGATACCGTGGCCCTGGCACACAGGTAACTGAAGGAACACGGGTGGGTTTTAGTCAGTAAAAGTCTGACACGCCTTCCCGCTCCGCCCAAAGCGGGAGAAGTTATTTGATAATTTCCAATAAAAAAATTAAAAAAATCGCTGCTCTCCTAGCTAGATCACTGAATAATCTGTATTTAGGAGAGACAGTTTGGACTCCCAATTTGAGTACCATAACAATCATGTTTTTATAAGTTTTTGGAGCTGCCATTATAAAACAAAACACAAAAAATCATAAATCTAAAAATAAAACTAAATAAAAACAAATTAGAATAAATAATAAAATGTGGTGAGTCGAGTGAGTTCGTATGTGTGTGTGTGTATTTAGGTATTAAAGATTAAGATGAATTTATTTGTTCAAACATGTGTAACATGATATATAAATATGCACATATAGATGGAAACATAATTTTACCGTACCAACATGTGTTGCCTCACTCGGCGTACAAAATGTTTATATGCTATTAATTAAATTGGCAATTATAAATTAATTATTAATGTCAGTTTCATACATAAAATTAGAGTCATCATCTATTGAGAGTCATTTTCAACAGCTGCAACCCCTTCATTTGCCGATGAATTTGCTTATCTTAGAAGCAAAAGTTCAGGTCTCATGGAATCAGGAATTTCATCTGCAAATGTAGGTAGAAATAGATATGGTGGCAAATTCAACTTCCCCGAATTTACAAAAGCTTTATTACTATTAATACCACTATAACTAATGATCAAGAAACGTAGGTTGTTGTAAAATCCTGTTGATCCCGTATTTAAGCTGATATAGCACTACACTGGCTCATCACCACACCAAGCCTCTCGTGCAGGCACGCTTCACTTTCAACTGTGTGGCGGTATCAACAACGCCACATGCGAACTACCCATCAAAGACCTGACGTCACAAATCCTGCATCGCGCTATCAGAGTTCACCGCGCGACTAGCATATATACAACATCCCGACATCAACCGTTGGGCAGTTGCCCACCAGACACAATACCCCTGGTCCTGGTCGGAAGATCCTCCCTTTACTATAGAGTATGAGTGAACTTTACACCCTGTTCCTCATGCCTCTAAAACTGTATCCCGCCATTCATGGTGAACTGATAGTTGACATTTTAGTGTTTACATATCTATTAAATAGAAAAGTACCTACACTACATTTTGTAATAAGATTTGGGACATTCATTCAGTGTCATAAAAACCTACGGATTCTGCAGCTCCTTAACACTGCATGGCTAACTTTAATTATTTAAAATGTCAACCTTCAAAGTGTATTTTGTACCTATGTTTTAAGAACGGACTTCAAAACAAATCCTTTCCACATTAAGTTCACACGCAACCCTAAAAAAACGCCCGAATATAAAACATGGCGGATTCTAGGAGCTCACTTGAACTCCCGCGCAAAGCGTGAGAGAGACAGACGTATAGAAACACGTATGTATGCGACAGAGCCAGATGTAGGTCGTTCAGCTCCCACACCGGATCTTAAAAAGAAGAAATTATGAATGAAACTAGTTTCGTATAGGATTGTTTAATGATGAGATGGTGTTGATACTATCTTAGCGTTTGAATTTCTACATAATATTTATTAAAAGAAGCTTCTAGCTTCAGAATGTCGTGGTTAAGCTACACTTGCCGGCGACGTCAGTACGAAGATGGGTGACCGTACTGAAGCTCATGACGACCTTACTAGTAAGGTCGTCATGAGCTTCAGTACGGTCCAACGACCGACGACGGTTCGACGAAGACTTTTTTAAACTAAGACACTAGTGTCTTAGTTTAAAAAAGTCTTCGTCGATCCCGGTTGTCATTCAAATATTATGTATACAGGGCATCCCACGACTGTGCCACATGAAGAGAAAGTACCTTAAATACTGTAGATAGAAAATTTTACAGAATGGAGACTTCATTTTTATTTTTTAAACAATATGAACTGCATTCAAAGAATTTTAAATAATCGCCTGTCTGAACCGGGAATTGAACACGTTAAATTATGTGAAAAAAAAAAGAAACCTTTAATTTTACTGTACCGATTGAAAGGCTCGATCATACACATTTATTTCTTCAAAATAACATAGCATCTAAGATAAAAGGAAGACCATGAAATTTAACATTTAATTTTAAAAAAATTGTTCAGAATAATTATAATTATTATTATTTATTTACTTTTACTTGTCTGCGTCTGGGCGCTCCTTGCGTGGCTCTGCATCGCTGCCAATGCGGCGAAGTTGTCGACTGCCTCGGACATCATGGCCTATCCTGCAGTAGGAGCGCAGGCCGAATTGCACGGCACGCCAGCATCAATGACATTATCCGTCGTGCTCTTGTCACCGCCGGGGTGCCAGCTGTTTTAGAACCCAATGGCTTGGCACGCGACGATGGGAAGAGACCGGACGGAATGACCATAATGCCTTGGAAGTTAGGTCGGCCTTTGGTGTGGGATGCAACCTGTGTCGACACCCTTGCGCCATCCCATCTTCCTAGCACGGCGGGCTGTGCTGGGTCGGCTGCTGCAGGTGCAGAAAACCTCAAACGGCGCAAATATAACAACCTTATTGGGAGCTATATGTTTGAGCCGTTTGGGGTTGAAACTCTAGGACCATGGGGTCCGAGTGCCCACTTGGTTTTTCGAGACATCGCCAAGCGGTTGGTCGACTCTTCTCGTGACCAGAAGGCTGGCCTATTTCTTGGCCAAAGAATCAGCATTGCCATACAACGTGGCAATGCTGCCAGCCTTTTGGGCACTTTTCCTGTTGACAGCGATGCGGATGAATTTTTTGATGCCCTTTGATCCTTTCCCCTCCCATATTTTTATATATTTGTACATATTATTATTACTTAAAAATTAATTAATGTTAATAAATAAAGAGCTACCTTTATTTACTTCAATCAACTTTGGATCATAGGTACAATTAAACTGAATTATAAAATCATTAACAAAATTAAAATAAACATCACAATTAAAATTAAAATCACAATTAAACATTAAAATCATAATTAAAACTAAAATTTTAACAAAAAAAAAAAAAAAAAATTTACAAACGCCGATTTTTTAAATTCTTTAGTAACTTAGGCTAGATTTATTTTAGAAATAACCACACGGGCGAAGCCGCGGGTAGCAGCTAGTATTTATATAAATACAGACAATTGACGGTGGTTTCAGTTTGATAAATAATTTTTACTTTAAAAAGAAACAGCCAATCGTCGAGGCTATTTTAATGATCGACAGAAACGAGAAAATTTTAAACAGATAAGGTGTGAATTATAATCAACATTAATAATTAATAATTAGTCAACAAAAACAGTAAGATTTACGACCAATAACGTTTCCCATTAACCTGGGAAAACGAAGCATCTTTCAAGTCGCATGTCGGAAGTCTTCTATGGGAATTGGGTTGGAGTAATAATATCCGATAAGCTAATCGGTTTCCGGTTTGCTTAGGAACTGGCTGTGCGCAAGCGACCAGTTTGACCGAACAAGTGAACACCTTGTTATATGAACTTTCGATTTGGGAGACTGTTGGTTTTTGACCGAAAGAAGCCGGTTTTAGGCGTCAGAGTAGGCGCACTGACGGGGTCCGCTAAGACCGGTGCCTGTCAGGGTTGCGGGTTCGTCCGAAAGGGATACCATGGCCCTGGCACACAGGCAACTGAAGGAACAAGGGTGGGTTTTAATCTGTAAAAGTCTGACACGCCCTCTCGCTCCACCCAGAGCGGGAGAAGTTATTTGATAATTTCTCATTCAAAAAAAAAAGAATAGCCCACGATATAAAAAAAATCTTACTTTTTTTTCAATTTGCAGGTTAATGAGGAATCGCGATCGTAGAAAAAAAAGAAATAAAAATACGTTTATTCGCGGTAAACATGACGAAAAGAAAGAACACATACACGAAAAAACAAGTTGGGGGAAAATATGCGCCACATCCACGCAAAACAGCAATCGCTCAGCATAATGCTGTGACCCTATGCGAGACAGAGCCCCAGCGCTGGTTTTCAGCTACAGCCGGCGTTGACGTGATGACGCCAACCGATGCAGCATAATAATATAAAAAAAAACAAATATAAGAAAAAAAAATAGTGTCCAAGTATATATTTATAGAATTATTATCATCAAAATCATCAATACCGAGTCTAAAACCAAGTTACCTGAATGATTATTCCATGAAATCATTAAATTTGAGGGCAAATTGTAACACAAATCAATCGTTTGTTTGCTTAGAAAGTAGGTTCATAAATATAGGTGTTTACAAAATTTTGTGTACCGTGTACAATCTACCTTAAATTAGGCATGCAAACATTGAAAATAAACTTACATTTAAAAAAAAAATTGTCAATCAAATTAAAAATGGTAAAAAAAAATATAATTTAAAGCGAGCATAAAATAATCAGGACATGTCAAATATTAAATCTAAAGTGTAGTGTCATTAATTGAATAATAACACTTCTCAAGTAATAGGGCTGCCAGCTTCTTTTTAAACATTAGGATTGGATTATCTTTTATATTATTTGGTATTTTGTTATACTCGTATATGGTAGGACCGTGTGGTGCCGGACATAAAGAATAGCACTACTCCATTACCTCCCCGCGTGGGTGTTGTAAAAGGCGACTAAGGGACAAGTACTAGAGAATGGACAGCAGCGTTCTCTATACATTTTTAACACCAGACTTCGATCGCCAACCCGCTTATCAAGCGTGGCATTTATGGCAAACTCCCCCAATTGGGGAAGGCCTATGTCCAGCAGTGGACGTCTTTCGGCTGACATGATGATGATGATGATGGTGGGTCCAATGCCCAATACACTTTTCTTAAGTAAAGCTGGGTTCTGGCTTTTCTAGTTTCTGAAACGGTTGAAAAGTAATTCTTATTTTTGCTTACAAAAATTGCCATTTCTTTAATATATAATGCCGGAAATGTCAACACTTTTAGGGACTTAGACATAGGTACACAACTGTCTGTCATCTTGAGGCCGTACATTGCCCCTATACGACATTTTCAGAGCTTCAATATTTGGTTTCTCATACTAAAATTACTCCAGAATACAATTTTATTCCACCAAATCATGGTAAGCTACCAATGAAGTAGTTGTACTCACTTTTTTACTTAAATTGATGCACATAAGTATACAGAAGTGCTAAGTTTTTTACACACCTCTTCGGCTTGCGGTTTCCACGTTAAGGAGTTGTATTGCTGATTCTAATGATTAAAATTAGTTGTATTGCTGATTCTAATGATTAAAATTCTGTAAATACATATTTGTTACGGACGCTAATCATATTTTGATCAACATATCCACCATTATATACGTTTAATATTTCTGTAATAAGCGGAACAACCGCATATTTCGTTGAATAGGATCCAAGTTTCTTCCGCCCTGGGTTACATACAAATTCTCAGAAAATCTAACTTCTTATCTTTTAGAGTGACGCTTCGCTTCGATTCTGCCCTAGTGTGAATCGTCTAACACTGTTTGTCCGCCGCACAATGTTAACGGGACGTGAACGAGAAACGAGATTATTCAAACCGAATGTGACGTCCAGCGGTGTAAATGTATGTATCGCTACTTGACGGTGGACCAAATGGCCTTACTATATCATAATATCGGTACGCCTCAGTGATTGGGTTGTTAAGGCGACGATAACCGACTTTTAATGATTTTATACTGAAGATCACGTCTAAACGAGTAGTGTTAATGATTTGAGAAAAATATATGTTAAATTAGAGCATTTTCTTAATAACTTAATATATGAATATTTAAGATTATGTTTATATTATATAGTGAAATTAATTTATAAAAATATGTCTAACGCGGATTAAAAACTGAGAATTACTCAAAATCTATCAAGGGTATTTTTCTGAAACTTTCACCTTTTTAAAGATAATTAAATTATTGATCTTTTAGTATACGTATTTTGTTAAAATACCTTTTGTTTTATGTATAATAAATTAATAATGCATCTTATTTGGGACAACGCTCCTGGATGAGCGAGTCCAATTACTGGTTGGACGTACGACGCGTTGCGTGAGCTCAGTACAGAACACGCAAGCTAACCACTCAAGTTAACTGGCATATATCTGCGCCTTAAGGTTAGGTAGAGGTCGATCCGTCTATTTACAGCGTACTGTCAGTCGTTTTATGCATGTAGTCTGTGGGTCAACAATACAATAATGCTTACAGGGTGTTGATGGGGTTGCCGCGCTACTGCAGTGCTTCTGGCATGTTCGCAGAGGCGAGAATACATCGCTTTCACGCCATCATGCGCAAGTGTTGCGCTTTCAGCTCAGGGTACGCGCCAGCCCCAACAGCATCTTGAAAACCATAGCTGATACGTGCTGGTAGGACAGACTCATACTGGGACATTGGATACGCCTACATGCCACTGTGGTATGTGTTAGAAGTTTGTGTTGTTTTTCTGATAGATGTAAGTACTAACACTAGTTTCTAAGTCATGTGTACTACCAAGTGGACTATAGCAATGGGTCCGAAGACACTCACGTATAGCCGCTTCTGGATGCACCGCAAGCCGACTTGAATTACCAGTATTGATGGCTAATAAATAAGAAATATTGTACCGTCAGGGAAATTATCCCCTACCTCAATTTTCTGTGTTATAACAATTCAAATTCAAATTCAAAAGGTTTATGGCGAACAAAGTGTACAATATTGGTGTAATGTTATGTAATTTCATAAAAGTGTCAAAAAAAATTGTAGTGATTTGAATATTAAATTATTAATTAATATTTTGCTTCACAATCAATATCCCTGCTTAACAATTTGACGAGCCTTATAAAATAATTATTCCAAGGCAACATATTATTATTATTACCAAGCACACTTCCTATTTCTGCTATAACCAAGTAGCATTACTGAGTTCCAGTTTACAAGCTGCTGACGAAATAATAACTCGCGTACTATGACCATTTTTTGCATTGACAAGGCATCTGTAATCCCCTTTATATTGCAGGTGTTTCTAGCCAGCAGTAACTACTTTCCACCATCTGATTCAAGTAGCCAAGTCACAAAAAAAAAACATTCCATGTTTAAATGAGACAAAACAAATATGGCGTCGCACATTTTGTTCAAATCACTGCCACAAGGATTTTTTGGCGCTCGAATGACTTTGACAAGAGAGCGCTGTTGGTAAACATATTTTGTGCAATTGTTATGTGAAATGTCACTTGAAATGTATTCAAAAAACCGGCCGAGTGCATGTCGTACGCACAATGAAGGGTTCCGTGGTTGGGACGACTTTATCCCAAGATCAAACTTAACATTGTAGTTGAAAAACATGATTTTCACATACATTCCAACTGCAAATGTAAGTTATTTGACTACTACTTTATCTTGTAAAGCCTACTTTTCTGTTTCTGTTTCTTTTTTATACTACTACATGATTTTTTTCATATATGTATAAACAACCATTTAACTGGCAGGCAACACTTGACTTGGCTGACTCTAACAAAAATTAGCACTTTAAAGCTTATATTACGCGAATCCCTGAATCGAAAAATGGTGTTCACAAACCTGCAATATTATTGAACGGCCTATCCAACGATACACCATACCACGGGATATAAAAGAGAAAAAAATATCTTGCGCACTTCACGTGATACTCTAAAAAAAATATTTCGAGATTTATTTTATCACTTCGTCGGCGTGATTAATATGACCCCTGCCAGAGTCTCTGAGCTAAGCCGTGAACAGACAGACAGACGGATATGGCGAAACTATAAGGGTTCCTTGTTGACTACGGAATCCTAAAAACAAGATGGCGGTGTTAATTCTTATCTTGGCCACGTGCCAAAGTAATGTTGATAGCGCTATAGTCGATACTGTTGCGAAAATGCATCTGTCTGTAGTTACTTATCTACTAGTTAAAACATCAACATTTTTATACATTCGTTGTGCATCAGTGGTGAAGCAGGTGGCGGGTATGCTACCCAACTTGCCTTTAGATACCTGCTCTAACAAAAAATGTATCGTTTAAATTGTGTCTGTTGAGTTTAGATGATTTTGTTTTGAGGTTGTTTGAAATATTTTTGATGATTATTCGTTCGAAGTATTACTGAATTGAGCAATTTTCTTCTTCTAAGGGGTCCCCGAAACGATTGCAATTGATTGTTTCGGGGACCCCTTAGAACCCAAAAAATCCTTGTGGCAGTGGTTTGAACAAAATGTGCGACGCCATATTTGTTTTTTCTCATTTTAAAGATGGAATGTGTTTTGTTTTATTTTTTTCTGTTGAGTTTTTATGGCTTTGTTATAAGGTTGTTTGAAATATGTTTGTTGATTACTTTTCTGCTTCTAAGGGGTTCCGCGAAACAATCAATTGCGATTGATCAAATGCCATCAATGATTGTGTTTATATATGTAGCTGTAACACAAATGATAAACTAGGACCATCGAAGTCAAACAATAATGAAACCATAGACAGCAAGACGACCAGGCACCACAAGCAGCACCCTTTCACGAACATAACGCAAAGATCAGCCATTACCCTCTCGCCATTCTGTGCTTCCCGCATCCAGCGGATTCCTGCGGCCTTCACAAGGTCGTCGGTCCAGGTGGTCCACCTTGTGGGAGGCCTTCCAACGCTACGTCTTCCGGTACGCGGTCGCCACTCCAGAACCTTTCGGCCCCATCGGTTATCTGTTCTGCGAGCGACGTGCAGTGCCCACTGCCACTTAAGTTCCGCAATTCTTCGGGCTATGTCGGTTACCTTGGTTCTCCTGCGGATCTCTTCATTTCTGATTCGATCACGTAGGGAAACTCTAAACATAGCCCTCTCCATTGCTCTTTGGGTGACCTTTAGCCTTCTAATAAGGCCCATTGTGAGCGATCACGTTTCAGTGCCATGTCGTCACTGCTCGGAAAACAATATTTCACCAAATTAAAAAGAATTATGCGACCCAGTCTAGTCTCGACCTAGTCTAATCTAGGTATTAAAAGTCATCTGCATCCTATTGAATATCAATTTGGAAGATAATAAAAATGAAACTTTTAATACACCTGCTTTGCAAGCTGTTATCTACCTTTTAATGAATACGCCATCGGACAAATTGCGAATGTACCCAACTGTTGATTAATAATACCAGTTCCCAGAGTTTAGCCTTGTAACTAACTTTAACAAGCTGGTAAATGTACCGTGTACGTTTAATACTATAGACTTCTTGCAAGTTTCTGTATTTTTTTTTTTCAAAATTTTAGGCTCTGTAGTTTCGGAGATAAGGAGGGGGTGAATGGTAAATTTTCATCTATTTTCTCAAATAACTTTAAAACTATTTTTAAAATTAAGTATTAAAAAAAAAACATAACTGTTCAAGCAATTTTCTTATTTGTCTCCCAAGTGAATATTCAAAATCCATTTATTTACGTAACACGTCCGTATTTGGGTAACAGAAAGAAATATGTGTACCTTAAGTTAATCAGTCCTTTAGATTCGGAGCAAATTGGCTGTGATAGACAGACAGACACACGAGATCCTATAAGGATTCGATTTTTTCATTCGGACATACGGAACCCTAAAAACTATATCAACCGTACCAGTCATTTTAAATCAACTTTGATATTCATTTAAGAAGAAATAATATTGCCGGCAAGCTTTAAAAAAAAAAAAAAAAACTTTATAACATCAGCTATCTACTAGTAAAAGTCAAAAAATTTCCAACCGTTTTTTACAGATGGCAGTATCACTTATACTATACTTACTTACTTATCATCATCATCATTTCAGCCGAAATAAGTCCACTGCTGGACATAGGCCTTCCCCAAAAGGGGGGGAATTTGCCATATTAGCCACGCTTGGCAGGCGGGTTGGCGATCGCATTATGGTGTTAAGGGCCTATACTACCTCAAATGGCTTAGCATGATCCTCCGTTATGTCGAAAATATTGCAGCATTAATTTTGAAATAAATATATGGTCAAGTTGAGGATTAATGTTAAGTACTTTGTTAGCCGAAAACACGATTCCATAAAATTTTATGGATAGAAAAAAAATCCAAAGTTACCTCCAAAACGAACAATAAACCGCTGGTATTAAAATACTTCAAATTAGATAATGAAACTTTGCATATTAACTGAACTAACTATAAAGCAGGTATTATGTTTTTTTTTTTTTTTAAATGAGCATTATTTTCAGCGTAAAAAGAAATTAACTAATCTTTTCAAAGTGAGAGTGAACAGGCTTCTTCTGGGTAAGCTCACTCCATCGTAGACTTTGTCTCTGTCATCCAGACCTAGACTAAAGTCAAGAGCAAACTCATAGTAGAATAAAAAAATAAAAATACCTAAACTATCGGCGCCTTGGAGCCTTTTCCCTGCCGCTCTGTCTCGCTTGCTCGCGTGACCGGTAGCAATAGTGTGCGAGCGAGATACAGAGTGAGGTGGCGTTGAGGTAGTATAGACTCTTAAAAATGCATAGAGAACGCTGCTGCCCATTCTCTAGTAAGTCCCTTAGTCGCCTTTTACGACACCCAAGGGATGAAATGGGAAAACTACTTATAATTAATTACTATACTGGAAACTTACTTATACTTAATTACTATACTATACCAAGCATCTAGTAAAAATCTGTGATTTTGGCCTTATAAACAGACACTTAATTTTTTCATTTGTATGTATATTATGCATAGATGTAAAGATATTGGAAACAAGGATTTGAAAAGACTTTATAAAATGTGTGACAACCCAAATCTACAGTTCGGTAAGTACTTACCTACCTACCTATATACGACTAACATCTATGTATTCAGATAGGTCAGCCAAAGAAAGACGAACAAGTACAGCTTAACCCCATAGGCCATAGGTTGTTGAATCCTCACGACATCTCTTAGCAAATAGTAAGATATGCGTATTGCGTACGGCAGAGGATAAATATCTATTGACAAACAAAATAGGTAAGAGGAACGTCGTGAAGGACATACTAACATTCACTAAACACCAATCTATTGAAATGTCATCTGTCTGTGTGCCGTGGAGGTGAATTGCAGAAGTTTTACTAACTGCATGATGAGCCGGGAAAATAATATTATCTATCTTTTTCTAGCCAAACAGCCCTATACAAAACTTGTATAATATATTTTTTACAGTATATACTATACACCGTGGCATTTTAGTCTTCTTACAAAGACAGCCCACTTCATGTATCCAATGACTACTAATCATTCATATATTTTTTTATTAATTATGACATAGTTTAAAACACCCTGTTACGTGTGCAGTCCGAGCCTTGTGTTACAAGGGCGCCGCGGAATGGAGCGGCAACATCTTTATAAGAGTTCATTCACCCTAACGCAAAAATGTGTTTCTTACTATTGCAACTTAAACTTAATCTAAATCCATTCTGCAGCACCCTTGTATCATAAGGCTCAGACTTCACTCGTAACAGTGTGTTTTAAACTATGTCATGCGTCAGAATTAATAAAAAAAAAAACAAATGTTCAAAAAAAATTTTTTTTTTTTTATATGAAATATTAGTAGTCATTGGATACATGAAGTGGGCTGTCTTTGTAAGACGACTAAAATACCACGGTGTATATGTCGCAACTAACTATTTACACTAGGTACTAAATTAAAAGACCAACAAAGCAAATATACCAAAACAAAAAAAATATATACAAAGAAAAACAAAAGGATACTTAGGCGTCGAAGTACTCGTCGGCATCGCTGTCATTCGGAAACCTGCCCAGAAGACTGGCAGCATTGCCACGTTGAATGGCAATGCTAATTCTTTGGCCAAAGAACGAGCCAACCCTTTGGTAACGTGAAGTGTCGACCAGTCGGCGAGAAATTTCCGTATCTTCATTATGTTTAAGGCACCTTTGTGGAAGATAAATAAACTGTTTATTATATTACTATATACAAACTAATACTTCTACTACTAATCTGTGCCTAGCACCCTCTCACTTCACCCAACACATTCGCTGTACTCAGGTGTTGCTCCTGCCAAGGCTATAACAAATAGACCAATACACTATTTGTTGTTATTAACAATATCAGCCATTATCATTTTAGTATTGAGAGCTAACGGAACTTGACGGTAAAGTGATTAGTTGAGTCAAGTCCGGGTGGCCAAGATTCGCAAGGCCTTGGTTACACCTGGTCAGGTCTTAAAAGGATTTTGAGGTGGAAAGTTGTATGATCAGCAAATGATTGTTTAGAATGGCGTTGCTGCGAAGATGCTTGAAGCATAAAGGGTCCTACAAACGGGCGCGACACGCGACGCGACACAAGGAGACCGCTCGTCTCGCGGCATGCTGTCTTTGTGTCGTGTCGCGTCTCTCACCTGTTTGTAGGAGCCTTGAGGAGGAATTATAATCCATGCATAACTAAAAGAGTTAAAATACCAGATGTTTCTGTACCTACCCACATTCTCATCAGTGAAATCAATCAAGTATCTATACATTATATACAACTAGCTGGTGCCCGCGGCTTCGTCCACGTGGCTTTTTCTAAAATAAAAGTAAAGCCTAAGTTACTCATTATAACATCAGCTATCTGCCAGTGAAAGTCCTGTCAAAATCGGTCCAGCCGTTTCGGAGATTAGCTGAAACAAACAGACAGACATACAGGTATACCGACAAATAGACAAACAACCGAAATGAAAAAAAAAAATGTTTTTTGTTATTTATACCGTAAATCCTTTCATAATTATGCATTTCTTAAAAATCTGTTATTTAGCCATTACAAACAGACACTGTAATTTTATTTATTTGTATAGATAAAATAGTAATGAGGAATTTTTGTCCGTTTGTCTGTTTGTCTGGATTGTATCTTATATTCTTTTTTTATTCAATCACATTTTAAATTAAATTAAATTATACTTATTTTCTTTAAGTACGCTGTGCTGGTAGCGTCTTAATAATTGTTTGCTGCACCGCACGACGTCATTACGTCAACGCCGGCTGTCGCTAAAACCAGCGCTGGAGCTCTATCTTGCATAGGGTTGCAGCATAATGCTGAGCGATAGCCGTTTTGCGTGGATGTGACGCATTTTTCCCCCATAGTTCTCAAATTATTATTTTTTGTGTTTATGTTCTTTATTGCGTCATGTTTACCGCAAATAAACGTTTTTTCTTTCTTTCTTTTCTATGTTCCGGATTGGCAAAACACGTAAATAAAGATTCTCAAAAGTCTAAGTAACGTACCATAATTATGATAAAGTTTAAATCCAAAATCCAATTGAAACTGACCGGGCCCAGGAATCAAACGAAGGATCTCACGGTCGACAGCTCTTTAACCCGTAAACCACAACCAATTAACCCTTGCATTGGCTGTTAAAGGTAACAATCAATCAATCTGCCTAGCCTTTTCCCATCTATGTTGGGGTCGGCTTCCAGTCTAACCGGATGCAGCTGAATACCAGTATTTTACATGGAGCGACTGCCTATCTGACCACAACCCAGTAACTTGGTAACACGATACCCCACGGTAAGACTGGCTGTCAGACTTTTGGGCTTCTGGCGACCCATAAAGACTGTCAAAGATCCACAAATGACAGCCGGAACCAACGGCTTAACGTGCTTTCCGAGGCACGGAGGAGTCTCGGTATGTAAAGATGGTCACCAATCCACGGACCAACCCCGGCAAGCGTAACTTAACCTGACGGATCGACCCGTGCGGCTGTTATTATTTAGCCACGAGCTCCTCTGTTAAAGGTGACAATATAAAGGGATATTGGTAATATCGATTTCAACCCACTTAGCAGTTAAACGCCATTTTTCTGCTCCTTCAAACAGGCGCGACACGCGACGCGACACTAAGGCACCGCTCATCGCACAACACACGGTGCCTTTGTGTCGCGTCGTGTGTCGCGCCTATTTTTCCGTTTAGGAGCCTTTACATGAAATGCGAGTGCGTAAAAAAAAAACATAGAATATGAAGTAATGTTTATTTATAATCTCAAATGACTACTGTCCTTAAGCCATTCATGTATACAGCCACTATTTGCATAAAAGTGTTCAATGAGGCCATTGACTTTATAACTATAAACCATTTTAGTGCGATCTTTCACTGCCCAGTGGTCCAGTTTCCAAAGACCTCTGTTTTAAACCATTGGGTTTAAAACTGAGGTCTTTGAAAGCTGGAACATTTGGATATATGACCAGTATCATCGGAACTCGATTTTTGAATGTTTTTAAAAGTAGAAGAGGTCAAGTTATGTTGTTTTTTTTAGTGACATGCGTGGGACTACCAATATGTATAATTTTGGTAGCTGCTTAATTATAATTTTTGGGCGTGGAATTAATGATAATTTTATTGGTTATCTATCTTAAATACTTATTAATATGTATGGTGTATTAGTGCGATTAATATTTGTGAATGAAGATGATATCATTGCAGAATATTGGTCTTGAGAATGTGGTGTACAGACTCATTTCTGTCTTTGTCCTGCAGATAGGACAAGAAAGAGATGGATGATTGAATTTGTTTTTTTTTTTTATAAATGAGAAAAGTGGTTTTCGAGTTATACTTAGCTTAGGTCATAACGGGCAGACAGACAAAGGCAAATTATCATAAAATGCTTAAGGAGTAAATTCTGTTTTTGTTTATTAATTATTTAATTTCACATTAAACTTTAGAATTCAGAAAATTCAGACCTTTTTCAGCTACAAAACTTAAATTAGGTTTTCAGTAAAAAGTTAAAAATGAATATTAATTTTTAATCTAATTTCGTGGCTCGAGAGTTTTTCGTTAGTATTTTAAATGTAATATTTTTCGAACATAAAATTTTGTTTGGAAAGGCCTAATTATTTATGATTGATGCGTTAATATTTTTAATAACTTTGATTTGACTCGACTTTTCACACATCAAATCAAAATCAACCGACACTGGGTTTTTCTTTTATTACCAATCACTGACCTGGGAGCCTAATAAAGACTTCTACAAACAGGCGCGACACAACGGCACCACGTGTCGCGCGACGAGCGGTGCGTTTGTGCTGCGTCGCGTGACGCTGTTTTTAGGAGCCTTAAGTCAGCATCTTCAGGTGGCGCAACATGTTTCAAAATTTCAATATAATAGCTAAAACTTAAGGTACAAATATTAGGTACTCCCAATGAAAGACGAATTTTTTATAATTTTTTACTGATTGTTCATCTCAGCCGAAAGACGTCCACTGCTGGACATAGGGAGGCCTATGTCCAGCAGTGGACGTCTTTCGGCCAAGAACCGCCACCTCGACGGGTTTTGTGCTTCCCGCATCCAGCGGATTCCTGCGGCTTTCATAAGTTCATCGGTCCACCTTGTGGGAGGCCTTCCAACGCTACGTCTTCCGGTACGCGGTCGCCACCGATGTGCCCTGCCCATTGCCACTTAAGTTTGGCAATTCCTCGAGCTATGTCGGTTACCTTGGTTCCCCTGCAGATCTCTTCATTTCTGATTCGATCACGTAGGGAAACTCCAAGTATAGCCCTCTCCATTGCCCTTTGGGTGACTTTTAAATCATTCATCATTTAAATCATTATAGTGTGACTCCTCAATCTGAAGTGCAGGGTGCTGAAACTCGGCGGCGATCTCTCGCGTCCGGCCCTGGTCCATGCCATGGTCCGGAGCGAGAGTGCATGGGAGGCAGTCACCTCCTTCTGCGAAGCAGTAATGCTCGCGAAGGAGGAGGCGGAACGCGTGAGGGAAAGGCAGTCTGTGCGCCCTCACGCCCCTAGTTGCCGCAGGAGACGCCCTGAGCGGCGGGAATCGGTAGCCGATTCCCGGCCACCGTAGGCGCGGGCTTGCGGATGGCGAGCTATGGGCAGCTCGCCGTCCGGTAAGGACCAGGCCCGGGTCGACGGCGCGTTGTGTTCCACGCGCGCCTCTAAGAGATGTCAGCACGCATTGACGAGGTCCGCTAGGACCGATGCCTGCCAAGGTTGCGGGTTTGTTCGAAAGGGATACCGTGGCCCTGGCACACAGGCAACTGAAGGAACACCGGTGGGTTATAGTCAGTAAAAGACTTCTCCCGCTCCGCCCAGAGCGGGAGAAGTTATTTCAGCTAAGTTAGGTGAGCAGCTAAGTAATGATTATACTAACTTAAGGAGTTGTATTTCTGATTACCTACTATGCTTTGGAATGGGCCACTAGCTTCATCTTTCTGACTGACCGACCCGTTGACAATTCAAAAGTGCCTGTAATTGGTTTATTTGAAATAAATGCTTTGAGTTTGAGTTTGATTCTAATGATTATAATTCTGTAAATACATATTTGTTATGGACGCGAATCATACTTTAATCAACATACCTACACCCAGATAATGAGCTGTTACTAGCAGTAAAAAAAATCGTAATAAAATTAGAATTTAGCGGGCTACCTTAGAGCTTCCCCCTTAAATGATTCTGAAAAATGTGCTTTTTTTAACCATTTACCCACGTCACGATGACACACAAAAAAAATTTGCAAGCAGTAATTAACACTGGCCAAGTACGTGTCGGACCACGCACAATGAAGGGTTCCGTAGTTGGAACGAATTTATCCCAAGAAAAACTTAACATTGTACCTAGTTGAAATATATTTTCTCCCATACATCGATATACGTAACGGTCAATTCTCCTACTGAAAATGTAAGTTGGTTGATTATTACTCGTTAATTTGTAAAGCCTAGATTCCCGTGATAGTTATCCTTTTAACTTCGTTATTATATACGACTGTCGTGAATTTTTTCACGTATCCAAAATCAACCATTTAGCTAGCAGGGGGGTACACTTGACTCTAACAAAAATTTGCGCTTTATATTTCGCAAACGGATCCCTGAATCGAAAAATGGTTGTCACAAACCCTCAATGTTATTGAACGGCCAATCCAACGGTAGACCACACCATGGGATGGACGAGAAAAAAATATATCTCATGTAGGTATACCCATGCCAAATTTCAGCTTTCTAGTACTAATAGTGTCTGAGCCGCGGATAGACAGACAGACAGACAGACGGACATAGCGAAACCATAAAGGTTCTTGTCGTAGTCAACAAGGAACCCTAAAAACGGGCATTGACGATAATTTCACACCATTTAGAATCTAACTCTCTCAAAACGTAATGGAAACCAGCATGTCCTAGAACCAAAAATTCGAAGACATGTGACATCTACCAACCCACATTGGGCCCGCGAAGGTCTGTGTCCCAGTAGTGGAAATATGAATGAACATAACTTTTTTCCATAACATTCTATCTAACATGGCTGATTAGATAGAACCTAACTCAAATGTTACTGCTTTTTATTATTGTATACTTAAACATAATATTAATCAACTTAACATCTATTCGATCTGTTCACGCTCTAGGTATTAGAGGGAAACGGTGACGGTGTTAGAAAAATAATCACGTAGATAGGTATGTGGCGTTCACAGTTAATAGCTTACAGACGCCAAATCACCTCAATTATGTAATTACCTACCTTCTGGCCCAAACAAAAGACACACATAAATACAGTAAGGATATTATTACCACCAAACTACCAGCACAGAAAACACCTGTTCATCAAACATTAAAAAAAATAAAAAATAAACCAAAATACCACTTGACATCAGTCGGATACCAGTACCAAGTTAATCACATCACTAAACAACAAAAACACGTTCGAAATCCAACTCTCGCACGCACCAAATAAGTCCTTCATTAGTGATGAGACAGCTCCAAAATTACTTGGTATCCAATACCAAAAAAACGGGTATCGAAAAAAAAGCGAAACGGGTTGTGTGAGAACAAAAAATCAGAGTAAGATGCTACCATGTTTTTCTTGACGTTCAAAACATTGTTTAACGCCTGTTTTTAGTAAATGAATCTTTTTTCGTAGCGATTTGTAATTAGTTTGTGTTTGTGATATTTATATTTAGGTGATAACTGTGATAAAATAAAAAAGTGGCAACTGGTTTTGGTTTTTATGGTAGTTAAATCGCTTGTATACGCAAACAATTGTTGATATTTGTCTGATCTGTCTGATATGTCCATAAATACTTTTGATTGTTATTACTCGTATATGTCACCACAGTACATTTATATTGAACTAGATTTATTTTTTAATGAGGCTATCAGTAGTAAGGTATGTATGTCTCTTTTATATTCACAATCTATTGTTGCAAATATACCATTTTTCATTAAAGCCATCAGACTTCGAAAACTAAAACACGTTTCAAACGTCAATACGAATACCAAAACATGGTTAAATGTCATTAGCAGTAATGTCAAACACTATCCATTGTTACTAATGAAATGGAATTGGTATCGACAATTACGTCTAGTGGTATCGTTAGATTCAGCGATCCCCTCCCTATTGGAATATTTTAGAAGATTGTAAAATCGTAAATATTGACAGGGTGCTGAGTGGACGTCTGGGAGTACTCTTTTAGGGATCTTAAGTAGATTTTTGGATGAGAACAAGGGATCTATTACATTTCGTATCGTCAGAATAAAACTAAAGATCGTGTTGAAACGGTCAGACGCTTGATGCTGCTGTTTATTTAATTGCTATACGCCCCTTTTACTTAGTTGCAAATCGCAACACTACTTCGATTCTCTGGTATATTTTGCTAACATCGATGTAACTGTCATTCATCCTCATAATTTCAGCCAGAAGACATTCACTGCTGGACATATTTCTCCCCCAAGCGCCGCCACATGCACTGCATTGCATCAATCTAAAGGTCTATTTGGAACCGAGCTGCCAACTGCAACTGCCAACAGCACGTGCAGCGACTGCATGCAATAGGCCGCTGGTTTGTATCTATTTATATGAAATGGCTTCCAAGCGCTGCACGCGCTGTCGGCAGTTGCAGTTGGCAGCTCGGTTCCAAATAGTACATTTACTCTCATGGTGTACAATTCTTATCTATATACATTTCGCGTCAAGATTTGCAACTGGAAAGAACTGGCAATTAGAGCTTATATTATGGTCATTGCTTAAGAAAGTTAGACGTGCAGTCTGTCAGCCATAAACACTATATCAAGGGAAGTTTTAGCAGAATGTCCAGCATCAAATTGCGATTTACTGAACATCCTATTATAAGAACGGAACAAACCTTCGGTAGCTAGCAGCCTTATCAAATCTTGGATCTCTAAATGAGCTGGCAAATCTCATTTTAACTATTGGGGTTTTGATCGACCAAAATACAAACGCCTTCCTGCCAGGTTTGCGGGATTGTCCGAACGGGATACAGTGGCCCTGGCGCACAGGCAACTAAGGAACACGGGTGGGTTTTAGGCCCGTATTACAGAACGTCACTCAATACTCAAGCATTACTTAAAACTAGTTTCAACCAATCAAATGGCTTGAATCTAGTTTTAAGTAATGATTGAGTATTGAGTGACGTTCTGTAATACGGGCCTTAGTCAGTGGAAGTCTGACAAGCCCTCCCGCTCCGCCCAGAGCGGGAGAAGTTATTTGATAATTTCCCATCCAAAAAAAAAGGCCATACACCATGAGGTTCGGACAGTAGACCTCTTATTGAAGAATTTATTCGGATTTTACAAAATAAAATAAAAGTATACACGTAAGCTATTCTGGTTTATCATGTGGTACACCATTAGTCTTATTTTAAAATTCTGTTTTGTTCAAAAATCTAGTAACTGAATTTAATGTTTTTTTTTCATGCCTCACACAACACAAAAATATTATACCCCACGTTGGATTATCTAGTTTTAAATACGACTAGTTTTTCTGAAAACGTAGCTTCATAAAAATATATTATAAAATTAAACCAAATGTCTGTGAGAAGCTTTTAATTAAAGCTCGTTCGCGTTTTTTTCTATTTCTCAGGAAATGCTGAAGCTCTTGCGTATCAACATCAGGCTAATTATTGACAAAGGTTATATAAATAATTGAGTATGGTACTTTGGACCGTGTTTAATATACAGCTTTCCTTTGAGAAGTGTCGATTTGTTGTCTCTTGAGACATTTATTTAGAAAAGACAATAAAGTGAAATATTCTCGATTTACACTACAGATTTTTTTTCTGATCATCAACGTATACAGGGTGTAAGGAAAGCGCGGACAGTTATCTGCCATTTTATGTCATTAATTTCAAAAAAGTCTGATGTTCCATACATTTTGACTGTGTATTAAAGTTTATTGTATACTAGCTTTTGCCCGCGGCTCCGTCCGCATGGATATCGGTTATCGCGTAAAAAAGTAGCCTATGTCCTTCTCCATATCCCAGGCTATATCTCTGCCAAATTTCATGAAGATCCGTTCAGCGGTTTAGGCGTGAAAATGATAGACAGACAGACAGACAGAGTTACTTTCACATTTCATCATCATCATCATCAAGACATCCACTGTTGGATTTAGGCCTCCCCAATTGGGGGGCTTTGCCATAATCGCCACGCTTGGCAGGCGGGTTGGCGATCGCAGTATGGTGTTAAAAATGCATAGAGAACGCTGCTGCCCATTCTCTGGTAAATCCCTTTCATTTGTCTTTTTTATATATTTAATTTTGAATTTTTATATAACTGTGTAATGGTCTATGATTGAATGAGCCTTATGGATAATTATTATAATATTTGCTTCTGACATAACTTCATTAACTTAATTTAATTCATTGTACTATTTAATTAATTTTTATTTTGCTCTTGTACTTTTGACATTAATTGAATTGATCTGTAATTTATTCGTTACATAATAATTGTATTTTAACATTTACAACAATTTGGGTTTTGTTTATAAAATTGACAAAATTGTGTATTGTGTATGAATTAATATGGGTCAAGGACCTGAAATATTTTATTTTTTATTTTATTTCACATTTATAATATTAGTATCCCAGGCTATATCTCTGCCAAATTTCATGAAGCTCGGTTCAGCGGTTTAGGCTTTAAAACGTAACATACAGGCAGACAGATAGGCAGACAGAGTTACTTTCACATTTATAATATTAGTATTAGTATGGATGCAATGTGTAACTTAACGTATGTGTGTGTGTGATATTTACGGCTTAAATAGTTACGTGCAAATTATTGTTCGTGTACCTACATTGTTTGCTTATTTTTATAATATAGGCAAATAGTGTCCGAACATAAATAATATACAGGAATAATATTATCATAAGTAAGTACAACTTATATTTAAGTGATTAAGGAGTGTTCATATAGCGAATGTCAGTACCAATACAAACCATTTCTGGTTTAATGGTACAAAACAAACATGAACCTGTATTAAGACCATGCATAACAATAAAAATAAAAAAATAAAACTGTACTGCATATTATGAAATTAGTTTGTTCAGAATCGTTTACTGAATCAATTTCTGTTATTTTCAATATAAGTAATCCCAAAAATAACTAAAACTACGTTAATAATAATTATAATTAAAACATACCAATATAGACGAAGTATCTCCTAGCCTCCTACGCTAGACCCTGCCCTAGTAGCATTTTTGTTGGCGTTTGGTTGGACTACATAGGTACCTCTGAAGGTGGCCCAACTAAATGCCAACGGAAAATGCTACAAGGGTAATACGTGTGCGACTGTGTGCGTGCGTATATTCGTAATGTGACCACAATTTTGTCCCAAAGTCAGTATAACTAATTTAATAAATAAACAATGTTTGATACATAATGGTTAAAAATCAGTGTATGTGTTAAGATTATAACATAATATTCTAATTGGGGTGTTTGGTGTTGGCGTTAATTCCGTACATTCCGTTAATGGGGTATATTTTTTTTTTTTAATAACCGACGAAAATTTTCTACGCTGAGGGGTCTAGAATTATATGGGAAATTCATTTCGCCGTGTATTGTAATTTCGCTTGTCTTCCTAGGCAAACTTTTTTTAAGATATTTCAATAAAAATACTTGCGTTTGAGACCTCTTGTGGCTTGAAAAGTATTTGCCATTTATCGCCTTAGGTGTTGTAAAAGTTCTATAAGGAATGCTGTCACAAGGATACGCACCATAATAGGACCGACGATAGGACACACTGGATGCAATAGCTGGGTGTTGTGTCCCAACTTGAGCGAGGCCTATGTCCGGCAGTATAACGACAGGTCAGGTTCATTGATTGAAGCCTTTAACAATACACATCGCGGTGTGTATTTCGGGGTAAAGGGCAATCTATTCATCAATAGAAATCAAATAGAACAATAGATGGACGTTACAGTGTTTCACAGACTAACGCCACAAAACAATTGAAGCCTTGATTCTGACTATAAATTCTAGGTTGAAACTTTAACTATAACAAATAAATAAAGTGAAGTGAAGAGAAGTTGAAGTGTTGTGTGAAAAAATCTTCAGTAGAAACCCTCAGAAACTATTCAAATTTCGAACGAACAGTTCTTCGGTACGAGCACCGGCACGAGTCGTGAGCACAGATGAGCAGTAGTGGGGGAAGCTCGCGCATGTACACTTTCGGCTTAATAAAAATGACACGCGAGAGTCCACAATAGACGACGAGTATCGACTGACGAACCAATCGCATGCAGCTCGGCGCCCCCCGGCTTCTTCATTCCGCTAAAGAGACCTAAAAATTTACTACTGCGCAGGTGTCAGTTTGTGCTCACGACTCATGCCGGTTACTATACTGTCATCTATTCTAAACTCTTGAAGCATTCTGGGAACATCACGCCTATTTCGTAGACTTGGTCTCATCCGAAATCGCAATGATTATTTTTTTCTTTTAATAGTAAATATACACCAAAATTGCAGCAGCAATTGCGATGTTATCGTCCATTTTTGCCTCCAACTTCTGCGTAGGTACATCTCTTACCGTACCGTGTTGTACCGTGTGGTGCCGGACGTAAAGAATAGCACCACCCCATTTCTTCCCGTGGGTGTCGTAAAAGGCGACTAAGGGACTTACTAGAGAATGGGCAGCAGCGTTCTCTATGCATTTTTAACACCATACTGCGATCGCCAACCCGCTTACCAAGCGTGGCGATTATGGCAAATTCCCCCCCTTTTTGGGGGAGGCGTATGTCCAACAGTGGACGTCTCTCGGCTGAAATGATGATGATGATGATGACATTTCTTACTTCACCGAAAGTCACAAAACAACTGATTCACAGCTGCGCTTGTGCCTGCCAGCGGATTTGCTTGGGGATCCAGCATAAAATTGAAGTATTACTAGTATATATCCTACACATCGCTGGGGTGAGTAAACTGAAATTATTCCGTAGCAATTGAGAGGACTATAAAGGTCTCTGCACACAGCGGGCGCGGCGCGGCGGGACGGGACGCCGACGCGACGCTGAGCAGTTGTAATGTACTAGATATTACGGAGGACGCCACACAGAGCGTCGCGTCACGTCGCGTCGAGCCGGACGGCTCTGTGTGGCGTCGTCCGTAATATCTAGTACATTACAACTGCTCAGCGTCGCGTCGGCGTCCCGCCCCGCCGCGCCGCGCCCGCTGTGTGCAGACACCTTTATGAGTCACTTGTGAACTGTCTACTAGTTACGAGCTTTGCGATGGAAAACAGGAACATGCGTTTGTACCTAGCTCTGTTAGTAATGTTGAAAGGAACTCGTATGAAAGGTATTGGAAGAAATGGGTATTGAGGCGGTTTTTTAACATAACGTTTTTCATCACGCCTGTTATCCCCGAAGGTATAGGCAGAGGTGGCTTATTCCACAAATCCCCCTGAAATTCTCCCTTAGGAGGAAAAGTGGAATCTATAAAAACAGTCTAGAATTCACCCCTGATAATCCCGCATAGGGGGGAAAACTAAAAACGAAAAAAAAAACCTATTCCAAGATCCCCTGAAAGTGATTTTTTTACATTAGGGTTCAGTGTTCCACTGAGGGGGATTCTCTCAGGGGGGATTAGTGGAATAAGCCGCAGAGGTGGAACCTTTAGTAATACCCACGGTTCGCCAGTTATGTTTTAAGTCGCATGTAATAGGGGCGAGCCTATTGCTATCAACCGGGCATAAATCTAGACTCCGGGCTGCTACTGAGAAATTCCAAATGGAAAAACCCAATAACACTTAACCCGACTTGGGAATCGAACCCAAGACCTTCCGCTTATACAAGACAATCTTTATGTACAAACACATACAAGCAAATGAAATTTACAACAGCTTTTTACTAAATGCATATAAAGTATTTTAAGGTACTTATAACAAAAAACAATTTATTTTTTGTCTATCTGTCTGTTTGTTCCGGTTAATCTCCGAAATTATAAGGAGTAACTTTTATTTTAGAAAAAGCCATGCACGCGAAGCCGTGGGCAGTAGCGTCATCATCATCATTTCAGCCGAAAGACGTCTACTACTGGACATAAGCCTCCCCCAATTGGGGGGGTTTGCCATAATCGGCACGCTTGGCAGGCGGGTTGGCGATCGCAGTATGGTGTCAAAAATGCATAGAGAACGCTGCTGCCCATTCTCTAGGAAGTCCCTTAGTTGCCTTTTACGACACCCACGGGAGGAAATGGGGTGGTGTTATTCTTTACGTCCGGCACCACACGGCACCACACGGCAGTAGCGTACTACGATATAAACTTAATTTAGCTTTGTTTGGTCTGTCTCTGTTCTCACAGTCAAATCGTGAAAACGGTTTTGTTGGGCGTAGTTTTAAGTATAAGACTGTTGTTAGCCTTTTATCAATAAACATAATTATCATAATATAACATAGCGGTCCACTGCTGCGCATAGTCCACCAAACATAGTTTTGTCTACCTCATTTTGCCTTACGTCAGCTTTTTCTGCTCACTAAAGTTTCCTTCTTCCTCCATCCCTAAGGATTTAAAAATAATCCTTGTCAGAATTCCAAAACCTGAAACGGTTATTGATTTTTTTAAAGAAAACCTTTAAATGTGTTTCTAAGGTAAACTAAATCGCGAAGTTAATTAATTATGAATAGACTCATAGCCTTGAGTTTTGTTGAGAGCTTTTCTTGTATCTTAAAGTATTTGCTTTATGTTAAAACAATGACGATTAAAGCTAGTAAAATATACAATGTCCACCAATACAAAAAAAAGATAAATAGCAACATAACTACATTCACAACGTACAAGAAACATCGAAGTTGTACGTAATCCATCATGATACGATGAAAGGCGCAAACAGAACAATTTGTACATGAGCAACAAGAATCAGGAATCCGAACGAAACGGGTCCGTTTGAAAAAGAAACCAGAAACCTGATACCACATTTCAAACATTACCAACGTGCTACATCACTAAAAAGAACGGAAAAATTCGAATTTGCGCAATTCAAAATTTCGAACGTTCTGTGTCAATATGTTTAACATTACATCGTTCTTTTTATTCGAAATTCGAGTTAGGTGTCTACAATCAAAATTAATACCATAACAAGATCAATTTTCTTGAAAAACGAAACGATAATACGAAATCACTACGCAATTCAGCCCCAAATTATCTGTACGCAACAAAAACCGCCCCAACGTAGCAACGTCAGTCCCGAACACGCAGGCTCGCTCGCTCTGCGATAGCTCCCGGGACGCTGTAGTGATCATCCCCTCCCTTCGCCCCGCGGGTACGGCGCACGCCCTGTCCGCCAGACGGCATCCAGCGCCCAACGAGAGCGCACGTATATCCCGCGTCGCGGTCACCTGTGGCGCCGAACCCAGTGTTTACGGATTACAGTGAAAAATTGTGCCGAAGTGTGTGCTACCCTGTGTTTTTATGAATGAATGAATGAAAATCATCGTGCATAACCGGTTGCCGGATGGTTTGACTGCGGACCGGTTCCGATTTCCGCCGATACGGGTTTCGTGGGAGTAAGCCTATGTTTTATACTTCTTTTGCTTGGAACTGGATTTTGATAGTGTTTAATTATTTTTTTAAGTGGATTAGGATGTGGTGTTGAGTATCTTTGTTCTTTTTTTAAAATTTTCGTTCGAAGTGGCTCTTTTCAGGAATCATTTGGAAATTGATAAGCGCGTTCCAGTTTCGAATGTCATAGTTGGTGTTAAGAAAAAAAAAAAAAAAAAACAAGAGAATAAATATTTTATTATTAGCCAGTAATTAAAATAATAAATAAATAAAACGTAAAATTTTATGACGGTTAAACAAAATGGTACGTTCGGAAAATCGTTTTCACTACCATCTGCGTATCATACTTATTCGTATCCTGAGATAGCACTGAAAAGTTTTCTTTACCTACCTACATTGTTGTAAGAAATAATCCGGGTAAAAAGGGTATGAAACAAGCCTAGGAAAACCGTTTATATTCCACTTTCTCGTAGGCAACTTTAAGCTACTAAAATATTGTCACTAAGGCTTTTGTCAACTCAAGTTTCTTCTATCTTTGAACTATGGAACGAAAAAAACCGTTCCGACCCCAGAATATCTGTCCCCTTTTGATAAAGATGTGCGATACAATCATGAACCTAGACATTTTCGTTGGTTATAAATGTTAGGGTTGACTTCAAAAATGTGACGACGAGTCTTACCAAGGGTTATCGTATTACCTAGTAACTGAGTTGTGGAGGTCAGATAGACGGTCGCTCCGTGTAAAATACTGGTATTCAGTTGCACCCAGTTGTACTAGAATCCAATGGCAAAAGTTCGGAATAGACTAGGCGGCAATTCAAAATTTCGAACGTTCTATGCCAATACCTACGTTCTTTGCATTCGAAATTCGAATTAGGTGTGTGCAATCAAAATTAATACCATAACAAGATCAATTTTCTTGAAAAACGAAACGATAATACGAAATCACTACGCAATTCAGCCCCAAATTATTATGATAATGTTCAATTCTATCCAAATGCGCCGTAATTTGTTTCTGCGTTCTTCTTCTTCGGCGTTCCGTCAATGCTGAGGATCGCGACCACATACGACGCGTCTCCAAGTTATGCGGTCTTCTGCAGTTTGGATCTCTCGGTAAATGCTGCCTCCAACTCCAATCCTTTTTGATCGCGTCTGACCATCTTGCTGGCTCTGCCTTGAGCGCGTTTTCCTTCCACCCGGCCCAGTATCATAAGCCTTTCCAGAACATGCTTAGGTAAATGATAATATGCGTGTAACGCATTCTACCTACTATTATATTATTACCAGCCTGTAAGGATTGCTAGGCAATGCCTCTTCTAATGCATTGATTACCTATTTTAGCACGCTTTGCTCACTGATTTATTTACATAATTATGCAAATACAGGGTGCTGTCAATTATTGTGGAGGAGATACAGGTTGACAAAATATAGTTATTTTTAGGGTTCCGTACCTGAAAAGGAAAAAAAAACGGTAACCTTATGTACCTATAGGATCACTCGTGTCTGTCTGTCCGTCTGTCACAGCGAACTTTCTCCGAATCTATTGGACCGATTAAGGTGAAATTTGGTATACATACGAATTTTTGTGACAACGTGAGATAAATTAACTTTGAATGTGGGAGTCACTTTTGGACAGCAAACCAAAAAAAAAAGTTTTGCATACTGTACCGTGTGGTATAATATATCAAATGAAAGGGCTTATTGTAAGAATTTTAGATATATTTTTTTTTATAATTTTAAAATAAATACTTCTAAAGTTATTTAAGAAAATAGATGAAAATTGACGAGACCTTATCTCCGAAACTACTAAACATAAAATTTTGAAAATAATTCAGATCATTACCGTAAACCTACAAAAAGTCAAATGACATGGTAAATCTCTCATTATTCTGCGTACAAACTTACATTTGCAGTCGGAATGTACGGAAGAACCTGTTTTTCAACTACAATGTTAAGTTTGCCGACGAAGGAGACTAGTCTCCACGACACAGGGAATCCTAGTGTGGAGGCTAGTGCTATTTGAATTTTTACTGCTCTCTTGAAGAATAAAGTTTTTTTTAAGTTATTTGCTTATATGGAGTACCTAGGGATACTAACCTTTACTTAATAGAGCTATTTATGAATTCGACTTTGTGTTTCTAACTGTCTATGTCCGCGTAATTTCACCAAAATCTGTTGAATAGTTAGTTCAGTGAATGATTAACAAACTTTCTTTTGAATCATATTGAAATTGGTTTTAAATAAGCTAAGTTGAAATGATGCGAGGCTTTGGCTACGTAATAAAAGCCGCACGGATCAATCGATCAGGTTAAGCTACGTTTGCCGCGGTTGGTCCGTAGATGGGTGATATTTACATACCAAGACACCTCCGTGCTTCGGAAAGCACGTCAAGCCGTTGGTCCCGTCTGTCTTTCGTGGATCTTTGACAGTCGTTACGGGTCGTCAGAAGCCCGAAAGCCTGGCAACCAAGTCTTACCAAGGGGCATCACCCACTAACTGAGCTGTGGAGGTCAGATAGGCGGTCGCTCTATGTAAAATACTGGTATTCAGCTGAATCAGGTTAGACTGGAAGCCGACCCCAACATAGTTAGGGAAAGGCTAGTCAAATAATGAGGTTAAAATTATGGATTCCTGCAACTATCCTTTCGGGTTTGAAATTACCTTTTAAAAGGTAATTTTGGAAGCACGTCTATTTACGAATGTAAATGAGAAAACCAGTGTGTAAATACATAGAACAGTTATATACACAGTGCGTCATATGACGTAGTACATAACTAGTATAATACATAGTGAAAATTACACTGAAGTGCATGCAAAATGTCATGCAGTAGGGATGCAGTATTTTCGTAATTATAACAATTTCTGCTGAAAATCTCATAAGTTCACTAGGAAAGACACATTAATTTAGTATACAGGGTTATTGGTAAAACACTAGGTACTTAGAAAGAAAGATAAAAATATTGCTTATTCTTTTGATTCACAAACAAAACGCACTTAACAAAAAATCTAATTATAAAATACACACATTCAAGTAGCTAAAAGCCACGCCTTATTCAAGCAATACAAGTTTGACAATTTAGTCCATTGCTTGATGTCAGGACCAGGGACCAAAGACAATTTACATTGTTACACTGTGTTGCGTCACTGGTAAAAATGTCAACAAACAAACGATCAAAACAAAAACAAAATGCCGATTACACAGTGGAAAATAACTAATTTTGTAACAAAAAAAAAAAAAAACAATAATTATGCCGTCGCATCTGTGCTAGAACAGGTCGTTGCTCAGCAAAATGCTGTGACTTCGGACGAATCTACCATCAAAGCGCTGATTTTCAGCAACTACTTTTCGGAATTTTTATTTATTTATTAGGTTCACCAGCAATTTGTTTACACTAACATCTTGATAAAAATAATGTCTTTAAAACTTTAAACAGTGTAACAATTACTTAAACGTAAACACCACATGAACTCAAATTATGCTAATTTGTAAGCCTAGGTACACACGGCTACATATCAAGCTATAAAATTCAGTTTACGCTGGTCTCGCATTGTATAGGATTTCCGTATAATCAGAGATCAGCTTATACTGGAAATATATAGCTTGATATGTAGCCTTGTGTACATGTACAGTTTGTAAACTACATGTACACACGGCTACACGCCAACTTAAAACTAAAGAATGACATAATGACGTCCCCTTGTGTGATATAATAATCGGGTAAATAAAATTTTCTACAGAAATAAGTGTGATTCCAGCTAAACTAACAACGTCATTCATTTCAGGATTTCTCAAGAACTTTCTCGATAACTAATGGTGTTTCAGGAATAGAAGCAATTAGTTATAGATAAGGCCAGGGCAATAAATTGAGCAAATTGACTACCAAATTAAATTGTTCGTCCAATCGAATCACAACTGTCTTTTGACTACTTTATTTTAATATTTGCATGGCATATGCAAAATGGTAGAATGTAAAGGTGGTCATTATAGTTTTAACAATGTAAACCTTCATTCTGGCAAATAAATGAATGAGATTTGATTTGATTGGGCAGTTGTTTAAGATGGCTATACAGCACGACAAAATGATGTACCTAGTCTCTTTGACAAACAATTATTATCCCTGACTGTATATTACTGAGAAACCTTTGAGGCACATTATTCGGTCGCAATTTTGCAACAATTAGGTATTATCCACACAAACGCTGGTTGCTCTCCTAAGCTTCGCTGTACAAAGGACTGTGCTTTTGATAAGTATCAACCTATTTGCAATGTTACGAGAATGTCAGTTTCAAAGTTCTATAATAATGATCGACGAAAATGATTTCATCTCACGAAAATCTACCAACATCACAACATTTTTCCATAATGAATACATTTCCTGAAAAACTGAAACATTCTTAATTTAAAAATAAAGATAAACAAACGAAAAAAAAATATATGTAGTGTTTGGGATTCGAGTACCAATATAAACACCTTTACACTTTAATAGACGTTTATTTGCTTTCTCTGAAATAATTACTAGTTTTTAATCACGTATAACGTCCTCCCTCTCTAGCGTCCTCAGGCACATTCCCATTCGCCATCCTCGTTCTTTCCCTCACTCACTCAGTCCTTCACTTACGTTCCGTTCCCTATATTACTTCTGCATTCATTCCCACATTCGGCCGTCCTGCACTCATGTCTGACCTCAGACATTCCTATTATAACAAATCTTAGCCTAGCTTAATAATAATAATATCCAAACATCCTATCACTCACACTTCCCGTACTTCCACCACACATACTACCCTTCTAACTCTTCTATTCCACCGTGCTCAGGCCATCTCTTCATCTGGTCAGCTGAACTAGACGTTTTGTTAGGCCCCTCCTCAGAACTGTCCAGTTTCACCACCTCATAGCGATCATTACGTTTACATTTTATTATTTTGTAAGGGCCTAAATACTTGGGTTTCAACTTAAGTCCAGGGCCAAACTGTGTTCTTTTGATAGCCACAATATCACCTTCCCTGTACTTATAGCTCTCCTTTCTTCTCTTATCATAATGTTTCTTGTTTTCTTCCTGTATCTTTAGTATCTGTTCCTTAGCCTGTAGCCTTATTTCTTCCCTATTTTCGTCATACTGCAACGTATTTTCATCCTGTAACAACTGTACCATTTCTAAGTCTTCTTTATTATTCATTTTGGTTCCCATTAATAATTCGAAAGGGGTTGCATTTATGGATCTCTGGAAAGTACTGTTTAATGCCCTCTGCACTCTACTAACATATCTATACCATTCAGCAGGACTTTCCAAACATAATTTGGTCAGAACTGGTAATATTATCCTATGCACCCTCTCTACCTGTCCATTACCGCGTGGCACACCGGTGGTAATCTTCACGTGACTTATATTCTCTTTTACACAATATTCTTCGAAATCATTACTGGTAAATGCTGTTCCTCTATCGGTTATGATTCTACGGGGATTTCCGAAAATTTGTTGGTGCAGCTGAAGTTTATCCAATGTCTCCCTGCTTGAAGTGGTTTTCGTGGGGAACAGCCACACGAACTTGGTGAAAGCGTCGATAACAGTGAGAATGTAATTATACTGTTTCCTAGTGGCAGACAATGGTCCAACATGATCCAAATGTAAAGTGTCAAATGGAACACTTTCCTTTTCAATAGGGTGCAAATATCCTTCCTGTTTACCCTCTTTTCTTGTAGCCAATAGGCACGGAATACAGCTGAGTAAAAAATCTTCTATTTTCTTATTCAAATCTCTGATGAAATAATCTTTATTTAATGCTTCTTTCATTTTGGCTTTTCCAAAATGTCCCTTGCTGTGTACTCTGTTGATAATGTCCCTTTCTAATGATCTTGGCACAACTAACTGCTTCTGCTCACCCTTGTAAAGTACATCATTTTCTAGCCAATAGTCTTCATATGAATTTTCTTTCAAAATCTCCTTTATCGCCTTCAATCCATCATCATTTTCCTGTGCTTGTCTCAAACTGTCCTGTAATGTTGTAATAACTGCAACTGTAGGTATTCTACTTAGGGCATCAGTGTGCTTCATCCTTGTGCCAGCTCTATGCTCCACTTCAAAATCATACTCACTAAGCATGATTACCCACCTAGCAACCTTTGCTGTCAAGTCCTTTTTCTTTAGCGTCATTTCAAAGGCCTTGCAATCTGTAACAATTTTAAAATGGATTCCATACAAGTAATGTCGAAATTTTTTAATACCTTCAATTATGGCCAATGCCTCTAGCTCGTAACTCGAATACTTGCTTTGCGCGTCGTTTGTCTTCCGACTCATATAATGTACAGGGTGTAACCCTGAATTGGGATGATTCTGCATGAGTATTGCAGCCAGTGATATACTCGAAGCGTCCGTGTGTACCTCAGTTTTCAACCTGGGATCAAATATTTTCAAAACCGGCCCACTTGCCAATTTATTCTTAAGTGTTTGAAAAGCATTCCTCTCCTCATCACCAAACATAAATTCCTTATCCTTCTTCAACAGATCAGTCAATGGTTTGGCAATGACTGCATAGTTTTGTATATATTTTCTAAAATAGCTTGTCAATCCCACAAAACTGTGCAAAGTTTTTAGATTCTTCGGCTGTGGATATCTAATCACCGCATCAGTCTTATCGGAACTAGGCCGTACTTCTCCGTCCTTGACTCGATGTCCCAAGTATTCCACCTCATGCTGCAGCAGGTGTGCTTTTTTCCAATTTATCTGTAAGCCATTCCTTGAAGCAACTCCCAACACTTGTTTCAGTCTTAATAGCGCTTGATACTCATCAACAGCTGGAATTATTAAGTCATCGATAAATATAAGTATCACACCCTGAGCTATAAGGTCTCTGAAGATTATGGTAACAAACCTCGTAAAAGTTTTAGGGCAATTAGATAGACCAAAGGGTGCCCGCAAAAATTCAAATTGACCATGATGAGTTACAAATGATGTGAACCCAATCGATTCTTCGCTGACTCTCAGGTGGAAAAATCCATTCTTCAAATCCAAAACACTGAACACCTTTGCACCTTGCAGTTTATCGATTAGGTCATCTATCACTGGCAACGGAAACTCATCCTTGATAATCTTTTTGTTTACTAAGCGATAGTCTACACAGACCCGAACTGAGCCATCCTTTTTCTTGACCAGCACTACAGGACTACTGTATTCAGAGAAACTCACCCGTATGATTCCATTATACAACCACTCCTCTACCTGTTGTTCTACTATCTGCTGCTCCACTATCGATAAACGTCGAGGCCGCTGTCTGATTGGGATGTCATCCTTCAAAATAATCTTGAGTTGAATGGGCGGCTCATCGGTTTGTAGTGGTTTATACTCCTGAATACACGTCATAATTTCATCCTTCACCACCGAATCACATACATGATCAACCACACCATCCACACACCCTGTAAAATAATTTATTTTAGTTAAATCCCATTCACACCCTTCAGGCAACAATGTTATATTTCCTTCATTCATAAATATTTTAACACAGTTCAAGAACTCTTGGCCGATTATCACTTCATAGGGCATAACCTCCTGAGGAACTATGTGAAAAACTACATTATTATAACTCTGACCATCGATTTGAAGTTCGACTGAAGTTTTACCCTTTGATTTGATTTTACACTGACCTAGACCAGACAAAGTTAAGTTATCGTTAACAATTACCACGTTTAACTCCGTAATTAATGACACTGATAACAAGTTTACATCACTGCCCGAGTCTATTAGCGCATTTACAGCGAATTTGTTTAATTTTACACTTTTTACCGGTTTTTTTATACAACACGGATTGTCTTTGTTTATTTTTCGCATAACGTCTTCTTCCGATGTCAACTTGACGGCTGTCAATGTCAACGTTTGGTTCACTTCCGTCCTGTCATCTGTGAATGTCGTAGGCAGATCGTCCCCCTCGTTCATCGTTCCGAACATGGCCGTCGATTTCTGACCTCCGCTTCCGCTTGTTACGACACTAGCGCCACTTGCGCCAGATTCTGCCACCGTCGCCATCTTTGGCTTCGAGTACTTCGTTTTCGCAGGATCTGAGTTTGTACATTGTTGACGAATATGTCCGTACTGGTTACAACCGAAACACTTCACACCATTTTGACATGCACCTGCTTCATGACCGACACTTCCACAGCTATAACACCGCTTTTGCGTAGACACCGACGACGATGATGATGCCTCATTTTTCGGTCGCTCGGGTCGCTCACTCCTTTTTGCACGCTCGCCTGCTTTCGCTTTCATTTTCTCATAAATCGCTAATTTCTCTTTTAACGCCGGGAAAGTTGTCACTCCGTATAATATGACTTTGTTACATTCGTAGTCTTCGATACCATCCACGATATACTGGATTGCAATATAGTCTGGAAATTTCGCTCGTCTAGCTAATTCCTTCATTGATAGCATGTATTGAAAATACGTTTCGGTTTTCTGCTTGTTCCTGCTAGACATCAGTTCATGCATTTCTTTTATATTAACAGAATCGGGAAATTCTTTGACGAGGGCCGCTTTAAGTTCATCGTACGACTTGAAAGTTTTTTCTGACCGCAGCCATAGTGCTGCCGTTCCAGTGAGCGTTCTTCGTGCTATAATCAGAGTCTGCTGAGGCGTCCATTGGAAAACTTCTGCGTTGTCTTCTATATCTTGCGCCCATTTGCTCGACGAGTATGTTTTATCGTCGCCGCTAAATTTTGCTATGCCGTGTAGCCCGTCTGAAAGCCCAAAGCTTATCGCCGTCGTCTGTTTGTCGTCCATTGCCATCGTTTGCCGATCTGCACGTGATCGCCTTACCGTAATCGTTTTTACGTTTTATTGGACTCGATCCCGGACGAGCCCCCAAAATTTGTAGTGTTTGGGATTCGAGTACCAATATAAACACCTTTACACTTTAATAGACGTTTATTTGCTTTCTCTGAAATAATTACTAGTTTTTAATCACGTATAACGTCCTCCCTCTCTAGCGTCCTCAGGCACATTCCCATTCGCCATCCTCGTTCTTTCCCTCACTCACTCAGTCCTTCACTTACGTTCCGTTCCCTATATTACTTCTGCATTCATTCCCACATATATATAACCGACATTTTTTAAACTTTGCGATTTCCGATCGTGTGTCACTAGACGAGTAAAATTAAAAATAAAATTTTAACTAGACGTCATGACGGATTGGTTCAACCTCGTAGTGGCGTTTCAGTTATTCGGAAATACTGTAGATATTTGCTTTATGTATCGTATGCTGAAAATATTACAAAAAACACCAATTTACATATAAAAATTCACTGCTGCGCTGCTTACGTACTCTTTTTGGTTCGTTTAAGTTCATACCACCAATTAATACATGACATAATTATGAAACTGAATATCGATAGATCTTGGAAACTTGGCTTTCATTGTGGTATAATTAATTGGCATGATTAATATGTTTGACATTTTCGAATCCATACAAATATTATTAATGTGAAAGTAACTCTGTCTGTCTGTATGTTACTTTTTGACGCCTAAACCGCTGAACCGATCATCATGAAATTTGGCAAAGATATAGCCTGGGATATGGAGAAGGACATAAGCTACTTTTTTACGCGATAACCGACACCCACGCGGGCGGAGCCGCGGGCAAAAGCTAGTTTTTAATTTCATCATCATTCTCCTGCCTCCCACAATATTTGAATTACAAATCCGACTGGTAAAACGGTGAAGAAAAACTTCGTGAGGAAACCGGCATGTCCTAGAACCAAAAATTCGAAGACATGTGACATCTACCAATCCGCACCGCGCTCGCGTGGTGAATTACGGCCCACTTCCTCTCAAAGAGAGGATGCCTGTGTCCCAGCAGGGGGGAATAGCATAGTCTGATTATCCAAATCCGACTGGCGCTCTAAAGATTCTGTAACATTAAAACTATGACATTTTACATTATTTTTAGTCTTTGCCATGAAGACGGCCATAGTAACACGTATTCTGTGATTTCAACTGGTTACCCCTTGTGTTTAAAAATTTATAGCCTTGTGTGTGACAGGCATACGGCGAAGGTGTGAAAGTGCCAGAGCATAGCCAGACATTAAGGGGTTTATTCATAAACGTTGCTTAAAGTTAAGTGCCGTTCAAACGTCAAAAATGTATGTATGTATGTGTATGGTTAAATAGTCGCTAATCATTACTTAACTTTAAGCAACGTTTATAAATAAACCCCTAAAATTATGACATTTAACATTATTTTTAGTTTTGAAGATGGCCATACTAACACGTATTCTGTGAAAATTTCAGCTGGTTACCCCTTGTGTTTAAAAATCTATAGCCCTGTGTGTGACAGGCTTACGGTGAACGTGTGAAAGTGCTAGAGCGTAGCCAGACATTAAAACTATGACATTTAACATTATTTTTTGTATTTGACATGAAGATGGCCGTAGTAACATGTATTCTGTGAAAATTTCAACTGGTTACCCCTTGTGTTTAAAAAGCTATAGCCCTGTGTGTGACAGGCATACGGCGAAGGTGTGAAAGGGCCTGAGCATAACCAGACATTAAAACTATGACATTTTACATTATTTTTAGTCTTTGCCATAAGCTATATATATGTAGAAAAAACAATTATTTGTGTTTTCACTTCTGTCGGCAGTCCTTATGACTGCCAATTTTTTTTTTTTGCAATCTGTAGATCTGTGTCAGGTTGTTGTGTTACGGTCTCGAATCATATTTTGATCTACAAACCTGCAAATTGTTGTGCTTTGGAAAGCACGTTAAGCCGTTGGTCCCGGTTGTCATACGTGTATATTTGACAGTCGTTACGGGTCGTCAGAAGCCCGAAAGTTGACAACCCTTCTTACCAAGGGGTATCGTATTACCCAGTTACTGGGTTGTGAAGGTCAGATAGGCAGTCGCTCTATGTAAAATACTGTTATTCATCTGCATCTGGTTAGACTAGGCAGATAATGATGACGTACTCACGCGATCAATCAAGTTGGATTCGTACGTCCTGAAAATTGATTGAAAGGTACTGAAAATTGCAAAAAACATGAAAATTTGAATTTCTACTCCCCTTAATAAACCCCCCTCCCCCTCCCTCCTCCTTTCCCTTCTCTTTGACACCATTTGGGAACGAACCCTTAATAAAAATTGTCCTAGGCAGAGCTAGTCATACATCCGATATACCTACCATAAAAGCTGGAATCGTTTTAATAACACTTGGATATTGAAATTGCAATATTTCCGCGAATATCCCAATAAAATCGAAAACCTATTCCAATCCCGTCATTCTATACGAGCGAACTATTAATTTGAGGGGCGTCACCGTTATCTAATGTTCTGCTATTTGTCAGTTCACCCGGATTAGGAAATTATCATTAATATGACATGTGTGATTAAATTTTATGGATGTTTTCGGTCGGAATTGAATGTTAGGTTTGTGATTCGTAAGCTAATTAGTTCTGAAATGTATATTAGGAACATTTGATGAAAAATTCTGTAGTTTACATAATAAGTTTATTACATGATATTCAAAAATTCATCGTCTCTATCTATCTGGTAGTGTGCTTATATCTCGAGAACAATTCTATTTCAGGTGACTGTTTTAGGGTTTCGTACCTCAATAGGAAAACGCTTGTAGGATCACACGTGTGTCTGTCCGTTTGTGCCAGCTAATTTGTCCCGAATCTACTAGGCCGATTAAGTTGAAATTTGGAACTTCTGTGACCCAAACATGGACGTGTAACGCAAATAAATGAATATTGAATATGGGGGTCACTTTTGGGAGGCAAAATAGAAAATTGTCATAAAGTTTTGCCAACTGTACCGTGACATATTATCAAATAAAAAGGGTTATTTTAAGGATATGAATATTTTTTTTTATAATTTTCAATTTATGCTTTTAAAGCTATTTAAGAAAATAGATAAAAATTTACCATTCCTTCCCGTTATCTCCGAAACTACTGAGCATAAAATTTTGAACAAAATGCAAAAAATCGTTTTTACTTATAGATTACAGGAAAACCTATGAGAAGTCTATGGTCTTAAAATAACTCGGTAAATCTCTCAATATTGTACGTACAAACTTACTTTTGCAGTTGAAATGTATGGGGGAACTTGTTTTTCAACTACAATGTTAAGTTTGTTCTTGGGATAAATCCATCCCAACTACGGAACCCTTAATTGTGTGTGGTCTGACACGTACTTGGCTGGTTTTTAATGATGTCTTTTAATGTCAAAGAAGGAAAGAAAATAGATCTCTACGATTCCTTACTGCAGTTACAGCTTGTTTGCGATTTTAGGTCGTGAAGAAAGTTTTAGCGCAACGAAACGTTTTCCTTACGATGTAAGTTTTACTTTCATTATTTTGAAAGGTTTCTTGAAAATTCTTTGATAAACCTAACTTGACCGTAAAACATGATGTGAAGATAAGATAAGATAAGATAAGATATATTTATTTGCTTAAACATGTGTACACATATAAGTAACCGTGCATGCAAGATGACAAAGAAAAAATACAGATAATGTTAAGATAATGTTATTGTTATGCAGTGCGCGTTTAGATCTTTTGTAGGATATTATTCAACGTCAGTAAGATATTGACATTAGTACTTTTATTTTAGAAAAAACTTTTTAGTTTTTTAGCTCTAGTATTATGATATATAAAGTATATATCATAATACTATATATATGGAGTATAGTGAATTCAAAACGAAATTCGAATTTGGCAGGTCTATGATCAAAACGGAGTGTTGAAATTAATTCACTAGAACAGTGTTTTTCTACGTGTGGGTCGCGACCCCCTAGGGGGTCGCCAAGCCTCTTAAAGGAGGTTGCCGTTACTTAAATATTTAAAGCTCATAAATATATTATAAAACCATATTAGCTCAAAATGTTATATTTTATTAAGAAAAAGTTGAAGGCTTAGGTTATCACGAATCAGCAAATACCTACAAATCACATAAATCATTAATGTGACGAGGACCAAGCATACCCATTTACATTAATTTTTTGGTTACTCCTGTTAACCGTTAACCAATTTTTCAGTTTATCAATGTTTTATATTATAATTAAATCGTTTACAAAATTTTGGCGATTTCTCTGTTTGCCTTTTATTTGAGACATCGATGAAAACGATATCTCGCGCAAGTAGCAGGTTCCAAATGGAATGAAACACTTCAAAAGTTCTGTGGTTAATTGTGGGTATTCTGTTTTTCTGTTTAACCAAAAGGTACCTAAAGTGATAGACTTGAATTTCAAGGTAGAACAGAAAATACAATTTCAAGGTAGGGGGTCACGAAATATGTTTCTATACTAAGGGGGCCGTGCCATGAAAAAGGTTGAAAAGCACTGCACTAGAATCATCATATTTTTTTCTTATATTTAGATAAGATAAGATACGGTAGATAAGATAATCACGGATGAAAATCTTTTCTGGAAAGAAATTGTTGCTCTAGACGAAAACTTTTTTTTGGTTTTCTTTGCTGTTCACAGTGCCCCAAAGTGTTCCATCTCCTACAACTTCGCCCCTAAGACGACCCACTGACCCAACATTTACTTGCAATACAACCTACCAAGTAAAATCTACAACATAATTATATGGTCAAGGAAAACAAAAAAAAGATAGCTAAATAATAACACTCGCACGGGTCGATCTTCAGGGTTAAGCAACATTTGCCGAGGTAAGTCCATGGATGGGTGACCATCCATAACATACCGAGACCCCTACGTGTCTTCGAAAACACGTTTAGCAGTTGGTCCCAGCTGTTATTCGTAGATCATTGACAGACAGTAGATCTTCGTTATGGGTAGAAGAAGCCCGAAGGTCTAACCACCAGTCTTGCCAATGGGTACCCAGTTACCCAGTTACTGGGTTGTGGAGGTCAGATAGGCAATCGCTCCATGTAAAATACGTGTAGTCATCAGGTTAGACCCGAAGCCCACCGGAACATAGTTGGGAAAAGGCTAGGCGGATATATCCTCCTTGTCATGCGCCATAAGGTTATTAAATATTATCTCGAATGAGGTAGATATATTTCAGTGCAGCCTGATAAAGTAAGTTCACAGGAGTAATAGGTAATGCGGGCTGGTGTCCGCAACTCCACGACGATGCGCGTATTTTGCGTACGGATGGGAATTCGATTATTTGATCCATCCCAGCTCCTCAAAGAAGGCCAGCAACGCCTTATATAAATGTTCACAGGAGAGGCACTGAAGTGCATTTAAAGTATTGATAAGAGATTTTAATTGTATTTAATTGTATTTTATATTATGTTTTGAATTGTATTTTAATGGTATTTTTGATTTTATTTTTTAATTTTATCATGTTAGTCAATGGATGTGAGTAATGGATATTTGTGTGGTAGTAACACTGCATTGGTGTTATAGCTGTTAAGATGTTATGTACGTAATTTTGAATAAATAAATAAATAAATAAATATATACATACACACATACGCGCCTTCTTCCCATGGGGGTAGGCAGAAACTATTGAACGCCACCTGTGACGCTCCTTTCATACTCCGTTTGCTTCGATTAAATTCATACATTTAGTCATACACGCACGCCGGTTGCGAGAGCTACGCACCTGACCTTTCAGAAGAACATCTCCCGGCGTTTTCACTCACATACCGCATTTTGTTAGACGCCTTTCATTCAACCTCTCAAAATGACCAAACCATATCTTAAGTCAAATTTCCTTTACAATAATTCTGCGTTGGAATAAAAACTACAAAGTAAAACCTACAACATCTATGGTCAAAGAAGGGTGTCTATAAAAATAAAACCAGCTAGTCAGTGCACACCGCTCCAAACCAGTTTGAAGACGTACAAGTTTCGCGTCCGGTGTGCCTCCCACTTAAAGATTAGTGCAGGTTTGGTTCCCATGTTGAGCTTTTTATTGTAACAGGATGGTGTAGTTGTTTTGTTTGTTATTAAATGTTGATTTTATGTATGTTTGAGAGTAGGTTCTTGATTGTTGATGTTCGTTTAATCCGGGGATTTTAAGAGTGTCTGTTGCTTCTGTTAAAGTAAAATGTAGGAGACTGTCTGTACTTTTTGGCGGTTACCTCAATTCTTAATACTTTATTTGCATTCCACAATGTGTAGTTACTGGCATCATCTGTGTAGCCTTTTCATAGTTGGGGTCGGCTTCCAGTCTGATCTTTACAGCTAAATACCAGTATTTTACATGGAGCGACTGCCTATATAATCTCCAAAACCCAGTAACTGGGTAATACTATACGCCTTGGTAAGACTGGTTGTCAGACTTTTGGGCTTCTGACGACCCGTAACGACTGTCAAAGATCTACGAATGACAGCCGGGACCAACGGCTTAACGTGCTTTCCAAGGCACGGAGGAGTCTCGGTACGTAAAGATGGTCACCCATCCACGGACCAACCCCAGCAAGCGTAGCTTAACCTGATGGATCGACCCGTGCGGCTGTTATTACTTAGCCTCGAGCTCCTCAAATTGACACCCTATGTCATTTTGCCGCGTTATACCCATTTCATACAACTGTCAAAGAATGATAGTTGAGATTTGAATATACAGACAATTTAAGTTGGCAGTCACTTTGCTTAACAATTAAGTCTGACTTGAACTTACATACCTATCTCTTAACTCTTGTCTCAGTCTGTGTATTTACACATTTTCGGTACTTATACAATCAAGTATCTACTCAATTCGTTTTAAGGTGATTGCTTAAATGACCTCTAGCCACGTTTTCGCTAGATGGTGGCACAATCGCACATTCAGGACATTTTCAATTTGTACGCCTAATTTAGAAATCTTTGAGAGATAACTTTATTAACTGCGTTAACATACGCAGTAACACTTTTTTTTAAATTATTATTCACTATTATCTCGTCTCATACAAAGATTTCTCCTAAACATTTATCCGTCTTCACTTTATATTTTACACACACATATATAAATAGTTTAGTTTAATAGACCTAAAACCTGTCACTTTTCATCTTACTGGCTAAATAATATATTTTTTAATCTTATCGTCGACTTTGTCACCTCTAACCTACACTAGAGTCAAGCAAGAGCAAACCCACCGTAAAAAAAAAAAAACTAGCAGTGTGTTTAGTAAGTAACTGCTACTGCTCACCCCATAAAACGTTCACAATAAAATTAATACTAACTATAGTACACGTACACAGTGAGGGTTTATCCTTAACGAACATAATTGCACAACCAGTTTCCTTCGCCTTGGTTCCAGCCTTCGGAGCTCTGAGTTATCTCAGAGCTCCGAAGGTTGTTAATACTAGATGAACTCTCTAAGTATTTATAGTATTTTTATCTCACGACGCGCATTTTACTTGTGGTAACCAAGTGTGCAAAACACTGTGAATGTGGTTGTAAGCGCAGGAGCTCTCGGTACCGTCCGAGACAATGGTGAAGTCGGAAGTATGTGTGTGTTCATGCGTGTATTATGTGTTGTCGCTACTCGTCTTCAGGAAATCCAGGAGCTCCAAATCTATTATTCTCCAAACAATTTCTCTCCATACATTGATTCTCAAGAGCTCCATAATTTTAAAGTTACTAAAATTGTTTATATTGCTTTTTAATTTGGAGTCGCCGGGCATAAAATTACGGAGCGCTTGGGAATAAGCCCTTCACACACACATTCTGACCGTGTTTGTACACTTGGATACCACAAGTAAAGCGTGCATCGCTCGTTTTTCTCACGAATTAGCACGAACTAACGAAATGAGAATAGATTTTGTGTTGCAAAAATTAAAATTAAAAGCATATATTTGCAGTTGGAATGTAAAATTGAACAAATGTTAAGTTTGTTCTTGGGATAAATTTATCCTAATTACGAAACTATTTATTGTGCGCGGTCCGACATGCACTTGGTCGGTTTTTTTCCCTCAAATTTACATGTGGGCATTCAAAACTATGTTCGTGAAAGGTTACCTCTTCCTACTAGCTCAAAACTGATTAATATCCAATTAAAAATTAGTTTAGTGTCACGTGCGCTTATATTTGTGTACTATGTCGCGTTGGTCGCTGTAGCTGTATTTTTATCGTATGCCTGTCATATTATCTTGTTTAGATACACAGGGTGTTTCAATATTTCAGGTTGTGGGATTTGATCTTATTTAAAATACGTAATGTAGGAAACAAACCTTAAAATTAATTTTCTACAGGTTTTTATAGTTTTAGAGCAATTAAACAAAAAAACACAATCCTAACTATCCTACTACTATATATATATTATAAGTGCGAAAGTAAGTTTGTTTGTTTGTTACCTTTTCACGCCTAAACCACTGAACCGATCATCCTGAAATTTTGCATATACGTTGTCAGGTGTACAGAAACGGACATAGGGTATCTTTCATCCCGATAGAAAGTACTGTTTCCGAGAAAAACAACAATAACGTTCTTATGATAATAGATGGCGCCACGTGCCTTTCGAATCATGATGGAATTATATTATTATAGAAAATTTAATAGTGTTAGGTTACTTAGGCTATTTTTATTTTAGAAAATGCAACGCGGGCGAAGCCGCGGGCTGTAGCTAGTTTCATATAAACCTATATGGGCACTTATGAAACGTCAGAACTTCAGAAGCTAGGCGCATGGTACCAATTAGTCGTTTCTTAAGGAGAAGAGCAAGTTAGAAACTCCACGGTTAACTCTTTTAATGATAGTATTTTTAATAAAACAAGTTTTCCTTAAATATTGTTTATAACACATTCCCAGTATTGATATTTAACTATCTAAAAACATGATAGATATTATAAAAACCGAATGTTCATTCGAAGCCACACAAAAATCAATGTGTACTCAACTAATTGTATTATTTTCGTCAGGGCGTTATTATTAAAATTGTGTGTTTTAACTGATAAAGCATTAAGCTCGAAATTGTGGTTTAAGTGGCCTATAATTTGTTTATGTGCAGTAATTTTGGCAGATAGCAAAAATATTTTCACGCTCTGGTTGTTCATTTTTGGCTATGGTCAGAACGAAACCAAAAGTGTTAATGTGTGAAAGTAGTTTCGTGAGGTCATGAGGACATTTTAGAACTTCCGGTTCCGTAGCCAAATGGCAAAAAATGGAACCCTTATGGATTCGTCATGTCTGTCTGTCTGTCCGTCCGTATGTCACAGCCACTTTTTTCCGAAACTATAAGAACTATACTGTTGAAATTTGGTAAGTAGATGTATTCTGTGAAGGTTCACAGAATCTTAATGAGGTCATTAAGATTTTCACACAAAAATAGAAAAAAAAACAATAAGTTTTGGGGGTTCCCCATACTTAGAACTGAAACTCAACTTTTTTTTTTCCGTCAAACCCATACGTGTGGGCTATCTATGGATAGGTCTTCAAAAATGATATTGAGGTTTCTACTATAATTTTTCTCTAAACTGAATAGTTTGCGCGAGAGACACTTCCAAAGTGATAAAATGTGTGTGTCCTCACCTGTAATTTCTAAAATAAGGGAATGATAAAACTAAAAAAATATATATGATTTACATTACCATGTAAACTTCCACCGAAAATTGGTTTGAAAGAGATCTAGTAAACAGTTTTTTTTAATATGTCATAAATCGTAAACCGCGCTTGCTGCTACGGAACCCTTCATGGGCGAGTCCGACTCGCATTTGGCCGCTTTTTTTTAACAAGCTACAGATAAATTAAACCAATAATCGCATATCGGCAAGCGTAGTAGGACGCCCCCCGGCTAGATGGACCGACGACCTCAAAAAGGTGGCTGGGACAGACTGGATGTGGAAGACGGAGGACAGGGTGTTGGTGCTGCTGTTTGGGAGAGGCTTCTGTCTAGTAGTGGACTGCGATGGCTGAGTTGATCAAAACTAATAATAGTAGGTATAGGTAAAATCAAATTCACATCACTTGAAAAGTAGCTGTCATGTAATGAACAAGAACATTCACAAGAGTTAATTGAATCGTAGAAGCTGCCAGCCTTTTGGGTACTCTTCCCACTGACAGCAATGCTGTGAATTTTTGGTGCCCAATGCGCTTTTGCCTTTTTTTTGTACATAATATATAATATATAATGTACAAAAAAAATAGTTTTCTTTTTTTTTTAATAAATCGTAAATTAACTAACGTTATTAAAATTTTGTAAAAAAGCTAATTATAAAATAGACGTCAAACTTTTAAATAAAATTATAGGACTGCTCAAATGTTAATTATATAAAAATTCCAATAAAGTTTCAGCAAAAAGCGAATAAAATCTAATTACGTTTGACTTTGATAAGTGCGTAGGTACTCTATTAAAGTTATAAGTAGATACAGATCTAGATTAAAATATTAAGTATATAATAAAATGTTCGTTAAATATTTTTTTTTTGATTTTTTGGTACGTAGGTAAAGGTTCATTTTCATTAGTCAATAGGGCTAGTATGCTGGAAATTTCTGTAAAGCATGCCTTATGGAACGTATTCGGGGAACTGTTTTCATTAGTCGATAGGGAACGATTGCGGTATATGGAGAACCTGCACCGCACATTTGGCAGTTGCTTTGAAGGTTCATTTTTATTGTGTGTGAGTTTCCCCGCACGCTTTTTACTGACCAACTCCCCGTAGACGGTGTACTGACCGCGTTATCGACTTATGACTTTCATTAGCTATTATTCCGCTTGCGGGGAGTCCCCGCATGCTGTTCGAGTTGTAGTATCGAGTTGTCGACAAATGAAAATGAGCCATTATAAGCGAACTTTTGAAGCCAGTGTTTCAAAGCCATTATGATCTAAAATTCAGCAAATTAGATCATCCAGTACATACTGAATTAAATGATTAACTAACTAACTATACAAATAAATACAAAAACTAAAGATCACGTCGAAGTAATCGCCCCGCATCGCTGTTATCGGGAAACTTGCCCAGTAGACGGGCAGAATTGCCACGTTGAATGGTTATGCTAATCATTATTTTAATTTAGTAACTAGTGTAAATAGTAAGTTGTGTTATTTATTATCTAACTTATTTACTGATATAATATTAATGCAAAAGTATTTCTGCACACACAACAACACACACAGTTCACAGTTCTACATTTATATCTGTAATTTTTATGGTGTACATAATAAAGAGTATTCTATCTATCTATCTGCTCGTCTGTTACTTTTGCACGCTTTAACAGCTAAACGGATTTCGACTTAAAAAAAAAAAAAATGCACATAGGTAGACCACGACCAGGGTTAGGACATAGGATAATCTTTATCCCAGTAGTATTACTGGGATAAAGATTATCCTATGTATCCTATGTATTGGTGATCCAATGTCCTCGACCGCGATGGTACGTATGTGCCATCGCGGTCGAGGACATTGGATCACCGTAAGGACTATTCTTGCTTGCAGCGCTCGGCCGGTATAGCGCTTACCTACGCTCATCAACCAATAAAGGTGTCTGCACACAGCGGGCGCGGCGCGGCGGGACGGGACGCCGGCGCGACGCTGAGCAGTTGTAATGTACTAGATATTACGGAGGACGCCACACAGAGCGTCGCGTCACGTCGCGTCGAGCCGGACGGCTCTGTGTGGCGTCGTCCGTAATATCTAGTACATTACAACTGCTCAGCGTCGCGTCGGCGTCCCGCCCCGCCGCGCCGCGCCCGCTGTGTGCAGACAGCTTAACATCGCAGCATCAGATTTTTGCTGAGACTCTTGAAAATGAAAAAAAAAAAAATAACCAGCCGAGTTGGTGAGACATCTGTAATAATTTTAACAGAGCGTGAGAAATTATATTAAACAAAAGTTTTTTTTACTGGTCATCGCAAGAAGGGGCGGTAAACAGGGCCTCAAGTCTGCTATTACAATAGTGTCAGAATGGTCTCGCCATTGTGAGTATTTGACAGTGTTTGTATGGCAAATCTGTCAAAAACTCACAATGAAGAGACCATTCTGACACTATTGTAATAGCAGACTTGAGGCCCTGATCGCTTGCCCGCAAGAATACTGTATTAACTCTAAAAACGTACTTTTTCAGGAGAAGCGATTACGCTTCTAACGTGCACGTCTTTCTACATTGTTCTCACATGTATAACTTCAACATGAATGATGTAACCCATATTTTATAACAATATTTTGTTTTAAAAGAGTGTCCATGGAGTTTCTTGTCCGTTCTTCTCCATAGGAACCTACTACGCTTTGGAATGGGCAACTAGCTTCATCTTTCTGACTGACCGACCCCTTGACAATTCAAAAGTGCCTGTAATTGGTTTATTTGAAATAAATGCTTTGAGTTTGTGTTTGAAAGCTTTAGCTACAAATATTGTGCTATTTTCTTAAGATAAACAGTCGGTTTATTTATTGTTACTATGTATTAGTCTATACTCTATAATTGAAGATATTGTAATTTTTAACATTAACTTCTTAAATTATTTATACCTTTTCTAAGGAGGGTACCACTTGCGACTGTATTCTTTTGAATATAACTTTTTTTTTTCTTCTTTCATTTTTGACCTTATTCAAAAGGTAGAACGTACTTTTTTTAGTCGAACTCTATCATTAAGTCAGTTAGTGCCAAATTTTGACATAATACTGTATTCTTCCGGACAAGCGAGATGTGGTCATGGATATTGTTTTCAAGGCAGTAAGGTTTTCGTGCCCGCGTTAGTACGTTTCCGTGGGATAATTTCTAACCTTCATGCGGGTAAAATCGCAGGCAAAACCTGATGTTAAATGTATGAAAATGTTCTTTTAAGTGACATCTAAGTTAACGAATGTTTTAAGATTCAACGAAGCAAAGGTATAATTTTAAATTGTTGGGTAGGTAATTAATTTTACAGTAACAAAGTAATTGGCTCCAACACAAAGCATAGTTACGTGGTGTTACTAATTGTAATTAACTATGTAATATACATAGTAATTTGTAGTAATATTCAGATGTCGCCTACAACCTAATTGCGAGGCACACAATGGGAATCGCATTCAGTTTGACAAATTACCGATATTGATCGCGTCTGATCAAATAACCTACAGTTTTTAATGAAGATAGAAAATAAATGTTGAATGTGCCGAACGTTTTTAAATATTCGGTTTCTTAAAAATATAAGAGCTTATTATAATATAATTTATTGCCAAAATGGAGATCGATGCGGTTTTAATTTTGTAATAGCGTCTCGAAAAATTTCGCTGGATTCATTGATGCTTAATAACTAAGCCTATGATGACTAAAAAAAAAAAAATTGAGCAATATACTGATGTTTTTTCAGTATTTTTCTCGAAGCCTTTTATTACCAGGCATTTTTGTATTAATAAAAAATCACTTACACATTCAAAGCACTTTCATATACTTTCAATCATAAAACCAATTTCTAACCATTGCTTAGGTAGTAAATTGTGCATTTTATTCACATCTCACAAAACACATAGCTTCTTCAACAACCAATAATTGCATTTCCAAGGCCTATTTCTACGCACGCAAAATAATTATTCCTCATAAAATCATCCTGTATATTCGCTCGGCAACGCTCGGTAGAACTCGTCTCCCACGTAGCAATGTGGTGCCCATATTTAGCGCACAGATGTGGTCGACCAATGTACCTACAGTGTTTGGATTATGGAATTAAAGGGGTAAGCAGAAGTGTAAGGTGCTTATGAGTAAGGGTTAGTAGCTACACTGAAAAAAAAAAGTAGTTGCCACAATCAAGAATTTGTTTAGATTGACTAAGAACTTGTTTGCATCTGAGCCTATCAAGCACAATGATCACAGCTACTACTTTTATTTGATTGAGATTTGAAACGGGACCTTGATTGAAATTATACATTTGAGAACAATGTAGAAAGACGTGCACGTTAAAAGCGTCCTTAATAAAAAGGTAAACACAAAACACATTTTTTTTTTATGGCAACTAAGGGAAGACTAGTCCCAACTGACGGCGCCCGTTCACGAACATGACGCGTGGATCAGCACCTTTCAGCTCAACCATTTTGAAGGGAGCTTAATGATCCAACACACGCGAAACCACCAGCGAGACATTAGAGTGAGCATGACATATTCTCAGCCGCTATTGATTTTTATGATTATAATTCTATATATTCTATCATATTTAGATCAATATACATATTGACACTGACCTCCGTGCTGAATTTCGCGTGAGTAATAAAACCCCTACTGCAAACATAATAAAACTGCCACGACTCTTAAATAAAACGATAAAATTACTTAAAAACATCCTCCCATAGAAATCGATAGGAAGCATTATTAAAAACTTTTTCTAACGTAGAAAACATAAAATGGCACACAGTTTTTTTATAAGTTCGATCGTAAAAAGTTCGGGTTCCTCTCACAATAATTAGGCATGATATTATGTCCCGGAAAAGTTTTGAAGACGTAAAAATATTATATTTTTTCGGAATATTTCCTGAAAGAAAATGTGGGTAGTTGGAGATTGTTATTCAAACAAGTTTTTTAGGGGTTCGAGGAGTATGTATTGCTTTGTACCGGTAAAGTATAAACCAATATTGCCTTGCATTTGGATGTTGTATAACTATAATATCTGTCTAGCCTTTTCTCAACTGCGTTGGGGTTGGCTTCCAGTCTAACCAGATGCAGCTGAATACCAGTATTTTACATGGAGCGAATGCCTATCTGACCTCCACAACCTCCTCCTTTGGTATGACTGGCTGCCAGACTTTCGGGCTTCTGACGACCCGTAACGACTGTTTATTTTCTTTCCGCAATTTTTGAGGTTTAAGACTACCCCACCCAAAATCACGTGTAATTTTTAATACATACAAAGAATCTTAACATTTTTAGAATATTATGTTTAAATACAGGTATAAAATATAATCTAATTTTATTCTGAAATTAAGGACCATGATAAAAATGTCTAGACAGAAAGGTTGCTGGTTGTTTTAGACTGGTACAAAAATAATATAAAGGAATGGTGTGTATGTAATCATGCTAAAAACATATATTGTACTAGTACATGAACATTTATTTAATGTATCAAGGTCACACTACACGTCGCTTTTCGGTTTAGAAATCGCGCGTTTGACGAAAAAATTAATACACGTGATATCTTAATTGGCATAGGAATTATTTATCAATATATATATATTTTTTTGTTTTCATTTTCCATACAAAATAATTTGACAAAGTCACGATTATTAATGTAAAACACCCTTACGTGAAATATGACAACGTATTTTCTTAACCTCAAAATATGAATGACTAGCTTTTGCCCGCGGCTCCGCCCGCGTAAATGTCGGTTATCGCGTAAAAAGTAGCCTATGTCCATCTCCATATCCCAGGCTATATCTCTACCAAATTTCATGACAATCGGTTCAGCGGTTTAGGCGTGAAAAGGTAACATACAGACTGACAGACAGACAGAGTTACTTTCACATTTATAATATTAGTATGGATTGGTTCGAATGAAAATGAATTACCTACTCGTATTTATCAATGAAACTTAGATATCTACCCACATCCAGGGACTCAGTTTCATCAGTTTGGCAACAGTGTGACAATTTTTGACCTAAATTAACATTATTGATGATAATTATCTTCGAAACTATGCATTTTTGAACCACATAATCTAGGACATTTTGTATTATTTTTACTTATAAAATATACCTAACCCTAGAGATATGGGATATGAAAAAAAAAAATATACGTTGTATTATATTTTGTAATGTTTTCCCTTTAGTCGGTGCTAAATAAATGTATTTTCTTTCTTTTTTTCTTTCTACTTAGTCTGAAATCGCAATCACGCAGTGAGCAGGTAAACATGATGATCAATGCTCATTTCGTACCTGTACTAAAAAGCCTTAACCCTACATAAACATAAAGGTTGTTTTTTTTTTAAATATTTTTGCAAGAATACAGGCATTTTGCTTCGCCCACGTACAGGTTGATGTTATTAATAATTTTATCAAACATCTTTTGTTTTACTTCGACTCCCGGCTTAGCTCACACACTTAGCACTTATATAAAGCCTATAGGACATTAAAACAAACTTACCATCGTCGTGTGAACGTCAAACATCTGCTTCACGAATGTGCGTAAAACTTTTTTTTAACGTTTTTTGACCCATCCTTTTACGCTTGCTTTTTGTTGAAATGGCAATAATTATTAACAAGACAAATGATTTTTGAGGCTTGATGTTTTGTTTCTGATTATTATTTCACATAACATACATATCCAGCCTTAATATTCTCACTGCTGGGACACTAACCTCCGCTCTGCGAGAGGGAGTGGGCTGTCTACCATGCGGGTTCAGTGCGGGTTGGTAGATGGATGTCACATGTCTTCGAATTTTTGGTTCTAGGACAGGCCGGTTTCTTCTAGATGTTTTCCCTCCCCGTTTTTGAGAGCATTGGTGAGGAAATGATTAACACAAAGTAAAGCGCCTATCTGGGTTCGAACCTATGACCTCAGTAAGCTGTCATTCCACCTGATGCTAGTAATTGACACTATTGTCAGCTCATTTCACCGACGTTTTCAAATACATAGATCGGCAGGTTCTTAAGCTCTCGGGAGGAAACGCCCGGGTTTTACCACTGTGTGGATCGCCCGGAGGACACGGTGGAGCATATGGTGGAGGTCTGCCCGGCTTGGGCAGAGTACCGCCGTGTCCTCGAGGAGGCGATTGGCGGCGGCGATCTCTCGAATCCGGCCCTAGTCCTGAGCTAGAGTGCATGGGAGGCAGTCACCTCCTTCTGCGAAGTAGTAATGCTCGCGAAGGAGAAGGCGGAACGCGTGAGGGAGCGGCAGTCTATGCGCCCTCACGCCCCTAGTCGCCACAGGAGACGCCCTGGGCGACGGGAATCGGCAACCGATTCCCGGCCACCGTAGGCGCGGGCTTGCGGACGGCGAGATATATGGGCAGCTCGCCGTCCGGTAAGGATCAGGCCCGGGTTGACGGCGCCTTGTGTTCCACGCACGCCTCAAAGCGATGTTAGCACGCATTGACGGGGTTCGCTAGGACCGGTGTCTGCCAGGGTTGCGGGTTTGTCCGAAAGGGATACCGTGGCCCTGGCACACAGGCAACTGAAGGAACACGGGTGGGTTTTAGTCGGTAAAAGTCTGACCCGCCCTCCCGCTCCGCCCAGAGCGGGAGAAGTTATTTGAAAATATCCCACCCAAAAAAAAAAGGTGCCTAAGCTCTAGTGAGAGTGATTATGCAATCAATAATCTGTTATCCAAGCGTAGTGATTAAGATTTAAGATAAGATTATCAAGCCTTAATTATAAGCTCTTTTTGATTGTCATTTGCTAGTGGAAGTCGAATCGATGTTTTTTTGTTGGTATATTGGCGTGTGCTAGCTGGCAAATAATTGAATTGAATGTTTTTTTTTTTCATACTATTATACAAAAGGTATTTACCCATAAGGTATTTACGAGGCAGATGTGAATGGAAACGCCGGGAGAGCACGCCCTAGGAGGACATATACTGGTAGTGACCTAATTGGTAATATTTTTCAGAAAGGTCAGGTGCGTAGCACTCGCAACCGGCGTACGTGTATGACCAGATGTATGAATGTAAACAAAGCAAAAGGCGTATGAAAGGAGCGTAGCAGGTGGCGTTCTAGTTTCTGTCTACCCCCATGGGAAAAAGGCGTGAGTTTATGTTACGTTATTATACATAGAATCACGATTGTCTAGCTGTTGCTGGGGAGTTTGTTGTGCCACTTCTTCCCAGCTAAAGCACTAGGAAGTGGTGAAGGGCGGGCGTTTTGGGGGACTGTCTTATGTAATTTTAAAGTTTTAGCTGCTACAGAATCTGAAAAGGAAATAAGTTTTGTTTTAAGTGGTGGCCATAAGCCCATTTTCCCTTCAAACTGATAGCTTCAGGCAAAAAAAAAAAAATTCTTTTTAAAACCATCAAAACGTCTATTAACCACACAATATTCTCCGAAAATTTACTTTGAAAGTAGACACGCTTTGACACGGTCGTCGGAAGTTGGGCAACAATACTGTCCGTTAGCACGCGGGCGGAGTCGTGGGCGCAAGTAGCGTTGCTTAGAGTAGGTAAATATGTGTGTCAGTGATATTTGATGTGTGACAATTTGACTGAGCTTGAATGTGTATGGTGGAAGCGCCGCTTGACCTGGGAAAATGACTGAACATAACTAATTTGTTGGTCAATTAGTTACGTACAAAGTAAAATTCCGGTCAAGTGCGTGTCGGACCACGCGCAATGAGGGTTTCGTATTTGGGATGACTATCCCAATTTTTTTTTTACATATTTAGAGATTTACTATGTATGTAATTTTAAGACCGTAGACTTCTTATAGGTTTTCCTGTAATCTATGAGTAGGTATACTACTTCCTGTTTTTTTTTCCCCAAAATTTGTGCTCAGTAGCTACGGCGATAAGGGGGTGGAGTTAATGGTAAATTTTTGTCATGCCTTGCTACTAGATCTTTCAGTCTCGCTGCATATTTGAGTCTCGAGAAAATAAAATCGAGATTCGATGCAGTCTCGAAATTTCCGGGAAAAACGTGACTTTTGAGACTATTTCAAAAGTAGGTTTCATACTTATAGGCTAGGCTCTAAGGCAGTCAAAACAAGATATTTCGATGAAGTACTTTAGGGCACGTCAGTAACAAAGGGCGTTTAATGTAATTTCAGACAGAGGACCTGAATTTATTACAAAATTAACCCGCGTTAGAAAAAGCTCTCTCTGCTTCGAAGCTAGTGGGGGGATGGATATTAAGTACCTTTGTACTGAAATTATAATTATGTCGTATCTCTATGTATTTAACTGTGTGTACATAAATAATAAAATACATAAGGCGACGATACCCGACTTTTAATGATTTTATACTGAAGATCACGTCTAAATAAAATAAAATAAACTAGTAGTGCTAATGACTTAGAAAAATATATGTTAAATTAGAGCATTGTCTTAATAACTTAATATATGAATATTTTAGATTATATTTATATTACATAGTGAAATTAATTTGTAAAATTATGCCTAATGCGGATAAAAAACTAAAAACTAAGATTATTTAATTATTAATCTTTTAGTATACGTATTTTATTAAAATACCTTTTTTTATGTATAATACCTAAATTAATAATGCGACTTATTTGGGACAGCGCTCCTGGATGGGCGAGTCCTATTACTGGCTGGACGTATGATGCATTGTGTGAGCTCAGTACAGAACACGCAAGCTAACCACTCAAGGTCACTGGCATATATCTGGGCCTTAATTAATTGTAACAATGGTTTTGGTATTTGCCTAAACCATTGGACAGGTCTCAAAAGTCTCGTTATTCCCGAGACCGAAAATATCAGTCTCGAGTCTCGAGAATACAAAAAAAATTGTCGAGACTAGAAATTTCCGAGACCGAATTCCCGGGATGAAAGCCCCTACTTGCTACTGGTTCGATTCCCACACAAAACAAATATTTGTTATGACAGGTGCTTGTTTCGGGTCTTAATGTTTGTGCATGTGAGATTTCTGTCTCTAAACGCAACCACGTCACAAAAAGTCATCAACATAGTAATTTTTAACATGCAATTGGACCCTGTTATGCAGAAAAGATTCAACTAACGTTTAATGAAACGGTGGTTGGATCTTTTTTGCATAACAGGGTCCAATTATCTACCTCATCTACCAAGCCTTTTTCCAACTATGTTGGGGTCGTATTTTACATGGAGCGACTGCCTATCTGACCTTCACAACCCAGTTACTCGGTAACACGATACCCCTTGGTAAGACAGGTTGTCAGACTTTCAGGCTTCTTACTATCCTTAACGACTGTCAAAGATGTGTATGACAGCCAACGGCTTATCGTGATTTCCGAGGCACGGAGGGGTCTCGGTTTGAAAAGTATGGTCATCTATCCACGGAATGAAATTGAAAAACATAGCTTTACCTTGATCGATTCAACTGTGCGACTGTTATTTTGACGAAATCCCTCTTAATTTTAACATGCATTAATATTTTTATTTTACTAATAATCCGTTACACCAGAATTATAAACGTTAAACGAACACCATAAAACATTTAAATCAAATTATATTGTTCATAAAACTATGGAGATTACACAAAGCAATAATATGCCACTAAAAAGTGTAACATAAACAGTTTATTTGTTAATAAAATTATTATATGTAGCACTAAAAGTGTCATTCTGGAACGTTGAATTTATTATTGCGTTTTGTATTCAAATATTTAAATGCTTCGATGTATTAGGATTTGTTTTACAATCAGGGCTTTGAACGATAATTCTGTCATAATCACCATGTTTGGTAAATGGATGATTAAAGTTTATTGTCATTAGGAAGCTCGTAAACTACGCAAATCGATCTATCTCCAAAGTTAAGCTGTGCTTACCACGGTCACTCAGTAGATGGATGGCCATTTTTAACACATCTTTGCTCCGGATTCCCATACTCATATCTGCATAAGTCGCTGTGAGGCAGTAATTCCCTATTGAATAATACAGCATATATATAATTTTACTATTTTCACAAGCATTATTATTATTACTTGGGTTTATAACGGTCCACTAGCGCCACTTAAAAAAAAAAAAAAAACTCGTGATTGAGAAGGAATTATGAGAAACGGCTCAATTAGAAACTTCGGTAAGTGTGTCTAGAATTTTCTAATACTTTTTATAACGTTTCATATTGAGACACGAATTAACACAATACGATCTAGAGGAATGTGGCCACTTTTTTTAGATCGAATTTTGTTGCTTCGTATCTCAATATGAAACGTTATAAAAGTTATTAGAAATTCCTAGACACACCGAGGTTTCTTATTGAGCCGTTTTTCATAATACCTTCTCAGTCACGAGATAATATTTTTGTTTATTTATTTATTTATTTGCTCTCATGTACATCACACATTTTACAAATTGTGATTGTGAGTGGCGCGAGTGGTCCGTTGTATGCCCTCTTGAGTAGAATAGGAGAACCATTCCTGTTTGAGCACCTATGCATTGAGCACCAAAGGTACATTTGAGAAAAACCTTTGTGCTCAATGCATAGGTGCTCATACGGGAATACTCCATACAAACCAGCTTCCAATTTAAAGCCGTCTTCTTCCATCGTATTTGCTCATACTGTGATAACATTTAAAAAAAGTAAAATTAAATGCCCCAAAACATTTAAGCCGAGGTTTAAATGTTTTGGGGCATTTAATTTTTCTTTCCATTTCCCGTGAATATTTCAATACTGAACTATATTCCCCAAATGTAAATGACACTGTCTAAAAGCCTTTCTCACATCAAAATGACAGTCTTTGTCGTGTCCACGCAGAAAGCTAACAAAAGCAGCGCAAACAGACAGACAGACAAAATAATTGTCTCCACTAAACATTATGCCGCCTACACCTGACTTGAGACAAGCGGGGCAAGCTATAAGCGGTAAGCGGAATGTAATTATGTATAGAAAAAACTTTTTTTTTTTTGTTAAGTTACTTAGCGTTCTATGAAGTTAATATCTTTTCGTAGTTTTCAAAAACAAATCACACATGCACATGTGCTATTTGCAGAGTGCAAATCGCGCTGTTGCCATACAGGGCCTCAAGTCTGCTATTACAATAGTGTCAGAATGGTCTCGCCACTGTGAGTATTTGACAGTGTTTGTATGGCAAATCTGGCAAAAACTCACAATGAAGAGACCATTGCAACGTTTGTACATTAGTAGACTTGGCCCCCTGATTGTTTGTTTTGCATGGGAATCAAACGGAGCAATAAAAGTATTGCTGTTAAATGGGATTTCGTATCGTTGATAAATAACATCCTATATTTTTACGTTGTAAGATTTCAATGTACTTTTTTCTTAAATTAGGTACCTAGTAAAAATAAGAAAGTTCACAATTCTATGAAAGGAGATTGACCGTATGTAGTATCGTTATTTGTTCTGCGGTGACTTAAGTTTATAATGTTGATAATTCTTGTTTTTAAATATAATGATTTTATCTAGTAACGCGAATCCTTAAATTCTCCGCATAAAAAACTTCATAAACGTATTAGTTTTTATGTCGATTTCCTATTTTACCCATACCTACATACTTTTTTTTTTTTTCACGCAATTATTTTCACCTGTCATTGGCATGGCATTCAAAGAGTATGTAAACCATAAAACCTTACGCAAAATAATTAAATTACGCATCCGATTATTGAACTTATAGTTGAATAATTAGTAACAACAGATATTAATAACAACTAACTAATTATTTATTAATTACATAGTAATAACAATCTGATAAGGTGTTAAAAGTAGCTAAGCAAAACTTTTGGTTAATCGAAAGGCAGAATGTTTTCGAGACCTTTGCCTGTTTCATTCATCATTAAAAACTCTTTGAAAACATTCAATGCGCGCGCATCCCGAGCAGAATATGCTGGCGACCGAACAGCGGGCGTTCTCTTTCTAGCTTATAAGCACGTCCTATTCGTTTTGTTTTAAGTACATTCTCGAACGGTAGGTATTTACTTTTATTATTAGTTTATTATTATTGTGCAATGAATCTAATGATTTCATTTATATTTTTTGTTTTAATGTAAATAAATCTTACTAGGCCATTATTATTTTGCAATTTGGAGTTAGTTTAATTAACTATATAGTTAATTAAGTTCGAGAATGTACTTAAAACAAAACGAATGGGACGTGCTTATAAGCTAGAAAGAGAACGCCCGCTGTTCGGTTTCCAGCATATTCTGCTCGGGATGCGCGCGCATTGAATGTTTTCAAAGAGTTTTTAATGATGAATGAAACAGGCAAAGGTCTCGAAAACATTCTGCCTTTCGATTAACCAAAAGTTTTGCTTAGCTACTTTTAATTATCAATTAATTTATGTGACTTAAGACATAGATATCTATGTCTTAAGTCACATAAATTAATTGAAGTGAAGACTGAAATTGTGACAACATTTGAGGCAAAAAAAATGTACCTATATTCTGATTCGCTTTAACTTTGTGCTTACAAAAACAAGTAATTGAATATTGTAAAACCATTTGGGTTTAAATAACCACATAAAGAAATAACTTACGTGATGACATTTTGCATAAAGATAAGGTCTGGTCTGGATTAGTACCTGTATTTGTAGGTACATAACCGCAAGCAAGTACATATACTAATTAAAATAAATTGGGTGCGGGCAGAAACGAATATGTGGTAGAAGAAACATCAATTGCGTTTTTTAAGCGACTGTACATGCGCCCTGCATTTTCGGCGCCAATTTTTAATGCACGGGTTGCTACTGTGATTTCTTGTATTTCTTTGTAACGCTTTTTTTTTTTTTTTTGAGAATATTTTAATTTTTGGAATATTATTCGTTTTATGTAATAATAACATTTTATTTGCGTTACATTAGTAAGTTGTTCAAATGGAGGACTCAGTTCGTCGGTGTATTAACTGTTCGATTCTACTGCGGTATTTACGGTGGCAGTCGTTGAGAGAAGTTAGTGAAAATGTGTTTGATACTCTGGCTTCTTGAATTTCTCCAACACCCGTAAGTCAAATAATTAAAAGTAGCGGGCCACTGCACTAGGTTGAACGGCAATAAAGCGGGCGGCAGCTACATAGGTAATTATTATTATGATCATAATTATATTTAATAACTTCTTATCTATTCTTTCTACATGTTTATTAACGTTGATATTGCCACCGCGTAGGTACGGACGCCGTATTTTCTCATCGCAATATTACTATAAAGCTGATTGGAATATGATTGGGAAATAACATAATCGCGTCTGTATTATTCTCCAAAGGGTTAGTCAGAGGTGTGTTAGATACACCTACTCCCACATTTCGGCAGTTACGTTTCTCATGTAATAGGGGGCGAGCCTATTGCAATCAACCGGGCACGAATCCTGACACGGGGCTACTACTGAAAAAAATCTATTGGAATAGCCCAATAGCACTGTCTGACCTGGGATTTGAACCTAAGGCCCCACGCTCAGCTGTCGCGCTTGCGACCACTATACCAACGAGATCAACAAAACAGTAGCGTTGAGCGTAGTCGTAATTACTGTTATTGAGTTGGAGAAGTTGGGTTAACGTTAAGGTATCTACCAGGACACAATTCGATTCATCTAATTTAATTATTTGGTTTAATAGATTTTACGTGATGACATAGTCTGCATTGAATGCTTTGTTTGTCTAAATGATTCTCTCCAAGCTGGGTCAGCATCAGCTTTCATTTAGCCATCGAAGTGTATGCTTTGCGTGTGGCAAATCTATAGGTACTAGTTACGCGTACGTGCAATAAGAGTGCCTCCAAATGGTGAAGAAAGGAACACGATTCTTAGTTGGATATCTCCTCACTTTGGTATGCATCTTATTTCATTTGACAAGACTGGATTAATTAACGAGTATTGAAAATGCTCAATCGTCATTTTGACTAATTCTTATTTTGAATTTAACAGCATACATTGTGACAAAAAGTCACTAAGAGATTCGATTCGAAACTTAGATTTTTATACAGCTAATTACTGTGTAATGCTGAGAATTATGATAAAATAGTAAATAACATTTGAAAGCCCTAAAATCATTCTTTAAATTAAACCATAAATCTTTGAGTCACCGCATGTTTCATACCGATACTAGGTTCCTTAGTCATTTGGTCAATGTCCTTTATGATGGATAGCAATACTTTTTGAATCCTAATCCTGTTTCCCTATCTGCCTATAGATACATCTATTATTTCGACGCATTAAATCAAAACTAAATTATTTCAGCTTTCATAAAATTTATTCAATAATTCTACAGTAAATACATAATGTATTTCATAAATAAAATATGTCCGATACCGCAATCAGTTCTGATTCACAATGAAACAAAAACTAAAGATCATCAGCTGCTCATAAGATCATAAGTTATACAATTAAATAAATCCTTTCAAGTAAGAAACTGGTGGCAATCAATCATACACGAGTAATTAGCCATGTGTTTTAAGTAGATTTGTACCTACGGTGAGAGTATAATTACTGGTAATTAATTGGTGGTTTCTTTCGCGAAGAAACTCATCCAGGGAAATAAAACCACCTGCTATTTCTAACACCAAGCAGCGTTGCTGTGTTTTAACTTGAAGATTATTGGGTGCCTGTATAATTATAGGTACGGTAGCCAGCACATCAAGTTATCACAAACTGTAAAACTTTCTCGTTCGATTTTGAACTTAATGATCAACATTTTAAAGTTTAAAATCGTTTGGAGAAATTGTACAGTTTCGTGTAGCTTGATGTGCTGGCCACCGTACACACGGCTATCAAGCTATACATTTCCAGTAAAAGCTGACTTCTCATTCTACGGAAATCCTATACAACACGAGATCAGCTTATACTGGATCTGTGTAGGTTGATATGTAGCCGTGTGTACTTGAGACATTTCAACTTTGTCTTTAAACAACGCACCTGTGATTCCTCTGGCATTGTAGCGTTCGATAGCTGTTACCATCGATTGGGTGGCCTGTTTGTTAGCCAAAAAAATAACTTAGCAGAAATGGATTGGTTCAGGACATTTAAAGTATTCAAAATAGCTTGGCTTTTCATCGAAATCTGCTAAATCTAAATTAAATAGTCATAACAGTAAAAATAATTATGTTCTTTTTTTTAATTAATCAGTAATATTTTTCTAAATACAAACGCTAACAGCTCTAGACTTAACCCACACTTCAAAATTGAACTGGGCTAAGCGTGGGTTAAATTGTGTCGTAAGCAGAATCAAGTTTTTTAACTTAATGATTTTTTTTTTGAGTGGGCAATGGCTATAGTGGCTCCCTCGAAAGCTGTTATGGTAAGATGATTTCATTCATGTAGCTTAGAAAGTGACGAGGACCTCTTAACTCATAGGATTTATGAAGATAATGGGTACTTCTGTCTTCATTAGGAGCTGGAAAAAAATACTATTTGAGTTAGTAGATTTTTTTAGTGTGATGAAATATTTTTCGCTGTAGGTTGTATGTTAGGAATTAAATTTTAGATAAAGACAGGCAAAAAGAAAATTAAAACATACTTCGACACCTGCAAGGAATAACATTGTAACTAATATTTAGTAACATACCAGGGCCTCAAGTCTGCTATTACAATAGTGTCAGAATGGTCTCGCCATTGTGAGTATTTGACAGTGTTTGTATGGCAAATCTGTCAAAAACTCACAATGAAGAGACCATTCTGACACTATTGTAATACCAGACTTGAGGCCCAGTTACAATGTTATTCCTTGCAGGTGTCGACTTAAACTTGCCAATTTTAAACTTAAAATCTAACTTTTAAGTTTCTTAGTAAGATAAAAAAACAAAACGAAATAATTTTAATTTCGGAATTAGATGTCTTTGTTTATGTATTTTCGTTTTTTGCCGCCGAATTCCGAAATTAAAAACAATTCACTCTGTAGTGTTTTTACGTACTAAGAAACTGTTTTAAGTTAGCTTCTAAATCTTTTGAAGGAGGTCGTTTTTTTTTTTTTTTTCAATCAAATCAAATCACTTTTATTTGTTAACACAGGTAGAAATACAGATCTTGAGTTTGGTGAACAGAGCGCTATGTTATGCCAGGGGGCATACAAATATGGTGTGCATCTATCTAATTATTATGAATTTAAATTTAAAAAAAAGATGTTTGAAATTCATGCATAATTACAATTTCAAAATAAATCATAACAAAAATATAATATTATGTAAAAAAATTAACGATGTCAGATTTAAATGAGGAATTATTTAAATTATTATTTAAATGTCAAAAAATAAAAAAACAAGTCAGAGAAATTGAAAATGTCAAAAATTATTACATGTCAATATAAAAAATTTTTGGAAATCTTTTTTAATGAGAATGTGAACTCAAACCATTTATTTCAGTTAAACCATTTACAGGCACTTTTGAATTGTCAAGGAGTCGGTCAGTAAGAAAAATTAAGGTACATGCCCATTCCAAAGTATTAGTTACATCTCAGTGTGAACACTTCTTTAGCCGCGTTGAGTGATTTTTGGTTGAGGTAAACTAATGGGTTCACATCACCGAAACTCGCGACATGCTCGTGACGTGTTACGCCAGACTGTCAGTTATTCCAAAGTTTTGAGTTTAAATTCTGTCGGCAGTCCTTAATGACAGCCAATTTAAAAAAAATAAGAACCCAGACGAACATAGAACCCCTCGTTTTTTGATGTCGGTGAAAAAATGCTATTTATCACTATGCTATTTATTTTTATGCTAGTTCCACTTGAAGCCACACCAGACTTGAATAATAAAAAATATTATTAACTCAGTCCTTAAAATATTTCTCTCAACGATTTTATGAATGAAATTCAAAACCGATTTATGCTTCTATTTATTTTCACAAACGTTCTGAATTTAATGACTCATTCGTTTCAAATATAATAAATATTATTATGATACAATAATTTAATATTAAATAATGATGTCATCATAGTGTTACATGTAATGCAGACAGATAAAAAATTCTTAATGATATTCACAACATATTTTAGTTTATTGGTCTGCGAATTTGCATAGATTTTTTGTGCGTAATAAAATGTCAATATTTTTACTGGTTTTATGTTTGTTGTTTGAAAATAAATGTCAAATTTATACTAGAATAACCGTTAGTTCATAAGAAATTAAATTTTATAAAAAAAAAAATATATGTATAAAACTTAAAATAAACGTAATTACAACTGCCATATTGCTACTTATTGCAATGCGTCGGCTGGCGAACGCAATTTTGGGCTTATTAAACTAATCCCCCCTGAGAGAATCCCCCTCAGTGGGGAAAACTGAACCCTAATGTAAAAAAATCACTTTCAGGGGGATCTTGGAATAAGTTATTATTTTATTCAATTCTAGTTTCCCCCCTAAGCGGGATTATCAGGGGTGAATTCTAGACTGTTTTTTATAGATTCCACTTTTCCCCCTAAGGGGGATTTTCAGGGGGGATTTGTGGAATTAGCCGCAATTTTGTACCATTTTGTGACAGGCTTCTTAAAAAAAAAATGGACTAACAAAAAAATCCAAAGTTAGTCCAATGTTATTTTACGAGCCCGTCGAGACCGGAAGCATATTATGTCAATTTTTACAACTATGACCCCAAACGTGCTCTAACCTTTTATCTACAATATTAATGTTTCATTACTCTTTTATGGGTCATTAAAAAACGCCTTTTCCAAATAAAATGGTGTTTAAAATGTCTAAATAAACTGTCAAAACTTTTTTGCGTTAATATTTTCGTCATTTAAGCTTAGAACGGGTCGGTTTTTTACCATATTTGCAAAAAAATGTGTGTCAGCTTTTATTTTTGGGTCGTGATGATGACAAAACATTTTTTGTTTTTGTTTATTTATTTAGGATTTCAAGCGACTACACCTTTTTTTAATGTTTTGTGAATGCGTTACAAAATACTGCAGTGTTATAATTTTATTTACGATTGGGCTTCGAATAATGTTTTATTTTTGTTAAATCATGCATTTTAACAGTACATTACTTACCAAGGGCTGTAAAAAGAAAGAAAGCTCGAAATCGCAGGTATTTGTGATCCGAGCTGCAGGCGAGGGTTGTAAATATGCGATAGAGGGCTTTCTTTTTTACTGCCTGTGGTGAGTACACAATTTTACGTCTTCACCTGGCCACAATGCGAGTTTTACTGTACGCGTAGCGTGCGGTAAAACTCACATTATGGCCAGGTGTGACGTAAAGGACTATTATTTATGTTGTTTACTCATGTTTTTAATTCCTCTGAGTACAATTAAGTCCGGTCATAACTGAACCTTCTATATTATCTTCAACATATAGCATAATATATTAATTTCTGAAGAATATTATAACTAACATTTAATTTTTTCTCTTTACAGAATTTACGGTGGACTAAGTCAAAAGGCAAAAATGACCAAGTGACGTGAAAAAACGGTGGTACCTTTAGTGACAGTGTAGTGACATTTAGTGACTAATAGTGCTGTGCTAGTGTAGAAACGGATTTAGTGACAAAATGTGGAGGTGATTCTCACGACTGATTAGTTAAATTATGTGCTGTGCTGTTGATATTAAAAAATCAAAATGTGTGCCAAAATTAGGAATTTAATCGCCGTGTTTTGTGGTAAGTTTTTATTTGAATTTTTTTATAACCTAGAAAATAACCATCACCCTCGTTTACGCAATGAGGGTGTTGTTACTATTCTAAACGCTATTAATCACAATCAGAACGATTTTGAAGGATAATTATTGCAAATCCATTGCTTCATAAATGTTCGAAAGATTTGCCTGTTCAACAACGTAAATAACGCAATGATTGGTGATGAACTGTCAAAATTAAGCCCTTGTTTAATTGCTACTGTTAGTTTGTTATACAACCGTTGTTGTAGGTGCTTATATTTATGTTCTCAAACATGCATAGTTTCGAAAAAAGAACACGCGAAGTATCGAATTTACGGACAAAGAAAATCAAATGCATTACAGGAGCGTTTTTTGAATTTGGAACATTACAATGCTCCAGGACGCCAAGTCTACTAATGTACAAATGTTGTAATGGTCTCTTCATTGTGAGTTTTTGACAGATTTGCCTTAAACACTGTCAAATACTCACAATCGCGAGACCATTGCAACGTTTGTAAATTAGTAGACTAAAGGTGTCTGCACACAGCGGGCGCGGCGCGGCGGGACCGGGCGTGGCGGGGCGCCGACGCGACGCTGAGCAGTTGTAATGTACTAGATATTACGGACGACGCCACACAGAGCGTCGCGTCACGTCGCGTCGAGCCGGGCGGCTCTGTGTGGCGTCGTCCGTAATATCTAGTACATTACAACTGCTCAGCGTCGCGTCGGCGTCCCGCCCCGCCGCGCCGCGCCCGCTGTGTGCAGACACCTTAAGGCCCCAGCAATGTTGTATGAAATGGCGTGCCGGGGTTAATAAAAACTCTTTGATTGGATCTCTTTAAATCATTCTTGGCATACCAAAGTACGTCTCTTTGCTTAGCACAAATTGCGTTTGCCTTTCGGCAAAGCTGAAAATTCCTCTTGATTTGTTATTTACATACTTATTAAATATAAATTTAATTAAAATGAATTCCCACGGTTCAGAGAGTGAAATGGAGATTGATTGTACTCAACCAGATTTAAGATCAGAAGCCAAATTGGCAATGGAAAACCTGCTTCCAGCGAAGTCAAAAGAAAAATACATGAAAGTATGTCTTATTTCCCTGCATTTTTTTGAGATAAGCAATATGCCTCGGCGGGTATGGCAATTGCCTGTTTCGTATACTAATAGTCGACCTGCAATTGCCTATTTCCCGGCCTTTGCAATAATGTACTATTTCAATACCGCTCAATTAATTTGCGGCCTACATAATATATAATAACGGCGTCAATGGCGACTTACAAACTGGAATTACGGCCTCAGGGAATTTAACGGCAGAATCTGTTTTTTAAGAAAATTAATCTACACTTTTCTCTACAGTTATTCTGAAATATTCTGGTAGATAGTAATGATAAAATAAGCAAATCCAATAAAGCCAAAAAACCATCGCGTTTTAAACTGAAATACCAACGACCAAATAAAACTGCGATAGTGCAATTTTTTGCCCATTTCCAATTCAAATTATGGAACTATTAAAATCTCTTACTAAGCTTAAAAGCAATTTATGAAGTAATAGTGAATTCCATTGAGATAAATCTTATCCTCTGTTTACTATTCCATCAGTATAAAACTACTTACTTATGTAAACGGAATTATTTTCAATGGTACTCGCACTATTTATTTTACTTGCAACTTTGCAATGGCACTTAGCTCATTTTACCTGAAAAGTGTTAAGTAGAATATCATAAAAGATAGAAAAATCTTTTACTTGGGGCACGCCCAGGAAATATAAACAGTAAAAAGGAGTATTTTAAACTTACATTAAAAACAAATGTTGTAAAAAGTCAATTATTTAAAAAAACTCAAACTCAAACTCAAAGCATTTATTTCAAATAAACCAATTACAGGCACTTTTGAATTGTCAAGGGGTCGGTCAGTCAGAAAGATGAAGCTAGTTGCCCATTCCAAAGCGTAGTAGGTTCCTATGGAGAATAACGGGCAAGAAACTCCATGGAAACTTTTAAAACAAAATATTGTTACAAAAATATGGGTTACATCATTCATGTTGAAGTTATACATGTGAGAACAATGTAGAAAGATGTGCACGTTAGAAGCGTCCGTAATAGAAACAATTCAAAAATTAAAATAATTCGTGGCAGCTAAAGGTGTCTGCACACAGCGGGCGCGGCGCGGCGGGGCGGGACGCCGACGCGACGCTGAGCAGTTGTAATGTACTAGATATTACGGACGACGCCACACAGAGCCGTCCGGCTCGACGCGACGTGACGCGACGCTCTGTGTGGCGTCCTCCGTAATATCTAGTACATTACAACTGCTCAGCGTCGCGTCGGCGCCCCGCCACGCCCGGTCCTGCCGCGCCGCGCCCGCTGTGTGCAGACACCTTAAAAGTCTCTGCACACAGCGGGCGCGGCGCGGCGGGACGGGACGCCGACGCGACGCTGAGCAGTTGTAATGTACTAGATATTACGGACGACGCCACACAGAGCGTAATATCTAGTACATTACAACTGCTCAGCGTCGCGTCGGCGTCCCGTCCCGCCGCGCCGCGCCCGCTGTGTGCAGAGACCTTAAAGGTGTCTGCACACAGCGGGCGCGGCGCGGCGGGACCGGGCGTGGCGGGGCGCCGACGCGACGCTGAGCAATTGTAATGTACTAGATATTACGGAGGACGCCACACAGAGCCGTCCGGCTCGACGCGACGTGACGCGACGCTCTGTGTGGCGTCCTCCGTAATATCTAGTACATTACAACTGCTCAGCGTCGCGCCGGCGTCCCGCCCCGCCGCGCCGCGCCCGCTGTGTGCAGACACCTTTAGAGATGACCAGTCCCAACTGACGGCGCCCGTTCACGAACATGACGCATGGATCAGCACCATTTAGCTCAACCATTTTGAAGGGAACTTAATGATCCAACACACACGCCACCACCAGCGAGACATTTGAGTGAGCATGACATACTCTCAGCCGCCAGGGCACATTCAAGTCAATAAAATACATATTACCCGGTAAATGGTAGCTCTATAGTACATAGTACTCACACCTCTGCTATGCAATTATATAATTCAAGGAGATTGAGTTTATATAATGCAAAAATAGTTTACAATCTTCAGCAGCTCCAATAATATTTTCAAATGCTAATCAATTAGGTTATGCGCCCTTATGGAGCAGGACCAGCTTTGATTTAAAAGAGTAACCGTGGAGTTTTTTTGCGGGTTTTTCTCCATCGGAAACGCCAAATTGGAACCGTGCACCTAGCTTCTGACGTCTAGCGGTGCCGGGGGACCGTATTCTCAGCCTAATTTGAATAAATGACTTTCGATTTTGATTTTTTTGAGGACTGGTCAAATTACAGGAGCACCCATTTGAAAGGTTAATGTTTTATTTTGTCACAAAATAATAAATCAACGGTCTTAAGTAAAAATAAAACATTTTCTCTCCACTCTCTTAAAGTGTTCAAATAAAACACAACAAAAAATTGCAAAGCTTTATTTTTTTCTGTTAATAAAACTTGGCAATATAGCCGGCTATTGGGTTTCGCGTTAACAGGACTTTTCAAATAAAATACAAAATACACACACGTTTATAAAACTTCTATTGTGGAGTTAGTATTTATTGGGCTCGCGTCTGTAGGGCTTTCATAGGGTTGCGAAGCGAAAAAATATCCGAAAATAATTTTGTCGGATATTTGCGGATAATATCCATACTTCCATACTAATATTATAAATGTGAAAGTAACTCTGTCTGTCTGTCTGTATGTTACGTTTTCACGCCTAAACCGCTGAACTGATCGTCATGAAATTTGGCAGAGATATAGATAGCCTGGGATATGAAGAAGGACATAGGCTACTGTTTTACGCGATAAGCGACATCCATGCGGGCGGAGCCGCGGGCAAAAGCTAGTTATATTAGAAATAGCTTCTGCCCGCGACTTCGTCCGCGTTAAATTTCTTGTTCCCCCGACCCACCCCGTCGCAACACATTGCCTGCCCGTGCTTTTACTTCGTTTTCGCATAAACTTTCATTTAAAAAAAAATGGTGTTCTAGTTAATAGGAATGTAATTCTTCCTCAAGAATTGGGCTGTAAAATGCAAAAAGATTTTTTCAAATCCAACTCGCAGTTCTAGGGATTAGCGCGTTCAAAAAACAAAAAACCGGCAAAGTGCGAGTCGGACTCGCGCACGAAGGGGTCCGTACCATCCATACAAATCCTTATCCATACTAATATTATAAATGTGAAAGTAACTGTCTGTCTGTCTATTTGTCTGTCTGTCTGTCTGTCTGTATGTTACGTTTTCACGCCTAAACCGCTGAACCGATCGTCATGAAATTTGGCAAAGATAGCCTGGGACATGGAGAAGGACATAGGCTACTTTTTTACGCATAACCTACATCCAAACGGGCGGAGCCGCGGGCAAAAGCTATCCATACTAATATTATAAATGTGAAAGTAGCTCTGTCTGTCTGTCTGTATGTTACGTTTTCACGCCTAAACCGCTGAACCGATCGACCTGGGATATAGAGAAGCACATAGGCTACTTTTTAGACGATAACCGACATCCACGCGGGCAGAGCAAAAAAAAACGGCAAAAAAATCATGTCCGTTGTATGGGAGCCATATATTAAATATTATTTTTTTTTCTGTTTTTTTGTATTTGTTGTTATAGCGGCAACAGAAATACATCATATGTGAAAATTTCAACTGTTTAACTATCACGGTTCATGAGATACAGCCTGGTGACAGACGGACAGACAGACAGACAGACGGACCGCGGAGTTTTAGTAATAGGGTCCCATTTTACCCTTTGGATACGGTACCCTAAAAACTAACTCTTCAGCTTTAGAATAGACTACCTCGCAGAGTTGATCATTACTTTGCTGCGGAGTTATTATAAAACAGTTATATCTCCTAAGATATTCATTGAAATTAAATGATGTAAGGGCAACTTTGTTCAAAATTAAATACTTGTGATGAATAACGTATTTATTTGGATAAGGATTAATACCATGTTTATGAAAACTCCTTCGCAAATAATGCATTAATTTCGAACAAATTTGATTACCATAAAAAAGGTTATAGTGAGTCAATCTTAAAAGACAGACATATGCTGTCGCAGACTTTTTTTTAGAAAATTTAAATAGGATCAATTCCATCATACATTATATTTGCCTAACTTAAACCGTTTACGCAGCGCACGCAACGGAAGCTCTCAAAAAGAATAATTTTTCCCGTTTTTGCAACATTTTTCATTTATGTTCCGCTCCTTTTGGTTGTAGCGTGATGTTATATAGCCTATAGCCTTCCTCAATAAATGGACTATCCAACACAAAAAGAATTTTTCAATTCCAACCAGTAGTTTCTGAGATTAGCGCGTTCAAACAAACAAACAAACAAACAAACAAACAAACTCTTCAGCTTTATATATTAGTATAGATGTGAAAGTAACTCTGTCTGTCTGTATGTTACGTTTTCACGCCTAAACCGCTGAACCGGTCGTCATGAAATTTGGCAGAGATATAGCCTGGGATATGGAGAAGGAAATAGGCTACTTTTTTACGCGATAACCGACATCCACGCGGGCGGAGCCGCGAGCAAGAGCTAGTACTTCACAATTTAAAAAAAATCACTTGCTGCTGCCCGCGGCTTTTTATTTCTAAAGTAAAAGTAGCCTCAGTTACTCCTCATAACATCAGCTATCTGCCAGTGAAAGTCCAGTCAAAATTGGTCTAGCCGTCTCGGAGATTAGCCGGAACAAACAGACAGACATAAAAAAATCGTTTTTTTTTTTGTTATAAGTACCATATGTATTTTTATGTACATTTAGTAAAATGCTGTTATGTTAACAAACAAACAAACAGACTCTTCAATTTTATTTATTAGTATAGATTAGTTAACATGAGTTCGTGACCAATTATCGTGCTGCATCTTTTTTGTATTTCAGGCGCTAACTAAAAAAACTTGCTTATTTTAACTAAATTAATAAATTACGAAAACATATTAAATAACGGACTATGCGATCTCAAATGAGACAAAATTTATTTAACTTATTAATTATTGACAAAAAATCATAGTGAAAAACAAATAATAACAACACGTCAGTTCAAAAACATTTCAAATGTAAAATACAACGAATAACTTAATATCAGTAATTTTATAATCATTCGCGTATCGAAATTACTAGGAAGCATCGAATATGAAATTAAACCACCCATTTCCCAGTTCCATATTAATTGACAGCACAAATAGGTATATAAATATCCGAACCGTCAACATATACCATCCAATATTACGCACATATGTTTGTTGTGGCTTTGTGCCGCTTTCGTGCCTTGCGAGATGAGTTCTCCAAACACAAGTACACTTAATTACAAACAAACACAAACCTGTACCAACAGTAATAATAATGTGTCACCCGTTAAATTAAACAAGATTCTGTAATAGGAATATTTGTCATATACGAGATAATTTCTAAGTTTCGTGCCAAGTACTGTATAAAATAAATAAATATTTAATACTGTCATTATGAGTGTGGTGGAGGGTTAACATGAAGCCTATTCGACTTTGCTAGGATGTCTATAATTCAAGCTTTCTAAGAAATTATTTTACTATTTTGGCGTTTAATCGTCGTAGATTTATGTCTGCCTGCGTATCGCAGCTATGGTGTATGAGAAACTGAAGCGTAAAGGCATCTAATAGACAAAAAAATAGCAAAGCAAAAGTTACCTGAATAGTTCAGGCTCTATGCAGGTAAAAGTGTATGCGGGTTGCGCTGAGTTACACAGACAACAGAGGCCAGGCAACCGTGGTGACGATCGTGGTTAAATTTTTGTCAGAGGGAAGATTTTATCCCTCAAATTCATTTAACCTAACTTCATTGTAACATACCAAAAATATTTTCTACTACCCTGCAAAAAATATCCGAATATCCGCGTAAATAACCGCACACACAGCCCTTACGTAACAAGGTAAGCCACCATTATTTATAGGGCTGACCGACCACCAATTAAACTTTCATTAAAATACTACGTTCGTTACCGCTGCTTTGTAATTTGTATTGTTAGTTAGTATTTCTGTGCCCTCAACTGTTTACCGTGTGATTGTTTAAGAGTTTTTTTTTTTGAGGTTAGTGTTGTGACTCGAGTGACATATTGTTGTGAGAGTCAAACGTCGATATGTTGTTTAAAAAACTGGCTTTGTTAATTATTTTATTGAATTACTTATGGAATGGTACTAACAGATTTGGCATAATGTTCCAGCTGGTTGTGAATAATGGCCTATTTTTTTTTAAATAAAATGTTTTATCGAAAGTGGGCGTGCTCCTTATTAAATTGCAGGCATGCGATGTTACAATTCAATATTGAAATCAACCTTCGATGTATTGAAGTTAAAATAATCTATCTGGTTCTGGGTGAGTGTCATGATGGCCCGTTGGTTAAGGCCTCGCCTCTCATGCATGAGGTTGTGTGTTAAAAGTACCAATGTGACTTTTTCAATTCATATGTACTTTTTGAGTTCATCTTGGACATTACTGACATCGGTGAAGGAAAAACATCGTGAGGTAACCTGGACTTATAGTTAATATAAGTCTGAAATCGCCAACCCGTCTTGAGCAAGCGTGGTGATCAATGCTCGTGCCTTCTCTGTATGAGAAGAGGCCTTTGCCCAGCAGTGGGACAGTTATAGGCTGGTATTATTATTATTATTATAACTGGTTTAATGGTGAGGTGGTTGGACTTTAAAAGAACAAAACAAAAAGTAAAATAAAACTCAAAAGACACCACAACCTCTAAGTTTGTGTCTGCATTTCTTCTTAGGGATCAGCCAGCTAGGAAAGGAAATACTGGCGCCATCTAGTTTTAAAATACTTACCAAAAAAGGCCTTAAGGTATCTGCACACAGCGGGCGCGGCGCGGCGGGACGGGTCGCCGACGCGACGCTGAGCAGTTGTAATGTACTAGATATTACGGACGACGCCACACAGAGCGTCACGTCGCGTCGCGTCGAGCCGGACGGCTCTGTGTGGCGTCGTCCGTAATATCTAGTACATTACAACTGCTCAGCGTCGCGTCGGCGTCCCGTCCCGCCGCGCCGCGCCCGCTGTGTGCAGAGACCTTAAGAAGATCTACTGACAGGAATAAACTTCTTTTTATTTCATAATTTAAATTTCATTATAAATAGCAATTGATTTAGGCTCAATAAAACGCCCAATAACTCCCTCTTATATCTAACCTTAGAAAATCAAGGTAAAAAAAAACCTAGTTCTCAATAAGCTCTCCCCAGTTTAATATCGATGGCTAATTCAATATGGCGGCATTAAAATCGCCCGTTACGTCTAAAATTTCGCCCGAAATTTAATAATCTGGAACCTAATCTAATAATTAAACAAGGGATTTGCCTAGATTTTAGTCAAGATTAGAAATAGGTATTGGCTTAAGTAATTTATTTATGTGCTGAACGAATAACGTGGCTATAATATAGTTTGAATTTTAAGGTTAATAGGGATCCCTTTAATTAAAATATTTAAATTATGTAAATGGTGGGACTGAATTTTAACTTAATGATATTGACCAGTGCTGAAAATTGGCTTTTGAAAATACTAGTTTAATAAAAGTTTGTTAAAAAATAATTAAATTTTAACCGCCTCTGTGGTCTAGTGGTAAAACCACCTGTCTCAGATCCAGAGGTCCCGGGTTCGATTCCCAGCGGGAGCAAAAATTTCTGCTCGGTTTGGTTGGTGGTAGGGCTTGTTTTAAGTCCGCCTGGCTAGCTACCACCATCTTATCTAAGTCTGTCGCCAAAACAACAATGTTAATAGCATTTGTTGTGTTTTGGCAGTTAGAGGTAAGATAGCCAGTTCCTCTGTGGTTGACGACTCCGGGTGAAACTCGCTTCCATCTTCGGCTTTATCATCACTTACCATCAGGTGAGATGCAGGCCAAGAGCTACCCCGTTAAAGGTGTCTGCACACAGCGGGCGCGGCGCAGCGGGACGGGACGCCGACGCGACGCTGAGCAGTTGTAATGTACTAGATATTACGGACGACGCCACACAGAGCCGTCCGGCTCGACGCGACGTGACGCGACGCTCTGTGTGGCGTCCTCCGTAATATCTAGTACATTACAACTGCTCAGCGTCGCGTCGGCGTCCCGTCCCGCCGCGCCGCGCCCGCTGTGTGCAGAGACCTTTATAGTTTCGCCATGTCCGTCTGTCTGTCTGTCCGCGGCTTAGCTCAGAGACTCTTAGCACTAGAAAACTGTAATTTGCTATGGTTATACATATTAATCACGCCGACAAAGTGGTAATTTTTTTTTTTAGGGTGCCTCCGGTACACTTATAGTGGGGATGCTATTTTTTTTTCTCGTCTATCTCATGGTGTTGAATCCGTTTGCGTAATATAGTACAAATTTTTGCTAGAGTCGTGGGTCCCCTCTCCTGCCAGCTAAATGATAGACGATGATGATTTATTTGGATATGTGAAAAATTCACAGCTGTAGTATATATAACGAAGTCAAAACGAAAACTATCACAGCTAAGTAGGCTTTACAAGTTACCAAGTAATAGTCGACCAACTTACATTTACAGTTGAAAAACATGTTCTCTCATACATTTTGTATGGGAGAACATGTTTTTCAACTACAATGTTAAGTTTGTTCCTCGGATAAATTCATCCCAACTACGGAACCCTTCATTGTGCGTGGTCCGACACGCACGAGGCCGGTGTTTTTTTTTTTTTACATTTACAATATCAATTATTTATTTTTTTAACTAGGAACTTCTCCTGTACCTTGTCGCAGCCTACTGTTTGGAACGAGCAATCCCAAAGATTCCAGTATTTGCGGATCATTCAGCAAACCACGAAAAACCATAAAAACATATTTAACTAGTGCGAAATTGCGCTTTACCTCCAACTTATAGTAACCAACCATCCCTGTTACAAAGAGGGTTGGATATTGTGCGTGCGTTTACAATAATTTAAACTCACATAGACAAACAGCCAGACCCGGAACAACTACTTGTAGGTCATACAAATGTTTGTTCCGTGCGGGAATCGAACCCGCGACACGCAGCGCAGCAGTCAATCGCTTAAACCATTGCGCCAACCGTGCCGTCAAAGTCGTATTATAAGAAAAGTCAATCTAAATTCAAAAGTGTTACATTTTTTACTGCGTAAGTACATAAAATCACGCTTGTATTTACCTAAGAGTTAGGTAGGGTAGCGGTGCATTGCTTTATAATGTACTAGCTTCTGCCTGCGACTTCATCTGCGTAACAGCGCTCGCCTGCGCTATTACTCCGTTTTCGTTTAGCGTTCTTTCTGACTTGTTGTCGTTTGGCTCGGTTCCTAAGGGTCGTAGCGTGATGTTAAATAGCCAATAGCTTTCCTCAAGAATTGGGCTATCAAATGCAAAAAGATTTGTTCAAATCTGACTGGCAGTTCCAGAGATGAGCGCGTTCAAACAAAAAAAAAAATCTTCAGTTTTATTATTAGTATAGAAGACTAGCTTCTGCCTGCGACTTCGTTCGCGGGAAATTTTTAATTCCCCCGACCCACAGCCCGCCCGCGATATTATTTTGTTTTCACTTAGCGTTTTTTCTTTTAACTCTGCTCCTAAGGGTCACAGTGTGATGGTCAATACGTGATGCCTATAACCTTCCTCAAGAATTGGGCTATCAAATGCAAAAATAACTTTTAAAATCCGACTGGTAGTTCCAGAGATAAGAGGCTAAAGAAAAATAAAAAAATTAATACCTTAAGCACAAAAAAAAATGTACAGAGTCAGACTTAATGCCATAGGCATTTTCTACCAGTCAACCTTTGGGTGATGCAGAGACAAACAGTAGTAGGTGCAATAGTTATGAATATATATGAATAGTTATGAACGGATCTACTGACGTCCCTGAGTTGGTGGGCAAGTTCGGGCTGCGTGTGCCGAGTGCATTTCTTCGAAGACCACGTCTTCTCCATGTCCCTCAAGTCAGAACTATCTACAGACAGAACTCGTACGTGATAAGAGCTTGTCGTACTTTTAATATGGTGTGTCAGGATGTCGATTTAGATTTATTTACTAGTAGTGTTAAGGAAGTAAAGAAAAGTTTGAACAATTTATTTTTTGATGTATGAACATATATTTTTGTCTTTTCTTTATTATTGTATTTTTTGAGCGTGAGATAATGCATATATGTGTATCTCTTGTACTTCGCTGTTTTAGCGTATTTGTTAATGTTACTCACATTAATTGTTAGTGGAAGCTTGTAATTGGCCATCTTTAAACATTGAACTAGTTATAAAATGTATTAGCTGTAAGTTTTCCTAAAATTAATAAAATAAAAATAAAATAAAATAAAATAGCGAAAATTGAGGAATAAATATTCATTTAAATATAAAGATATAGTAAGTGAAGATATCCATATTTCAACAGTTGCGTTTAAAACCGCTAACCGCTCGTCGCGACGAGCGGGTGTCTTTGTGTCGCGTCGCGTGTCGCGCCTGTTTGTAGGAGCCTTAAGAATTCACAGTCACATGTCATAGGGAGCTAGCCTATTGCCGTTAACCGGGCATAAAGGCTCGTACAGACTAGTGCGATATCGCGCACTAGTATCACTATTTCTTTGTCGCTGCCTGTCGCGCCCGCGATATCGCCCGAGTCTGTACGAGCCTTAAATCTTAGTCAGCAAAAAAATGCCTTTAACATACCTATATTGCAAGTCTGTTACAAGAATCTAGATGACAATATCCGAATATCCGAAAAATCCCATCAAAACCCGATCGGCATGAAAATAGGTTGAAATCGAAGCAATACCAATAGTCCGGGATCAGTGGGGGTAATAAAATCGTCCCGGACTATCCCGGGCCTCTATATGGGAAGGGCATGACCTTATTCTCAAACACTTTGATCCCTGAACAGCGAATCAAATCCCGAGTAGGGATGTGACATGTATCGATAGTTACGTAATTTCGATATCGATTTTTTCGTTTGACATTTTTTGGTAGAGGCTGTGTTTGATTTTGTGTGTGAATGTGTTTTTAGATTTTTTAGGTGAATTTGATTTAAAAGACCTGGGTGTAGTTGATTGCACAGGACGCGGCGGACGCACAAAAAGCTCAACACGATACCATTTTTTTCTAAGTCTAGTAAATAAATCAACATGTTCAAGAGATCATCCTGCTTTGTCGTTAAATAAACATTTATGTTATTGTTTAAGCCTTGTTTTAAACACATACACAAATAAATACCTAGTACTAGTGGCTGATTTTAATAATTTCCGATAAGTGACAAACCATTAAATTCGTTCGGTGATCGAATCAGAAATATTAGAAGCCCTCCCACAAGGTGGACCGATGACCTTGTGAAGGCCGCAGGAATCCGCTGCATGTGGGAAGCACAGAACCAGTCGAATTGGCGGTGCATGGGGAGGCCTATGTCTAGCAGTGGACGTCTTTTTTCTGAAATGATAATGATGATTAAATTCGTTGCTTTATTCTCTTATAAGATTTAGATATATATGCGTTCCTTGCGAAGCATATGTGGCGTGACTATGAATATGTCATAATATAGCCTATGATAGGCTGAAAAATAATTTGATAAGGTAACGGTGCAGTTTAAAAGATGTAGTGACATAATTGAAAAGAGTACACACATCAAAAAAAGTTGATATAATTTTTTAAATTGAACTTTATCAAGATTAATTTCTTTGTTGTGTGTTTTCTTTAAATATAAATAATCTGTTTTAAATTAAAAAATTAAACTATTCTTAATTTTTTATAAAAAAAATGAGTAATTTATCATAACGTAATTGTAACAGAAATTTGATAGAAAGAAAAAGACTGTTTAACCAAACTTGAACAACAATTTATTAATAAAAGGTTTATATTCAATATAATATAACTCCTCCCCTGGCTCGAACACATGCGGTGATCCTCCTGGGCATGCTGAGAATCAAGTTATCCAGCATTTCTTGGGGTGACCAGTCCCATTCTTGAATAGCGGCTTCCCTGAGCTCTGGCACTGTCTGGGGATGTGGCTGACGGTTCCAAACAGCTCGCTTAAGAGCATCCCACGCGTGCTCTATTGGGTTTAGTCAGGCGAGCCGAATCATAATATAATTTACCGTACCTAACAAAACAGATTTCGATTTTTCAAAGTGATCGAATTTTTTTTTTGGTGTGCGTACCTATGCTTAGATGGTTTTGTCATGTTGAGAGGATGAATGAAAGACGACAAAAAAAAGGTATTTACAAGGCAGATGTTAGACGCTCTAGGAGAACATATAGTGACCTAATTGGTATGTTCTTCTGAAAGGTCAGGTGCGCAGTACTCGCAACCGGCGTGCGTGTACGACCAGATGTTAGAATATAAACGAACCAAATGGAGTATGAAAGGAGCGTAATAGGTGGCGTTCTATAGTTTCTGTCTACCCCCATGGGGGAAGAAAACGTGAGTTTATGTATGTACTTATGTAAGATTTAAATAATCACATTACCCATCATACCAACTATCGACATTTGCCCAACCCTCAAATTATTCCATTAGCTCCCAGAAATTAATTTAATATATTTTAAACTGAGGCTTATCACGACCAAAATACACTCTACCCGGGTAATACGAATATTTGCCGGTCAAAAAGGTTCATTAACAAGCAATTTTAATAAACTGACTTGACCTCTCGTATCAAAATGTAAAGATCGGTATCAAACTTCCTTAGTTAATTACATATTTGGGGTTAAAAACATTGAAAAAATTAGGTTAATTTTGCTGTAGGAAATGTTAATAATATTTACCAAAAATTTAAAATTATCTGGTTAATTTTGAGTTTTACAGAATGTCCCATCTTAGAATGAAATAAGTTTACAAAAAATAAAAACTTAAATGCCTGCCTATGGTTATCAACAACGCCACATACGAACTACGCATCAAAGACCTGACGTCACAAATCCTGCATCGCCCTATCAGAGTTTACCGCGCGACTAGCATATATACAACATCCCGACATCAACCGTTGGGCCGTTGCCCACCAGACACAACACCCGTCTGGTCGGAGGATCCTCCCTTTACTATATAGTATGAGTGAACTTTACACCCTGTTCCCCATACCTCTAAATGGACACCTATGTTACTAAAAGGGCCTAGACAACAATATATAAGATCTGAGGGCCTAGGCATTTGCGCTTAAAAGACACTTGTCTACAGGATTGACATTTAGCTTACCGGTACCTTATGTCAGCCAACACTCTGCCAGCGTCTGTGTTCTCTTCCACATATAACCTGTCTGCCTTCAAAGCAAGAGTGAACAGGCATCTTCTGGGCACGCCCGTTCCATCATAGACCTTATCCATCGCTTTCCATCAGGCGAGACAGGTCAAGAGCAAGCCCATTAAGCAATAAAAAAATAAAAATACATTTTGACTTTTCCATCATCAAAATTAGAAATCAAAATTCATTTAGAATATTAAAGATAAAGCGTAAAACATTTTATTGAGGATGATAATTCTCATCATCATCATCATTATCATCATCATTTCAGCCGAAAGACGTCCACTGCTGGATATAGGCCTCCCCCAAGCTCCGCCACCTCGACCGGTTTTGTGCTTCCCGCATCCAGCGGATTCCTGCGGCTTTCATAAGGTCATCGGTCCACCTTGTGGGAGGCCTTCCAACGCTACGTCTTAATATTCTCATAGCATGTATAATTCCTTTTTTTTATATGTTCTTGTTTATAGTCTCACATTTTTAATTAAATTATATTAATTTTCTTTAAGTACACTGTAGTGGTACAGCGTCTTAATATTTTTTTGCTGCACCGGATGACGACATTACGCCAAAGCCGGTTGTCGCTGAAAACCAGCGCTTGGGTTCTGTCTTGTATAGGGTCGCAGCATAATGCTGAGCGATAGCCGTTTTGTATGGATGTGACGCATTTTCCCCCCATAGTTTTCTTTTTGTGTTTATGTTCTTTATTGCGTCATGTTTACCGCAAATAAACGTATTTTCTTTCTTTCTTTCTATTTATTCAAAGTAGGCAGAGAATCGGCGCTTTTTGAACGTCAAAATGACATAAGACAGTCCGCCAAAACGGCCGCCCTTCACCACTTCTTAATGCTTTAGCTGGGAAGAAGTGGCGCAACAAACTCCCTAGCAGCATCATCGTTATCGCTGATGGAATATCATTTTGGTTAAGTATCATTTCTCATTTGCATCATAACTACAGATCGGTTAATCGGATGCATATTTACCTAATGTTGAGGTGTTGGTTATGGAATGCACTTTTGTATCGAAAGAATCCCGCGATTCCGGGATCGACGAATTTAGAGTTCTGATTATAGAATCGAATGTATTTTTACTTTCGTTCAGGTGTTGGCTAATATGGAATGTGCTTTTGTATTGATCGTAAAAATCTCACGATTCCGGAATTGATAAAACTACTTTTTGACTATGTAATCGAATGCTAGCTTATAGTGTAAATTTAAATAATACTACATATTTAAGAAATTGTTTCCATACCATGTATCCGATTAGTTGTGCATTCCCGGATTTTTTGGAATCCCGGGATTTATATTAACAAAAAAATATATTTAAGAAGCCGCTTCCACAATTTCATAGCCAAACATTAACTTTAGGTGAATATGCATCCGAATATCCGATCACTAATCATAACAGAGCAATGTTGTTCAAACTTTCCACTTTTCCGGACGAGGTCGAATCAATCACACGCACCTTTTCTGCTCATTCCGTGTCTAAAAACGTGATTTTATGAGCAGAACTTTTAAATATCGCTACTTTATACTCATTTCCATATACCCCTCAATCATCATACTACATACGCTCTTTTTCCACTCAACACCCCTTGAAAGCCAGCAATCAGTCTTTCGGCAAAACGCCTCTAAAAGATCGCGCTATATACAGGCTGTTTGATTGAATACTGAGACGGAACAATTAATAATAACAGGAAAAATAATGTGATCAATTATGGTGGCTGGCGAAACGGTAGTGATGGATCGGGAAAACCCTGTACCATCTGTTACGTGAGTGTGGCGGTGAAAATTTCTCGAAAGGTAGTCGATAGCCAAAAAGCTTGTTGTTTTGTTTCTAGCTGTTAATATTTTCAAAAGTCAGTTGGTTTTAAAGGCTGAAAGTAAGAGTGTTAAGTGATTATATCTATACAAATAAATAAAATTGACGTATATGTTTGTAATGTCAAAATAACTAACAGTAACAGTATAACAAAACAGTTATATATATAAAAAAAAAACATTTTAAAACTTAGGCTGTTTGTCTGTTCCGTTTCATCTTCGTAAAGGCTAGACCGATTTTGACGGGACTTTCACTGGCAAATAGCCGATATTATAAGGAGTAACTACGGCATCTATTAGTTTTGAATACTTTTTGTTTTATCATTGTGTGTTTAGTTTAATTTGTGATCTTCGTGTCACAATAAATACTTTTTCTTTCTTTCTTTTACCATATATGACGCAACTGTTTGAAACAACCGGCCCTAAAGCATGAATAGTATATTTAGTTAGTTAGTTAATTTAGTACCTAGGGTATTTACCCTAGGTATTAAATTAACACGTTGCGTCGCGTCGAGCCGGATGGCTCTGTGTGGCGTCGTCCGTAATATCTAGTACATTACAACTGCTCAGCGTCGCGTCGGCGTCCCGTCCTGCCGCGTCGCGCCCGCTGTGTGCAGAGACCTTTAATCTTTGTTTTGACGGCAACATTTAGAAATATCATTAAAAAAATATATTGTAAATGGCAAAACCACACGATTAATGACCTAAAAATGATTTTGTATTGCAGTATTCGAGTCCCTGCATCCTAAACGCCTATTATAAAAGCCTCATTTTTCATCACGTTGACGTTTTTCATTGTCTTTCTTTCCTTGTTCATTTTTTCAAAAGAGTAACGGTGGAGTTTCTTTCCCATTCTTCTCCATGCGAAATTACCTTTTGGAGGGGCAACTAGAATCAATTTTATTTCCGTGTAAATTTTGACGTTCAAAAGTGCCATTTATTTGCCTATTTGAAATAAATGCTTTGAATTTGACTTTTTCCTAACTTTTTCCAACAAGTAAATTATTATCATTATGAAACAGTAATTAACCACTAATAGCCGTTATACCAGTGAAATAATAGGTACAGTCAACCACACAGCAGTGGCAATAATTTGACAATCATTGACAGCGCCTTTATGTCGTAGCTGTAAGAGCGATTTTCGTGGGGGACGTGTTACCAGTGATGTGTAGTTGCTGACTGTACTTACATAATCTTAAAGAGAAAAAGTATAGGACTGATACGTTTTTATCAATGGAGCTAGCAATTCTATTGACTTTAGTATCTTTGTTAGTTTGTTCTCATTCTCATAGTAGAACTGTTTCTTGAGGTCTGGTGGGGTTTATGTTGCCTGGGTATTGTATACTATTTATTTGATTATTTGCTTACTGCTCTTGTCTGTGTTATAATTTTAAGTATAAATGTAATATTTAAGTACAGTCGCCAGCACATCAGGTTACACGAAACTGTCAAATTTCTCCAAACGATTTTAAACCTTAAAATGTTTAGCGTTAAGTTCAAAACCGAATGAGAAAATTTGACAGTTTGTGGTAACTGTGTGCTGGCGACTGATTTAGAAATAAAATGACAAGAAATCACAAATCCATACTTAATATTATAAATGTGAAAGTAACTGTCTGTCTGTGTGTCGTTTTCACGCCTAAACCGCTGAACGGATCGTCATGTTTGGCAGAGATGTAGCCTGGGTATGGAGATGGACATAGGCTACTTTTTACGCGATAACCGACATACACGCGAGCGGAGCCGCGGGAAAAAGCTAGAAAAAAAGAACAAGAAAAGAATTAGCGGATTCGCAGACAATTTAGCAGGTCTTAATATTTTTTTCTGAATATATGAGCTAATTTAGACAGAAACCAATGCAATAAAGCAAACAACAGTCTATTATAATTCGAAAAAACAGTATTAAATCATTGGGTAGCATTATTACACAGCAAAATTCTGTATTTTTGTCCATATTTTAGGCTAGTTAGTTTCGGAGATAAAGAGGGGGAGGGGAAATGGTAAATTTTCATCTATTCTCTTAAATAACTTTAAAGCTATTAATTTTAAAATATTAAAAAATATATGTCTGAAATCCTGCCAACAAGCCCTTTCATTTGATATGCATAAGTTATTTTTTTGAATTTTCTTTAACAAAATAAAAATTCATTTATTTACTTTGGATGACTAATTGTATTAAATAAAAAAGTATTAGCCAAATTCCAATTCTTATATTTTAATACGTACATGTTTTTTAGTAACTTAGGTAACAACAACGTCAAAAAATAAAAAAGTATATAGAAAACAATAAAAAACTACCTAAAAAGAGTATTAGCAACGGTCGTCGGCCACATCCTCCCCCTTTTATAACAAAACTATTTTCTTTAGAGGTCGCCGCAACGTCCCCGCCATAGTGTTCACATCCACAACCCTCGTGACACCATCGCGGCCTGGATAAGTCGCAGTAATTCTGCCTCGTGGCCATGTTCCCCTAGGTAAATCTCCATCAGCTATGAGTACGGGATCTCCAATTTTAACTGCGGTCGAAACTCCGCGAACACGTCGTGGGGCCAAAATTGGCAAATATTCTAAAATCCACCGTCGCCAAAAGTGATCAGTTAATCGTACTGCTTTACGCCACTTCTGCTGCATAGGTCAGAATCCGTGAGTTGGGCTGGTAATGGGCGACCCGATGAGGAGCCGAGCAGAAAATGTGTCGGAGTCAAGGCCTCAGGATCAGTTGGGTCCGGGGAGACGTGAGTAAGGGGCCGCGCGTTAACTAATGCCTCGGCCTCTGCCAAAAGCGTCGCGAGGACTTCATCGGTTGGGGTACGTTCCCGAAGTGTTACGCGGAGAGCTGTCTTGACGCTCTTTACCAAGCGCTCCCACGCTCCCCCCATGAACGGGGCTGATGGCAGGATGAAAACCCACTCAATTTTCATATTTGAGGTATAGTCGGTGACGGCCTGATCATAAAGTGTACGCAGCTCCCGGTTCGCGCCGACGAAGGCCGTTCCATTATCGGAGAATATTTGACTTGGCGTACCTCTTCGAGATATAAAACGGCGAAGGCACATTATGGCTGCATCAGCTGACAAGCTGTGTACCACTTCAAGGTGTAAAGCCCTGGTAGATAAACACGTAAACAACGCAACCCAACGTTTCTCTTGTTTACGGCGCACCATCACTTGTAGAGGGCCGAAGTAATCGACTCCAACGAACGTAAAGGGTCGCTTGTGGTGGGAGAGCCGAGCTTCAGGTAAATTGCCCATGGGTGGTTGCAAAGGTTTTCCGCGCAGCAACTTACATTGTTGGCAGTTGTAGACGATAGATCTAACTGTATTCCTCAGACTCAGTATCCAGTATTCTTGCCGAAGTGCATTTATCACGGTCTCCGTGTTGGCATGTGCGAATTTCTTGTGGAAATGACTGACGAGTAGGCGCACGGCTGGGTCTTTTCCGTCTAATATGATTGGATGCTTGGTGTGTTCTTCTACGTTCTCGACAGCGTTTATACGTCCTTGTAGATAAATCAAACCGTCTTGGTTTAGAGCTGGGGACAAGCTCACGAGACGACTCTTAGGTGATATGGGGCGTCCACGCTGCAGGCATTGTAGTTCTTTATCAAATTTATTCTTTTGACTTTGGCGTAGGATGTGGACGCAAGCAATTTTGAGGCTTTGCATATTTAATGGCCTTAAGGGTCTTATTTGAGAATTAACATTTGTTATGCTGAGTTGAGAAAGGACAAAGTTACGCGGAACCCCTTTAACCTTCATAATGCATATAGCAATAAACTGGTGAGCTCTAGCAGTTGCCCTTACCATCCTTAGCCAAGAAGTAAAATGAGTTGGATCAGCAACTACTGGCATGGGCAACGTGCTTACATCATTGTAATTACAAAAATCATTTCTAGGTGATGAGGTTGAGGTTGATTTTAAGCATACCGATGGTGACTCTATAGTACGTGCAGATGATTTCATTTCTACTTCCACTAATGGATCAATGATAACACTACCTACTGGATTAGATGGCCAATCACTGGAAGCACGAAGTAAAAATTCGGGACCTGAAATCCAGCGCGACTCAACATTTAACGTGCAGCAATTAGTGCGAGTAGCGTCATCGGCGACGTTAAGATCCGTGGGGACCCAACGCCATGTAGAGATATCACTATTTTCCAAAATTTCACCTACTCGGTTGGCTACGAAAGGCTTAAACTTCCGACCATCACTGCGCAACCAACCTAATACAGTCATTGAGTCGGACCAGAAGTAGCGCCGGTTTGGTTTGAAATGATGCGCTTCGCAAATAAATGTGGCGAGACGAGTGGCTATCAAGGCAGCCTGTAGTTCGAGGCGTGGTATAGAAGTAGGTTTTAATGGAGATACACGTGTCTTGCTTGCAATAAGAAAAAGACGTGCCTGGCCCAAAGCATCTACGAAACGCCAATAAGCGACTGCCGCGTACGCTTGCTCACTCGAGTCGCAAAAAACGTGTAACTCTCGTTCTGCAACGTCCATATCACACAAATTATACCACCGAGGTAATCGTAATTCTGAAATCGACTTTAGACTATCATACCACTCGTGCCACACTTTGCAGTCGTCTTCGCACAGCCCATCATCCCAATCCAAACCTTTGCGCCACAGATTTTGAAAAAGAATTCTACCTCTAACTATAATCGGTGACAAGATTCCTAAAGGATCATAAATACGCATGACTTGCGTTAAAGCTTGCCGTTTAGTTGTAGGAGCCCATGACTCGCTTGTTAACCCAGAATTAAATTTAAATTGATCGTGTATAGGTTGCCAAATGAGACCTAGAGTGCGAGCCACAGAGTCCTTACACAAATCTACGCCGTCAATCTTGCTGTTCATCACATCGGACAGCAACTCTTTTGGAAACATGGCAAAGGCAGCTGGTTCATTAGACGTCCAGCCGCGCATTTCGAAACCGCCGCGTTTATGGATGGTCACCACTTCAGCAGCCAGACGCACTGCGGACTCTACGCTATCAACGCTGCTGATAAAGTCATCCATGTAAATATTGCTCTTGATAACGTCCACGGTCTCGGGAAACTCGTCTCGGAACTCTGACGCGTTTAAGTTTATTATATAAATTGCCGTTGACGGACTTGAACAAGCACCAAAAATCATAGAACTCATGCGATATATTTTTATAGGACCTGAAGGATCGTCACGCCACAGAAATCGTTGGGCGTCCCTGTCTTGTGGAATTATCTTAATCTGTGGAAACATTTCCTTAATATCGGCTGTCAGGGCGATCCTTCCTTCCCTAAAACGCATCAAAATACTTAGTTGGTTTTGCAAGAGGTCAGGGCCCGTCAGCAACATTGAGTTCAGAGACACCCCCCAAGAACGTGCAGCAGCATCGTGGACGACTCGAAGCTTTGCGGGCTTGTTCGGATTTATTACACCGAAGTGTGGTAAATACCAACAAAAACCGGAGGGCTCTACCCTGCTACACTCTTCGGCATAATTTTTCTCTAAGGTGTCATAAATATTCTTTCGATACCGTTCGGCAAACTTGGGTTCCCTCGACATCTTTTTCTCTAAACTCTTAAACCTAGACAAAGCTAAAGGAAGGCTGTCTGGCGCTTTTATGTTTTCCGTTTTCCAGAGAAGACCTACTTCGTAACGCCCAGAAGGCAGTCGACGTGCAGTGCGGGATAATATTTCCAATGCGCGCTGATCGTCAGTACTGCGCGCCTCGTGCTTGGTGATTCCGACAGAGTCTAACTTATAATGCGCTTTAATAAGCTCTTCAAGTTCAGACTTAGGGTCATCAAGTTCAGTCGAATACGCATGGTTTATGGATTCGGCAGGCCTAAATGATTTGACGGGCCAAGTTTTACTATTCGAAAACCCGAAAAGAACCCAACCCAATGCAGTTTGAATCGCTACCGGTTGTGATTTTGTGCCTTTCCTCGTGGCGGTCGCAAATGAAAAATGCCAGTTATCAATCCCTATTACAAGCATAGGAGAAGCATTGTCATAACGCAGTTCATTGGATAAATCAGATAGGTAAGGATAACGAAGTAAATCATCGCTACTGACTGACTGATTACATACTATTCCTAAATTTTTGATCGAGCGAGCTCTACGAACTGAATATGTTTGACTAGAGTGCAGGCCTTTTATTTCAAAATCAACGTAATTCACAGACGTTTCTCGACACAAACCACCTACACAATCCAAATAAATTTGTCCCACTGGACCATTAGCACCAATGCGGGAGGAAATATCAGAATCTATGAATGTAGACGTGGAGCCGTCGTCTAAGAGTGCATACGTGTCAACACTTCCAGAAGGCCCCGAGACTGTAACTGCGACTATCTTCAAGAGGGGGCGGAGACTAGAGCTTGTGCTTATACCTAAATTTGTGTTTGTGTGGGTCACTAAGTCTCTCGCCGTATATTCTTCTGCGTTGCTTGTAGTTGGTGCAGAGGAAGTCTTTAAAGTAGATGTTGTAGGAGCACATTGTACCTGATTACTGTGTGCAGATGCCGTAGGAATAAAGTTTGGATTATGTAGTAATGTGTGATGCTTACGCTTGCAATCCTTTATTTCGCACTTATTTTTATTTTTATTACACAACCTAAAGTTATGTGAACCTCCTTTTAAGCAACGATAGCAAATTTTATTTTCTTTTATGAAACGCCACCTGTCTTCTACTGACATTGCCTTAAAGTTGTCACACGACGACATGTCGTGTGCTTGTTTACAAACAATACAATATTTATTCGAATCAATTTTAATGTTTTTAGGTTTATTTCTCGTATGTGATACCTTTGGTGGGTCTGATTCGGACTCCGATACAGCATGAGCACGTTCCCGTGGCACATGTGGTGACTCGACGGAAGTACCAAAATTAATGTGTAGGTCCACTTCTCGCGATAGAAAATCGGACAATAATCCCACTTTAGCACTAGACTCCGCAGTAGAGGTAGCGTGAGCTGCTGCGTAGTCTAACCATCGTGTGCGCAACAATGGATGAAGCTTGTTGATTAGCGACCCAAATAGCTCAGGTGAACGTAAATAATCAGTTTCGTTTAATAGCTTAACTACTTCCACACAGTTGCGCACGCGAGAAGCAAATATAGTAAGTTCTTTAATATCGTTGCCGACTTTGGGCAAGGCACGGATAGCCGCAACCTCTTTCAGCACAATTAGCTCCGGACGCCCGAAAAGCCTTTCTAGTTCCTGCATTATTACCTTGGGATCAAGCGCTGTCACAAGAAGTATACAGACCGCGTCCCGGGCTGCTCCCTTTAAGGCCGTGCTGAGGCGAGCTAGGTTTTGAGCTGCTGTATAAGATGATTGGGAATTAATAAATGAACGCTTAAAAACAAGCCAATCCATTGGGGATTTACCATCGAAAATTGGGAGCTCAATTTTGTATTTTTGAGTATTTTTATTAGGCCCTAGCTTGTTTACTAAGCTTTCAAAGGTGTTTACTAGCCGTGAGATACTATCTTCATTCTTTCCTTCAGAAATATCAGCTGCTACAGGGTCATCATTCACGTTATCGGTTACCGCTTGGCAATGACTGGACCGAGACGTTGTTAGTTTTTCCCCTCCTAAAGGTATGGGTAAAGCGGCACCATTATTGTTTGATGAGAAAACCTGAAACTGGTTTAAAGTGTTAGCAAGCTCTTGGGGTTGAGAAAACTGTATTTGAGTTGTCATTGGTTCGGCGGCAGAGTTGCTGAGTTGGTTGTATGGTAAGAAGTCGTATGTATCGTTGCGATTTTGGCGCATAACGACATCATGTTTACCTGTCTCTTCTAACCACTCTTTTATACTACCTCTGCTCCTACCACTTGTTGTACCATGTTCACTATTTTCTGCGTCAATCGCTGCAAGTTGGGCTTGGTATTCTAACTCAGCCGTTGTCCTCTCAAGCTCCACCTCTCTAGCCTTTATTTTGGCTTCTTGCGCAGCCAACTCTAATCGTGCGAGGTAACGGGCGTGCTGTGCCTCCGCTGCGAGTTTCCTCGCAGTGACCATCGCGGAAGAGCGGCTCGTGCGTGATGAAGTAGATCGGGTTCGTGAGGGATTAGGCGTAGATGCATCGCCACCGGTACTAGTTTGAGCTACCTGAGTAACCGTCGCAACGTTACCTGTAGTTTCCGCTTGCGTATCTACAGAAGATTCTACCAACCGTGTTTGACTACGAGTTACAACCATTATAATAAAATTGCACTGGTTTTATTCTTTAAAAACAAATCGAAGGACCAATATTTGGATGACTAATTGTATTAAATAAAAAAGTATTAGCCAAATTCCAATTCTTATATTTTAATACGTACATGTTTTTTAGTAACTTAGGTAACAACAACGTCAAAAAATAAAAAAGTATATAGAAAACAATAAAAAACTACCTAAAAAGAGTATTAGCAACGGTCGTCGGCCACATTTACGTTACACGTCCGTGTTTGGGTCAAAAGTTCATTTAAGTACCAAATTTCAACTTAATCGGCCCAGTAGATTCGGAGCCAATTGGCTGTGACAGACGGACGGACAGACATAAGAGTGATCCTATAAGGGTTCCGGATTTTCCTTGCGAGGTACGGAACCTAAAAAATATTTCTGTCAAATGGGTCGAAACTTTATCATTTCACCATCGAAAACAAATCGTAGGGCCCGATACAAACTCCACTCCATAGCTACAGGCTGTAACATTAATACAGGAATTAGGAGCGAGCGAACGAACGAATGATAAATAATACACCCTGTATCGTCGTCAAGTGACGTCAGTGATCGAATAGCGGCCATCTTGTTTTCGACAAAAGGGACATTCACACCGAAACTGGGATAGTGAGAATATGAATTCAGGCCATTGTTTGATAGTATTGGAGCTTATGAGAGGACTTAAATCCGAATATATCCAGAAAAGTATAAAAGTACCACACTGTAGGTACATATTTCTGTCGCCAAGCGTGGTTTTAAGGGTATGAGCTGGTGTAATTTCACGCGTATGAAATGTTTCAACATAGATTCTGAGGTTGACAATGAATCGGCAAATCCCTGTATTTTAAATATATATAGGCAGCAAAAGGTATCACGTACTTTTTTTGTTCCGTTTGTCCGAATGAAAAAAACTGAACCCTTATAGGAGCACTCGTGTGTCTGTCTTTCGCTCCTCCCCGACCCTTGACTGTAAGCGAAGCGCCAGCACGCGTTTTAGCTGAGCAGCATGTAATCCAAACCCCCCACGATAATAATCAAAACACTGATTTTATCCAGCCACCGTCGGTCCCTTGCCACCCTCCCTCCGACTCAGCTGCCCTAAGCCGAGGTTCGTACCCTATAGGGGGTGCCCTTAGCGAGCAGCAGTCGTTTAGTTTATAGTTTTTACGCCCTGGCTGGAGGCCTTAAAATCCGTTAGGAGCTTAAGGCACCACAGGATAGACCGGTTAAAGAGTCCGAGCCCCTCGTGGTTACACTCTGAGTTGCCATTTCCAAAAAAAAAAAAAAAATACTGTCTGTCGTTCTGTCTGTCACAGCTAACTTACTCCGAATACACATACCTATAAATTTCTGTGACCCAAACACGGACGTTTTACGTAAATAAATGAAGTCAAAGTCAAAGTCAAAGTCAAATAATTTATTTCAAATAGGCACGAAGATGCACTTTTGAACGTCAAAAATTACATGAATAGTTAATTGATTCTAGTTGCGCCTTCCAAAATGTAGTTATGTATGGAGAAGAATGGGCAAGAAACTCCATACTTACTCTTTTAAAATGTTAACAATAGTTTGTATACATTAATTAATATTTATAGGTGAAGACTATGTACCTAGAATAAAAAAAATAAAAATATAAAAAAATTCATCAAAATTACTTACCACAATTGGTAAAAAGAATGAAAAGTGAAGTAATAACAGAAAAATTAATAAATGCGATAGGTACATGGTGCTCACATATTTACAAACATTGTATATGATTTCCCAAAAAAAAAAAAAAAAATTAAAAACAACATATAATAAGTCAGTGTGTGAGTTAAAATATTAATCAATAAATGAATTTTGAATAAGGGGGCACTTTTGAGAGACAAATAAGAAAAAAAAATTTTTGCTTACTGTATGTACCGTGCCGTGTGACATATCAAATGAAAGAAATTAGTGTGAGGGTCTCAATTTTTTTTAATAATTTCAAAATAAATAGTATTAAAGTTATTTAATAAAAAATATGAAAAGTTACCATTTCCTTATCTTCGAAACTACTAAGCCTAAAAATTTGAAAATAATGGTTCTATACTTGTATCATCATCATCATCATTTCAGCCGAAAGACTGCTGGACATAGGCCTCCCCCAAGCACCGCTACCTCGACCGGTTCTGTGCTTCCCGCATCCAGCGGAATCCTGCGGCTTTCATAAGGTCATCGGTCCACTTTATGGGTGGCCTTCCAACGTTACGTCTTCCGGTACGCGGTCGCCACTCCAGAACCTTTCGGCCCCAACGGCCATCTGTTCTGCGCGCAAGTGCCCTGCTCATTGTCACTTAAGTTTGGCAATTCTTCGAGAGGAGGAGGAAAAGGTCAATCATTGAATCCGACTCGGCTGGGCAGCTTCGAGAAGCTACGCAATATCTTCTCGTCCCACGTACCGCAGTGTCTCAAGATGAAAGTCTTTGACCAGTGCGTGTTGCCAGTGATGACATATGGCACTGAAACGTGGTCGCTCACAATGCGCCTTATTAGAAGGCTAAAAGTCACCCAAAGGCCAATGGAGAGGGCTATGCTTGGAGTTTCCCTACGTGATCGAATCAGAAATGAAGAGATCCGCAGGAGAACCAAGGTAACCGACTTGTTTATTACAGGAAAATATATAAGAAATCGATGGTCTTAAAATAACATGGTAAATCTCCCAATCCGTAAAAACTTACATTTCAGTTGGAATGTATCGCAGAATATGTTTTTCTTCTTGGTATAATTTCATCCCAACGACGGAACCCTTCATTGTGCGCGGTCCGACACGCACTTGGCAGGTATTTTCAAAGTCAAGTTGTTGTTAGTGCGATTGCGGAACGTAGAGTCCTAGGGACTAGGACTGATCCCTGGATCGGGCAAAATATTGTTAGTTATTTAGGATCTCGGGACGGGGTTTTTTAAATTAGGTTTTTTCATTAGGATCTTCTCTACACCAGCCTAGTGTCTTAATTTGCGCCCGGTTATAGCAAAGACTTGCTCCCTATTAAGTAAATAGAACTTAGACATAGGTAATGGCATTGATATATTAAAAGGAGGCAGATATGTTACGCGCTCGCAATCAGTAAACCTGGGCTCGGCGCACGACTTCATGCACCAAAACTCACACATTTGTGATCAGTGTGATCACAGTCGCAAACCTACAGTTACCGAAAGACAAGAACAGAGATAGGAGACGGCGCTGTCGTGCGAGCGAAATCGTGTTACAAACATGGCGACGCAACATTAAACATTACTTTCAACAAATTAGCATTTTTGACTGTACTTACGAGTGGTAAGTAATCCCGTGTGTATTATTTTTCTCACTTGTATTATTAAAACACTGTTTAGTCTGCACAAGAAGTCATTTTGATGCGTATTTATCAAACAAAAAAAAACTGTAATTATGGAGCTGTTTAATCAACGATATCCCGTGCGCGACTGAGTGCCAATTATGGGCCATCACCTAGTTTGATAGGATCAGGCGCTGTTACTAAGTCTCGTATCTACCGCTTTTAATACATCAATGGGTAACTGGTGAAATTTGGTTGTACATAAGTACGCCTCTGCCTACGACAGACATGATATTGTTATGTTTATAAGCCTTTTAAACTATGTTTTTAAACCTCATTAAAAACGCGAAAGTGAAACCCAGCATCCCCCATTATGTAAACGCCAACCTATTGTATACGAGACTCAATCGAACTGTCTTTAAACCATCTTCCGCCATCGATCTAACTTTAAACTTAACTCCAACTTGTATATAATACAGTAACTTGGCAGATTATTTACCCCATCCTCTTGTCTTAGTTATGCCAATATGTATTAATTAATTAAGTTTAGTATGTTCTGAAAGTTAGCCGTTATTGATACAATGTTCGGCAAATAATTTATTGTTTGGAAAGTTTTCGTTTTGTTAAGTGATTTTGTGTTAATAATGTAGTTAAAATCAAGTCAAAGTAATAAATAAAGAGGCTCTCATCAGGCACTTCGCTAATTCATTATATCACCTTAGCGATACTATACTTAGTGATATCATTATGTCACCTTAGCGATACCATATTTACATAATGATAATGCAGTTGAAAATGGCATACGTATGCTTGCCTAGAAGTAAGCTATTTACTTTTGACTTGAATAGTCCGATCGGCAAAAAAAAAAGCATCAATAAGTTAATGTTTCTACCTACTAACCTCATGACATATCTCGGGATGCTGGGATCCCGGACCTTTGGAAGGCCTACGAAGGGCTGAAGCCAACTCTCAGAAGCCCATTAGACGCTTTTTAATTAAATGAGGCACTAACCGACGATTATCCCTGTACGCACTATGCAAGTGCACCCAAGGACAACCCCCGGTTGGTGTAGGACTATTGCAGGTTATGGAAACAATGATATTGGATTCTGAGTTTGAGTGGATAAAGTAACCTGGCTATCTAGGATTATGGAAAAACTTATGGCCCCTGCCTGACCAATGTTTTATATAAAATACACAGATAAAATGGCAAGGGGTAACTTGCACACTCAATAATGCGCCCCTAGAAACGGTCGCTAGCACATAGTATCGTAGCGATAAGGAGACTACATGTCCTGAGGTACTTAAGCGGAGTGTAGTCAACCTCATATTATTATGTATGGGTTCAGCAGTGTTCAATAAAAAGGCGAGAACTATTTTATAATGGACTGTATTTTATTTTTATAGGAATTACACGTCTTTACAATAAGGCAGATTGAACGTAAGGGAGTGAAAAAAGTGAAAAGAATGAATCCAAGATACGTTGTTCATCGTTCACATTGTTGCCCTATAAAAGCTTGCCATATAAAAACGTTAATGTATTTAGTGTTTAGAAACTTTTCTAAACATAGTTGGGCCGGGGCCGGTGAACAACATATAACTTACAATTTAAAATATCTAGTTGAAATAATAATCTTTGCAACCAACCTTTCTTAAACAATAAACATATTTCAACTACATATTACATATTGAGTTTACTTTTATTCTAGGCCTTTACCTTTTGTACTATTAATTACTCTATAATTTATTTTTTATAACACTTACATAGTTAAGTATTTATTTAATTTGTTTTATGGCTTAAATATGAACATAAAAAATTACTTCAACTAAAGCAAGATCTTAGGAAACACAAAATTTAATTAAGTGGTAATGGACACAGTTTTCTAAGAGATCTTGTATACAATTTATTGTTGGCCATTTTGACATGGGCCACTCTGACCTGACCATCTGGTCCAGGGATTATCTTGTCTATTCTGGCCATTGGCCAAGATAGGGGTGCAGTGTTGTCACTGCGTACAATAACAAGGTCACCTTCTTTTAGATTGGGGAGGACCTGTTTCCATTTGGGCCTGCTCTGTAATTGAGTGAGATAGTCCCTCGACCAGACAGACCAAAAGTCTTGTTTTATTTTTGATAACATATTCCAAAATCTAAGTCTATTCATTGGAACATTTGAGTGATCTACCTCTGGAAAGGTAGTCATAGCTGTACCTATTATAAAATGTCCAGGTGTAAGATATTGAAAGCTAGACACATCTGAACTCAATGGCAAGAGAGGCCTTGAGTTTAAAACTGCTTCAATTTCTACAATGATAGTGTAAAGAGCCTCAAATGTCAGAGCAATATCACCCACTATTCTTTTAAAATGAAACTTTAGACTCTTTACACCTGCCTCCCATAGGCCACCAAACTCAGGGGAGTAGCTAGGTATAAATTTGAATTTTATGTATTTAGGTACACAATAGTTTTGAATTTCATCCACATGTTTTTTAGAGTTAAACAATTCATATAATTTATTTAGTTCATTTTCAGCACCTTTAAAGGTTTTGGCGTTGTCACAAAAAATAGTGACAGGCATTCCACGCCGGGCGATAAATCGTTTGAGACATGCCAAAAATGCCGCCGTGGTGAGGTCGCTAACTAATTCCACGTGGATGGCCTTTGTTGCAAAGCATACAAACAAGGCAATATAGCTTTTTGTTATGAGAGGTTTCCTCATTCTTGACACCTTTAATTTAAAAGGTCCACAGAAGTCTACCCCTACTATATGAAATGGTCTCACAGCAGTCAATCTTTCCTCAGGTAGAGAACCCATGAGCTGCACAGCAGCTGTAGCCTTCAGTCGTGCGCATTTAATGCAGCGGTTGACAACCTTCTTAACCTCACGAATGGCACTAATGATCCAAAACCTTTGAGAAAGAGAGCCTATGACAAGTTTTGCACCAGCATGTAATAAGCGCAAGTGCTCTTTGTGTATTATAATATTCGTGATATGACAGTTTTTTGGCAAAATAACTGGGTGCTTCTTTTCATATGGAATATCAGAAGCATTCTGAAGTCGACCACCTAAGCGAACCAAACCATTACTATCAATGAAAGGGTGTAAGCTGGACAGGCCTGACTTTATAGGAAAGTTATTTTTGAGCAAGGTAATCTCATTTGAAAAATGATATTGCTGAGTAGAGCGCATGATCACCAAAAGTGCATTATGGAGCTCATTTGGAGCTAGGACACCAACTAACCTTTCATTTTTTACATCAGAGTTGTTGCGAAAACGCAAAATATAGGCTACTACTCTTTGCAACCTATTTATATCAGAGAACCTTTCAAAAAAGTTTTTTGAAAATGTATTTTTGTGATCAGCTGGCGAAGAATCATTTACATTACAGTTAACAACAGGATCAGCATGATCAACATCATCATCAAGGGAAATAGGTAACTTGGACTCTGTAATAGAGTGTTTGTAGTCCACACTAGATAGATCCCTTGGACCATACCACCAAAGCTCATTAGACTGCAACTTCTGTGGATCGCATCCTCTAGATAACAGGTCAGCTGGGTTCTCAGCTGTGCTGACATAATGCCAACTGACACCTTTAGTTAATTCTCTGATTTGTTTGACACGCTTGGTGACATAAAGATTTGACTTTATGTTATTTGATTTTATCCAAGCTAATACAATTTGTGAATCACTATACAAAAATGATTTTAGTGGAAGCCTATTTTTTAAAACTTTATTGACTCTACATGAAAGCTCTGACAGAAGCAGAGCACTATTCAATTCAAGTTTTGGGATAGTGATAGATTTGTTCAATGGAGCAACCCGTGATTTGGAACACAAAAGGTTTACAAATACCGTTCCATCAGCATTAAATACCCTTAGATATATGCAACAGCCTAATGCTTTGAAGGAAGCATCAGCATAGCCTACTAGCTCTACATAAATTCTGCCAGTAGAATTGACACATCTTGGAACATTGATGGTACCCATTGATTTTAAATTTTCTAAGAATTTTTCCCAAATGTAGAGATGTTCATGGGGCATTATAGAGTCCCAGTCAATTTTTATTGACCACAATTTTTGCATGAACAGCTTTGCTGTGACTATAATTGGACCTATCAATCCTACTGGATCGAACATTTTTCCTATAAAACTTAACACCTTTCTTTTGGTATTAACATCATTTTTCTCAACCAATGGGGCTGTAAAACTGAGCTGATCTAGCAAAATATCACATTTTAGACCTAGTGTTTTAACAATATTATTTTTATTTATATCAAGTTTTTCAAAATATTTGACTTCCTTTGGAAGGTCATCAAGAATTTGGGGACTGTTGGAACACCATTTGTGAAGAACAAAACTACCTTTTTCCATTAGTTCGATTAACTGACCTTTCAGCTGCTGAAGCTGCTCCAGACTATCAGAACCAACAATCACATCGTCAACATAAGTGCTTGTGCGCATGGCTTCGGCTGCAAGAGGATATGAAACACCATATCTATTGGCTAATTCAATTAGGCACCGTGTTGCTAAGAAGGTTGAAGCTTTCAAGCCATATGTAACAGTCTGCAATTGTATACAGCTTATGGGTCCTTGAGGATTATCACGCCAGAGTATATTTTGGAGGCTAGTTTGGGTAGAATCTATGACCACAGATCTAAACATTTTCTGAATGTCACAAATTAAGGTGTATATAAACGTTCTCCATAGGATGAGTATATCAAGAAGTTCGCTTTGGACCACTGGACCATTTAACATGACATCATTCAGTGAAACCCCTGATCTAGATTTCATGCTACCATCAAAGACCACCCGCAACTTGGTAGTTAAGCTTTCCTCATTAAAAACTGCATGATGAGCCAAGAAATAATTGGACCCATCTTGAACATTATAGTTTCCAATGTCAACAATTTTAGCATGTCCCAACTCTAAATATTCGTCAATGAACTCTTTATATTTTTCTAAATAGAAAGTATTCTTTTTAAATTTTCTCTCCAGTGTCAAGAATCTTTGGAGGGCTACTGAGAAAGAGTCCCCAAGCTGTAACTCGGCTTTCTTGACCATTAATGGCATTTTGACAACAAACTTTTTATCTTGAAGCTGCATAGTTTCATTGAAGCAACTTTCAGCTTTTTTAAATTCTAGGGAACTTAGCTTAGATGCAGGTTGAGGTATACCTTCAGATAGCCAAAACTGTTCCATCACCTCCTCTAATTTATTGCTATTGCAGATGGCAAGATTGACAACCCCATTATCACATTCACCGCTATGTAGCGCACTTTTAGGTATATTACCAGCAACCGTGTAGCCAAACAGGGTATTTTGCAATACTGGACCATTGTGAATTTTGACCTGCCCATTCAGCAAAATATTGAAATATATTTCAGCACTTAGAAGTATTGATATGACATCAGTTACATTGAATTTATCATCTGCTAAACAGATGTTTGTAGGTATCTTCAGCTTTGATTTATCAAAGGAATGTTGAGGCAGTTGGGATGTGATGGAATCTACAACATTGCATTTAACATTCAACTTTACATCATTCACTGGAGAGTGTATGGTTAAATCAACACATTGATTTATTTTTTGATTTTTATTTCCAATTCCAACTATATTGCTAGTTTGGAATTTGGTTTTTAGACCTAACTTTCCCACAAGCTCTGTTGTCACAAAAGAAACTTGGCTTGCAGAATCAAGAAGCCCTCTGACAAAGATATCAGACCCATGTCTATCAATAAGTTTTACCCGTATAGTAGGCAATAAAACATTCACTGAAGCATCATGTGAATGCAAGCTGACTGATTGTTCAGTAGCTGGAATGCTGTCTTTATGCAGGAGAGTATTGTGACCTGCTTTACAGACTTTGCAAGCAAAATTAAACCTACACTTACCGGTGTGGTTTTTTAAGCACATGGTGCACAAGTTTTTACTTTCAACAAATATGGTACGGTCTTCTATAGGAGCCGTTTTAAAGCGGGGACAGGTATGCATAGCATGGTCTGTCCCATCGCAATACAAACATTTGTAGGTATTTTTATTTTTATTTTTAGTGACAACATTGCTCACTTTGTTTGAAACTAATGACTTTTTAGGTTCGGAACTATCCTCAAGCGCCATAGCACGCTTTTCTAAAAATGCCATGAATTCTTCCATAGTAGGAAGCACATCTAAATTTCTATCGAGCTGATAAGCCCTACATGTATACTGATCTAACTTTTTAGTTAAAAGAGTGATTAAAAGCATATCCCAATTATGGATAGGCTGCTCCAAGTTCTTTAATGCATGCAACTGTTGTTGCACCTGTGATATATATGCCCTTATAGCAGTGGCAGTACCCTTTTGCATGGACGGCAGTTCCAGTATAACATTTATATGATTTGATATTAACCTTGCTTTATTGTCAAAACGCTTCTTTAATAATAACAGAGCTTCCTTATATGATTGATTGACCAGAGGTAAATTCACAATAACGGCTAGAGCATCCTCTGTCAAAAACTTTCTCAGATAAAAAAGCTTCTGCACATCTGAGAGTGTAGCATTGTTGTTGATGACTGCAGTGAACAAGTCCATAAATGAAGTATATTTTGTGTAGTCCTTCCCACTAAATATCGGAATATCCAGGTGGGGCAGTTTAGAAGTAGAAACACTGCTACACAATCGTACCTCATCTGTGTTCAAGCTCTTTAAAGCAGCATTTAATTTTGAAACCACTGCAAAATATTTATTTTCAAGCAAAGCTACATCCTCAGAATCATTTTCATCAATAGATAAAATATCTAGCTGTACGACTTCGTATTCCTTAAATGTTATAATCAATTTTTCTTTACGAGCCTCTAACATTTCAGTGCTAGAGGAGGCTATGTTTATTGGATCACATATAAAGTTTTCAATGCGAGTCACAGTACCTTTTAAATGTCCGCGCATGAGTCGAAGTTTTTTCAATTTGGCATCCTCCATGTTTACGTACCACACTTATTCTAGACCGCAAGCACTTCACTGCACTACAATGATCACTTTTGCGCAATACGTCGTAGAAATACCTGCGCCGACGCCGCCGCCGCGCCGGTAAAGTTGTAAACAAACGCTGTTTGTTTGATGTGACTGAGCTGACTGGATGGAACTCAGGAACGGAACGCGAACTGATTCTTGACTGAAGACTGATTGAATTGGAATTGACTGATACTTCGTCCGAGGAATTAACTTATGCAATTTGACGTTGACTTTCTGTCAAGTTGACGTTTTTGTTTTTAACGTTTGGTAAAAATGACTGCTCTGAAGTTCGAACGATTTGATGAACTAGCAACGAACTGTATGAAGTTGCTCCGCCGATCTTGCCAACCAAACCGAACTATAGAATTTGAAACAAAATGGATTCGAGAATTATGAAAAAATGCCGGTATCATGAGAAAAATATGCAATCATAGCTTGCAAAAATCCACTCTTCACAGCAAATTTCTTCTTAATTTTGGCTTTCTGTGCGTATGCAGGAACTTTTGAGTCTTTTTCCTTTTTGTTAGTGAGAAGTTGTAAGTTTCCCAATATAAAACTACCACTACCGTCACTCGAACGATGGCTCCGAGAACACGATTTTTTCTCAAAAAAACGTCCCGCACCTTACACACTATTATTCGAAGGACCACACTTCGCCTATGTTCAATAAAAAGGCGAGAACTATTTTATAATGGACTGTATTTTATTTTTATAGGAATTACACGTCTTTACAATAAGGCAGATTGAACGTAAGGGAGTGAAAAGAGTGAAAAGAATGAATCCAAGATACGTTGTTCATCGTTCACATTGTTGCCCTATAAAAGCTTGCCATATAAAAACGTTAATGTATTTAGTGTTTAGAAACTTTTCTAAACAAGCAGTAAAACCTTTGGATAGGCCAAAGTAATTTAAAAGTTAACACATTTAAGATACAAGGGTCACTATTCACGCCACAAACAATATAGGTCTCTGCACACAGCGGGCGCGGCGCGGCGGTCGGGACGCCGTGCAGAGACCTTATATCATATGTCCCAAAAACTTTACTATCTCCTAAATTCCTAACTCAAAAAACGCCTCACTAATCACTAAAAATTCTTCACTAAAAAGCATTCCTACCCTTTAGCATTTAGTTTAATCTTAAACAGTACATTTTAGAAAGTGACCTCGTTCCTTACGGTGAAGTAGGTACCTCCAGACTCTTCAAATATATTGTCGTTGTCAGTCCCGACACTTTACGATAAAAATGCTCATTAAGTTTGAGTATACTTTCTGAAGTTTTTTTAGGGGTCCGTAAGGTAATCTCAATGGGAAGACACAATACATATCGTTTTTAAAGATTTATTTTTGTACTACTTAGTAGTAATCATTGCAAGTCTTAATGATTAATTTCTTGTTTGATTGTGAACCAGCCACCCTACAATGATCATCGCTCCACATAGCATGAGGGCGTTCTATCTTACGTGTGCCGATTTGCGGTCTCCACTCAAGAACACGTCTACCCCAACGGTCATCGGTTCTACGGCTAATATAGCCGGCCCATTGCCACTTCAGTTTGCTTATTCTGTGAGCTATGTCGACAACTTTGGTTCTCTGCAAGATCACCTCGTTTCGGACTAGATCCCTCAGAGTGACTTCAAGTATAACCCGCTCATAGTCAAGATTTATGACGTATTTCAATAATCTCGCAACAGTTTAGTTAGCACTCAATAACTTCTACCTGAGCCCTCTGAGAATCTAGGCGTGATGATATGAACTAGGCACAAATCCATACTCCAGGGCCTCAAGTCTGCTATTACAATAGTGTCAGAATGGTCTCGCCATTGTGAGTATTTGACAGTGTTTGTATGGCAAATCTGTCAAAAACTCACAATGAAGAGACCATTCTGACACTATTGTAATAGTAGACTTGAGGCCCAGGCTGCTACTGACATGATGAAAAAATCCAACAATACTGCCCGACCTAGGAATAGAGCCCAGGACCTCAGCAGCTTCACTTAAAGCCCCCTTTTTTATTTGGGTGGGAAACTATCAACTACTACCGCTGTGGGCGGAGCGGGAGGGCGTGTCAAACTTTTCTTGAATAAAACACACCCGTGTTCCTTCAGTTGCCTATGTGCCAGGGCCACGGTATCCCTTTCGGACGAACCCGCAACCCTGGCAGGCATCGGTCCTAGCGGACCTCGTCAGTTCGTGCTGAAATCTCTTTGAGGTGCGCGTGGAACACTGCGCGCCGTCGACCCGGGCCTGGTCCTAAACGGACGGCGAGCTGCCCATTGCTCGCCGTCCGCAAACCCGCGCTTTACATGGTCGGGAATCGGCAATTGATTCCCGCCACCCAAGGCGTCTCCTGCGGTGACTAGGGGCGTGAGGGCACACAGATTGCCTCTCCCTCACGCGTTTCGCCTCCTCCTTCGCGAGCATTACTGTTTCCCATGCACTTACAGCCCCTAGACCAATGAAGCTTCCAATAGAAAAATAACACAATTTATATTTTTTCTCCCCGTCACTGTACCCAGCTCGAACTTGCCACATAAAAAAAAAATCAATATACTCAGAATGTCACCGTAATTGAGTTGGGAACTTCCCTCGGAGCTAAATACTTGATTTTCCTCCAATATTACCAAGTTTTCTTGGGAGGAATTTTTCTGAGGTTTTTCTTTGGCATGCTGTTCGGAAAGTTCGACCTTTATTGGACACCTTTGATGTTGCTTGTGGTGTGGGTAGGTAGTGAAGACTACCGCGCTTGAATTCGTCGCAAGAGGCGCTAGTGTAGAGTGAGGTCTCTGGAAATGTCAAATGTGAAACTGAATGTTCACTGTTTGCGGGATTTTCTACTTGCAAATTGTTAAAAATTATTCATAATTGTAAAGATTGTGCTGTTCCTGATTAATTATGATTTAAGATTTTAAGTCACAACTTAGGATCTAATTTCGTAGCACTTGGAGGAAGAATAATAATTTTCTGCTTAATGCTTGCTAATTTTAGGGACAATATAATGTAAATATTCAAAACTTATAAAATAAAATTACCGACAGGACCTTACTCAACAGTGGCGCCATCTGGTGAGCACAAAAATGATAGCCTCCATTAGAAGTTATTTGTTGTGGTCTTCTTAATGTATCTACACAGACTGAACAGATTGAGTATGACATACTCTCAGCCGGCCAGGGCACATACCGTACTAACCAATAAATGGTAGGTTTATAGTTGGTACCATCATCATCTGCCTGGCCTTTTCTCAACTATGTTGGGATGACTTGCTAACGACTCGGACACAGTGTCCGAATCCGAATTTTATTCGCAACAATTAGGACACCAGCGAATGATTGAAGCTGTTTTGTCAGATAATAGAATAGAATAATATTTATCTCAAGTATATATGGTACATTGAGATCTAAAATTAAACATTGATTCACATTGATAAAAAACTTCTACTGATACCTTAATTGTAGAAATCCATCCTCTGCCCAGCTCTCTTTTTTTTGTTTGGTGGGAAATTATCAACTAACTTCTCCCGCTCTGGGTGGATCGGGAGGGCGTGTCAGACTTTTACTGTCTAAAACCCTGCCGTGTTCCTTCAGTTGCCTGTGTGCCTGGACCGCGGTATCCCTTTCGGACAAACCCGCAACCCTGGCAGGGTCCTCCGCCCAGTAGTTGTAAAAACAGCTTCAATAATTTCATACTGTCCGAATTGTTACTGATAAAAATATATTGAATTTAAAATGTGTCAATTCGGACACCGTGTCCGAGTCGTCTAACCGGATGCACTGAATACCAGTATTTTACATGGAGTGACTGCCTATCTGACCTCCACAACCCTTTTACAGGGTAACGCGATACCCCTTGGTAAGACTGGGTTGTTAGACTTTCGGTTTTCTGATGACCCGTAACAACTGTCAAAGATCTACAAATGACAGCCGGGACCAACGGCTTAACGTGCTTTCCGAGGCACGGAGGAGTCCCGGTATGTAAAGATCACCCATCGACGAACCAACCACGGCAAGTTTAGCGTAACCTGATCGATCGACCCGTGTGGCTGTTATTACTTAGCCACGAGCTCCTCAATATGTATAATTTGTAAATTTCTATATTCTGGCAAATAAAATCAGACATTCATTATCTCAACGATAATAATAATAATCTAACATCATTGAAAATAGTTCCAAACCAACTCACATAAAATATTTAACTTTGAAAACTGATCTACAAAGCGTAGTTAATAAAACCTCTATAATGAAAGTTATGAGCGAATCGAAAAACCAATTAAAAGGAAACTTAATTGATCATCGGTCTAACACATTTTGTAGAATTGTTTTCTAATAATTGGATGTTTTGTGGTGAAATATGGATTATTTGTTAGAACAAAAGGTTTCAAATAGTTGTTTTGTACAGACGCCAGCACATCAAGCTACTACAATCTGTCAAATTTCTTTAATAGATTTTCAACTTTATCACTAAATTATAATCTTCAAGGTTGATTGCGAAAATTTGACAGTTTCGGGTAGCTTGACCTGCTGGCGTCTGTACTATCTATACTTACTACAAATAAATAAAATTTAAGTGTCTGTTTGTAATGTCGAAATAACAGCTTTTTGTTAAGTGAATTCGAAGTATGTACCTACGGTAATTATATTTTTTATTGTTGTTTGTCTGTTTGTTTCGACTAATCTCTGAAACGGCTGGGCTAATTTTGACAGGACTTTCACTCGCAGATAGCTGATGCTGTAAGGAGCAATGTAGTTTATTTTTATTTTAGAAAAAGCCACGCGGGCAAAGCTCGGGCAGCAGAGCTAGTAAGAACTATGTTTAAATACATACCAAATGCGTGAGGTAACCGGCTCGAGCGCTAGATCATCGCCTTAAGAGCGCTGTCACCGGTCCACTAGTGCCACTCCTTTAAAAACATAATATTATCTCGTGACTGAGAAGGAATTATGAAAAACGGCTCAATCAGCTAAATCGGTAAGTGTGTCTAGAATTTTCTAATACCTTTTATAAAGTTTCATATTGAGACACGAAGCAACAAAATTAGATCTAAAGAAAAACGGCCACATTCGTCTAGATCGTATTTTGTTGCTTCGTGTCTCAATATGAAACTTTATAAAAGGTATCAGAAAATTCTAGTCACACTTACCGAGGTAGCTGATTGAGCCGTTTTTCATAATTACTTCTCAGTCACGAGATAATATGTTTTAAATGGAGTGGCGCTGTGGCCACGGCGGCATGAGTTTCTGTCATTACTCGTCTTGATCCAAACTACAACAACACGTGCTAAGCTTGTTTCTCTAAAGACACATGTCACCAAATAGGTCACCCTATATCCCGAATCTAAGACACAGGCATCCAGAGACACGTTTATTTTAGTCTTTTTCCTAAATCAGTCAGTCTGGTTATTTTGACAATAACATTCCCCCCAGGAGCGAAAGTCGAATTGGTCTTTGCGGGAGGCCTATATTCGGTAGCTGGAATTAGGACACCGAGTTTGTAAAACACAGGGAGTAATTGCTAATTGTATCATAATTTTTTTGATTTAATAAAACAAAAAACCCGATATTCAATAATTTGCTTTTTATCAAGCTTTTTAGTTTTATTAATTATATTATATATAAGTCTTATATTTGGAATTGTCTCATTACTAGCTTTTATTTGATACCAGTATTGTTCTAATATATTTTGAAAAAAAAAAAAAAATACTCCATTTGTTTTTATTTGCAGATGCAATATAATTATAAATATTATACGAGTATAGCCTATGTCACTCCCACGATTATGTCGAATCTAACGACCTCTCATATGTTAAAATCCATCAAGCCGTGTAGGCTACAGAGCGTGCCAAAGAAAAAGACATGAAATAGACATTACATACATACAAACTCTCGAAATCATTCCTTCTGGGGCGACGGGTAAATAGCCTGGAAGAGTGACAAGCATTATTCCTGTCATTGTTACACAACTGTCAAACTACAAGTGCTAGATAGAGACAGGAACATTAAAAAAAAAAAAATTACAGCTTTCCTTCAAAGTATTCAAAATTTCGTTGCAAAAGAACTTAAGAAATTTATAATATCGCGGGCTCATCGTGGTCATCCACAACCTGACTTCACACACTGCTGAGCACTGGCTCTTTTCTTGTGCCAATCCCCACGCTCCTGAGTCAGCCTCATCCAGGTTCTACCCGCGATGGCAACAATGTCGTCCACCCATCTTGCCGTTGTACGACCGACACTTCGTCTTCCAGTCTTTGAATGCCACTCGGTCACTACCTTACTCCACCTGTCCGCGCTGCGCCTTGCCAGATGTCCTGCTCAATTCCATTTGAGCTCCATAACTCGTTTTCCGATATCGAAAACCTTCGTGCTTTAGCGAATCTCGACGTATGGGACTCGGTATATAAGCCTTATGCCAAGCATGGAACGCTCCATGGCTCTCTGTGCAACTCTCACCCTGTACACAGCCTCCTGCGTGAGCGTCCACATTTCAGCACCTTACGTCATGGTGGGTAGAACACACTGGTTATATAGGCGGGACTTCAGACATTGTGGCATTTTGGCTGACTTCAGAATGTCGTCTACTCGTCGTTCGTCGTGTCGGCTACTTTGAGGGAATCACCTTAGCCAGTGTTAGAGTTTGACAATTGCTCGTCTTCAAATTCTCAATTCAAACACCGGGTGTTAGCCAAAGTATTTGGTAACGTTACTCAATCCCGGCCTAAATTTCGGAACATAATTATGCCATGTTTTGTAATAAGATCGTCGATGTATTGATAGAACAAATGGGAAATAAAAACAAATCCCAAATATCAGAAATCCACTGTTTTCCTTACCTAAGTCAAAACATAATTAATCTTTAGTTACAGCTAATAAAGGATCTGTTTTAACCATTATTTGCTTCAATCCATAAAAATATTAACAAACTGTGTTTACATGACATCCTTATTTTTAAATTTAATCGTAATCGGTTTAAAATAAGTGGACGATTTTATATTCTAGGGCTGGCCCATTAGATACGAAAAAGTGTCGATAACTGAGTACTATCGACATCGATTCCTCGCGGTTATTGGAAACTACACCCGCAACAGCCACAAGTTCTATGAGGACGTCGAGTTTCATAATGAAAAACCTAATAACACTTTTTTTACCTGGCTCGCGGATCGAAATCACGACCCAACACTAAGCGGTAGTGCTTTCAACTGCTAGACATGAGGCAGTTGATAGTACTAATGAGTATAGTATCGATTCTAAAATACTTACGTAATCGATACTAGGTACTAAAATACTAGTTCCGTAATACTCTTTCAATAAAGCCAAGAATGCACTAATAAGCTATCATCCTAGTACATATTTTTCCAAGAATGCTACCAGATGCGTCTGAATATAAAGTATCGTGCATACTAATTCTATATAATAAATAAAATTGAAGTGTTTGTTTGTAATGTTTAATTAAATAACAACTTTTTACTAAATGCATAATTATGAAAGTATATACGAAAAAATAAGAAAAACATTTTTGCCTGTCTGTTTGTTCCGGCTAATCTCTGAAACGGCTGGACCAATTTTGACGGGACTCACTGGCAGGTAGCTGATGTAATAAGGAGTAACGAAGGCTACTTTTATTTTAGAAAAAGCCACGCGGGCGAAGCCGCGGGCAGTGGCTAGTATTATAAATACGAAAGTAACTCTTTCTGTCTGTACTCTTTACGCCTTAAGGCTTTGACTGCCAGACAACAGACGCAATAGAAAACTATTGTTAGCGGTCACCGGTGACCGTGGTGGCAGTCAATGTGTTAACCGCTGAACCGATCGTTATGAATTTTGACAGATAGGTAGCCTGGGAACTGGAGAAGGAAATAGGCTACTTTTCACTGTAGATAAATGATTTAAAAAAAAATACACTGATACGAAGTCACGAGCATCAGCTTAATTATAATTTATGCGTGTGTGCTAGGATTAAATTGTCAATGCTAATCTAGGTTCCAGGAAATGCCTAGGACCTAGGATTATGTAGTTTATTAGTCGAGGCAGATTGGATCGGAACAGGTTTTAATAATGTCTTTCAAGCTCTTAAGTTAAGTTGGTACTATTATGCATGGAAGTAATCGTTTGCATGTGTATTATGTCTAGTAGTTTCGTAGTATCTAGATATCTTATTCAAAATTCAAAAAATTCAAAATTCAAAATATCTTTATTGTGTTACAGGTCTTAACAAAAAATTTCAGTTCCAATATGTCCTGCCTAATTGGCATACAATAATTATGTGTAGGCATTAAGTTTAAAATTATTTTACACGTCAAATTTAGTTATTATAAATGTCAAAATGTCAAAATACAGTAAAATTATTATTAGGTATATACAGTGAAATTAATACATGGTCAACAAATCAATCAATAATTCAAGAAATCTTGGATCGTGTAGTATGCTTTATCAATTAAAAGGTTACGTAATTTATTTAAAAAAAAAAGTGATAGTAGTAGATAAAGTGATAGTGATTTAAAAGGTTATTTCATCTCTTATAGATACAAGTATCCTATAGGCAAAAGTAATAAAACTTCTTTGCTTATTCTGAAAATGTTCTTCCGACTTCAACGCGGGTGAAACCGCAGGTAAAGCTAGTAAATCCATACTTCCATACTTCCATACTATCCATACTAATATTATAAATATGTAAGTAACTCTGTCTGTCTGTCTGTATGTTACGTTTTCACGCCTAAACCGCAGAAACGATCGTCATGAAATTTGGCAGAGATATAGCCTGGGATATGGAAAAGGACATGGCTACTTTTTTACGCGATAACCGACATTCACGCGGGCGGAGCCGCGGGCAAAAGCTAGTAATATAATAAATGTGAAAGTAACTGTTTGCCTGTTACGTTTTCACGCCTAAACCGCTGAACCGATTGTCATGAAATTGGGCAGAGATATAGCCTGAGATATAGAGAAGGACATAGGCTACTTTTTCACGCGATAACCGACATCTACGCGGGTGGAGCTGCGGGTAAAAGCTAGTAAATAAATAAAATTTGCATGTAACACAGTCGGGTAAAAACGGCCCTAAAAGACGGGTGCCCTTCGCGTTTAATCCTCAAAAGATTGAAATCCTGATAGCTATAATGAAGAACCCACTGAACTCCCATATTGGCTTTACCCAATATATTGTATTTAAATACAATATTGCAATATGCTAATCCTATACCTCGATGTCAATGTAACATGGAAATTAGACAGTATTATATGAGCATGTGGGTTTGTTCACTGAATCATAATATCAACGTAGGAGATACATCATACATACATACATTACATACGCAAAAAATAATTGAAAAGCAATCGGTTTCTTGGTACTACAAAAAAATGCGTCCTTTAATCGGTTATTACTTTTTCAATGAGTCTTTCGGCCACCATAAAAAATATCATTGATATAAAATATATCTGGTATTTTTTTGTTTGACAACCCTACTTATATGCATTTTTGTACTGCATCATAATTATAGATAACTTTTCTTTTAAAACTATACTTTATAACCAAGCACAAAAGTTCAAATTAGTTTGCTTATACGTTGCAGTAACTGCACTTAAAAATAAGACTTCCAATAATAAACTTTAATGCCCGCAACATTAAGGTTTAAAATGCTTTCCTAATAACACTCCTACAGATTACTTTTCAAAACATTTCTTACGATAATATACTTTAGCTCACAAGTAATAAAGTATAAAATGGTTTGTAAATCGGTTTTCTATAGAAGTTCTTGCTATAATTATTTCGGTTCCCGTACTTTAATGATAGTCGTTGTCGGGTAGTTCATATAGTAGGATTAATAATTTCCTTCTTGTGGTTCAGAATTCCTTAAAAATAACTGTTGTTATTCTTGATTTCCTGAGAAGAATATGCCATAATTTCTCCAGTTAGCTTTCAAAGCTGATTAAAAATGTTTATGAGATGATATCGAGTCGATACAGACTCTTAGCACAAGCAGTTTCAGCTCCGTTGGAGGTATAGAAATACTAGCATAAGACTCAAATGAACTTAAAAAAAAAACAACCAGTATGCTTTTCCACCGCTTTTTGCGATTGTCAGTCATTGCTGAGCTAAGGCCAAAGAAAAAACAAACCGGGCTGGACTGAAATAATAGTAAATCAAAGGGGCGACCTTTGATTTACTATTATTTCAGTCCAGCCCGGTTTGTTTTTTCCAGCTAGTCTCGGTTGTTTTGTCCAGCGAGTCCCGGTTTGATTTGTCCAGCCAGTCCCGGTTTGTTTTGCCCAACTAGTCCCGGTTTGTTTTGTCCAGCTTGTCCCGGTTTGTTTTGTCCAGCTAGTCCCGGTTTGTTATGTCCAGCTAGTCCCGATTGTTTTGTTCAGCTAGTCCCACTACTTTCTATGTGGTTTGCTGCTTTAATACTTAATCTATTTTAACTCTTACTGCAGAGCAAAGGCCTCCCTTTGCCTTCTCCACGCACATTTGTTTTCTACTATCGCGAGGCGGTCCTTTCAGTAGAAGTAAAGCGCGTCCTGCCAACTTTGCCTTGGGAGCTGCTGCTGTATCGCTTAGCGATTAATAATAACATACACTCTGTGGAACTGTTAGGTATGTGTCAGATCAGTTGTTTATCGTCACGATTTCGGGACATCGATTAGATTGTATTGAAAAGGGTGGGTGTTGTACCACGCACGATTTTTAGTCGAAGACAGCTTTGTTGTTGATTAATATGCATTATTCTGTTCTAAACATGTTTTATTACTTTTGTTGTGCTATCATTAATAACCTCGCTTTTAAGTTTTTTAGTTTTAAATATATTTTCTAAATTGATATTTTGTATAGTCGACCTTGTTAGGTTGAATGTCACTTGTACGTCATACAAAGACGAGGTATCGTCGCCCTACAACGAAAACCAATTAAATCATTAAAAGTTCAAACGGAGATATCGCGATTTCAAAGTTTATGGGATTGAAAATACCCTTTGTAGTATTATATTGTTATTATTACTTCATAGCATCAGTACATTGATAAATGTTATATTTAAACATGTCTATTGAGATTTAAAAAAGTTATTGTAACGAAATTTGCAATAATTGTCACATAATCTGCTTAATGTTTTGTATTTGAAAACAAACCTTGGAAATGCTTGAAATAATTGGTTATCTTATTAGCTAGCAGAGAAACTATAAGACTTAGCGATTAATGGGTTTTCGCAGACGAAAGAACACAAATTTTTAAGTACTTTGGCTTTCATAAGTCATTTTCGTCAAAATTTCGATTTAATTGGTTTTCGTTGTAAGGCGGCGGTATATTGGTCCATGTGGCATTCCGATAGTTTTAACCAGGGACCGATATCGATACTCGAAGAATACCGATATTTTTAAGAAAATACCGATAACAGTATCGACATCTGGCATAAATACTGGTATTTTGTATCAGTAATTTGAGTATCGTTATAAAATATCGATAATTATATCGATACTCAGTACTTCAATGCTCAGTCTCAAATCAAGTCAAAATCAGGCTAGAATGTGACGTCACAGAATATTTATTGATGCTTCTTAAGTAAATACATATTTTTTACAGTCGCGAATCATATTTTGATCAAGATACAACCTGATACTGACCTGCAAATTGCAAAAAACGCAAGAAAATTTAATAATAACGGTATTATATCGATACCCAAATACCGGTATTTATAGCGATATTTTGGTATCATTTATCCAAATTATATCGGTATTCAGTCCCTGGTTTCAGCCCATAGAAATAGAGAATGGACTGAGAGTTAGCCTCACAAAAGTGACGCTCTAGAAAGAGACAAAGCGACTGCGCGTTTACATGCGTTGCGCACATGCTGTGCGATAGCACAGCTGTATGTTGTAACTGAACAGACAGCTGTGCTATTGGGGAGTTTGTTGCGCCACTTCATCTTCCCAAATAAAGCATTAGGAAGTGTTTTAGTTGGGAAGAAGTGCTGATATTTCAAGTAATTACTCTACCTACTGCGGTAGATGACCCTAAAAAAACTCATCAAATTAACTTCCTTTCATTTTATCATGTTTAGATATCGATACCGCCTTAGTCGCCTTTTACGACACCCACGGGAGAAAATAGGGTGGTGATATTCTTTACGTCCGGCACCTCACGGAACCTTACTAGAGAATGGACAGCAGCGTTCTCGCCTGCCAAGCGTGGCGATTATGGCAAACCTACCCAATTGGGGGAGGCCTATATCCAGCAGTGGACGTCTGTCGGCTGAAATGATGATAAATTAATGAGATATTGATACCAATCGCGTCTGCGAAGTTTAGCTAGCTAGTTTAATTTGACCCTGTATAGCTTGTACCGATACTAGAGAAGGAGAATCTCTGATGTTAGAACAAAACGTTATATCGTCGTTGCGATTTTAAGACCTCTTATGTGTAAAATTCAACTATAAGAGAAAATCGATATTTTAAGCACCAACATTTTATTAGGAAGCACATTGTAGATCTTGAAATTGGTAAAGAAATGACGATTACATCGTCGTATACACATGAGAGTTTTTGCATTCGATAGAGGTTCAAAATGTGAAAAAGGCTGGCGTAAAAAAGTGATTTTGCCAAAAAATGAGACATAAGAGGTCTTAAAGTCGCAACGACGATATTCAAGATAAAGGTCGTAGGTCCAAACCCAGGCAGGCACTTTGTGTAAACTATATCATCACTACTGCTCTCAAAACGGTGAAGGAAAACATCGTGAGCAAACAGGCATGTCCTAGAACCAAACATTCGAAGACATGTGACATCTACCAACCCACGCTGGGCCCGCGTGGTGAATTATGACCCACTCCCTCTCACAGAGAGTAGGACTGTGTCCCACCAGTGGGAAAGTTTTAGGCTGATTATGCATTATAAAATGGGTATAATAAATAATAATAAATGATTTTCATTTCGGACAAAGTTCAGAGGTATGAGGAACAGGGTGTAAAGTTCACTCATACTCTATGGAAAAGGGAGGATCCTCCGACCAGACGGGTATTGTGTCTGGTGGGCAACTGCCCAACTTTTGATGTCGGGATGTTGTATTTATGCTAGTCGCGCAGTAAACTCTGATAGCGCGATGCAGGATTTGTGACGTCAGGTCTTTGATGCGTAGTTCGCATGTGGCGTTGTTGATACCGCCACAAAAGAATCCATAGAGTGTTAGTACCATAATATTAAAACAACTTATTATCTAGTGTTAGTACCTATAACCCTCCACAAAAACTGCTTGAAAATTGGAAAGCTGAAACTTTCCGCTTGCAGTTCTCGGGATGCTGTTGGACCTGCCTCTCTCTCCTCAGTAGTGACGCTGTTTTCTTGCGCATATTCGCGTGAAACCCTTCGGTACGAGCTTGCACAAACATTTCCGACGCGCTGCAGAAGCGAGGAGGTCCCAACAACATCCTGAAACCATTATTATGCTGGATACGCAGAGCATCAAGCGACCTTTTGGCGTAATTGACCCATAGATTACTCGTCTACAGACTCTGGGACTCTCTATATCTACATTGTCCTTAAGGTCGTCGGAAAGAAAGTGACATAAGTATTTGACCTAGGTATGGGTATCAAAAACAAGTATCCTCCCTCTCACTAAGAGGAGGCCGATGTCCGAAAAGTGGGAACGATATAAGCTGATCATGCAGTCATATTCTACCTCACTGTTTTAAGGCTCCTACAAAGATATCGGTCGTCGCGCGACACGCGGTGGCTTTGTGTCGCGTCGCGTGTTGCGCCTGTTTGTAGGAGCCTTTAGTTGTGCAATGCTTGTTTTGAATCAGTGTACATTAGGTTCAACGTCCAGTCTAATTAGATCCAGCGAAAGAACACTATTTACAGATTGTTAAACCCAAATAGAGTCAAATAATCTGTAAATTTTTGACGTTCGTTTTAACAATAATTTAACACACCTTTTTGGGAAACCACACGTCCCTAAAATAGAAGATGTCATATCCCTTGCTTTCCAATTGTTTTAGCACTTTCTCAATTGCTCCAATGATACTTCCATTTAAGGAACTTGTCAAACTGTCTTCTTCTCACATGTCACTGTAACATAGGACCAAATGAAACAAGTCAACGGACTTTAAGAGCAAAAATACGGAAATGTAAAATTTTTAAACAATTGTTTTGAATTAGCGCTCGCCACATATGGTAGTCACAGATGTCAGACTTGTCGTGTTAATTCACGCACTTGTCGCAGTCGCGAGTGTGGAGTGGCTCTTAGCCGGTGACGTTGGGCCACTTGGTAGTGTAAGAAATGAGCGGTAGCGATTTAAAAATAAAAATAAAATAACCTTTATAATGTGTACACATGTGTGTATGTATGTGTCGGTTTAAAACCGTTAAAAAACCCTAAAAAAGTGTACTATACACACTTTATGGTTTTTTAATGCTTTTTCCATGGAAAATGAAAACAAAGGCCCATCGTCAACACCGCGGAACAAATCATAAACTAGTTAATAGCGTGTAAGTGGTGTCGTGTACGGACCACCATGGAAATACTAGTACTGTAATGTTCACTGGTGATTTGAGTTTGCTATACGTTATATTTGAGTAGGTTCGTGGACGATGGGCCTCAAATCAAATCAAAAGTCATTTATTCAAATTAGACTGAGAATAAACTATATAATAAGCACTTTTAGAACGTCAAAATTACATAAGACAGTCCCCCAAAACTCCCGCCCTTCACCACCTCCTAGTGCTTTAGCTGGGAAGAAAAAGTGGCGCAAAAAACTCCCCAGCAGCATATCTATCTGTTCAATTAAATAAACTTGCTTCTATACAATAGTAGGTATGCAAAGTAATTAACATTACGAGACACATAACAGTAAATTAAATTTTGGCTATATGTCAGCAGCACACTCCAATATACACCACAACACGTACAGTAGACCGGTCGTTAGAGGTAACACAACCAGTATAAGCTAGCCTCTTGTTCTAATCAAACTCTGTACTACCCTAGGCTAGGTCAAGGTCAAATCGTCACCACATACATGCGGTCGACTGTACGTGACAGAAAAGAATACGCCATAAAAACAAAACTAATTTGCAGTGCATATTTAATTTAAAATTAAAAATAATTTATTATACTTTGGTCCTTAGCTTCACAATAAAATTAAAAGCTTAATAATGCTTGTGTTAATACAAATAAAATAACGGATTCAAATTAAATTTTAATTATTTACAAAGCTGCGAAAATGTTTGTTTTGTCCACAATTTAATTTGCAAGTTCAGAGATGTATTAAGCATGACATGTTATGTTAACAATAATTATAAACGTAAATTGCTCTCAGTAAACATGATTATAATATTATGATGCTTTTGTTCGCATTTACTGGCTCCTTTAGGTTTCTGACGCATATTTTTAGATGTTCAGTCAGGGAAGTTAATTGTCAACGTCATCACGTCAACGCTGGCTATCGCTGAAAACCAGCGCTGCGGCTCTGTCTCGCATAGGGTCGCAGCATTATGCTGAGCGATGGGCGTTTTTTTTTTCTCTACTTTTTTTTGAGGTTTTGTTTTTTTTTTGCGTCATGTTTACTGCAAATAAACGTATTTCAAAAACATAATAATATAATCATAATGAAATAGCCATATTGTACATGTCTTGGAATTAACGCACACCACCAAACACCTCCCACTAAACATTTATTCATGCCAGATTTCATTTATATTCATTTTTACATATTATTTATTAGTGTTATAAGCAATCTGAAGTAGTAGGAAGTTGGAAGTTTAGTAGGAAGTTTCGTTTGTCATTATGTACGAGATTACCAATTCTTTCAATGGAGTGTCAGTGGCTGACCATTAGAAAGTTATAATGACGCCATTATATTAGTAGATTACCAAACTTGTCAAAATCAACAATTATGAAATCAATGATAGACCATTCTGAAACTATTGTAATAGCAGACTTGAGGCCCTGATGTGGCACGTGGCAGCGGTAATTTGACTGTACTTTGCGTAGTTTTAATAAAAAAACACCTATTTTAAAAAAAGTCTGAAAACGATTCAGTAAACAATTCTGAACAAACTACTGTCATGAAGTGCATTAATTCAGTTACACATAAAATTGTCATGACTATGATGGCAGTTGTTACTTAAATATACGGCCAAATTATGTTAGTAGTCAATTTGCTTAACAATGAATTTCCCTGTCTTTACGTAGCATAGCAATCATACACGAATTAAATAGAAGTTTATCGCTTAAAAAGTAACAATATGGTTATAGTGTTAAGTTTTCTTCATTTGTACACTGAAAGAATGAATGAACCAGATGACATAATATAGATTGGAACGGTGCAAACGGCACTTATTATCACTAATAGTAAATTCTCAAAATAATCATAAGGAAAATGTCAGCTACACTCACTTTGTACCACACAAAATCGTTTTTTCTCCACTTTTCGCTTTCCGCTCACACTATGACCTACAAAGTACATTCACCTCACTTGTCCTGTCACAAACTCAATACCCACTTGAGATAAACAGTGTCCTATTAACAACTGATTTACATCTTCTTTATTATTGAAGACAGTTAAAGGATTCAAGGTTAAGGGCTTTTGCATAAATCGGTCAATTTGAGATTTATCAAGGGCAAGCTTAAGATGGGTGACTGTTCTTCAACAAATAAACTACACAAAAGAATCCTGTTCCTTAGCTTGTACAAAAGATACCTGTTCCTCCATGTATGAATGAGCAGATAATAAATAATATATCTTCCTGGTTTTTTTTTTAATTAAATGTCGTTGTAGTTTTTCAATACTTTTAAATCTTCATCTCTGGAACTCACAAAGCTTCTTTTCCTCTGTATTGATCTCATTGGTCGCCACTGTAAATCTAGCTTTCAATAGTTGAAAATAATATTATGGATTTCTCCCAAAAATACAAATTACTTTGTACCACACACCAAAAATCGCTTGCACCCCGCTTCCCGCTACCCGCTTACACTATTACCTTCATAGTTCACTAACCTTAGTTTGTCTCGCCGCTAACTCGACGCCCACTTCAGACAGTGTTGTATTAACGACCGATACACAGCTATTGTTTCTTTTGTTTATACCAAATTATAATTATTAATAACAAGATTGAAGGTTAGTTGACGAGTTCCTTCCTTTGTATTGGAAGAAGTATTTGACATAATGGACACAAACAGGGTTATGGCACAAATGGAGCTGCTTATGTTAAACAAGGTTATCTACACAAACTCAAACTCAAAGCATTTATTTCAATTAAACCATTTACAGGCACTTTTGAATTGTCAAAGAGACGGTCAGTTAGAAAGTTGAAGCTAGGTGCCCATTCCAATACATAGATCACTACTGGGAAGAACGGGCAAGAAACTCCATTGACACTCTTTTAAATCAAGATATTACAAAATCTTGGGTACATTATTCTTGTTGCTTCTATTATGTGAGACAATGTAAAAAATAATAATAAAACAATTCGAAATATAAAATTAAAAAATAAGCCCTGGCAGTCAAGAGATGACCAGTTCTAACTGACGGCGCCCGTTCACGAACATGATGCATGGATCAGCACCATCCAGCTCAACCATTTTGTAGGGAACCGAATGACCCAACACGCGCCACCATCAGTGAGACATTTAAGTGAGCATGACATACTCTCAACTGCCATGCTCTTTCAAGTCAACATAAATCATAATAACATAATAAACGGCTCCATGGTATTCACAATTACAAAATTTAAAAAAAATGCTGCAAAATTATTCAGAACTATAGTTTGCAATGTATTTGAGAGATGAATAAAAAAATCAAAGCTATAGTGACTAATAGTGCCATGTGCTGATAATCAGCGTATTATTATAATGTTTCCACTGCTCCTAGGCCTCCTCTCGATGAGAGGGAGGGTGCCGTAAATGTCACATGTCTTCGAATTTTTTGTTTTAGGAAATATTGGTTTCCTCACGATATTTTCCTCCAATGGTTTTAGAGCAGCGGTGGTGGAATCATTTAGACAAAGTAAAACCCCTGTCGGGGTTCGAACCCACGAACTACAAGTCATAAGTTACGGCCATTACCACTGCGACTAAATAAAAATAATCGATGCTCTTGATACTACCTAACTTCTGACAATAAAAGTTTTTCCGTGCTTTATTAGCGTTTTATTAATTAAGACATGTTTGGTCGACAATATGCGTTAAGAGCGTTGTCACCGGTCCACTAGTGCCACTCCTTTAAAAACATATTATCTCGTGACTGAGAAGGAATTATGAAAAACGGCTCAATCAACTATATCGGTAAGTGTATCTAGAATTTTCTTATACCTTTCTTAGAGTTTCATATTGAGACACGAAGCAACAAAATTCGATCTAAATAAAAACGGCCACATTCCTCTAGATCGTATTTTGTATATTAAACTTTAAAAAAGGTACTTATTAGAAAATTCTAGACACAACTGTCAACGTAGACACATGTCATTTGCTTTAAAAATATTATTGTATTATTTTTTGTGTTTAATATCAACACTCTTGAGTCTATCTGTTAGGCCGTATAATGGCACATACAGACTCGCGCGATGTCGCGGGTGCGACAGGCAGCGACAAAGAAATTGTGCTACTAGTGTCGCGTCGCGCCCGATATCGCACTAGTTTGTACGAGCCTTTATACGGCCTGTTATGGAAACAGATAGACTCAAGAGTGTTGATATTAGACACAAAAAATAATATATTAATATTTTTAAAGCAAATGACATGTGTCTACGTTGACAGTTGTTCAAAGCGCCATTTAATCATTAGAACTCGCATATGGCTATGAAAAACCTATGTAATTAAAATGTAATAAGATACGAAATAAACATCTGTTACCCATTTTGACGTTTGTATCTATGCGAGAGTTGAAGCTGTGACCCTGGACGCCAATGGCGCCTGAAACCTACGTAATCACCTAATGCGTAGCCTAATCATATCTAATATCTATACAAATAAATAAAATTGAAGTGTCTCTTTGTAATGTCTAAATAACTGCTTTTTACTAAATGCATATGAAAGTAGATACCGTAGGTAATTATTAAAAAAAAAAAAATTAAGATATTTGTCTGAATATTAGTTTTTTTTTTGCGGCTAATATCCGAAACGGACTGATTTTGACGGGACTTTCTCTGGCAGATAGCTGATTTTATAAGGAGTAATTTAGACTACTTTTAGTTTAAATAAAAAAAAAAAAAATGTTGGGCAAAGCCACGTGGTTGAAGACGCGGGCAGCAGCTGCACACACACTGCCTCGCCTTTTCCCAACTATGTTGGGGTCGGCTTCCAGTCTAACCGGATGCAGCTGAATACCAGTATTTTACATGGAGCGACTGCCTATCTGACCTCCACAACCCAGTAGCTGGGTAACACGATACCCCTTGGTAAGACTGGCTCTCAGACTTTTTTGGGCTTTTGACGAACCGTAACGACTGTCAAAGATCTACGAATGGCAGCCGGGACCAACGGCTTAACGTGCTTTCCGAGGCACGGAGGAGTCTCGTTGGTCACCCATCCACGGACCAACCCCGGCAAGCGTAGCTTAACCTGACGGATCGACCCGTGCGGCTGTTATTACTTAGCCACGAGCTCCTCTAAATTGGAAATAATAATTTGGGCAGCAGCTGGTTTACTCTAAATTAAAATGACTTCTAAGAAATTTCGGTGTATTCCCGGTGTCCCCATTAACCTTTTGACCGCCCACATCAAAAAAACAAAAACGTGCCCTCGGCGTCAAGATACGAATTCATCCTTTCGAGTTTTTGTCATCTTATGTTAATAGAGATGAAATATAAAGAAAGAAGTTCTACTAATATAAATTAGGATGAGTCAACGAACATAATATATGTGTGTTATTGTACACTGATATGCAATGGAGAAATAGAACATTTATGATAACTCTTAGTAAGAATAGTATTTAATAACATGTACAAAAATGAATGACAATTTCTATAACTCAATATTCCTCTTGTTACAGTGCTGGTGGTCGCGAATGCTTTCCAGCAGCAATACTTTAGGGTGGTCCCTCGCAGCCTGAGGGTGCATGAAGGTGCAGAGGCAGTCCTAGAATGTGCAGTTGCCAACTTAGCTGGACAGGTGCAATGGGCGAAGGATGGGTTTGCACTTGGTAAGTTACATTTTGCTATACCATAATTTTGCAGAAAGTTTTGAGGCTCTTAAGTTCAATTACTATTAGGTTATACGGGCAATTTTTTCAGCAATAATTGCTTGACAACACTAATGGATAAATCTGAATCAATTAAGTGGAGCAATCTGGAGCAACAACAATAAAATGCGGCAATTGTTTCGGGAATATTGCTTCTAATTGCTCCACATATTTCACATTTCTCAATGTCGCCAATATGAGTTGCCGAATATCCAATCAGTTTGGAAATTTGTAGTCAATTATCTTTCTATCTTGTTTGTACTTATAACTACGTCTCGTTTTTGCGAGAGGGCCTGATGCCAGTAGTGGCGTCGGATGCCAGATGCCAGTAGAAGCGTCCTGTGTCCGCAGTATCGTCACCAGGTAACGCGGCAGCGGTTCTCACGGGTAACCGACCCGGTATCCAGAAAATAAGTCACTGTGGTCTCTGCTTATCCAATCCTGTAGGTGACCACGGGAGCGTAAGCGTAAGGATAGTGTAGGTACTATTGCGATTAGTGCGAATGTGTGTAAAGGTCACCTTCAGAAGCGGAGTTTACAGTCTTTTTTTAAAAGAAAGGAAGATGTGTGAAGCACTTTTAAATTGCCAGTTTTCTCACGATGTTGTCCTTGACCGTTTTGAGAGCATAGGTAATGAAATAAATTGCACAATGTTAAGACATTATGTTTGTCTGCCTAGGTTCGAACCCTACCTACAACTCAAACGGCTGTTGCCTTTTGAGTACCACAGCTCACTGTATGATATTGACAGCGCCTGTATTTGGTTCCAGCAAAGACTGTTTTCGTAGTTCAAGTGTTAGGCACTTTGTACACGGCATGGTTTCTTTGCTGCACGGCGTATAAACCCGTGCCGTAGAAAAAACGTGCTTGTTACCAAGCTTCCATAGTCGACAATACTGACGACTGTCGTGATTCACGGCAATAAAAACGTGTGTGTACCCCTGACGTGCGGTTACCAAACTAGCCTATTATTTATTAGAGTCAATCCCGAAATCCGGCCCGCTACTGAAAAAAATTCTGATCCTAAACTCCATAGCATTGTCCGACCCGGAAGTAAGCGACATTTGAAAAGAAATCCTTCAGGATTTTGTAAACACGGTGACTTTTGTGTAACTGAAAATCCTATGGAAATGATACGGCTAAGTCAAAGTCAAATCGTTTAAATAGGCACATAAAAAGGCACTTTTGGACGTCAAAATTTACAACTAATTAATTGATTCTAGTTGCCCCTTCGAAAAGGTAGTTATGTATGGAGAAGAATGGACAAGAAACTCCATACTTACTCTTTTCAAATGTTAACAATATTTTGTTTACATTAATTATTAATTATATGTAAGGACGATGCACTTACCTAGAATAAAATCACTATACCACAATAGGTAAAAATAATTACCTAAAAGTTAAGCAATGACAGCCAAATTAATTACATGGTGCTCACATATTTACAAACATTGTAAAAGTAGATGAGTTCCCTAAAGTTTTAACATTTAATAACCTATGTCAGTGTGTGAGTTAAAGTATATTAATCACAGAAAATAAAATTAATTTCATAAAAATTGTAAATTATACAATTTTATTAGCAACCAGTTTGATTTTGTCTAGATTCTAAATAAATTGTTCTATGGAGCAGAACCAGCATGTTTCCAAGCATTCTTATCTTGGATATAATCCTCTAATTTGTAATATGTTAGTTTACAAAGTGTGCTTTTAATATGAGTTTTAAATTTTATTTTATTTAATTGTAATATACTTACTACTACTACTTATACACGTTTTACTAATGTTCTTTGGGTTCACCCCAACTTGTTTCGTTTTCAACCAGAGCTAAGTTCACGAACTCCTCACACGGCCATATCACGAGCTAACAATAAAATTATGCCCATTAATAAACCGTATACGTCCACAAATCCTTCAGGCTAAGTTATGAACTCCGTATTATAATCAACATTTAAGCAATAATGATATTTGTTATAAACTTAACTTCGTCCATTGTTTAGGATTAAATGTTCTAGCGAAGGTTTATTGGATTAATTAACTTTTGGTCCTAGAATAATCCCAGATTACATAGAATTTAGGTACGGGCCTTAATCAGAAAGGATTTTTATTAACTAGAAATTGTGCTGATATGATACCCAAAACATACAATGTGGAACTGAATTTATGCAAATTATGAAAGTAGTTTATTTTAGAATGGTTTACTTTCATTTTTAATATTGGTAATTTTTTATCCCAAAAATGATTTAAACTACGTATGTAAATTATAGTTACCCTACTGCTGACAATAAAAATAAACAAATTGGACGAAGTACCTACTATGCTAGACCCTTATACAGAGTCTTGTAGAGATCATTTTAAGAAACTGCACTTTCTTACAGCCTCTATATTTTGGTACTGTTTGGTAATTTTATTAAAAATATCCATAAGTTTGAAACAGAAGAACAGACATAGAATAAAAAACGCGAAGAAAGGATCTACTCGTACCTAATTTATTTAGAATTTTTTTTGTCATACATTTGTTTTTTTTTTAATTTAAATTATTGGTACTAAATTATTGACATCCATACTAATATTATAAATGTGAAAGTAACTCTGTCTGTCTGTCTGTATGTTACGTTTTCACGCCTAAACCGCTGAACCGATCGTCATAAAAGTTGGCAAAGATATAGCCTGGGATATGGAGAAGGACATAGGCTACTTTTTTACGCGATAACCGACATCCACGCGGGCGGAGCCGCGGGCATAAGCTAGTTAAATTATATATTAGTGATATTTATACATTTTAAATGTGTAATGAATTTTAAATATTAATGTATTTTTTTTTATTGTTATTATTTTCTTTGTTTAATTTATTATCACTGTAATATTTTTCAACACAATGTATTTTGTTATGAAAATAAATGACTATAATGAATAAAAAAATAAAAACAAAATGTTACATAAGTACATAATAGGTACTAAATATTCAGTAATACGCATCACCCTCTTTTAACCACTGTTATCGGGTACCCAGTCGTCCAATGACGTGTCAGGTCCATTTAGTCTCAATTCACATCAGCATCAATCCATCTTGCTCAGTTCTAATCCGTGACTCCAAATCATTCGGTCCTGCGCCCAACAAGCAGTGAGTGAATGAGTGAATGTATCTGAACTGAATGTACATTCATCGTCAATTGAATGTGAACTACTAGGTGACAGGATTTGCTGCTAGTGTGGACTAATTACTGTGGTACAAGTTATGGCTGACAGCGATTCGCGACTTAAGATAAATCTCAGTCAGGGCTAGTTTTAACACGAAGGGAAATCATTATTGTCACGACAAAAGATTGGCATAAAATATTTAGATACCTGTTTTTTTAAGCAGATGGGCATGCATTTACGTAAGGGCTATTTGTCAATGCAATAAAAGACTTGATTCTTCAGTTTTGGCTTCCAGCTTTTGTGCTTCTTATTTCCTAACATAACACAACATAACGCCTATTTTCCCGGACGGGGTAAGCACAGTATAGAACCACATTTTACCAGCATGTTATAAGAATGCTATGGACCAATTTAAATGGGGCAAAACCATTATTTGGGCGCAAACCCTAATTTGAATAATTCTATTACTAATGGAAAACCCAAAACCCTTTATCTTAACCTAGATCCCTACGGTCAGCTGTCTTGCATTCGACTACTTGACCAACAAGGCAGTTTAATTTGCTAAATCCGCCCCCTTGACACTCACTTGCACATTGACAAGGGGCGGAAATTGATGCATAAAGGCTTTGACTTATATTGTATTGATATATACCGTTCACTTTAATACCCTCTGATCTCAATAAGCATACTGAACTGTATCATGGTAGCGCATTCACAGTAACGTTCAATTGATAGAACAGTGAGGTGGCGGTTTACAGTGATGCTAATTACTGGAGAACAAGTCATAGGCGGCAGCGAGTTGCTGTAGATGTTGAAGTAGAAAGAGTTTGGTTTTATTGTGCTTAAAAATTCAGTAAATAACAGGCAATGTGGTCATTACTATTGAATGTTGCAGTTGTGGGTTTTAAATGAAAAAATAATAATAGTAATTGCAGTCTTCAATTGGGCCAGCCTCTGTCTTTAAGCATCATTGTCTACATTCAAGTTACAAGAACAACTACACGGCTGATATTCTTTACGGAGCAGTGCAACATCTGTATTTTTTTTCCCGCACAAACCAAAGTGTCATATTGACTTACTGTGTTGAACATAAATACCTGTGAAATAACATCGTATATCCAAAATCGCTCTATAAAAGACACGCTTCCGTCCGTACCTTGTACCACAACCCATTGCGGTAGTTGGATGGGGCACAAGCTCTGTTGTTCCATCGCATTGGATTCAACGGGAAAGCCTATTGAAAATCAGCGTTATGCAGACATTGCAGTGTTCCGTCCTTGTAGGCTGCCAGGGGCTCATGTGAGTCATGGGAACACAATGTTGCCATGATTAGATACAAATGGTAAAGGCTGAGCGGAAGGAGGAGGGTTTGTGCCAAGTTCTGCGTGTACTCGCGTAGCAAAATGATTAAGCAATTTCGAAATACAGCGGGGATCATGTGTGAGCATGGGATTATGTGTGTTAAGTGCAGGACAGGATGGAAAAATAATTCTCATGCACGGTACAAATAAAACCCGACCTCAAGATGCTTAGCCTCTTTATTATGTGAATGTACATATTTAGCGATATTGATGAAGCATACAAAATAAGATAGGAAAGAATGTCTCGAGACACAGATTCATTACTGGCAAACGCGTGCACTGACCGGACAGGACACTCAGCCTGTGTGGTTCGTTCCTCAAAAGACAATTTTAGATTCCAATCTACATGGTCTTCACATGATCTGACCAAGAGTGTTTCTGGACTTTAAAAGAGATAGTAGCCTCGCCTTTCTTCTCATAGGAAACGAGTTTTTAAAGTATAATTGACGTGTAGAAGTGTTTGTACAAACCTATTTACAGAAATAAAATTATATCTTATTGCATGATTATGAGAAGCCACGTCATCAATAAATTAACGGTGATTAATTGAAAATAATAATAATAATGATAATACACTCATACATCGTTACACAAGTCTACAGATATAAAAAAGATGACTTATTATTTGTTAAAATTTTGGTAAAATCTTCTACTTTAACAATATGTGTAAATATGTCAGCACCATGTATTTAACGCATTTATTAATATTTATCCGTCATTGCTTCATTTGTATTAGTTTTTACCTGGTATAGTAACTTTTCGAGGTACATCATCTTCACATTATTAATATAATTGATGTATACAGAGTATTGTAAAACGGTTTAAAATAGTAACAGTGGAGTTTCTTGCCCATTCTTCTCAATACGAAACTGCCTTTTGTAAGGGGTAATCTTCAATTTTATTTTCATGTAATTTTTGACGTTCAAAAGTTCCATACATGTTCCATTTAAACAAAAATTACTTGACATTGTCCAAATAAAACTAACTTTGTTTCCAATACATGTGTGTGCTCACACAATATTTGCTCATGAGTCGTGACTGAATAGAAAACCTCATATTCCTAATGGATGCCTGCGTGCAGTGTCATAGCACTTATAGGAATCACATTCAGTTCATGTTCATGTTAGTACTAGACGTTGGTTTAGATCTAGCGGTATGTGTTTGTAATTTCCACACTATTAGAAATATGCATTGTGAAATCATACTGTGGTGTGAGTAAAAACCAAAGAAAAATACAGTAAGTCCTAGGCAAACAAGTTGAAAAGCTTTTTTTTCATATACAGGTTGAAATTGAAAACATGCGACAAACCGAAATGACAGATTGTACTCATGATTATAAACAACTTTTACTAAGGGACTAAATCTGCAATCGCGAAAAAATTATCAGCTGTTCCCTACATTTATGTTCACATAACTCGTCAAATATACGCGTGCGTACGGTCGGTCGGGCACTGTCACGACTTGTGAATTTTCATACAAATGACAAGAGCGACCGACGTACGCACCAACGGTCGGTCAAGCACTAAAACCGGTCTAAATATGGAGGCTTGTTATTACCTAGCAATTTGTTAATATTACTTTCTTTATATCATTGGTTTATTAGTCTGTAAGCCTTATTTAAAATAAAATAAATGATTTTATTTCGGTAGTTATTAGGTTTGTACAAATACTTTTACAAGTCACTAATATTTAAAAAAATAGTACTAACTAACTACTACAATGAGATCGGCGTTTCCTATCTCCGGTTAGACTGGAAGCCAACCTCCACATAGTTGGGAAAAGGCAGAGAAACTGATTGATATAAAAACTGGTGTCATCTCAAAAGGTTTCTAGAAAGAGAAACGTTTGGGATGGGTTGGTAATTGATGAAAGGGCTTGCTAGCTTTTTTCTGACAGCTCTGAGGTCTGTTGTGCATCTAACAAGCTACATTTATTTCCTTAGTATACGACTACAATCGACACACATATTGACAAAGTTCAGTTTTTTGAAGTTACAAATACGATGAGCTGGTTAGGTAAGGAAAGTAACCGAGAAAAAAAAAAACTGTCGGTGAAGTCGGTTTTCGGACGATAATTTTACGTGATAACGTCATATGAAAACATTGCGTCACAAGCCGAACGCTTAGGCCAATCGTGCCTCTCTATCGCTTGTTCTGCGCTCTCGCTTGCACACTCGGCTCAGGCGGAACGTGACAATAAGTCATGCTTTTTCGTTTGTGCAGCCGGCGTTCATCGATTTATAAGACGTCATCATTTCAGCCGAAAGACATCCACAGCTGGACGGACATAGGCCTCCCCCAAGCACCGCCACTACGACTGATTCTGTGCTTCCCGCATCCAGCGGATTTCTGCGGCTTTCATAAGGTCATCGGTCCACCTTGCGGGAGGCCTTCCAACGCTACGTCTTCCGGTACGCGGTCGCCACTCCAGAACCTTTCGGCCCCAACGGCCATCTGTTCTGCGCGCAATGTGCTCTGCCCATTGCCACTTAAGTTTGGCAATTCTTCGAGTTATGTCGGTTACCTTGGTTCTCCTGCGGATTTCTTCATTTCTGATTCGATCACTTAGGGAAACTCCTAGCATAAGACGTCACCTCAAAAACATTCTTAGAATAATACATACACACATGAACTCGGGCCTCCTTCCTTTGGGGCGCAGAAACTACAGAACGCCACCAGCTACGATCCTTATAATACTCCTTTTGCCCCGTTTACGTTCATAAATCTGCATTACGCATTTACGATAATATTATTGCAATTTGTCAGATTTCTAAAACGCTGTCGCTTATAAACTACGCCACACACTGCGTCAGCCGTATGGGTCACAGCATCTATATGCCATGACACCGGATTCAATGGGATTTATCAGCTTTATGCTTAGATTCGATGCAACGGATTACTGACTGTGGAGAGTAGTGTAATTGCCTCAAAATGTAACGAGAATTCAATAAAGTAAATGGTATAATGTGTCACTTAGTAAGCGCTGACGCAATTGGATTTACTGTCGGTGTAAGTTGTACGAGAATTGAGGAGCTCCTGGCTAAGTAACACATCCGCACGGGTCGACCTACCAGGTTAAGCTACGCTTGCCGGGGTTGGTCCGTAGATGGGTGACCATCTTTACATACCGAGGGGCCTCCGTGCCCCGAAAACCACAATAAGCCGTTGGTCCCGGATCTCATTCATGGATCTTTGACAGTCGTTACCGGTCGTCAGAAGCTCAAAAGTCTGACAACCAGTCTTACCAAGGGGTATCGTATTACCCAGTTACTGGGTTGTGGAAGTCAGATAGGCAGTCGCTGAATCGAAAATACTATTTTGGTAATTTTGGACCCCCACCTCCCCCTTGTCAGCAAAAGTAAGCAAACCCCCCTCCTATACTTACGTAAGTAAACATTGGTATTTTTTAAATTTGTTCAAGTTTTTTTATTGTTATTAGTCTAGAAATAAGGAATTTATAGACTAAAAGTAATTTCCCTACTTCGGTTCTTTCTAACCATAAAACACCGCGTGAGAGCGAGAAAGCAATATCAATTTTTTCGGAGAATTCCTGAACAAGAGGTTGCCATCTTTGATCAAATCAAAATCAATTGAACTCATTCTAAGTACATAATAAAAACAATTTAAAAATAAAAAAATACAACATAGCTCACATCATCATCAAAATTAAAATCATGATAAAAAATAAAAACAATATTATTCAATGACAAAGAAAAAAAATAAAAAAATTAAGGTAGAAATAATTTTAACATTATAACTACTACTACTAGAGAATGGGCAGCAGCGTTCTCTATGCATTTTTAACACCATACTGCGATCGCCAACCCGACTGCCAAGCGTGGAAATTATGGCAAACCCCAATTGGGGGGGGCTTATATCCAGCTGTGGACGTCTTTCAACTGAAATGATGATGATGATGAACCAGATAAAATAGTTCAAATTCAACTCAATTAATAGAAATAAAATAATATATTTGTCACATACATTTAACAATTTTTCGTTCGGAAGCTATTTACTGAGCCAGTTTCGTTGAGAAAAGGCTAGACAAATGATAAACAACTAACATCCACTGACCTCTTCTTTCAAAAACCGTGTCTCAACTGACCTGGGAATATCTCAACATCCAAATCGCGTGTCGATAGGTGTAACCATTCTACCAATTAACAAATCAAAGGCGAATCGTAACGATTGTTCGACCGTCTGTGGCAAAGCGACACGGTGTTCATAATAATTTGGTCTATAATTACTATTCTTGCGAAATCGATTTCTTTTTTTGTTCGGGTATTGTATTCTGATTTTGGCTTTTGCGGGTCCGGAAGTTGTGGTCGTGTTGATGGATTATGGAATATTTTTTGCAGAATTTAAGTAAGCATGTAATAGAAGTATGCATGTAACAGAGCGAGATCTAAGTAAGATTATAGTGACCGTTTTAGCTGTAAGTTTTAGTTTGAGAAGCAATAGGGATGATGCCTGGGTAAAAAAAAAAAAAGAAAAACTGTTTGTCCGTCAATCTGATAAAAAAAAAAAAAATTAGACACGTATTTTTTGCTTTATCATTTAATAAAAAATGACTTAGATAAAACACATTAAACTTGGGGAGTGGGGGCTCGTTACGTCACAGCTACGAATAAAATCTACTGAGAAGTGATGTCATGCCACATTTGAACTCAATGTATCGCCGTAATGTTTTGATTACGTAAAAAAAGAAAAATACGTGTCCAATATTTTTTAATAATCTACATAACCGACAAAACATTTTTTTTTTTTCATCATCCCTATTATAAATTAATATAAATTAATTTATAATTAATCTTTATAGAATAATATTATAAAGAGGTTAATAATATTATAATATTTAAATTATTATTAGTTGATTATTATTATATAGATAGTAAATTCCCATAAGTCCCATGTAGTAGGAGCGAGCCTATTGTATTTAACTGGGCACACATACGGACTCAGTGCTGTTACTGAGAAAATCATCATCATCATTTCAGCCGAAAGACGTCCACTGCTGGACATAAGCCTCCCAATTGGGGGGTTTGCCATAATCGCCACGCTTGGCAGCCGGGTTGGCGATCGCAGTATGGTATTAAAAATGCATAGAGAACGCTGCTGCCCATTCTCTAGTAAGTCCCTTAGTCGCCTTTTACTACACCCATGGGAGGAAATAGGATGGTGCTATTCTTTACGTCCGGCACCACACGGTACAAGAACTATACGGTCACGGAGGATTTGTGGAATAAGCCACACAAACGGACTCGCAAAGCGAATTTGTTTTATACTGTGTATAGATTACTCATTTCAACTATTTTTCTTCTTTCCCAGGATTCTCCTCGGTAATCCCCGGCTACCCTCGCTACACAATGTTCGGCGACCGTCGTCATGGCGTCTACAACCTTCGGATAGCGAACTCCTCACTCGAAGACGATGCTGAGTACCAGTGTCAGGTTGGACCCGCGCAGATGCACAAGGTCATACGAGCTAATGCTTCGCTGACTGTTATATGTAAGTACTTAGATCAATAATTTATTTCTATAGTTTTAAGTTTGTTTGTCTTGATTCCTTGTCTGATTGGAGTAATAAAGGGTGGAAGTTGACACGAAGCAGTAAGGGAAGTTGCCTTAACCGTTGTAGCTACATAAGACCAATTACTTAATTTTTTTTAAAGCAAGAAAATTTGAGATGCTTAAGCTCCAAAAAAGTGCTCGAATCGACTTGAAACGTAGTGTAAACGACGCAGATAAAAAAAAATATTAGCATTTAAGACTATTAACATAACATACGCGACACAAAGAGACCGTTCGTCGCGCGGCACGCGGTCTTTGTGTGGCGTCGCGTGTCGCGCCTGTTTGTAGGAGCCTTAAAGCGCCATTTTGGTCGATATTGAGTTATATATTATGTTAATAGTCTTAAATGTTAATTAAAAAATTTGAGGAGCCTTTAGCCATTTTTCCTTTCCACTGTCGAATTGTATGTATCGCTACTTCGGCGCCGTCATCTCGTTCTCGTTGACGTGCTGTTGACGTGGCGGTGGACAAACGGCCTTATGGTGATAAAGCAATTATCAGGTCGAATATATCTTTGCTTTTAAAGTAGATACTGTGGCTGTAAATGTCATCTCTACTAGGTAGCTACATAATATTAATTACCTCTTCCCATGAAACTTTGACACATTACAATCTAAGGTATACCCTTAATCAGCGTTTTCTTGATTCATTAACTTTACTGCCCATCCCCTTTTGTCATTTCTTTATGACTACATAAAAACTTCACAATTTTCTCTACAAAATGACCAAATAACATTTTACGGCGTTACCTTTTTTTAATTATTGTGAAAAGATAACACTGTGAGAGAGGAAAGTTCCTTTAGATTTGATAAAAAGATTGACGTAGCAAATAGATTGCAAGCACTACTACTAATCCTAAGTTAATGGTATTTGACTCGCCTCCTATAAAATTTATTGTTCCCCGACCCCCCCTTCGCATCGCATCGCTTGTCGCGATTTTTCGTTCAGCATTCCTTCTGACTTTATTTCTTTGCTCAGCTCCTAAGGGTCCTAGCTTGATGCCATGAATACCCTATAGCCTTCCTCAAAAATGCAAAAAGAATTGTTTAAATTGACTAGTAGTTCTAGAGATCAGCGCGATCAAACAAGAAAAAAATAAAAAAACCGTCAAGTGCGAGTCGGACTCGCCCATGAAGGGTTCCGTAGCAGCAAGTAACATAATATAAAAGTTCTTGTAGTTCATTGTAACTTTGATCGATGTTTTGATAATAGTGTATTTTTTTATCATCTAGTTTTAAAATATGATTGACGTGTAAAAGTGTTTGTAAAAACCTACTTACAGAAATAAAATCATTTATCATTTAAATTAAGTTATTGATAAATGTTTTATTTTTTTATTTGAGTTGATTGAATGAAAGGTAAATTGCAGTTTACGATTTATGACGTATTAAAAATAAAAAAATTACTTACTAGATCTCGTTCAAACCAATTTTCGGTGGAAGTTTACATGGTTATGTAAATCATATATTTTTTTTTAGTTTTATCATTCCCTTATTTTAGAAATTACAGGTGAGGACACACACATTTTATCATTTTGGAAGTGTCTCTCGCGCAAACTATTCAGTTTAGAAAAAAAAGATAGTAGAAACCTCAATATCATTTTTGAAGACCTATCCATATATACTCCACACGTATGGGTTTGATGATTTTTTTTTTGAGTTTCAGTTCTAAGTATAGGGAACCCGCAAAATTTATTGCTTTTTTTCTATTTTTGTGTGAAAATCTTAATGCGGTTAACAAAATACATCTACTTACCAAGTTCCAACAGTATAGTTCTTATAGTTTCGGAAAAAAGTGGCTGTGACATACGGACAGACGGACAGACAGACATGCCGAATCCATAAGGGTTCCGTTTTTTTCAATCTGGCTACGGAAGCCTCAAAAAAAAAAAAACGAGCTCTGTTGCTTTATTATTAGTACTTTATTACATAACCAGACCAGATAAATCAAAGCATTTATTTCAAATAAACCAATTACAGGCACTTTTGAATTGTCAAGGGGTCGGTCAGTCAGAAAGATGAAGCTAGTTGCCCATTCCAAAGCGTAGTAGGTTCCTATGGAGAAGAACGGACAAGAAACTCCATGGACACTCTTTTAAAACAAAATATTGTTACAAAATATGGGTTACATCATTCATGTTGAAGTTATACATGTGAGAACAATGTAGAAAGACGTGCACGTTAGAAGCGTCCGTAATAGAAACAATTCAAAAATTAAAATAAGCCGTGGCAGCTAAGAGATGACCAGTCCCAACTGACGGCGCCCGTTCACGAACATGACGCATGGATCAGCACCATTTAGCTCAACCATTTTGAAGGGAACTTAATGATCCAACACACACGCCACCACCAGCGAGACATTTGAGTGAGCATGACATACTCTCAGCCGCCAGGGCACATTCAAGTCAATAAAAGACATATTACCCGGTAAATGGTAGCTCTATAGTACATAGTACTCACACCTGTGCTATGCAATTATATAATTCAAGGACATTGAGTTTATACAATGCAAAAATAGTTTACAATCTTCAGCAGCTCCAACATGATTGTCAAATGTTAATTAACTAGCTGAGGTTGTGGAGCAGGACTAGCATTCAGCCAAGCATTTTTATCAGCGATGTAATCCCCCAACTTATAATATGCCTGCCTGCATAGTGTGCGTTTTATAAAAGATTTAAATTTAGTCTCATTCAGTTGAAGTATGTGGGGAGGAATTTTATTGTAACATTTTAAACAGTACCCCATGAAAGATGAGTCTACTTTAGCCAGTCTGAAACCTGGTTGAGCTAATAGGTCCCTATTTCTAGTACTATAATTATGTCTTTCACCTCTTTTTCTAAAAAGATGTAAATTTTTCCTTACGTACATGATGTTTTCGTAGATATATTGACAAGGTACCGTCATGATGTTAATATCCTTAAACAGTTCCCTTAGAGAATCGCGCCTGCGGAGATTATATATGGCTCTGATGGCTCTTTTCTGCAGAATAAAAATAGACTCGATGTCTGCAGCCCGTCCCCAAAGTAAAATACCGTAAGACATTATACTATGGAAGTAACTGAAATAGACTAGCCTCGCGGTATCTACATCAGTAAATTGACGGATTTTTCTGACAGCATATGCTGCTGAACTTAGCCGTCCTGCAAGAGATGTTAAATGAGGACCCCATTGTAGTCTTGAATCCAGCGTGATCCCCAGGAAAACAGTTTTATCGACGAATTCTAGTTTCTCTTGATTCAATACTATCTCACAATCACTACTTTTGACATTTGGTAAAGAAAATTTTATGCACTTCGTTTTTTTCCCATTTAATACTAAATTATTAGCAGTAAACCAATTTTGGACCTGCAATAGAGCGTTATTTACGTCGTCAAAATTTGTAGCACGTCTATCTACCTTAAAAATTAAGGAAGTATCGTCAGCAAATAACACCATTTGTGGTTGATTTTTTAATAAATGGAGTAGATCATTTATATACACTAAAAAAAGGAAAGGACCCAATATCGAGCCTTGTGGAAATGACCAGGGCCTCAAGTCTGCTATTACAATAGTGTCAGAATGGTCTCGCCATTGTGAGTATTTGACAGTGTTTGTATGGCAAATCTGTCAAAAACTCACAATGAAGAGACCATTCTGACACTATTGTAATAGCAGACTTGAGGCCCAGTTGTATGAATATAAACGAAGCAGAAGGAGTATGTAAGGAGCGTAGCAGGTGGCGCTCTATAGTTTCTGCCTACCCCCAAGGAAAGAAGGCGTGAGTTTATGTATGTTTGTATGTAACTGGCTAAATACCTCTCTTATCCATGCGTAAAACGTAAAGCTATTTATTACTTTAGGCGTTTTTAGAAGACCCTAAATAAAAATCGCTGTAACTTTGAAATCGCTTACAAAAACAAAAATATGCTCAATGCAGGGCTTGTTAACGTTACCAAATAACAAAATAATAACCGTTACGTAACGTTAAATTTAAATGTTATACCTACTAACGTTACAAAATTTTTACGTTACCTACTTGATAACATTACCTGTAATATAACGTTAATTAACATTAACAAAAATACGATAACTAACGTTAATTTAGCTACGTTGCCGTTCTGTGGGCAAGAATCAGGCAGATTCAGGCAACGTTTTGATCGGCACGCCATCAGAGAGGCGCGAGGGCGGGCTCCCGCCGCGCCGCATGCCTCAGGCCCCACTACTTACATCTCACCCGTTTAAAATAACGATAACATTAATAGTCCCATAAATAACGTTAAATCGATTACCGTCATTTTAATAATACCGTTAACTCTGTCAATACAAGGTAACGTTATGAAAATTTACCGGTATTTAAAGCCAAAGAGAAACTATCCCAGGTTAATCCTATTTTTTTTAGATCTCTCATTAATGTACTTACCTCATGTTTTTCGCTAGAAATATGCCTTTCAGTTTTCTATGTCAAACGTCTCTTTGTGACTTGTGATAACACATACGAGATGCATTCGAGTGCTTTGCTTTAACAGACAAGCTTTGTTCTGTCCATCCTTAATGGTCCTTCGATAAAATCTGGGAAGTGAAAATTGTTTGCTGTCAAAGAAGTGAAATTGTCGAACGTTTCGATAGGCATGTTGGGGCGCCATCGTGTATCTTCGTGCCAGGCGTCGGGGGGCTGCGCGGGCGCGCGGGACGCGTATCAATGAGAGGGGCCGTAGACCTGTCACTTCACCAAACGAATGCCACCGGCGACACACGCGTAGCTTTTATTGTTTTTCTGTACATTAAATATAAGTTAGTTTTACAGTCCACTGATTTTCATTTGAAGTCCGAGCTTCTAAGCTCAAACAGGCATTATCTATCAGATAAAAAAACTTGCAAAAAAAAAAAATAACCGACATCTAAAAAAAAAAAAAACTACTAAGTGAAAAATAACTTTAATTTCGGAAGTCCGGTGTCTTTGGATCTGGCTTTTAGTTTTTTGCCTCCGACTTTCGAAATTAAAATTACTTTTCACTTTGTAGTTTTTTGTAAAAAGTTTTTCTTTTTGACTTTTTAGTGATGGTATAACATCATCAAGATACACAAAGTGAGTTCCCCGACCCTTGCTTGTAAGTGAAGCGCCAGCACGCGCTTCAGCTGAGCAGCCTGTAGCTTTAAGTTCCCCGGATAATAATCAAAACTCTGATTTTACGGTCCCTTGCCACCCTCCCTCCGACGCTGCCCTAAGCCGAGGTTCGTACCCCACAGGGGGTAGCGTGCAGTCGTTTAGTTTATAAGTTTTTACGCCCTGGCTGGAGGCTTTAAGTTTTTAGGAGCTTAAGCCAACCACAGAAAAGTCCGGTTAAAGAGTAGCAACCCCTCGTAGTTAAACTCTGAGATGCCCTAGATAAAAATAAAAATAAAAGTGAGTTAAGTATTATTAAAGCTAAATCAAAAACTACCCGAGCAAAGTTAATAAAATTTATATAGGACCACCGCGCAAGCTTCTTCTACCAAATGAAAAAATAATTTTTTAAATAGTTACACAATTGACGGAGAAATCGGTGAAATTCCTATTAAAATTGAAGATTTCCCCCGATTTTCATGGGAACCCGTCATCAGATTCTGACTTGGTGACAATGGGACCACTTCGAAAGCATACCCTTTTAATCAAAAAAATAATAATTTTAAAATTGGTTCACAATTGACGAAGAAATCGGTGGACATACAATAAAAAAAAAAAAACATACATACAGTCGAACATAGAACCTCCTTTTTCGAAATCTGTTAAAAATGGAACAGAATATGCATAAAATTATCTGCCAGCAGGGTTAGCCTTTTTTTTGGGTGGGAAATTACGAGTATCAAATAACTTCTCCCGCTCTGGGCGGAACAGGACGGCGTGTCAGACTTTTACTGACTAAAACCACCCCGTGTTCCTTCAATTGCCTGTGTGCCAGGGCTACGGTATCCCTTTCGGACAAACCCGCAACTCTGGCAAGCACCGGGCCTAGCGGACCCCGTCAGTGCATGCTGCATCTCTTTGAGACGCGCGTGGAACACAACGCGCCGTTGACCCGGGCCTGGTCCTTACCGGACGGCGAGCTGCTCATAGCTAGCCGTCCGCAAGCCCGTGCCTAATACGGTGGCCAGGAATCGGTTAGCCTGAACTGGTGAAACAAGACAAGGTGAAACAAGACACCTATCTTGTGCCTACTTTACTCGTTTAAAATACTTTAATGACATCAATCTATCGCCTGATTTTAGTACTGTAATGAAAATCATCATTATCTGCCCAGCCTTTTCGCAACTATGTTAGGGTTGGCTTCCAGTCTAACTAGATGCAGCTGAATACCAGTATTTTACATGGAGCGACTGCCTATCTGACCTCCACAACCTAGTTACTGGGTAAAACGATACCCCTTGGTAATACTGGTTGTCAGACTTTCGGGCTTCTAACTACCCGTAATGACTGTCAAAGATCCACGAATGACAGCCGGGACCAACGGTTTAGTATTATAATGAAACCTAAAAAAAAAAAACTATATTACATTTTCGAAGATCCATTTATTCTGTTAATATTTGAAAAGATTTCATTTATTTCGCTTAAACCTAAAACTTGGAGATTTGTTTTTTCAGAATCCTAACTTTGATTGTTCGACAATCTTAAGTTTCGTTTATCTGCTGAAATCTGAAACTAATCTAAAAGTAATTAAATCTACAAAAGTATTTTTGGATAATCTTTTGGAGCAGTTATTAGATGTGTTATACTTGGGATATTTATAATAAACTGATAAATGTTATAATAAACGTTTTTAGGGTTCCGTAGCCAACAAGAAACCCTTATAGTTTCGCCATGTCGGTCCCCTAGTAGCATTTTTGTTGGCGTTTGGTTGGGCCACATACCTCTGAAGGTGGCCCAACTAAATGCCAACGGAAAATGCTACTAGGGTGTCTGTTTGTCCGCAGCTTAGCCTCAGAGACTTTTTGTATTAGAAAGCTGTAATTTCGTATGGGTATACATATTAATCGCGACGGCAAAGTGGTAAAATAAAATTTTGAAAAAAATTAAAAAAATGTTGGCTAAAAAAATATCATCCCTACTTTACTGGAAGGGAGGTATCTCTTGCACATAAAGTAGGTATTATATATTTTCGTCTATCCCATGGAGTGGGGTATCGTTGGATATGCCGTTCAAAAATATTGCGGGTCTGTGAAAACCATTTTGCAATTCAGGGATCCGTTTCCGTAATATTAAGCTTTAAAGTGCAAATTTTTGTTAAAGTCGTGTCCCGTCCCCTCCCCTCCCTGCCAGCTAAATGGTTGATTTTGGATATATGAAAAAGTTCACGGCAGTAGTATACAGAGAAGTTAAAAGAAAAACTACCACAGCTAAGTAGGCTTTACAAGTTCACGAGTAATAGTCGACCAACTTACATTTGCAGTTGAAAAACATGTTCTAAAACAACTATGAATGGTTTTTAAAATATATTTTTTGTAAACAAAAAAAAAAAATCGGGGGTGCCAGGAACACCGGGAATACATAACCCCCGATGCAAATATAATGTTTGTAGGGTATAAGAGGAGGGGTGGTGTGTGTTAGTTAAAACAAAACAAAAGAAACATAAATTGAAAAATATTTTTTTGTTAAATTAAATATTGTATCCTGATTGGGCGTAAATATTACCTCGGCTGCTTTTAGGTAGGTAGATATGCATTGGATTCTATAGTAAAACAAAACATTAAATTTGTCGATTCCGAAATCGCGGAATTTTTACGATCAATACAAAAGTGCGTTCCATATAAGCCAACACTTGGAAGTAAGTAAATATACATCCGATTCTGTAATCAGTAACCTAAATCTGTCGATCCCGGAACCGCGGGATTTTTTCGATACAAAAGCTCGTGCATTCGAATATCATATAATACCAATAATAAATCATTTATTTGCATGGAATATTGTTACATAAGATGTATAATTAAATTATAGCACAGGGCATATTTCACCCTCATTACGGGCATGCAATCGGTGATCCGGCAGAGAACCAAAGTTGTCGACATAGCTTGCATAGAATAAGCAAGCTGAAGTGGCAATGGGCCGGCCATATTAGCCGTAGAACCGATGACCGCTGGGGTAGACGTGTTCTTGAGTGGAGACCGCGAATCGGCAAACGTAAGGTAGGACGTCCTCAGGCTAGGTGGAGCGACGAACTCCGCAGGGTGGCTGGTAGCAGCTGGATGAGAGTTGCCGAGAATCGAGCTGAATGGCGTACAATTGGAGAGGCCTATGTCCAGCAGTGGACTGCTATAGGCTGACGATGATGATGACGGGCATGCAAAATTATAGTTAATTTGCAACAATTATTTGAATAAAATTACAATTATACAATTTATAAGAAAATGTGAATTACAATTTGTTATGAGAATCATTTAAATTACAATTATTAGAAATATAGTGATTTCAATTACTTAAATTATTAAAATTATTATAATAACAAAGTAACAGGAAATAAGACGAAGAACCAGTATCTTAGTGGACACCAAATCCGCATGTGCTTTTATTCAAAAAGTCTTTGACAGTGTACTAACCAGTAGAAACTATCCCTAGTTATAACTCTAAAAAAATCGGAAATAACCTAATAAATATTTTTGGTATAGGCAAATGGTAAAATTACTAACTTTTAAAACTCAAGAAGCGACGAGAAAATAATCAGAATAAAAAATTTGCGAACATTTTTAAATTATATATTTTTTTTTTTCATGCAAAACTTAGGAAAAAATGTATACTCAGCTGTAGCGGTCACGAACTCACGAGAAGCTCAATGTGCAGCGGCACTTATAACGGCGCAGACATTTTTTGTTTCAGTCGCACCATCCGTGCCTCTGACTCGCGTTTTGTCGCGAACCACACAGCCTACATTTATTACCTCCTCTTACATTCCCGGGACTAAAATTCCGGGATGTTACATTTCAACCCTTATAACGAACAATTACAGCAAAAAGTGACGTTTCAATCTTTTTAACCCTACACTGCGTGCATAATATATTTTATAGCTACCATATAACCTACCCACAATGACACAGGGAGGTTATAAAACATAATATGGTACTCGGCTTGTGCTCGTAAATTTCCTAATAACATCCCCTTCTAGGGGTTGACATTCAATTTGATGTGAATTTTTTATTATTTTCACCCCGCTTAGTTTATTGGTTTCAACCCCAAGCGTTGCAGGTTTGAAATACGTGTGAAATATTTTCAGGTGTATGTGCGAATTGGGCCGTTTATAGCAAGGGTAGACTGATTTTGAGAAATTCAGGGGGTGAAATCTGTATCATGTGTTTTGTGAATAGCTTGGCTGGAATTTCCTGATTGAATCGAATAGATGATTTGAGGGGTGCATTGGTTTGGAAGTTGAAGTTTAAATTTTGCTGTGTTCTTATTTGTAGCGTTGGAGATATTGGATGTAAACCAAAACAAGGGTTTTAATTGTGGGAATAGTTACTTATACAAAGTATGCAAATTGTCACAAACAAAGTTCATATTAGTACATACATACATAAGATAAGCTCACGTATTTTTTCCATCGGGGCATGCAGAAGCTACAGAAAGCCACCTGCTACGATTATTTCATACTCCTTCATATTAGTAATTGTAACAAACAATATTCCATAGATGATAGAAAAAGGAAATAAAAAAAAAACAAATCATCATCATGAAATTAAAAAGCATCAAAATCCTGTAAAATACTTCTCAGCTTGGCTGGTTCGAATGGAACGTCATTTCTTTTAATTCGCCCCCTCTTGTCAAACAGCCATTATTTATTCACAACTCTAATTAATTGTATTTGCGGTACCCAGCAAAACAAAAAAAACAAAAAAAAGAAGAAATATCCCATTCTGAAAGGCCAATACAACGGTAAGCGCAAACTCTTGTAACAAGTAAGGCCCGCAAAAATTTCGCTTAAAGATATGTCATGTAAGAATGGTTTAACCCGGCCGGGGTCAGATGTACCCCGACCGGTTTATGGAGGGTTAAGATGATAGGCTCGGGTTAGGGAAGGGTTAGATGTCGATGCTTTTTAGGGTTGATTGTTGTGTATTGTTTTTATTATGGGAGGCAAATGATAATGGTTTCGTGCTGAAATGTTCAGGTTTTTTGGAGTTCTTTTTTTGCTTTGAATAATATTTTGTACTTTTTACTTGACCTCTGTTGAACTTGTGTTTATTTCCAAAAGCGGTATTTTATATAAGATCAGGAAAAAATAATTAAAATACTGAAAATTTTGAGAATATTCAACAACTTTATTTTAACACTAGCTGCTTCCCGCGGCTTCGCCCACGTGGCTTTTTCTAAAATAAATGTAGCCTTAGTAACTTCTTTTAATATCAGCTATCTGCCAGTGGAAGTCCCGTCAAAATTGGTTCAGCCGTTTCGGAGATTAGCCGAAACAAAACAGTCCGACAGACAAAAAATATATAAGTACCGTATATACTTTCAGATGCATTTGGTAAGAAACTAGATATTTTAACATTACAAACAGACACTTAAATTTTATTTATTTGGTTAAATGCATGCGTGCATAAGTGCAATGTGACGATTTAAAAACTATAAGGGCTGAAACTTCGTGAAGCGGACGCCCGCGCGGTTCCATACAAAAGTGCTCCGTCGCAGGGACCCGCGCAGGCGTCCGTTGCGGTGGTACGCGCGGGGCCCGGTAGCGCCAGCTTACTGGCTGTCGTTTGTTTTCTGCTAGTCGACGTTTTGCTAAGTTCTCCATCGACACGACTGTACATACACACCGTTAAAATTAAACTACGGGTAATTAATTGCCCACGGAGGCCATCTGGGTGCCCATACGCGTAGACATGCGACGGGTATCCGTCGCGGGCGCCCGCTTCACGCAGTTTCAGCCCTAAGATACACCAAACTATTATTCATCTCCAAACTTAACCCTAAAAAGGCTAACCATCCCAAATACAATTTCAAGTATCGACACCACACTATTCCCAGTTACAATAATACCCCACTATTTTATGGCGCCCTTTTATTCAAATTCGTCGTTTCTGAGCTCAATATCCAATCGTAGGACCTACTATATTTCTTGGACCTTACATGCATGACGGGTCCCAAAAATATAATTATGTAAAGCAACGTTTTATTGCCAAACCTTTAGTGAAAAAGGTGAGAATTATACGTAATTTCAGCGTTTATTGGGTTAGGCTTTAAATGTGTAAGTGGGTTTTTGGGTAAAGGTTTTTATGTTTGAAGGTTTTAGAGTTTTTTAAGGTCTAAATCCTTTTATCCTGCCTAGTCTTATAGTGGGCAAAATGCCTTAAACATCTACAAAAATAAATAAAATCGAAGTGTTTGTTTGTAATGTCAAAATAAGAGCTTTTTACTAAATGTATATGAAAGTACATACGGTACTAATAACGAAAAAACGTTATTTTTAATTTTTGTCGTCTATCTGTCTGTTTGTTCCGGCTGACCTCTAAAACGGCTGGACCAATGTTGACGGGACTATCACTAGCAGATAGCTGATGTTATATAAAGTAACTAAGACTACTTTATTTTAGGAAATGCCACGCAGGTGAAGTCGCGGGCAACAGCTAGTAATATCTATTTGTACGTGGCTATTCAAATTTTAGGGTAATTTATAATAGATGAAGGTAATCAACTGATCAAATGCAAGTCACTACTTTCGTGTATTACTTTTATTTTAATTTGACTGGCAATAGGTACTTTAAATTATTTCAATTCAATAACATTAATTGAATGATTTACGTTGTCAAACAGACAAACTTTTCAAGCATATGAAGCAATGTATTATGAATGTCATTCAAAACACTTCGGATTGAGCTGGAAGTGCGTTAATAGCAAAAATCCTGCCAACATAGTCTTATTAAATTTCATTTTACTACTGCCTTCAAAAAACCTTCCAGACTCAGGCTCACAAAACCTCTCGTATTCAAACAAGGCTTCCCTAGAATCTAGTTAACACTACCAATTCGCACGTACGCCAAAAAAGTGCGTAACACGTACCAGTTCGAAATTACGCCTAATGTTACGGACTCGGGGTCTTTTGGACCCCGTCGGCGTCATTCGGAGGGTTATAACATCGTTAATTGATCGTTAAAGAGAGGAGATAAGAATTTTATATTATAGCTTGTCCTTTTTGGAGATAGCGTTAAGAAACGTGATGTTGATAAGGGTTGTAAGTTGTAATAAAATGTATAATTACTGGTGATGGTGGAATTTATGGGTTTGTGGTTGGATTTGTGACAAATTGTGGGAAGAACTCTGATATTCGTTGTGGAAGAATAATATTAAGAATAATAATGTGGACTCAGCGATCATTGTGCCGATAGTCGTATCAGCCAATGGCTTAATTGCCAAGAGCCTCGGCCAACACCTAAGGAGGCTCTCGTTGGGCAGCTGGATCAAGGGCTTGATTCAGAAAGCGGTACTTCTGAACACGGCTCGCATTGTTAGGAGGTTCCTCTCTCTGGAACCCTGACCGCCGGTAGCTTGGACCCTGTTCCTGATACCGGTGGGCTACTATTTTTTATATTTTTAAATGTTTTTATATTTTTTATATTCTAATATTTAAAAATATAATTTATGTGTTAATTAAATAATTTATTATTCGAATAAAGGAAATAATAATAATATGGTGTAAGAATTCTTTCATATTGATTTTCTTGATATAGCACGTAGAAATGGTTATCTGTTGGTGATTGTTAACGCTACCAAATATTTTTTTACGATAAAACAAATGCGATTGAATGTGAAGATAAATTTAATAAATACTCATCTTGTGAAGCACGGTGCACGGTCTTGTGACGGCACGGTTGGCGCAGTGGTTAAGCGATTGACTGCTGCGCTGCGTGTCGTGGGTTCTATTCCCGCACGGAACAGATATATATATATGACCTACAAGTAGTTGTTCCGGGTCTGGCTGGTTGTGTATGTGAGTTTAAATGTTTGTAAACGCATCCACAATACAGGAGAAATTCCTAGTGTGGGACAAAGTAAAAAAAAAAGTCTACTTAGCTGTGATAGTTTTCTATTTAATTTCGTTATATATATATAAGGTGTATCTATTCATACACTGAATGGTACCCGAGAGAGGGGATGAGGAAACGGGGAAGGCCAGTGCGGAGATGGGAGGATGATCTCAGTTCGTCGAAGGCAGGCGCCGCGTGGAGGAGAAAAGCACAAGATCGTGGAATTTGGAAGGGTCTGGGGGAGGCTTATGCTGGTGAGCAAGACAAACCAACCGGTATCTGTTAGTCACAGTAAAATATGTAAAAATTAGTTTTAAGTTTGTTAATAACGGCTATTTGAATTGAATTGATTCATACACGAAATATTATTTTAAGAGAAATATCTATAGGTGGTATAAAAGCCATAGCAACGATTTTTTTTTTTTGTTTTATATTTTTACATAATTACTATAATTTTAAAATTGCATGATACATTTTGCAAAAAAAAACCTTTATTTACTTATTATTATTTTATATGTGTTTATATATCTCGGGACCCTGGGGTACCGGACCTTTGGAAGGCGTACGAGGGGCCGAAGACAACTCGCAGAGGCCCGTTACATGCTTTTTAATTAAATGAGTATGAGGCACCAACCGACGATTATCCCTGTATGCACTATGCAAGTGCACCCAAGGACAACACCCGGTTGGTGTAGAACTATTGCAGGATATGGAAACAAAGATATTGGACTATGGGTTTGGGTGGTTAAAATGGACTGGTTACCTAAAACTATGGAAGGACTATGGCCCCTGCCTGATCAATGTTTTATTATACACGGATAAAATGGCAGGGGGTGACTTGCACACTCAATAAAAAAAAAACGGAAAAAATCATCCCACTTTACGTGCTCTACGAATTGTTTCTTTTCAAGATTTCATTTTACTACTTTGTCGGCGTGATAAATATGTATACACATGACAAATTACAGCTTTCTAGTGCTAAGAGTCTCTGAGCTAAGCCATGGACAGACAGACAGACGGACATGGCGAAACTATAAGGGTTCCTTGTTGACTACGGAACCCTAAAAAATAAAACAGCTGACCTTTTCTCTAAAACATCGTAAACTAACCCTAACTTACTTCAGAATCCATTAAAAAATAAAATACAAACCATTTTTGCAATATTCCAACACAAGTTACGGTCAACTGCAGCAGTAACCGGGTTATCTTTTCATAAAGCAAAAGGTAAAAGAAAAAGACTGACTTTGAAGGCGTAGGAAATTATCTAGGAAAACCTCGTTTCCAGACTTATCTCCACAGCTTATCTCTTATCAAGTTTCCCGTAGACATGAAAGATGCACAAAAAGTTAAAAAACATACTGATGGAAACTCAGGAATATTAATTGTTAGGGTCGTTCTCAAAAAAGTGGCATCGCTCGAATAAATTTATCAATTTGAGAAAATGTATCAATTATTGAGTTTTTTTATATAAATTTCCATTCTGGGTGTATTTTTTGTTGAATTGTTCTAAGGGAATAAAATCTTCATTTAATATTTTTTTTTTATGTTTATTCAAAGTGTGACTCTTTGAGTTTGGACATGGTAGGTTAGTAAGAAACAGTGGTTACAATTTAATTTTTTTGTAAGAATGTCACTACGGTTTTCTTAATATTACTCAGCTTCGAACGGATCGTGATCGAATCAGAAATGAAGAGATCCGCAGGAGAACCAAGGTAACCGACATAGCACGAAGAATGGCCAAACTTAAGTGGCAATGGGCAGGGCACATTGCTCGCAGGACAGATGGTCGTTGGGGCCAAAAGGTTCTGGAGTGGCGACCGCGTACCGGAAGACTTAGCGTTGGAAGGCCTCCCACAAGGTGGACCGATGACCTTATGAAAGCCGCAGGAATCCGCTGGATGCGGGAAGCACGAAACCGGTCGAGGTGCCGGTGCTTGGGGGAGGCCTATGTCCAGCAGTGGACGTCTTTCGGCTGAAATGATGACTCAGCCTCTGCGTGAAAAGCCTCTTTAAGTACAATATTGTGTAGAATTTAATAAAAAGCATTTTAGAAATCACACATTTTCACTAAAAACTGCCTGACAGGTAACAGAGCCACTTTTTTGAGAACAACCCGTTAAGCAAATTCGACAACGAATTTAAATTGTGCGTATATTCAAATCACAATTGTTCTTGAAATGGCTGTTATGGTGGATTTGTTGATAAAATTGATCATATTGATTTGCCTTAACGGGTCGGACACCGGTGACCACACTGTATAACAAAGTTAAAAGGAAAACTATCACAGTATAACACGGCAAATTGACGTAGAGAGTCAATTTTCTTATCAATTTCTCTGACTGTACTACTCACTCGACAACTGTCAATAAACGCAGATAACCCTTAACTGCCGACCCCTTTACAAAACAAAAACCAAATTCGAATTACAAAAAAGTTTTAAATATTAAAAAATTCAGACAGCTTCACCAGAAGATTAATGTAGACATTTCTTTGCTTTTTTTAAGTTTTAAAAGAAACATGTTGCAGTAATGCTTTTTGGCATATAACTTGATAGTTTTTATTGTGGTTCTTGGCATAGGATATTGTACGGAATGGCTTTGCAAAACCATTGTAAAATGTTAAGACAGGATACAGTTTAAATTTTTTTGGATGTCTCTTGTAAAATGTTTTTAGGGGATATAGTTGTTTCTACAGTATGCCAAGATGCAGTTAAAATGGAATTGTATAATCGTGAAAATTCATCATCATCATCATTTCAGCCGAAAGACGTCCACTGCTGAACATAGGCCTCCCCCAATTGGGGGGGTTTGCCATAATCGCCACGCTTGGCAGGCGGGTTGGCGATCGCAATATGGTGTTAAAATGCATAGAGAACACTGCTGCGCAGTCTCTAGTAAGTCCCTTAGTCGCCTTTTACGACACCCACGGGAGGAAATGGGGTGGTGCTATTCTTTACATCCGGCATCACACGGTACTAACGTGAAAATTAGAAAATATAAAACTAAAGCTTATCTTGTTTAAATGACGTCTTACGGTAAAAAAATCCTACAAATAAACCTCATTATTTGCAAGTAAATTGAGTAGTTCTTTACTTGTATAAGCCATCACGACTGATTATAGGGCCAAGTTAGTACACACGTCCGTAGCACATCCTATGGGCATAACACACTTATAGTTACAATGGCTTTAATTTTGACAGTACAACAACATTCATTGCGTTATTTTCGTTGTTGTGCAGACAAATTTTTCTAACATATGAAGCAATAGATTAGCAATATCCTTCAAAATCATTCGCTACCAACTACAATCGGGGTAGCCCTCTGAATCTGCGGAAACAATTCTGCAGCTAGGATAATCTTTTGTCCGAGCATAAAGTATTCTCGTAAGACTCGTTCCAATTTTAGATTATTTTCTGTTATAGTGACATGACTCCAATCTACCAACATCTAACATGCATTTTATTTAAATGAATATAACGTTTATTTGAACTCAATAAGCGTAACCGAAGCAAAATGAGTTAGTAAGGATCATAGCATGTGGCGTTCTTTTGTTTCAGCCCATAGGAAAAAGGTGTGAATTTATGTATGTTTGTATGTGTACTAAATAAACCTACCATTAAAAAAGTTAACATTTACAAACATTAAATAAAAACTCAAAATTACAACTTTGGGAGTCTAACCCTCGTCCAGCTACGCCAATAAACATGCCGAGTTATATTAAAACGACATTCAACCCTGTCAACGCGTCACCTCTCATTTTTATTGCATTTGGGCCTGTGTTATTTATGTAAATTTTTTCGTTAAATTTTAAACTTTTTTTTATTGGTGTTTTTAAAGACCGGTTTTTTGTAAAAAACGATGTTTAGTTATCCGTTACTCGATATTGCCTATTATATGTAGTTCTTTCAAAAATTGACAGAGACATAAGGTGATCGCAGTTTAAATTTGAGGGTTGCCTCCTTCCCTCAAAATTAAATATGGCTGATCTTTGCGTTATGTTCGTGAACGGGTGCTCTTTGTGGTTTCTGGTTGTTTTGTTGACCATGGTTTCATTATTGTTATTAGTAATTAACTGTTTATTTATTTTCGTACTTCGTTGATCCTAGTTTATCATTTGTGTTCCAACTATATGAACATAATCCAGCATTGCATATGTAAGCGGGCACGCCCTTTATGTCAGGAAACTTTTATTTAGGTATTAATCTTTGTTATAATGTTTAGTTTTTTGCTTGAGTATAGTTTTCATAGCATTTGCTGGTATATTGGCGTGTGCTAGCTGACATTATGGCAAATAATTAATTTACAGTTCTGTGTCTCGTTATTTTAATTACTTTGCATACCTACTATTGTATAGAATTAGTTCTTCTTACTAAACAGACAGCTATGCCGCAGGGCGGGTATTTTGAGGGACTGTCTTAAGTAATTTTGACTTTCGAAAAGTGCTGTTTTAAATCAGCCTAATTTTAATAAATGACTTTTCGAAAGTAAAAATTACTTAACAAAAATGCTACTAGCATTTTTGTTGGCCCAACTCAATGCCAACAAAAAACGATACTAGGGAAATAACGTTAAGTACTGCTCATACCATGAAAATAGTACCTTTGACTACCCACAATAGAAAAAAATATATACAAAACAGCAAACAACGAGATTATATCTAGTATTTATGCTTTGAAAACCACACTCAGAAAACATCCTCGAATATACTCGTACGCTCGTTGCCCTGGCAACCCCGCAAATCTAAACCAGCTTAGCACTACGAAATTCTAGGGAACAATTTTACCGCAGACATGTACCCATCTCTTTTGGCCACATACATCTGTCTCGCTTCAACACGCAAATGTATGTTGTATTCGCACAATCTCGTAGAGACATAAAATTTGCAATCGGAAGGGAGATGTGTTCGCATAAGCTCATGTAAAATATTGATAAGCTGGCCTTCGTAGGGAGATAAAACAGCCTACTTGTGTCGTGGCGACTTTTCACATAAAATGTGAAAGTAACTCTGTCTGTCTGTATGTTACGTTTTCACGCCTAAACCGCTGAACCGATCGTGATGAAATTTGGCAGAGATATAGCCTGGGATACGGAGAAGGACATAGGCTACTTTTTTACGCGATATAACCGACATCCATGCGGGCGAATCCGCGGGCAGAAGCTAGTATATATATATTTTTACGATGCTTTACTCTTGACTTTAGTCTAGGTCATAGATGACAGAGACAAAGTCGACGCTGGAGTGAGCTTACCCAGAAGAAGCCTGTTCACTCTCACTTTGAATTCATTAGGCTTGTATGCGTTCGGAAACACAGACGCAGGCAGAGAGTTCCACTCCTTTGCTGTGCGCATTATAAAAGACATTTGAATTGCTATTACACAATTGACGACTTCCTTACTGATAAATCTCTGCACTGATTGTTAAACTATTAATATGAATGACATAATTATGTACATGTTCCTATTCTGACACTTTTTATTCTGATTGACACTTTGACATACTTTATTTTTTTTGACATTACTGTAAAAATGTCACTACTGTTATTAGTTTGCTTTTTGTAATTCAAAAGATTTGACATTATCAATAGAATTTCTGTTTAATTTTGGAATTGAATATTATTTGCATGCCCATGAGACGGTAGAATATGGAGGATTATATTTTTTTAAGAAAACATCTATGTACTAATTACCCATGTTTGCAATAATAAATGATTTGATTTGATGACAAAAACTCGAAAGGATGAATTCGTATCTTGGCGCCAAGGGCACGTTATTGCTTTTTTGACGTGGCGGCTTATTTTCCATAATTTTATAACACAGTTTTTAATGTTTCCCATGGATTAAAAAAACTAGTAAGCGCGGTCTCAGTCGGATCATACTGCCTTAACGTATAGTGACGATCTCTTATAAGAAGTCCTAGCTTAATACGACAAACGATGCATTTTCTTCCACATTCGTTTCAATATGCAAAGAAACAAAAGCTAGAACTAACAAAAGTTCCATACAAGCTTTCACACGAAAGTTTTTATTGCCTTCATCTTGTCTCCGTTCGCCGAACATCTTCTACCGAGTATGACTTTAAAAGTAGTTTCACAATCTTTATTGTGCGAAATTTTGTTTATACTTCCTTGTGAGCCCCTCTGTTGGTATAAGCAGGTATTTGTGAGTATCTTTGCCGTGTTTTGCAGTTGTATTTTGAGATGTTAATGCGTCTGTGTTTTGTTTGTTATTTGGGATGTAGTGTAGTCTTTTTTTAACAGGAATAAAGAAATCTATGAAAACGGTCCTTGTTTCCGCATAATTTAAGAATAGAGGAGAGGGTAGTTTCTTGCCCGTTCTTCTCCATAGGTACCTACTACGCTTTGGAGTAGGCAGTTAGCTTCATCTTTGACCGACACCTTGACAATTCAAAAGTGCCTGTAATTGTTTTATTTGAAATAAATACTTTGAGTTTGAGTTTGAATCTTCCAGACAAGCATGCTTTATTAAGTGCATTAGCAATTAGGGTATTCAATATTAGGTAAAAGAGTGCAAGAAAGTAGCAATAGCCAAACGCTTAAGGCGATGATAACCGACTTTTAATGATTTTATACTGAAAATCACGTCTAAACGGGTAGTGTTAATGATTTGGAAAAAATATATGTTAAATTAGAGCATTTTCTTAATAACTTAATATGTGAATATTTTAGATAATGTTTATATTACATAGGAAAATTAATTTGTAAATTTATGTCTAACCCGGATAAAAAACTGAGAATCACGCAAAATCTATCGAGCGTATTTTTCTGAAACCTTCACCTTTTTAAAGATAATTTAATTATTGATCTTTTAGTAAACATTTTTTATTAAAATACCGTTTGTTTTATGTATAATAAATTAATCGTGCGTCTTATTTGGGACAGCGCTCCTGGCTGGACGTACGACGCGTGGCGTGAGCTCAGTACAGAACACGCAAGATAACCACTCAAAGACACTGGCATATACACGTCTTAGACGCAAACTGACGAGGGATAGGTTGTCAGCTCGAGCCCCATCCGTTGCATGATGAATTCACTTAAATTCTTTATTATCATAATTATGTGTTTTACAACATTACATAGATTTACAGAGGAGCTCGTGGTTAAGTTATAAAAGCCGTACGTGTCGATCCATCAGGTTAAGCTAACCAGTCTTACCAAGGGGTAACGTATTAACCGTTACTGGGTTGTGCATTTGCAGGTCAGACAGGCGCTCCATGTAGAATAGTGGTATTCATCTGCATTATGGTTAGACTGGAAGCCGACCCCAACGTAGTTGCGAAATGGCTAGGCAATTTAATTGATTGATGTGTTTTACAAGATCTTAATAGTCCTTTTTTTCTCTACTCTTATACGTCGTTCATCTTAAACGTAATATTTACCTGGAGAGTTTAACATGCCGTAGAAATTATAGAACGCCACCTACTATGCTCCTTAAATACTCCTTTTGCTTCGTTTACATTCATACATCCATGCATGGTCATACATGCATGCCGGTTGCGAGTACTACGCACCTGGCCTTTCTGAAGAACATCACCAATTAGGTCACTATATATGTCCTCCTAAGGCGTACCCTCGCGGCGTTTTCACTTAGATCTGCCTTGTGAATACCTTCTGTTAATCGCCTTTCATTTATCCTCTCAACATGACCTAACTATCTAAGCATACTCTTTTAAATTTTTGTCACTACATCTTCTTTTAAACCACACCGTTGTCTTAACACATCATTTTTCAGCCTATCTTTCATAGTCACGCCACGTGCTTCGCAAGGAGCGCATTTCCACAGCATTTATTCTACTTTCATGCTTCTTTTGCCACACCCAACATTCACTTCCATACGTAATCGTAGGCACACCATTGTGAACATTTTGTCGAGCTATTTTGGGCATCGACTGGTTGGTCACAATCGCATGAATCAAGCACCATGCACTTTATTTCCCGCATTTACTCTCCTTTCCACATGTGTAATTCACATTTCTAGTAAAACAAATATGTACGATGTCGGCCTTTCCTACTTGGCCATGGTTAGTGACCATGGCCAACCCACGTTTAGGAGTAACCGACAAGTCAATATAAACTTTATAATAAACTTCAAATCCCACTATTTAAACTAGCAAATAACTACCTAAAATATGATCCAGTGCATACTCTAAAACTCCAAAATAAACACTACTATTCTGAACTATTACAGTTTCGAGTTTAAACACTCATGTTCTCTGTTAATTTAAACTTAGTTTTGGCTCGTATTTGAAGTTTGAAACAATTTAGATACGCTAAACTTATTCGCGTTGAGTAACTTCAGTTATCTTGATGGCATTTATCGTAGCGTAGAAGTCTGTGATGTGAGAATACGTCTTATTACAAAACATGGTGTGACGAGAGTGAAACACTGAAAGTTGTGTTCAAGAACGATGATTAAGTATGAATCTCTGTTTCAAACTCATTTTGAGTATACATAAATTAAAAGTAAAGTATAGTAGGTACATATAACTTAAGTATACTTCAAATATATAATTAAGTACTTCCTGGGTATAGAATAATATTGTCATAATTTAAAAGCTCATAACTAACAGACTACAATAGCCAAAAAACTATCCAAATACACCGAACTAAAAGACGAAATAACCCGACTTTGGCATCTTCAAAAAGTCACAATAGTCCCCATAGTACTATCTACAACAGGAGTAATACCCAAACAACTTCATCAGTTCCCTCAACCTGCCACCTAACACCTACCACCTGCTGCAGAAGACAGTGATTCTTAATACATGCAGGCTAGTAAGAAAAATTCTTCAGTGTGTGTCGGACAACTTGTACCATTACTCTTACTCAAATACAGTTTTAGTTGCCATTCAGTCTGCTTCGGAAATCGAAACGGTATCCAATATTACTCCCACATTGAACCCCACTGATGGACACTTGGCTTAGGCCCGTGCTATCAGTTCGACCCGGCTAGGCCGAGAAAAACAAATGAATAAAAGAATAATAATAATAAATGTACAAGTATATAAAAAGATTGGGGAAAGAATCAAAGGGCCTCAAAAAATTCGTCCGTGTCATTGTCAACAGAAAAAGTGCCCAAAAGGCTGGCAGCATCGCCACGTTGTATGGCAATACTGATTCTTTGGCCAAGAAATGGCCAGCCCCCTGGTTACGTGAAGAGTCAACTAACTGCTTGCCGATGTTTCGAAATACTCGATGAGCACTCGGACCCCACCGTCCTTGTGTTTCAACTCCAAACGGCTCAACATATAGCTTCCAATAAGGTTGTTATATATGCGCCGTTTGACGTTTTTCGCCACCTGCAGCAGCAGTTATAGCCAGTATACTTAAGTTATATTTGGAATATGTCAGATTTTGAATCGATGTTGATTCTTGAGCACTCTAGAAAGAAAGAAAGAAAGATGTTATAGCCCCGCCGCCGCCAGATGGCGCATGGCAGGACCTACTATCGCCGTGCCTCCGTGCAGCCATACCGCGCTTTCTCTTCGCGCCGCCAGGGGCGCCAGGAGTCGTTTCTTTTTCACCACCATATTCGCAAGGCAGTCGTCGCTGCCGACATTAAAGCATTTTAAATTCAGAACAGAACCCTTTAATACCAGAGTTAATATCAGAATACATATTTCTAACAATAGTACACGGTCCATTATTCCGAAGCCCCAAAAAGCTGCAACGGCCGGAACAAAAGAAAAATATGATATCAACTCATCCTATCGAAGTCCACTGCTGGACATAGGCGTCTCCCAGGCTGCGCCACAACACCTTGCCCTCCACCTTCCGCATCCAGTCTGTCTCAGCCACCTTTTTAAGGTCGTCGATCCATCTAGCTGGGGGGCGTCTCACACTACGATTGCCGATACGCGGTCTCCACTCCAGGACTCGCCTGCTGCACCGGCCATACGCGGCCGTATAAAACATAAATAATCTAACTGTGACAAGACGGCGTCCACTCAGCATGATGCATGTTTCTAGAATACAACCCTGATAAATAAGTATCTGTCTGACTTTATCTGTGAAATCGTAGCTCTCAAACGCGAGACAAAATCAGTAATAACACATGATTTCTGACTTCATATGAGATGCTAGTTTTCAGTTTTGTTTTAAAGATTTCAAAATACGTAGGAGATCACTGCTTGTTTTTGAAGTGAAAACTAATTTAGCCGAGTTGAGCGATTTTCGCGTCACCGAAATGCGCGACATGCTTGTGACGTGTTGCGCCAAACTGTCAGATATTCCAAAGTTTTGAGTTTTCTGTCGGAAGTCCTTAGAACTGACAATTTTTTTTTCGATCATAGTTTCTACAACAACTAAGCATAATCCAGGATTTCCTTACAAAACACCTTTTAACTGCCTCATAACCATTTACATTATACTGCGCCATACTCTCCATTGCACCTAAAAAAGAACTGAAATAAACACAACAAGACTTCGTCTTTCAACAAACTTCCCAGTCTAGGTGTAGTGTAGGTTTTAAACTTTTTACGTTACACTCTCAATGGCTAACATAAAAACTTCTACTCGAGTTTATTCAAGACCGAAGTTCGGAATTAACCTGTTAGAACGTGCCGTTTTGAAATAATAAGTACTAAAGGTATAAGAGTTTTTGTGCAAATAAATGTGAGATAAAGAAATGGTTTAGGAGAGAAGTTTTGGTTACTTTTTGAGATTGGTTTAGAAGATTATTGGTAGATGTTGTTTTTTTTTTTTGTAACTCCAAGGCATTGCTGGCTTACTTTGAGAGGAGCTTGCTATTAATGGCCAGATTTATGCCTAGTGACCTTGAGTGGTAAGCTTGGGTGTTCTGTACTGAGCTCACGCAACGAGTCGTACGTCTGGCCAGTAATAGGACTCGCCCATCCAGGAGCGCTGTACCAAATAAGACGCATTATTAATTTATTATACATAAAACAAAAGGTATTTTTATAAAACAAAAGGTATTTTTATAAAACACGTATACTAAAAGATCATTACTTAAACTATCTTTAAAAAGGTGGAGGTTTCAAAAAAATACGCTTGATAGATTTTGCGTGATTCTCAGTTTTTAACACACGATGACGGACACGATGCTAGGTGAGACGGCGTGCTTTTTGGCCACGCCCACCAGTGAGTTCGATCCCGCGACTAGTTGGTTCTTAAGTAGCATGCTTATTCTGCATGCTCTCCATATGTGTAGAATAATCATACACACATACACATGCTTATTTGTGCTACTAGGTAGCATCATTCTTCTGCCCCTATCCCAATTTATTTGTGGTCGGCGCAACATATGTATTTTTCTTCCATACTTCTCTATTAGCTGTTATCTCGGTAGTCACTCCCTTTCTAGCTACATATATCATCTTTCACACAGTTCATCCATCGTTTCTTTGCCGTCCACATTCGTATACACAAAACTTTCCTGACAACATTGCCCTCATTCCTTCGTTACCATGACAATCTTTCCACACAACTTTTCAGTCATCGATGTCATTTTCAGACTTCCTCATATATACTCATTACTTATTCTATCTATTCATGTAACACCACACATCCCTCTTAGCATTCTCATTTCAGCTGCATGCAGTTGCCTTTCATTCATCCTTTTTTGGCCCAACATTCTGATCCATACAAAACAGCAGGTCTAACCATTGTTTTATAAATTTTCTCATTAAGTTTAAGGGGAATGCGGGACTCACAGATTGTTCCCGCGACCTGCCGCCATTACATCCATCCAGTGTTAATTCTGTGCTTAACATTGTGCTACTAGATAGCATCTAGTCGAAATTAGCATGCTTTTGTGCTACTGCATAGCATGTGTCCGGGCTATAAGTAACAACCAGTATATGAAACAATCCAATTTTCGAAATAACAATTCCCCTATTTAGTTGTTCATTACCAAAAAATACGTCTTTTCTAAATTAACAAGAAAAAGTCGCTTCAGCACCGCTTATAATGATGAATAGGTACTTCCACCCTCCTTTTATGTTTAAATTAATTATTCTTCCCATAAAGTAGACTGTGTTATAATTAATTTAAATTTGAATACTTTGTAAAGTTTAATGAAGTTTCGTTGGTAAGCTGTTTAGTGGTTCAGTTGATTTTATTCGAGGGGTACAAAAATTTTAAGCCTTTTTGTAGTTAAGATGTTTTTCAAATTATTTAAATCTTTTAGTTTCTTGCCCTACTTCTAAGCATGAGGTCTTACGTTTGATGTCCAGGTTGGGTTAAGTGTTTTTGGGTTTTTCTGTTTAACACTTTTTAAGAGTCTATACAAGCTCAGCGCTACCTCACTCTGTATCTCGCTCGCACACTATTGCTACCGGTCACGCGAGCAAGCGAGACAGGGCGGCAGGGAAAAGGCTCCAAGGCACTGATAGTTAAGGTAATTTCGTTTTACGGTGAAAATAATGGTCATTTAAAAAAAGTAAATAACATAAGACCTGCTTTATAGTTAGTTCAGTTAAAATGCAAAGTTTCATTATCTAATTTGAAGTATTTTTTAATACCAGCGGTTTATTGTTCGGTTTGGAGGTAAATTTGTTTTTTTTTTTCTATAGAGAAATTTTTATGGAATCGTGTTTTCGGCTAACATACTCGTAGTACTTAACATTAATCCTCAATTTGACCATATATTTATTTCAAAATTAATACTGCAGTATTTTCAACATAACGGAGGATCATGCTAAGCCATTTGAGGTAGTATAGGCCCTTAACAGTATTCTGGATTTGTGTGTCCAAATAATGACATTAGGTTCGCCCCCTATAAGTCAAAGTCAAAGTCAAATCATTTATTTCAAATAGGCACATAAAAGGCACTTTTGAACGTCAAAATTTACAACTAATTAATTGATTCTAGTTGCCCTTTCTAAAAGGTAGTTACGTATGTAGAAGAATGGGCAAGAAACTCCATACTTACTCTTTTAAAATGTTAACAATATTTTGTATACATTAATTGTTAATTATATGTGAAGACGATGCACTTACCTAGAATAAAATTACTATACCACAATAGGTAAAAATAATGAAAAGTGAAGCAATGAAGACAAACTAATTATGGGTTAGATACATGGTGCTCACAAACATTGTAAAATTAGATGATTTCCCTAAAATTTTAACATTTAATAACATAAGTCAGTGTGTGAGTTAAAGTATATTAATCACTAAAAAAAATAATGTCATAAAAATTATAAAGTATAATTGTAAGTAATAACATAAGAAACGCTGATGCGTAGTCCTTATATAGCCAGGTCTGAAAACTACGAGGTCGAAGATTTATCTCGTATTTATATAAAACAAAGTGAGAAAACTTGAATGCTCTGAAATCTGAGTAAGCGTGATGAGGACTAGTCGTTAATTATCTGTATGGGAATATGTCTTCGCCCTACAATTACAGGCTACAATTATTACTTTTATCTCATTCCTCCCTACAGCATCTTACATAGCTCTATCCCTTTCACTCCTTATACAGATTTTCTTGAAAATACTTTCTTATTTTGTAAGAAAACCAACTAATAATGGTAACGTGCCCGTATATCGTAGTAAATGTGTCACTGGAGATGTGTTATGTGTCGAGCCGTCGGCTAGTGTGAAAATGTTTTACCTACCCACATATTTATTTAGTTAATCTTAGTGTTACGTACCAGATTTTAATAGGTACTGGAACTAATTCAGATAGACTGATATAAAATATTTCTACTGTAGGTAGGTACCTATCCTATTGCGTAAGTACAAATAAATCTTACTAATGTTGCGCGCCATAATTAATGCCTGGTACATCGTTACATTAAGTACCACTAGCGCCATCTAGTATCGAGTGACAGAACTAGTAGAGTCAAGATGCTTCTAGAAAGTTCGATGCTAGAATTTTCTAGAACTATCGACATCTGGTCAGTCGGGGCCGGTATGTACTCGAATATTCTAGATGTTTATACAGTAAAAGGTTCTGGAACTATCTTAGGACTATATGAGGCTGGTATGGTCCTCGACCCGGGTCAGTCGAGAAACAAGCGATTAAGCGACAATTAAACTTCAAACGATACAAGCGATCTTCAAGTGCGACTTTAGAGTGATCAGTAGTGCAGTAATAATTAGTGTGTTTGAGTTGTTATCACTGTTGTTTAATTAAAGTGCCATCTTTTTGGTTATTAATTGGCAGTTTTTATTGTCACTAACCCCAAGCTCGTAACACACAACTTATAATTGTGAGAGTGAAGATGTATGTTTGTTACACTATTACGCAAAAACGGCTGAACGGATTTGGATAATATTAGTACGCTGATAGGTAATATGCTGAATTAAAACTTAGGATATTTTTTATCCGGGTCCAAGAACAGGTTTCCCCCCTGAGAGAATCCCCCTCAGTGGGGAAAACTGATCACAATTGTAAAAAAAAAAATCACTTTCAGGGGGGATCTTGGAATAAGTTTTTTTTTTCTTCAATTCTAGTTTTCCCCCCTAAGCGGGATTATCAGGGGTTAATTCTAGACTGTTTATTATAGATTCCACTTTTCGTCCTAAGGGCGAATTACAGGGGGGATTTCTGGAATAAGCCCATTAATCGTTGTAGGTACAGGAAACGGTCCTTATTTTTTTGAGAAATCTTGATTGACATTCACAAATTTTCAAAAAAAAAATACAGTCAGTAAAAAAATGGACCATTTTCATAAAAAAAAAAATGTTGATGCCAATTGATTCTGATTCTTATAAGTGTCAAAAAAACTATTGGACCAACTGAGGTTTGAGTACTAGAAAAGTCAGAAATCGCAAAAAACTTTTCTCATACGTTTCATAGCAAATGACACTCCCAAATTACTTTTTGCTTTTTTTACACTTACTGCCCCGTCTCAAAAATCTAAATCCAAATTGTAATTTTGTTATAAGTATCGTGTACAGGTATACGATACTTATAACAAAATAATAATTTAAAAAAAATCTGTCTGGCTGTCTGTTTGTTCCGGCTTATCTCCGAAACGGCTATGCAATAAGGAGTAACTTAGAATTTATTTTTTTGGAAAGAGCCACGCGGGTGAAGCCGCGTGCAGAAGCTTGTAACATAATAATTTTAGTTCAATCTCATTTACATACTCACTACTGCCTCTGCCTATACCACAAAAACATCTTTCTCATGTAAATAAAACCGTCTCGGTATCCTGAAGATTAATAGACTATAAGATATGGGAGATACATTATTTACATCTCTGACGCGGGAATATGCGACAGTCTATATGTAGAAGGAAAAGTCTGTGTTATGTGTGGTGGAAACAGGTTTTTGAATAAGGTTTAATTTTTTTTACAATATTCATTTCATTTTGCAATTAAGTTTTAAAATCGGTGGTTGGTTTGGTTCACTCACTTATCTGAATTAATTCAATAACGTTATTTTTTTCTTGATGGAAAATATTTTTCGTGGTCGCATTCATAACTTGTTATATCTTGTTGGTTATAACTACAAATCGGATAATCGGAAGCATATTTACATAAAGTAAATATGCTTCCGATTGCAATGCAGTTTCGATACAAAAGTGCATTTCATAATTGAAATGCACTTTTGTATCGAAAAATTCTCGCGATTCCGGGATCGACGAATTTAGAGTTCTGATTATAGAATCGAATGTATATTTACTTACGTTCAGGTGTCGGCTAATAATATGGAATGCGCTTTTGTATCTATCATAAAAATCTCACGATTTCTAAATTGATAAATTTTCTACTTTTTGACTATAGAATCGAATGTTAGCTTAAGGTGTAAAGTTAAATAATACATGTATCCGATTAGTTGTGCATTTCCGAATTTTCTGGAATCCTGGGATTTATATTAACAAAAAAATATATTTAAGAAGCTGCTTCTATTAATCTAGCCAAAAATTTACTTTAGGTAAATATGCATCCCAATATCCGAACTTTAGTTATAATACATTTTTCTTCCCTCATTAAACCTCTGGTTTCCTGATTTTCCCGACGAAAATCAAACGGAGTTCTGTTGATCGTCTGATAGTATTATTGTGTTTTCAAATAAGAAACTTTTAGCCAGGCGTGGTAAGGATTTGTGCGCAGTTTGTGACAATATGCTCGTTATACAAATACGTGTGATAACTGCCGTTAAATGTAATATACTATACTTCTTTGCCCAACCCTAGCGGTAATACAGGCTCAATTACGAAGCAAACATACCATTTTACCATAGAAATCTGTGCAAAGACCTATCCTAACACCATTCTAAAACCAGTACTAATCAAATCTACATAATAACTACACTCACCACTTATTCCTACACTTTAAAATAGCTATACAAGATACTAACATCATTTACCCTTTTAATTTACCAGCAAATACTAAGAAAATATGAACAAACGATTAAATGGAAAGGTTAGAACTTGCGACATTATTTGCATTATAACCTTTTAACTGTGCAATCGGCTTAGTGTCGAATGATACTCGATACTTAATGCCTTTTAAAACGATTGCGATTATATTCGAGAGATTTTGATAATACTGACTGTTTATAATTTGTTTTAGATAAGATTGCGCCGGATCTTGCAGATAGGAGAGAAAATAAACCTCCTGTAAATAGATTAGGTTGGTTATCATTAGAGATCAGATACTCAGGTGCATATGTAGATATACACCTGAGTATCTGATCTCTAAAGTAAATTTTTGCTGTGAAAGTATGGAAGTGGCTTCTTAAAATGTTGTAATTGTAATTTAAAAAAAAATAAAATCCCGGGATTTCAGGAACACTGGGAATGCATAACTGGTAGGGTGTATGGAAGAGACTTCTAAACAAAATTATGTAATTGTTTTTTTCTAATTTAAATCGTTTAAACGAAAATATTTCACTGGTCCAGAATCATAATTATACTGAATCCATGTTAACCGGTTACGCGTTGATGTCCTACCCTGTATTACTATATTCTAGAAATAAGTGGAACAATTCTCCATGCCGTCGCATTGAATTTTTCGTCCGGCCCCACATGGCACTGGATATCATCGTCGGTCATGACACCGGTTATCATAGTGTGCTGCTGGTTTGATCAAGACGTTGAAGCTGCTACTGACAACTTACCAATTACACTTTGCACGACCCGGAAATCGAATTCAAGAGCGCACGGTTACCAGTCGCTTACAGCCACAAGACATACCAAGCAGTTACAGCCTTTAATCCCTATACAATGTGTAACTCACATTATGAAATTATAGTTTGTTAAGAATCGATTTCTGTAATTTTTAATATAATTATGTAATTTTTTATGCCAAAAATAATGAAAACTACGCAAATTACACTCACATTTCCACAATACAGTCAAAACAAACCAAAATGGACGAAGTACCTACTAAGCTAGACCCTTATACGTGTGAGACTATGTGCGTGCGTAGATTTGTAGTGTGACCCCAATTTTCTCCTACAATCAAGGTAACTAATTTAATTAATAAACAATGTTTCATACATAATAATAAAAATTCAGTCTATGTATTATGATTATAACATAATATTCTAATTGGGGTATTCGGTGGCGTGCGTTAATTCTAGCACATGTTGTATACCATCATGAGAACTATCAAAAATTCAAGATGATGATCCATACATATCATATGACTTATATTTAATGGCGAAATCAATTAGTTCACTCGAGATTGTACGATGGTCTCATCTGTAAGATAGTCTCAAGCAGTCAATGGTGGCATTGTTCTTAGTTTTCTCTCACGAGCCCGTTTTGTATGCCGTAAGGTAACTGTTGCACTTGAGAATTAATTGAAGCCCATCATGTTTCAAGTCTTAGGGGGGAACAGAATCTAAGCGTCAATAAAATTTTGAAGATTCATTGCGACGATGAAGTTTCTCAATCGATATCGATGAAACATAACATAAAGAAAGAAAGGACTAAAATACATTTACTTAGCACGGACTTAAAGGCAGACAATATAATACACACCAGATAAAAAAAAATCTAATACAGAGTGTAACGGGCGATGTAAAAAATTTGCAGGATAGTGTGCCTCGTGGCTGCGCTCAAAAGGCAAAATAGCACCCCGCCTGGTACCCAAACGGATAGGCAGAATTGTTGTTTTGTATGTATAATGACAGATGGCCGATGGGGCCGAAAGGTTCTGGAGTGGCAACCGTGTACCGGAAGACTTGGCGTTAGAAGGCCTCCCACACGGTGAACCGATGACCTTGTAAAGGCCGCAGGAATCCGCTGGATGCGGGACGCCGAAACCGGTCGATGTGGCGGTTCTTGGGGGAGATCTATGCCCAGCAGTGGACGTCTTTAGGCTGAAATGATGATGTATAATGGGCTGGTGTATTGATCATTCGATCCGTAGGGGTCCTCAAGAATGGTGTTACTGGAGATCTTACGGAGAAGTACCTTGCAGGCTTGTTGAAATTTCGCCAGTTATGTTTCAAGTCCCATGTAATATGGGGCGAGCCTATTGCCATGGACTGGGCACAAATTTCAAGCTCCGAATTGCTACTGAGGAATACCTAAAGGCAAAACCAAATGACTCAATGCCCTAACTTGGGATGGAACCCAAGACCCACTCAGGAAACACTAGACTAACGAGGTAGTAGTCAAAGAGTTTGAATACTTTCAGCAACTGGCCCAATGGTAACTGCCCCGACTTACGAGGTGTAAAGTCGTGGGTTCGAATTCAAGCAGGCACTTTACTTCGTGTAATTAATTTTATCACCACTTCTCTCAAAACGGTGAAGGAAAACATCGTGAGGAAACCGGCAAGTCCTAGATCAAAAAACTCGAAAACATGTGACATCTACCAACCCGCACAAGGCCCGCGTGGTAGATTTAAACCCACTCCCATTTGAAGAGAAGAGGCTTGTGTCCCCGCAGTGGGAACATTAAATGATAAATGATTTTATTTCTGTAAGTAGATTTGTACAAAAATTTTAACACGTCAATCATATTTTAAAACTAGATGAGATTGGCGTTTTGGATATGACCACTCTGAGAAGAAAGGCCGAAACAAACTCAGAGGTCACAGTCTCTTTTAAAGTCAAAATCTTGGTCAAATCATGTGAAGACCATGTAGATTGGTGCCCGAAATGGTCTTTTGAGGAAGGAACCACACAGATTGACTTATCTAATCAGTGAACGCATTTGTCAGTAATCATGCTCAACTCAGAACGCGCTCAACGATTCGACGAACAATACCAAAGAAAGGACATTTGGGTGGGCTGCTTTAAAGGCTGATTATAATACAGCAACTGCTTATAATTCCTGACTCGGTACGGCACTCTGATATGCTAGGCCAGAAAATCTGGCCTACAAGACACATTTTACGTGTCGCCTTAATCACACAATTGTCTAGAAGTAGCACTAAAACAAAATGTAATTCCTACATAAAATAGTAGATAGAAACAAACGTATTCGTAACATTAACGAGTAACGGGTCGTTCTTAGATTTCCCAGCTGACTAGAACGCGCCACCTTTTTACTTTGAACTCCTTGCGTTACTGCCAGCCTGGTAGCTTTACCTGCATTTTTAAAGTTAAAAAAGAGTATCTAGTTTAAAAAGTAAGTGCAAGATTTCCCTGCTATGCTGCCAGTATCTCTTTTTTCGACTTTGGATGATCGCCTAGCATTTTTTGTGGCCCTGGTACATTTCACCATTTTCAGTCATCAGAGAGCTCAACAAAGGATTGAAAAATTTGTCTGGGTCGCTGATAATATTAACTTAATGATTACATTTTTACCTACATACATAAATAAGGTTTGAGTTGGATCCTTGAGTCCGTCATCCCGGAATCTAGATTTTCACATCATTAACATTCAGCCGAAAGACGTCCATTGGGACATAGATTGTCTCACCCAAGATTCACCTCAATGACCGGTACTGTGCTTCCCGCATCCAGAAAATTCCTGCAGACTTCCCCAGGTTATCAGACCACCTAATGGTGTCTAGAGATTTGTGGCTGGTGAAGGGAAAGAAATACGGGTGGACGACCTACCGAAGATCGCAGGGATAACCTAGTTGAGACTCGCACAGACCAGGGAAGCATGGCATAAAAGGGAGGAGGCGTATACTCCGCAGAGGGTGGAACTGGGCTGCCGATAATGATGATGAATGGAAATACATATATAGGCTCGTCACTAACAGGAACATAGTGAAATGAGGGTGTTCCATACACCAGGGAATACAATCATGATATTAATGCAACGCAATACATTAACATCCGACTATTTCGGAAAAGCGAAATGTACAGACAAAACATTAACAGACAGCTATGAGATTTCCCGAAGGAGTGTACAATGTCTCACGGAAAAGAAACATTGTTTTTTTTTTTTTTTTTGATAATTCTTGGATGAAATTGCTGTTTTATTCCGCTTGTGAGTCTTTCATAGTTTTGGTTTAATTTTAAGTGGACGTGGTCACTTAAATCTGTAATGTTTGGTCGTAAAACTGGGTATATTTTTGGAATATTTTTGATGTAAGTCAACACTATACAATGTGTAACTGAATTAATGCACAATATACATATTCAGAAACGTTTACTGAATCGATTTCTGTCATCTCAATATATAAAACTGGGTTTTTCTGCTCGGTTTGGGTGGTGGTAGGACTTGCCCTAAGTCCGCCTGGCTAGCTACCTCCGTCATATCTAAGTCTGTCGCCATAACAACAATGTTAACAGCACTTGTTGGGTTTCGGTAGTTAAAGGTGAGATAGCCAGTTCCTCTGTGGTTGAGATTTCGGTTCAAGCTCGCTTCCACCTTTGGCCTTATCCTCACTTACCATCATCGCATGAGATGAGAGGAAAGCTTACCTGTTTTGGATAAAAAAAAGAAACTGTAATTTAATTACATAATACAAAGTCTTGCCTTTTTAGGGTTCCATACCAAAATGGTAAAAAGAAACCCTTATGGTGTGACTCAGCCGTCCGTCTGTCACAGCAGGATATCTGAAGAACTACTAATACTATCAACTTGAAATTTGAAATAATAGTTTTAGATGACGTTTGCCCGACTATTTTGCAAATAAGTATTATTTTTTTTTGCGGCAGGGACTGAATGCGGATCTTAAAAAATGGAAGTGGGGACTAGGGCAGGTTGGGTATCATATTATGAAAGAGCGCTATTTGCACATTCTCGAACATTTTTATTTTTTTTCTGTGATAGAAGTTTATGTAAAGATTACAGGAAAAATAACACGATGTCTTTATGTAGCACACTTTTTCTAATATTGCAGTTTTTGGTCAGCGCCATCTCTTGACCGATAGTGGAACATTTTTTTATTTTTTATTTTTGATGGTACGGCACCCTCGATTGATCGGTTTTTCATAAGAGATAGGCAGAAGTCAACGGCAGAATAACTGATAAGAAACTTACTAGGCTTTCAGAAACCAGAGGTGGTTGGATATTACGTAACTTTAGCCTAAAAACCTATTCAGTTTAAAAACCTCTAGCTGCCGCGTTTTGGAAAAACCTCGCGCCGACGAATTCCGTTCCATTTCCCAAGGGAAATCTCTTTCCGCTTTTTAATTTGGATATTTTTGCTCACTAATGATGGTTTCTGCAGTAAATATAGTAGATTTTTGTAGTCGAAAAAAGTGTAGATCTAAGCAGTTTCTGTAAACACTATTTATTTTGAGGATTTAAGTAAAGAGTGTAATTAAGTAAAGGTGATGGGCAAATTATGATACGTTATAAATAAGTAAACAAATCTTAAATACAATATACAATCGAACACTAAAATAACTAAAATATTATGTACAAGTATATAAAGAAAAGAAAAAAAAAAAGAAAGGGAAGAGCTCACTGGGCATAAAAAATTCTTCCGCGTCGCTGTCACTGGGTAAAGTGCCCAAAAGGCTGGCAGCGTTGCCACATTGGACGGCAATGCTGATTCTTTGACCTAAAAATTGGCCAGCCCTCTGGTCACGTGAAGAGTCCACCAACCACTTGTCGATGTCTTGGTGATGATCACTAATTCATGTAACTAAGAGTGGTAATGATTTTTTTTTTCCTGAAATAATTGATTTTGTTTAAAGGTGTACTAAGTACTACCACTGCCAACCTCTTCGACGATTACCAGCGTGATATTTTGTTGTTAATAACTTTGGCGTCAAAGCAAATTAAAGAAAACTATAATTTTGATTGCCATATGTTATTGAAAGGATGGCTTTAGAATGAAATATAAATAAACTACCCTTTGTGAATTAACACGTAATACGAAAATAATTTGGTATCGAATGTCTATCCGACGTTTTATATTCTAACATTCGCTTGGAATCAGATATCAAAAACTGAGGGAAAAGTAATAAACTTCAAAGTTTATTGTGTGGGCGGCAAACAAATTCGATTTACATTAAGTGTTAACGCTAATATAAGTTTAGTTATTGGGAAATAATTATCGACAACTTTTTTTTCACTATTTTTGGTCTTTGTAGAAATCTAGAAATTGGACACCTTCATAACTAGTGAGTCTGTAAGGCCTCTGCCTCGAATCTCGCGGCGGCGGCGGCGGCGCGGTAGCGGCGCGGGCAACGCAGACCCGTTCTCAAAACCAGCGGGCAGATCGCACGGCACTATAGCGGCGTAGTGTTGTGTTTGTGGTTGTGTCGTCGAGATATTTGTTTTTATTCGCGAATGAAATGATTCAAATTTATTCCTAACGTCACAAAAATAAATTGCACAACACTGCAATGCAGACGCGCGGGCGGTCACCGCTTGACTGAAGTGCACCGCTCGTTGCCCGCGCCCGCGCCGCTGTTTTCGAGAGCCGGTCCATTTGATTTTACGCATTAGATCCTGCCGCTCCCGCGCCGCCGCCGCCGCCGCCGCCGCGCCGATGCTCGCAAGATTCGAGGCAGAGGCCTAAAACGATTATCTACAGGTAGTCAGAAAGAAGCCTGAAAGTCTGAAAACCAGTCTGCCTAAGGTGTAAAATACCGGTTGATCCGGTTAGGCTGGAAGTCGACACGAGCATTCATCACCATGGTTGCTGACTATACAGCATGTAACAAAAACCCTGTCCGATCCTTAAGAGTATTATTCGGCATCGTACTGCGTACACTATTACGTAACCATTTAATAGATTTGAAATTATTATTTTTCCCCAGTGAATATAATTAAATAAAAATTAAAAATAAAAACTGATCAGAGGCAACACTGATTGCTCGAAAAAGTTCACAAGTTCACTACCTACAGTTTTTTGTCGCCGCCGAGCGAGGCGGTTTGTATGATTTTTTGTCATGAATCTGCTTTGTCGCGTGCCGCCAAACTTATAACGAAAGAAACCTACGCTACGCCTACGCGTAGGTATCAGCTGATATTGTTTTGTAGGCATAGTGATCCGGATTTCTGACCTAATTCTGTTTATCAAGAAACGAAAAAAGAAAGTTCTTTAAACCGAAGAAACAATTTATTGAATTTAATGTAGCCTACAATATAATACAATTTGTTTTTAAATGTGATGTGCTTTTGGCAATGTACTTACCGACCAGGTAATCAGTTCGCTTGTTGTTGTTGCATACTTCGGCGATCGTGCTCCACATGTCCACCTCCAACACTAATACACATTCGTCACCTTTTCACTAAATTTGCTTTTACACACGGTTATGCAGGCGATGGAACGCACGCTCCGATGGTATTGTCACACCTGGCATATTAGCGAAGCGCACTTCATAAGTTCTACGAGCAGCTGCATAATTACAGTCGGCCTTGCACATCAACATATTAAACGAAACGATAGCGGCACGTGATACGTACAGACGTCCGATCAAAAGCTATCTCCACGGGAGACTGGCCATTGGCCAACAAGTAGCGCGCCGGTAGGCAACCAGTCGGCGACATCAAAGAGTCGGCGTCTAGTTGAAAAAGTGCCTACAATGCGGTAGTGTAGGGCGGTGTTCTTTGAAATAAAAATAGGTAAAAATAAAAAGATTTTGCCGGCGGGTGGAGTGTTGTCAACTTATGAAAATTTGCCATATTCAGTGTTAAATTTCGCATGGATTATAAAAATAAAAAATCAATAACTTTTGTTTTTTATGAGTTATATTTTTATAACCATTTTTTCTAGTACATATGTTGAACCAGGAATACGCCTTTATTGGATCGGACAGGGTTTTTGTAACATATTGTATACGCATTAACTTTGTCACTCCTGTGAGTCAATGTTTCCTTACAATGTTTTCCTTATTTGAAGATTTCAGTTGCTAAGTTTTAAACCCTATTTTTATACCTAGGCTATAAACCCATTAAATATTTTCCCCCATACAATATCTTAAGCACCATACATTATCACCCGTACATTTTACCCCATACATTTTATCGAACGCTACATTTTAAGTATCATAAATTCCTAGATGCGACGTTGTAGTATATGTTAAACATTTTTGAAATGTTTTAACATATTTCATAGATATTATGCTTGAGTCTTGGAAATGGCATTTGATAAGAACAGGCATACATTTTTATTTGAAGCTTGCTATCTTATTTAGGTCATATATTTTGTTTAGAATGGGTAGTAACGTTGTAATCTTGTTTCTTTTTGGCTAGATTTTAGGTCTAAGATTATGAATTTTATCCACCTTGCTGTTTCGAATATAACGTAGTGGCTTATTGGTTACGTAACCTATAATTGAACAGTAGTTTGCTGATTCACAGGTGCCTTTAGGTTTTTTTTTTAAAGTATCTAATTGGATTCGGACCTCCGTTTTAGGCTTCGGCCTCTAGGTCTTTTGCCCTCTATCTTTCCTGTTACTGTGGCGCCATCTAAAACGCCACATGCGAACTACGCATCAAAAACCTGGCGTCACAAATCCTGTATTGCGCAATTAGAGTTTACCGCGCGACTAACATATAAACAAAATCCCGACATCAACCGTCGGGTAATTGCCCACCAGACACGACACCCTTCTGGTCAGAGGATCCTCCCTTCTATAGAGTATGAGTGAACTTTACACCCTGTTTGTTCCTCATACCTCTACATTACCATTAGACGTTCCATGTTGTTGTTACCTCTGCGGGCAATGTGGTTCTGACATATGCAGTGAACAATTGTAGTGGACAATGCTCATTCCTCTGTGAATGAAAAGAGACTTTTGCAATGGAATAACTACAAATTTAAACTTTTCCGAATTCGTGATGAAAGAGCCTTCGTTCATTAATATTGATACACAATTCTTTAGCGCAGTTCCCATCCCTTCCACCCGGAACCTTTCAACACAACAAATTGCTTTCTTCTCTTAAAACCGCCATTTAAAGACGCTACAACAAAATAATCCGGTACACTTTATAAAGTCCTCAGGTACAGTTATGATTGTTCAATTTTCTACGAAGCATCCCGAGGGATTTACCGTCTAGCACTCAAATACATTAAGTTTATCTCGTGATTTTCCCACTTTTTCTTCAAAAGGTTGGAGACGTTCACAGAACACGGAATCGTCGGCCGGCAATGTCTCAAAACGGCAGTATTAATAAAATTCATACATACATTCATACACAGATCAACACGCCTTCTTCTCTAAGGGGTAGGCAGAAACTAGAGCATGCCACCTGCAACGATCCTACATACTCCATTTACTTTGTTCATAAATCTGGTCATACAGGCATTTGTTCCGAGAAATACGCAACTGTCCTTTCTGAAGAATATCACCAAAAATGTCACTATAATTATTTCCTTCCAGGGCTTTTCCACTTACATCGCCTATACTCCATTTACTTATAGTGTGGCGGGTTCAACAACGCCACATGCGAACTACGCATCACAGACCTGACGTCACAAATCCTGCATCGCGCTATCAGAGTTTACCGCGCGACTAGCATATATACAACATCCCGACATCAACCGTTGGGCAGTTGCCCACCAGACACAACACCCGTTTGGTCGGAGGATTCTCCCTTTACTATAGAGTATGAGTGAACTTTACACCCTGTTCCTCATACCTCTGAAATAGCATTAGACAAATAACGGCTAAATAACGACAGTTATTGTGTAATATTGTTGAAATTACTGCACTTTAGAGTTATTTTTTTAATGTAAATAGTAAATAGATAGATAGATAGAATACTCTTTATTATGCCATAAAAAATACAGATATAAATGTAGAACTGTTACATAGGGTGTCACAATGGGCGGTCTTATCGCTAAAAGCGATCTTTTACAGACAACCTTTTGAGTTTAGATTATTATATTAATTATATAGATTACAGTGCTTTGTATTTATCGTGAAATAACGGAGTTTATTAAACGTGTACATCGAAATAACGAAAGGGTGAGAACAGTTATTTGTCTAATGTTATAATAAATGGAGTATAATTTACTCCGTATAACACTAGCTGTCTGCCAATGAAAGTCCCGTCAAAATCGGTGCACCCGTTTTGGAGATTAGCCGGAACAAGTAGACAGATAAAATTAAAAATTGCCAGCGAGAACGAGACGGAAGAATATTCCACATTTTATTTAGTTTTCGCCTATTCTACTGTATTGTGTTCGATTCTTTATATTCCTATAATAATTGTAGAATGTTAGTACCTAATATAGTTGAGTTTATTTCTTTAAAACATTGGAATTTTTGCTTATGTATTGATAGCATCTTTTTGGTTCTGCTACACTTTGGTTGACAACAGATCCAGTAAACGTAAGACTTTTATTTTTAAGTTATAAATTATTTTTTACTTTATTGATAAGTAACTTAGTTAAAACCGGCTTCGCATCGGCTTCTCTTTTACAAAAATTGACACCTCGCTGCTAGTGTTGTCAATGCCGCGTCTAACACCGGCCGCTGAGGCGACTCCGTGCTCTGTGGAGACGTTTTAAAATGTGGTATTCTTACTCTTCTTAGGTTAATTTTTGTGTGGCTTTTAAGTGATGGGCTTTTGTCGCTTGAAGGTTGGATTACAATTTTTGTTTGAGGTTTTGGATATGTAAGAGTGAAATTTAAAACAGACATAGGTATTGTGTTTTTTTGAATTCCTTATTTATATGTCATTGTATGACTGCACCGGTCGATGTCATCACGCAAAAGTCGGCTGTCGGGGCTGGAGCTCTGTCTCGCATAGGGTCTCAGCATTATGCTGAGTGCTAGCTGTTTTGCGTGGATGTGACGCATTTTTTCTCCCAACTTGTTCTTTTTATTGTCTATGTTCTTACTTTGCGTCATGTTTACCGTAAATAAACTTACGAGAAGTGTTACCACCGACATGTGGTCAACTGTACTATAATTTTTACATAACCATAGAAATTGTCTATGAATTGAAACAAAATCGGGATTCAGGAGTTCTTGAATATTAAGCGCACAAACGCACAGACAGCCAGATAGTCATGCATTTTAGAAACAAAAGGAAGATGCAATTCAATAAATCATCTTCTTAGAATCAGCCATTTACAACCTTTTATTCCTCTGAGGTAATTTAAAGACTATAATATTTCAATCCTCCATTTTGCCAACAATATGGCGCCCGTGCTTTTCACAGTAATAATTCATACCAAGGTTTTTCACCCGACACGATCATTTCCTAAATTCCTCTTTTTGTCACTTTCCGAATTAAAATTGTAGCTAGTCGCTTCCCGTTGTCGTAAAAAGAATTAGGTTATGTTTTTTTATATGGAAAATTGAATATTTCTCGTCTTATCACGAATTGGGAGTTGTAAAAGGGTGGTATGGATTTATGGTATAATTTTATGGTGCCTATAGGCTTCTGAGGCTTATTATGGTAGGTTTTGTAATGCATACTAATATTTTCTTCATTATTGCGGCACGAAGCATGAAAGCCGTTGCTCCTAGCTGTCATTTGCAGATTTTTGACAGTGATTGATTGATTTTGATTTTGAAATTTCTTTATTTTAACATAAACAAAACAGGTAAATGACAATCAGATCTTATTTTAAAAGCATTAAACTTTATGATTGGGTGTTTTGTGCAGACTATGGCGCCTAAATAAAACATTTACGTATCCTATATAAAATATGTAATGTATAAAACTTCTATGTACAATAAAGTATATATAAATAAATAAATAAATAAATAACTTGTTATGAATCAGGGGTATCATTATTACTTACGTTAAATAAATATTGTTCTGTACAGCGCTATGATTAGACACAAATGCACTTTATAACACACGTTAAACTGGTATTTTATAAAAGATTGTAACAAATAACATTGACAAAATTAATTTTTACTTTGACAGAATTAAATTATCTAAAATGCAAATGAACTTCGTGTACTGAGTGTCATTCTTTGTAAATCTACCTACATTCAAAGCAAACAAAGTCCGGTCATCGAGTCGTATCGCTTTTGTTAGTCGTGCAGCAGCAAGTGTTCGATTCCCAGCGGGAGCAAAGAATTCTGCTCGGTTTGGTTGGTGGTAGTGCTTGTTCTAAGTCCGCCTAGCTAGCTACCACCATCTTATCTAAGTCTGCCGCCAAAACAACAATGTTAATAGCATTTGTTGTGTTTCGGCAGTTAGAGGTAAGATAGCCAGTTCCTCTGTGGTTGAGGATTCCGGATGAAGCTCGCTTCCATCTTCGGCTTTATCATCACTTACCATCAGCCGAGATGAAAGCCAAGAGCTTCCCCGTTGTAAGTAAAAAAAAAAAAATTGTATTTGACGGTATCGATGATATGTGTCGATATATTTTAAGTTTGTAGATTTTTTGTTTGTGATCGGGTTCGGCCTATAGTAGAAATAAATGGGTTATTTTTTTATCAGAAATACTGCTATCATTACTGGAAAAAATCCTAATGCGGTAGCGTGGACCTTAATTAAACTGTTTTAAATAACTATCTTAAATAACCTAAAACATACAATATAATTTTTGTGAATTCATTCAGGGAGCAGGAAAATAAATCGATCCTGTCAGCCGTGTCATTCAGTGCGTGCAAGGCGCGCGTCAGTGGCGCTTTGCTGAGCAAGTTGGTTCCGCTCCACGATACGTAATTGTCAGGCACATTCAGACTGATCTCCATCAAAACACCGGAATTATAGGTCTTACCACGTAAAAGTTCGAATACATATGTGGATATGATGTTTTGACAGTCATTGCGGATGGTCATATCATATATCATGTAGCTATTCTCTGTCTATGGTGTAGTCCAGAAACTGATTGTGAAGGCAGATGGGCAGACACTCCATGTGCAATACTGGCATTCAGTTGCATCCACTTATAGACTGGAAGCGATCCCAACATTTATGTAGTTTTGAAAAGCCTAGACAGATGATGATATTGCATTAGGAGCTTAGTACATGAAGAAAAAAGAATGTAGTAGTTTGCGCTTGGGAATGAAAGAATAGAAATTAAAACATGGTACCATAACGGTCTTAATAACAGGGTTATGATCTACATGTCTCGCCATGAACTGGCATACAAATATTTTAAAGAAAACATGTCATAATAATGCATCTAGCATCAATAATCAGTGTGATTAAACATTCATTATAACTACTATTACAAAATTGTAATTAAAAAGAAAATGTCTGTAAACAGTTTTAAATTTAAGCAGTATCTAATTAAATATAAGTATATCAGTAACAATATTTACCACAAAATTTTTATTGCAAATAATTCTTTTACTCTATAAAAACCTATGAGCCATTTATATAATTTAGATAAAATAACAGAAAAAAAAGGAAATAGCAGCAATGTTTTTTGTTGACGAAAAACCTAAAATGTCCACTGAAAAGTAGGCTTTGACCCTCAGTTTCATTTAGCCTTTTATTGTAATATAACCCTATCACAGCTTAGTGGCCCTAATTTTATTCAACCGAAAATATTTTTACTGAAAAACCCCAGCATTTAATCCTTATAGGGACAAATTAAATTGTCGACTCAGTAACACCAAACACAAAAATCTAATTACACTTTTACCCCAGCCGAGTTTCGGCGAACTCTATATAAAAAATATTTCCCTAAAAAGGCCGTGGGGGTAAAACTCTCCATTACCCAGGTAAAATGGCAATATATTCCGTGCAAAACAAACATGCCTATGCAAATTTGTAGGCTACACATTGAACGTATGTCATTCATCACGGACGAAGGGGGTTGGGGGACTAACGGGAAAAAATGGGGATAAGATGAATTTTTGGCGAAATTTTTCCCAAAAAGATTTGGTAGAAAACGACGTTTTGAGTAATGGTTCTGTAGTTTAAAGTGAGTTTCGTATATTAAGTGCTAGCTTTTATGTATTTTTTAGTTTTTATTTGCTTGCTTGTTCTACCATAAAAAAAAAATACTGATTTGTCCTCATGTAGTCTCAAACGCGATGCTTGAAAAGGTCTCGGATGAGATTTCCAGATGTCGTAAATTGCTATTTAAACGTAATTTCTACCAATTTTCTTATATAAGCCAAAAATATCAATCAAATGATCACTCAAATATACTTCCAAGTATGGCAGCTAAGAAAATTTCTCCTCTCGACGTCTCCACAATGTAATACATTTACGGCATGTATGATTTCCAGCTTCCAGCCAACCTAAGCTTTTTATTAACACGTTTAAACCTGCGTAACCCTAAAATTTCGCGCCAAAAACCTCACGCGTCACACAAAGCCGGTGAGATAGGGTTATTTTTATTACCGCGAATAAAAAGAAAATGGCGGTTATACGTTATTTTACAACTTTATTGTCCCTGAGGATGTATTAAGAAAATTACATGGCTCGAAGTGAAAGGGATAATTTCTTTCAATTTTGCGTATCGGATTGGTGTTTTGGGAGGTGTAATGCAGAGTTCAAGGTTAAGAGCTAAAGTAAACAAATAGGTACAGTCAACAAAAGAAATAAGTGTACAGTAAGCATACGTATACAGGGATATTGGTAAAATACATTTACGTCACACCTGGCCATAATGTGAGTTTTACCGCACGCTACGCGTACAGTAAAACTCGCATTGTGGCCAGGTGAAGACGTAAAATTGAGTACTCACCAAGGGCAGTAAAATAAAGAAAGCCCGAAATCGCAGGTATTTGTGACCCGAGCCGCAGGCGAGGGTTGTAAATATGCGATAGAGGATCTACTAGTAATGTACTATTACAAACTCGCAGGACTGTATAACTAACATCATACACAACTTTTGTTCTATGACTCTTTACATAACATAATACATTTACCAAAAACAAACCTTAAAGATTTCGTTGTTCTATCTAATATATTTCAATTCTGTATTTTGTTGTACCTACCTACGCTTCCCGTGCACTGTCGCCCCTGCCTTTTGCACTAGACTCGGCAGTTTGTTTTGCTACGCATAGAGTTCGTAACATCTAGAGCGTTGAATTTAAATATTTTTATTTTGTATGAAAATATTATAAATAAAAATCTGACGAATTTGTCGGAGAAACCGTAGGTCTCTCTCATTATCATCAGCCATATTTTAAACTACTGTGGGCGTACTGCGGCTAGTGTTTGTTAGTGCGCAATAGAAAAACCGTTATTAGAATCAAAAGTAATTTACTCAACCTAGGCTGATAATTAGCACTTCAAAATTACATAAGACAGTCCCCCAAAACGCCCGCCCTTCACCACTTCCTAGTGCTTTAGCTGGGAAGAAGAAGTAGCGGAACAAACTCCCCAGCAGCACATCTGTCTGTTCAGTTAGAAGAACTTGATTCCTTACAGTAATGGGTATGCAAAGTAATTAATGTAGGTACACGACACAACTATACCGAGCGCGCAACAATTTCTAGACTTCTTCACTGCTTGACCGCCACCGATGAACTCCACTTGTCGAATGTGCGGCGATCACTTGCCGCCGGTCGAGCGTTATGTTGTAGACTCTTTCATGCGCCGCTAGGTACCGCTAGCGTCGCGATTAGTCAAGAACCGATGGCGCGAACTCCACCAACTCCATCGAACGCCAACAGATGGCGCTGGCGTACCGGATACAACTCGTCTCCGACAAAGTAAAACAATGAACAACAAACAACAATGAATATTAAAAGCGTAATAGAAAAATGCTATTTATTTACGTAATTCCTTTGTTGACTATAGTTGTTTGGAAATCGTTTCCAAGTCTATTCATAGTCACAGATAGGCATCCCCGATAAATACTAACTGAGACTCCCTTAAATATCATTAAGGGAGCTTATAAATTGATTTAATAATAGCTTAGTATAAAATTAGCTCAAGAACACTGAAGTTATTTTTGAATTTACCACGGCTGGTTCTATTTTTATCGAGGAGCTCATGGCTAAGTAATATCATTTGTACGGGTCGATCTATCAGGCAAGGTAAGCTACGCTTGCCAAGATTGGTCCGTGGATGGCTGACCATCTTTATATGACGATCCGTGTCCGGAAAACACGTTAAGCCGTTGGTCTCGGCTGTCACTTGTGGATCTTTGACAGTCATTACGGGTCGTCAGAAGCACGAAAGTCTGTTAACCAGTATTACCAAGCGGTATCGTATTACCCAGTTATTGGGTTGTGGAGGTCAGGTAGGCAGTCGGTCCATGTAAAATACTGGTATTCAGCTGCATCGGGTTAGACTGGAAGCTGACCCCAAAATAGTTGGGACAAGGCTAGGCAGATTGATTTGATTAGTTCTTTTTGTATCGTCCCCATTTCCTACCGTGGGTGTTGTAAAAGGCGACTAAGGGACTTACTAGAGAATGGGCAGCAGCGTTCTCTATGCATTTTTAACACTACTGCGATCGCCAACCCGCCTGCCAAGCGTGGCGATTATGGCAATTCCCCCCTTTTGGGGGAATCCTATGTCCAGCAGTGGACGTCTTTCGGCTGAAATGATGATGATGATTATCGTCTTATATTCCAGTTTGTTCTTTTTAGGGTTCCGTATGTCCGAATGAAAAAACAGAACACTTATAGGATCACTCGTGTCTCTATCTGTCTGATATATCGCCGCCTTAGAGTGAAAACCTCGTATATGCGAAAAAGGCAACTTTACAGGAGGAAGAAAAAACTGCGCCTTGTAAAATGTTATTACCACAGCTTCTTCAAATAACTGTCTTTTGGTGTGCAATATTCAAACTCGTCATAGATGGTGTTACAGGTTGCAAAACTTTTTTTGAGTGAAACTAGGACGTGCGTTGCGAGATTTTATTTCCGAAAATGTAATAAAATAAAAATTAACAAAATTGCATTCCCGAGGTTTTCACTCTTAGGCGACGATATGACAAATTAATTTTGAATATTTTTTCTGTCTGTTTGTTCCGGCTAATCTCCGAAAGGCGGGACCGATGTTGACCGATTTTGATAAGGAGTAATTTAGGCTACTACTACTTTATTATAGTTTTTTTATTTTATTATATTTACTTTTATTTTAGAAAAAGCGTCGCGGGCGAGGCCGCGGGTAGCAGCAAGTAAATATTAAATAAGTATACAAATAATATTACAATACCTCAGAATTTACGTCCCAAAAACGCTATAAACAGGCCCAAATCTTCGTTAATTAACCCATACGTTTTTAAATTGGCTAATAAACACTCGCGAATATTCGCAACATCGAATTATTCTTATTTATACGCGTTAAGAGGATCCCGCGGTTGTAATGGGGAGCATTTGTTAGAGGCAGAGGTATTGTGGCAGGATGAGTTACATATTGTCTTTGTACCATTTTGTAATAGGGTTGAATTTGGGGGTTAAATTCAAAAGGTGGCCTAAAAATCTATAGCAATAATATAGTTTAATCAATACATATATCTTCTTTTTTCGTGTGATTAGTGACTGACCTGTACCCTAAAGGCTTATACAAACAGGCGCGACTCCTCACGCGAATCGCGCGCGACTGAGAGCCACCGCTCGTCGCGCGACACGCGGTGCCTTTTTGTTGCATCGCGTGTCGCGGCTGTTTGTAGGAGCCTTAATTGTGATTTTCAAGCCGCATTTTTTAAATTTATTTTTTACTATGGGTTTGCTCTTGACTTTAGTCTAGGTCTGGGTGACAGAGACAAAGTCTACGATGGAGTGAGCTTACCCAGACGAAGCCCGTTCACTCTCACTTTGAATAGATTAGGGTTGTATGCGTTCGGAAACACAGACGCAGGCAGAGTTCCACAACAGAATAGCCTCTGAATAACGAAGAAAAACGTTGCAAGGTTTTGCTCGGTGTAGCGCATTAATATTTGATCCAGAGCGCAAAGTGTAGCAGTAGGTAGTCGTGGTAATCCACTAGAATCTTTACGTAGTTGTTTTTCGCTTCGAACATTACTATCACTTAGGGCCGGTTGTTTCAAACGTTTGGTTAACGTAACATACGTAACATAATGATGTTTAACGTTCGTTAAATACAAAGCGTTGTTTCACTGCATAAAAAACCGATCGTCAAACTTCAAATGTAGAAGAATAAAATGACGTTAACCCGTAGGTTACTGTAATCGTTATTTTTTAACGAACGTTAAGGGCATAATTTTGTGATACAACGCTTTTTTTGGTTTAACAATAGTTAGCGCCATTTATGACGTATACGCATGATGCGTCAAGTGGACGTGAAACAACCCGCCTTTAGAACTTAAAAAATTACCTACTATCAAAAGTATTAAGACTGCATCGAGCGCACAGTGGCGCCCTCATCGTTATTTCGGTGATTTCTTTTATTTTAGAATGAAAATGCAGAAAATAAGCTCGTCAAGTTGTGCTTCACAAAACTATACGTTATTATTACTACAAACAGTAGTTTTAAGTAATCATTAAAACGGAAAATAGTGGCCACTAAGCTCCGTTTTAATGATTACAATAAAACATAACAATTTAAAACTACTGTTTGTAGTAATAATAACGTATAGTCTTGCGAAGCACAATTTGACGAGCTTATTTTCTGCGTTTTCATTCTAAAATAAAAGAAATCACCGAAATAACGATGAGGGCGCCACTGTGCACTCGGTAGCCTCTTAAGAGTATCTTTATCGTACTTTAGCGATAAGAATACTACTCGTATTAGGAACATCTAAAAGTAAAGCGCCGTCAAAATATCAAAATCAAAACATCTATTCGTTCGAAGTCAACCAAAATCGGCAAAGTGCAGTCTCACGAAAACAACTTGTAAGCATATAAAAAGGTATTTTAGCCCGGTTACGTGTAAACTACTGCCTCATATTCCACAAACTGCCATATTGCTGCAACTCCGCAGCATAGGATGCGGCAAAATGTCTCATATCACGCTATAACTATAAAAAATAACTGCTCAAGATAGAAGACATGGTTTTAGCTGTTCACATCAAATGATATTGGAAAATACACTTAAGTGCAGCAGCATGTTTACTCGATTACGGCTGAAAGCGGGGTAATGTATTTACTAATACAATGAAGATGCTAAGGTAGGGAGAATAAGGGCAATATTAGGCCCATATATCCCGTAGTAAAGCTTTGGTATACGCTTTTTTCCTGTAGTATTTGTGCCTCATGAAATGAAGGGGTTTCTTTTGACGGGTTTTAGACTCAGTATAACTAATATTTTTATGATATTCATTTTGTTTTCTGTGATTAATATAATTTAACTCACACACTGACTTATTATATGTTAAATTTTTAGGAAAATCATATACAATGTTTGTAAATAATATATGTGAGCACCATGTATCTATCGCATTTATTAATTTTTCTGTCATTACTTCACTTTTCATTCTTTTCACCAATTGTGGTAAGTAATTTTTATTGTAGGTACCTAGGTACATCATCTTCAACTATAATATTATTATTTAATGTATACAAATTATTGTTAACATTTTAAAAGAGTAAGTATGGAGTTTCTTGCCCATTCTTCTCCATACATAACTACCTTTTGGAAGGGGCAACTAGAATCGATTAACTATTTATGTAATTTTTGACGTTCAAAAGTGCATTTTACGTGCCTATTTGAAATAAATTATTTGACTTTGACTTTGGAGCTCTGTCTAAAACTAGGTACAGAATAGGAAAATGTGGAGTTTCGTGCCCATTCTTCTCAATTCACCATCTAAATCACGTAAACACACAGATTGAATAATATTGCAAATATAATAGGAACCTACTAAAATTTTGACCAATAAAACAAAACAACCAAATTTAATATATTTGCTAAAATTCGCAAGACTCCATCGCCATCTAGTTACGCCATGTTCAACTTTAGACAAAAAACATATTTTGTTGACCTGATGACGAACAGATCTAGATGCTTTTGATCATGAACACAATGTCTTTTTATATCATGATATGACCACGTTCATATAACGTTATATTTTTATAACCATGGTTTTTCTACATGCTACAAACCCGAATAATAATACACAAATCAATCTCAATAACGCCCAGAAAATCAACATAAAAATAAGACTACCCTCCTCTATATTTTTCGCACACAATAGCACATACCAATAATAATACGTCACCAATGGACCGTCACCGTAGGTACCTTCCATCCGAACTGGTGGGACATAAATGGGTAGAAATAGGCAAGGACATAAATTGGTAGGAAGGTAGGACCATAACTTTTGGTTTCAGTTCGGCCGTGTTTTGGTCCTAATGGCGTAAATAAGGACCAGTTTAAAATTGGTGTCTGGGAATTATTGGTGTTTTAAAACGGTTTGTTTGTGTTTTAAATCTATGATGGAGTCTACCGTGGAGTTTCTTGCTGGTTCTTCTTCATAGGAAACGACCAATTGGAACCATGCACCTAGCTTCTGACGTTTCATAAGTGCCCATGTAGTTTTATGTGAAATAAAATATTTAGACTTTGATTTTGATTTTTGGCTTTGATTATAGTATAGTTTCTAAGCGTAGGTATCAAACTTAAACTCAAAGCATTTGTTGCAATTAAATCATACTATACTGGCACTTTTGAATTATCAAGGAATCGGTCAATCAGAAATATGCAGCTAGTTGCCCATTCCAAAGTGTAGTACCTACTACACCTATGGAGAAGAACGGATAAGAAACTCCATGGACACTCTTTGTAATTATTTAATTACCTACATAATATTAGTTAGATCTTTAATGTTGAATTTATGACTTTAAGTGAAAACGATGTAAAATAAAAAATAAATAAAAATACGTACACGTGAAAAGCGTCTAGATTATGTACCGCAAATAGAAACTACAACAAAAAAACAATTAAAAAATAAAATAAATATCTGTTATAGACCCGTCATTATATCTGAAGGCCATAACCTGTAATTGAAAACGATCAAATCCTTGTCGCAATCTCATCTCATCGACAATCAATGTCAGAAACTTGTAAAAAAATTATGAAAATTTGAGGATTTTTAACAGATTCAGACTGAGAATGATTAGAATGGGAACTTTTACAAAAAAATATTTTTGTAAATATTGCTATTTTGAGAATTGGGTATTCTGCACCTAAATCCTGATTTCTACTGCTGAAAATTGGAACTAAGTTGTGACAGCTGTAATCGCAATGTGTAGTCTTAAGGATGATTTCCACCAAACGGCTCGCGTTGCATCGGATAGGAACGGATTTTGTAATCTTTAAACGATATTAAATCAGGAAAACAGTATTTAAAGTATATAATATTACCAAGCCGCGCACAGCAGCTTGACTGCGGGCGTCATCCGAAACACGCGATCGTAGCCGAAAGTATCCTGCGACGCACGAACGTCTCCGTTCGCCTGTCTTCGTATCCGATCGGATCCTTTCGGCTGTGGTCACACGTCAACACGGTGGGATTCGGAAGGAATGAAACTATTTGACTAGGCGCAGAAACGGATACGTTCCTAATCAACGGTACGGAGCCGATCGTATGCGTCGACATCCTGCCGGACGCGATCGGCTGTCGGCATCCGATGCGATGCGAGCCGTTTGGTGGATAGCATCCTATAACCTGACAGAAGTACACTGATGATCTTATTAGTAACGTATTTCGATTCACTATCAATAATTTCCAAAACAAACAGTACAATCACGAACAAAACACATACCAATAACAATAAATAAACTCGCATCACACTAACTTCGTCACCAATCGGCTAGACTCGGCAATTTTCGTTCACCATTCGTTAAGTCGACACAATACAGTCTGTAACATCGGAAAAGGCCTAAAGAAATACCTTTTTTTTTTTCCTTTTTTACGCAACGATATTGTCCACTTTGTCGTTATAAATGGGCTGAGTGTGTAATCTTTATTACTTTTACGTAAACAGAGTTATCTTTTACGGTTAGTTTTTCTTTTTGTTGCTGTAATCATTGGACATTGAATAGTTGGGTTGCGGACGCGAAATACGAGCGCTCCTTGTAAAAAATGGCTGCTTATAAATCGCGGGAATGTTTGTTTCTAATAAAAAAAAAAAGGATTTGGTCCGTTTTCGGTGCGATTTTTTATTGAGTCCGTAATGGCCGATGGTTTTTTGAGTTTTTTTTGGCTGTGCTGAATATTTGCTAAGATTTGTGTTAGTAGCAGATAATTTCGATGATATAAACTTATTTTGTTATTTTGATTCGTTCTTTTAAATAAGTTTTACAAAGTATTAATAAAGAAGTACCAGACCAAAAACAATAAGTACCAATACTCAAAAGTAATATCAATCAGTCATGCCAAACAACTTTTAACACAATACAAACTTTAACTAAAAAACTTTCACATCGACTGCACCGAAGCGAATCTTAAACATTTTATAAATCAAAAAATTTACTTCGAAACTTGATCTTTTCAGAAAGTTACAGAAAAAGTAACTACTCGCAATCCACTTAAAAACTGAAAGATAGTTTCGTAAAAAACGTTTTTTCGTTCCAAATAAGATTTTTTATCACAGAAAAACTTCTGTACGAAGTAAGGACACTTTAATGAAATACAAAAAATAACGGTTTAGTACAAAAAATACTGGTTGGGAACTACTTTTATTTCGAAATAAGAGGATTATGGCGTCTGTAGGCTAAAGGAGATAGAATACGCATTTTCTTTCGCGGTCCTAAATTCGATTTTAAGTGCGACGCTAAATGGGTTGAGGATTTTCTGTTAGAACGTTCTAGTAGATTGGAACTTCATATATAAACTCACGTCTTCTTCCATGGGTGTAGGTAGAAACTATAGAATGCGACTTGCTATATACGATCCTTACATACCCTCATCCATCCATCCCTTTGCTCCATTTACGTTCATACATCTGTTCATACACGCACGCTGGGCCTCAAGTCTGCTATTACAATAGTGTCAGAATGGTCTATCATTGATTTCATAATATTGTTGATTTTGACAAGTTTGGTAATCTACTAATATAATGGCGTCATTATGACTTTCCAATGGTCAGTCACTGACACTCCATTGAAAGAATTGGTAATCTCGTACATAATGACAAATGAAACTTCCTACTAAACTTCCAACTTCCTACTGCTTCAGATTGCTTATAACGCTAATAAATAATATGTAAAAATATATTTATATGAAATCTGGCATGAACAAATGTTCAAAATGCCATTGTAATACAATTTTATTACGAGACCATTGACCGACCAATGATCGACCATTATGAATTTAGCAGATTACGAACTTTTAGCAAAATGATAATGGGATCGTGTTGGAGTGACGAATTTATAAAAATAGCAGACTTGCGCCCCTGGTTGCGAGTACTAGCCGCCTGACTTTTCTGAAGAACATCACCAATATGGTCACTGTATGTCCTTCTTCTTGCAATTATTGTAAGCTATACTTAAGCGTGGTTATATAGCACATAGTCATTGCATAGTCCGTCTGTTGATTGGATTGTGTTCAATCAACATCTAAATTCTAGATGCCACGCTGAGAAAACAAAAAATAAAACACAGGTAACACTTGGATCATGAGCTAACCTAGCGAAGAATGGAATTTCAATACAATAAGAGGTCGCTTATAGAAACCTTTTTCACGAACCCTTCGCGAAAAATAGGCGTGAAGTTATTTTAAGTTTTTTAGATAAAAAATGTATTGCTATGCAGCAATGATGCTTTTAGTTAAAAGCATCATTGCTGCATAGCAATACATTTTTTTTTTTTCTTATGTTAGGGTTGGCTTCCAGTCTGACCAGATGCAGCTGAATATCAGTATTTCACATTGAGCGACTACCTACATATCTGACCTCTACAACCCAGTTACTGGGTAATACGATACCCCATGGCAAGACTGGTTGTCAGACTTTCGGGCTTATGACGACCCGTAACGACTGTCAAAGATCCACGAATGACAGCGATGACCAACAGCTTAGCGTGCTTTCCCAGGCCCGGAAGTCTCGTTAAGTAAAGATGGTCAACCATCCACGGATCACCCTTGGCAAGCGTAGCTTTACTTGATGGATCGCCCGCGCGGCTGTTATTACTTAGCCACGAGCTCCTCTAACCAACTGACACCAATAGTGCACTAACCAACTCCGTAATAATTATAACCGAGAGTAGTCTCAATCGACAACGGTTTCTTTGCCAAAAAACCCTTTACTAACAAAAATCTACCCATCTACATCACTACCTACCCTCAAACCGCGACACAACGGGCACTTATACCCGTCGTACCCAAAAAGGTAATTTTTCACGCGAAAATATTCCACCAAAAGAAAATTGCTACAGACGCCTGAAATTCAGGTAGTGGTCTCCAAATGGCAGCGTGTCTGTTTGAGGGCAACGATATGGTCTACCATGTATCTGGGACGCTTGTTTGTACAGACGGGGAGAAAAGTGAAAACCTTTTTTTTTTTTTTTTAAGTTTTTTTTTTTTTGTTTTGCAGTGAATATTGGCTTACGTTTGCCCGGTGCTGCGTTGTAGGATTTTGTGTTTCTTTTTTAGGTTGTTAGCAATAAAATTTTGTTTTTGTATAAAATTTCTGCCTCTGATAGACTGAATCCAGATTTTTTAATTCTGTTGTGTAATTGAATGAAAACTGTTATGTCTGTAAATGTGAATCTAATAATATTTTGTTTTTGTTTCAGGTAAGTACCTTCCTATCTAACTCTTCGTAAGAATTCGGCGACAATAAACGTTAGACAGGTAACACTGAAATATTTATTTGACTGCTTTGACGAAACTATTTTGAAACACTTTCTTCTACTTATCGACATCAAACCCATGTTTCCTTAGAACGTCAAACGAACAACTAAACGTCACATAAATATTATGTCACGTCAAATTCTAACCCCGATCATTCGGTACTTGCTCGACGTATTACAATAAAGGACATTGATAGAAGGGTTATAACTAATTAGACATTTCCGCGATGTTAAGGGGTGAAATGGTATGACTAAATAATGTTACAGTTAGATACAAATGAACGGAATGCTCAGAACTAACTTGAATGTATAGACACTGTACTGACATGGGAAAACTTTCGTAAATACCTATTTGATACCCTGAAGTGTCAGTTTGTTTCTGAATACGTACTAATTTAATGTTGATTTATGGACGTAACTTAATGTAGGTATATGATAAAACCATAATCTATATTACACTATATACTTATATAATAAAGCTGAGTTTTTTTGTTTTGTTTAAACGCGCTAATCTCTAGAACTACCAGTCGGATTTGAATAAAACCTGTTTACTTTTGATAGGTCAATTCTTAGGAAAGATTATGGGCTATTTAACATCACGCTACGACACTTAGGAGCTGAGCAAAAAGAAAAAAAGTCAGAAAGAACACTAAGTGAAAACGAAGTAATATCGCGATGCAATGGCGGGCGATGCGATGCGACGCGGTGGGTTGGGGTCCGAGGGTTTTTTAAAATATGGCTGTTATTTTATTACTCGTATATTGGGTATCTTACGACTTTGAAATCGCGGGCAGCTATATAGTATTTGTATAAAATGTTATTACTAAGTATTTCTTTTGTTTCTTGTTTCTTTTTGTGTTCTCTTTTATTTGTCTCTTTCTTCTATTTTTTTACCGGTCGAAGTGGCGGCGCTTGGGGGAGGCCTATGTCCAGCAGTACACGTCTTTCGGCTGAAATGACTAAGTGTTTATATAACTCCATTTTTTCCTTACTCAGTCCATTACCGAAAAAGATTGCTTAATCCGGATTTTCGTGAAACAGAAAGGTATTAATTAATTGATGAAATTGTTAGTTTTAATTAGTGTACAAAAGCTCCAATTAATTTTGCTGTAAAACAATTCTGGATTCTGGCTACAATCCAAGCAAAAAGCGTTTCATGGTTCAAAACTCAAGTAACTTTATTTGATTTTTCGAATAAAAAATTCGAATGTTTACCACTCGATAATTTAGTTTATAAATAAAATAGCGACCCGCTCCTGCTTCGCATGATTTTTATTTGACAAAGCATTTTTTTTTTATTTTTTTTTAAATGATGTGTAAAAGTGATTCCGATATCTTATTTACAGAATAAACCATTTCATTTCATTTCATGGATATTTCTTAATTATATGGAAGTTCATGTAATATATACATATTTAAACCTTTCGGAATAAAGTCTCTTAATGATAAGGAAACCCGCATTAAAATTCGTTGTGCACTTTAGAAGAACATCGACTTTTATCTGTACATCTATACAAATAAATAAAATTGTAGCGTCTGTTTGTAATGTCAAAATAACAGCTTTTTACTAAATGCGTATGAAATTATATACGTTACGTACCTATGTATATATTTTCTGTCTGTCTGTTTGTTTGTTCTGGCTAATCTCCGAATCAGCTGGACCGATTCTGGCGGGACTTTCACTGGCAGATAGCTGACGATAACTTAGGCTACTTTGATTTTAGAAAAAGCCACGCGGGCAAGGCTGCGGGGAGCAGCTGGTTTATAATATGTATAGATAACAAAACAACAAAAAATGAATATATTTAGTGTGCCTATTTAGTTTAACAGCTTACTAGTTAGTCTCAATTAAAGTACACAAAGGCCTTAGCAATAACAATTTGCGACAGTAACGAGTTTACTGGGTACCCTATAATTTGGCACCGTGTGCCAGCCGTATGGTCATTCAGATAACAGGTAACAATAAAATAGCCCAACTAGCCGTGACAAACGGTACATCCCGAAAAAATCCAATTACCTACGCGGAAAAATAATAAAAAAGTCGAAAAAAGGAAAAAAGAAGCAAAAAAAAAAACGTGTCGCGAAAAAGAGCACTTCTGTTCGCGACTGTCCGACGGAATTCTGTTGCCAAGCGAGGCGTTACTTTTAATCTCGAATATTGCAATGGCGACAATTTGAAACCTACCCTATCTCCGTCCCTTTCTCTCCTTTACACTTTTGTATTGTGCTATCTCTTTTGTTCAGTGCGTAAATTTATTTTTCCCTATTGCCAGATACAAGACCAATTATTGTGTAATTCCAGACTACTTTCTGTGCCGAATTTGGGGAAATTCGAGCAGAAATTTCAAGCACATTTAGGGATGTAGTTACCTTTTATATCTGTTTGGGGATGGTAATTTTTAATCTGATGGAAAAGCTAAAGTACATAGTGCAATGCTGAGTGGATATCTTAAGATTATAGGATTTGTTACTGTGTTTTTTCCTTTAGACGGAGATTTTTTTAGTCTGAGTAGGTCTTTGGTTACATTATTACGTTAAAACAAATGCTGTAAAAATGTTAATTGAGTTATATCTGACGCCGATTTTCTGGAGTGTGGATTATCATAGTATGGTCTGCATTACACTAGCGTATATATAACTAAATAGTAATGTCTCAAACCCATAAAAAATCGATAAGGGTGGCCTAGAGGAATGTTAATTCGCCATTTCAGAGATTTGACATTCATTAGGGTAGCCCCTTACAGATCTTGATGATGAAGTTTTGTTAAATAACTTCCCCAAATTCCCAAATAGCACTTAACTTTAAGACTTGAAATACGTATAAGGATGCGGCCTTTTAAGACGCAGATATATGCCAGTGCCTCTGAGTAGTTAGCTTGCGTGTTCTGTACTGAGCTCACGCAACGCGTCGTTCGTCCAGCGAGTATAAGACTCCCATACAGGAGCGCTGTCCCAAATAAGACGCATTATTAATTTATTATACACTAGCTAATGTCCGCGGCTTCGCTCGCGTGGATGTCTGTTATCGCGACCAAAAGTAATCATGAAATTTTGATCCCGTTCCCGCAACCCATGGGAACCTATTCCAGGGATAAAAAGTAATAAAACCTATGTCTTATTCCAGACTATAATCTATCCCTGTACCAAATTTCAGCCAGATCCGTTCTAAACGGCTTATTTTTTTGCCACCTCCAATAAATATTATATTTTAGCCAATGTATACAAAAACTTGACAAATTATATACTAAAACCTTCCTCGAGAACCACTCTATCTATTGGTGAAAACAGCATGAAAATCGGTGCAGTAGTTTTTGAGTTTATCGCGAACAGACAGACAGACGCGACAGAGAACTTTGTTTTATAATATGTAGTGATAAGACAGAAGGTATTTTAATAAAACACGTATACTAAAAGATCAATACTTAAATTATCTTTAGAAAGGTGAAAGTTTTAGAAAAATATACTTTGATAAATTTTGCGTGATTCTCAGTTTTTTTATCCGCGTTAGACATAACTTTACAAATTCATTGCACCATATAATATAAAAATAATCTTAAATATTCATATATGACGTTATTAAGAAAATGCTCTAATTTAACATACCTATAATTTTTTTCCAAATCATTAACACTACTCGTTAAGACGTGATCCTCAGTATAAAATCATTAAAAGTCGGTTATCGTTGCCTTAAGAATTGAAATACGTTTAAGAATGCAGGCTTTTAAGAAACACCGTTTTAGTACGACAACTACCCATCTTGGATAACAATCACACAGACGATATTAACAACTGTACCCCCATTTCCCCCTTCCCCCAAGAACAACAATAACAAAGAAAATCAAAGCTTAAACAAACAGCCCTCGCGCCAAGTCAATCAGAAAGGGTAGGGTTTGTGTCGTTCAATAAATATTTGATTCATCGTCTGCTAAGTTAGGGCGAGAGGTCGTGGTTCGATTCTTGCGTGAAGATGTTAAGATTTTCTTTTTCGGGCTACTGAAGACATATTTCGGACTAAAGGCAGACAAACAGGCAAACAGGCGCGACACGCGACGCGACACAAAGAGACCGCTCGTCGCGCGGCACGCGGTGTCTTTGTGTCGCGGCGCGTGTTACGCCCGTGTGTAGGAGCCTTAAGACAGTGCGCGCGCACTGTCTTAAGGCTCCTACAAAAAGATGGCTGGGACAGACTGGATGTGGAAGGCGGAGGACAGGGTGTTGTGGCGCAGCATGGGAGAGGCCTATGTTCAGCAGTGGACTGCGATAGGCTGAGTTCATTTTGGCAGTTTGTAATGATTGAAATGATGATACTTCAGCCTTAAATGTGTTGTATGTTCCTCATGATTAGTATTGATTTGAAAGTTTGCTTTTGATTGTTAGAAGAAAACATATTTATGCAAATATTTGGTTTTCTCTTACGAAAAACCTACTATTTTAGAGAGTGAATTAAAAGAGACTGTTACTCTTTGTACTTGGTGTTGTATTTTCAAAACAGTGGAGGCAAAAATGCCTTATTATGGTGGATTTTTCGATAAAATTTACCATATTGCTTAGCCTCAACGGGTCAGACACCGGTGACCAGACACACTGTATAATTTCAACTATAACATCGCGAATTTTGTGTCCAACAAATCCCATAAATTCAACCTCCGCCATAAAAATAACCTTAACTTTAAAACCATGGTGTTACTAAATAAGAAGACGCGTGCTCACTGTTACAGTTCAAACGATTACTAATCGGTACCATTCGATGCGGTCAAATCGAGAGCCGAAGACAATCGATTCGAATCGCCATCGGTAACTGCTATAGAAGCCGTTTGGCATGCAACCATTTTTTACGAAATACGTATTCAATAGATTTTTATTAGGAAGTAATTAATTTAATATGTTTTGGTTAATTATTTCTTAATCTTTGATTGAAAACCGACGCAAAACGCTTTGTCTAGCGAGATACGCGGTTTTGAGAAATCGGACATTACTAATTTCCTTCTTACTTTAGTTTTAGGTGAAGTAGTCATTAATGATTTGTTCACCTGCTGTCTTCTATTGATCTGAATGTTGGGCCACTAATGGGATGAATGAAAGGCTATTATTGCATGCAGCTGAGATGAGAATGATAAGAGGGATGTGTTGTGTTACGCGAATGGACAGAACAAGAAATGAATATAATAATGGTGTATCTATTCAAACACGAAATATTTTAAGATATACACCTATAGGTGGTAAAGAAGCCATGGAAACGATTTTTTGTTTTTTCAGATTACATTGGCTTTTAATTTTGATTTATTTGGTAAAAACATATACAACATTACAGACTCAGGTCCAAGTTATTGCACAGTTAAATTTACATAAAACAGACATGTTTACAATAATGATTTCATACTGAAAATCACGTCTAAACGAGTAGTGTTAATAATTTGGAAAAATATATATATGTTAAATTAGAGTATTTTCTTAAGAACTTAATATGTGAATATTTCAGATTATGTTTATGTTACATAGTGAAATTAATTTGTAAAGTTATGCCTAATGCGGACAAAAAACTGAGAATCGCGCAAAATCTATCAAGCATATTTTTCTGAAACCTTCACCTTTTTAAAGATAATTTAATTATTGATCTTTTAGAGTATGTATTAAAATGCCTTTTGTTCTATGTATAATAAACTAATAATGCGTCTTATTTGGGACAGCGCTCCTGGATAGGCGAGTCCTATTACTGGCTGTACGTACGACACGTTGCGTGAGCTCAGTACAAAACACGCAAGCTAACCACTCAAGGGCACTGGTATATATCTGGGCCTTAAGAACGTCTAATGGTAACAGAGAAGATAGAGGGCAAAAGACCTAAAGGCTGATGCGCAAAACGGTGGTCGGATCAAATATCTGAGCAACTGGAGGTACCTATTAGCGCCGCACACCACCAGGCCACCGATCGTAACAGATGGAGAAAGACCGTTGACAAAGGAGTCACGATTTTCCGCAGTGAGAGAGCGATTGAGAAGAGAGATTAGGAACATCTCATGTCAGTATCTGGATTTGTGCCCGGTTACTAGCAGTAGGCTCGTCCTTCATGACATGGGACTCAAACATAGCTGGCAAAATATGGGTATACCTATGCGTGCCCTTTCGGAAAACAGGCGTCATGTCAGTGATATCACTCGACAGGTTCACTCAATATGTGGTTGTGGTGTGGTTTATTCCTCAAAAGACCATTCAACACCAGTCTAAATACAAATACATTACAAATAATTAATTTTCTTTCACAAGTTATGTACTACATCTAGTGGTTGAAGTGACCATTTAGACAAAAATTGCCTGTGTTAGGACACTTCGCTCTTCCGAAGCTTTACGTGCTGTACCAACAAATTTAAATCTTATAATCTTAAGAAAACAATTCAAAATATCTTTACAAAAAGAAAAAGATATGCCAAATTCTGAATTTACATAAATAAGAATAAAAATGTACAAAAGGAAAATATGTACAAAATGTGTAAAATATGTAGCAGCTAATAAAAATCCTACATTATACTTTTATATAGTAGGCGTGCGTGTTTTGTGATGAATGAAATAAGTGAGTGGGGTGTATGTGTGATGTATGTATGTGAACGAATGAGTGTGGATTGTATGTGTTTTTGTGACTGAGGGTGGGTGTTCGTGTGGATGACAGAATTACGATGCGTGCTGCAATAGGTCCTCGGTTTCCTCATATGTACATGGTCTTCACATCTGACCAAGATTGAGACTGTGACCTTTGAGGTTGTTTCAGCCTAAACGCCTATCTCATCTAGTTTTTAAAATATGAGTGACTTGTAAAAGTTTTTGTACAAACTTAAATAATACAGAAATAAAATCATTTATCATTTATGGACTCCATATAATCTTAAGCCTTCTTCATCATCTGCCAAGCCTTATTCAAACTATGTCGGGGTCAGCTTCCAGTCTAACCTAATGCAGACAGTATTTTACATAGAGCGACTGCCTATCTGAACTAATCCTTTTTACATGGCAAAAGAGACCTTACAAATTATAATCCTAAGTTCTGAATCACCCATTATTCGTGCCCACTTGGTTACCTAAAGAGCGTGCAGCCATAGAGATTCCATTTAATAATATTACTAGCAAGCTTTCCAGAATATGGTAGAAGAAGTTATTGTAATCGGCACCGTGGCAACTATACGCTTTTTAGCCTAACGGGGTGAGCAGAATTGAAAGTGTCGAAGTTATGTTTCTTCATTTAGGTTAGTAAATTGGTTAGGTTGATAAAAAAGTGGTTAGCGCCGCCTATACATGGTTATTTTAAATTGGCTAGCTGAACTCCGCAGATGCGAAGGGTGTCGAAATCTAAACACTATAAAATAAATTAATTTGGTAGGTGGCGCTGCAATCGGGTTCTAAGATCGTACAGACAGGAAAATATATAATAAATAAATAAATAACTGATAAGATTCCTACATAAATCTGTCCAGACTGACAAAAAACACTCTACAACATGTTCAAACCCCTAAAAAGTCGAGTTGTAACAAGTCTGTTTGTAACCCCACGGTTTAAGGGTCAAATAGACCCATGGGGCAGTACGTAAGTATTACCGGCAGGTTAAAAAGCGAGGATTACCAAGTCAGCAGAGTTTTTATGACAGTTCGCGGGGTTATTCCGAAAATAATGGTTTTGATATAAAATGGTGGGTGATTCTGTATTCTCTTTTTTTTTTTTTGTTTTTTCGGAAGTGTTGTTTAAGAGCCATTTTACGTTTTTGCGCGAATATCTAAGATTTTAGTCGCCTAATTTACCATCTTAGTTAATTCTCTGGTATTGGTGAATATATGTAAATAATAGATGATTCTTTCGTATTGACACTTCATGTAACACATTTACAAAAACTTATTTGTGTACTTTGTAGTTATTAATCTCCCAGAACTAGTTTACTGAAAAATCATCGCAGAGGCAATTTCAGACTCCTATTTCTATAATTAATATTTATAAATTTGACTGAAAAAAATACACAAAGCATCAGACATATAGTTTTGTCGACAAATGACGTACTAGAATTTCGATTATTAATAACATTAATAGGTAAAAAAAATAAAGACTTAGGACAATTTTTACGATTTATTCGCAATTATATTGCGATTTTTTTGTTTGAATAAAGCGTAATTACATTTTAAAAATCATCTCAAAATGAACTATGTTCTTTAAAAAATCGAATTCTCAAGTTTGATTAAAATCCCTTCATTTAATTAGCCACAATATCCTTTTTTTAAACACTCTAAAAAAGAATAAATTGCGATGCACAAGTGGGCACCGTTTAGTACAGCGCGAGCGCCCATCGAGGAAGGACCTGTGCTACTTTTTCCCGCATCTCAATTGTCGAGTGCTCATATCGTAACCGTGATATTATACTACGACCACAACATTTTGATGCTTCCCAAATTGACTCGTTTTTACGAAGATTGCGTATTGCCGGAAATTATAGACCCTAGAAAAGCAAGATCAATGCCTTTACGACAAATATTTATTTAACGTAAGTGATAGTCATTATTACTTGACATTATTGTCAAATAATAATGACCAACACTTATATTTTGTACGATGTGATTGTTTTCCTGTTCATTTTTATTATATACTTTCAAAACATATATTTGTATTTTTTTATTAGTCTAGAAAGCTTTAGTAGACTGAATAAATAAAATAACTTTTTTAATCAATCTCTAAATACCGCATTATTATTATAATGGCTCAAGATTATTTAGTCCGTCTCGACACTCGCGTTACACTGCTTAAATTGTGTATGTGTGGATAGTTACGCTCACATACACAGCGCTGCCGTCTTTTACCTAAACTCGAGCGTTAAAATTTTGTGAAATGGCTCTTAATAATATTATTTTATTTAGCGGCTGTTTGTTTTTGTGTGAAAAAATATAGTGGTATGTTGAGTTATATTGATGCGAAGTTTTATTCATAGAAGAAACTTGTTCATTTGAAACACTTGGCTTGCAAAAATACTTTTAAGATTTTTTTCCGCGAACCAGCGTTTCAAACCTTTTTGGGGTTCCATAGTAAACAAGGAACCCGTATAGTTTCGCAATGTCCATTTGTCTGTCTGTATATCTATCCGCGGTTTAGCTTAGAAACTATTAGTACTAGAAAGCTGTAATTTGGTATGGGTATACATAATCCATAATACATGATTGCCATAATCGCCACGCTTGGCAAGCGGGTTGGCGATCGCAGTATGGTGTTAAAAATGCTAGAGAACGCTGCTGCCCATTCTCTAGCAAGTCTCTTAGTCGCCTTTTACGACACCCATGGGAGGAAATGGGGTGGTGTGGTGTGGTGCTGTGTGGTGTTGGACGTCAGTATCTAGATAACCACATTAAAAGAAAAGAAAACCAGCAAAATTTTAAATTCCCTTTGAATTATATCTAGCGTTTAGCAAAAGCTATTTAAATCCAAAATATTAATATCAAAATATCAACAGAAATGAATATTGACGGCTCTGAATCCTACGCCAACCCTTTTCATCTGATATAAACTGTGTTGTCTAGTGATGTACCGAGTCTGCGGTTTCGGCATTCGGCTTGACGTGAAATATGGTTTCGGTGTGTTGTATTGAATGAAGGACATGACAGTATCGTGCAATGATTTGGTGTCAGATTTTGGATTTAATAGAAGTTAGTAGTAGCTATGTTGGCTAATAATTATAATTAATTAATTAATTGTTTATTGGTATCTAATTTTAGTGTGATGTCGTAGTTTTTGCAGGCCATGCTTCATATTTTGTTGAATCGTTAGCTCTTCATACTTTCTAGGACTTTGTTTGAAATCATTTCAGACTAATTTTTAATACCTTCTTTGTTTTTCCTCTAAAATAATGTTCACTTGACATATAATTTTGACGTATCAATCGATTACAATTTTAGCTTTCGGCCCCCAAAAATTACAATACCCACTTCAGTCTCACATTTTCCCAACACAATGATCTAACGTTAATCCCTAGGGCGTAAGGCCGCACAATATAATATATAACAAAGAATATTGTAATCACAATAGGGCAAAAGGGTTTCTATTATTGGACCTTAATTGCTTAGTTCAAATAAATGTAGCAAAGTTACACATCATGGCTATAATTCCCGAAGGATACTCTTATACATTTTGTCTACTATTAGATTCTACTATCTGCAGCCCGCAGCTTCGCCCGCATGGCTTTTTCAAAAATAAAAGTAAGCCTAAGTTACTTCTTATACCATCAGCTAGTTGCCATTGAAGGTCCCGTCAAAATCTAAACTCGTAACTTAAACATTTACGTTTCCTATACTCAGAACTGTGGGCCTGCATGAACACGCGGAACGTAATAACGAGAGACAATGTAACATTATGAACGCAATAACAAGAGATACGTCGCAACGTATCTCGTATTTCAATTTCAAAATCGTTCGTATTTATGTATAAATACGAACGATTTTGAAATTGAAAGTACTCTTTTCACACATAATATTTATCCAGTTTTAAGACTTTATTCATATCTATTATATATGTGATATAAATTGCGATGCCGCAAAAAAATCTCCAAAAAATTATAGGATAGTTGTATTTTTAACCGACTTCAAAAAAGGAGGAGGTTTTATGTTGTTTTTTTTTTAATGTATGTTCATCGATATACTTTTGAAATAGTCTTTTTTCGTTTGGTGGGGAAGCTTACGCGGCTGGTCCCATATAAATTTGACTAACTTTGCTTGGGTAGTTTTTGAGTCAGCTTCGGTTATATTGATGATGCTATACATACTTCCTGTCACTGTTGTTTACAGAGCAAGTAGTAGTATATGAATTGGTGTGGGGTAGATTCCATATCCAAAAATCGTTCTTAAATACGTTGGGTCGTGCTAGGCCCTCTGACCCAAATTAATATTCCCAGTCTCTAGCCAACTCCCAGCCTAACCAGACTACATCCTCTAATACTTGATGGCCGGCTTCAAACCACGACAATCGGTGCCTAGCTACTCCGGAACATTTAATTAAAGTACCATGTAGGTCAGCAATTAATGCATGCTTGTCTAACTTCCAGGGTAAACCAAGTTTGGACATCTACACGATTTTGAAGTTTAGTTAGTTTGTGAATGGAGAGAATCTGAGCCTGTGTAGGGGTTTCTGTGAGATCGAATAAGGTTGTTGGCTAGGCAAGATATATCCTACGGAATACGCAATTTTCGTTTACTACTACTACTACACCTCTTTGGGGAATATTGACGAGATTATAAACTTAACTTTTACGTCCATATGTTTACACTGGTAGGTTATTGCTATCACAGAATGTCTAGGCTCTCTTGCTTCAAGTACATAGTTGTTTGTGAATTCTTGCCTCAGCAGAGGACCTGTTTCTTAAGATAAACGTTAATAAGTACTATTGTCAAAAATCAAAGTCAAACGGGACCAACTCGTCGCACCAACCATCGTGACGAGGTCACGGCGTTGCACTGCCCAAGCAGGGCATTCCTCAAGGGTGTGCTGCGTCGTGTCGTCTAGGCAGCTGCAATGGGGGCAACCGGGTGTCGGTTCCCGGCCTATGCGGTACAGGTAGGTACTTTCCGAAGCACCCATGTCCGGACAGGACTTGTGTCAGCCGAAAAGTAAGGGCGCCATGCCGTCTGTCCCTACCAATGGGTCTCACCGCCGCTATAGTAGCAGGCCTTGAGTTGTTATCTACCTACGCACCCAAATTGACCTTATTTACAGATCCAGATATCCTGGTTACCCTAATTTACCTTGACTTCATTTCTTGACAAGTATAAAAAATCATAAATATTTAAGCCAAAACCAAAACCAAAGATTTATTAATATATAAAAATATTCTCTCTTTATAAACAATTTCTATACCCAAAATACAATTCAAGTAAAGTACCTATCAACCTAATTAATTCCCAAAAAAAAAACAAGAGAATATTTTTGTCACGGTACAGTCTGCTAAAAGCAGTGTGACATTAATATTTAAGTACACTCAGCTCCAAAAACATTATGTCGGATTCATTTTTTGGACGTGACTCTATTTTTTGTCACGTTTTTTTTGTCACGTCGGGTCTCTGTCACGCTTATCTCTCGAGATAAGAGTGACGCTCCCCCTAGCAGTTTTTTCGTTAAAAAAATTAAAACTGTTTATTTTGGTGAATATTATTTTTGCCTTGTGAAGGACGGCGGGGTTTTTTAGAGTTTTCGGCCGTTTTATGTCTGTTCGTCCTTTAGTATTGATAACATTGAAGATTAAAATGACAAATCTTTTAATATGGAATTTTCTTTAGGTACTATTCGGAACCGAGCTGCCAACTGCAACTGCCGACAGCACGTGCAGCGTTTGGAAGCCATTTCATATAAATACATACAAACCAGCGGTAGATTGCATGCAGACGCTACACGTGCTGCAGTTGCAATTGGCAGCTCGGTTCCAAATAGTACCTTTAAGTTGATTTATGCCTATTAAATGGGACTTAAACATAACTGGCAAAATGTGGGTGTATTGTAGGTACACACCTCTGCCCAACCCTTCGGCGAATACAGGCGTGATGTTATGTTATGCATTTTAATTTATTTAATTTTCGTTCTTTAAACCTTCAGATCTAGACCAGACTTTCAGGAATCATCATTTCAGCCGAAAGACGTCCACTGTTGGACATAGGCCTCCCCCAAGCACCGCCACCTCCACCGGTTCTGTGCTTCCCACATCCAGGCTTTCATAAGGTCATCGGTCCACCTTATAGGAGACCTTCCAACGCTACGTATTCCGGTATGGGGTCGCCACTCCAGAACCTTTCGGCCCCAACGGCCATACGGCAATTTCAGGAATGGTTACTAGATAATATTGGTGTAATGCAGTCGAGAGAGGCAGAGGAGCTCGTGGCTAAGTTATAAAAGCGGCACCGGTCGATCCGTCAGTTTAAGGTACACTTGCCGTAGTTGGTCCGTGGATGGGTGACCATCTTTACATACCGAGACTCCTCCATGCCACGGAAAGTACGTTATGCCGTTGGTTCCGGCTATCATTCGTGGATCCTTGACAATCGTTACGGGTCGTCAGAAGCCCGAAAGTCTGACAACCAGTTTTACCAAGAGGAATCGTATTGCCCAGATTCTGGGTTTTGGAGGTCAGATAGTCAGTCGCTCCATGTAAAATACTGGTATTGCTGTATCTGGGTAAACTGGAAACCGACCCCAACATAGTTGGGAAAAGGAGCGAATAGATTTTGACAGTCTATTATCGCCTTGTAAGTACTGTAGATATAGATAAATGTAGGCCTTCTCAACCTACCTTATATACAAAGAAGAAAAAAAAGAAAGAAAAAACGTTTATTTGCGGTAAACATGACGCAAAAAAAGAACACAACACAAAAAAAAAAAAAAAAAAAATTGTTTGGGGTAAATATGCGTCACATCCACGCAAAACGGCCATCGCTCAGCATAATGCTGCGACCCTATGCGAGACAGAGCCCCAGCGCTAGTTTTCAGCGACAGCCGGCGTTGACGTGATGACGTCGACCAGTGCCCGGTACACGATGAGATAAAAAATAACATAAATACACAATACATCATTATTACTAATAGTTTTTATAAAAAATAAAATTTTAACAATAAAAAAATGGCAACATTCCATTCCGTAGGCAGCGGCGTACGCGCCGCCGTCTAAAGTTATCTGTGCGTGCAGAGTATAGTTTATAGTACCATCCAACGTCCTGCTAAAATGGCCTTATGAAAAGCTAACCTGTATCCGACCCATCTCCCATACATAGTCATCTCACTGTACATGTAATCACCAGAGCACAATATAGAGACACTCCCATTTCAAATAAATAAGTCACTATTTAACAGGGTGTGGCAGTAATAAATTAGCTACCCTTAGGGTGAGGTACAAGTGTTAAGATGTTCGCCTCGAACTGATAAACAAAATACAAGATGGCGCTTGACAAGAGCTGTCAAAACATCAAAGGTTTTTTGTTAAATAAAATATCAAAAGGTTTTAAAGTGCCAATAAAGATGCGACTTCAATTTTGAGAAAGATTTTTAATACTTGACTTCTTAGCGTGCCAATAAAAAATTAAAAATATCTTATTTATTTTTCATTAAGAAAAAACTTCGAAGCTTTCGGTAAAACTGCATTAGTGTGTTCAAACTTAAAATATCTTTCGTAAAGACTCAAAAGTTTTGCTTTGAGCGCTCTAAATCATGGTAAAACTGTTTAAAAATGTATGTATGGTTAATAAGTTCAAAGTAAAAAACTTTGAGGAGAATTCTTGGCAGTGCGCTGAAAGTTAAAACTACGGGTTTTCTTCAAGATATATCCCCGTCTTTGCTAATATTTGTTAAGCTTTCAGCGGAATAGTTTATCATAGCATAATTTGGAGTTGGTCATCAAGTTGGTTACGATAAATTTAAACTTGCTGTGATTTTCCACTTCAATCTTTGCCAATCAAAGTGACAATCTAATTGCGATAACGATGATGGCAAATTCAAAATGTATGGAACCGACATAAGCTACCGAAACAAGAAACGCTTTGAAAACGATTGCTCCTTGTATAGGCCGTCTTGTTACTATAAGTATAAACTAGAGGTAAGTAATAGCGATTCTGTGTTTTGACCAAATCAGATTACAGTGTAGCTGCTTTGGGACTCTGGGATCTAATTACTCATACAAAAGTAATTTCTCATGTAGAATTATCTCCATATAAAATCGCTGTCATCTTTTCCTTGAACCAAACCACGTCTTATTTAATTATAATAGAAACTGATACTGGTTGCCAGATAACCCAGATAGGATGGGTGTTGTGCTAAAAATATGTTGACCAAACTGATAATATTATAGGAGAAAATATTCATGATAAAATTGCAAAATAATGACGCTTTTGTAGGTAGACAGAAGGTAATCAGTTGTTTAATTTAAGAATGGTAGGCGGAAGTCATAACATTTATTTAATATAAGGATTTTAATTAATTAACTCTGGTTTGGAACATGCCTGAATATGTGAAAGACAAAGAGGAGTGTGAACTTTAGACTCCTCTCTCGCAAATAACAAAAGGTTTATCTTTTATTTCGTACTATACTCCATTTATTATAGCATTAGACAAATATCGGCTAAATAACGACAGTTATTGTGTAATATTGTTGAAATTACTGCACTTTAGAGTTATTTTTTTTAATGAAAATGGTAAATAGATTACAGAGATTTGTATTTATCGTGAAATAACGGAGTTTATTAAACGTTTACATGGAAATAACGAAAGGGTGAGAACAGTTATTTGTCTAATGTTATAATAAATGAAGTATAGCTCTTTGCTAAAATACAAGTAGTCTTAGTTACTCCTTATAACATCAGCTATCTGCCAGTGAAAGTTCCGTCAAAATCGGTCCAGCCGTTTCGGAGATTAGCCGGAACAAAAAAGAAACAGACATTCAACAAAACTTCAAAAACTTGTTTTGTTTTTATACTTTCATAAGCATTTAGTAAAAATTTGTTATTTTTACATTACAAATAGACACTTCAATTTTATTTATTTATATAGATGTATAGGTAGAACTCAGCAATTTGTTCAATAATCAAGAATATTTCTTTTTACTTTGGTTTCTGGATAAAGATAATTTAACTCTGCAAATGGTAAAGAAAAAGTTGAAGGCTAGTGATTTAATAACTTCAGGTCAGTAAACAGAATAAAAAAAAGTTTAGATTTTTTTTAAATTGAGTTATTTTTGTCTAAAACGTTTTCTTTTATAACGTCTATTTTCTCAATATCCTTCCATTGTCGATTCATTAAAAACTTCCGTTCTCGTAATTCCGCTTAGTTACGTTATTTTTTATTTAAAAGCCATTATTATAATGACTTTTCTTGAAACTTACGTAAATAACCTTTGCTTGTAGACAAACCCCTTATATTTATTTATTTATTTATTTAACAATTTATGTACACACATATAAACAGACAAGAAGAAAGGAACAGAAAAATACGTACAAAGGTGATGCTTATTTCTAATGAAATCTCTTCCAGCATACCATAATATATAATATGTTTTCTATCTCTCTTTAAGTTTATCAGAAAAGTTTTTTTTTTTCAATTTCGTAGCCATTTTTGTCACCACCCCAAGAATATAATTTCTTGCCCATTCCAAGATCTCTTTCGATCATTACCACAATTTTTACATCAAAGATCGCATCTTCAATCAACAGGTGCCTGGAATTCTGCCTACCCTGTAATATAACCTTCCCCATAGAGCTATTAATAACGCTCGTAACAGAAAACATACGTAGCATGTAATAAAGTAAGGCTTAGGGTACAATGATTGTGGGCAGAAGGACCACTCTATTCAGCGGTCGACAATTTGGACAGACAATGCATTATAAGCATTGTTCCCACTGCTGGGACACAGGTCTCCTCTCGGTGAGAGGGAGTGGGCCGTAATCCACCACGCGGACCTAGTGCAGGTTGGTAATGTAAAGAAAGAAAGAAAAGAAAGAAAATACGTTTATTTGCGGCAAACATGACGCAAAGAAAGAACACAAACACGAAAAGAACAAATTGGGGGAAAATATGCGCCACATCCACGCAAAACGGCCATCGCTCAGCATAATGCTGCGACCCTATGCGAGACAGAGCCGAAGCGCTGGTTTTCAGCGACAGCCGGCGCTGACGTGATGACATCACCCGGTGCAGAATATAATGAGACAAAAATAACAGAATAAGAAATAAAATAAATACAATACTTCTAAAAATTTAAATAAATATAATGTATAAAATGGCAACATATCACATATCTCACACACATACACACTTCACATGATGTCACATATCTTTGAATTTTTGGTTCTAGGACATGCCGGTTTCCTCACGATGATTTCCTTCACCGTTTTGAGAGCAGTAGACAGACTATAATGAAACGAAAATAATTAGGTCACAAAAAATAAAGAAGTACGAAATATAAATATTGAAGCAGCAATATAGCTTCGAGTAGAAGTTAAAAAGGTTTTGTCCACAGCAACACGTCACGACGTCGTTAACGTGAAACGGTACGGTTACGGCACATTGACGTGGCGTGCAAATTTACGTTACCGTTTCGTAAAAATGCACGTCACGATGCCGCATCGTTAGATGTTGTCGTGCCTTGTAAAATTCCAGTATTTAGGTTTCACTCACGAACCTGTGAAATAGCAGTATCTAGATATCAAACATCCTTCCAGCTTTCTGTTTTTAAGTGTTTGTCCTTGTAATTATCTATTGTCATAACCCAGAGCACTGGACGTTCCTCAACAAGTGATATTGATAAATCAAAATCAATTATTTCTGACATCCTTTTTGCACAACTAATCGCTGTGACAATGAACATCAACTGAGCGATGGCATCACGTACTGCTGTCGACGACATCCGACGCGTCGTTCCGCGGCGACGTTGCCGTGCCGTGCATTAGTCATGTCACGTCAACGTGCCGCGCCGCGACACCGCACCGTTTCACGTTAACGACATCGTAACGTGGTGATGTGGACAGGCCCAAACGAATGCAAAAAGAAGTATGCAAATAAGAGAAACGATGCGCCGACCCCAAATAAATTGGGATAAAGGCAAGAGAATGATGAAAAATATAGCTTCGGGAGCAATATCTTTAACCGTCAATTGTCAAAATGTTATTAAGTATTTAGCTTTCGATATCTGTTATATCTGGCATAGCCTAAAAATGCCGAAAAAGAGCCTCAGCGGATGCGTAACCAAAGTCTGAAATAGCTTAGCGTTTTGAATGACGACTGATTTGTTCTGTGTTGATCTATTACTGTATACTTCAAACCAGTACATATTCTAAGCATTATTTTACTTACAATACTCTTTTGACTTGTTGTAAGTGCACAAGTTAGCTCATTTTAAGGCGTTGAAGAACTCGTCCTTCTGCCCTTAACATTGTGGTAAGGCTAAAGTACAATGATGAATGGGACAAATGAGAGGGATCCCGTTTCTCATAATGTGTGACAGTTTTGGAACAATCAAGAAGTTTTTATTTCATAAATTGTTTGATATTAGAGATGGGATTAATTGAGGGTGTTGCTATGACGCCTGTCGTGACAGAAACATGTAATTGTATTATTTGTTGAGAACAAATTAGGGGTTTTGCCACTACGTAATAATTTAGATGAAAATCAACCGCCTGTATAATTATGTCGCTGCATTAAGAGTCGCAATTATAAAATAATTAATTACTTAAATGAACCAAAAAAAGAAAATGTACATAGTATTCTAGGAAAAACGTAGTCAAATGAAAACTCGCTAAGCCATAATTACATCTTGCCTTTGATAAAACCAAGCAAAACAACCACAAACAGGGTTTCTTTAAAGAAACAAATACTGCTTAGGGTAAAAAGAAATTAGCTAACAATAGTCTTTTTTCCATTTAAACGCAAGAGAGAAAACAAACTTCTACCAATTTAAATACTCGCCAAGTATAAACCGACTCGTTACATAAACCTCAGATCAGTTAATTATGCTGTATCTTCATGAGCGTTAATTAGCAACATCTAAATATTCCAATATCGTGACGTGACAGTTCTCGTCTGCGTGATAGGTCTCGTCAAAGTGACAAATAGGCAGTGTACGCGCGGCTTTATCTTGAGATATAATGTGAAATGAACGTGGATGCTCTGTGGATTAATTTGCTTTAGGCAATTTGGGATATTTTGTATTTAGGTCGAATGAAGAAGAAAATGATGAAGAATTTGAAAAATTAACGGTTGAAATTAATAGGTCCATATCGTTCATGTAACTGTTTTGGGAGTTTAGAAACTGGCGTAATCATTTATAGCAGACTGAAATGGTAATTAACGTGAGGATTAATGATGACAATCATATAACGACGAATGTCATAATTAATTCTAGGAATCTACTGAAATAATTAGTACTAACGCATCGGTTTATGATTAAGCCCGAAGTTAAATTGAATCAGAGAATGTTAATTACGCAAACCTACCAGTGCTTCTATTTTATCTTAGTGTAATTGTAGTTACACGTTAAGTTTAATCAAAAATCTAAATAAGCGACCACTGAATAATTTACACAATTTTTAACCAGGCAGAGTATATTAAAATGTCGTATCGTCCCCTTAGTAACTAATAACATAATGCAATTCAATCTGCCAGTCAAGCATGTTGATTATGGCGTTGCCCCCGGGAAAGCTCATTAGGATGGTCTACATGGGATGGTGGACTATAAACTAAATCAACATAATATAGATGAAAACTGTTAATTTACTAAGTAGTGTATCAGTGAAAAGGTAAATTAATTTTAAAACTATGTACTTTTATTATCTGTGTCATTAAGCAATACTAAAAAATAGCGACCAATCATAACTGAAATCTGAATATGATGACCCTGACATTTATTGTTTTTACCATTATTACCTAAATACAACTTGAGATAAGTTTCCTAGTAAAGCCTAAAGCCCCTCGTTAAGATCAAATCGGAGACCCTAAGATCCGTAGCTCCGTTTACTAATATTAGGTCATAACACGGCTACACCAATAAACCGATATACACCAGCAGTATAATCGTTATCCGTATCAGTTCGAAATTCAATGCATACTATAATTTCTGAACAACCTAATTCTAGAAACTAATCTAGGAAAGCAATCACATTCCTGGAGCGCCCCTCCTTTATTCTGTAACATAAAACTAGAATATCATCTATATAAGTTAAATTGTTCTTTGAAAAGATAATGCTACGGTATTGTTCTAGAAAGTAATTGTAGAGTTGTCTTGTGCTTATGTTTATCTTTTGTAGACTAATCAGATAATGGAACATGCTTTTATCATTAGAGGCTTTGATGACTTACATTGTGAAAGCTATATGTAAGTGATGATAGCCTTTTGTTAATTCCACTTACTGAATTAATTAGATTGTCAATTTCTTTTTCTTTTAAAATAAATTCAATTATGTTAAGTAACTTATAGAGCTTCTATTTTCAGAGCCAGACACAACAAATTATTTTTCATCTACCCCGGATCCAAAATCAATCAAAACAAAATCTATTATAATCTTTAACCAGAAGTCCGTCTTCTCAATTACTTTGTCATCAAAACAAATACTTAAGACACCCGATATCAGTGACTGTGACACCAATGAAACTCGAATTGAATTCTAGTAATCTGAACATTCGTGACAGGATTAATATCCCTTGTACCTACCTGCCTTTAAATCCAATAACAACCGTGGAATTGAATCAGGTTGAATTGAATTCTATATAAACATTTGTTAGGCTTCAACAGCGGTCATGACTGAATAAACATTGTGATATCGTTTGTGTGTGGATGAAATTAGCTTCACATGGATACGAGGAAGATGAAAACGTTGCCATGGTAACGGAATGAATAGGCGGTAATTTCTCCTTCCGTATATTATAAAACGCGAACGCTCTCTGTCTGTTTACCAGTTATTGCGTACAACTCAAGAATCATTATCTGATTTATGTGATTTTTCTTTTGATTCATAGAAGTTCTCAGACTAGGTTTCAGTATAAATTTTGTAACAGCAGGTAACATAAGGTTCAGCTAGTCAAGGCAAAACAATTCAGGCAGTCGAGGCTTCCATTAAATGGTCAATGGAGACACTGCAATAATTACTAAGCTTGTCAGAAAGGTCGGTGGTCTCAGTTTGTTGTTATTTGCAGACAGCGACTTCGCTACTCATCCTTTGACGTAATCTCTCAATCGTGTTTTACAACAGCCACGCTACGGGCGTGAAAGGGGTTGCCTGTTCTTTGTCGAGAATTTCATAGAATCTTAATCTTTTGAGAATGTTGTTGCTCATCTTTCCCTTAAAGGATACAAAAGATACAGGAAAGGTGAATCTTCTTACATCAAAACAACAAAGTATAATCAGCCTATAATGGGACAGAGGCCTCCTCTATGTGAGAAGGAGAGGGCGATAATCCACCACGCGGTCCAGTCACGGTGGATGTTACATGTCTCCGATTTTTTTGGTTCTAGGACATCCTGGTTTTCTCACTCTCCTCATGTTTTCTTTCAACGTTACCACGTTACGTTACGTTGTGAGCAGCACTAATTTAAAATATGTCAAGTACCGAAATTATAACTGAAAATGTGGGTTTTTCTCATAGAAATGTCATGTGTTTTAGAAACTAGAGCAACATTTAAGTCTATTATACTTTCTATACTTGTATGAATAGGTATGTTCATTGAAGCCACATAAATTAGGATCGGAGTGGGCTTAAAAGTTTCAGCAGCGGTTGAGTTATTTTACAGTTGTTAGCCAATCGTCCGTTTATAACATTATTTGCTATAGGATTACAAGTATGATTCACTTCCTTATGATACAGGGACGGCAGACTTTAAGCTGTTTTAATACTACCAAAGTACTTACAGATACAATACAAAATATCGAATCTATATTTAAACAATGACGATAATATGTTTCAAATTACTGAATGCCGCTACTGTTAGGCTTCTCTGTTTAATATTTAGGTTTTGTTAGTAAATTAAATACAATATTTGTAACTCAATTTTGTCGCGAGGCGTCTTAACAATTTGCCCGTCAAAAATGTATTACATTGAAATAGGAAGTAACATATTGATTGCTAACAAAAAATTGGCAGGCGCTAAAACGACTTATGTTTTCTTAGCATTCTTAAATTAAAGATACACAAAGAAAATCCCAATAAATATGTAGTAAAAAAGCAATTTATTTTTCTTTAATATTGGTACTTAAGATTACACCAGACTTTCCGTCACATGTTCCTATTCGTATAACAATAATACAGCTATAACAACGCTAGTATTATCTTAATCATTTCGTAAATTTTTATAGCTAAGAAACCAAGTTCTAGGACAGTAAAATTTACATAGAAAATAAGGTCTACTTCATTAACAAGATCAAAGATTTCTTGTTGTATCACAATGCCTTTGTATATTTCAAGTCTGTAATCTTAGTCTGTCCGTTGATTTCCTTTTTGTTTTCAATTCCATTCGACGTCTGCTTCTTACTGAAATGGTAAAGGAAACAGTTTGTTTAAAGTTGAAATAAAATCATGTATGTTGCTTGTTCGCCTTTGCTAGTTATTTTATTTGTTCAAGATGTTTGAATGTAGTGAACTTGGAGAAGGAACGAAGGGGTTCGTTTTTGACTTGTATATTTATGTGGTTTAAAATGAAGATGAAGTTGTATTATGGCAGTGATGATCTCAATATTAGCTAGAGTGTAAGAATTTCGTACCAGACAAAAACCAAGACATTTTTCAGTAATTTTAATTATTCCTAATCGCGGCTGTTAGTAAAACGACTAAACACTATCATAAACTACTTTTTCTTACTTGAATTTGAAATAAATTATTATTATTTATTTTATTATTATAAAATAACAATCCCATTTTAAGACATTCAAACTGTATCTAACAAACTTTGAGATCAGATCTAGCAAAGCATTCAATCCCTCCACCATTACGTATCATATACTATCTTACACTTTTTTCTACAGTAAAATCTTGTTCTTAATCTTCACAAATTACTTCACCATTCGCATCCACATCTTGTTCCAACACATATACTACATCTTCCCGCCACAATCTATTAGTATTAGTATTTAACTACTAGCATACTCACACAGGACTTAGGAGGAGATTAGCCAAGTTGCTCAGCGGCGATTCGACGAACAGCCATAGCAGTCCCGCTAGCAGTACAGACATTACGAGTATTCCTATACCGTTTAGTATCTGAAATTCAATTAAGAAGTTTATGTTTGTTGTATGTTCAAGCTGCACTGTGTTGGGGATGGGCAGATTGTTTATCGAGTGGGGTAAAGCTTGAGTATTGATATGTTCTCGTTGGTCTATACCAGTTTTTTTGTATGACTCTATTGTTATTTAATTTGTCTAGACGGATAAATCGATAAAAGGTATTAAGGTAATCGCATAAGCGACATTTTTTTTTGGAAAATGAGTCATGAATGCCATCCTACTTAAAGTCTTATTTTGAGTAGGATGGTATTCATGACTCTTTTTCGAAAAAAAAAATGTCGCTTATTACCTTTTAACAGTCGATATGTAGATTATTGTGTCTTTACATTCATACTATCGTAATTATTTGTTGCTTGTTACGGTTCTCTACTGCGATATAATTTATATTTAAGCCTTCCTTTGTCTTACTTCGACTACTTTTGTTTACTTTTCAAATATAAATATTTTATTTCACATAAACAGCGTGCACTTATGAAACATCAGAAGCTATGTGCACGGTTCCAATTGATCGTTTCCAACGGTGAAGATCCGGGAATTTTGATTAAAAAGTTAACAAAAAATAAACTGCCACCGATTGACAAAAGCTTTTATATGGACCGTTGCCATTAAATATCTGCATCGTTCACGCTTCAAACGCCACATTTGGTATTAAGCACTCAAAGAATAATATTTCCAATATCAAACTCAAAGGTTAGCCAAACATTTATACCACCTCTTACTAGAGAGCAAGGCCTCAATGCAGTGCTGTTTCCAGAAAAATACAGAAAATAAAATGGCAAAAGTAACCAACATTCTTAGAAATAACTTTATGAAACTGAACTTTCTAGTACTAGCTGAGCACTACATAGGTGTAGGTACAGAAGGTTGGCTCTATACAACGATTGAAAAACACGCACCCATAGACACGCTTCATGTAGGTACAGCAAACAAACAAATTCCAACGCTTGCACTCGCAAGCGTTGGAATTTGTTTGATTCAAACATCGATCACTAGTTCTTTATTAGTGATCGATGGATTCAAATCACCCTCAGTACAATTATTCTACAAGGATATTTCGGCGCTTAAGGCGGTACGATCCGAGAGAGACCGCGCTTACAAGATTTTTGAATCCATGGGAAGCATGAAAAAGTGTTTTAAAATTAAGAAAAAAAAAAAGAAAATCTTAGTTACGGATCTGGCGGATATGCAATCGCTTTTAATTACATGATTGGATTAACTTTGCTGGATAGAAAAAAAAACCAGTTTTACCCATTTTCGTAATATTTAATCAACCTCATAGCTACAAATTAAGACGCTTTTTTTCTTATTATTTACATAAATGAAAAAGGTAGTTAGATTGTTTAGCACAATTCGCTGAGATTTTCTTGATAAAATGATTAAAATAATTACTATGTTTAGGTGCAGCTACCAAATGCGCGAGGCAATTACTCGCGACTTCGCGAGTGTTCAGTCGGCTCGAGCGCCGAATCTCAGCGCCTTAAATGGCGTTGAAAAGAAGGCGCTGTTGGTTTACTCCGGTATGGGCCACGCACTAAAAGATCCTTGTATATACGCGTCTATATTGCCCCTGTTTTCACTCACTATATGAGGCTGACTGTTTGTGGGCACTATTCTTTGGCTAAGCAATACATACCAGGTTAAGCATGTCGTATTGCATTGGATTCCGTTGCGAGAATAGGAACCGCTGCAGTACTAGGGAATGTGTTATGTAGACTCCGTAAGCTAGACGGCTCAGGAACGTGAAGTTAGGCCAGGACATCAAATTTCTTAGGATTTCTGGAATTGAATTAATAAATTTAATACGATATTGTCCTACCTATACTGCATGCAGATATAGACAAAGTCAGCACAATTATTAGTCAAAAATCCAATGTTGCAACTGAGGATTTTTGTAAACAGAACAGGGATGATGACAAAATTTTTTTTTGTCCTTCATGTAGATTATTTAAAAATATTGGACACGTATTTTTTATTTTTTTACGTAATAAAAACATTACGGCGATACATTGAGTTCAAATGTGGCATGACGTCACTTCTCAGTAGATTTTGTACTGAGCTGTGAGGTAACGAGCCCCCACTCCCCAAGTTTAATGTGTTTTATCTAAGTCATTTTTTATTAATATGATAAAGCAAAAAATACGTGTCTAATATTTTTTTATTATCTGATTGACGGACTAAATAGTTTATCTTTTTTTTTACCCAGGAATCATCCCTACTGCAGTAACACTTCGTAAAACCCATAAAAAAATACATAGGAATACTCTTTTACTTTTAAAGCCGTTAATCTCTCTCTGACGTCAATTAAGACTGCATCGAGCGCACAGTGGCGCCCTCATCGTTATTTCGGTGATTTCTTTTATTTTAGAATGAAAATGCAGAAAATAAGCTGGTCAAGTTGTGCTTCACAAAACTATACGTTATTATTACTACAAACAGTAGTTTTAAATTGTTGTTTTATTGTAATCATTAAAACGGAAAATAGTGGCCACTAAGCTCCGTTTTAATGATTACCTACAATAAAACATAACAATTTAAAACTACTGTTTGTAGTAATAATAACGTATAGTCTTGTGAAGCACAACTTGACGAGCTTATTTTCTGCATTTTCATTCTAAAATTAAAGAAATCACCGAAATAACGATTAGGGCGCCACTGTGCGCTCGATAGCCTCTTAATGAGCTTGTATCTTGGCCAGAATATCCAAACAGTCGAAACTAGGTCATTTCTTTTTTTGTAGTTTTTACGTGACACCACTTTTTTATGAATATAGATCACTCCGTTTTTATTGCAATGTTTTTTGCTTTACTCTTTATTGTTATCTGACATCTAGTTTGAAAGGGTCTTATGAAAGTTGGGCTTATTCCACTAATCCCCCCTGAGGGAATCCCCCTCAGTGGAAAAAACTGAACCATAATGTAAAAAAATCACTTTCAGGGGGATCTTGGAATATATATTTTTTTTCAATTCTAGTTTTCCCCCCTTAGCGGGATTATCAGGGGTCAAAATCAAAATCAATTGTGGAATAAGCCGAAAGTTGTGGTTCGTTGAAAACATTGAATTTGGCTAATATTTCACTAACTAGGGAAAAAACTATATCTTGCATTTATTCATGTATGCGTAAAAATTTTAAATTATATCCTAGCAAATAAAGCTATCATTCAAATAAGCAGTTTGAAGCTAACAAAGGTATAGCAAGGTTATAACTTTTCGTGGCAAATTACGAGCACGCATCATGTGTATTTTGTGACAATGACATAAAATATCGCACCCCCGGTGCAACACTGTCACTTATGCAAACTATAAAATACTTATGCTTCAGGAGAAGTGTATTCATTTTAATTATTTGGTTTCATTTATTTTATTATATTATATTTATTGGGACTCGTACCTACAGGAAGATCACATTTTTTCGATCGATTCACAAGATGCTGCGACATTTAAAAATCAGTGTCGCAGCGCTGATATTTTGATAGGGCCCGCTGTGATGTCACGAGCAGATACAGAAATAAAAAGTAAAATAAAAAATAGATATGTGTAATAACATAAAATAAAATATTTATTTAATAAAAATCCGCATGTCAGTACCAAACGTAACAACAGTTACTTATCTATGGCTTTAGTGTTTGTGGCATCGCTTTGACAAGTAAAGAGACGCAGGCGCAGGCGTTGGCATTCCGGGTCTCCGGCAAAAATAAATTAAAAAAACATTACGGATGTTTAATGTTACAGTTTAACAGTGAATAACACAATAAAAAGTGTTCTGTGGTAGTCGTTTACGAACCAGTTATGTTAAAGAGTTAAACAGTACCTATTTGTTCCTCATTGAGAAAGCACGAAAAGCTTAGCCACTGCACCAATCGATTATAAGTGTAAGTTCAATTCTGTACCACAGAGGTGTACGATAGTAACTCCACTTTTTTCGAAAATTAGTTTCTTGCACCATTAAAACCGCAAGAACCAGTTCTACATACTGGCATACGACATTTTAAGTCCTATGATATCTATGAAAAGAAATATCCAATCGTATATGACATTAAATCCACTTACGTCTAGTGGGTATAGGACCTCAAATGACGATGAGATTCATCCAATAATAATAAAAAATACTGTTGAACTCAACAGTATTAGTTTTTGCAAAATAATAATAAAAAAAATAAAAAAATCGATAGCATTCGAAGTTTCACTCCGCGCATTTTTGCCTCTCTCCTGTAAAATTTTCGTTTCAACACATAATGTTGTATACCTCTGAGGTACAGAATTTCACATATTCAAATTTTTGGCAGTATACAAGAACGCGTATAAGTAGGTATGTAGCTTATTACTCGTAACAGAATTCATATTCAAAGCGATTCAAAAATATTCACCAATAAATTTGTATTTATTATTGTATTTATTCGTACTTACCTATTTCAATTACGTGTAAACATCTGAATATATGCTTTACTTGCATGCGTGGTATTTAAGGTTTAAATCTCTTACCTACTCGTAACCTTTCATACCGCAAACTATATTTATGTAAATAAAAATTAATTGCCGCATGTATGAGAGATCATAACTTGATAACGGCCGGACCAATTTGGCAGATTTTTTTGTGTTTGTATTTGTCAGGACAAGGTTTGTACGACAGATTTTTTTTTTTGTTGAAAATCCGTCGGAAAAATCTAGGCGACGCCGGGCACTAACAGCTAGTTAAAAATAATTATACATAATTTCTTCTATAAAACTTAATCGGTGGCGAACCGAAGAGTATTATTTATTTTATTTTCATTACGTGTGTTTGCTTTGCAGAGGGCAAAGCAATTATTTAATTGTCATTCAGTAGTTACTTTTCTGTTTTTATATATATCTAAATATATAGTATAAGGTTTTGTGGTCTAATTTCCGTCAGAAATTGACTTAGCTTGGGTATTATAATTATTCAAGCGAATAGCTATCCATTCTTAAGTTAGCTAATATTAACTGTTCCAACAGTTTCCTGGTTCAATTTCCTACCCGCAAAGCAAATAACTATATTATTAAGAACGGGGGAATTAGGGCATGCATTTCCTGATTTTGCGATTAGCAAAGCGGTTCTTATCAAGAACATTAACCTGGTAAATTTCTGTTTCTGAAAAATTAGGTTTCGGGTTTAAAATCTGGTAAAGGATAAAGTGACTTCGGAATTTCTCGATATTAATATGTTCACCTTGGACAATACCGACTTGCAATGTAATGGAAATTTCGCAAAGAAACTTCAGTCGAATATCAGAAGTCATTATGCAGTGAGCAAGCTTATTTCTTCTTTGAAATGAAATGAGGCATTTGATAAGCTGACAGATGTTCGTTTTTTTTTTAAATATTATAACAAGTTAAAATCTACTTACGGACATCCCCATACTCAGTAATCCCGATACAAACACAGGTCGCCAAAGCCCAGAGGTTTCTGTTGAGGGCCGCATAAACCGCTGCATCCCAAGCATTGTATTCCCCAAGGCACCATACCGGGGCCGCTGTTAATACCTTGAGACCTAGCAAGAAGGCTGCTGCAAGGCCTAAGTAGGAAAACTCCTAGAATGTTAGAAAATGATTAGTTAGAGATTAGGAACTAGATGTTTTTTATGTGATGATAAAAATAATGTGTTCGATTTATTAAGTAAAAAAAAAAAAAAACTATGCTTATAAGTTATTCTTCAAAAAGCTTTTTTCTTGTTCCAGTAACTATCCTGGCCATTGACATGTCATTTATTTGTATTGTAGTTCAAATCTTTATAAACAAGTTTCCCAGCATACATCAGTCGCTCTATATCCATTCATTCCTCAAAGAAGTAGTCTTTTGTTCGGCTAAAAACCATAACAAAATTGTAACTACCAAACGCGAAGATGGACGACGAGTTTATATTCTACCATTGGATTCCAACCGCATTATCAGAAGACAGAATTGTGTGGAAAAAGGAGATGGTTTCTGTCCTGCAGTCGTTACATACTAGTTACATTAGATTAGTAAGTAACAAAACTTGCCTTAGAAATAACTCTTCTATACTTAGCGGGCTTGTACACTGAGATGATATATCCCATGGCCATGCCGAGGAAGTAGGAGCCAGCTCTATGATGACTCCTCATGTAGGTGTCTAGGTATACCTGGTTGTCTCTGACGTGTATCAGCTTCCTGAAAATTATGACGTTTGAGAGGTATTGTACCTTAATTTTGAAGATAGGTTTTATAAGGAAGAAGATGATTTACAAGATTAAACAGGAAAAAAGTTACTTTTAGATATTATTCTCAAGTAATAGTTTTGACAAAGGAAAGTACATGAAAAAATCGTCATATTCTGAATTTTAAATTAATCAAGAAAACCTTGGGTCATATCATACGGTATTTTTTAATTCACAGGAAAATATTATCTTGTATATTACGAGGAAATTCAAAAGTAAACAATATTCAATTACCGGTAAACACAATTTTATATATTTCCCAAAAGCACACATGAAATACAGGTTCCAAGAAATTCTGTCATTACGATTTCAATGAAATCCTAAATCAAATATAATTTCGAGTTTCCATTAAATCAAAACTTCACGTAAAAACGACAATCAATATAAATTGGATTTCTATAAGCTTTAACTTTCCCATACATTTAATTGACGCCTCCAATTGATTTTTTGTAAATCAGAAAATAATAATTGATATGGCCTTTTTATTTTTAAACAAAAGTTTTTGTGAAATCTATAATTTTATGAATGGGTAGCGTCACCAGGCTAACATGATTATTCCAATTCCATGATTTATAAGCAAGCACAAACAGTCAGGAAACGGTTATTAATGTTTTATTTATCAACTGTAACAAGAATAGGCAATAACCCAACGATTAGGGCTCGAATTGGGTAGCGAGAGGTCGCATATTCCATTATGTGTATCGAAACCTGGACTTCTAGCTGGTAAATTGTACTTCATTGACGAGAACTTTCTGTGTTATAACATAAGCTTGCATTGCTTAGTTGGGCGGAGAATATTTGGTAAACAGAAATACTTGTAATAATAATAGTTGTAAGCAATATTTTACCCTAATCTATGCTTATATATTATTGCATATGTGCATAAACTAATCGCACTATAAATGTTAATAAAGCAGTGTTGAATTTAACCTTAACGATCAAAATAAGGGGCTGGGCTAGGCAGCGTTTGGAAAACTCCGTCAAGTGTTTTCGTCGCCTATACCGCAATGTTTGAGGACTAAGGTCTTCAACCAGTGCGTCCTGCCTGTTATGACATATGGTGCCGAAACGTGGACACTGACAGTCGGGCTGGTCCACAAATTTAAAGTCGCTCAGCGGGCTATGGAGCGGGCTATGCTCGGAGTTTCTTTGAAGGATAAAATCAGGAATGAAATTATCCGGAAGAGAACAGGAGTTTCCGACATAGCTTGCAGAGCAAGCAAGCTGAAGTGGCAGTGGGCTGGCCATATTTGTCGAAGGACCGATGGCCGGTGGAGTAGACGAGTCCTGGAGTGGAGACCGCGTATCGGCAAGCGTAGTGTGGGACACCCCCCAGCTAGATGGACCGACGACCTCAAAAAGGTGGCTGGGATAGACTGGATGCGGAAGTCGGAGGATAGGGTGTTGTGGCGCAGCATGGGAGAGGCCTATGTTCAGCAGTGGACTGCGATAGGCTGAGTTGATGAATCAAAATAACCCGTTCCATGCAACTAAACCAGAATCAGACCAAACTATTAAATAACTTACTCTATATCGTAGAGCAGTATTCCATTCAATCCTTTAGTGTACGTGGTAATGCCAGTTATCACTATCGAGAACATGACAACGATGGTGGTGACAATTTTGCCAATACTCTTGTTCCATTTCCAGAGACAGAATAAAGCGGTCCCCATGACAGCTAAGTGGTAGTCAGCTGGGATATACCAGGAAACTTGTTGACACTGAAATTTAATTCAACAGAGCACCGATTAACACACCAAAGGATTAAAATAAACAGTGTTTGACCGGCAGTACAGTTGTTAAAATTCGCATAGAAAACTATACAACAGTCTTTAAGTAAGACAGCGGCTAGGTGTCATGTTCATTCTTTGTAAGTGAAGGTAAATAATTAATAGACACACGACACAAAGACAATGATGAGCAACGTAAGATGATCACCAAATAGTTCCAAGACTGATAACAATCATTAAAATATTTTCGTAGAAATTGTTAGACAATAACTACAAAATGTAAACCAAAGAATGGTCTGCAATGGAAAAGGTTAGATTGTTACCCTAATACAAATAAACACAGAATAAAGTTATGCTAGGTATAAACGGCAAACAATGTATGGTTATACCAAAGTTATTCCTAGGATAACTTTATTCCGTGTTTATTTGTATTAGGGTAACAATCTAACCTTTTCCATTCCATTCCAAGGCCCTTATAAATAGTTGGTCAACAAAATTCATCATTTCCAATATACAGGGTGTGGCGTAAATAGTGGTTCAACGTTAAGGGGTCAGTACACCATATACAGTGCGAGTCTTTATAATGTGCACATATCGAAATGAGGGAATCTATGCTTAATTTTATCTACGGAAAAATAAAAAAATAAACTATTTTTGTAATGTGTTTTTTTTTTTTTCAAAATTTCTCAATAAGACGCCCCCTTATTGAGAAATTTTACAATTATTGTAAAAAATTATGAAAAAAAAAATACAGATTTTTGCTAAAAAAACATGTTTCTTTTCAATTGAGGGTAGTTTCTTCCCCAATTTTTATTTTATGAGGACCCTAATTACTTCCAATCATTATGGAGTTTGTTTCATCATGATAGATCATTGACTTTAAAAGTTACACCGTTTTGTTTACACTGGGAAGATTTTTTTATAAACTCCATTAAAAAAAAAAAAAAAAATAGATTTTTTTTTATATTTTTGCCGTAGATAAAATTAAGCATAGGTCCCCTCATTTCGATAAATGTGCACATTATAAAGACTCACACTGTATTCAGCTATCACATACCACAATTTCAACAATTTTTTATAGGTCTCCGAATAATGTATGATGTATTGAAAAATTGACACCTTGCTTTACTAATTTGGCTGTAATTTCTAGAAATTAAATTATTTATTAAAAAAAAAATTGTTTATAATACTTTAATGTCATGTATATAAATTACTAGCTGCGCCCCGCGGTGTTACCCGCGAACACTAAATTCTTTCGAAATAAAGAGAGTAGCCTATGTGTCAATCTAGGGTGTCAGCTATGGCCATACCAAATTTTATCAAAATTGGTCCAACCATTTGAGCGTGAAGAAGAGACAAACATACACATACACTCACAAACTTTCATCTTTTAGTGTGGTAGCCAAATTAGTACTCGTAAAGCTGGGTGCAAACTTTTCAAAAGAAAAACAAAAGAAAAATCGGACAATTTAGAAAAATGGTTTCACATTGTGATATGTGATAGCTGAATATCCCTAGTAGCATTTTTGTTGGCGTTTGGTTGGGCCACATACCTCTGAAGGTGGCCCACCTAAATGCCAACGGAAAATGCTACTAGGGATACGGTGTATCGACCTCTTAACGCAGGACCACTATTTAAGCCACACCTGTATATGTTAATTTAACAAGCTAAAACGGTAAAAACGACTTACAATATGATCACTATCCACGTAGTTACCAAGCATCAGTAGACCGAGCAGCCAGGTCTTGGAGCACGCCTGCTGTTCCCTGCCGATGGTACGTTTCCACAGTGGGCCATCACCGACGTATTCAGACACTGCTATGGTGTAGAATATTAATACTGCGAAGGAGCCTATTAATCTGGAAATTAATTATAATTTAACAATAATAGTATAATGATCGAAACCGGAAGACGTAGCGTTGGAAGGCCTCCCACAAGGTGGACCGATGAACTTATGAAAGCCGCAGGAATCCGCTGGATGCGGGAAGCATAAAACCGGTCGAGGTGGCGGTGCTTGGGGAAGGCCTATGTCCAGCAGTGGACGTCTTTCGGCTGAAATGATGAATGATGATCGAATATTAAAATAAAATACCATAGTTTTCTTTTCTAGACAATCACACAGGGTAAAAATAAAGGATGTTCTTTGGACGGGCAGCAAAATTAACCTTAATATAATTATCGTTCTTGTAAAACACAGCGATAAGGCTGGATAAGCGTAATTTCGGTCGCAATAAATGAGTCGTGATGAAATTCAGCAGACAGAGAACTCATTTTGTGTCGTCGCGTTTCACAAAACCTTAAAACATGAAACCGAATACAGCGTAAATTTACAACTCAGAAAAATTAATTACGTATGTACATTTGTACTTACCGTCAACGATGTAGTACTTCAGTAAAACAGATACAAAAATATTTACCTCACATAACGCTGTATCAATGTAATGACGGGATTCTTCTTCTTCTCCATCAGACTCTTCATGAGGAGTAGTCCCGATATCACAAAGAAGTTCTCTACTGCTGGAAGATCTATGTGCTGGAATGTGTTACCGAGTGTGTTGTTCTTTACGCTTATTAGCTGAAATAATGAAAAATAATTGATTTTATTAAAGTTTCTTAAAAACATGACGGATCGTTCTATGATGTCGAGTAGGGTAGGGTGACGAATGTCTCATGCATACTTGTTTTTTTATTTTATTTAAAAACGTTTGAAACCCTAAGATTAAGACCGAACGAATATATATTTGTACATTACTTCATCCTTCATCCCCCAACCCACCGCGTCGCATCGCATAACCCGCCCGCGCTGTTACTTCGGTTTCGCTTAGCGTTCTTTCTGATTGTTTTTCACATTGCTTGGCTCCTAAGGGTCGTATAGTGATGCGAAAATAGTATAACCTTCCTCAACAAGAATTTCTCATATCCGGATTGTAGTTCCAGAAATAAGACGTCTCTGACCGTCTCTTTGACAATTTGAAAGTGCCTGTATTGGTTTAATTGAAATAAATGCTTTGAGTTTGAGTTTAAGCACGTTCAAACCAACAAAATCTAACAACTTAACTTACTAATCTATCAACTTTTCTTTTCTTCAATATGGTATAACCAAGAATTGATTTTAGGTTAGCAGGATTATTAATATTTTATTATAATTATTTTTGTGAAATATAAGCTTATGATGGAACGGGTCCAACGAAAATTTGCTGGGTACCTATATAAAAAAATATGTGGGTATTATCCCTATTTGTATCCATCTCTGTTTGTTGCGGTTGCGAACTGAGACGTAAATGTGCGCTGTTGATGCACTATTACTTATCGCTCAACAATAAGAGCGATGAAGCGACTACTCTAGCTGGCTGTTCAATGTTTGCTCCGGACCGGCTGCGGCGGGCGCGCGCCTGTGTCTCGCAGTGCCTGTTCGCGGCTCCATCAGTGCGTACCCATACTGCTCCCAGAACCTTGGCGATCAATCTGTTGAACGCCCTAATTGCTCAGCAGCCGCATTTTGACATATTTTTGTCTAGCAGTAAATTTATGATTAGTGTTTGCATGAACTTTTCTGGGAGAATGTTTGTTGTTGGCTTGCTGCACGCTTTGGTTTTTACTGTTAGTGCAGCAAGCGATTGTTTTATAAATAAATAAATGGACGAAATCGTAATAGATACTTACTTGATCATAATCATGTCCATTACTAATAGAACCAGCGACGATGAACACGAAAACATGGACGCAAGTGGTAAAGCATAGAACAACGGCTTTTGTGAAACTAAGTACTGGGATCTCATCATCAGTGATCTTGACGAAGGAAGACCAGTTTCGTTTGAGGCTGAAGGAGTAGGCTGTTCTTCGTACTGAAAAGGAGAAGTTTAGTAATCTCTAGAAGTACTGCTCCGATTTCGAAAATGTTTTCACTGGTAGAAAACTACACCATTGCAGAGTGCCATTAAGTATGTTTTATAGTATAGTTGACTACCACGCGGGCGAAGTCGCGAGCAGAAGCTAGTAATTGATAAAGGTTTTGTTAATCACTATTAGTTTAACCTCCTGTGTTGATAATGCATACATAAATATATTTGTTTGTAAGTATCATCATCATCATCATCATTTCAGCCGAAAGACGTCCACAGCTGGACATAGTCCTCCCCCAAAAGGGGCGAATTTTCCATAATCGCCACGCTTGGCATGCAGGTTGGCGATCGCAGTATGGTGTTAAAAATGCATTGAGAACGCTGCTGCCCATCCTCTAGTAAGTCCCTAAGTCGACTTTTATGACACCCATGGGAGGAAATGGGGTGGTGCTATTATTTACACAATACGTATAGTAAGCAGTAGTAGTAGTTAGTAAGTATATCTTTTGTATTTTCTCATGTCCTTTTAAAAGTGTATGATGTTGTGGTTTTAACTGGTCCACATAAAGTAAATAAGGACAATTGTTATTCTGAAGATCTTAACAAACACTATAATTATCATATTAAAGTGCTCTAATGGCGGTAAATATTATTTTGTTAGTCGTTAATTCATTATGTTAATTATTTGAGTAAATAATAGTCGTTTTTATGGATAACTTACGTCTCGAATCACCTGTGTCAATATCTTTTGTATTTTCTCATGTCCTTTTAAAAGTGTATGATGTTGTGGTTTTAACTGGTCCACATAAAGTAAATAAGGACAATTGTTATTCTGAAGATCTTAACAAACACTATAATTATCATATTAAAGTGCTCTAATGGCGGTAAATATTATTTTGTTAGTCGTTAATTCATTATGTTAATTATTTGAGTAAATAATAGTCGTTTTTATGGATAACTTACGTCTCGAATCACCTGTGTTGTCATATTGAAGATAGATCGTTGACGTTATCGCTGCCAAAACTAATCCAACCATGACAGTTCTGAAAATAACAATTGTAATCTTAGTAAGAACTGGCAAAGTGCGAGTTAGACTCGCGCACCGAGGGTTGCACCTTTCGCTTTTTTTTTTGTTATTAAACTACATATTTACGATTTTCAGATTGTTTCTTTACATGTGCTGTAAGACATTGCTTCTTGCCAAATTTCATGATTCTAGGTCAACGGGAAGTACCCTATAGGTATTGATTCCCTTGTGAAATTGCAAAATATGCGTTAATATGTGTCATAAACGGTCATATATCAATTTTTTTTATTTTTTATTGGCTTCACTGGCAAAATATCCTAAAAAACTAAACGTAACAGCAATGTGGAGGTACTTTTCGACGCCCATATTTTTGTTTGTTTTCTTCTTAATAAAACAAAACACAGACTCACATGAACACATAAAACTTCAAGCTATATTCATTCTTCACTCCAGCCTTTTGACAGTAATCCACAGTGATATCAGGGTCCAATGAAGTGATAGGATTTACCAAGTATATGGTCCTCAGAATCTTGGAAACTGATTCATGGTTGCACACTGCAGGTAAGCAGGTACCCCATGATATTATGTCAGCCTTTCTACCTACTTTGGACTTTACCTGTGAAAGACTGTTTTTTTTTAAGAGTTTCAATTCGTATTACGTCTAAGTAATTCGTGTTCTGCCTCGTAGTCGCCAGAGGTATTGCTGAGCATGAGTTCCTGGGCTAGATTCCCAGGTTAGGAATAGTTATTGGGTTTTTCCATCGGCAATTTCTCAGTAGCAGCCCCGAGTCTGGATCCGGCTCGAAGGACCCAATGTTGGGGCGTATCTCCCAACAGTGAAAATGTTGTTGTTGTTAATGTTGATGTTGTGTCAATACACAACATCAACATTAACAACAACAACATTTTAATCGGTTGTTTACTCATTCAACATAACATCACAATGGATGTTATGTTGAATGAGTAAACAACCGATTGTTATGAAGGTTTTATTGCTACTAAAAATATCATGTTATAAGGTAATAATGTACAATATATTATGATGTATTAAACAAACTGCAACGTTTCACTGTAAGTCGGACAAGTTAGTTGTATGTACAGCGTAGCTTGTACATATGATGGCAATAGGCTCGCCCCCTATTACATGAGATTTAAACATAACTGTCGAAATGTGGGTATAATGTAGGTACACCTCTGCCTAATCCTTTGGGGAATACAGACGTGATGTGTGTATCATATTACTTCTAAGTTATTTGTATTACGACAGATTACGTAATTATCATCCGTTACGAAAGGATCGGCCTCTAAATTCTTAAGTTTGATAAACTTAAGGATAATATGAAGTCGTTGAACTCTTTGGGTTACTACCTATAAACAGGTAAGGTTTTATCAATACTTATTTTTAAATTAAGTTTATTTCGGTCATCCTCCAATTTCTAATGCTTAATCGATACTAATAGTGTAAAGAAGTTAAATTGGTTTTTCCTTTGTAAGACGTAGATAATCTCTAAGAAAAGTTCAAATCCGATTAATGTCATAACGTACCACAGTGTCTCAAGATGAAAGTCTTTGACCAGTGCGTGTTACCAGTGATGACCTATGGCACTGAAACGTGCTCACAATGGGCCTTATTGGATGGCTAAAAGTCACCCAAATGGAGAGGAGAGGGCTATGCTTGGAGTTTCCCTACATGATCAAATCAGACATGAAGAGGTCCGCAGGAGAACCAAGGTAACCATCATAGCTGAAAAAATTGCCAAACTAGTAGCAGTGGGCAGGACACATTGCTCGCAGAAGAGATGCCTGATGGCACCGAAAGGTTCTGGAGCGGAGACCGCGTACCGAAAGACGTAGCGTTGGAAAGCCTCCCACAAGGTTGACCGATGACCTTGTGAAGGCCGCAGGAATCCGCTGGATGCGGAAAGCACTGTATCGGTTGAAGTGGCGGTGATTGGGGGAGACTTATGTCCAGCAGTGGACGTCTTTCGGCTGAAATGATGATGAATGATGATATGATTAATACAATAGTTCGATTAGGGTTTAAAAGTGACAGGTACTGGATGACTAGTATAGTGGTACTGTGGTCAACGTTATCTCAGACCAGAACCACACTTAGGAAAATACATAGAATAGTTCTATTTGTATAGATTACAGGAAAACCTATAATAATTTGATGGTCTTAAAATAACCTTTGTTCTAGGGATAAATAAATTCATCCCAACTAAAAACCCTTTCATTGGGCGTGGTCCGAGACGCTGTTGGCCGGTTTTTTTTTTTTTTTTTAACAAAAACCTGCCAACTCTGCGTGTGCTTTCCTTCGTCTTCATTTTCTTTATCAAGCAATACTCACATTTAAAAACTCTTCAGTCTTTCCAAACACATCAACACTGCCATATTCCTTCTCTTCTTTATCAGTTAGTTTCACATCAGAAAGGCAATATTGTGTGGCAATATTTGGTTCAGCTAAATTGGAAGGTGCTTTCAAACATTGGTCATAGTTACCCAAACTGTATTTAGAACCGTAGAAACTGCCAACTGGGTGGTGCATTGAATTCCATACTGAAAGAATATAATAAATTGTGATTGGAGGACTCAAACATTTTATACTCCTCATAAGATCAGATATCTGACAGTGAAAGTTCCGTCAAAATCTATCCAGCCATTTCGGAGGTTAGCCGGAACAAACACACAGACAAAAATGTTTAAAAGGGTTTTTTGTTTGTGCCGTTTACTTTCGTATGCATTTAGTAAAAAAAACTGTTATTTAGACATTACAAACAGACATCAATTTTATTTATTTGTATAGATATTCATAGGGTCTTTATAGCTATGAAATCAGATACACAGAATATTATCCTTTTTCCCTTTCTCTGTTTGTTATGGCATTCATATTGGAGTTTCATGTCCATTTTCTCCATACGAAACTACCGTTTGGAAGGAGCAACTAGAATCAATTTTATTTCCTTGTCAATTTTGTCATGATTTGCAATCATATATTTTTTAGTTCTTATCTGCTGTTATGTGTCTGTTACATTTATTTTTGCAAGCACAACTCGAAATCCTCACGCTCGCTCTCACAGGGAATATTATAAGCTGGTTATCCTTTAAATACACGAAAAAAATCGAATACTTACTCCAAACCGCCCAAACGGTGTAATTCTTCACATTGTTCAATATTAATAGTGTTTGGTCTATGCAAGGTCTCTCATTTGTACTCCATTCTAGATCTTCTAACCCTTCTATGACTATGTCTACTTCTGTCTTTCTGCTGTTTATATTATATTCAGCTGAGGATATACCTGAAACATCAACAATACATAATCAATTTTTCAATTTCAATTTTATTTATTTATTTATCTCCACAAATTACATTCTTATACTAGTTATACATTTAAGTTGACAGGTATTTAGACAAAATTTTGTAATTTGTGGGAGATCTGGAGTCTAAACTAAGCCTAGGCCTGTATTTTAGAACTCCAGGACCCCCATTATATCACATAGTAGAGGTTGTCAACGTGGTACAATTGCAAGTGACTGATGGCGTACTAATATAATGCGTGGGCGAGTGTATGTGTGTGAGAGGGTGTGCGGGCGAGTGTATGTGTGTGAGAGGGTGTGTGGGCGAGTGTTTGTGTGTGAGAGGGAGTGTGTGTGAGAGAGGGTGAGGGTGCGTGTGTGTGTATGCCTACAATTATTGTACAAACAATATTTCATAAATATATAATATTATTAAATAAGTACATGTGCATAGGAAATTAAATATTAATATTAATACGTAGAAAACTACCAAGCACTTGCCCACCACCTCCGAGTGGCTTCCACCTATGGGAAGCTATTCACGTTGGTAGCAGCCACCCAGACACGGCCAAACAAGCCCCAGGAATATAATAAATAAAATAAATAATTATAATAAATTTTAATATACCTTGTTACTTTACTATCTCAAGGACTTTTTCCGTTTCAGCGTAGCTTTGCTTTAGTAACCATTTGGTTATTTGGTTTTTACACTTAAGTTTATGACAGTTTGTTATATTTATGTTTTTATTTACTTTGTTGAATAATTCACCTCCTCGGAAAGGGAAAAATCTTTGCGCAAAGGAGGTATTGACAGCATATGACTCACATATTGCGTAGTTTCTCCTGGATAGGGCTATGCGTTTTTTCCTTTCTTCAGGTAAGTCGGATAATAGATATCTCTTTTTTCTCAAAGTGATAGACAGATGTGTATATCTAGTACAGCCGGGTACATTACACCTATTATGTAGATATCACATGAACACAGCATTACATTACAGGGTTGATCCATCAGGTTAAGCTACGCTTGCCGGGTTTGGTTCTTGGATGGGTGACCATCTTTACTTACCGAGACTCCTCCGTGCCTCGGAAAGCACGTTAAGCCGTTGGTCCCGGCTGTCATTCGTGGATCTCTGACAGTCGTTACAAGTCGTCAGAATTCCTAGTCTGACAACCAGTCTTACCAAGGGGTATCGTATTACCCAGTTAGTGGGTTGTGGAGGTCAGGTAGGCTCTCACTCCATATAAAACACTGGTATTCAGCTGCAGCCGGTTAGACTGGAAGCTGACCCCAAAATAGTTGTGAAAAGGCTAGGCAGATGATGTAGGTCCTACGATTTTTACCAGCATTTATACTATAAGCTTTTCCGTATTGAAAAACTTATAGTATAAATACTGGTAAAAATCTAGACTCCAGCCTGATGGTGATAACTTCCGTATCATCATTCATTTCAGCCGCGACACTGCTGGACATAGGCCCCCCCAAGCACCGCCACTTCGACCGGTTCTGTGCTTCCAGCATCCAGCGGATTCTTGCGTGGTCACAAGGTCATCGGTCCACCTTGTAGGAGGCCTTTCCATACTACGTCTTCTGGTACGCGGTCGCCATTCCAGAACCTTTCGGCCACAACGGCCATCTCTACTGCGAGCAATGTGCCCTGCCCATTGCCACTTAAGTTTGGCAATTCTTCGAGCTATGTCGGTGACGCAATATCTTCTCGTACCACATACTGCAGTGTCTCAAGACGAAAGTCTTTGACCAGTGCGTGTTGTCAGTAATGACCTATGGTACTGAAACGTGGTCGCTCACAATGTACCTTATAAGAAGGCTAAAAGTCAGCTAAAGGGCAATGGAGAGGGCTATGCTTGGAGTTTCCCCACATGATCGAATCAGAAATGAAGAGATCCGCAGTAGAACCAAGGTAAACTACATAGCTCGAAGAATTTCCGAATAGGGAAATCAAATTACACTAAGCCCAACCCGGGGATCGAGCCCCAGGACTGCACACAGCATTCACGCTTACGACCGCTACATCTACAAGATAGTTGTTTATCAAACTCAATGTTAAAGCCTGGCCGGGGAAGTACAATAAACCCACTTTAACATATTCCGACCACAAACCAATGCTGTTTTGTAGTACAACATAGCAATTCTGCTATGTTCCGGTTGAAAATGTGTGGGTTGTGTAATTACCTCCACAAGTGCGCGTGCGTCATTTTAAATTTATCACCAAGATTATGACAGCGCTTTGGAAAACCCCGTGTTTACACGTGTCGATAGGTCGGGGTCAATCCTTTCCATCAAGCGGATTGTTGGTCAATATTAGAATCAGGGGTCTCAAGTCCGACAGTAGTTGATCCGTTTAAACAAGTGTCAAATTCAATTTTTCCGACGGGCAACATAACGGGAGTAGGGACTGACAACTGTCAAATCGGGTTGTCATTAATTCTAAAGCGGGTTACATACGTGCAGTTAAAACTGTTCAGTTGGCCTATTCAGTTAAATTGTAACGTGTGTGGAAAAAAACTGAGAACTAAACAGTTGAATTGATAACTAATCAAATTATCATTAGATAAAACTGAACAGTTAAAACTGTACAATTAAAACTGAATGTCTGTAGCAGAAAACTGTACGGTTGTCAGTTTTGCCATGGCGTCCATAGCGAGTACGTATTTTTGTTTTCAACAGGACTGAGTAGTCTTGAATAGATTGATACTGATTATTTTTTTTCTTTTACTTTTTAAACTTCAATCTTTACACCACACTGTTCTATTTCGTCTTTTATTGTTTTCCAAAACTCACCGTAACCCAATAACTGCCACGGCATGATCCATCGATGCCATGATTCCAGGGATATGTAGCTACAAGCGCCAACAGTTTATAACTGAAGAAACAAACGATAAAACTCATCGTGTGTAGACAAAAAGGGCCGTCAACTACATCTGTCAGTTATACGAGTAACTGCACGTGTGTATCGCGCCTTAGTTTGGGCCTTGAACTAATCATATTTATGTCCGTAAGTGATACGGAGTAGGAAAGGCCCAGTAACTTCAGGCGAAACTACGGATTACGTTTAGCCGTTTGGGAGCTACGATGGCGCAGACAGCCACACAGATATACAGATAAGATATTTATTTCGCAAATATGGTTACAAAATACGGTGACATAATAAATGTTATTAGCAACAGCCATATTTAACCAGAAGGCATGCAAAAGTACAAGATACACTAGCAATGCTAAGAAATATAATCATAAGGATAAACAATGTCAATATAAAGATTGATTAACTTTAATTACAATTTAATTATGAAGTACTTCAATAATTATTTATACCATACACAATTCTTCTCATTCAACTTATTTAGTATTGGAATTAAAGTAAAAAAAAAAAATAATAATAATAATTGAATGTCATATTTTTCTAATTTTTAATTATTACAAGGATTAAGCAAGAAATTCCTTTCTCAATTAAAAATTCTGTCACACTATAATACGCTTTGTCTACTAAACAATTTCGAAGTATATTTTTTTTTAATTCCTTCAAATTTAATTATTTCCAACTCCTCGGTAATTTATTATAAATAACTGACGCCATGTAGCAGACACTTTTGCGCATTAAAGTCGTTCTCGCACTAGGGAGAAACAATCTACTTCACGCCTATACAAACGTTAAACTTATACGTGTAACTCCTCTCTGTTTCCATCGGGGGTTAAAAAATATCGGGGTGTGGCTGTGTCGTGGACACGGCTGCGTGTTTTACGTGAATACTTGTACCCAGGATATTTTTTTTTTTTTTTGGAACGATTTCCTTGACACTTTAGCTATCGAGTGGTTTAATTAAATTTTGGATGTGGATAATAGATAAGTACTCGTAGCTGCGCAACACCAAAATGTATCCCCCGATTTGTTATCATCAATTTTGTGAATTGCCTCCCAATATGAAAGAAAGACGTGTTAACGTCAATATCCATCTTTATGTAGATACTAAAAAGTATAACTTAATAAAAAGCCTTTCAAAAGATTGCAGCACTGACGTAATAATGACTAACTAACTAATACTATAATTTATATACTACTATGTATAATTAGTAGATATTAATTACGTCGTAATGCATTTATATTACCAGAATGTCATTCGAAATTTCCTGAACTAGTTAACGAAAATACTATTACGTTAGTAGTTATCATTAGAAACAAAAGAAACCTGTAGTACGTAAAATGTAGCGTACGTAGTTGCTGCTTGCGTGCCCGCAGCCTTTAAGTAGGATGGCATTCATGACTCATTTTCGACCACAATGTCGCTTATACCTTATATTACCTTTTAACCGTCGATATATAAATTAATAAATATATAAAATAAAATAAAATAATTTTGTTTTGGACAACTAAAAAATCCATGAATTGTAAGTAACAGTTTTGTAATTAAAATACCATTGTTAGTTACTTAACCAAAACACGAATGAATGCGAAGACCGTCCAACAACTAGACATTCAGAAACTATGGTATGAATCTTCGCACTAACTGCCTTATTATGGCGAAGGAGTATCTGCTGCCACAGCCTTCAGGATACTATTGTGACTGCCTCTTATCCTGCTCAGGAGAGAGGCCGTTTTTTTGCGGATGATGGCATATCGGTATGAGTTACCGCGAACATTTCTGAGGCATTGCAAAAATGAGGCAGTCGCAATAGCATCCTAAAAACATTATTATATTGGATGCTTAAAACATCCAGCGACCTTTTCGAGTAGTTGACCCCAAGATTACTGGTGTAAAAACTCTGACAATAAGCTTTAAAAAGTGTAATCTTAACTTGGTCAGTACACCGTGCAAATCTTCGTCCCAACATATTATTACCCCTGACTGCCAGAGCCCTACGCTCGGATTTCAATGTCACCGTGGTCACTGAATAATTGTTTATATTTATGTATAAGGTGTATTTGTTGAAACTCAAAATATTTTAAGAGATACACCGGTGGTAAAGAAGCCATGGAAACGATTTTTTTTTAAATTCTATGTATATTATTTAAAAAATTAAATAACTTAAAATTCTTGTTAAGATGATTAATCATCTTAACAAGGCACTACGCTCGTGCCGCCACCGTCGACGCGTCCGAGCGGGTCATTCATAGAATAAGTAAGTAAAGGTTTTTTTGCAAAATGTCTTTATTTTAAAATTATAATAATTACGTGAAAATAAAAAAACACAGATTAAAAAAAATGTTGCTATGGCTTTTTTACCATCTATAAATGTTTCTCTTAAAATATTTCGTGTATGAATAGATACACCTTATATATGCAATAAAAAAATAACTAAAAATTAAAACAAAAAGTAAGGTACTTACTGAAAAAAATAGCCAGAACTATTTGAATGAAAACACATGTCACCTTCATTTTTGAGTTTTTTGAATTTACCACTTAAATGTCCTATCCGCCACACCTTTACCTTGGAACTAAAATATGTGTAACGTACGCAATGGTATTATAAAGGGTTCCAGTGCTTACCTACTGTTTTCTTAATGAACTTGTACCTATGTATACAAATTAATAATATAATTATATAATAATGTTTGCAATGTCAAAATAACAAAGTTTTATTCAATGCATATGTAAGTAAGTACATATGGTACTTATAACAACAACAAAAAAACATTTTTTGAATGTTTGTCTGTCTGTCTATTCCGGCTAATCTCTGAAATGGCGGGACCTATTTTGATGGAACTTTCATAAGCAGATAGCGGATGTTATATGGAGTAACTTAGGCTTATTAATTACTTTTATTTTACAAAAAGCTAGATTTAAATAATTCATCATCATCATCGTTTCAGCCGAAAGACGTCCACTGCTGGACATAAGCCTCCCCCAATTGGTTTGCCATAATCGCCACGCTTGGCAGGCGGGTTGGCGATCGCAGTATGGTGTTAAAAATGAGAGAACGCTGCTGCCCATTCTCTAGTATGTCCCTTAGTCGCCTTTTACGAACACCCACGCGAAGAATATAATAATAATAATTATCTATATTTGGAACAAAAACACATTTTACAAATTCATTGCGTACGAAAATTGCTACATTAGTTTAAAAACTGTGTCGCAGCTATTAACGCCCACCTCCAAGAGGGAGACGACAGCGTTCCAGATTACAGAGAGAAAATACGGATAAAATACAGTTTCAGCCAAAATTGTATGAATTAAAATATGGAAATTATCAATTCCGTACTTACACATGGTTATTTTTATAAACAGTTTTTATTTTAGTACCCAAACTATTTAAAAAATAAAAATCTTTTCTCAAAATACTTATGGAACATAAAAATTCAAGGGCTCAATACACTTAAATACATAACTACAAAATAAAATATGTAAAATAAAAACTAACATCTTGAGTAATTTGGGAGCGGTTAATAGACATTTACATAGTTATTGAGGTACCATTGAGGTACCAGGGAAGCCACATGCGCAGAAGGAATTATTGCCAAACTTCCTTGTCTTGAACGTAGTCTTTAATCTTATAACTAAAAGAAAAAAAGCCTTGTTACGGCTTTTTAGATGCAATTTTTTTATCGACAGGATAGCCCAGGTATTGACGTCAGAGTCATCCCAGGTATTGACGTCAGATGACTCTGACGTCAAAAACTGGATCTTCCCGTCGACAGGACCAACCACATGTTTTAAGTCTTTTATTTAAGCTGAAGCCACATTTCGAAATACCTGTTTAGCGTTCCGTAGTCAACAAGGGAACCTTATAGTTTCCCCATGTCCGTCTGTCTGTCTGTCCGCGGCTTAGCTCAGAGATATGCCGGTTTCCTCACGATGTTCTCCTTCACCGTTTTGAGAGCAGTGGTGATCACCTGTCTGGGTTCAAACCTACGACCTACAGCTCGTAAGTCGCGGCCGTTATCGCTAGGCTACCACTGCTCTCAATCTATCTGCTGCTCTCTATTTAACCTAAACTGTAAGAAATAGAGTGATTAAGTCAATTTGAACTTTGTTTTACTTTCAACCTTGTTTTCTATGACTTTTTGCAAAACATTTTAGAGATATGAAGAACAGGGTGTAAAGTTCATTCATACTCTATAGTAATGGGAGGATCCTCCGACCAGATAGATGGGTGTTGTCTGGTGGGCAAACTGCCCGACGGTTGATGTCGGGATGTTGTATACTAGTCGCGCGGTACACTCTGATAGCGTGATGCGGGATTTGTGACGTCAGGTCTTTGATGCGCAGTTCGCATGAAGCGTTGTTGATACCGCCACAACATAATACCTAAACAAACCCAAACCCAAACTAACCTAACCTAACCTAACACAAACCTGCAAGATTTCGTTGTACTTTTTTAACACATTTCAATTTTGTATTTTGTTGTACCTACCTACGCCTCCCGTGCACTGTCGCCCTGCCTTTTGCACTAGACCACGTAATAATGCAGATAGCACACTCCGCATTTTAGGTTTGAAGCTACGAGTACAAGTACGCGGCGGGCCCATCTCACCGGGCAAATTTAATAGGAGTGGGGCGCGCCGCCAGTATAAGAGTTACGCGGTGGAAAGAGAGGCAACTTGTCATCATTTCATCATTTCAGCCGAAAGACGTCCATTAATGGACATGGGCCTCCCCCTATTGGAAGATGTACCATAATCGCCACGCTTGGCAGGCGGGTAGACTGCCCATTCTCTAGTAAGTCCCTTAGTCGCTTTTTACGACACCCACAGGAGGAAATGGGATGGTGCTATTCGTTACGTCCGGCGCCACACGGAACGGCAAATTGTAGGTGAATATAACTGTAAGTAAAAAGCGTTGTGCGACCTGAATTGCACTTTGTTGTGTCGTCGCAAGAGTCGCTTTTTATTTAAATCATTTTGCGGAGTGTCCCATCTGTATTAATCTGTGACTAGACACGGCAGTTTGTTTTGCTACTCACAGAGTTCGTATCATTAAGAGCGTGTTATTAAAATATTTTTCTTTTGTATGAAAGTTTGATGAATTATTAAAAGTCATAGAACAAAATTTGTTTATTATGTTAGTAATACTCGTATAGTCATGAGAGTTAAGGATAACTCTGTATATGTCAAGGTGTTTCTCAGGTTTTACTAAAGTCGTAAATATGTTTTTTTTTTATGTTGATTTTCTATCATGGGAATGCATCTTATATTTACTTACGTATTTAAACACGTTAATAACTTATGAGAAATTTGTTATGTGACAGATTTCTTGTAAACAATCATTATTTATGTGGTTAGCGAATGTATAAGGACGATTTGTGGTCACAAACTCCTTTAACTATACTGCGTTTTTATGGTTCCGTACCTAAAGACGAAAAAAAAAACGGCACCCTTACAGGATCACTCGTGTGTCTTGTCTATCTGTCCGTCTGTCACAGCCAATTTGCTCCGAATCTAATGGACTAATTAAGTTGGAATTTGATACACATATGAATTTCTGTGACCCAAACTCGGAAGTTTTACGTAAATAAATAATATTTGAATATGAGGATCACTTTTGGGAGACAAAAAGTAAAATAAAGGTTTTGCACACTGTGCCGTATCACATATAAAATGAAAAGGTATACTCTGAGGGCCTCAAGTACATTAAATTTTATAATTTTGAAATAAATAGGTTTAAAGTGACGGCACGGTTGGCGCAGTGGTTAAGCGATTGACTGCTGCGCTGCGTGTCGCAGGTTCGATTCCCCCACGGAACAAATATTTGTATGATCTACAAGTAGTTGTTCCGGGTCTGGCTGTTTGTGTATGTGAGTTTAAATGTTTGTAAACGCACCCATGATACAGGAGAAATCCTAGTGTGGGGCAACGTTTAAAAAAAAAAAAAGTTATTTAAGAAAATAAATGAAAATTGACCATTTCCCATTGTCTCCGAAACTAAAGCCTAAAATTTTGAAAAAAATACATAAAAGAGTTTTATACTTATATATAATATTACAAGAAACTTATATGAAGTCTATGGTCTTAAAATAACATGGTAAATCTCCCAATAGTGTGCGTACAAACTTACATTTGCAGCTGCAATATATCTACCATATATTCCATCCAACTTAATCCTCCTGTCTTATCTTATCCTTAAATACATAATTTAGAAAAAAAAAAAAAACGTTACATTATAGCATTTGCTTAATTACTTAATATATTAATATTTTAGATTATGTTTATGACACATAATTAAATTAATTTGTAAAATTATGTCTAAGGCGGATAAAAATCTGAGAATCACGCAAAATCTATCAAGCGTATTTTTCTGAAACCTTCACCTTATAATTTAGTCATTGATCTTTTAGTATACGTTTTTGTGACTTTTATTGTTGCTTGAACTTATAGTATGTTAAAGTTAATTAAATCGCATTGTGTAAAGGCTCGTACAGACTTGCGCGATATCGCGGGTGCGACGCGACACTAGTAGCACAATTTCTTTCTCGGTGCCTGTCGCGGCCGCGATATCGCACGAGTCTGTACGAGCTTAAAATCAGGCTTTATAGTGCTAAGTTTTGATGACGCTCGTTCGCCGTTCGTTCTTCTTTCCTAGTGTTATGATTGGCATCCATCCATGTTGGTAGCGGGGCTGAATGCCGTATAGAGTACGCCAGACGTACCATATTGTATCCGGCTAGTTAAAGATGCCTTACAATAAATTTAATTAATATGAAATTTTAAGAGAACATTTCTAAGCAAAGATAACCCACAAAATAATTTCAAAGTTGTTAATTTGATTAAGACTTAAACTTCCTCTAACTTATTATACCTAATTAGTAAGATTAGCTAACTTTTACTCGGTACATTTAAGATTACTTAGCGTGATTTGTGTTTATGTTCGTACATTTAGGTGAACAAAAATTGGTAATTGCGTCTGCCATGTTATTATTACTATTGCGATTCAATTTTGATTTTCATTTTTTAATTAAAGTCCTTTCATCATTCTCCTTCCTTATACCAATTTATTTGTGGTTATCGCAGCATGTGTGCCTCTTCCATACATCTCTATTAGACGTCATCTCAGTAGTCTCCCCCATTCTAGCCAGAATTATATACATATAATCTTACAATCCATCCCTCGTTTCTTTGATCTTCCCTTACTCTTATTAATAGCCATTCACATTCATACTCACCACTTTCCTCACGACAGTATATATAAGAGAAGTCTTTTACTATTATTATTGTTTTTGACATTTCTCGGAACCCTGGGGTCCCCAGACCTTTGTAATCTGAAGCACCAACCGGCGATTATCCCTGTATGCACTTTTCAACAATTCTGCTATCTTACTACTATTTAAATCATACTTTAACTTTCTTATTTGATTTTGATTTTTATTGGTAGTACTTCCCCAGACTTATTTTTACACTTGACACTCTGCTAAGTAGGTATTTAATAATTACCACTTAACTTATTATTGGAAAAATGTCTGACGCATGTTCAATGTCCGCTTTGTTAGCCTTTAAGATATAGGACTCAAAATAATTCGTCGTAAAATGCAAGAATCAGACTTCTGTTTTAATATATTTTTCCTGTTGTATAAAAAATATTGTTTCAAACTAGAGCTACGTAATTGCTTAGCAAAACCTGTCCCTTATTTTTTGTACACTTCTGAAACCTAAACCAGGATTGATAGCTTTCTAACAAAACGTAACTTTTCGGAATGCCTGACTGATTCTTTGGAAAAGATTCTAGAAATAATTTACTTACATTGTAACTATTTCAAAGAATTTATTTGCACTTCAACCAAGGAGATTCAAAAACTATGCTTGAATATTATTATCAGCAGAGTCAGTTTTCGTTTTAAAAGAATTGGTAATCTCGTACATAATGACAAATGAAACTTCCTACTAAACTTCCAACTTCCTACTACTTCAGATTTCTTTCAACACTAATAAATAATGTGTAAAAATATAAATGAAATCTGGCATGAATAAATGTTCAAAATGCCATTGTAATACAATACTATTGCGAGACCATTGACCGACCAATGATCGACCATTATGAATTTAGCAGATTAACGAACTTTTAGCAAAATGACAATGGGATCATGTTGGAGGGACGAATTTATAAAAATAGCAGACTTGGGCCCCAGATTTTTTGGAAGGAGTCGAAGTTATCCCGCCATCTCCATCAAGTCTGCCCCGTTCTCGCTTGCCATAATTATGTTATTACTAGCTGGTACCCGCAATGTTCGTTTGCGTGTATTCTGTTTCTAATACAAAACAAGTGCATGTCGGAGTAGTAGGGATGAATTTATAAATAATAATTGTATTATTCCTTATTTTATAGGACTTAATGTTAATTTGTAAAAACCATTTGGTTTTCAACTTTTCCGTAAAGCAAAATGATCGTAAAAATAAATGATAGAAACTCCTCGATGAGTTTAGTTCTTCGTCACCAGAAATCGAAGTTAAAAACTTGTGACATATTATTTTAGAAGACTAACAAAAGACGAACTGATTGATTGATCGGTATTCGTCGTTGATACAAAGTATTTGTGAGTGGGGCCCAAGTTTCACACAAATCTCGACTTAGATTTTCTTCTTAAATTTTTTCGTTACACACGAAGTATTATTTCGGAGGATTTCAAAGATTCAGATTTGATAGGATTAAGCGCATCGTCACGTCAGGATTAGTTTTTTGACACAATTGGTTATTCCAATTGGCAAAAGCCTTAATGACCATTTAATCGAACCTTAAATAATTCCCTTTTTGCTTTTCTAAAATATTATTTAACCTCTAATATAATCTCCTTCATTTATGAATTCGCCTCTTTTTGTTAAACTCAAAAAATTCTCATTTTGGGTTTCATCATCATCAGCCTTTTCCCAACTATGTTGAGGTCGCCTTTCAGTCTGACTGGATGCAGCTCCCAGTATTTTACATGAAGTAGTATGATACCCCTTGGTAAGACTGGTTGTCAGAGTTTCGGGCTTTTGACGACCCGTAACGACTGGGGTCCGAATTCATTGAATAAATAAAAGTGTCCATCATTTGAAGGTCAATAAGTTTTCATAGGATCATTATTTCCCATTGTTATAAAAGGAGTGAGAAATTGCAGCAGCACTGTGACATCATATACAGTGTGAGTCTTTATAATGTGCACATATCGAAATGAGGGAATCTATGCTTAATTTTATCTACGGAAAAAATACAAAAAAAAAATCTACATTTTATTTTTTATGGAATTTTTATTTCAAAATTTCGCAATAAGACGCCCCCTTATTGAGAAATTGTACAATTCTTGTAAAAAATTATGAAAAAAAAAAAAAAAAAGATTTTTGCTAAAAAAACATGTTTCTTTTCAATTGAGGGTAGTTTTTACCCCAATTTTTATTTTATGAGGACGCCTAATTTCTTCCAATCATTATGGAGATTTTTTCATCGTGATAGATCGTTAAGTTTAAAAGTTACACCGTTTTGTTTATACTGGAATCAATATTTTTTTAATTCCATAAAAAAATCATTATTTTTTTTTTTTTTTAATATTTTTGCCGTAGATAAAATTAAGCATAGATTCCATCATTTCGATATGTGCACATTATAAAGACTCACACTGTATAGGGTGTATCTATTCAAACACGAAATATTTTAAGAGAGCCGTTATACACCTATAGGTGGTAAAGAAGCCATGGAAACAATTTTTTTTAAATCTGAGGATATTATTAAAAAAAAATATATTGATATGATGATTAATATTATCAAAAGCCACCGCGCTCGCGCCGCCACCGTCGCCGTGTCAGTGCGGGTCATTCATAGAATAAGTAAAGGTTTTTTTTTTTGCAAAATGTCCCAAGCAATTTTAAAATATAATAATTATGTAAAAATAATAACACTCTGTTATGGCTTTTTTACCACCTATAGATGCTTATCTTAAAATATTTCGTGTATGAATAGATACACCTTATATTTTTGTTTTGAGAGTTGTGTTGAGAGAGTTTTGAGTTTGAGTTTATAATATACAAATGTTTTGTGGTTTTCCTCAAAATAAACCATTTTGTAAATTACTATTTGATTGTCAGATCCATTAGACCACATTGATCTGTTTGTGGTTGCGATACTGATATAGTCTTGGGTTTTGGGCTTGTGTTGGGTATAATTTCTCTGGGTTTTTTTTTTAATGATATCGTAATGGGCTATTCTACTGCAGGATCTGGGGTTTTTTTCACGAACGCAAGAAATGATTTTAACGTTATATATTTTTAGCAGGCAGGCATATTATAAGTTGGGGGATTACATCGCTGATAAAAATGCTTGGCTGAATGCTGGTCCTGCTCCACAACCTCAGCTAGTTGATTAACATTTGACAATCATGTTGGAGCTGCTGAAGAGTGTAAGACTATCTTTGCATTGTATAAACTCAATCTCCTTTGTATTATATAAATGAATAGCACAGGTGTGAGTCCTATGTACTATAGAGCTACCATTGACCGGGTAATATGTCTTTCATTGACTTGAATGTGCCCTGAGAGTTGAGAGTATGTCATGCTCACTTAAAGGTCTCGCTGATGGTGGCGTGTCTGTTGGATCATTTAGCTCCCTTCAAAATGGTTGAGCTGAATGGTGCTAATCCATGCGTCATGTTCGTGAACGGGCGCCGTCAGTTGGGACTGGTCATCTCTTAGCTGCCACGGGTTATTTTATTTTATTTTGTTTATATTTGTTGTACCTACGCTTGACGCTTTTAACGTGTAAGTTTTTATTATTTTTATTTTTACATCGTTCTCACTTTTAGTTATAAATGCAACATTATAGATGTAACGAATACGAGTACTTTTGTAACAATTTAATTTAAAAGAGTGTCCATGGAGTTTCTTGCCGGTTCTTCTCCATAGGTACCTACGCTTTGTAATGGGAATGTAGCTTAATTTTTCTTACTGACCGACTGCTTGACAATTTAAAAGTGCCTGTAGATGGTTTAATTGAAATAAATGATTTGAGTTTGAGCTAGTCAAAGCAAAACAATTCACCAGTCGAGGCTTCCATTAAATGGTCAATGGTGACACTGCAATAATTACTAAGCTTGTGAGAAAGGTCGGTGGTCTCAGTTTGTTGTTATTTGCAGACAGCGACGTCGCTACTCATCCTTTGACGTAATCTCTCAATCGTGTTTTACAACAGCCACGCTACGGGCGTGAAAGGGGTTGCCTGTTCTTTGTCGAGAATTTCATAGAATCTTAATCTTTTGAGAATGTTGTTGCTCATCTTTCCCTTAAAGGATACAAAAGATACAGGAAAGGTGAATCTTCTTACATCAAAACAAAGTATAATCAGCCTATAATGGGACAGAGGCCTCCTCTATGTGAGAAGGAGAGGGCGATAATCCACCACGCGGTCCAGTCCCGGTGGATGTTACATGTCTCCGATTTTTTTGGTTCTAGGACATCCTGGTTTTCTCACTCTCCTCATGTTTTCTTTCAACGTTACCACGTTACGTTACGCTGTGAGCAGCACTAATTTAAAATATGTCAAGTACCGAAATTATAACTGAAAATGTGTGTTTTTCTCATAGAAATGTCATGTGTTTTAGAAACTAGAGCAACATTTAAGTCTATTATACTTACTATACTTGTATGAATAGGCATGTTCATTGAAGCCACATAAATTAGGATCGGAGTGGGCTTAAAAGTTTCAGCAGCGGTTGAGTTATTTTACAGTTGTTAGCCAATCGTCCGTTTATAACATTATTTGCTATAAGATTACAAGTATGATTCACTTCCTTATGATACAGGGACGGCAGACTTTAAGCTGTTTTAATACTACCAAAGTACTTACAGATACAATACAAAATATCGAATCTATATTTAAACAATGACGATAATATGTTTCAAATTACTGAATGCCGCTACTGTTAGGCTTCTCTGTTTAATATTTAGGTTTTGTTAGTAAATTAAATACAATATTTGTAACTCAATTTTGTCGCGAGGCGTCTTAACAATTTGCCCGTCAAAAATGTATTACATTGAAATAGGAAGTAACATATTGATTGCTAACAAAAAATTGGCAGGCTAAAACGACTTATGTTTTCTTAGCATTCTTAAATTAAAGATACACAAAGAAAATCCCAATAAATATGTAGTAAAAAAGCAATTTATTTTACTTTAATATTGGTACTTAAGATTACACCAGACTTTCCGTCACATATTCCTATTCATATAACAATAATACAGCTATAACAACACTAGTATTATCTTAGTCATTTCGTAAATTTTTATAGCTAAGAAACCAAGTTCTAGGACAGTAAAATTTACATAGAAAATAAGGTCTACTTCATTAACAAGATCAAAGATTTCTTGTTGTATCACAATGCCTTTGTATATTTCAAGTCTGTAATCTTAGTCTGTCCGTTGATTTCCTTTTTGTTTTCAATTCCATTCGACGTCTGCTTCTTACTGAAACGGTAAAGGAAACAGTTTGTTTAAAGTTGAAATAAAATCATGTATGTTGCTTGTTCGCCTTTGCTAGTTATTTTATTTGTTCAAGATGTTTGAATGTAGTGAACTTGGAGAAGGAACGAAGGGGTTCGTTTTTGACTTGTATATTTATGTGGTTTAAAATGTAGATGAAGTTGTATTATGGCAGTGATGATCTCAATATTAGCTAGAGTGTAAGAATTTCGTACCAGACAAAAACCAAGACATTTTTCAGTAATTTTAATTATTCCTAATCGCGGCTGTTAGTAAAACGACTAAACACTATCATAAATTACTTTTTCTTACTTGAATTTGAAATAAATTATTATTATTTATTTTATTATTATAAAATAACAATCCCATTTTAAGACATTCAAACTGTATCTAACAAACTTTGAGATCAGATCTAGCAAAGCATTCAATCCCTCCACCATAACGTATCATATACTATCTTACACTTTTTTCTACAGTAAAATCTTGTTCTTAATCTTCACAAATTACTTCACCATTCGCATCCACATCTTGTTCCAACACATATACTACATCTTCCCGCCACAATCTATTAGTATTAGTATTTAACTACTAGCATACTCACACAGGACTTAGGAGGAGATTAGCCAAGTTGCTCAGCGGCGATTCGACGAACAGCCATAGCAGTCCCGCTAGCAGTACAGAAATTACGAGTATTCCTATACCGTTTAGTATCTGAAATTCAATTAAGAAGTTTGTATGTTCAAGCTGCACTGTGTTGGGGATGGGCAGATTGTTTATCGAGTGGGGTAAAGCTTGAGTATTGATATGTTCTCATTGGTCTATACCAGTTTTTTTGTATGACTCTATTGTTATTTAATTTGTCTAGACGGATAAATCGATAAAAGGTATTAAGGTAATCGCATAAGCGACATTTTTTTTTGGAAAATGAGTCATGAATGCCATCCTACTTAAAGTCTTATTTTGAGTAGGATGGTATTCATGACTCATTTTCGAAAAAAAAAATGTCGCTTATTACCTTTTAACAGTCGATATGTAGATTATTGTGTCTTTACATTCATACTATCGTAATTATTTGTTGCTTGTTACGGTTCTCCACTGCGATATATTTATACAAATGATAAATGATTTTATTTCTGTAAGTAGGTTTTTACAAACACTTTTACACGTCAATCATATTTTAAAACTAGATGAGGTCGGCATTTCGTATCTGACTACTCTGAGAAGAAAGACCGAAACAAACTCAGAGGTCACAGTCTCTTTTAAAGTCCAGACATAATCTTGGTCAAATCATGTGAAGATCATGTCATGTCAGGTCATTTTCAGACTGGTGTCTGAAATGGTCTTTTGAAGAAAGAACCACACAGATTGAGTGGACCTGTCCATTCAGTGCACGCATTTGTCAGTAATCGTGCAGCTCAATTCAGAACATAAGGAGCTCAACGATTCGACGAACAATACCAAAGAAAGGACATTTGGGCAGGCCGCATAAATTACTCAAACTGCCATACCATGAACAGGAAAAAAAAAATATACTGAGAAGGAAAAAAGTAAAAAATAAACAAAGACCCACATAGTCTTCACATTCACAATAATTAAAATAATAACATTATACTTCACAAGTCAATATTCATGTCAATGTGTATAAAGCAATCACAATAAAAAAAAGTTTCAATATATAAAATTTGGAGCAGCTCAATCCCAAGCCTTTTTGTCCTCAATATAATCTTTAATGGTATAAAAGGCTTTCTGGCACAACTTACGGTTTATGAATGATTTGAATTGTATAATGCTTAGATCTTGAACGTGGCTTGGAAGTTTATTATAAAAGCGTATACATTGACATCTGAACGAACCACCTATTTTCTTGAGCCGTGTTTTAGGTACAACATACATGTGTTTGTTCCTAGTATTTATATTATGGATATCAATGTATTTTTTAAACAATTTTATGTTTTTATGGGCATATAAAAGATTTTCAAAAATATACTGAGAAGGCACAGTCATAACATTAATTTCCTTAAATTTCTCTCTGAGAGAGTGTCTCGAACTTAATTTATAAATTGATCGAACAGCTCTTTTCTGCAAAACAAAGATAGACTGAATGTCGGCGGCATTTCCCCACAACAGAATACCGTACGACATTACACTATGAAAATAACTAAAGTACACTAAACGGGCTGTCTCTATGTCAGTTAAATTACGAATTTTTCTAACGGCGTATGCTGCGGAGCTCAGCTTCTTAGACAATTTATCTATATGTGGGCCCCACTGAAGCTTAGCATCCAAAGTTAAGCCCAAGAATACTGTGCTATCTTCAGGATTCAATTCTTCGCCCTTTATCAACACATTATTTTTCACCTGCCTAACGTGAGGTAGCGTAAACTTAATGCATTTGGTTTTTTTTTCATTAAGAAGTAAATTATTAACATTGAACCAATGAACTACTTTTGAGATCGCGCTATTTACATCGTCAGTAACCAGCTCCTGACGTTTAAGTTTAAACAAAAGTGAAGTGTCATCCGCAAACAACACTATTTCATGATTATCCTTTATGAGGTAAGGCAAGTCATTAATATAAATAAGAAACAAAAAAGGACCAAGAATTGAGCCCTGTGGGACTCCAATTGTAACTAAAGATCCGGGAGATCTTTTCCCATTAACGTCAACGCTCTGAAACCTATTACTCAAGTATGAAGCAAGAAGATCCAGAGCGGTGTTCCGGATCCCGTAGTGGCGGAGTTTCCTGATTAACGTTTCATGAAGAACACAATCGAATGCCTTGGACAAATCACAAAAGATGCCCAAGGCATCACATTTATCTTCCCATGCATTATAAATATGTCCTAAAAGTTCAACACCGTCATCAGTAGTTGAACGACCCCTTGTAAAACCGAACTGTTTACTGTGTAATAATTTATTTTTATTAAAAAATCTTTGCAATTGGTCTAACATTAATTTCTCAAAAATTTTACTAAAGGTAGGTAGTACTGAAATAGGTCTATAATTTGTGGGGTCTGATGTACTACCTGATTTATATTATTTATATTGATATTTAAGCCTTCCTTTGTCTTACTTCGACTACTTTTGTTTACTTTTCAAATATAAATATTTTATTTCACATAAACAGCGTGCACTTATGAAACATCAGAAGCTATGTGCACGGTTCCAATTGATCGTTTCCAACGGTGAAGATCCGGCAATTTTGATTAAAAAGTTAATAAAAAATAAACTGCCACCGATTGACAAAAGCTTTTATATGGACCGTTGCCATTAAATATCTGCATCGTTCACGCTTCAAACGCCACATTTGGTATTAAGCACTAAAAGAATAATATTTCAATATCAAACTCAAAGGTTAGCCAAACATTTATACCACCTCTTACTAGAGAGCAAGGCCTCAATGCAGTGCTGTTTCCAGAAAAATACAGAAAATAAAATGGCAAAAGTAACCAACATTCTTAGAAATAACTTTATGAAACTGAACTTTCTAGTACTAGCTGAGCACTACATAGGTGTAGGTACAGAAGGTTGGCTCTATACAACGATTGAAAAACACGCACCCATAGACACGCTTCATGTAGGTACAGCAAACAAACAAATTCCAACGCTTGCACTCGCAAGCGTTGGAATTTGTTTGATTCAAACATCGATCACTAGTTCTTTATTAGTGATCGATGGATTCAAATCACCCTCAGTACAATTACTCTACAAGGATATTTCGGCGCTTAAGGCGGTACGATCCGAGAGAGACCGCGCTTACAAGATTTTTGAATCCATGGGAAGCATGAAAAAGTGTTTTAAAATTAAGAAAAAAAAAGAAAATCTTATTTACGGATCTGGCGGATATGCAATCGCTTTTAATTACATGATTGGATTAACTTTGCTGGATAAAAAAAAAACCCAGTTTTACCCATTTTCGTAATATTTAATCAACCTCATAGCTACAAATTAAGACGCTTTTTTTCTTATTATTTACAAAAATGAAAAAGGTAGTTAGATTGTTTAGCACAATTCGCTGAGATTTTCTTGATAAAATGATTAAAATAATTACTATGTTTAAGTGCAGCTACCAAATGCGCGAGGCAATTACTCGCGACTTCGCGAGTGTTCAGTCGGCTCGAGCGCCGAATCACAGCGCCTTAAATGGCGTTGACAAGAAGGCGCTGTTGGTTTACTCCGGTATGGGCCACGCACTAAAAGATCCTTGTATATACGCGTCTATATTGCCCCTGTTTTCACTCACTATATGAGGCTGACTGTTTGTGGGCACTATTCTTTGGCTAAGCAATACATACCAGGTTAAGCATGTCGTATTGCATTGGATTCCGTTGCGAGAATACGAACCGCTGCAGTACTACGGAATGTGTTATGTAGACTCCGTAAGCTAGACGGCTCAGGAACGTGAAGTTAGGCCAGGACATCAAATTTCTTAGGATTTCTGGAATTGAATTAATAAATTTAATACGATATTGTCCTACCTATACTGCATGCAGATATAGACAAAGTCAGCACAATTATTAGTCAAAAATCCAATGTTGCAACTGAGGATTTTTGTAAACAGAACAGGGATGATGACAAAAAATTTTTTTTGTCCTTCATGTAGATAATTTAAAAATATTGGACACGTATTTTTTATTTTTTTACGTAATAAAAACATTACGGCGATACATTGAGTTCAAATGTGGCATGACGTCACTTCTCAGTAGATTTTGTACTGAGCTGTGAGGTAACGAGCCCCCACTCCCCAAGTTTAATGTGTTTTATCTAAGTCATTTTTTATTAATAAAGCAAAAAATACGTGTCTAATATTTTTTTATTATCTGATTGACGGACTAAATAGTTTATCTTTTTTTTACCCAGGAATCATCCCTACTGCAGTAACACTTCGTAAAACCCATAAAAAAATACATAGGAATACTCTTTTACTTTTAAAGCCGTTAATCTCTCTCTGACGTCGATTAAGACTGCATCGAGCGCACAGTGGCGCCCTCATCGTTATTTCGGTGATTTCTTTTATTTTAGAATGAAAATGCAGTCAAGTTGTGCTTCACAAAACTATACGTTATTATTACTACAAACAGTAGTTTTAAGTAATCATTAAAACGGAAAATAGTGGCTACTAAGCTCCGTTTTAATTATTACAATAAAACATAACAATTTAAACATGTATCATTTTAAATGCTATGAATTTATTTTGAACTATTATACAATTAACATAAATCAATTAAAATATTTAAGTATTGCAGTTTCAAATTGTTAGGAAGCGACTGGGTGGAAGAGACTCGATGTGTAACTAATTAAATAAGTGACCCAAATGATTTAAATGACTTACTAAGCTATTGTTAATCAAGTTTAAAATTGCATGAAACTGTATTCTAATTCTGTATTTTAAATGCAAAATGTCAATGCTCCTTATTATTTTATTTTGACTTCACATTTGCAACCGTAAGGTTGAATATAGTGTAACAAACAAACTGTATAACATCTTATGTGCATCCTATATTCTAGCAAATAAATATATCATTCAAATAAGCAGTTTGAAGCTAACAAAGGTATAGCAAGGTTATAACTTTTCGTGGCAAATTACGAGCACGCATCATGTGTATTTTGTGACAATGACATAAAATATCGCACCCCCGGTGCAACACTGTCACTTATGCAAACTATAAAATACTTATGCTTCAGGAGAAGTGTATTAATTTTAATTATTTGGTTTCATTTATTTTATTATAAACTTAAAACAACACGTCAGGATATAACCTATTTATCTTCCCTAAATCAGGAAGTGCCATCAACTATGTATAGGATAGGATACTTAAGTTTAAAATACTTTTCCTGAAAAAGTTACTTTTTGCTGTGACAGTGTTGCACCGGGGGTGCGATATCATGAAATGCAAAAACTATAAATATAAGGCTAATATTATAACGAAGAAAGATTTGTTTGTTTGTTTCTTTGTTTGTATCAAATAAGCTCCGAAACAACTGGACCTATTTAAAAAAAAAATACCAATAGAAAGCTAAATTATCAGAATATAATATAGCCTATATTTTTTTTTTTTAAATTGAGATCCTTAAGAAAATTGCAATAATGTAACCCAAAGTAGCAAAATTTTGCCTATAAACCACGGAATCGAAATTTAGGCGGGTGATACCGCGAGGTGCAGCTAGTATCTAATAATGGTAAAGAGATATGGAAATAGGGCATGAAATACAAAAAAAAAAACAGTCATATTTTCTAAAGAATATTTCATCACAGAGAAAGTAGATTTTGATGAAACAGTAACAGTCATATCTTGGAACTGAGATGGAAATATAATACCAGTATTTTGACGGGGAAAAACTAAGGGTCCTCCCGGGAAATTATAAAAAAAGAAGCTATGTTCAACATGCCCCAAGCACGAGTATATTTAGTTAAAGGGATTAAAAGGAATTCTAGCAACTCGTTTCCTAGTATTACGCTTTCATATTTCACTGCGTAAAATTATTTATATCCTTCATTTATTAATCATAAAGCTTTGGAGGGGCTAGTAGCTAAGTAAAAACAGCCGCACGGGTTGATTATGTTAAGCTACGCTTGGTGCTGTCGGATGGGTGACCATCTTTACATAACGAGACACCTCCGTGACTCGGAAAGCACGTTAAGCCGTTGGTCCCGGCTGTCATTCGTGGATCTTTGACAGCCGTTACGGGTTGTCAGAAGCCCGAAAGTCTTACCAAGGGGTATCGTACTACCCAGTAACTTGGTTTTCGAAGTCAGATAGGCAGTCGGTCCATGTAAAATACTGGTATTCAGCTTTACCCGGTTAGACTGGAAGCTACAAGGCTAGACAGATTATGATGTTGTTAAGCAGTTGATATTGTTACGGGTTTTTAAAGTCTGATGGTAGACTATTAATTAAGGCCACAATTTTTTTTTTTTAAGTGAAATCTTTTTAGGCGTTTGAGCACTTTGGGTGAACAAAAATCATAGAACTCGCGTCATCGTCACCGAACGCTTTCCATGAGCTATATGTATACTGTGTATGTATGTGTACTTTTTGGGTGAACAAAAATCATGGAACTCGCGTCATCGTCACCGAACGCTCGAAATTAATAATCTAATAGCTCGACGATACGATTCACAAGTTACTTAGGTTTCATTTCTATTGGCAGTCCCCAAAGACTGCCCTGATTTTTTTATATTAATAGCAATAGATTTGTGGCCTCTTACAATAGAAATATTACCAGATTGTGAGTTGATTTAATCCCAAATAAGCCAGAAATACACGTTTAAAGAACTAAAGAAAAAGTATTTATTGGGACTCGTACCTACAAGAAGATCACATTTTAAACTAAACACACTCATAGTAAAATTGATAAAAATAAAATAAAAAACAAAAGTAGAATGAAAACAAAATCCTGTACGGGGCCAAAAGGCTCCTATCTCAGCATGATGCTGCGACATTTAAAAATCAGTGTCGCAGCGCTGATATTTTGATAGGGCCCGCTGTGATGTCACGAGCAGATACAGAAATAAAAAGTAAAATAAAAAATAGATATGTGTAATAACATAAAATAAAATATTTATTTAATAAAAATCCGCATGTCAGTACCAAACGTAACAACAGTTACTTATCTATGGCTTTAGTGTTTGTGGCATCGCTTTGACAAGTAAAGAGACGCAGGCGCAGGCGTTGGCATTCCGGGTCTCCGGCAAAAATAAATAAAAAAAACATTACGGATGTTTAATGTTACAGTATAACAGTGAATAACACAATAAAAAGTGTTCTGTGGTAGTCGTTTACGAACCAGTTATGTTAAAGAGTTAAAGAGTACCTATTTGTTCCTCATTGAGAAAGCACGAAAAGCTTAGCCACTGCACTAATCGATTATAAGTGTAAGTTCAATTCTGTACCTCAGAGGTGTACAATAGTAACTACACTTTTTTCGAAAATTAGTTTCTTGCACCATTAAAATCGCAAGAACCAGTTCTACATACTGGTATACGACATTTTAAGTCCTATGACATCTATGAAAAGGAATATCCAATCGTATATGACATTATATCCACTTACATCTAATGGGTATAGAACCTGAAATGACGATGAGATTCATCCAATAATAATAAAAAAATACTGTTGAACTCAACAGTATTAGTTTTTGCAAAATAATAATAAAAAAATTAAAAAAATCGATAGCATTCGAAGTTTCACTCCGCGCATTTTTGCCTCTCTCCTGTAAAATTTTCGTTTCAACACATAATGTTGTATACCTCTGAGGTACAGAATTTCACATATTCAAATTGTTGGCAGTATACAAGAACGCGTGTAAGTAGGTATGTAGCTTATTAACAGAATTCATATTCAAAGCGATTCAAAAATATTCACCAATAAATTTGTATTTATTATTGTATTTATTCGTACTTACCTATTTCAATTACGTGTAAACATCTGAATATATGCTTTACCTACTTGCATACGTGGTATTTAAGGTTTAAATCTCTTACCTACTCGTAACCTTTCATACCGCAAACTATATTTATGTAAATAAAAATTAATTGCCGCATGTATGAGAGATCATAACTTGATAACGGCCGGACCTATTTGGCAGATTTTTTTGTGTTTGTTTTTGTCAGGACAAGGTTTGTACGACAGATTTTTTTTTTTGTTGAAAATCCGTTGGAAAAATCCAGGCGACGCCGGGCACTAACAGCTGGTTAAAAATAATTATACACAATTTCTTCTATCTATAAAAGTTAATCGGTGGCGAACCGAAGAGTATTATTTATTTTATTTTCATTACGTGTGTTTGCCTTTCCTCTGAAAAGCAATTATTTAATTGTCTTTCAGTAGTTACTTTTCTGTTTTTATCTATATCTAAATATATAGTATAAGGTTTTGTGCTCTAATTTCCGTCAGAAATTGACTTAGCTTGGGTATTATAATTATTCAAGCGAATAGCTATCCATTCTTAAATTAGCTAATATTAACTGTTCCAACAGTTTCCTGTTTCAATTTCCTACCCGCAAAGCAAATAACTATATTATTAAGAACGGGGGAATAAGGGCATGCATTTTCTGATTTTGCGATTAGCAAAGCGGTTCTTATCAAAAACATTAACCTGGTAAATTTCTGTTTCTGAAAAATTAGGTTTCTAATTTGACTTCGGGATTTCTCGATATTAATATGTTCACCTTGGACAATACCGACTTGCAATGTAATGGAAATTTCGCGAAGAAACTTCAGTCGAATATCAGAAGTCATTATGCAGTGAGCAAGCTTATTTCTTCTTTGAAATGAAATGAGGCATTTGATAAGCTGACAGATGTTCGTTTTTTTTTTGTTGAATATTATAACAAATTAAAATCTACTTACGGACATCCCCATACTCAGTAATCCCGATACAAACACAGGTCGCCAAAGCCCAGAGGTTTCTGTTGAGGGCCGCGTAAACCGCTGCATCCCAAGCATTGTATTCCCCAAGGCACCATGCCGGGGCCGCTGTTAATACCTTGAGACCTAGCAAGAAGGCTGCTGCAAGGCCTAAGTAGGAAAACTCCTAGAATGTTAGAAAATGATTAGTTAGAGATTAGGAACTAGATATTTTTTATGTGATGATAAAAATAATGTGTTCAGTTTATTAGGAAAAAAAAATTGTTCTTTACAGTAGTTATAATGCGACGAGACGTAAAAACTATGCTTATAAATTATTCTTCAAAAAGCTTTTTTCCTGTTCCAGTAACTATCCTGGCCATTGACATGTCATTTATTTGTATTGTAGTTCAAATCTTTATAAACAAGTTTCCCAGCATACATCAGTCGCTCTATATCCATTCATTCCTCAGAGAAGTAGTCTTTTGTTCGGCTAAAAACCATAAAAAAATTGTAACTACCAAACGCGAAGATGGACGACGAGTTTATATTCTACCATTGGACTCCAACCGCATTATCAGAAGACAGAATTGTGTGGAAAAAGGAGATGGTTTCTGCCCTGCAGTCGTTACATACTAGTTACATTAGATTAGTAAGTAACAAAACTTGCCTTAGAAATAACTCTTCTATACTTAGCGGGCTTGTACACTGAGATGATATATCCCATGGCCATGCCGAGGAAGTAGGAGCCAGCTCTATGATGACTCCTCATGTAGGTGTCTAGGTATACCTGGTTGTCTCTGACGTGTATCAGCTTCCTAAAAATTATGACGTTTGAGAGGTATTGTACCTTAATTTTGAAGATAGGTTTTATAAGGAAGAAGATGATTTACAAGTTTAAACAGGAAAAAAGTTACTTTTAGATGTTATTCTCAAGTATTAGTTTTGAGAAAGGAAAATTACATGGAAAAATCGTCATATTCTGAATTTTAAATTAATCAAGAAAACCTTGGGTCATATCATACGGTATTTTTTAATTCACAGGAAAATATTATCTTGTATATTACGAGGAAATTCAAAAGTAAACATTATTCAATTACCGGTAAACACAATTTTATATATTTCCCAAAAGCACACATGAAATACAGGTTCCAAGAAATTTTGTCATTACGATTTCAATGAAATCCTAAATCAAATATAATTTCGAGTTTCCATTAAATCAAAACTTCACGTAAAAACGACAATCAATATAAATTGGATTTCTATAAGCTTTAACTTTCCCATACATTTAATTGACGCCTCCAATTGATTTTTTGTAAATCAGAAAATAATAATTGATATGGCCTTTTTATTTTTAAACAAAAGTTTTTGTGAAATCCATAATTTTATGAATGGGTAGCGTCACCAGGCTAACATGATTATTCCAATTCCATGATTTATAAGCAAGCACAAACAGTCAGGAAACGGTTATTAATGTTTTATTTATCAACTGTCATAAGAATAGGCAATAACCCAACGATTAGGGCTCGAATTGGGTAGCGAGAGGTCGCATATTACATTATGGGTATCGAAACCTCGACTTCTAGCTGGTAAATTGTACTTTATTGACGAGAACTTTCTGTGTTATAACATAAGCTTGCATTGCTTAGTTGGGCGGAGCATATTTGGTAAACAGAAATACTTGTAATAATAATAGTTGTAAGCAATATTTTACCCTAATCTATGCTTATATATTATTACATATGTGCATAAACTAATCGTACTATAAATGTTAATAAAGCAGTGTTGAAATTAACCTTAACGATCAAAATAAGGGGCTGGGCTGGGCAGCGTTTGGAAAACTCCGTCAAGTCTTTTCGTCGCCTATACCGCAATGTTTGAAGACTAAGGTCTTCAACCAGTGCGTCCTGCCTGTTATGACATATGGTGCCGAAACGTGGACACTGACAGTCGGGCTGGTCCACAAATTTAAAGTCGCTCAGCGGGCTATGGAGCGGGCTATGCTCGGAGTTTCTTTGAAGGTTAAAATCAGGAATGAAATTATTCGGAAGAGAACCGGAGTTACCAACATAGCTTGCAGAGTAAGCAAGCTGAAGTGGCAGTGGGCTGGCCATATTTGTCGAAGGACCGATGGCCGGTGGAGTAGACGAGTCCTGGAGTGGAGACCGCGTATCGGCAAGCGTAGTCTGGGACACCCCCCAGCTACATGGACTGACGACCTCAAAAAGGTGGCTGGGATAGACTGGATGCAGAAGGCGGAGGACAGGATGTTGTGGCGCAGCATGGGAGAGGCCTATGTTCAGCAGTGGACTGCGATAGGCTGAGTTGATGAATCAAAATAACCCGTTCCATGCAACTAAACCACAATCAGACTAAACTATTAAATAACTTACTCTATATCGTAAAGCAGAATTCCATTCAATCTTTTAGTGTAAGTGGTAATGCCAGTTATCACCACCGAGAAGATGACAACGATGGTGGTGACAATTTTGCCAATACTCTTGTTCCATTGCCAGAGACAGAATAAAGCGGTACCGATGACAGCTGAGTGGTAGTCAGCTGGGATGTACCAGGAAACTTCTTGACACTGAAATGTTATTGAACGGAGCATTGATTAACACAATGAAGTATAAAAATAAACAGTGTTTGATCGGCATTACAGTTGATAAAATTCCCATAGAAAACTATACAACAGTCTTTATGTAAGACAGCAGCTAGGTGTCATGTTCATTCTTTGTAAGTAAAGGTAAATAATTAATAGACACACGACACAAAGACAATGATGAGCAACGTAAGATGATCACAAATAGTTCCAAGACTGATAACAATCATTAAAATATTTTCGTAGAAATTGTTAGACACAAAATGTAAACCAAAGAATGGTCTTCAATGGAAAAGGTTAGATTGTTACCCTAATACAAATAAACATAGAATAAAGTTATGCTAGGTATAAACGGCAAAAAAAATATGGTTATACCGAAGTTATTCCTAGGATAACTTTATTCCGTGTTTATTTGTAAGGCCCTTATAAATAGTTTGTCAACAAATCTATTCATCATTTCCGATACACAGGGTGTGGCGTAGTCTAACGTTAAGGGATTGATACAACATATATAGTGTGAGTCTTTATAATGTGCACATATCGAAATGAGGGAATCTATGCTTAATTTTATCTACGGAAAAAATACAAATAAAAAAAAAACCTAATATATTTTTTATTAAATTTTTATTTTTATTTTTATTTAAAAAAATTTCAATAAGACGGCCCCATTGAGAAATTTTAAATTATTGAAAAAAATGAAGAAAAAAAATATAAAGATTTTTGCTAAAAAAACGTTTCTTTTCAATTGCGGGTTGTTTTATCCCCAATTTTTATTTTATGAGGACGCTAATTACTTCCAATCATTATGGAGTTTGTTTCATCGTGATAGATCATTTAGTTTAAAAGTTACACCGTTTTGTTTACACTAGGAACAATTTTTTTATTATTAAAAAAAATCAAATAAAATATTTAGATTTTTTTTTATATTTTTGCCGTAGATAAAATTAAGCATAGATCCCCTCATTTCGATAAATGTGCACATTATAAAGACTCACACTGTATTCAGCTATCACATACCACAATTTAAACAATTTTTTATAGGTCTCCGAATAATGTATGATGTATTGAAAAATTGACACCTTGCTTTACTAATTTGGCTGTAATTTCTAGAAATTAAATTATTTATTTAAAAAAAAATTGTTTATAATACTTTAATGTCATGTATATAAATTACTAGCTGCACCCCGCGGTGTTACCCGCGAACACTAAATTCTTTCGAAATAAAGAGAGTAGCCTATGTGTTAATCTAGGGTGTCAGCTATGGCCATACCAAATTTTATCAAAATTGGTCCAACCATTTGAGCGTTAAGAAGAGACAAACATACACATACACTCACAAACTTTCATCTTTTAGTGTGGTACTCGTAGCCAAATTAGTACTCGTAAAGCTGGGTGCAAACTTTTCAAAAGAAAAACAAAAGAAAAATCGGACAATTAAGAAAAATGGTTTCACATTGTGATATGTGATAGCTGAATATCCCTAGTAGCATTTTTGTTGGCGTTTGGTTGGGCCACATACCTCTGAAGGTGGCCCAACTAAATGCCAACGGAAAATGCTACTAGGGATACGGTGTATGGACCTCTTAACGCAGGACCACTATTTAAGCCACACCTGTAAATGTTCCTTTCATAGAAAAATTTTACAAGCTAAAACGGTAAAAACGACTTACAATATGATCACTATCCACGTAGTTACCAAGCATCAGTAGACCGAGCAGCCAGGTCTTGGAGCACGCCTGCTGTTCCCTGCCGATGATACGTTTCCACAGTGGGCCATCACCGACGTATTCAGACACTGCTATGGTGTAGAATATTAATACTGCGAAGGAGCCTATTAATCTGGAAATTAATTATAATTTAACAATAATAGTATAATGATCGAAACCGGAAGACGTAGCGTTGGAAGGCCTCCCACAAGGTGGACCGATGAACTTATGAAAGCCGCAGGAATCCGCTGGATGCGGGAAGCATAAAACCGGTCGAGGTGGCGGTGCTTGGGGAAGGCCTATGTCCAGCAGTGGACGTCTTTCGGCTGAAATGATGAATGATGATCGAATATTAAAATAAAATACCATAGTTTTCTTTTCTAGACAAACACACAGGGTAAAAATAAAGGATGTTCTTTGGACGGGCAGCAAAATTAACCTTAATATAATTATAAAACAGATACAAAAATATTTACCTCACATAACGCTGTATCAATATAATGACGGGATTCTTCTTCTTCTCCATCAGACTCTTCATGAGGAGTAGTCCCGATATCACAAAGAAGTTCTCTACTGCTGGAAGATCTATGTGCTGGAATATGTTACCGAGTGTGTTGTTCTTTACGCTTATTAGCTGAAATAATGAAAAAGAATTGATTTTATTAAAGTTTCTTAAAAACATGACAGATCGTTCTATGATGTCGAGTAGGGCGACGAATGTCTCATGCATACTTGTTTTTTTTTAAATTTAAAAACGTTTGAAACCCTAAGATTAAGACCGAACGAATATATATGCACATGACTTCATCCTTCATCCCCCAACTCACCGCGTCGCATCGCATAACCCGCCCGCGCTGTTACTTCGCTTTCGCTTAGCGTTCTTTCTGATTGTTTTTCACTTTGCTTGGCTCCTAAGGGTCGTATAGTGATGCGAAAATAGTATAACCTTCCTCAACAAGAATTTCTCATATCCGGATTGTAGTTCCAGAAATAAGACGTCTCTGACCGTCTCTTTGACAATTTAAAAGTGCCTGTATTGGTTTAATTGAAATAAATGCTTTGAGTTTGAGTTTAAGCACGTTCAAACCAACAAAATCTAACAACTTAACTTACTAATCTATCAACTTTTCTTTTCTTCAATATGGTATAACCAAGAATTGATTTTAGGTTAGCAGGATTATTAATATTTTATTATAATTATTTTTGTAAAATATAAGCTTATGATGGAACGGGTCCAACGTTAATTTGCTCGGTACCTATATAAAAAAAATGTATGGGTTTTATCCCTATTTGTATCCATCTCTGTTTGTTGCGGGAATGGCAGACATTAACACGTTGGAACTGAGACGTAAATGTGCGCTGTTGATGCACTATTACTTATCGCTCAACAATAAGAGCGATGAAGCGACTACTCTAGCTGACTGTTCAATGTTTGCTCCGGACCGGCTGCGGCGGTCGCGCGCCGGCGCCTGTGTCTCGCAGTGCCTGTTCGCGGCTCCATCAGTGCGTACCCATACTGCTCCCAGAACCTTGGCGATCAATCTGTTGAACGCCCTAATTGCTCAGCAGCCGAATTTTGACATATTTTTGTCTAGCAGTAAATTTGTGATTAGTGTTTGCATGAACTTTTCTGGGAGAATGTTTGTTGTTGGCTTGCTGCACGCTTTGGTTTTTACTGTTAGTGCAGCAAGCGATTGTTTTATAAATAAATAAATGGACGAAATCGTAATAGATACTTACTTGATCATAATCATGTCCATTACTAATAGAACCACCGACAATGAACACGAAAACATGGACGCAAGTGGTAAAGCATAGAACAACGGCTTTTGTGAAACTAAGTACTGGGATCTCATCATCAGTGATCTTGACGAAGGAAGACACGTTTCGTTTGAGGCTGAAGGAGTAGGCTATTCTTCGTACTGAAAAGGAGAAGTTTAATAATCTCTAGAAGTACTGCTCCGATTTCGAAAATGTTTTCACTGGTAGAAAACTACACCATTGCAAAGTGCCATTAAGTATGTTTTATAGTATAGTTGACTACCACGCGGGCGAAGTCGCGAGCAGAAGCTAGTAATTGATAAAGATGTTGCTAGTCACTGTTAGTTTAACCTCCTGTGTTGATAATGCATACATAAATATATTTGATTGTATTTTAACCACGTTTAGTAAGTATCATCATCATCATCATCATCATTTCAGCCGAAAGACGTCCACTGCTGGACATAGTCCTCCACCAAAAGGGGCGAATTTGCCATAATCGCCACGCTTGGCATGCAGGTTGGCGATCGCAGTATGGTGTTAAAAATGCATTGAGAACGCTGCTGCCCATCCTCTAGTAAGTCCCTTAGTCGACTTTTACGACACCCATGGGAGGAAATGGGGTGGTGCTATTATTTACGTCCGGCACTACACAATACGTATAGTAAGCAGTAGTAGTAGTTAGTAAGTATATCTTTTGTATTTTCTCATGTCCTTTTAAAAGTGTATGATGTTGTGGTTTTAACTGGTCCACATAAAGTAAATAAGGACAATTGTTATTCTGAAGATCTTAACAAACACTATAATTATCATATTAAAGTGCTCTAATGGCGGTAAATATTATTTTGTTAGTCATTAATTCATTATGGTAATTATTTGAGTAAATAATAATAGTTTCTAAGGATAACTTACGTCTCGAATCACCTGTGTTGTCATATTGAAGATAGATCGTTGACGTTATCGCTGCCAAAACTAATCCAACCATGACAGTTCTGAAAATAACAATTGTAATCTTAGTAAGAACTGGCAAAGTGCGAGTTCGACTCGCGCACCGAGGGTTGCACCTTTCGCTTTTTTTTTTGTTATTAAACTACATATTTACGATTTTCAGATTGTTTCTTTACATGTGCTGTAAGACATTGCTTCTTGCCAAATTTCATGATTCTAGGTCAACGGGAAGTACCCTATAGGTATTGATTCCCTTGTGAAATTGCAAAATATGCGTTAATATGTGTCATAAACGGTCATATATCAATTTTTTTTTTTTATTGGCATCACTGGCAAAATATCCTAAAAAACTAAACGTAACAGCAATGTGGAGGTACTTTTCGACGCCCATATTTTTGTTTGTTTTCTTCTTAATAAAACAAAACACAGACTCACATGAACACATAAAACTTCAAGCTATATTCATTCTTCACTCCAGCTTTTTGACAGTAATCCACAGTGATATCAGGGTCCAATGAAGTGATAGGATTTACCAAGTATATGGTCCTCAGAATCTTGGAAACTGATTCATGGTTGCACACTGCAGGTAAGCAGGTACCCCATGATATTATGTCAGCCTTTCTACCTACTTTGGACTTTACCTGTGAAAGACTGTTTTTTTTTTTAAGAGTTTCAATTCGTATTACGTCTAAGTAATTCGTGTTCTGCCTCGTAGTCGCCAGAGGTATTGCTGAGCATGAATTCCTGGGCAGATTCCCAGGTTAGGAATAGTTATTGGGTTTTTCCATCGGGAATTTCTCAGTAGCAGCCCCGAGTCTGGATCCGGCTCGAAGGACCCAATGTTGGGGCGTAACTCCCAACGGTAAAAATGTTGTTGTTGTTGTTAATGTTGATGTTGTGTATTGGGATGTTATATTGAACTAGTAAACAACCGATTGTTATGAAGGTTTTATTGCTACTAAAAATATCATGTTATAAGGTAATAATGTACAATATATTATGTTGTATTAGACAAACTGCAACGTTTCACTGTAAGTCGGACATGTTAGTTGCATGTACAGCGTAGCTCGTACATATGATGGCAATAGGCTCGCCCCCTATTACATGAGATTTAAACATAACTGGCGAAATGTGGGTGTAATGTAGGTACACCTCTGCCTAATCCTTTGGGGAATACAGACGTGATGTGTGTGTCATATTACTTCTAAGTTATTTGTATTACGACAGATTACGTAATTATCATCCGTTACGAAAGGATCGGCCTCTAAATTCTTAAGTTTGATAAACATAAGGATAATATGAAGTCGTTGAACTCTTTGGGTACCTATAAACAGGTAAGGTTTTATCAATACTTATTTTTAAATTAAGTTTATTTCGGTCATCCTCCAATTTCTAATGCTTAATCGATACTAATAGTGTAAAGAAGTTAAATTGGTTTTTCCTTTGTAAGACGTAGATAATCTCTAAGAAAAATTCAAATCCGATTAATGTCATAACGTAACAAAGTGTCTCAAGATGAAAGTCTTTGACCAGTGCGTGTTACCAGTGATGACCTATGGCACTGAAACGTGCTCACAATGGGCCTTATTGGATGGCTAAAAGTCACCCAAATGGAGAGGAGAGGGCTATGCTTGGAGTTTCCCTACATGATCGAATCAGACATGAAGAGGTCCGCAGGAGAACCAAGGTAACCATCATAGCTGAAAAAATTGCCAAACTAGTGGCAGTGAGCAGGACACATTGCTCGCAGAAGAGATGCCTGATGGCACCGAAAGGTTTTGGAGCGGAGACCGCGTACCGAAAGACGTAGCGTTGGAAAGCCTCCCACAAGGTTGACCGATGACCTTGTGAAGGCCGCAGCAATCCGCTGGATGCGGAAAGCACTGTATCGGTTGAAGTGGCGGTGATTGGGGGAGACTTATGTCCAGCAGTGGACGTCTTTCGGCTGAAATGATGATGAATGATGATATGATTAATACAATAGTTCGATTAGTGTTTAAAAGTGACAGGTACTGGATGACTAGTATAGTGGTACTGTGGTCAACGTTATCTCAGACCAGAACCACACTCAGGAAAATACATAGAATAGTTCTATTTGTATAGATTACAGGAAAACCTATAATAATTTGATGGTCTTAAAATAACCTTTGTTCTAGGGATAAATAAATTCATCCCAACTAAAAACCCTTTCATTGGGCGTGGTCCGAGACGCTGTTGGCCGGTTTTTTTTTTTAACAGAAACCGGCCAACTCTGCGTGTGCTTTCCTTCGTCTTCATTTTCTTTATCAAGCAATACTCACATTTAAAAACTCTTCAGTCTTTCCAAACACATCAACACTGCCATATTCCTTCTCTTCTTTATCAGTTAGTTTCACATCAGAAAGGCAATATTGTGTGGCAATATTAGGTTCAGCTAAATTGGAAGGTGCTTTCAAACATTGGTCATAGTTACCCAAACTGTATTTAGAACCGTAGAAACTGCCAACTGGGTGGTGCATTGAATTCCATACTGAAAGAATATAATAAATTGTGATTGGAGGACTCAAACATTTTATACTCCTCATAAGATCAGATATCTGACAGTGAAAGTTCCGTCAAAATCTATCCAGCCATTTCGGAGGTTAGCCGGAACAAACACACAGACAAAAATGTTTAAAAGGGTTTTTTGTTTGTGCCGTTTACTTTCGTATGCATTTAGTAAAAAAAACTGTTATTTAGACATTACAAACAGACATCAATTTTATTTATTTGTATAGATATTCATAGGGTCTTTATAGCTATGAAATCAGATACACAGAATATTATCTTTTTTCCCTTTCTCTGTTTGTTATGGCATTCATATTGGAGTTTCTTGTCCATTTTCTCCATACGAAACTACCGTTTGGAAGGCGCAACTAGAATCAATTTTATTTCCTTGTCAATTTTGTCATGATTTGCAATCATATATTTTTTAGTTCTTATCTGCTGTTATGTGTCTGTTACATTTATTTTTGCAAGCACAACTCTAAATTCTCACGCTCGCTCTCACAGGGAACATTATAAGCTGTTTATCCTTTAAATACACGAAAAAAATCGAATACTTACTCCAAACCGCCCAAACGGTGTAATTCTTCACATTGTTCAATATTAATAGTGTTTGGTCTATGCAAGGTCTCTCGTTTGTACTCCATTCTAGATCTTCTAACCCTTCTATGACTATGTCTACTTCTGTCTTTCTGCTGTTTATATTATATTCAGCTGAGGATATACCTGAAACATCAACATAACATAATATTCCTTTTTTCTCAAAGTCATAGACAGATGTGTATATCTAGTGCACCCACATTGCACCTATTACCATACGTACCATTTATAATTTGTATATTAGAATGTATGGCCGCACGGGTCGATCCATCAAGTTAAGCTACGCTTGCCGGACTTGGTTCTTGGATGGGTGACCATCTTTACTTACAAAGACTCCTCCGTGCCTCGGAAAGCACGTTAAGCCGTTGGTCCCGGCTGTCATTCGTGGATCTCTGACAGTCGTTACAAGTCGTCAGAATTCCTAGTCTGACAACCAGTCTTAACAAGGGGTATCGTATTACCCAGTTACTGGGTTGTGGAGGTCAGGTAGGCTGTCCTCCATATAAAATACTGGTATTCAGCTGCAGCCGGTTAGACTGGAAGCTGACCCCAAAATAGTTGGGAAAAGGCTAGGCAGATGATGTGGATCCCACGTAATACGGAAAAGCTTATAGTATAAATGCTGGTAAAAATCTAGACTTCAGCCTGATGGTGATAATTTCCGTATCATCATTCATTTCAGCCGTGACACTGCTGGACATAGGCCCCCCCAAGCACCGCCACTTCGACCGGTTCTGTGCTTCCAGTATCCAGTGGACTCTTGCGGCTTTCACAAGGTCATCGGTCCACCTTGTCCTTTCCACGCTACGTCTTCCGGTACGCGGTTGCCATTCCAGAACCTTTCGGCCCCGACGGCCATCTGTTCTGCGAGCAATGTGCGCTGCCTATTGCCACTTAAGTTTGGCAATTCTTCGAGCTATGTTGATTACGCAATATCTTCTCGTCCCAAATACCGCAGTGTCTCAAGACGAAAGTCTTTGACCAGTGAATGTTGCCAGTAATGACCTATGGCACTGAAACGTGGTCGCTCACATTGTGCTGTGCAAACTGCACTACTGTGTGTTGCAATGTGTTAGCTTATTAGAAGGCTAAAAGTTAGCCAAAGGGTAATGGAGAGGGCTATGCTTGGAGTTTCCCCACATGATCGAATCAGAAATGAAGAGATCCGCAGTAGAACCAAGGTAAACTACATAGCTCGAAGAAGTGACTTCCATATTGACTATAATCCTAATTAGTTTTTTTTTTGTAGGGTAAGTAGCATGGGTGCGTCGGTGCTGTTGCCCCATAAGTGATACCGTATTTGAGCCATGCGTAAGTAGCGTGGGCGCGTCAGTGCATTTTGCCCCATACGATGATACCGTATTTGAATTATTCATATTATATTTGCAATTTCAATCCAAAGGTCATTTGATTGTTATATAATTTTTATTTTTTTCTTACCAAATCTTAAATACGTTATACAAGCTTACACTAACATTCGTATTTTTATTCCTTTTTGACCTTCTTTTAATATTTGAACAAATTTATCCATACTAATGTGAAAGTAACTCTGTCTGTTTGTCTGTATGTTACGTTTTCACGCCTAAACCGCTGACCCGATCGTCATGAAATTTGGCAGAGATATAGCCTGGGATATGGAGAAGGATATAGGCTACTTTTTTACGCGATAACCGACAACCACGCTGGCGGAGCGGCGGGTAAAAGCTAGTATACCTATAAAATATATATATATAATAAATAAATATTTAAAATCATTTTATTTCTGACAGCTAAAAGATCCATAAATTTTAAGCAACAGTTTTGCACTTAAAATACTCTTGTTAGTACTAACTTAAACTAAACACGAATGTATGCGAAGACCGCCCAACAACTAAACATACAGAAACTATGGTATGAATCTTCGCACAAACTGCCTTATTATGGCGGAGGACGTATCTGCTGCCACAGCCTTCAGGATACTATTGTGACTGCCTCTTATCCTGCTCAGGAGAGAGGCCGTTTTTTATGCGGATGATGGCATGAAATCCATCGGTATGGGTTACCGCGAACATTTCTGAGGCATTGTAAAAACGAGGCAGTCGCAATAGCATCCTAAAAACATTATTATATTGGACGCTTAGAACATCCAGCGACCTTTTCGAGTAGTTGACCCCAAGATAACCGGTGTAAAAACTCTGACAATAAGCTTTAAAAAGTGTAATCTGAACTTGGTGGGTACACCGTGCAAATCTTCGTACCAACATATTATTACCCCTGACCGCCAGAACCCACGCTCGGATTTCAATGTCACCGTGGTCTCTAAAAATTGTTTATATTTACATACGTATAAGGTGTTGCTATTGAAATTCAAAATATTTTAAGAGATACGCCTATAGGTGGCCATGGAACGATTTTTTTTTTTAAATCTAAGTATATTATTAATAAAATTAAATAACTTAAAATTACTTGTTAAGATGATTAATTATCAAAAGCCACCACGCTCGCGCCGCCACCGTCGACGCATCCGAGCGGGTTATTCATAGAATAAATAAGTAAAGGTTTTTTGCAAAATGTTTTATTTTAAAATTATAATAATTATGTAAAAATAAAAAAAAACTTGGATTAAAAAAAAAAATCGTTATTATGGCTTTTTTAGCACCTATAAATGTTTCTCTTAAAATATTTCGTGTATGAATCACAATGCCCAAATGTCATTTCTTTGGTATTGTTCGTCGAATCGTTGAGCTCCTTATGTTCTAAGTTGAGCTGCACGATTACTGACAAATGCGTGCACTGAATGGATAGGTCCACTCAATCTGTGTGGTTCTTTCTTCAAAAGACCATTTCAGACACCAATCTACATGGTCTTCACATGATTTGACCAAGATTATGTCTGGACTTTAAAAGAGACTGTGATCTCTGAGTTTGTTTCGATCTTTCTTCTCAGAGTAGTCAGATACGAAACGCCGACCTCATCTAGTTTTAAAATATGATTGACGCGTAAAAGTGTTTGTAAAAACCTACTTACAGAAATAAAATCATTTATCATTTTATCATTTATAACCTTATAATACAATTAAAAAATAATTACAAATTTAAACAAAAAGTAAGGTACTTACAGAAAAAAATTGCCAGAACTATCTGAATGAAAACACATGTCTCTTTCATTTTTTTTAACGCTTGTGTGACCTACCTGCCACACCTTTACTTTGGAACTAAAATATGTGCTACGTCCGCAATGGTGTTATATAGAGTTCCGATACCTACTGTTTTCTTAATGAACTTGTACGGTCGACTGCAAAAATGCATGGACAGTACAGAAACAAAATCGTGTGAAGCGAAAAGCGAAAGCTAGTTCTATTTTCGAAAATTTGAACTCAAATGTTCACTGGAAAATAGACACAAGGTATCCATGCAATTTTGCAGGTGTGTGTACCTATGTATACAATTTAATGTCATATATAATATAATAATGTTGAAAATGTCAAAATAACAAAGTTCTATTAAATGCATATGAAAGTTTATACGGTAGGTACTTATAACAAAAAAACTATTAGTAAAATGTTTTCTGTCTGTCTGTCTATTTTTTTTCCGGCTAATCTCCGAAACGGCGGAACCGATTTTGACGGGACATTCAGATAGCTGGTTTTATAAGGAGTACCTAACTTAGGCTACTTTTTTTTAGAAAAAGCCACTCGAGCGAAGCCGCGTTCTGCTGAAATAATTGTATGAATTAAAATATGGAAATCTTTATTAATACTAAAATGGTTGGTATTTTGACATTATAGACACTTCAATTATATTTATTTTATATTATTTGTAAAGAATGGATAAAATATCGAAATCATCATGGGTAGTATTTTACATGGAGCGACTGGCTATCTCATATCCACAACTTGTTTATAGTAATTAAAATGGCTGATCCCACACAGACGGATCTCGCGTGATCAGTCGACCTAATGAATTTTTGAATTGGTCAACTGACCCCGTTGACTAATTTTATGATTTGTATAGTCAAGTAGAAAAGTTTCTTGAATTTTATGGCTATGATTTTTTTTATGCTCATGGATCGTTGAATAAACAAATAAACAAATATTAAAAATTAAAACAAACGGTAAGGTACTTACCGAAAAAAATTGCCAGAACTATTTGAATGGAAACACATGTCACATTCATTTTTTATTTTTATTTTTTATTTAACACTTTAAATGTCCTATCCGCCACACCTTTACCTTGAAACTAAAATATGTGTAACGTACGCAATGGTATTATAAAGGGTTCCGGTACTTACCTACGGCTACTACTACTTATATATGATATACAAATTAATAATATAATTATATAGTTATGTTTATAATGTCAAAATAACAAAGTTTTATTCTACGGTACTTAAAACAACAAAAAAACATTTTTTAAATGTTTGTCTGTCTGTCTGTTTGTTCCGGCTACTCTCCGAAACGGCGGGACCTATTTTGGTTGAAATTTCATTAGCAGATAGCGGATGTTATATGGAGTAACTTAGGCTTATTCATTACTTTTATTTTACAAAAAGCTAGATTTAAATAATTCATCATCATTTCAGCCGAAAGACGTCCACTGCTGGACATAAGCCTCCCCCAATTGGGGGGGTTTGCAATAATCGCAACGCTTGGCAGGCGGGTTGGCGATCGCAGTATGGTAAATGCATAGAGAACGCTGCTGCCCATTCCTCTAGCAAGTCCCTTAATCGCCTTTTACGAACACCCACGCGAAGAAATAGGGAAATAATGGTATGAATTAAAAATACGGAAATCATCAATTCCGTCCTAAACTGTCCTAAATTTGCTGGTTCATTACTTACGAGTATTAAAAATAAAAATAACTTGTTTATAAAAATAACCGTGTAAGTACTTACTTACACATGGTTATTTTTATAAACTATTTTTATATAAGTATCCAAACTATTATTAAAAAAAAAATCTTTTCTCAAAAAACTTATGGATTGTAAAGGTTCAAGGGCTCACTACACTTAAATACATAACTACGAAATAAAATAAGTAAAGTTAAAATAAACATCGTTATATATTTACATAGTTATGCCGATATTGAGGTACCAGAGAAGCCACATGCGCAGAAGGAATTATTGCCAAACTTCCTTGTCTTGAACGTAGTCTTTAATATTACAAATAAAAGAAAAAAAGCGGCCAAGTGCGAGTCGGACCCGCCCATGAAGGGTTCCGTAGCAGCAAGCGTGGTTTACGATTTATGACGTATTAAAAAAAAAACTACTTACTAGATCTCGTTCAAACCAATTTTCGGTGAAAGTATACATGGTAATGTGCATCATATATATTTTTTTTTTAGTTTTATCATTCTTTTATTTTAGAAGTTACAGGGGGGGACACATTTTATTTATTTATTTATTAAAACTTTATGTACAAGTAAAAAAATACTGTACAAAAGCGGACTTAATGCCTGAGGCATTTTCTACCAGTCAACCTTAGGGTGATGCAGCAACAAAACATGGCAGGTGCAACATAAGGGATAGATAACTCGAAAAAGGAAAAATTAAAATAAACTAATACATAGATAGATACATACATACATAAATATAAGCAAAATAAACAGTATCAGGTGAAATAACGATTGGTAGGGGAGAAAACGAATCAGCGCTGGGATGATTCAGCCAACTTCTTACGAATATGTTCACATGCCATCACTTTAAATGATAACCCATTTACCACTTTGGAAGTGTCTCCCGCGCAAAATATTCAGTTTAGAAAAAAAATGGTATCAGAAACTTCAATATCATTTTTGAAGACCTATCCATAGATATCCTACACGTATGGGTTTGATGATGAAATAAAAATTTTGAGTTTCAGTTCTAAGTATGGGGAACCCCCAAAATTTATAGTTTTTTTTTTTTTTTGTGTGAAACCCTTAAAGTGAATCACAGAATACATCTACTTACTAAGTTTCAGTATAGTTCTTATAGTTTCGGAAAAAAGTGGCTGTGACATACGGACGGACAGACAGACAGACAGACACGACAAATCCATAAGGGTTCCGTTTTTTGCCATTTGGCTACGGAACCCTAAAAAGCCTTTTTTACGCCTTTTTAGATGCAAAATGTTTATCGACAGAAATGCCCAGGTATTGACGTCAGACTCATCCCAGGTATTAACGTCAGATGACTCTGACGTCAAAAACTGGATCTTCCCATCGACAGGACCAACCACATGTTTTAAGTCTTTTATTTAAGCTGAAGCCACATTTCGAAATACCTTTTTAGAGTTCCGTAGTCAACAAGGAAACCTTATAGTTTCCCCATGTCCGTTTGTCTGTCTGTCCGCGGCTTAGCTCAGAGACATGCCGGTTTCCTCACGATGTTGTCCTTCACCGTTTTGAGAGCAGTGGTGATCACCTGTCTGGGTTCAAACCTACGACCTACAGCTCGTAAGTCGCGGCCGTTATCGCTAGGCTACCACTGCTCTCAATCTATCTGCTGTTCTCTATTTAACCTAAACTGTAAGAAACAGAGTGATGAACTTTGTTTTTATAGGTTAATGGTAAAATATACTAACAACCTTGCAGGGCCTCAAGTCTGCTATTACAATAGTGTCAGAATGGTCTCTTCATTGTGAGTTTTTGACAGATTTGCCATACAAACACTGTCAAATACTCACAATGGCGAGACCATTCTAACACTATTGTAATAGCAGACTTGAGGCCCAAGACTGGTATTACTAACATCATAAACAAAAACTTTCAACTTTGTTTTCTATGGAGGAGAATATTTAGACCATTGCAGGTCATTATTTAAAGAATTAAAAATTCTTCCACTCCCGTGTCTATATATTTTTGAGCTTTGTTTATTTGTAAAATAATACCCAAATTTATTCCTGTTAAATGAACAAGTCTTCCAAAGACTGAAAAAAAAAAATCCGGGAAATTGCTAGTATAGTTGCAATCTCTGCGAAGGTATCCACAGAGATTGCAACTATGCAGTAGAAATGCCAGTTGTATGACAGTAAAAATTTATAATAAATTACCACCTGGCTTGAGAATGTTACCACTTAATAAATTCAAATGTAAAATGTTTACTTGGCTCTTAGACATGTGTTTTTATTCCGTTAATGAATTTTTAAATCATAATTTTTGACATTGTAATATAATCTCTGCTATTAGTATTTTGACATTATAATTAATATTTTGACACTAGAACTTATATTTTTGACATGAAAATATTTATTTTTGACATGTTTTGTATTTTATTTTTGACATAATAATTAATGACATACAATGCAATACAATACAAATGACAATAACAATTGACATTATAAATAATCCTATTCAATTAATCTGAATCAATATTATTGTATCAAATTAAAAATATAAATTCAAATCAATTTTACTAATTTAATATGACTTTTATTGTAATGTCTACGATTTGCATGCACTTAGCATAATTAATTTTTCTACACCAGCAATGGTAGTATATGTGGATCAATGTTTAATTTTAGATCTCAATGTAAAAATAAATATTATTCTATTCTATTCTATAACTTTTTACAAAACATAATACGTATACCTAACACAAACCTGCAAGATTTCGTTGTACTTTTTTTTAACACATTTCAATTTTGTATTTTGTTGTACCTACCTACGCCTCCCGTGCACTGTCGCCCTGCCTTTTGCACTAGACCACGTAATAATGCAGATAGCACACTCCGCATTTTAGGTTTGAAGCTACGAGTACAAGTACGCGGCGGGCCCATCTCACCGGGCAAATTTAATAGGAGTGGGGCGCGCCGCCAGTATAAGAGTTACGCGGTAGAAAGAGAGGCAACTTGTCATCATTTCATCATTTCAGCCGAAAGACGTCCATTAATGGACATGGGCCTCCCCCTATTGGAAGATGTACCATAATCGCCACGCTTGGCAGGCGGGTAGACTGCCCATTTTCTAGTAAGTCCCTTAGTCGCCTTTTACGACACCCACGGGAGGAAATGGGATGGTGTTATTCCTTACGTCCAGCGCCACACGGAACGGCAACTTGTAGGTGAATATAACTGTAAGTAATAAGCGTTGTGCGACCTGAATTTCACTTTGTTGTGTCGCCGCAAGAGTCGCTTTTTATTTAAATCATTTTGCGGAGTGTCCCATCTGTATTAATCTGTGACTAGACACGGCAGTTTGTTTTGCTACTCGCAGAGTTCGTATCATTAAGAGCGTTGAATTTAAATATTTTTATTTTTGTATGAAAGTTTGATGAATTATTAAAGGTCATAGTACAAAATTTGTTGTTTATTACGTTAGTAATATAGTCCTGAGAGTTGAGGATAACCATGTATATGTCAAGGTGTTTCTCAGGTTTTACTAAAGTCGTAAATATGTTTTTTTAATGTTGATTTTCTATCATGGGAATGCATCTTATATTTACTTACGTATTTAAACACGTTAATAGCTTATGAGAAATTTGTTATGTGACAGATTTCTTGTAAACTATCATTATTTATATGGTTAGCGATGTATAAGGACGATTTGTGGTCACAAACTCGTTTACCTACTGTGATTTTAAGGTTCCGTATCTAAAACGAAAAAATAAATAAAAAAACACAGACAAGACAGACACACGAGTGACCCTGTAAGGGTTCCCCCTTACAGGGTCACTCGTGTGTCTGTCTGTCTGTCCGTCTGTCACAGCCAATTTGCTCAGAATCTAAAGAACCAATTAAGTTGCAATTTGGTACACATATGAATTTCTGTGACCCAAACTCGGAAGTGTTACGTAAATAAATGATATTTGAATATGGGGGTCACTTTTGGGAGACAAAAAGGAAAATAAAAACAAAGGTTTTGCACACTGTACCGTATTATGACATATAAAATGAAAAGGCTTACTCTGAGGGACTCATTGTATATATATTTTTTTTATAATTTTAAAATAAATAGTTTTAAAGTTATTTAAGAAAACAAATGAAAATTTACCAGTGTCCCTTATCTCCGAAACTACTAAGCCAAAAAAATACAGATAATAGTTTAATACTTACAGATTACAGGAACACTTATAAGAAGTCTATGGTCTTAAAATAACATGGTAAAACACGCACTCGGCCGGTTTTTAGAGTGTTTGGCCCTAACCTTTTTTTACCAGCTTATTGTTACTACACAATCACATTGGGGGAGGCCTATGTCCAGCAGTGGACGTCTTAGCTGAAATTATGATGTTGAACCAATCACAACTATACAATCAAATTATGTAGTTTTTTTGCAGCCTAAAAGCGTTGTTGTGTACCAATTTGAAGGGGAATAAATGTTCGAGTGTAATAATTCAAAATCAAAATATTTTATTTTACATAAACCTATATGGGCACTTATGAAATGTGAGAGTTGCACGGTTCCAGTTGGTCGTTTCCTATGGAGAAGAGCCGGCAAGAAACTCCACGGTTACTCTATTAAAAATAATTGCTTTTTACAATATTTTCAAATAACAGTGTTAATAGGCATGGGAGGAACGTGTAGGCCTTTCAACAATTACCAGGTACTTATCAAAATAGAAAATGGTTAGCAAATCTATAGTCTACTAGGCTTTCAACGTTCTCACATTCACAATATACCTATTATATAACCTATAAAAATACAAAAAAAAATAATTACCAAATGCCATGGTCGCTACAAATACAGTTACAAATCTAAATAAATATCATGTCCACAAAAGCAACTCATAAAGAGTTGAAATTATAATTGTAGGTATATAAAGTTAAATAATGGGATGATTATTTGATTTTGTCAAGGAAGAATGTAAAAAATTGAAAATAAACCTCATTATTTGGGAGCAGTTAATAGACACTTACACATAATAATTACACGTACATGAGGCATTAGATCTTCAGGTCTTCGATCCATCAGGTTAATCTAAGCTACGCTGGGTTGGTCCGTGGTTGGGTGACCATCTTTACATACTATATAATATCTTTACCATCCTCCTCCGTGCCTCGGAAAGCACGGTAAGCCGTTGGTCCCGGCCGTCTAAACACTGTTTAGACGGTGCGACTTTTATTGTTGCTTCAATTTATAGTATGTTAAAGGTTATTAAATCGCATTGTGTAAATCAGGCTTTATAGTGCTAAGTTTTGATGACGCTCGTTCGCCGTTGCTTCTTTCCTAGTGTTATGATTGGCATCCACCCATGTTGGTAGCGGGGCTGAATGCCGTATAGAGTACGCCAGACGTACCATATTGTATCCGGCTAGTTAAAGATGCCTTACAATAAATTTAATTAATATGAAATTTTAAGAGAACATTTCTAAGCAAAGATAACCCACAAAATAATTTCAAAGTTGTTAATTTGATTAAGACTTAAACTTCCTCTAACTTATTATACCTAATTAGTAAGATTAGCTAACTTTTACTCGGTACATTTAAGATTACTTAGCGTGATTTGTGTTTATGTTCGTACATTTAGACGAAATAAAAATTGGTCCTTGCGTCCGCCATATCATTATTATTACTTTTGCGATTTAGTTTTGATTTACATTTTTTAATAAAAGTCCTTTCATCATTCTCTTTCTTTATCCCAATTTATTTCTGGTCATCACAGCATGTGTGCTTCTTATACATCCATACATCTCTATTAGTGGTGATCTTTTTTTAATTTTATTTTTTATCTAGGGCATCTCAGAGTGTAACCGTGTGTAAACGACTGCTGTGTAAAACTAAACGACTGCTACTCGCTAAGGGCACCCACTGTGGGGTACGAACCTCGGCTTAGGGCAACGTCGGAGGGAGGGTGGCAAGGGACCGTCGGTGGCTGGATAAAATCAGTGTTTTGATTATTATCAGGGGAATTTTGGATTACATGCTGCTCAGCTAAAGCGCGTGCTGGCGCTTCACTTACAGTCAAGGGTCGGGGAGGACTATTCGTTAGTCGGGGATTTCGGCGGTGAGGTCGGAATGACGATCGTGTATTGTGTGTTCTTATTTTACGAACTGTACTATTTTCACTACGACTCTCCTGGAGGAGCGTAGTGGGGTCGCCTGGGTAGGTCAGTGCATGCCTTGGACGGCGGGTCGAACTAATTTTAGAGGGGACATAACTTGCGGCTTTCACAACTAGAGCGTTGCGATGAGTGGCTGCTGAATCAAAGAAGCGCTTTGAAGTGCGCTTCATGAATTGGGCTATCGTGGGGATTTTGAGTTCAACGTGGAGGTTAGTGTTTCGAACGAACCAGGGGGCTCCCGTGATTTTACGTAAGAATCGGTTCTGAGTGGTCATCTCAGGAGTCTCCTCATTTCTAGTCATATACAGAGTGTATAGGACAGCCCTCCGCAAACTAACAGGGTGCATTCAGCTCCTTATTTTGAATCATATTCCACTGGAAATTTGCTCAGGAAAATTTTCATTTTCTTTATCGTTTTTTCAGTTACGATTCCTTTATTTTAATGTAAAATTACATGTTTTGTACGAAGCACTCCATTTATATAAATAAAACAGCTAAAATAAAAAAAAAACCAGCAATGGATGTTGAAATACTCTAACAGAAAAAAAAATACAGCTGTTCCTTTCCTGCCTAGCTACTAACAGGGTTCATCTAACTCATTCGCTGCGCTGCCGTTCGCTACATGCGTTTTGCCACGGTAACGATACATTGCGTGTGAGGTAATAAAACAAATCAAAATAAAATAATTATTGGATTCCCATAATGTTCCTGAAATAATTTTATATACCGGTCTTCTTAGTATGATATACTGAATTCACTTTATCAGTCTGCGGAGGGTCCCTTACACACTGTAGGTATAATTTCACACTGTACAGTCCATCCCTAGTTTCTTTGATCTTCCCTTTCAAATCAAATTAATTCCATTTATTTGCCAGAATGTAGGTTCACAAGGTATGATCTTAAAACAATAATGGCCCCTTTACATATGGTGTGCAAATATTTAATTTTAACCTGCACAATGCTATTATTTTAATTAGATACATTCAAAAAAAGAAAAATATAGACAACAACAACAACAACAAAGAAGATCTCATGCAGGATTTATAGTAACAAGTTAAATAATTGATGTCAAAGTTATAAATATGTTCAACAGACAAAGTTTAATAAAATGTCAGATTAAGAATATAAATAAATAATTGTAAATTGTAATTGATATTGTCATAAGTATTATAATTTAAGAGTGATTATGTAGTAAAATTTGAACGGTTGGCGCAGTGGTTAAGCGATTGACTGCTGCGCTGCATGTCACGGGTTCGATTCTCGCACGGAACAAATATTTGTATGACCTACAAGTAGTTGTTCCGGGTCTGGCTATTTGTGTATATGGGTTAAAATGTTTGTAAACGCACCCACAATACAGGAGAAATTCCAAGTGTGGAGCAACGTTTAAAAAATAAAATAAAATAAAATAATAATAATAACATTAATATTATAAGGTCATAATTACCATTCCAATTACCAATATTATTGATTCATTTTTCCTTCTCCGTGATCTGACATGTATTCATTAAAATTATAAAAGCATTTTTCTTTACTCTTATTACTAGCCATTCACATTCATATTCCTCACGACATTATCCTTATAGAAGTATTTTACTATTATTCCCTTTATTACATTTACATACACTACACATATACTACACATATACTTTATTATTATTATTATTATTAAACAACTAGCTTTTGCCTGCGGCTCCACCCGCGTGGATGTCGGTTATCGCGTAAAAAAGCCTATGTCCTTCTCCATATCCCAGGCTATATCTCTGCCAAATTTCTGCCAAGGTTCTGCGGTTTAGGCGTGAAAACGTAACATACATACAGACAGACAGACAGACAGACAGATAGACAGATAGACAGACAGTTACTTTCACATTTATAATATTAGTATGGATAGTGGCCCGTCGGCATCAGGAACAGGGCCCAAGCTGCCGGTGGTCAGGGCTCTAGAGAGAGAGGCATCTCCTCACTATACGTGGCGTGTCCAGGAGTACTGCTTTCCGAATCAAGCCATTGACCCAGCCGTGCAATGAGAGCCTCCTGAGGTGTTGGTCGAGGCTCTCCGCTATTAGGACATTAACTGTAACGATTATCGGTACAATGATTGCAGAGTCCATGTCCCACATGTCAACAACCTCGATTGCTAAGTCAACATACTTGGTCAATTATAATATATTTTTTTTATGGCATGCCCGACAGATGGCAACCGTACCGTCCTTGATAATGTATTTCATCTATTATTATTAATATTTGTTTAGTCAGACTACAATGAGGTCTACAGCGTTAGTTAAAAAATAACTTAACCTATGATAGACCTGTATAACTAAAACGATCGCGTCCATTTCTGAGAGCCCACACTGTCTGCCCGGGCAGCCATCGGTGCCTCTGTGTCGGGTCGCGTGTCGCGCCTGTTTGAAGGAGCCTTTACTATATTTACCTTAAAAAACTTACTACTTATCTTACTACCTATTTTAATCATACATCTACATTCTCATTTCATGTCTTTTTTTATAAAACAAATTTGTAGGTAGTACTTCCCCAGAATTACGTTGTCACTCGTAAAGTAAGTAGTTAATAATTACCCCTAAACTATCCGCTTTGGTAAACTTTAAGATATAGGACTCAAAATAATTCGTCGTAAAATGCAAGAATCAGACTACTATTTTAATATATTTTTCCTGTTGTATAAAAAATATTGTTTCAAACTAGAGCAACGTAATTGCTTAGCAAAATCTGAACCCTTACTTTTTGTACACTTTTGAAACCTAAAACAGATAGTTTTTCTAACAAAACCTTACTTTTCGGAATGCCTGACTGATTCTTTGGAAAAGATTCTAGAAATAATTTACATTTGAACTATTACAAAGAATTTATTTCTGTGTACTTAAACCAAGGAAATTCAAAAACTAAGCTCAATTTTATTAGCAGCAATTTTTTTTTATTGTTTTATTCTCAACGGGGTAGCTCGTGGCTTTACTTAACAGTAATACTCAAATAAACTCTACCACAACTTCAATAAATGTACCGAATAAAAACATAACTTTGTCTTTCCACAACTGGTCTAATGTATCAAACATTACCTTTAACATTTGTTTTAAATAGGTCTATTAAATGTAATTGTAATTTTAATATATACTTTGATTCTAGTAATATTGCTTTTTATTGTCTCGTAGATGGTGCGAAAAGTAGAGTACTCTCCTCGGGCATGCTGCAGTCAGGATTCTTGTTTTTACTCCCTCGCTTTACTCGGGACTTGACTTTAAACTCCCACGCTTGAATGCTTCGTTTTCCCCGGGATTCAATACGGCGCCCGCTACATAAGACACTACTTTATCCCCTTAGTGCATAATCTACTATTATTTTGAGTGAAGCTAATACAACAACATTTAGATATACTGAGTTGGAGTTTGTTATGATGCAATAATCTGCAAGACGATTGAGGTCTTGTTGAAGCAGTTGACACTCAAGCATAGTTTGGATGGGTCTAAAAAATATTAAGAATTAAGAAAGCACATGTTAATATCATTGACAAATATAATAAATAACAAAGGGCCCAGTATCGAGCTTTGAGACACCCCTGATGAAACCGTTGTGGGTTTGGAATGGAAACCATTAACTACCACTTTTTGCGTTCTATCTGTAACATAGGAAGTAAACAAACGAAGTAAGTCCCCACGAATGCCGTTAAAAACTAATTTGCTTAAAGGTAATTTATGATTGACCTTGTCAATGGCTTTGCGGAAATCAGTTTATATAAAGTCTATCTTTACATAATTGCCTAAATTATTGAATAAATAATCAATAATTTCGACATTAAAGCGGCACGTGATATAGTATTATCATTCATCTATATTTAGAAGGTTTTAACTTAATATCTTACTTTTTACACTTTCCGACAAATATTGTTTTTTTTTTTTTTTATTGTAATTGAAAAGAAGATGTAGTGACAAAAATTGAAAAGAGTATGCTTAGATGGTTTGGTCATGTTGGGAGGATGACTGAAAGGCGACTAACAAAAGGTATTTACAAGGCAAATGTGAGTAGAAACGACGGTAGGTGACGCCCTAGGAGGACATACTATAGTGACCTAATTGGTGATGTTCTTCAGAAAGGTCAGGTGTGGTGCACTCGCAACCGGCGTGCATGTATGACCTGAAGTATGAATGTAAACGAAGCAAAAGGAATTTGTAAGGAGCGTAGCAGGTGACATTCCATAGTTTCTGCCTACCCCCATGGGAAGAAGGCGTAAGTTTATTTATGTATTAAAAAATCATCGACGAAAATTTAAAATCAGCTGTTTCACCTAGAGTTAGTGAAAACGAGTATACAAATATTTTGATAACTGCTGTTTAACCTTCAAAGCCAAGAGTTAAAGGTATCCTCAGGTTACACTTCTTATCAGATTTTCAGACCTAACCAGCTTGCGACAACTACAATCAGCACGTCAGCACGTCATTCCACAAAAAGGATTCTCAAATAAATCATCTCCGATTAATAAATCAAGTGTAATTATTTATATAGGCTAAGTTTATTTATTTCTGTAATAATTTTTACATTGTATCGAAATTTTACACAAAATTATAACAATTAAAAATTAAAAGAATATAAATCATTATTATAAACAGTAACCAAATAAGAAATTAAAAAGTAAAACATTTGCAATTCCCTGTTAATATGTTAAATGTCAAAAAAAAAATATACAGAATAATACCAAAACAAATAAACTAAAGATTCCACTATTAATATACATGTGTCAAAAATATAATCTAATTTTAATAAAAATTGTGATGTTATAAATGATGTCAAATAAAAAATATGGAAAAAAATAATAAAATATCAGATTCATCCATTACAATGTCAAAAAATAAATAAAAAATATCATCTCAATAAAAATAGTATAATAATAATTAAAGCCTAGTTGTTATCACAGAGAAACTCACTCTATCAAAAATGATTTTAACTGCTGCTTAAACTGGTTTATGTTGTATGATGACTTGAAGTGTACAGGTAGTTTATTAAATAGTTTAATTGATTGATAACCTGCGGCATGACTCACGATTTTTAAAGGAGGTTGTATCTTATTTTGTTACTTCCCCGCTTACTTCTTCTGGTGTTTCGAAATTCTGCAGATGTTTCATAAGATCCGTGAGAAGAACTAAAATATAGAACCAAGGGACCGTTAGTTAGTACCTGAAGTTTTTTAAAGTACTCCTTACACGATACCCACTGTGGAATTCTCACCATGGTTCTTATTGCCCTTTTTTGTATAATGAAAGCTGTATTTATATTGTACGCGTAACTACCTCCACATAGAGTGATGCTGTACCTTAGGTTTGACTCTACAAGCGAGTAATATACCACTTTCAATTGCTTAATAGCGATCACATCTCGAAGACTTCTTAGGGCATAGCAAGCTGAGCTAATTGAAATTTCTATAGCTGTCAATTTTTGTTTCCAGCTTTCGTCAATGTATATACCTAAGAATTTTACGCTGTCTACCAATGTTATTGCATTTTCATTTAATACTATATGATTTTTTTCTTTGTTCCTCGACGGCTTCCTAAATAACATGTCAGTTGTTTTACTGACATTCAATTTGAGATTATTGATACCACCAATGATGAAAGCGAGCAAGAGCATTATTTACTTTACTACTGAGAGTATCAATGTCTTTAGCGGCTATAATAGCATTCGTATCATCAGCAAAAAGCACAAGTTCAGTATCACTTCGTTCCAGCATATAGCTAATTAAATCATAAACAAATAAAATGAAAAAGATTAGTCCTAATATCGAATCTTGTGGAACTCCTTGTTTTATTAGTTTAAGTCTCGATTTGAAAACTTTTTGACTACTGTCTTCATTCACTTTAATTTCCACATATTGCTTTCGATTTTGTAAGTAAGACTTAAATAGATACAAGACCGGTCCACTTACTCCATAATGTTCCATTTTCCTAGTATTAACTTGTGATTTACCGTGTCAAAAGCGGAACTAAGATCGAGGAATAACCCTACGACTTTCAGTTTATCATTAATTCTGTCAACTACTTGCTCCATTAAATTATTAGTTGCGTCATTTGTTCCCACATTTTTCTGATACCCGAATTGTCTGTGATTAAGTATTTTATTACGATTACGATGTTTAAGAAGTCTAATTTTGAGTATTTTCTCAAAAAAATTCAATATGATTGGTAACAAAGAAATCGGTCTATAATTATTAGGATCTAATTTGCAACCTTTTTTGTAAAGTTATAAGACTCTTGCTATTTTTAGTTGTTCACGGAATACACTCATATTTATACATTTGTTTATAAGATGTGCCAGAGGTCCTGCCAGCATGTCAATGTAATCTTTAACAGTCTGTATCTCATCATGACCAGAAGATTTCTTGGTAGCCATAGAATTTACCATTTTTTTTAAATTTCGGATGCGGTAGCTAGATCGCAAGTCATTTCTTGATCTACTCTTTTTAGGCTATCTTGTAAAGTTTTTATAGCTTGATCAAAATAATAAGAGTCGCCAACTGTGTCTGCACTGTCGAACATGTTCGAGAAGATGTTTACTATTTGCTGGGGATTTGATATTATTTTATTATTAACTTTAAGGAGTATGTTTTTACTATTTTCGCGTTTTGATTTTGTTCCTGTGTGTATTTACAACCTGCCATATAGCTTTAGAAGATTCATTTGCTTTGGTTAGTTCTTTATTGACTGCAATGCGTCTAGTTTTTTTTAAGACTTTTCTGTATTTTTCTAACGTATGATTTATTTATATATTATTATTTTCTCCGTACAGGTCACATCGTTTATATTTTGAAGCAAAAATCGCTTCATTTTACTTGATACTATAATTCCTTTCGTTACCCAGGACGATTTTTGACATTTCTTAGGATTTACCCGATTTTTTTTATGTGTATTTGTCGAGCACATTTCATTGTGATTCGGTACAAGTTTTAATATACGCAATTCAATACCAGTCCAGTGTTTTGTTTCACTACCCGCTCCGAGTCGACCCTCGGTTCGTTCAACTTTATAATATAAACTAAACTATAACTTTATATAGGCGCATTTATCGCATTGGGCGAACCTGTAATGGTAAATGTAAGTATAAATAAATAAAATAAATAAACTTACTTGTATTGTATTTATATATTTTGAGATTAATTTCGTGCGAAAATGATCCAGGTCTAGTAGCAAAAATAGTAAATTTTCAAAATTACTACATACCAGTCTCAAAGAGTTATTGAGTACATTAACACCAAGATATTTGTTTTTACAGATCTTCCCAACTAAGACTTGTGTGCCTAACTTGACCCAGAGTATGATACAAGATTGACTGTAAATTCAAAGAATTTGAATCATTAGAACCCCCAGTATCAATATGTAGTCTGAGTTGGTAAAATCTTTACATTCGGAAACACATGTACTCAAAACTTCAGCCATAGGAGCTCCTGGCTTTACTAGCGCTAGTTTTCGTAGATCGTAAAGCAGACTTCTCATACCAAGCCCTACTTGGTCAGAAAATATTTTGACTTGATGTGTTCTTGTCGTGAAATCATAAGGTTTTGAGTCCGATGAAATATAATTTTGTAAACTTAATTGTTTGTTAATATGCTCTAAATCCACCAAGTTTGAGTCCAACCTTTGAACTTACGTTATAAGTGAATTAGCATAAGCACCTTCGTCTCTGTTAGAATCTGTTAATACATTTGAATATATTTAATTTAAATTTTATTAAATTTGCTTGGGTAGAAAGCTTCGATACTACGTATTTAATCCACTTCCGTGTATCGTGATGATGTTATAATACTTCCTGTAACTGTTGTTTATGTACACTACTGTCCATTTTAGTCTGTTGGTTCAGAATATAAAACTACCTATAATACGGTTGTATTACGAGAAAAAAAAATATCGTCAAAAGAAGCTTAGTAATTGTACTATTCATTATTTTATAGGACCTAATGTTGATTTGTAAAAGACATTTAGATTTTAACTTTTCCCTAAAGCAAAATTATCGTAAAAATAAATGATAAAAATTCCTCGATGAGATTAGTTCTTCCTCACCAGAAATCGAAGTTAAGAACTTGTGACATATTATTTTAGAAGACCAACAAAAGACGAACTGATTGATTGATCGGTATTCTTCGTTGATACAAAGTATTTGTGAGTGGGGCCCAAGTTTCACACAAATCTCGATTTAGATTTTCTACTTAAATTTTTTCGTTACACACGGATGATTACTTCAGAGGATTTATCCCGAATTTATAGATAAATTAGCATTAAGCGCATCATCTGAGAGCAGTGGCAGCCCAGTGGTAACGGCGACTTATGAGTTGTAGGTCGTAAGTTCGAACCAAGACAGATGCTTTAATTTGTGTAAATTATTTCATCACAACTGCTCTCAAAACGGTGAAGTAAAACATCGTAAAACCCGCACTGGGCCCGCGTGGTGGATTACGGACCACTCCCTCTCACTGAGAGGAGACCTGTGACCCAGAAGTGGAAATATTATAGGCTGATTATGCAAAACGCGAGTACATCTCACACCTTCGCTTTGCCGATGACATCGTCATAATGGCAAAGACACTGGAACAGTTAGACCAGATGCTGCACAGCCTAAATGGAGCCTCTCGGTGTGTTGTCCTCGACATGAATTTGGACAAGACGAAAGTCATATACAATTCCCACGTCCTGCCGAGTCCAATCCACATCGACGGGTCGCTTCTCGAAGTTGTGAAGGATATGTCTACCAAGGCCAAGTTATCCAGCTCCGTAGACACGACTTTGAGAAAGAAGTCGACAGGAGGATCTGGTTGGACTGGGCAGCGTTTGGAAAACTCTGTCAAGTCTTTTCGTCGCCTATACCGCATTTTTTGAAGACTAAGGTTTCCAACCAGTGCGTCCTGCCCGTTATGATATACAGTGCCGAAACGTGAACACTGAAAGTTTAGCTAGACCTCAAATTTAAAGTCGCTCAGCGGGCTATGGAACGGGCTATTCTCAGAGTTTCTTTGAAGGATAAAATTGGAATGAAATTATCCTGAAGAGAACCGGAGTTACCGACATAGCTTGCAGATAAGCAAGCTGAAGTGGTGGGCTGGCTATATTTATCGAAGGACCGATGGTCGGTAGAGCAGACGAGTAATCGAATGGAGACCGCGTATCGGCAAGCGTAGTGTGGGACGCTCCCCAGCTAGATGGACCAATGACTTCAAAAAGGTGGCTGGGACAAACTGGATGCGGAAGGCGGAGGACAGGGTGTTGTAGCGCAGCATGGGAGAGGCTTATGCTCAGCAGTGGACTGCGATAGGCTGAGTTGATTGATGCAAAACGCATTCGAGCTTTTGACAACCCGTAACGATTGGGGTCTGCATTCATTGAATAAATAAAAGTGTCCATCATTTGAATGTCAATAAGTTTTCAGAGGATCATTATTTCCCATTGTTATAAAAGGTGTGAGAAATTGCAGCAGGACTGCGACATATATAGGATGTATCTATTCAAACACGAAATATTTTAAGAGAATAAGGAAGCCATGCAAACAATTTTTTTATTTTAAATTATTTGATATGATGATTAATTATTTATCAAAAGGCACCGCGCTCGCGCCGCCACCATCGCCGCATCCGGGTGGGTCATTCATAGAATAAGTAAGGTTTTTTTTTCAAAATGTCTCAAGTAATTTTAAAATATAATAATTAAATAAAAACACTTGGTTATGGCTTTTTTACCACTTATAGATGTTTCTCTTAAAATATTTCGTGTATGAATAGATACACCTTATATTTTTGTTTTATGAGTTGTGTTGAGAGAGTTTTGAGTTTGAGTTTATAATATTCAAATGTTTTGTGGTTTTCCTCAAAATAAACTATCTTGTAAATTACTATTTGATCGTCAGATCCATTAGACCGCATTGATCTGTTTGTGGTTGCGATACTGATATAGTCTTGGGTTTTTGGCTTGTGTTGGGTATAATTTCTATGGGTTTTTTTTTTTAAAGATAATAGTAATGGGCTATTCTACTGCAGGATCTGGGGTTTTATAAACATACTAGAATAAAAGTATGTTTATATAAAGTCCCGTCAAAATCGGTCCGAATCGGCAGGACCGATTTTGACGGGACTTTTACTGGCAAATAGCTGAAGTTATAAGTAGTAACTAAGGTTTTTTAGAAACCAACTCGCGGTTGAAGCCGTGTGCAGAAGCTAGTCAACAGTTATAGGCAGTAGCGTCCATATGACGAAAAAAGAAAGAAAGAAAATACGTTTATTTGCGGTAAACATGACGCAAAAATAAAAAATAAAAATAAAAAACACATAAACCTACATGGGCACTTATGAAACGTCAGAAGCTAGGTGCCCGGTTCCAATTAGTCGTTTCCTATGGAGAAGAGCCGGCAAGAAACTTCACGGTTGCCGACTCCACGGTGGGGGAAAATATGCGTCACATCCACGCATAACGGTCATCGCTCAGCATAATGCATTTTTTTAAATTCTTGTTTTAAATGTAAATTTTGTTAGTTTTTAATGCTCCTTTTTACTGTTTGTATTTCCTGTGCGTGTCCCAAATATTTTATTTCTCTCTTTCTTTGTTCCTTTCTTTGTTCATTTCTTTCTTTCTTTCTTTCTTTCTTTCTTTCTTTCTTTCTTTCTTTCTTTCTTCCTTTCTTCCTTTCTTCCTTTCTTCCTTTCAATGCTGCTACCTTATGCGAGGCAGAGCCCCAGCACTGGTTCAAACACCTAACCATCTACCACGCCTGGTAATCACGACAATCCCTTTGACTGATCACTGTACCAGTTATTAAGAAGCTTATATACAACAGTAAACGTTTGCATATAGATATTATTATACAAATAAACACTGGCTGAATAGCAAACATCAAAGGCTGTGCGTGCAAAATCAATAACTTCAGGGATACATCGGAATATCAACAGCTATACATCTATGTATACTTAGATGGAGCTGAATATATTGGTAGCTGCTCTTGTCATGTTAGACCTGCACCACAGAGCACAGAATCTCTGATCCGGCAGCGTCTGGAGACGGCAGTACTAATAAATTTCGTGGTACTGAAAGTGCGTTGAGTGTTGAGCAACTCCTGTCACGAACGGCATTAAAAACCGTCAATTTCTATACGTCGAGTAGATAGTGACACGCTTGGTTTTTTATGGAAAACCAGCTGCTCACAGCTTCGACCGCGTTGCTTTTTCCAAAATAAAAGTGGCCCCGTAGGCTGCTTTTATTTTGGAAAAAGCAACGCGGTACAGTACTCCGTATAACACTAGCTGTCTGCCAGTGAAAGTTCCATCAAAATCGGTCCACCCGTTTTGGAGATTAACCGGAACAAGCAGAAGAACAAAATTAAAAATTCCTTTTTTGTTATAAGCATACTTTATTATACTTTCATATGCATTTAGTAAACAAACTGTTATTTTGACATTACAAGCAGAAATTTCAATTTTATTTATTTGTGTTTAGAAACGCAATATTTTTGAATATGATTCAAAGAAACGGACACTGTTTATAAAATTGCATATTTTGTTACAGTGAATAAATAAGATAAACAAATTAGAATAGTTTCACAATTTAATTATGGGTTTTCAGAAAATACCAAAATCGTTCTTCGTCTCACTACGTCATGTTCATTTGAAGGGTACAGGGGCAAAGCAAGGAATCTCACTAAAACAGATTTTTGTGTTTTATGTTATGTTCCGTTTCACTAGGGACATTCCCACTTTTGCACCTCTATAGGGTTTTGAAATATTGAAGATAGGAAGGACTATGATTGTTTTTATGCTATTAACACAATGCTACATAAAAATACGCGCGAAAACCCAAATGTTTCCACACTTAAATTATATTTGAATTTTTGTGACATTCCTTGTTTTGCCCCTGTACCCTTTATTTGTCTTTGTTTAAGTACAAACATTTGGTTATCAACAAACGCTCCGATGGTCGCTATGTACTTGAAATATAGCAATAAATAATGCTAATTTTATTTCTATGACATATTTGTATACAAAAAACTGTCATTCGTGGATCTTTGACAGTCGTTACGGGTCGTCAGAAGCCCAAAAGTCTGACAGCCAGTCTTACCAAGGGGTATCGTGTTACCCAGTTACTGGGTTGTGGAGGTCAGATAGGCAGTCGCTCCATGTAAAATACTGGTATTCAGCTGCATCCAGTTAGACTGGAAGCCAACCCCAACATAGTTGGGAAAAGGCTAGGCAGATTGATTGACATATTTGTATACAAATCAAATTTAGATAAACCAATGACGATGACGTAAATTGGTACCTATTTTATCTACATATCTGTACATTATTATAAATTAAAGTCGCTTTTAGTGTCTGTCTGTGTGACCGCGTTGTTCTTCTAAATTACGCAACAGATTTTGATGCGATTTTCACCATTACTTAGAGCAATATTTTCGAACGTTTGTGTGTATAATACCTACATTATTAATAAACTTACATATAATTTTAATAAAGAAATCTCGATTTTTTGTCAAGTCGTAAAAACCGTGTAAAGTTGTGCTTCGAATGTTGGAACCAACATGTTGGTCGGTTCGGCCAACTGTCTGTGTTTGCCAAACTTTTCTGCATCTACCCTCTGAGGTGAAGTCATCAATCTTCAACTTAGCTGTTTGTTTAGAAAACTTTCCTTTTTTTACTTTACCAACTTTCAATACTTCTTTCTCTCCCAAGATATCGTACGAGAATGGAATAATGATTATTATTGGTTTACGGGATAACTCAGAGATTTTTTTTATGGTAGGTATTACTTTCTTTGTTTTTTGGTTAAAAATAGGAATATGTAGGTAAGGACAACATCATTATGTGGGGACCCGTCAAGTTTTAAAATAGGGAGCAAATAAACCAATTTCAGGCATTTTTGAAACTCCACGGACTCCTTAAACAAAATATACATATGTATATAAACGCACTCTTTCTTCCCATGGGTCAGAAACTATAGAACGCAACCTGCTACGCTCCTTACATACTCCTCCTTTTGCTTCGTTTACGTTCATACATCTGGTCATACACGCACTCCGGTTGCGAGTACTACGCACCTGACCTTTCTGAAGAACATCAACAATTATCTCACTATTATGTCCTCCTAGGGCGTGCCCTCCCGGCGTTCCCACTCACATCTGTCTTGTAAATACGTTGTGTTAATCACCTTTCATTCGTCCTAAAAAAAAATGATATCAAATATTAGTTGCATCATTCATGTTGAAATTATACATGTGAGAACAATGCAGAAAAACGTGCACGTTAAAAGCGTCAGTGATAAAAACAAAATATAAGCCGTGGCAGCTAAGAGATGATCAGTCCCTACCGGTGCCCGTTTACGAACATCACACATGTGCTATGCAATTATACAATAACAAGAGATTGATAATGCGGTGGACTGTACTTGTTTTTAGATACAAATCAGTTGATTTACATTCATTCACAACAGACTCCTTTTTCGCTAAAACTAAACAATTTTTCCAACACCCTTGAAACAAAACCACAGAGCATCGATTTCCAGTACAATTATTTGACTAACTGCGCCCACAGAACTGCAATACAACGCGTGAATCATTAATCTGTGTCACAAAGGAGCTAGTAGGAATACAAACAAACTCCGCATGAGAATTTGGACTAACAAACGGGAATTTAGGCAAACATCTCCTTTGTTTCTGGAAACTTTAATGGCCGCGTAGTTTTAATAGGGAGTCAGGAACGGGAAAATGAGGTTTAGTTGTAGTATGTTAAAAGTTAGTGTATTAAGGTTGATGTTTGTCAAAGGATGCATAATGAGCCTATAATGTTCCCGTTCCTATGTACACAATTTAATCTACCACGCGGGCTCAGTGCGAGTTGGTAGATGTATCTTCGAATCTTCATATCTTCGAATGTCTGGTTCTAGGATAGGTTTCCTCACGATGTTTTCCTTCACCGTTTTGAGAGCAGTGGTGATTACATTATTTGCACAAAGTAAAGCCGGTCTGGGTTAGAACCCACGACCTATGTACAACTTGTAAGTCATGGCGCTGCCACTCACTGAGCCGCCATTGCCAAAGAATAGGAGGTACTTACCAATAATGTACATGTTTTTAGATTTCCGTAGCCAAATGACAAAAAAGGAACCCTTATAGATTCGTCATGTCTGTCTGTCTGTCCGTCCGTATGCCACAGCCACTTTTTTCCGAAACTAAAGAGCTATACTGTTGAAATTTTGTAAGTAGATGTATTCTGTGAACCGCATTAAGATTTTCAAACAAAAATTGAAAAAAAAAAATATTGGGGGTCCCCATACTTAGAACTGAAACTCAATTTTTTTTTTCATCAAGCCCATACCTTTGGTGTATCTATGGATAGGTCTTAAAAAATGATATATTTATCTTCTAATATAATTTTTTTCTAAACTGAATAGTTTGCGCGAGAGACACTTCCAAAGTGGTAAAATGTGTGTAACTTCTAAAATAAGAGAATGATAAAACTAAAAAAAATATATGATGTACATTACTATGTAAACTTCCACCGAAAATTGGTTTGAACGAGATCTAGTAAGTAGTTTTTTTTATTATAGATAATGGTACGGAACCCTTCGTGCGCGAGTCCGACTCGCACTTGGCCGGTTTTTATGACAAAGAAATTAAAAAAGATAGGAACATAAAATTCATTTGTGAATCATAAAATGTAAAACATAAAACCAGTTGCTGTCCGCGATTTCATGCGCGTATTTTATATTACATATATTAATTTTAAATACCAATATCCAGGATCAAGAGCCGCCTATGTCCTTCTACAAGTCCTAGGCTACCTATCTGTCAAATTTCATAACGATCCATTCAGTGGTTTAGGCGTGAAAATATAACAGACAGACTGACAGATAAAGTTATTAGTGTGGAAACTATGGATGGATTGTAAAAATAAAATAAGGTATTGCTCATTTCTACTTGAAAAAAATATACCACGAATTTTGCTCGATGCTGTATTGAATTATGATTCGCCCACAGAAGCAGAATATAAAATTTTTTGAAGTAGCAAATCTATTTTTTTGTTGTCGTGGGTGGTTTAAATACCCACAACGATTAGGTAAATCCATAACCAAAAGCTAATAATAGGAACAGTCGCAAAATCGTACGATTGTCATTTTATTCTCAAACTATAAAGGATAGTTCAAACTGAGACGAATCCCGCGATGCGCGGGACGCGACTGCGGGCATCGATTGTTTTATTGATGCGGAAATCACGTGACTATTACCGTCAGTTTGAACACTTCCATACAAGTTAGTTGGCACGATTATCGCATGTGAATTTTGTCCCTCATCCCGCGCGGGATTTGAAGGGCTCGTAGTTAAATTATAACAGCCGCACGGTTCGATTGAAGGTAAAGCTACGCTTGCCGCAGTCGGTTCGTGGATGGGTGACCATCCCTTATATATCGAGGAACAGAGGGGCCGTTCCTCCGAAAGCACGTTAAGCTGTTGGTCTCGGCTGTAATGACCGTTTATCTTTGAGTTGTTACGGGTAAAAAAAACCCAAAAGTCTGACAACCAGTTTTAACTGGGTTTTGGAAGTCAGATAAGCAGTCGTTCCATGTAAAAAACTGGTATTAAGGAATCCGGTTAGACTGGAAGCCGACTCAAAAATTGTTGGAAAACATCTAGTCAGATTAATTGATCCCGCGCGGGATTCGTCTCAGTTTGACCAGAGCATAACTCAATATCGTCACAAACGCAAAATCGCGTACACTTACACCTTAAAGCGTTTCCTCAAGTTTAATAGCCGAAAATAGTTTTAATAAGAGCCCGAAACGACTGTAACAAAAGTGATAAAACTCACCCGCCTGTCTTATACCGGCTGAACCCTCGCATTTTATATTTAAGATTTATTATAGGAACAATAAATTTTACCGCGTGGAAACTTTTGTTGGACGAGTACGGTTGAAGAGAAAAGTGTTATGGGAATATGAATTTTCTTTTATGTTGATTGTTTTAATAGTGATATTCGAGAGGTTTAATAAAGCCTGATAATATAATATCGGTGTAAACATTTTTGTATGAGAAAATCTTGATATTTTAAAATATTTTTTTTTAATGTAATTTGTAACAAAAATTAAGTGAGTTTCAAATGGAGCACCATTTTGACATCAGTATAAATATTAGTTGTCTTTAGTACGTGTGTTTTATCTCTTAAGTCGTTTGATTTCCTTATTAAGAAAGTTTTCGTATTAAACATTAAAATTCTTATCTGAAATTATAACCCAAAATAAACTCTTCGTAAAACATAAATTTATTATTTAATTTTAGGAATCGCGAGCTCAAAGCGATAAAACATTTACAGCCCCATTTTTATTTCCTTTTTATTACAAAGATAATGCCGTAAAGGGTTCCGAAAAATTCCTAGAAGATTCTAGTCTTAAACAAGTTATTAATTTTCATGTTTTCCTTTTTCCTTTTAGCGTTTTGAATAGTAAGAAAGTTTTTTGTTGTTCTGTGTAAATACTAACTGTGCCTGTGGTTGAAGCCTTTATATCTTTCTTGGCCGGAGCGAACGTTATTATTTCGTTATTTTTCCTTCATGCATTCAACTACGTTTTCCTGAAATTTCGTCAGAATCGTTTCGATGTGAAATAGAAGGAAAACGTCAAGGAAATCCTATTTAAATTTGTAATTTAAAAAAGAAGAAAGGAAAAAAAATTGGTTTATTTGTCAAGGAAAAACGTGCATACAAAAAGATTAACCGAGTAGGTAGATAAACAGAAAAATTGATCTACGTTATAATCACGAGTGCAAAACCGAAATATTAATGAGGATAAGAAATTGTTACAAATTACTGTTTAGTGTGTTTTAGTATTGTGTCTTTCTTTTAAACTACAACTAAGATATAGTTGATAAATTATCTTAACTCAATGGATACATAAGTACACGAGCCACTGTAAAAGAAAAAAGAGCCCATTTTCATCCAAAGATTAAACAGCATTTTTATCTAATTAAATAAAATATTCCAAAGGCGTCTGTACATTATTTTAGTTGTAAGAAACTTGAACCGTTTCAAGTGGATTAATGTCCAAAGTTTAAACACTGTAGGCCAACTTACTAAATTTTGTAAAGCATTTAAAAGCAGACATGTAACACGAATTTTATTAAGTTGAGCCCAAGTGTGGCGTTACCTTTATTTAACTTTCCTTTTTTTTTTTCTTTTTTTTTTTTTTGTGTTTCCTGGGGCGACTTTTACTTTTTATTTAAAGACGGGGAGATTAGGGTGGGTTATTAACTAAGATTTTTTTTTCATCGTTTGTTCAACTGTAAATTGTAGGATGTTTCTTTTGTGTTTTGATTGCGATTGTACTTTTACTGAATAAAATCTCAATTGACATTATGTATGATTATTGTTTATTACCCTGTTAACATAATTTACTAATTTTTTTGTTTCTTTATTTCAGGTAAGTACCGAATAAACTGGAGACTACAGATATATAATAACAGCCGGGGTAACAGGTAAAACAAATACGCCGTTTTTTTATTCAATAATATAACCGAATGATTGCGCGAGAATCCCTTCAAAATGTTGCCTACCTCAAAACAAAAATACCTACTTATCTAATAATAAATGCGGCATCAAGTTTCGATTGTGCCGTTCCTGAGGCTCCCATTGTACCTTTATCAAAAAGATTTCATGCTTCTGGCCCGAGGGTATACTGATAAATCATTCTTTTACCCCGAGTTGTAAAGTTACCCACTTTAGGGTGAGCACACATTGGCACGGGCCCGCAACGGAACAGTTTCGCAACAAAGTCATCCCTTTTCGTACAGTCAACGAATAAGCTAATTATGCAGGTTGCTAAGTTCAAGGACTTTTAACACGTGTATGCTGGATAGTTAAATCTGCGAAATTGTTTGTATATGTAAATTGCAAGCAATTATGATCAAAATTATGTGAGTAGTATAAAGATGTTTATTTATTGTTTGCATAACAGTTTGTTAGGTTGTACTATAACTTAAATTTATTTTTGATGCAATGGTTTTAATGTGCAATATTTTAATATATTTGATAATTTGTAATGCTTAATATGGGAATAACTTCCTGAAATAAATGATTATTACTATAACAAATTCGGCCTCGTTGGTCAAGTGTTCGTAAGCGCTACTGCTGAGCATGAGATCCTGGGTTCGGTTCCCAGGTCGTGTAATTTTTTTTTTAAATTAGGGTAAATTCATTAGAGATGGCAATAGTTTTTTTAGGCTTAAATAAAACTGAAAATATTTAGATCATATTTAAACACTTATTTTTAAGAAAATCAACAACAATCGGTCTTTAGAAATTCAGCATAAAGATGTAGGTATTTATAATGTAAGGAACACACATAAAATTTTAATTAAAAAATAAAAACTTAACTGGCTGTCTCACCATCATCTGGCATATATGGGAGTGATGGCCGTAGTAGTAAGGGACAGATGCCCGGTACTAGATTCCCTTTCCTTTGATTTCTGCCTACTGGAGGTCCTTTTCCTTCTTCTGTCCACATTTAGAGCACATTTCATCAAAAGGTGTACAATTCTCATGTGCTCACAGAATACAGAAGCCAATCTTCAATGAGATGTGTTTTATAATACATTTCGCCACATCCAGCACAATTATCCATAATATTGGTTCCTCCTCACTAGTGCCACTTTCTTTAACCTGACTTTATATGGCCAACTTTCCTTTTTGTCCGGGTGAGATGGCCACTACAATTTTTAAACTAACGAATAACAATTACTTTACCATTTTGAGGTTAGAACGAAGTAAAATGTACACAATACAAAACACTGACAAAAACACAAAGAATTAATAAACATATTAGTATTTCCGGATAGTATACGAACCTACTACTCGTATAAAATTTCACCACTACTAAATAAAATGTAGGCCAATTTACTTACTTTTTTCATTTATTTTGCGCAAAGTTTAGTTCACATATCGTTCCGTGGCGGCGCACGTATTGTACTGATTTAAATACAACGCCACCTTGTGATAAATGAAAAATGCAAATGCAAATTATATTGATTGGCCAACTCTCCCATACGGCCATCTCTAACGAATTTACCCTATTGGGTTTTTCCATCAGGAATTTCTCAGTAGGAGCCCGGAGTCTGGATTTGTGCCCGGTTGATCACTATAGGCTCGCCCCCTATTACACGGGACTTTAACATAACTGGCGAAATAAGAGTGCACTATGGGTACACCTCTGCCTAACCTAAAGTGTATGGGCATGATATTATGGTATAACAAATTCGCTTGTTGAACTTTACTATCGATCGTAGAATCAAAAAATGAAACTTTGACAAATCGAGAGAGTGACGGCAATGACGTCATGCAACGAGTAGGTATTCATTGCGTTGCGGCACGCTATTGTGTAAACACCCTTACGTTTTTATGTCACGGTTCAAAGATAATTAGATTTTGGCGAATATTTTTGAGGTACAATAATATTTTTATTTATTGATCGTAATTGAACAATGATTGTGAATTAAATATTAGATTTGTATTTTTATTGCTTCACCGATATTTTTTATTTTTATGTAAAGTAAAAAAGACACTTGTCATAAAATAATGGCATTTGCTGAATATTCATGAAATAAATGCTTAAATCATAAAGTTATCTATAATCATAACTTAAATTTAAAAGATTTCCAAGTTACTTAAGTTACTAACTTAGCCCATTACCTATCAGCCTGTTTATCATTTTAAGTAGATTTTAGTACCAGATTTAAGTTATCTTCAAGATAAGTTTGAAATTGAGCGAGCTGATGATGTATTTGAATAATAATAAAGTAGTTTTCCATAAAACTATCTAATCAGTTTGAATACTTTCAGGAATATTTATTTGTTTGGTAAAAAGAAAAACGTTTTCAGTAGTTTTTTTTTTTTTTTTGTGTTCGACCAACTTAGTACGTACCTGTCTACGCTATATTATGTATGTTTAAACTTATTATTTATAGACAGTATTAATCCAAAAATAGTCCTGTCAAAATAATTTGTACGTAAAGAAAAGAAAGAAAAGAAAAAAAAATATATATATTTAATTTGGGACACGCACAAAAAATACAAACAGTAAAAAATAAAAATGAGCACTCAAAACTGACAAAATTTACATTGTAAACAACAACAAAACATAACTACCATAACATATACTTTTTAAAAGAGTAACCATGGAGTTTCTTGCCGGCTCTTCTCCATAGGAAACGACCAATTGGAACCGTGCACCTAGCTTCTGACGTTTCATAAGTGCCCATGTAGGTTTATGTGAAATAAAATAATTATTTTGATTTTGATTTTGACTTAAAGAAAGAACATACGTTTATTTGCGGTAAACATGACGCAATAAAGAACATAAACACAACAAAAAAAAACTATGGGGGAAAAATGCGTCACATCCACGCAAAACAGCTATCACTCAGCATTATGCTGCGGCCTTATGCAGGACAGAGCCCCAGCGCTGGTTTTCAGCGACAGCCGGCGTTGACGTAATGATGTCGTCCGGTGCAGCAAACAATTATTAAGACGCTGTATCAGTACAGCGTACTTAAAAAAAATGTATATAATTTAATGACAATTTTTTTTTTTTTTTTTACTTAGTATGTTAATGACGAATTATTTGGGTGACATCAGGTCTTTGATGCCTTGTTCGCATGTGGCGTTGTAAATCGGACTAGGAATCCAAACCTCTTAAAAATATCTACTTTCCCTGCCATCTTAACCCAATTTCCAAATGAAAATAAAATCACCCCAAATGCCTTTAACCACATAAGTGGGTATTTCAAAACATTTTAGATTCCCATCAGATCCCCGCACATACATTGCTCGGTCTTGGGGACCACCCTAATATATTCACCGTTCGGATCTTATAAATCAACCGGGTTACCGACCAAATAATGGGTGGCTTTCTGATTTTATATGTCTCTGTGTAAGTATTGAGGTGGATAGAAAATAAAAAAACCGGCCAAGTGCGTGTTGGATCACAAACAATGAAGGGTTCCGTAGTTGGGATGAATTTATCCCAAGAAAAACATGTTTTCCTATACAGAATGTATGGGAGAATATTTTTTTCAACTGTAAATGTAAGTTAGTCGCCAATTACTCGGTAAATTGTAAAGCCTACTTAGCTATGATAGTATTCCTTTTAACTTCGTTGTATATAGGTACTACTGCCGTGACATTTGAATTTCTAACTACAACCGTTTAGTTGGTAGTGGGGGGAGACACTTGACTCTAACGAAAATTGGTACTTTAAAGCTTGATAAGTCACGAACGGCTCACTTAATCAAAAAACGGTATTTCCAAAACCCTAATATTTTTGAAAGACCTATCCGACGATATCCCACAATATGGGAAGGACGAAAAAAAATTATCATCCCCACTTTACATGTAGGGGAGGGAAAGAAAAAAACCCTAAATTATATATTTTTTTCAAAATTTTATTTTACTACTTTTTCGGCGTTATTAACGTGTACGAGTATACTCATGCCAAATTTCAACTTTCTAGTACCAATAGTTTTTGAGCTAAACCGCGGACAGACAGACAGACAGACGGACTTGGGTACCTTGTTGACTACGGAACCCTAAAACAGAAATGAATTATTATGTACAAAAGTTAACTGCTTCCGATTTTCTGAGCATTTAAACATATACCTAGTATAATTTTGTAATAATTGGACTCCCAACGAATTAACTTTCTATTCTTTTCTTTATTCCTTCCAATTTATCGGAGATCCCTCTAATTTATGATATTTTTTCAGAGATCCTTAATATTTCATTCATAGATCGTCATCCCCAGTTCGAAGGCTAACTTATCCGCTATATCGGTTGCCCGTCCTCAACTCCTTAAGTTCAGGCTTTGAGATTTTCAGTGGAACCCACCAGTTCCTCCTCAATGTCATTGCTTTACCACTTTAAAAAAATTAGGTTTCCCTCGACCCACCTAGAGTTTTATCAACCTTTGCAATCACCTCAACTCTAACCGCAATTTCAAATATGCCAATGAAAGCTAACCAACCCGAGTCATCGAAACTGGCAAGTTAAACCACTCAAATTGAGCGTTGATAAGCATCATCCCAAAAACTAGCCTATTCCATAAGTTAGCCCAATTAATTAATGAAGACCCGATCGCCATTGAAGTTCGAAGGTTTTGCAAAACGTTTGAATCGTACGCCTTCAGATATAAAGTTTGGGCGGTAGGGCGTAAAGGCTTTTGATTGTTGGTAGGACAGTCCTGAGATAGACAGATAGATAGAATACTCTTTATTGCACACCATAAAAATTACAAATTTATATGTAGAACATTTTACAAGGGGGGACACAATGGGCGGTCTTATCGGTAAAAGCGACCTTTTAAAGACAACCTTTGGATGGATTAAAGGGGAAGGAGAAACATTACTGCAGGTAGTTTGTGGTGTACCATTTACATATATACAATAAATACTTACATACATAAAACATGTTATACTTATCCATATAAATGTTACGCGCCACACAAGTTACACTAGCGCCATTACACAAGTACCACTAGCCATTACACAAGTACCACTAGTTACACAAGTACCACTAGCGCCATCTAGTATCGAGTAGCAGAACTAGCAGACTCGAGATTCCTCTAGAGAATTCGATGTTAGAACTTTCGACACTGGTCAGTCGGGGCCGGTATGTACTCGAACATTCTAGATGTTCCTACAAGGTTCTGGAACGATCTAATGAATATAAAAGGCCGTATGCACCGCGACTCGGGACAGTGGAAGTCGAAGCGAACAAGCGCACAAGTGCGATCAGTAGTGCTTTATAATTAGTGTGTTCGAGTTGTTATCAGTGTTGATTAATTAAAGTGTCATTTTTGGTTTATATATCGGCAGTTTTTATTGTCACGAACCGCAAGCTCGTAACATAAATTTATACAGTAATAATCATGAAGCAAGTACAAAGAACAAAACAAAAAAGAAATTATGGTTAAGAAGAGAGATTGATAGGGTGTTTTTTTAATAATAATTTTAAAAAAGGACAAAGATTGGGCATGCCTTATCGACATAGGCAAGGCATTCCATAGCCGGACTGCTTCAACTGCAAACGATTTATCATAGAAACTGGTGGAATGCATCTCTAGTCTCATGTTTTCCGATGACCTCAGACATCTATTATGTGTGTCATGAAGGAACTTGAAACGTTCTTTAAGATAAGAGGGGGTTGCAGGATTGAACCTGAGGTTATTTTATTGAATTATTTTAGGACAAAGCACGACATGCATGTATAATCCACCGAAAATAATTATTCATCAGATAAGCTATTTTGTAAATTTGTGACTGCTTCGTTGATTGCGGACTTTGAAGTGCGCATAATTGAGTTTTACAGATTATTACAGCTGATATTTTCAAAGAATAAGTAACCTACACATTAGAATATGATTTTTTACTCTGCATTTAGCAGTGATTCCAACAGCCAAGTCATAGGTCTTCGAACTCAAGGCACGCACCTCTGACTTTTCGGATTCATGTGCGTATTGTATAATTATTACTTGCTTAAAAAACGCTGAAAGAAACCGTCGCGAGGAATCCGTCATGCCTGAGAGATATTTCTCGATGGCAAGTGTAGCCAAGTCAGAGGCCCATAAAAACTCTGACACCAGGTTAGCCAATAACCATACGAAAAGAAGATGATTTGCATTTCATAATCTAGGGTGATTACTGATGTCAAAATGGAGATATGTTTTAAGCGTTTAAAAAAAAATGTGTTTGAATGACTCTGAATGGCGGACGAGCTGGGCTCCCGGAATAAGAACTGGTCCACAGAAGCTTTAAATAGAGAGAAGTGGAAAGAGAGTGGTCTTTGTACTGCAGTGGGTAACCACTTTAGCCCTTACATAATCAGCCTATAATATTCTCATTGCTTCGGCACGACACGGGCCTTCTCTCGGTGAGAGGGAGTGGACGATAATACACCACGCGGGCTCAGTGCGGGCTAGCGGATGTCACATATCTTCGAATTGTTGGTTCTAGGATATGCCGGATTCCTCACGATGTTTTCCTTCACCGTTTTGAGAGCAGTGGTGATAAAATTATTTACACAAAGTGCTTTAGCCCTTCACAAGAAACCTATATGTAGGTAAATTATAAAACTTCACAAAGACTGTCTCATCAACACCAACCTACACAGACACCCCCCATCCCCCCAACCAAATTAACTTCACTTCGAACCGATTGAAGGCAGCGATATATTCCAAAAGTTCCAGAAATTTATCTAGCAAACTTGAATTAACTCAAGACTAGAGAATTTAACTGCGAGACGAGTTATCTCCGAGTTTTCTGGTTAAATTGTGCAGTTTGCTTAGAGGTTTTGTTGGTAAAGGGGTCACATTAAGGTGTATTCTGAATTAGTCGAGAGTTTAGGGACAAATGACATCTTGGTGAAAGGATTGAAAAACTTTTTTGAAAGATGATGAAGTGACTGCACAAAAAAACCGTTCACAAAATAATGATGATTCTTTGGCCAAATTGCACCACAAATTGCTAAATATATTTAACGCTCAATTCATTTTAAACATAAATGTTAACAAGACGAAGGTCATGGTGTTTGAAAGAGAAGAGAATGTATCGATGTGTGATGTAAAAATAAATGATAAGAGTATGGAGTAAGTAAGTGAGTTTGTATATTTGGGGAGTCAGTTTACAAGGGATGGAAAGATTGATGAAGATGTGGAAAGGAGATTAAATGCGGGAAATAAAGTGAATGGTCCTATACATGCGATTGTGACCAATCAGTCGATGCCCAAAAAGGCTCGACTGGCTGTTCACAATGGTGTGCTGGTGCCTACGCTTATGTATTGAAGTGAATGTGGAGTGTGGCAAAAGAATGTTGTAGAAATCCGTTCCTTGCGAAGCTTGTGTGGCGTGACTATGAATGATAGGCTGAAAAATTATGTGATAAGCCAACGGTGCAGTTCAAAAAATGTAGTACTTTGACAAATTTAAAAAAAAGTATGCTTTAGATGGTTTGGTCATGTTGAGAGAATGAATAAAAGGCGACTAATAAAAGGTGTTCAAGGCAGATGTGAGTGGAAACGCCGGGAGGACCCCCTAGGAGAACATATAGTGACCTAATTGGTGATGTTCTTCAGAAAGGTCAGGTGCGTAGCACTCGCAACCAGCGTGCGTGTATGACCAGATGTATGAAAAAAGCGAAGTAAAAGGAGTATGTAAGGAGCGTAGCAAGTGGCGTTCTATAGTTTCTGCCTACTCCCATGGGAATAAGGCTTGAGTTAATGTATGTATGAATTTAAAACATCGTTGTTTATCTGAAAATCTTTTGAAGACGACAAAGAAACAGCGATATTGTTTAAAAAACGTTTAGCTTTAAATGCATGTGTTATTGATACAAGCGGGCCATTTAAGAGTGGAAACTCTGGAAAGTAAGAAATGAGTATATAATAATGAAAATTATAATAAACACTAGCTTTTGCCCGCGGCTCCGCCCGCGTGGATGTCGGTTATCGCGTAAAAAAGTAGCCTATGGCCTTCTCCATATCCCAGGCTATATCTCTGCCAAATTTCGTTACATACAGACTGACAGACAGACAGACATAGTTACTTTCACATTTATAATATTAGTATGGATTTATTTCAGAAAGTAAATGTCTATATTACATACACATTTCTTAACTAATAAAACTAATAAAATTAAACATCAACAAACAGTATGCAAACGTATCCAGTGGCGCAGCAGTGGAGAGTCCCACCTGTCCGCGAACACGCTCATTATACTGTTGCTACTGGACCTAACACGACTCAGCAGCGATGCACACTGCTTCCTTATGAGAGCATGAAACCCATCAGTGTGCGCTTCCGCGAACATAGTCGAAGCACTGCAGAATCGTGGTAGCCCCAGCAGCACCCTAAACGCGTTGTTGTATTGGAGACGCAGGGCATTGTATGACCCAAGTGTGTAGTTAACCCACAGGCTGCACGTGTAAAGGTACTATTTGGAACCGAGCTGCCAACTGCAACTGCCGACAGCACGTGCAGCGCTTGGGAGCCATTTCATATAAATACATACAAACCAACGGCCGATTGCATGCAGTCGCTGCACGTGCTGTCGGAAGTTGCAGTCGGCAGCTCGGATCCAAATAGTACCTTAAAGTGTTTGGCAGTAAGACTTAAAAAGAGTCACTTTCACTTGATTACTGCTACGCGCGATCCTGCGAGCCAACATATTATACCGGACAGCCAACGTCCTACGTGCCATTTCCACATCGAAATGGGGAAGTATACAAGGGGAAGTTTGAAAGTGACGCCAGTAACAGAAAAGTTGAAAAGAAATCGTTTGGCTAGGTATGGGCATATGATGAGGAGGGAACGCATGTGACGAAAAGTGATTCATAAAAATGTTGGTGGTAAGAGAGGGAGAGGAAGGCCGAAGAAAAGATGGATAGATTGTGTGAGGAATGATATTTTAAAGTTTTTTGAAAAAAAAAAAAAAAAGAACAGTGTGAATGATAGCGTGACGGTTGACAGGGGAGAGTGGAAAGAGAAACTGTGTTGCGACCACAACTAACATGTGACAAGGACAGGAATATGATGAAACTCTAGAAAGGCAGCCCTTCTACGTTGCTGGCAAGCTCATTAAGTTTCTTAATAACATATCAGCAGTCGGTACATTATTATTTGGTAGAAAATTCCAAACTGACGGAATTTTCCAGAATCAGAATCTGTTTTGTGTTTAGACGCCTAACAAGTGTCACTTTTCTCACGCAACCTTAGTATAATTTTATCTTTTAACCCACGCCCGGTTGCGACAAAGATAGGAGAATTTAATTCAAAAGATTGCCAACTTAAAATACCTGACGAATAATTTCTCAAGGCCGATTTAAAATTTTACTTGAGGCAAAAGGTCACGACTTTCTCGATATTTTCAGTACCTAATACAGGGTGGATCTTTGAGATCAGGCAGTAAGGATCTTTACCGTAGAAGCTACAGGAAAACTGTCTTAGGAGAATGTCCCTAACTGTTAAAGGAATTTAGATTATGCTGAGCGATGGCCGTTTTGCGTGGATGTGACGCATATTTTCCCCCAACTTGTTTTTGTGTTTGTGTTCTTTTTTTTTTGCGTCATGTTTATCTAAAATAAACGTTTTTTCTTTCCTTTCCTTTCTTTTCTTTGATCTCCATTCATTGATTTTTTTAAATTACGCATTCAGCAAGGAAATGGGCAATTTTGTTTCTTATCCGGATTAAAAAAACTCTATCGGACCAACTGAGATTTGAGTACCTACTAGAAAAGTCAGAAAACACAAATAAAAAATAAAAAAGCCTCAAAAATGTGGACTGAAATTTCTATAAACAAAATTGGTTGTCTGTAAAGTTGGTTTACGGATGATAGTTTAACGTGACAATGTCTTAACAAAACATTGCTGCGGCGCAAGCCTACAATGAGCGTAACGGGACAATGAGTCATCCTTTTTCGTGCATGCAGCCAGCGTTCATCGATTTATTAGACGTTGTCACGTCAAAATAAGGGTAGTTCTAGTCCAAAGACCGCGTTTCTGTAACTACATCGATTAAGGACGTACCCTTACCGTCTCAAAAATCCAGCCTGTATATAACGGAGTAATATTTCCAGGAGACGTTCCTCTTGAAAAAAATATTGAGATACCTATATCTGGGAGAATATTATATTTTATTTATAAAAAGATAAAGGTCAATTTGATTATTTATATTTTTTATTTCTTTTATGTATCGTTTTAAGGCATTCTTAGAACGCACGAGATTTTTTTAATTATCTGTATAATTTCGAAGCTGAAGGCCCTTTGTACACGGCACGGTTTTTCTACGTTACGGCGTATAAACCGCACCGTAGAAAATACGTGTCCGTCAACAAGCTTCCATAGTGATCCATTCAACACTGACAACCGTGCCTTCACACGGCGAATACACCGTAGTTTAGCACGGCAAGAAAATGTGTGTGTACAACGGGCCAGAATCTGGATTACTTTTAAGTAGGTACAGCACATCAAGCTACTACAATCTGTCAAATTTCTTTAATCGATTTTCAACTTTATCTCTACAGTATAAGGTTCAAGGTTGATTGCGAAAATTTGACAGTTTCGGGTAGCTTGACCTGCTGGCGCCTGTACGCTAGTGAATACATTATTTGCATTTCTATGTTTTCATATTTTCTAAAATATCTACTTTATTTAAGTTTTTCTAAGCTATACAAGCCAAAAATAAGCAGTAAATTGATAAAAGATTTTATTTCTGTAAGTAGGTTTGTACAAACACTTTTAAACATCAATCATATTTGAGATCGGCGTTTCCTATCTGACTACTCTGAGAAAAAAGGCCGAAACAAACTCAGAGGTCACAGTCTCTTTTAAAGTCCAGACATAATCTTGGTCAGATTATGTGAAGACCATGTGGATTGGTGTCTGAAATGGGCTTTAGATGAAAGAACCACACAGATTGAGTGGACCTGTCTAGTAATCGTCGTGTCAGTAATCGTATTGTGTCCTCCTTGTAAAGTACTGATATTCAGTTGCATCTAATTAGACTGTAAGCTAATTAACAGAAAACTTAGATGATGATTTCCAGTAAAAAAATATTAATAGGTCTGGAAATCGTAATGATTCCTCTGACTAAACAAAGAGAAAGAAAAAAAAAATTAGCACAGACTAAAAAGTACACAACATATTCTGCAAATAAAATTCAAATAAAAAGTTTGAAGTGCGTTGCTACCCAATATTTAAACTTTATTTGAATTTTAGAGAAAGAAAAAATAAATAAAGAAAAATACATTTATTTAGCACCGATTAAAAAGCACACAACATATTCTGCAAATAAAAATATGAAAATATAAAAATAAATAAATGTATTTTTTCATTATTTTTTTCTTTCTCTAAAATTCAAATAAAAAGTTTAAAGTGCGTTGCTACCCAATATTTAAACTTTATTTGAATTTTAGAGAAAGAAAGAAAATAATGAAAAAATACATTTATTTAGCACTGATTAAAAAGCACACAACATATTCTGCAAATAAAATTCTAATAAAAAGTTTGAAGTGCGTTGCTACCCAATAACGAACTTTAAACTTTTTGTTTGAATTTTAGAGAAAGAAAGAAAATAAAGAATAAATACATTTATTTTGCACCGATATATTCTGCAAATAAAATTCAAATAAAAAGTTTAAACTGTGTTGTTGAGTAGATAATCAGTTTTCGCAAAACTTCTTTTAAAAAAAACCAGCAGTGGGTCAGTTTTTTTCTCTCAGTTAGTTTTTATCATGGTCTGGCAGTTGGAGTAATTTATGCGGCCTACCCTAATGTCCTTTCTTTGGTATTGTTCGCTGAGTCGTTGAGCTCCTTAAGTTCTGAGTTGAGCTGCACGACTAAACTGTTGAGACCCCTTCACTCAACATCGCCGCGCGCTAGCAGCAGTGAACGAGGGACGCGGGGACAGCGGGGAGTCAGCCGGCCGACGGCAGAGCACGGGCCCCACGCCACACCGCCACGACAGAGCCGGATCTGTCGTGCACTGCCGTGCACTGACTGGACAGGTGCACTCAATATATCGACGGTGAAGTGCCAATACCTTAAATTTTTCTAGAATTCACTTTTTTATCATTTTGAACTTAAAAGCGTTATTCGCATGTTTTAGTGAAATCTCCTAAGTGTATTTTTAGTTTGTGTACATTTTTGACTTTGTCAGTTAGGTGTTATTGGCACTTCACCGTTGATATGTGGTTCTTTGATCAAAAGACCATTTCAGACACCATTTACATGATCTTCCCATGATCTGATTAAGATTATGTCTGGACTTTAAAAGAGACTTTGACCTCTGAGTTTGTTTCGGCCTTTCTTCTCAGAGTAGTCAGATAGGAAACGCCGACCTCATCTAGTTTTTAAAATATGATTGACGTGTAAAAGTGTTTGTACAAACCTACTTACAGAAATAAAATCATTTATCATTTAGCACAAGCTACTAAACGCGTCTACCACTCGGCTTCCGCGATACCACCGCGAAACGTGATACTTTTTCATACATTTCTACCGCTGTGATACGTTGTTGCAAAAGACGTATTATATATCTACTTTTTCATGTCTGTTTATAAATGTTAGCATCATATCTCTGCGCGTTTTATCACTAGTGATAAATTGATTCACTTAGGACCTGACAAAGGGGTATGTGGCTAGTGTAGTTTGGGGGTAGGCAGAGATAGAGAGCGTAGAAGATAGCTGTTTATATTTTTTGTTGAAGAAATTGTGCCAGGAAGTATTTTTTGGTAATTTGGTTTTATCACATAGGTACCCATCCTTGCGCAGAACGGTTCTGGGTGCTAGCTCACCGATTCTATGACTGAGTAAAAACCTAAACTGTTACAGTGATATTACAGATATACATGATGACAGCTTAGGAAATTTCTATACTGACAATGAATGATCTCGCTACTGAATGTTAATTTTAATTTTAAGAGTTTATGTATTTTTATTAAATTATGACATTTTTATTGTTTTAATTTATTAATGTTAATGTCTTTTTATATTTATTATTTAGAATGATATTTTTGTTAATATTATTGTTAAATTCCTTTTTGGCTTTGTAATATTGTATAATGTAATATTATGTAAAACCATAAATGGTGCATGTTTTGCAGCCTGTAAGTAATTGTTGCACTTAAATATACTATTAAGGAAATTGTTTTAAAAATGTATTGTTGGCTGACCTAAATAAATAAATTAATATGTTATCGTTATCAGTTTTTCACACACTCAGCTTTCAGCCGCTTAGCGGCAAGCGTAGCGTGGGGACGCCCCCAGCTAGATGGATGGACGACCTTAAAAAGGTGGCTGGGACAGACTTGATGCGTAAGGCGGAAAACAGGTTGTTGTCGCATAGTCTGGGAGTAACCTAAATCCAGCAGTGGACTGCGATAGGATGAGTTGATTGACTCAGCTCTCATTGAAATGCTGTACCTTGCCCACTAAAATAGCCACCAATAGTCTCAGTAAAAATTAGACAATTGTGCGAAAACGGTAAAAAGATCCAATTTGACAATAAAAACCTAGCATTAACTGATTGCTTACCTGTCCGTTCATAAGGATATCAGAAGATAATAGGGTAAATAATCCCTTAAATTAGAGATTCAAGAAAACAAAAGTCGCTATGCATCCAAAAGCATCCATCTCGCGCAATAATTCTAAGCTCCGCTTGTCTCGCCCCCGTTGAATGATAAAGCTCGAATATAGACGACAATATATCACACTGCAGAATGAAAATAAGGAGGGCTACGGCTTATAAATTACTACAGGAATATTCCATAGAACTCTTCTAAGGGGTGTTGAAAATTTTGGATTCATTCCTTGATTTTTGATGTTGGTCAACTATAATTAATTCCTACGCGTTTGAGAACGTAAACGCTAGGTCATCATTTCATCATTTCAGCCGAAAGACGTCCGCTGCAGGACATAGGCCTCCCCTATTTGGGGGGGGAGGGGTGCCATAATCGCCACGCTTGGCAGGCGGGTGGACGATCGCAGTATGGTGTTAAAAATGCATAGAGAACGCTGCTGCCCATTTCCTAGTAAGTCCCTTAGTCGCCTTTTACAACACCCTTTTGAAATGGGGTAGTGCTATTCTTGGCACCACACGGCACTAAACGCTAGGTATTGAAAGCGATATGACCCGACAAAGCCCGCGCTTACTAGTTTTTTTTTTTTTTATTCAAAGTAATCTAGTTAACTACTTAAGGATGATTTCCACCAATCGGCTCGCATCGCATCGGATCGGAACGGAACGGATTTTACAATCTTTAAACGATATTAAATCGTGTATACAGTATTTAAGGTCTATATTACACGCGGGCATTTTCCGTGACACGCGATCGTAGCCGAAAGTATGCTGCGACGCGCGATCGGCTCCGGTCGCCTGTCTTTGAATCCGATCGGATCCTTTCGGTTGTCGTCACACGTCAACAAGGTAGAAATTAAACTATTTTACTAGGCGCAGAAACGGATACGTTCGTAAGCGACGGTACGGAGCCGATCGTATGTGTCGACAGCCTGCCGGACGCGATCGGCTGACGCCGCATCGGTTCGTATACTTTCCGATCCGACGCGATGCGAGCCGTTTGGTGAAAATCATCCTTTAGCCAAATGTTATATCATCGATGCGAAGCCAGAATTTTAAATAAACTCTGTTAATTTTTCTTTGTACAGTGTACAATGTTAAAGCTTGTTTCGCAAAACATTGCTCAATGATCGACAGTCCAACATTTGATTTATACAGCGTCAGTTCTATAACATGTCATTGTAACATGTATACAAATAAATAAAATTGAATTTTCTGTTTGTAATGTCATTTTTTTTTTACTATATACGTGAATTAAAGTATAATGGTACTTATACCAAAAAAACATTTTTTTAAATATTTGTGTTCCTGTCAGTCAGTCTGTCTATCTGTCTGTCTGTCTGTCTGTCTGTTAGTTCCGGCTTATCTCCGAAGCGGCTGGACCGATTATGACGGTACTTAGACTGCTTTTTTTTTTTTTTAAGCCACGCGTGTGAAACCGCGGGCTAGCTAGTAAATAAATAAATAAGAACTTAACTCCAAATACTAAATTGACACTTAACTTTAAGACGGTCTTAAAACTATTTCTGTTACTACCATACGCATGAAAGCGACCGGGACAGCATGAGACTTAACGACGACTTAAAATGAATATTTGCCCGTCGTAGATTATTCGATTCAAATAAATGTTATTAGCCCAGAGCTCTCACAATAATAACATAAATTATGTAATGTTCTTTTTGCAATCAAACCAATTTATTACTTTTTTCTTTAGTCAGCAGTTTTCCTTATCCCTTTCCTTAGAGACAACCCTATCTCTGAAATAACATATCTTTGTATGCCAGTTATCTTTTGGGAAATAATGTTGAATAGGTAGTTGAGGTTACTGTATTATTCGAATTGGCATAACTGCCCCATGGGTCTTGTGACTGCTGAGCGTGTTCTGGGTTCGATTCCCAGGTCACACAACAGAGTTATTGGGTTTTCTCAATAGGAATTTCTCAGTAACAGCCCGGAGTTCGGCAGTGGTACCCCCGTGCCTCGGTGCGCTCGTTAAGCCGTTGGTCCCGCACCTGATCTCTCTCTGATCGTGTCGGATTGCGGTCCTATCGGACTATGAGAGTCAGGGAAGATTGAATGCACCTGTGTCTGCGCACACATTTGTGCACTATAATATCTCTCGCGTAGATGGCCGAAATTTGGTCTGGATTATTTATTTCTTATTCGAATTACTATTGCTGTGTCCACATGAAAAATGTTTGTTTGTTTTTTAAATGGAATTACTGTTATTTTTATGGTTGTAAATAGGTAATGAAGTACCGTGACTGGTAATCGTGGTAAGCTGGTGGATTTGTTAAATTCTAAATAGGGGCTCGCCCCTGTTTAGAATTTAACAAATCCATAAAAATCCATCCTTAAAATAGGGGCGACCCTATATAAGGAGTCAATTTTTTTGAAAATGGATTAGAATGCCATATGTTAAATGTTTTTATTCCAAACGTTTTTTTATGAGATAAAATGAATAAAAAATAAATTATTGTTTGTCAAATAATACGTTATTAAAAAAAGTTTATCGGGTGTTTATTTTCTGAAGTGAATTATTTGGCAAACTTGTTGTATAATGATGAAATGACAAATTATGTTTTTGCCAATCGTTACTTGTCAAATAAAAATGTTTAAATAAATTTTTGTTAAAATGATAGAACACTGTGGAGTGTACAGGCTGAACAACTTTATCCATGGGACCAATACCGTAATCGCGAAAAATATATTATCAACTGTCCCATACAAAACTTCACTACCGACTCGACCCAAATGTATATAGGATAGCTAATTATTACCCTATATGAGCAAAACTTTCTGATACATGTTGTATATACTTCTGCCTGTCCCTTATGCAATGTTCGTAAGATCCAACCCTCACCTCTTTTCTCGCATGGCGAATCGATTTCCTCGTAATAGACGTCACAATAGTCAAATTTACCTATATCAATATATAACGGCACTTATGTGGAAAAGTGTTATTATGCATGGCTCCAAAAATGTATAATAAACTATCTGAAAGTTATACATTTTCTAGCAGATAAAGCTTAATATAATTTAAATGAGTTTTTACTTGGATGAGAGATTTTTGATCATGTATTACAAATGTATTATTTTTAATGATCTATTCTATATAATAATGACATTTTTAAAATAATTAGACTCGAAGTGACATTGCAATTTATTTGATTAATATTTGCATGCATTGTTTAAGGCAAGCGTGATGATCAGTTTTTTTGTTAATCTCTACTTTTAACATCTCTTGTACTCGTATGTACTCAGTTTTGAGCAAATAAATGAGTATCATATCTTATCTTACCTATTATGAGTAGGTCTTACATCTAATTAGGACTGACTTCTAAAACTCTGGTGTTCTTAAAAATAAACAGGCAGATATATATTTGTGGGAACAATGGTTTTTATTTTCAGAAAAGATTTTCGTATTTGAAGTACAAAAAATTTAGTAAAAGCTTAACTTTTTTTACCCTTTCTACAACATTAAAAGCGTCCTACCTAAAGACGTTATCCGACCAAAATTCGTTGTAACGAATCTGATTTAATTTATAGGAAAAGAGGCCAATTAGTGAACCAGGGTAAAAGAAAAAAAAGAAAAATATACATAAAAATCCTTTTTCTACCGAGCGTTGTTAATAAAGGAATTTGGCTTTTGTCATGGCTTGCGATGGTGAAACGTAATTATTTTTTATCTTTTACTCTCATCCACAGAAAATATACTTAAAAGAAGTTCTACTCCTTCAAAGCTCCCAGCGATGAAAAGAGAGTGCAATTTGCGTGTTCAATATTTGCCAGGAAATGCTCATTTTCAAAATTCCTTCGTGTCAATTTTCCCGAGTAATCTTCGTGGGATTTCTACAATTATTTTGCCTAATGACTGAAAACAATGGAAGCATGAGAAACATTTCCTTCTTGTAATTATAATCAAACGGTACTGCGGTACAAATAAATTTCTCCGAGGTAACTTCTTGGTGTAATTCCAAGGAAAATGTTCTTGTTTTCCGAGATAAATATCGGGCTATTCTTTTGAAGGTTAAGTAAAATTTTGAGGTACATTTTGTGCGGTAAAAATCATGACTTTTGTCTTATCCTAAGGGTAAAAGATAATTCATTGAATGTTTTAAATCAGGTAAAGCCATTCATCTGAAAATTCATCTTTTAATTCTCCCACCTGTCTTAAATATGTTCACTTTAACGCTTGAATTTTCTGTAGGAGTGGGTAAAGGTGTAGGGTGGAAGACTATTATCTCATCCATATTTTACCCTCCATGGTTTTGAGTTCCATACAATACGGGACTGACTTATTGTCCCTCTGACCCAGTATCCCAATTCAGAGAAGGGAATTGGAAATTGCGTGTAATTCCCTTGTCGCAACTACGAATTGCAAACAAATCTGCGGTTTTCATTCATCAAAAAACGGTTTGGTGTACCAGTATACCCCTTTAGTAGTTTCTTGCCTGTTCTTCTACATAGGAACTTACTACGCTTTGGAATGGGCAACTAGCTTCATCTTTGTGACTGAGCGACCCCTTGACAATTCAAAAGTGCCTGTAATTGGAATTGATGCTTTTAGCTGACATTTGAAACAAACATTAAAAACATGACTGTGCTCGACCCTACCTAGAATCGAACTCAAGTCGCTTCGCTCAGCATATTTTACAGGTTAGCATATTTAACAGTTAATGAAATAAACTCTGAGAAAATCACTTTAATCAAAATGATTATTAACTCAAACAAAACGACTGTTTCATCATTTCAACCGAAAGACGTCCACTGCTCGACATAAGCCTCCCCCAATTGGTGGGGTTTGCCATAATCGCCACGCTTGGCAGGCGGGTTGGCGATCGCAGTATGGTGTTAAAAATGCACAGAGAACGCTGCTGCCCATTCTGTAGTAAGTCCCTTAGTCGCCTTTTACGACACCCACGGGAGAAAATGTAAAAAAAACTAAACTACTGTTTACTTTATAGTCCTTAATTTGTCAGTCAATTAATTCTACCTCATATACATGATGTTTCAAACCTAAACCTGTTTCAGTCTAAATTATTCCGAATAATTTCGAATAAAATTAAACAAACAGAGAGAAGTGTTATCTTAGTAATTTATTGGGCGAATAAATTTTATTCGGCTCACGGTAGAATGCCTAGCAATTTGATTTCGATATTAATTGGAATTTTAAGGGTAGTTTTTAGTGCTGATCGGGTAGAAAATTACCTTTTATTGGGTTCTTTTTTATGCTGTGCTAGGAACCGCAAGTTTTTTACACTTTAGAAAACATCGGATTAGTTTATTACCTATATAAAGGGCACAGAAAAAGAAGGGGCTCATCAACAAAAAAAAATTAAACATTCAGAGTTATGGCTAAATAAATTTTGAACATGTAACTGTTCTGTCAAAAATCAGCGTTTATATTTAATAACTGTAAATTTTATATATCACATATCTAGTGTGTCTGTAATTATCGGTATATTATCTATTATTATTAGTATTTGAGCTGCAATGGGATCCTTTTAGTCATTTGTGGGTTTTTTTGTTTGTAGATTATCTTTAAAAAGTACTCTTTGTACACTGTTCTGAATAAACCAATATAAGGCTCGCTTATAACGAATCGAATGGCATAGTTCGTAAATTTTACGAAATATGTCGATGAGCTCCTTTTTTCCCTTTCATATGTAAGTTTAATATATTATATATTAAAAACCTTCCGGAATAAATTCTCTAAATGATGGTGAAAATCACATCAAAATCCGTTAAAAAAAAACTGTCTGCAGTTCATTGATAGGTAATTAAAACTGATATAACCGACAATCAGAAAACCTTGTTCGAAATGTCTGTTACAAAAACGGATACATGATTTTTTATTCCAAAATCAATCGGAAATAAACAAAATGTATCCGAAACATATCAATGTATCCGAAACCTCGTGGATACAACCAAAGAGCTGAAATCTAGAGTAAGGTACTAGTGATGTAATGATTTTGAATAATTCCGGGATTTTGTGTCTATCCAGTGATATTTTGCTTGCATATCCGTTGAAGAATTTGTTGGTACTCGTAGTTGCGTTCAAACGGCCGTCTATTCGTGCAGAAACAGTGATAGTGATAGTCTGCCCCACATAGTTTAATGTATATTTATGTAAACAGTATAGTTCGACTAACCGATTGTTTTAAAACTTATAATATCTGATGTTTAGTTCGAAAAGTTAAACATTACATAAAAACGATTTCAATGAAGTTATTGAAATAAAATTAATTTGTGTTGTTCGTGGAAATCCAAAAATACTCACAAAATGGAATTCAGAATGAATTTACGCTTAAACTTTTTTAATTTCAAGCTGTCTGGCTTTTGATTTCCATTTCCACAACATTGCAGTATTAAACATCAACGCGTCCACCGAAAATTAATTACAAGTACGAAAACTCATTTTTAATGTTCCACCAGTAATTCCGAAACCGCGATAAATTCGATTGCATCAATCACAAATCCCGGACGTGAACTCCGTGACCCCGAGATTTTCGATACATTTCCCATCCCTACCAACCCACTGGGAATTCGGTAGTCATCAACACAAATTGTGATCGAAACAGTCTGCTGAAGAAATTGAAAAAGAACTGGCAACCCCGAGGGGCTTGTACAGACAAAGGGATATTATACACGAGTATGACTTTCGGAGTAAAAATCGCCGTGCAGTAGTTTTTTACACTGGCAACATTCTGCGAATGAAAAATCGTAGAGTTTTTATGCTCCGTGACTGGGAGTGGAGACAAATAAAGGAGTGTTTTTCGTCAAAGTCGAGTGTGTTGTCAAAGAGTTTTGAACGTTGTATAGTGCTGATATTTTATTATTGCTTGTTCATTTACTTATGTAACATGTTTTTGTAGTCAAAATACCTTTTGACTTTTTGAAAATACAGCTCTTCCTGCTGGAAGCTGTATTTTCTGCTTTTATGCTCAGGTATGTACTTCATTCATGCTGAAAGCTGAGCTGAAATATGGGTTTACCTAAAGGTACACCTTATTGCGTCTGTGGTCTAGTGGCAAGACCACCTGTCTCAGACCCAGAGGTCCCGGGTTCGATTCCCAGCGGGGCAAAATTTTCTGCTTGTTTTGGTTGGTGATAGGGCTTTAGGTTTTAGGTCATCATCATCATCATAATTTCAGCCGAAAGACATCCATTGCTGGATATAGGGCAGCAAGCACCGCCACCTCGACCGGTTCCGTGCTTCCCGCATCCAGCGGATTCCTGCGGCTTTCACAAGGTCATCAGTCACCTTGTAGGAGGCCTTCCTACGCTACGTCTTCCGGTACGCGGTCGGCACTCCAGAACCTTTCGGCCCCAACGGCCATCTGTTCTGCGAGCAATGTACCCCGCCCATTCCCACTTAAGTTTGGCAATTCTTCGAGCTATGTCGGTTACTATCGGTTATTGTCGGTAGTTCGGTTAGGTGTTAGGTACCACCATCTTTTCTAAGTCTGTCGTCATACCAACTTTTGTTATATTTTGGCTGTTAGAGGTAAGATAGCCAGTTCCTTTGTGGTTGAGGACTCCGGGTGAAGCTCCCTTCCATCTTCGGCATTATCATCACTTACTTACTCACTTAGGTGAGATGTATGCCAAGAGCTTGACAGATATCAATCTACTAGACTTTTCCCTACTGTGTTGGGGTCGGCTTCTTGTCTTACCGGATGCAGCTGAATACCAGTATTTTATATAGAGCGACTGCCTATCTGACCTCCAAAACCCAGTAATTGGGTACTCCGTTACCCCTTGGTAAGACTGGGTTGTTAGACTTTCGGGCTTCGGACGACCCGTAACGACTGTCAAAGATGCACGAATGACAGCCGGGGACCAACGGCTTTACGTGCTTTCCGAGGCACGGAGGAGTCTCGGTATGTAAAGATGGTCACCCATCCACGGACCAGCCCCGGCAAGCGTAGCTTAATCTGATGGATCGACCCCTGCAGCTGTTATTAATTAGCCACGAGCTCCTAGTCCGCTTAGTCAAGAGCTTGACAGTTGTGTAAAAAAAAAACCTCGGTCTAACCCTTCAGAGAACACAGGTGTAATATTAAGTATAACATGTTTTATGTATGTGTGTATTTATTGTGTATATATATGTAAATGGTACACTACAAACTACCTGCAGTAATGTTTCTCCTTGTCCCTTAAGAGGGCTTAAAATGGTCCACTAGTGCCACGCCTTTAAAAAAATATCTCGTGACTGAGAAGGATTTATGAAAAACAGTTCAACAAGGAACCTCGGTAAGTGTGTCTAGAATTCTCTAATAACTTTTATCTACGCCCATGCTATAAATCCTCTTTAAAAGTTTCTGAAACAGCTTATTGCCAACATTAAAACACCCAGTGTCATAGTAACCATAATAGCATCCAAACGGGAGTTATAATGATGTACTGAATTTCATAATGCAACTCCTTTGCTTTTAAGAGGATGATGATCCCTTCCTTACTCATCTGTTTGATGAGTGAGGAAGGGATCATCATCCTCCCTTCCATTCTCACTACTCAATTCGTGGTATCTTTATGAATTTCAAAAAAAGAACATTATCACGCACGCGCGTTTCACTATACTATACCATAGCGTCGTATCCCGCCATTTTTGTTTTTGTTCGTTGTTTTTTGTTGTTGTGTTTTTGTTAGTATCGCAAAAACTGTTTCAGAACCTTTTATAGAGGATTCATGTCATGGGTGTAGATAAAGTCTTGTATGCAACTGTAATAATTAGGTATTAAAACACTCATGTGATGCTATTATTACACTCGGCTTCGCCTCGTGTGATAAACCCACATTCTTGTTTTAATACCCTTTATTATACAACAGTTGCATAAATCCATACTAATATTATAAATGTGAAAGTAACTCTGTCTGTCTGTCTGTATGTTACGTTTAACCGCCTAAACCGCTGAACCGATCGTCATGAAACTTGGCAGAGATGTAGCCTGGGATATGGAGAAGGACATAGGCTACTTTTTACGCGATAACCGACATCCACGCGGGCGGAGCCGCGGGCAAAAGCTAGTAACTATTATAACGTTTCATATTGTGACACGAAACAACAAAATTCGATCTAAAGAAAAGCGGCCACATTTAGCCAGTATTTTGTTGGTTGCTTTGTGTCTCAATATGAAACTTTATAAAAGGTATTAGAAAATTCTAGACACACTTACCGAGGTTCCTTATTGAGCCGTTTTTCGTAATTCCTTCTCAGTCACGAGATAATATTTTTTTTACCGTTGTACGCCTTCTTAAATAATCCAACGTTTGTCTTTAAAAGATCGCTTTTAGCGATAAGACCGCACATTATGTCACCCCTTGTAAAATTTTCTACATATAAATCTGTAATTTTTATGGTGTGCAATAAAGAGTACTTTATTTATCTATCTATCTATCTATATTATCATTTAAGCTCTGATCGTGAATATCTTGATTCGGTTTCCGTGTCCGGGAGGGCAAAGTATTATCAAGTTTATGGATAAAGAAATTCTCATTAACAGCCAAAACTTTACAGACTAGCTAGCTAGCTAGTTAAATTTGCTAACTTGCTTAGAACTTAAGCGTATCTGGCAATGGTTATGGATATTTCAATTGTATTTTAACGATGTTTTACTTCTCCTTCTTAAGCCAATGATGTCGAAGTTATACTTGAATATCACATTGTTACTTGCTTGCACCCCAATTGTGTAATAAACTTAGAATTACAATCCGAAGGATTTTGAAGGGAACTCAAAATCCATTGCTTCATAAAATTAAAGAATTCGTCTGCTCGACAAACTAAATAACGCAATAAATATTGTTTTATCAAAGTCAAAATAAAACTATTAATTTCAAATAGGCACATAAATAGCACTTTTTAACATGGAAGAAGATTTTAACATTTAACATACAAGTAAAAAAAAAAATTGGTTGTCTGTAAGTTGGTTTACGGACGATCGTTTAACGTGACAGTGTCATAACAAAACATTGATGCGGCGCAAGCGTACAATGAGCGTAACGGGACAATGAGCGTAACGGGACAAAGAGCGTTACGGGACTATGAGTCATCCTTTTTCGTACATGCAGCCGGCGTTCATCGATTTATTAGACGTTGTCACGTCAAAAATCAATTGATTCTAGTTGTCCCTTCCAAAAGGTATTTTCATAAAGCGAAGAATGGTCAAGAAACTCCACCTTTTAAAGTGTTTTACAATACTTTGTATATATATCAATTAGGTATATCATTATTTGTGAAGACGATGTGCCTAGAATTATGTTACTACTAGCTTTTGCCCACGACTTCACTCACGTTAGTTTAAAATTTGACAGTTAATTCGTATTCTATAATAATATAATTCAATCATGATTCGAAATACACGTAGCGCCATCTATTATCATAAGAACATTATTGTGGTTTCCTCGGCAACAGTACTTTTTTCGGGATGAAAGGTATGTCCGTATATGCAAAATTTCAGGATGATCGGTTCAGTGGTTCAGGCGTGAAAAGGTAAGAAACAAACAAACAATTACTTTCTCATTTACAATATTATTTAGGATACCACAACAGGTATAAACAATAAAAAAACGAAGCAAAGACGGAATTAGTTACGCAATTAAGCTGCAGGTTCAACTCCGTAATCTTAAATTCTGTAATGGATGTTTAATGTTCGATTTAAACCATAACCTCACCTTACCCCCTTCGATAAAACAAACACTTCAATTCAACATTAATGTTTTTAACCTTAATTGCTGCAAGTGTTGGGTTTTGATTCCACCAATGAAATCGTCATCATAGAACATATGGTGCCATATTGAATCCTATTGCTTTGCAGAACAAATGATACACAATCACAAGACTTTTGCTAGACGACAACCAACCTTAAAGTGGAACAGATAGAAGTTGAGAGATGTGTAAAGTTAACTTGGTAAACGTGAAGGCACACATGGCCCAAGTTTCAAGTGGTGGGGTATTCAGATGTTAATTAAATCAATTAATTAATGGAAATTCTTTTGAACATTGATTGAATTAAGGCTTGTGTGTTTTCTAATGAGAGGCAGCTCTGTTTTTTTTAATTATATGCTCATTAGAAAAACTGCGTCTCTAACAATCTCATATCAACAGGTAATCATTTATGTTGACAAGAGATTTCAGTGGACAGCAATATTTTGAATAGTTTTTCGGTGATCGGGGGTGATAATTCGGGAACAGTTTATGAGAATTAGATATATAGAATATTATACTACTAAAATTGATGGATTCACTGTAAATAGTGGTTTGAATAATACTCCCATGTTCAATGAATGCATGTCCACATAAAAAGGTGTTATTTTCTTACACTATGAGTCCTGCCCATGCAAGATTTTTAAATATCTCCAATGCAAAATACATTGCGTAGTTAGAAGAAAAGAAGTACATTTAAATTTTACTAAAAACAGCAATGGACCAACTAATAGTCCTCCAGACCGAATTTCGGCGATGGCAATCAATCTCAGCGGAGACCAGCCTTCGGCGCGGGAGATATTATAGGTTACAAGTGTGTGCCCAGACACAGCTGCACTCTCTCTTCCCACACTCTCATAGTCCGTTGGTACGGCAATCCGACACGATCGTAAAGAGATCAGGTGCAGAGCCAACGGCTTAACATGCTTTTCGAGGCACGGGGGTATCACATCGCCAACTCCGGGCTGTTACTAAGAAATTCCTAATTTAAAAACCCAGTAACACTTTGCTCGAACCGGGAATCGAATCCAGGATCCCACGCCCAGGAGACAGGCTTGCAACCACTAGACCAACGGCGCAGTCTAATCAATGGACCAAGTACATCTCCAACCATTGTATAAACTTAAACTAACAAAACTGGCATTTAAAACATCACACATCATTCAACTCTAAAGGGTAATCCAGACTCGCTGTCTCCTATAAAATAAAGCCATTCACCATTCAATGTGACATTTGGCACGCTTCCCCTAATTGCTCGTGTGTGCTAGCCTTTATTCCGCCCCTTTATACCCCCTTTGTTCTTGATTGCTTAATGCCAGCATTTTTAATTACTGGGGCGACTCTTGAAATATTTTTGTCATTCAATTATTAACTCTTTTTCATTGTTTTTTGAATGGCTTACTTTATTCTGGGAGTGCAATTTTTCAAATGTTGATTTTCTATAAATTGGTTTTGAATTTTAAACTTGCTATCATGTCTTGCTGTTGGCACATTACTCACATTCAAAGTCAAAGTCAAAGCATTTATTTCAAACTAGCTGCTCCTCGCGGTTTCACCCGCGTAAGTATCAATTCCTTGGTTTATGGGCAATATTTTAGTAAATTGCAATTTTCTTAAGGATCTCTCTTTCTTTTTAAATAACTAACTGACTAGCCTATGTTACTTCCTGATAATTTAGCTTTCTATTGGTGAAAAAATTGTTAAAATCGGCCAATAAGTTCCGGAGCTTATTGGATACAAACAAGTAAACAAAGAAAAAATCTTTCCTTTTTATAATATTACTACTCGTAGGCACATAAATGGCACTTCTGAACGTCAAAATGTACAACAAAATATAATTGGTGCTAGATGCTAAAGCTAGTTTGGTATGGAGAAGAACGGGCAAGAAACTCCACCGTTACTCTCTTAAACTGATTTACAACATTTTGCATACATCTATTATATCATTATCTGAAGATGATGTACCTAGAATATAATTACTATACCACAACAGGTAAAACAATAAAAAATGATGCAATGCCGGATAAATTTATTATGATTTAGATACATGGTGCTGACATATTGGCAAATATTGTCTAAGTAGAAGATTTTACAATAAAAAAAAAAATGGGTGCGAGTTAAACTTATAGCAGAATGTAAAATTTATGTCATAAAATCAATGAAGTACAAGTAGTAACATTAATGAAAGAATTTTTGGAATCCAACCAGGAGTTCGTACAAACTTACAAATTTTACCACATACTATCTAATATAGATTGGTTTCTATGCCAGCATTCATTGGTACTGTCTTCCTTAAGCTATCATGTACTGCTTAATGGACCTGATAATTTAATTACCAATATTCTCAAAGATCACTCCCAAGAATATTCGAAACTATTAACTACAAGTAACTTTGTGTAACGGGAGAATTGAATATGAGGAGTTGAAGAGAAACACTCGATTCGGGGAAATGGTCAAAAGCTTTGCACAGTACCAAACTGTTTCATAGATTCAAAGAGTGTTTACGTTTTCAATTTGCTGATTAATATGGAATTTCTGAATTTTTTGAATGTGCACTGTTGGCTGAGAGTATGACATGCTCGCTCAAATGTCTCGCTGGTGGTGGCGTGTGTTGGATCATTAAGTTTCTTTCAAAATGATCGAGCTGAATGGTGCTGATCCATGCGTCATGTTCGTGAACGGGTGCCGTCAGTTGGGACTAGTCATCTCTTAGCTGCCACGGCTTATTTTAATTGATTTTAATTTTTCAATTGTTTTTTTTTATTACGGATGCTTCTAACGTGCACGTCTTTCTACATTGTTCTCACGTGAATAATTATTTCAACATGAATTATATATCCAATATTATGTTTTAAAAGAGTGTCCGTGGAGTTTCTTGCCCGTTCTCCATAGAAACCTACTACGCTTGGAAAGGGCAACTAGCTTCATCTTTCTAACTGACCAACCCCTTGACAATTTAAAAGTGCCTGTAATTGGTTTATTTGAATTATAAATGTTTTGAGTGATAGCTTCTAAAGTTTGAGCGATCCCCTATGTTAAGTTAGGTATAGGTATTAGGTAGGGGTATTAGGTAAACTGCATTTCATTCATTCATTGGGAGCCCTGTACTCAAATCGATTACCATAGGGGTAGGCGTGTACTTGAGTGAAGACCGCGAATCGGAAAACGTGAGGTAGGACATATTTATATATTTTTTTCGTATTCATATTTATGTCAGCTGCGGTCTACGAATAAATGTCTTATCTTATCTTATTTTATCTAGAGTAGATTTCGCGAAGTTTCACACTCTGGGTGACTACAGATAGTGAAAACTTTTACATAGGCTATTTTAGCTTATTGTTTTAGCTTGACAAGTAAATGACACATGGATATATTTTATTTCTCTTTTGCAATGAATAGCAACTTTCTTAGGAAAGTAACCGGTGTATGGTGTTGGTATTACATCGGATTAAACCAACTTAGAATTTTAGTTTTCATATTTTACATGACGATGAGTTATAAAAAGTAAGTATAAGTTATATGAGTTATATCAGGCTAGGTGGAGCAACGGTATTCGCAGGGATGGTAGCAGCTGGATGAGAGTTGCCGAGAATCGAGCTGAATGGCGTGCAATTGGAGAGGCCTATGTCCAGCGGTGGACTGTTATGGGCTGATGATGATTCCAGCCTCTTCTAAGTATACCCTTTTGTGCAATGCTTCCCTGATCTATGCGAGTCTCAGCTAGGTCTTACCAGCGACCTTCTGAAAGTCATCCATCCATCTGGCTTCAGTATGCCCACCACCTGCCATCACTACATCTAGCCAAATGTCCTGCCCACCTCCATTTCAGAGCCGCTACCCATATTCCGTCATTTCATTGGTAGAGAAGAAACGAAGCTTTTGTTTGAAACAGTCTCTTTAATTCTAGCTATATTTTAAATATCTTGTAAACTGTTATAGTATGTTATAGATAAATAGTTGGAATGGTGTAAATTATTTTGTAATGTCATAATTTTATCATGGCTAGGTTGGATCATATCAAGAGCGCAAGGTTTTAATTATTATAACTTTACCTATCGAGATGTGTTATATTTTTCTGTCTATTTATTTATTTATTTCACACACATGTTTCCTTTGCCATTACAGATAAAATCTAATGCGACAAAGTAACTTATACTATTATTATACTTAACTATACCATACTGTGTAGCATACACAGTAGGTACACAGTACATGGCCCCCGTGAACGCACCCAGTGTAGAATATATCTGTGGCATCCGCCACCGTGTTGAGAGTGCGCAACGCACGAGTCAGCGGTGCACGCCCCAGCAGGTTAGTGCGTGCACTCGGCACCACCTTTCACTCCTTTGAAATTCAAAAACCATACTATATCAGAAAGGTCATAAAATCTTCGACATTTCCACAAAATAATCAATTTTGCACAACAAATATAATAAACGACATGTTGTCTTATGTGTGATCGTCCAATTATTTGGGAATAACGTCTGCCTCAGACGGGGCGCGCCACAGTATATAAATTACTTGGCGTAGGTCAACTGACGATGGTGCGAGAGATAAGAGGAACGCGATTTTTGTGATGATGGTTTTTTTTATGGTCATAATAAATCTATACAAAAAAAAATTGTAGTGTCTGTTTGTAATGTTAAAATAACAGTTTTTTAATAAATACATATGAAAGTACGGTACTTAATATGTAGGTATAACAAAAAAAAAACTAAAAATTTTTTTTTTGGCTTTCTGTCGGTTTGTTCCGGCTAATCTCCGAAACGGCTGGACCGATTTCGACGGGACTTTCACTGGCAGATAGCTGAGGTTATAAGGAGTAACTTACTTATTTTAGAAAAAGCCACGTGGGGGGGGGGAGCCGCGGGCAACTAGTTACATAACAATAATAAATCGTTTATTCACATTAAAATATATTCTGTCGCCAGCGCATCAAGTTACCACAAACTGTCAGATTTTACCTCATTAGTTTGAACTTAACCATCAACATGTTAAAGTTTGAAATCGTGCTGGCGACTGTACAAATACTTATGAACTCTCTGATTTCCGATTTAGGTTGAAGAACCTTTTCAACAGACATCAGTCCTCTCTCATACTTTAGTGACATTATAATTGCTGTCGTGTGGAACGTGTGTAGTGTGTGTGTATTGTGTGTGTCAGCATTTAAAGTAACACCAGTTCAGTCTGACCATAATTTATTCCCAATAGCCAATTCTTGAAGAAACCAGCATGTCCTAGAACTTAAATTTTTAAAACGTGACATCTACACTCACTACATCAATCCGCACTGGGTCCACGTGATAGATGACAGCCCACTCCCTCTCAAAGAGAGGAGAGGAAGCCTGTGTACCAGCAGTGGAAAAATTGACAGAAATAAATAAATAAAAAACTAGCGACTTTCTAGGAGTCTTTGGATAAAAACCTTTGTATTTCTACCGGAAATACCCAATTTCAGGTTTCTTTGATTCAAACAACCTAAAAACTCAGAGAAAACAAATGAAATAGAACATAATGAACAGTAGGAGTGTTATTTAAATTTATTCATTTTATTTCTAAATAACGTTGCCTATTTTACAATTTGTTTTAGCCACACAACGAAAACCTCTCAGGGTTTATCTGTGTGCTGGCGAGCGATTCTGTGGTTATCTTTTATTACACTGGTCCTACAAAGGATAGTCCGAAATCTCAAGCAAAAATTAGTCCAAAACCACTGACCTAATAACCCAGCAACACACAACAATACAAACAAACCTTTTGTACCAAAACTTACAAAAATTATACATTCACAAAAGTGATTTATATTTGCAAGCAGACACTAAAATATACAACTTTCCGCTTTTAAATTACGCCACAAGCAAATGCAGTCAGAATGCGTTCGTTATGGCCAGTTTTGGAGGAACGCCAGCAAATACGGACGACCAACGGATAGGCACGAAATATATATGATTTGTTAATATCATAACTTAGAAGAGGAAATGAAAAATCTTATGTCGTGAACTTTTGATCCGGATTTTTGGAGCTAAGCTCATAATATTGCGGGGTGTTACGGGATGGACACACTTGGAAATGGATTTTTCTCACTAAGCCCCGGTTTAGACACTGGGACTCGTTTTCATGATGAGGAACTTGACAAAGTTTTCACAAGTGAAGCTAAAGCTGGTGTTTTCAAAGGTTTATTTTGAATGATAAAATGTAAGTAGGTTTGTAGAAACACTTACACGTCAATCATATTTTAAAAACTAGATGAGGTCGCCGTTTGCTATCTGACTACTCTGAGAAGAAAGGCCGAAACAAACTCACAGTCACAGTCTCTTTTAAAGTCCAGACATAATCTTGGTCAGATCACGGATTGGTGTCTGAAATGGTCTTTTGAGGAAAAAAACACACAGATTGAGAGGACCTGTCTACTGGAATGAGTAGATCAAATGGTTACAATGATATATTTACCTATTATTAATGGTATTAATTTTTTTAAGGCAAATAGACTTGGAACATGTGATTACATGGGTCTTAAATATAACTGACGAAATGTGGGTGTACTAATAGATACATCTCTGCCTAAACCTTCGGGGAATACAGGCGCGTTGTTATGTGTTATGTTACGAATTTTTTAGATATCATAATCGTTTTCACAGATTCTGATCAGAATTTACTCTAGTTAGGGTTCCGTACCTTAAAAGTAAAAAACGAAACCCTTATGGGATCACTCGTGTGTCTGTCTGTCTGTCTATCCGTCAGTCACAGCCAATTTGCTCCAAATCTAATTGACCGATTAAGTTGAAATTTCGTACACATATCAATTTCTGTGACCCAAACACGTACGTGTTACGCGTAAATAAATGAATTTCCGAATTAGGGGTCACTTTTGGGAGACAAAAAAGACAATTAAAAAAAGTTTAGCTCTCTGTACCGTGTAACATATCAAATGGATGGGCTTACTCTGAGGGTCTAAGTATTTTTTTTTTAATAAACAATTTTAAAGTTATTTAAGAAAAATAGATGAAAATTTACCATTCCATCCCTAATTTCCTCTCTCTCTTTTCCAACTACAATGTTAAGTTTGTTCTTGGGATAAATTCATATCTACTACGGAACCCTTCATTGTGTGTGGTCCGACACGCATTTGGCCGGTTTTTTATTAATTGTAGCACAAAGGAAAAAGTTAAAAGCTGATACATAAACGAACACCAATGAAGTACTTACAATAGGTTGCATTTTCTGGAAGGAACTACAGTACATCTAGCAATTCATTCGCAATTACCAACGCTCGGAAATCCTGAGAATTTTCTCAATTCCTCCCATGTCGAGAGACTAGGGAGACGCCAAGTGCGCAGTGCGGGTGGTCAAGACTGTTCGAGTAAAGTTGTTGAATTAATAGAACTTAAAGCTTATTGTTTGGCTTCAAACATTGAGTGTGATACACACTAAATTCACTCTGCATTTGTTTAATACTCCTATACATTTACACGATGCAAGTTACTTGCCTGTGACATACATTAAATTGCAGCAAATGACTTGCATCATCTAAACACTTTATAGACGTAGAACTTTTATTGTTGCTTCAGCTTATGGTATGCCACACTCACATGTTATTGAATTGCACCGTGTAAATTAGCTTTAATCGGCATCGCGATATTTTTAGGGCATGACAGTCTGTTGTTGTAGTGTTTAGTCTAGATCTTCATATCGCAAATCTACATTACATACATAAATAAACTCACACTTTCTTCCCATGTAGGTAGGCAGAAATTATAGAACGCCATTTGCTACGTTCCTTACATACTTCGTTTGCTTCATTTAGTTCATACATCTGGGCACGCACGCCGGTTGCGCGTACTATGCACCTGACATTTATGAAGAACATCACCAATTCCGTCCATCGTCCCCCCAGCGTTTCCACTCACATCTGCCTTGTAAATACCTTTTTGTAAATCGCCTTTCATTCATCCTCCCAACATGAATAAACCATCTAAGCATACTCTTTTCAATTTTTGTAACTATATTACATCTTCTTTTAAACAACATGATTTATTATTAAAAGCCTGTGATATCCCACTGCAGGGCAAAGACCTACCTAGTCTTTCCAGGTCTCTCTGTTTGAAGCTGCTAAGGACCAGTTCTCGTTGAAGGATTTCAGCTCATCCCGCCATCTCGCTTCTCATTAAGAGGATTGGGTCGTACGTTTAGCCCATTGGTCGTCTGACATGCGGCAGATGTGTCCAGCCCAATTCCATTAAGCGAGCGTTAATCCATTTTAGCGTGGCAGCTTTTCAAGTGACATCAGTTATTTTGTGATTGAACGGATGGTCATACTCGTATTCTTAACCCGATCTGTTAGTTTGATACCCAGAATACTCCATTCAGTAACCCTCTGGCAAACCTCGAGCGTGGAAAAGACCATGTTTGAAAACTTTAAGTGAGGATTGGAAGTATGCACACGTCAATGAGTTTTCTCTGAAGGGGCAAAGTAAAATTACCCTTTATTAGCTCTTCCAGGCATTTTCGGTGAGCCTTGCAACTTCTTTGTTTTGTCTCGCCTGAGAACAGACTATTTGACCAACTCTAAATTACCTATGAAATATTTATCGAGAAGTATATTATTGTATTTACTGTACGCAGCATTTCCAATAATCAATTTATATTTTTTCTCACAAGCAACATTACATTTCCATTGACCTATCCCTAGTAGCATTTTTGTTGGCGTTTGGTTGGGCCACATACCTCTGAAGGTGGCCCAACTAAATGCCAACGGAAAATGCTACTAGGGATATTTATGAGAATCATCAAAGAAACGATTCATTAACTCGAATTAACATTTATTTCCTATTCTCATTAACGGACCGACATTGCACACAGAGGGACCCAAAAATGTTTTCAAATCTCCGAAAATTTTGAAGTTAATTATAAGTTATTAGAAAATAAGTTTTTTCTGTCAAACGTCCTATCAATGAGCAAGTAATTTGATGTCACTTTGAAACGACAGGGGACGAATCTAACGAAGAGACTTGTCCTCAAAGGAATTGGAGTAATATTCTTTGTTTTGTGGAACTTTGTTTTGTTATTATTGCCTTTTATTGGGAAAGAGTTTGTGTTTTTTTTTTAACAAAGTTGTTATATTCGCCGTATTGGTTTTTGTGTCAACAAACTTGTGGTCTTGCTCATTAATTCTATGTTGTGGGGATGGGCAAAGTGTAGGCAAGATTGTGTAGGTACGCTTGTCTGGATGTGAACAATGTGAATGAACCAAAATGTACAAAATGATGAAACAAAAGTAATCTTTTTATGACTTAGAAAATAAGATGTTTATTTTCAGAAATGTCAACGCCAACATCTTTGTTAAATAGAGATTAGCTTTCAACAAGACCAGCAGATGGAAACACCTTAAGTTTAAACAACTCGTCTAAAAAGAGATTATCTTCGTTTCACTCTACTAAACAATTTCCAGAAATACTATTTAAGAACCATCATCATCTGTCTAGCTTTTCCAATTATGTTGGGATCGGCTTCCAGTCTAACCGGATGTAGCTGAATACCAGTATTTTACATGGAGCGACTGCCTATCTGACAAACATATTAGACAATAAGTCAAAGTCAAAGCTTTTATTTCAAATAGGCACATAAATGGCACCTTTGAACGTCAAAATTTATACAGAATAGAATTGATTCTAGTTACCCCTTCCAAAAGGTAGTTTCATTATCAATTATGTATATTGTTACGCGCCACAATTAATGCCTGGTACGTGGTGACATAAAGTACCACTAGCGCCATCTACTGTCGAGGAGCAGAACTAGTAGAGCACTAGCGCCATCTAGTATCAAGTTTTTTTAATTTAATTTTTATGATGTTAATTTTATTTTCTGTGATTAATATAAATTTAACTCACACACTGACTTATTATATGTTTTTTTTTTTTTTTTAATCTTTTACAATGTTTGTAAATATGTGAGCACCATGTACCTATCGCATTTATTATTTTTTCTGTCATTACTTCACTTTTCATTCTTTTTACCAATTGTGGTAAGTAATTTTTATTTTTATTCTAGGTACATCGTCTTCACCTATAATTATTAATTAATGTATACAAACTATTGTTAACATTTTAAAAGAGTAAGTATGGAGTTTCTTGCCCATTCTTCTCCATACATAACTACCTTTTGGAAGGCGCAACTAGAATCAATTAACTATTCAAGTAATTTTTGACGTTCAAAAGTACATCTTCGTGCCTATTTGAAATAACTGATTTGACTTTGAAGTAGCAGAACTAGATGCTTCTAGAAATTTCGATGCTAGAACTTTCTAGAACTATCGACATCTGGTCAGTCGGGGCCGGGATGTACTCGAACATTCTAGATGTTTCTACAGTAGAAGGTTCTGGAACTATCTGAGGACTATTATTAGGCCGATATGGAGGTTAGTCGAAAAACAAGTGATCAAGCGGCAAGTAAACTTCAAGCGATACAAGCGATCTTCAAGTGCGACTTTACAGTAATCAGTAGTGCAGTTGTGTTTTATAATTAGTGTGTTTAAGTTGATAACAGTGTTGTGGTCACCCATCCATGGACCAACCGCGGCAAGCGTAGCGTAACCAGATCGATTGACTCGTGCCGCTGTTATAACTTAGCCACAATCCCCTATAAATACTATTTCAGAACCACAGGTCAAAAACCCAAACCCATTAACTTTGGAAAACCATAAAACAAATGCCCATAAAACACTGGAAAATAAAATTTAATTTATCACCACTGCATTGTCAGTGCCCGTTATGCGTTTTCAAATATTAAAATTCATACCTCATAAGTCATTATGAAACGACTGTCGTTTTTATTGACGATGACGATAGTTAAATCATTAATGTCGATTAATTTTGTCGACGATAAAATGACGGGACAGTAACTGATGGGGTTATGGATGGAAACTTGCTTGCTGTGCACGTTTTGGTTTATTTCAGGGATGATATTGCAGGAGCAATTGCCCCATTTCCTCCCGTGGGTGTCGTAAAAGGCGACTAAGGGACTTACTAGAGAATGGGCAGCAGCGTTCTCTATGCATTTTTAACACCATACTGCGATCGCCAAGCCGCCTGCTAAGCGTGGCGATTATGGCAAACCCCTCCCAATTGGAGGAGGCGTATGTCCAGCAGTGGACGTCTTTCGGCTGAAATGATGATGGTGATGATTGCAGGAGTTGATGATGCTTAATAACTTCATAAAGAAGTAATAGGAAAGGAATTGAGATTGTTTAAAGATGATGAGCATCTAAACATGCAACAAGCAGCCAAGTCTTTTAAAAAGCATTGCTAGCAGAAAGAAAGAAAGAAAAATGCGTTTATTTGTATTATAGCAAAGAAAAACACATTCAAACTTTAAAAAAAAAACAGAAAACTTTGATTATAATGCCAAAAGGGCCACAGCTCAGCATAATGTCAGATGACAACACAAGGTGTACCACCTGACGCATTTTCAGCTACAACCCACGAGTACCATTTATTAGAATAATAAACAAATAGGGAAGTTTTTGTCCGTTTAAAAAAATTAGGAGTATAAAGGTGAACAACATCAACAAACAACAACACACAACAGCAACATCAAATAAAATGTTGTGACACTTTTGTGTTGTGATTTGATTGATGAAGAACTAAAATAAATACATTACCCACCCAATATCTGCGTATTACCTACATTGAAATAATAAATCTATAAGGTAAGGTCGTGTGCATCATTGCTAAGTAATTGTCGGACAAATCAATCATGAATGTGAGCAGTATGTGGGGCATTTGTTTTCTTTTAGATTATCTTATTTTTTTATCTCGTTATCACCTAGTTTTAATGATGGTTTGGTATTTTGAGTACTTTATGCGGCCTACCCAAATGTCCTTTCTTTGGTATTGTTCGTCGAGTCGTTGAGCTCCTTAAATCCTGAGTTGAGCTACACGATTACTGACAAATGCTTGCACTGCCTGGACAGGTCCACTTAAAATTGTGTGGTTCTTTTCTCAAAAGACCATTTCAGGCACGGATCTACATGGTCCTCACATGATCTGACCAAGATTATGTCTGGACTTTAAAAGAGACTTTGACCCCTGAGCTTGTTTCGCCATTTCTTCTCAGGGGTAGTCAGATGGGAAATGTCGACTTTACCAAGCTTGTTTTTATATTTTTTATATGCCGTGTAAAAGTGATTCCGATATCCTATTTACAGTATAAACATTTAATTTCATTTTAATCATTAACACGAGAAGAAGAAGAAAAATAAGCATTAAGACCGTTTTTATAACCATTAAAAGATGTGCATTGATGATGACGCTAAATAAAATTGGCAAATGATGTAATGTAACCTACTAGACCTTAATTGAATTTAAAGCTTTCTCATGAACGTAGAACGTTCACATTTCGTAGAGCTAAGTCTATGAGCACTATATCCTACCCTTATGCCTAGACAGCCATTCCACCAGCATTGTCAGCATCCCCATTAATCTCCATTACAAACCCGCTCTACAAAGCTAAGCGAGCATGACCATCCTGGAAATATAACTCAAAAAAATCGATATTCCTTTAAGCCAAGCCAAATCCTAGGGTACAGTAAAACTAAAAATTAAACAATCCTACTTGGTGTTCTGCCAAGTATCTTTGTTTCATTGATGCATATCTTGGGCAACTTGGCACGGGGTTCTGTGAAAACGGTCTTCCTGACTGGTAGCAGCGTTGATTTTCTTGATAAAAATTACAATATGTTCGAGTCTTTTTGAATTTAGTTGTCTTAAAAATTTTGAAGTGTGTAAACATCTGAAGCTGGATGGAAACTTGTTTGAGGAAGAGATTAAGAATCTATTTCTTTAAACTTGATTATAAAATATAGTTGATTTCTTAAAATTTTCTGATTTATGGCTGGAGCACTTTGGAAAATTCTTATGCTATTTAATGATGGAGAGATATTCACGGATTCAGATCATTATTCGATTCTAAATATCATAGCACCTTGCACCCATTTCATTTATATGATGATTTAGGCGTGACATATTGTTCTTTCTGGGACTACCTCTTTCTTTAATGCTAAATTTTACACACACACATACCAAACACATCATATACACATTACACATACACATATATATACCTACCATTCCATACCTGAAAAATTACCTCTCTAGTTAAGTGTCCACTGTAATTTTATTCTTGGTACATTGTCTTCACATGTAATGATATAATTGATGTTTACAAAGTATTTTAAAACAGTTTAAAAGAGTAACGGTGGAGTTTCTTGCCCATTCTTCTCCATGCGAAGCTACCTTTTGGAAGGGACGACTAGAATAAATTTTATTTCCGAGTAAATTTTGACGTTCTAAAGTGCCACTTATGTGCCTATTTGAAATAAATGCTTTGACTTTGACACTATGGAATTCGTACCTCGAGCCCCAAGATACAGACTAAATGTCTAGTTTGGGGCTCCCTGGCAAATTTATATTATAACCTAGCTGTAGGTAGTATTTTAAGCTACTCATGTCGTCTCAACTTGCTGTTAACCTGTTAACCTGCTTACTGTACTCGTATTACCTGGACAATAAAATATTTTCTATTTCTATAATTCCTAATTCACTAAAGCTTTTCAGGAAAAAGACCGAAAGAAATACCATATTCACTCAAACGGTAAAAAATAACTTCTAAATGTGTCGGTATCATCAACGCCACATGCGAACTACGCATCAAAGACCTGCCGTCACAAATCCTGCATCGCGCAATCAGAGTTTTTACCGCACGACTAGTATATATACAACATCCCTACATCAATTGTCGGGCAGTTGCCCACCAGACACAACACCCGTCTGGTCGGAGGATCCTCCCTTTTCTATGGATGATGGAACTTTCTTTACTTTCTTTTTCTAAAAACATTCTCAGCTGCCCAGTTCATTGATGTACATAACTTGCACCAATTCTTATAATCCACTAGTCTTTATTACATCATAAATATTGGATTCAAAACCGCGTATTTTAATTCTAAAAATACCCTCTCCAGCTTTATTAAGTTGGTCGTATTCAAGATTCCAACAAAGCACGAAATATCGGGCCAATCTTAAATGTTGGCACTTATACCGCTGCAGGGGTTCTATCAATACAGATTTTTATCTCTGGACTTCCTGCATAGTTGGGGAGCCGTATTTTGTAGTTATGTATACGTATTTTTCGATGCTGGGAATAGGAGCAGCCGATTCGAGCCAAGGTGCTGTATTTAAGTTATATTGTCGAGTGTTTGGAACTTATTTACGGTTTTTCTTTTAAGGCAAAAGCGTCAGGGTAGCCCGCGAAATTCAAATTTTGTTGCGTTTTTTCCAATTTGCAGATCAGTATTAGGTTGTATGTTGATCTAAATATAATTCGCGGTCGTATACAATATTGATTTATTGAATTATAATCATAAACATCATCAATACAACTCTAAGTTCATATAATCCTATTGAATGACTCAAATTAAATACCAATTTCAAAACAATGAGCAATCACTGTAAAACATTACCTGTACATACACAATTTAAATATACATTGCTAAACGAACAATATTTCAACGGCTACTTAGAGCAAAAAGTTCAACATTTTGTATTCACGTGGGCCGTCGCACGTAACCAGCTATGCACGGTTCGGGCAAACAACACCTACGGCGAGCGGACATCTCCTTACCTATTTCCTCGGTTAATTAACAACCTACCTTCCGATTTGCGCAGTGACATTCCCTACTACCTACAACACATTGAATGCTCAATGTGAAATGCGGTTTAGGTACGTAGTAACTAGCATATATCACCTGAGATGAAGTTACCAAATTTCGAAATAAGGTATTATGTTATATTTATTGTTTACCTTGATTTTGTTTTTACTACGATGTAGAATGATAAATTTAGCTTTAATTACAAACCTTAGTGGTTTAAAAATGCTATTCTGCTAAAACTGTAATTAATTTTGAAATGGCAAAGAGTATTCTGTCTATCTTAACAAAATAGAAAATGGTCAAATCTACACTCTACTAGGCCTTCAAAGTTCTCACATTCACAAAATAGGAAATAATCTGTAAAAAGATTTAAAAAAATATTAAAATCTAATTTTGGTAGTGTGTCTGTTTCTTCCGGCTAGACCGATTTTAACGGGATACTGGCAGATAGCTGATGCTATAAGAAGTAACTTAGGCTACTTTTAATTTAGATAAAGCCACGGCGAAGCCTCGGGCAACAGATAGTTAATAATATAATTCCTTAAGGCATTTCTCCTTTAACTTTCTAGTCCACGATAATATTATTAAAGTCTCGTGGTAATTACGTCAAAAGCATTCCTTCAAAGGAAAACTGAACATGAAAAAAGGAAATTAAAACTAGCTCAGAACAACTTGAACTGTTTACCTACCGTACTAGACTTGCTATCAGCCATGTAGCCGCACCACCCAATACTTGAAATTATTACTGCAATGTCGTGTAGAACAAAGTCCAAGAAAATGTGAAAACGTCGCATTCTTTATTACTTTCTCTCGAAAATTTATTTATTTATTATTTATTTTAATCATATCTTTTTTTTCTATCACAATTATAACACCTTTACAGAAGTCATCCAAAGCGATGTTAATGTTATAACTGTTATACATGTCACAATGTCTACACGATTTACAAAAATAAAATGACCTGTAAGCAAAATTACAAAGAATTAAATACCTACTTATAATTATAACAATTTTATTATAAACATGACGGCGTTTTTAATATCAGACCTCTATCAGTGATTTTTGTGCTATTTGAATGAATCTCGGCAGGTTTTGTCCAAATATATCCTCCTATACTGTAATAATGTTAAAATATGTGCGGCTCGCTGGCACGTCTAATGATGACAAAGATGACCTAACGATCATCAGCAGGCATGTTGATATGAACAAACCTGCCAGTTAAAGTTATGATGGTATCCCGAGGCTCATCCCTACTCAAATCATCAAAAGAAATACCATTCAAAACCCACTCAATTAAAATTTCAGCGGCTCCAAAAGTCGTCCAGAAAATGCTGACTTAAAAAAAAAAATTATACAAAAACTCTCGACGAAAAATTCGTTTTTTTTGTCCTTTGTGTTTCACGGATGTACGCATTTGAAACTCACAGTTCTGCCGTGTGCCTTTGAGGTGTGTCAATATATGCCCTGTTGTTTATTAAAAGGCTACAGCCAAATAGTGTCCCAAATTTTGATAGAGCATTCGTGTTTTATTAAAAGTGGCACTAAAGTGGCGATGTTTCCACAAATGCTTTTGGCTGGCTTTGGAGTTAATATTTGTTTTGTGAATGTCAAAAGTTTTTTTTTGTTATGTGTGGAAAAAATACGGCAAAATCTAAATTGTATTTAAAAGGACTCAAAAATCACTTTTCTTTTCTAAATTAGTAAATTTCACTCATCCTCCATAGAAAAGGGAGGATCCTCTGACCAGACAGGTGTTGTATCTGGTGGGCAACTGCCCGACGTTTGATGTCGGGATGTTGTATATATATATATATATATATACCAGTCGCGCGGTAAACTGTGCTTGCGCGATGCAGGATTTATGTGACGTCAGGTATTTGATGAGTAGTTCACATGTGGCGTTTTAGAAGCCGCCACAGGCATCTAACCTTACGTAATCACGCTAGAATGATCCATCTGTCTATCTATATATTTTCCCACTGCTGGGCAAAGATCTTTATTTCCCTTTTCAACACAGGTCTGTCCACTGCCATTGCATGCCAGTCCTTTCGGCAGGAGTGTGATACTTTAAGATTAAACTTTCATGGACCCACTACAATAGCCAGAGCAATCTCTTAGTTTTGTACATGCAGTAGACTTACGAAGTAACACATCTTCATATTTAAACGCTTCACAAAAATCTGAAATTCTGAAAAAGTCTGACAACCAAGTCTTACTTAGTAAGACTAGTTCGTGTTACCGAGTGGACTGGGTTGTGGAGGTCAGGTAGGCAGTCGCTCCATGTAAAGTATTCAGTTGCTTGCGGTTAGACTGGAAGTCGACCCCAATATAGTTGGAAAAAGACTCTGTCAGAGGTGTAGTGTGCTTTAGCAACTCCATTCCTACCGGCTTCCCTGCGGACGATCGGAAGAGCAATTTCGATTCGTCTAAATCTCAACTACTTAAGTTATTAAGAGGCAAAATTCTTTGTTTGTTTGTAAGAGTCTTTGTTTGTTTAAAAGCTCAAGCTCAGTAACTAGGTAATACTTTACTCCTTGGTAAGACCGGTTGTCAGACTTTCGGGCTTCTGACGACCCGTAACGACTGTCAAAGAGTCACGTATATCAAACGGGACAAACGGCTTAACGTGCTTTCCGAGGCACGGAGGGGTCTTGGTATGTAAAGATGGTCACCCATCCACGGACCAACCGCAGCAAGCGTAGCCTTACCTGATCGATCAACCCAACAATTACTATTACCGATTACCATAGTATATGTTTTACGGATGTGTGTTGACGTATTCTCGAGTGGAGACCGTGAATCGGTAAACGTAAGGTAGGAAGCCTTCAGGCTAGGTCTGGTAGAGCGACGATCTTCGTAGGGTGGCTGGTAGCAGCTGGATGAGAGTTGCCGAGAATCGAGTTGAATGGCGTGTGATTGGAGAGAGTCTATGTCCAGCAAGGGACTGCTGTTGATGATGATAGGATATATTTTATGGTATATGTAGTTTATTTTTACGCGGATGAAGTTGAGGCTAGTCTTCTATCTATCTTCTATCTAACTATACAGGAAAAGTGTTTAAACAGTTCGCAATTTTTTCTTTTTTTGGTGTTTCAATATCAGTAATTACAAATAACATTTCCATTATTTGTTCAATACTTTTTTTTTGTCCTACTTCAATCAGCAAAATATGGACACAATCTATTCGTAATAATTTCAATGGGCGAGCGCACATTTGATAGGTACTTACTACTGCATTCCGCTTCACTGACCGCGTCACGCGAAGGGTATCCATTATACCAATTTCAAAATAAACATCTTACGTTAATGATAACTTATTTTTTTTGTACTAATATATATCAAAATAAGAAATAGGTGTATAATAAAACACGTTTAAGTTTAATTTGTCAAAATTTACGCACTGATTAAAAACTTTTCCTGTATAAATAAGAATGAATATTTTTATGTTTGTTCTTTTTGCGTTCTTAAACCATTGGTCAGATTGTGATGAAACTTTGGAAGGGTGTTTGGAGGACGCCAGCGAGGGTTTCTGGCCCAAAAAATAATTTTAAAAAAGTTCGACCAAATACTTTGCGTGACATTGCAACGGTGCAGCTAATTTAAAATAAAAGTAACATCGATAACATCAATATTCATTTGTATTATACTCGTATCAACAAAAAGGACTGTTACATTTTCCGTACATTCATGCGTCAATGGCTGTAAGGTTTTCACTGAAAGGGTTCGTGTTTTCATTGACGAATAAAGTGTCATGGCGGATTTTTTTGGTTTTCTTTGTGTCATAGTAATTGCTATTGGATCCCTAGGGTTATAGCTACAATATTTATTAATTTTGCTCTTATATTATTTCATGCAAACCGTTTCTTTATTTGATTCTAAAATAATTCTGAACTTTTAATGTTTGCCTATTTTCTATTTGCAGTATTACGACTAAATATTTGTATTTACTATAACGTAAATGTTAAAAATAATTATGAAATACAACGTTCTAGTGCTTGGCTGAAAATAAAAAAGTACCTTAATTTAAATTCAAAAAAATAATCACGAAAAACTTCTAGAAATGTGACGTTGCAATTCTAGTAAATGTTTTACGAAATAGATTCTAGGAACACTCACTCTTTAAAGTATGCTATGTTTACTTTCACTTCAGTACACCAGGGGTTGTATGAACTGAAATATCCAATTAAAAAAAAAATGTATTTAACCAAATGTAGCTTTAAAATTACCAGAGCAGAGTTGTTTCTTTATTTGTACAAATTTACAGCAGTCTTGTTCTTAAAACTATGCCCTATGAGTATAATTTTAACTTCATCCAGAGTAAGTAATTTACTTGATTTCTTTATTTGATTTTATAACAAGTATTTTGGTGTGTATTTGAATCTGTGGTACCGTGCCTCGGAAAGCACGTCAAGCCGTTGGTACCGGCTGTCATTCGTGGATATTTGACAGTCATTACGGGTCGTCAGAAGCCCGAAAGTCTGACAACCAAGTCTTACCAAGGGGTATCGTACTACCCAGTAACTGGGTTGTGAAGGTCAGATAGGCAGTCGCTTCATGCAAATACCGGTATTTAGCTGCATCTGGTTAGACTAGAAGCTGACCCCAAAATGGTTGGGAAAAGGCTTGGCAGATGATAATAGGCTACTGAAAATCAGATCTTACAGCAAAAACATTACAAGCTAAAGAATAATACACCTTCCCCTAAAACAATTTACATCCACCAAGGTCGTGAAATGTGTAATAAACTACTAGAAGCAAAGCCAGGCCGCAATCAAGCTACACAATAGATCTTCAAATAGTAGCCCGAGAGCAAATACAGCTCCAAATGAGGTACCTAAGCGGGGGTCAAGCCTTCTTTGTCCTTGTTTGGCCTTTGGTCTTTTGGTACGAATATTTTTTGGTCCTTTTTCTGCAGTTGTTCATTGGTCTTTGTGGGTTTTAGGGTTCTGTATTTGAAGGGTGAAACCCCGGCGACCCGGCGGCCCGGCGGGCCTTATAACTAAGCCTACGCTGTCTTTCTGTTTGTCTGTCTGTGTTGTCGCAGGGCTATAGGTATTTACCTAATTGACGTTACACTATAAGTTTTTGTTGACATTCTGGATATGTTATATATATATTTAACTGATTGTATTAATTATTAGACATGAACCAAATTTTTTTTTTCTTAAATTTTTATTATTGACATTTTTGAAATATTTGGTACTTGTTTTGTCATTGTAGTTTTTATTTGAAATTTAATTAATAGTCAGGGGAATATTATGTTGATTTATCCAACACTACTCGTATAGCTCTTTCTATAATTTTTATTTGATATTGTGAAATGAATAATGAAATAATTGAAATTGATACTAACATTTGTACGCCTAATGGCAGCATAGAGAACTTATAAAAATGTAACGTGAGATATTACGTTTTTGTAAGTCTCTATGTTTTGCCATTCGGTGTACAAATGTTAGTATCAATTTCAATATTTATACCTGTATAAGTGTAACCTATGTTTACAAATAAATACTCTGAATCTGAATCTGAATATCTTTTAAACAGTTAAAGGTAGCCTTTTGAATTCTTTACAGAATACGTGTTAATATGGCCCGTACCATTATGATGATCTACCTAGCCTTCGGATCGGCTTCCATTCTAACCGGATACAGCTTAATACCACAGCAAATAATAAAAAGATAGTGAACTGTAACATTTAAAGAGCTTGGTTTGCTACCGTTACCTTCATTATATATATATATATATGAAGCATGCATGTTTGTTCGAAAACACAAAGAATTATTTAAAACAGCAGAGGAAATTATCTCTCGAAGTCGGCGTGACCAATACAGACTTGTGCTGGATGAGCTGCATAGATCAGCGAAATATAATAAAAACTCTCTGGCTATGTGTGTACGTCTATATAATAAATTACCAAATATATTTAAAACATTAAATTGTAAATAATTTAAAATCCAATTATATAAATGGCTCAGTAGCAATAATTTCTATTGTATTAATGATTTTTTAATATGAGTATCAACGTGATATAATTATTTCAATGTCATAATGTATTTTTAGTAAGTTAAGTTTAGTTTTACCCAAAAAAATTTCGTTGTAATATTTTTAATAACACCCTGTATACCATGTTTTATGCAAATAAAATATCTTATCTTAATACTTTTGGTTGTACGGGAATCGTTAGTGTGCGAGTCCTTCTTGACACAGGTCTCCACTCTGTGAAAGGGCGGCTGTATACCACGCGGGCCCAGTGCGGGTGGTAGAAGTCACATGTCTTCGAATTTTTGGTCATATTCATATTTATTTAGTAAAAAAGCTGTTATTACTTCAATTTTATTTATTTATAGATATGTATAGACAAGCATTGCCACATTCGTACTTACAAAAACTCATACTACGTAACTATAGTCCCTCATATGGTTGGCATCTTTACATACTCTCAGTATTCGAACTGAGTGCACGCTCGACTCGAGCGTCTGACGGGGCGGCGCGTGCGGCGTTCATGTTAAACACATACAATCCCTCGCGAGTGTCCTGAGTGGCGGCGAGCGGCGCGGCGCGGGGAGCGTGCTTGTTTGCGGTGAGCGGGGCGTCGAGCGTGGCGTCGCGTGCAGTTCAAACCAATTTGTGTTTACGTAGCAAACTCTTCACACAGCCTTATTTGTATCATTATCGAGTTATAAATATATTTTAACCACACATTTTCGTCTAAATACATAATTATCAATAATATTGTACGACCCAAACGCCATGATGATAAATGTGACCGGCTCACACGAACGCTAAGCGTGCACTTAGCGTACTCGGCGAACGCTGTTTCACCGCATGCACGCAACGCAGAGCGCCCCGGCACACGCCTTTTCACTCAGGCCGCACACTTATGCTTCGTCTACGTTCCTAAACCGAGTTATAGCTGTACACACGCCACGGTTACAATTACCGTACTTAACCTTTTTTGAAGGGCATCTACTGTAAAACTATCAGTAGTTTTGTAGTGCCCTCCAAAAGGGTCAGATTACTAATAAGTTGATAAAAAGGTTATTTTGAAGTTTCCATACGAACAGGGATATTAAATTTCTAACACCTTTTACTATTTAAAAGTACCAGCGAATGGTTTCATTATCCTCCTGCCATTGCACAATCATGTATAATCAGCCTATAATGACGCGGGCTCAGTGATGTTACATGTCTTCGAATTTTTGGTTCTAGGACATGCCGGTTTCATTTCCTCACGATGTTTTCCTTCACTATTTTGAGAGCAGTGGTAATGAAATAATTTACCCTAAGTTGATTCGAACCTACGACCTACAACTCATAAGTCGCAGCTGTTACCACTAGGCCACTACTGCTCTCAAATATATTATTTACAGAATATATACCGAAAGGTTAATGTTTAAACTTTCATAGTATAAAGAAATGTTGATGTTTTGTCAAGTCGTAAAAATCGTGCGAAGCAGGGGCGGGTCGCTAGTATAAGATAAATAAAAAAAAGAAAGAAAGAAAATACATTTATTTAGCACAGACTGAAAGGCACACATGATACAATAACAATAATTTATAATAATAAATACAATAATTTAAAAAATCATTATTACTTTTTTTTTTAGTGTTTGTATTTCTTGTGCGTGTCCCAAATAAAATATTTTTCTTTCTTTCTTTCTTTCTATACATTATAATATACTGCAGTTCAGCAAAAATACAAGACAACTAGTGCATGTCGCTGGTTTTCAACTGGACCTGAAGTTTGGGATGACCGGATGTAAGACGTATATATCAATGTATGTCATCATACATCTTTCCAAAAAAGACCAAAGTTGATTTGGTCTTTTATCCTTGAGTACGTCAAAGTCTTGAAAAGAAGTACAGCTCCGGGTTTTAATTAGGCCGGTCTTATCTACTTTCGCCAGGCGTCTAGGGAGGGAAGGAAGTTGAAAAAGTCAATAATTACCTTTTCCCACGGTCAGAAGTGGCTTTTAGTGGGCGGGTGTGGATACAGTGGGAACGAGGAGCGGGTTGAAAGAAAAGACTGAATTTTTTGACAGGAATTCAAGAATGTAATTATTAATTACTTACCAAAACACATCGCAATTAAGTATAATACATTTATTATAAGACTAAATAGGATAAAAAGTTCCTCCGCATCGCTGTCAACTGATAATGTACCCAAAAGATTGGCAGAATTGCCACGTTGTATGGCAATGCTTAGCCTCTGGCCAAGGTAAAAGCTAGCCCTTGGGTCACAGAAAGTGTCAACCAGCCTTTTCGAGATTTCACTGAACAAAACAAGTTATTACTTACCTACGACATCGTGAGGAAACTGCCTGAGAGATATTTTTCGACGGCATGTATAGCCAAGTCAGAAGCCCATAAAAACTGACACCAGGTTAGTCAATAACCACACGAAAAAGAAGAGACTTACTTATGCACCAGGACTTGAAGAGCTTAAATATATTTTTGCAATCATATTATAATTCGCTACATGTAGAAGTAAATAAACCCTAATTAGAAGTGCTTTTTTTTGTTGTGGGATAATCCTGCCGTTTTTATAGAAAGTTTAAAATCTCTGATCCACATTTACTAAACTATAGCCATGTTACGTCTAGCAGTGTTCCTTTATAAAATAGGTGTTGCTTCAATAATACTTTCATATTTTAATACTCTTAGAACCAGTTTTTTTACTGTCAGATACATTTTACCTCTCTGAAATAACTATTTTCCATTAAAAAAACCAGTAATTTTTTTTCCTTCGACAACTTTTTTCTGACAGTAAAATAATCAACCCTTAGCAATCTAAAGCTATATACACAAAAAGCTGTCGCTCATCGCGCGCCGCTACCGCCTGTCACCAAGCCCTCGACCTAAACTTACAAGCGGCACTTCTAATTGCATTATTAACCTGGCACATTTCGATCGGCGGAACCCTTTTGTTTTCTCGACTTTTTTCTGGGTTCCCGGAACTTTTTCCTACCAGAATTGGATTAGAGAATTATTTAAATATATTTTTTAGCGAAACAGGCCTTCTTAGGAGTTTTGTTGTTGTTTTTTTTTTTTTTTGTGTTTTATAAGTTAACAGATTTTTGTTTTTATGCTCAAGAAGGTAGTTAAAGTTGTATTGTTTATTTTTGGGGTTTGTTGCAGTTTTAATTAATTTTGCTGAATTTGTTTATTTATTTTTGTGGTTGTACCTAGGAACATCAGTATTTAACTTTTATCTACTCTCATATCGTAGAATTCGAATTATAAACTTCAAAACGAGATTATATTATCATATTTTTTAAACACAATACCGAAATTTAAAAATATAATCATATTACAACACTTTTTATCTAACAATGTTATAAAACAATTTTTTTTTACCTTTTCGATACAGGGAAAATCAAAGAAGTTAACCAAGAAGTTTCTATATATATTTTTTTTCTAATGGGATGCTTTAAGTTGGCACCTGGCAGCAAGCCGCCAGCTTTTGTTTTTAGTGTACATAAATGACTTTCCGAAAAACGTTTCTTTTACTATGGTTCTTTTTGCCGATGACAGCACTTTATTAATAAAACATAATAAAAATATAAATTATGAATGTGATATTAAAGACGCATTACAAGAATCAGTAGACTGGCTTGAACAAAATAACTTAGTATTAAATCTAAATAAAACTAAAATTATGCAATTTAGACAAAGAATTACCGCTCCTGACATTAATATATCTTTTAATAATAATATAATTGAAGAAGTAGGACATATTACATTTCTAGGATTGACAATAGACTCTAAACTGACGTGGAAAGAACATGCATCCATCCTAATTAAAAAGTTAAGCAGGTTTGCCTTTGCTCTTCACAAACTGAAAAAGACTGTAAATCAGGCAGCTGTCGTAACCGCGTATTATGGCTATGTAGACTCCATACTACGTTACGGAGTAATTTTCTGGGCAAATTCATGCGAAAAGCATGATATATTTAAAGCACAAAAGAGGTGCATTAGGTCTATATGCAATCTTAAATCAACAGAAAGTTGCAAACCACATTTTACTTCCCTCAAAATACTCACGCTGCCTTGTCTTTACATTTACAAGACCGCATTGTTCGTAAAAAAAAACGGTGAATTATTTAAAAAAGCTTCAGAGCAGAGTTATCGATATAAAAGACCAACATACCGACATGAATTATGCCTAAGAAGATCAAAAACCGCCCTTATGTACAAGAGCATACTATGCATGGCTCCGAAAATTTTTAATAAGCTACCAAATGACATAAAAGATTTAAATTTGACTCAATTTAAACGCAAAATAAATCATTTTTTAATAGCCAAATGCTACTATACCATTGATGAATTTCTTGTTGACAACATTTCCTGTGACTAATCCTGTATTTATGATTTATAATGTAATATTCCTATCTAAAGATTTACTATAATTGTATTGAATTTGTTAGAATTGTATCGTTTATAATGTCTTATGTAATTTCTAATATTGTTAAATTAATAATGTGTAGGTAATGGGTAGATTTTTGAGTATCTATAAAATATCTGTAAGACCTGTTATATCACCAAAAATCGCACTAATAAATACTTTGACTTTACTTTGACTTTGACTTTGAGTCCATCCAGCTTTATGGAACGAATATGGTGGACGCGCCATTTTTAAAGCATTACAAAAAAGTTTTGATTCCAATTTTTACTTGTCTGTGGTAGCCCCCGCTTGAGCGTATGCGCGGTGATGTGCTGGGGTTTGGCGCCATCCATAGGTACGTTTTGTTGTACTAAATTTCGTGGGTTTTTTTATTTTTATTTTTTGCTTAAGAATGTCTGATATCAGTGAATGTGAAGAAAACTTGACTCAATCCCAATGTATGAGAGTAGATAAAGCAGTGTATGAAACTGCACATAACTAGGTATTAAAACACTCGTGTGATACTATTAAAAACCTCGTCTACCGCTCGGTTTTTAAACACACACTTGTATTTTAATACCCCTTATTATGCAACAGTTTCATAAACTACCTACTATTATAATGGGAACTCTGATATTGAGTCATTACAGTATTACCATTACAAAAATAGATCATTTATCTATGGTCATTGGTAAAATACTAACAACCTGTCAGGACTATATACTAACATCATAAACAACAACTTTTGGTCGATGACTTTTAATAATTCATCAGATTTAAATTTTTCAGATTGTCATACAAAAATAATAATGTTTAAATTCAAAGCTCTAAATGTTACGAAGTCTACACGTAGCTAAACAAACTGCCGTGTCTCGTGCATGAACGAGAGGCGTAGGTAGATTAGGACAACAAAACACAGAATTTAAAATGAGTTAACCGAGGCAACTGATTGAGCCGTTTTTCATAATTCCTTCTCAGTCACAAGATTTTTTTTTTTCTACGTCACACCTGGCCATAATGTGAGTTTTACCGCACGCTACGCGTACAGCAAAACTCACATTATGGCCAGGTGTAGACGTAAAATTGTGTACTCACCACGGGCAGTAAAAAAGAAAGCCCTCTATCGCATATTTAGAACCCTCGACTGCGGCTCGGGTCACAAATACCTGCGATTTCGGGCTTTCTTTCTTTTACAGCCCTTGGTAAGTAATATACTATTAAAGGAGTGGCGCTAGTGGACCCGAGACAGCCCTCTTAATATATAAGTAGCACAAATAACCCCTCCTTTGGCGTAGTCGGGAAAAATATCTTAATCATTTACTCCTTAACACCATAGAAAGTTAACAATAAAACCATCAGCTCACCTAATTAGGAATAAAGATGTTCCAACTGTCGACTTGCCCCTAATTTCAGTCTCCCCATCACTTATTCTGAACATCCCTCGAAGTTAGTGAACGAAGGAAAATAAAAGGGTCTAACGAATATACAGTTTGTGAGTTAGTTTTGTAAATGTTTAGACGGAGCGCGAATGGTAATAGATAAGTAAGGCTTTAAGAAAGGGTGTTGTATAGATTGACGTTGAAAGAACATCATTATACTCCATTTATTATAACATTAGACAAATAACTGTACCCACCATTTCGTTATTTCGATGTAAACGTTTAATAAACTCCGTTATGTCACGATAAATAAAAAGCACTGTAATCTATTTACCATTTACATTAATAAAATAACTCTAAAGTGCAGTAATTTCAACAATATTACACAATAACTGTCGTTATTTAGCCGTTATTTGTCAAATGGAGGTTTTAGAATTTTTTATTAAAGAAAAACGAAACCATGTTTTATGTGATTACTAGCTTCTGCCCGCGACTTAGTCCGCGTGAATTTTTTTTTTGTTCCTCCGTCTTTTCACGAGATATCATCAAAAAAAACGTTCGACATACAAAATGTATGTGAAAATGAATTTTCTGATTTTGAATTTTGGTGATATTTTCGCGTAAATTTTAATAGTTATTCTGCTAATCAGAGAGGAGAAAAATCCAACAAAACAAAGACCATAAAAATCGGTCCAGCCGTTATTGAGTTATAAATGGTGTAAATAACCTGACTTAATTTTATATATTAAAAAAAATATTCATCTTTTTATCGTCTGTCAATAAGCATACTAACCCTGCGTTTACGAGTGTTGCCTACTTGTTTTCGATAAAATATGTTGGGTCAGCTTCCAGTCTAACCGGATATAGCTGAATACCACTATTTTACATGCAGTGACTGCCTATCTGACCTACACAACCCAGTTACTGGATAATAAAATATATAGAAAATAAATTAATATAAATATATTTAAAAACTATTGGTTAGTAAATGTTATTACAGTGTTAACGAATATTTAAATGATAAATCCCTTAAGGCGACGATAACCAACTTTTAATGATTTTATACTGAAGATCACGTCTAAACGAGTAATTTGAATGATTTGAAAAAAATGTATGTTAAATTATAGTATTTTCTTAATAACTTAATATGTGAATATTTTAGGTTATGTCTATTATACATAGTGAAATTTATTTGTAAAGTTATGTCTAACGCGGATAAAAAACTGAGTATCACGCAAAATCTATCAAGCGTATTTTTCTGAAACCTTCACCTTTTTAAAGATAATTTAATTATTGATCTTTTAGTATACGTATTTTGTTAAAATACCTTTTGTTTTATGTATAATAAATTAATAATGCATCTTATTTGGGACAACGCTCCTGGGCCTCAAGTCTGCTATTACAATAGTGTCAGAATGGTCTCGCCATTGTGAGTATTTGACAGTGTTTGTATGGCAAATCTGTCAAAAACTCACAATGAAGAGACCATTCTGACACTATTGTAATAGCAGACTTGAGGCCCAGGATGGGCGAGTCCAATTACTGGTTGGACGTACGACGCGTTGCGTGAGCTCAGTACAGAACACGCAAGCTAACCACTCAAGGTCACTGCCATATATCTGGGCCTTAAACACAATTAAAAGACAATTAATGTTTTATTTTTATTATTATTTTAAATTATGTTAGATTATAAGTTGCCTTCTCTACTTACTATGTTTCTTTTGCTTTGCCTGACAGGGTCCAGGATTGTTTCTTTTTAATGTTTACCACCTAAGCTAATACATTGTGGAATGCAATAAAGATTATTTTGAGTATTAAGTATTTAATACGATACACATTCGTAAGACCGGCTGTCAAAATTTTGGGCTTCTGACTACAAGCAACGACTGACAAAGATCTACAAATGACAGCCGGAACCAACGGCTTAACGTGCTTTCTGAGGTACGGAGGGATCTCGATATGTAATGGATGGGCCATCCACGGACCGACCTCGGCAAGGGTAGTTTAACATTCGATCGACCCGTACGGCTGTTATTGTTTAACCACGAGCCCCTCTTGTCAAAAACATGTCGTGTATAAAAAATGTACAACATTGCTTTTAGATAATATATAGGTAGGTATTTTTGTCATTTTTGACAAGTTTATTACATGTTTTGGATACAAATATTCTATTCAGTCATGGGTCGCGAGTACACGTCTCCTTTTAAAGGAAATTTCTCGCCGATTGGTCGACACTTCACGTGACCAGAGGGCTGGCTCGTTCTTTGGCCAAAGAATTAGCATTGTCATTCAACGTGGCAATACTGCCAGTCTCCTGGGCAGGTTTCCGGATGACAGCGATGCCAACGAGTAGTATATTTTTTTTTGTATATTTAGTTTGTTAGTCTCTGAATTTATATAATATATTCTTTAATTATAATAAATTTTCGTTTTACCCTTCACTAGGTAAATAGATTTGTGTTTCGTTTAGTGATGAAATAAAACTATTCTATATAACTTGCTTTAGATCTAAACGATAAACGAAACCAGTAAACACAACATGTGGCCTGGCCGGTTTTTTCTCCGTTTCTTTGCTATTTTTAGGACGAAATCTTTCGCAAAAAACCTATATTTTCCCTCCAGCGTTATCACACACACACATCAGCATACATCTCCAAAAAGACTGCTTATATTATGAATAATATCCCCCACTATAATCTTATCCATATTTTATTGTTAGAATCTTCCCGGCTCCGTTGCTATGGTTACGGCAGCCATGATGCTGTACTAGAATAAAGCCATTCATGGTGTATTGATGGAATTTTTTGTGGTATATAGGAGTGGGATGGTGTTTTGTTTTTCGTGGTCTGTTTTACCCATACTCGACCGATCAGAGATAGTTTGATATGAGTTTTCTTTTGATGTTTGTATTTCGTTTTTTAACCGTTTAAAACACTCGTATGCACTAGTGTTGCCAGTGTTTTCATTTATTGTCGTATTGCCAGACGACAATAACTAGGATTGTCGATGACAATCCTGCTGAATATTAGTTTAGCTACCATGTAAACCGTTTTCGGGGGCCCATTATTGAGTGTGCAAGTCACCCCCTGCCATTTTATCCGTGTATAATAAAACATTGATCAGGCAGGGGCCATAGTCCTACCATAGTTTTAGGTAACCAGTCCATTTTAACCACCCAAACCCATAGCCCAATATCTTTGTTTCCATATCCTGCAATAGTACTACAACTAACCGGGGGTTGTCCTTGGGTGCACTTGCATAGTGCGTACAGGGATAATCGTCGGTTGGTGCCTCATTTAATTAAAAAGCGTCTAACGGGCCTCTGTGAGTTGGCTTCGGCCCCTCGTACGCCTTCCAAAGGTCCGGGACCCCAGGGTCCCGAGATATGTAGACATAAATAAAATAATAATAATAATAATCTTTATTGACATAATTATGCAAACATTTTTATGAATTCCCTAGCTCCTGCGCTAGTGTACACTGTATTACAGGAGCTAGTGTCAACCCCCAGTTAATATGTTACATATTACTAATGGCATCCAAAGATTATAAAACAAAAGTATTAAAAAGAATAATATTAAAAGTAAATGGAGTATAGTCAAGTATAAGTTTTTAGCTTGTTAAAAAGTAGACAATACTAGATGGCATAATATACAGTCTGTGAAAGGAACTTCGTTCCAACCGGGTTCCACGACACCTCCGGATTCCGACTCCTATACTGTTGAAAAGAAAAAAAAAGAAAAAAAAGCTAGCTTGAAAGCTATAGCTATGATGATACTGAAAACATTATCAGTAATCTAACCTATTGGACACTGACACACACAGTCACACACCTAACATCACACATCTCACCACACATATTATGGCACCCCTATTCTAATCTAAACCCGATTATGTTTTAGATAGTTTTTTTTTTTTATCTTAAATGTCTTTTTTTTTTTCAGTTTTTGTTAATTATTGTAAAAAATCTGTGGTATTTAGTCTATGCTGATCGATGAAACTGGAGAAACCTCAAACCCTGTCATACAGGATGTCCTACTTCAGGGGTCATATGTAATTTATTTCATAACAATATAGGTACATTGTGTTGAAAATTTAAAAAGTCACATTATACAATTGCAATTAAAATAAAATTCATTAATTACATTTATAAAAGTCAATAAAAACAATAACGGTCAATTAAAAATTCAAGTACAATAATAATAAGAAAATCAACAATACAATAATAATAATAAGAGATCATAAATAATAAATGTCAAATTAGTACGATCAGTCATATGTTACAATGTCATATGTCATCTAGGAATTCATTGATACTGTAATAGCCTTTCCCCAATAAAATAGGTCCTCAATTTGCTTTTAAATAAGTTAACACTGTATATGGTTTTGAAATCTATAGGCAACTTGTTGTATAAAAATACAGACTGATACCTCGGGCTATGTTTGACAACTTTTAATTTCGGTTGAATAGCGTTGGGCAAATCTTTCCTACGTGTGCTAGCTCTAGCTTGTCTTTGCTCATTAGTCTCAATTTTGTGCAAATTTTTAACTAAGCTGGTTAGCAACACTAAAATGTAAAGGCATGGCACTCTCAAGATTTTTAATCTAATAAAATGGTCTTTACATGATTTCGTCTGTTTCATGCGGTCGAGACCTCATTGATGTAAACGTGTACTAAAAGAATGAAAAGAAAGGAAAAAAGTATTTATTGGGACTCATACAGGAAGATCACATTTTAAACTAAACACACTCATAGCAACATTAATAAAAATAAAAAAAGTTAAATAAAAACAGAAAATCCTGTACGGGGCCAAAAAACTCCTATCTCAGCAAGATGCTGCGACATTTAAAAATAAATGTCGCAGCGCTGGTATTCTGCTTTCGTCTTTCCGCTGTAATTTCATGGACAGTACAGAAATAAAATAAAATAAAATATAAATAAAAATATTCATTTTTTTTTAAAACCATTGCACTGAAGTTTGGGAATAAAATTACTATTATTATTACAACAAATTCCAATTTCGATGTGTACCTAAACGACTGAGCCGTATCTCAGACTCAATTTTCTAAATATAAATTACGTACCTAAATTGCTATACATATATAGTACTAGATAGGTATATAAAGCAATATTGTTTGTCTAAGTCTTGTCTACCTATCTTCTCAAAGAATCTGCAAGTTATATGTTCAGTCTTAATTTTTCTTGATAGTTTTAACCTGTGACTGACATGTCATTAAAAATATTGTTTTAGAGAAAAACATATTACAAAGTATGATTTTGTTTTAGAAAAGAGAAACGAATATAATTACTTATCGAACGATGTTTAAAAGATTTACTATTTATACAAAGTGGCGATTTGGTTATCACATTAAATAGTACAACGGTTAACACAAGTTCATATTATGCTTGTTCAAATAATAAAATATACGTTAAAATAATGCTTCACACAATATTATTTGAAACTAGCTTCTGCTTTCTTCTGAAATTTCTTGTTTTTCCGACCTATAGCCCACCCGCGATTGTATTTTATTTTCACTTAGCGTTTTTTTTCTGACTTTTTCCCTTTTACTCGGCTCCCAATGGTCACAGCGTGATGTTAAATAGCCTATAACCTTCCTCAAGAATTGCGCTGTCAAATGCAATTTTTTTTTCAAATCCGACTGGATGTAATCTATCACGTAAAATAATAAGTTAGAGTTAAATTGCTTATTAGTCTATTAGGCTAAATAGAAAAATACCTCTTTAACATTAGTATAGTAGTATAGAAGACATTATGAACTTGTGTTAACCGCTGTACTATTTAACGTGGTAACCAAATCACCACTCTTTTACAAATGTGTCTCAATGATTGAGATTGAGAACCGGTTACTGGATCATACAATTTGGGAGAGGCCGATATTCAGATGTTGACTGCAATATTCTGCGCTGATTGATTGTGGTACCTATTGGGTACATAATATGTTTCCAACCGTATTAAATACTTTTTCTTGATATAAGAAATTATACAGGCCATGGAAGTCACCACAGCTGTTTTATTGTTGACTTGTCAAAGAGAAAAAGCAGGTAATGGCGCGTGTACATTAAGTTGGCCACCGTATACGGCGACCGCATGCGGTTGAACCGGATCGGTTAACCGAATTGGGTTGTTTACATTAGGTTGGTTAATCTAAGACGCTCATTGACACCAGTCTCCCCGACCCCAATTCTATTTCCAAAAAATCAAAATATTCATCTATTTATGTACTTATTTTTTCTGGCAACACAAAACCAATACAAAGTGCCACGTAGACCGCAACAAAGCCAGGTTCCCACCTTTGTGTTCAGCGTCGCTTGTCAGACAACAATATCCGGTTACTGACCACAAGCGATAAGTGAGGAGCGGGCATTATGTGTCGAGTGTTTCGGCGGGCTGTGGCCTATTCCTACTCAGGTTTGAGAGTCTTGGATTGTTTAAGCCTTGTGGTCTTTCGGTACAGAAGGAACAAAGCATTTGGAACAAGTGAAGCCTGGATTGTCTATCAACTTTTGAATCTTGTTACAATGAAAAGTGCTAATTTTTAGCCCATTTTGTATGTAAGTTTTGATTTTGAATATAAAGTTTATTTTATTTTTTTATTTAAGTACAGTGGCCAGCACATCAAGCTACACGAAGCTGTTAAAGGACATTGACCAAATGACTAAGGAACCTAGTATCGGTATGAAACATGCGGTGACTCAAAGATTTATGGTTTAATTTAAAGAATGATTTTAGGGCTCTCAAATGTTATTTACTATTTTATCATAATTCTCAGCATTACACAGTAATTAGCTGTATAAAATCTAAGTTTCGAATCGAATCTCTTTATAGTGACTTGTCACAATGTATGCTGGTAAATTCAAAATAAGAATTATTCAAAATGACGATTGAGCATTTTCAATACTCGTTAATTAATCTAGTCTTGTTAAATGAAATAAGATGCATACCAAAGTGAGGAGATATCCAATTAAGAATCGTGTTCCTTTCTTCACCATTTGGAGGCACTCTTATTACACGTACGCGTAACTACCTAATATAGATTTGCCACACGCAAAGCATACACTTCGATGGCTAAATGTAGGAGCTGATGCTGACCCAGCTTGGAGAGCATCATTTAGACAAACAAAGCAGTCAATGCGGACTATGTCATCACGTAAAATCTATTAAACCAAATAATTAAATTAGATGAATCAAATTGTGTCCTGGTAGATACCTTAACGTTAACCCAACTTCTCCAACTAAATAACAGTAATTACGCTCAACGCTATTGTTTTGTTGATCTCGTGGGTATACTCGTAGTGGTCGCAAGCGCGACTGCTGAGCGTGGGGCCTTAGGTTCAAATCCCAGGTCAGACAGTGCTATTAGGCTATTCCAATAGGATTTTATTCAGTAGCAACCCGGAGTCCTGGATTCGTGTCCGCTTGATGGCAATAGGCTCACCCCCTATTACATGAGACTAAAAGTAACTGCCGAAATGTGGGAGTAGGTGTATCTAACACACCTCTGACTAACCCTTTGGAGAATAATACAGACGTGATTATGTTATTTCCCAATCATATTCCAATCGACTTTATAGTAATATTGCGATGAGAAAATACGGCGTCCGTACCTACGCAGTGGCAATATCAACGTTAATAAACATACATGTAGAAAGAATAGATAAGAAGTTATTAAACATAATTATGATCATAATAATAATTACCAATGTAGCTGCCGCCCGCTTTATTGCTGTTCAACCTAGAGCGGTGGCCCGCTACTTTTAATTATTTGACTTACCGGTGTTGGAAAAATTCAAGAAGCCAGAGTATCATACACATTTTCACTAACTTCTCAACGACTGCCACCGTAAATACCGCAGTAGAATCGAAAAGTTAATACACCGACGAATTGAGTCCTCCATATTAAACAACTTACTAATGTAACGCAAATAAAATGTTATTATTACATAAATCAAAACGAATAATATTCAAAAAATTAAAATATTCTCAAAAAAACAAGCGGAAGAAAGAATACAAGAAATCACAGTAGCAACCCGTGCATTAAAAATTGGCGCCGAAAATGGGCGCATGTACAGTCGCTTAAAAAACGCAATCTATGTTTTTTCTACCACATATTCGTTTCTGCCCGCGGAATCACCCGCACCCAATTTATTTTAATTGGTATATGTACTTGCTTGCGGTTATGTACCTACATATACAGGTACTAATCCAGACCAGACCTTATCTTTATGCAAAATGTCATCACGTCAGTTATATCTTTATGTGGTTATTTAAACCCAAATGGTTTTACAACATTTAATTATTTGTTTTTATAAGCACAAAGTTAAAGCGAATCAGAATATAGGTACTTTTTTTTTTTGCCGTAAATGTTGTCATAATTTCAGTCTTCACTTAAATTAATTTATGTGACTTAAGACAGATATAGTTAATCAAACTAACTCCAAATTGCAAAATAATAACGGCCTAGTAAGATTTATTTATATTAAAACAAAAAATATGAATGAAATCATTCAATTAATTGCACAATAATAATAAACTTATAATAAAAGTAAATACCTACCGTTCGAGACTGTACTTAAAACAAAACGAATGGGACGTGCTTATAAGCTAGAAAGAGAACGCCCGCTGTTCGGTCGCCAGCATATTCTGCTCGGGATGCGCGCGCATTGAATGTTTTCAAAGAGTTTTTAATGATGAATGAAACAGGCAAAGGTCTCGAAAACATTATGCCTTTCGATTAACCAAAAGTTTTGCTTATCTACTTTTAACACCTTATCAGATTGTTATTACAATGTAATTAATAAATAATTTGTTAGTTGTTATTAATATCTGTTGTTACTAATTATTCAACTAGGTATAAGTTCAATAATCGGATGCGTAATTTAATTATTTTGCGTAAGGTTTTATGGTTTACATACTCTTTGAATGCCATGCCAATGACAGGTAAAAATAATTGCGTGAAAAAAAAAAAAAATTATGTAGGTATGGGTAAAATAGGAAATCGACATAAGAACTAATACGTTTATGAAGTTTTTTATGCGGAGAATTTAAGGATTCGCGTTACTAGATAAAATCATTATATTTAAAAACAAGAATTATCAACATTATAAACTTAAGTCACCGCAGAACAAATAACGATACTACATACGGTCAATCTCCTTTCTTCAAACGATTTTAAACTTTAAGACGTTGATGATTAAGTTCAAAATCGAACGAAAAAATTTGGGACAGTTTGTGGTAGCTTGATGTGCTGGCCACCGTACACACAGTAAAATACATAGATATACGATATAATAATAATTTGAGTACATTGGTACTGCTTATTTCTAAAGTTCTGTCTGATCTCCCGATGGTTTTCTTAGGGTCCTTGGCTGAATATTATACTTATAAATAATAAAATAAAATATATTTCTAAAGATGCTATTCAAATCTACTGATAAAAAACCGGCCAAGTGCGGGTCGGACCACGCACAATGAAGGGTTCCGTAGTTGGGATGAATTTATCCCAAGAACAAACTTAACATTGTAGTTGAGAAACATGCTTTCCTATACAGATTGTACGGGGGAACATGTTTTTCAACTGCAAATTTAAGTTGGTCGACTATTACTCGTAAATTTGAAAAGCCTACTTAGCTGTGATAGTTTTCCTTTTAACCTCGTTATATATTATATACTATCGTGAATTTTTTCACCTATGCAAAACTAACCGTTTAGATGGCAGAGGGGGGACACACTTGACTCTAACAAAAATTAGCATTTTAAAGCCTAATATTTCAGAAACGGATCCCTTAATCGAAAAATGGTTTTCTCAAACCCGCAATATTTTTAAAAGACCCATCCAACAATACCCCACATCACAAGTTAGGCGAAAAAAAAAAAAAACATCCCCACTTTATACATATGTAAAGGAGGTACCCTAAATAACTATTATTTTTCATGATTTTATTTTACCAATTTGTCGGCGTGATTAATATGTATATCCATGCCAAATTATAGCTTTCTAGTACTAAGAGTCTCTGAGCTAAGCTGGGGACAGACGGACAAATGGACGGACGAACGGACAAGGCGAAACTATAAGGGTTCCTTGTTGACTACGGGACTCTTAAAACGATAAAGCATAGCATGTAAACATGCTAACAACCGGGCAGAAATCCAGACTCCGAGCAGCTAGCTATTTTATTCATGCGCACGATTTCACCGAATTTCAGGAAACTGTAGATAAAACAACATTTGCAGCTGGTAATAAACCATTTTTGCCTGAGAGCTAAATCTCCTAATAGAAAATCCCAATAACATTTGCCCGACCTGGGAATTGAACCCAGAATCTCATGCTAAGCAGCATCGTTTGCGACCACTAGACAGCGAGGATTTTTTTTTTCTCTGTAAATGACATTCAAAAGTGCTTTTAATGGTGTAATTGTAACAAAAGATTTTTTTTTTAATGTTGCCCCACACTAGGAATTTCTCCTGTATTGTGAGTGCGTTTTACAAACATTTAAACTCAAATACACAAACAGCCAGACCCGGAAAAACTACTTGTAGGTCATACAAATATTTGTTCCGTGCGGGAATCGAACCCGCGACACGCAGCGCAGCAGTCAATCGCTTAACCACTGCGCCTTTGTCTTTGAATGTCTACTTAATTTTAACACTACATAAAAACCGCTTCAGCTTATAAATTAAGTCGGAAACCATCTCTCTGTGTTTATAAATGTTTGTGGCAGGTTCCACTGCGAGTTCTGTTACAATTACATTATAATATTCAACTTCACACAGAACTTGGTAGCGTGAAAAATAGTCCGTGAAAGTCAAGAAGATAACATTTTGACTTTGAAGTCTTTCGAGATAATTAAAGATGGTCGTAAGGTGGAAACTGCTGTTGATAGACCATGAGCTGGTTTTTTGCAGCTGCAGAATGTTGTTCCGTGCCTTAGTTTTTATGATCACTTCTGGATGTGCTGAAAACTTACATGATCTACATTTTTATAAGGGTTTGGGTATTTTATTAACGTATCAATCAATCAAAAGAATCACCGACTTCCAAAAATAAAACTTTAATTTCGAAAGTCGAAAATACAAAACCATAAACACCGACTGCCGAAATTAAAACAATATTTCACTTTGTAGTGTTTTTTATTTTGGAAGGCAAAGATTTTTTTTTTTTTTATATAAACTTTGTTCCACACTAAGAATTTCTCCTGTATTGTGGGTGCGTTTACAAACATTTAATCTCACATACACAAACAGCCAGACCCGGAACAACTAATTGTAGGTCATACAAATAATTGTTCCGTGCGGGAATTGAACCCGCGACACGCAGCGCAGCAACCGTGCCGTGCTTTAGTTATGGCACCCACCTATCCCATACAAATTCGAATACCACTACCTGCTATGCCAATAACAGTGACAGGAATTTATTAAAACATCATTTCATATAGACTAAGTGGGAAAAATACGTATTATTGAAGCTAACTCAAAAACCACCCAATAAAAGTTAATTAAATTTGTATGGGACTGCTTCGCAAGTTTCCTCCATCAAATAAAAAAAGAATTTTCAAAATCGGTCCACAATTGATGACAATATCAATGAACATATGTACCTAAAAAATAAAGACGAACATAGAACCTCCTGCTTTTTTGAATTCGATAATTTTTTTAACCAAGCTTATTTATTTCAGTTCAGTATACAAGGTGTGTTTTTTTTTTTTGATATCCCATTACTCTAGGGTAGGAATGAGACCATATCAAAGAATCAACTGGCATATGAACTATTTTTTATTTTATTTTTTCAAATTAAATAATTCGACAAAGTCGCGATTATTAATGTAAAACACCCTTACGTGAAATATGACAACGTCGCAGTTTCTTAGCTTTAAACATTAAAGATTGGTTTGAATGAAATTGAATTACTCGTATTTATCAATGAAACTTAGGTACCTACATACATCGAGGGTCACAGTTTCATCAGTTTGGCAACGTCGCAAAAGTAACAATCCGTCATATGGGTGACAATTTTTGATCTAAATTAATATGATTGATGAACTATGCATTTTTGGATCACATAACTTTTTGTTTTATTTTTACTCATAGAATATAAACCCTGGAGTTATGGGATATGAAAAAAAAAAAACACGTTGTATAGTTCAGTTTAGTGCTGAATAATATGCCACTTCGATATTTAGGTCTTTCGATGTTACTTTTGTAGATAATTAAAAAGCTTTAAGATAAATAGCGGTGCGCTACGAATATATCGACAGCTCCTAAGTATACTGAGTCAACTGTACTTCTAATAATATGCACGTTTTTAACACAGGTGGATAGTCAATGATTTAATTGTTTGTAATATCCTAAAAAGTACAATTGCCGAAATTTTTTAGTTGACTCAGTATACTTAGGAGCCGTCGATATTATTGCTTATTTAGTTATTTTGAGTTGAGTATTTAGCTGTGCAATCAGTAATTTTGATTGGAATTCGGATTATTTTTGTATACAAAAAAGTTTTTTATTTTTTTTATTTGCTTTTACCTAACTTTCTACTTAGCTACCCTTTTTATTTTAATAATCTGTTAGTAGTAATTATTTATATTAAATTAACTTTCATAGATATTTTGGTGATTGGTTTGTGAAACCCAGAGCTAACTCATAATCATCTTACTCCAGATATATTGGGTTTGGTTTCCAGTCAACCCAAATGCGTTTAATACGAACTTTATTATAAACCTTACTTAATATTTTGGCGTTTGAAATTTTTATGCTTAAATCGGAGGCCATTTTTTTGCCGAAAATGAATGACTTCCTTGACATCCCTAAGGATTATATTTTAATTTACGATGTTCGGTTTTTAATACCTACCCACAAAATGGTGCTGATGATTAATAATAATTTATGCTTTTTGAATTAATTAAATAATTTAGGGGCTGATAGAGTCAGGTAGAATGAAATATTTATTGGTATTATTAGCTTACTGTGGTATGAAGTAAAAAAATCTCGGTCGTTTTGGTCAAAAACAATTTAAATTGAAGAAATTGTATTTTGACACGCTTTTCTCATTTGTAAGCACTTTCATTTTTATTTTATTTTGGAACTTGTAACCAGTTCAAATAACGGTATCTTATACCTCTTATACCTTCAAGTCCTATGCTAGTGCTGTGCACTTCTGTAAGTGACATATTCACAATACCTAAAACTTTATGTATCTTTGTTTGTGTATGTTTTAGTGAGTCGTTGAAGTGCCATATCAATAAATAAATAATAATAACTGGCTGCTATTTGCCCAATGTAGGGCAAAAGCTTCGTCTCATACAGAGAAGGCATCAGCATTGATAACCACGCTTGCGTGTTTGCTATTCAGCGCTAACTACATTAAACAAATTACAGCCCTCATGTGGTACGCTTTTGGCATGTCTTGGGGGGAAAAGTCACGTAAAACGGTCGCAGTGCACGGAAGCACGTGGCCACTACGTGATACCATTCTCCCCAGATAAACGAATCCTTATTTAACAATATTAACCCACTGTTCTTTTTGTTCACAGCACCCCCAACCGCAGTGGAGATCACGAACCATCCTCCCAACTCGAAGTTGGAGGTCAAAGAGGGGGAGGATGTATCCCTGGAGTGTTTGGTCAAGAACGCCAAGCCTGCTGCCAGGATCGTGTGGTTTAGGGGGAATGTGGAGCTCAAGGGGGAGAAAGGTAAGAAACGATTGGTTTGCTTTTTGCTATTTGATAGTCATTTAAACTGTCAATTCCACTATTGTTGGAAGTTCAGGGGCAAGTTAATGTGTCAGTAATATACAGGTTGAAATTGAAAACATGCGACAAACCGAAAAGGGAGATTGTATTCATCATTATGAACAACTTTTACTAAGCGGCCAAAGGTGCAATCGCGAAAAAAATATCAGCTTTACCCTACATTTTGACGAGTTATGCGAACATAAATATAGGGAAAAGCTGATTATTTTTTTTGCGATTTCAACTTTGGCCGCTTAGTAAAAGTTGTTCATAATGATGAGTACAATCTCCCATTTCGGTTTGTCGTATGTTTTAAATTTCAACCTGTATATGCACCGCAAGAATCGCTTGACATGAAATCTCATGTGAATTGTGATATATGTCACTTCTGACACTTATCAAATCGCACATCGGCAACAAGAAGGTCACAACACATAAAAATACGAAGTTTAAGGTTCAAAAATATTGTGGCGTTCCGTCAGTTTGATGTTGAAGAGTTTTTATAGGTATGAATATATTTTAGGTAATGATTATAAATAAACATTTAGTTTTTTAATGTTTTTATGTATATGTTTTGTTTTGACATCTATTGTTAAAAATAAATTATTAACATTTTTCTTCATTATTTTTGATTCCGATATAAATGGAAGATATACAGTTAAATATTACTGCCACACTTAACAACTAGCAAAATATCCTGAGATTTCAATTTCCATAAAAATATAATAGAGCATTAAATGGTCTTCTGAAATAATATCTTAAGTTCTCCGATACGTTCTCTCAGAAAATATTGAATAAGAATTTAAAGTAATAAAAGAAGAAAAAAAAAATGATTTTCCTAAAACTAAATTTTTTGTGTTGTGACACTTTCGTTGCCGATGTGCTAAATATTTTCCTGTTACAAGGTTGCATGGTAGCCCCTCAGATTTCCGTGAGGAACAAAAAATATGTATAGCCAGAAGATAGTTGTTCCAGATCTGGGTATTACGAGTATATTTGTAGTATACCTAATATTGTAGGTAAAACTGGAAAAATTCCTGGGGTAGAGTTTTATAATCGTACAGTCCACGAAGTCTTTGAGGATAAAGATTTAAGACAATCAACTAAATGGTCTAGTTTATTTTTTACTAGCTTTTACACGTGGCTCCGCCCGCGTGAATGTCGGTTATCGCGTAAAAAAGTAACCAATGTCCTTTTCTATGTCCCAGGCTATTTCTTTGCCAAATTTCGTGATGATCGGTTCAGCGGTTTAGGTGTGAAAATGAAACTGATAGACAAACAGTGTCAGTGCCAAATTTCATCCAAATCCGGTGAACCGTATTTGCGCCAATCCGGAACATATGTACATCCAGACAAACAGACAGACGGACATTTTTTTTTTAAATAAAACTATATTTTCGGCATAAGATTCATTCAACAAATTATTCAATGTACAATTTTGACTTTGTTACTATTTTACTATGACAGATTTCATAAATCTTCAGGTATAATTTTTAGTTCGATAAAACATCTACAGACCTGCATAGAATCGCAAAACTACCACTAGGGACTGACCGCTCTCCAAGAAAGGTGTCGATGTGTCGACAGCATACCTCTTGCGAATCCTTTGGGAATACCCTACCTTCCAATACGCAGCTCGTATACAAGATAAGTCTTGCCACGCTTAGGTAGCATCTAGCTTTGAAAATGTCAGATATTATTTTTATAGCTTTAAGACTGGTAAAGTTTTAGTCTAATTAGCTGTCAAATTTGATGCTTCTAAGTCATCATTCATTTCAATTAGACCTTTATGAAGCGTATGTATGTAATATGAATGTACAAATGAGGTACGATCAAAGAAAAGATGAATCGATTGTGTGAGATGTCGTACGAGTTCACTTCCATTGTCATGTATGGAATAAAAAGTCGTACCTTCTACACTCCAAATCAATTGAGATAAGGGCAAAATAAGCAAGCTGAAGTGGCAATGGGCCGGCCATATTAGCCGTAGAACCGATGGCCGTTGGGGTAGACGTGTTCTTGAGTGGAGACCGCGAATCGGCAAACGTAAGGTAGGACGTCCTCAGGCTAGGTGGAGCGACGATCTTCGCAGGGTGGCTGGTAGCAGCTGAATGAGAGTTGCCGAGAATCGAGCTGAATGGCTTGCAATTGGAGAGGCCTATGTCCAGCAGTGGACTATAGGCTGATGATGATGATGATGAAGGGCAGGAGCGGTCAGCACTGCTAAATAGCAGTGCGACTATATCGATAATAATTTCATCCCCACTGCTCTCAAAACTTTGAAGGAAAACATCGTGAGGAAACCGGCATGTCCTAGAACCACAAAATTCGAAGACATGTGACATCACTGGACCCGCGTGGTGGATTATGGCCCTCTCCCTGTCATAGAGAGCCTCCTCTCTATGACAGTCCCAGAACACTATAGGTTGATGATGCAAGGTCAGGAGTATGATAAAATCATTAGCTGGTACTTTTGAATAGTCAAGGACTTAGACAGGAAGTTAATATCCCTGTTCCTATGGAAACTCTAGAGGTATGAGGAACAGTGTAAAGTTCACTCATACTCGTAGTCTATAGAAAAGGGAGGATCCTCCGACCAGACGGGTGTTGTGTCTGTTGGGCTTCTGCCCGACGGTTGATGTCGGGATGTTGTATATATAGCCTCATGTTGGAAAAAATTCAAAACAAGTTTGCTAGATTTCTTTACTGTAAACAGTACGGGGTTTATCCCTTTTATCCCCTGATGTAACCGAGTCTGTTCGTCCTGGGCATGGTCGGGTATACCAGGCTGGCAGTAAGAAGGGACGTCGCGCTGGTCAAGTACGTGGCTCGCGTACTGCTAGGGTTGCTCCACAACCCGGAAATGTTAGCAGCGCTGCGGCTGTGCGCGCCGGATGGCTGCGTAGGTGCGCGCCGCCGGCCCGCTCTGTTAGACGTGCCAGCGGCTAGGACTAATCTACTCAAGTACACTCCTTTGTCACGAGCCGCACGTATTGTTAACATTACTACAGTATCGGAGGATATATTTGGGCAAAACCTGCCGAGATTCATTCCAATGGCACAAAGTATTCTTGAAAGAGGTCTGTTATTATAAACGTTGTCATGTTTATAATAAAATTGCTATAATTGTTAACATTTTTAGTATCTATTTAATTATTTGTGATTCTGCTTACAGGTCATTTTATTTTTTATGTTTCTGTGTAGACATTCTTACTTATAACATCGCATTGGATTATTCTGTAAAGGCTTTATAATTGTGATTAAAATAAATAAATAAATAAATAAATTTATATACTACGAGTAGTCGCGCGGTAAACTCTGATTGCGCGATGCAGGATTTGTGTGACGTCAGGCCTTTGATAGGTAGTTCGCATGTGGCGTTGAAGATGCCGCCACAACTCTAAGGTTACCTTTTTATCAACTTATTAGTATTCTGACCCTATTGGAGGGCACTACAAAACTACTAAAAGTTTTGTAGTGGGTGCCCTTCAAAAAGGTCAAGTACGGTAATTGTTACGGTGGCGTGTGTACAGTTATGACTAGGTTTATGAACGTGGACGAAGTATAAAGAGTATGTAATGATCCTAGCCATATGACGGACTATAGTTTCTGACTACCTTCAAGGGGAAAAGGCGTGATATTTTGTTAGTATGTGGCGATGCTTATCTGCACAAATAAATACAATTTAAATGTCTGTTCGTAATGTCAAAATAACAGCTTTTTACTTAAATGCATATACGGTACTTGTAATAAAAAATAAAATAAAAATTTACTGTCTTTCTGTTCCGGCTAATCTCAGAAACGGCAGAACCGATTTTGACGAAACTTTCACTGGCAGTTAGCTGATGTTCTAAGGAGCAACTTAGGCTACCTTTATTTTAGCAAAAACCACGCAATCGAAGCCACAGGCAGCAGCTATTACGATAACATGGAGACAACACAGGTTCTGAAATTCAGCTGACTGTATCTCCCGTTAGGCTTAAAGATCCTCTCCTGTCAAAGGGGGAACATCATTCCTTGTTCCTCCACCTACAATTTGAATGTGTAATTACAGCATCTCTGGTATTTGCGTATATAGAACAGCTTTTCGTTTCCAATATTTGTCCTAAAACTCTTTGATGTAAACGAGAAAAGTAAACAGACAAAATAAATATGGGAGAATGTATCACAGCCACTTTGAAACGTCTCGAAAACAGCAAAATAAATATCGAAACTTTTAATCCAATTCGTCAGTACACGGATTAAAAAAATCCAATATCGCTGTACCAGTCATCCAGGTTTTCCAATTAATATCAGATCATGTATACATAGGTCCGGAGTTATATGCGATTGCCCCAAGATATATTTTCCGTGCCCTCGAAGTTACTGACCCGGAAAATCGTATCCGATTTTTGATTTCGTGATGTTATTGTTTTTGTTTTGATGTTCGGGAAAAGGAATAATGGTTTACAAGGATTTGCAATCTGTGTTACTTGTGTAGGTTGAAGATTTAGGGAAGATGGCTCGTTTGATTAAAATTTTATCGAGTGGGTATTATGGAGTGGTGGTGGTGGTTGAGTTCAAGGACGGGGTATCTATACAGGATGTATCAGAAAGGTGTGGTCATATTTCAGGGTGTGGTTCAGACTATCAAACTGAACAACTTTCTCCATGGGACCAACACCGTAATCGCGAAAAAAAAAAAAAAACCACTGAGCCTTATAAAACTTCATTCGAACTTAAAAATGACCACACATTTCTGATACACGCTGTATAAATGGCCTAGATGTTTGTGGAGAGGGATTTGTATCTACTTTCTATGAATCAGAATAAAACTGTATACCTATATAGGGTGAATCTATTCAAACACGAAATATTGTAAGAGATACCAAATGGTGATAAAGAAACCATGGCAACGATTTTTTTTTTTTTTTAATCCGAGGATATTATTTAAAAAAAAAAAAAATTTAAAATTACTTGCTATGATAATTAATTATCAAAAGGAACCGCGCTCGTGTCGCCAACGTTGCCGCGTCCGGACGGGTCGTTCAAAGAATAAAAAAAAAAAATAAGCAAGTAAAGGTGTTATTGCAAAATGTCTCAAGAAATTTTAAAATTATAATAATTATGAAAAAATATAAAACACTTAGATTTTTTTTTTCTCTTAAAATATTTCGTGTATGAATAGATACACCTTATATTTTGGCGCGAGGGTGACCAGAATGAAGTTTTGTTGAAAATTATTTTAATGTAACAACTAAATTATTAAAAGTAAGAATTAACAACAAAACGTTTTGATAATGATTCAGGCGTGATCCGTCTCACAATTGAAGTTGTGGACGGAGCGCTCACTAGACTTGAACTGGCCTCCATTATTTAAAAAAAAAAACATTATTAACTATGGCATCTCGGAGTTGACCTTGAGAGTTCGTGACTCCTTAACCGGGCTTTTCTGTGGCTGCCTTTAGTAAACTTAAAGCCTCCAGCCAGGGCATAGAACTTATAAACTAAACGACTGCACGCTAAGAGCAGCCCCTGTGGGGTACGAACCTTGGCTTAGGGTAGCGTCAGGAGGAGGACAGCAAGGGACAGGCTGGATAAAAACTGGGTATTAAACGGGGAATTTAAAGCTACAGGCACAGCTGCGGTGCGGGGTGGCGCTTCGTCGAGCAAGGGTCGGGGGGACTGTTAAGTCGGGGGAGGCACGGGGGACCTCGGCGGCGAGGTCGGAATGACGGTCGCGTTTTGTGTTTCACTGTACTGGTGGCCCACTGCTCTCCTGGAGGAGGGTTATGGGATCATCTGAGTCGGTGAGACGCCCTCCATTACTCGGTGCGCCGTCTTATAAAGAAACAACTCACCTTATTTACTGAGTGGGGCGATGATGTCACTAAACGTTGCGTTTCCTTTTACGTTATAATTTGCTCACGCCGAAATATACTTTAAAAAAAAACCCACCACCCCTTCCCTACCTATACCCGAACCTAGTCCATATTCGTTGGGTATTTTTAAGGCCTGCAAGACATTCAAAGGTTACGGTAGCTAAGTTCAAAACCATTTACGAATAAAGCTACGGTTTACTAGAAAAGCCGTTTCGTCATATTATAGCGGCCGTCATGAAAATATGAAATTTTCACCAGTATTTGACATTAAAGTGACAAAAACGCTTTGTATTTGGAAAACCGTTAATAAGTGACCGTTTACTGCTTTCTCAGGAAATCAAAACTAGAGATTCGGTATTAAATTTATTGTGACTACCATTCACAACAAATTCCATATGAAAGCTTAACAATTTTTGCACTAACCGCGATATTGATATCATTGACTAGTTTCATTTCCCACTCACAACTTCAAAACTACCCTCAAATAACACCAATTTAATATTAGTTTATTTTATTAAGCAGTCCACTCGATAATTGGTCGGCCCAACACTAATTGGCTCATCGCTACGTCTGTACGGTCATTAATTAAACAAGTTTTCGATTTCAATTAGTAAACAATTGTGCTGTGCTATTAACGAGGTTCGATGAGTAGTGATGGGGTAATGTCGACAGAATATGTGCGTATTACCATGGTAATATCGACTGTTAAGAGTTAATGACTTTGAGTATTTTGTTGAGTTTATTCGAAAATACACAGTGAAACCATGTTTTTTTTTTGGTGTTATTTTTTGCTTGTTTAAAAAATAATAATAAAAATAAAATACAATATTTAAAACATTAATCATCATCATATTTTTCTTTCTCATATGTAACATAACACCTAAAGTAACAGTTTATTTATGGGTATGCCAGAGAATTTTAAAAACGAAAACGAATTTTGTTTTTCTCACGGAACAGGAAAACATGCTTTAATTCCTGTCCATGAAAAAATAATAATCCAACAGCTTACTGAAAAGCGAAAAAGTGATCTTGAGGAAGATTGACACCAACTTTTCTCCATTACTTATAAAAACACTTAAAAAAATATGAAACCATACCACCATAAAATAATCCATCTCAAATTTTTCGCATATTAAACAAAATAAAATGAACTGACGTGAAACCTAAGCTTACTGACAAATATTAATGAAAAAAAGTAGATATCGAAGCCCGTCACTGCACGCAACTGCGAGTTTCGTGGCATAAAATATTAGATGTCGATATTCGTTAGTTGCATCACTAGAGATTCGGTTTGATAGCGTCACTGGATGTGTCAAGGGATTAAACTTTCTGACTACTTACAAAAATATAAAATAATGTTCCAAATTAAAACTTAACCGACTTACATATGGATATACAGAATTTGTCATTACTGCAGTTCCTTTTAAAAGATCAGGTCTCATTTCATTCGTCGTAGTTTTGTTAATTTATCTGACATAGTTCCCACTAAGCGAGCTTAAATTGGCAGGACAATGATGGTTACATTTAGTACCTACCTTTATTAATGAAAATGTCGAAATATGTGTGTGTTTGTGAAAACTTCGTTAGGCTGTTGGGCACTTTTGGGATTAGGAAAAAGCACTGAAATCAGGTAACCGTCACGCTCAGATACATATACTGTTTTTTTTTTTTTTTTTTTGTATTCCATGACTCTAGGGTATGAATGAGATCATATCAAAGAATCAACTGGCATACCTATGATTTTTTTTTGTTTTAATTTTTTATCCAAAATAATTCGACAAGTCACGATTATTAATGTAAAACACCCTTACGTGAAATGTGACAACGTCGCATTTTCTTAGCTTTAAATATAAACGATTGGTTTTAAGGAAAATGAATTACTCGTATTTATCAATGAAACTTAGATACCTACACACATCGAGGGTCCCAGTTTCGTCAGTTTGGCAACGTCGCAAAATTAACAATTCGTCATACGGGTGACAATTTGTGACCTAAATTAATATAATTGATGATAATTATTTTCGAAACTATGCATTTTTGGACCACATATTCTAGGACATTTTGTATTATTTTTGCTTATAGAATATAATCCTAGAGTTATGGGAAATTAAAAAAAAACACGTTGTGAAGCTAAGTTTTCACTTCTGACGTGTAGTCTTACGACTGATAGTTTTATTTTTGTGTTTACGCTGGGTTATCCATCAGGTTAAGCTACGTTTGCCGGGGTTTGGTTACCATCTTTTAATACCGAGACTCCTCCGTGCCTCGGAAAGCATGTCGTTGGTTCCGACTTTCATTCGTGGAACTTTGACAGTCGTTAAGGGTTGTCAAAAGCCCGAAAATCTGACAATCAGTCTTAGAATCAAGTTTTTCTATCTGAACAGACAGCTGTGCTGGTGGGGAGTTTGTTGCGCCACTTCTTCTTCCCAGCTAAAGCACTAGGAAGTGGTGAAGGGTGGGCGTTTTGGGGGACTGTCTTATGTAATTTTGCGTTCGAAAATTTCTGATTCTCAGCCTAATTTGAATAAATGACTTTTGACCAAGAGGTATCGTATTACCCAGTTACTGGGTTGTGAAGGTCAGGTAGGCAGCCGCTCTATGTAAAATACTGTTATTTAGCTGCATCAGGTTAGACTAGAAGCTGACCCCAACATAGTTAGGAAAAGGCAAAGCAGAATGACGCTGAATGAGAGTTTCCGAGAACCGATTTGAATGGCGTGCAATTGGAGAGGCCTATGCCCAGCTGTGGACTACTGATGATGATGATGATACTACTTTATCATCCTAGTCAACCAAAAACGCTAATAGTTACGAGTTGATCACGTGATCAGAATTAAATATTCTTACCGTAATGAGCATTCAAGACGGTATTTAAACATAAAAAATACATGCGGCGTAGTCTTTGGGGACTGCTGATAGAAGTGAAAACTAAGTAACTGAATCGTTCGGTTACGATGACGCAAGTTCCGAGATTTCTGTTCACCCAAAAAGTACACATAATATACACAGTATACATAAAGCTCATGGAAAGCATTCGGTGACGATGACGCGAGTTCCATGATTTTTGTTCACTCAAAAAGTGTTCAACGCGCCTAAAGAAATTTTCACTTCAATAATAGGATAAACAGAAAACTAATATATGTACTATGGGAGACATCCGAATCGGCACACATTCAAAACAAAATCCCGTGCTCACGGTTGTCCACATCAGTTTACCACCCCTTTTTTCGACGACCAATATAAAAAAAAAACTTTCGTTCAAATAAATTTCTCACGATCTGTCACAATTATCACAGATCACCACCTCGGCTGTTTTTTTACGGTCTTTTTGAAGTGAAAAATTCTTTAGGCGCGTTGAGCACTTTTTGGTAGGGGAAAAACTTATGGGTTCGCGGTCGTCACTGAACGCTTTCCATTAGCTATATACATGTATAAAAGGACAGTTATTCCAAAGTTTTGTGTTTTCACTTCTATCGGCAGTCCTTATGACTGCCATTTTTTTAAATTCCAAAAGTAAAAATCTGATGCTGCGATGCTATTAGTTGATGAGCGTAGGTAAGTGTTACTATAGCAGCCGAGCGCTGCTAGCAAGAATAGTCCTTATGATGGGCCGATTTGGATGTCCGTGATAGTACAATAATAATACAGGAAAAAATCTAAATCTTCAGAAAGAGTTCTTCAAAAACTATCCCGAATAATAAAGGAAAGAAAGGAAGAAGAAAGAAAATACGTTTATTTGCGGTAAAACATGACGAAAAGAAAAATATACAAGATGGACAAAAAATATGCGTCACAACCACGCAAAACGGCTATCGCTGAGCATAATGCTGTGACCCTATGCGAGACAGAGCCCTAGCGGTGGTTTTCAGCGACAGCCGGCTTTGACGTGATGACGTCAACCGGCCCGGCTTTAAATGCTGTACAAAAAGTAAAATAATATTAATACACAATACAAGTTCTAAATTTTGATACAAATATAATATATAAATGGCAACATTCTCAAGTTTTTCAACAAAGCAATTTCAAGTCACATCTAGTCATTCTATCTCCTATCCGCGCCTCCACGAGTAATAACCGCATGTGACATTGACATGACCTCACAGCGTTCCATATTCCGAGGTATTTTGGGGCGAAAAAAAAAAACTGAATTTTCCCGATTTCCTCCCCTGCCGCCAGTTTTATCTGACATCGGGAAATCATTGAAGTTTTTAATTTGATTTCTTATTCGCTTTATGAAGTTACGATTGGGATATTGGTGTGATCCGGGGGCTGAATTTTTGTTGGCGAAAGCAGGTTTTATGGATTTGTTTGTAAAGTTTTGGTCGCCCTATTTAAGTTGATGTGATTTATAAAGTAACGCGTCTATTCTTCGAAGTGGGACGCAGAGGTGTACTGGGTGTTATATATGAAGATTCGAATGACATTTTTGCAACGCACGCTCGCGCTTTTGCGAGAACCTTTGCGAGTGGTACGCCAGTTCGAAAACACATTGAATCGAAAACCGCTATATCGAATGACGTTCAATACATGATTCTAGATAAGATTACAACGCTGGGGCGTTGAAATTATTCGTCTGTTGTATAAAAAAAATACGTTCCCATACATTTTGACAGTGTAGGTATTCAAAAAGAGAGAAGAAAAGAAAAAGTATTGATTGAGACTTGCACAGAAATATCACAAACTAAATAAATAAATACATTTAAACTGTTTTTTTTTATGTTCGACGAAATATTTCTTCGTTAGGGGCAGCAATATTACGGTACTGTAGGGGCGTTCGTAATTACTATTATATTTTGGGGTCCTAAATAAAGTTTTCTCAATTTGTAATCTCTTGGCCTTCATCTCACCTGATGATGATCTCAGGTGAGATTGGAAGTGAGCTTCACCCGGAATCCTGGCTAACTGCCGAAATGGCCCAATAGCCTTCTAAACACCATAACAGAAAAGGTGGAGTGTCCTATTGTGCGGTACTGGAATAAGGTACATAGTTCTGGTAAGATTATTTTTAATGTTAGATAAATTAATTAATAGGTAATTCTAAAGTACTAACATAGTTTTTAAGCCTTACTAATAATTTTATATGGAATTATGTTCTGAAATAAATTATTATTATTATTATTAAAACAACAATGCTGTTAACATTGCTGTTATGGCGACAGACTCAGATAAGATGGTGGTAACCAGCCAGGCGAACTTAGAAAAAGCCCTACCACCACCTAAACCGAGCAGAAAATTTTGCCCCCGCTGGGAATCAAACCCGTAAGCTGAGACAGGCCACTAGACCACAGCGGCGGTTAAATAGCCAACTAACTGCGAACAACTAGGATGTAGCGCTTGCCGGCTTGTCAGCCACAGCACCGGTCGGAGGTACTCTAGCTTAGTTACTGCAACCACCAGACGGAAAATGGAAAAGGCCAGAAAGTTAAAAAGAAGCCCAATTATCAAAAAAGTGTGCATCATTAGAAGCGCAAAAAGTTTTTAGAGATCAGATAAATATTTCCGTTAAACAAATTGGAAGTAGGTATTCTAAGCATACCCAAACAATTTGCAAACATAATATCAACCAAAGTAAACGTTTTCAGTTCGATAAGATTCACGGATTCTGAGAAACATCGTAATTTTGAGAATTTGTCATAAGAAAAATATATGGTTGGAAACAATTTGTTTTTTAAGGACTCTCAATCATCCAAAGTACTTAAAAGATTGTTTACGATTAACTTTACCTATATGAAAATCTTTATAATATTATATTAGTCTGTAAAAAGTCACTACAAAATGTACCGTCTCTCTTTTATTGACTTGAATCTGCTCTGGCGGCTGAGAGTATGTCATGCTCACTCAAATGTCTCGCTGGTCGTGGCGTGTGTGTTGGATCATTAAGTTCCCTTTAAAATGGTTGAGCTAAATGGTGCTGATCCATGCGTCATGTTCCTGAACGGGCGCCGTCAGTTGGGACTGGTCATCTCTTAGCTGCCACGGCTTATTTTAATTTATTTTAATTTTTGAATTTTGTTTTTATTACGGACGTTTCTAACGTGCACGTCTTTCTACATTGTTCTCACATGTATAACTTCAACATGAATGATGTGACCCATTTTTTGTAACAATATTTTGTTTTAAAAGAGTTTCCATGGAGTTTCTTGCCCGTTCTTCTCCATAGGAACCTACTACGCTTTGGAATAGGCAACTAGCTTCATCTTTCTGACTGACCGACCCCTTGACAATTCAAAAGTGCCTGTAATTGGTTTATTTGAAATAAATGCTTTGAGTTTGAACTTCAGTGACAGTTGGCAATGCAGTTGACAGTCTCTCCATGTAAAATACTGGTAGGTATTCAGCTACATCCGGTCAGACTGGAAGCCAACCCCAAAATAGTCAAAAATGAGGCTAAGCAGTAACTTAACGTAACGCTTAACGAAAACAGAACGTAGCAAATTATGAAGACAAATGTCTCTGACGAAAGCATAGTCACAAGGCGGATAATGTGGCCATAGTAAGGATATGGTGTGCGGAAACCTCAGCTAATATATTGAGGAAAATAAAACAAATACACCCGTGATATATGAAGAGATAACCAAAGAATATTTTGGTGAAATACAAGAAGTGAAATAAGAAATATAATTATTTATAAGTGTGAAGCATTGCTTATATGATTTAAGTGAGAGATAATATTGTATGAAAGACATTTGAACATCAACATTTTGTAGATGATAAAGAATGTACCGAGATCTGTGACAAAGCAATGAACATTAAAAACAACACGTAGTCTAAAGAAAAAATTGTTGAAGTTAACACTTTTTTTTTAAATAAAACGTTGCTCTACGCTAGGAATTTCTCCTGTATCGTGGGTGCGTTTACAAACATTTAAACTCACACAAACAGTTACTCGGAACAACTTCTTGTAGGTACTTAGAAATATCTTAAGCCTGAGTTCCTCGAAGACAGTCATTACTAAACAACCATCATCATCATCGGCATTGACAGCTTCTTCCACGCACTGCTAAAAGCCTTCTCCCTTTTGTGCCATGCTTCTCTGGTCTGTGTGATCCCAAACCAGATCTTACCCGCGACCCGAATGTCAGCCATCCGTCTGGCTGTTAATCTACTTCGTCGAAAAAATTAATCCTCGTCAGAAATAACAACAAAAGACCTTACAGGAATACCGAGTAAAACTTATGTTTCATTTGTTATCTGGAAAGCAATTCATACACGAATAATGTATCTCAATACAAAGATGAAAGATATATAGATATATATTTGTAGATAATAGCAGCAATAACACAGATACCGAAACCATCAAAGGGTCGAAGCTGAAGGCTTCTTTCGGCAATTTGGTGTCTGAGTTATAGACGAGAGCGGTAAAGAAATAATAGTACTTCAAAATGTACTTTAAAAGTTGTATAGAGAAAGGCACAATTCATTCCAATGTAAGACTAGTAACATGCTTACTCATAAATGGATGGTTTTGACAATCCTAAGAATTCGTTGAATTGAATACAATTTCATAAAAAACTTGGTGAGCTGTTAAATAATGATGACAGTTATTATAAAAAAAGCAAATAGATTTTTTTAGTAAATGTTTCCATTATTGAATTGAATACTGATACTATAATAACAGACGATACAATGAAATTGACATCACAATCAAATTGCCATATTGATAATCCTACCAATAAAATTATTTAAAACAATATTAAAATACAAAGTATGGAAGAGAAAGACATGATGCGCCGACTCCAAAAAAATATGGAATAAGGGCAAGAGAATGACGAATGACAATACAAATATTACTACAACAACCGCCCCCACTTTTAACATAAGCCTACAACCAAGACATTTGTAAGCGTTTTGCGGTTTTCAAACCATCTATTTATTGGAGGAAGGAGTTTTTGTGGTCGACCCAATAGCGAGGCTTATGGCAGATGGAGACTCATTCAGACTTATTAATACTTATTTTGCAGACAAAAATGTGAAGACACAATTTGAAATGTCTGTGGGAAGGAATTACTTTTTTGTAGTAAGTCTGAATGAAGTTTGGGATATAGGTTTATTGGTTGTCAGTGGTACGATCGATGTAGGCCAAAATTAGAAGTTATAGGAAGATAAGAAGGAGATATTGTTTTGTATTAATGTATTTTATTAGATTTTTAAACAGTAGTTTGGCGTAGGGACAATGGTTACAGACGATGACAATCTATTTAACAAAACCGGCCAACTGTGTGTCGGACCACGCACAATGAAGGATTCCGTAGTTGGGACGAATGTATCTCAAGAACAAATTTCACATTATAGTTGAAATACATTTTCTCCCATACATTCGAACTGCAAATGTAAGTCGGGCGACTACAAGTTCTACTTAGATGGAAAGTACATCTGAATGTTATCATTTTTACTTTAACCAGGATAGTTTTCCATTTAACTCCGTTATATATACTACTGCCGTGAATTTTGTCATATATCCAAAAACAACCGTTTAGCTGGCAGGGTCACTTAAAAAAATTTGTTCTTTAAACATTACGCAAACGGATTCCTAAATCGAAAAATGGTTTTCACAAACGAAAAATATTTTTTTTTTAAATTCGGGAAAACTGGAAGTGCATTTTTTTGGGAATTTTGTATGAATGATTGAAATTTGGACAGATGTCTGTCAAAATTCAAAATGTTAGTACATCGTTATTTTAATTTGACGACATTGTTTATGGCAGTTATTTGAATTCCCGTTATCAATCCTGCAATGAATGCAAGAAAGTTTTATACTCAATTAACTAACCAGTACCACAGTTAAAAAACGCCAACTACTGCGAACGAAAACCTCAACAGAGAGTGCTTAAAGCTCAGAAATTTTCAATAATAATTATGCTCGGAAATATTCCCAAAGATTCTCTAATTAATACCGTCGAAGCAGATCTGTCCAATACACGTCGTTGACTTTCGATAACTTGGCCCGAAAATTTTCATTACAACCGCACTGAAGCTGGGTTGACAGATTTTAAAACGGGAGATTTAATTGGCTTTCGAGATCCGAACCAGTAGTGATAGGATTTATTGGGAATTAATTATTTTTAGCAGTGATCCGGGAATTTGGATTGTATAACCGAGTTTCATCATGTCGAGGTGGACGGAATTTTGGGAAAAGTTTATACTTACAGACTTTTGTATCGCCAATATTTTAGGCAACTTTTTTATTTTCATGTTAATTTTGTACAATATACGAAACATTCTATGACGTATAAAGCCTTCAAGAGACAGATAAAGGTTTCATACGTCCAGAAATCTCCCAATTTTTTTCCTTACGTCACATCAAACTACAAATGACAGACCATCAACTTTCCACATTATTTTCACTCCCATTCATCCAAATACCTTCCATCACGCCCAATGAGCAACTAATACCCGCCAGAGCATATAAACAGAACATTAACGTAACAGAGCACTTTATTCTGCACAAAATGGCGGCATTTCGACAAATTCGCGCGCTGGAGATCGCGACGCATTACGTTATGACGTCAGAGCTGCTGTGGACACACGGCGAGTGGGATATTTCTGCTTTTCCTTTTTACTATTTGAGAGAGGAACACTTGTGGTGTAAGTTTTGTTAGTGGTGCTGTTAAGGTGGGTTGACATACATTTTAAGTTGATGAGTTTAGTGGGTTGAAGGTGTCTGGGAAACTTTGAAGAGTGTGTTGGAAATGAAAGGAACTTGAGACATTTTGTGAAAGTGTCTTCAGTAATGTCCAAAGGCGGTGGTAGCAACTGGAAAGTCTGTGTGAAAAATGATATGGCTAGAAAGAGGGTGACTACTGAGATTACGACTAACAGAGATGGAAGAAGAAAACGTGGTGCGCAGACACCAAATAAACTGGAATAAGAAAAGAAAGAATGGAAATACATTTATTCGGCATAGACTAAAAGGTGCACTTGACACAATATAATATACAGCAGATTTTAAAAATCTAATAAAAAAGTGTAAAGTACGATGTAAGAAATTAGCAGGCAAGTGTGGCTCACGTCTGCGTCAAAAAGGCCCAGTTCAGCAAAAATGCCAGACAACTAGTGCCTGATGCTGGTTTTCAACCGGACTTGAAAATTTGTGTCAGATAAAAATAATAACGAATATGCACGGTGGCCTGCTCACATCGTTCGTCGAGTCGTTGAGCTCCTTAAATCCTGAGTTGAGCTACACGTTTACTGACAAATGCTTGCGCTGACTGGACAGGTCCACTCAAAATTGTGTGGTTCTTTCCTCAAATGACCATTTCAGGCACGGATCTACATGGTCCTCACATGATCTGACAAAGATTATGTCTGGACTTTAAAAGAGACTTTGACCCCTGAGTTTGTTTCGCCATTTCTTCTCAGGGATAGTCAGATAGGAAATGTAGACTTCTTCAAGCTTGTTTTTATATTTTTTATATGACGTGTAAAAGTGATTCCGATATCCTATTTACAGAATAAACGATTTCATTTCATTTCATCAAGTTACCACAAACTGTAAAAATTTCTCGTTCGATTTTAAACATACCTAATCGTCAAAATTTTAAAGTTTAGAATCGTTTGGAGAAATTTGACAGTTTCGAGTAGCTTGATGTGCTGGCCACTATACATATGTATATAGTGTGATATTGAATAAGAGCAGGTTGTTTCACGTCCACTTGACGCAGGCGTATACGTCATAAATGGCGCTAACTATCATCAAACCAAAAAAGCGTTGTATCACAAAATTATGCCCTAAACGTTCGTTAAAAAATAACGATTACAGTAACCCACTGGTTAACATCATATTATTCTTCTATATTTGAAGTTTGACGATCGGTTTTTGATGCAGTGAAATAACGCTTTGTATTTAACGAACGTTACATCATATGTAATCGTTATTATTTGACGTACGTATGTTACATTAACCAACCGTTTGAAACAACCGGCCCTAAAAGTGCAAAATAAAACAAAAAGCAACTGATAAATAAATAAAATGACGCATGATAGACCTTCGTTAATAAGGAAAACGAAAAATCTTTTGAAACGAAGAGCAAATATCGCATAATGAAAAATACATCACCCCATATATTATATGACGAAAAGTATTTGCCCAGAGAAGAAAAGACTGGCTTTCAAAATTTCTTTAAAAAACCCCTAAAGATTCTAAACTACAAAACCTTATTTCAGTCTTACTCAGAAAACTATCTCCTAAAAACACAGTCTCCGCGTTATCCCGAACTTTAATTCTCAAACACAACCCCCCTACATTCTCAGCGGGCTACTGTCAGTACCTAGATAGCTTAAATTAAGCACAAGCGTTCCCCAGTGTGTGATCACACCTTAACAACGCCGGAATAAAGCGCTCGCTTAAAATATGTAGTTATGTTAATGTCTGGGACGGCCTTTACAGTTTAGTAGTTTGTTTTAAACATTGTTTTGTGTCTTGTTTATTTAAAATGTTAATGGCTCTTTGTTTAAATGGGTTGTTGATGAATTAACAAGTTCATTTACTTCTTCTTTCTTTGTTTTTGTATCGTACTTTTACTGTAAGCCTGTTTCTACCTACTACTGGGTTTACCCAGTTTAGATTGCCGTGAAAAACTACGATTTTTTCGTCGTATGTAGTAGGCACGGTCGTCAGTGTTGTATGGATCACTATAGAAAAACCGTGCCGTGTACAAAGGGCCTTAGTTGATTGTTCTGAACTAATAAAGCAAAAAATAAAAAAAACATGGAAAATAACGTTCCTTGTCAAGCTACGTTTAATTTAGCCTGACGATAAATAAGGTATCTCTTGTGAGATTGCTAGTTAAATAAAGCCAATATCAATTTTATTCATCTGACAATGACGTAATTGTATTTCTTTTTTTTTTTTTCAGTGTCAAAGGAAGAAATCAAGGAAGTAGAGAATCCTAACGGGAACCCCAAGGCTATGAGATATACCACGATATCCAGGTATGTATAGCATTTTCTAACAGTAAATAGTTTTTTTTGCCTGTGTCGGGTGAAAACGACTAATCTTCACCACTTCCAAGTCAGTATCTTAAAATGAAACTAGTCGATACTTTTTCCATACAAATTTCGGGAGGTATTACTCCACTGTTTAACATTGTACATTCAAAGTTAAAAATGATATCGTTTTGTCTTATTATTAATTTTGTCTGTACGGAAGCAGAATATAAAATAAAAAGCCATTAAAAAGTTATGAGCCAACAAAGATTCGTTTTTCCTGCTAATTTTAACGCAACTTTGGGCGTATATAAGTAATAAAAGAAGTGTAAAATCTCCAAAACAAAGTCCGCTACGACAAGGCTGATTTAACGAAGATTTCAATCAAATTTATTTGTAATTGATTTATATCGTAGTTTTTTCATAAAACTCAACCTTCCAAAGGACTTTTCGTATTTTTTTACGCTCGCGGTTTACTATGAATTATCGTGCATTCCACTCAACACACGATGACGGACACGATGCTAGGTGAGATAGCGTCCCTGTTGGCCACGCCCACCAGTGAGTTCGAGCCCGCGACTAGTTGGCTCATAAGACTGATTTACATCTTTATTAGTTAAGTTGTGAACTTTAAGTCATAAGTGACACTTCACAAAGAAAATCTGTCACATTTGGACTCTTCTTCTTTTACGTGTGATTAGTAACTAACCTGGTGTGAGTTTTTATGCCGCCCATGGGGCTCTGACTTGGCTTCACATGCCGTCGAGAAATATCTCTCAAGTACTGGTAGGATGCACTTTTATGTGGCTGTTTGTGTATGTGAGTTTAAATGTTTGTAAACGCACCCACAATACAGGAGAAATACCTAGGGTGGGGCAACGTTTAAAAAAAAAAAAAAAATATATATATATCATAATCATAACAAAATATAATTTGTTTGTAAATCCTAATCCTAACTAATATTAATAACTGTCAAGGATGTACAAATGACAGCCGAGAACAACGGCTTAACGTGCTCTCCGAGGCACGGAGCGGTCTCAGTTCTTCAGTTTCATGAACATACAAAATCAATTCCAGATTAAAACTAACAACACTAAAAACACAAATACCGCTTTTACTCCATAAGGGTTACAAATAAAAAAACTAAACACGACAGGAACACATCAAGTCTTCACAAGTAATTGACAACTGGTTGCAATAGGGACTTGCCACAAAAACTGGTCGTACTCGCAACTATTCCCCTTGATAGTTAAAGTTATGACGACAGAACAGGTTGGTGGGGTTAGAGTAGCTTAGAAAGGAATTTAGGGTTCAGTGAGAAATCTATCAAACTCAAAATCTCAATCAATCTGCCTAGCCTTTTCCCAACTATGTTGTGTCGGCTTCCAGTCTAACCGGATGCAGCTGAATACCAGTATTTTACATGGAGCGACTGCCTATCTGACATCCACAACCCAGTAACTGGGTAACACGATACCCCTTGGTAAGACTGGTTGTCAGACTTTTTGGGCATCTGACGACCCTTAACGATTGTCAAAGATCCACGAATGACAGCCGGGACCTACGGCTTAACGTGCTTTCCGAGGCACGGAGGAGTCTCGTTATGTAAAGATGGTCACCCATCCACTGACCAACCCCGGCAAGCGTAGCTCAACCTGACGGATCGACCCGTGCGGCTGTTATTACTTAGCCATGAGCTCCTCAAACTCAAAATCTATCGAACTCAAAACATTTTTTCTAAGTAAAAACTTCTTTAGCCGGGTTGAGCGATTTTTGGTAGGGTAAAAACTTATGGGTTCGCTTCACCGAACTCAATGAACAGTAAAAACATAAAACACAAAGAATACTACAACTCAATTTTACCTTACTTTATCAATAGCGCGTTGAGTAAATTCCAGACCATGGCATGCTAAGACAGACCCCGGAGGTCTGATAGTGTGCTTTGTTTAATTATAAGCAAACAACTTGTTTTGAAATAATAAAAAACGCTACATCGAAAACAATGAACAGTAAAAACGTAAAACACAAAGAATGGTACTTACATTTGTCAGTGTATCACGTTAATAAATTCTAGACCATGGCATGCTAAGACAGACCCCGGAGGTCAATATATATATATATAAATTTTTTTTCTACTAGGGCGTCTCAGAGTTAAGCATGAGAGGTTGAGACTCTTTAACCGGACTTTGCTGTGGTTGCCTTAACCTCCTAACGAAACTTACTGCCTTCAGCCAGGGCATAAAACTTATAAACTAAACGACTGCGCGCTAAGGGCAGTCCCTGTGGGGTACGAACCTCGGCTTAGGGCAGCCTCGGAGGGAGGGTGGCAAGGGACCGACGGTGGCTGGATAAAATCAGGGTTATTATCGGGGGAATTTAAAGCTTCAGGCTCAGCTATAGCGCGTGCTGTCGCTTCGCTTACGGGCAAGGGCCGGGGAGGACTATTTAGTCGAGGCGGAGATCTAATAGTGTGCTTTGTTTAATTGCGCCCCTCCGTCGTCTCTTAGAAATATATAACACACACTTTTCCGATCTTGATATATTTTCAATATCTCAAACAAAATTTTAAAAAAGAATGGCTATTCAATTGCTTGCACAATAATTTATGAATTCTTCCTAAGCTATTTCGCCTCCAGTAGATGCGTGGTTTTGTTTTGTTTCATTTCTCCATAATATTATTCCGCGGACATTGGTGTGGGTTACATGTTTACCTCTATTACTTTAGTTTGTCATTCACTAAAATTGTAACGTGTAACTGTTTTATGTCCCAATAAAATAAATAAGGAAACAACTACTCATGACGTGTGGCGCCAGACTATCAGTTATTCCAAAGTTTTGATTTTTCATTTCTGTCGGGAGTCCGCCAATTTTTATTTATTTTTTCATCATCGAGGAAGCTCTTGGCCTTCATCTCACCTGATAGTAAGTTTATAATAAGGCTGCAGTTGGAAGCGAGCTTCACCCGGAATCTTCAACCACAGAGGAACTGGCTATCTTCTGCTACTGGCTACCTCTAACTGCAGAAACACAACAAATGCTGTTAATGTTGTTTTTATGGCGACATACTTAGATAAGACGGTGGTAGCTAGCCAGGCGGCCTTAAAACAAGCCCTACCACCAATTAAACCCCCTGGGAATTGAAGCCGGGACTTCTGGGTCTAACACAGGTGGTCTTACCACTAGACCGCGATTCAAGCGGTGCATTTAATTCAATTAAACTATTTACAGGCACTTTTGTACTGGCGAAGAGTCGGTTAATTAGTCAGAAAGTTGAAGCTAGTTGCCCATTCCAAAACGTAGATCTCTATGGAGAAGAACGGGCAAGAAACTCCAAGGACACTTTCAAAACAAAATATTACAAATTCCTGGGTATATTATTCTTGTTGCTTCTATGATATATAACTTCATATTGTTAATTTCACATGATTAATTTCGCCTTAATGAGGTGAAAGTATCTGGAAACACATTGGGCAGGGCTTTACACAGCAGCATTCCAAGCTAGAAAAAAAAAACGCACGTCAAACGTCAGTACCTTTCCTAACATGTAAAATACAGTACTTTTTAACATTATACAGTTTTAAAACTTATTGTTTATCATCTTCAAAATATTTCAAAGGAAACCACGAGATTCCAACCTGCTCTTTTCTTAATTAATTAAAATTACAATCATGACAAAAAAATACTTCTAAACTGCTTGCGACTAGCTGCTGCCTGCGGCTTCGCCCGCTGGCCTTTTGTGATATAAAAGTTAAACCTAAGCTACTCCTTAAAACATCAGCTATCTGCCAGTGAAAGTCCCGTCAAAATCGGTCCAGCTGTTTCAGAGATTAGCCGGAACAAACAAACACAGACAAAAATTTTAAAAAAATAATGTTTTGTTGTTATAAGAATGGTATATTTATGCTTTTTTATGCATTAATTAAAAAGCTGTTATTTTGACAATAAAACTGACACCTATTATATTTATTTTTTATACATTTTCTTCCGTCAATAAATTATTGCAAGAAAGCATGAAAAAATACAAAAAAGGTTGTTTTATCCTGCTAAGAAACAAGGCATCATTAGTAAATTTTAATATGAATTCCAATAAAGAAATATCAAATTATTCTCTTAGACCCTAACCTAACCTGTGTCAAAACTTGACAGCGACATTGTCGCAGAAACAAATTAGTTTTAGCTATGTAACCATTTTCCTTTAATATAATGTTTAACTGACATCATATCATGATGTTTATGATTCCGTAATTCTGTTAGCGTTTTGGACCCCGGTTTGAAGTTATGGGGACATATACCTGGGTTAATATAAGAGGGGTTTGCGTGTAACTAGCAGGCAAGCAGATCAATAAACCTGGCGGGTTAAGCTGCACTTGACGCGGTCAATTTATGGATGGGTGAGGTTATTTACACATAGAGGACACTCAGACTGTTCAGCGTAGAGTCCTGAATTTGAATCAATCGAATTGGATTCGAATTAAATGCCGATCCATACTCTTGAATCTGACACTAGCGCACAATCGTGCGATGGTTCGAAGCGAAACTAACTTCGATCAAAAGATTCGTTAGGATCGAAAAGTTCGTTATGATCGAAAAGTTCGTAACTGCGCACGCCATCTGACAGATAGATATTGAGTTGTTGGATCAAAACTAAACGTCAAATTACACGATATCAAAGCTAATAGACATAGAGCACTTGACGATGACAATCCTCCGGATACGCATAAAACGACGCTGATATGTCTCGAACCAATGTCGATCTTGGTTTACGATTCGAATTGGTTCGGGAGTAAGGTTTTGAATCGAGTTCGGATCAAAACGAGTTCGAATCGGAAACAAAATTAAATTCGAATCGTTTTCGGGAGTAAGGCCCCTGATTGTGGGCTAAATGTGCGTGTAGTACATCTCTACCTACCCCTTCTTCAAAAACAGCCGTAGTGGCTGTATTTTGGATTCATAAAATGTCTCAATAACAATTTCCAAATAACAACTTTCCATTGTATCCTTAATTTACGTACGCCAACCTCAGAAACACATTGAACAAACATCAGGAGTTGTAACGACTACAACTTTTCATGAAAATTGTTAAAATTTTGAAAAGTTTTCAACGACAGAGCGTTGTGGGCTGAACTGAGTTATAACATGACATACATACAAATTATGTTTCGGTTTTAAATATTAGTTGAAATACAAAATACAATTTGTGAAAGTGGTATCATAAAGCTTTTCAAAGTATTAGAAAAGTTATTTTACTTACAGACAATGCACACTTTCACAGTTTAAACTAGTGTAGACAAGATTAGACAAGAAACATGGGTATATTCTATTATCTTTACAAACTGTAATTCGGTAAAATTAATTTCAAAGGACATATGGACAAGACATTTAGGGCTAAAATGTATGTGGCTTGGTCCAAATATCCACCACTAACGCTACCTATGTCACTGAATAGTCTATATTATAAAGATACACTTTGATATTACACAAAATTTAATGTTTTATTGTATTTTTTATTATTTCTGCTTCGCAGCAATCTGTTGTCAACAACGATAAGCCACTTCTTTGTCCGTTTCTCAAGCTCTCAAGTTTCTCATTCCAATTAGATGACTCTGTCCAGAAGAGTAGACACGCAGTCTCCTTAATCACTTAAATTGCAGGCCACCTTCTCCATTTGGTAATCTATCTATAATGATCTACATCTAATAATAATATAAATAATTATCAATATCTAAATCTAATGATACTTAACTCTTTTTGACGTGACAACGTCTAATAAATCGATGAACGCCGGCTGCATGCACGAAAAAGGATGACTCTTTGTCCCGTTACGCCCATTGTCCCGTTACGCTCATTGTACGGATGAACGCCGGCTGCATGCACGAAAAAGGATGACTCATTGTCCCGTTGCGCTCATTGTCCCGTTACGCGCATTGTCCCGTTACGCCCATTGTCCCGTTGCGCTCATTGTCCCGTAACGCTCATTGTCCCGTTACGCTCATTGTATGCTTGCGCCGCATCAATGTTTTTTATGACGTTGTCACGTTAAACTATCGTCCGTAAACCAACTTTACAGACAACCAATTTTTTTTTTTTTTTGTTATCATAATTGAGTTCATTATGCTAAAATAATTGAATAATAAATAATAATTTTTATTTAGCTATAACTTATTACGGACAGATATTATTTTAGCCCCTGTCTCAATAAAAAATACTGCTTATTAAATTGTCTATTCAGTTACGTAGTCATCGTTATTGGTGAACATTTGGACCAATTTTGAGCATTGTCTTTTATTGACTACCAAGTTCAGTTGTTCATAATTATTTATTGTTTTTAAATCACAACTAATACTCTTTGACAGTTGTATGAAATAGCTATAATACAGAAAATTAACGAAGTGTGTCAAATTGATACACATTTAATTATCGACTGTATAAAAAAGACCATATATTTTCTATGGTCCTTTATAAACTCCGAAGTTTTTTATGAGTACACAGTCACGGGAAATACCTAAGTATTTCCCGTAAAACACGCTATAAGTACTCCATAAAATAATTAAAACCATTTGAAATTCAGCTCACCGAAAGAGTCCCAACATTTTGATTTATTTAACATCAACAAACTACGGGTTTCCGTGCTAGGCGAAATGTCACGTATTTGAAAATTACTAAATGCACTAAATTTATTTCGGAGTCGGTTTCTCGGCGACTCAGATAAACCGGTTTACAATAAAGTGGGACAAGAAATGTGTAGTGTGTGGGATTTGGGGGAAAATACTGTTTTAGTTTTTTAAGGCGCTACCCCGAGCAAAACGCGTTTTTCAGAGGCTATTAACTCATTAATTAAGAGAAATAAACTACATTTAAAAACACATTATTAATGTACGATATCCTATCATCACATTGCACGTTCTTATTTATTTTTTATGTGTTATAAGTACATTTGAAATCTCCGTGTAAAAAAGTACTAAAATTATTGATTGCATGCATCTTTTGCTAAAGTTGACATTCCATTAATTTGAGAGTTACACTAATGGATAGATAATTAAAAATCTTAATAATTGACGTTTTATTTAATTTTAAAAGATCACTCTTTTATTAATATAACTAGCTTTTGCCCGCGGCTTCGCCCGCGTGGATGTCTGATATCGCATAAAAAAGTACCCTATGTCCTTCTCCATATCCCAGGCTATATCTCAAAATTCTAACTTAATATTAATTTTAATGTGATTCACTATGTGAATAGAAACCGAAACAAATGATTTAATATAATAAAAGTACTTATGTTCTGAACGTGAATGAGTCTTTACCTAAAGATAACAAACAAAATCAAAATACGAAATTTCACTCAAATTCTTCAAGCAATCAATTGTATTAAATTACAACACGAAATAAAAGTGCGACACAAATAATAATTTTAAAATAATTCACGTAAGTACCAAAAATGTGAAAACAAAACGAAATCCTCCGAAATGTCGCATGATACACCATTTGTGCTGATAAAACGCTCGAAATATCTAATGAACACCATTGGTGCATAACTTGTCTCAAGGTCACGTTCGCAATTGGACGAAATAGTTGACATTTATTTTGTACTTGCAACACGATCTGGCTGTAGAATTCGATTAATCGAGTAATACTTGACCGGTTGACATTTTAGCGGGAACACCACTAAACGAACGAAAAAAAAAGAAAACTAAATACGTCTGTACTCTGTGGTCGTGTGGCGGTGTGGCGCGGTGGTTAATGTAAACATTCATCAAGGTTATACTTGCGTAAAGTAATGGATTCAATGAGAAAACGGTTTAATCTTAGAAGAATCTTATACAGAATTACTGAGAAATAAGTGTAGATTTCGTATTGAGTGTTAGTTTTTCGAAAAGTGATAAATATGTCAGTGAAAAAATAACGAAAGTTTTGGAATGCACAAATTTTGATCATAAGGCCGCCGTGTTTAGTAATGTTTGTATGATAAATATTCTTGTATACTGTTTGAAATACACGTAAGTAGCTAGCTTATTTATCTACGAACATAATTTGGCTAATAGCTACTGATATTATAGCGTATTGTTATCGTAATCGTATTTCCAAGAGTAAAATTCGGCAAACAAATACCTACAAAAAGACAATAAAATGGATATAGTATGTTATCCTTAAGAGATAGACATGTGCCATCGCGGACTTTTTTGAAGACCTTTTTAAGATACACAATTTCACCATCCATTATTTTGTTATATCTCAAAGGGTTTAGACAGCGTTTTCGTTGAAAGCTCCCAGACGGCTTATTTTTTTCCGACACCTCCAACAAATTTCGTTAATTCATACAAAATGCATACAAAAACATAACAAATTATATACTAAAACCTTCCTCGAGAACCAAGCTATCCATTGGTGAAAACAGCATGAGAATCGGTGCAGTAGTTTTTGAGTTTATCGCGAATAGACAGACAGACAGACAGACAGACAGACAGACAGACGCGGCGGAGGACTTTGTTTTATAATATGTAGTGATAGTGATTTTATAATATGTAGTGATAGTGATTCCATAAATTGTGTGAATTCGGCGTACTTAGGGAGCGGGACACAGCGTCCCCGCTGTGACGGGATAGAGAAGGACCGAATGCTCACGCTAGGGGATCGCCTTAAGGTTTTGTTTTGAAAAATAGGCTAGTCTTACCAAGGGGTATCGTGTTACCTAGTAACTGGGTTGTGAAGGTCAGATAGGAAGTCGCTCCATGTAACATACTGGTATTCAGCTGTATCTGGTAACTCTGGAAGCTGACCCCGACATAGTTGGTGAGCTGTCACACAGACAGACACGAAATGCGACATTTTATACAACATCATACATAAACTTGCGCTTTCTTCCCATGGGGGTAGACAGAACGCCACCTGCCGCGCTACTTACATATTCCTTTTTCTTCGTTTATGTACATACATCTGGTCATACACGCACACCGGTTGCGAGTACTACGCACCTGACCTTTCTGAAGGACATCACCAATTAGGTCACTATATTTATTATGTCCTCCTACGCTTCATGTAACATACTGGTATTCAGCTGTATCTGGTAACACTTGAAGCTGACCTCGACATAGCTAGGAAAAGGCTTGGCAGATGATTATGGTACAGTAAGCCGCACATCAATGGTAATAAAGCCAGTATAAGCTGGTCTCTTATTCTATTGAAACGCCGTACTAAGTTAGACCAGCTCAAGGTCAGATTGTAACCACTGACGTGCGGCCTACTGTACGTAGTTAAACAAAGAAAGAAAGAATAATATTTTATTTGTGACACGCACAGAAAATATAAAAAAATAAAATAAAAAAGGGGAATATAAAACTAACAATAATGACACGTTTCTTCGAATAAATAAAATAGAAAACTAAAAAAAATACCTGTGTGACGCCAAATAGCCTCTTATGTCAGCATAATGCTATGATAGTTGAAAAATAAAATAACGCAGCGCTGGTATTCTGATAGGATTAAAACTATTTAAAAAAATACATATAAGTATAAGCCAGTTTCATTTGAATGTCTTTGCCAGTTCCAAGGCTCGTACAGACTCAAGGCTCGTACAGACTCGCGCGATATCGCGGCCGCGACAGTCGCCGACAAAGAAATTGTGCTACCTACTAGTGTTGCGTCGCGCCCGCGATATCGCACGAGTCTGTACGAGCCTTCACGCGATATCACGGGCGCGACGCGACACTAGAGCACAATTTCTTTGTCGGTGCCTGTCGCGGCCGCGATATCGCGCGAGTCTGTACGAGCCTTCACTCGAAATACAATTTTCATTTGAGTATCTTTACTAGCATAAAGACATTCAAATGAAAATTGTATTTTAATCAATCAAGATCAAGATTAAAATACAATTTAAAATTCAACTATCGTGAACAGCAGTTTCTGAGATTTTGATCTCAGGCAAAAATGGTTTATTACTAGCTGCAAATGTTGCTTTATCTAGGTACGTGGAAATGGTTCCTGAAATTCGGTGAAATCATATTATTTTTGCATGAATAAAATAGGTAGCAATCCGGAGTTTGGATTTGTGCCCGGTTAATAGCAATAGGCTATTCCTATTACATGGAACTTAAACAAAACTAGCAAAAAGTTAGTGTGCACCTCTGCCCAATCCTTTGGGGAATACAGGCGTGATATTATGTTATGTTAAAACATTACCCTCCTTCTGGAGCAATCGTGTAAAAATAGGTCAGACACGTTTATCTCAGTATGCAACTATGTAGTTTTTGCCACAATTTTAAACTGCACAGCGTAACAAAGTAACAGATTTTCAGCTGTTCCATTTACTAAAACCTTGAATTCTACTTACTTAACCGACCTTTTTCTTCACCACAATGTATAGTCGAACTCATAAATGCTTTACCACCCTAATGTTGAATGTCCATTGCACGTATTACAACGTCAAGGTCTATTTTATTACAAGCTTTTATTTAACTTGCAAAGTTTGTATGTTCTGGTCAAATTGGGATGAAATTTTGCATACACGTTTAGTTTGAATCACAATGCATGGTTACATCATTCTAAATCCAATATGGTGACGGCCCAAGATGGCGGACTAGTTATTTTATGTGCACACCCGTTATCAAATGAAGGGTTTGCTGAGAAAAATACGAAAAATAAAATGACTTCACTATAAATCCAATATGGCGGACTAGTAATTTTTATTCACTCCTATTTTACTTTAAGGCGGTATGATCCGACAAAGACCGCGCTTACTTGTTTTTTGAATCCATGGGAAACGAGAAAAAAAAAATGTTAAATAAAATGCTGAAAAAAAAAAAACTTGTTTGAGGATCTGCCGGACATGCAATCGCTTTTAATAACACGATAAGATTAACTTTGATGGATAGAAAAAAAAAACATACCCCTTTTCGTAATGTTTAATCAATCTCATAGCTACAAAATAGACGTTTCTCTTTGGTCTTATTTTTTATGTAAATGAAAAGTTTGTAAGATTATTTAGCATAATTCGCAGAGTTTGTTTTGATAAAATGATTAGAATAATTACTATGTTTAAATACCTACCGAATACCAACACGGTTGGTGCAGTGGTTAAGCGATTGACTGCTGTGCTGCGTGTCGCGGGTACGAATCCCGCGCGTACAAATATTTGTATGACCAACAAGTAGTTGTTCCGGGTCTGGCTGTTTGTGTACGTGAGTTTAAATGTTTGTAAACGCACCAGAGAAATTCGCAGTGAGGGGAAACGTTAAAAAAAAAATGCGCGAGGCAACCACTCTCGACTTCGCGGGCTTACTTCAGTCGGCTCGAGTAGTGCCGATCAATGTCACAGTTGGATAGTTTCAACCTCAATAAAGTTTCAATTTACTTTACCAAAGAAAAAAAACCTTTATTTAAACTGTGCTGAGAATCAACACTTTTTGAACGTTAAAATGACATTAGCCAGTCCCCTAAAACGCCCGCCCTTCACCAATTCCTAGTATTGGCTGGGAAGAAGTGGCGCAACAAACTCCCCAGCAGCATAGCTGTCTGTTCAATAAAGGCTCATACAGACTAGTGCGATATCGCGGGCGCGACGCGACACTAGTAGCACAATTTCTTTGTCGGTGCCTGTCGCGCCTGCGATATCGCGCGAGTCTGAACGAGCCTTAAGACATAACTCTCTCATTTCAAAATAATCACAACTACCCTCAATACAAAATTTTAACGAAAAATATCCGTTTCAGCCATGACACACGACCGTTTCCCGTCATAAAATATTTTATTTAACACGATATCATTCGTTTAATTTTTGTCAAACGGTGAGTTCGCAGATATGCCACCATTTTTATTTCTCTTTGAGCGCGTTTTATTTGTATTGGTGGTAAATCAAATTGTGAACGCAGTTTTTTTTGTTATTAATTGCATGAGGTTTTAAATGTTTTAGTATTGTTTACATTTCGAGGTTGCTTTTTGGGAATTGGGAGTGTCATAAGTGCATGTAAAATCAGGGATATTGATTGTGACCCATACAGTATGCATACTGTATGGTGCTGTGTGTGAGGGTGTGTGTGAGGGTGTGAGGGTGTGTGTGTGTGTGTTGTAGTATACTGTATCATGAATCTGTACTAGAATCTAGCTTGGAGTCACGTTTTGTAATATAAGGGGTTTCGCATTGGTATTTCACACCCTTGTTATCATAAATAGAAATATGTAATTTGCTTTTTTTTATAACTTTTTTAGATAAAGATATGTAAAAAAACGGATTAATTATATCTATTTAATCAATTTGCTTAACAATTAATTTCTGACACTAACAGATAATAATTATTAAGCAAATTGATACCCCACGTCAATTTGCCGTATATCCATTTCATACAACTGTCAAACAATGATAGTTGTCAGTTTATTAATTTCTCTGACTGCCCAGCACACAGCAGCAACACAAAGCACAAGCACCCGTCTGCTTGTGCTTCCTAGCTACAGTCAACCGCACCCCTATGGTAAAAGTTTGATATTGACAGCGCCATTATTTCGTACCATTACGGTGCTATGATCGGCTCGAGCCGACTGAAGTACGCTCGCGAAGCCGCGAGTCGCCCCCCCGCCAGCTAAATGGTTGTATTAGGATATGTGAACAAAATCACAGCAGTAGTATATATAACGAAGTTAGAAGGAAAACTATCACAGCTAAGTAGGCTTTACAATTTACCGAGTAAAAGTCATACCGAGGAAGAACATGTTTTTCAACTACAATTTTAAGTTTGTTCTTGGGATAAATTTATGCCAACTACGGAAGCCTCCATTGTGCGTGGTCTGACATGCACTAGGCCGGTTTTTTATGTTTCCTATAGATTAAATAACTAGTAAGCGCGGTCTCTGTCGGGTCATACTACCTTAAGAGCGGTTTCCATAATCCAAAGTATTCCCATTGAAATGCGGTTAACTACCATCATCATTTTAGCCCGGAATCACGCATTGCTGGATAAAGGCCTCTCCATATTCCCGGTTCGTTAGTCTTCCCGTGACTTTGACGATATCATCAACTCAACGCGCTTTTGGACGGCCCTGGTTTCTTTGGCCTAACCTAGGCCACCATTTGGTCAGAGCCCTATTCCATCGGCCATCTCCACGCGTAACTATACTGTTAAGTACCTAATATAATACGCCATCATAATGACATCATACTGCGATCACAAATCCACTTGGCAAGCTTGTCTTGCCAAGATCGCTCATTATAACTGGCTATGAAGAGGTTAACGTCCGGCAATTGACATTATACAGGGTTATAAGCTATTTGTGATGCAATTTGTGGCTTAATGTAGACTTTTTATTGCAAAATCCTATCAAAATCAGCATGTAAATATCTCTACTGAGGGAAGAGGGCTTTATTTTTAAATAAATTCATTTTCTTTATTATTTATTTGATTTATTTATTAGACCATTTATGTATACACATATAAACAGCTAAGAAAAACGAATAGAAAAATACGTACAAAGGTGATTCTTATTTCTAAAGAAATTCTCTCTCCAGCATTTCTTTCTTTTCATACAGAGGAGAAACGATCGTCATGGAGAGCAAAAGCAACGATTCCTTTGTAGAGCTACACTGAATGAATAATGATTTTCTAAGAAAATTCAGAAAAACTGATTGACAGTGACATTAAGTTCTTAGTCATTATAATCGCTCGTACGTCCTTACCGTCGCTCAAAAAATCAGGATAAAAGAAACTGTACATTTTCAGTTAAAATCTTTAAACAAACAACACCCAAAACAAAAGACAGTACAGCTAATCCTACTCTCTTTAAACATGTGTACTACCATTAAAAGCGAGTCACAAAGTCTGCAATGAAATAAATTCCGCATTATTGCAGATTTAACCCGATATAACCGGATTAAACTGGATCCGGGACGTCGCGCAAGTGACAGCGAGGGAATTACGGGACATGTCCCGTCTGAAATTAAATGCGTGGCCACAATAGCTTGATGTTTTACGGAAAATTTCTGTGAATGTGTTGCAGTTTTAGTGCAGAACATGTTTTGAACATTAATTAATTATTTAACAATCAGCTGTCATTCGTGGATATTTGACAGTCGTTACAGGTCGTCAGAAGCCCGAAGGTCTTATTCAGTAACTGGGTTGTGGAAGTCAGATAGTCAGACTCGTGTTTAAACATGTTTTTCAATAATATTTTATAATTTTATAATAATTAATAAGGAAATTTACTATGGTAATAAAGTGTTAAGTATGTGATAATAAACGTCAGTTAACATATTAATTTGAGTCAAAGTTCAAAAGTCTTAATTATTCATGTATTTTTGCTGAAAACCGTTTTGTTTGCCCAATTTTGCTACCAAACAACATTTATACGTACAAAAAAAATATAATTGAAATGTCTGTTTGTGATATCAACAACTTTTTACTAAATGCATATGTAAGTACAAATATTATATACGGTACTTCAGACTTCTGTCTGTTCCGACTAATCTCCGAAACGGCAGGACCGATTTTGACGGGACTTTCAATGGCAGATAGCTGATGTTATAAAGAGAAACTTAGGCTGTTTTTGTTTTAGAAAAGCAGCTATTTGTATAATAATTTTAAGGGTAAAAGGTCCGCCGGTTTTTTAAATGGAGAAAGAGAAAAGAAAGAAAGGAAAAAAAAATTGCCATTTTTTCACAATTATTCTTCAAATCGCAGGCTTAATACAAATGTTGTTGCTGTTATAAATATGTTTTGTGCATACGTAAATAAATAAATTACATGGAAGGTAAATACAATGTACGGTGTGTTTTAATCGTAGACAAAGGTCAAACCAATAAATGTCGGGAGACATATCTCCAGTTTTATCATAAATCAATGATTTTAACCGAGATTACGAAGTTACACACATGCGGCTTGCTATCTAGACAAAACCCGAAAAAGCATAGTTTTCAATGTCTTTCCTTGCTAGTTCAGAAATAAACTCACAAAAAAAAAAAAAATTTAGGGCACTCATAGGAAACACAATCAGTAAAAAAGGAGCATTTAAAACTAGCAAAATGTACATTAAAAACAACAAAAAAATGCATAGTAAATAGACCTATGGAAGGCCAAAAAGAAAATATCTCAGCCTAATGCTGCGATATTTAAAAGAATCCATAGCTACTTAACACCTCTGCTAACCTTCCTTGCCCATTGGAGAATACAGGCGTGATATTATGTTTCGTAAATTTAATCCAAAAATGACAATACATAACATAGTACCTACATCTCGTAAACAAAGCCTTCACAATTTTTGTGATCTTCCTGTACGAGTACAAAGTACCAAACAATCTCAACCACACATCTGCTCTAGTTTTTCATACACATCTTCATAACCATATAGTATGCATAGCATATTTACTGTATCATGAATCTGTACTAGAATCTAGCTAGGAGTCACGTTTTGTGATAACGGGTTCCGCATAGATATTTCACACCCTTGTTTTCATATATAGAAATATGTAAGTTACATGTTTTCCACAAGATTTGGTCAATATTTTGTGCTAAAACTTCCTCGAGAAATGGTTTGGTCTGGGAATGTACGGAAATCCTATAGAATGCGAGATCAGCTAATACTGGTAATGTATAGAGATTTCCTCCTACGTATTTGCATACCTAGAGTTGCCGACTTAAGAGTCAAAGGTAATGAATAAAAATTAAGAAAGATATTTTTTTATTCTGAACAATCAAAAAGCATATTAAAAAAAATAAGAACTAAAATACACACATGCAAAGTAGCCAAAAGCCTCGTATTCAAGCAATAAAATTTAGTCCATCGCTTGATGTAAGGTCCAGGGACCAAAGACAATATATTTTTTGTAATGGAGGCTGTTCGATTTTGTGCTCACCAGTTGGCGCCACTGTTGAGTAAGATCCTGTCCTTTACTATACTTTTATTTTTTATGTTTTGCTTATGTTCAAGTACTCATTACTCCATAAAATGTTTTTTTTTAATGCATTTTAAAATAGCTAATGAATATTTACATTCTAAAGTTGGCAAGCATTAATCAGACAAATATTATTCTTCCTCCAAGTGCTACGAAATTAAATCCTAATTTGTGACTTAAAATCTTAAGCCATGATTAATCAGGAATGGCAAAATCTTTACAATTATGAGTAATTAGTAACAATTTGCGATAGAAGATCCCGAAAACTGAACGTTCAGTTTCACATTTGACATTTCTATAGGCCTAACTCTACAATAGCGCCTCTAGCGGCGAATTCAAGCGCGATAGTCCTCATTACACTGTGTTGCAACACTGACAAATGTCAACAAACAAACAATCAAAACAAATTTAACGATTGCAGAGCAGAAAAAAAAAACTTTTGTAACAAACAAACGATTATTGATTAATTATTCTTTCTTTAATAGAATATTATTCATTTGCGTAGGTCTCGTTAGTGGTGGACATCAAAGCAATATCCCAGTAATTACACTGGCATCCATAACCTTCAAACTGCTTGACGTCAGATATAGGTATGGCGGTAGTACTTTCTTGACGAACTCACAAAGATCTCTTTAGCTACTACATAATAATGTAAATTTATATAAGACCATGCTTATTTCTAAAATCATGACTATTTTCTTTATATTTTATTTTTCAAAACAACTGAATACCCTTAGTACCTAACAGAAAAGATAGACTTTACCCATCCATGTTGTTATTTTCTGAGACTCGCCAGCCGTTGCATATTATTACTTTGTATGCTATGGGGTTGTTGCTTACATCTGTTGCGATGTCGTTTACTTACAAACGAATATTATACAGATACGAAATTGAGTTTCTTTAAGTTCTGATTACCTAGTCTTAATTATCAGTAGTCATAATCTAATGTAATTATTTTACACTTACCATTTTATCATTGATCTGTAAGCACAGAATAACACTAACAACACACTTAACACTTTTGAATTTTGAAAAGAGAACAACCGTTCTCCTTTCAAAATTGAAAAGTCATTTATTCAAATTAGGCTGAAGCACTTTTCGAACGTCAAAATTACATAAGATAGTCCCCCAAAACGCCCACCCTTCACTACTTCCTAGTGCTTTAGCTGGGAAGAAGAAGTGGCGGAACAAACTCCCCAGCAGCACAGCTGTCTGTTCTGACAGAGAAACTTGATTCTATAAAATATTTGGTTTGCAGAGTAATTAACATTACGAGAGACAGAACAGTAATTATTTTGTTTGCCATATGTCAGCTAACACACGCCAATATACCAGAAAATATAATGAAAACTCTACTCAAGCAAAAAAACCTTTAAAAAGTAAAAGGTAAACAAAAATTAAAAACCTAAATAAAAGTCTCCAGGCATAAAGGGTGTGCCCGCTTACATAATTATGCAATGCTGGATTATGTTCATATAGCTGTAACACAAATGATAAACTAGGACCATCGAAGTAAATTAAATAAACAATTACTAATAACATTAATGAAACCTTGGAGAGCAAGACGACCAGGCACCATAAGCAGCACCGTTCACGAGTATAACGCAAAGATCAGTCATTACCCCCCTCGCCATATTTGAGGGAAGGAGGCAAACCGACCCCCGACACTATCACAAGCCACACATCTAAGGGAGCATTACGAACTTGCTGCCGGTTGCTCAGGCGACGAGTTTGTCCCCTACACCTTCTAACACAATTTCCCAAATAATGTTTACAAAAACAATACCTACTTGATCACACAATACATCCCATGTTATAAACATAAATCCATCATAATATTCATTACATAATGTACCATGATAATGATTATGTAACCTATGTCTAAATGTCAAAGAAATAATTTTCTACGGCGTCATCGCGTCAACGCAGGCTGTCGCTGAAAACCAGCGCTGGGACTCTGTCTCGCATATGGTCGCAGCATTATGCGATGGCCGTTTTGCGTGGATGTGACGCATATTTACCCTTGTTATAACTTTTTTTTTTCTTCTTTAATAAACATAGAAATATTCCAATGGCACTGGAAATACCAGGTTTAGAACCAGGGCTTGTTAACGTTACCAAATAACAAAATAATAACCGTTACGTAACGTTAAATTTCAGTCTTACATCTACTAACGTTACAAAAATACGATAACCAACGTTAATTTTGCTACGTTGCCGTTCTGTGGGTAAGAATCAGGCAGATTCAGGCAACGTTTTGATCGGCACGGCATCAGAGAGGCGCGAGGGCGGGTTCCCGCCGCGCCGCACGCCCCAGACCCCACTTTTACATCTCACCCGTTTAAAATAACGATAAAATTAATAGTCGCATAAATAACGTTAAATCGATTACCGTTATTTTAATAATAACGTTAACTCTGTCAATACAAGGTAACGTTATGGAAATTTACCGGTATTTAAAGCCCTGTTTAGAACCAGATACCTGGTACTTTATAAAAGGGTTCATACCTGGATCGTTTTGACGAAATCATGTTACCCTAGTATTAATGAAGAACATTTTGCCAAAGCTGAAGATTAATAAAATTCTAAATTAATAGATAAGTGACCAAACTCCGTGTACAAAGTAATTTCTGTTTCAACTCAAAATCTCTGTGGGACTGTCCTCTTAATTGGAAGATTAGAACTATTAAGTGTGGTTATCATAGCGTCGTATATACCGCTTACTAAATTAATTTGAGTGGGGTAATAGCGTTACACACATAAAATTCAGAATTGATATGAGTAACTATCTTATACGAATACCAATTCGCCTCTTCCCACCTCTTTAACATCAACACCAAAGTGACGACTCAGCTCTGAGATCTTCTTTCCGGGCACACTCCACCATGATGTGAAGAACGTCCTCCGCTTTTCTACATCCTGTACAGTTGGAGAAAGGAACTTTTTTCATTATATATGCGAACTTATTTAAAAGGATATGTCCAGAAAGAGGTCTGAGAGCTGGCACAATTTCTATTCTGCCTAAAAAACATGAATCGAACCATGGTGATGCCCATGGTTCATTTGTATTGTTTTATACCACACCCCCTTCTCCACAGACCTCTGATCAGTGTTCCCTCCCGTTTAAAAACAATGTTTGTGTATAAATATCATGCAAGCAATATCATTCAGGACTCTCGGATTGTAAATGAAAGTTTGCTACGCAATTAGGGAGTAGTTTAGATTATTCAACAGTTGAAAGAAGTCAAAAAACAATAAGTATCTCCCCTTTGATCATTCGGGATAGAAATGAATAAATCAGGAGTCGGAGGTTTCGGTTTAAATGAAAAGTAAAATAGCATTATTCATCATTCATCGTCTGCCTTTTACCCAGCCTCCAGTCTAACCCGATACAGCTGAATACCAGTATTTTCAATCAATCAATCATTTATTTTGTTAAACATAGGTATGGTTACAGTCACAACACCAATTTATTTTATATCGTCAGCTCGACGTCCGTGTGTCACTGCAGGGATCCAGCCGAATATCAGCGTCAGGTATATCTGCCTGACACATGCTGAGCTGGACTCCCATTTGGTGCAACCTTGAGACGCACACCGCACCTTGTATATTTGTTATTTAATAGAATTATGTCATGTTTGTCTGTTTTATAATATTCATGAAATTTTTAATCGTTTGTGCTCTTGTGTGTTGTGCTATGTCTTTTGTGTGCACTGAATAAATGTTTTATCTATCTATCTATCTATCTATCTATCTATCTATCTATCTACAGATATATAGTATATTGTCTAAAATATGTGCACTATGTTTTGCCAATATATGGCGTACAAAATTACCATAAACAAGCAATTACAATTAAGGTTGCATTTTACATGGAGCGACTGCCTATCTGACTTCCTCAATCCAGTTTCTGGGTAATACGATACCCCTTGGTAAGACTGGTTGTCGGTTTCGGGCTTCTGGCAACCCGTAACGACTGTCAAAGATCCGCGAATGACAGCCGGGACCAACAGCTTAACGTGCTTTCCGAGGCACGGAGGGGTCTTGGTATGTAAAGATGGTCACCCATCCACGGACATACCGCGGCAAGCGTAGCTTAACCTGATCGATCGACCAGTGCGGCTATTATTACTTAGACATAAGCCACTCAAAAAAAAAAAAAATGAAATAAAGTAAAATAGCATTTTTATGGTTTCAAAAACATTAATAAAAATATTTTTTTTCCTGACTATCAGTATTGAAAATGTTATTGAAAAACATAAAACCTATAAACGAACGTTCGGTTTTAAACCAGTTTGTTTTTTTATTTTTTGCACGTTTCGCATAAATTATTTCTAATTCTATGAACCTTGCAGATTTACTAAAAAAAAAAAAAAAAACTTAAATTGTAGTACCAATTAATTTTACACCTTATCCTCCTTGTCCACAGAGTACACTTCAAAGCAACAGCGGATGATGACTACGCCGACTTCACTTGTGAGGCCAGACACGAAGCTTTGCAACGAGATAGTCCTATGAGAAGCACTGTTCAACTCAGCGTACTATGTAAGTGATCAATACATTTATTGGATTATTACTTACATAATTTAAAAGCTAATAGTCGTAAAACAGTAATAATAATATGTACAAGTATATAAAAAAGGGAGGAAAAAGAATCAAAGGACATCGAAAAATTCGGCCGCATCGCTGTCAACAGGAAAAGTGCCCAAAAGGCTGGCAGTATTGCCACGTTGTATGGCTATGCTGATTCTTTGGCCAAGAAATAGGCCAGCCCTCTGGTCATGTGAAGAGTCGACCCACCGCTTGGCGATGTCTCGAAAAAACTAACTGGACCACACGGTCCTAGTGTTTCAACCCAAACGGCTCAAACATACCTATAGCTACCAATAAGGTTGTAATATTTGCGCCGTTTGAGGTTTTCCGCACCTACAGCAGCCGCCCCAGCACAACCCGCCGTGCTAGGAAGATGGTATGGCGCAAGGGTGTCGATAGACATGTGGCATCCCATACCAAAGACGGCTCATCCCACTGTCTTGGGAAATAGATATATTATTAGGTGTTGAATTTTTATATTTTTTGTCATGTGTTAGAACAAAACATTTTAAGATCTGCGACATGCCATGTTTGCCTGGCCTTTCCTCAACTATGTTTGGGTCGGCTTCCATTCTGACCAGATGAACTTAAATATGTGGAGAGATTGCCTATTTGACCTCTAAAACCCAGGTTGGTTTCTGGTGTTTGTTAGCGCTTTATTTTTTTTTATTTTTTTTTTTATTTATTCAAAATCTATTAACAATAACATACATAAAATCTGCCAAACTGCATAACAGTTTGTCGGCAGTTGTTCTCGTCTAGCAATGGATTACAAATTTTGAAAATTAATGTGCTAAAACCTAATACTTAATGTGCTAAGTAAACTATAAAATAATATACCTACAGTCGAAGATATTTCCGCAGACGTGAGGTTCGTTACAAACGTAGCTACGGACACAATGAGAGATAATGTTTTTGTAGAACTTTTTTTAAGTTGATCCTTAGACTTGATATTCGATATCAGGGGGTAGCTCATTCAATAATGTTGGTACTACGTACCTTCTAGTGCGCTTACCAAAGTAGTTTGTTACTTTTGGAACAGCAAGTGCGATGAGCTTGGTATCCTCGGTTGGAATCGAGCCCCGCGTCGAACAGTGTTCTTGAGTTTTATCTAGATTTGTGTGGAGTCTAGATGTGTGCTCGGTTGATGGCAATAGGCTTGCCTTCTGTTACATGGGACTTATAAATAGTGAAATGTGGCTGAAGGTACTGTAGGTACATTCTGCCTATACCTTCGTTAAATACAGACGTGTTATTATTTAAAAATACCTAGCTCTAACAGCAGGACGACCAGCCATCACAAATACCTTTACATATTTTATAAAATAAATAAAAATAAAATAAAAATAAGTTGAAATTTTAAATTAATTTTTTTGTTTATGTACTGCTTCTGTCCAATTCCTTTCCTGTAATTTTTATGTTCACCTACATTTTGTCTATACATTAGCAATAATACCTTTCCTAAATACTTTTATTAACCATTGTTGAATGTATACGCTATTGATGTTCATTGATAAATAAATAAATAAATAAGATTGATTATTAGATACCAGTATTACATAGCTAGCCACATTATTTTTTTCATGTAATATTTTGTTATTTATAACATAGCAAACAGACAAATAAGTAATCAGGGCAATAATAAGAGCATTATATCCCCCGCATCGATGATATTTCTGTCATAATAGCATGAAATTGGGGCGAGCTCTCCTGCTGTGAAGCAAAATATAAGTGTTCGTGGGTGTAACTGTTTTTAAAAACAAGCATGGAGTTGAATTCCTAGGTAGGTTAGCTAGTTTTCCAATTCCAAAATGAAGATAGATTATAATTCAATAGGGAATAATTTAACATTAAGGCCAACCCGTCATAGTTTTCATACAAACGCTCGTACGTGATCATGGTGTTGTAACACATCTTTCTTTGAAATTCTTGATTTAATAGATATTATGTGCACTATATCTAGGTTTGTATCAAAGCAAAAAAATTAAATTTGGAGTAATAAATTCAGTATTAGCCTCCAAAAATCTGCATTTATGCACAAATCTGAACTTTGGCCGTTCGTTCATAATGTATACAGAAAACATCATCATAGAAACCTCACACAAGTAATGGAGATTTTAAATTACTAACATTTATTTCACAAACTATATAACTGTAATGCTTAATCAAAAACACGTATTTCCTGGAACAAGTTTTATGAAATTTCCACACACTATTTTTAATTGTAAGTGAAAGGTTTATTTCAACGACACGACACGACTTCGAGACGAGGTAGCATGAATTATTAATGTTGCGTTCGATTGAGACAGTAGTGCCATCTAGTGTTGACGGATGTGAACTTGAGTGATGAATTGGATAATTTTGTAGAACTTCTTTATAGTTATTTTTATCGGAAAATTATTAGTTTAGTTTATTTTTACACTAGCAGTTGCCAGCGGCTTTGCCCGCGTGGCTTTTTCGAAAATAAAAGTAGGCTAATTTACTCATTACGAGTATAACATCAGCTATCTGCCAGTGAGTCCCGACAAAATCGATCCTGCTGTTTCGGAGATTAGTCGGAACAAACAGACAGACAGACAGAAAGACAAAAATATTAAAATGTTTTTTTTTTTAATCTAGTACCGTATATACTTTCATATGCATGAAGTAAAATGCTGTTATTTTGACATTACAAAGAGACACTTCAATTTTACTTATTTTTGTGGATAAAACGAACACAAAATACAGAATTATAAACTTTTTATTAAAGTGGGCATTTTTTTTTAATTTTTTTCTGAAATAAGCGCATGAGTGTAAAATCTGTCTTTGTTGTTACAATAGTTAACACCTTTGGCAATTGATCACGTTCTAAAATCCTAACAAAAATTGTAAGAACGTATTTACTGCCGTTCGAAGCTCGGATTTAAATCTGTTTATCTGTGCACATGCAAACATAAGACAATTAAGCTACCAATAGACTTTCAAACGTAAACACACTATGTAGGTATTTCAAAAAATGCTATGCCTAACTTATAATAATACGTCAGTCAGCTGATCTCCTCTGAAACAACACTTCCACATCGTTTCACAAATTCACAACTCGCGTCGGTTTGTTTTCTCGCGACGACACGACTCCGACGGACATGAATTATTAATAAACCGTTCGATTGAGACCGCTACGCGCTAGTTCAACGTTTACATTGAAGGATGTTACTAGCTTGCTGCGCCATCTAGTTGTAGGTTTTGGATGTTTTGTTTGTTTATTGTTTTTGTAGTCGCTTGCCAAGGGTGTGCCTGACGGTGCATGATAGGGAGTTAGTTGTTTTGGAAGTCGCTTGTCAAGGATGTGCCTAGCGGTTTATGATAGGCAGTCAGTTGTTTTGGAAGTCGCTTCTCAAGGATGTGCCTGACGCTGCATGATAGGCAGTCGGTTGTTTTGAAAGTCGCTTGTCAACGGTGTGCTTGATGGTGCAAGATAGGGAATCAGTTGTTTTGGAAGTCGCTTGTCAAGGGTGTGTTTGACGGTGCATGATAGGCAGTCAGTTCCGCTACCAACTCATCATTCTATGGTCTCGGTAGTCACCCCCTTTCTAGCCATATCATCTATGACACAGTCCATCCATCTTGTCTTTGCCACCAACCTGCAACTAACTGCTCAAATATATTTACTACCTAAATGCAGATTAAAGTAGTTTTATTAAACACGGTATTCATTTGCAATACAATAAAAAGATTTAAAAACAGAACAATTAAATCCTGGTGAACCGAAAGGTAGCAGAGCGGTTGTTTTCAACTGACAAAAATATTTTTTGTATTAAAAGCTGTTTCTTTGACTACCAAGTGGTTTTTTACCCGACTACATCATCATCATCATCATCATCAGCCTATAGCAGTCCACTGCTGGACATAGGCCTCTCCAATGGCACGCCATTCAGTTCGATTCTCGGCAACTCTCATCCAGCTGCTACCAGCCACCCTGCGAAGATCGTCGCTCCACCTAGCCTGAGGTCGTCCTACCTTACGTTTACGTTTACGTTTACCCGACTACGGCAAAGCCAAATTATATGATTTTAACAGGCTATATTTGTTATGTTGTTTGTGTTGTTTACAAGCATCTTCTTGCTTAAAAGGTGATCTCCAAATCACGCATTTTAACGCTTTATGTAATTGAAATAAACATTTTGATTATTTTATTTTTTTATTCTTGAGTATGTATGTATTTTTAAACCTACTTTTAAGGACAAACTTTCTTCTCTCATATCAACATGAATATAATAATATAAAAACTCATAATGAAGCAAAAATGATTAAGCATTTGAAAGTATTGCCACACTAAAATAAAATCTTAAAATTGGTCTTTGGTATTTAGTTAAGAATGACATTTTTGTATTACATTTGTTCACCATATTAATACAGTAGTATAATGTACAAAACCTATAAAACTATTACATTGTAACAAATTAATACATTCTAGTTCTCGTGGATTTTAATGTTACAATCCCAAGTAACAAGGTGCAAGGTATATAAGGTATATATTTGCTTACTTTTTCAGCTTAAAAAAACCAAATTAAGCTAAAAATCTTAACATCTTCGTGTAACTCAAGTCGGCACATGTTTTCTTAATAGTTTCGACCCAAATTTACTTAGAATTTAAATAGAGAAAACTGGGCTAAAACGGAATAGAGAATGTAAGTTTTCTTCTGTTATTTCCCAGCTTTAATTTCGAATTTTAGAACTGGAAATTGCGTTGGGAAATTCTTATTTCTTCATTGTGCAGCTCTAAGGAAAACAGACCTTCTGATTTACTATTTAAAGAAGTATTTTGTATCTTCTTTCGCTTTGCTTCGCTGTGAATTTTCTGAATTTCTGACAATATTGTGCTGAGCATATTGTTACTTTCTTAGTGCATTTATTTTCTGTGACATTTTGTAATTGGTTGCTAATTTTATATCCTTTGTAAGATACTCTACTATACTACTATTCATAATAATAGAGAAAAAAAAATAGAGAAATAGCTAAATGGTGCTGATCCATGCGTCATATTTGTGAACGGGCGCCATCAGTTGGGACTGGTCATCTCTTAGCTGCCACGGTTTATTTTAATTTTTGAATTGTTTTTATTACGGACGCTTCTAACGTGCACGCCTTTCTACATTCTCACATATATAACTTCAACACGAATGATGTAACCCATATATTGTAACATATTTTGTTTCAAAAGAGTGTCCGTGGAGTTTCTTTCCCGTTCTTCTCCATAGGAACCTACTACGCTTTGGAATGGGCAACTAGCTTCATCTTTCTGACTGACCGACCCCTTGACAATTCAAAAGTGCCTGTAATGGGTTTATTTGAAATAAATGCTTTGAGTTAGAGTAAATACTTAAAACTAGCTTATTACTGTCCCACTGCTGGACAAAATCCTCTTCTCATACAGAGAAGGCAGAAGCCTTGATCACCACGCTTGTTTAAGACGGGTTGACGATTTCAAATGTATTAACTAGTAGCTTCTGTCCCGCGAGTTCGTCCGCGTGAAATTTCGGCCCCCGAGCTTCCGTGTCCCTTGCCCATACGCGCTATTACTTCGTTTTCACATAGCGTTCGTTCAGATTTTTTTTCTTTTTGCTTGGCTCCTTAGGATCGCAGCATAATGTTAAATAGTCATATAACCTTCTCCAGGAATCGGGCTATGAAATACAAACTTACAAACAAATTTTACCTCTTTATTAGTATCGATAATTTCAGGTTTACTTACAATGTTTCGTTCACCTATATAAGTACTGTCAAAGTTAAACCCATTCAAGTACATATGAATAGAAAAAGTCATGTTGGTACCTGCCCGGATTTTAACCCACAACTTCGTGCATGAGAGGCGAGGTCTAAGCCACTGGGCCAATATACTTAAGTACTTAAATACATTGATAAACTCACGCTTTCTTCCCATGGAGATAGCCAGAAACTATGGAAAGCCACGTGCTATGCTCCTTACATACTTGCTTCGTTTACGTTCACACATCTGGTCACATACACGCACGCTGATTGCGAGTGCTACGTCCCTGACCTTTCTGAAGAACATCACCAATTAGGTCACGATATGACCTCCTAGGGCATCCCCTCTCGGCGTTTCCACTCATATCTGCCTTGTAAATATCTTTTTGAATTTTTTTTGCATAATAAATCCCGATGAAAACGGATTACAAAGAAAATGTGCGTATAATCGGTACGTACTTACGCAAAATAAATTCCGCCTCAAGTTTAAAACGCAAGCCAAATCCACCGATATCTCGATCTCGAAATTCATTCTTAAAAACGTTATTTTTCTTTTAAAAGAAACCCCGTCGTTTCTCAAAGGCCTAAAAGCTACAATCGAAATTGATCAGTCTCGAAATTTTCGACTCCGAACGCAATTAATTCCCCCACCATCGAATAGCGATAAAGTCAATAGGGAGACATTGGGGAAAAGCAAACATTGCCAGTGCCGGTTTAAATGGAAAATTAATAATTCATGGCTCTAAGTCCGTGTCCGCTTCGGTAGCGTGTCGTTGCGTGGAGTGGGCTGTTTGCTTTGCCCCGACCTACCCTGCAAAAATGTAATTTGTTGGAAAATTATGATTGGGTTCTCTTTGTTGCATTTTTTTTTATGTTGACTCTCTGATTTTTGGAGTTGGAATGAATCAGTTAGTTTTATGAAAGGAGAAAGAGCAAAATGGTCTATGAGCGGCCAACAACGAGATAGGTATTAAATGAAAGTACTATTACTAAGGACTAACTTTTACTATGAACGTAACATTGCAGCTCATTAAGAAAAAAAAAATACATATAGGTAAAATACTTAGATAATAAATGCAAGAAAATGTACAAACCCATTTTATAAAATACTTGTGCGCCAAAACGAAACTAGCCATTTATTTTATGAAGTTGCGAACTGGTGATAGCAACGAGAGATTAGCTCACGCTCTTTAATATAAGTAGAAGAACTCTAGAAAGGCAATTAAAAACCGCGCGCTATATCTCTGGATTTTAAACCAAGACACCTGGGACTCGACCATTTAAATAGAAGAATGGTCGCTGACCGCAATTTTATTGTACCAAACGCGTTATTTGAAAATCTCCAGAAGAAAGGAACTCAGTAACAATCATGGATGGAACATATATTTATATCCAGAAGAGCTCCAACTTTTCGTTCCAGTGAGAGACCTACAGTCTACACAAATACGAAAATCTATTAAAACCGTTCTTAATGGTGTGTTCCGATGGGCATATAATTGATGTTACCGACTCAGATGCCAGTATTTTGGAAAGAATAATAAATGGCGAAGAAGGCACATTTCATTGGTTTTACCGGGCTGGCGATATATTCATTTTAGATCGTGGGTCTGAGAGACGTCTGTGGCGATTTGGAGCGATTCAACTACAGTACCTATATGCCCGAAACCAAAGACCGCGGTGCAGACCAGCTTACTACTGAACAGGCCAATAGAACTAGGCTGGTCACTCTATGCCGCTGGGTAGTGGAAGTTATAAATGGCAGGTTCAAGCGAGACTTTAAATTGTTTAGGCAAGAATATTTTAATCGCGCTTTAAGTCACATGTTCGAGGACTTCCAAAACGCAGCGGCACTCATCAATGCATTTCATACACCAATACAAGATAGTATTTATGCATCGTCTTTCGTGAATATAATTAATGAACGCTTTGAAATACCGAACCTCTTAGCGGACTTTGTTATCCGTTATAACATAAATAGACAGAGGGCATCATTTGAAAGACTCAGCAGCGATCAACCTATTTATGAAGACTTCCCGGTTTTTTCTGAAGAAGACCTAATTCTGTTTGCACTTGGCACATACCAAATCAAGTTGGCTCGCAGCTACTACGCTGAATACTTAGTTGAAAGCTTGTACAATATTGAAGTATACCGGGAGCGACAAATACTCGTAAGTCAGCTCAGAGGTTTTATTCAAGAAGACATTTGGTTATTACGTGTGCGTATACAATCTAGACATGTAAGGTCCAGAATATATTATTCTTATATTGTAATTAATCGAGAAAGACAAAATACAGAAGCAATAGCTCATTATTATTGCAGTTGTATGAGTGGAAGGCGCACAATCGGTTGCTGCGCACACGTTATGTGTGTAGTGTGGTATCTGGCATGGGCTAGGCATCAGAACTCAGTGCTATTATTGTACATTAAATGTATTAATCTACAATAATGTACAGTGTATCCTCGGCAATAAAATATCCTCATCTTGATGTCTAGCCGTACTAATGCCGTAATGTATTAATGTACAATAATAGCACTGAGTTCTGATGACTTTATCATTATTATTATTTTTGGCGATGTTTTTTCATAGTAGTAAATGTATTTGTAATGAAGTCTACAAGTCATTTTATTTTATTTCCTTATTTTTAAGACTAAACCTTAGTTATAATACGCTAAATCACAGGCTGACATATCTATAAAAATGTATTTTATTCCATTAATAATTACACCACAGATATAAAACTTCTTGAGGGTGTTTGTAGGGTGATAATACACCAAAAAAATAAAAAATTGTTCCTGGCCGCTGATAGACCAAGCGCCATACGATTTTGCCCATTCTCCTTTGCTGGAGTTTTTCAGGTATGCAGATGTTTAACAAACAAAATTAAACGGTCATTGTTTCGTCTCCCTTTTTGTTTTTGGCTCAATTTTTCGCCGCAAGTATGGCTGAAGATAGAATTTCATACCTTGCAGACGACTCTGGTCAGGCTGGTCATCGCAGTCTGTAGTAGAAATGAATTATTTTGTATGCCTTCTGAAGAGAATTCGTATAGACCGTATTTTTTTTTTTTGGATCGTTGTCCCACACTTTCGGAATTCCTCCTTTATTGTGGGTGCGTTTACAAACATTTAAACTCACATACACAAACAGCCAGACCCGGAACAACTACTTGTAGGTCATACAAATATTTGTTCCGTGCGGGAATCGAACCCGCGACACGCAACGCAACAGTTAATTTGTTATGTTTTTTTTTTTATATCAATCTCTTAATCACTGCGCCATCGGTATAATTTTACATTATGTTACAAAAATTCATGAACGAATTTGAATTTTTAGATATACTTATGAGAAAAAAAAAGTTACCTATTTTGCAACCTATAATCAAAAAAAAATGTGAAGTGAGTAGGGGCAATTCCCATATTTTTAATAGCTTTCCCATTCTAGTCTGAATCTGTCAAAAAAACCTTTACCTACATTTTCTACAAGTTTTTGACAGATTTTCACTGAGATGAGATTTTAACTTGAATTTGAACGTTAAGTACGAGAATTGGTCTTCATGCATATATTTATTTATTTAATACTTTAGCACAAAAATGTACAGAGGCGGACTTTATGCCAGATGCATTTTCTCCCAGTCAACCTATGGGTGGTGCAGAGACAAACAGTGGTAGTTGCAATAAAATGTCTGTCAGTCTGTTTGTTTGTTCCGGCTAATCTCCGAAATGGCTGGACCGATTTTGATGAGACTTTTACTGGTAGATTGCTGATGTTATATGAATTATCTTAGGTTACTTTTAAAATGAAAAAGCCACGCGTGGGAAGCCGCGGGCATCAGAAAGTGTCATAAACAGCCTGCTGTGACATTACCAAAGAAAATAGGTTTTCATTAACACTTTTTATTCATAAATATTCATCATAAACTTCAAGTATAATAATGATGTTATTATTGTACATGGTGTTTCATTATGAGCTTGCTAAATTCCATCGTGAAATTACATTGAGCACTTTGTTTTCTTTCCCCTATGCTCGGTTTACATAGAGTAGAGATGGGACAGTTTTGATGTCGATATTTTTAATTAAGTTTTAGATTGAGTCGACTAAATTCTTCAGGTCTGGTAGCTTGATAGAAATTTTAAACGAAACATTTTTAATATAATACAAAGTAGTGAATCTAAATACTTTGATTTGAAATATTTTGTTCTTATAAATTGTTTAAGAAACAATTGAACCAGCCATAAAGCAGCAAGTATTTTCTTACAAACTTGGTCACAAAAACTTGACAACGTGAATAACTCTATTCTTCAGGTCCAAAATTGGTTTACGGTAAATAATTTGGTACTAAATAATAAAAAAACCAAATGCATTCGATTTAAGTTTCCTAATGTTAGAAGTAGCGAATGTGATATCATATTGAACGCAGAAAAACTGGAATTTATTAATTAAACGGTTTTCCTAGGAATCACGCTAGATGAGAAATTACAATGGGGACCTCATATAACATCTCTTGCGGGGCGGCTAAGCTCGGCCGCGTATGCTGTTCGAAAGATAAGACAGTTAACAGATATAAAATCCGCGCGTTTGGTCTATTCTAGCTACTTCTACAGCATAATGTCGTATGGCATTTTACTGTGGAGCCGGGCTGCTGACATTGAATCCATTTTTATTTTACAAAAGAGGGCTGTCAGAGCCATTTATAATCTACATCGCCGCGAATCTCTTAGAGAACTATTTAAAACGATTAGTATTATGACGGTACCTTGCCAATTCATTTATTAAAATATTATGTATGTAAGAAAAAATCGACATCTTTTCAATAAAATCAGTGATAGACATAATTTTAATACTGGAAATAAAGATAAAATAGCTCAACTATTTTTCAGACTATCTAAAGTACATACATCTTTTATGGGGTACTGTGTTAAATGTTACAATAAAATACCTTCTGATATGTTCAATGAAAGAAAATTTAAAACTCATAATATTAAATGCAGACTTTTTAAAACAGCATATTACAAATTAGAGAATTATATCCAAGATAAGAATGCTTGGAAACCTGCTGGTCGTGCTCCATAGGACAATTTAGAGTCTAGACAAAATCACACTGGTTGCTAATTTAATTGTATGATGTATAATTTTTATGATATTAATTTTATTTTCTGTAATTAATATACTTTAACTCACTCACTGACTTATTATATGTCAAAATTTTTGGAAAAACATATACTTTTACAGTGTATTTTTTTTTTTTACTTTCGTCTCTCTAGTTTTGATCTAGTTCTTTCGATTCCTTTCAACTTTAGATCATCCATCTTTTAAATAAAACAGTATCCATGGCGACATATTATAAAGCCTTAAATGAAATAAAATCTCTTTTTAGGGTTCCGCACCCAAAGGATGCCAACGAGATCCTATTACTCAGGTTCCGCTGTCCGTCTGTCCGTCCGTCTATCACAGGGTTGTATCTTTTGAACCGTAATAGGTAGATGGTTGAAATTTTCAGTGTTGATACTTCTATGACCGTTAAATTTAAAGGGGGTCATACAAACATTTCGGCGTTTTTAGAAAATATTGTTGAGATTAAATGTAATCGTTTATTCTGTAAATAGGGTATCGGAATCACTTTTACACGTCATATTAAATATAATCTAGATGGAATCCACATTTCCTATGTGACTACCTCTGATAAGAAATGGCGAAACAAACTCAGGGGTCAAAGTCTCATTTAAAGTCCAGACATAATCTTGGTCAGATCATGTGAGGAACATGTAGATCCGGTTTGAAATGTTCTTTTGAGGAAAGAACCACACAATTTTGAGTGGACCTGTCCAGTCAGTGCAAGCAATTTTGTCAGTAATGTAAAATATTGTACGGTAGTACGGAACCGTTCTTGTGCGATTCCGACTGGCACCTAGCCGCTTTTTTTCTTATCACGAGTAACAAAATTTACTGAAACTCCAAATTAAATTTTGTTGCCGAGTATTTTATTTTCTGGAAGCAAGGTACGTTAATTGATTGAATAAGGCTTTACTTTTGCGGGAATCCCTTCAAAAATAACGGTGGTTGGAAATACTTTTTAGGGCCCTGGACAAGGCAGGATTAATAAATCAAATAAGTTTGGTTCGATAAAGGTTGGATCTAATCTCGGGGTTAAGGTTTTCGGCTTTTTCAAATCTTATTTCGAAGAAGACTGATGGATGTAAAAAGTTTTGTTACTAGTCGTAGGAAATGGCTGCTGGGTCGAGATGTTAATAAATCAAAGATGACGAATTTGAGGATTGGATATTTTTTTTCAAGGACTTTGTGTCAAGTATTTCTTTTACAACAAAACTTACTCAATTATGATCTCAATAACACACACCGCTTATTATACAGGATATATTTTTAACCAGTGCGCAATTTTTTTTGGTGGTTCAGTATCAGTAATAGAGCACATTTCCATAATTTTTTTAATACTTTTTTTTTTGGTCCTACTTGAAATCAGCAAAATATGGATACAATCTATTCGTAATAATATCAATGGGCGAGCGCACAGCTGATAAGTACCTACTACTGCGTTCCGCTTCATTGACCGCGCGCGCGATGTTGCGCGACGAGTATCCATTATACCAGTTTCGAAATAAACATCTTACGTTAACGATAACTAAATTTTATTGTACTAAGCCTACCTTTTTTTCGCAAAGAAAAATTAACATAAATAATCCTTTGGAAAGAAACAGGATTCTTTCGAATTTTTCACTTGATGGTTTGAAAACTGGAAAAAAAAAATTGAAATATTTTCCTCTACAGAAGCAGAAGTCGATGGTACATCATGGGTATTATAGAAAGAGATAAAGCATAGATAATTAGATATCCTAAGTTAAATATACTAAGTACGTATTTGAAAAAAAGAAAAAAAAAACTAGAAATGTTTCCCGTTTCTTTCATACTCTTCGATTTTATTGAAAATATATATATATATCTATATACTGGCAAATTTTCTTGAAACTTACGATTGAAACATTGAATAAAAACAACGGAATTGGAAAGAAACGGGAATTTTCTCTGCTTTTTTTCAACGCTAAGAGGGAAATTAAAAATGCAGATAGACATATAGCGTTGCTACAATTTAATAGATCTTTTTAAGATAAATAATCCCGTAATACATTGTTTTCATAATACTCTATTGGTTAACGCGGCGCACGCCACTAAAAGGGAGCTTTAGTAGCATGTCGGCATGATTTTTTCCGACGTTTTTAACAATCAATGTCATATTTCAGCCAATTTACACAAAATCTTAATGAATTATAAACCTTAACCTTCCTCATTAATCACTCCGTCCATTGGTTGAAACCGAATGAAAATCCATTCGGTATAGTTTTTGAGTTAATTATATTAGAGACTGTTTTATAATATGTAGAGATGTTAACCGTATATTACATACACTTATTTGTAATAGTTTCTTTTTGCATGGTTATTTTTTGCGTAAATAAACTCGCACGGTTATGTTCCTTTATTTCATTTATAATACATACTGTTTACTTATTCCTTTATCGATAAAATCCCTGATTTATTCAAAACATCGACAGTACAAACTAACAGTTTCCATCGACATCACCCCACCTCAATCCCACACAAACGCTATAGGGGGTGAAGTATTTAAAATAAACACAAAAAACAAACATAAAATAATAAAAAATTAACAACATGGCCCACAAAAACAAAGCCGTTTTGCACAAAGAGAATAGACAGGGAAATAAAATAGCCCTGAGCCAATCACGGAGAAGAAAACTCTTACCATTGTACTAATTTTGTACAATAACAGTACACATTAATTTTATTTCGTGCTATTTTGCTAATTAAAAGGATTTTCATGAAAGTATGTTGTTAGATAAGGAAAGATCAAAAGATTTGTTTATGTGAAACATAGACACGCCTTGGGATTAAAACCGAGACTCACATGCCATGACGGCGAACGGCATGACGCTCTCTTATGTATATTCTGTATTTAGTGATGTGCTGTTGTTATCATTTTTCCATTACCAGTATTTTACCATACGAAAATATTCCCAGTCAGTTTCTATTATTAGGTACCGGTAACTTACCTAATGCTGGTAATATTGTTGTAACATCGTCTTGTTGATTTCTTTAAGTAATATTTGTTTAAAACGCGAAGCGCAGCTGTTGCTAGCTCGCTTTTCTTTATAAGTTTTAAATTTTTAGGTTTGTCGTTTAGTTTTGTTATTTAGTTAGCTGTGACTGTGATTAACTAAAAAGGTACTGTTGTAAATCATTACAGAAAATGATGATAAACCTGTTATTGTTTATTAATACTGAAACGTTGTGATATAACTGATGCGTTTAGTTAAATTTTACTTCTTACCATTTATATTCCCAGACAGAAACATGTCAAAAAATGTACTGAGTAACTTGATAGGAACAATGAGAAAATACCCAGAAAGTTACCGTATGGGAAGTTACTCAGTAAGTTTCTTGAAACTTATTCTATTACTCTCTTTCTTACAATAAATAAAATTTAAATTTTGGTTGCATTTAAACTAGAAATCGTAGAAGTCTTATTGGATCACTCATAAACTCATATGAAATTAGTTTTTTTATCCTGTTACCCTAATTACTATTTTTTTAGAATATTACCTGGGAAAATACTCGACTGGAGTTAATTACTGTTAACGGCACATAACAATCTGTATTTAATTGCTAATAAGAAAGTCCTTCAAGTCTTTTCGTTGCCTATACCGCAATGCTTGAAGACTAAGGTCTTCAACCAGTGCGTCCTGCCCGTTATGAAATAAATCCTTTTGAATAAGTTTCCATTCATCCTTAGGATGAACCTTATTGCTTGTTGTTATCAAACTCATAACTGTTTAAAATATATAAAAAATAGAGCATACCTCCGCGCGTTCACGCATGCAAAAACATAACAATATTTTTCAAATCTTTTTTTTTTTTTGACGTGACAACTTCTAATAAATCGATGAACGCCGGCTGCATGCACGAAAATGTCCCGTTACGCTCATTGTCCCGTTACGCTCATTAATGTTTTGTTATGACGTCACGTTAAACTATCGTCCGTAAACCCACTTTACAGACAACCAATTTTTTTTTAATGAGTCCTTCCTCTATGTTTTTTTACGGTATAATAAAAGCGTGTGAGGCGTGCACTTTTGGATTTTACAATATTTTTTTACTTCTGATCTATTTACTTTATTAAACACTTCACCCCATCGATTTAGAATATAAATCGATGCTTCACCCACTACAAAATGTACGTATAGTTTTACATCGGAGGACTTTTCTGTTGCGTCTTCACACTTGTTCAAATCGTGACAAAATCTTAGCAGTAATACTCATTACTCATGTTCTTTAAAACTTAACACTCGTATGAACACTTTTATCCGAATTATAATAAAAGTTAAACATACCGAACACGACTGAAGTTATACAGCGTAACATTGTGTTTGGATGGATTCTTGTCACACCGACGCGAGCCTAATAATGAATACTATAATTGTGACACTGCAATGAAAAGAAATCCTCTCATACTAATTAACGAGCATTTTTGCGTGCTTACTGACTACTTGACCGTTATAATTAAGTAGTTCCAATGATTATATCCTTATCTTTGAGACAACCTACTATGTAATAATTGATAATTATGTATGGTTTTTTTTCCCTATGTTTGTAACTTTCTGTGCGAGTAGGTATAAATAAATACTTTGTCTTTCTTTATTACTAGGCTTACTAGGCTTTGGCTTCACCCAAACTTTTCCACTAAAAGTCATTTAAATTGGAAAAATCTAAGTCATATAAGATAATGAAAAAAGTTATAAAAGTATTAAATAATATCTTGCCAATATTATTTTATTCTATAAATCTAAATGATGGATGATATTAAACTAAAACACAAATGTTATTGTAATCTTTCAAATTCATTGACCTAATGTTATCTACCTCTGATAAGTTTTTGAAACTGCAACCTTTTAAACCTACGAGCTCATATCGAATATATTGACAATCCAAATAAGTGTTTTAACATTGGAATGAAACAATAACATTGAGCGAACCGATTTGCCTTTTATCGTGGCTCGAGTAAGCTGGCTCTCTTCTATTAAAATGTTAAGTCTCTTCTCTCTCTTTTGTTCTATTTTACTAGTTTTATTTTGTGGCGATGCTTGGAAGAGGCCTATGTCTAGCAGTGGACATCTTTTGGGGAAAATATTGATGATGATGGTGAGTTCTATTTTTGGTTTAACTGTATAAAAATGTAATTACCATAAGTTATTTCGGGGGGCTTGTGGCTAAGTAATAACCACCGCCGCCGCACGGGTCGTTCGACCAGGTTAAGCTACGCTTACCGCGGTTGTTCCGTGGATGGGTGACCATCTTTACATACCAAGACCCCTCTGTGCCTCGCAAAGTATGTTAAGCCGTTGGTCCCGGCTGTCATTTGTAGGTATTTGATAGTTGTTACGGGTCGTCAGAAGCCAGAAAGTTTGACAACCAGTCTTACCAAGGGGTATAGTGTTACCTAGTCACTGAGTAGTGTAGTACCGATAGCAAGTCGCTCCATGTAAAATACTTATATTCAGGGCTAAGCAGATCATGAGTTTATTTTAACAAGAAACCTACGTTTTGCTCGTTATGTCTTTAGTCATTAGACGAATGAAGAGCGTCGTCCAAGTAGAGTTTAAACCTTTTAGATTAATTAGCAAAGACTCAATTATATACGTGTTTTGTGTACAAAAAGTACACTACTCTAAAAGAAAATCCAAGGGACAAGCCGCCTATGTCTAATGAAAATCATTTTTAAAATACATCGCCTAGCTTGTTCCCAACTATTTTGGCTTCATCTTTCAGTCTAACCAGATGCATTAATTAGAATACAGAACTAAAAAAAACACACTTTAAAAAACTTGATACAAACAAACAAAACATCGCATTTTATCTCCTTCGTTTCCTACAATTTGCGTCTCAACACTGCTCGCTTTCCGAGCAAAATTCAACGCAGAAACTCAATTTGAATAACGCTTCGGTGTGACAAGCGCTCTACAAGTAGCAAATTCGTCGTTTCTCGGTACAATGCCCTCTTAATTACAAACGCTAGACTTGACATGCGTATTACTTGCGTACCGCGTACTACGCGAGATTTGCCATGCGAATAGGGTTAGCGTATTGGATTGGGGAAGTTTTAAACGAATTAATACGATGTTGTGGAATTTCCATGGAAAGGTTTGGAAAGTTGGGGGATTATGGTGTTTGGCGGGTAAACCAATTTACGAAGTTTGAGATTACGAGTGTATGTTTTTTCCTTCCAATCTTTTTTTATTTAATCTATGTTATCAGTTCAGCAATTCTGATAATGGCTATGAAAGCAGAAGATCAAAGAAACGATGGATGGACCGTCTGAAAGATGATTTGGCTAGAATGGGAGATGCCGACTAATATAAAAGTATGGAAGAAAAAGATATGTTACGCCGACCACAAATTCAAATAAAGGCAAGATAATAATGATGTTAGCTGGAATTTTCCAGGCTAAAACAGTTAGTGGACGGTACCTACATTAACATAAAAAGTCATACCCCTTAGGGTTTTCTCGTAATAGCGAATTTCTCTTGTAGGAAGGGTTACAGACCCTTAACACACACGCATAAACATGGAGAGCCTAAAACTATAATGACCTTCAAAAAGTGACTGATTCCCAGCCTACTTTGAATGATTTTGAATTTTATCTATGAAATAAAGAAAGTTAGAAAGAAAGAAAATGTGTTTTTGGCATAAATAAAATAAAACACCGTATTTAATTATTTAACAATTTATGTACACACATATAAACAGACAAGAAGAAAGGAAGGAACAGAAAAATACTTACAAAGGTGATGCTTATTTCTAATGAAATCTCTTCCAGCATACCTGCGATATGAAAGTATATATAGAGATGTAGACAACGTGTGTAAGTGTAGAAGAGAAAAAATTAAATAAAAAATATACATAAAATCAAAATAGCTATACTTACACTAATATAAATATGTACTTATAAACATACAATAAGAGAATATACTTACATACATACTTCTAATATAAATAGAAGTACTTACCTAATTTAAAAAAAAAATACTTTTTATTTTTTGTCTATAATGCGCCATGTCCTCCGATGACAGAATCGCGCCGATAGTATCGATATAATATCGCCGTGTGGAGTGATTCAAAGAGTTCCTATTTAATTTGATGGCACGGCGAAGCTATCGTCGTGATTTACTCGCCCGTAGCGGGCGCTGTAAACATACCACAGAAGCCTAACTCATCCACTGCCAAACATCTGCCTCAAAATAAATAGCTTTTTACAAAAAAAAAACAAAAACTATTTTCAAAAAAGCCCTATAAAGTGAAAAATTACTTTTATTTCGGAAGTCGGTGACTTTGGAACTGTATTTATTTTGCCATCGGCTTTTTTGGAAGTCGAATGTTTTTTTTTTTTCTGATGGTTCTTATTTTTCCCTTTTTAGTTATGGATTCTTCCCCACAACAATTCGTATACCATAACTTGCTATGTTAACAACAGTAATAGGAAGTATTATAACATCACCATTACACAAAGTGGATGAAATAGGTATTATAGCTAACTCAAAAACTATCCAAGCAAAGTTAATGATATTTATATGGGACCACTTCGAAATTTCCAAAATCGGTTCACAATTTTGACAGAGAAAACGGTGGACATACATTAAAAAAAAAACATACATACAGTCGAACATAGAACCTCCTCCTTCTTTGAAGTCGGTTAATGACCACTATACAATGTACAATCAAATTAGAGAGAATTTTCGCAAGGCTAACAGTACCAGCCCTACGTCTGAACTTAATTATTCTAAGGGGAATGGAATGATACAGAGGGGCGGGGAGGGGGGTGAATCTGAGACTCCATCTTTTAATTGTCACTTTGCTACATTCCTTTCGTGTAGGTACACATACAAGTAGCTTTTGCCCGTGACTTCGTTTGCATACTAAGTTTTCGCCGTTTGACCTTCCTCTGTTTAAACGAAAAGAAATGATTTCTTAGAGTACCTTCTTCATTCTTAAGTGAACACAGTACCGACTGATGACTTAATTTTAATACATTATTTCAGTCGTATGCTGTATGAGAAAACTCATTTTCACCCATGCTATAAATCCTCTATAAAAGTTTCTGAAACTGTTAGCTTATTGCCAACATTAAAACAACCGGTGTCATAGTAACCATAATATCATCCAAACGAGTGTTATAATGTTGTACTAAATTTCATTATGCAATTCCTTTGCGTTTTCGGTCCCTTCCTTACTCATCAAACAGCCACATTTATGAATAAAAAAAAAGAAAATTGTCATGCACACGCGTTTTACTACAAATGAAAAAAAAAATTGCTTATTCGAGTTCAAGTCGCATCCCGCCATTTTTGTTCGATATTGAAAAAATGTATAACTTTGTTGTTTACAAAAATCAGTGATACAAGCTTTGATAACACACCACCAGATATTTCTAATGCAGCAAAGAACATTTCTGTACCCTGTATAATTTGAGGTAGAAGTGTGAATGAAAAAAAAAAAACTTAAAAAAAAAAAACACGACATTTGAAAGTGACAGGGACAATCGTGAAAATGCATTTTTCTACTTAACTTATGTTGTGCGTAGTCTGACTGACAGCCCTCTTTTTCTGGTAATCATCAACATTATTTTAGCTGAAAGACGTCCACTGCTGGATATAGGGCTCCCCCAAGCACCGCCACCTCGACCGGTTCCGTGCTTTCCGCATCCAGCGGATTCCTGCAGCTTTCACAAGGTCATCTGTCCACCTTCCTACGCTACGTCTTCCGGTACGCGGTCGCCACTCCAGAACCTTTCGGCCCCAATGGCCATCTGTTCTGCGCGCAATGTGCCCTGCCCATTGCCACTTAAGTTTGGCAATTCTTCGAGCTATGTCGGTTACCTTGGTTCTCCTGCAGATCTCTTCATTTCTGATTCGATCACGTAGGGAAACTCCAAGCATAGCCCTCTGGTAACAGAAAACAATCTCAGATAATAGTTTTTTTTTCTATTATCAGTCTTCTGGTAATAGAAAACAATTATCTTCCACCATTGTTTAAACCCCAGTCAATCTATACCAAATCATCCAGAAACTAACGAAACACAAAAATTTATACAGGGTCATACACGACCCATAGACTGTACAGGGCCATCATAATATTATATACTCAATGGCTCATATCGTATGAATTGACCCCCCAAACGAGAGAGCGTATAAAACTATTCAAGCTTAAATATCGAGGGTTCCGTGATAAAAATAAATCGGTTTTAACCCTCATAGCGACTTGAGAAGGTAATAGTTATGTTGTAATAAGATATTTCGGCTTGAAAGTAGGTTTTACTATTTATGTCAACGGTTGAGAGTTTTTTGGGGGCGTTAGACATCCCGTGGGATTATTCAAATTGGGGAATAGGATTTTAAGTGAAGAAGTGACGGGATTTGAAAGTCCACCTTACGTTTGTAAAGGGGTAATCTCTGTGTATCAAAATTTGCAGAATTTTATATCAACGGCATTGCTTTTATCACCAATAGAGGGGTAGAAGTTGATCCCCCTCTCAGAGACGAGGCCCAGCAGTGTCCCAGCAGTGGGAACATTATAATTATGTTGATTAAGATTATGTTTTTTCTTATGTGCTTGTTATTTCTATTAATTCTTGCGTGGCAGTTTTCTTCTATGGGAACTTAGGAAGACAGAAAAGGAATATTATTTACTTTACTGGAAACCAAAGGAGAAAACGTTTAACAACGTTAAATATAATTAATGTTGTCTATTCACTGAATATAATACCATGATTCAGTTCCACTGAGCTCTCCTAAAATACAATATTAATCATACCTTGCGAAGTCATTTATCAAAATTTAACCCAAAAATACGGACCCAGTCAGCGGGAAAATTTATATTTTTAAGACAAAATGATTTACAGTGTAATCGCACCAACAAATGATATGACCCCTAAGATAGGGACCGTTTTATTATTTTTGTTGAAGAACCCTTATTAATAATATTGCGGTACCCCGTTTTTGGGGTTAATGAACTCTCGTCGAAGGCAATTTTCCTGTACACTCGTTCGGAAAAGTGTTCCTTTGTGGTAAAAAATCTTTATGAGTATTTTTTTTTTCTTTTGATCATTCGCAGCATCTTTTGTTACGAAAAGGGATTTTTAAAACAAAAGAGTTGTATGCGTGGCATGTCAGTCGGGAAAAGTGAAAGATGATAGCATTGAAGTTTTTTATTTTATTTTTCTCTAACTTTACCTGTTTATTTTTAATGCGTTGTTGAATAAAATATTTCTTATTATGTTGATTCGGAAAATTTATTTTTTATCTTTTGTGCATTATGTTTTATTTGATACCTTAAATGTTATGAAACTGACGTAATTTTAGCCTATTAGATCTGATATACTCCTAGGACTTAACGAGCCCGAGGCGTTAGCCAGAATAAAATTGAAAAACAGTTTATTTAAAATTGAACAAAAGTAATGAAGTCTAGATTTCTCTTTTGTTCCATTATAATATGATTGTTGAAGTACCTAGAAATTCAGGCCAGACTAACTAATTAAATTTCGTTTTTTTCCACGAAATTTGTCATTTTATATTTTTTGGGGAAGCGTTTTTCGCATTCAATATTATTTTGTTCATTTTTAAATGATACAAGTTAATGACAACGCTCTTAAATGAATAAATAGTAGTCACCGGTCCACTAGTGCCACTCCTTTAAAAACATATAATCTCGTGACTGAGAAGGAATTATGAAAAACGGCTCAAACAACTATATTGGTAAGTGTGTCTAGTAAGGCGCTAGTGGACCGGTGACAACCCTCTTAATATAGGATAATAATTTGTTATTTTGGATATATTTATTCTGAAATGGACGTGTTCATGTTAAAAAGTCTCAATTAATTACCGATCAAAACAGTTCATTTCTTTTCAAACAATATTTGCCATCGACACGCAAAGAAGAAAAATACAAAACACTAGGCTATTTGTAATTTGATTAGTACTTCCAAAGATTATTTTTACATCCCTAAAGAAATAATGTAACCTCTTAATAATATTAGTTGAGAAGTATTTGTTAATAAATGTAAAACTTTTGCACTCGTCTGTACTTTATGACGTCGCTCCCATTTTCTACATAAATCATTATCAGATATTTTGTTTACCACTCTTTCTACAAAAAAAAAGTACCTTCGTGGAATAAGAAAAAAAAAGTCAATAGGAAAGTAGATGACAATTTCATGCCCAACATTAATCTATCTATATATATAAAAATGAATCCCTATTTCCCTTGGTCACGGCATCACGCGTGAACGGCTGGACCGATTTCGCTAATTATTTTTTTGTTGTGTTTGTTATTGTCAGGAGAAGGTTCTTATGTAAGAAAAATTTAAGAAAGTAAAAAAAAAAATTTTTAAGAAAACGAACATATTTACATTTTTATTGTAATAATAAGTAGGTAACTCTATCTTCTAATGTAACTTTATGGCGTTTGACATAACGTGTCAGTCATCATTTGGTAGGTCAGAGAATAGATTTTATAAAAAAAAAAAAAAATTGAAGGTTTTAGTTAGGTAGGGTAGGGTAGGTAGGGTTGGTAGGGTAGGGTAGGGTAGGGTAGGGTAGGTAGGTGGGTAGGGTAGGGTAGGGTAGGGTAGAATAGGGTAGGGTAGGTAGGTAGGGTAGGGTAGATAGGTAGGTAGGGTAGGGTAGGATAGGGTAAGGTAGAGTAGGGTAGGTAGGTAGTTTCCTTTGCGCGTAGACAAACTGCCACAGTCAAATAGCTTTTGACAGAACGAAGTCTGTCGGGTCAGCTAGTACTTAATAATAATTTGTCTATGAAGTAAGACGGCACTTATACAAATAGGTAGAATTTAGTCGTATCGTATAAAATAATGAAATAGAAATGTGTGTGTATATTTATGTGTATTTATTTGTGCTTATATTTATATATAATAAGATTTATATATTGAATTCAAAGTTTTGAATAGGTTTATGTATATCTTTATATTTAAATGAATATTTATTCCTCAATTTTGACGACACGGTTGGCGCAGTAGTTAAGCGATTGACTGCTGCGCTGCGTGTCGCAGGTTCGATTCCCGCACGGAACAAATATTTGTATGACCTACAAGTAGTTGTTCCGGGTCTGGCTGTTTGTGTATGTGAGTTTTAAATGTTTGTAAATGCACCCACGATACAGGAGAAATTCCTAGTGTGGGGCAACGTTTTAAGAAAAAAAAAAAAAAAAAAAACTCGCTATTGCACCTACTACTGTTTGTCTCTGCATCACCCAAAGGTTGACTGGTAGAAAATGCCTATGGCATTAAGTCCGCCTCTGTACATTTTGTGTACTTAAAATATTAAATAAATAATAAATAAATGTCAATAAAAAATATCATTAACAGGGAGCAACATTTTAATTATACATTTCTATTATATTGATCTTATTTTATTATGCTCTTCCTCAGATCCTCCAGGAGCTCCATACATCGAAGGTTACGCAGAGGGAGAGACGGTACGTCGAGGACAGAGTCTCGAGCTGGTCTGCAGGAGCCGAGGTGGAAACCCTCCAGCACAGCTCATCTGGTACAAGAATGGGGAGCAGATCCGGATGGCTTACCGGTAAGTGGAATATTTTCAATGTAATGCAATTGAATTATTGATGTTTAGGTTCACTAAGCATTAGCTGTTGACTGACTTCCCCGTTGGTCTAGTAGTCGCAAGCACATTTGCTGAGCGTAAAGTCCAATGTTCGATTGCCAGGTCGGGCAAAGCGTTCTTAGGTTTTTCCGTCAGGAATCACTCATTTTGATTTTAGTGTGAATTTACTCCTAAAACGAACAAACCTTTCTAATTATATATATGTATATATTTATGTTAATAACGTAAACACCGTAAAAAAAGAAAAAAAAAACTTGTCTAAATTGACATATGGTACTGTCATTACCTACTGTCAATCAATATTTTATATAATATGAGCAAACAAAACGTTATTCAAATCAGATTATCCATACATGTACAGTCAGTTACCACAATTAGCTGACCCCCCTTGCATAAATGGTTGAGATTTTTTAGAATACGGGTCGATAGAATTTTATAATTATTAATTAAATTATTTTTTAATGATGATGAGTTTAGAATTTACCAAACTCTTACAAAATATATTATCTCTTACAAAATATATAATATTTGCGTTTTTTAAGCATCCCTACACATCTTCAATGCTAATATAATCTTAAAATCAAAAGGGTTAGAGAGAAAACCTCAACGAAATTAAAATCTTTAGAGCCTTCGGAAAAAATCTAATGACATGAAATGTAATTAGCGAAAATTTTAATTAAAGTTAAGTTTAATTAGATTTTTTTGTAGAAAATGAATCTTAATTTCATGATTGAAATTGGATTGTTTTCTATGATAGATAATGTTGTATAGCGTTAAATAGCCTATAGCGTTCCTCAAGAATCGGGCTATCAAAGAATTGGGCTATCAAATTCAATAAGATTTTTTCAAAACCGACTGGTAGTATGTACAAAGTCAGTCAGGTACTGCCTTTAGGATCACCCCTTGCATAAATGGTTGAGATTTTGTAGAATACGAATCGACAGAATTTTATAATTCTCAATTTTATTCAAATACCTCTACGAAATATACCCAAAACTACGAAAAAATGAAACTCATACGATTTGTTAGTAAAAAAAACCTCAACCATATGAGCAAAGGGGGTTCAGCTAATTTCAGTAACTGACTGACTGTACCAGAGATTCGCGTAAAAACAAACGGACAAAAAAACAAACTCTTCAGCTTTATTATTAATTATATGTATAGATATATAGATTCTAATGTTTTGTGGCTGTTCATCTTAATTTTCAGAGATTCGATTCTCGGGAACTGCAAAAATATTTTACAGTTTTTCTGCTATATAATTCTATACAAGTTATTTGGGATTTGGCTTACTGTGCGGTGGCCAAGCACATCATATTACCAAAATTGTTAAATTTTCTCGTTCGATTTTGAACTTAATCATCAACATTTTAAAGTTTAAAATCGTTTGGAGAATTTTGACAGTTTCATGTAGCTTGATGTGCTGGCCACTGTACGTTTAAAGTTACAAGTAGAAAACTCATCTTATTCCATACAAAAGGATGTACCTTTTGTATGGAATAAGTCAATGAGTTTTTGTCTGCCAACAATTCACACTCAAAAAAAAAAAAAATTTAGACCTACTTTTACAAAATCAGGCGTCGATTTCAGATATTTTTCACGCCGTTTTCAGTACCTAACCGCGCGAAAGTGTGGCTTACATCAATATTTATATGAACGTACTGAAAAATTCAGCGACGCGAACATCGAACTTGCTTCCGTTGCCTGAAAAATCAATGTTGGAACTGCTTTTCCGATGCCTTCGAGCGAAAAATGTATCGCTTTATATTAGTTTTCATGTGTATTTGTGTGTGGCGAAAAATCTTACACATAACATATCATCACGCCTGTATTCGCTGAAGGATTAGGCACATGTGCATCAATAGTACCCAATAGTAATCGTCTTCTACGATGTTCTTCTCACCGTTCTGGCTTCACTCATTCTTCATTCTTTGTCCAGGCGGTCTTTCCTTGGAATGCGCTCCCTATGAAGATCAGGAAGACAACCACCCGGTTATCTTTTAAGGTGAGGGCACGTGAACATATTCGTGAGAAGTTGACAGGATCATCCCAGCCCTGATTTGCTGGATTCTTTTCCACCTCTAACTATCTATATGCTTTGTGTATATGTATTTATTGTATATATGTAAGTGGTACACCACTAAATACCTGCAGTATTGTCTCTCCTTCTACTTTTTGATCCATACAAAGGTTGTCTGTAAAAGATCGCTTTTAGCGATAAGACCGCCCATTGTGACACCCTATGTAACAGTTCTACATTTATATCTGTAATTTTTATGGTGTACATAATAAAGAGTATTCTATTCTATTCTATTCTATTCTATCGTTATTTCTCCTGACAAAGTTTATATTTTATATTATACAGGAAAAAAAAATATCAGTATCAGTAATGGAACGTATTTCCATTATTTTTCAATACTTTTTTTTTTGTCCGACTTGAAATCAGCAAATTAGGGACACAACATCTTTTCACAATATCTTTTATAATGCGCACAGCAAAGGAGTGGAACTCTCTGCCTGCGTCTGTGTTTCCGAACGCATACAACCCTAATCTATTCAAAGTGAGAGTGAACAGGCTTCTTCTGGGTAAGCTCACTCCATCGTAGACTTTGTCTCTGTCATCCAGACCTAGACTAAAGTCAAGAGCAAACTCATAGTAGAATAAAAATAATTCGTAATAATATCAATGAGTGCGTTTTTATTATTTTCCGTGTTATCTATCTCCTATGTTGCTCCTGCCATGTTTTATCTCACCGTAACCCTAAGGTTGGCTGGTAGAAAATGCCTCAGGTATTAAGTCCATCTTTGTACAGTTTTTTTTTTTTTACTTGTGCGTGATGTTTTAATAAATCAACAAATAGTACACCCACATTTCGCACAGTTATGTTTAAGTCCCAAATAATAGGGGGCGAGCCTATTGGCATCAACCGGGCTCAAATCCAGACTCCGGGCTGCTACTGAGAAATTCCTGATGCAAAAACCCAATAACATTTTACACGACCTGGGAATCGAACCCAGGACCTCACGCTCAGTTTTTACGTGTTGTTGTATAATAATTTCATTCTAGGTACATCGTCTTAACATTGATATTGATGTATAAAAAGGATTGTAAAACACTTTAAAAGAGTAACGGTGGAGTTTCTTGCCCATTCTGCTCCAGAAACTACCTTTTGGAAGCGGCAACTAGAATCAATTTTATTTCCTTGTAAATGTTGACGTTCAAAAATGCCATTTATGTGCCTATTTCAAATTGACGGCACGGTAGGCGCAGTGGTTAAGTGATTGACTGCTGCGCTGCGTGTTGCGGGTACGATTTCCGCACGGAAAAAATGTTTGTTTGACCTACAAGCAGTTGTTCCGGGTCTGGCTATTGTGTTTGTGAGTTTAAATGTTTGTAAATGCACCCACAACACACGGGAAATTCCTAGAGTGGGGAACGTTAAAAAAAAATGCTTGACTTATACATATATCCAATGACTACAAAAAACTTCTGTTACGAATTCCGGAATTAAAAGTTATCGAGATGCCGACAAAATTTATTTTTCAAAGAATTTAAAACTCGAATCAATATTTCCTTTAAAAAATTCGACAGAATTATCCAATCGCTGACAACCAGTCCTTAAACTTCTCTATTCATAAAAAAAACACGAACAACAAAAAAAAATGTCATGACGTTATTTTTTCTTAAAATCTGCTGAATAACAGCGCTTAGATTTCCAATATAAAGTATACAATACCGAGGGAAACTGGCGAACTCAGCTTTTTGCCTATAAAAAGCCCCCCCACCCCTATTTCGGGGATCGTATTAAGCTGGCAACAGATAGGGCGTATGTCCTCATGATTTATGTAAGCTGAAGCATAGTGATGGGACAGGCTTATCGATAAAATTGTAAATGGGCGGTCTTTTTGTTACGAATTGACTTCATATTATGCCAAAAAAGAGGATTCATCAAAAGTAGTATCGATAAACAAAATTAGTAGGAGCAAAAGCATGGCTTTCGAGATTCAGATCACGTTTTGTTCATTTTATTTAGTGCTGTCTTGCGAAATTTTATTCATGATTAATTTTTTTATCTGATGTGTATCATAATACGAAGTTTGTTTTTTTTTTTACCAATTTTTTTTTTCTTACGCGATCTTTATGCGTATTTCATTATATATTATCTGGTCTTGATAAAATGACTCGCTTAACTTAATAAGATTTGTTTAAGTTGCTTACCCATAGTTTTATTCATCACCAACCGCTATTTCCTTGGGCATTATGCTTTTGAAATAAAGAACATTATCCGACAAGGAAAATGTTGCTCAAAACGCTGAATCAACAAAACCAATTACATCGTTAAAACTATCGACAAGATCTTATCGATAAGTACACGTTGTTTGCACCCGTCACTTATAAAATTGTATTAAGACGTGCCTACAGGCGACGGAAACTGATTTATGGGCCTCGCTAACTGCACTTGCTAGTGGTGCGCCACATATCGATAAACAAATAAAAATACGGTGATTTAAATTCAAATTGGACTTCGCTTTCATGTGTTCCGCGAAATACGTTTGGCGTAAATACAGGTCAAGGCTGGTAGTTACGTTGTAGTTTTTTTGCGGTGTGTTGGTTTTTTTAACATTGAATAGTTAACTGTAGCAGGGTTTGGTAATAGGCTCAACTATTATAACATCTACAGAATAAAATAAAATTGAAGCGTCTGTTCTGCATATGAAAATATATACGGTACTTATAACAACAATTACTTTTTTTGTGTGTCTGTCTGTTTGTTTGTTCCAGCTAATTTCCAAAACAGCTGGACTGATTTTGACGGGACTTTAACTGGCAGATAGTATTATAAGGAGTAACTTAGGCGTTTATTTTAGAAAAAGACACGCGTGCGAAGCCGCGGGTAGCAGCTAGTGAGGCCAAGCATTTTTACTGCAATGAACGAAATATTTAGTTTATGTTTTTCTTCGACAAAGTCGAACGTTTTTATTGGTTAATTTAATTAGGTGCAAAAATAGTTTGTTTAAAAAAAAATCGTACAGACATCTCTATGTTTTGCCATTATCGCTGCAATTTTGATAATATTTTCCTTATTAGACGATGTATTCTTATCATTATTGTGATGTTTTGCGTTGTACATTTTTCTGTATTGATTAGTGCAGTACCAAGCTTCCTAATAAATATCCATAATTTAGAAATACAGTGTGAGTCTTTATAATGTGCGCATATCGTGAATCGATGCTTAATTTTATCTACGGCAAAATTTTTAAAAAATCTAAATATTTTATTTTATTTTTAATGGAATTAAAAAAAAATTGTTCCTAGTGTAAACAATACGGTGTAACTTTTAAACTAAATGATCTATCACGATGAAACAAACTCCATAATGATTGGAAGTAATTAGGCGTCCTCATGAAATAAAAATTGAGGAAAAACTACCCTCAATTGAAAATAAACATGTTTTTTTTTTTAGCAAAAATCTGTTTTTTTTTTCCATCATTTTTTACAATAATTGTAAAATTTCTCGATAAGGGGACGTCTCATTGAGAAATTTTGAAATAAAAAATAAATAAAAAAAACATTTTTTTTTTTTTGTATTTTTCCGTAGATAAAATTAAGCATAGATTCCCTCATTTCGATATGTGCACATTATAAAGACTCACACTGTAGAATCAACTAAACTATCGACCTCGATATAAACCGGTGGCAATAGAAATGTTTGCCAACTACTCGTATAATTCGGTTTGTAGTAAAGTGAAATCCTACATAGTGAGGTAGTTCTGTAAACAAGTAAATATTCAGTAACAACACTATTGATTGAATATTTTAGGGCATATTTGACAATAAGATAATTATTATTTTGTACGTATGCTGCTTTGTATTATTTGATCATTGAAAAGTTTTGTTGATTAATTTGTTAGGATATTTTAACTAGTCTTACCAAGGTGTATCGTGTTACTTAGTAGCTAGGTTGTGGAGGTCAGATAGGTAGTCGCTCCATGTGAAATACTGGTATTCAGTAGCTTTTGGTTAGACTGGAAGCCGACCCTAACATAGTTCGAAAAATGCTAAGCAAAATTTTAGCTACTATACCCAAAGTCTCAAATTCAGATAATTTATGTAAACAAAGGGGATAACATCAAAAAAATATCTTCGTAATGGTAATTCACATAAAATGGTGAAAAAAAGGTTCAATTTTCTTTTAAGTACTGATTTTAAGAAATAATAATTAAAAAATAATCATACCGTATTTTTTTTTATAAATTTACGGTTTTAAACAAAGTTATTTAAAAATGGAGATTTTCTGGTATAAAATATTTTATGATACTGGTAACAATGCAGGAGATCTAAACATTTTCACATTATTTACATCTTCAACAACACTTAATATTACAACTCTCATTCATGGATTCATATTGTATGTAGCATATCTAGCCACATTTTGGATGAAAACGGCTGTCAACTGTTTCGAGTCGAAATCGATTTTGGGAGGCCTACGTCTAGCAGTAGACTTAAAAGGACTGATTATGACGATCATAGGCCGTGTCTTCGACACACTACACAAAACATTGATTAACAACGGTATTTTGTTTGCATAGTTCTTAAAATTAATTAACTTTAATTTCATAGCCGAATTTACAAAAAAATAATACTGATAAAATGTTTTGCACCACTGTCCTGTCATTTTGACAGTGACATTTCTTGACATTACTTTGTTTACATAAATTATCTGAATTAGAGACTGGGTATAGGTAGTATTTATACGTATTAAACAGTATTTGAATTAACAAAAAAATATTGAATAACTTCATTGCAATTATCATGGTGTTTTATTGGTAAGACAACATACAAAAATAATTAAATATCACCAAATTAGGAGTGTTAATTTTATTTTATTTAAACTTTATGCCCAAGTAAAAAAATACAGTACAAAGGCGGACTTAAGGCCCAGATATATGCCAGTGACCTTGAGAGATTAGCTTGCGTGTCCTGTAGGTACTGAGCTCACGCGCTCGTCGTACGTCCAGCCAGTAATATGTCTCGCCAATCCAATAGCGTTGTCCCAAATGAGACGCATTATTAATTTATTATAAATAAAGTAAAAGGTATTTTATTAAAACACGTATACTACAAGATTAATAATTAAATTAAATTTAAAGACGTGAAGGTTTCAGAAAAATACGCGTGATAGATTTTGCGTGATTCTCAGTTTTTTATCCGCGTTGGACATACATTTACAAATTAATTTCATTATATAATATAAATACAATCTAAAATATTCATATATTAAATTATTAAGAAAATGCTCTAATTTAACATATTTTTTTTTCCAAATCATTAACACTACTCATTTAGGCGTGATCTTCAATATAAAATCATTAAAAGTCGGTTATCGTCGCCTTAATAATAATAATAATAATAATAATTTTATTTCAGAAAACATCCATAAATTTGTTAGTAAACATTTAACCTTAATAACTCTGTTAGAAAACATGCAGGTTGGACAAATAATTTCCGAGCGGGCAATCTAATGCTTGTGGCATTTTCTACCAGTCAACCTTAAGGGTTATGAAGAAACAAAAAAGGCAGGTGCAAGATAAGGGATAGATAACTCAAAAAAAAAAAAACGAATACATACATAAGTACAGTCAGCAACAAAAGTCGATTAACATTTCACTTTCCTAAATCTTAATTATTGAACCAAATATTTAATTAAAATTTTAATTAAATATTTGGTATGTAGCATAGAGTTATTTTTCTTTACCTTTTACTTCTGTTCCGATTTTAATTAAATATTTGGTATATGACATATGAACAGAATAAACTTCGTCAGGAGAAATAACGATAGATAGAGGAGAAAACGAATCCAGAAAATCAGCGGATGATTCTGCCAACTTCTTACGATATGTTCACGTGCCTTCACTTTAAAAGATAACCGGGTGATTGCCGTCTTGATGGTTATAAGATTTGCATGAGTTTCAAGAAATTAAAGCAAGGCTGCCAAATATGTTTTTGAAAATCATCATTCGTAGTCTCTTATTACTGAGGTTCCGCTGTCCTTTCGCTGTCACAGGTAGGGTTGCCAACCATACTCTAAAATACTGTTTACTGTTCAACAAAAATAAAGTATGTGAATATACTGTTTTCACTGATATCCAGAGCTATGCCTAAATAATAACTTTAGAACATCGTGCATGCACCTGGGCCTCAAGTCTGCTATTACAATAGTGTCAGAATGGTCTCTTCATTGTGAGTTTTTGACAGATTTGCCATACAAACACTGTCGAATACTCACAATGGCGAGACCATTCTGACACTATTGTAATAGCAGACTTGAGGCCCTGGGCATGGGCGCGGTGATTCAGCTAGCCTTAATTTCAGAATGAAACTGGTAAATGACCCGAATTTTCGGGACATAGTAAATAAATAATTGCAGTCAGAATACCTTTTGGATCTAGTATTAAATGTCGTTAGTTTTGCCACCTCAGTATTCTCAGAATGAGTGATGAATGCTAAGTGGTGGAACGACAGCAATAGAGCTTCAATACATTTAACAAAAAAAATTGCTCCTCATCTATTTGGTGAGGCTTACGAAATTGGTGCTGAATTGACGCATTGCGCCAGTAGCACGAATGATTTATGAATATATTTAAAAAAATACTTCAAATACTGTAATTTTTTTCGAGATAGTCTTTATTTTCCCACTTTGACCATAGTACACTTTGTTTCTTGTACAAAAAGTTGGCAACCCTAGTCCGAGTTGTATCTTTTGAACTGTAATAGGTACACACTTGAAATTCTCACGACTATGTACTACTGTGGCTGCTATAACAACAAATAATAAAAATAAATTCCCTATACAAGAAACGGGTTTTTTTTTACGGCACTTGGGCATTTTTTTTAGCACACCTGTTTTGAGAAAAAGCTACGTACTTTTGATCCTGGAAAAAGTAGAATAGAATAGTAATATAAGTAGAATAGGTAATTGTTAGAATAATTCATTTATCACAATAATACAAAACAAAAAACATATTTGGTTCTTCATGAAAAAATATTTGTTCAAAGAAATCAAGCCCTTCTTACCTGAGATTCTAAGAAAAATCTCTTTCAAGCCATTTTTACATAACTTAAAATTCGGCGTATTCACTAACGAATAATAAGCACAATAATTATAAGAATGGCGGTATACATCAAACAGAAAATAGGTCAAAGTAACAAATTAAGAACACTTCTCGCTGAACTCAAAAGATCTTTATAAATTTATTCTGACCTAGGCTGAAAATGAGTAAATACCGGTTTATCTTTCAAACATTTTCATGAGATATCTAAGGTATCTCTTATTGTTTTGTGTTCCAACTGTGAGATAGGGAAAATGAATAATGTATTCTCTCATTTATTTTATTCAATTAGTTGATTCACTAACAGGGGCTCGTGGCTAAATAATAAGAGCCACAAGGGACGATCGAAGGTTAAGCTACGGTTGACGCGGTCAGTTCGTGGATGGGTGACCATCTATTACATATCGAGACCCCTCCGTGCCTCTGGAAGCACGTTAAGCCTTTTGTAGCTCTTTGACAGTCGTTACGGGTAATCAGGCGCGCTGACAATCTTATCAAGGGATGTCGTGTGACCCAGTAACTGGGTGGCGGAGGTCAGATAGGCAGTCGCTCCATATAAAATACTGGTACAAGTGCATCCGGTTAGGCTGCAAACTTTTTTTTTTGTTCCGGGATGGAAAATCCTCAAGGATGTCTTCCCTAAGGAGGGGCCTGTCAGACTCGTACTGATTAAAAACCGCCTCGGTGTTCCATCTCACACCTACTCTGGGGTCGCGGGAACGTACGATTCTTCCCCAACCCCGTCCCCAGGTTTTTTTTCTACGATGGGTTTGCTCTTGACTCTAGTCTAGGAGTGAGCTTACCCAGAAGAAGCCTGTTTACTCTAACTTTGAATAGATTAGGGTTGTATGCGTTTGGAAACACAGACGCAGGCAGAGTTCCACTCCTTTGCTGTGCGCATTATAAAAGACGTCTGAAAACGCTTAGTGCGAGTTGGTGGAATATCAACTAGGTAGGGGTGGTAACTTGCAGTGCGTCTAGATGTCCGATGGTAGAAGGGGGCCGGTGGAATGAGGTCGTGGAGTTCATGAACACACTCGCCGCAAGTTGGTACTTAGTTGAGCCATCCCAAAGGTGGCTGCAATACTCAATGCAGGATCGGACTTGTGCTTTGTAAAGGGTTAAAAGTTATCCAGGCGTAAAGTATCGCTTCACCCTATTTAGGACGCCCATGTTGGGGGGAGGTGTATGACTTTCCCCGCGACATCTAAATGGTGCACGCGTGGAACACTACGTGTCACCTCGGGTCTTGATGTATTGGGGGCGAAGGATGTCCCGGACCCACCGCCCTTGGACCCATTTAGGGGAGGCCGGAAAAGGGCGTTGTCAGCCCTCCGCTGACGCCCGGTGCACCTATTACGGGCTGGGTTAGAGGATGAGATCTGTCTCCCTTTCCGCAGCCTCCTTCTGCAAGGTTACTGTTTCGCAGAAGGAAACCACCGCATCCCAGGACTCCTCGCTGTCGACCATCGTATTCAAAGCCGGAAGCCTACAACTGCATACTTGGGAATGAGACTAGACAGATTGATTTTGATAGCTTTTGTATTTATTCTATTAGGTAACATTTCATTTAACTTTTCTGCTTGACAGTCTCAAGCACAGAGTTAAAGCATTTTTTAAATTGTCAATTTAAGGAGTCGGCCACTCAGAAATATTAAGCTCTGAATTCTTTCAACTTGTCATTTTTCATTCCATTGAGTATTTTTGCAAAGTTATTTTAAAAGTCTAATTTTGATTTAAATAACTAGCTCATGATCAAGTACCTACTTTATTTTCACGAACATTTATTTTTAGACTGCCCGTTGGTCTAGTGGTCGCAAGCTCTACTGCTGAGCATGAGGTCCTGGGTTCGATTCCCTGGTCAGGCAAAGTGTTATTGGGTTTTTCCATCTGGAATTCTTAGTAGCAGCCCGGAGTCCTGATTTGTGCCCGGTTGCTGGAAACGCCGGGAGGGGCGCCCTTTTTTTTTGTTTGGGTGGGAAATTATCAAATAACTTCTCCCGCCCTAGGTGGAGCGAGAGGGCGTGTCAGACGGAACCCGAGTTCCTTCGATTGCCTGTGTACCAGGGACACGGTATCCCTTTCAGACAAACTCGCAACCCTGGCAGGCATCGGTCCTGGCGGACTCAGTCAGTGCGTGCTGACATCGCACACTCGAGGCGCGCGTGGAACACAACGCGCTGTCGACCCGGGCCTGGTCCTTACCGGACGGCGAGCTAGGAGGCCCTAGGAGAACATAATATATAGTGATCTAATTGGTGGAGTTTTTAAGAAATTTGAGGTGCGGAGACCAGATGTATGAATGTAAACGAAGCAAGAGGAGTATGTAAGGAGCGTAGCAGGTGGCGTTCTACAGTTTCTGCCTACCCCCACGGGAAGAAAACGTGAGTTTATGTATGTATGATGGCAATAGGCTCGCCCTCTATTACATAGGACTTAAACATAACTGCCGAAATTTGGGTGTACTATAGGTACACCTCTGCCCGTCCTTTTGGGGAATACAGGCGTGCTGTTATGTTGTTTATATTTATAAATTATTTATTCAAACAAAACAAACGTTAGCAAAAAAAATCGTAGACACGATGATGGGACCCTTCACCGGTTTTAAATATACACAGCCGCTCGTAATTACAAAAGTTTAACAAAGTAGAATAATACATTACCTACTAGTACTAGTTTTTGCGCGCGACTTCTTCCGCGTGTATTTCATCATGTTCTTACACAAACATCCAGGATGAAAAGTAGCCTATGTTCTTCTTCAAATTAAGGTGACATGTCAATAGATTAAAAACGAAAAATAAAAAAGCATTGAACTAAAAATATGTCAGATATGTAAACAGGTAATAAATAAAATCATAAGTGTTTAATTAGCAAGTCGGAATCGACATACCTCTGTTTATCAGTAGTAAACTCAGTGATGGAGTAGTAACATCTATCTAAAAGGAATTTAAGTAAAGACCTCTTAAAGGTTCCCAGACACTCTTTATTTCTAATAGCTGCTGGTATACTATTATATACTTTTGGGGCAATAACACACTAACTAATAATAGTACACTTTTACCGAAAAATGTGGTTTTATGTGAGGTATCATGAATAGTATTCTGATAACGGCGAGAGCGCAGTTTTTCAAATAAATGCAGGTTACAGTGGACAAACACTCCCATTTCATATATGTACATAGACGGTAAAGTGAGCAGACTAAGTTTCTTAAATACCGTTCAATTTCCATGTATCACCAAAAAGACAAACACTTAAACATCTATCTACTCAAACCATTTAATCTCTAAGCCCTCGTGAAGTTCCAATATATATTTTCAATACGTTACAAGCAACATTGTAATATTGAAATTCCTGCAACATTACACAGCACAAACTTTAAACTTCAATATTTTCAACCGACAGGGAAAACAAAACGGGAACCCGTCTAATACATTTAAAGCTTTGAAACGGAACAAATCAATTCCCTAATAACAATTGAATACTATACGTATTTCGCAAACCTAGCGGAAAATAGCCCTATCCGTTTTATCGATAATCAATTCCCAACGCTAGTGTTAAAAAGTGGCCCTATAGCGATAATATTTTACTTTTTCGCTTCACTTTTTACCTGACTTAGAGTGTAGTCAGTCGATTTATTTAGTCCAAAGAATTTATGAGAAAGTTTACTTTATTCATTTACCTTTTTTTTTTTAAGAGAAAAGCTGTTTATTTATTAGTTTCGCTGTAGTCAGGACTTAGGGGAAATATACGGAGTTTTTACAGAGGAAAAAGTTTATTTTTTCCTTTGGCTACTTTTATCACACGTGAAAATAGAAATGTTTTAAGAAAGACGTCAATTTGTTAGTTTAGTTAGAGTGCCATGTTTTTAGAAACACGTCCACTGCTAGACATAGGCCTCCCCCAAGCACTGCCACTTCGACCGGTTTTGTGCTTCCCGCATCCAGCGGATTCCTGCGGCCTTCACAAAGTCATCGGCCCACCTTGTCTCCTCCCTTCCTAGGCCTCCCGCCTTCCAACGCTACGTCTTCCGGTACGCGGTCGCCTCTCCAGAACCTTTCGGTCCCATCGGCCATTTGTTCTGCGAGCATAGTGCCCTGCCCACTGCTACTTAAGTTTGGCAAATTCTTTGGGCTATACTAGTTACTTTGGTTCTTCTGCAGTTCTCTTCCTGTTTTTTTAATAGTTCTACTTAATAGAAGTCTTAAATTTGCTGACACACAATCATCAATTTCCTGCCCTTGTCTCATGTTACTTAGGTCGGCATAATACTTTTTGTCACACAACCTAATCCACTGGGTCTGGGAGCTTGACATTTTGCTGTCTTTTGTATAGTCGACCTCGGAGTTGCTTTACCATTCTACGGTTAAATATCACTGGCACTTGATAAAACGACAATGTCTATTTGTCAATTTGACCGATAGTTCCCACCTTAGTGATTTTTTTTTATATTACTAGGCATTGTTGTCACAAGTAGTAGGTAAATCAATTATATAGTTAACTATGTCACCCAACTCAAAGACCGACTTATGTATCTTCAACGCCACATGCGAACTACACATCACACTGACGTCTCGCAAAATCCTGCATCGCGCAAGCAAAGTTTACCGCGCGACTAGCATATACAGAGTGGCGTTTGGTGATCATATTAAATACTACAGCGGTTAACACAAGTTCATATATGTCTGTTCAATTAATAAATTATACAAACATCCAAAAAAAGAAGCGTTTTTTCAAACAAATTAAATAACTAAAAATTTTAATAATTGTGTTGAATGTGTAATCAAATCGCCAAGTATACAAAGTCTCGACATCAGTCGTCGGACAGCTACCCACCAGACAACACCCTTCTGGTCGGAGGATCCTCCCTTTTCTATGGAGTATGAGTGAACACTACACCCTGTTCCTCATACCTCAATATATTTATAATATTACCATAGATGTAACCAAGAACCTTTCTGATTTTCAAAAAGGATATTTACTTCAAGAATTAGTATTCTACCCCCGTTCATAAGGTAGTGTATACACATGATGTCTCCTCATATTTCTGTGCAAATAATCTCAACAAAAAGGTGACAGGAATTTATATTATCTACAGATTTGACTGAGTTCATGAAAAACTTGTCTAGACACGAAAGAAACGTGTTCAATCATGTGTACTGGCTTTATTTAGTATCTTCACGCTTGACGCCATTGTTTGGTATACAGAGCTTAGATTGTAAAGCCTGTATGTATACGAGAAAATTTCAGTAAAAGTAGAGCTCGTCGCGTATCCACAGTAAGACCCAAGATTTTCAATCAGTGTGTGCCGAAACGTGGACACTCACGGTACCTGCGGCTGATCCATAAATTCAAGGCCGCTCAGCGAGCTATGGAACGGGCTGTGCTTGTAAAGAACGACATTGTTTTTATTTATTTATTTTATTTTAGGCTTATTAGTTTCGGAGATAGGGGATGAATGATCAGTAAAAATAAAAAATAAAACTCTTTTGTTAAATTACTTTGAAAGTATTTATTTTAAAGTTATTATAAAAAAGGTATATCAGATTACCTTATAAGCCCTTTCATTTGATATGTCACACGATACAGTTCGTAAAACTGTTCTCTTTTAATTTGCCCCCCAAAAGTGACCGACATATTCAAAATTCATTTATTTACCTTAAACGTCCGTGTTTGGGTCACAGAAGTTCATATATGTGTACTAAATTTGAAATTAATCGGCCCAGTACATTCAGAGCAAATCGGCTGTGACTGAGGGCCGGACAGACAGAAAGACACGCGATTGTACCTTTAAGGGTTCTGTTTTTTTACTTTTCTGGTACGTAACCCTAAAAACAGACAGACTTATTCAAAATACTAGAATACATCTCTAAGTAACTATTTGCAAGCAGTTTTTTAACAGTATTACAAAACCAATATAACCAAACTATTGGCCCCCAAACAACCCTCCCTACCTACCACCCCCATAACTAACTGCCTTATAGCCCATTCTAACCACAAGGCTAAGAGCAACGCAAAATACGACGCCATATTTCCTTGGAAAGAAAACTCTTGAAAATTGTATGCATATTATTGGCGTTAATATAAGAAGCTTGGCACAAAGAGACGTGTGTAGAATATACAATGTGTACAGGAAATATTATGGAGCATGTTTTACTAAAAGGGTGTAAGCAGACGTTTTTAGGAACAATAATATTAGGGTGTAATTGGTGTGCTGGTGCCTACGCTTAAGTATGGAAGTGAATGTTGGGTGTTGCAAAAGATGTATGAAAGTAGAATAAATGCTGTGGAAATGCGTTCCTTGCGAAGCATGTGTGGCGTGACTATGAATGATAGACTAAAAAATTATGTGATAAGCAAAGTGTGTGGTTCACAAAAATTGAAAAGTGTATGCTTAGATGGTTTGGTCATGTTGTGAGGCAGGGCAGATGTGAGTGGAAGCGCTGGGAGGGGACGCCCTTGGAGGACTTATTTAAGGACACTCTAGTCGGTCATTCTTCCATACAAACGCAGTATAGTAATAACTCGTCTTTTTGACGGTGTACATTCAAAACTAAAAATAATATCAATATGTCTCGCCATTATCTAGTCCTGTATGGAAGCAGAATTGGAAATAAATATTGGTTAGGATGTTATGAGTGTCAAAACTTCCATATTTCAACACTAATTTCAACTCATCTTTGGGCATAAATAAATAGATTATGTAGAGTGAAAATGGCAAAATAGAAACCGTACACGCATAGATAATTTATTCAGAAGTTCAAATAATTTGAGTAGTTATGTCATTATATCAATACGCCCAAAGGTCTGTTCATAAAATGAAATCGCGCCATGCGCATAGTATAACTACTATACGGGAGTGTGTATCATCACAGTGTCTATCCCTTTCGCACACGATGTCGGATGAAATAGCATGCATCTTGACCACTCCCACCATCGAGTTCGAGCCGTTGACTAGCTTCACCTTAAGTTTCACGATGAGATTTTAACAAAATAGTTTCGTTGCAATTCCCACGAATCAGTGATGGTAATGCAATTACCAATACCTATCTATTTGATATAGTTAACTGTACGTCTATGGTAACAATTTGTTTTTTTTGTTTTTGGCAATATGTCGAAGCGCTAAGGGCTTTTCTTAGTTCAAGTGCTATTCCTTCTTAAATCGAGACATTATGAAATTAAAATCTCAAGTAAAATATAATATTTAAAATATACAATATAACACAAAAAATATGTAAATTATGTACCCAAAAAAAAGGGGAAGTGCTTATTGGGCATCAAAAGTAAGTATGTTAAAATTAAAATTAATTATGAAATTAAAATTATGTTAAACTTAATCAGGTGACATGAAAGCCAAGAGCTGCCCCGTTGAGGAAAAGAAATAAAAAAATAAGGCCATATATTATTAATGTGGACGTGTCCTGACAATAGACATTATGAAATTAAAATCTCAAGTAAAAGATAATATTTAAAATATATAATCTAACACAAAAATATGTATATAATGTACCCAAAAAAAAGGGGAAGTGCTTATTGGGCATCAAAAGTATGTTAAAATTAAAACTAATTGTTAAAATTAATTATGAAATTAAAATTATGTCAAACTTAATCAGGTGAGATGAAAGCCAAGAGCTGCCCCGTTGAGGAAAAAAAATAGAAAAATAAGGCCATACATTATTAATATGGACGTGTCCTGACAGTAGGCACACAAGAATCAGTAAGTAATTTAGTCGCTCAACCCTATCCTTGTGAGCTCAACAACACACACAATACCATTACCAGGACGTTTGAGTAATTCCATATAGTTTCCATAGTCCCATAGGACTTCGCTATAGAAAAGAATACATCGTGAATACAAAGCATAAATAATATTATCCATATATAAACAAGGTACTAACGAATAATAATGTTTGTCCGTAGTGATGCGAATGTATCGACTATTGTTATTTGAATTTATTGGGTAAACAGCGAATAGATTGGTTGAAAGGGAAAAGTGTGTGTACAATCTGTTTTTATGTTTATATATAGGTATATTGGGTAAGGGATGGTACGATATGTGACACAAATATGTTTTGTAGATGGGATGGATTGTCATTCGTAGATCTTTGACAATCGTTATGGGTAGTCAGAAGCCATGAAAATCTGACTCCTGTCTTACTAAGGGGTATCGAAGTCAAAGTCAAAGTCATTAATTTCAAATAGGCACATAAACGACACTTTTGAACGTCTAGATGCCCCTTCCAAAAGGTAGTTACATATGGAGAAGAATGAGCAAGAAACTCCATACTTGCTCTTTTAAAATGTTAAAAATATTGTGTATGCATTCATTATTAATTATATAATATGTGAAGGCGATACACTTACCCAGAATAAAATCACTGTACCACAATAGGTAAAAATAATTAAAAGTGAAGCAATGACAGACAACTTAATTATGCGATAGATACATGGTGTTCACATATTTACACACAGTAACTGATTGTGGAGGTCAGATAGGCAGTTGCTCTTTATAAAATGCTGGTATTCAGCTGCATCCAGTCAGACCGGAAGCTGCCCCCAAAATGGTTGGGGGAAGGCTAGCAGATGATGAGCAGACAGGAGGATGCTGCTGCATTTTCTCTCAACGTAACATCTTAGTTGTTATAATATAATGATGATATTTCCTTTGCCAGGAACTAATAAAAATATTCCCTATATTTACAATGTAACATACCAAAGCTTTACAGCATTGAAAATTCTTTTTAATCTAAAAACAACAATGTCTTACAGCCCATAAAGCAATATTTATTAAAGTCGAAAAGTTTCTTAAGCCAAAATATACTTTGTACGTTCCTCGGCATCGTAAAAATGTCACAGCTCTATTGTTAGTTGGTACAATAGTATCGACTGTCGATAAATATTACGTGTTGCGCGTCACTACGCTAGTTATATTGAAAATATGTTTTTGGCATTTTATTAGATGTTGGTCGTGGATCGTTGAACAATTGTTTTTCATTTATTATTTCAAGGTTTTTGGGGAGGGCTATAAATTGGGTTTTTGATTACATAATAGGTAATACTCGTACGGGCTGGTGTCCGCAACTTCACTTCAATGCGCGTATTTTGCGTACGGATGGGACCATCGGTTATTCGATTCACCCCAGCTACTCGAGGAAGGCCAGCAACGCCTTGGTGTAACTGACAATCTGACGTAGGGTACCTGGGTTACCGAAGTACTTTGCCCTGTATGTGGCGACCACCGGGCAGTTTACTAGCAAATGAGCTGTTGTACTGTATCGTCGTCCTCTATATTTATTTTCGTTGGATCCCAGTTTTAGATCCCATTTTTTAGGTATTAACGATGGGTCCCATTTGCTATATCCATTGAATTCCATGTTATAACGACATGTTGTGTACTTTTAATATTCTCTGCAACGAAATTCAGTACACCAATTTAGGCATTAAGAGCCTAGTGTTCTAATGCACAATATAAGAATCACGTGCGGCGAGTCTACGCGCCGAGCGAGTTTTTAGGACTTTTGAGATTATTATTGTTATCACAGAAAGGCGCTTTAAGTGCTATTTCTTTTCGTATTTGCTTTATTGAACACTTGGCATTAAAATAATCTAATTATTACATACATACGATGAATTGTTATACATGTAGATAATTTATATTTATTATTTCAGACAAAAAGTTGTTAGCACTTAGTTAGTCTGCAGTATTAATAACTAGGTTGAAACAAACATTATTAACTGGATTATGTTTATTTATGTGCAATAATAATATTAAAAAAAAAAAAAATACACTGTTGCACAAATAATTCACCGCGACTGAATTTTGAGAAAAACATTTAAAAAAGTCGGGTTAAAAACTTCTCAATATTATTTCTCTCAAAAATCTTATTCTCTTCTAAAAACATGGGCCATATTTCAAAAAAATTCTTCAGTCCGTAATGAAATTTCGAAAGACCTCACTGACTTGCGCTCAAGCCGGCCTTACGCCGTTCCTAATCTCGGCCTATTTATCATTCCGTCGGCTCCTGTCTGAACGTCGTGATAGCTAAATTATCAGCTTATTTTACATCTTATAGATTCTGTTTTTCACTGCTTCGTGGTGATTATTATCTGCTATGTTGGTTTGTCTTGTATTCTTGTGTAATTTAAAATGATAGAATAGAAGCTTTTGCACGCGGCTTCGCACGCGTGGATCTCAGAAAACAACCCATGTTCTATATTAGAAGGTCTGGTTTCCGTACTTAGTCCTTCAAGTGGACCATTGTGCGTGTCCAAAACAATCCATATGAAAACCTTTCTCCATGAAAAAATACATATACTTATTGTATTTTTGTATTTTTTCGTAATACATATTTTGCAAATACATATTTGCCAACTCTCATGGTGATCGGTCAAACGGTGTTGGAGTTTATCAATAATATTATACTCCATTTGAATTAACGTAAGACATTTAAAAAAAAACCTTTTTTTACAATCCGTTCAACCGATTTTGACTTCTATTTCGTAGGCATAAGGATGGCATTATAAGCAATAAAGTAGTTACAATACCAACTGTTTACTGCAGTTGCCATTTGTCATGCCACCAACGCAATAAAAGTCAAAATCGATTGAACAGACTGTAAAAAAGGTTTACTTATATGTCTAATATTATTTAAAATTGAGTATAGGTATACAAATATCCATTTTAATCTATATTAATATTATACAGAGAGAGACAAAGCGAATTGTGAGTTTGTGTATATATGGAGGATAATCTCCGGAACCACAGCTCCTATTTAAAAAATCCTTTCACCATTTGAAAGGTACATTATTCCAGATGGATATAGGGTACATATTATTATTACGTATGGAAAAAAATTGCAACCGTGCGATGCCAGGGTGTGTCGCTAGTAGGTATACGTACATATAAAGATAATTTTGGATTCCAATAAATTACTGACGGTTATTATTATTTATTTATTTATGTATACTTTTTTGTACACAAGATTATACATTACAAAAATAAAAAACATATACAGTACAAAATATTCAATGGACGGCCTTATCTCTTACTGCGATCGCCTCCAGGCAACCTTGGCATGGACAGTGACTTTCTGGACATAAAAATGGGGTTGTAAAACTAACGTGTGGTTACTGAAAACCTAATCTTACTTAAGTATTATGTTTTAGGATCACATTATGTGAATAGTAATAATGGTGGTCGTTTTTTAAGTCAATCAATCACAAGTGCTAACTGAATATTTGGACAGCAGATATACCCGGTAGAGAATTTAATCAGTCTACTGTAAAACAAAATCTCCGTTTATAAATTGTACTTAGGTGAACTTTCACCTTCCAGAAACCTTTTCAAAGTAAAAGGTCAGGAAAGAAAATCTAAATAAAGAAAACATGGATCTGGTGTTGTCAGCACATGGCGTATAAAATCCTTATTTAAATAAGGGATAAATTATTATCGAGCTTAGGAATATAAAAAATATGGCAGAAAATTCTGAAAAAAACGTGAGGGTTTTCAATCTTGAGGTTTAGGTTGCTTAGGGTCAAAACCTAGCAAGAACTAATGTGACTTTTCAAGACATCTTTTGAACTTTCTTATTATTTTTAGATACTATTAATTCAATTCTAAGTTAATATTATTAAGTCAAGTCTTGTGTAGGTGTGCCGAGTCATGCCAAATAAATTTTTAGCTCGTTGTTATGAATGTGTATTAGATTAAGATTAAGGTTTATATGGGTCTATGCCACCCGAAATAATGTTTTATATTATTACTAGCTGACCCGACAGACTTCGTTCTGTCAAAAGCTATTTGACTTTTTTTTGGCCAGTTTGTCTACGCGCAAAGGAAATATACTATAAACTTCACTACTCTACCCTACCCTACCTACCTACCCTACCCTACCCTACCCTACCCTACCCTACCTACCCTACCCTACCTACATACCTACCCTACCTACATACCTACCCTACCTACCTACCTACCCTACCTACCGTCCAACCTTCTCCTGATAATAACAAACACAACAAAAAAATTATTAGCGAAATCGGTCCAGCCGTTCACTAACAGTTTATTTTTTTTTTCATATTTTCCGTTTAAACCTTCCCTGGACTTCGACAAACATTTCAAAACCAAAATCAGCTAAATCGGCCCAGCCGTTCTCGAGTTTTAGCGAGACTAACGAACAGCAATTGATTTTTATATATATAGATTAATTTGTATTTAAAAAAACAAACACCATTACTAAACCCTTTAGAAAGAAAGAAATAAAAATAGGTTAATTTGATACAAAAAAATAAATAACTTGGATATGTAAGTAAACAGAAAAATAAAACAAAATAGATATCTACATTATAATCACAAACACAAAACCAAAATAGTCGGCAGTGGCTAAGTAATAACAGCAACAGGTTAAGCTACGATTGCTGCGGTCGGTTCGTGGATGGGTGACCATCTTTACATACCAAGAAATTCCGTGCCTCGAAAAACACGATAAGTAGTTGGTCTCGGCTGTCATTTGTAGATCTTCGACAGTTGTTACGGGTCGTCAGAAGCCCGAAAGTCTGACAACCAGTCTTACAAAGGGGTATCGTGCTATCCAGTGATTGGGTTGTTGAGGTCAGATAGGCATTGGCTCTATGTAAAATACTGGTATTCAGCTACATCCGGTAAGACTGGAAGCCTAACATAATTGGGAAAAGGCTAGGCTAGACTGCCTATCTGACCTCCACAACCCAGTTACTGCACGCTGATGTTTTTATTATACATAGACGGGCCCAACACTAAAACTGGGGCATGACCACATATCACTTTATGTAGGTACCTCGCTCCAAGCTGAAATGTCACTTATGTAACATAACTGTGCCTCTATGTACTACAGTAGGCATCCTTTGAGGCGGCGTAGTATCGCGGTATTACACCGAAAGTAGTAAGATAATAGACTTTGAGATGACGCGCGTGTGTGGTATAAGTTACAAGAGAGTCAAGTCGTAAGATATATTTGTAATTTTGCGGCTCAATTGATGAAAAATAGCAGTATAGATTGCCAAACTTTCAGACAAAAGTGAAATGAATCCCTATAATATGTTATATTTTAGTCCGGAAAATATTTTATATTTTATCTCTCTGCGTGCTTGAAGTATTAAATCCAAAACTATATGAAACAAAGTCGGGTCAGTTACACCATTTATAACTCAAGAACTGCTGCTTTGATTTGTTGGATTTGCCTCTACCCCAAATAGCAGAATAACTATTATAACTTGCGATAAATTCACTAAAAAAAGATTTATTATTAAATAATTTTTTTCGTACCCATTTTATATGGAACGGCTTTTTTATGATATCTCGAGAACGGATTGGGAAACAAGAAATTTCACACGGACGAAGTCGCGGACAGATGCTTGTAAATAAATAAAATAACAGTGTTGCGTGGTGGCAGATTAGTATTTTTCGTTTTTGGCTCTGTAAGTATTATTTTCCAGAATGTGTGGTTTGAACGCATATGAGTGACAATAACTTGCTCATGAAGTGATGAGTGTATCCCTCTTTCTTTAGCGAGCATATAATGCTCTATTCAGTAAAAAAATAAAAGATAGATAAAGAAACGACCCACTTTCTGACATTACAAAGACATCATATTAAATCATCATATGATAAAAAAAATATATATTGCCTACAGCCATATAAGACAAACTACCAACGTACAAGATTCCAACAATCCAATACCTCGAACTCAATTTAAAAGAGAAATCGAGCCAAAAACTTCCCGAATATAAATAGTCTCCGCTCTTATTACTTAACCCACGCCTGCCCGAGTTTAACGTCAGCCATCTTCCTTTGTAACCCTACACCAGAGTCGATGTCAGAATACTCGAGAAACCGAGAAACCGGGAAACCGTCTCAGCCGTAATCGCTTTCATATAGTTTTGATTTTCTTTGTGAGCCTGTCGAGCGAAGTCTAGGTGAGATTTGTTATTGGTTTTTCGAGCTGGAAGATTTAGGTTTTAGTTTAGTCAGTGGTTTGGGCGTGTAAATGTAACAGACAGACAGAGTAACTTCGTATCTAATAAATATAATAATATATTAAATCGCGTGTAGTACCTACCGGACGTAAAGAATAGCACCACCCTATTTCCTCCCGTGGGTGTCGTAAAGGGCGACTAACTGCCGAATACTCAAACGCAATTCAATTTTAAGTCGCCGTTAAGTCTAATGCTGTCTCTGTCACTTTAAACTGTTTTGTAGCGACAGAAACACTTATAAGAACGTCTTAAAGTTAAGTAACGTTTGAGTATCTAGGCATAAGGGACTTACTAGAGAATGGGCAGCAGCGTTCTCTATACATTTTCAACACCATACTGCGATCGCCAACCCGCCTGCTAAGCGTGGCGATTACGGCAAATCTCTCCAATTGGGAAAGGCCTATGTCCAGCAGTGGACGTCTTTCGGCTGAAATGATGAATGATGATTAATATATTTAAAAAAAGTTGGGTTAGTTACACCAGTAACTAACTGGAATAATAATAATTGATCACTCAAGAACGGCAAGAACGATTTTTATGATCTTTAATTTGTTGGATTTGTCTCCGCTCCAAATAGTATTAATATAAATTTATGCGAAAAACTCACATTTTCTCATACATTTTGTATGGAATGGCTTTCTTGATGATATCTCGAGAACGGATTAGGGAACGGGAGAGCAAAAAATTTCACGCGGACGAAATGGCGGCCCGAAGCTAGTTTATAATAAGTTAAAGAGATCCACGGGGTGCCAATTTTCTTTTTAAAACAGAAATTCTGTATCTACACATTTATCCAGAAAGGGTTCAAATCAAAACCCCTGCGCAGAAATTCAAAAGTTTTTCATTTTTTCTTAACGATTTGAAACTATTAACAATCTCTCCTACTAAGAACGTAATGAAACACACTACAAATTAACAAACGATTACAGGCTATAATCAACTGCGTTTGGCTATTTCTAGCTCATTGCGGGCCATGAAAATGGCCATCGACTGACCCTCATGTAGCCTGTATGTAATAGCTGTTGTTAACGACAGTCTATTGTCCATTGACGCTTTAGTCACTACTTAAATGGTCCTCTAGTTTGTTAATGAAGCAATGGACAGTGAATTGGACAATGATTGTTTGATTTAGGAATTTAACTTTTGCGTTTATGTATATACACATACATACATAAACTCACGCCTTTTTCCCATGGGGGTAGGCAGAAACTATAGAGCGCCACCTGCTACGCTCCTTACATACTCCTTTTGCTTCGTTTACATTCAAACATCTGGTCATACATGCACGCCGGTTGCGAGTACTACGCACCTGACCTTTCTGAAGAACATCACCAATTAGGTCACTATATGTCCACCTAGGGCGTCTCGGCGACGTTGTTATTTAACAATATTAAACTTAATTTGAGATTATTTGATAACAATACCATACAGTTTGAGTTGAATTGTTGATACTTTCGCCACGCGAGTGTCTAGTGCCTTATTATCTAGGGTGCTTTATTACGTGCCAAGTTTTTCACTAATTAGTTTGAAAAGTTCAGTTTTATATTTTTTGTAAATTTTTTTAAAGGAATTCAAACTCAAACTCAAATCATTTATTTCAATTAAACCATTTACAGGCACTTTTGAACTGTCAAGGAGTCGGTCAGTAAGAAAAATGAAGCTACATGCTCATTCCAAAGCGTAGTAGGTACCTATGGAGAAGAACGGGCAAGAAACTCCATGGAACACTTCTTTAGCCGCGTTGAGCGAATATTTGGTAGAGAAAAACTTATGGGTTCACGTCACCGAAATGCGCGACATGCTTGTGACGTGGTGCGCCAGGCTTTCAGTTATTCCAAAGTTTTGAGTCTTGAGCCTATTATATTTTTATTTTTTTAATAGGCTGATATCAACTTGTAATAACTGCTGTATTTAATACTTATAACCTAATCGCCACTCTGTATACTATTTAAGTTTTATTTTTGTTAGTGAATCCCGGCCTTTAGCGTCCCCCTCTACTGCCTTCTTCTCTTCTTCTTCGTCGTTCCCTCAGTGCTAAGTCGCCTTTCATTCATCCTCTCAACATGACCAAACCATCTAAGCATACACTTTTAAATTTTTGTCACTATATCATCTTATATACCACACCGTTGCCTAATCACATCATTTTTCAAACTATCATTCATAGTCACGCCACACATGCTTCGCAAGGAACGCATTTCCACAGCATTTATTCTACTTTCATACATCTTTTGCCACACCCAACATTCACTCCCATACATACATAGATATAGGCCTCCCCCAAAAGGGAGGGAATTAGCCACAATCGCATCGCCAACCCGCCTGCCAAACGTGGCGATGGTATGGTGTTAAAAATGCATAGAGAACGCTGTTGCCCATTCTCTAGTAAGTCCATTAGTCGCCTTTTACGACACCCACGGGAGGAAATAGGGTGGTGCTATTCTCTATGTCCGGCACCATACGGTACATCACAGTACGACCACGCCATATACCACACATAAAAGAAGTAAAGATAATATTTCTTCACAAGAAACCCCTTATGTGCCAATATTTAAATAACAATCAACACAACTATACAACTTTAACACCCAAAAGTTGTTCCAAATACGTCACTTGATAAAACTTTTGGACAACTCAAGACCCTCTTGACGTAACCTTGTCGCGACGTAAAAACGTGAAGCGTCTTAACGATGGATTGATTAATGGATACCCGCATCTCGAGTGGAGCGTGTGACTTTGGCGCGAGGTATCTTTTTGTATTTTTTGGGTTGGAGTTTTTTTTTTTTAAGTGTTATGGCGAAATAATAGTGTTTTAAAAGTAAGTGTAGATGTGTTTTTAGACACACGGGGAAGGCACGCACGGCATAGGTAAGCATTTCTGCTCTGAATTGGTAGTTTCAGACTTTGAAATCCTGGTTTTATAACAATATTTTTTCAGATTTTGTAATTTTATGATTAGTGTTAGTTGGCTTAAAACCAGCTACCAAATTTTAATCCACTCCGTATACTCTCGTTGCTACAAGGACTTGTACGTTCGTGCTTTTGAAAGGCGAAAAAATTGTCCTTGCTCTTGATTGAACATCAGTATATTCCTTCTGTAAAGTCGGTTTCCAAGATTTTCTTCTTCATCCCAGGTGTTTCTGGCAACTTGAGTTCAAACGCTAAAGCCCTACATTTCAAGTTCCATCCAGCTCCATAGTTCTTTACAAAAAAGTGCGCTTTCAGGAACCTTGTAGTTCCAACAAGAATTATTTTGTTCCTTCCATTTTCTTCAAAAGGTACTAACTTCAAACACTGAGAGTAAACTTAGTGGAAAATTCAGCTAAGTACCAATTTCGTAGAAAAAATTGTTTGAAGTCAAGTTAAAAGTCCAAACATTTATGTTACTTATTTCACATTTTTTTGTCTCCTTAGAGATGTTTAGAAAGAAAAGACTAGCGTTTTCTAAAACTGAAAAACTCATATTATTGACTTATAAAAGTGTCATTGTGACTCGAGAAATCGCTAAAATCGTATAAAATCGGAACGAAAGCGATCTTGTTTTTTCAATACAGTTTCAATGCTCTGTTTACTAACACGGCCCCTTGTCAATTTAATTCGAGCACCATAAGAAGGATCTTATTATCTGTGAAAAGGTCTAAAAGTAGAAGCTGTCCTAAATCAATTTAAATTAGGTTAAGAATCAACACTTTTAAAACGTCAAAAGTTACAAAAAAGAACCCCTTAAACGCACTCTTCACTTAGATTCCAACAAAGAAGATCGGATTAGAGACTCCATGGTTACAAACTCCATGTTCCAAATAGTGCTAGTTCCACACTAGTACTTACTTTCAACAGAAAAGTCCCATAAAGCCTAGTCTCCAACGAATAAAAGGACATTTCACTGGATCTTAAAAAGATATATCTTTAGCAGTTAGCGCTTAAAACATTTACCGAGCTTCGAGATTAAGTTATAAATAACGCCTCGAAAAATTTAGAGAGAAATTTATAAAATGCAGCGGAATTTAGAAGCGGCAGCGCTTTTTTTTTTTGTTTTGTACTTTTTCGCTTGGTTCGTTTTGTGTGAACCGATTATGGGCTGTAAGGATTTAGAGTTCTTTAGGGTTAAGCTAGTGTTTTTAATCTAGTCTAGAAGAAGAATAAGTCTAGAAATGGGGTTCTTGAAAAAATAGGGACTATTTTTATTCTTCTCGTTGGCGTCTTGGCAAGTAAGAGAATTCGTTAGCAAGACAGGTAGCAGTATCCTTCGGTCTGGGTATAGAAACACTGCAATTACGAATCCAGATGTGGTGATTACAAAAGTATTCGAACTGACGTAGTGATTATTCGTATTCTGTTTTGGACATTGAATGATCACTAGTGGATAGATTGATATTCGCCTGGGGAATTTGCTCTAGTTTATATTAAAACTAGCCGCTGCCCGCAGCTTCATCCGCGTGGCTTTTTCTTAAATAAAAGTAGCCTAAGTTAATCCTTATAATATCAGCTATCTGCCAGTGAAGGTCCCGTCAAAATCGGTCCAGGTGATTCCGAGATTGTTGTTAAAACATTATTTTCACTTTTTATTTTTTTATTTGAATTTTGTGTTTCACTAATCGTGACCAAATAAACGTTATCATTTATTATTTTTTTCTTTAGACAGACAGACAAAAAGTTTTTTTTTTTTATTTAAGTACCGTATATACTTTCTTATGCATTTAGTAATAAAACATATTTTTTTTATATTACAACAAAAGCACTTCAATTTTAATTATTTTTATGTATATTATATGTATTGTACTGGATTTACGAGAGAATGGGCAGCAGCGTTCTCTTGCATTTTTAACACCATACTGCGATCGCCAATCCGCCTGCCAAGCGTGGCGATTATGGCAAACCCCCCTAATTGGGGGAGGCTTATGTCCAGCAGTGGACGTCTTTCGGCTGAAATGATGATGATGATGATATGTATAAAAGATACAGCAGGAAAATTTTATATTGCTGTAAAATTGCTATAAAATTCCAAATCGCTTCCGCTTATAAGTCGTTCCACACACTTCAGTACTTACAACGTCTTCCACACGTTCGGTTTGATTTATTTCAGTCATAATAACTAAAAGATATCTCAGTGCTTTATGTAGAGATTAACAAAAACGCCGTTCTATGGCTGTACCATTGCTTTTACATATTCTTTTTTAATAAAAATCTGTTGCATTTCCAAAGAAAAAGTGTGGCGATTAGGTTATCACATTAAGTTGACGATAACCGACTTTTAACGATTTTATACTGAAGATCACGTCTAAACGAGTAGGGTATACTACTTATGTTAAATAAGAGTATTTTCTTATTAACTTGATATGTGAATATTTTAGATTATCTTTATATTACATAGTGAAATTAATTTGTAAAGTTATGTCTTACGCGGATAAAAAAACTGAGAATCACGCAAAATCTATCAAGCGTATTTTTCTGAAAACTTCACCTTTTTAAAGATAATTTAATTATTAATCTTTTAGTACACGCGTTTTATTAAAATACCCGTTGTTTTATGTATAATAAATTAATAATGCGTCTTATTTGGGACAGCGCTCCTGGATGGGCGAGTCCTATTACTGGCTCTAAGTACGACGCGTTGCGTGAGCTCACCACCCACGAAACCACGTATTCTACATTACGTATTTTAAACATACACAATTAAATTAATGAATAACAATATTAACATTATAATATCGGGATGATCGGTTACAGTGGTTTGGGCGTGAAAAGTTAACAAACTTACTCTCGCATTTATAATATTAGTTAGGATTACGCTATGATAAGCTATATGTCCTATTAGTATTTTCCGATCCCAAAAGTAGTCATAGGGTTAACTAGCAAGAATTTATCTTCTTTTGCCTAAAGTTACAGTAGATAATTAATCTCTTCCATGTATACTGTTTTCCACCATTTATGCGATGTAGGACCAACCTTGAACTTCCACCCTCTCACTCCCACACTTACTCACACCTACTACTCACGTACACATTCATCTCCACACCATCTTCTACTCACATAACACACATCCCAGAGCGGTTTTTGCCAATCATAAGAAAAAAAAAATGTGTTTTTATTTCGTTCTTTTGTTTTTATTTTCTTTTAGTTCTATAAGTTTACATAATCTTGAACTGGCTCAATAACTTGATAACAATTTGTATAACCTGGGGAGGGGCGGAGCATCGTAAAGGTGCTAGGGCAATTTTTTGAGAAATTATCGCTCGGCAACACTAATGGATCAATCTGGATCAATTAAGTGGAGCAAACTGGAGCAAAAACAATAAAATGCGACAATTATTTCGGGAATATTGCTTCATATTGCTCCACATATTTCACATTTCTCAATGTCGCCAATATGCGTTGCCGAATATCCAATCGGTTTGGAAATTTTTAGTCAATTTTCTTTCTATCTCGTTTATACTTATAACTACGTCTCGTTTTTGCGAGAGACAGTGCAGTACAAGTGTGTCGTCGGTGTATTGACTTGTATTGCCTAGTTTTTTAAGGTTGCTCCATATTGCATGGTATTGTGGCCATATCTCTGGCAATAGGTTGCTACATGTTGCCATCGCCCTAAATTGCTGGGTGTAGTCGTGACGTCATAGTTGACGAGAATTGACCAGGATTGAGCAATTTTAGTCGCCCGTGTAAGCGTACCTTAACGCAAGCAAACTAATTGTTTAAAAGAATTCTCCCTGTTGTAACTAGAATAAGATAACTAAGATGATGCAATAAACATTCTTGTCGTGGGATCTTTTCTTCGTTTTAATATTTAACAATATACAGGGTGATTGGAAGATGGGTGCAAAGCTTTAAGGCGAAGATAGAACAGATAATTTAGAACCATTTAAGCCATGGTTGTCTTAGACGAAGTCATACCAATTTTTTTTAATAAGTTTTAAAAATTTATTGTAAAAAAAAACTGAACCTTAAATGTCTGTAAAAAAAATGCCTAATGACACAGAAACCTAAAACACGTTTTGCTGGATTGCGTATACATTATTTTAATTAAATAAAAATAAAAATAAATCATTTATCTGAAATTCCGAAATTTGGTTAATAAAAATTGGTAAGACTTCGTCTAAAACAACCATAGCTTAAATGGTTCTAAATTGTCTGTACTATCTTCGCCTCAAAGCTTTGCACCCATCTTCCAATCACCCTGTATATTATACATACATAAACTCGCGCCTTCTTCGCATGAGGGGAGGCAGAAACTATAGAGCGCCACCTGCTACGCTCCTTACATACTCCTCTTGCTTCGTTTACATTCATACATCTGGGGCCTTACTCCCGAAAACGATTCGAGTTTGATTTTGATTCCGATTCGATTTCGTTTCTGATCCGAACTCGATTTAAAACTTAAAACTGACCGAAGTTAGTTTCGCTTCGAACCACCGCACGATCGTGCGCTAGTGTTGGATTCAAGAGTATGGATCGGCATTTAATTCGAACCCTATTCGATTGATTCAGAACTCGATGCTGTCGGAAGTAAGGCCCCTGGCGAGTTCGAATCGGAATCAAAATCAAACTCGAATCGTTTTCGGAAGTAAGGCCCCTGGTCAGACACGCACGCCGGTTGCGAGTACTACGACCTTTCTGAAGAACATCACCAATTAGGTCACTATATTATGTCTTTCTAGGGCGTCCCCTCCCGGCGTCTCGGTGGCGTTTTAGTTTAACAATATTAAACTTAATTTGAGATTATTTGATAACAATACCATACAGTTTGAGTTGAATTTTGATACCATCGCCCCGCGCGTGCCTAGTGCCTTACGATATAGGGTGCTTTATTTCGTGACAAGTTTTACGCTATTTAGTTTGTTTGAAAAGTTCAGTTTTATAATTTTAGTAATTTTTTTTAAGGGAAAACTTCTTTAGCTGCGTTGAGCGATTTTTTGGTAGGGAAAAAACTTATGGGTTCGCGTCACCGAAATGCGCGACATGCTCGTGACGTGTGGCGTCAGATTGTCAGTTATTCCAAAATTACGAGTTTTCACTTACCTAACTACCTATTTAATTATATATTTTTTTGATAGGCTGAAATCAACTTGTAATAACTGCTGTACTATGTATGTAATACTGATAACCTAATCGCCACTCTGTATTATTATTATTATTTTTGTGTTAATCCCGGCCTTTAGCGACCCCTCTACTGCCTTCTTCTTTGTCGTTCCCTCAATGCTGAGGATCTCAACCACATACGACGTGACTCCAAGTGTTGCAGTCTTTCTGCAGTGTGGACCTCTCGGTAAATGCTGCCACCAACAGCCTTCTTGATCGCGTCCGACCAATCTTGCCGGAGCTCTGCCTTGAGCGCGTTTTCTTTCCACCTGGCCCAGTAAAACAAGCCTTTTCAGACCAAGCTTAGGTAAACGCATAATATGTCCGAAAAAGCTGAGGACACAAAGTCAAAGTCAAAGCATTTATTTCAAATAGGCACATAAATGGCACTTTTGAACGTCAAAAGTTACAAGGAAATAAAATTGATTCTAGTTGCCCCTTCCAAAAGGTAGTTTCGCATGGAGAAGAATGGGCAAGAAACTCCACCGTTAAGGTGTCTGCACACAGCGGGCGCGGCGCGGCGGGACCGGGCGTGGCGGGGCGCCGACGCGACGCTGAGCAGTTGTAATGTACTAGATATTACGGAGGACGCCACACAGAGCCGTCCGGCTCGACGCGACGTGACGCGACGCTCTGTGTGGCGTCCTCCGTAATATCTAGTACATTACAACTGCTCAGCGTCGCGTCGGCGCCCCGCCACGCCCGGTCCCGCCGCGCCGCGCCCGCTGTGTGCAGACACCTTTACTCTTTTAAACTGTTTTACAATAGTTTGTATACATCAATTATATCATTACATGTGAAAACGATGTACCCAAAATAAAATTACTATACCACAACAGGTAATAACAATAAAAAATGAAGCAATGACGGATAAATTAATTATGTGTTAGATATATGGTGCTCACATATTTACAAATATTGTTAGAGTAGATGATTTTACTACATTTTTACAATTAAAAAGTCAGTGTGCGAGTTAAACTTATCATAAAATTAATGTCTTCTAAATAATACATTATACAATTAAATTAGCAACCTGTTTGATTTTGTCTAGACATTGTCCTATGGTGCAGGACCAGCATGTTTCCAAGCATTCTTATCTTGGATATAATCCTCTAATTTGTAATAAGCTTGTTTACAAAGTGTAGTTATAATATGAGTTTTAAATTTTCTTTCATTTAATTGCAATATATCACAAGATATTTTGTTGTAACATGTAACACAGTACCCCATAAAAGATGTACTTACTTTAGATAGTCTGAAAAATGGTTGACGTTGGCACCCTCCTGGCATATTGGAGATGCCGCTGCCGCTTGGTAAGTTCATGACGATCCATGGTATACGAAGTAACCTCCGCCATTACCACAGTCTCAAAAGCATCGATCTCGAAGCTTCTACCTTGGGGTATCATATGAGTTGCTAACTATAGTCAAAAGTATAGACAGCGATCCTCCTGACTATAAAAAACAAAAGACAAACTCCAAAATCTCCCAAGCTTGATGATATAAGCAAAATCAATTCTATTTATTTGAAGCCCCATATCAAACAGTAGATTATTATACAAGTTGATACAATTGCCACCTCTACTCCAAAAAGCTTAAGGTATCTTATCGCACACCCTTATCTAGGTGACAGTATCCACATATTTGGTTTCAATGTGATATAGGCCAAGCCTGCAACTGAAAACTTTGTCACAGGTAGGTATACCCAATTTTGTTTTGTTCGACCTTGGTATTCCACCTAAGATGAGGGTCGAAATGGGATTAAAATTGGGTCATAGACTATTGTATTTCGATCTGGCAACAGATTATAATAATAACATGTAAAAGTGTATAAAAAAGGAAGGAAAATAATCATAGGGTAACAAAAAATTCTTCCGCATAGCTGTCAACAGAAAAAGTGCCCAAAAGGCTGGCAGCATCGCCACCTTACATGGCAATGCTGCAACAAGTCACTTTACATTTAGGCTAAAGACAGTAAACGATCAATATTGTAGAACTTAGCTTTTTAAATTACACACATAACATCAAGCCTGTTATCCCCGAAGGGTTAGGCAGAGCCTTCTACCTATAGGACACCTACATTTCGCCAGTTATGTCATCCTTACAAAGTCCTTTTGCTTCGTTTACAATCATACATCTGGTCATACACGCACGCCGGTTGCGAGTGCTACGCACCTAACCTATCTGAAGAACAGCACCAGTAGATAGATATGTTCTCCTAGGGCGTCCCCTCCAGCGTTTCCATCAACCGGGCACAAATCCAGACTCTGAGCTGCTACTGAGAAATTCCTGACGGAAAACCTAATAACACTACCCAACCTGGGAATCGAACCCAGGACCTCATGTTCAGCAGTAACAGTTGCGACTGCTAGACCGACGAGGCAATCTCTTTCCATTAATTTGTTGAAAACCAAAAACGTTTATTTTATTATTATTATTATTATTTATTATTACACTTACACACACTATCTTTACAGGATGACCCCAATACAATAGTGGTTTGAAAACACGCCACGAGCTCCTCAAAATGATAAACTAGGACTATCGAAGTAAAATAAATAAACAGTTAATTACTAATAATAATAACGAGACCATGGTAAATTATTTCATCATTATTGCTCTCAATAACGCTAAAGGAAAACATCGTGACGAAACCTGCATGTCCTAGAGCCAAACATTCGAAGACATGTGATATCTACCAACCCGTACTGGCCCCGCGTAGTGGATTATGGCCCACTCCCTCTCACCAAGAGGAGGGCTGTGTTCCAGCAATGGGCTGATAAATGATTCTATGTATCTATCTATCTGATTATGCTTATGAACAATACAAGAAGTCAATAGTTGTAACTAGAATTGTACTGAGCAATATTGCTCCTGGTTGCTCTAATTGCTTCACTGTTTGCGATAGTCAGCACTAAGTGGTTTGAACATTGCGCTTGAACGAGGTAGCTTTGTTGAACAATGTTGACTGAATTCCTTTTGATACAAACGACAGTTCAGTTCAACTATCACTATCACTACATATTATAAAACAAAGTCCTCCGCCGCGTCTGTCTATCTGTCTGTCTGTTCGCGATAAACTCAAAAACTACTGCACCGATTTTCATGCTGTTTTCCCCAGTGAGTAGCGTGGTTTTCGAGGAAGGTTTTAGTATACAATTTGTTAAGATTCTGTATACATTTTTGTATAAATTAACGGTATTTGTTGGAGGTGTCGGAAAAAAATAAGCCGTCTGAGAGCTTTCAACAAAAACGCTGTCTAAACACTTTGAGATATAACAAAATAATGTATGGTGGAATTGTGTATATTATACAGGTCTAGAGAAAAGTCCGCGATAGCATATGTCTATCTCTTAAGGATAACATACACACATCAAAAAAAGTTTGTGATCACTAGCATAAACTGATATAATTTTTTAAATTTAACTTTATCAAGAAAAAATATTTTTTTTATTTTTTTTATCTCAGAGTTAACCACGAGGGGTTGATAATTTAACCTTTAACCGGACTTTCCTGTGATTGCCTTAAGCTCCTAACAGAACTTAATGCCTCCAACCAGGGCGTAAAAACTTATAAACTAAACGACTGCACGCTAAGGGCACCCCCTGTGGGGTACGAACTTCGGCTTAGGGCAGCGTCGGAGGTAGGATGGCAAGGGACCGTCGGTGGCTGGATAGAATCAGGGTTATGATTATTATCAGGGGAATTTAAAGCTACAGGCTCAGCTATAGCGCGTGCTGGCGCTTCGCTTACAAGCAAGGGACGGGGAGGAAAAAATCTTTGTTACGTGTTTTCTTTAAATAGAAATACCTTGTTTGAAATTAAAAAATAAACTAATATTTATATTAAAAAAAAACGTCTGGGGACGTAGCTGACGATTCCAAACAGCTCGCTTTTAAGAGCATCCCATGCATGCTCCATTGGGTTTAAGTCAGGCAAGCCGAATCATAATATAATCTACCGTAACAAAAAAGATTTCAATTTTTCAAAGTGATCGCAAACTTTTTTTGATGTGTACTCTATCCATTTTATCGTCTTTTTGTAGGTATTTGTTGTATTTAGGTAGTCGGAACTTACTTATAATTTTTATCTTGGTAGTATATTTCCGTGGGAGAATTTCCGACATTCACGCGGGCGAAGCCGCGGGCAAAGGCTAGTTTCTTATAATTGCTATCAATTCCAAGTCGAATAAGGTCATGCATGTCATAAACAGCAACGTTTTCCAAACTCCATACCGAAAAGAGGGACAAAATAAATACTGTAGATTCAACTTCTCAACTCCACACCAATCGAAAAAAATGTAGGTCGAATCGGACCCTTTTTCGAAGTCCGTATTTTCATAGAAAAGATCCGAATTACCACACGGGTCGAAAATGTTTTGAATGTAAGGAATGGGATATTTAACTGGGGCTTTTCGAAGACGTGTCCTTTATTGAAAGCTCAATACATACGAGGAGTAGTTTGGTAAATAAACAGTTGGTACGCTGGATGTTTTGGCTGATTTTTTGGGTTCCGTACCCAAAGGGTAAAACGGGACCCTATTACTAAGACTCCGTTGTCCGTCCATCCGTCTGTCATCAGGCTGTATCTCAAGAACCGTGACAGTTAGACAGTAGAAATTATCACAGATGATGTATTTCTGTTGCCGCTATAACAACAAATACTAAAAAACAAAATAACATAAATATTCAATGGGGGCTCCCATACAACAAACGTTATTTCTTGCTCGTTTTTGCTCGATATTGATAACGGCAACAGGTAGACGATTGAAATATTCACAGAATTCACAGAATATTTAGTTATATATTCACTTTAAAAATAAATTAAAATAAAACAAATTTTTAAGTATTTTTTTTTTACTTTCCTATACAACAGACATTTATTTTTGTCGTTTTTATAGATGACTAGCTTTGCCCGCATGGATGTCGGTTATCGCGTAAAAAAGTAGCCTATGTCCGTCTCCATATCCCAAGCTATATCTCTGCCAAATTTCATGACGATAGGTTCAGCGGTTTAGGCGTGAAAACGTAACATACAGACAGACAGAGTTACTTTCACATTTATAATATTAGTATGGATACGGAACCCTTCGTGCGCGTGTCCGACTCGCACTTGGCCGGTTTTTTTAGCCTATGGCGCTATTTTGAGAAGTTTTCTGCAGTGGAATGTATTTAGAATTTATCATTTAGCAATAAACCTTTAGAAATTGTATAGTTGACTGCTTAAGTCTTAATATTGAGGTTTTTTTTTTTTTTCACTACATTGAATTTCACAAGACGTTTTATTAAAAAATGAAAATGTTTTTTTACGAAATGACCTTTAGTATTCATTAAGCCAACTAAAGTTAAAAGGACAAAGAGTCTGAAACAGACTGACACGCTTTCAGTATTTTTTTTTTTTAAATCTTTTAAAGATAAAAATGTCAAACCTGTCGCGCCATTCTTTTTAGATGACTAGCCATATAAAAGATCGGTTTTTGTTTGTTTTTATAAAAAGAAAGCGTATAAAATGCAGTTGTTGAATGAAACTTGGATTCGCGCCAATATGATTTTCTTTTTCTTTCATAGATGTCGGGTTTGACAATTGATCTCGCTTCTTTTTGCTTTCTTCAGACTGAAATATTCATGCTTTTATGTTAAGGCGCTATGATCCGCTCGAACCAACTAAAGTAGGCTTGCGAAGTCACGAGTGGGTTGCCTCGCGCATTTGGATTGGTTTTTAATAATAGTCATTATTTTAATCATTTAATCAAGACAAACCAGTGAATTGTGCTAAACAATCTTACTACCTTTTCATTTACATAAAAAATAAAAACGTCGGGTTTGTAGCTAAGAAACTGATTAAACATTACGAATAGGGGGATTTTTTTTTTTCTATACAGAAAAGTTTATAATCGTGTTATTAAGAGCGATTGAATATCCGCTAGATTCTTAAATAAGATATATATTTTTATAACACTTTTTTTATGTTTCCCATGGATTCGAAAAAGTAGTAAGCGCGGACTCTGTCGGGTAAAGCCGCCTTAACCTAAAAGGACATATTTATAAAGAAAATATTGTAAGAAATCTTGGACTTTAAAGCGCAGATATATGCCAGTGACCTTGAGTGGTTAACTTGCGTTTTCTGTACTGAGCTGACTCGTCGTACGTTTTTATGACTCGCCCATTCAGGAGCGCTGTCCCAAATAAGACGCATTATTAATTTATTATACATAAAACAAAAGGTATTTTAATAAAACACGTATATTAAAAGATCAATAATTAAATTATCTTTTAAAAGGTGAAGGTTTCAGAAAAGTACGCTTGATTGATTTTGCGTGATCCTCAGTTTTTTTATCCGCGTTAGTTATAACTTTGCCGTGCCGTATGGTGCCGGACGTAAAGAATAGCACCACCCCATTTCCTTCCGTGGGTGTCGTAAAAGGCGACTAAGGAACTTACTAAAGATTGGACAGCAACGTTCTCTATGCATTTTTAAAACCATACTGCGATAGCCAACGCGCCTGCCAAGCGTGCCAATTATGGCCCAAACCCCCCCCCAATTGGGGGAGGCCTATGTCCAGCAGTGGACGTTTTTCGGCAGAAATGATGATGATGAGACATAACTTTACAAATTATCTTCACTATAATATATATATTTATTTAATAATAATAAGTTATTAAGAAAATGCTCTAATTTAACTTTTTTTTTCTGGTCTGAGTGATCTTCAGTATAAAATCATTAAAGGTCGGTTATCGTCGCCTCAAAGTCTGAAATCATCAACTCGCAGTGAGCAAACGTGGCGATCATTGCTCGTGCCTTCATTGTATGAGAAGAGGCCTTTGCCCTGCAGTATAGGTCAATTATAGGTCGATGTTATCGGGGGTCAAACACATGATTGATTAATATTTAGTCGATCAATTATGGTTCGACCTATTGTTTAAAACTCAATGGCTTATGCTAGTGAGAATTACTTATTAATTTCGCTACCATATTCTTTATTAACTATGTATTAACTAATTGAAATTTCCAAATATGTAGTACACTAGCTGCTGCCGATGGCTTCGCCCGCGTGGCTATACCTTAAATAAATGTAGCTTATGGTACTCCTTGTAACAGCAGCTGTCTGCTAGTAAAAGTCCCATCATAATCGGTCCAGCCGTTTGTGAGTTCGGAACCGGAACAAATAGACAGACAGGCATATACTTTCATATACATTTAATATAAAGCTGTTATTTTGAGATTACAAACTTACAGACAATACATTTTTTTTTTTTTTTATAAGTTCCTTAGTCTGAAAGCTGGCCTCAATGTAGGTATTCGCAAAAAGATTGGTGAGACGACATTGTCACAGTTTTATATTTAAAAAAAAATGGTTTCTGATTTTGCGACTGATTCTCATAGTCATCTGCCTAGCCTTTCCCAACTACGTTGGGGTCAGCTATCAGTCTAACCGGGCGCAGCTGAAAACCAGTATTTCACCTGGAGTGATTGTCTATCTGACCTCCGTAACCCAGTTACCAGTCCCATTGTTCACGTGCTGCCTTGCACACTTCAGGTTTTGAGCAGACCAATTAACAATCTCCCCAGAGATGTACTTTAACTGGCGCTGCACAGAGGGGGTTTTGGATTGGTATTTTGAGAGGTAACGGTGCCCCTTTCACGTGCTGGTGGTGGCCACCGGGGTGGTTGTAGTGAGGCAAAAATCCCACACTCCCCGGTCTTATCCCCAAAGCCCCGGGTGCCTTTTGAAGCTTACACAGCGAAAACAAAAAAAAAGGTAACGCGATACCACGCTACCTACTAATAGTGCCCAAGATATAGGCTGTGCCTAGTTTTGGACCTACGCTATCTCCACATTGTAATTTGAAATAAACGATTTATACTTTTTTTTTTAGTTTACGCGGTATTTTCTGGCATCGCACTACCCATAATAATTATTATTAATTATTAATAACACTAGTTTGTAAGCTCGTATTATTGTACTAACAAATATGGATGTAATCGTAGGATATATTTGAAATAAATAATTTATTATTATTATAACGGCTACAACTGTGATTTCAAAAATATTATTTGGGGCAATGATTCCAAATTTTCCCATCATTCCCCTACAAAATGGCATGCCTTCCCAAATAATTATCTCCTAATTAAACAATAATAATTAAGATTACCAAACAACAAAAGTAATTAGTATCCCATGCACTTTTATGTAAAAAGTCTTGCACCAATAAATCTATTAGAATGCACAGTCACGGTTCAGGGAGTCGCGGCGTGGGAACTGATGGTATCTTGTGAATGGGGCTCCTTGATTTAGTTTTCAAGTGTTATAGTGTGTAGCCGCTTTCTTCTGATGATGGTATATGGTGTCAAGTCACAAAAAGTTTTTGAGACTCTTGTGATGCCTCACTCGGAAAAATAATATTTTTGCCGCCAAAGCCACACATGTTAATAACATTGATAAGTACATCGTTGTAGGCACATAATACCAAAATGCTTTTTACGATATAATAATGAAATATTAAAATATAAACTATTGAATAATGAGGCTTTGCTTGGTACAAATACCTGTGTAACTATAAGTACACCCCCAGATTTCTGAAAGTACATCCACCTGGGCCTCAGAATGGTCTCTTCATTGTGAGTTTTTGACAGATTTGCCATACAAACACTGTCAAATACTCACAATGGCGAGACCATTCTGACACTATTGTAATAGCAGACTTGAGGCCCTGTAGTGGCATCCACAACGCCACATGCGAACTGCGCATCAAAGATCTGACGTCACAAAAATCCTGCATCACGCAAACAGAGTTTACCGCGCGACTGGCATTACAATATCCCGACATCAACCGTCGGGCAGTAGCCCACCAGACACAACACTCGACTGGTCGGAAGATCCTCCTTTTTCTATGGAGAATGAGTGAACTTTACACCCTGTTCCTCATACCTTTATACACCCAATTTAAATTCATAATATTTTATTTCATATAAACCTACATGGGCGCTTAACGATACACTAGCTACTGCCCTACTTTATTTATTAGTTAATACATCTGATGACAATGATTTGATTGGCTATTGTATATTCAGTCAAATATTGTAAACAGTTTACTTTACTTTAATTCAGCTAAAACTTGCATAAATATTTTCAATCAATCAATCCACTCAGCCTATCGCAGTCCACTGCTGACCATAGGCCTATCCCATGCTACGCCACAACACCCTGTCCTCCGCCTTCCGCATCCAGTCTGTCCCAGCCACCTTTTTGAGGTCATCGGTCCATCTAGCTGGGGGGTGTCCCACACTACGCAAAATATACTATAAATATTTTAATGAGATTTCATTTATCAAAATATTGTAAATTGCTACATCCCACAACTTAGACCACGCACAAAATAATTAGCCCATGTGAATGCACGGGTGATTGGTAGCAGTCGTTGTCGCAATTAGTACAGCAACCGGTTGCTGACAAGTGTTGGTGTCACGACCCTTTGATTGTTGAACGGGATGTAAGACAATTTGTGTAACTACCCTACAGGAGGAATTGGAAATGTTTGGTGTAAGGTGACACAAGGAATTGTAGTTACGTTTACTATTTTATTATTCCTATGTTTTGTAGTTTTAATTTTAATGAAAACCAAATTATTCGGGTAATGAGGAGACTGACAGATTAGCCAAAGAAGCAGTTTTTTAGGCATACGAACACGGGGTTATCGAGTTATTCGGAAATATTAACTAAAAAAAAATATATATCTTGGAAGTAACATTTTAACGAGAGATCAAAAGCGAAAGGAATATGGTATACAAGTATACAGAGTGAGCCTCCTCATAGACTAGTTCACCGGTTCGAAAATGAGTCGCTGTCAAATTGTTGCTGCGCATCGTTTGAGGTCAGGAGATATTCCACTAAACAACTTTGCCGAGGTCAGGCGAAAATTGGACTCTCCACACAGCACACACCTCACAGTTAGTGAGGTGTGCGGTAAAATAGAGGATGCCGAGCATGTGTTGGTGGAATGTGTCCGATATACAAACGAAAGAAACGCACTTCTCAACTAGATGAAATTGTCGGTAATGGATGTTGGAATGTTCCATAGTATTTTAGCTAAGCCACTTCTGAACAACCAAGAATGTTATGTACTATTTTGGATAAGAAATTAGAATGAGTTTTCTGTGAATGAGATTAGTTAATTTAGTTGAAGAGTTAGTTGTTATTTGTAAAAGTACCATGGGATTGACATCGTCGCTTACGCGTACAAAAATCCCTTAACCTCTACGATGCCGTAATTACACATACACAATTAAAAAACTATTGTTTCTCGCGTGGATCCACGTTCTATGAAGGGTTAAATAAATATTTGAAAAAAAGTTTTTTTTACGGTATAATATTTTTTTAATATACTTTGTGTTGGTTTTCTACCTATCATTAAAATGATACTGCAGTATATAAGCCCGCTACGTACTCAAACATATCTCTTTAAATTCCGAAAAACAATTTTATAAAATCGTTATTTATAAAACAACCAAACCAAACTTTAACAATGTTCTCCAAAAATCATATTTTAAAAAAGACACTACCCAGTTCAACCCACAAAACCCGTGTTCTCCGACCAAAATGTAACCCTAAACTACTGTTGTTTGTAATAAAAACGATCTGTGGTCACCAAAGTATCCCACGGGATCGAGTTATGGGTTTCTGTCCATGGGAAAATGGGTCCATGGTGTTAGGTACCATAACAAGAATGATGCGGTCTATTGGCTGCTCTATGATGTTTTGTTCAATTTCGTATTGAATTATTCAATGGTGGATGAATTATTTAAGGAGTGATGATGCAACTGTTTTTTAAGCACCAGGTTCCGGGTTTAAAACATGATACTAGGTTGTCATCTGTATTTGCTAAAAGTAGTGTTACGATGAAGAAATATTGTGAGGATATCTGGATTCTAATGGTCTGTAAAATACTAAAATCAAATCAAATCATTTTATTGTGGGCATAGGTTATACAGACAGATGTTAGGTAAATTACAGATCCATTATGTCCTGCCTAATAGGCATACAATAATAAATTATGTCAACATGCAACATATCAAAAATGTCATCGTTCATCACATTAAAGCAAATCTTACAAAATAAGAATAAGGTGTATGGTGACAGATTATAGTAGGTACTAATTATTAAGAAAATCTTGGATCGTGTAGTAAGCTTTGTCAATAAAAAAAATTACGCAATTTATATTTGAACAGTGGGTGTTCCTTCGTGTTTAAAATGTCCAAAGGTATTTTATTGTAAATTTTAGATGCCATTCCAAAAAAACATTTGCCCAGAAGAGCAGTTTTATGTGGTATACTAGATATTTTAAGTGCATATCTTTTTGATTTTAGTTCACCAAATAGATTTTTATTTGTTTTAACAAATACTGTAACTTCATAAATATAGGCTGATGGAAAGGTCAAAATTTTAAACTTTTTAAAATATGGTTCGCATGATTCAGGAACATAGATACCAGCAATTGCGCGAACGCATCTTTTTTGCGCTTTAAACACAGATTCTTTATTTTGGCGTTGCCCCAGTATATGATAGCGTATTTTAGGGTTGATGATACGTAGGCATGATAGGCAATTAATAGAGCTGATTGATCGACAACTTTAAATAATTTGCATACGAGTACTGGTTCAGTTTACTGCATACTGTGTCAATGTGCGTTTGCCATGTTATATCATTATCTATCCAGTCCTAAAAGAAAAAAAAATGGACTAGGTAATCCTTTAGTGTGTGTCGAAAAGGTGTTAATTACACACGTAAATTCCTGCTCAAACAATATCAAACAGGTGTAAAGATACCAAAAATGATTGGATTTAAAATTCGTCACTCTAAGATTTTCGTCACTGTATTACTCAGTAGGTACTCCGAATGCTTTAAAATTTAAACATCCCAAGAATTCCGAAGAGGAAATTATTCATCTCGGGAGCGGGCGAAGTTTGAAACTGGGGTCGGCAGAGTTCGAGGTGCTTCAACAATATTTATAGAAAATAAAATATAGACTTCGGAAGGATGTGGTTAAGCGGTTTTTTTTTTTTGCAACTTTCGCAGTGTTTTTAGTTTTGAATACCTGAGCGGGAAGTTTGAGATTTTCAAGATTCTTTTTTTTTTTTTTTGCCCGGATTTTTTTCTTAAATAATTTAAGAGGGAGAAGTTGTAGGGTTATGTTTTTCCTTATATTTTGTTTTTGTTGCGTACTTATGCTTCTATCTGTATAAATGTATGACTACGTATCGGAAGTCAGTATAAGGGATAAAAGACAGGGAATGCGTCTGATGTTTGTTTAGTTCTACCTACTTGGCAAATTATGTGTAATAACCTATGTTTTCTCTATAACAGACTGGCTTTCAAGTTTTTAAAGCGGCCATGGCCAAGATATAATCGATTTTGACGACGATTTTATTAAATATTTTCACCAACACGACATTTACAGAAATTTTAATAAACAAAATAAATTAATGTCACCCTCTAAATGTCCAACTGCATGGCAAAAGCTTATTTTTATATAAACCTAGCGAATTGGTCTAAACAATCTACCTTTTCATTTATATAGAAAATAAGATAAAAACGTCTGTTTTATAGTTATAAGATTGATTAAGAGGCTACCGAGCGCACAGTGGCGCCCTCATCGTTTGTTCGGTGATTTCTTTTATTTTTTAATGAAAATGCAGAAAATAAGCTTTTCAAGTTGTGCTTCACAAGACTATACGTCATTATTACTACAAACAGTAGTTTTAAATTGTTATGTTTTATTGTAATCATTAAAACGGAAAATAGTGGCCACTAAGCTCCGTTTTAATGATTACAATAAAACATAACAATTTAAAACTACTGTTTGTAGTAATAATAACGTATAGTCTCGTGAAGCACAACTTGACGAGCTTATTTTCTGCATTTTCATTCTAAAGTAAAAGAAATCACCGAAATAACGATGAGGCGCCACTGTGCACTCGGCGCAGTCTTAAACATTACGAAAAGTGGTAACTTTGGGATTTTTTTTCCTTCCAGCAAAGTTAATCCAATCGTGTTATTAAGAGCGATTCCATGTCCACCAGATCCTTAAATAAGATATATATTCTTTTTTTTTTTATCAGTATTTTATAATACTGTTTTTTATGTTTCCCATGGATTCAAAAAACTAAAGCGCAGTTTCTGTTGGATCATACCGCCTTAAATTCGAATGTTATTTCGGCTCTAGTGCCAGACACGAAATTAAAGAGCTGAATAGTATGCCCGAACATAATAATTACACATTTGACGAAACATCTCTCTATTATAATATTCTGCAATCAAATTCAAAGTTAGTAATCAAACAGAAATTATTTGATGATTACAATGTCGCCGTTCGCACTAATTATTTCGAATTTGTATTATATGAATTTAATATCAGTCGGCTGGTTTGCGATTAGTGAATGGCGATTGGATATTAGTCATCGTTATTTGTATGGCAAAGTTCTATTTAAAACCATACAGATCGACTTATTAATAACGTCTTTGACTAATGCCTTACATGTATAATTTAAATTAAGTTTAGATAATAATATTGTATGGCTGTCTTTTAAAATAAATTGAGGGTCTTGTGGCAAAGTAATAATACGGGTCGCTCGATCAGGTTAAGCTACACTTGCCCCGTTTGGTTCGTGGATGGGTGACCACCTTTACATACCGAGCCTCCTACGTGCCTCGGAAAGCACGTTAAGCCGTTGGCCCCGGCTGTCATTCGTGGATTTTTGGAAATCGTTAAGGGTCGTCAGAAGACCGAAATTGTGACAACCAGTATTACCAAGGGGTATTACCCAGTTACTGGATTGTGATGGTCTGGATGGCAGTCGCTCCATGTAAAATACTGCTATTCAAGTGCATCTGGTCAGACTGGAAGCCGCCCCCAACATAGTTGGAAAATGGCAAGCCAGATGTCTTCTAAAATAAATTAATATTTCCTTATCATTTACATACATATTAATTACATTTTTAAATCCGTATCTAATCTGTCCCAGCCACCTTTCTAATTTCGTCGGTCCATCTAGCTGGGGGCGTCCCACACTAAGCTTTGCAGTCACAGCAGTATTCCACGATAATAGGACACTTCAGAGCATCACAATACATTTTTTGCGTTGTCATGCGTAAACGCAAATATTTGTTATGAAGTAACGCACAAAAGAAGTATCGTCACAACGTCTAACCACATCATTTGCATTAAAAGTAAGAATTTTCCTGACTTTGAGTCCAACTATACCGACCTAGTTCAGTTTAATGATAATTAGGTAAGGTCCAACAAAGTAACAGGGCTACTTTTACCCTTTAACTTAATTAACACAACATGCTTTAATAACATGCTTTTTAGCATTTCGTATAATACGAGTAGCTAAGAGGTAATTTTCAATTATTTCTGCTCTGATTTTTGTTATATTTTGGTCCATAGTTAAGATTGAGGAAACTTAAGTGTTAATGGGCTTCTGTTGCTGACTGTACCTACCATATTAAACGGTGACTCATATCAGATGAGATAGTATAAAGTCTACTACAAAAATAAAAAATGGAAATTCCTTTCCTGCAAGATTAAAAATATATTGAAGTATTGTATGGGAAAGTCCAAAATATACGCGTTCAAAGTGCTAGTATTTTTTATATGACATCGCTTTGAGATTGCTTGTAAAAGTAAAATACATACCTACAAAAATAAAACCAAAAACCCATGAATATAATATAATCTCTTGTTAAACTAAAAATGCAATTAAGAATTCAAAAGCGCGAACTCAAAAGGGGGAAAAGCGGAGATAGGCCAAACTTCCGGCCTGTGATATTGTTTTCCAAGTTGTTGTACTCTGAAGGTTTTCGATGTAAAGATTTTTCGGAAATAACTTGTTTTCCCTCGCATTTTGACGGTATAAATAAAAGTGTTTGCGGATGAAATGGTATTAGTGAAGAAGGAGATCGATTTTTTTTCGACTAAGCTAATATATACAGGAAAGTTTTTAATCAGTGCGCAAATTTTAACAAATTAAATTTCAACGTGTTTTATTCTACACCTATTTCTTATTTTGTTATGTCTTAGTACAAAAAAATTAAGTTATCGTTAATGAAAGATGTTTATTTTGAAACTTGTATAATGGATACTCGTCGCGCAACGCGCCGGGCGGCGCGGTCAGTGAAGCGGAACGCAGTGCCTATCATCAGTGCGCTCACCCATTGATATTATTACGAATAGATTGTATCCATATTTTGCTGATTTCAAGTAGACACGAAAAAATAAAATATGAAACAAATAATAGAAATGTGTTCTATTACTGATACTGAACCACCAAAAAAATTTGGGCACTAGTTAAATTCTAGTTAGACTCTAAACTCTAGTTAGACTCTAACACAATGTGGGCCTATGTAGTCTGTAATAATAGCTTTTTATTTTTATTTATTTTTTTATTATTTTTTATTATTTATTATTATTAAAAACTTATCGTGTCCTTCAGACCGAATTTCAGCCATGGCGGCCAATCTCAACAGAGACGATCCATCTATGCGGGAGATATTATAGTGCACAAGCGTGTGCGCAGACACAGGTGCACTATCTCTTCCCTCACTCTCATAATCCGATGGGACGGCAATTCGACACGACCGGAGAGAGATCAGGAGCAGGACCAACCGCTTTAACATGCTTTTCGAGGCAAGGGGGTATCACACCGCCAATTCCAAACTCCGGGCTGTTACTGAGAAATTTCTAATGAAAAAAACCCAATATAACTTAGCCAGACTTGGGAATCTAATCCAGGCAGTTGCGCTTGCGAACATGAGACCAACGAGGTTAAAAAAAAAACTTTTATTGCGGACGCATAGGTATTAAGTCCACTTGGTAGTATACACAAGACTTAGTAACTAGAGATAGTACTTACATCTACCAGAAAAACCGACAAACGACGTCAAACAACAAACCAAACGACTAATTACTACGCCACAGTGGCATGTAGGCGTGTCTAAGCTAAACAGTCTCGCTATATGACATATTTAAGTGTTCGTGAAATGGAACATAACGTATGGAAGGTCAAACTTTGCTCTTACGCTTCGGTTTCCAAGAAAAGCGATGGCCTTCACATAGCTTCTGTAATTTACCGTCGAATGATGTCACTGAAACGATTTTTATGAAAGTAAGTTGGTGTTATCCTAGAAAGCATTTTTTGACACCGTAAAGCCAAACCCTGCTGTCATCATGATAGCCGTCATTGCGCCCATTATGTGGCAGCCATCGCTCTTAGGGTAAGATTAGAGATGATATTTTATCATTTCTATTAGTGTTTGCCCAGAAACAACCTATACTTGTATATTCACTCGAGAGTTGAAGATATACGTGTTTAAGAAGTTTTAGTTTAGTCTCTGAGGTTGGCTTTGGAAAACGCAATGCAGGTGTCTTTAAGTGGCAGTAACCACTTTAAATCAAATGGATCGTCAGTTGTTTTGCCAAAGTAATGAAAACCACTCTACGTGAAATTGGTCTCTTTTTGCAAACAATTAGAGTATGTACTTATTTTACTTCTAAAACATACTCTATCGTATATATACCATTTATCTATCAGCTGTTCTAACTTGAATTAATAAAGCTGAAAAGCGGCGGTTACCAGACATCTCTTTCTACACTATTTCAAGTATATTACACTAGAAAGGGACGGATATAGCAATCTTATCTTCTCCTTAATCTACTCTATAACCGTGGGAAGACTGACGGACCATGAATTTCAATATTAATACGAGATTCTCTACCGGATAATGGTTTGTTTCATAAAAAATCTATTATGGATTCCTTGTTCTTGGCATTTTACCAAGATGGCTGTTTGAGAAACCTTTAAAATGTTTTATCAATATTTTTGAATTAGTTTGCAGAGAAAAATGTAGTGGTGGAGGTTTTAGGAGTCTGTTTTCTGTTCAATAGTGTTTACGTACAAACGGTTTTGAGTTAAATGTTTTTGTTTTCATAACCATCTTTGTGATAGTCTTTTCGATCATTTCCGTCACCGCTTACCTTTTGGGTTTAGATTTTTGGATAATTATCTTTTTGGTGTTGGTTCTACCTACTTTCAAATATCAAAATTCTTTAGAAATTGCATTATTTGCTAATGAAACTAATTTTATTGTGAATATGTTAAAAAAAAAACGAGACAGCATAATAAAGACGGTTTTTTATAATTTATTTATTGCCAAATAAATAACTGAAAAAAGCCTATTTACAATAGTCAAAGACAAAATTGTTGATAACATTTCTCGAGAAGTCCACAAAGAGAAAAACAATAATATAATATTAGCAGGGAATTTTGATGAAACTAAAATTGTAGCTAATATAGCTGGACTAGGAATTTAATCTAGAGATCTAAGGTTACTTTTCGAATGAGAATATTGTAGTTCAAACGGCTGTTTACATAAATAAAGAAAGGCAAATGATATAGAACGTTTTAATTTAGCTGAAGTAAGTAGTATCAGTTAAAATTTAATGGTAAAACTTTAGATGAAAGAATTAGTCAAAATAGTCAACAAAATACCAATGCGGAAACAAAGGGACGGAATTATGAAGCTCTCAAATGATGAAACCGATTGTTTTTTTTTTTTTTGTTTGAATGGTTACTTGATCTAGAGTGTTCTAAGCTATGATTCAAGAAAATTTATTCAGCCGTTTGAAGATTATCTGCTCTTTTTAACAGAATGTTAGAACTTTAATCTGTGGATCTGGTTTTAACTTAAAGACGTGTTGATTGGTCTTTGATAATTTTGTATTAGTTTGATCAGAAATGTGTGCCTAGATATTACTGTTACTCTTAGCCTGTATCATCCTACCGCTGGGCAAAGGCCTCTCTCCATGAATTCCAGTGTTTGCGATCCAGAGCTAATGTTGACCACTGGTCGTTTGTTTTGTCCAGCTCACCTCGCCATCTTCTACGGGGTCCTACCTCGATATTATTATTATAATATACCTTATATACTTTTATTTTAATTCTTATTACACTAATCATTTTCTCCTGCTCTCTTATTGGACCGCCCTTTATGAAAATAGCTGATGCTATTATAAAAAGGTTATAGTGTATCAGAAGAATTTAAGTCTTGTCGACTAAAGCTTTGAAAATTGATCATCAGCTGCGTATAGCCTTTCCCAACTATGTTTGGGTTGGCTTCTAGTCTTACCAGATGCAGCTGAATATTTGAATTTTATATTGATGCTTTTGATTATAATAATAATAATTTTTTATTGCCATAAACAGGTTACAGAAAATCTGAGACCCTGGCTCCAGAGCTAGGTTAGAGTACCTGTATTTCAGAGCCAGATTGATACATACATACATAAACTCATGCCTTCTTCCCATGTGATTAGGAAAAAACTATACAACGCCACCTGCTACGCTCCTTACATACTCCTTTTGCTTCTTTTGATTGATTGTTAGTAATTATGAGACCAAGGGCGGATTGTTTCACGTCCAGTTGACGCATGCGTATACATCATAAATGGTGCTAACTATCGTCAAACCACAAAAAGCGTTGTTTCACAAAAATATGCCCATAACGTTCGTTAAAAAATAACGATTACAGTAAGTTAACAGTGGTTACCGTCATTTTATTCTTCTACATTTGAAGTTTGACGATCGGTTTTTTATGCAATGAAACAATGCTTTGTATTTAACGAACGTTAAACGTTATAATTATGTAATCGTTATTATTTAACGCACGTATGTTACGTTAACCAACCATTTGAAACAATCGGCCCTGAATACACGTGATTCGTTTTGACTTTGAAAGCAGTATTATTTTTGTTAGGACTAGAAAAAAATATCACGTTTTTTATCATTGACTTCTGTTTTGATAAATTAAGTTAGTCATCATTTTGATCGAATTCCGAAATCTGCGTAATTTAAATGTGGTAGTTGCCTACCTACCACATTTAAATTACGCAGATTATGGTAGGTTTTTTTTGGTGCCATATAAAAGATGAAGGGCGGGCGCTATGGGGACTGTCTTATGTAATTTTGACGTTCGAAAAGTACTGATTCTCAAACAAATTTGAATAAATGACTTTTGATTTTGATTTGACTGAATAAACAATTTTTCTTTCTTTCTATTTGACTTCGTAAACTTGCCGATTTTCTAAGTAATTTTTTTTATCAATGCAGGTCTACCTTACTTTCGAGCTCCTGTGTGGTCTGTTATGAACGCAGCCACCAGTATCCTGGATAATAAATCTTTCTGTTGAGAAATAAGCAAATAGAAAGAGTATTTGATTTCTAGGTAAAACTTCACATAAGGAGCTTTATCCATTCAAAAATCCAAAACACTTCTATGAAATATCTAGTATGTTTTAGTAATCCAGCATGTTTTCTCTTGTTACAGAACTAGTGGAAGGATGTCTGAAAACGTGCTGTCTTTTAAGGCTGATGCGTCAGACAATAAGGCGCGGTACACATGCGAAGCGAAAAATGTGATGATCAGCAACACCTTGAAGGCTGAGATAGACCTTACTGTACTATGTGAGTATATCTTTATTAGTCGACTGTAGATTTGCTGATCATTTTCTATTTCGTTAAGTACCTGGTAATTGTTGAATGAACTACACCTTCCTTCCATACCTTTTAACACTGTTATTGGAAAATATTGTATAAACCAATTATTTTTTTAAAGAGTAACCGTGGAGTTTCTTGCCGACTCTTTTCCATAGGAAACGACGTTCTGACGTTTCATAAGTGCTCATGTAGGTTTATGTGAAATAAAAATTTTGATTTTGATAACTTTATCTTTTTAAGGTTCCGTATCTGAAAATTAATAAATGGAACGCTTATAGGATCACTCGTGTGTCTGTCTGTCTGTCTGTCCGTCTGTCACAGCAGATATGCTCCGAATCTATTGGACCGATTAATTTGAAATTTGGTACACATTTATGAATTATTGGGACCCAAACACAAACGTGTAACGAAAATAAATGAGTTTTGATGATGGGGTTTGCTTTTTGGGAGAAAACTAGAAAATTTTAAAAAAGTTTTTCATACTGTACCTTGTGACATATCAAATGAAATTGGACTGGACTTGTTATGAGTATTTCAAATATAATTGTTTATAATTTTAATCTTATTAAAGAAAATAGATGCAAATTGACCATTCCCCGCGTCCCTTGTCTCAGAAAATGCTGAACCTAAAATTTTGAAAAAACTCAGAGAATAGTTCTATAAATCACTCAATATTGTGCGTACCAACTTACATTAGCAGTTGGAATGTATGGCGGAACATGTTTTCAACTACAATATTTGATTTGTTCTTGGGATAAATTCATCCCAACTACGGAACCCTTCATTGTGCGTGGACCGACACGCACTTGGCCGGTTTTTTTCTATTGGGTCGGACAGATCTACTCTCATCTAATATCTACTTATAAGAAATAGTTCAAGTCGTTGTGAAAATTATTAAGATTATATATATTACTAGCTTTTTCCCGCGGCATTGATGTCGTTTATCGCGTAAAAAAGGATAGAAGCCCAGGCTATATCTTTGCCAAATTTTATGACGATCGGTTCAGCGGTTTAGGCATGAAAATGTAACAGACAGACTAACCGAGTTACTTTCACATTTATGATATTAGTATGGATAGTATGGATTATTATTATTTATTATTAAGCTTATTTTATAGAAAAAATAGCAGAAACAATCGTTATGAATAAAGAAGCGAAAGCGACGTAATTGTGGGTTTAGTAGTCGTTACCAATTCATGCAAAATTGTCTAATCAGTATTTTTATATTCTTTTAGCTTCTTTTATGCCAAAGCTTAATTAATAACAGAGCGATTCCACGAGCGGTATACAATTTAATAGAATGAAATGAGAAAAAGGTTGTAGAATAGAATAGTTCTTTATTTGCATAGAAAGTAGGTAAAAGTTATAGATGTTAAGTTTAAAATGATCGTTATACTAACTACCTTAACTAAGACATGCAAACAGTTTTAGCTATAATAATAAAGACTCGCTAAAATATAAATTAATAACACAATCAATCAAATCAATATAAGTTTACCATGTCAAGATGAAATTCAGTAAATAATTTAAAATAGGAAATACTATTTGTATTGCCTATTTCAAATTATTTACTGAATTTAATATAATATAATATATATAATATAATAATAATATAATATATAACATAATGTCAAGTTTAATAAAATGGGATTATAAATTCGTCAAGTTCGAGGTCAACACAGTTTAAAATAAAAATGTAAATGATTTAGTACAAATCAAGAATACAGAGATGTCTTTTCAATTTAAATTGTAGTAGAAATTACTGTTATATTTACATTTGACGTTAATTTCTTGTATGGATCGGAATGCTGGGCCATGAAGAGGACGGATGAAAAAAGATTGCATGTAGCGGAGATGAGAATGTTGAGATGGATGTGTGGAGTGACGAGTATGGATAAAGTCAGAAATGAGTATATAGGGGGAAGTTTGAAAGTGGCGCCGGTGACATAAAAGTTGAAAGGACGTCGTTTGGCATGGTATGGGCGTGTGATGAGGAAGGAGGAAACGCATGTGACGAGGACAGTGATGAAGATAAATGTGGATGGATGGAGAGGGAGAGATAAATATGGATGGATTGTGTGAAGAATTATATGAAAGAGAAGGGAGTGAATGATAGAGTGACGGTTGACAGGGGGGAATGGAAAAAGAAAACGTGTTGCGCCGACCCCAAGTAACATGGGACAAAGGCAGGAAGATGATGAATGATGTTAATTTCTTGTCACTAATATATTTTTAAGTTCATTACTTATAATAAATTTTAAACTAATTATTTTAAAATTATATTTGAAATCCTCATAACAAGTCCTTTTATTTGATATGTCACACGGTACAGTTTAAAAAACTTTTTCTTTTGGTTTTCTATTTTTTCGCCCAAAAGAGAACCCCATATTCAAAATTAATTTATTTACGTTACTCGTTCGTGTTTTGGTCACAAATATTGATATATGTACCATATTTCAACTTAATCGGTCTTGTAGATTCGGAGCAAATCGACTGTGACAGTCGAACTGACAGACAGACACACGAGTGATCCTATATGGGTTCTGTTTTTTTCCTTTTGAAGTACAGAACGCTAAAAACTGCATTATATAGTATTACAACAAAAGCTAACACTTATATTCAAAATCCATACTCGAAATTTCTTTAACACCGTTGCTTAATCATATTGAAACCAAGCTCAACAAAATACTACATCATAAAGATATTCAAAGTGAACTTAAACTTATAAGCTTACACAATATTTGTCAGAATCCAATAAGAGGTAGAGGCACCGATCGCATTTTGAATAGGAAAGCATCAAAGGCCGAAATCCCTTTGGGAAATAAACAGGAACAACCTCAAAGCAATTAGATTGTATCGCAAAGTAATAAATACAGAAAATGTACGAACAATAAGATTTTGAACTGAAAATTTCCGACATTTTGTACACTTGATATTTATTTTATAAGTGGACTAAGTACTGGAATTATTTGGAGTAATGCTGTGTAATCAGCACTTCTATCGAGGAATCGTGAAAATAATAATAACTTGAGACTGAAAATTTTGTATTTGTTTAGGCATTTTCTCCTATAGTTTTAGATATTTAAGTACATTATTTAGGTCTCTTGAAATGAAGTAGGATTTCTTTAATAATGTTTGTAAGGAATGCTGTTGTTAAATCAATTACTTCAATAAATATTTCGACATTATTCCTTAGACTAGCTTTTGCCCGCGGCTTCACCCGCGTGAATGTCGAAAAATATCACATAGGAACGTACTACTCGTACCGGGATTAAAAGTACCCTTTGTGTTAATTTAGATTATAAACTATGTGTGCCAAATTTCATCCAAATCCGTTTTTGCGCCAATCCGGATCATACATCCAGACAAACAGACAAACGAACAAAAATTCTTCGTTACAATTCTATTTTATGTATAGATAAGCTACCAAATTATTATCTAAACTTAATTCCTCCTACGTGCTTCTTACGTTGGTAATCAGCTCAAAAAGTGACATTTTCGTTTGAGTCAAACTAATTAATCAACTTCGAACATTACTAGGTACACACATAACTAGGTTCTCAGTTATTTCCATCTTTAAAACCATCTGAAAGATCGTACTCTCATTCCTTTTTGTTATAAAACAACGAATCCTTGACCCACCTTTGCTCACCGCATCTCGCAGCATCATCCCTCAATCTTCTCTTAATCCTACCGAAGGACTTCAATATCAAAACGAATAATATTCTGTAAGCAATCCGCTCCATCCCCTTAGAGCTACGAATCCTTCGATAATATAACTCTATCAGGTACAGGGTAGTCAAAAAGCGCAGTCATTTCGGATTCGTGTGGTGCAAGGTATGAATGGAATACTGTTTTAAAATTGTTCTAATTTTCGTGAAAGAATTATGGTTATCCTTAGCTTTTGTATAAATTACAAAATGAAGTGATTTTATTTCTGTAAATAGTTTTTTACGAACACTTTTAGATGTCAATCATATTTTAAACACTAAATGAGGTTGGCGTTTCCTATACGACTACTCTGAGAAGAAATGCCGAAACAAACTCAGAGGTTATACATAGTCTGTTTTAATCTCCAGACATAATCTTGTTCAGATCATGTCATGTGTTCCTGTGTATCATTTGTAATGGTTAAAATCTAAAACTAAGTACATAATTATGTAGGATTTGATAAATTATGAGTTAAATTCGTGCATAGACCGAAACAATGCTTCATTATTATATTCAACATTTCCATTGATTCCATTAGTTTCTGATTGGCTTCAGTAAATCACAGACTCTGTTAATTGAATTACTTTTTAGCGTCGCTTTAAAATCTGTAATCTTATTATTTTAATATAATTAAGTATTCTTATTAGAAACGATCACAATCAAGATAAAATCCATTTGGAATTTCTAAGTAATCTTGACTTATAATTTTTTTCTCCCAAAAATATCTCCGTCTTCTTACTTGGCCCACATCTCAAACAGGTATCCCCTAAATCCCGTCTTATTGTTTATTTACAAAGAACGGGCAGGTAGTCAGGTGTAATCGTCCAACCGTGGAGGGCCCAGTTTTTTTCTGTATAAAACACATTTGCTTGACTTGTCAAAGACTTTTGAAGTTAAAGATCGATTCGAAGTTGGTTATATGATGTCGCTGGCTTGGTAATAATAAATGATGCAAAAGGCTTTGAATCTTTCGATTTTAGGATTTATAGAGTAAATCCCCGTGATTCTGTCTTATTACCAAACTCATTCTCATTTTCAGCAGTATTCATGTAACCTTGCATACTATAATGTTATTTCGTTTATTCATTCAGTCTGATCTGTAGTCAGTACTTAAGAAAAGCCTAATGTATTAGGCACTTAATTAAACCAAGGCTATAATAAAATTAATAATGCATAAGAACATACCACACATTATAATATCGTCCATGTAAACATATTTTTCTCACTTTGTAGCATGTTCTCATTAAAACTACATGTTTTACATCTTCTTTTACTACCAACTTGAGTTTCATAAACCTTAAACATTTTTACTACGTATAACCGTCCATGCTGACCAAAATGTAGATACCCGACCTCAACATGATGAAAGCCGTTGTCTAAATCCACGCAGATTTAGGGATTACTATCTGCTTATACCCAAACTAATTAGTGTTAATTGGCTTTTGCTTACCCCTTAAGAGATAAAGGCATGAGTGATACTTAATTGACTTTGGTGGCCTTGTTAAAGGGCTGGTAGTATCGTAATCGGCCAATGCTGTAATGAATTAGTTGGGTTTATTTATATTTATTGGCTTATGTAAGCTACTTTCAGTAATATTAGAGTGAGGTTCTCTATCATTATTACTATTAATTGACTCTTAATAATACAATTTAACCGAGGTTAAAAAGCTCGTCTATAAAGCTTCTATGATTCGTTTAGGTATTATTATTGACACATTTAAGACGTTTTATTAACACAATATTTCAACGACTTTTATTACAACAATTTAAAATTTGAAGGTAAAAACATAACCATTTTGTTTATTCTACAGCCTGCATGTAAAGCCAAACTTATAGCAACGCTTGTTTTCCTTTTGCCGCTGTTAACTGGAAGTTACTCGTATATTATTTAAGCTTCTAGAGGTTGGCAACCATTTTGGCGCCGCTAACTATGTAAAAACTAGAGAGACTTACCCGACATGCATTTTGTATGAAACATGTTTAACTGCAAATACAATTTTAAAACATAAAGTTGTTAGTATATCTTATTTTTCGTCATTTTCATAACGGGTATTATCAAAGGGATACAAGTAATTACTAGAAAATATTCTAGCTTTTTAGCTTCAGACTTTGGTTTAGCTTTAGAGCTTAAAGAGCTCCTAGATTATCTTTTAAATGGTTTATTAAAGTAGTAATTTTTAAAGAAATATCACTTTTTTTTTATTCAACGTTTCACAGCGTTCTAATAAAACAATTCTAAATTTATTATCAAATTTATCTCATATTCAAAATGTTTACGTATCAAGTTCTGTCCCAACATTAAACAAATGTAATCGCATCACGTTTTACCAAGTCCCTAAACGAAACAGCTCAATGATACAAGCATAAATCACCAACTCCCACAGCAACATTCAAATTTATTTGACATTTATACGAAGAGGGCAAAGTTTTAATTTGTTCCGACTCCATTGACGCCCCCAGAAGTTTGCCGAACGTATTTTTACGTTGAAGTCTTACATCTATCGCTCCCATTTCTAAATGTAAACTAAAATTGGAATTTCCTTTTGTGAAATGTTTTATTTTTAAGTGGTTTGTGCTTAAAAGGTCACTAGTAATATTTGGATATTTTTAAGCGTGCTTTTAGTTTGTAATAAGAATGTATTATTAATTATTTTTGCTGTGTCAACCTTTAAATCTTTCATTATTGGCTGAAACCACTTAAACAAGAATAAAAATTGCTGCTAGCTTGAAAAAAATATGAAAATTAAAAAAGGAATTTTTCACCGTACATAATACCACTCTTCAATTCCTTTCGTGATTAGATAAAATGTCTCCTCTGTAGCGGAAACCTCTCTATTACCTTTTCAGTATTGTAATTTTCCAACAGCGACATTAGATGTATTTAAAAATGTATCTTTCGTTCCATTGTACTTCAACCACCCATTAGAATTTTATCCATTTTCAACCACCGCAAAATTACACTTGAAATAAGAATCTAGCCACTTTCTGTGATCTAATTCAAGTTTGGTACGGTAGGTGTCCCGTCACCCTTGAGACAACCTTTGACAAAAATATACCTAACTAACTATAACATTATTAATTCTGCTCATACATTAGAAGCTGACTTTTGCTAATGTCGACTACATTGCATAATTTGTTCTTACTTACGCGTTAGGTATCAGATTAATTAGTAAATAAAATTAGAAAGAATCAAAATAAATGCTCTTTTTTTTCGGTTTAGTAATTTTAGGGTCGATGACATAAAGATGCTGAAGGTTTTACTAGGTAAGCCCAGGACTTATTACGAAAAAGGGGATAAGCAGATGTCTGTAGTAGGGTTGATTATAGAGGTAAACAAATATAGAAATGTAGCTGTGACAAACAGTTTAATTCAAATAGAATATGAAAACATGACAGTTAATTTGTTTGTTAGCAGAGCAGGTAATTTCAATTAATGAGTTTTCTAAATACGAGTACGTAGTTTATTTATAACATTGATGTTTCGAATTGTTTATTTATTTCAGACAATTAAGCAAACATAGTATTTGCATTCATTCATTATTTCTAATTATGATAGAATCAAATTCATATTAACATAAGCGGGATATTTACCATGTTTATTCATTTTTCTGAGTTCCCGATATTTCGGCGCTGTTGCAAGCACCATGATCACGGATAAACTGAAGTCACTGCGGGTGGGTGTTTATGAGCAGACAAAACGGTCTACCCTCTTTCTTGTTCGTTTTTTGCACTCAGTACCGCTACCACTGTCACTCGCAACTCGATTCTGTTCCCGACACACGAAACTCACTGTGTCCGCTCGCGAACTTTTTTCGGCACTTCTTCGGTTTTTACACAGCTGAACAGTGGTTCAGATGGTGGTTATGATGGGTTTCAACTGTCGAGAGTCTGGAATCCAGTGGGATTCCAGACTCTCGACAGTTGAAACCCATCATCCCGGTTGAAGTTCCTATATTTAGTAATCTCAATAGCTTCTCTAACCAGTCTAGGAATATAGTGGCGTTCTGTCGAGATGACCTGAGGGTTATGTAACTCAATCCAGTGGTTCGATCCTGATTCCAAAAGATGTTGAGCTATGGCCGATTTTTGGGTGTCGTTGTTCTTCACCGCCCTGATATGCTCTGATATTCGACAAGCTACCGTACGTTTCGTCTGACCGATATACGACTTGCCGCAACTGCAGTCTACTTTATAAACACCAGGCTTTTCCAGCGGAAAGTTGTCCTTGGGCGAACGCAACATCTGAGACACTTTTTTGAAACGAGTGAAGATAGTCTTTACGGCGTATTTCCGAAGAATGTTGGCAACCTTCATGGTGCTTGCAACAGCGCCGAAATATCGGGAACTCAGAAAAATGAATAAACATGGTAAATATCCCGCTTATGTTAATAATAATGTTAGTGACCATGACAGTTTAAAAACTTAGAATCAAATTCAGTTTTATAATTAGAAGTTGAAATAACAACATTAATTTTGACTCTCATTACACAAAATGCAAATAAAATAAAATCATTTATGCTCCTCCTCCGTAAATAAAATATATCATTTGCTCATAAAAATCAAATCGATCTTCTAAATAGATCTAATTGCTCCAGCGATTGATATTACATAGGCTTTCGACTCTTTACGCCAACATGCAGGCTTTCAAAATGTAATAAATTTCGCATAATACCGCGGTTACGTGGCTTAGAACGATATTAGTGATGCATTAAATTGCTATGCTTTAGAATTTGCTATCTAATTTATTCAGTGTCAGGCTCTGCTGTTAAAATTCAATGCATAATGTGACTATCTTTGTAAACATATTAAGTAAGTCTTAACATTCTTATGAAGCTAGACTATTCTAGCTTCATAAAAATGTTAAGACTTACTTATGTTATCTTGAACCCCGACTATAGAGTCGGGATTTTTGTCGGGGTTCAAAATACTATGATTGAAATCTGTTACTGTTTGATTCTGTGTTTATAGAACAACATTTAGTTTAATCATCGTTATTATCATCAGCCTATATTAGTCCACAGCTGGACATAAGTCTTTTCTATTTAAATACTTACCTTCCTGATTTAAAATTTCCCACGACGGCATTGGTTTTATGGATCATTTGAATAAAGAATCCTTTTCTCCTTCAAGGCTTCTCAAATTTTCTCGTCTTCCATATCATAGTAACCAACTCTTTTTTCACTTCCAGTTGCCCCATCACACGTCACAATCTCTGGACCTTCAGAAGCTAGAGTTGGAGATCCAGTGCCTCTGACCTGCAGCACAGCTCCCTCAAACCCAGCCGCTGACATCAAATGGCTGGTACTAGGGAAGCATCATAAGGAAGCTAGTAATAGGACTGTTATATCGCCTGAAGGTAAATTTTGTATTATTTATAGATTATAAGTAAGCAATTAGTCATAGAAGAGCTCCATGTGAAAAAAATCGCTAATAGAAATAGTACTGTACCTACTTATATAGCTAAGTTGCATTGTTTGAAGTGTGACCTGTGCAAAGATTGGCTCATGAGACATTTCAACTATGACTCCAAACTATCGATAACTTCAAGACGTTCCTAAAAGTATTTCTATCGCTACAATACACTTTAAAGAGACAGAGACAGCAAGAGACTAAACAGCAACTTTAAATTAAGTTGCGTTTGATTATTTGGCCGAAAGGTCACCGATGCATCTGCAAACTGATTTGGATTCCAATTCTGGTTCTGAACTCCTTGGTGATTCAAGTGCCTAATATAAGTGACGTTCACAAATAGTAGGTAGCCCGTGGCTTATAAATCAACCTTTCACGTTTTCCCATATAGTTCAATATTAAAATTGCCAAATACATAATTTAAGTTCCAAGGAAGTATTATCGTAGTTTAGCAATGACAAACGATCGCTGAAGCGTATGTACAAGGACTGCAGTTAGTAGAACCTTGGCCTAGATTTCTTGAACAAGACCTCGGCTATACAAAGACGAATAGATTGAGTCGCCGAAGGTTGATACGAAAGCCGATACAGCTATTGATAATTTAAAATATAAAACTGTTCAAGGCATTTTTCATTTTACAGACAGGTTTGAAGAAAAGTATGAGGACGTTAAAAAGCAATAAAAATAATAATAGTGTTTAAAATGAAACGAATGTAATTGATTCAGTAAAGGCTTTCAATCAAAATAAAGTAATATTAAGAAAACAATATTGTTTGAATTATAATATTAGTAAAACTAGATTTATTTAAATAGGATTTTATCTTGTGTTATATTAATGTTGTTATTAATTGAAAATTGAACGTAAAAAAAAACTAGCATCTGAAAGAAAGTAATATTAAGAAAACAATATTGTTTGAATTATTGTTAAACATAAATTTCTTTTTAGTAAATAGCATTGCATCTGGTTAATAATTGAAACGTATGAAAAAGTGTTATTTTATCTGATAAATGATGATGATAAATGATATTTATTTCTGTAAATTGGTTCTAAAAATACTTTTGACATTATTTATTTCAAACTATTTCTCCACATTGGCTCACCTAACAATTGGGTATTGACAATACCTCATTCTCTAACCAGTCTGTACTAGGCATAGGTAACGTCATTCGTGGAAGCTTTCTACGACTTTTTCAACTTCATCATTTTTCTTTTTTCTTCCCAGGTGGTTGGATCACGACCTCTAACATCACGTTGGTTGTGGAACCCAACAAGAGATCCATCGTCGTTGTCTGCCACGGCATCAACGGCCAGCTCACTGAAAACGTCGTTGCTACACATACCATCAATGTGTTATGTAAGTATTTTAGTTTTTACTTTTATAACACTATTTTAGTATGTGTTTTTTAGCGTTACTACTGAGCACGAGATCCTCGCTTTGATTCCTAGGTTGGGCAAAGTGTCGTTGAGTTTTTCCATTAGAAATTTCTTAGTAGCAGCCCGGAGTCTGGATTTGTGCCCAATTGATAGCAATTGGCTCGACCCCTATTATATGGGACATAATCATAACTGGCGAAATGTGGGTGTACTAAAGGTACACCCACATTTCCTCCGCCTCTTCCTTTAGGGATTAAAGGCGTGATGATATGTTATTTTAGTATTTGGCTTAAAACATGATGGAGTTGATGTATGTTACTATTTTTGATTAAGGGTTTTTACATTAACAAAATAAACAATCCTTCAGTTACGTTTACGTAATTATTTTAATGAAGTTTCAATTAAATACTATCGCTGAGTAAATATTGTCAGAAAAAGGATAACATTTTCAAAAATAAAAGGCCTACAGTGTTGTAAACTAATAATTTTTCAAAATAGAAAAGACAATATTGCGCAAAATAACAAGATATCAAATGACAGATTACTTTTTACAAAAATGTGTCCACCCTTATCTAAAACATAAGATTTAAAGATTGTATTGACATGTTCATTCTACGATGCAGAAATTTCAAAAGAAATTCGTTCAAAACATTGAGATTGAAAAACAACATCCATTTTATTTTTACTAATAAAACACTGATCATTAAACCATTGTTTAATTGTGAAAACACAATGAAATGAAAAGTATAGAAAAAAAACAAATACCTAAGCTCGAAAGCAAACGAAAGCGTGTATTTCTGATCACTGATCAAAATCCAATACTCAAAATCACGTCATCAAAACCAATATAACTTTTCCCAATAACCTACAACAGAAATCGAAAATTCCATTACCCTACAAAATATGATAATCCATGGCTTAAGTAAACACGAAGGATTTTCCATCAAATACTTATTTGATTAGAGAGCTGTCATGAGCAGAATCGGGCTCGAAGCATATTGATATGCACGAAAAATATATCGTGATATACCATAAGGTTAACAAGATTTTCAGAAGTTCTAATATGAAATGTGTCAGCACCTTATTTATGTACACTAAGTTGGCGCCATCTTGTAAAATGTGGGTTGTTTTAAAATTGGAACGCTTAAGAGCGTTCATCCGTCGCGGGCTGGCAATGTCGCATTTCTAGAGGTGATTATTTTATTAAATTTAAATCAAAGTCCTATTTTTTTTTTCATCCATGCACTAAGTTTTTGGTATTTATAAGTATGTACTCGTATGCTATTTTTTTTACGGCAATTTTTGTATTTACTCATAAACATTGACAAATTGTCAATTATTTGCTATTTGCAGTATTACGACTAAATATTTGTATTTACTATGCATTAAGTAAATATTAAAAATAATTGTAAAATACAAGGATCTAAGTAATAATCTGAAAAAAAAAATCATTGTAATTTAACTTAAATTTAATAAAATAATCACGAAAAACCTCTAGAAATGCGACATTGCCAACTCGCGCGGGATGAACCCTTTTAAACTAAACGTTTTGATTTGTTTGTCTTTGCTTATTTTGGGACTTATGACAATGCTGTTTCGTTTGAGGTTAACTTACCAACGGGTATCTTGTTACCTAGAAACTAGGTTGTGGAGGTCAGATAGGCAATCGCTCCATGTACCAGCACATCAAGTTATATGAAACTGTCAAATTTCTCCAAACGATTTTATACCTTAAAATGTTGGTGGTTAAGTTCAAAATCGAATGTGAAAATTTGATAGTTTGTTGTAACTTGTTTTGCTGGTGACTGTACAATAATAATATTCAGCCGCATCTGGTTTTGACTGGAAGCCAACAAAGTTGAGAAAAGGCCAGGCAGATGATTAGTATCATTATTGACGTATACATTATATCTGTCATTAAAACAGTGGTATTTTTATTAATTAATGAAACTGAATTACTATCTTCTTATTTATAAAAGCTTGAAATACTCTTTTTGATTCGTGTATTTAAAAGTCACTGTAACAAAGAGCGATTTTGTAAAGGATGATTTCTACCAAACGGCTCGCATCGCATCGGATCGGAAAGGGTACGAACGGATGCGGCGGCAACAGGTCGCGTCCGGCAGGATGTCGACGCATACGATCGGCTCCGTACCGTCGCTTGGGAACGTATCCGTTTCTGCGCCTAGTCAAATCGTTTCATTCCTACCGTCTTGACGGTGTTCTAATTTTTGAAAATGGTTGAAGTTGACGTAGTATTGTTGGCTATTGTATTGACGACAGGCAAACGGAACAAATCGCGCGTCGCAGCATACTTTCAGCTACTATCGCGTGTCGCGGAACGCCCTCGGTCAAGCTGCTGTGCGCGGCTTGGTAATGTATACTTTAAATATTGTGTAAACTATTTAATGTCGTTTCAATATTGTAAAATCCGTTGCGATACGAGCCGTTTGGTGGAAATCATCCTTTAGTAGCCTTCTTTCAAAGAATGACTAAACATTTATTCCATGTAATTATCGTTAAAATAAACTACCTTCTAGGATTCGACTAAGATATTATTAAGCAAATACGATGGGAACCGTGCTCCTATCTGCTAATAACAACATACTGCAATTTCACTTCGTCCGCCAACCGATCATAGCAATTTCCTTTTTTTAATTTGAAAGCCCATGTTGAGTAAACTTATTACTTGCCAGTTTTACTAAGAACAACTACCATCCAATTTTATATTTATTAAACATTGAGTATTTCGTGGAATTACAAAATGAACTAAACTTGAAGAGCCAAGTAAAGAGAATAATTTATAACGCAACTCCTCGACTACGGATTAACTGTCACTCCTTGAGCTATTACAAGCTCCTGGACTATTATGAACTAGAGTGGTGGAAGGTGGTGGTAAGCTAAGGCTTACCACCTTGTCACGATATGCTAGAAATGTAAATGGAAATTGTCTTTGCAATTTTTAGTATGCTAGGAATTTTAGTAGTACCTACAGCTCTTTGTGTGGGAACTCGTCTGGGAAAGTAGTGCTACCATGCATATTTTGACGCTAAGCAGCGTTGCAGCGTTCCGGTTTAAAGGAAACCGGTGTAACTACGAGCACAAGATATGAGTTAGCTTGTTTCATAACATAAGCCCTGATAAGCCGTAAAGCACTAACTCAATCAGAGTAAGTTTTGAGAAAAACGGCTTTTTGTAAATTAGTTTATCCGTCAAATCTCTTAGTAATTTAGGGAAAAATTGAGACATCAAAAAATTTCTTAGTGTTTTTTTTTTATTGTTTTAAGTTAGATAGCGCTATTTGGCTTATTCCATTAGATGCGAAATTATTCTAGTTATTGAATGGTATAAAAAAACTAAAAGAGCGTATCTCAGAGATAGCGCCTTTCGGCTTAGCAAGGCAGTATAATCCCTGAAGGGTTAGCAGACGTATACCTATAGTATCCAGCCACATTTCGGCAGTTATGCTTAAGTCCCATGTTAGGGAGTGAGCCTATTGCCATCAAACGGGCACAAATCCAGACTCCGGACTGTCACTGAGTAATTCCTGATGGAATAACCCAATAACAATAGCTTGTTTCATGTTTACATGAAAAGGTTTTTTTTTTTTTTCATCTTTGTTTAAGGAGATTGGTCAACAAGACTATGTCGCTCCGTAAGACTTTTTTATAACCTGATACAGGATTTTATAAATATAATACAGTTCTTCTTAATTATCTTCTACGAATACCAATCCGCACAAGTTTTTATAATAGTCTCGCTGTTTCTGACAAGGGGAATGCTAGAAAGTTATTGAATCTTCTCACCTCTTTAACATCAACACCAAAGTGTATTAATAACTCAGCTCTGAGATCTGCGTTCTCCTCCCCGACCCTTGACTTCCTCCCCGACCCTTGACTGTAAGTGAAGCGCCAGCACGCGTTTTAGCTGAGCAGCATGTAATCCAAACTCCCCACGATAATAATCAAAACACTGATTTTATCCAGCCACCGTCGGTCCCTTGCCACCCTCCCTCCGACTCAGCTGCCCTAAGCCGAGGTTCGTACCCCACAGGGTAAGCAGTCGTTTATTTTATAGTTTTTGCGCCCTGGCTGGAGGCATTAAGTTTCGTTAGGAGCTTAAGGCAGCCACAGGAAAGTCCGGTTAAAGAGTCGGAACCTTAGTGGTTACACTCTGAGATGCCCTAGATAAATAAAATAAAAAAATCTGCGTTCCGGGCACATTTCACCATGATGTGAAAAACGTCTTCCACTTTCCCACATTCTGTACAGTCGGGGGAAGGAACTTTTTAAGGGGTTCCTAACACGGTTTCCCCGTGTCTTCTCAGAATTCGGAAAATATGAAGATAATATAAAATTTCCGTCCACGTTAACGCTATAACGTGCACCCATGCTTTAATATCAACGGTAAAATCGCACATTCTATTTAAAGTTGGTATGGAAAGTCGCGGATAACACCAAGCATTGACATAAAACGTTCACCCCCATAACCTTTCCATCACCCCCCACTATACCACAATAAATACATCCCTACCCACATATTTTCCGGAATTTTTCCCCACACATGGCAACTTAATCAGGAGTCTATTTGACTTTATAATAACTCCGTCGAGTCGAAACCCTTAGAAAACGTGACTTGAAAACGTAGAGCTACTCACAGCGTGTTGTGGCGTTATCTAGAACCACCCTGTATTTTATATATTATTATATACAGGATGTACGACCGAAGGACATATTTTTGAGCAAAGTGGTGACTTTTAAATATTAAAGTCTCCAATGTCGCGACATTGGATGAAACTCCACACTACTTAACTTGTATAATTTTGTCTATTAACACTAGTTTATAAGACCATTGTTACTAACACTATGGGCGTAGCCTGAAATGAATGCTATTATTATTATTATTATTTCCTTTATTTCATTTAAAAACATATCATTTACATTTTTAAATATTTTTATAAAAACATAAAAAAATTAAAACATATAAAAATAAAAAAAATAGTAGTTAGTTATTATTATTATTATTAAGTTTGAGAGGTTTTTGTAATGGCTTTTTGTGTGTACTTAAGATCTATGGCAAATCGTCAAAAAAAATGTCCGCTCGTCTTATAAAATCGTTGATACCAGTAACTTTTACAATAAGTCTCGCGTTCACAATTAATGTTTTATAAAAAACCTAGCGCATGACGGAACTACTTCTCGAGTTTAAAAACCGGCCAAGTGCGTGTCAAATTACGAACAATGAAGGATTCCGTAGTTGGGATGAATTTATTCCACGAACAAACTTAACATTGTAATTGAAAAACAAGTTCTCCCCTACACTCCAACTGCCTACTTTTCTGTGATAGTTTTCCGTTTAAGAACGGTCTATCCAACGATACCGCACATCATGAGACACACGGGAAAATATATTATCCCCACTTTACGTGCAACCTACATATATTTTTGTCTAGATTTTATTATACCACTTCATCGGTGTGATTAATATGTATACACATGTTAAATTACAGCTGTCTAGTACTAAAAGTCTCTGAGCCAAGCCGCGGACAAACAGACAGACATGGCGAAAATATAAGGGTTCCTTGTTGACGACAGAACCCTTAAAACGAATGGCAGCATTCAATGCAAAAGCAATAACTTGTAGATAAAAAAATATCGGTACCATATTTTAGACGATTTCATCTCACAGAACAAGAGGTTTAGCATACCATGATATTAAATACTCGATAATTCATTCAGGAATTCTACACATAAATGCTTTCATAAATGCTCCTTCAAACAGGCACGACACGCGATATAATCGCGCGCGACATGTAGGTAAGCACCGCGTGTAACGTAACGAGCGGTGCCTTTGTGTCGCGTCGCGTATCGCGCCTGTTTGTAGACATTGGTCTATCGTCTAAAAATCTAACTACCCACCTGTTCCGCGAAACCTAAAAATCTTACATCTACAAAATACTCAACCTACTTTTCCCAAATATGTTGGGGTTGCCTTCCAGTCTAAGATGCTGCTGAATACCAATATTTTACATGGAACGACTACCTATATGACCTCCATAACCCAGTTTCTGGGTAATAAGATACACCTTGGTATGACTGATTATCAGACAGCCGGGACCAATGGCTTAAGGTACTTTCCGAGGCGTCTTGGTATGTAAAAATGGTCACCCATCCACAGACCAACCGCGGCAAGCGTAGCTTATCCTGATCGATCGTACGTCTGTTATTACTTAGCCCCAAGCCCCTCTTAGCCACAAAATACTCACATAATAAACTCCCTTTTTCATGAAATCAACCCTTAAAACGCCTTCGCTAAAACGGAAAGTCCTTCACTAAAATAATTGGAAATATAACGCTCTACTTACTGCAGGAAACTGAAATATTTCGTAAAATGCAACGGCCAACATTGCAGAATTTCTTTTTCAGTGAATTTCTCCAATTCCTTTTGCCTAACACATGTACGAGTTTGAGGTTTTAAATTCTTTCAATATTTTGTAGCTTTCAGGCGGCCATGTTGTTTTTTTTTTTTTTTGTGGATTTTTGAGTTATTGCTGTTTAAGTTAGTGCAATGCGCTTGATATCGAAGATTTTTGTAATGTGGAATTGGATGTTTACTTTCTTTTAAATTTGTTTATTGGAAGTTAGTACTTATTGGAAGTCTGATTGTAGTCTCTTGTCAACGATTTTCAACATAGACCTTCTTAATAGTTAGAAGATAATTAAACTCTAGGCATCATATTTTTTTATACCAAAGACCAAGTAATTTTTCACTGCTAGTAAATGAAATATTTGTTCATAAAATAAACCCAAAAGGAGGTCACAATTTTATTCGAGACAAATAAGTAAATCCAGGATCAGATGTTTTAAATACACTACTCAAAAGCATCTTAATTTCTACCAAAATGGAAGAATTTTTAAACACCTTAAGGAGATTAGCGGCCCATTCCCATTAAAATCCCATTACACCCCTACTCAATCTTAAAACCATAAAAACTCGAATCAAAACTTGACCATGGGTAATACAACCTACACACAGAACAGCCCCGCCATCAGTTGTGGTCTAACCCTTACGCACTCGTGGTAACTAAGATTACCCTTTAAATCATTTCTAGTCGGGGTTTAGACCCCTTAGTGCCCCTTGTGGTCAAGCTGGGGTGCTTTGTAAATCGTATGTGGTTCCGCACGATCTTTGGTAGCGAGAGGTATCCTGAAATGGGGGTTAAATGTTTAAGTCGGCTATTGTTGGTACCTTTAGTATAATTATTAGGTACCTACTATTAGGAGTAAATGGTCCCAAGCACATTGATGAATGATATTTATTTCTTCTATACAATGTGTTACTGAATTACTGCACATTACAATAGTAGTTTGTTCAGAATCATTTACTGAATCAATTTATGTCAATTTTAGGGTTCTGCAGTAAACAAGGAACCTTTATAGTTTCGCTATGTCCGTCTGTCTGTCTGTCCGCAGTTTAGGTCAGAGACTCATAATGCTAAAAAGCTGTATGGTATGAGAATACAAAACAAAGTGGTGAAATAAAAACATGAAATAACTTTTTTTTGGGTTTCTCCTCTACACGTAAAGTGGGTAATTTTTTTTTCTCGTCTGCCCGTTTTTCATGTGGGGTATCGTAGGATAGGCCGTTCAAAAATATTGTGTCATTTCTCGATTTAGGGATCCGTTTGCGTAATATTAAGCTTTAAACAGCGTAATTTTTGTTAGAGTCAAGTGCCCTCCCCCCCCCCCCAGCCAAATTGTTATACTTGATTATGTAAAAAAATATTACAGCAGTAGTATATATTATAATGAAGTTAAAATGAAAACTATCACAGATAAGTAGGCTTCACAAGTTACCGAGTAATAGTCAACCAACTTACATTTACAGTTGAAAAACATGTTCTCCTATACATTCCGTATGGAAGAACATGTTTTTCAACTACGATGTTAAGTTTGTTCTTGGGATAAATTCATACCAACTACGGAACCCTTCATTGTGCGTGGTCCGACACGCACTTGGCCGGTTTTTTAAAGTTATTATGTTGTTTATGCCAATGAAAAAAGCATTTTATGGTATTCCAAAAATGCTTTGATGTGTGTACGAGCAACACAGCACACTGAAAAAAAATTAGTACATTCGTTTGACCTATTGACAACATAGCCACTGAACCGTAAACCAACCAAACCATGGAATAAATCCAATTACCTATACAATATCACTTTCAGTTTCTGTTTGAGTGACCGCGTTGTTTTTCTAAACAACGCAACGGATTTTGATGCGGTTATCACCATTACTAAGAGAATTTATTCTGAGAGGTTTGTGTTTAATGTCGAAATATAGATAGATAGATAGATAGAATACTCTTTATTATGTACACCATAAAAATTACAGATATAAATGTAGAACTGTTACATAGGGTGTCACAATGGGCGGTCTTATCGCTAAAAGCGATCTTTTACAGACAACCTTTGGATGGATTAAAAAGTAGAAGGAGAGACAATACTGCAGGTATTTAGTGGTGTACCACTTACATATATACAATAAATACATATACACAAAGCATATAGATACTTATCCATATAAATATATATATATATATATAAACTTACATATGAAAAATAAATCTCGATGTTTTTTGATGTCGTTAAAGTCGTGAAGCAGGGGCGGTAATTATACATACATAATCAGCCTGTAATGGTTCTAGGACATGCTGGTTTCTTCATGATGTTTTCCTGCACCGTTTTGAGAGCATTTTTTTTTTTTTTTCTTGTGCATCTTAGAGTTAACCATGAGAGATTGAGACTCTTTAACCGGACTATCCTGTGGTTGCCTTAAGCCTCCAGCCAGGGCGTAAAAACTTATAAACTAAACGACTGCGTGCTAAGGGCACCCCCGTGGGGTACGAACCTCGGCTTAGGGCAGCGTCGGAGGGAGGATGGCAAGGGACCGTCGGTGGCTGGATAAAATCAGGGTTCTGATTATTATCAGGGGGATTTAAAGCTACAGGCTCAGCTATAGCGCGTGCTGGCGCTTCGTTTACGGGCAAGGGTCGGGGAGGGTTTTGAGAGCAGTGTGATGAAATTATTTACACCAAGTAAAGTGCCTGTCTAGGTTCGAACCCACGACCTCGTATCATGAACACGGCTGATCTCTGCGTTATGCTTGTGAACGGGTGCTGCTTGTGGTAACTGGTCGTCTTGCTAACCATGGTTTCGTTATTGTTATTAGTGTAGCAGAAAGGACTCAACCCACAGGTCAAAAATGAGTTGAATATACCAAAGAGGTCCTAACGGTAACCTTTTTAATTACATTTTTTAGTTTTTTGCTCGAGTATAGTTTTCATTGTATTATTTACATTAGCGTGTGCTAGCTGACATATCGCACCCCCAGTACGACAAAGGCGTAAGAAGAATATACTAACTTTGCAGGAGAGCAAAAAAACTGTTTGGTCTGTTATATCTATTTAGCATTTGATCTTATGATCTTTTGTTATATACCATTACACTGTAAAAAAATCAAGCCTTTTTTCAACAATATTTCAGATATCTCAAATTGTCGTTTATAAAGAATAATTAATATTTTAATTTTTACACACATTTATGGACCTTTTATCTGAAAAAATGTAAGACTTATGTGACGCGACAAATGTCTTTTTTGACAAATTGAGCATTGTATATATTTATCTGCGCTGTCCGAAACTGCAATTAAAAAAAGTGACGTATTCTTACTTACGCCTTTAACGCACTGGGGGTGCGATATATGGCAAATAAATTTAATTTACTGTTCTGTGTCTCGTAATGTTTATTACTTTGCATACCTGCTATTGTATAGAATCAAGTTTTTCTAACTGAACAGACAGCTGTGCTGCTGGGGAGTTTGTTGCGCCACTTCTTCTTCCCAGCTAAAGCACTAGGAAGTGGTGAAGGGGGGGCGTTTTGGGGGACTGTCTTATGGAGTTTTGACGTTCGAAAAGTGCTGATTCTCAGCCTAATTTGCATAAATGACCTTTGATTTTGTTAGTCGCGACCACAGCGCACCACTCCGCTGTTATACATAAAATGATAAAACTATTGCTATATAAACAACGGACAGAACGTCCGGTCTGTGCGAATTATCATAATATTTGCGGAACCGGAAACGCAGCTGACGTCACGGCCGCTGCCGGCGCTTTGGGGTTCGGTAGGGAAATTGTGTAATCCATTGTGGTAGTTTTGGATACATACATAATATATTGGGGGTTTTGCAAGGTGGGTGTGAATGATGGATTACTTTTGTTTTAGTTTTAAAAGTTTACCTTTACGCACAACTGTACAAGCTGTGTTACAATATTAACATAACATAATGCCTGTATTCCCCGAAGGGTTCGGCAGAAGTGTACATATAGTATACTTATGTAGGTATACTATATGTACACCTCTGCTTAAACAATATTGTAACACATATGTACGTGTTATAATATTGTTTATGTACAATTATCAGCCATTAATGTTCCTACTGCTGGGATACAGGCCTCCTCTCTTCGAGAGGGACTGGTATCTACCACGCGGGCCAGCGCGGCGATGTCTCATGTCTTCGAAGTTTTGGTTCTACGGCATGCCGGTTTCCTCACGATGGTTTCCTTCACCGTTTTGAGAGCAGTGGTGATTAAATTATTTGCACAAAAAAATGCATACAATAATAGTACATTACTTACAAAGGGCTGTAAAAGAAAGAAAGCCCGAAATCGCAGGTATTTGTGACCCGAGCCGCAGACGAGAGTTGTAAATATGCGATAGTGGACTTTCTTTTACCTGGCCATAATGAGAGTTTTACTGTACGCGTACCAGCCAGCCTATAACTGTCCCACTGCAGGGCAAAGGCCTCTTCTCATACAGAGAAGGCACGAGCATTGATCACCACGCTTGCTCAAGACGGGTTGGCGATTTCGGAATTATATTGACTATAAGTTCAGGTTTCCTCACGATGTTTTTCCTTCACCGATGTCAGTAATGTCCAAGATAAACTCAGAAAGTACCTACGAATTGAAAAAGTCATATTGGTACTTGCCCGAATTTTAACCCACAACCTCATGCATGAGAGGCGAGGCCTTAACGAACGGGCCATCACGACACTCTGTACGCGTAGCGTGCGGTAAAACTCACATTATGGCCAGTTGTGACGAAAATCATGTTACTTTTATCTATCTCATCTGAGAAGAATGCATCACAATAATTAAATAGGTGTTTTCATGGGCCTATTGTTATTCTCAATCTGGTTGCAAATCTAAGTTTTTGTTTTTAGTTTTCGCTTAGTATATCAATGGTTTTCGCGAATTATTTAGAGGTCTTTTTCGAGTTCCAAACGACATAATGAAATGAATTAATTATCAATGTACCTCATAACATAATACCTATGTATGATACACACAGTACTACGAAGTACAAAACCACTTAATTCATTTTCCTCACTTAATCTGAGCTGAGACTAAAAAAAGGTCAGTGTCCAGAACCAATCGATCTAAAATCTGGCTTACTCAACGGAACCCTAGACTGTAAATTCATTACACCGAGTATTTTTTCCGTCGGCCTAACGCGATAAACCCTAGGTCGGATTAAACAGCTTTTTAAACTGCTGGTGCTGTCTCTTTTTCTCTTACTGGATTTCATTTGCCGTCTCATTCTATCAACGGATTCATGCAGTCGTTTTTTTAGTGGTTTAAAGTTTGCGTACCAGGTTTTACGGGATGGGGGAAATGGGGGACGATGTGTGTGTGTTCAGTTAAAAATTGGGAAAAAGTTGTGGAATTTTTGCTAAGTATATAATGAATTATACAAAAAATTCTGAAGTACGAGCGCTGGCTTGGAGTCGTGATTTAAATAAAAAGCTTGGCTCCATTCGGTAAACTATAATTGAGCAAATAATATTTACCTCTGAGACTTTCATAACAAAATATTTTTCAGGCTTTGATAACAGATTTTGTGATCAAAGATCAAAGATCAAGATCAAGTAAGTAAGAAACTTGAGTTTTGTTTACCTACCAAACCATTCATCATTCATTCGCGGTGACCTTTGAATATCGGATTTCACAAAGTCAGGATTAAATAAAAAAGTAATGCGACATTTACACCCACAGGTACCTTAAGTCCAAGATCTATTTACCTAGCCTAAGTTGACTTAGGCTCACTCTTCCCCTAGGCAACTACCAAATAACATACCTTTTGGTCACATTTCTAAAAGCTGTTATTTTACGTTCGTCATTAACATAACGCTAGTGTGGCTTTTGAATGTTTAATTCGGCCGCCATGTTGGATTTGAGGTCAGGTCGCGACGTCAAATGAAATGGCTGCGTTTTTAGTGCTTGTGAATAGGTTCGCCTGGAGGTGTTTGGATGTTTAACAAGCAGTTTCTGGCCTTGAGTTTTGTTGAATGAATGGTCTATGTTTTGGCGTCTATTCAGGTCTATATTTACGTGTAGGTATGCATGTTGTCAAGTTTTTTTATATCATATATAGTATTGTCGAAGCCATTGTCTATAAAAATATAGTAGATGGTGAAAAAAATTAAGCATTTGAACGTATAGACATATTTACATGCTCTTTGATAAGGTTTCGTTTTGTGTATTGTCGTTTAAAAAAAAAAAAAAACTGTTTTTATAATATTAGTGTAACTGTCATGCATGAACAGTAGTGCTATTCTGTAAAAATCTCACCGTGAATTCGTAGGTGAAGTGAGTTCAAAGTGAGCTGTCAATGACAGAATCGACCGGCTGATGCTAGGGATTGACACTATTGACAGCTCACTCCACGCTCACTTCACCTAAGTTTTCACGGTGAGATAGTTACAGAATAGCACTGCAGTTCACTTCCAGTGACGTTAAGTTTTTATTCATTAGTAGTAATCTGTGAACAGCGCTGTGGGCTACATTGTTACTTAAGTCATTCATGTTTTTCTGTTCATAACATTGCATAATGTAACTGTTTGTTCCTATTTATTAAAAAAAAAAGTAGGTATGTTTCAAAAATATTTTATTTATAAAAATAACAAAATATCTTATTAGTATAGATATATTCACACTGGCCCTCTCATCACGCCATTTTGTAGTTGGTGGTATAGGAAAAAAGCTGTGATACCATTTTTATATATTAGATAATATTTAATAACTGAGCAACACTAGTTGTCCTTTTTCAGTAGTAGATTTACAAACAAAGGAGAATGCCATCAAATATAGGGCACTCTGTACCAAACGAAAAGTCCGGTGTTACAACCAAACCCAGTGTATTTGGAGGAGAATTCCATGCTCTTCCTATATTGTTAAATGTTTTTTACATAGATTTCCGCAGTTCTTATTTATTTGCCATTTACCTACTTAATATTTTGAGGTTAGGCTCGTGAAAATGACTGATCTAAAATGGTGGAGTTGGTGACAAAAAAGGTGGTAATATCGGTCATGTTTATTCTTTTTGATATTGTGCTAGTTTTTCCTGATGAAATACGTATTGTATATCGCTCATAGTCAATAATAATACTTGCTGATAGTTTTTTTAATGTAGTGAATTAATCATGTAGGTACGAGATGAAACCAACATTGAAAGTAAAAACGGCGCCAATGAACCACAGATAACTTATATAAGTCAGCCAAAAAACAAATGCAATAGGTGCGTCACAATAAAAACGTTTTTTTTTATTAATCGGTCCTCTTTTTTGCTTAAAATGTATTCCAATAATAATTTGAATTATCAAGACGTAACGCGTGACCAAATTTTTTTTTTTTTGTCACACTTAACCTAAATACCTAATATAGGTACTAAATAGAAAATTGGTACTTACATAATTATTTTCTTCATACAATTGTTTGTTGGCAGTATATTTATATCGCTATACCGTTTTTTATGTAATAACAACATTCGGAAATGAAGTGAATGGCAGTGACATATATGTGGAAGATGCGTATAAAAGTAAAAAAAATACTTTTATTTTTGATGTCCGAAATCCGGGAATCTATTTCATAACAAAAACATAAATCTGATTTAAAAAATAGGAGTAATTTTATGAACTAGATTTGGTTGTGACACACTCCCCCGCAAGTTGGTACGACCCCGTGACATTCTCCTTTATAGTCAGATAGAGCAATATCCAGAATTTTATTTAACGGATTTTTTTAATACCAATGAGTAAAGTCAATTAAATATTTCATTATTTTGACATCTAATGTAGCAGGATACTATATTTTAAAGCAGTTAGCAATCCTAATCTAGCTTCACATACAAGCTAACATCACGCCTTGTTTCCCCGAGGGGTTGGGCAGAGGTGTACACCCACATTTCGCCAGTTAGATATTTTTAAGTGTCATGTAATTTATATGCGAGTATTGCCATCAACCGGGACCATATCCACACTCCAGGCTGCTATTGAAAAATTTCAGATGGAATAATCTAATAACACTTTGCCCGATCTGAAAATCCAACCCAGGACCTCATGCTCGGCTCCTCATGAGGTTAGCGCTTGCGACCACTAGACTTCGTTGGTCTAGTGTCGCTATCTAGCTTTACTGAAGTAATATTTAAAGATAATGATATTTGCAGTGACTGAAATCTAACAGGATCTCTCATAGGTAAACAAATTGGCCTTACACTAGCTGTAGAGCGAGCTATTAGTAAATGAGTAGTTTCCTTTTTAGGATTCCGTAGTCAACAAGGAACCCTTATAGTTTCATCATGTCCGTCTGTCTGTCTGTCCGCGGCTTAGCTCAGAAACCCTTAGTGCTAGAAAGCTGTAATTGGGATTGGGTATACCTATTAATCACGCCAACGAAGTGGTAAAACAAACTCATGAAATAAATTTTGAATGTAAAATTATAAAATATCATTAAAAAAATATTTTTTGGTGCGCTGTGGATTCATTCTGTTACTTATCATTCTTGAAATAACATAGGTAATAAAAACTTGGAACGCAGTGGAACTACCCGGACCGCTGATACTGTTTTTCTAATAATAAAATGAACATTGGAATTAAAAAGGTTGTTGAATTGAGTGATTACACCTACCAACCCTTGCACCCTCCTTATTTAGCTCATTTCTCGCTCATCTCTCAACAAATCCTAATATTCATTCTTGTTATTTTTAGTCTACGCCTACATTACATCACGACCAGTGTTTAGAATGAATAATTGTAATTTAAATTACTCCCCACTAATTGTATAAAGGAATTGTAGAGATCAAAAGGAATACTGAGTTACTTTATTTGCTATATAACTACACTTTATCATTTCTTTTGTGCTGATGTCGACTAGCCTGTGAAAACAGCTGAGTTAATAAGTATTTCATTACTGGCTTCTTTTCCGAAAGAATGTGACTAGCACTATTTGTACTAAATCTTTTTATTAGTTTTAATTACAGTACCTATACAAATTTAGGTATGACTAGCTGCTACCCGCGGCTTCGCGTGGCTTTTTCTACCTAAGTTACTCCTTATAACATTAGCTATCTGCCAGTGAAAGTCCCGTCGTATCCAGTCCAGCCGTTTCGGAGATAATCCGGAACAAACAGACAGACAGACAAAAATTTAAGAAATAGTTTTTTGTTGCCAAGTACCGTATATAGTTTCATAATTATGTATTTAGTAAAAACTGTTATTTTGACATTACAAATAGACACTTCAATTTCATTAATTTAACACATTATCTAAAATCGCCAGGAAGCAGTTATGGTGATCGATGCTCATACCTGTTTTGTATTAAAAGACACCCAGCATACGCTGATATTATACACCTGTTCATCTTAATACCTCGGTTGCTCTTAGCAGCTCAGTTACTCTTAACATCAGGAAATTAATTGTAAATACCCTATCCCATACCGACTGACTGAGCAAATATAATTCACCTTCCAAAAGTAGCTCAAAAGCCAGGTCTTTCAAGGTCCACCCCTTAAACAAACATTCCTATACAAATCTTGTGTCTCATTCAAACATATGCTCAGCGTAGTAGCCAAGTTGTTATCTACCCTACATTAATCATTTCTTAAGGAGCTGGTGTAAAGAGTTGGGGGACAGCGGTTTTTGTTGATTGGGGGACAGTGATTTTGAAGTGTGTTGATGGTTTGTGGTTTTGAAGTGATTTAAGCTGCTTTCAGACTACGCTATAATGTAATAGCATATAGTATATAGCTCATAGCACAACAATATCGCGCACCATACGTTGTTATGGGCACGTTCACACTGTACTGTACTATATATTATTGGAATATATGGTGCGCGATATTGTTGTGCCATGAGCTATATACTATTATATTATAGCGTAGTCTGAAAGCAGCTTCAGAGGAACTACTTGAACATTATTTTGTTAAGTAAAAATGAAGCTTCTTTTTTGGCTACTAGCTGCTTGTCTATCATCAATCCTTTGATTAAGGGTGCCTTAAGCGAGTACAATAATTTAATTTAGGAAAACAAATGATTTTTCGCCTTTTGCTACTCAATAACAATCCCCCAACCTTATTAAACGTTATTAAACTAAAAAAATTGGTTAGTTTTATCCTTAATTTTTTTCCTCCGCTCATTTATGCTTTAGACCCACTGTCCAACAGATTAGCAGAATGTATTAGTGGTCCACTGCCCAGCACAAACTTGAGATGGGGCCAGGAAACAGATTTACGTATGCTGATAATGTTTATCTTTATATGAGAGTAAACCTAGAGATTTACCCATTTGCACTAGCGTGTTAATGATTTTAGTAGTACGAATAGTGACCAAGTATTTAAAACATACATACACATACACTCACGCCTTTTTCCAATAGAGGTAAGCAGAAACTACAGAACACCACCTGCTGTGATGCATAGTCCTTTAATAGTTAAAACTCCTTTATTTAATTTCGTTTGTGAAAGCACTGTAGATACAACGACATTCTTGATTTTCATTTTATTTTTAGAAAGATTTTTAAATTAGGGAGCTTCGGATTTTGATTTATTAATGTATTATGTTTTTTCCCTTATTAATAAGAACTTACGTTCTTAATAATTTATTACAATCTAGCCTAATAGACTAATAAGCAATTTAACTCTAACTTATTATTTTACGTGATAGATTACATAACTAAGAATAGTGTCAATTTGCACTTTTACATAGCACTTTCTTAGAGTCTGATAATTAATGAAAACACTTTGTTCACGTGTTACATGTATAGCACAGCATTGTTACTATTATGCATTCACTATTTATATACTACACTAACTCAAAAGTTTAGTTCTCTTTAGCCTACGCACTATGTCCGTGTTGTCTAGCAGCTGAATTGCCTCGAAATTCACATGTCGGTGAAGTCTGTGTTCGTGGGCTTTATCATACATTGAAGAGTCATTTCAAGTCACTTTTTCTATTTTGTGAAAATGCGAACTTTAATAAAAAAATAATTACTTACCTAAATAATTTTTATCAGAAAAACGGCAAAAAACGACATATCAAGGAGCATGAAAAAATCTATATAATTGACTTAAAAGATTTTCTTATTGTTATCAGCATGGTAAATGACCAAGACCTAAAGATAGGTTCTATTAAAAACTCATTCAGCTTCTCGCTTCAGACCTAAACTTAGGCCTTACATTTTTAGGCCACTGCCAAGGTGACGATGCAAAAAACCTTTTCACATGTTGTTTACTGACCCCCTTTCTTGGGGGACTATGATAATACCCCCTTTTTGCCCCGTCTTGTATACATACAACGCTTTTTGTATACATTTGCGTTTTCATGCCGGGTTGAATAGGGGCGAGTTTTTGTAGCAATCTTATTTGATTATAGGCGTATTACAAGTTGTAGGATTCGAGTTATTGGGTTGTTGTTAAAAAAATGAGTTAATTGAATTACTTATTTAACTGCCTCGTTGGTCTAGTGGTAGCAAGCGCTACTGCGGGGCATGAGGTCCTGCGTTCGATTCCCGGTCCGGGCAATGTATTTTTGGGTTTTTTCATCTGGAATTTTGCTAAAATTGGCAAGCATTGAGCAGACAATTATTATTCTTCCTCCAAGTGCTACGAAATTAGATCCTAAGTTGTTACTTAACACCTTCGGCGCCAAGCATGATTTCCAAAATCACACTTTTTGTTTTTGTTTATATGGTTTTATTTATTGTATTAATGTGTTTTAAGCTTTCATCTTCCTTTTCCCATCTTTTTTCAGGTTTTTCAGAGTGTATATCATAAATGATACACTGGCCTACCAAATAGTTTTGTGTGTTCTCATATCTCCAGGGCCATGTGTATCATTTTTTATACACATTGTATTAAAGTGTGTGCAAAAATGATACACTGGCGCCGAAGGTGTTAAAATCTTAAGCCATAATTAATCAGGAATGGCAAAATATTTACAATTATGTATAATTAGTAACAATTTGCGATAGAAAATCCCGCAAGCAGGGAACTTTCAGTTTCAAATTTGACATTTCTAGAGACTCTTGCGGCGAATTCCAGCGCGATAGTCCTCATTACCTACCTGAATACACTAGCATAGTGAAAAAAATTATAGTCTGTCCGTAACTTTAGTTAATAAAAAATTCAACTTGGTTAACTAATTATTACGAAATCACTATATTTAGTTAGTTTTTAGGATTCCGTACTTCAAAAGGAAAAAACGGAACCCTTAAGTTGAAATTTGGTATACATATCAATTTGAGTGACCCAAACACGGACGTGAACCGTAAATAAATGAATTTAGAATATTGGGGTCAGTTTTGGGGGGCAAACAAGAAAATTTTAAAAAAAGTTTTGCTATCTGTACCGTGTGATATATCAAATGAAAGTACATACTAAGAGGGTCTCAAATATATTTTTTTATAATTTGAAAATCAATTGTTTTAAAGTTATAAGTGAAAATAGACGAAAATTGACCATCAAATTAAATTAATCAAAATTTAGAGGTTCAGTAGTTTCGGAGATAAGGGGGGGGGGGGGCCTTATCTCCGAAACTACTGAACCTCTAAATTTTGAAATAAACACAGAAAATAGTTCTATACTTATAGATTATAGGAAAATCTATAAGAAGTCTATGGTCTTAAAATAACATGGTAAATCTCTCGATAATGTGCATACAAACTTACATTTGCAGTTGGAATGTATGAGAGATTATGTTTACCAACTACAGTGTTAAGTTTGTTCTTAGAATAAATTCTTTCCAAGTACCGAACCCTTCATTGTGCGTGGTCCGACACGCACTTGGCCAGTTTTTCTCTTATCGACAAACAGAGAACTTATCACAAATTATTTGTGGTCGGCGTAACTTGTCTTTTTCTTCCATACTTTTCTATTAGTCTCCATCTCGGTAGTCACTCCCTTTCTAGCCATCATCTTTCACACAGAACATCCATCGTTTCTTTGGTCTTCCCCTACTCGTATAGCCATGCACATTCATACTCAAAACTTTCGTGACGACATTTCCCTCATTCCTCCGCATCACATGCCCATACCATGTCAACCTATTTCCACACAACTTTTCAGTTACCCGTGTCACTTTCAGACTTCCTCTTATTATTCTTCTCACAATAAATGAAACGACGTATATCTAATGTCGTTCCCAGTCTGTTTTCGAAAATACAATCAAATATATCCAATAGTTTAGTCACTATAGCTAGTCAAAGATTGGCAAAACCCATAGTCGACACATCATAACTAAATCAAAATGTTCGAAAAAAAAAAAAATACGTTTTTTATTTCAATATTCGGATTTATTTGATAGTCCATAAATACCCGTGCCATTTACCGTGTGATGTCGGACGTGAAGAAGAGCACCACCCCATTTCCTCCCGTGGGTGTCGTAAAAGGCGACTAAGGGACTTACTAGAGAATGGGCAGCAGCGTTTTCGATACATCTTTAACACTATACTGCGATCGCCAACCCGCCTGCCAAGCGTGGCGATTATGGCAAATCCCCTAATTGGGGGAGGTCTATGTCCAGCAGTGGACGTCTTTCAGCTGAAATGATTATGATGATGATGATGATGATGAAATACTCCTATGAATTAGTATTGCCAGTGTTTTCACTTATTGTCGTATTGTCATCTCCACATTGTATACTCATTTCTTATTCACAAAAACACACACACACATAAAAAAGCAAAATACATCTAATCTCAGCTCTAAAAAACTCCATTACTTAAATGAAATCGTTGTGTGCACAGCCTTATATGTAGGGTAGCCCCGTCCAGCACGTTTCCCTCATTAAAGTAATGAGACTGTGGACATCGCACGAATTAATTGCTCAACTGCTGCGGTGACATCCCTAGTCAGAAGTGTGGCTATAATTGTTGCAGGGCAGCCCTGAAATTTTGCTTTTTAATGTACTTTGTTGTGAGCCATTCGTGTTTATATTTTACAGATAAAAAAGCGTTGTATGGGTTTTTAAAAGCTGTTTTTTATAGATTTTTTTATGGAGCTTTGAGCTGTAAAGTTTCAGAATAAAGTGTGCTGTAAGCTGTATTTAAATAAGTAGTATTGCAGTGGTTTGTTGTATTCCCATTTCGTGTTAAGTTTTTGTAGATTTTTGCAAATATTCTTTCGCGGCGAATATGATCAGTGCCATGTTCAGTTATAGAGGCTGACGCATATTTTGTCAAACATTCAATGTGTTTCAACAGATTTTTGCTTTTAGTCTAGGGATATATTCGAGTAGTGTCTTTTTCAAACATCAACATTTTGTTAGAAACTATCTGTCTGCCAATACTCATCCAAATCCATTCAGCCGTTTTTGCGCTAATCCGGAACATACATGCATACATACAAACAGTCAAAAATTCTTCGTTACTTATTACTAACTTAGAGATAATTCATTACTTGAATTATATATCAATATCAAAGTACATCCTATCCGTCATATCAGCTGATTCTCTCGAGGATAACCCTGTTATCTCTATGATTAATGGTATCAATAACCTGACAGGGTAGCTGGTTTGATGCCCGATTGAAGTTGTGAAGACGGTTCATGGGGGACGGTGATTGTTACGACATAATGCTTGTACAAATTTTTTATGGGATAAGCTGAGATGGAAGAGTTTTTATGAAGCTGATTTTTTTGATGACTTGTTAAGCTACTCCTTACTCATACTCCTTTTGCTTCGTTTACATTCATACATCTGGTCATACACGCACGCCGGTTGCGAGTACTACGCACTTGACCTTTCTGAAGACCATCACCAATTAGGTCACTATATGACCTCCAAGGCAGGGCTTTAAATACCGGTCAATTTTTACCTTGTATTGACAGAGTTAACGTTATTATTAAAATAACGATAATAGATTTAACGTTAATTATGCGACTATTCATTTTATCGTTATTTTAAACGGGTGAGATGTAAGTAGTGGGGCCTGAGGCATGCGGCGCGGCGGGAGCCCGCCCTCGCGCCTCTCTGATGCCGTGCCGATCAAAACGTTGCCTAAATCTGCCTGATTCTTACCCACAGAACGGCAACGTAGCTAAATTAACGTTCGTTATCGTATTTTTGTTAATGTTAATTAACGTTATATTACTGGTAATGTTATCAAGTAACGTTAAATTTTTGTAACGTTAGTAGGTATAATATTGAAATTTAACGTTACGTAACGGTTATTATTTTGTTATTTGGTAACGTTAACAAGCCCTGCTCCAAGGGCGTCTCCTCCCGGCGTTTCACTCACATCTGCCTTGTAAATACTTTTTTTTGTCGCCTTTCATTCATTATCTCAACATGACCAAACCATCTAAGCATAGGTAAAGTCCACCATGAACCATGTGAACCATGTTAAAAGACTTAAAAAACCGTACCTTCAAATAATTCAGCCTGTATTAAATAGGCCGAGAAACTAGGTTGAATGAAAATGGTGATATTACTTAGGGAAATGTTGTGAGTTAGATATTCAAGTCACAATAGTGAACGCATTAGTCGGTATTGAAGCAAATATACATAATAATATATTTTATGGGTACTTATATGTATATACATATAGTGGATTGTGGGTTCTCTTGTGGTTGAAGTTGCTTTCATATTGAGTACTTACTATGAAAGTCGTTTATGGAGTGAGTACTTTTTATGCAAGAATTTGTAAGATCCAAAACTTGCAAATAATATTTTCATTTCTCATACTCAGAATGTACGCTTGAAGTTACCAGATCAGAGGGATGAAAACAGTAGGGGAGACCGGGGCTGGTTCTAACGGGGGTAAGAATTAACTTAAATATTCCCGCTAAACGGTAAGCGTTACAATCATAATACTCGGTTTCCTAGCACTATTTACGCCGCCAAACGTGTCACGAATCGTCAGTCCGCGGGCAATCGCCTCTTGTGGGAGTTCTGTGCATCGAGCCCGGATTGCCAGGTAAACGAACTTTTCGTGGTTTACAATAATTTGACTCAAGATGTAGTTATTCACTTAATCGAATATACTATTGCCTAGAATGAAGCTTAATTATATTGATAATATTACTGTGCTATGCGTATGTTATTATTCGTATTGATTGATTTTATGTGATTAACTTTGTAAAAAAAGTGACCTTGGGGCTAAAACTAACAAATTGACCGGGGTAAGTATTAACATGTTAATACATACCCCGTATGTGGGGCAAGTATTAACAGATGATTGACGAGCATAATACCTAAAGTCATGTCTTTTTTTTATAGAATGAGAATTGCCGGTGATTCTTCAGCTAATCCGGAAGACATGTCCTTAATTTTTTGAATTTAGAGTCCTCAATCATCCCAGAAATTGTAAATGACATGCCTGATATTGAGCTAAGTTTATCGGAGGTTATTGAGCAAATGTCCCAAGATCCACGCCCAGAAGAAACAGGACCATCAAATCCAAATCCTGAAAGCCACTTCCAAAAGCTCCACCACGTGTTGGATCGAAACGAAGACGTCTAAGAAAGTCCACTATTCTTACTGATACACCTGAGAAACTGGCCTTAGAGGAGGAAATTAAATTAAAGTTATCAAAAAAGAAGAAAACTAGTCAGGAAGAAATGAAGAAGGATAAAGGGAAAGGAAGATAATAGATAAGATATATAAAATCTGGAAAAGTAGAAGCAGAAAAGGTGAAGAAGAAAATTCTGCAAGGGGATAGTGACACAGAAGAAGATGACTGTTTCTGCTTAATTTGTGGCAAACTCTATAAAGAAGATACAACTGGATTTGATTGGATACAGTGTATACAATGTACTCGTAAGAGATGGGCTCACATCACTTGTATCAGAGGTGACACTAGAAGTTACGTGTGCCTAAACTGTTTCTCAGACGATGATTACGAGGCATAGGAATCATCGACAGATATTGCCAACTCGTTATATTATGCACAAATTGTTATATTTTTTATACAAATTATTTACTTTGACTGATTGAAATAAGTTCCTAAAGACATAAGTAACTTGACTAATAATATAAGACTGATTACATTATATTTGTTAAAATGTCAGTTATTTTACGAGATAAAAGTTGTTTTACTAGTTGTTTTAATTATTGTTAATTAGCACTTAAGGCTGCTCAAACATTTTGCATCTTCATACAAACTAAAAATCGCTCTAAATTAGTAAAATTTGTGTTTTTTGAAAATGGTCGTAATTTAATATCTTTAATATCATGAATGTAAAGTTTCATTACTATCCGCCTTTTCATTTTTAAGAAATTTAATGATAAAGTTTGTATGGGGACGCAATATGTTCGAGTAGCCTTAACGGAATAGATAGTGCAACTTACATTTTGAATCTGTGATTGAAAATAGGTTAATTTGATAGAACCTAAGTTGATTAAAGATATTTATGAATAAAAATGGTGTTTTCTTGGAATTATTTAATTGAAAAAGTCCCATGTTACATCTTGCCCCTTGCGTTAATACTTACCTCAGCCCTGTTAAAACTTACCCCCAATACGGGGTAAGCATTAACAACTGACTTTTTTATTTTAAATGCATCTAATTCTGAAAGTATCTGTCTTATTCACGTTTTCTGTAACTTTATTAATAGCTGATTAACTAACGTATGCTATTAATCGAAAGCAATGTCGAAAAATCTATTATGATAGAAAATATAAACCAAAATACAAATTTTGTTAGAACTGGCCCCGGTCTCCCCTACTTTTCGTCCCTGGGAAACGATTTTTCCTGCTTTCAAAAAAATTTAAAACGGCAGGAATGCGGCAATTCGATCTTCAGTATTTTTTATTTTTTTTTGAGTGCCAATTATTTACGTACAGATGTTTGTATAAAATGAGTTTATTAGGTTCAGATATGTATTTAACGCTTGATTTCATTACAAAAGATGCTAAAACAATAGTGGAAAACGTTTTACCGCCAAAATCAAAAGAAAGATCTTTCTTATTCTATTCGAAACGAAAAGCAGAGTGTTTAGTATGTTTAGTATGTTTCCACAAATAAATAATCTTGAATCTTGAATCTTAGCTTGGGTGAAAGAACCTATTTAGGCACTTGTCATCAGTTTCCAATCTCAAAAAAACATACGCACAAATGAAACAACGGTCATGCACTCACTTCCTCAATCCTATCTAATGACATACATACCTATACATACATGTCCACACATCAGTGGCATATGTATGTAAAAACATTAATCATACTGGAATGCTGTTACTTACGTTTGTACGATTTCTTGCTTATTTATTAACAGTTATATTGCATTTACGATGGTTTAACTTGTAGAGTTATGTGTTAAGAAGTAATGGGACGATGGATTAACTGTGGGCTAATTTGATTGGGTAATGCCTTACCTCCCCAAGTTCCAATTTCCCCAAAATGATTTTTCATACATTCATTTCCCCAAAATATAAAATTAAATTATTTGTAAAGTTCACACTTGACCAATCCTCGTACCGACGTGTCCAAAAGTTTTAGAATGAAATAAAATCAGTAACTAGTTAAAATTTACCTTATGTTGAAAGATATTTTCTCAATGCATCACCCGTATTGTTTAATGTTATTTTTTCCATCTCACCTGATGGAAAGTGATGATTAGACCGAAGGTGGAAGCGAGCTTCACCCGAAATCCTCAACCACAGAGGAACTGAACTTATTACGTGAAAGAACCAATGGGGTAACAATAAGTACAGTCGACTGCAAAAATCCATGGACAGTACAGAAACAAAATCGTGTGAAGCGAAAAGCGAAAGCTAGTTCTATTTTCGAAAATTTGAACTCAAACCGTTCACAGCTTATCCATGCAATTTTGCAGGTGAGTGTACGTCAGCATTGATTCGGCGACTGTACCATTCAAGATTTCGGTCAAGACAGAGTCGTACAACTTTTAGTTAATAATAAAAGCTTTGGGAAACTTGGAACTTGGGGAAATAGGGCACCATCCCTTTGATTTAGATTTAAAAGGCTTTTTTAAGAACCACAAAGAAATATTCATCATTATCTGTTTAGCCTTTTTCCAACTATGTTGGGGTCAGCTTCCAGTCTAACCGAATGCAGCTGAATACCAGTATTTAACATGGAGCGACAGCCTATTTGACCTCCACAACACAGTTACTAGGTTAATACGATACCTTTTGGTAATACTTGTCAGACTTTCGGGCTTCTGACGACCCCTACCGACTGTCAAAGAATCATGAATTACAGCCGGGACTGACGGATTAACGTGCTTTTCGAGATACGCGCACACAAAGATGGTCACCCATCCACGGACCAACCGCGTTAAGCGTAGCTTAACCGGGTCGATCGACCCGTGTGGTTGTTATTACTTAGCCACAAAAAACATTATTATATAATACATACAGATATTGGCAGAAACTATAGGACGCCGCCTGCTATACGCCCCTTACATACTCTTTTTGCTTCGTGTACATTCATACATCTGGTCATACATGCACTACGCAGCTGACTTTTCTGAAGAAAATCACCAATTAGGTCACTAATGTTCTCCTAGGGCGTCCCCTCCCGGCGTTTCCACTCACCTCATAATTTCAGCCGAAAGACGTCCAGTGCTGGACATAGGCCTCCCCCAAGCACCGCCTCTGGGGCCATTTTTTTATTTGTGCTTGTCATTTTGGGGGGGGTTGCCATAATCGCCATGGCGCGCGGGTTGGCGATCGCAGTATGGTGTTAAAAATGCATAGAAAATGCTGCTGCCCATTCTCTAGTAAGTCCCTTAGTCGCCTTTTACGACACCCACGGGAGGTTATGGGGTGGTCCTATTCTTTATGGCCGGCACCACACGTGCCTCCACTCACCTAAGCTATGTAAATAAATTTAAAAAAACCTTTTGTTAGTCGCCTTTCATTCATCCTCTCAACATGACCAAACGATCTAAGCATACTCCTTTCAATTTTGGACACTACATCTTCTTTTAATCCACACCGTTGCCTTAAAGCACCATTCACTTTATTCCCCGCATTTATACTCTCCTTTCCACATCTTTATAAATCTTTCCATCCCAGTCGTCTTACAAAGACAGCCCACTTCATGTATCCAATGACTACTACTAATCATTCATGTAAAAAAAAAAACTTTTTTTGAATATATGAATATTTTTTTTATTTTTTTTTATGACGCATGACATAGTTTAAAACACCCTGTTACGAGTGTAGTCCGAGCCTTGTGATACAACGGCGCCGCAGAATGGATTTAGATTAAGTTTAAGTTGCAATAGTAAGAAACACATTTTTGCGTTAGGGTGAATGAACTCTGATAAAGATGTCGCCGCTCCAATCCGCGGCGCCCTTGTAACACAAGGCTCGGACTGCACACGTAACAGGGTGTTTTAAACTATGCCATGCGTCATATATAATAAAAAAAAAAAAACTAATCTTCAAAAAAAAAAAATTTACATAAATGATTAGTAGTCATTGATACATGAAGTGAGCTGTCTTTGTAAGACGACTAAAATGCCACGGTGTATAAACTCACTAACTTGCTCCACACTCTTATCATATTATATTTTTTATAAAATATGGAGATTAGTATAACGAATTCCGCCAAAACTGGAAGGAGGATGCGCGGGCTGGCGAACGATGGATGGAGTGGGAGAAGGCCTTTGTCTAGGAGTGGGTCAGTGCTAACAAAAAAAAGGTATAGGTAAAGAATATATTAAAATCATTATTACCAACGAATGGTATAAAAGAAAATAACTAAATAGGTATGTGTAATTACTAACTGGATTATGATTCGATAGGTAATGGTTCATTGGAGCAAAACAGCGTGTGTACTTAATCAACTAATTGCTCCTCAGAAACATCTCGTTATCACTAGGTAGTATTGATTGTAGTAATGTGTTGGAATTGGTATCGTCCTTTCATCAAAATTCAATGTACCGTATCAGTAAATGAATTAAAAATACATTAACGCTCTCACGATACTTTCTTTTATAATTGTAGGTACAGATACAGTTTTGGTTAGTTCAGAATAATTTTGACAATCACATCTATTTTATACCTACGCCAAATCCTTTTTGAACGAAATGAAATCTTGAGACAGTGCGAGTACAATCTTTTTTTTTTTTCATTTAACTTACACAGTTGTAGTCAATTCAGAATAATTTTGACAAATCACTTTTCTACCTGCGCTAATCCTTTACAAACGTGATCACAATGTCTTTAGAAGACGTCACTGCATTTAATTTACACATTCAAAATTCAAGACTCGTAAAGAATATATTAAGAAAATTACTTATTCAGCATCGAGGTTAAAGAACTTTGAAGACTGAAACACAGTATAGTAGGTACAGAGGGCTGGCTCCGCAAAACGAAAACAGGCGGACGTGCACATATGTATAAACGTGTACGTACGGCGATCTCAAACAAATTGATGAATTTTATATACACAATGACATGAATATTTATTTTGTAAAGTATTATATTATTTTAGTTATTGTGAATGTGAAGACAACGTTATTTGTTTTTTTTTTTTTCCTCAGTTTTTATCGTGGTCTGGCAGTTTGAGTAATTTATGCGGCCTACCCTAATGTCCTTTCTTCGGCATTGTCCGTTGAATCGTTGAGCTCCTTAAATTCTAGGTTGAGCTTGTACGATTACTGACAAATGCGTGCACAGACTGGACAGCTCCACTCAAAGACTCAAAGACTGACAAAGACTGAAAGTTCTCAATGTCACGTGTTTTATTCTGACAGTTTTCTTGTTAATATAGAGTATCGTGAAAGAGCTTACGAGCGACAGCAAATTAGGATCACGAGTTTTTGTGAGTGATTTGTAAACATAAGGAGGTAAAATTTGATAGGGTATGCGGTGGTTTGAGAGCGCTTTTGCTTTATTTTGTGCGTTTTTTAACTGTTGAAGACTTTATTTCAGCGATCCTCTTGTGTTTTACTTTTTTTTAATTATAATAATTTTTCAGAAGTTTTCATTGTTAATTCGTGAATGAAAATGAAAAAGCTATGCTGATGAGCTATCTTCTCATCGGGAAATTATAAAAAAAATGTAAATTTTTAAGAAACATTAGAAGGAACAAATAAAACTATCGAATCTTATCCAACAAAATATAACAACACACAAGAAGATATTTAAAAATAATTATATTTTAAATGCTCACTGGGTGTTAAAGAAGTAAATTAAAAACATCAGAATATTGTTAAAAATATTAGTTTGGATGTTGTTTTTAGCACTCTTTCATGTCACTAAACTAATTGTATTTGACTGTAAATTAGAAGATTTCCTTCACACCGTACCGGTTTTATGTCAAATTCTTACGCGATCTCTACTATAAAGCTCTGGAACGCGCTACCTCTTGGCATTAAAAAATCTAAAAACAAATTTACTTTTAAAAGAAAAGTTCGTAACCACTACATAAGTCAGACTAAATAACTCTCTACGACTAAATAGTCTTAAATAATAGTCTAGTCATACTAATTATTATTAGGTGGTATTTGTTAAAAATATCTATTAGTTTATTTTATTTCTATATGTGTATTAGTATCATAAAACTATATAAATTCTCGTAATCTAGAAGTTATCATTTTAGATATTATTTTTGTACCCTATCACTATGTTTTTTATATTTAACCCAAAGGTTGACTGGTAGAGAATGCCTCGTGGCATTAAGTCCGCCTATGTATCACTATTGTACATGAAGTTTAAATAAATAAATAAGATTTCCTTTAACTAACTTGCTTGTGCATATAACTCACATACTAGAACAAATACAGTAGTTTCCTTAACTTTTTATCCAAGGTTATCCAAAAACTTCCTCCCGGTCCCTCCCCAACTTTCCTCCCGTATATCCCACCAAGGTTGTCGCATGAATCCTGATTGCAGTGGGCACGTGACGAGAATATCACCGTAACCGTTATCTGATACAGCGAACGGTTATTTATTGGATAAATCTTTAGTTATTTCGGCTGGTTACGTCCTTGGTTGAAGGTTTTTGAGTTCGACTTGATTCGTAGCGAGGATTTTTGGGTTTTTGAATCTACATTTATAAATGTATACGGCCTTTCAAATAAACACGGAATAAAGTCATCCTAGGAATAACTTCGGTATAACCTGGATACATTTTCACTACTACTTCAGATACTTATGACATTGAAAAATAAAATGGCTAAAATGATTTTCCAATTTTGGTAAAGGAAAGCATCGTGAGGAAACCAGCATGCCTAAGAGATATTTATTGACGGCATGTGTACCCAAGTCAGAGGCCCATGGGTGGCAGAAAGAAATGCCGGTAGTACCTTCCCTTGGGATAATTTCCGACCTCCACACGGGCGAAACGGCGGGCAAAAGCTAGTAATTAATAAACAAAGCATCCAGTTTATTTCATTACATTATACAGCGGTAGTAACTAGCTAAAAACTAATTAAATAGACTATTGGCATTTTCCTTCACCTCCAACGCCGCCATTCGACGCTAAAACATATGATTGTACTAGCTCATCATCATCATTATTTCAGCCGAATGACGTCCACTGCTGGACATAGGCCTCCCCCAATTGGGGGGTTTGCCATAATCGCCACGCTTGTCAGGCGGGTTGCCGATCGCAGTATGGTGTTAAAAATGCATAGGGAACGCTGCTGCCCCTTCTCTAGTAGTCCCTTGGTCGCCTTTTAGGACACCCACGGGAGGAAATGGGAGGTGCTATTCTTTACGTCCGGCACCACACGGTACACACACAGTTTTTTTTTTGTACTAGCTACTCACGCATAAATTATTCTGCACTGAACAAAATTTAGACATTGTACACCATACCTACTTAATACACGGAAATGTTGCCATTTTCGTAAAACTAATAAACTCGGTGAAGCTCGCAGTATAATTACAATGTAATACAAACACGTACATGGTATCCAATTATGGACATCCCTAAACTAGGGCTGTACCCATTATTTTAATCACCACTCCGTGACTAGACCCTTCCTTATAATTTATAATTATAAGGGTTGTTACTGACTCGCGACAGAATTGCCAAAAAGAGGTTTTTTGGTCGTGTCGAAAAAGTACCTGCACGCTAATTGATCTGTCTGTGACATCACAGCGGGCCCTATCAGAATACCAGCGCTGCGACACTTATTTTCAAATGTCCCAGCATCACGCTGAGATAGGAGCCTTTTGGCCCCGTACAGGACTTTCTGTTTTCATTTTACTTTTTTTTAAATTTAATATTGCTATGAGTGGAATTTTTGGATGTTGATATTATTTCTGTTGTTCGACAACAGAAATAATATCAACATCCAACAATTTTAACAATTTTCGACACCCAACTACCGATAATATTGAAATAACAAATCGAGGGGGTCATCAGTCTACGGAAAATCTTAACACCGTAATTCAAAAAAATGACGTGAGAACAAACAGACAGACAGACAGACACAAAAATCTTAAATTTGTTTTTTTTTTAAAGTCCCGTATAAACTTGCATATTATTATGCATTTAGTAAGATGCTGTTATTTTGAGATTAAAAACAGACATTTCAATTGTATTTATTTTTGTAGATGTGTAAAAAATGTGATTTACCAATATGTTTTGTTAAATAATTGATTGGCAGCATCAAACACAATTTTTTTGGGTTTTTGGCGTAGAAATAGTTTTGATAGGTAATTAAATTTGATTATAGGTACCATAAAAAGCCGACTACAATACCCACGCACGTAAAAGTCGCACGACTCAATAGCAAAATCGCAAATGTTAACCAACTCCTACTCACTCCCAGCCTGTCATTTCATACTGATAATTAATGATTATTAACTACATAATTAAGGCAAGGGAATGACAGGGTAATGAAAGAGATCCTCCTTTAATTGTGTTTTCGATCTTGGGGTTAAGTTGAACGAACGAGGTCTCTGTTTTGATGGGTGACCGTTCAAGCGGTAAGCCTCGCGGGTCTGTAATTTGCGTAATTTAAAAGGGAGGCAAATTTTTGGTTAATGGAGTAAAATAAGGATAATTTTGATCGAAGCCATACTGGTTTTTAACTAAGCTACAGTAGAGAAAATAATATTTTTTGTTTTTCCAACAGACTGGCTACAATTCTCTGTCGTTTTTCATTATAAAACTGGGCTATCGATATAATTTTAGCCAAGATTTAGGTGGACACCGAAAAATCATTCGAACGTCTTAATTGAAATATTCAGCTAGGGCACAAAATTTTTACTACCTAGAAAAAAAAAATTAATATCAAACAATTTTATCGTAGCATTCTACCTTAAAGAGAGAAAGAAAAATTGTTTTACGATCAAAGAACCACCTCACCAAACTATTGTTACCTTAAAAATTTACTCTTAAAACCTCTAACTTCTCCATCTCTTGTTCCAGATCCACCAACGGCCCCCATGATAACAGGATACGTCCCTGGGACTACCCTCTCTGCTGGTACCGTTCAGAGGCTATCGTGTATATCTTCAGGAGGCAACCCCTTGGCCACACTTACGTGGTTTAAGAATGATAAAAAGGTAAGTTCTTCATTTGATTTGGTACGAGTTTAAGAGAATAGCTCATATCGTGGGGAAAGGATTGACTAGACAGAGATGGTAGCGGGAGCATGTTTTAAGTCCTTGGCAACCATGGTCGCAGCAACTAACGTTTTAAAACGAACAACGACCTTGGTCGCGGTCATGGTAGCCTGGAGTCATGGCAGCGAAGGTTATAATCCACTTGGCCACCGCAACAGCGACCATGGTCACATGGACAAAATCGTAAGGTATTTATGATTGTGTCTGTACTGTCCGATGAATGTAAGCCGCTTTTCTCATATAGTCCATACCAACACGATAATGAAGTAGAATATTTTCATCAAAAGAGATAGTTATGACAATTGATACAATTCATTCGAGTATCGATATCGAATCGTTCCAGTCCACTAAACTATTCTTAATAGCAAAACAATGAAAGCTTCCGAACCGTTCCGATATGGAAGCGAAATTATTTAGGTCCGAAAATATTAATATTGCAGAATGCTCGAGCGAAGTTAATATCGACCGCTGTATTTCATTTTATGATGAACCAAATGAGTATGTTAGATTCTGAAAGTGTGACTGAGAAGTTGTATGCAACACGGTTATCATGGGTCATGTGATGCGAAGGAATGAGGAATATGTGATTTGGAAAGTTTTTAGAATGAATTTGGATGGCTTTATGAGTAAGCAAGTACCAAAGAAATGAATGGATGGAGTGTAAGATAGTATGGCTATAGAAAGAGACATCGTATTCGTGAGTGACGCAAAAGGCGACGAAGAAGCTAAGTCAAGAATAAGAGGCAGCAGCATCCTCCAGTCTGGAAACAACAAAAAATGCTACTACCCATCCATCTGCCTAGATAATATTTTTACTATGAAACGTTGTTAGAAGAGTTTATATGCAGCAGTGTCTATTCAAAACTCATTGTTCTTGTGGTCGCAAGTGCGTCTACTGAGCGTGGGGTCATGGGTTCGATTCTTAGGTTGGGCAAAGTGGTATTGGATTTTTTCATTAGGAATTTCTTAGTAACAGCCTGGAGTTTGGCAGTTGGCGATTTGATACCCCTGTGTCTCGGAAAGCACGTTAAGCTATTGGTCCTACGCCTGATTTCCCTTCGGTCATGTCGGATTGCCGTCACATCGGACTATGAGAGTGAGGGAAGAGTGAGTGCGCCTGTGTTTGCGCACACACTTGTGCCCTATAAGTCATACCCGAAATTCGGTCTGGAGGACTATATATATATTGTATATATACTAAATTTGTATATATATTCAAAATACTCACAAACTTCTTCTTTTTCAGATCCACTCAGTAACAAAAACGACTGAGCGCTCAGTATCTGCCGAGATTTCGATACTGACGAACGTGACTGACAACCAAGCTCAGTACCGGTGTGAAGCGACCAACAGCGCTACTGAGATACCACTGTTTGAGACTGTCACACTGAATGTTTTTTGTAAGTATACTGTAGACTACTATATATTCACTCATGTTTACATTTAATATATGACAGAACAACAGACTATGTCCCATCTGCTAGTATCCCAAATCACCTACACCTTTGAAGATCTGAACAACGCCTCTGACGTCGTTATAAACGTGACTAACTATTAGGCTACACAGTTTATGTAACATAGATGTAACACCGAAACAAAAACAAAAGAAGATGATTAGATATGTGTTTATAAGTGATATAAAAGCAATTGAACCGAGCGAGACTCCAAACTACTGGCTTACCGTTCCATATCAGTCAATAGTACAACAGCCCAACCGATGCTTAAAGAAGATTGAAAGAATACATGCGATTGGGCCATAGTCTTCAGAACGATTTCATGGTACGCCATTGCTGGCCGGTTTGAGTCCTGCTCTGCTGTTCCCTGATCAAATTCTGTGTCTAAAACGCTATCAGTTTTCAAAAATCGTGATTTAACGTTTGTTTATGAAAATTGGCCATAACATTATTAATATTTGTCGGAATTCTTTGAGTTTGGATAATTATGTTTATTGGACTAGTAGGTACCTAAACAGCTGTGATAAAGTGTATTGTTACGTCGTATTAGTGACAGTAGTATTTAAACCTTAAAAATAAATATAGTGAAAAGCTACGCACTATTAGGGTTTCTAAAACTGTATCTCTAGTTTCTGATCAGTAAATCAAACCTCATACACATTCGCTGTTGTGATTTGTTTCCTAAAATTTGAACAGCCAGTGTATCTTTTATTAGATTTTAAATTATACTAAAAGGGTTGTGGTCGCCTATCCAAAACCATTAGAAGAAACAACTGGGGAATTTCTCGTAAGGGATATTGCAATACGTATTATCTTAACTCCTTACAATTCAAGAGAATTCGTATCTAATGTTTACTTAGGACTGACTTAAGATTACAGCTGATTTCGACTCCTACAAATTGGGTTTACGCTGACTTTGACTAGTAGATAAGTAATGGAAACTTCGTTAACTACCTATTTGAAAATTTAAATTATCTATAATCGGTATTAATTATTTACTAACTTATAATTCATTGAACAATGGTGGTACTCAAGGCGGAATCAATACCACAAGGCATCTCTTATGCTGCCTTTACGTATTTGTTTTGATAAATGTATTATATCGGTATCTGTATTTTTTGTTTTGTATATTTTACGTTTAAGGCTAATTTGCTTTAGGTGATTATTTTTAAAATGACAATATTTCAAGTAGTTTTTAAAATTGTTTCTTTTATTTTATCTACTTATTATTATTATTTTTTTTTGTATAGTGTGTATGGCACATTGATCACGTTTATGTGTCATACGGTGTTAACCTATAAGAAATCGTTACACTAACCTTAGATTTTAGTCAATCATTATTTGTAAACAGTTGTTGATTGGCCATTCAAGAAAAATTAATAAATAACTCAACTTTTAAAAGATAAAAAAGACGAAGCCCAAAATTCAGCTTACTACCAAAAACACCTTATTCACATACTTTTCTTTCAACAGTCGCCCCCGAAGCAGTGAAAGTGCGAGTGGAACCAGAGGAGCTTAAAGTGGGAATCGAAGCCACTCTCTTCTGTGATGCGGCCAGCAGTAACCCTCCTGCGACACTATCGTGGTGGCGGGATGGAATACCCGTGCAAGGTGAGTGAAAGGATATACTAGCCTGCACCCCAATAGCGTAATACCCTTTCAATTTCAATCAGTAAGATTTAGAAGAAAATTCTTAATCCATTGCATCATATGTTTGAAAAATTCTTCTGCTCGACAACGTAAAAAACGCGATGAATGTTGTTGAATATTGTTAAAATTATCCGACATGGGTAGAATGTTGGTTGAGCCTACATTTTTGCGTTTAAAATAAGAACTTGATGTACACAGTTATGCAATAAATATATCTTTGAAATAAAATGAAGTTTATTTGCAAAAATTGTAGTACATTACAGATAGTCGCGTTTTTTAAGAGATTCTAAAAGAATTCTCTAAAACTAGCATGCAATATAATCGATTACATTTATTAAATTGAAGCTAATAAAATTGGAACATGAATCTTAGTTATTATTAAGAATAACAATGTCAATCATTTGTCAAATTATAATATTACAATTTTAATGTGAATCTTTAAAGCTTAGGTACTCATTCACAGAATAGAATGATTATTCTTTATGCCATTTGAATAATGCTGTTTCAAAACGCATATTGGCAGTTCCATAGATGATTTTTGTAATTTATTATATTTCCTTATAACCATTGGAAAGCAACTCTGTGATATAAGTGGCTTTTCATTGGAGGAATAATTAGACTAGGTATCAGGATATCTTGTGTAGTGTCTCCAAGACACTTAAATAATTCGAAGTGGACTTTATCTTTTATGTTTAAAGTCATTAAAATTGTGTGTTGTGCAATTTCCCCGCTGTTTTGTTTTTGTAGTGTTAATGTAACCACTGTGATTATTGTCAGATGCAGTGTCTTTCTCATAAATGCTTTACATAGGTTTTGGTTTAAATCCTTCAATTTTGATTTGAAGCAATTGTTAATTCCACGAATATGTTTTTCTTTTTGTAAACATTATTGCACTCTATAGTTTCCTGTTGATAACACAATTAGCCGATTTTAATCGTATTTTGTCTACCGTAACATTTTATGTCTTAAATTATCTTTTGATGTTAACCTATCTGCAAGAAAAAGTTAAATGTACAATATTTTTAATAAAATAGATGTCACTATGCCAACAACTTACAAACTTAAAAAAAAAGTTAGGGACACGGCAGAAACGAGGAGACACTATTTTTCATTACTCTTATTGACCCAAAGCGAATCTTCATTGACAATTTAGCAAAGCAATACAGGACTCTGTTCTCACTGTTTTGCATGTAAATCCCTTGTCTGTACACATTCGTGATTTAGCCGTGCGTGGCAAATCGATTCCGTTACATGGCTGCGTCGGGCTAGTAAGTCGTCAATATGTAGCTAGTAGAGTTACTGGAATGTTCTGACACTTTTTACCCGACTGCCCCAGAAGGAGAATAATGTTTTTTAAGAGTATGTATATATGTCTTTGGCACGCTCTGTAGCCTAAACGGCTTGATTTATTTTATCAGTTGTCCTTAGATTCATCATAATTGTAGGAGTGACATATGCTATTTAAAATATTTATATATTGCATCTACAACTACAAAAAAAAAGGGAAATAAAAGCTAGTGATGAGACAATTCCAAATATAAGTATGTATTTTTGCAGTAGTTTTTTTTTTTTGTTTTATTAAATAATTTGCTTTTTTAGTTCTAGTATCATCTCTTTCAATATCATACTGAAAAAATCTCTTTCTGATTTGATTCTACCTTAGTGACACAAATAATCATAACAGCCAAAGTCTAAATGGGCTCAGTTTTTTTTTTGCGTCACTCAAAATGATTCCGCTTACTGATTCTTGAATGTATGATATTTACCTACGTTTGTGTTCCGTAGACTGTAATACTCACTCGTACATACCAGTTTTATGAAAGGCATGTCCTTTTATTAATGTCTTTATCAAAACAATTAATATTAACAGCAAAGTGGAAATTAACCAATGTAACTTTATTCGTAACTAGCTTTTGCCCGCGGCTTCACCCGCGTGGATATCGGTTATCGCGTAAAAAAGTAGCCTATGCTATTCTACATATCTCAGGCTATATATGTATATGCCAAATTTCATGTCGATCGGTTCAGCGGTGTAGGCGTGAAAACGTAACAGACAGACAGAGTTGCTCTCACATTTATAATATTAGGAATTTTATAATCCAACACCATTCCTCTTCTGCCTCTTTCTGCGGCAATCCAACATTTTTCTTTCTTCTTTTACTTTCGAAACTTCAACCTCATTATCTTTTCCAGGTCTACCACCCAAGAAGACGAAAGGCCTCCACGGAGGGACAGTATCCACCATTGAACTAAAGCTTTCCATCACCAAGGATCTGAACGGTGCTGTATATACGTGTCAGGCCATGAACGAGGCGTTACAGAGGAGTGTCCATGATGCACTGCCGCTTAAAGTCTTATGTAAGTATTGTGAAGAAGAATTTAGTACAATTTATTATGTTCTCTGTTTATTTCAATATTGTACAGACACGGGACTTTAACATAACTTGTGAAATTTCGATGTACTATAGGCACACCTCTCCCTACACCCTTCGGGGAGATATAGCCGTTATTTTATGTACTAATTTAAATAAGATACTGATGGCTTGTTGCGAGGAATCGTGTCTTCGTGATTATTAACGTTGGATATCCCAAAAAATATCAAATCTGTCGTGAGTACAAGCAATCTTGCACGTGGTATTATTAGCATGAAAATACTTTTCGGGGCGATTATTGATCACAGTTTGACATCTTTCTTGTTTTGTGCCCATTAGGTAAAAAACATACCTGTTAACCTCTCAAACTAAGTAGAATAAGTAAGCGGTAATTCGATCCCTTAAACCTCTTAAAAACTTAATTTTTAAATTTCAATGCCAATGCTTCTCTGCATAATCATTTAGATAAGTAGTTGTGAAAGGAGATAATACTGCCATATTATACCGTAATGACACTTTTTAAATGCTCTGCAACACAACTAATCTAAACAATTATTTCTAGACGCGCCAATATTCGATGAGACAACACCCTACACCACAGTTGGAGTGGAGAACGAACCCCTGATCATAGTGTTACGAGCTGATGGCAATCCTGGGAGCATCACATACACCTGGACCAAGGACGGACTGCCTATCACGCAGTCTTCTTATAGCACTGGAAGTAAGTTGTACAAAAATAATGAATAATAGATTATGACTTGGGATTGGTTTATGAAAAGTTCTCTGATAGTTTATAGCTAGAACAGGCTTGTCTTAAACTTGTTCGCTAATTCGTGATCCGTTTATGTGTTTTTATGTAATAACATAATCAAAGTCAAAGTCAAATCATTTATTTCAAATAGCACGAAGATGCACTTTTGAACGTCAAAAATTACATGAATAGTTAATTGATTCTAGTTGCGCCTTCCAAAAGGTAGTCATATATGGAGAAGAATGGGCAAGAAACTCCATACGTACTCTTTTAATTTTTTTACAATAGTTTGTTTACATTAATTAATAATTATAGATGAAGACGATATACCTAGAATAAAAAAATAAAATAAAAAAATTACTTACCACAATTGGTAAAAATAATGAAAAGTGAAGTAATGACAGAAAAATTAATAAATGCGATAGGTACATGGTGCTCACATATTTACAAACATTGTATATGATTTTCTGAAAAATAAATAAACATATAATAAGTCAGTGTGTGAGTTAAATTTATATTAATCACAGAAAATAAAATTAATATCATAAAAATTATAAATTATACAGTTAAATTAGCAACCAGTTTGATTTTGTCTAGACTCTAAATTGTCCTATGGAGCAGGACCAGCATGTTTCCATGCATTCTTATCTTGGATATAATCCTCTAATTTGTAATATGCTTGTTTACAAAGTGTGCTTTTTATATGAGTTTAAAATTTTCTTTATGTATTTTATTGTAACATTTAACACAGTACCCCATAAAAGATGTATGTACTTTAGATAATCTGAAAAATGGTTGATCTATTTTATCTTTATTTCTAGTAATAAAATTATGCCTATCACTGATTTTATTAAAAAGATGTAGATTTTTTCTTATAATGTAATTTAATTACTTTAAAAAAACCTCTATTATAGGCACGTAGTTTTAAAAACTGATTTCATAAGAAAGTTAAATCATGAGATTTTTTCAGATAAAAATCATATTTCTTGGAACTGGAAACATAATAAAAGCGTTTTAAATTAGAATTCCAGCCAAAAAAGGACTGAGAATAAAAATTTAATTTAGTGTCGTAATTTAAAACAGTTTACTTTTTCCTTTTATAGCTAAGAGTTCAGACAGGTCTTATTAGAATTCCTTGTAATTAACTAAACGTTTTAAATACCACTAATTATTATATCTTTAGAAAGTCTATTTTGTGTATAGTAACGTGATATTATATGTGTAGTAATATAAGTACCATTTTATTCCATTTAAATTCCTAACACAACTACAACAGATCAATTACCAATACGCAAATAGTTTTATAAGCTATTCACTATTAAAACTAATGACTGTAACATTCATAAACACGCAAACCAAATAATTTAATTCTAGCAAACAATCATGTTTATTTAGCTGTTAATCATCATTAACCCAATTGATAGCCTATGTGAGTTTGTTTTGTGATTAACGATATTCTTATTAATCCTCTAACATAATAACACTTTTGGTGTGGTATTTAGTTGAAACAAATAGTTGTGGTCAATCATTATCGTCATTTCCTCATAAATGTGGTTAATATAAAAATAACTTTTAAGTTCTACAAATATAAATATATATAATTTGGATAAATCGTAATTGAGATCTAAAGCGAGAAAACTCAATTCTCATTTCACTATTTAAAGGACAGCTGATTTGATTAAAAAATACGTGAAATATGGTTATTAAAACAAGGAACTTAATTACAAAGATGAGCTAGAAATAGATCTAACGGATGTAAATAATATGAATAATGAGAGAATTAAGGTTGAAACAGTTTAGTAAATGAACATGGGGCTATTTGTCTAACATGTATGCGTGCGGGCTATTGGATTACCTAACAATGAAGATAAAGGACGTGAAAATATGATTGAAATTGTTAATTAAATAGTTTCTATATAGTGGGATAACAATAAAAAGTAACAACAACAATAACAATGTGGATTTAGTCCATGGTTTTCATCAGATACCTATAGCTGTAAAAACGACAATATTTTGCAATCTAAAACTTCAAATGAAAGTCGTTTAACAAAACTGAGATATTAAGCAATTAATATCCAAAAACATCATTTTATTTAAGACATTCTTTTAGAGACTAATTAACAATAATTGTTGGCTACCTAGATGATGTTATAATACTTATCTTAATTTTCGTTTCTTTTCTCTAGATGACAGGATAATATCAGAAGGTAGTATGCTGAACATGACAAAGCTGACACGACACGATGCTGGCATCTACACATGTGAAGCTGTTAATTCTCAAGGAGCAGCTGTGGCGAATATTAGCGTTTCTGTACATTGTAAGTATTTAATGCTATGAACTCTTCTAAGATTGTCGAATAATCTTAAGATTAGCCAAAACCAATATCATCCGAAGTACAGTACCTGGGAGTAAATATGACACATCGTGCTTTAGAAAGAGATAGCCAAATATGCTTGAGTGTCAAAGATGACGCTACTTTATAGCTACATTTTTTTCCAAACTCGATGTGCTGTATTTACGGCCACGAATATGTTATGTTTCTAGCATTTAAGGGAATAATTGATGCTCAACCCACTTTTCTCCGATTTTGCATAGCAAAATATTCAAAATATAATACACCGCTGCTAAAATGACACCCAAAGCCTCTTACCAAATATGCCATGAGACAGAAAGTAACATATCGAACATTTAATACAACTTGGACGTAACTAAGCCCTCTGCTGCCTCCAAAACATAATGATAGCTCCATAATACTCTCAACATTAAACTTCATAGCTTCGCAAACGGAATTGTTGATCAACTACTGTCAGTAATATCCGATCAAACTTGGAAAGGGTTACAAATTGGAAGTATTTTTGGCACCCTTCTTAGTGAAAGGTTCAGCAGGTTAATTGCAGCTTTCTTCAATAGTTAATTTGTTTAAGTGGTCTTCCTCTGCGGGAAATTGAATACTTTATAGAAGTAGAACATTTTATGTAGTTTATTAGACTTTGAGAGAGAACTTGGTTTGTCCTGATTTAATATACCTTTGGACGTCGGTACTAAAATGTTCTTTGTGTCGATTTTATTGTAGGAGTTATGTTTATATGAGCGTCTTTTTGTTTGATATTGTTGAGGACATAATGATGAGTTATTATTTTGTTCATATCTAGCTGTTGTGGACCAAATTGATTCGTGTCTAGGTCAAATAATATATATTGGAGATTTTTGTCTTCAATATAGGGCTTTGATACAGCGTCCAATTATTTTTGTCAAATGAGTCTTTTTCTTCATTTATTGAAAGTAAATATGAGAAAGTCTTCCATATATCAACCATCTATAAGAAATAAGTGAGACTAAATTAGAGTTTTATTGCAGATCCGGCGAGTATAAAATCAGTATCACAGCTTGAAGTCCTGAGTCCTAATCAAGATGCTTCAATATCTTGCACAGCGAATGGTGAGTTGACCGGATTATTATTATTATTGGCTTTACTAATAATTGTGGTTTATTTGATTCAAAAATGAGACTGCAATCGTTAATTTTTGTATTACTATGGAGCTAATTAAAGGAAATTGAAGATATTCCCAAAACTTTGCTAACGCTTTTCTAAACTTCTTATATTTCCTTCGGAAAAAATAAAATTGACTTATAAAATATTGGGGCAAAACCTACTTACAATTATTTCATGAAAGTATCAGAATCTAACAGCAAAATTCTAAAACTTAGGTATTTATTAAAGAATAAAGAATATTTCACCTATCGTACGAACACACAAGAATATCTTTACCTACGTATAATTTATTATTCCTATTGACATCTACTCAACGAGAAAACCACCTTTCAACAAAGCTTTCTTTTCAGGCAACCCGTTAACAGCCGACAACATACGCTGGGAGCGGAAAGGTTACAAAATCAACTCCAACCAAGTAACATTCGAACCTCGAAACCTAACCAGCACTTTGGTCATAAAACAAGCAACCAGAGAAGATGTAGGGAACTTCCAATGCGTGGTGGACAACGGTATTGGAAGTGAATCGAGGCAAGATGCTATGTTGGTGGTGAAATTCAAACCAGAGCTGGACAGCTCACCTAGCCTGATGAAGTCGGCTTCAAATGTTGGACAGGTTGGGAGGTTGACTTGCAAGTAAGTGATATTTTATTACTAGGGATACACATAGGGCGTTTGAGCCCTTCAATGAAACATATCATGTTACTTTTTAAATAATTTTTTTTGCAAAACTTAACCTTATTCTAAAAGTTAAGTGAAAACTAACGTATTTACGTCAGTTAACTCACGCCCACGCCTCATGCCGTCCCCTCGTGGCGACTTTTGAGCGTGGGTTTAAGGTGTTCAAACCACGGATCTGGCAAATTGTTATTAGATTTTTCTATTAGGAATTTCTTAAAAACAGTCCAGTCTGGTTTTGCGCCTGGTTAATGGCAATTAGATCGCAAAAAGTTATATTGAAAAAAAGATAATAATTATATTACAACTTGAGTATTTTCCAATAATATTTATTCATTTTTTCAGTGTTGTTATCTGAAAATACTGAGAAAGGCATACACGTGGGAAATAAATTGGTTTTGGCACGTGCTTGCCATAATTACAATTTTATTTATTTTATCTCTCAATATTGTAGGTAGTTATGGCTTCTCTATGATCAAATATGAAATAATAATCTGCATGCACATTTTCTTTGACATTAAATAAAATCTGCTTATCTTAAAAAGGAAAAGATTGTGACTGTAAGGGACAGTAAGAAGGGTGGAGGGGAGTATAAGACTGAGTTATTATGATCAAATAGGACGTGAACTGTCAGAGGAAAAGATATATGAATGGAAAGGTTTTCAACTAGCTTGGTTTCTAGATTTAAGTTCTGTCTATACTGTGTGACATACATAAACTTATTTTATAAAGTACCTAGTTTAACCTCGCGTGTTCATCATTATCATCATCACCCTATACTCGTAGCAGTCCACTACTGGACATAGACGTCTCCAATTGCACGCCATTCAGCTCGATTCTCGGCAACTCTCATCCAGCTCCTACCAGCCACCCTGCGAAGATCGTCGCTCCACCTAACCTGAGGGCGTCCTACCTTACGTTTGCCAATTCGCGGTCTCCACTCAAGAACACGTCTACCCCAACCGTCATCGGTTCTACGGCTAATATGGCCGGCCCATTGCCACTCAGCTTGCTTATTCTGTGAGCTATGTCGACAACTTTGGTTCTCTGTCGGATCACCTACCATCACCACCTGCGTGTTCGCTTATACCAATATTATTTACTTATTTTTGATGTCTAAAGACTAGTCTGATTTATGCCTTTAATGTTCCCACTGCTGGGATACAAGCCTCATCTCTGAGAGGGAGTGGGCCATAATCCACAATGCAGGCCCAGTGCGGGGTGGCAGATATCTGCATGTGTTCGAATCTTTAGTTCTAGGACATGCTGGTTTCTTCACCATGTTTCCCTTCACCGTTTTGAGAGCAGTGGTGATGTTTTTTTTTTTTTTTTTTAGCTTTGGTGGCCCAGTAGTAACAGCCGTGACTTAAGAGTTGTAGGTCCGTTGGTTTGAACCCTGACGGGCACTTTGTAGAATATCTTTATCCGAGGAATAATTTGGAATGTATGACAGTTTCTCCATATAAAAACTGTCAGTCGTCAATTTTATTTCACGGACAAAATACATCTGGTGTTGGAAAAAGTAGCTATATGAGGCGTAAAAGCAAAATAAAATCAACAAAAAAAATATCAACTGCCCTATTGCTAAAACCTAGGACTGACGAGCCAGAGGTCATAAGTTTAAACCATTCAAATCAAGTCAAATATTTTTATTGTGGGCATAAGTTATACAGACAGATGTTAGGTAAATTACAGATCCATTATGTCCTGCCTAGTAGGCATACAATAATAAATTATTTCAACATGTGACACATCAAAAATTTCATCGTTCATCCATACTAATATTATAAATGTGAAAGTAACTCTGTCTGTCTGTCTGTATGTTACGTTTTCACGCCTAAACCGCTGAACCGATTGTCATGAAATTTGGCAGATATATAGCCTGGGATATGGAGAAGGATATAAACTACTTTTTTACGCGATAACCGACATCCACGCGGGCGGAGCCGCGGGCAAAAGCTAGTCACATATAAAGCAAATCTTACAAAATAAGAATTAGGTGTATGTATGGTGACAGATTGTAGTAGGTACTAATTATTAAGAAAATCCTGGATTATACTACTGACGTAAACCTAATCTATATCTCTTTGGGGCTTCTCTTTGCTTATGCCAATCCCCACGGTCCTATACCAGTCTCATCCAGTATTTACTCATAGCACAATTTTATTAATTCAGTAGGATCCGAGTGGCTCACTAGTAAAGAAAGCAGGGATAATACTGAATATCATTGCTCATCAATCATGAGTTGCTCGTTAGAATTACGATTTAATTAACTAAGGATTAATTCGGGCAGTTAGATTTAGTACACCTGTGCCTAATACCGTGTTAAAGGATCAAAATGATTTAAAATGTAATTGATATGGTAGTAATTTTGAGCTTAGAGTTAGCTTTATTGTTATGGTGTGTAATGATATAATGAATTATTCGTGCTTCTAGTGGGTATACCAGGGTCGTAGCTAAGATTCGAGTAATTACAATTTAAAGAAAAAGTATTTATTGGGACTCATACAGGAAGATCACATTTTAAACTAAACATACTTATGATAAAAAATAAAAAACAAAAGTATAATTAAAACAAAATCTTGTACGGGTATTTCGACGTCATAACCAATTTATTTGTCACCGTTTTGAAAGAGTCTTCAGTCCAAAATAATAACAAAATGTGGCAGTCGGCGCTTAGAAATTGTTGCCCTACTTTGGGATTTTCACTTACATCGTGGTTCTATTGACAGACACTTTTCTCAAATACACAAATACCCAAAAAAAAAAAACACGTATCGATCATTGAAAAATATTTGTTACATATAAAGTTCTCATTAAAGATTAATTAGATATATCTATGTACATGACAACAGTCCCAACATCAGAATCATCAATTTTTACATTTAAATGTCCACTGCCTGGACATTCAATCTCTATCCCACCATACTAAACTCCCATATTTCTTCCAGATGTAAATCAGCTCCCGCACCGAACTTCACTTGGTCTAAGAACGGAGCCAAGCTGCCCGTCAACACGTCTACCAAGTACTTCGCAGAGTACCACAAGGTGGATGCTATCACCTACACCTCGGTGCTCCTCATCAGTGACGTCAGCTCCTCAGACTACGGCTCCTATGAGTGTGGAGCGAGGAACGACTTGGGATTCTCCACGACGTCTGTTAAGCTGGATATTACTAGTGCCCCAGGTAATAAAAAAAGCATTTTAAACCTTATTCCAAATAGTATTAAGGTGGTGGTATTGACTGTTGCGTTGCAATTGTCAATTTGTCTTGAACCTGATTCAATAATCAGGTTCAAGCCAATGCCAATGCTCACATGATTTCATGGAACCTCTAGCATAACTGGTGAAATGTTGATCTTCTATACACCTCTGTCTACCCCTTCTTAGAATACTCGCGTGACGGACTCGTTATCTTAATGATGTTGATAACCCATATTTATTCCAGATCAAGTGATATCACTGATGGTGACGAATGTGACCCATAACACCGTGACGTTACAATGGGTGCCCGGGTTCGATGGCGGACTGCAATCCTGGTTTAGGATACGATATAGGTAATATTTAATCTTAAGTTATGAATATCATAAGTTCATGAGTTCTCAAACGACACTTGACTTCAAGATGTTCTGAAAGGCTTTCTGCCACTAAAATACTCGCTTATAGTGTTGGTAACAGCATGAAACTTAATAGAATTTAACAAATGAGTTGCGATGGAGATTTAGGAATGGTTTTAATCTATTTATAGTAGTTTAAAAAGAAAATTGCCTAATGAATTTACCCCAGTTTTTATATCAAAAAGATTATTTGAATTAAAAAAACTGGGTTAAAATCATTAGGCAATTATAAATGTATTATAATTTTGTATTATAAAGGTCCAAATCCCAGAATTTTAACCGAACTCTTCTTTCCAGGAGGATCTTCGAAGAATCTTACAAATACGAAGATGTGGTACCCAGAAATGCCACCACATTCACAATCGGTGGTCTAGAACGAAACACAGACTATGTATTCTCTGTAATGGCTATCAACAAAATTGGCCAAAGTAAATACAGACCAGATGACACCAAAGTTACTACACTAAGTAAGTTAACAGTATAATTTTTTATTTTAATTATTTTTACTCAAAGAAAAATAAAAAGAGATGAAAATAGATGCCTTATATTAGAAAATAATAAGGTGGTATGAATATTACAGACAGGCCTTTGACACGCAGCAATGCGTAATGAATTCAAATTATATTTGAAATTGTCAGACATGTCTTGTGTCAATATTCAAATTAATGGTGTCACATATTTTTAAAACAATTTCTAATACCTAGTATACTACTTAGTTTATTACTATGGGTTCGAATCCCAAATATTTATAAGTCTGGTCAAACCAATTCACTTAGAGAGGGATTCCTCAAGGTACTTTACTCGGCCTAATCCAAACCAAATATTTCCACGCTGCTCAGACATGATCCCTTCATCAATACAATCTTCATCAGAAGAATACAACTACAATGTACCAGGAGTATTCATAATAACTGGTACAATAGTTGGAACAGCTTTGATACTCCTAAATGTATTGCTGATCGGATTCTGCCTTCATAAAAGGACCAATAAAAGGATTCGAGGTTTGGGTTCGCTTTTTAATCGATTCCAATTTTCTTTTTGGATGTTAGTTTAAAAAAATATGTTTTGATTTGTGATAATTTTGGTTTTTTGTCGTTTTAAATATTACTATGTAGTTTTGATATTTCGGTAAGGTTGTTTCTATTTTAATTTCATTCGTTTGTGTTTTACTCTACATTGTTTTTTTAAACATATTCTAAACGCACACTAGATTTTTGTACAACGCGTTCTAATTTAGTATGTTCCACTTAAAAAAAGAACAATTTCCTAGAATTTCACTAAAAGCATTATTCCCATTTCACGCTAAAAATATTTAAAACATAAAACAAAAAATTGTGAAGTGAGGCAGTACTTCAATAGTACATTAAAAGCATATCTACTGAAACGAAGGCACTGAAGCTTTCAGTTACAAAGAGCGACCGTGAAAATTATATTATAGTCAAGGACGACATGAAAAGTTCACTCAAATACTAACTTGTTCTTGAATTTTGTTAGGAAGAGTATATTTTTCAGTTTGAAGTGACGGTATTGTCACAGAAGATGAATTTTGTTGAGTGCTGCTAAATAAAATAGGAATGTTTTGTTGGCTTTGGTCATGATAGAGGTCATGGCTGAGACAGATGAAGATTTATATATTAATTTCTCAAAATTCATTTGAAATGTTGAATTGTTTTACTCTGTTTTTATCAGTGAAATAAAATTGGACAATTTACGTACACACGTTGACATTTCGTAGTTATTTGTACTAAAAAAGATGTACCTCCGATTGTCTTTATTTTCACCAAAAAAACTGCGGTTAGCAAACACGAATTGTACAGCTAGTTTAAAACAGCAATAACATATAGTATTACAAATGGACAAACTTAACGAAATTAATGTTTCGATAACTTATTTTTTTTTTTTTTTCAACACTCTGGTACAAATCCTAATCCATCTCAATTTGCTTTGCTTTTTATTATTTTTGCTAATTATTTTTATTTTCTCTTCTTTTAAAGCTTCTTCAGAAGTAGGCGAGCTGAATGTTGTTTCAACAGAATTTGTAGAAACAGCTGACGTGTCCAAATCTGTAGTTATTTACGTGTCAATCACTGGAGTTGTATTAGTGTTGATAAACGCTGCCTTAGTTGCTTGTTTTGTATTGAAAAGACGATCTAGACGATTAAAAGGTAAGTTTTTGATTTTATTTTCGCTTTTAGTTACTGTTTGTTTGTTATTGATGTTGTTTGTGTGTAGATGTTCTGTTTGAAATTTATCATCTCCATCTTTTCCAAAAATGTTGATCAATATTGGATTTTTCTTAAAAATAATTAAGTTTTGCGATAGTAAATCAACTGAGTTGGATGATGACTGGAGATGGTTAATGTAGTCTAAAAATATTTCTATTTTACATCTTATAATCCTGAGTAATATAATTATCTACGTGTTCAAGGATTGCGGTGGTTACGTGACCCTTTATAAGGGTAACAAAAATATATTTCACTTGCTCCAGGCTTAGTCTGCTCCCTAAAGGACAAAATCTCTATAAATTCATACATATTAACATAAAATTTTCAGCAAAATTCTGCTTATTTCAAGTAATTAATTTGTCCTTGTTAGAACATAACCCTTCTTATAAATTAATAACTTCATGTAAGGTTCTTGAATTTCTTGACAAATATTTTACTCCTTATATCTTAGGTTATTTTTGATGTTATTTACATAAAAAGAAATTAGGCTTAGACAAATTACCCCCGAAGAAACTAGCATACAAATTAATGCTCTCAGAAATATACATTTGTAGTAGAAAGAAAATGGTTACTGTAGACCATAATTTAAATTAAATTATTAAAACATATAATAAGTTGAATAATCATTTAAATCTGTAAAAATGCAATTAAAAAGTGATGCAGTAGAATGAATATTAATATATTGTTAAAAGCGAATCAAGAGATGCAAAAACTAAACTGTTTCAATTAAACACAAAACAGTAAGTGCGATTTTAATACATTGATGTTTCTTTCATTATCGTTCGGTTCGATGCCTTAATGAGCAGCAATTTCTTTATAATGATTGTTATATTTGCTCGTATTATTTTCTTTAATTTGTATCAACGTAATAAAATTATTTTTACGAATTGAATTGAGAATTTCATGCTACTATTCTTGGTTGTGGTTATATAAAATTTAAATTGTCGCTAGCCAGAAAATAAGCGCACTAGTTTTAGCTCATAATATTCAAAGTTTCAGAAACGATTAATACTTCTTCTTTGATAAAATTGCCTTTTTATTCAAAGGACTAATAATTTTGCTTTTCGATTACGTTCTACCTCCTAGGTACTTAGATTAGATTCTGAAGTTTTTCAAAGTCGAAATGACTTATTAATTTCATAATTTCCAATTCTTCACGAAGTCGTCTTGTTGCTGAAGGTTCAAACTACATTATCTAACAAGACTTCGCGAAATGGTAAAATTTTATACGAGGGCCTAGACAAAGTGACATTCCATCAGCAATAACGATGATGGAAAAGGCAAAAATATATGGGACCGACCCAAACTACCGAAAAGTTTACGTGAATCTGGTTGACAGTCGTTGTAGTAGAACTAAACGCTTTGAAAACGATTACCATTTGTCTAGGACTTCAGTAGCTTTATTTATATCATCAATTTCTATATCATCTATATCACTTTTCACAGAACAAGCAGGCCAAGCGTCAAAATCTGCAACAATAGAGATGTACGCACCATCATCGTACAATGACACGATGACGGGAGAGACCCTCAGTTCTGTCTCTGAGAAGTCGGAGACTTACTCCCAGGATGAGGGTCAGGATGACAGGCAGCCGCCGCCCATACCGGAGGTACCGTCGATGCCGACGAGGCATATGTTGAGTCAGGTGAGGGTTTTGAGAAATTATGTCAATATAGACAGGTGTAAAGAATGATTTACATACGTAAACTCACGCCTTTTTCCCATGGAGGTAGGCAGAAACTATAAAACGCCACCTGCTACACTCCTAACAGAATCCTTTCGCTTCGTTAACGTTCATACATCTGGTCATACACGCACGCCGGTTGCGCGTACTACGCACCTGACTTTTCTGAAGAACATTACCAATTAGTGAATGATTAATTAAAGAATTATTTATTTTGTGTTTAATTAATAAATTATGTAGAATTAGGTCCTAATATCAGTCAGTGCATCATCTGTACTAATATTATAAAGAGGTATAATTTGTTGGTAAGTTTGTATGTAGGGAACAACCGTATACTCGTAGGAACCATAAACCAACCATACAGAGAACCATATAGGTATCTCTGGAACCACCAGTCGGATTTGAAAAATTCTTTTTGCATTTGATAGCGCAATTCTTGAGGAAGGTTATAGGCTATTTACCATCACGCTGTGACCCTAAGGAGCCGAGTGAAAAGAAAAAAGTCAGAAAAAAACGTTGAGTGAAAACAAAATAATATCGCGGGCAGGCTATGGGTAGGGGGATCAAGAAATGTCACGCGCACGAAGTCGCGGGCAGAAGCTAGTGGTTAATAAGACGCAAGTCCCATTAGGAACGAAATCGACGAGTGCATGCCTGAAAAAAAAATTGTACGTTGATTTAGATTTAATAAAATAATCACGAAAAACCTCTAGAAATTGTTTACTTGGCTACGTGAGTGGGTCTCACAACTTTGGGACATGCTTTATTAACTTTTAGAAACAAAGAACGTGACGATTTTCTGCTTATCAAGCAGGGTCAAATAAGAAGAAAAACAATTAAGTTTTAAACTAGACAATTCCAAAAACCATTATTTCTGACATTAAACTAACCAGAAGTTTTCTCCCCTATAGACAACAGACGCATTCCTAATGGATGACCAGGGCCTCGTTATCCCACCACCGCTAGACTACCCTCCTCCTAACTACGCAGTATACGATGGAGATCACGCTAGGACTCTGCCGCATCCTCATAGACATAAGGATATAAGTGGGCACAGTACGCTTGGAAGAAGTGCTGGTGAGTAAAAGAACTTTTTTTAAATTAATTTGTAAATTTATGTAAAGCCTCAGTCACACGTAGAGATTTGTAGCTGCTATTTTCCGCCAGCGAAAATTATCTACGTGTGAGCATGAGCTAAAAATCGCTGACCGAAAAATAGCCGCAATAAAATTGAGCATTGTGGACAACGCCACATGCGAACTACGCATCAAAGACCTGACGTCACAAATCCTGCATCGCGCAAGCAGAATTTACCGCGCGACTAGCATATATACAACATCCCGACATCAACCGTCAGGCTGTTGCCTACCAGACACAACACCCGTTCGGTCGGAGGATCCTCCTTTTTCTATGAAGGATGAGTGAACTTTACACCCTGTTCATCATTAAATTTTTTGGCTCAAGTGTAAAATAGCCGAGCGATAAATAATTACGCATGACAGGAAAGTTGCTAAAATTAGCGCGAGTAGCCATTCCTTGATTCATTTGTCTTACAACGCGACGACTTATGACAGACGACATTTCGACTACACGGCACCAGTCGAATGAGGTTTTTAGCTGCTAAAATCTGCATGTATTCGACAGCGGTCATTCGGTAGCAGATATTTATAGCTGCTAGTAATCGCAAGCAGAAAACAGCAGCTATACATCGCTTCGTGTGACTGAGGCTTTTAGAGGGCTGTCTCGGGTCCACTAGTGCCACTCCTATAAAAACATATTATCTCGTGGCTGAGAAGGAATTATGAAAAACAGCTCAATCAGCTACCTCGGTAAGTGTAGCTAGAATTTTCTAATACCTTTAAACTTTCATATTGAGACACGAAACAACAAAATACCTCTAGACCAGGTATGGGCAACCTTTGACATGTTGAGGGCCAAACTTTAGCGTGCAAATACGTTCGCGGGCCGTGTTTAAAAGTACTTAGTGCATTTTAAAGTAGTGATAATATTTTTCGTGTTGCTAACGTTCGGGCCATCCACCCGCATAGGCAAAATGAAGGAATAATCTGGAATAAACTAGTTTAGAATAATTGAGAAGCAATAAATCTTTTGATGTGTCGCCCGTAAGGCGGCAAACCTCAAAGAATTTGATCGATGAAAGCCGAGTGGGCGGCAAACATCAAAAGATTTGATGTTTGCCGCCTCACTGTCACTCCCGTGTGTATAAGTACCTAATGTAATTTTTTTTTTATTGTGATTTTCAAAATGTCTCGCGGGCCGGATCATATCTTACAGCGGGCCGGGTCCGGCCCGCGGGCCGGTTGTTGCCCTTATATGATCTAGACGAATGTGGCCGTTTTTCTTTAGATCGAATTTTGTTGCTTTGTGTCTCAATATGAAACTTTATAAAAGGTATTAGAAAAGTTTAAACACACTTATCGAGGCAGTTGATTGAACCATGTTTCATAATTCCTTCTCAGTCACGAGATAATATTTTTATGTATATCAATGAGTTTTGATACAATAATAGTCAATTCAATATGGGGACTAATAGTAGAGAATGTAAGAAGAAAACGTTTTGTGCCTACCTCAAGTAAAATAGGACAAGGGTCGGAGAAGAAATCAAAGTTTCTGGGAGCTTATTTAAAATGCTTTTTTTTTTCACACCAATACTCTTTTTACTTGGCATCTAGGCTACTCAACATATACTCAAACCCTTAAATTTTATTCCATTTGAAGGTAATAGTATCAGCAACGGTTATTGGTTTAACTTGAGCAGGATTTTTTCCGAAAATTACTGATGTAACATTCTACATGATAATGCTTTCTTTCCTTTAACATTGTCTCATCGAGTTTCAGCATCAGCATTTCTTAATAATAATAACATTTCTTTTATTTTTGTCAATAGGCAAGAATAACTACGTACCGGCTCCAAGTCCGATGCCGCCATTAGACGGCTCTTATTACAACATGGCGTCGGATAGGTACTTGTCATACCCGCCGCTGATTGGGGAATATTTGCAGCAGGTAAGAATTTTAGACTTAAAAATTCAGACTTTTTATTAATTGTAAGGATCCGTTCTTCTTAACGCATTGACTGCCACCGCGGTCACCGGTGACCGCTAACAATAGTTTTTCTATTGCGTCTGTTGTCTGGCAGTCAAAGCCTTAAATAGGTGTCATGTTGTTTTCAAAGGATCCTGCTATGGTAAGATACACTTGATAAAAAATAAAATGGTTCTAATGTTAAAATCAAGTGTTATAAGTATCAACTAAGCAAGTTGGAAGAAGCAAACGCCCGGCTGTCTTCTACTCGATTTGTGTCGTTTCCGTTGTTCATCATCATAATTTCAGCCGAAAGACGTCCACTGCTGGACATAGGCCTTTCCCAAGCACCGCCACTTCGACCGGTTCTGTGCTTCCCGCATCCAGCGGATTCCTGCGGTTTCCGTTGTTATCCTTACTAATATTATAAATGTGAAAGTAACTCTGTCTATCTGTCTGTCTGTATGTTACGTTTTCACGCCTAAACCGCTGAACCGATCGTCATTTTTGGCAGAGATATAGCCTGGGATATGGAGAAGAACATAGGCGGACTTTTTTACGCGATAACCGACATCCACGCGGGCGGAGCCGCGGGCAAAAGCTAGTATGAGAATATTAGCTCATGCACGTACGTGTACGTTTGTACGGCGTCAATAACAACAATGCAATCAGGTTGTACAACAAACTGATTTCATTGTTTGATTTATCCTGTGGCGATATCTACAATGCCATAAATGCGAACTGCGCATCTAAGACCTGACATCACACAAATCTTAGCATATATACAACATCCCGACATCAACCGTTGTGCAGTAGCTCACCAGATACAACACCCGTGTGTTGGAGAATCCTCCCTTTTTTATGGAGGCTGTGTGAACTTTACACGCTGTTCCTTATCCTGTTCTTATCTTACTTTGAAGATTCACTTTCCCAAATCTTCTCACCATTTCTTTTACATTCTGGATCGTATTATTAACCAGTCCTTTTCAATTCTGGTTGATTATAACTCATTTTTGCCCGTATTATCAACCGACAACATTCCCCCAGCAACAAGGCCGCACCCCGACCCCGCCGCAGCAGTACGGCGGCGCGCCGCTGCCCAAGCCGCTGCTCATGAACGGCGGCGTGCCCGGCGGCTCGCCCTCGCACATGGCGAGCCCGCCACACAGTTACGCGCTTGATGGTAAGTGTTGATGCTTCTCTAGTATATATTTTATGAGGATACTATTGACCAGTATGGCGCGCCGCTGCCCAAGCCGCTGCTCATGAACGGCGGCGTGCCCGGCGGCTCGCCCTCGCACATGGCGAGCCCGCCACACAGTTACGCGCTTGATGGTAAGTGTTGATGCTTCTCTAGTATATATTTTATGAGGATACTATTGACCAGTATGGCGCGCCGCTGCCCAAGCCGCTGCTCATGAACGGCGGCGTGCCCGGCGGCTCGCCCTCGCACATGGCGAGCCCGCCACACAGTTACGCGCTTGATGGTAAGTGTTGATGCTTCTCTAGTATATATTTTATGAGGATACTATTGACCAGTATGGCGCGCCGCTGCCCAAGCCGCTGCTCATGAACGGCGGCGTGCCCGGCGGCTCGCCCTCGCACATGGCGAGCCCGCCACACAGTTACGCGCTTGATGGTAAGTGTTGATGCTTCTCTAGTATATATTTTATGAGGATACTATTGACCAGTATGGCGCGCCGCTGCCCAAGCCGCTGCTCATGAACGGCGGCGTGCCCGGCGGCTCGCCCTCGCACATGGCGAGCCCGCCACACAGTTACGCGCTTGATGGTAAGTGTTGATGCTTCTCTAGTATATATTTTATGAGGATACTATTGACCAGTATGGCGCGCCGCTGCCCAAGCCGCTGCTCATGAACGGCGGCGTGCCCGGCGGCTCGCCCTCGCACATGGCGAGCCCGCCACACAGTTACGCGCTTGATGGTAAGTGTTGATGCTTCTCTAGTATATATTTTATGAGGATACTATTGACCAGTATGGCGCGCCGCTGCCCAAGCCGCTGCTCATGAACGGCGGCGTGCCCGGCGGCTCGCCCTCGCACATGGCGAGCCCGCCACACAGTTACGCGCTTGATGGTAAGTGTTGATGCTTCTCTAGTATATATTTTATGAGGATACTATTGACCAGTATGGCGCGCCGCTGCCCAAGCCGCTGCTCATGAACGGCGGCGTGCCCGGCGGCTCGCCCTCGCACATGGCGAGCCCGCCACACAGTTACGCGCTTGATGGTAAGTGTTGATGCTTCTCTAGTATATATTTTATGAGGATACTATTGACCAGTATGGCGCGCCGCTGCCCAAGCCGCTGCTCATGAACGGCGGCGTGCCCGGCGGCTCGCCCTCGCACATGGCGAGCCCGCCACACAGTTACGCGCTTGATGGTAAGTGTTGATGCTTCTCTAGTATATATTTTATGAGGATACTATTGACCAGTATGGCGCGCCGCTGCCCAAGCCGCTGCTCATGAACGGCGGCGTGCCCGGCGGCTCGCCCTCGCACATGGCGAGCCCGCCACACAGTTACGCGCTTGATGGTAAGTGTTGATGCTTCTCTAGTATATATTTTATGAGGATACTATTGACCAGTATGGCGCGCCGCTGCCCAAGCCGCTGCTCATGAACGGCGGCGTGCCCGGCGGCTCGCCCTCGCACATGGCGAGCCCGCCACACAGTTACGCGCTTGATGGTAAGTGTTGATGCTTCTCTAGTATATATTTTATGAAGATACTATTGACCAGTATGGCGCGCCGCTGCCCAAGCCGCTGCTCATGAACGGCGGCGTGCCCGGCGGCTCGCCCTCGCACATGGCGAGCCCGCCACACAGTTACGCGCTTGATGGTAAGTGTTGATGCTTCTCTAGTATATATTTTATGAGGATACTATTGACCAGTATGGCGCGCCGCTGCCCAAGCCGCTGCTCATGAACGGCGGCGTGCCCGGCGGCTCGCCCTCGCACATGGCGAGCCCGCCACACAGTTACGCGCTTGATGGTAAGTGTTGATGCTTCTCTAGTATATATTTTATGAGGATACTATTGACCAGTATGGCGCGCCGCTGCCCAAGCCGCTGCTCATGAACGGCGGCGTGCCCGGCGGCTCGCCCTCGCACATGGCGAGCCCGCCACACAGTTACGCGCTTGATGGTAAGTGTTGATGCTTCTCTAGTATATATTTTATGAGGATACTATTGACCAGTATGGCGCGCCGCTGCCCAAGCCGCTGCTCATGAACGGCGGCGTGCCCGGCGGCTCGCCCTCGCACATGGCGAGCCCGCCACACAGTTACGCGCTTGATGGTAAGTGTTGATGCTTCTCTAGTATATATTTTATGAGGATACTATTGACCAGTATGGCGCGCCGCTGCCCAAGCCGCTGCTCATGAACGGCGGCGTGCCCGGCGGCTCGCCCTCGCACATGGCGAGCCCGCCACACAGTTACGCGCTTGATGGTAAGTGTTGATGCTTCTCTAGTATATATTTTATGAGGATACTATTGACCAGTATGGCGCGCCGCTGCCCAAGCCGCTGCTCATGAACGGCGGCGTGCCCGGCGGCTCGCCCTCGCACATGGCGAGCCCGCCACACAGTTACGCGCTTGATGGTAAGTGTTGATGCTTCTCTAGTATATATTTTATGAGGATACTATTGACCAGTATGGCGCGCCGCTGCCCAAGCCGCTGCTCATGAACGGCGGCGTGCCCGGCGGCTCGCCCTCGCACATGGCGAGCCCGCCACACAGTTACGCGCTTGATGGTAAGTGTTGATGCTTCTCTAGTATATATTTTATGAGGATACTATTGACCAGTATGGCGCGCCGCTGCCCAAGCCGCTGCTCATGAACGGCGGCGTGCCCGGCGGCTCGCCCTCGCACATGGCGAGCCCGCCACACAGTTACGCGCTTGATGGTAAGTGTTGATGCTTCTCTAGTATATATTTTATGAGGATACTATTGACCAGTATGGCGCGCCGCTGCCCAAGCCGCTGCTCATGAACGGCGGCGTGCCCGGCGGCTCGCCCTCGCACATGGCGAGCCCGCCACACAGTTACGCGCTTGATGGTAAGTGTTGATGCTTCTCTAGTATATATTTTATGAGGATACTATTGACCAGTATGGCGCGCCGCTGCCCAAGCCGCTGCTCATGAACGGCGGCGTGCCCGGCGGCTCGCCCTCGCACATGGCGAGCCCGCCACACAGTTACGCGCTTGATGGTAAGTGTTGATGCTTCTCTAGTATATATTTTATGAGGATACTATTGACCAGTATGGCGCGCCGCTGCCCAAGCCGCTGCTCATGAACGGCGGCGTGCCCGGCGGCTCGCCCTCGCACATGGCGAGCCCGCCACACAGTTACGCGCTTGATGGTAAGTGTTGATGCTTCTCTAGTATATATTTTATGAGGATACTATTGACCAGTATGGCGCGCCGCTGCCCAAGCCGCTGCTCATGAACGGCGGCGTGCCCGGCGGCTCGCCCTCGCACATGGCGAGCCCGCCACACAGTTACGCGCTTGATGGTAAGTGTTGATGCTTCTCTAGTATATATTTTATGAGGATACTATTGACCAGTATGGCGCGCCGCTGCCCAAGCCGCTGCTCATGAACGGCGGCGTGCCCGGCGGCTCGCCCTCGCACATGGCGAGCCCGCCACACAGTTACGCGCTTGATGGTAAGTGTTGATGCTTCTCTAGTATATATTTTATGAGGATACTATTGACCAGTATGGCGCGCCGCTGCCCAAGCCGCTGCTCATGAACGGCGGCGTGCCCGGCGGCTCGCCCTCGCACATGGCGAGCCCGCCACACAGTTACGCGCTTGATGGTAAGTGTTGATGCTTCTCTAGTATATATTTTATGAGGATACTATTGACCAGTATGGCGCGCCGCTGCCCAAGCCGCTGCTCATGAACGGCGGCGTGCCCGGCGGCTCGCCCTCGCACATGGCGAGCCCGCCACACAGTTACGCGCTTGATGGTAAGTGTTGATGCTTCTCTAGTATATATTTTATGAGGATACTATTGACCAGTATGGCGCGCCGCTGCCCAAGCCGCTGCTCATGAACGGCGGCGTGCCCGGCGGCTCGCCCTCGCACATGGCGAGCCCGCCACACAGTTACGCGCTTGATGGTAAGTGTTGATGCTTCTCTAGTATATATTTTATGAGGATACTATTGACCAGTATGGCGCGCCGCTGCCCAAGCCGCTGCTCATGAACGGCGGCGTGCCCGGCGGCTCGCCCTCGCACATGGCGAGCCCGCCACACAGTTACGCGCTTGATGGTAAGTGTTGATGCTTCTCTAGTATATATTTTATGAGGATACTATTGACCAGTATGGCGCGCCGCTGCCCAAGCCGCTGCTCATGAACGGCGGCGTGCCCGGCGGCTCGCCCTCGCACATGGCGAGCCCGCCACACAGTTACGCGCTTGATGGTAAGTGTTGATGCTTCTCTAGTATATATTTTATGAGGATACTATTGACCAGTATGGCGCGCCGCTGCCCAAGCCGCTGCTCATGAACGGCGGCGTGCCCGGCGGCTCGCCCTCGCACATGGCGAGCCCGCCACACAGTTACGCGCTTGATGGTAAGTGTTGATGCTTCTCTAGTATATATTTTATGAGGATACTATTGACCAGTATGGCGCGCCGCTGCCCAAGCCGCTGCTCATGAACGGCGGCGTGCCCGGCGGCTCGCCCTCGCACATGGCGAGCCCGCCACACAGTTACGCGCTTGATGGTAAGTGTTGATGCTTCTCTAGTATATATTTTATGAGGATACTATTGACCAGTATGGCGCGCCGCTGCCCAAGCCGCTGCTCATGAACGGCGGCGTGCCCGGCGGCTCGCCCTCGCACATGGCGAGCCCGCCACACAGTTACGCGCTTGATGGTAAGTGTTGATGCTTCTCTAGTATATATTTTATGAGGATACTATTGACCAGTATGGCGCGCCGCTGCCCAAGCCGCTGCTCATGAACGGCGGCGTGCCCGGCGGCTCGCCCTCGCACATGGCGAGCCCGCCACACAGTTACGCGCTTGATGGTAAGTGTTGATGCTTCTCTAGTATATATTTTATGAGGATACTATTGACCAGTATGGCGCGCCGCTGCCCAAGCCGCTGCTCATGAACGGCGGCGTGCCCGGCGGCTCGCCCTCGCACATGGCGAGCCCGCCACACAGTTACGCGCTTGATGGTAAGTGTTGATGCTTCTCTAGTATATATTTTATGGGGATACTATTGACCAGTATGGCGCGCCGCTGCCCAAGCCGCTGCTCATGAACGGCGGCGTGCCCGGCGGCTCGCCCTCGCACATGGCGAGCCCGCCACACAGTTACGCGCTTGATGGTAAGTGTTGATGCTTCTCTAGTATATATTTTATGAGGATACTATTGACCAGTATGGCGCGCCGCTGCCCAAGCCGCTGCTCATGAACGGCGGCGTGCCCGGCGGCTCGCCCTCGCACATGGCGAGCCCGCCACACAGTTACGCGCTTGATGGTAAGTGTTGATGCTTCTCTAGTATATATTTTATGAGGATACTATTGACCAGTATGGCGCGCCGCTGCCCAAGCCGCTGCTCATGAACGGCGGCGTGCCCGGCGGCTCGCCCTCGCACATGGCGAGCCCGCCACACAGTTACGCGCTTGATGGTAAGTGTTGATGCTTCTCTAGTATATATTTTATGAGGATACTATTGACCAGTATGGCGCGCCGCTGCCCAAGCCGCTGCTCATGAACGGCGGCGTGCCCGGCGGCTCGCCCTCGCACATGGCGAGCCCGCCACACAGTTACGCGCTTGATGGTAAGTGTTGATGCTTCTCTAGTATATATTTTATGAGGATACTATTGACCAGTATGGCGCGCCGCTGCCCAAGCCGCTGCTCATGAACGGCGGCGTGCCCGGCGGCTCGCCCTCGCACATGGCGAGCCCGCCACACAGTTACGCGCTTGATGGTAAGTGTTGATGCTTCTCTAGTATATATTTTATGAGGATACTATTGACCAGTATGGCGCGCCGCTGCCCAAGCCGCTGCTCATGAACGGCGGCGTGCCCGGCGGCTCGCCCTCGCACATGGCGAGCCCGCCACACAGTTACGCGCTTGATGGTAAGTGTTGATGCTTCTCTAGTATATATTTTATGAGGATACTATTGACTAGATACAATTCCCAAGGTCATCCTGTGAGTCGTGGAGCTCCTAAGTTCTGAGTTGAGCTACACGATTACTGTCAAATGCTTACATTGACTGGACAGTGGACAGGTCCAATCAAATCTGTGTAATTCTTAACTCAAAAGACTATCTCAGACACTACATAGTCCTCATTTGATCTGACCAAGGTTATGTCTGGATATTAAAAGAGGCTGTTACCTCTGACTTTTGAACATTAAATTTCCTTAATTTAAAAAATGATTAGTAGGATGCAATTCAAAAGCATCTTTGATTGATTGGTCGTTGTTGAAGACATCCCAATTATCCAAAGTCAAAACTTTTTGTTGAAAACAACATTCCATTCTATGCTACACGATTCAGTGTAACTGAGAAGCAATGAGTTATGAAAGAGCTCAGATACATTAAACAAGCAAGAATTCTACCTGTAGACAGACAATCGGCCGGAGGCACGCTGCGGCGCCAGCGCGCCGAGGGCCGCGCGCTGGCCGCCGTGCCGCCGCCCGACGTCACCGTCCTGCACGCGGGGAGCCAGGTGAGGGACTTGCTTAGAAACTAGCTGAGCTATGTATCTAATATATATAATAGATAGATTCACAGATATATGCTAAAGATAAATCTGTGAATCTATTAAAGTATATTGTACTTATATACTTTTTATTTGAGGTTGTCTAACCCCATTTTATGGTTGCCTGGAAAAGATCGCAGCGAGCGATAAGGCCGCCCATTGTATATTTTCGTCACCTTAGAGTGAAAACCTCGGGATTGCAATTTTGGACATTTTTTTTTTTTAAGTAAACCTCGCAACGCATGTCCTAGTTTCACACAAAAAAGTTTTACATCCTATAACGCCATCTATGACGAGTTTGAATATTGCACACTCGATGACATATTATTTCACAGGGCGCAATTTTTTCTTCCTCCTGTAAAGTTGCTTTTAGTTTTTATTTTGTAATGTATAGGTAATCTAGTATACAATATACCAGATTACCTATACATAGTAGGTATATACATTTGTATATACCTACTTTATTGTATACCAGATTACCATTTACCACCACCACCATTTATTTAGATTGTATGCCGTTGTTATTTATTTAAATAACAGAGGCAGTGTGCGCACTGCGCAGGTACACAAATCTAGTTTTACATTGTACCGTGTGACATATCAGACAATCAAAATATATTTTTTATAATTTTAAAATATATACTTTTAAAAACCCTTTCCACTAAACAGGACACAATCCCTAACGACCTCTTACCACAAAACATCTACTACTACCATACAAATTGTAACAGATGGGTCTATTTTAAAACCTAGAAACCTTAGCTAGAGGATAAATTGTAACAGATAGCCACTGGATAGCCCTTTGCCTGGCGGACACAATGACCTATTGTATGTACTGTTCGCTCTAAAGATAATATTGGTATAGGATATCTCTCTACTATCTAACGTATATTATTTCAAGTGTATTGTTTTGGCAAGCACTTAAGATTTGAAGACTCAGATGTCAGGTTGTTCAAATGTGAAAAACACTTTTGTTCATTTTTGTTGCTTTAATATTTCCATGAATAAATGAAATGATTATACCGCATAAGTTTTAACCAGTGCGCAAATTTTTTTTGGTGGTTCAGTATCATTAATAGAACACATTTCCATTATTTGTTCAATCCTTCTTTTTTTTTATCCTACTTGAAATCAGCAAAATAAGGATACAATCTATTCGTAATAATATCAATGGGCGAGCGCACAGCTGATATGTACCTACTACTGCGTTCCGCTTCACGGACCGAGCCGGAGCGCGTTGCGCGATCAGTATCCATTATACCAGTTTCAAAATAAACATCTTTCGTTAACGATAACTTATTTTTTTTTTTTTACTAAGACATCAAAATAAGAAATAAGTATATAATAAAACACGTTTAATTTTAATTTGTCAAAATTTGCACAAACTTTTCCTGTATACAATAACGCAACTAACTAATATATTTTCACTAGGTACTAAATTAAATGGCTAACAAACTAAATAATTATACAAATAAATACCAAAAAATAAAATAACAATTAGGTGTCGAAGAACTCGTCGGCATCGCTGTCATCCGGAAACCTGCCCAGAAGACTGGCAGCATTGCCACGTTGAATGACAATGCTAATTCTTTGGCCAAAGAAAGAGCCAGCCCGCTAGTCACGTTAAATGTCGACCAGTCGGCGAGATAATATATTTCCTTTTTTTTTTTTTTCTTTTTTTTTAAACTTCCTTAAAAAGGAGACGCGCACTCGGACCTCATTTTGTTGCTAAGGTTGGCTCATGAGACTTTTCAGCGTAGTATTGTGGTTTCAGGTTCACTGGTTACCCTCTTTTAACCAGTTTTCAAAGGGAGGGGTGGAACCGGCAAAACAAAATTAAAATGCCTCAGCTTTTCACGATAATGCTCAATTCTTGGAAATTTTAAGCCATTAACATGCTACAAAAGCCCCAGTTTTTGTGTAAATGAGAATAAATAGATGCCCGAATATACAAATAAAACCCAGTACTGTTCTTGACAATTTATTTCTAATAAACAAACGTTATACAAAGACAAAATACCCAGAATTACTCCAATAAGCTTCTGTGATCCATTTGGAATTATTTTCGTCTCGCTTACAATACTTTTACATAACCAGTTAGGCATGAACGATCTCATAATTTAAGATTAATTAACAACAAATTCTCTCCTTTGCTAAAGCTTTGAAATTCCGATCTCCAACAACTTTTCAATGGATTCGAAAATCCTCAACTTTTTGCTAAAACTTTGTCATTTTACGCCCAGAACGTAATTGTGTAAATGCCGTAAGAAAATACGTGATTCAATTTCTATAGGGCTTAATTGAAATGGACTATTAAGCTGTGAATTTTGTTATTTTCGATTTTGAATCGAAACTGATTTGCTAGGGCATAAAGAACTTATAAAATTATTGATAAGGATTTTGAAAATAGAATAGTCGTAAAATAGATATTAGAAAATATCTAGTTGACTGTCATATAAATCATTTGAACCGTACTTTTCTTATAACCAGTAAACAAAAAAATCGTCGTGTCGAATTAAGCCTGCAACTACTCACATATTATGTCCCCCCCAACTCTTTCTAACATACCTCTTTTGTTTCAGCACTTGATCCAAACTCCAGTACCGAAGCAGCCCCAGTCAATCCTAAAGGACCCATCACGTCACAAATATGGCAATCAATACGGTAGCCCCATATCATCGAGCACGCCGCAAAACTCCAATCAGATCCTCACAGTTCAGAACCTCACTTCTGACGTCCCACAATACGGGACCATCAAAAAAGAAAACAAAAAACAAAACGTCACCATCGACGAGTCATACAACAAAAGAAGTGAAACACACGTCGTCTAAAATGGCAAAAAAAAAAAACACTTTAGTGATAAACTAAAAATGTCAAGTGACAAACTTAACATGTAAAGTGACAAACTTAACATGTAAAGTGACAAACTTAAAGTGTAAAGTCGGCTATGAGTGTAAACTTTGAAGTGAAGTGTAAATAAATGGACTAGATAAAATTGTAGATAGATTATAAATAATTGAATGTGATACATGAACGAACTCTCAAACGATTAGTGTCCATTGCATAGATAGATATGACAACATTGCCTAAATTAGAATTTGGGCTAGTCAGGTTGTATTAAAATGTTCGACTGACTTATCATATTGTAATAGGTAATACGTCCAAATGACATAGACGAACAAAAAAATATGATTTTTTCAATGTCCAATTGTAAAATCATTTTAGGTAATACATTTAGATGGTAAATGTACGATTTTATTCTTTTTAATTGTTTAAATAAAGGCTGGATCTTGTGTTGTTCGACAATTTGGTGATTTATTGATTTGATTGATCGCTAGATTGTAAAGTAAATTAACTTAGGTTACATTTGATGCGTTTTCTTGTTTTCTGACAGTTTTAATAAAACTGTGAAAATGACGTGACAAAATTATGAAAATGGTTTTTTCAGTTTGATAGTTAAAACCTCTACAAATTGTCGAACAAATTACTTAAATGCGAATCCAAATTCTTATTGATTCCATAAAAGGATCTCTCGTAATTAAGTTTTTAAGATAATTATGATTGTTATAAAAATACGATTTTTGAAAAAAACAAGAAATTATTAAATCAGGAAAAATTTTGAATTTTATCCTGTCATCGTTTTTTACTTAAAATTGTTCTCTAGAAAATGTTACATACATTTTTATTGTTAGAAATGGTTTTCGAAACTTAAAATGTTGTTCCTGACGATTTTTTCTCATTCATTTGAGGATTTTTTTTATAAATTACATTTTGTACTTACATTTTCTTTTTGTACGTTTAATTGGTTTTTCTGAAATTTCGTTTTAAATCTTTTCAATTAAATACTAAACTATTATAAAAGACCCCATTACGTAATGTGTCAAAGATTGAACGACTGTCATTTATAAACTGTAAATTGTAATTTTTTACAAAGAATAACTGTATACATATTTACAGTTTTAATTATTATTTTGTAAATTTTTACTCGTAAGTTACTTTTTCTCTGCATTTTTACGATGTAAATAAGAAAAAATAATAATACTCAAAGCGCGAACTGACAATAAAAATAAGTTCAATTAATTTTAATTTATGTCCATCTTAATTCTATGTAAATAATATTTGTACCTAATTGTATTTTTTTTTACATTAATAGCATTTCAGCCCCAAAATTTAATCGGTCATAATACACATGCCAAAGTTTTATTAATTTTAAACTTTAAGTTATTAAGATACTTAATTATTTTCTATTATATTTTCTTTACATCGAAGTTGTAACAATTGCAATGATTTTCTCTTAGGTTTCGACTGACTGTCAATTTCTTTTCATAAGTTCTCCAAAGAGAGTCCATCCAATGACGAAATACGATTTTATATTTACAAAAAAAGTCTATTGTTACATTTCGAATAAAAATTAAAAACCTAATAATATATTTTTTTTGTTTTATTTTTAGTTCCTTTTATTTCCTTTTTTTTACATGAAAATTCCAATTATTAAAACATATCAATCGAGGAAAAGAAAACCTTTTGTTTTGTCCGTTTTTTTTTTTACAAAATGTATAATGAACTGAAAAAGTGCCAAAGCAGATCTTTTTTTCGCGAGTAACTAACCATTTAGATAATAAATATTAGCTGGGTTGACGTCCTTCTACATTTAAGTAAATTTAGTAAAATATTAAAACCGTGCCTTATACTTTTACGCCATTTTGAGAGTAAAATATCACTTTAAATATTGCCAATTTAGTATAAAGAATATAAAAAACGAACTTTTTAGTAATAAGTGCATTCTTTTCATTACTTGAATTATGATCATTAAAACATCGAGGCTTTGCGTTCATAATCAATTTTAACAAAAAATAAATGTCATCAATTTTTTTTTTACCCTGTCTCGAAGTTTCAATTTTCTTTTCATAATAAAGACCTCCTTAAAAAAAATGTTTTACATCATTATTTCGTTGCAAATTATTGTTGCTGTTTTTTCTTAATTTTATTTATAAAAACATGAGCTTGTCATCTAGCGGTAAGTGCTAATCGAATGTTCAAAACATATTGTCAATATGAATAAGATAATTAAAATAATTAATTAATTAAACAAGTCAATGTTAAAACTTCGGTAATAATCGTCAGTTTAATAATTATGAAAAAGATGTGGTTATTCATTAAAATTATCTTCGTAATTATATTTTTATTTTCAATATTTTAATAATTATTTACATGCTTATTTTCAAGTCCGTACCGATCCACTACTTTGAAAAAAAAAAGTATATTCAATTTATTTAATATTGTTAAATAAAATTATTATTAATCTTAAAGGTTTCGCCAACTTGTTTACCTAAGAAAACAGGGTTTAATAATTTTATTTACAAAAATAACCTTTTTGTATTTTTGTTGTTTTTTTTAAACTTTCTGTATCAAATAAAAACAAGTTGGTGAAACCATATTTCAGATAACGATAACTTCATCTTCAGCGATCATTGTAAAATAAGCCCAATCGATAAATAAATAAGGTTGTAAATTGTTCTGTAATTCCAAAAAAAAAATGTGACTTTGATATTACGTACTTACATAAAGCTCATTTGTGTAATCAGCATAAAATTGAATTAAAGCGTATATGTTAAAACGATCTTTTAATTACATTTTATAGATTAAAATACTTATAAACATCATCAAGCCTGTTATCCTCGAAGGGTTAGGCAGAGGTATACTTATATCACACACACATTTCTGTGTGCCCAGTTATGTTTAAATCCCATGTAATAGGGGGCGACCCTATTGCCATCGACCGGGCACTTTAATTTAGGTCAAGTTGTAACGTAGTGGATTTAGTGGTATGAAATAAATAAGGCAGATACCACTTATTATCACGTTTATTTATTTACATAGGTTCAGGGTGTAGATTCTTATCTTAAGAGTTCTTTCACTGAAGAGAATTTAGAAGGGAGAAGTACTGTCCTGGGCTGGACCATCCGGCTGGCACCGCAGAGGCAGTGTAAGCAGGTAGCAAACGGCGTTCGCCGCCCTTGGTGTAGGTAGTGACTGTAGTGGCCACCAGGCAAGGTCGAGACGGCCCTCAAGGCCCAGGTAGTATAGGGTGCGGTAAGGCACTCGACGGACGCTGTAGAGGCATCCACCGCAGGTCAGCCGGCAGCGGCTGGTAGGTGCGATGAAGGTACGTAGAAAAAACCCCTTATCTCAAGGGGTTCGTTGTACAAGGCAAGCAGCTTAGGTGTGAAAAGGAATGATTTCCAAGTTACGAGGACTTTTATAGTCTCGTATGAAACCTTCTAGAACAATGAAGAGAAGTGACAACTCTTGTGTCATAGACTAAAAACTGCCATAGATAATTAGTTAATTTTAGTAATCAACTAATTATGCTACAAAGTGACAAATCAATCCATTTTAGTGGATTCCAACCCACTCCATCTCATAGAGAGGAGGCCCAACAGTGGGAATATTAAAGACTGATTTTTATGTTAAAGGTGCTGCCACACTGCTGTTTAAAAATGTTTACAAACATTAGTAAACATTTGTTAAGAAACATACGATCACAATGTTAGAAAATGTTTTCATGTTAGGTAATGTTAGTAAACATTTCTGAACAAAATTGTTAGTTGATACATTTTATATCATAGATATAACTTGGTGTAACAGCTTAAACACATTTCCAAGACTTTTATAACTGCTACCAGTTGCCAAAAATCTTAACGTTACAGCCAGTCTTTCCGTAATAATTATAGATTTTCTAAAATTAGTGTCCTGTTTACCTATTTTCGGCCCAATTAAATTCTGTAGATATTCAAATTCAGAACTATTCATTCTCAAAAAATCATTTAGGCAACTGTCAATGCCCAAATCCCTGATATAATCTTTGGCACAAATCTTTTGTCTAGCTCTTAGTGTTTGGCGCATCCAGATGTTAGGCATTTTTTTTTTTTACAAAAAATAAAAGCTAATCCAATGAGAAAATCTTCTTCCATTTTCGTGTAGACGCCTCGGAACGTCAATCCAAACTACGAGCGAGCCGATTTTTCAAATGTTATATATGTTTGTAAACATTTTCCATCGGCGTAGGAGCATTTAAAACATTTAACAGTTCTTAACAGAATGTAACAATTCCTAACATTTGTTAGTATTAGTGTTAGAAAATGTTTGTAAACATTTTTAAGCAGCAATGTGGCAGCACCTTAAAACGTTCTATGCGTTTCTGTAGAAGTCGACACTATCGTAGCAGAGCGAGCTACGCCTTAGCACGGTGCGCGTTACGTCGTAGCAAGGCGCTACGCGCATCGACTGCTTAGAATCAAACTGAACAAAAGTTTTATTTTATTTTATATGATATAAATCGCTTTCAAGAAATAGTAGCTAGAGTTTAATTATTTAATTACAAGAAGCAGCTCTGATGGATTAAGGAACAGACTAGTGCAGTATCATGCATAGTAACAGTACACTTAGGCGCAAAACACACGACGGTTTGGGCCGGGCCGGTCAATTTGACCGCGAACAATAGTGCAAAGGGAATCCTATACTACCAACGCACATAGAGGGCAAAAAGACCGCACCGCCGGTGCCCGGCATGCACTGGCGGCGCAGCATATCCGTGGCTGCCTGCTATGGATCACACAAACCAGTTTGTATGCAGTAACGCAGACGGCAGTATCTCAAGACGAAAGTCTTTAACCAGTGCGTGTTGCCAGTGATGACATATGGCACTGAAACGTGGTCGCTCACGATGAGCCTTATTAGAAGGCTAAAAGTCACCCAAAGGGCAATGGAGAGGGCTTTGCTTAGAGTTTCCCTACGTGATCGAATCAGAAATGAAGACATCTGCAGGAGAACCAAGGTAACCGACATAGCTCGAAGAATTGCCAAGATTAAGTGTCAATTAGGCAGGGCACATTGCGCGCAGAACAGACGGCCGTTGGGGTCTAAAGGTTCTGGAGTGGCGTCCGCGTACCGGAAGACGTAGTGTTGGATGGCTTTCCACAAGGTGGACCGATGACCTTATGAAAGCCGCAGGAATCCGCTGGATGCGGAAAGCACAAAACCGGTCGAGGTGGCGGTGCTTGGGGGAGGCCTATGTCCAGCAGTGGACGTCTTTCGGCTGAAATGATGATGATGAACGCAGACGGCAGCGCGGGGCGACTAGCTCAGTCCGCGAATTCTCTGAGTCTCCATTTCAATTGACGTGCTTTTCACTAGAATGAACGTCGTGAACTAACTGCCTCCGTCCCTCGTGTGCTTTGTGTTCGCGGTGAAGGCAGCCGCTGGCATCGACGGTCAGACGCGGTCTTTATTGCTTCGCGGTCAAAAATATTGCCCGGCCCCGCCGTGTTTCGTGCCTTAGGGGGAAATCTAAAGCTCTGCATGCCTAGCATAAGGAGAAATTCATGTAATACACGTCCGAATACCTTTATAAAGTAGGGATGGAACGGACGCTATCTTAGCGGAGATGGAGGTCTAGACGTTGACCGCGAGGTATTCCACCAGAGTCTACTTGTTGTGCGCTTTTATCATTTCTAACGGTACGATATTATCGTGGACGTCTACGTCCATAAAACGTATGGAAATACGTACACGTTATAACGTTATCGTGGACGGAAATTTAAAATCGTTTTATATGGTGAAAACCATTTTTCGATTCAGGGATCCTTTTACCCTTCATATAACCGTATCGGAATGTAGATCTACGCCAGACACAATGGGTTTTTAATTGTGTCTCTAATTACGACATACGAGAGGTTAAAGTGAGACTTTTTTTTAGAGTTAAGTGCCCCCCGCCCTGCCAGCCAAATGGTTGTATTTGATACGTGAAACTAGTAATTAAGACGAAGTTAAAAGGAAAACTATTACAGCTAAGTAGGCTTTAAAAGTTACCGAGTAATAGTCGACCAACTTAAATTTGCAGTTGAAAAACATCTTCTTCCATACATTTTGTATGGAAGAATATGTTTTTCAACTAAAATGTTAAGTTTGTTCTTGGGATCAGTTCATCCCATCTACGTAACCCTTCATTGCGCGAGGTCCGACACGAACTTAGCCGGTTTTTTTTTTGAAATGGTGCCGCTGCACCAAAGCGTTTTTGGTTCAAATCCAAATTCAACATTAGACAAAGACAAGCCTAAAGGGAAATCGCTGATACTTCCATCTATGTATTCATCATCATCATCATTTCAGCCGAAAGACGTCCACTGCTGGACATAGGCCTCCCCCAAAAGGGGGGGATTTGCCATAATCGCCACGCTTGGCAGACGGGTTGACGATCGCAGTATGGTGTTAAAAATGCATAGAGAACGCTGCTGCCCATTCTCTAGTATGTCCCTTAGTCGCCTTTTACGACACCCACGGGAGGAAATGGATGAAATCTATGTATTATTAATATTGAAATACATGATTATGATAGTAATAATTATTATTATCATATCGTCTCTGACGTAACACCAGAAGCTTTCAACACCCAAAACTCGCACAAACAGGTAATCCTTCACACAAATCGCACGAAACACGTTTCAGGTCAGAATCTGAAAATGGAGAATTATAATTTCAGAAAGCCAAGGGAATTACTCGTGTTAATTCAGAAGTGTAAATCCGTGCCTAATATGCTAAATACAGGTCTACCGTCAAATGCAGATCTCTGTGTTGTGTGGTGCAAATTATAAGCGGAAAATGGACCTTATAGAGGAAACGCATGTGACTAAAATATTGATAAATATGAATATTGATGGATGGAGAGGAAGAGGAAGGCCAAATAAAAGTTGGATGGATTCTGTGAGGAATGGTATGAAGTCAAAGTCAAAGATTTATTTGCAGATAAATACGGTTACAAAAGTTCTTACAGTGGTAGTATAATGTAGCTTAATCATAACATAATGACATGCAAATTTTTGGTGTACAATTAAATCAAATTAATTTATATTGAAAGAATTATTTTATACTATAGAAGGATTACGGAAGAGAAGGGAGGGAATGATATCGTTTCGGTTTACAGGGGAGAATGGAAAGAGAAAACGTCTAGCGCCGACCCCAAGTTATATGGGACAATTTTATATCATCATCTTCCTGGACATGAAAAATAAAAGACGATATAAAAGATATTTTTTATTACTTCATTTTTATTTATTTATTTAAACTTCATGTACAATAGTGGTACATAGGCGGACTTAATGCCACAAGGCATTCTCTACCAGTCAACCTTTGGGTTAAATATAAAAACAGTGGTAGGGTACAAAAATAATGACAAAAATACAAACTTCTTGATTAAGTGAATTTATATAGTTTTATTGATACTAATACACATATACAAATAAAATAAACTAATAGATATTTTAACAAATTATTATTATTATTTTATTTTATTTTTCTCTATCATCACGAAAAGCAGCTACAATTTATAGGTCCGAGAATCTAAAACTAATCTGAGATATTTTGCTACTCTCCCAAGACTACGTAGGCAATCAATGAATTGTCAAAGCGTTTTAAAATAACCGGGGAGGATTATGTATTTCAAAATACAAAATAATTTAACCATTGTAAAATAGCAGAACTAAAAATGTTACTATGTTTCTTCCCTTCCCTTAAAATGTGTCTTAAATGACACGCATAAATGCTTCTTAGGCAGAGTTTATTGAGATTTATTTCTAGCTAAGTTTTGGCAGAATCCGTTTTGCCAAAACTTATCTAAAAATAATATTAAGTTACTAAGCTGGATAAATGCCAGATACCTTAATCGCTTAACTCAAAACGGTGAAAAGTAAAACGGTGTCTAGGCACCAATTTAGATAACATTCCTTTCAGTTTATTCAGTGAAGAGTTAAAATTTTCAATCCATTATTTGCTGATTACGTCGGAAATTCATGTAAATATTTTCAGCTTGGATGCGTAGGACGAATAATAATAATTGAGAATATATTTTTGAAGCTAGCGTGGGTTCATTCAGATCTTTTTTTTTTTTTTTTTTTTGTAATTGATATTTTGGATATTGGTTCTCTAATTATCACTATTGGTATTAGTATCGATCATAATAAGTGCACTCTTACTCAGGTATAGTATGTTATAAGAGTAGAAAGGTCTGCTATCATTCTAATTACATAATCCTCTCATTCTTTTTACATCCACGAAAGCCGCCTATAGATTTTAAACTATTCAAATTCCAGATCCAATATTTTATTTAGTTTTTTCGCCATAAAAAATCTACCGGATATGAAAATTGCTCTTAGCACCCAAACGACTGGCAAACTGGTCGACTATGGAAACATTTAGTAGAGCAAGCACAATCTTCATAGAAACAGATTCAAAGAGAGTGAAATCAAAACCAAAATCGTAAGTCATTTATTCAAATTAGGCTGAAAATCAGCAATTTTCAAACGTCAGAATTATATATGACAGTGCCCCAAAACGCGCGCCCTTCACCATTTCCTAGTGCTTTAGCTGGGGAGTAGAAGTGGAGCAACAAACTCCCCAGCAGCGTAGCTGTCTTTCAGTAAAAAAAAAGTGAAGATTGTAAAGTATGACATTGCAGTACTTATGAAAGTGACGCTATTCAGAAAGAGTTGAGAAATGCTACAACGATCATTGATGTGTAAAAAAGGAAGTTTAGGTACGCGCTCCCCGACGTGGACCGCATAAACTATGCCGACTGGCTCAACTGACCATAGTCACAATAGAACTGGCGTTTGTGTAGCACAACTACTAAAACAATATAAACTCCTGGGCTTGGAGTCCAGGCGCACCCTACTTATGGCTGTGATGCTGCATGGCATATGTTGATCTGGCTGTTCCACACTGTACAGTGCAGAACCAATGCCGGCGCAAAGGCGCCCCTCCGTCGTCTCCTAGAAATATATAACACACACTTTTTCGATCTTGATATATTTTCACTATCTCAAACTAAATTTAAAAGAATAGCTATTCAATTGCTTTCACAATAATTTATGAATTCTTCCTATGCTATTTCGCCTCCAGTAAGTAGATGCGTGGTTTTGTTTTGTTTCATTTCTGCATATTATTCCGCGGACATTGGGTTACATGTTTACCTCTATTACTTACTACTCTTTTTTTGCGTCATGTTTATCGCAAATAAACTTTTTTTCTTTCTTTCTTTCTTTCTAACTGTTTTATATCCCAATAAAATAAAATAAAAAATAAAAATTAAATGAATGTGTAGCATATTAAGTAAAATTACCGTAATCGTCTAAATAAGCAGCAATAATGCCTTCCTTGTGTTTCCAAAATGTGCACAAATAATTCATAAACCAAAAATAAGTTCCACGGAATTACTTTCCGCTAGTAAGTACATCAAAACTTATTTCCTTTAAAATTCTCCTAATAATAGAATAGAATATAATAAAGAGAGAATAGAATAAATGGCATTTGGCATTTGTTTCTGAGTTGTTATGGGTACGTAACAGTAACAAATATTGCTATCTCGTTCCCGCTACAGCCCGCGTCATATCTCTCTCTATTTCTGTTGTTGATGCAATCGAACGACGAATCGTACGAACGACATCGGGAAATGCAGTTGTGTGGGTGTGTTTACCAGTAATTGTTTCTAGTCCAATAATGTTTACGTGACATAAGAGCGGTGCCTTCATCTTCCTTTTTTTTACATCAAAGATACATTTTAAAAAATCGCCACCTCTCCTAACGTGCACCACCGCCAGCAATACGTATGAGTTCAGTGCCATATTGATATGTTAATGGTAGCTACACCCAGCGATAGCGGGTGGAGCGCGCTTTTATACCTCCCCGCTTGTTTTATAGCTCAACATATGGATTGAGTTGGGTTATCTATGGAAATGATAGGATAAACGCTGGTTTATTTATTTGTCTATGAAGTGTATAATAGTAATTTATTAAAATAGGCTGAGAATCAGCACTTTTCGAACGTCAAAATTACATAAGACAGTCCCCCAAAACGCACCACTTCCTAGTGCTTTCGCTGGGAAGAAGAAGTGACGGAACAAACTCCTCAGCAACACAGCTGTCTGTTTATAAGCCAGGTGCGGAGCACTCGCAACCCCCTGGCTGGAGGCATTAATTTCTGTTAGGAGCTTAAGGCAACCACAGGATAGTCCGGTTAAAGTCTCAACCTCTCATGGTTAACTCTGAGATGCCATAGTTAAAAAAAAATATATATATATCTCGCAACCGGCGTGCGTGTATGACCAAATGTATGAATGTGAACGAAGCAAAAGGAGTGTTTCGTGGTTAAACAAAACAGCTATATCGTACAAAAGTGCAATACCTACGCTGTCAAAATGTATGAGATAGCATTTTTTTTTATTACTGACGACAAATTTCAACGCCTTGGTGCGATGTCCCTGCCACCCTGTATTTTTTAGTGTTTCTTTCTGTTTATAAATTTTTCTTATGTATTTTTGTGGTGTAAAATAAAGTATATATAACTAGCTTCTGTTCGCGACTTTGTCCGCGTGAAATCTCTTGTTCCCCAATATGTGGTCGAGATATCATTAAAATCGCCTTTCCATACAAAATGTATGAGAAAATTAATTTTACTAATTTTTTTTTAATGAATTTTTGGCATGTTTTAATAATAATTCTGCTATTCGGGGCGGAGACAAATCCAAAAAATCAAAGGTCATAAAAATCTGTCTAACCGTTCTTGAGTTATAAATGGTATAACTAACCCGACTTTGTGTTATATCAATCAACAATCAACTCAGCATATCGCAGTCCACTGCTGAACATAGGCCTCTCTCCCATGCTGCACTACAACGCCCTGTCCCCCGCCTTCCGCATCCAGTCTATCCCAGATTAATAGAATAAAGATAAATAAATAAGGCCATTTTGACTTTAATTACAAACATTTGATTCAAAACAAAAACCTATCAACAACACGCAGACAAAGCAACAATACAAGAAAAAACAAAACACTGATCCACATCCCCATTATTCTAATAATTCCAGCAAAGGAAAACTTAAAACACCTAAACTCCTTCTCCACTAACTGAGCATAACATCTAGGTACCACATTACACGTATATATTTGTAGCTGCAACTCCAACTTGCCTAAAAGCTAAACCCTGTAGCAGATATTAGGGTTCTTTACGCGGTGAACCGCGCCACAAATCGACACCTGATGAATATTGAAAATTTGTGCTGAATTTTTCGTTTAGGTTCGGTCTAAGTGCCTAGTTTTTGGGGCTTGGATTTATTGATGGGTGTAAATTTGCTTTTTGGGAAAGTGAAATTATTATTTTGTAAGGGAGAATGTGAACACCGTGACGTAATGGAGATCAAGGGCCTTTTAGTAGTATGTGGAACTGGTACAAAGAAGCATGTCCAGGGTACCACAACCATACCGTTTTGAACGTTCTTCTGGTATTAAAGAGTTGTAGATGTCCATAGTCGGTGGATTTGATGGCACGGATTGCCATCCGTCAGTAGCAAAACGAATGGATACTGCGTTAGATATGTACGACGTATTTACGTGTCGCGGATTCAATTCTCGTACGGTACAAATATTTGTATGACCTACATAACGGATAATTATCAGTTAGGTCATACAAATATTTTACTTTTACATAAATTATTTAAGTGTTAAGTGTCCTGTATTTGCAGGTGTGTTTACAAACTCAAATCTTACCTACATGGTAAGATTTGAGTTTGTAAACACACCTGTTTGTAAAATGTTCAATTTAAATTCTCTGATCCATAATTCCTTTTCATTCTTGCTCTTAACGTAAAAAAAACTATGACATAACATAAACATAACTCGTCCTGGGATATGTTTTTAGCAGTCTGTGTAATGTTTGTATTTACGTATGTGTCACCCGTAGCGCCTAAATCATCCGATTTTGATGAATGAGGTGTCAATCAATTAGTTATTATGGTCCGGGTGACATAGGCTGTCGGGTGCCGTAGTCGGATAAAAAAGGTATGTCAGATAGTGAATTGCTGTGGCTTCCAACCTAATCAAATGAATATCAACATTTTTAAATGGAAATAACAGCCATTGGACTTTCACAAATCAATTACCTACCAGTAAATACTGATGGTGATTTCCTTAGGCTAGATGTAATTTGTAATTTGAACAATGTGGTGCTGGACGTAACGAATAGCACCACACTATTCCACCTTAGTTACTTTTTACGACAGCCACAGGAGGAATCCTGTGGCTGTCGTAAAAAGCGACTAAGGGACATACTAGAAAACGGACAGCAGCGTTCTTTATGCATTTTTAACACCTTACTGCGATCACCAACCCGCCTGCCAAGCGTGGCGATTATGGCAAATCCCTTTTGGGGGACGCCTATCCATCAATGGACGTCTTTCGGCTGAAATGATGATAATGAATGATGATGTAATTTATGTGATAATGAATGATGATGTTTTTTGTATGGACTGTAACAAATGCCAAACCTAGGTATTTCTCATTACAACTGAGTAAGGTACGAGAAACGTGCTCTTTGATGCATGAAAATGTCGTGATGTGTAAAGGGCAGTCACCAAGCACAAATTGACCAAACTTAACTCACTCATGCATAATACAGAATGTTCATGCCAGCTACAGTTGACATAGTCGGTTCGTGGATGGGTGACCATCCATTACATATCGACACCCCACCATGTTTCGGAAGCACGTTAAGCCGTTGGTCCCGTCTGTAATTCGCGGATCTTTGACAGTTACGGCTAGGGTTGGAAATGGAATTCGAGATCAAAAATGTAAACAAAGAAATGTCAAAGTGACGTTTCAGGGGTAGTCAACATTTCCCTAGTCATTATAAATATTAGATTTTATTATATTTCGTGCTTTTGAAAACACGCTGAAGCGGCGTGTTAAAATGAATCCAATTACAACGCAAGGTCCCGTCGTAAAGAAATGAAAATAAAAGATTTCTATTCTTTTGAACCAATTGCTCATGTTTATTTATTTGACATAATTTACATTTCAATTTTTAACGAACATAATTTAAAAATTAAACAGTTTTCACCAGATAACATTACAAGATTGTATTTGTATGTATGTTTATTATATATAGTTATAGTTTTGTATTAAGTGTTTTAATTTAAATTTTTCTTGTTTACCTTTTCTACACCCTGTGTGGATCTTATCCAACTTTCCTCTCGCAGGTCTGCTGGAAGAAATTTCTTTTGAAATAAGCAGTACCTTTGTGCTCTTTTATGTTAATATATTGTCCTGTCAAGTATTTTGTGTGTACATAAATAAATAAATAAATAAGATTATCTTATTTAGAAGAAAAAAAAAACTTTTGTAAATAGAAAATAATAAATGGAAGTCGAATGTTTAGACCTTCTGTGCCTTATTGCCAGTATAATAAAAATAATTTGCACGATTTTATTTCAAACAGTTATATTTTATTCTTGGATCGTCGTTTAAGTCACGTCAAAGCTGAAAACTATGTGCAATATTATATTTTACCTGTTTAAGTTATGCCTACAATTTTTACACTTTATTATAGTACTTAAATATACAATTTAAGTTATTATTTTAAATTGGCAACAACTTTTTTTTACATTTTTGATCTCGAATTCCATTTTTAGATATAGTCAGAAGCCCAAAAGTCGGACAACCACTCTTACCAAAGGGTATCGTGTTACTCGGTAACTGGGTTATGAAGGTCAGGAAGCAGTCGCATCATGTAAAATACTGATATTCAGCTGCATCAGGTAAGACTGAAAGTTGATGTCAACATGGCCGGGAAAATAACGAAGAAGGAGAGATTACGTGGTCTTTTATGTCGCTCGGTTTAGCACGAGCTTTATGAGCTCCTGCCATGGTGAAAATAATTTTCTTTTTTATAACAATGCCATTGTTATTTATTTTATTAGCGATTTTTTTTAATGGTTGTTCTTAAATTATAATTTGACATAACAGATTTTGACATTACCAGATTATCTAAATTCTTTAACTTATAATAATTGTGATTGCTGCTAATGTTTTGGAATATTTTGACATTAAGCTTTTTGACATTACACATTACGACATAATAATATTATATTGTTCATTTTATGATTTGCGAGAGATTTATATTTAATTCATTAATTATTTTGATTTGTTTTTAGTCTGATCTGTAACTACACATTAAATTCGACTATGGCTAATAATAATTGTAATAACTGTATCTATATTACTATTTAATTCAAACCTAATATTTTGCATGCCGTAAGGTAAAATGTATCGGGACACTTAATAAATATTCCAACTTAGTATATGTATACCTACATTATCAGCAAATAAATGATTTCTTTCTGTCTGTCTTCCTTCTTTATAGTTGAAAGCGGGGCTACCCACAGAACCATTCATAAACAAATATAAAAAATATTTATTGACATAAAACAAATTATACTTCTTTTTATTATCTACCTTCTGCCCGCTACTTTGTCCGCGTGTTATTTCGGAGTCCAAACCACCGCGTGGCATCCCGTCGCTCGCCCGCGCTCTTACTTCGTTTTCGCTTAGCGTTCTTGCTCACTTTTTATCTTTTTGCTCGGCCCCTAAGGGTCATAGCGTGATGTTATATAGCCTATAGCCTTCCTCGATAAATGGGCTATCCAACATTAAAATACTTTATCAATTCGAACCAGTAAGTTCCTGAGATTAGCGCGTTCAACCAAACAAACAAACTCTTCAGCTTAGTATAGAAAAGATAGAATTCTGACTCCTGCGCTAGTAATGCGCTAGAAATTGCCAGTGTCCCAGAATAAAAAGACGCACATTTTGTTGTTTTAAATAAATAAATAAATAAAATTACTTTATTTCACACCTTGATCCATAACTTAACACATATACACTTATAATCTATGGTAGTAAGTAACAAATGTTGGTAATAACTATTATTTAATTCATATATTTGTTGCGCTCACCTGACGCATTGGGTACGTGCACATGTACATGCACCCAATGCGCCATAATGGCGCAACACGGCCATGGCTGATGACCTTCAGAATGTTTTATGACAACACAAAAAAGAGAAAAAAAATTGGAAATTAAAAGAGATTTTATAATTTAAAAAAAGAATGTCATTGACGAAGGTACTAAGAGTATCATCACATATAAAGTTATTGTTACCAAAGTAATTGTGAATCCTACGAGTATTTTTAGCCCCACGACCCCGAGACGTCAAAGTTATCGTATTATCGCGTTTCTTCCACTTTTCTTATATTTACGGCAAACAAATCAAGATTTATATAAGATTTATCTGAGAACAACAAATAAGTCATTCGTGCCCCAATCTTTATTATGATGCTGTTTCCTAGTAGGGTAAGTAGGGTCCTAGTTTTTCCTTGTCTATCTTACTGTTTTATCTTACTGTTCTCGTATAGCCCATGTCGACATATTTTCATATTGACCGTTCCAAAAGTACCTTTTTTTTATAATCCACAACACGGAAGCTCCTTCATCTCACCTGATGGTAAGTGATGATAAGGCCGAAGGTGAAGCGAGCCCACAATCCACCCACCATGAAGCGACCATGGGGTGAGCGACCCAGAATCCTCAACCACAAGGAACTGGCTACCTTACCTCTAGCTGCCGAAACACAACAAATGCTGTTAACATTGTTGTTATGGCGACAGACTTAGATAAGATGGTTTTATAGCTAGCCAGGCGGACTTAGAATAAGCCCTACTACCAACCAAACCGAGCAGAAAATTTTGCCCCTGCTGGGAATTGAATCCGGGATCTCTGAGTCTGAGGCAGGTGGTCTTTAGCACTAGACTATAGAGGCGGTTAAGTTAAGATAGCATGAGAAGTCTACTTACTAAAACATTACGTAATATCACGAGAGCGCAAATGGTCCGAAAACGATATTATGATAGAAGAGTGAGACCAGTATCATTTAATGTTAATGATTTGGTATTACTAGGAATGTTCCAATAGCTAAACTAAACCCTGGATTAAGCTATTAGATATTGGATTAGATATTCCACCAACTCGCACTAAGCGTTTTCAAACGTCTTTTATAATGCGCGCAGCAAAGGAGTGGAACTCTCTGCCTGCGTCTGTGTTTCCGAACGCATACAACCCTAATCTATTCAAAGTGAGAGTGAACAGGCTTCTTCTGGGTAAGCTCACTCTATCGTAGATTTTGTCTCTGTCAAATCATTAACACTAATTAATACTGGCAGCTATCTTGAAGGGAAGTAGGAAACAGTACCTGTAGATGCCAAATTGTAGTGAACACTAACGAATTGAGTACTTTGATTTGATTATTATACAGGGTTATTTAAACACTTAAACCTTGCAAGACTGTATTACTAACATCATAAACAACAAATTTTGTTCTATGACTTTTTACAAAACATAGTCATCATATTCTTCAAGCCCTTGTCCCATGTTACTTGGGGTCGGCGCAACACGTTTTTTTTTTCCATTCTGCCCGTCAACCGTCACTCTATCATTTCCACCTTCCCTTTCATATCATTCTTCACACAATCCAGCCATCTTTTTTTTGGCCTCAATCCATCCACATTTATAGATTCAGATTCAGATTTATTTATTTGCAAAAACATGTGTAGTTAATATACATGGTATGATGCTTATTATAGGTGTAACAAGGTATTTTTTGGCTCAACATGTTTGACCATGACTGGTGTATAAATTAGGTCGAAAGACAATAGGATTTCAAAATTAAGGTACAATGAACAATAATATAAATACATCAACAATTAACAATAATATTAAAAATAAATACGTCAATAGTCATGCGATTCAAAATAAATAGAATTATTCAGTCAGTATCTTCACAGCGATTTATCATTTAAAAATTCATTAACATTATAATAAGCATATCTGTCAGTACTTTTTTCAATGTTTTCTTAAACTGGTCTATATTTAATTTCTTAACACAGATAGGGATATTATTATAAATTATTGGCGCTCTGCATAAAATTGTATACAGTAGCGCTGTCTTAGCTGGCTGAACACGAATTTTACTATTATCCCGGCGATTACGAATTATAATGTCCGATATTCGAGGAAACAAATGGGGGTTATTTCTCACAAATAGGGCTATTTCCAAAATATAAAGTGACGGAAGTGTGAGTATTTTATGCTTTGTAAAACGTGGCTTACAGCTCACCGTACTTTGTATACTGAACATGGCACGTAGGCATCGCTTTTGCATTATAAATGCCATATCTTTATTTGATGAGTTGCCCCAAAAAATAATGCCATATCTGAGGACAGATTCAATAAGTCCTTAATAAGCTGAGAGTAACACATCAGTGTTGATGGACGGAGCAAGTTGGTACAAAGCATAAGATTGACTACTGATTTCTTTACATAGTTTCTCAATGTGTTCTTTCCAATTTAGTTTACTGTCTATAATTAAACCGAGAAAACGGGCATTAGCTACTTCATTTATAGTGTCTGTGTGTATCATGAATCAAATTTACATTTAATGGATTATGCAATCTTTGCCCAAAGTGCATTATATTTGTTTTTGATAGATTTATTTTTAAATTATTATTATCAAGCCAAGAAATTATAGATTTCAGTGAATTATTTATTTCAAGTTTATAATTATTAATGTCCTTACATGCAATTGAAACTGTACTGTCATCAACAAATAATGTCATACGGTGAATCGTTGCCTTTGGCAAGTCGTTAATATACTCGTATATTCATCACCCTCCTCATTACATGCCCATACCATGCCAAACGACGTCCTTTCAACTTTTCTGTCACCGGCGCCACTTTCAAACTTCCCCTTATATACTCATTTCTGATTTTATCCATTCTCGTCACTCCACACATCCATCTCAACATTCTCATCTCCGCTACATGCAATCTATTTTCATCCATCCTCTTCACGGCCCAGCATTCCGATCCATACAATACGACAGGCCTTATCACAGACTTGTAGATTTTCCCAAAACATAGTACACTTACCAAAAACAAACCATCAAGATTTCGTTATTCTATAAGAGCGTTAAATTTAAATATTTTTATTTTTGTATGTAGTGTAAGAAGAATTATAATCTGATGAATTATTAAAAGTCATCGAACTAAAGTTGTTGTTTATTATGATTAGTCCTGAGAGGTTGTTATCAATGTTTTTATCAATAACCCTGTTTACTTTAGCCCGAAATTCTAATTTCATTTCTCAATTAAATAATGTTATTCAAACAATATTATTGGGAACCGTGATGAAATATTAAGTTGAAACCATCTAAATACAGATGAAAGTGTTACTAAGTAATTCCCTTTAGGGAGTAATTGTATAAGAATTTAATTGAAAATAATTACGGTCTGTTTCAAAAGTATATGTAGATAAGTAAACAGGCTATAAAGGCTCCCTCACACTGGCGCGATATCGCGGGCACGACAAGGGTAGCACTGCCTGTCGCGCCCGCGATATCGTGCCAGTGTGTGGGTGCCTTTAAGGCTCCTACAAACAGGCGCGACACGTGACGCAAAGGCACTACGTGTCGTTCGACGAGCGGTGCCTTTGTGTCGCGCCTGTTTGTAAGAGCTTTAATTATTTTCATAGCATAAGTATTATCAACTATTATATGACAAATGATTTTATTTCTGTAAGTAGGTTTGTACAAACCTTCAAAAAAAAAAATTTCAATCAGATTTTAAAAACTAAATGAGATCGGCGTTTCCTATGTGCTTACTCTGAGAAGAAAGGCCGAAACAAACTCAGAGGTCAGTCTCTTTTAAAGCCCAGACATAATCTTGGTCAGATACTTGCATAATCAATGCCTGTCACAATCACAACACCAAATTTTATATCGTCAGCTCGACGTCCGTGTGTCACTGCAGGTGATCCAGCAGAATATCAGCGTCAGGTATATATGCTTGACACATGCTGAGCTGGACTCCCATTTGGTGTAACCTTGAGACGCACACCGCACCTTGTACATTTGTTATCACTTTAATTGGATTTGGTCATAATATCGCACTATTTCTGTGTTTTTCCTATTTTATATTTTACCCTGTTTTATAATAATCATGAAATTTTTAATTGTTTATGCTCTTGTGTGTTGTGCTATGTCTTTTGTGTGCACTGAATAAATGTTTTATCTATTTATCTATCTATATATCTATCTATCTATCATGTGAAGACCGTGTAGATTGGTGTCTGAAACGGTTGTTTGAGGAAAGAACCATACAGATTGAGTGAACTTGTCCAGTCAGTGCACGCATTTATCAGTAATCGTGCAGCTCAAATCAGAACTTAAGGAGCTCAACGATTCGACGAACAATATCAAAAAGAGGACATTCGGGTAGGCCGCATAGATTACTCAGACTGCCAGACCATGATTAAAACTAACTGAGAAAAAAGAACAATGACCACATAGTCTTCACATTCACAATAATTAAAATAATATAATACTTTACAAAGTATCATCATTTCAGCCGAATGACGTCCACTGCTGGACATAAGCCTCCCCCAATTGGGCAGGTTTGCCATAATCGCCACGCTTGGCAGGCGGGTTGGCGATCGCAGTATGATGTTAAAAATGCATAGAGAACTTTGCTGCCCATTCTCTAGTAAGTCCCTTAGTCGACTTTTACGACACCCACCGGAGAAAATGGGGATTTTTTTCACAAAGTATACACTTTGCAATATAATACTTTACAATAATATCTATCACAACATGCCGCGAAAACCATAAAGGTTGATTAATTGAACACATTTGCCACTAAGTGCAATTGGCAAAGGAAAAACATATCTGACTGCTGAGGAGCCTAATAATTGGTCAGCTGGTCCCAAAAATGCAGAGCAAAGCTTGTGTATATAAAAAAGTAATAAACTGCGCTACTGAGTTTCAAAATAATAAATCCCTTGCGTTTTACAACACCCACAAAAAGAGGCAGCATACAGTATTAAAAGCCACAAAAAACTTTTGACCCCCAGCATAAAACGTACGTAAAGTATAAAATAAAATAAGCTTCAATATTTATCATAATATTATTATTTTGTACCAATAAAATATGATTCCTGTCTGTGCGGGTTTCGCATCCAATAAACGTTGGGCATTCGGCTCAGGCCATTCCTCCCTATACCTATCTGTGATGAAATACGGGAATGGATAGCAGAAAAAACTTAGTACAAAAATTGGGATAGTTTTATTTATACAATGACATGAATATTTATTTTTTAAAGTATATCATTTCAGCCGAAAGACGTCCACTGCTGGACATAAGCCTCCTCCATTTGGGGGGGTTTGCCATAATCGCCACGCTTAGCAGGCGGGTTGGCCATCGCAGTATGATGTTAAAAATGTATAGAGAACGCTGCTGCCCATTCTCTAATAAGTCGCGTTTTACGACACCCACGCGACGAAATGGGGTGGTGCTATTCTTTACGTCCGGCACCACACGGTATGGTAAAAGTTTAAAGTAAAGGTTTAAAATAAATAATAAGATTTTAATTATTGGGAATGTGAGGACTATGTGGGTCACAGTTTATTTATTTTATCTCAATTTTAATCTTGGTCTTGCAGTTTGAGTAATTTATGCGGCCTACTCAAATGTCCTTTCTTTGGTATTGTTCGTCGAATCGTTGAGCTCCTTAAGTTGTGAGTTGAGCTGCACGATTGCTGACAAATGTGTGCACTGACTGAACAGGTCCACTCAATCTATGTGCTTCTTTCCTTAAAAGATCATTTCAGACAGCAATCTACATGGTCTCACATGATCTGACCAAGATTATGTCTGCACTTGAGACTGCGACCTCTGAGTTCGTTTCGGCCTTTCTTCTCAGAGTTGTCAGATAGGAAACGCCGACCTCATCTAGTTTTTATGATTGACGTATAAACGTATTTTTACAAATCTAATCTACGCACACAAAAAATGATACAATGATCACATATCTGTAGATCATTGTATCATTTTTTGTGTGCGTTTTGTAATTTGTGTTGGAGTGATATTTTATCCATGTTGATGTTTTTCATCCAATAATACTTCATAAATAATTTATGCTTAACCAAGGAATTCAGGATTTCTCACATTAAGGTAATGTCACCTAATACAATATTTTTTATTTCAAGACAATAAAATAAATGTTTATGCAATATACGCCGCAACTAACAATTCATACTGCATAATTAAAGCGGGCACACCCTTTAAGTCTGGAGACTTTTATTTAGGTTTTAAGTTTTGTTTACCTTTTATTTATTATTTTTAAAGGTTTTTTTCTTGAGTATAGTTTTCATTGTATTTTCTAGTATATTGGCGTGTGTTAGTTGACATAGGGCAAAACAAAACTGTTCTGTCTCTCGTAATGTTAATTACTTTGCATAACAAATATTGTATAGAATCAAGTTTTTCTATCTGAACAGACAGCTGTGCTGCTGGGGAGTTTGTTCCGCCACTTCTTCTTCCCAGAAGTAGTGCTTTAGCACTTCCTAGTGCTAAAGCACTAGGAAGTGGTGAAGGGCGGGCATTTTGGGGGAATGCCTTATTTAATTTTGACGTTCGAAAAGTGCTGATTCTCAGCCTAATTTGAATAAATGATTTTAGGCCTCCCCCAAGCACCGCCACCTCGACCGGTTCCGTGCTTCCCGCATCCAGCGGATTCTTGCGGCTTTCACAAGGTCATCAGTCCACCTTGTGGGAGACCTTCCTACACTACGTCTTCCAGTACGCGGTCGCCACTCCAGAACCTTTCGGCCCCAACGGTCATCTGTTCTGCGAGCAATGTGCCCTGCCCATTGCCACTTAAGTTTGGCAATTCTTCGAGTTATGTCGGTTACCTTGGTTCTCCTGCGGATTTCTTCATTACTGATTCAATTACGTAGGGAAACTCCAAGAATAGCCCTCTCCATTGCCCTTTGGGTGACTTTTAGCCTTCTAATAAGGCCCACTGTGTTGCCCGTTTCAGTGCCATATGTCATCACTGGCGACACGCACAATAATAATTAATTTAAATTTAATTACTACAATTTAAAAAGTACGCTACCTCCCCTTGCGCAAAGTGGGGATGATATTTTTTTTCTCGTTTATTATCCCATGGTCCACACGACCACACCATTCGTATCGCTGGATAGGCCGTTCAAAAATATAGCGGGTCTGTGCAATCCATTTTTCCCCGCCTGCCAGCTAAATGGTTGATATGTGAAAAACATCACGGCAGAAGTAGCAAAAATATAAGTAAGGTAGAAAAAGTAGTGAAAAAATTCACAGCAGAAGTGGTCCTTTTAACTTCGTTAAGTTAAAAGGAAAACTATCACAGCTAAGTAGGCTTTTCAAGTTAACGAGTAATAGTCGACCAACTTATATTTGCAGTTGAAATGTATGGGAGAATATGTTTTCCAACTACGATGTTAAGGCGAGGTTCTTCAAGTTAACCTCCAGGAAATGTAATTTTAATGTCATTTTATTTAGAACCGGTAATGATTAAAAACGTGAAAAAATTATATGTTGCTTTTGAGACCTTTCTGTAGGTACGTCGGATACTCATTACATAATTGGATAAATTTCGCTCGATAGAAAAAAAATCCAAACATACCCTTATTTTATAGATTCAAATCATTTTATTTCAATATTATACCACTTATGTATTGAAAATTACATCCAAATAAACGTCTACGATGATGTAATGTCCGTCGGGTTTAACATTGTTAATATCGTAAAACATATAATTTTCAACCCAAAATTAACGAAATTCACGGCACAATTTACTCGCGCTCACTGCCATCTATAGAACAAAAATGCACGCTCGAAGAACCTCGCCTTAAGTTTTTTCTTGGGATAAATTTATTCCAACTACGGAACCTTTCATTGTGCGTTGTCCGACACGGACTTGGCCGGTTTTTAATAATAACAATAATAGCATTTATTTCAGGCTACGCCCATAGTAACAATGGTCTTTTTATTCAATATAAAAAAAAACCGACTGTGATAAAATTCTGGAGCTGCTTTTTCTGCTGACGCCCCACAAAAGCTTAGTTTAGATTCCGTCACAAGTTCTTTATGTGAAACAATATGAGGTCCCCTGCTAAGGTCAGCCTTTTTACATTCTCTATATTTGCTATAAACGAAAATATTTTCAGACGATGCTTATTACAGACCTTTATTTGTGCTCACTGGTACCCGGTTTTCAGCCTATCTTTTCAGATTGTGGATAAGATGTGATGTGTAGGCAAGTTTTTAGTTTTGTCTTGTTTTTGGTTAAGATTTAGGCCGAATTACACTAACAAAACTGAACGCGATCAGGACAAATCAAAAATCATTCTGCCTAGCCTTTTCCCAACTATGTTTTGGGGTCGGCTTCCAGTCTAACCGGATGCAGTTGAATACCAGTGTTTTACATGGAGCGACTGCCTATCTGACCTCCACAACCCAGTAACTGGGTAACACGATACCCCTTGGTAAGAATGGCTGTCAGACTTTTTGGGCTCCTGACGACCCGTAACGATTGTCAAAGATCCACGAATGACAGCCGGGACCAATGGCTTAACGTGCTTTCCGAGGCACGGAGGAGTCTCGGTATGTAAAGATGGTCATCCATCCACGGACCAACCCCGGCAAGCGTAGCTTAACCTGACGAATCGACCCGTGCGGCTGTTATTACTTAGCCACGAGCTCCTCAAATATAAAAAGATTATAATTAATTAATATTATAATTATAATTCTTATTATTAGCGATCAGGACAAATATAAACCGCATTTAAGAGGTGTCAGGCCGAGTGTCGCGAACGTTGGGTTCTGGGTCGGATTCCCGGGTCAGGCGAAGAAATGTTGGGTTTTTCCATTTGGAATTGCTTAATAACAGCCTCGTAGTCTGCATTTGAGCATGGGTAGTGGTAGCAGTCTCGCCCCTTAGTGCGAATTTCACCAATGAAACTAAACGCGATCAGCGCATCTAAGCCGAGATCAAGAGCTGTCAGTGGCTTATGTGCTGATCGCGTTCAGTTTTATTGGTGAAATTCACCATTAGTAATTAGGAATATTAATTGACTTCCAACTTAAATTGTCCGTATATTAAAATCACAACTGTCATTCATTGACTGTTGTATGAAATGGCTATACCACCGTAAATTGATGTAGGGTTTCAACTTGCTTATCAAATAATTTTCCATATTGAACATGAATCTTGTAGCATAGATGCATTGCATAGCAAAATAAATTAATTTTACCCTTCGGGGATTTCTAGCGTGATGTTATTTTGTGTTAAATTATTAAGAACATTTATTTAAATTACCTGACACCACCTACGCATAAAAACACTGCCGCACTAACGAAAAATGTAATAACTCGATTTTGCCGCTTCCGAGCATTGTATTTTTGATTATTGAATTTGTTATGAAGTTTTAGCTATTGCATTCTTGCTTACTGAAAAACCGAGTTCCCGAAGGATCAATAAAAAGTTGCTTAGAGAGAGTTAATAGATTTCGATTCACTGACTCCAAATAATAACTCAGAATCGTTCAAAATCGAGTCATTGCATTCTTCGTTAGCGCGGCAGAACACGTAAACTAATAAAAAATTAAGGTTTTCTAATTCAGACCATAAATTAAAAATCGAACTATACAAATCAATAAAATTGAAGTGTCTGTTTGTAATTTCAAAATAACAGCTTTTTACTAAATGCTTAAGAAAGTATGTACTTTTAGTACCTACTTACTTTTTAAAGACTTTTTAAATGACAAAACTTTATAATATATAAATGTACGTTGTCTTTGCAATTTCGAATGCTTTAGATTATAATGATGACATTGTTATTTATTTTATATGCGATTTTTATTATTTTTTTAATTGTTCTTCTTAAATTATAATTTTACATAACAGATTTTGACATTATCAGATTATCTAAATTCTTTAACTAATAATAGATAATTGTGATTGTTGCTAAAGTTTTGGAATATTCTGACATTAAGCTTTTTGACATTACACATTCCGACATAATACATACACACACATACACATACACAGTACATATACATATACATATATTCACATAGTACATATATTCTTCATTTTATGATTTGTGAGAGATTTATATTTAATAATTCATTAATTATTTTGATTTGTTTTTAGTCTGATCTGTAACTACATATTATTATATTCGACTATGGCAAATAATAATTGTAATAGCTGTATCTATATTACCATTTAATTCAAACATAATATTTTGCATGCCGTAAGGTAAAATGTACCGGGACACTTAATAAACATTCCAACATATATGTATACCTACATTATCAGCAAATAAATGATTTCTTTCTTTCTTTCTTTCTTTCTATAACAACTTTAATTTAATTTTTTTTTGTCTGTATTTTTTTTTTGTCGATTTTGCGGGACTTTCATAAACAGGTAGCTAATTTTATAAATATGTGAATGTTATGGAGTAACTTAGGCTGCTTTTATATTGGAAAAAGCCGCGCGAGCGAAATCGCGGGCAGCAGCTGGTCCCACATAAAATTATAACTACGTATCTTCAATACACGAACAGACTTTAAATTTGACAGTCAACTAATTGAATGGATGACTTTTCAAAATGGCGGCCTAAAAATGGCACAGATACTCTTCATCCTCAAATAATTAATCCTAAGCGTTTAAACTCGATATAATTGAGAGGCCTTGGGGTTTTTCTATGAAGCTCGTTAGAGGACACTGAAAGCATCATTGAAAACGCTATTTAAGGAATTTGATGGATTTGTAAGAGCCTTGAGGTATTTTTGATTGGGTTTTAGAATATTTGAGGAAAGCTGAAGTGGTAAGATATTAACTTAAAGTTAAAAAAGTCAGAATAAGCAACTCTTTTTACCCGACTGCCCCAGAACGAGGGTAATGTTTTTAGAGAGTAACTATGTATGTATGTCTATTTCTTTGGCACGCTCTGTAGCCTAAACGGCTTGATGGATTTTACTATATGAGGTGTCGTTAGGTTTATCTTAATTGTGGAAGTGACAGAGGCTAAATAATATAATGCATCTGCAAATACTAAAAAAGGGAGGGGAAGGTTTAAAAAAAAATACAACAATATTGGTATCAAATAAAAGCTAGTATTGAAACTATTCCAAATATACATGTATATGTTTCATAAAAATAAAAATCTTGTAAAAAATCAAACCAATAACCTGAAATATGATGTAACTTTTTTTGTGTCTGCGATACCAAAATTCTATACTTAGATTATAATGCTTGCTTTTCTGTTTGCAGTTGTGTATTTGCAGTCGGGTTATTATTTTTATTAAATAATTTGTTTTTTACTCAGGTGATTGAACGCGAACACAATAATAAAAGATTTGAACGATTTATGTGTCTTTTAGGTACTATAGTAATTCACTATCCATGCCAAGGTTGCCTGGACGAGATCGCAATATGCGATAAGGCCGCCCATTGTATATTTTATAGTGTTTATGTTTTCCTTTTTTTTTTATAATGTGTTATCTGATGTACAATAAAGCATACATAAATATAGTAATAGGCTCGCCCTCTATAAGGGTGAAGCCAGACGAGCGTAATTTTTTGAGTTGTGAGTCGCGTAATTACTGCTCGGCAGAAATTCTGTTGGGCTGCCAGATGAGCGTAATATATTCAGTTGCTTTCAACGCTTTTATTGGGTGTTTGTGTAGTTCAATGGATACGAGTCGCCCCTCTCTCGCCACAAACTCAATTCGGTCCGAATAATGCGTATGAGTCGCCAGACAACTCATTTTGCGTTGCCGTGTGAATCAAATAGGACTTTTGTTTGAAACCGAATGCAGCAGAATTTCTGCGAACGAAACAGACCGACTCACGACTCATCAAATTACGTTCGTTTGGCCGAGCTTTTACATGTGACTGAAACTTATCTGGCGAAATATGTGTGTACCTCCACCTCACCACCACCTCTGCTTACTCCTATGGGAAATACAAGCTTGTTTATTTTATACCATCATGACTTTTAGGGTTCTGTAATTAACAAAGAACATTTATAGCTTCGCTATTTGTCTGTCTGTCTGACGTCCGCCACTGAGCTGAGAGACTCTTAGTACTAGAAAGCTGTATTTTGGGGTTTTGGTTGTAATTTGGGTTGTTCTCTTTAGTCACACGAGAACAATCTTCTTGCACAGGCATAACCAAGTGGCCAGGATAATTCACCAGTAACTTGCTTTGAAATATAAACTTGTGGACTCTGAGGTACCGTATTACAAGTATGTGCGAAAATGACCATGTCACGTTATACTGGGATCGACCTATCATTACTGACATAACTATTGTCGCCAATAAGCCTGATATAATGGTGATAGATCGATTTGCGCGCCGCGTAATGATTGTTGATGTTACCATTCCATATTATGACGAGAACCGCGTGACATGTGGAATGTGAGCTCGGCTGTCATTGTGCCAATTATCGTGACGGCCATTGGCCTGGTGGTCGAAAGCCTCGATCAAAATCTCTCGAGGTTGTTTTTAGGCGGACCCCCCTAAACACTTGGACCCTGCTCCTGACACAGGCGAAACGAATTTTTTTATTTTTAAAATTATGTCTTTTTTTAATATCTTTTTATTTTAAGAAATATTAAAAAAATATTTTGTTTTTTTTTTACAACGTCCTTGGACAAAAAATTCAATTTTTTTTTTGATATTTTTTTTTTGTCCAAGAACATTTTGCCACCATCCATAATAATCCATAATTATTCAATATATATTACTTGTATTATTTATTATTCGTTTATTAGTTTTCTGGACATTCCTATTTCTGCAAAGCTGCACCATAACATGCATACCGTCAAAAACTAAGCTGCTCATTCCCACACCAACAGTTAATCGATGTTCCACATGTAGGCTTTTTTAACAGCAATCGGCTCTATAGTTAACATACCGGGTTAAACTGTGTTTTTATATGGAGTAATTAAATTTTATGAGTTCCAACAGTATGAATGGGTACGGATAAACGGATGCCTCGGCTATTAATTTTATTACTGAAAAAGGTTGTTTTCAATTCAATAAACGATTATTTTCGCCTCGTATTCATTTGCTGTTATTTTGTACTTGTTAGGAATGTTTCCTAAAATATTGGTCTTTATTCAGAAAATAAAGCCAAAAACTAGGCAGATGAAGTAGGAATCATTTCTGCCTAAAATAATACTTATCTCATAAACGTCCTCAGGCTAGATGGAGCGCCGATCTTCGCAGGGTGGCTGATACCAGCTGGATAAGAGTTGCCGAGAATCGAGCTGAAGGCGTGCGATTGGAGAGGCCTATGTCCAGCTGTGGACTGCTATATGCTGATGATCTTTTTTGTTCTTTTTTCTGTGTATCTACCTAACTACTCGAATTAATTATCTTTTTGTATGCACGTGTTTCTGTGAAGAATAAACCTATTTTCTTTTCTTATGATGTTGATGACGATGATAAAAAATTAGCTTAAATGGTTTTTCTATGTAAGTACCTTCAAAGTTAGCCTGCAAAGCCTACTTAACTGTGGTATTTTTCCTTTTAACTTCGTTATATATATGCTACTGCTGTGATTTTTTCACGTATCCAAATACAACCATTTAGCTGGCAGGGGGGGATACTTGACTCAAACAAAAAATTTCACTTTAAAGCTTCATATTACGCAAACGGATCCCTGAAACGAGAAATGGTTTTCACAGACCCGCAATTTTTTTTAACGGTCTATCCAGTGATATCCGACATAATGGATAGACGAGAAAAAAAAAAAACACCCCCACTTTAGGTGCAAGACCTACAAAAAAAAAACTACTTTTTATATTACGAATATTGTCGTCGTGATTAATATGTATACTTAGTATATCCACACCAAATTACAGCTGTCTAGTACTTAGGGTAACCGCCTCTGTGGTCTAGTGGTAAGACCACCTGTCTCAAACCCAGAGGTGGTTTGATTCACAGCGGGAGAAAAAAAATCTACTTGATTTGGCTTGTTCTAAGTCCGCCTGCTAGCTACCATCATCTTATCTAAGTTTGTCACCATAACAACAATGTTAACAGCATTGTTGTGTTTCGGCAGTTAGAGGTAAGATAGCCAGTTCCTCTGTGGTTGAGGATTCCGGTCTTCGGTCTTATCATCATTTACCTTCAGGTGAGATTTTGATTGGGGCAACTCTTGGCTTTAGCCAAGAGTTGCCCCATCGTTGATTTAAAAAAAAAACAGGACAGATTATTTAAGGGTTAATGATGACGGAACGCTAAAAAAAATCCGAGTGTTACCTACTCCCATAAAAACATTTTACAAAGAGAAATTAAAGTACTTACCTACATTATTGCTTCGATCCTTAATACATTAAGCTACATGCAGCAAACACAATTAAAAAACGATTATTTCGGGTCATTTCCAACAAAAGTTAATTAACTCATTAAATATGTTAAATGCTCGTCCAGAGAGCAGGGGCGACGATTGTGCTCAAGGTGGAACTAAGTAACAGAATTAATTTGTACAGATACAGTCGGTTACAGTTGGATGGTTTTATGTGAGATGTGACAAGTCAAAAAATATGACGCTGTTTTTTTTAATGGCTAGAAAGTGTACAGGGCATGACGGGATCTAGGTTGTACGCTTTTCTTTCAGGAGCTATACTCCATTTATTATAGCATTAGACAAATAACGGCTAAATAACGACTATTTATTGTGTAATATTGTTGAAATTACTGCACTTTAGAGTTATTTTTTAATGTAAATGGTAAATAGATTACAGTGCTTTGTATTTATCGTGAAATAACGGAGTTTATTAAACTTTTACATTGAAATAACGAAAGGGTGAGAACAGTTATTTGTCTAATGTTATAATACATGGAGTATAGTTATAAAACTTTATAATTGACATATATTTGAAATCTGTACTGTATAAACATATCAAATGAAAGAGGTTACTGTGAGGGTCTCAATTATATATTTTTATGTAAATAATATCAAAGTTACTTAAGAAAAAAAAATATCATTCCCGTATCTCCGAAACTATTTAGCATAAAATTAAAAAAAAATGATTCAGGAAAATCTATAAAAATTCTGTGGTCTTAAAATAACATGGTAAGTTACTCAATATTGTGCGTACAATTTTTATTTTTTTTTACCTCTGCCTGATCTCTCATGGATTACGGGCTTGATTTTGCTAATAACAACATTATCAAACTACTCAAATAAAATAAGTGTAGTACATAAATCTGCTGTTAAAACTACTATAATGTTAGCGTTTGCGATTGTTGCACCGAATAACAAACACCAATCATTCATGTTCACAAGGGATTTAACAGTGGATTAAATGGTACTCTTTTGAAGTTTTGATTTGCAGGCAAAGCTTTTAGTTTTTAGATTGGTTTGAACATAAATTTTGGATTAAATTCATTAATCCGAAATATTGGATTGAAATAAAATACTTTGTTTACAAAATAAATAAAAACCTTTTCCACAACTAAGTATTACAGAGATGATGAATGGATTAGTGAAAGATGATATGGGTAGATACTAATACTGACATGACGTTTGATAGAAATATATGCAAGACTAGCTTCTTCTGCCCGCGAGTTAGTTCGCGGAAGTCGTAACACATCACAATATACTAAAATAACAGCCATATTTTTATAAAACTTCCCTGTATATCTACTGTACTACCTAATGTCACAACACTGATACTCTGACTGATGCATTCTTACAGATTATTCCTGATGAACGGTTGTCACTAAAATAATATAACAGTGGATTGTAAACACACGGGATTAACTCATTCGACAGTCACCTTACCATAGATATTTATTTTTATTATAACCATAGATGACAGAAGAGGCCTAAACTTCATGTTTTTCTGTGAACGTTCTAAAGTAAATTCAGAAATTATCAACAGTTGGGAATTCGAACTTCCAACCACAGATTTGCAGAAGCCACGAAAGCGTGAAACCGATAAGCTATTTGCCATATTGAAATTAATTATAAAATAAAAACAAAATATAATACTTACGTTTGTTATATAATGTAATAGCAGAGAGAACTCATGTTCATGTACCTTCAGATGAGGCATTGTATGCGCGTAAGCACTGAAAATAGTAGAGTGTACAACTCGTCCATAAAACCAATTTTACACTCTACTTTAAACGTCTCTCGTAAAATGGTGCGTTTTATGCACTTGATGTACAATCTACTATTTTTAACAAGATTTTATTTTACCACTTTGTTGGCGTGATAAATATATATAAATTATCCATACCAAATTACAGCTTTCAGTCTCTGAGCTAAACCGTGGAAAGACAGACAGACGGACATGGGAAACTATAAGGGTTCCTTGTTTACTACAGAAAAATGGAAAAGAATTATAGGGCACCAAAAAATTCGTCCGCATCGCTGTTAACAGGAAAAGTGCCCAAAAGGCTGGCAGCTTTGCCACGTTGTATGACAATGCTGATTTTTTGGCCAAAAATTATTTTTTGGCCAAAAAATCAAACATCACCAGATGGAAACAAACACCCGCCCCCTGGCCATGTGAAGAGTTGACCAACCACTTGGCGACATCTCGAAAAACCCAGTCGGCGGACCCCATGGCCTAGATTAAATAGATTTAAAATGTTTCTCGTTTCATGAGGATATATTGCATAAAACCATCCATTTGAAAGCTCATCAAGCCCAGAGAAAATATCATTAACGTCAGTAGCGAGACGTAAAAGAGGCTTCTGCGCCATTTCTTAGTGCATCCCTGATCATAATTATTCATTCCCTTTTGCCCACGCTTTGTTACTCATGTAATTAGGCGAGACTATATATACAATGTGTAACTGAATTAAAGCACATTATTTAAGTGGTTTGTTCAGAAGCGTTTACTGAATAGAAAGAAAGAAAGATTCTTTTTTTTTTTTGGGACATGCTCAGGAAATACAAACAGTAAGAAAAAGGAGCAGTTAAAACTAGCAAAATTTTCATTAAAAACAAGAATAAAAAATATACTAAAAATAAAAAGACCTGTGCGTGGCCAAAACAAACAGAAATCGATTCAGCCAGATGAACAATGGAGCCCATTGTTCATCTGGCTGAATCGATTTCTGTTATTTTTAATATTATTTCTTATATTATTCATTCATTACACAATTATCTAGTTTAACTTTATGACCAAACATAAATTCCTACATATTTCAATTTAGTTGCGTGCACGAAGCAATTTTTTTTTCCTTTGTTTTTTTTTTATATTATCAGGTTTTTAAGTTTTAACTAAAAAAAAATTTACTCAGCACCATCCGATTGCAATATATTTCTATTACTTTTTTTATTTCTTTCTTTTTTACTTTTTTTATATATAACATGTTTTCGGTTTAATACTTTAAGTACAAAATTATACGTTTTAAAGTGGTTGTGATTATTTTTATCACGCTACAAAATGAAAAAAAAAAATATATATATATATATTACTTTACCAGTCGACAGCGATACGGAGGAATTTTTCGACGCCATATTTTAGTTTATTTTGTTATTAGTTTTATTTAGTTTTAATTATTTTTTATTAACTTTATTTAGTTACCACCCAATACATATTATACATTTCAAATCCAAAAAAAAAAAAAAACTACGTAAATTACAGATACACTACCGCTGTATAGGCAAAGCAAACCAAAATCGACGATGACGATTTTTATTATGCCATAATGCGTAAAAAGCAGCATCTCTGATATGTAGGATCCGAGGGAGCTCCAACGGAATTCTGAAGATGATATCAGAAAGGCCGGAGTAGTGTTGGGGTGGAAGCCAAATATAGCTTCACGTGACGAGATGACGCAATCTTTTTTTTTTTTTTTGTTTTATGTGAATTTATTCAAGAATGCTACAATACTAACATTGTTTTTAACCTTTAAGATCATGCTAACTAAAAATCAAAATGTCTATGCCAAGTATTGCCTAAACCTTATATTGAATAGGAAGCCGATGCCTACCTTGCAATATGTCTATACAGTATTGAACTAAACCTTATTCTGCCTATGAACCAAAATGCCTACCTTGCAATATGTCTATTATTTTAGGAGAAGAAAGGGAGTACCGTTTCTGGAGTTGGCGTTGTGTGGTCACAGTTCTAACCTAACCTAACCTACAGTTCAGAGGCCCTAGTGTGAGTTTATTTTAACCATCTCGACTACTTAGAAATTATTGCATTATAGGCATTTTGCTTATTAAACATTTTGATCTCTAGGCGATTTACAGTACAGCTTAGGCAATTTGCTGTGTAACATAAATTTTAGTCATTTTGCTTCGTAGACGGAAAGTTAGACACTCTGATCATAAACCGTTTTTAAGACCTTTGTTACTAACATTATATAGATTTTTTTAAATTATGCTCATTAAAAAAAAACTATTATTTCAATAAATGATTTTTTTTTATGAGCAAAGGACCTTCTACGCTGGACCCTGATACTCGTACGTGTGCGAATGTATGCGTGCGTGGATTTGTAATGTGACCACAATTTTCTCCCATAATCAGGATAACTAATTAAATAAATAAACAATGTTTTATACATACTTGTAAATATTCAGTGTAAGTATTATGATTATAACAAAATATTCTAATTGGGGTGTTTAGGTGTGTGCGTTAATTCCAGGACATGTTGTATAGGTATCGGTAGTGAAATTCGACAAGAGGAACTAATTATTATTTCTATGATATCTAAAGGGTCAAATTAAATTATTTTGTGAAACTTCACATGCTCGATATCTAATGAAGACGAAACAAAAAAAAAAAAATTGTTCCTCATAACTTCAACTGACTGACCAGCGGCCGTTGACCCCGTAATCAGTTGTAGTTACTCGAAGTTAAGAGTTTAGAAAATCTTTTTTTAGGATTCCGTACCCAACCGACAGTCCGTCAGTCTGTCACAAGGCTGTATCTTATGAACCGTAATATGACACACTTGACATTTTCACAGAGTGTGGCCGCAATAACAAAAAATAATAAAAATTATATAAACTTATAAATTAAAGGGTTATAAAATATGTAGTGTTAAATATTGTTCAGTATTATGGAACCATTGGTGTGCGAGTTCGACTCACACTTGGCCGCTTTTTATTGTGACCATACCCATACCGTGTGTGAAGTTTCGCTAGCTTATTTAATTCGACCCTGTTTACGTATACAGGATACGTTACAACTGTTGAATGCTAAAACAAGATATTGGAGTCGCGTACACCGAAACAAAACAATTGTCAAACAACCAACTTTCGATTTATGTTTTGTGGTTTTGCCAAACTTTTTGAATGAACGAAACGTGATGTGACGTGTTTCATCAACACATAATAATAATAGCTTCCACCCGCGACTTCGTGCGCGTGAAATATCTTGTATTAACATAAAATATATCTATGGCGGTATCTACAACGTCACATGCGAACTACGCATCAGGGACCTGACGTCACAAATCCTGTATCGCGCAATCAGAGTTTACCGCGCGACTACCATATATACAACATCCCGACATCAACTGTCGGGCAGTGGCCCACCAGACACAACACCCGTCTGGTCGGAGGATCCTCCCTTTACTATAGAGTATGAGTGAACTTTACACCCTGTTCCTCATACCTCTATACATCATACACTTTTACACGTCAATAGTATTCAAAAAACCAGCCACTTGAATGTCGGACCACGCACATTGAAGGGTTTCATCCGTAGTAGGGATGAATTTATCCCAAGAATAAACTTACCGTTGTAGTTGAAAAACATGTTCTCCTAAACATTCCAACCATACTTTTTTTTTTGCAAGATTTTAATTAACACTGCCGGCGTGATTAATATGTACATCTATGCCAAATTACAACTTTCTAGTACTAAGAGTCTCTGAGCTAAGCCGCGGACAAAAAGACCGACACGGGGAAACTATAAGGGGTCCTTGTTGACTACAGAACCCTAAAAAGACTAGATGACGGAGCTGGTGCTCCTCAGTCAGTTTCTTAATCACAAAAACCTCTACTACAACTGCTTTAAATGAAAATAAGGCAAGCTGCCTACCTTACTAACCTTGAAGTACCTAAGTATATAATAAATAAGCTATAATGGTGTCGTATCAGAAAATTGGATATTATTTTTTAAACCATTTCCTTGTAATGTGCAATCGTTACGGCAGTTCTGTAAATGTTTCTTTTTGTGTTTTTGCTTTTTCTACCAATATTTTTCTCCCTTATTTGGCGATGGACTGTACTTGAAACATACATTGTGTGTTTAAGGTTTTCTATACCGAAATGGCATAGGTTTTTGAACAAGATAATTGATGTATGTTGGGCATAATTATTTTTTGGGCACTGTTCCCACTGGCAGCGATGCGGACGAATGTTTTGATGCCCAATGAGCTCTTATTATTTATTTATTTATTGAATACTTCAAGCACAGAAATATACAGAGGCGGACTTAATGCCATAGGCATTTTCTACCAGTCAACCTTTGGGTGATGCAGAGACAAATAGTGGTAGGTGAAAAATCTAGGAATAAATATAAAGATACTTTCAAACTATAGATAGATAGAATACTCTTTATTATGTACACCATAAAAATTACAGATATAAATGTAGGACTGTTACATAGGATGACACAATGGGTGGTCTTATCGCTAAAAGCAATCTTTTACAGACAACCACCACCACTATAAATGTATATATACCAAATTTCCAAAATCAATCTGCCTAGCCTTTTCCCAACTATGTTGGGGTCGGCTTCCAGTCTAACCGGATTCAGATGAATACCAGTATTTTACATGGAGCGACTGTCTATCTGACCTCCACAACCCAGTAACTGGGTAACACGATACCCCTTGGTAAGACTGGTTGTCGGACTTTTTTGGGCTTCTGACGACCCGTAACGACTGTCAAAGATCCACGAGTGACAGCCGGGACCAGCGGCTTAACGTGCTTTCCGAGGCACGGAGGAGTCTCGGTATGTAAAGATGGTCACCCATCCACGGACACACCCCGGCAAGCGTAGCTTAACCTGACGGATCGACCCGTGCGGCTGTTATTACTTAGCCACGAGCTCCTCATATACCAACTTTCCAATTCCTATATAAATACAAGCACAAATACACATACATAAATACACGAATATACTAAAACAAATAATACAAACAATGGGAAAACATTAACGTTGTGATGATACTGCCAGCTTCTTGCGAATGTGCTCGCGAACTTTCACTTTAAATGATAATCGGTTGGTTTGGAACTCTTCCCTTTTTTTTTTTTGAGTACTTAATATAAATATTTTAGTGTAAGATTGTATTGTGGCGGTATCAACAACACCACATGCGAACTACGCATCAAAGACCTGACGTCACAAATCCTGCATCGCGCTATCAGAGTTTACCGCGCGACTAGCATATATACAACATCCCGACATCAACCGTGGGGCAGTAGCCCACCAGACACAACACCCGTCTGGTCGGAGGATCTCCCTTTACTGTAGAGTATGAGTGAACTTTACACCCTGTTCCTCATACCTCTAAAGTATGTTGTTTTATTTTATTTTTTATTAATGATTTTTGTAAAATGTATTAAATGTAAAATGTATTATTAGCAAACAAGGAGAATGCTGTTGTCAAAGTTCCTACTTAATACCTATCAATTTCCTAGGGAGCCTTAAACTGCAGTATAATAAGCTGCAGTTTAAGGCTGACTAATCTGTATTTAATATAGCCGAAAACTTATAGCCCAAGGATATGGGCAAAGGATAGAGCCACCTGAAACAGTTTGGAGGAGGCTTTTACCGCAAAAAATGGACTCGTTCGTCAACTCGTGAGTGAAAAACTTGCCCCTACGCGCGAGTTTCACACTCGCCGTTAAATCAAAAAGTGACGCTTACACGTAAAAAAAAAAAATTACGTTATTTAAGTACAAAACTAACATTACTAACAAATAAATAAATAAGTATACAACATAAAATATACAGAGTTTTGTAGAATAAATAATAAACAACAACTTTCGTTCTACGACTTTTTTCAATACTAATACATTTACCAAAAACCTTCAAGATTTCGTTGTTCTGCACATTAGAGCGTTGAATTTAAATATTTTTATAAAAAACCTCACCTTCTAAATACAGTTGAATGTGTTGCAGGAGAACCAAGGTAACCGACATAGCTCGAAGAATTGCCATACTTAAGTGGCAGTGGGCAGGGCACATTGCTCGCAGAACAGATGGCCGATGGGGCCGAAAGATTCTGGAATGGCGACCGCGTAGCTGAAGACGTAGCGTTGGAAGATCTTCCACAAGGTGGACCGATGACCTTTTGAAGGACGCAGGAATCCGCTGGAAGCGGGAAGCACAGAACCGGTCGAAATGGCAGTGCTTGGGGAGGCCTATGTCTAGCACTGGACATTTTTCTGGTGAAATGATGTGTCGCTAATTCGTTTTAGTAAGTGCTTGCGTAAATATTTAACCTGAACAGGGTATGTTGGCACTTTCATGAGATACTTTTAGAAAAGACTATCTGGCTGTACTTATAAAAAAAATGGGAAACATAAAACTACAGTTTCGGTGGTACGGAACTTATTGCGCGAGTCGGATTCGCACTTGGCAAATTTTATATCTTGACTGCAATTATTTCATTTAAAAAAAAGTTGACTTTTCTATTTAAAATAAATTGCTTTAATCAGAGAATTATCTACAAAAGCACTTTACATTATGTGCCCAATTTTTCTTTGCCCGCTCCGTAAAGTACCCTATTTACCCTCAAAATGCAATTACAATTAAATACACGATCATGTTTAACGAAGCGTTTTTACGAATTAAAAGAAACTATATTTCGTTTGTAAGTGGGTACATTTTGGATAATTTGGATACTCTTTGAAGGTGGGGTAGCTGTTATAGGGGACTTTGTTTTGGACTTGAACGTTCTGATTAACGTAAACTGTAAAAATAAATGTGGATTTGCTATAGGTACTATGGGGGACATCCAAATCGGCACACTTTCAAAACAAAATCCCGTGCTCACGGATGTCCCCATCTGTCTACCGCCCCTTTTTGAAAATACCAATAAAAAAATACTTTTGTTTAAATAAATTTCTCAAGCTCTGTTATCTGTATCGCAGGCGACGAACGGACGGCGAGCTATGGGCAGCTCGCTGTCCGGTAAGGACCACGCCCGGGTCGACGGCGCGTTGTGTTCCACGCGCGCCTCAAAGAGATGTCAGCACGCACTGACGGGGTCTGCCAGGACCGATGCCTGCCAGGATTGCGGGTTTATTCAAAAGGGATGCCGTGGTCCTGGCACACAGGCAACTGAAGGAACACGGGTTAGGTTAGTTTAGTCAGTAACCTCCTGCTCCGCCCAGAGCGGGATAAGTTAATTGAAAATTTCCCAACCAAAAAAAAAAGCTCTATTACAATGATCACAGATGTCTGACTACCTCGGCTGGTTTTTATGTATTTTTTTTTAATTCAGTAAAAAAATCAGAAAAAATGTAAATCAAGAATCAGTGAATCTAAGTGGCTCAGAAAAAATCTGATGCTGCGATGTTATTGGTTGATGAGCGTAGGTAAGCGTTACTATAGCGGCCGAGCGCTGCGCGCTGCAAGCAAGAATAGTCCTTGTCCAATTCGGATGTCCATGATAGTACACTGCTCGCCCCTTCGGAGTACAGGCGTATTATATGTAAATCTTACGAATAATATACTCTTTTTATTTAAAACAATTTTCACACTTGTTGTGGCAAATAAAAGCAACTCAAAGAGCATTACCTCTCTTCTATACAGTAATATTCTACATATAATTTATATGCATGTATATTATAGGTAATATTTATATGTATTTGTATGTATGTTTATTTTATATAGTTTTGTTTTAAGTGTTTTAATTAAAATTTTCTTGTTTAACTTTTCTACACACTGTGCTACATTTCTTATTCAACTTTCTTCTCGCAGGTCTGCTGGAAGAAATTTCTTTTGAAATAAGCAGTACCTTTTATAAATAAAAAATAATAATAATAAGTGATGATGATAAGCACTTTCCGTCAAAAATGTAGGTGGAGAGGTGGAATCTACTATCATTTAGAGGTATGAGGAACAGGGTGTAAAGTTCACTCATACTCCATAGTAAAGGGAGGATCCTCCAACCAGACGGGTGTTGTGTCTGGTGGGCAACTGCCCAACGGTTGATATCGGGATGTTGTATATATGCTAGTCGCGCGGTAAACTCTGATAGCGCGATGCAGGATTGGTGACGTCAGGTCTTTGATGCGTAGTTCACATGTGGCGTTGTTGATACCGCCACAATCACATCCGACATCACACAAAGTTATTCGCGGGATTAACTTATACATATGCCCGACAGCAACCAACAGGCAGTAGCCCACCAGACAGACAATGTAGGATATGGATTTCCACTTTATTCCGCAACTCTCGTAGCCTCGTCATTTGCGTCATTGCTTTAACTTGGCGAAAAGTGGTTCCACTTGGTCTGTAACACGTCAGAAAAATCCAAAGGGCTGTTTTTTTTTTATAACAGCTCTGCTTTGCATCTGAAAGGTATAGCAATTTGGCAGTAGAATTAGTATCACAAAATGGTTGAGCTGGATGGTACTGATAAAAACGTCATGTTCGTGAATGGGCGCCGTCAGTTGAGACTGGTCATCTCTTAACTGCCCGGGCTTATTTTTAATTTTATATTTTGAATTGCTTTAATTGTTTTTTGCATTGTCCCACATAAAGAAGCAACAAGAATAATGTACCCAGGATTTTGTAATATCTTGATTTAAAAGAGTGTCCTTGGAGTTTCTTGCCCGTTCTCCTCCATAGAGATCTACGTATTAGAATGGGCAACCTAGCTTCAACTTTCTGACTAACTGACCAAAAGTGCCTGTTAATGGTTTAATTGAAATGAATGCTTTGAGTTTGAGTTTGTGACAAGAAATGGACCCTTTCACAAGTCTTCTTCTATTCGTGTGGTTAGTGACTAACTTGGTGTCAGAGTTTTTATGCGGCCCATGGGCTTCTAACTTAGCTACACATGCGGTCGAGAAATATCTCTCAAGCATCGTTTCCTTACGATGTATTCCTTCACCGTTTTTTAAGCAAGTGATAGTTATACAATACGCACATGAATTCGAAAAGTCAGTGGGGCGTGCCTTGGGTTTGAACTCGAGACCTATGACTTGGCAGTCTGACGGTCACAACACTTGGCTGTCACTCACAAGTACATAATATAAATAAATACAAATTTCCATCTATTAACAATCTTAAACTACGGCGCAATAAGCAGACCCAAAATAATAAGGCCCAGACACATTAAATTAATTACATTATCAACTACAAACGCGTATGTTTTCAAGACCCCAGACAGGCAACGGCCGCCAGGAAAGCTTTTGTGTAAAAGGGTCACAAGCACCGCCTGGGAAATCGCACACTGCACCGAATGTACTAAGACAATAATGTTTTTCTTTTAAATTGTTGGGACTGAAAACCTATTGTTTTTTTATTGATCGCCTGTGTGAGTTGACTGAGATCTATAAAACATTTTGGTAGTTATTTGGAGTCCCGCTCTGTGGTGTTCTTTCGGGGATTTATTCATAGCACAAACTTAAGTTGACTACCTCGTTGGTCAAGCGCTATGCTGAGCATGAAATCCTGGGATCGATTCCCAATTTGAGCAAAGTGATTTTGGGTTTTCCATCAGAAATTTCTCAACAGTAGGCTGGAGTCTGGATTTGTACCCGGTTGATGGCAATAGCCTCACCTCATATTTCATGGGACTTAATATGTTTAAGTCCCATTAAATATGAGGCGAAATGTGGGTGTGCTACAGGTACATCTCTGCTTAACCTTTCGATGATACAGGCGTGTTGTCGTGTTGTAGTTGTTGTTGTTGTGAGTTTTTTAACTAGAAATTCTTTAGTATTTTGTCAAGATACTTATTGAATTCAAAATAATTCCCTACACTCTTTAAAAGTTTTTCTTAAAGCATCAGGAGTGAGCAAAGAGCCTAAAGAAGTCGAGTTTGTTGGTTAACCTCATTGCATCAGCTGGTTATGAGGCATAATATACAACGTTCACGTTCGATACAGACTGAAGTCCTAATCCAAGCACAGACAAGTCCAGATAGCAACAATCAGTCGGCACTGCTCTACGAGAGTGTGAATATGAAAGTCGCCAATAGCGGTTCCTATTGAAAGGTCCTAGGAAAGAACTGTACGAATCTAAAATTAAGAGCCAACTAGTCGCGGGCTCGAACTCACTGGTGGGCGTGGCCAAAAAGCACTTTGTCTCACCTAGCGTCGTTTCCGTCATCGTGTGTTGAATGAAATGCACGATAATTCATAGTCAACCACGCGCGTAAAAAATTACGAAAAGTCCTTTGGAAGGTTGAGTTTCATGAAAAAACTACTGGATAAATCAATTACATATAAAGTGTATTAAAATTTTCGATAATTGAGCTTTGTCGGAGTTGACTTTGTTTTGGAGATTTTACACTGCCTTTGTTACTTATTTACGCCCAAAGTTGCGTTAAAATTAGCAGGAAAAACGAATGTTTGTTGGCTCATAACTTTTTAATGCTTTTTTATTTTAATATTCTGCTTCCGTACAGACAAAATTAATAATAAGACAAAACGATATCATGTTTAACTTTGGATGTACAATGCCAAACAGTGCCCCCCGAAATTTGTATGGAAAAAGTATCGACTAGAGTCGTGAATGTGTAAGATTATTAAAAACTCAAGAACTAAAGATAAGACTAACGATTACATGAATGTCAGTTACTTATTTATACGAAACGTACAAACGTTCAGCAAACAACATTCATATAATCGTTAGTCTTATCGTTAGTTCTTGAGTTTTTAATAATCTTTTGGCATTGTTTACTTAGAAGGGAAGAGTATATTAAGTAGTCTGACAGTATGTCAACATACTATCATAATTGTATGTGAGGGTGTGTGGAGATAAATCAGTGTTTAACCAACCTATGTTAGTTCCATTAGACCATCCAAAACCAAGATGACCGTCCTCAGTACATAAGGAAAACCTCCAAAATCTCCAGCGAACTGTTTAAACGGCTCCATAACTATATCGAAACACCCACGAGTGTGCAGCATCTCCAAATCAAATTTAAATTCCTTTATTCCTTTCCTTTTTTTATTAAATTTTATTGAAATCTACGACGAAATAAAGCGAGCATCATAACATATTTGTCGTTCATTTATTCGCGATTGATTCCATTCAGAATAGTTTATATTTAAGTTAATATCGTAAATTCCCGTAAAAAGTACAATGTTCATTGTATTGCTATTTTAATAATATCGTTGGGAGGTTTCTGACTCGTTTCTCGGTACAGATGTTGTGGAATTTTATTTTGTTGATATTAAAGGTTGCGATGGACATTTGGATACTTGTTGTTTGTGTTTTTGTGGTTGAATATTTTGTTCTTAGACGCACAAAAGTGGCAAAACAAATATTGAGAGGAAGCCATCGTCCAAGTACGAACAAATTATTAGACAGTCAAGACACCGAAATGGAATCTGATGAATCCTGGCGTCCGTGTATCGTCAAACGTAGTGTATTCATACTCATATTCTTTATTGTAGATCATATATAGGTACACAATACATACAATGTTCTTATAAGTTAAAATAGGATCAGCGTTGTCCCGCCGCTTAGGCATATACTCGTAATAACAATCACAAAGTAATTGACATTAAAATGAATTTAAATAAGTCAAAGTACACAAGCAAGACAACTTGCGGCGATGAGCCAAGCTTCACAGCTTGGCTCATCGCCGCAAGGTTGCCTGCTTGTCGGTCTTCTACAGATTATACTTCGGCGACTGTGCCCCTGAACTCCAAGACCTCATTCCACCGGCCCCCTTCTACCATCGGACATCTAGAGGCACTGCAAGTTACCACCCCTACCTAGTTGATATTCCACCAACTCGCACTAAGCGTTTTCAAACGTCTTTTATAATGCGCACAGCAAAGGAGTGCCTGCGTCTGTGTTTCCGAACGCATAAAAGCCTAATGAATTCAAAGTGAGAGTGAACAGGCTTCTTCTGGGTAAGCTCACTCCATCGTCGACTTTATCTCTGTCACCTCTGACCTAGACTAGAGTCAAGAGCAAACCAATAGTAGAATTAAAAAAAAAAAAAAATATGTTTCAATCCAAACTCTGAGCTGCTACTCAGAAATCTCAGACGAAAAAAGTCGAATATCACTTTTCCCGACCTGGGAATCCAACCCAAGACCTCAGGACAAATGGATCACGCGACCACGAAATAGTATCTATATACACCGTGTGGTGCCGGACGTAAAGAATAGCACCACCCCATTTCCTCCCGTGGGAGTCGTAAAAGGCGACTAAGGGGACTTACTAGAGAATGGGCAGTAGCGTTTTCTATGCATTATTAACACCATACTGCGATCGCCAACCCACCTGCCAAGCGTGGCGATTATGGCAAACCCCTCCATTTGGGGGATGCTTATGTCCAGCTGTGGACGTTATTCTACTGAAATAAACACCGTGACATTTTAGTCGTCTTACAAAAGTGGTCCACTCTATGTATCCAAGATAAACTACCTCTAGGCGCGATTAAAAACAGAAATATTAAGATTCAGTTGCAAACTTGCAATAGAAAGAAACACATTTTTGCGTTAGGCTGAATTAACTCTGATAAAGATGTCACCGCTCCATTCCGCACCGCCCTTGGGACAAAAGGCTCGGACTGCGCTCGTAACAGGGTGTTTCAAACTACGTCATGTGTCATAATTAATAATAAAAAAAGAATATAATAATATGTTCATAAATATATATTTTTTAAATTAATGATCAGTAGTCCTTGGATACATGAAGTGGGCTCTCGTTGTAAGACGATTTAAATGCCACGGTGTATATATATAAGTCGGATCTTTCATGAGTATGCACTTAAAAGGAAACACTGAGCAGTTCCTAGGCTAGTAGGTGTCACGACCGCGTCTCAACAATCACTGTCGCTCTATGGTCCGTATTCAACACCATACTCAATCCCAAAGTCCGCACCGCACAACGCTAAACAAAGGCGCTTGTGTCTCATTTTAAGTGCATACTCATGAAAGATCCGACATATATAATAATAGACGAGGGGAAGCCCGGCCCATGCACACTACTGTTGCATTTGCTGGTCAATTTGTCATGAACATTTGTTTGCATTGTTCAGTTAATTAAAAAAACTATTACCGAATTCCCGTACCGAGTTACCCCAGACAATTTAAGGGCCAATAATGTTAAACCGTTCGAAAAACGACAGGGCCCCGAGTTTAATCGTATGGAATATCAGTTAGCACTGCACTCGACCGGGGTACGTTGCGACCCCACTTGTAAGTAGTTTTCATGACTTATTGGACTACGATATTAGGGTTTTTGAGTAGTCTATAACTTCATTTAAGTGCCTATTTTGAGATGATTGAATAATCTTTATAAAAGTTTATTCGTATAGTATAGTATTTCTATGTTATCATAAAATATTTTTATTGTTTTATAATATAATAGTTTAAGATAAACGAGTAATATTTCGTTCATTCATGATGTAGGATTAGATAATGATATAAAAGCTAATTATTTAAAAGAACAAAAAACCCGAATGCAAAAACACGCAACTGAAAAGAGAAAACCAAGCATTATAAATAATGAAATAATGAATAATGAATTTTAGTCTAGAACAAACAAAAGTATATATTTCAGGTTATTGGTTTGCGATACCAAAATGTTTGTCTACAGAGCGTGCCAAAGAAATAGACATACATACATACATAATTTCGAAATACATTCCTTCTGGGGCACTCGGGCGTCGGGTAAAAACATAAAATTTGTTAAAAAAAGAAGTTTTCATTGGTTGCATCTAACATTAGCTCCAGTGGGGTGCAGTGCGACACTAAGTAAATTGATTTTTCTCAAAAATGCATGGAAATGTTGTCATTATTATCGCAAAAAGAACACGCGTAGTACCTATCGTATTTACGGACAAAGAAAATGAAATCCATTGCTGGAGCGTTTTTTGAATTAATTGGAACATTACTATGCTCCAGCAATGTTGTATGAAATGGCGTGCTGCTTTGATTGGATCTCGTTTACCATTTTTGGCATACCAAACTAAGTCTCTATGCTCAGCAAAAATTGCGTTCACGTGGCTGTATAGCCATAAATGCGTTTGCCTTTTGGCACAGATGATATATAGAACATTGGCGGCAAAGCTGAAAATTCGTCTTGATTTGTTATTTATATACTTCTCAGCCATCTACCACTACATCCAATGCCCACCTGCAAACCTCATCAGAAGTTCAACAAACAAACATAAATGTACCGAGGAATCAATAACATTTTCTTTTAGTAATTTCCCAAATATGACTAATGTAACTTTTAATATTAATTCAATTAAATGTATTACATAAAAAGTATATTTCCCTGAATTCTTTTGAGAAAATCACTATATATGCCTCGGCGGAAATGGCAATTGCCTGTCTCGTACTAGTGAAGTCCTCGGCTACGGCTCGGCCTTCATACTAATACTCGACCTGTAATTGCCTATTTCCCGGCCTTTGCAATAATGTACTATATTTATAACTAAAGAACAATCAATACAATAATAATATCAGCCATATTATTGTCCCACTGCAGTGCAAAGACCTCTTCTCATACACAGAAGGCACGAGCATTGATCACCACGTTTGCTTAAGACAGGTTGGTGATTTCAGACTTATATCTATACTGTGTCGCGGGTTCGATTCCCGCACGGAACAATATTTGTTTGACTTACAAGTAGTTATTTCGGGTCTGGCTGTTTGTGCATGTGATTTTAAATGTTTGTAAACGCGTCCACGATACAGGAGAAATTTCTAGTGTGGGGCGACGTTTAAAAAAAAAACGTAATATTATATTTTATTATAAAGAGGTAAACTTTGTAAGTTTGTATGCAGGGGATAATCTCTGAAACTTCTAAACGGAGTATAAATTTCTTTTTTTTTTGTATTTGATAGCCCAATTCTTGGGAAAGGTTATAGGATAGTTAACATCACGCTAAGACCCTCAGGAGCCGAGCAAAAAGAAAAAAGTCAGAAAGAACGCTAAGCGAAAATGAAGTAATAGCGCGGGCGGGCGATGCGATGTGAGGCGGTTGGTCGGACGAACAAGAAATTTTATGCGGAAGAAGTCGCGGGCAGAGGCTAGTTAGCAATAAGTCCCTAGTTTTCTTACGATGTTTTCTTTCACTGATGTCAGTAATAGAATAAGAACAGAATTTTGCTTTATTGGAGTAACCAAGACTCAACAAGAATATTAGTAAAACTTACGACTATGTTAGTAAGCACAGATAATAAACAAATACAAGGAAAACAATATATGTAGTTAACAAGAAATACGTTTGCGGTCACCGCTGCGACATCCCATGAGAGACGGCACAACAGTGACCCACGTGTTCACAGTTCAGGCGACTCGCAACCATGCTGTTGGAGCTGCCCCACACCCTGCGCATCAGGGAAGCGCACCTTTTACGTATTTTTGCGTAAAAGGAATAAATTTATTAATTAATAAGTTAATTGGGCGTAATGCCCAAGCCCCCAAGACAAACTGAAAAATTACATATGAGTTGAAAAAGTCATATGGGTACTAGCCCGAATAATATGTAGTATATGGTACTACCCACAACCTCGTGCATCATTCTATTAGATTATTAGAAAACTACTCTAGTAAAAAAATATCTCAGAATTACTATATTAAAATAAATGCCAAATAAATCCACACAAAACACTTTAATTCTTCAACAAATATGCTCAAAGGTCAAATTTTTCCGCCATAAATCGTAGGCAATAAAGTTTAGATATTGCCAAAAATCTTTCACCTAAGAATCTACTTTCATCTCAAGTATAAGATAGGAATATCGTTTGAGTGCACTTCAGCTCGATATAGCGGCCAAAGACCTCGGGATTCAATTTTATGAGGATTTAGTAAGAGTCGCCAACCGGATTGATAAATATCGCTTAAAGTTTATTTTTGGGTGTCAAGAGAAATGTAGCTAATATAGCGGTTAGATTAGAGCGTCAAAAATCAAACTTAAACTCAAGCATTCATTTCAAATAAGCTAATTATTACAGCCACTTTTGAATTGTCAAAGGGTCGATCAGTCAGAAAGTTGAAGCTAGTTGCCCATTCCAAAGAGTAGTAGGTTTCTATTGAGAAGAAAGGGCAAGAAACTCCACGGACACTCTTTTAAAACAAAATATTGTTACAAAATATGGGTTACATCATTCATGTTGAAGTTATACATGTGAGAAGAATGTAGAAAGACGTGTACGTTAAAAGCATCCGTAGCGCTTAGTGCTCATATACGCCCTGCCGTTCTGCCATTGGCACGTTGCAAACGGCAGAGGGAACTGCAACCGTCGACACTCGTCAGACCAACTGTTGACGCATCAACGGCTGTAGTTGCCTTTGCCGTGGACACGTACTCAAATACACGAGCGGCAGGTCGTCGAGGGCTGCATTTGCATCTGTCTACCGTAGCCGCGTCTACGGCTGTCGGCAACTAGTGTCGACGGCTGCAGTTGCCGCTCGTGTATATGGGTATTTATTGAAGTTAACAAGTTAAGTGTTTTACCTATAAGGCAAATACCTAATACCCTCTCCAATTTGTATAATTATAACTAGTCAATACTCAATCATTTATTGCATTCCACAATGTATATACGGTTTATGATCAGAGTGTCTAACTTTCAATTCGTCTACGAAGCAAAATGCCTAAAACTAATGTCTACAAAGCAAATTGCCTAAGCTGTAAATCGCTTAGAGATCAAATTGTTTAACAAGCAAAATGCCTAAAATGCAATAATTTCTAAGTAGTCGAGATGGTTTAAATGAACTCACACTAAGGCCTCTGAACTGTAGGTTAGGTAAGATTAGAACTGTGACCACCAGAAACGGTACTCCCTTTCTTCTCCTAAAATAATAGACATATTGAAAGGTAGGCATTTTGGTTCATAGTCAGAATAAGGTTTGGTTCAAATACTGTGTAGACATATTAGAAGGTAAGCATTGTGCTTCCTAGTCAATATAAGGTTTAGGCAATACTTGGCATAAACGTTTTGATTTCTAGCCAGCATGATCATAAAGGGTATATACCAGTTACGTATGAATGGGGGAGTTCATTTATAAGTCACTGGTATTTCATAAACTCCCCCATCCATTGTAACTGGTATTTCAGATCAACAAAGAAAACTCATTAGAATGACATTGTGAACTAGAAATAACATATTACTTCACTGTAAAACTCAGAGCCTAACTTCTTCGTATTTATAAACGAGAACAACGTAGACTGAAGAACTAGGTACGAAGTAAATACTCGAACAAACCCATTACTCAGAAAAAAACACAATCCGAACACTGTGCCCGACAAAGAATGATCTCAAAGTTACAATACGAAATAGATACAGAAACTCAAGTTGGTACAACTCAGGCATTGATCCCCCTTTGTCAAATTCGTATTCAAAATATTTTGTTTGAAATAAACTTACATGAGCAGTTATGAAACGTCAGCAGCGAGATGCACGATTCCAATTGGTCGTTTCCTATGGAACCGGCAAGAAACGTGATAACATACATACATGAACTCATGCCTTTCTTTTTCTTTAAAAAATATGTGTTACAATGTTTATAGGTATGAGAGGACAGTGTAGGCCTGTCAACAAGTACCAGGTACCTATGTAACAAAGTAGAAAATTGCCAATTAATCGAAGCCACTATGAGTCTACAAGGCCGTTCTCACCTTTACAAAATATATAGGTAAGATAATCAAATTATAAAAGAAAAGAAAATAATAATAAATAAAAATAAAATAATGATTGTCGAATAAAAAAACAACCAAAATATGTGATGATGATGATGACGGGTGACCATCTTTACATACCAAGACCCCTCCGTGCCTCGGAAAGCACGTTAAGCACGCGTTAGCACGTTAAGGCCTGTGTTCACCAACATTTAAATCAACTATTTAGATATTTAATCAGTTCTTTACTTAGGAAATTTGACATAAATCAACTGTTTAAATACCTAACCGGTGGTTTGAATGTTGGTGAACACAGGCCTAAGTGTCTTGGCTGTTATTCGTGGATCTTCAGTCGTTTCGGATCATCCCAAGCCCGAAAGTCCGACAACCAGTCTTAACAAAGGGTATCGTATTACCCAGTAACTGGGTTGTGGAGATCAGATAGACAGGCGCTCCATGTAAAATACTGGTATTCAGCTGCATCTGGTAAGACTGGAAGCTGACCCCAACATATTTGGGAAATAGCTAGGCTGATGATGATAACGAAAGTGACTAATAAGGAAGGATTTTTGAAAATTCAACTACAAAAGGGGTTAAATATGATGAATGTGTGTATGGAAGTTACGTTTTGTAATAACATTAAATAGAATTTTTAGGGTGTCAAAATGATATCACAATTTTTTTTACATCTTACGCTATCGGTCGATAGTTCGTAGACGAGTATAAGCATGCTCACATAAGTCCTGCCTAAGAACGTCCTAAGATGCCATAGTAACAGTTAGAAGTCGTGTATACTAATTTAGTTCACCGCAACCCCAAAGCACAAAAAGAAGCAAAGTTTCCAAAGCGAGTTCGCGAGCACATTCGTAAGAAACTGGCAGTATCATAACAACGGAAATGTTATCCCATTGTTTGTTCCATTCGTTTTAGTATATTCTTTTATTTATATGGCTTTTGACACAGTAGATAACGACGTCCTTTTAGCTAAATTGGTTGATGTAGGCTGTACACTTCACACTTTGTTGTTTTTCGCCTGCTATTTACGAGACCGTTGTCAGTACATCGACTGCAGTGGGCAGCTCTCTGAGCCCTATTTCACGAGATCAGGAGTCAGTCAGGGCACTAATTTAGGGCCTTTTCTCTTAATTTTACCTGCCGAGCGTAGTCAATAAATCCATACCATTGTTATTCGCTGACGACTTAAAATTAGTTCTTGAAACGAAACAGGAAACTGATCATGACATACTGCAGCAGGATATTAATAGGGTAGTAGAGTAGAGTCGTAGTAATAGGTTGTATTTAAATGTGGCCAAATGTTCGGTGTTGTCATTTACCCGTACGCGCGACCTAAGTCATTATCAATATTGCATGGATGGAATCCGACTGCGACGTGTCTCAGATGTAAAGGACTTGGGCGTGCGCTTTATAGCTGATTTAAATTTTCGTAAGCATACCACTGATGTTTGTAAAAAATCATACCGCAATTTAGGGTTGGTCTTACGGCTAGGAAACCAGTTCACGAACATCAGTGCGCTCAGGGCATTGTACGAAGCGCTTGTAAAAAGTCATATGGAATGCTAGAATGCAATGCTGTCGTCTGGTCGCCACATGAAGCCAAGTACAAACTAATGCTAGAACGTATTCAGAACAAATTTGTGAGATTTCTGTACTTAAAGCAGTATGGTGTGTATCCAGGGTATCCACTGTTGTATCCTACTCAATTTGTACTGGACATGGTAGGCTATACTAATCTGGAAGTAAGAAGGGAAGCAGCACTCGCCACTTACTTATTTAAGATTATGTGTGGTAAAATACACAACCCAGGCGTTCTACGCACGGTGGGGTTGTGTGTACCTGATGGGCACGTGGGGCGACGGAGGCGGTCGCCGCTGCATTGGGTGCCGCCCGTTCGCACCAACCTGCTGCAGCACGCGCCGCTAACGCGCGCCCTGCATGCGCTCAATATGGTGTCACAACAGATTGACTGCTTCAATTGTACTCTGAGTGAATTCACACGGGCCGCATTTTTTTAAATTACACTTGGTTGTTCATAATTATGTAATTCCTAAGTCTAATATTAGTTAGCTATAGAACTACACTATTGTATTAGGTAAGCCTGTGATGATAGTTGTATGTGTTTTGAAATAAATAAATTAGATATTTATATCTTATTTATAGTTAAGGTACAGTTATAACTAAGAATATACCTGTATTTAAATTCAATTAATCCCATATAATACAAAAAACCCCACTGCAAAAAACATAACTGAATAGAGAAAAACAAGCATCATAATCTATAGAATTATGGTTACGCAGGCGGGAACAAACAAAAGTCATACTACATTTCAGGTTACTGGTTTCCCACAATTAAGACGAATCTAACGACACCTCATATGTTAAATTCCGTCAAGCCGTTTAGGCTACAGAGCGTGCCAAAGAAACAGACATACATACATATCTACATATAAAATATACTCTCGAAAAATATTACCCTTCTTCTGGGGCAGTCGGGTAAAAAACTTACCGAGCCTTCTATCCTCCCTATCCACTGCTATTCAGGTCAACCATCCACCTTTATCTTTAAGAAACAAGTACTGAAAGCAAAGTTTCAGTTATCCCCCCTTTGTCGGCCCGCAATATCCGGCCCAGCCCACAGGCCCACCGGAACTTCAATCAACAGTTTATTCTACCTTCTATGGTCATTTCCTGTTTATATCATAGTTTCGTATTTGATAATATAATGGGTCTGATAGTATGCGGGTAGCCTTTACGCAGAAGTTAGGCTTTTAAGAGTCAAAGTTGGGATTATTGGAAGTGGGTTACAAGATCTTAGCCGGGGAAGTTTCGCGTGGGTCTTATGTCCATTTGTCATTGTGAGATGGGTGGCTTTTGCAGTGATGTCTTAGGTCGTGACTTAAGTTGCAGAGTTTAACCCTTCATTTGCCGGAACGTAGATCTACGCGAGACACAATGGTTTTTAATTGTGTCTGTCATTACAGCATACGAGAGGTTAAATCTACTTAAGGCAACGATAACCAACTTTTAATGATTTTATACTGAAGATCACATCTAAACGACTAGTGTTAATGATTTGAAAAAAAAAAAAAAATGCATTTTCATAATAATTAATATATGAATATTTTAGAATTACGTTTATATTACATCATCATCATTCATCATTTCAGCCGAAAGACGTCCACTGCTGGACATAAGCCTCCCCCAAGCACCGCCACTTCGACCGGTTCTGTGCTTCCCGCATCCAATGCATTCCTGCGGCTTTCACAAGGTCATCGGTCCACCTTGTAGGGAGGCCTACCCACGCTACGTCTTCCGGTACGCGGTCGCCACTCCAGAACCTTTCGGTCCCAACGGCCATCTGTTCTGCGAGCAATGTGCCCTGCCCATTGCCACTTAAGTTTGGCAATTCTTCGATCTATGTCGGTTACCTTGGTTCTCCTGCGGATTTCTTCTTTTCTGATTCGATTACTTAAGGAAACTCCAACCTCCCCATTGCCTTTTGGGTGACTTTTAGCCTTCTAATAAGGCCCATGTGATCGACCACGTTTCAGTGCCATAGTTCATCACTGGCAACACGCACTGGTCAAAGACTTTCGGCTTGAGACATTGCGGTATGTGGGACGAGAAGATATTGCGTAGCTTCCCGAGCGCTGCCCAGCCGAGTCGGATTCGACGATTGACCTCTTTCTCGAAGTTAGACCTACCTAATCGGACAGTTTGTCCTAGGTAATATTATACTCGTCCACAACTTCGAGTGTTGCGTCTCCGATATTCATGAGAGTGGGTGTTGTTACGTGCGCTTTTTATGCTCTAGTGCATAAAGTTTTTTTTTTTTCTAATACCAATATGATCAGGTCCAACAGCTATACGCACAATAAAACGTCGTAGATAAAATTCGTTATTTTATTTCATTTGCTTTAATTTATATCACTTCTGTGATTTCTATTCTTCGTTAATTTAATAAAACCAGATAAAATAGTTGTCTTTATTATTTAAAAAGCAAAGAAACGTTTTTATGACTTGGCAGTATGAAGTACCTACCCAAGTCGAATGACACATGTTGAAAATTAAAAAATATGGTTATACCTATACGTTAAGCCTGTTTTATTTCCTCGCAATCGAAGTGAAAAGCAGAGTGTGTAACTATACCCATTTTACCCCTTGACTTAACTATCCACCCTTGCCTGCGGCTTGGGTAGATTTATACGTCTCTGGGTAAAATGGCTTCTTTTATGCACAAGCTGTATAATCTACTATTTTAGGGTGTACAAATTATATCACCATTTTTTTACAACTTACGCTGTCGCTTGATAGTTCACAAAAGAGTCATGCTCACGTAAGTCCTATCTAAGAGCAAGCATCCTAATATTTCTTAGTCTTAGCTTAGCTTCATGCGTTTTATGAATTTAAGGCATTATTTCATTCATTCATTTATTTAAGAAACCAACACGCATAAAATCTTATTTTTTTTAATTGCTGGCTCACACTATTAACTCCTCCTTCGTGGGGACGACAAAAATACGAAATTCAACATAGGTACACAATAACACGAAAAATGTTTTCTCCCAGCGGGAAACGAAGGCGCTACATGTAACTTAGCAACCAATGCTGAAGCCACTGTTATACTGCCATTCGTAGAGTTTTCTGATTGCGATGAAATCTTAGAAATATTGTTCCTTGCGTATGACCATCAAGCTGATATCAGACGCTAAATTCGAGTGAATGATTCACTCGAGTGGTTGACAAACTTAAGTAGGAATGAACGTTCATCTGCTCGTTTAATTTTCGATCATTCAGCAGGCGGGAGAAAGATGTGCCGAAATCCAACATCTTCGGCTCACAAATGAATAAATATTTCACTTTTGATTCATTTTGTGTTTGGACGTTTCACTTCAAGTGAAAAATGCCGAATGAAAGTCAATAAATTCAATCCAAGAACAACTTAACATTGTAGTTGAAAAACAAGTTCTCCCTTAAATTTCAACTGCAAATTGTAAGTTTGTACACACAATATTGAGACATTTTAGATGTTATTTCAAGACCATAGATTTCTTGTAGATTTTTCTGACCCAAAAAAAATCTGTAAAAAACAATTTTGTTTTTTTTTTTTGGTTTCATTACAGAGATAAGGTATTTTTTTTCTATTTTGTTAAATAATTTTTCAAGTATTTATAAAAAAAAATATAATAAGAAATGATAGCCTTACAATAATCCCTTTTCATTTGATATGTCACATGGTACAGTTTGTAAAACTTTTTTTTATTATTATTATTATTCTCCTATGGCCCCACGTCACACCGTCGTGCACGTCCGTGTTTGGGTCACAGAAGTTCATATGTGTACCAAGTTTCAACTTAATCGGCCCAGCAGATTCGGAGCAAATTGGCTGTGACAGACGGACAGACAGACAGACACACGAGTGATCCTATAAGGTTTCCGTTTTTTCTTTTTGAGGTACGGAACCTTAAAAATAAACAAAGGTGAAGCGTCTGATATCTGCTTTAAGACACATGATGTGTGCGTCTACACACGCGAGCAGTCATCCATGTAAAGTCTAAACACAAGTGGAGTTCAGGCGACAATTTAGTTATAACATAAGTTATAACAAGTTGGAAACTCGACTGTAGGGACTTCAGTCTGTCAAACATCACACCTTGAAGTGACTTGGAGTTGTATGAAATTATACTGTACTGGCCCAGTACAGTATAATTTCATACAACTACTGGGTGATATGATTCGGTAACAAACTGATTCGGAAGATATTTTCACTATAATATTTAAGATAGATAGATAGGATACTCTTTATTATGTACACCATAAAAATTACAGATATAAATGTAGAACTGTTACATAGGGTGTCACAATGGGCAAGTAACCCTTAGTGTTCGAACTGAGTGCACGCTCGACTCGAGCGTCCGCGGGGCGGCGCGTGCGGCGTTCATGTTAAACACATGTACAATCCCTCGCGAGTGTCCTGAGTGGCGGTGGGCGTCAAGCGTAGCATCGCGTGCACTCCAAACCAGTTTGTATTTTTTAAAAAATAACAGAACTCCCCACACAGCCTTCATTATTTAATTATCGAGTTATAAAAATATTTTCACCACACATTTTCTTCTAAATACATATCTATAATGTTGTACGACCCGACGCCATGATGAAAAATATGACCGCCTCACACGATCGCTAAGCGTGCACTAAGGCCACTCTGCGAATGCTCTTTCGCCGCTTGCACGCAACGCAGAACGCCCCGCCGCACGCCTTTTCACTCAGGCCGTACACTGAGGCTGCCATAGTATAGGTAAATGAAATGATATCCCAAATAACTGTAGCTGTCGGCCAAACTTTATAAATTTAAAAAATTCTTACTGTGCCCAGCCTCTATGTTTTACTATTGTTGGTGAATTAAAAAAATACCTGCATAACTATTGTTACGAGCTTGCGGTTAGTGACAATAAAAACTGCCGATTTAAAAACCAAAAATGACACTTTAATTAAACAATACTGATAACTACTCAAACACACTAATTATAAAACACAAATGCACTACTGATCACTCTAAAGTCGCACTCGAGTATCCTTTGAAGTTTCGACTGTGTCGGGTCCCGGTGCATACCGGCCTTATATAGTCCTTAGATCGTTCCAGAACCTTCTACTGTAGAAACATCTAGAACGTTCGAGTACATACCGGCTCCGACTGACCAGATGTCGAAAGTTCTAGAAAGTCCTAGCATCGAATTCTCTAGAAGAATCTCGAGTCTACTAGTTTTGCTACTCGATACTAGATGGCGCTAGTGGTCACTAGTTCTGCTATTCGATACTAGATGGCGGTAGTGGTACTTAGACTTGTCTCGATGTACCAGGCATTAATTGTGGCGCGTAACACTATGAAACAGATGAGGAGAGACAGTTGAGGGTAAGTACGTGCAGGAAAGATTTTAATTAGATTGTTCAGTATAGTCCTCAATATCAAGCAGAGAGGAATTTAAAAAAAAATCCATAGGACTTAAAATCTATAATTTACAAGAGCTCATTTAAGTCAAGACATTTCTATTGGAGAAATATCTGTATTCGATAGACGATGACATATCCACGTTTTTTATATATTTTTATATTTGTTAATGTGAGACTGGGTAATACTATTAGTATGTAGTACTCGTAGCTTGTAATGTTATTGAATTTTTAATTGTATTGAATATTTAATTTGTAATTTAATTGTTTTTGTATTCTTTTTATTTTTGTGCCGTGTGGTGCCGGACGTAAAGAATAGCACCACCCTATTTTCTCCCGTGGGTGTTGTAAAAGGCGACTAAGGGACTTAATACTGACTAATGGGCAGCAGCGTTCTCTATGCATTTTTACACTATACTGCGATCGCCAACCCGCCTGCCAAGCGTGGCGATTAAAGGAAACTGAATAAAAAATTTTTTGAATAAAAATTGAATTGAATTTTAATTTAAATCTTTCACATGGCATAAGTTTCATCACTGTTGAGTTTGGTCCAAAATGTTATCGGTTAAGTTAATCGGATCTGTAAAGAATGCAAACTATGCAGTACCCAAAGTAACTTGAACCATTTTAAGCTGGTAATTAATTTCAGAATTCCTTTTAAAATGAGAACGAACATCAATGAAATTAGACAAAAACTAATAAGTACACTACTTGCTATATGTCTACACGATGATAACATTTTTATAAGTATCCAATATGGAACCGAAATTCATAAAAATATTCATATTTTCACTGTTCTGCCAACTTGGCACATGAACACCGTTGAAAGTTTTAGGCCGAAATGTAAACGAACCCGGGACATTTCGTAGTCAAAAATACATTTCTCCTACGTAAATAATGTTTTAATAATACTCTGTTGCGGTCAACGCGAAAATATACGGCGCGGTTAATATGGAAGTGGATTTATTTTGACTTTCAATTATTACACTGTACTTCCAATTATTAGAGTTGCTCCTATTTTATATTTTTTATGATAAATGATTTATAATATTATATTTCTACAATAGTATACATTCATTATTGCTAAGTATAAGCCTTGTCTGTTTGGCATTTTCATTAGCCGTCCCCCGACGGTATATATGGTGGTATATTATACTAGTAGACACGCTACGACCGACACGTGCCTCGCCGAAATCTGCGCAGCTGTACGTATTTTTTCCACAGTGAAGCTAGTTAGTAATTTATCCTAATTTCTCTTTCCTACTCCATCATCAGACCCTGATCACCGTCCAATGTTATGTGATGAGATGTTATAGATGATGATAGATGATTGATGATGGTTATGAATTGCGACCATTCCAATGAGCCCTAACACGATACCTGTGCTGCCTACCTGTTAAGTTGATAAGTTAGTTGGGTGTCCTGCAAATTCCAGGTGATGCTGCAGCATCAGTTCAAGGTTACTATAGTTCTTCTAATATAATTGAAGTTACAGAATACCACATTTCGAATCGATCAAACCTATGGAAGATGCTCACATCCATTCTTCAACAAGAAAAGAGCTGATAATCTCAACTGCACCAATTTTATTGAACCATAGCTAAGAACGCTCTCGATCAAGTCATCTTTTAAACAAAAAAAAAAAACAAAAAAAACTAAATCGGTTCAGCCGTTTTGAACTACGATAGCGCATAAATAGATATACAGATAAATAGATACACTCGTTAAACTCATAACACCCCTCTTTTTTCTGTCGGGTGTTAAAAATAGACCAAATGCGCCGTTTCTACGTCTGTTAACTGTCTTATCTTTCTAACAGCATAATCGGCCGAACTTAGCTGCCTTAGCTGCCACGCAAGAGATGTTATATAAAATCCTCATTATAATTTTTCGTCTAGCGTTATTCATTTTGACAATTCAACAACTATCATTGCGTGATTTACGTTGTAGAGGAGACGAATTTTACCAACTTATGAAGCAATGGATTAGCAGTACCTACCCTTCAGAATTAATCAGATTGTTATTGAAAGTGTGTTACACTATTGGCGTATTGGTGTTTTTTTTTAATAGCGTTACTTATTGCAATAAGTTTTGTTAACATTTTTTGTTTATTGCTTGAGTATAATTTTTATTGTATTTGCTGGTATATCGGCGTACTCGTACGTTAGCTGACATATGACAAATAATTTAATTTACTGTTCTGTTTCTTGTTATGTTATTTACTTTGCATACCTACGATTGTATAAAATCAAGTTTATCTAATTGAATAGGCAGCTGTGCTGCTGGGGAATTTAACACTAACTCCAGCTAAGAAGTAGTGAAGGGCGTTTTGGAGGACTGTCTTATGTAATTCTGACGTTCAAAAAGTGCCGATTCTCAGCCTAATTTGAATAAATGACTTTTGATTTTATTTTGATTTTGAACAGATAAAACCTCTCTCCATACTATTAAACTAACTCCCAAACGCGAACATGTCATAAAATTCTCATTTGCAGTCTGAAGCCTGTGATATTATCCACTGTTTCGTTGGCTCCTTAGTTTTTATCTCCCCTGTGCCCGCCATTATAGTAATGATATTTTTATGAAATAATTCCTTGATTGAAGAGGGGTGTGTGGTTTCAAGGATTAGTTGACAGCAGAGATATTAACTTTTTCTGCCTTTCAACGTTGGCTACGATTAATTTAATTAAACCAAATTTTTTTTTTTGTAAGTATTTTTTTTTTTTTAAACATCAAATGATTAAAAAAAACCGGCCAAATGCGAGCCTGTTTCGCACATGAAGGGCCGTACCACCGTACAATAAAGCAAAAACCACCGAAAAAAACCACATTGCTTGTATGGGGATCCCTAATTTATTTAGTTTCACCTGTGTGTTTCAGTGTGACTGTCTGTAATCCCATCTCGCAAGTTAAATTTGACCCACTTCGATGACCGATTTTCGATTGAGCTGAAATTTTGATGTAATCGGTTGACAATGCAATTAATATTATTGTGACATGTAGCTGATCAGATGATGGAGCCGGAAATGGTGGCGGAATAAAATATTTTTAACTTTTTAGCTCTTTTTTAAAAATTAAATAGGTCATAAAAGGTTGTTTATAAGAAATCACAATTTTTTTTTTAAATTTAATATGTTGTTATAGCAGCAATACAAATACACATTATGTGAAATTTTCAACTGTCTACTTATTACGGTAGGCAGTTCTGTTAGTGGTACTATTGGTATTTTTATTTTCCGGCAATAGCACCTGTGACCACGACCAACGAGGCAATCCACTAGAAATATTATTTGTAATGTATGTAAAACAATTATTGTATCTTTAAATCCTGACAATTGAAATATTGTAATTAATAGTTAATCTTTATAATATACTCATAAGTCAATGTCTCAGCCATTCTTTCTGATGATGATGGGCACTAACTCCTTGACCAATGAAAACAAGTTGAAAAAAATAAACTTGTGTGAAGATATCTACCGGATAAGCTAGCCAAAACCTATCTGGATAAACAGAAACGGCCATAAGCTTCATAACCAGTTATCCAACACCATTAAAAAGCCGTAAACCTTAAACCCGTCACCACCGATAGACATTTTTAATCCCGCATACGTATAATTTTTAATTTTAAAATTTTCAAAAGCCAGGCTGACCAATTAAAAACAAATTACTTGCTCGACTAAGAGAGCACTCCACGCCCGCATTTCTACGTGAAAATACGTTTGAACATGGAATTCCACGTTCTAATTTCAAAAGGAGGCGAATGCGTTCATGAAATTCAAATTTTTGAATTCGTTTTCTATCGTTCTTTCTTTTATAAATCCCAGGATTAAACGATGTCAAACTGATAACGGAATTCTTTTTGCGGGATTCCGGGATGTTAATATTTTGGTGTTAAGAGTGTAATTTGTGGTTTATGAGTTTAAAAAAAGTAGTGATGTATGTTTTGGAGTGAGAGGTTTCCCGTTTCTTTTTGCGCAGATATTTTTGGTTCATTTTCTGTGAGGGATAAGCAGCTTTGATGCCAAACAGCTTTTCCCTTAATTATGAAATACGTTGAACAGAACTGCTTAAGTATACACAGAAGTTCTATTATGTGTTACGGGAATTTCCGGAACATTTTATATTTTAAGTATCATGCAACTAGATAGTTTATGTAAGACTCAGAGAACTTCTTTCAAAAACTATCTTGTGATGTAGATAATAAATAATAATAATAATTATCATATTTATTTTCTATGGGAATTACAAATAAACACGGAATAAAGTACATTTGTAAGAGACTGGAGTTTGAAATAGGCATTGCAAGCAACGCAAGGCGGTACAAGTCACCAGGGCAGGACCCCACGACACTTTATAAATACAAGCACACATTGCGTGCTTATATCACAACAAAAACTTGCACTTTAAAGCTTAATATTACGCAAACAAATCCCTGAATCGAAAAATGGTTTTCACAAACCCACAATATTTTTAAACGGCCTATCCAACGATACTCCACACTATGGGATAGACGAGAAAAAAATATCATCCCCACTTTACATGTACGGGTTCTGCGGCGCCCTTGTATCACAATGCTCGGACTGCACTCGTAACAGGGTGTTTTAAACTATGTCATGCGTCACAATTAAAAAAAAAATACAAATGTTTAAAAAAAACCCTGAATGATTAGTAGTCATTGGATACATGAAATGGGTTGTCTTTGTAAGACAAGCTGCGGATAGACAGATAGACAGTCAGACGGACATGGCGAAACTTTATAGTTTCGCCATGTCCGTAAGGAACCCTTATGGGTTCCTTGCTTTTATTATTATTTATATAAATATAAAAAAAACAAGAGGAGTGGCAAGGGGGCGTGTCTGTGTCCGAGCGCAATGATCAAAATGCTCGCAAAATAGGCAATCTAGAGGAATGTGGCCGTTTTTATTTAGATCGAATTTTGTTGCCGTCGATGAAGCCGCAGAAACACCTTCGACACAGCCGTTGGCGAGGTCAAGCTTCACCACCGACGACACCAGCAAAATCGGATTGTCGACGTGATTGACGGCGTGTACGTGTCATTATCGTGGGTCGCACTGTGTGTATTGTATTATCTATATCTATTAGATACTAATCTATACTAATCTATATCTATATCTATACTAATATATAAAGCTGAAGAGTTTGTTTGTTTGTTTGTTTGAACGCACTAATCTCAGGAACTACTTGTTGGAATTGAAAAATTCTTTTTGTGTTGGATATTCCATTTATTGAGCAATATTATAGGCTATATAACATCACGCTATACCAAAAGGAGCGGAGAGTAAATGAAAAATGTTGCAAAAACGGGAAAAATTATTCCTTTTTGAGAGCTTCCGTTGCGTGCGCTACGTAAACGGTTTAAGTTACGCAAATATCATGTATGATGGAATTGCTCCTCTTTAAATTTAAAAAAAAAAAGTCCGCGACAGCATATGTCTATCTTTTAAGATTGACTCACTATAACCTTTTTTATGGTAATCAAATTTGTTCGAAATTAATGCATTATTTGCGAAGGAGTTTTCATAAACATGGTATTAATCCTTATCCAAATAAATACGTTATTCATCACAAGTATTTAATTTTGAACAAAGTTGCCCTTACATCATTTAATTTCAATGAATATCTTAGGAGATATAACTGTTTTATAATAACTCCGCAGCAAAATAATGATCAAATCTGCGAGGTAGTCTATTCTAAAGCTGAAGAGTTAGTTTTTAGGGTTCCGTACCCAAAGGGTAAAATGGGACCCAATTACTAAAACTCAGCTGTCTGTCTGTCTGTCTGTCCGTCTGTCACCAGGCTGTATCTCATGAACCGTGATAGTTAAACAGTTGAAATTTTCACATAATTATGAGGTATTTCTGTTGCCGCTATAACAAAAAATACTAAAAAGCAGAAAAAAAATAATATTTAAGGGGGGCCTAATCCCATACAACGGACATGATTTTTTTGCTGTTTTTTTTGCTCCGCCCGCGTGGATGTCGGTTATCGCGTAAAAAAGTAGCCTATGTCCTTCTCTATATCCCAGGTCGATCGGTTCAGCGGTTTAGGCGTGAAAACGTAACATACAGACAGACAGACAGACAGACAGAGCTACTTTCACATTTAAAATATTAGTATGGATAGCTTTTGCCCGCGGCTCCGCCCGCGTGTATGTCGGTTATCGCGTAAAAAAGTAGTCTATGTCCTTCTCCATATCGCAGGCTATTATCTTTGCCAAATTTCATGACGATCGGTTCAGCGGTTTAGGCGTGAAAACGTAACATACAGACAGACAGACAGACAAATAGACAGACAGACAGAGTTACTTTCACATTTATAATATTAGTAAGGATAAGGATTTGTATGGATGGTACGGAACCCTTCGTGCGCGAGTTCGACTCGCACTTGGCCGGTTTTTTGATTTTGAACGTGCTAATCTCTGGAACTGCGAGTTGGATTTGAAAAAATCTTTTTGCATTTTACAGCCCAATTCTTGAGGAAGAATTAAATTCCTAATAACTAGAACACCATTTTTTTTTAATGAAAGTTTATGCGAAAACGAAGTAAAAGCACGGGCAGGCAATCTGTTGCGACGGGGTGGGTCGGGGGAACAAGAAATTTAACGCGGACGAAGTCGCGGGCAGAAGCTAGTATGTAATAAAAGTTCACAACTCTCACACACAGGGCCCACCTTGGGCGCCAGTTTAATCTTTTAGAAAATTATGTTGTTTTTTTTATAGTTTTACAACAAAAAAAGAGTTCCTCAGACCAACCTCAGACGAGCTGGCAGTTGTCTATTCCGGCGTGCGTTCCGCCGCACGGTCTCGCCACTCGATGCCGCGGGGTTCTCATTCGCGGCTTCGCGGGAAATTTTGAAATCGCGAGTTACAAACTTTAAAAAAGGTATTAGAAAATTCTAGATACACTTACCAATATAGTTGATTGAGCCGTTTTTCATAATTCCTTCTCAGTCACGAGATAATCTTTTGTTTTTTAAGTAGTGGCGCTACTGGACCGGTGACAACCCTCTTAACGAATTACGCGCGGTTTAATAGCTATTCTGTTATTCGGGGCGCAGACAAATCTAACAAATCAAAGATTATAAAAATCGGTCCTGCCGTTCATGAGCTATATATGGTGTTACTAACCCGACTTTATTTTATATATTTAGATAGTTATAAATCACACTTGATGTTATCACACAATATAAGTGATGGTTATCCTTCGATAACCGACTACTTACCACGAGTTTTTCGCCTCGTCATAACGAATCGGTAACCCTTGCAATGTCACGGATAAATTGAATCCACTATTAAAGCGTTTAATGTCACTTGGAGCATAATTTTGCAATCTTGGAGGATAAAGGTACAAGAATGAAATTTCTTCTAGAACTTGACTCGAGTGCTTGGGTTCAATCCCCGGGTAGTGTGTTTTCGGGCAGGATGAAAACTCAAACTCAAAGCATTTATTTCAATTAGACCATTTACAGGCACTTTTGAATTGTCAAAGAGACGGTCAGTTAGTCAGAAAGTTGAAGCTAGATGCCCATTCCAATACGTAGGTCACTATGGAGAAGAACGGACAAGAAACTCCAAGGACACTCTTTTAAATCAAGATATTACATAATCCTGGGTACATTATTCTCGTTGCTTCTATATGTAAGACAATGTCAAAACTGATAAAACTAATAAAACAATTCAAAATATAAAATTACAAATAAGCCCTGGCAGTCAAGAGATGACCAGTCCCAACTGACGGCGCCCGTTCACGAACATGACGCATCAGCACCATCCAGCTCAACCATTTTGTAGGGAACCGAATGATCCAACACACGTGATGACGTGCTGAATACTTTCCTATTATAGCTAGTTCGTCAGCTGCGTCGTTACCTAGAGATATCATGAATGTAAACTATAGCAGATGATATACCTTAATAACATTATCTCGCTAGCTTTCTAACACTAGCCTCGTGTATCTCGGGCATATGTGATCTGACTGCTGTTTTGTGAGATACTTAAATAAGTAAATTTATTTTTCAAATTATTATAATAAACGAATCCTGCGTATAACCTACCAGTAATCAATCCCAATATTTAAGGAACAAGAGGCAAAAATAATATATCGTATACAGTCAGCCTCAAAAAAATTTAAGCATCGTTAAGATTTTTTTTTTTTAATATATTTATTTAAAAAACCAGGGTTCGAAAAAATCCGATTTTTTATATATATCGGATATATATCTTATATATATCCAGGCCAAGAAAAAGAAGCGAATTTCATTCTGTAAGAGGATTAAACACTTAAAAATGTGAAAGGAATTTGTAAAATAATATGTGTCAAACAGTTTATTATTTTTTAAAATTATTTTAATAAAGTAACAAAAGAATTAGTGTTTATTTGAGTAATATTTTTTTAATGAACACAAAAAAACAAGTACCTATTATTATAATAATCTTCATTTGTTTGTGAGATAAATCAACTGATTTTAATAATCATTTGTAATCATAAAAAAAAAGTAAATTATTCTGAATTGTAGTTTTTCGCTACGTGTTGCCAGAGTAAACATTAATCTCCAAAAATTTTAGTTCAGAAGACAGGAAAAAATCAATTGATATATATCAAGATAAAAATCAATTGATAAGTATCGTGATATATATCATGATATATAGCCGCTGATATATATCGGCGAACCCTGTTAAAAACACAAGTTGTTTCCTTATAATGAAACAAAGCACACTATTAGACCTCCGGGGTCTGTCTTAGCATACCATGGTCTGGAATTTACTCAACGCGCTATTGACAAATTAAGATAAAAAGGAGTTGTAGTATTCTTTGAGCTTGTGTTTTACGTTTTAACATTGAGTCGCGAATATGATGCAAATTTGACTGTCTAAAATTTGTGTTTCATAATACTGTTTCAATGACGGCCTACAATTAAGTACCTAATGTGGGAAATGTTTTGTGGCTACTTGATACCTACATTATAAAACACAAATTGAATGAATTTTTTCGATGTTTACATCTTTTTGAAGCTGACTGTACCTTTTGTAATAACTCTGTTACGACACGAATGCTATAAATATTTAAGTTCAAGTTAAATTACTTAAGATAGAACCTACATAAGATACCTTTTAAATATACTTTCAAATTCTTACGTAGTCTGCGAAGTAGGGGATTATAAAACCTACTTTGAATAATTCATGCTTCTCAAGCATATGTTTTTTCAGTGTAACCTTGATTTATATAAAATATTCATTTTTAAAGTTATTGCTCTTTACATAATTTAGGATTTAAGAGACAGAAAAGGAATCTTTTATATAAGAAACGTTTCCCACACAAGATTTTTTCTTGAAGATAAATTTCTTTCATATTTTTTTTGGATAATGAAAACAGTTTGTTTTTTTTTTTTTTTCAATCTATGACTAGATTAGAGATTAGGTTTGGAGAACTCATTCAAAATTGATGTGATTTCAAAACGTCATGACTTCAATAAACCCTGGGCAGTAAGCCCCACTACTGACTTTGTCGAATGCCTAATATTTTGACCCAGCCATCACCATAATCTGCTCAAACTATACAGTTCCCACTGCTGGGATGCAGGCCTCCTCTCTGTGAGATGGACTTGGCTGTAATCCACGCAGGCCCATTTTGAAAATAAATTAGAAGACGTATTTTGACCGCAGCATGAGTATTCTCGTGTTTATGATACAGAAATGAATAACAAGGAAAGAAAATGATTTTCTTTTTTTTTAAACAAATAAACCTTTTTTTGAAGAAAACACTGTTATTGCTAACACTTTTATTTCGCATAACAGCACTGTTTCACAATCAAACAAAGACTGCCTTTGCATTACATTTTACCATTTAAAACGACTTTTGACCCCACACAGAAATAACGATAATATCATAACCGTTATTTCTAAGTGTTGTCAAAACAAAATAATACATTCGGTTGCTATAATGAAAATACATTTAAAAACTCAAACTCAAACTCAAAGCATATATTTCAAATAAACCAAATACAGGTACTTTTGAATTGTCAAGGGGTCGGTCAGTCAGAAAGATGAAGCTAGTTGCCCATTCCAAAGCGTAGTAGGTTCCTATGGAGAAGAACGGACAAGAGAAAAAGTTTGTTACAATAAATTTGTACTTTGACAGTGTTCCCACAGTGGATAATATAATTCGGTATTAAAATAACAAATTATTTTAAATTAAATCCATGAAATTACGACATTCGGCCATCCGACGCCGTGCTAACTCTGAAGCACGCAAAACAGCACGACACTTTGTCAGACCTAATTTCTTTATTTATTACATTTACACACACTATCTTTACAGAATGACCCCAATACAATAGTGGTTTGCAAATACAAACCAAATAAATCAACTTACGGCTAACACTTAGGGGTTTATTATTATTTTATTTTTTTAGGTCTTTGAACCTAAACGACCTACCTACTCATTCAACTGTTTTTGTATTTCTTCAAGGTCATACAAATAAACCAGAAAAGGGACGCGTTTCGGTAATATTCGTGTTTCCGTATTAGAACGTTGGGCTATAGAGTAATTAACACCCCCCAGATGCAAAGCTGCTATGGGGTACTGTGTTAAATTTTTTATGACATTAATTTTATTTTCTCTGATTAATATAGCATTTTTCTTTTTTAAATAAACTCACACACTGACTTATTATATGTTAAATTTTTAGGAAAATCATATACAATGTTTGTAAATATGTGAGCACCATGTAGGTATCTATCGCATTTATAAATTTTTCTGTCATTACTTCACTTTTCATTATTTTTACCAATTGTGGTAACTTTTATTCTAGGTACATCGTGTTCACCTATAATAATTAATTAATGTATAGGTACAAACTATTGTTAACGTTTTAAAAGAGTAAGTATAGAGTTTCTTGCCCATTCTTCTCCATAAATAACTACCTTTTGGAATGGGCAACTAGAATCAATTAACTATTTATGTAATTTGTGACGTCCAAAATTGCATTTTACGTGCCTATATGAAATAAATGATTTGACTTTGAAGCTTAGTTTTGTACAGCCGCACTTTGTCGTAGTGCAATATCATTTCACGTTGGTATGAATCTATAGAGATATGCGGAAGGTGTGAAGTTCACTCGTCCTGCACAGGAAAGTGAGGATACTCCGACCAGATGGGTGTTGTGTCTGGTGGGCTACCGCCCGACGGTTGATTTCGGGATGTTGTATAAGCCAAACGCGCGGTAAATTCTGCTTGCGCGATGCAGGATTTATATGATGTCAGGTCTTTGATGCGTACTCGTAGTTCGCATGTGGCGATGCCGCCACAAAGCTTTATCTCCGTTAGGTTGGCTACTCTGGTCGCTTGTCAAATGTCAATCAAAAGTAGTCGAACGTTTTATTTTTTTTAAATTGCGTAGTTGTTAATTTAAAATGTTGTAAACATTGTAATTCAAAATAGGTAAGTACTTCTACGATACAAATACAAATAATAATACAAATACAAATAATTTATTTTCTTTCACAAGTTATGTACTACATCTAGTGGTTGAAGTGACCTTTTAGACATAAATTGCCTGTGTTAGGACACTTCGCTCTTCCGAAGCTTAAAGTTACGTGGTGTACCAATAATTTTAAATCTTATAATCTTAAAGAAAACAATTCAAAATAACTTTACAAAAAGAAAAAGATATGTCAAATTTTGAATTTACATAAATAAGAATAAAAATTGACAAAAGGAAAATATGTTCTTTAGCAGCTAATAAAAATCCTATTATTATACTTTTATATATGTAGTAGGCGCACATGTTTTGTGATGAATGAAGTAGGTGAGTGGGGTGTATGTGTGATGTATGTGAGTGAATGAGTGTGGATTTATGTGTTTTTGTGAGTGAGGGTGGGTGTTCGTGTGGATGACAGAATTACGATGCGTGCTGCAATAGGTCCTCGGTTTCCTCATATGTAAGTAGTTTAATCGATTCAGTTATAAGTTTTTTGCATTCGAAATATTTTTTGGTGTATAAATATAGTTCGTTGTTTAATTTATTATACAGTTGGGATGTACGTCTGTCATATTGCATACTAAAAAAAACTAGTTTTAGGTTGTAGAATATGCGCCACAAGATCTTTCCTTCTTTTTGCAAGATTACCAGCATCATAAGGCAGTGGTGCCGATTCCCTTGTTCACGAACTAAACTAAATTTAAGTTCATAGCATCTTTTTCTTTCTATTTCATAAGGAAAAGGACAGAATATAAATTTAAGTTTAGTTTTGTCAAATTAATCAGCGCCTGTCACTACTCCATACAAGTTTGGACGTGATTAAAAACTTGTCAACTAAAATTACGTCAATTTACGTCAAGCGCTGATTAATTCGACAGGATTAAACTAAAATTTATCTTCTGTCCTTTTCTTAATAAAATAGAAAGACAAAGATGCACTGAACTTAAATTTAGTTTAGTTTGTGAACAAGGGAATCGGCACCAATGTCTTTTTATTTATTAAATACTTTAAGCACAAAAAAAGTGTACACAGGCGGACTTAAAGCCATAGGCATTTTCTACCAGTCAACCTTTGGGTGATGCAGAGACAAACAGTAGTAGGTGCAATAGCGAAAATTGAGGAATACGTATTCATTTAAATATAAAGATATACATAAACCTATTAGAAACTATAAATTAAATATATAAATCTTATTATATATCTTATTATAAGCACAAATAAATACACATAAATATATGTACTAAAACAAATAAGTAAGTAGTAGTAGTAGTGTCTTGTGCTTTTTCAACGATTGTAATGTTGTATTTCTATATGAGATGTCATTAAAAAGCGTTCCTATTTCCGAAGATTTCCGAAGCGTACACTTGTGCTAGGAAATCTATACGTGTCTATACCTACTCATTCGTTTGTTTCTCTTTTCGTCAAGGTCCATATTTCGTCGCAAAGGTCTAAAAAGGTCCCTATTTAGCACTGGACGTCTAAAGCCTTTTACATTTCGTCTGTTTTAGTACCTATTCACACTATATTGCTGATAGCAAGTGTCTTTGCATACGGTTTTCTGTAACTAGATTTCTTTTTTATGGATACCAACCCTTATCGCCGAAACGAATAATTCAAAATTTTGAAAAAAATACAGGTAATAGTTCTTTATTTATAGATAACAGGAACATCTACAAGAAGTCTATGGTATACATGTTAAATCTCTTAATATCGTGCGTACAATAATATGGTAGATCTTGTTTTTAACTACAATGTTAAATTTGTTCTAGTTAGTTTAGTTAGTTAAGTATAATACATCACACTTATCACACTAATATTACAAAGGCGAAAGTTTGTGAGTGTGTGTGTATGTTTGTCTCTTCTTCACGCTCAAACGCTCACTTTTAGCTAGTTTATTATAAGACTAAATAGGATAACATCTAACAACAATATATAATAACCTAAACTAAATAAAACTAATAACAAAATAAACTAAAATATAGCGTCGAAAAATTCCTCCGCATCGCTGTCGACTGGTAATGTACCTAAGAGACTGGCAGCATTGCCACGTTGTATGGCAAAAAAATATTCTTGGGATAATTCATTCCAACTACAGAACCCTTCATTGTGCGTGGTCCGACATGTACTTGGCTGGTTTTTTAAAGAGGTTTTTCTGGCGTGATCACGACGAGTTCTCACTTGAATGATTTAGATGGACCTCAAATGCCCCCTGTAATGTAATTAATTATACTTTACAAGGACCACGCTCAAACCCACGCATTGTAACCCCCACTTACTTCTCTGTTTACTTTAGTTTCACACACACACAGTCAACCTCACGTCATAGCATAATTTGACATAAACAGCGTCTTAAGGACAACCTTACTGCGAAAAACCTTACTGCGAAAAACGCCCTTACTGCTACAAAGCAGTAAGGGCGTTTTTCGCAGTTCACTGTCGTGTATTTGATCGTACTTTAGCGGACTCGGTTCAGTTCTATGATTATTATGCTACCCACGAACATTAAAAGTATACCTTTTTTATTTAAGGTACAATGTCACCTGTTCTTGTTACTTTGTTTTGTTTAGTGAGGTAATTTGAGTGACCATGTTTTAAGAGTTTATTGAATAAAATAGTAGGAGGTTGTTTTCAAGACCACCCACGATTAACAATAGCGCTTTAGAGGTATGAGGAACAGGGTGTAAAGTTCACTCATACTCTATAGTAAAGGGAGGATCCTCCGACCAGACGGGTATTGTGTCTGGTGGGCAACTGCCCAACGGTTGATGTCGGGATGTTGTATATTAGTTTCACCTGCAAATGAACCTATGATTCCCTACACAATCCAGATCAATATCTTCACTCTAAAGGTAAGCATCCATCCGACAGTCCATACTCCAAGTAGCAGCACAAAATCGTAAAGAAGGTCGGCTCCATACAACAAGCGAAATCAGGCGCGCGCACACGTAGACACGTATGTACTATCGAGGTCACGGAAATCTAACCTCTTGAAAACAAAATCCCGTGCACACGTTGAACAAATCTGTTTACCGCCCCTTTTTGCGACAGCCAATATTTAAAAAAAAACTTTTGTTTATATACATTTCTCAGGCTCTGTTACAATGATCACAGATGTCTGAACACCTCAGCTGGTTTATTTACGGTTTTTTTTTATTTACAAAAACAAGGGGCTCAGTAATAATCTGATGTTGCGATGATATTGGTTGATGAGCATAGGTAAGCGCTTCTATAGCAGCCGAGCGCTGCAAGCAGGAATTGTTCTAACGGTGGTGGTTAGAATTACGTGACCGTAATAGTACATACAGTGTTACATTGTATACAGTAAGTTCAGTCATAAGAAAAAGAACAAAGGCGAGGGATGCGGTCAAACAGGTGCTGACACAGAAATGGAAATGGTCAGGTCATATTCAGAGAAATATGGATGAAAGATGGTCACAAATTATTTCAAATTGGTACCCAATGTATAAGAAAAGAAGGAAGGGTAGACCTAAAAGATTGAATGACGACATCATACATATAGCCGAAGCCTTATGGCCCAGACGGGCAAAGGACAGAGCCATCTGGAACGGTTTGGAGGAGGCTTTCACCGCAAAAGGCGGCCCTTACACCTAACAATACTAACCTTATTTAAGTACAAAATTAACATTACTAACAAATAAATAAATAAGTACACAACACAAAAACTAAATGTAAGGGATAAAATAAAGCTAATCTATGCCAATATTATAAAGCTGAAGAGTTTGTTTGTTTGAACGCGTTAATCTCAGAAACTACCAGTCGGATTTGAAAAATTATTTTTGTCTTTGATAGCCCAATTCTTGAGAAAGACTTTAGGCTATTTAACATGAGGACTCTTAGGAGCCGGAAAAAAGTAAGAAAGACACAACACGAAGCGAAAACGAAGTAATAGCGCGGGCAGGCGATGCGATGCGACGGGTGGGCCGGGGGACAATAAGTTTCACGCGGACGAAGTCACGGGCAGTAAATAAGTAAATAAATAAATAAATAAAAATAGTACAAACGGCAATCTCAAACAAATGCCAGTCGCAAGTGCGCTTGCACTCACTGTCACCCCGTGGTCCCGAGCTACACGCTCATGAGACACATGTCTTGCGACAGCGACTGCGACTGCGGAGAAAACAAATAAAAGAAGTTGTTTAGAGCGTGCCACGAGTCATTGCGACGTGACTTGTGGAGCATCATCATCATCTGCCTCGCCTTTTCCCGACTATGTTGGGGTCAGCTTCCAGTCTTACTGGATGCAGCTGAATATTAGTATATGGAGCGATTGCCTATCTGACTTCCAAAACCCTGGTTGTCAGATTTTCGGACTTCTGACGACCCGCAACGACTATCAAAAATCCACGCATGACAGCCGAGACCACCGGCATACCGTGATTTCCAAGGCACGGAGGAGTCTTGGTATGTATGTGTATGATAGTCACCAATCAACCGACCAACCGCGGTAAGCGTAGCTTAACTTGTAAAGCGACAGACGGAAACAGGTGACGCGCGCGCGTGTTGGTTGCCGCAAGTCGCGTCGTTCGAAGCTGTGAACGGGACCTCAAGCTTCAATGAATGTGTGCGATTTCGCTCGTTGTATGGAGCCACCACCCTTCTGTACTTTTCTGCGGTGGGAGACGCCATTTAAGTGACCCCGGAGCAGACATGTGCAGAATTTATTATGAGTGTGTGAATTACCCTGCCATGTCTTACTACCAGGGTACTACCCTGTTCAAACATGGACATTGAAGGGTTATACTTGGAAACAAACTTTGACGAGGTTGTTTATTTGGTTTGGGAATGAAAAAGGTATTTTAATTGGTAGAGCGTACCTAAATACAGCAAGAGTTTTGGTGTTAACTAAACAAGCGATTGTGATCCTTTTAGCAATTGGCCGTGGTGCAACAAAAAAGCTTATTTTAATTGATTCCTGAACAGTACAATTCGTCACTGTTGTGTTTTTATGTCTTAGTGTCATTATTTTAGTGAAGGACACTGCCTAAACACGGCGCTCTACTTCCATCGGTTAGGCAAAGGAATTACTTGTAGTAATAGTAATGACATTTCTGCACACTTAAATTTGATTAACTATAGAGCATCTTGCCCATTCTCCTCCATACGAAATTACCTTTTGGAAGGAGCAACAAGAATCGCTTTTAGTTTCTTGGAAATTTTGACATTCAAAAGAGCCTTTTAATAACCTAATAGAAATAAATTATTAGACTTTGACTCTCAAAATAAACCCAACATGTTGTTTAATTTAATATCCCTGCTTCAAAATCCACACACGCACAAAAGAAAAGGCACCAAATAACTTATTCCAAAAAGGAAATGCCTTTAATCCGCCATGATAATGAAAGAAGCCGTTAATTTAAAATTCTTAGCGGCTAAAACAGGAGGGTATATGTACATAAAAATCGTATTAAATCTCATCGAATACAGCTTGGAGTGTTAATTTGGTTCAAATTTATCGCAGGCCAATTGCAAATATATAAGGGTGGTCGGGGGTAGAAAAGTGTTCCTGATTTATGTGCCGCGGTCGCTTTAAAACGGGAGACCGAGAGCCTGGATCGGATTTGACATCTATCTCTATACATACAAATGAATATAATTGAAGTGTCTGTTTGCAATGTCAAAATAACAGTTTTTTACATAATGCATATGAAAGTATACATGTTGGCGACCAGCAACTAACCTTTTTTAATATTTATTTTTATTTTTCTACTACTCAATTTATGTTTTGTTTTTATACGTCACTTCTGGTAAAAAAATATCTTCGAAATCAATGAATTTTATTTCATCCTCATCTTCAACATTGGTGTCAGAAGCAAACGGCAACTTTGAAAATGCCCATCACAAGATCACAGACGCAGGCCGCCATGGCGGAGACGGGTACACCAGGTATCGTTCCCACAGGCGCTCCTCAGGAGGGCGGAGCCTCCACAGACGGCGCCATCGCGCCGGCCCCGCCCTGCGCCAACCCTAACGAGACCTTACCACCCACCAGCAGGACCTCGTCAAGCATCGTGCCACAGAGCGCTCGGTCAGGTCGCTCTAGCAGCACGTTAAAAGCACAAATCCTGACCGCAAAAGCGGAACACGCTCGTCGGCTTGCAAATGTCCAAGTCGAGCGCGACCGCGCTCAAGCGGAGCGCGATCGCGCCCAAGCGGAGCGCGATCGCGCCCAAGCGGAGCGTGAAAACGCCGTTGCAGAGTTAGAACTGCAGGCGAAGCTGGCCGCAATTCAAGCAAATTCATTACATGGAGGATCTCGCCACTCAGGCAACTCCCACGGCTCCCAATCTCAGCACAGAGTCGAAAATTGGTTAGCTCAATCATTTAATACATTTCCTAAGCAAGATAATAAAGCACATTCATTTGTCGACAGGCGGGCGAACGAGCCAAGGTTTTCTAGCGTTGTTCCGCAGGCCCTGCCACTTTCGTCGCCTGCCACGGCCTATGGTGATGGTCCAGCGATAGTGTCGCATCCTGTCCTTGACGTTCTGGACCATACTCCGACGTACTCAGTTCCGGCCTGTGCCGTGACGCGCCCTGTCCACACCTGTGCTCCTCCACATCAGGCTCCTGCTCACCCGCCTACGCATCCGGTCCTCGCCACTACATCGAAGAACCCAGTCCCCTGTGTCTGTACGATCCCTGTGGGCGCGTACTCATCAGTTGAGCCGGCTGAACACACACCACACGCACTAGGTTTAGGCACACTTGCTAAAGATAACAATTGTTGTTGCTACAAAAATAAAAATCATAGCCCCGATCTAGGTACATCATTTAATCAGCTGGTTAACGCAATTACAGGCACAGGGAAGAAGACAACAAAGGTTTGTGATATCATTAAGTTTGATGGTCACGTCGCGGATTGGTTCCACTTCAAGAAATCATACGAACAATCCAAGGTACACTTTTCCCCTAGCGACAATATCACACGACTTAGCGCGGCGCTGCACGGAGCTGCTAAAGAAGCAGTCTCTATCAGACTGATATCAGCTGACGACCCGGAGCAGATTGTCCAAGCGCTAGAGAGCAGGTTCGCTCAGCCAGAAGTTATCGTACTACACCAGATCTCTTTGGTAAGAGCCCTTCCTAAAATTAGTATACACGAGTCTGCGCAAGAGCTGAACATCTTTGCCTGTCGCATCCGCAACTGCGTCGAAAGCATCCGCTTGTTGGATCTGCGCGAGCATCTCGCTTCACCAGACCTCCTCAACATCATCATAGGTAAATTGACTCCACTCCTCAGATCTAAATGGAGAGACTTTGCATCACCAAGGGTTGGCTCTGGTAAATTTAAATTAGAAATTTTGGCAGATTTTCTCGAAATTGAGGCCAAATTACAAATTAAATTTGATATTGTAGTTCCAGAGCCGACACTTAACAAAAGTCAAAGTCAACCCGTCAAAAAATTAAGAGACAAAATTTACGCAATTGCGACAACGTCAAACACGTCAAAGCCAAAAAGTATTTGTTTATGCCAGTACTGTCATGACGGTAAACACGAGGTTTGCGATTGTGAAGGTTTTAAATCTCTGTCTCTGGACGATCGGTGGCAATGGGTGATGGAGAACAAGGTTTGCCGTAGATGTCTAAAAAAAGGTTCGCACCAATATCGTCACTGCAAGAAGAAGTGCGAGTTCAATGGTTGTCCGGTTGAGAAGCGACACCACACTCTCTTGCATAGAGCCCAACCTATGTCGACAGCCCATGTTGAGGTACACTCAGCCGCGGAAATCGCCGACCCCAAGGTGCAGAAGCCAAGCGCGTCGAAGGACGAACAACGGTCTGTAACCGTAGCCCACAACTCTGCTCCACTAAACTCATCTTGCTTTAAGCCACTCCTAAAGGTTATAGCAGTCACTATTTCTGGACCCCTGGGGAGCGTTAACACGTATGCCCTTCTTGACGATGGGAGTTCCGTGACTTTGTTAGACCAATCCGTGGCGGACTCGGTGGGAGCTGAGGGCCCTAGGTTTAAGCTGAATATTGACTGCATTGGCGGATTGAGTACGCAGGCCGACGTCAGTTACGTTAACATCAAAGTAAAGGGTCGTCATGGTGCGGACAATTTTGACATCAAAGCGCGATCCATTCCCAACTTGGGCATCAATAGGCAGTCTGCACGTTTAGAAGACGTCTCCAGGTACGACTATTTATCTGATTTACTGACCGTTTTGTGTTATGATGATGCGAAGCCCATGTTGTTGATAGGTGCGGACAATTGGCACGTGTCACTTCCTTCTGTGATCCGCCACGGCACCCGTGAACAACCCGCGGCCGCTCACACTGCGCTAGGGTGGGTTCTCTATGGACATATCTCTGGCAGGTCGAACGCTATCGCATCCGTTAACCATATCTCTGAAGCTGTCGACAACGATTCTTCGTTGGATAATTTCATCAAGGAATACTTTCGACTAGACTCTATAGGGATAACGAAGGTAAGCCATCGTAGTGCTAGCGAACAACGTGCTTTAAACATTCTAGAGGAGACCACCAAGCGCCTAGATTCTAACAGGTACGAAACGGGCCTATTATGGCGCGATAATATCACTACCGTCCCTAAATCACGTGACCTGGCCTTATCTAGATTTGCTAACCTCGAGCGCAAGATGGCTAAGGATGTTGCGTATGCCGATGCCTACAAGCAATATATACAAGGTATGATTAACAAAGGGTACGCTGAATTATGTTCGGGTCCACCGTCAGGTAACATCCCGTGGTATCTTCCACACTTTGGAGTTATCCACCCACACAAAAAGAAGCTGCGAGTTGTCCATGACGCGGCGGCGAAGTGCGCAGGTGTCAGCCTCAATTCGCTTCTACTAGCTGGACCCGATTTACTCCAACCGCTTCTTAGCATAGCTATGAGGTTTAGGGAAGGCCCAGTCGCCTTAACAGGAGATATCAGGGAGATGTTCCCGCAAATTAAAATTAGACCCGAGGATAGGGATTCCCAACGTTTTTTGTGGAGAGATAGTCCCGATTTACCGATTCAGGAATTCCGTATGTCCTCAATGATATTCGGCGCAGCGTCCAGCCCGTGTACCGCGCTATGGGTAAAAAACAAAAATGCTAGCCGATTTCAATCACAACACCCGGACGCTGTGCGGTCTATCGTCGAAGATCATTACATGGACGACTTCTTAGGGAGTTTTGACAGCGTCAGTGAGGCGGCACAGCGAGCCTTCGAAATATGGTCCATACATAAAGCGGCTTGCTTCGAGATGCGTTCTTGGGTTTCGAATTGCAAAGAAGCACTAGCGTTAATCCCTGCCGACTTTCATGCGACAGACGCTATTACTGAGGTAAACTTAGGTCCGACGTCTCCCTCGCAAATTCGCGTATTAGGTCTTACATGGAATGTTAGTGAAGACAAGCTTCATTTCATTAAAACTCTTCCAAAGGTCCCAACTAAGTTTACTAAACGTTCAGTCTTATCTCTGCTGATGTCCATTTATGATCCTTCAGGTTTTTTGATTCCCGTTATTATGAAAGGCCGCGCACTATTCCAGAAAACCTGGAAATTGGGCACCGATTGGGATCAGACTCTGCCGGTTAATTTGATCGAACATTGGAAAAGTTGGTTGCTCGAAATTAAAAATTTAAACAAAAGCTCAATTCCTCGATGCTACTTTCGTGGTACCGGATGCATTAAAAATGCCCAACTTCATGTCTTTGCCGACGCCAGTGAACGCGCGTACGCCTGCGTGGCCTACTGGCGCTTCACAGGTGACGACGACAACGTAACTTTATCCCTGATAGGGGGAAAGGGTAGGCTGGCCCCTCTGAAACCCGTTTCAATCCCAAGATTGGAGCTCCAAGCCGCTCTGATCGCTTCGCGTTTCAGCGCCTATGTGATTGAAGCGCACAGACGAAAACCCGATCAAGTATATTTTTGGACAGATTCTCTAACCGTTCTGAAGTGGCTCCGTAGCGACGTTTGCACATTTAAAGCCTTTGTCGCGTTCCGGGTGGGAGAGATAACTGAGACAACGAAAATCCAAAGTTGGAAATACGTCCCCACTGCTTTAAATGTCGCAGACGACGCAACGCGAGACATTCACAATTTTACAACCTCATCGCGTTGGTTCACAGGACCAACATTTCTCTTGTCTCCACCCTCTGACTGGCCATGTGAACCAATGTGTCCCGTCCCTCCGGTGACCGAAGAACTGAAACAAGAATCGGAATCGGTGGGACTGATAGTGGCTTCACCGCGACAGCTACCTTTACCGGTAGTTGCGGATCACGAACGTTTTAGCAATTGGACCCGGTTGCTTCGTGCCACAGCACGAACCCATCAGTGTTTAGACAAGTTTCGATCAGTTTTGCGCCCAAATTCCAAATTTTCTCTAGACGCTCTTCGAGATACTCGCAACCTTTTTACCCTTACCGTTGAAGACCTCAACGTTGCCGAGGTTCACTTGTTTCGAAAAGTTCAACTAGATTCCTTCCCCGAGGATTTGATGCGCGTTCTAACAGCACGTTCCGTTTCGAGTGATAGTAGGCTTCGGAACCTTTCGCTTTTGCTCGGTGAAGACGGGCTCCTTCGTCTTTCTGGTCGCACTGCCGTCGCAGCTGAGCATGTAGAATCACGCCCGATTATCCTAGATGGCCGACATCCTATTGTCAAGCTACTGATATGCTCCTATCACGCCAGGTACGCCCACGGACATAACGAGCTAGTGGTCAATGAAATGCGTCAGAGGTTCTACGTGCTAAGCCTCAGACCAGCCGTCAGAGGAACTTCGCAGAGATGTCAGTTTTGCCGCAATCGAAAGGCTAAGCCAGAATCACCACCTGAGGGAGACTTGCCAGATGCCAGATTAGCACATCACCAGCGCCCTTTCACCCACGTAGGGTTGGATTATTTTGGTCCTCTGAGCGTCTCTAGTGGCAGACGCACCGCCAAGAGATGGATTGCACTTTTTACTTGCATGACGGTGCGAGCCGTGCATTTAGAGATCGTGGAGAGCTTATCGTCGGACTCCGCCCTGATGGCTCTGAGACGGTTCATCGCTAGAAGGGGATGCCCGACAAGGATTTATTCCGATAATGGGACTTCATTCGTCGGAGCAGCTAAAATGCTACCAGAGCTTTTCAATTTCTGCACAAATAGAAGAATAGAATGGCGATTCATTCCCCCTTCCGCACCATTTATGGGGGGCTGTTGGGAGCGGCTAGTCCGCTCGGTGAAGAGTGCTATCACGGTGACCTTAAAGGAAAGGACGCCCAAGGAGGAGGTATTAAACACCCTGCTCCTAGAGGCTGAGTCCATAATTAATTCAAGACCCCTGACACACGTCTCAGTGGATGCGGACGCGGAGTACGCCTTGACTCCCTTCACTTTTTTGATTGGAAACCCAAGCAACGAGCCACAGATTAATGAGTTTAACGACGCTGACTTGATCCGACGCGTAAGTTGGAGGAAGGCGCAGAGGCTGGCAGACCATTTTTGGCAGCGTTTTGTACGTGAGTACCTGCCCACGCTCACACCCAGGAGGCGGTTACAGGAGGCTCGTCAGTTTAAGGTGGGCGATCTAGTTTTTATCGCGGACGGCACGCTGCCAAGAAACCAATGGCCTCGAGGGCGAATCGCGGCAGTGCACCCTGGCAGGGACGGGGTAGTTAGAGTAGTAGACGTCGCAACGAAGGGGGGCGTGCTGCGTCGACCCACACGCAAGGTGGTTTTGCTGATCGCCGGCCAGTAAATTGGTGTTTTCACACCGTCGGGGGCCATGTTGGCGACCAGCAACTAACCTTTTTTAATATTTATTTTTATTTTTCTACTACTCAATTTATGTTTTGTTTTTATACGTCACTTCTGGTAAAAAAATATCTTCGAAATCAATGAATTTTATTTCATCCTCATCTTCAACAATACATGGTATGCAGAGATAGAACTACCACCTACCTATCATCAGAACTGGAGGAGTCCTTACTTAAGAAGAAAATAAACAAGTTAAAGAGTAAACAATTTACTAAATAAAAACATTTAAGATGGTTTAATAGGCCCTAACGAATGGGTATTGGAGGGTTCTAACTGAAGGATAATAATAGGCCAGGGAAACCGGGGAGAAGTTACGTTGGAGGTCCGTCCTTAAGAGTGAGAGGTCCAGGGGTTTCTTGGAGGGAAACCTCGAATCAGGCTTCCAAGTCGCCGACCTCGGAGGAGCAGGTCGTATCAAGAGGTCCGAGAGCCACCAGCCGTCGGAGTGTCAAGGCTTGTTGAAGATATAATGATGTTTTCTGTAACACGAAGATAACATTATGCACTGGCTTGTGTCTTCTTGCGTCAGGGGTTAGTACTGACGCCAGGGTTAGGCATCGCCAGCTTAGCAACCCTCTGGAGACGTCAAGGATTGGTAAATTGCGAGGCTTCAATGTTACTCCAGCATAACTTGTAATCTTCAAAGAGGAGGGAACTTCCCTTATGTCAGAGAGGAGGGAACTGCCCGTCTACCGACCTATCTTAAATCACAAGACTTCTTGCCGACACGAGCACCAAAAGTAGACTGAACCTAGAATTTATAGTTTTTTTTTTTTTACATTTAACCTTTTGATATAAAATATACTTTTTTTTTATGATCTTCTTTACCTTATCTTTTTAAACTTTTCTCTCAAACCTTTTACTCATGAATGTCATTTCCCTTCTTCATACTGAACATAATCTTATACTACAATGGTCATTGGTAAAACACTAACAACCTCTCAGGACTTTATTACTACTATTTGAGTATTTTGAGTAAAGAAAGAAAGAAGAAAGAAAAATTGTTTATTCTGCACAAACAAAACGCACATTACATAAAAAATAGACAAAATACACATACTAATACAAAGTAACTAAAAGCCTCGTATTCAAAACCTTAAATGTAACAATAAAAATAAAAAGTTTGACTGTTGTCGATTGCTTGATGACAGGCCAAGACCACAGACAATAGATGTTGCATAATCTATTGCGTTGTGCAACATTGGTAAATGACAACAAACAAACATAACAAAAACTAAATGTTTAGCGCAGTGGAAAGTATCTACCTTTGCAACAAACAACAAATTACAAGTAAAATAAAGCCGTGCGTCATATCTGTGCAAGAATACGTCGTTGCTCAGCAAAATGCTGTGACTTCGGACGGACCTATCGTAAACAGCGCTGATTTTCAGCAACTAGTAGTTGCTGAAAATCAGCGCTGTTTACGCGACGTCATTACGTCACTCGCGAGGTAGTTGCCAACTACCTCGCGAGTGACGTAATGACGTCGCCCTGTGTGATATAATAGTTCGGGTAGGTAACTTTTTTACAGAAATAATAAAATTTTGATTCGAAGTCTACTGAACATAGTGTGTAGCTACTTATAAATAAAATATATATAACTGTATTAGTATTATTTATGCGAACTTTTATACACAAGAAATACAAACATTAAAACCATACGAGTACTTTATGCGGCCTACCCGAATGTCCTTTCTTTGGTATTGTTCGTCGAGTCGTTGAGCTCCTTAAATCATGAGTTGAGCTACACGTTTACTGACAAATGTTTGCACTGACTGTACAGGTCCACTCAAAATTGTGTGGTTCTTTCCTCAAAAGATCATTTCAGACACGGATCTACATGGTACTCACATGATCTGACCAAGATTATATCTGAACTTTAAAAGAGACTTTGACCCCTGAGTTTGTTTCGCCATTTCTTCTCAGGGGTAGTCAGATAGGAAATGTCGACTACAGCTAGCTTATTTTTTTTTTAATACTTATGTGTAAAAGTGATTCATACGAGTATATCTTATTTACAGAATAAACGATTTCATTTCATTAACATCATAAACGACAACTTTTGTTTTATAATAATTTATCAGATTTTAATTTATCAGATTTTGTAGCTTAACCTTTGAACCATCCATGTGGCTGTTATATTTAGCCACGAGCTCCCCTAGCTTACAACAGCTATAAGCATCAAATGCAATGTTTCCCTTTAATTTTGTCTCTTACGTAGAAACGGTCTGTTAATCGAGGGACATAGACGTTAAGGACAATCGGTCGTACGTGTCCTAACAGTCTATGATAGACTGAATAGTCACACAAAGTTTCCTGCTGTGAGAAAGCACAATTTGGGGCCATGGGGATGCAGATAAAACGAGCGTTGATCACCCAGAAAACGTCTGCCCAATGTCCGCATGTCATGAATTTAAGTAGTATTGTGCCAATTTCTTGTATTTTATTTATATTTATGTATTATGTACTTTGCTATCATTTAATTGTTCTTTTGAGTGTTGTGATATTTATTTCGTGTGTACTTAATGAAAATGATTTATCCATCTATCTAGTTAATTAAAAAACCAGCGAAGTGCGTGTCGGACCTAGCGCAATGGCAAGGGTTCAATTGAGATGAATTAATCTCAAGAAAAATCTTTACATTGTAGTTGAAAAACATGTTCTCTGATACATTTCAACTTCAAATATAAGTTGGTCGACTATTACGAGTACTCGCTAACTTTTAGACGAAGTTCAAAGAAAACTATCGCACCTAAGTAGTAGCTGTGATAAGTTTCTTTAACTTCGATATATATACTACTGCCGTGATTAGACAAAATCAAACTGGTTGCTATAGACAAAATCAAACTGGTTGGTTTAATTTAACTGTATAATTTATAATTTTTATGATATTAATTTTGTCCACGCCATCTGCAAGAGACTTGGAGGCGGCAACATATTCGATCTCTTTTTCCTTTAGATCCTCCGTCAAAACTCAAAAATGTTTTTCTTCTTTTTTCGAACTGCCAACAGTCAAGCGAATATCTAATATACGAAAAGATCTCTATAATAAATACATTGTTAAAACTACACAAATCGCTTCATTTAGACGAACAAACCTGATCCTGCATACATTTTATTTTCTGTAATTAATATAATTTAACTCACACACTGACTTATTATATGTTAATTTTTTTTTTGGAAAATCATATACAATGTTTGTAAATATGTGAGCACCATGTACCTATCGCATTTAATAATTTTTCTGTCATTACTTCACTTTTCATTCTTTTTACCAATTGTGGTAAGTAATTTTTATTTTTATTCTAGGTACATCGTCTTCACCTATAATTATTAATTATACAAAGTATTGTTAACATTTTAAAAGAGTAAGTCTGGAGTTTCTTGCCCATTCTCCTCCATACATAACTACCTTTCGGAAGGGGCAACTAGTATCAATTAACTATTTATGTAATTTTTGTCGTTCAAAAGTGCATCTTACGTGTCAACAACAACTATTTGAAATAAATGATTTGACTTTGACTTTGATTTTCTTCACATATTCAAAACAACTACATATTTAGCTAGCCCCTGCACTTGAATCTTACAAAAATTAGCACTTTAAAGCTTAATATTACGATAACGGATCCCTGAATGGAAAAATAGTTCCGGTAGATCCGCAATATTTTTGAACGGCCTATCCAACGATACCCCACACCACCTTTACTTGCATGGGACGTATCCAATTTATTAATTTTCTTGTTTTTATTTCCCCGCTTTGTTGGCGTGATTAATATAAATATCCATGCCAAATTACAGCTTTCTAGAACTAAGAGTCTCTGAGCTAATCCGCAGACAGACAGACAGACATGGCGAAACTATAAGGCTTTTTTTAATAACCCAAAATCGGTGCTCAGACCATTCCACGCTCCTGTCCTACGATTCCGGTCGATTCGAGAGCCGGTTACGACTAGCTTTATCCGGCTTGTCGCTTCTTTGGCTCAAAATGGCGGCATAATTCAGTCTACTTTGTGGCCCAACGGACGCCACAATTCGATTTTACTATTCTTAATGTAGAACTGTTTAACTTAGTATTAGGTAACGTTAATGTGTTTTAGGCTGATTATAATATATTTGAGTTTTATGTATGACTAGCTTTTGCCCGCGGCTCCGCCCGCGTGGATGTCGGTTATCGCGTAAAAAAGTAGCCTATGTCCTTCTCCATATTCCAAGCTGTATCTCTGCCAAATTTCATGACGATCGGTTCAGCTGTTTAGGCGTGAAAACGTAACATACAGACAGACAGACAGATAGACAGACAGACAGAGTTACTTTCACATTTATAATATTAGTATGGATTAGAAAAGTAATGTAGTTTCTCGAGTATGGCACACGGAAAGGTGACCTATGTATGAATTAAGATATGTAGGTAGTTATGTAAGATAGTTGCGTCTCACAGGCTATCATTATAAATTATAAATAAAGTATAAACTACTGAACCGATCATGGATTATTTTACGTAACTAATTAGTCATGTTCATCTATGATACATAATTGTGTTTCAGGCTACCTAACATGACATCATAAGAAATGAACTACAGTGAAATGATGTATCATTATTTACTTTAGAATTCATGTATTCCGTAGTAGTTTTTTCAGTTTTGATGTAAAACAATCGTCCCTTGACGGAAACTTTACTGCTTGTCAGTAGCGAAAGCATCATATTAAGGCTCCTAAAATAGGCGCGACACGCGGCGCGACACAAAGACACCGCTCGTCGCGCGACACGCAATGCATTTGTCGCGCCTGTTTGTAGGAACCTTAACACGATTCCTACTGGCTTCCTTTCCAAAATTCGCATCAACAACTCTACCGCTATTGAAAAATGGCACAATCAATAGTGTCTACAATTGCCAAATAATATAGTTACACTACGGGTATTTAATTCACCATAACATTCAAACAACAAAAACGCCTATTTTTAGCTTAGAATTAAAAAAAAAAAAAACTATTGTAACCCGGCGCCAAAAGGTCATAACCGGGAACTAAAAATTCATACAATAGCGAACCCGTCGTGACGTCACTTCAGATCACGTGCCTGGACGTAAGCAAGCCGCTGTACAACGGGTTACGATAGAGACACATATACAAAAAAATGCGAAAGCGAGAACGAGATGGAGGAATATTGAAAATTTTACCTCTTATTCAATTGATGTGAAGTGATTCATTACATTCCTATAACAATTTTAGAATGATAGTACCTACCTAATATAGTTGAGTTTATTTCTATAGAGCACTGAAAGTTATGTTTGTGTAGTAATAGCGTATTTTTGGTTCTACTACTTGACGATAGATGGTCTTACATTCAATCATGGAAAGACTTTTATTTTTTCGCTTCGGCTTCTTTCTTACAAAGAGAGAGTTACAACAAGCAACATCAACAACCACAACAAAATCTGCAACGTCTAGCCGGTCACCTGCGCCCGCATCTCATCGCTTGTCATAGACTATAGACAATAGATAGATAGCATAGATAAGTGATGTTGGAACGTCGGGTGTGTGTCGATCGTAATATTTACTGTACGGTGGCCAACACAGCACATCAAGTTACCACAAACTGTCAAATTTTCTCGTTCGATTTTGAACTTAATCATCAAAAGTTTAAAGTTTAAAATCGTTTGGAGTTTGACAGTTTCGTGTAGCGTGATGTGCTGACCACTGTACCTAATTACGGTTTATATTTGTTTTTGTTTCTCTATATCATATTGTATTGTATTGTATTTTTTAATCCCCTATAGTTTTTTATTTTATTTTATTTTACTATGAGTTTGCTCTTGACTTTAGTCTAGGTCTGGATGACAGAGACAAAGTCTACGATGGAGTGAGCTTACCCAGAAGAAGCTTGTTCACTCTCACTTTGAATAGATTAGGGTTGTATGCGTTCGGAAGTTCCACTCCTTTGCTGTGCGCATTATAAAAGACGTTTGAAAACGCTTAGTGCGAGTTGGTGGAATATCAACTAGGTAGGGGGCCGGTGGAATGAGGTCGTGGAGTTCATGGGCACACTCTCCGAAGTACAATCTGTAGAAGATAGACAAGCAGGCAACCTTGCGGCGATGAGCCAAGCTGTGAAGCTTGGCATCCACCAGTTTTACGTCGCCAATGAGCCTCTTAGCTCTGCGTTCCACCGAGTCAAGCGCAGCAAGTTGGTACTTTGCTGAGCCATCCCAAAGGTGGCTGCAATACTCCATGCAGGAACGGTCTTGTGCTTTGTAAAGGGTTAAAAGCTGTCCAGGCGTAAAGTATCGCTTCACCCTATTTAGGACGCCCAGTTTCTTGGCCGTAGTTTGAGCTTTGCACTCGATGGTGGAGCCGAAATAGATTTCCGTAGGTGTGTCCGTGGCATTACTGTGGTCCCTATCAGAATACCAGAACTGATGTAAATTTTTTACTGTTTTTAGGGTTCCGTAGCCAAATGGCAAAAACGGAACCCTTATGGATTCGTCATGTCTGTCTGTCTGTTTGTCCGTCCGTATGTCACAGCCACTTTTTTTCCGAAACTATAAGAACTATAACTGTTGAAACTTGGTAAGTAGATGTATTCTGTGAACCGCGTTAAGATTTTCAACCAAAAATAAAAAATAAATTAATAAATTTTGGGGATTCCCCATACTTAGTACTGAAACTAATTTTTTTTTTATCAAACCTTTCGTGTGGGTTATCTATGGATAGGTCTTCAAAAATGATATTGAGGTTTCTGATATCATTTTTTTCTAAACTAGATAGTTTGCGCGAGAGGCACTTCTAAAGTGGTAAAATGTGTCCCCCCCCCCCCGTAACTTCTAAGTCAAAGTCAAAGTCAAATAATTTATTTCAAATAGGCACGAAGATGCACTTTTGAACGTCAAAAATTACATGAATAGTTAATTGATTCTAGTTGCGCCTTCCAAAATGTAGTTATGTATGGAGAAGAATGGGCAAGAAACTCCATACTTACTCTTTTAAAATGTTAACAATAGTTTGTATACATTAATTAATATTTATAGGTGAAGACCATGTACCTAGAATAAAAAAAAAAAAATATAAAAAAAATTCATCAAAATTACTTACCACAATTGGTAAAAATAATGAAAAGTGAAGTAATAACAGAAAAATTAATAAATGCGATAGGTACATGGTGCTCACATATTTACAAACATTGTATATGATTTCCCAAAAAAATAAAAAATAAAATCAACATATAATAAGTCAGTGTGTGAGTTAAAATCTAATCACAGAAAATAAAATTAATATCATAAAAATTATAAATTATACAGTTAAATTAGCAACCAGTTTGATTTTGTCTAGACTCTAAATTGTCCTATGGAGCAGGACCAGCATGTTTCCAAGTATTCTTATCTTGGATATAATCCTCTAATTTGTAATATGCTTGTTTACAAAGTTTACTTTTAATATGAGTTTTAAATTTTCTTTCATTTAATTGTAATATATCAGAAGGTATTTTATTGTAACATTTAACACAGTACCCCATAAAAGATGTATGTACCTTAGATAATCTGAAAAATGGTTGATCTATTTTATCTTTATTTCTAGTATTAAAATTATGCCTATCACTGATTTTATTAAAAATATGTAGATTTTTTCTTACATACATAATATTTTCATAAATGAATTGGCAAGGTACCGTCATTATATTAATCGTTTTAAATAGTTCTCTAAGAGATTCGCGGCGATGTAGATTATAAATGGCTCTGACAGCCCTCTTTTGTAAAATAAAAATGGATTCAATGTCGGCAGCCCGACCCCACAGTAAAATGCCATACGACATAATGCTATGGAAGTAGCTAAAATAAACTAAACGCGCGGTTTCTATATCTGTTAACTGTCTTATCTTTCGAACAGCATACGCGGCCGAGCTTAGCCGCCCCGCAAGAGATGTTATATGAGGTCCCCATTGTAATTTCTAAAATAAGAGAATGATAAAACAAAAAGATATATATGATGTACATTACCATGTAAACTTCCACCGAAAATTGGTTTGAACGAGATCTAGTAGGTAGTTTTTTTTTAATACGTCATAAATTGTAAACCGCGCTTGCTTCTACGGAACCCTTCATGGGCGAGTCCGACTCGCACTTGGCCGCTTTTTATTTTTTGTACGTGTCCCAAATAAAATATTCTTCTTTCTTTCTTTCTTTCTTTCAAAACACAGTAGGAATTAGTATAGTGTCGGTTGTAAGTAGTTCTCTTGATTGCAGGTCATTATTGGACAAACGACCTCGCCAAATGTAGAGGCTAGACAGTGCTTGGTTAATGCAACCACATCATCATTTTTTATGGGGCGACTGCCTATCTGCGCGCCCCAACCCAGTTACTGGGTAACACGATACCCCTTGATAAGACGGGTTGCCAAACTTTCCAGCTTCTGACTACCCGTAATAACTGTCAATGATCTACGAATGACAGCAAGGACCGACGCGACGAATATACGTGCTTTTCGAGGCGCCCATATCGCAAGCCTTTTCATAACTTCATCTTTCTACTAGAATTATTTTTTAAAACGTTGTAATCGTAACGATATCCATACTAATATTATAAATGTGAAAGTAACTCTGTCTGTCTGTCTGTCTGTTTGTATGTTACGTTTTCACGCCTAAACCGATCGTCATGATATTTGGCAGACATATATAGCCTGGGATATGGAGACATAGACTACTTTTTGTACGCGATAACCGACATCTACGCGGGCGAAGCCGCGGGAAAAAGCTAGTAATATTATAAATGCGAAAGTAAGTTTGTTTGTTTGTTTGTTATACCTTTTCACGCCTCAACCACTGAAGCGATCATCCTGAAATTTTGCGTAGACGTTGTCAGATGTAGAGAAACGGTCATAGGAGTACCTTTCATCCCGAAAAAAAGCTGTTCCCGAGGAAAACAACAATAAAGTTCTTATGATAATAGATGACGCCACGTGTCTTTCGTACAAGTAGAGTACAACCCGAATTGATTGTCAAATTCTATATTAATTAATTAAATTCTCTCTTCTTCAATCGGTCCCTCATTACTGAGGATCGTAGTCACTGGACCCCTTTAAGCGGACAATCTGCTTCTATCGACTCCGGTCCAACGTTGCCATCACCACCTGCTGAAGTTTGCTTGAGGACGTAGCTTCTTTTACTTGGTCGGACCATCGTGTTGGCGACCGGCCTCGTGCACTCTTTCCCTCGGTATTGCCAACAATGACCAGCTTTTCAAGGTTGCTATCTCCCTTTCACATTATGTGGCCGAAATAGGTCAAAATACGCTGTAAGCAAACTGTAGACAATCGGGTCTTTATGTCGAAATTCTAATTATTTTTTAAATTAATTAATTATTAATTAATTGCGAGCGAAGCCGCGGGCAAAAGCTAGTAACTTAATAAACAGACAAACGCCTTTGAACATCCAACTAGGTGTAACTTGACTTTCAAAAGAATTCCTTAGGCAAGGTCAAGTGGTCTCAAGATGTTTTACCAAAAGTTTTCGCTGGAAAATGTTCAAGTAAATTTTTTATAAAGGCTACTTTTATTAAAAGGTAAAGAATCTTGGTGTAATGTGGTATGAAAAAGTCATTATTGTTTACCGCTTTTTTTTTGTTGTATTTTAAGGGCTTTTTGGGTTATTTTTGGAATTAGATTTTGGCTGTCTCCAAGGCCTTTTTCCTGAACTATGTTAAAATAGGCTTTTAGTCTAAACAGAGGGCCACCTAACCAGAGCGGAAAATTTTCTGTAATAAACGGACGGTAAGTGCTGGTGACTTTGTGCGACTGAGTGGTGCGTTTTCATCTAAATATTTATATTACCACCAATATTAATTTTTAATAACGAAAATATGAATATATAAAAAAAAATATACAATACTATCCATATATGTACTATACATACTATACTATACTATCCATACTAATATTATAAATGTGAAAGTAACTCTGTCTGTCTGTCGGTCTGTCTATCTGTCTGTCTGTCTGTATGTTACGTTTTCACGCCTAAACCGCTGAACCGATCGTCATAAAATTTGTCAGAAATATAGCCTGGGATATGGAAGACATAGGCTACTTTTTTACGCGATAACCGACATCCACGCGGGCGGAGCCGCGGGCGAAAGCTAGTAATATTATAAATGTGAAAGTAACTCTGTCTGTCTGTCTGTCTGTATGTTACGTTTTCACGCCTAAACCGCTGAACCGATCGTCATGAAATTTGGCAGAGATATAGCCTGGGATATGGAGAAGGACATAGGCTTTTTTACGCGATAACCGTAACGCGAGCGGAGCCGCGGGCAAAAGCTAGTAGATTATAAAATAGTCTGTTTATACAAAAAAAAAAACCTTTGAAAGTAATATCGTTTTTATGTTTTGAAAGCTGAAGAAAGCAAAGGACCAGTGGAAAACATTAGCCCAGGATCGAAAGAGGTGGAAGTCATGGGGAGAGGCATTTGTCCAGCAGTGGAATAATTCAGGCTAACAGTAACAGTAAGAACGGATATATTATGTAAGTTGACTCTAAGCAAGACTAAATAAATAGATACACTTTGATCACTTTTAATTCTCAACCAATTAATTAATAAGTATTGACAATAATGCACAATATAAATGTTGTTTCTACGACGAAGCGCGAGTGGAAAAAGCGGTCTGCAAACGGAGCTCAGGGTTTTTAAAAACTTCGTATTCCCCCGCAGAAGTGACGTCAGCTGATGCCGGTAATCAGTCACTCGCCAGCAACGATCCAACGTCCGGTACGACGCAGGTGGCAGCACTGGAACCACGGTGCGTCGCTTGACTTCGCTTGGCAGTCACGCCAACAAATATGATTTTAGTGAGTCTTAAAACTGTAAATTCAGGAATTATTGTCTACAACATTAATTCCTGAATTTATATCTTAAAGTATTTTACTTAAATATTCACATATATAGAATTGATTTGTATTTTAAGGGCCCGCCCTTCACTACTTCCTAGTACTTTAGCTGAGTGCAACAAAGACTGACATTTAACATAATAACGGGGAATCGCAAATGTTTTACTTTTTAATTTCTTATTTGGTTAATGTTATGATAATGATTTATATTGTAATTATTTTAATTTTTAGTTATTATAATGTTGTGTAAAAAATTGTTACAGAAATAAATAAATAAACCTCCCCAGCATCGCGTTTAGTCTCATCGGTGAAATCCATCATAAGTCGTTAGTTTTGTTGCATTTCGATCACAGTTAGGTTCTTCTTATAAAAACTGCCTGTTGGCTCGATTTAAACCATGTGAAAAGACGAACCTTGTTTTGTATTAAAACTGTTTTAACTGGATCATAGCCATTATTTAACACATTTATAATAAATAACGAACACAGTGACATTATAATTATTTCAACAGGTAATAACACAACATCAACGGAGCAGAAAATATAATTATTACTGTTTCGGTAGGTACGGTCGTGAATAAAATTGAGTAATGTTTTATATGTTGTACATGCGAGTGCGAAATTGTTTTTGTGATATTTACTGGCTGTGGCCACAGAGTAAAGAAACGGAACAGAGGTAAAGCTTCTAAAGAGCGTGCATAATTGATATATATTTTGGTAAGGTTGGCACAGGAGGATAAAACGAAATAAACAGAACGTTAACCAGCTTACGTGTTTCAATTTATAAATATAATAATTCAATCACTAATAGGTCGGTAGGTATTGACTACGTATTTCAAATCATAAACACCAATCATCAGGCATGAATTGTAAAAAAAAAAAGTTCTCAAATAGTCGTTATTTTTGTTCTTGAACGCACCGTTTACGAGATAAGTAGGTACCTATTCTGTGCCACTTACTAAAAAATCACTAAAGCATTTACGTTCAATACCAAAACCTTTTTTACACCACTGACTTGAGTTTACATACGATTTTAGAGGTCTGTATATTAAAAACAATAAATTATAATCAAGTTCAGTCATTGAAAAATGATAATTATGATTTTCATTCACACATCTTTATTTTCTCATATTGTTATTTTTTATTTTTTATTTACTTAATAATATTTTGTTTTTAGCAAAATATTGTTTATTTATAATAAATTATTATTTGTATACCGTTTATTATTTATTTAATTTTCAGGTCCCCCACAAAAGTTTTAATACAATAATAAATGGAAGAATCGATAACTTTTCGATTTAGTCAATCATTAGCATCACAATACAACGATAGTAGCCCGATGTTTTCGTGTGAGTGAGTTGTACGGTGCATGGTAAATGCGCGTTGTGTTTAATGCGATAAGGTTTATAATTGATTGTGTAGTAAGTTTCGATTTATGAATTGCGAGTGTGTGCGCGTCTTCGTATCTAATGCTTTTACTGAACTGCATGTGTAGTTGTGGCGAGTGGAAGGGATAGACTGGAGACATCGGGTTTCTTATTTCTTCTTCTTATTTCTTATATCTATGATCCTAACAGACCTCTGTGACGAACTGTCACTAACGTGGCAGCCTGACAGGTTGAGACTTATAACGGGCCCTTGCCAAGAGGCCCCGATATGTTGTAAACGTCACGTCATGTTGTAAAATGTGTGGCAAAAATATAAAAGTTTAACCCTCAATGGCCTCAAGCCTTTTCAATAACCTGACCCACCCAGACCACAGCTTTTTCTCTATTTTTATACAAACAAGTCCCGTAACAAATTCAACGACTTTGTCGTCGCCAGTACTCGAATATAACAATATGTAACAGACCAGTATTATTTTTGTCCGACTAAAGATTGATTCGTTGGTTTTTGATTGATAACATATTTTTGTTTTATTTTTTAAATTGTTTATTTTGCTGTTATAAAATTTGTATTCGACCGTACCTGTAATGGATTTGTTTTGCGTTCATATAAAAAATATAGTGAAACAAATTAATACACGGTTTGTTAATTTTAAAAGCTGTTTTTAAAAGAATCCTTCAGTTATTAATGTGATTGATCAATGCTTTTATCATTTCAAAGAGTTATTTAGGTTTAATAACTGGAAAAAGTTAAAGTTTATGTTTATCTATGATCCTCACAGGATCTGACAAAGATTATGTCTGAACTTTAAAAGAGACTTTGACCTCTGAGTTTGTTTCGCCATTTCTTCTCAGGAGTAATCAGATACGAAATGTTAACTCCATCTAACTTATTTTTTTTTTTTTTTAATATGGCGTGTAAAAGTGTTTCCGATATCCTTGTTACTGAATAAACAATTTAATTTTACTAAAATAAAGATCACTAATATCTCACGTTTCTATTATACTCCATTTGAAATAACATTATAACATTAGATATTTAAGTAAAATTTTCTACAGTCCGTTCAACCGATTTTGACTTCTATTCTGGTGGTGGCATGACAAATAGCAGCTGCATTAAACAGTTGGTATTGTTACCACTTTTTTGCGTTAATGCGCTCCTTATGCCTACGGAAGAGAAGTCAAAATCGGTTGAACGCACTGTAAAAAAGGTATCTTTAAATGTCTAATCCTATTTCAAATGGAGTATAGGTAAGATGTCCTCATTGAAGTTGAATCACAACACATGGGTGTTGGTGGCATTACATCAGGCAGGTATTTGTTTTTTTCAAATATCCCAGCATCATGCTGAGATCATGCCTTTTTGGCTTCGCACAGGTCCGTGCTTTATTCGTAGTCCCTGGAAGGTACCACGGGTATCTTTTTTTTAACCCCTCGGGTAAAAAAAAAAAAATCCCCGTCCTCACGTGAAATACAATGCTGCCGAATTAAAATGGTAGTCCCTCCTGTAGTCCCTGGAAGGCACCGCCCCTCCAAGAAATACATTTTTGCTGAAATAAATTGTACCTAAGTCAAGTCTTAATATAGGTAGTCAAAGGCATTATTCGTAATTAAATCATATAAATAACTACGAATTTAAACGATTAATTAGGACTGAAGAGATGACGCTACAAGGTTTTGGTAAAACAACCATGTTTTTTACCTTCAATATGCAGTAGGGCGAAAATAAATTACCAAAAACTAAATTATGGAAGATAGTTGTTACAAAACAACATAATAATGGTAAGTGAGAGTAAATGTAGATTGTTTCTACACAACCATACGCAAAAGGTGCGCTTTCATGATGCACAGGGTGTGGAGCAGCTCCAACAGTATCCTAAGTATGATTTCAAGTCGCTTAGACTGTTTTCGTGGGTCACTGTTGTGCCATCTCCCATGGGTTGCCACAGCGGTGATCCACTACTATTTGTTTGTTTTTGTGAAGTCTCAGTTGTTACTAATATAGTTGTAAGTCCTACTAATCAGTTTTGATACTTGAATAAAAATAATTATATTCTATTCTATAGTAGGATTTTTAATTCAAACACAGTGCTCCGGCGGTGTATCTGGCGTGCGTGTATGACCGTAAACAAGACAAAAGGAGTATATATATGTAAGTATGGTAGCATGTTGTGTTCTGTAGTTTCTGCCTTCCCCTATGCGAGGAAGGCGTGAGTTTATGTGTACAAACAGTGATGAAATAAAGATCAATCTGATCAATTGAAACTTAATTTATTTAATGAATATAAAATTACAACAAAACGTAGGTAATGCGCACACACTACATACAACAGACTAGGGAGGGAGCCATAAACAAGTGCCAATATGCTCGTCAAACGTAAGCGTCCATCTATGCTTCCATCAGAGGTTCATATTTATGGTGATAGTATGCTTAAAAAATATATTAATAACCAAGCATAGTTCAAGACAATTTAAAAAAACAAAATAAAAACCAAACATAACAGAATTCCCCGCTTGAATGGTGGCCAAAACTCCGCAAAAACGTTTCCATCTTCAGTTATTCATCCAAGACATCTTACACGATATCTCGGCGGTAACTTGAAAGATACATTTCAACAAATTTCAAAGTGAAATTATAAAATTCACAGTCAAACTCTCGCTAGGACTGGGCGAAGCCCGTCGTTCCAGTTTCACTGTAGTTTGCGTCCCAACTCACGCGTGCTAAAGTTTTATTTAAATAGTTTATAATAGCGCCATCTATTGGTGTGTTGGGGAAGTCTTTTAATTGAGTTTAGTGTCATCTAGTGTGAAGATGTTGGGATGTATTGATTTATACAGTAATTCCTTATTTTTTCTTTCTTTCTGTTTATTGCCTGAACCTGCTATAGGAAACAGTTATTTAATAATATTTTAGTAAATAACAATTTCACTGTGAAAAAATTAGTGTTACATAGATTTGTAAGTTATTGAATTGCAATTAGGCTATCTAGGCACTCGAGTTAAGTCAATTGATGGATTGCAAGCCAACGAGAATACGCGGTGCAGTGTAATGTTTTACAATATGGACAATGTAAAACCACAAAAATAAAAACAATGTGTTTCACACGTGTCAGACTCAACTCAAAGCATTTATTTCAAATACACCAACCACTGCCATATTGTTGTATTTTAACCAATTACAGTAACTTTTGAATTATCAAGGAGTCAGTCAGTTAGAAAGATGAAGTTAGTTGCGCATTCCAAATCTTAGTAATTTCTTACGGAGAAGAACAGACAAGAATTTTCACGGACAATCTATTAAATCAAAATATTGTTACAAAATAGTTGTTACAACATCATTAATTTATTTACTCCTCACAAAACTTATACGCCACAAGCTTGCACAATAAGACTGTGGACTTAAATCTGTTTCATACCAACACTATAAACATATTCGTCCCGTAAATATTAATTAGCGTTCGTGCTACAAAGGAAGGTCGAAAGCCCAATTCAAAACTATTTTAATTACAAATCTCACTTCATTGTGTGAGTCAGCCCCAACTATCTTAGTTTAAATCAAAATTTTGCATAGCTTATCCAATTCAAAATTTTAAAATTCATACTTATTTAACTTCCTAAGTTTCTGGCGTCAAACGTTTGACTTTTGTGTTAAAGTGCTGCTTAAGTTAAAACTTTAAACCACAATTTTAAGGAATACCTAATAGTAGGTTTTCTTGGCGGTGAAAATAGGAGCTATAAAAAAAATTGATGAAGGAGGGAATTTTCAGGCATAAAATAAAAACCTCATATTTTACGTATTATACGTAGTTAGTAGACATTACTAGGCTTGTATTTACTCAGCCCGACAATGTATGACTTTGCTTCATTATTCATTTAATAAGACGTGATGTTAACTTTGTTATTTTAAAATGTAATTAGGTCTGCGTGAGTGATCATTATGCCTGAGATTATGGTTCATTATAATTCTAAGACTCCCGTTGTCAAAACACAAATAGTTACACCGATTAAAAAAAAGTCCCATGCTGGGCGCCACTAAAAATCTTCCCTCACCTGATGTAAAATTCGACCCTATTAACATTTTATCTCCACAAAATTTAAACTACTACGTCTTCCGCAAGTTATAATTTAGCAGAAATATACGTTTTTATTACATAAGGTGAGAGTCTCTGCTTGGGCGCCAGTATTAATTTTCACTCTAATCTTACAGCATTCTTGAACAAGTCAGATTTAAAAATTCATTACCGCTGAGATAAAACTGCGAGGTTTGGGGTCCCGCAGCTTTGTTTTAAAGTTAGTAGGTATACATATTTTATTTGATGTAAAATATTTTTGCATTTTTGCGTAGGTTACCGTAAAAGTTGATGAAAGTATGACTGTATGATGGAATAATGAAAGGACGTGAATTCTAAAACTTCGCTGAAAAGAAAGCTTAATATTGTTCTAGAAACAGCCATAACAGATATCTACCTAAGTCATGATAAAAAAAAAGATAATAGAACACGACCAACTATGAATTTACGGAACACTAATCATCTAACTTGTAATTTAAATAAATAACTATACCCTGTATTCCTGGATTCCAACAAAAATATCATACTACCCACATATATAATTATAACAGACACTTCAATTTTATTTATTTGTATATACAGAAAAAGTTTTTAATCAGTGCGCAAATTTTGACAAATTAAACTTAAACGTGTTTTACTATACACCAATTTCTTATTTTGATATGTCTTGGTACACAAGGCTACATATCAAGCTATACAAAACTAGTTTAAGCTGGTCTCGCATTGTATATGATTTCCGTATAATGAGAGATCAGCTTATGCTGGAAATGTACAGCTTGATATGTAGCCGTGTGTACAAAAAAATGAAGTTATCGTTAACGAAAGATGTTTATTTAGAAACTGGTATAATGGACACTCATCGCGCAACGCGCCGGCGCGGCGCGGTCATTGAAGCGGAACGCAGTAGTAGGTACCTATCAGCTGTGCGCGCGTCCATTGATATTATTACGAATAGATTGTATCCATATTTTGCTGTGAAATCAGCAAAATATGGATACAATCTATTCGTGTAGACCAAAAAAAAAGTATTGAACAAATAATGGAAATGTGGTACTGATACTGAATCACCAAAAAAAATAGCGCACTGGTTAAAAATTTATCCGGTATATATCTGTCTTGAGCAATTGTGGTGATCAATGCTCTTGCCTTCTTTGTGTGAGATACGGCCTTCGTCCTGCAGTGGGACCATAATACACTAGAATTATAAGTTTATAATATTTTTGGAAACTGTATACTAATAGCCTCCTTTCTCTTCCCAAAACAATTCGACAATAATAGCCAAAAGTTAAACTACCACTGTATTCGCGGGGACACTTATATTGCACGACAATGTAATTCTAACATAATGACCCAGTTCACAACAGCTTGAATTTACTTTATCTTCAGATATTTGGACCGGAAATATGGAAATATGGGTTATGGGGTACTTGCATTTGCATTAAAATGTATTGTCGAACAAAATGCATTTTGTTTTAGAAATTCAGGTTTGAACGAGGATTTAGCTGTCGTGAAACGTAAACAACGATAATAACAACAGCGGGGTAATTGCGTACAGCGGCAATCGATGGCAATGTCGTTCATATTATTTCTTTTCTTGGTTCAGTAATAAAAGTCGCACGGGTCGATCGATCAGGTTAAGCTACGCTTGCCGTGGTTGGTCCGTGGATGGGTGACCATCTATACATACCAAGACCCCTCCGTGCCTCGGAAAGTATGTTAAGCCGTTGGTCCCGGCTGTCATTCGTAGATCTTTGACAGTCGTTACGGGTCGTCAGAAGACCGAAAGTCTGACAATCAGTCTTCCACCAAAATCAAACAGGTTGCTAATTTAATTATATAATGTTTAGACATTAATTTTATGATAAGTTTAACTCGCACACTGACTTCTTATTTGTAATTTTTTTTTAGTAAAATCATCTCTCAATCACTCTCAATATTTGTAAATATGGGAGCACCATGTATCTAACACATAATTAATTTATCCGTCATTGATTAATTTTTTTACTGTTTTTCCCTGTTTTGGTGTAGTAATTTTATTCTTGATACATTGTCTTCACATGTAATGATATAATTGATGTATACAAAGTATTGTAAAAGAGTTTAAAAGAGTAACGGTGGAGTTTCTTTCCATTCTTCTCCATACGAAACTACCTTTTGGAAGGGGCAACTAGAATCAATTTTATTTCCGTGTTTTTGACGTTCAAAAGTACCATTTATATGCCTATTGAAATAAATGCTTTGACTTTGACTTACCAAAGGGTATCGTCTTAACAAGGGACAGTCGCTCCATGTAAAATACTGGTATTCAGCTGTATCTGGTTAGACTGGAAGCCGAACCCAACATAGTTGGGAAATGGCTAGGTAGATGAGATGAACCACGTTCATTGCGTTATTAACATAAACGCCAACGCCATTGTTGTCAACGCCGGCTGTCGCTGAAAACCAGCGCTGGGGCTCTGTCTCGCATATGGTCGCAGCATTATGCTGAGCGATGGCCGTTTTGCGTGGATGTGACGCATATTTTCCCCCAACTTGTTCTTTTTTTGTTTGTATTCTTTCTTTGCGTCATGTTTACCGCAAATAAACGTATTTTCTTTCTTTTCTTTTTTATTTAGGTACAGTCAGCTGCAGAGAAATCTCACCCCCTAGCAATGAATAAATACATTGCTAAGGGGTGAGATTTCTCTGCAGCTGACCGTAGGTTTTTGAACAGACAATTTTTTTAAACCTATGTAGGAATGGATTCAGAATTTTCTTCAAAACTGTCGGATTATGTTTGAAAATGTGTTACACTATTGGAGTGCTGAAGCCCTTTTTACACTAGCTGCTACCCGTGGCTTCACCCGTGTGGTTTTTCTAAAATAAATGTAGCCTAAGTTACTCCTTATCAGCTAGTGAAAGTCCCTTCAAAATCAGTCCAGCCGTGTCAGAGATTAGCCGGAACAAACAGACAGAAAGACAAAAAAAATTAGTTTTCGATGTTATGAACATTGACCTTTTCGTATTTTAATTTTTGACGTTCAAAGAACCCCACACGAGTGATCCTATAAAGATTCCGTATTTTCCTTTTGAGATACGGAACCCTAAAAAAGACAACCCCATTTAAAACTAGTGTACATAATATACAATGGACGGTCTTATCGCACAAAGCAATCTCTTACAGACAACCTTTGGACGGACTGAATGAAAGGCGAGACATTTTGGGTTGTCTACAAAATATAATTATTTAGGAATCAATGAGCATTGCTATGTCACCTTGCTTAGTCAACGAATTGATGATAATATCTTGTTATTAGCAGAAAGAAGGATGATCCTGCCAAACCTTTTGTTATAACCACTCTGCCATCTTACAGAAAGGAGATCATGGCCTAATAGAAACTCAATATTAAGGCGGAACCATTACTTCCTTAAACGATATCTCACTACTACAGTCATTACGATCTGCCTAGCCTTTTGCTAAGTATGTCTGCCTATCTGACCTCCACAACCCAATTACTGGTTACCCCACTACAGAAAGCAAAACACAAACAATATTCATCCATTCAAAAAAAAATTGTACCTACCTACATAAAAAACTACGGAACGATTTTACAAAAATATCGAAGCTAACGCCACTATAACTAGAGATGTGTGCAGTACCTCGTAATTAATGTTTGAAAACGGAACGGTGAGGCAACGGAACAGTGATCATTGTCACAGTGATTTTATACTCGTAACGGTTTTTTTTTTTTGTTCGATATAGTATTTATTCATGCGATATTTTATTGGGAATCGAATTAAAACTGTATATAGTGAGTTTGAGTGTTTTGTAGTTTGTTTGTGTGATATTTCTTTTATGCTGTGCAATTGGGGATGGTCCAAGTATCAATTTGATCCTTAAGTTTAGAAAAATAGATGTGGTAATCAGGTAAGTTGATATTTTATCTGACTCAAGTACGAATACAAGACTTAATTGTTGATTTGTTTGAAATACCCTCTAGGTAGCGTTGGAAGGCCTCCCCACAAGGTGGACCAATTACCTTGTGAAGGCCGCAGGAATCCGCTGGATGCGGAAGCACAGAACCGGTCTAAGTAGCAGTGTTTGGGGGAGGCCATATCCAGCAGTGGACGTCTTTCGACTCAGGTTCAGAACATAATTATGTTATAAAATCCTGGTTTCAAATAAAACATATTTTCGGTAAAATATTCGCCATATTAGCTTGAATTTTGTAACTAGTATGCTTAGTTTACTCGTTATTTTATAATCGCCCCATGTTACATTAGATCTGCCTAAAGCCCACATTTTAAAGTTAGAATACTCTCACTAAATATATTTTACAGGTACAAATTCTTGTCTTGTATTTGTCCTGAAAGATGTCTGATATTATAAACGTTGTCATGTTTATAATAAAACTGTTATGATTATTAGTATTTAATTCTTTGTAATCTACTTGAGGTCATTTTATTTTTTGTGTTTCTGTGTAGAAAATTGTTACATAAAACATCGCATTGGATTAGTCTGTAAAGGTTAAAGTCGGAATTATTATAAACTACCTTTTGCCCGCGGATTCGCCCGCGTGGAGGTCGGAAATTATCCCACGGAAATGTACTACTGGTATAATAAAGTATCCAATCATCAGATAAGTATCTTGTGTTAATCCAGGTTATGAATTATCCGTATGCCAAATTTCATCCAAATCCAATTAGTACCATAATACTATTGAAATACTATCGTGACTTCATGCAAGCCTAGACATTATTCACAACGTGTCGTGAACAGACATACCGTCTTGTATGCATGCAACGTACTACCGAGATAAAAAGTATCATATGTCCTTAGTCATGGTCTCCCTATATGCTAATTTTTATACAAATCTTTTCAGCCATTTTAGTGTAAAAGCGTAACAAACAAACAAACTCACTTTAGCATGTATAATATTACTAGCTGCGCCCCGCGATTTCACCCGCGTAGGTCTTGATTTCTTGGAAATATCGGAATAACAAGTATTCTATGTGTTAATTCAGGTTACAAACTTTCTGTGTGCCAAATTCCATCCAAATCCGATCTGCTGTTTTATAGTGATTGACTAACAAACATCCATCCATCCTCACAAACTTTCACATATATAATATTATATTAATTAAGATAAGATTACTTAGGATGTCATATTACTTAAGTGCTGCAAATCTGTGAATATCCCTGTTATTTTCTCATTGTTACTTATAAATAATTGTTAAAATTAATAACAGTCAGTTACTTCCGTGATAGAGTGACGGCCATTCGTGTAATCCGGCCTTAATCCGCGTAAAATAAGTCGTCGTTTAACATAATGGTGCAGTAAGGCCTCAATTTGACATAGTGGAAGGGAAGTTATTTTTATTGTCTTAAAGCTATTTTGGAGTACGTCATGAAAATTGTGGTCATATTTTTCTACGTAAAAGTTATGTCTTATATTACTACTTTTCTCACTTGATAATAAAATCTTAAATTCAAAGGATTACTAACCATCAGTGTTGCCTGAAGGTTACTTCCTCTCTCCTACCCTTTTGCTGTATCTAAATTATATAGTTACCACCTAAGTGCACATTATGGTAAAGCAATAAAGATATTGATATTGAGTATTGAGTACTTTTGTAACCTTTTAGGTGATTTTTAACTCCTTCAGGTAAGATCTAGGTTACACGAATCGAAAGGTTACTTTTAGGTGATTTTGTGGAATTTGTAGAATTAATTTGTAATTTCTTATATGGAAAGCAAAATTTCGTTCGTAAGGTTGGCAGTGACTGCAACTCTTAATAAAAACAAGACAAGTCAGTCTTTCTCTCTCGCACTAATGATGTGATGTGTCCAAATCTCAAATGTCCAAAGCTTCTCGTCTCGGTTACTCGCTCGTATACACGGCTACATTTCAAGCTATACATTTCCATTTCGTCCCGCCATCCTCTACGGGGTCTGCCGCGATGCCTTCTAGCTGTGTTAGGGTTCCACATAGTGACAACCCCTTTAGAGTTTCTTGCCGGCTCTTCTACGCTACCTTAGGAAACGACCAATTGGTACCTTGCGTTTCATAAGTGCCCATGTAGGTTTATCTTATATATATGTATGTATATAAAAACCGGCCAAGTGCGTGTTGGATAACGCACAATGAAGGATTCCGTAGTTGGGACGAATTTATCCCAAGAACAAACACATTGTATATTGAAATACATGGTCTCCCATACATTCCAACTGGAAATGTAAGTTTATACGCAGAATATTGAGTCATATTATATTGACAATAGACTTTTATTAATTTTCCTGTAATCTATAAGTACCTATATATTTGTTTTTTTTTTTATTTATTTTTTTCCGCCTAAATACTGGGGTGGTTTACCCAAAGAAACTGCCGAAAAATCGTAAAACTATAAATTTGATACTAGAAGTTTGATTTTTCACCGTGTCAGTGTGTAATAAACAAAATGTATATATATATTTTTTTTAATTTTGACGCAGACACAAATCCTGACACCCGTAAAATTTTTACCCATAAATCCGAGAAGAGTGTTCCTCAAAATCCAAGCATTAAACCGAAGTATTTAAAACCTAGTGCATATGTGAGAACGCCATAAGTTAAGGCTGTCATATATTTTACAGCCAGCGGGAGCCATTACTCAAACCGTTATAAAACGGAACGGAACAAAGCGAGCCATACTACTGACAATGGTGCTTTGGTACACATAAATCATCGTGACGGGATTGTGGATACTGGTATTTTTTGGGAACTTACTATAGCTGAGATTTAAAGTACTACAAACATAGTTAAAGTGGTTTCGTTAGAAGACCGAAACTCTGACAACCAATCTTACCAAAAAGTATCTTAATACCCACTAACTGGGTTGTCCAGGTCAGTGTCTATGGCAACACAATGTTACTATTATTAATCTGTGTTAAAATAAAAAGTCAAGTGCAGTTGAAGGATCTACCGCTAGCAAACTAACGTGCGTTGTCTCATTTAATATACTGTGTACCCATCACGACCAGAAAGAAAACAGTCCACAGTCCACACTAATAAAAGAACTCAACATTGGTTCTTCGAGCCGGATATGAACTAGCGACCTATGGATATACAGTCCACAGCAGTCGCTCCATGAAAAGTACTGGTATTCAGCTGCATCTGGTTAGCCTGGAAGCGACCTCAACATAAACAACGAAAATGGTTTGGCAGATGATGAACCATGGTTAAAGTCATGGGTGAAGTTGCAGAACTGAGTTTTCCATTATGACAGGCTAATTCAAACTCAAACTAAAAGCATTTATTTCAATTAAACCATCTACAGACTCTCTTGAATAGGGATGATGACTAAAAAAATATTTTTTGTCCGTCATGTAGATTATTAAAAAATATTGGACACGTATTTTTTCTTTTTTTACGTAATCAAAACATTACGGCGATACATTGAGTTCAAATGTGGCATGACGTCACATCTCACTAGATTTTATACGTAGCTGTGACGTAACGAGCCCGCACTCCCCAAGTTTAATGTGTTTTATCTAAGTAATTTTTTATTAATATGAATAAAGCAAAAAATACGTGTCTGATATTTTTTATTAGGTATCTGATTGACGGACTAAACAGTTTTTCTTTTTTTTTTTGCCCAGGACACTGGACTGTCCGACTCCTTGACAATAGTGTCAAGGAGTCAGACAGTCAGAAAAATGAAGTTAGTGGCCCATTCCAAAGCGCAGTAAGTTCCTATGAACAAGAACAGGCAACTCCAAGGACATTCTTTAATCTCAATTATGGTTAAAGTCACGAGTGAAGCTGCAGACCTCAGGCGACTAGGACAGATTGACATCTGCTGAAAAATGTCTGCTGAAATATGAGGGTACGACCCTAATATTTTCGGGAAAGTGCGACCTACGATACCACTTTCTATCGTCAATCTGAATTGCTGTTTTATTTTGAAGAATATAAAACTGTACTTTTCGTCCCTGGGAAACGATTTTCACTGCTGGCAAAAAATTTAAAAACTATGCAAGCCATGTCCCAACTTTTTATACTGCCACTCTTTTAAATCGCGCCTTAAAATCGTATTATCAACAATATTGTAACATAACTTGATACTCATAATTTACTTTTACATTAAATTATTATTTAATTTACTAGATTTGGGCAAAATATTTACCATCATCGATGATACAAAATACTGGCTGTTAGAATGCCATAGAAAAAAAACATCAAAAAGGCGGGAAAGCGGCAATTCGATCTTCAGTTGTTTTGTCGTATACGATTATTTGTATAAAATGAGGTTGAGGTGAGGATCAGGTTCTTATTTACCTTCGTCATATTCGAAATGAAAAGCAGAGTGTTTACCTCGGGTGAAAGAAGTTATTTAGGCACTGGAACTATTTGCGCCCTCGCTACGCTCTTGCACCAAACCATCTCGTGCCTATATAGGTCCCTTTCATCCCTTGTTTAACAATCTACTATTAATGGTCACAGAAAAGAGGCCTGTGCCAAGCAGTGAGCACGTTACTGGCTATTAGATATAGACGTTTAGTAGTGTTAGGCTGGCTAGGATGGGCGTTATAAGTATTATTTTATTAGTACACCGGAGGAGTGTACGAGGGCTCTAAATAACCTATTGTAAATACATTGACCCATCCGTTGTATGCTCTATACAACCTACGGGTCATAAAGTACAATAGGTTAACATTAGGTTGGCAATTTGCCTACTGCGTCAAAAAATTAAAACATCAAGATTCCATGGTAATGACTGAATAAAGTGGTTTCGGAGCTACAGGACGCAGATTTTATTCCCGTACAGAACAAATATGATTTCGAACTGGGTCATAAATTAAACGAATATAGTTGTATTAGGCCGTAATGTTTCAAAACGAATCTACGACATGGAAATCTTTGCAGGTCAACGTCTTAAAAAACCGTCCAATTTTTTGACGTGACAACGTCTAATAAATCGATGAACGCCGGCTGCATGCACGAAAAAGGATGACTTATTGTCTCATTACGCTCATCGTCCCGTTACGCTCATTGTCCCGTTACGCCCATTGCGCCGCATCAATGTTTTGTTAGTCCGTAAACCAACTTTACAGACAACCAATTTTTTATTTATTTATTAACAAAATGATAAGATAACATCATTTTATTTGTCCAAAAAATGAATATACACATACATGGCACACAATATGTTACATTAAATTATGTCACAGTCATGTTTTGCCTCAACGGCGTACAAATATAAACAAGTAAACGTCAAATAATTATAAATTTATCCATTATACAAAGCAATTAATGTACTACGGCATAGCGTTATCAACTCATCATAGTATTGTATAAATCAATTAAATGTCAAAGTAATTAGGAATAAAATCTACATATTTCACACAAGTCAGATTATTCTAATTTATCAGTCAGAAATTCGTCAGTGCTGTAACACACTTCCTCTAACAGAAGGCGTTTTAACCTCTTTCTTAATTTTTCTGTTGTATGTTTCCTCCAATATTTTGGCAACGAATTATAAAGAATTTGCGCCGTACAGGATATACTTTTCTGCAATAATCATCATTCATTCATCATTTCAGCTGAATGACGTCCACTGCTGGACATAAGCCTCCCCCAACTGAGGGGGGGTTTGCCATAATCACCACGCATCCCGCATTATCGAGGCGGGGGGGCTCAGTAACCGTGGCTTGGAGGGCCACGGTGAAGCTAAGAGGAACCCGAGGAGGGGGCCGCTCGTCAGGGCTAAGCCGACGACGTAGCGGCCGTAGGTTGCGGTGCCGCTTCGGCGACATCGCAACTGAGGCGGGCCGCAATGTCGAATGGGCGGCATCGCGGCAGAGTGTGGGAGGCCGCGGCGGGAGAGGAGTGCCGGTATTGCGGTGAGCCGTTCTTCCTACCTTCCGCGGCCTTGACGGGGTCGCCACCGTTAAATGGCGGACGCGATGGGGCCGCAGAGGAAGAGGAGTGTCGGTATTGCGTTGGCCGCTCTCCCTATCCTCTGCGGCCGAAAAGTGGTAGGCGGCGGGGCCACTGACCTGACCCGTCGCGGGGGGACCAGGGGCGCCTGGACGCAAGGTCATCTGGCGCGGGGACCCAGGTGGAGGCACAGGTATTGCACAGGCCTCCACCAGTGTCGGACGGGAATGGCCAGGTGTTCCCGGTCATTCCCATATCCCCCCCAGGCGGGAGGGCATGCGGGGCCCGCCAGCTAGGCGGGCATGCGCCGGGAGGGTTGTGGACGTAACGGCTGTGCCGGTTTCCCATGACCCTCCCATCAAGGCGATGAGGGAAGTCCGCTGAGTTTTAGTGGGTATACTGCCATTTTGGTAGGGAGTCCCACATACCCCGTCTCGTCCCCCGACGAGCGGGCATGCGTAATGCATTTCTCAGCGTCAAAAAAAAAAAAGGCGGGTTGGCGATCGCAGTATGGTGTTAAAAATGCATAGAGAACGCTGCTGCCCATTCTCTAGTAAAAAAATTCAATCATGAAAAAGAAAAGAAATTTCAAATTCAATAATGCTGTCATCTAGAATGATCACCAAAACAAATAGCCACCTACATTTTAGATTGGTTACCACGAAACACGTCCTTCAAGTGTAGTAAACAAAGCACTTATAACTTCATCAAGTTATCAAGTAATCGATCAGTACTTTACTTGATTTTATAGCTTTCCAACTTACCCGGCTTTTAGAAAGGAGAACACTTTGGTTAATGTAAACAGAGAACTTTAAGTCCCTGTTTTGAGGGTGAGGAAAATTTTCCGGGTAAGTAGGTCCCGATTTATTTATGCCGTTAACTAGCAGCCCTCGAAATTGCTTTACCACTTTTGACAAAAATTCTCAGTAAATTGAAACTTGACCGTATTGACAAAATTGACTTTATTGTTTTATGACGTGCAAGTAATGTTCACCCTTAGGCCGTTTGAGCACCACCACCGTCAACAAGACGTTAACGAGAATGAGATGACGGCGCCGAAGTAGCGATTTATACATTTACTATGGCCGTGTATCCACCGCACGACCGTCACCCGAGCGCCGGAATCCGAATTTTAGAGTAGTTCGGCCCGGCAACTCGGCCAGAGATTGTGACGGGCCGATGCGTCATTACAAAACTAGTTTGATCTTGACCACACATTGCCGTCACACCGGCGCCGTTCACCCGGCTTTTGTTTTGTCTTAGATCATAACATACTGAACCGCCGTGTTCGGTCGCGGTGGACCTTTGTCCACCGCGACCGAACACGGCGGTTAACGTTACGTGTCGTACGAATAATCTCGTCTCTCGTTGACGTCCCGTTGACGGTGGCGGTGGACAAATGACCTTAGGCTGAATTTATTTACTGTTTATTATTATTAGTGTTTATTTATTAGAGTTGCCATCACAAAGACCACACTGAAATCTGCCATATATTTTTAAAATACATCGGCACCTATATTGATTAACAGAAACACAGCAATGCAAATGACAAGGAGCTCTTATACGTAAAATTTAACTAGTAGTACATCTGTAAAACTGGTATTCAGCTGTATCCAGTTAGACTAGAAGCCGTCCCGAACATATTTTAATTCAAGACAAATATGTACTGCTGTCTGAATCTGTTTGTCAATTGAAGCGACAACGGCTATATTACGTTAAAATTCCTCTTTAAAATAAAACAGTAGATAATATTCCCCAATATTCTCCGACTCACAAACAAGTAGACTGTGAGTGTATGTCGCGCGCGCAACGGCGACGTTGCGAACGTTTTGGTGACATGTTTCTAGCTGTTTAGTTGTGGACGCTACTTTGTTTGTAGGGCTGACACTTAGCTAGACGATTGTTAAAATGAATGACAATTAAACAAGATATTTTTTTATTTAAACTTCATGTACAATAGTGGTACATAGGCGGACTTAATGCCACAAGGCATTCTCTACCAGTCAACCTTTGGGTTAAATATAAAAACATAGTTATAGGGTACAAAAATTATGTCTAAAATACTAAATTCATGATTAATAGAATTTATATACTTTTGTTGATACTAATACACATATACAAATAAAATAAACTAAAAGATATTTTAACAAATACCACCTAATAATAATTACTATGACTAGACTATTATTTGAGAGTTATATAGCCTGACTTATGTAGTGGTTACGAACTTTTCTTTCAAAAGTAAATTTGCTTTCGGCTTTTTAATGCCAAAAGGTAGTGCATTCCAGAGTTTCATAGTAGAGATAGCGTAAGTAATTGACATAAAACAAGTACGGTGTGAAGGAATTTGGAGAAGTAGATTCTTGGAAGCTCGTAGGTTACGGCTATGAGAACTGTCCAACACTTTAAAATAGTTCTTTAGATAATCGGGAGCACATGGATCGTTCATAATCGAGAAGAGCAAGCAGAGAGATCTGAAGGACCTCCTGAGTCGGATAGGCAACCATTGAGAATATATTGACTCTTTTAGGAAAAGATAGGCAACTCTGACAAAAATGAGACAATAAATAATACCTAAGTTTTTAATAATATTATGTAAATACATTAGACTAAAAACTTCTGTTTAGGCGCTTTGCTATCAAAACACAATGCTTTATGATTTATAACTTTTGAGTTCAATAGCTTTTCGTTAATACAAATGACAGCCCGTGAAACGCTTACCCTATCTTAGTTACCTATAAACAATAGTTCTCCCATACATTCCAATTGTAAATATAAGTTTTCACGCTAAATATTGAGAGATTTACCATGTTATTTCAAGACCATAGATTTCTTAGAGGTTTTCTTGTAATTTATAAGTGTACGGCCGGAGTGAAAAGGCGTGCGGCGGGGCGTTTTGCGTCGCATGCAAACGGCGAAAGATTGTTCGGCGCGCCGCCGCCGCCGCTCGCCGCCACTCAGGACACTCGCGAGGGATTGTATTGTTTAACATGTACGCCGCACGCGCCGCCCCGCCGGACGCTCGAGTCGAGCGTGCACTCAGTTCGAACACTAAGTAAGGCGATTAACACACTGCCACGCACCACGCAGCGTAGCGCGTGAATGCGTGTTTTAACGTTGCGTTTTAACGCGCGTGGATGCATTTTCTGTGTGTTGGACTGTGCGTGTTTTCTATACAAACGGAGATACTTACAAGCAACGTTAAAACACGCATTCACGCGCTACGCTGCGTGGTGCGTGGCAGTGTGTTAATCGCCTAAGGAATTATTTCTGTATTATTATTATTTTTTCAAAATTTTAAGCAAAGTATCTTCGAAGATAAGAAGGAAGGAGAAAATAGATGACATATATTTTCTTAAATAACTTTAAAAGTGCTCATTTTAAAATTATCAAAAAAAACACCTAAATTCCTGACAATAAGTCCTATCATTTGATATGTTACACGATACAGTTTCACTTTTTTTTTTGTAATATTCTAATTTGCCCCCTAAAAGCAACCATCATAATCAAAATTCATTTATTTACGTTACACTTCCGTGTTTGGGTCACAGAAGTTCATATGTGTACCAAATTTAAACTTAATCGGTCTAGTAGATTCGGAGCAAATTGGCTGACAGACGAACAGACAGAAATACAGACACGAGTGATCCTTTAAGAGTTCCGATTTTTCCTATTGAGTTGCGGAACCCTAAAAATATATTTAAAAAAAACTGAAAAAATTTACAAAGGTGGCTCATGAAACAAATAATCATGGCTTTTTTCTGTCTGTCTGTCAGAATTCTTTTTTTATAAGTTTCAGTGAAAGATCTAACTAAAACCAATGCTTTCACTTTATTGATAAAATGGTTAAAAATAACTGTATATCTACTACTGCCAACCCTGGTATAGTTAGTTTTAAGTTTGTCAAAAATACCCGCAACTCATGCCCGTCTGAATATCGAGAATTATTTGTATTTACTTGAGTTTGTTAGTGTTTTGTTTTAAACCGTCGTTGAGACGACTCGACAGTTCGGGTTCGAAAATATTGTTATGTTTCGTAAAAGTTAGTTCGGAATGGAGTGAATTCGTTTGTATTTTCAGTAACTTTTGACGATGAGAGGAGATTTTTTCTTTGTTAAAGAGATAAGGCTCCCACACACTGGTGCGATATCGCGGGCGCGACAAGGGTCGCGCTATATCGCACCCGTCTATGCGAAACAGAAGTAAAAAATATACTGAACTCGAATGAAAGCACAATTTAATATGGTATCTCGTGTTGACACGAGATAAACGAGTTTTCTTAAACATACGTAAAACGCAAACAATTATTATCGTTTTTCTTGATCGTGATTAAAAGTGACCCCTATATTTAAAAATATTTTATTTACGCAATTATTTAATTTTTTTGTGACAGACAGACACTCGAGTGATCCTATAAGGGTTCTATTTTTCCATTTGAAGTACGGAACCCTAAACCAATTCAAAAATGGCCTGTTGTCTGAAACTCGTAACACAATCACCTTCAAATAATCATAAGATATGGCAACACTACAGTAAATCGTCATTCTCTATGTCAATGACGTAAGCTTAGCTACAGTACCTGAGCCAATCCGGTCAGGGCTACTGACCTAATCTCCAGTGTAACATTATAATCTAATGGCATTGGCATTATGACCTATAGTGTTAGTCTCAATTGACCGGTTTATAATGTCCCAGCCGCTGGATTTAGTTGTTTAAATCCAGTGCTGGATTCGACTGGATGTTGTTTTCAACACGATTAGTCTTTGAATTTATACAAATAAATAAAACTGAAGTGTCTGTTTGTAATTTCAAAATAACAGCTTTTGACTTTTTTTTTTTTTTTTTTTAAATTGGCATCTCAGAGTGTAACCACGAGGGGTTCGGACTCTTTAACCGGGCTATCCTGTGGTGCCTTGAGCTCCTAACGGATTTAAGGCCTCCATCCAGGGCATACTTATAAGCTATTCCGACTGCACGCTAAGGGCACCCCCTGTGGGGTACGAACCTCGGCTTAGGGCAGAGTCGTGGGGGGGAGGATGGCAAGGGACCGTCGGTGGCTGGATAAAATCAGTGTTTTAATTATTATTATGGGGAGTTTGGACTAAATACTGCTCAGCTAAAGCTCGTGCTGGCGCTTCGTTTGAAAGCAAGTGTAGGGGAGGACTGATTAGTCGGGGTTTTACTTAATATCTATAATACAGTACTTATAACAAAAAAAGTATAAGTATACTTTCTCCATATCCGTCTGTCTGTTCGCGGCTTAGCTCAGAGACTCTTAGTACTAGAAAGCTGTAATTTGGCATGGGTATACATACTCGTATTAATCACGCCGACAAAGTGGTAAAATAAAATCTTGCAAGCGCTACTGTTGAGCATAAGGTCCTGGGTTCTATTTCCGGGTCGGGCAGTGTGTTATTGGCTTTTCCATTTGGTATTTCTCAGTACCGTGTGGTGCCGGACGTAAAGAATAGCACCACCCCGTTTGCTCCCGTGGGTGTCGTAAAAGGCGACTAAGGGAATTACTAGAGAATAGGCAGCAGTGTTCTCCATGCATCTTTAACACCATACTGCGATCGCCAACCCGCCTGCCAAGCGTGGTGATTATGGAGAATTCCCCCCCCTTTTGGGGAGGCCTATGTTCAGCAGTGGACGTCTTTCAGCTGAAATGAATGAATGAATGAATTTCTCAGTAGCAGCCCGGAGTCTGGATTTATGCTAGGTTGATGGCAATAGGCTCGCCACCTATTATGGAGTCATTCAAGTATTACGTAAGCACCAAAGAGTGGGGGAGTCTTTGCTTTGATTATCTTTGATGACATGGGGGATGAATGGATGGTGATTACGTCAGCAGTATTTATTTATTTACTATTTCAGATTTTTCTGCAAAATTAAGTTTGTTTTTGATTTGAACAAAGATGGCAACCTCATGTTCAGGGATTCCCCAAATTAATTGATATTGCTTACTCGCTCTCACGCGGTGTTTTATGATTAGAAAGGACCGAAGTAGGGAAATTACTTAAATGGGCATTCAATTAATTTTACAGTTTATAAATTCCTTGTTTCTAGACTGTAAATGAATAACAATAAAGAAATCTGAACAGATTAAAAAAAATACCAATGTTTATGTTAGCATAGGAGGGGTATGAGCTTTGCTTACTTTTGCTACCAAGGGGGAGGTGGGGGTTCAAAATTACTTAAAATCTGCTTACCTACGCACTGAATTGCCCCTAATACATTCGGACTTAAATCGGCAAACTTTAAATAAAGTAATAACCACCAGTTCCAATCTATCGTCGGACACGGTCGGATGACGTCACTGCAATTATTGCCAATAGGCTTCGTATACAGTCATTTGTAAACGATATTGTATTAGTTCATTAAGGCCACGCTATGGAACATGTGGAGCGGAAGTGATTCTGTGGATGGTCGCTAAGAAGGCATAAGGTCCTTTATTTCATTTAAAATAACATTAGACATTAAAAAAAGACGTGTGACACTCGGGGACTGCCGCGGTAAAGCTATTGCATAGCATTTTGTATCAACGCAATAGAACATATTTTCCTGTCTTTTGAACATTCTACTGGCAATGGTTCAGCAGTTGATGTTGAAGGTACTGCAATAAAAACAAAATGTAGTCATTCAATTCTAATTCCAAAAACAATGAAGGGTATCGTAGTTGGGATGAATTAATCCCAAGAACCGAATTAACATTGTAGTTGAAAAACATGTTTCCCCATACTTTCCAACTGCATAATAATAATGTAAGTACACACAATAGGTATTGAGTAATTTACCATGTTATTTTAAGACCATAGACTTCTTAAAGGTTTTGCTGTAATCTCTAAGTATAGAACTGTACACTGTATTTTTTTTAATGTTAGGATCAGCAGTTTCGGAGATAAGGGGGGAAATGGTAAATTTTCATCTATTTTCTTTAATAATTTTCATTAAAAATGTAAAATGAAATGAAAGGACTTGTCAAGGGGTTTATTTTTTTAATAATTTAAAAAAAGTTCTCTTGTCAAGTCCTTTCATTTCATGTCACATGATACATTTTGCATGTGTACCAAAATGCAACTTAATCGGTCCAGTAGATGAAGGTACATAAGGGTTCCGTTTTTTCATTCGGACGTACAGTACCCAAAAAAAAAAAAACTTACTCGATGTACCAGTCCAAGAATCGCAGTAGTCGAAGTAGAAGATAACTCTGCAAAATGTAATTGAACATGAGTTACTAAAGTAATCGGAAAGGGTGAGTTAGGATGAATTACGACTGGAAAATAAAGTCTTACCTGTTTGCTCACTTTTGAAGATGTGTAGTGGAAATCCAACGAACAGCTCATCTGCCATTGGTTCTGCAGTAAGTTCTACAGACGGAGTAGCATTTTTTCTTAGTTGTGTCTTCTTTTTATTGAAATCCTTTGGTAGAAGAAAATGACTGCCACAAATATGTTCCAATTGATGTAGCTTTTCAATGGGTACATACACCAAGTCTTCTTTCCCGTAACTTTAACCCATTTTTTACATCTAGCTGGAACATTTTATTACATTATTATGATTATAATAGTAGTGTATTTAAACTTATATCTTTGTTATTTTGGTTTTGCAGTATTAATAGAATAACAGAGAAAATTAAATGAAATAGGAATATTATAATAATAAAAATATCGACAGTCGATAAAAAAGTAACATGCGTCAAGCACTAGCATATTGATAGGTTACTTTGTAATTTTGTAAATTTTGGACTTTAAATCAAGTAATTTATTTTCTGTAAGAGCTTATCAATGTTTTTTAACATAACAATTGAAAATATATGCTTACCTATCTTCATTCAAAGGAAATTTGGCTATGAAGATTCGCATTTGACCATCTGACCGGCCGGATCTTATAACACATATTTCACACGTTTTGTAATGCATTGCAACTTAAATAACGTCACACGTACATACATAAATACAACAATAACTCTAATTTACGATAAATATCCACAAAACACAGAATAAAAACAAAAACAGCGCTTTGTTGACAAAGTTCTTGACAACAAACAAGACAAGAATATGGCGGCCGGTAGCTATGACGGCTGACTAGCGTAGTGCGATAGAGTCGAATAGATGTTAAAGCGAGACAGCGATAGCGTGAGGTTTTTTCGTTACGGAATTTCTGGATTCGGTCCCCGCGCTCAAGGCCCGCGATAGAAGCTATGCAATAGCTTAAAAAAACCTTTTTTAAAGTCCGTTCAACCGATTTTGACTTCTATTCCGTAGGCATAAGGATGGCATTAAAAGCAAAAGTGGTTGCAGTACCAACTCTTTACTGCAGCTGCCATTTGTCATGCCGCCAACGCAATAGAAGTCAAAATCGGTTGAACGGACTCTAAAAAAGGTTTACTTGAATGTATATTCTTATTTCAAACTAGCTTTATCCGGCCCGGCTTTGCACGGGTAGCACTATCTACCCTCTACCCTACCTACCTATTACCCTACCCTTCCAACTTACTCTATCTACCCTACCCATCCTATCTACCTACCTACCCTTTACGTGTACCGGAGGTACCTACCCTAAATATTTTGTTTTTCAAGATTTTATTTTACCATTATTATTAACTTAAACGGGATATTTACCATGTTTATTAATTGTTTTGAGTTCATGGTAAATATCCCGTTTATGTTAATATTAATAATATATTAGTGACCATGACAGTTTAAAAAAATATTTTACCACTTTGTCGGCGCGATTAATATGTATCATCATTTCAGCCGAAAGACGTCCACTGCTGAACCTAGGCCTCCCCCAATTGGGGGGGTTCGCCATAATCTCCACGCTTGGCAGGCGGGTTGGCGATCGCAGTATAGTACCCATGTATGGTTTTGTATGGTATTAATATGTATACCCATAGCAAATTACAGCTTTCTAGTACTAAGAGTCTCTGAGCTAAGCCGCGGACAGACAGACATACAGACGGACATGGCGAAACTATAAGGGTTCCTTGTTTACTACGAAACCCTAAAAAGGTGAATAAATAATCTATTTTAGTTACATAATATGATAAATCAATTATGAAAATTATCATAATTTCATCAAATTATATATTTTTATAGGCTGTTTAGCGGTTTTGCCACTGCCTTACCTACCCTTACCTTCGCCTGCATCGCTGGCGCGGCGCGTGAAAAAAACAAAACCAGCGCGCCATTCATACTAATCCATATCCATACTTCCATACTAATATTATAAATTCGAAAGTAACTCTGTCTGTCGGTCTGTCTGTCTGCCTGTATGTATGTTACGTTTTCACGCTTAAACCGCTGAAACGATCGTCATGAAATTTGGCAGAGATATAGCCTGGGATATGGATAAGGACAGGTTACTTTTTTACGCCATATCCGACATCCAAGCGGGCGGAGCCAAGGGCAGAAGCTAGTTTACCATAAAAGTTAATATTAAGACTGTTTTTAAAAAAATTGCCCCCGCTGGGAATCAAACCCGGGACCTCCGGGTCTGTGACGGATGGTCTTACTTCTAGAGCACAGAGGCAGTATTGTCTCTCCTTCTACCTTTAAGCTATCCAAAGGTGGTCTGCAAAAGATCGTTTTCAGCGATAAGACCGACCATTGTCTCATCCTATGTAAAATATCTATATTTATATCTGTAATTTTTATGGTCAACACACAAACACAAAATCAAAATCAAAAGTCATTTATCCAAATTAGGCTGAGAATCAACACTTTTCGAACGTCAAAATTACATAAAACAGTTCCCCAAATCGCCCGCCCTTCATCACTTCCTAGTGCTTTAGCTGGGAAGAAGAAGTGGCGCAACAAACTCCCCAGCAGCACAGCTGTCTGTTCATTTAGATAAACTTGATTCTATACAATAGACACAGAACAGTTAATTAAATTATTTGCCATTTAATTATGTCAGCTAGCACACGCCAATATATCAGCAAATATAATGAAAACTATATACCTACTCAATCAAAAAACTAATAATGCAAACAAAACCTAATACCTATATAAAAGTCTCCTGGACGAGTACGGGGGAGCCGGAATAGCGTCCTAAGGATGATTGGCGAGAGAACCGATACTGTTTTGCTCAGTAGGTTCACTGAACTCCATGTGCTGCGAGACCGGTGAGCCTACTGTGCAGGGGTAGACGATGTGTTTAGTTTCTTCTTTTTACTTTTTAGTTACTAACACTAGTTATAAGCAAAATTCTTGTTACTAACAACCTTGCCTTGCCTATGGACTTTTTTGTCTGAAATAAATGTTTTTTTTTTTTAAGTGCGTGACCGGTAAAAGAAGTAAAATAAATAAACAGTTAATTACTAGTAACAATAAAGAAATCATGGTCAGCAAGACGACCAGGCACCACAAGCAGCACCCGTTCACGAGCATAACGCAAAGATCAGCCTCTACCCCGCTCAGTTTTTAATACACCTCATTAAAAAAAATATTGTAATGAGTAGATCCTGTCAATAATAAACGAAAATAATTAAAAATAAATTGACCTATTTAAAAAAACAATAAACAATTATATGAACTTGTGGCGGTATCAACAACGCCACATGCGAACTACGCATCAAAGACCTGGCGTCACAAATCCTGCATCACGCTATCAGAGTTTACCGCGCGACTAGCATATATACAACATCCCGACATCAACCGTCGGGCACTTGCCCACCAGACACAATACCCGTCTGGTCGGAGGATCCTCCCTTTACTATAGAGTATGAGTGAACTTTACACCCTGTTTCTCATACCCCTAAAAACTCATATAACCTGTCAGGAGGTCTATCTATCTTCTTTTCCCACACAGTAATACGACACATTCCACCACATTCCCGCTCCGCGTTCAACATAGCCCACCCCTTCCTGTTTGCTTTACCTACGTTAATGATGTGGTCAGAGAGGGAATTACGTTCAATGACCATTTGTGCACGCGCGGTGATTAGACGTGGCAATTTGATTGTCATGGGCTTAATGGGGCTGATGAAAAAGTTATGGTCTGGGGCTTATGGACCAGTCTCGTGCAGCATCAGATTAAAAGCAATGGGCAGGTGCGAACCTGATTTATTCAATGTCGTATTTTTAACTTTCCATGACACTAAACGCGCCCAGACGTAATAACAATACGATTAAAGTTCATCAAAGACAAGACAGACAAGAAATCAGGAGCTAATTTTCTTGTCAGACAAGAAATCGGGAGCTTGTCTTGTTGTCTTTAATTGTCTCACTGCTGGCCAATTTTAATTTTACTTCATTGGGACATAAAACAGGAAGATTAGGTACGCGCTTCTCAACCTATCGAACCTATGCCGAACGGCACAATTGACCTTAGTCACAATCAAACTGGCGTTTGTATAGTACATGTGCAGCACGTTAAGTAAAATTACCGTAATCGTCTAAATAAGCAGCAACAATGCCTTCCTGTGTTTTCAAAATGTGCACAAATAATTTACAAACCAATAACAAGTTCCACAGGATTACTATCAACTTGTACTCGTAAGAACATCAAAACTTATTTTCTTTAAAATCGTCCTTAATAATATTGCTTTCTAGGTCACCATTTGCTTCTGAGTTGTTATGGGTACATAATAGTGACAATTATTGCTATCTCGTTCCCGCTATAGCCCGCGTCATATCTCCCTATTTCGGTTGTTGATGCATGATGGCGCCACGTGTCTTTCGAATCATGATTGAATTAATTATTAATATAAACTTTATTAGAGGCTATTTTTATTTTAGAAAATACAACGCGGGCGAAACCCCAGGCAGCAGCTGGTTTCATATAAACCAGAAATTGCAAAACAAAGTAGGTATGTACATACGAATATTATTACTATCTTTTATAATTTATTTAAAGAATTCAACACGGGTTACTTTAACAAAGTACATTTTCAATCTACTTGGCACATAAAATCCTTCAGACAAACTAGCTCTCAATATCCACCATCTTGGTCCCTTTCATCAAGTACCAATTAACTGCACAAGCTGCAACTCTGCTTACGCTTTCAATGCGTCGTCAATAATATTACGAGTTGAATGTGTCTGTGTGATATATTGACAATGCTTCTATACGATGTAACTGGTGTATTACGTATGAGATATTATGAAGTCTATTGTCGGTGTGGTGTTGCCCAACAGTAGTGCAACTATTTTTTTAACAATACGTTTTTTCTTGTTTATAAAAAAAATATATAATAATGATGGTGGTGATGGTTTTTTCTATAAATGGTACTGTCATGATTTATTTAAACACTAGCTTTTGCCCGCGGCTTCGCCCGCGTGGATGTCGGTTATCGAGTAAAAAAGTAGCGTATGTCCTTCTCCATATCCCCGGCTATATCTCTGCCAAATTTCATGACGATCGGTTCGAAGGTTTAGGCGTGAAAACGTAACAGACAGACAGACAAACGGACAAACAGACGGACAGACAGAGTTACTTTCACATTTATAATATTAGTATGGAGTATGGATTTAAAATGTATGATTGTTGTTTGTGTGCCAGGAGGCAACACAATGTCGGATGGCCGAATGTCATGATTTCCAACTATTAATAAGATTTGTAGTGATTTTAAATACCATTGAAAGTAAAGGTTGCATTCAAGAAGTCCCCTAATTAAGTAGTTTGTTAAATAGAACTACATACCAAGTTTGTATGTGTGTAAGAATATAAATACAGAAATGTTTGTACTGAAAAGGTATTTCATTTCAGTACAGTCATTTTAAATCATATAATATTTTCATACACTAATAACATCTTAAAAAGCTGATGGTTATAAACATCTTGATGAAAAAATAATAATTTTACTAGCTTTTTCACAAAAAAAATTAAATCGTTTTTTGACCTAATAAGTTATAAATTCACCCGAAATTATACTCAAAACTCACACTCAAATAATTTATTTCAATTAAACCATTTACAAGCACTTTTGAATTGTCAAGGAGTCGGTCAGTTAGAAATATGAAGCTAGTTGCCCATTCCAAAGCGTTGTAGGTACCTATGGAGAAGAACGGTCAAGAAACTCCATGGACACTCTTTTAAATGAAATTGGTACAAAAATATTAGTTACATGTTTCATGTTGAATTTTTTGCTATATGTGAGAACGATGCAAAAATAAAAAAAGAACGTACACTTTAAAGCGTCCAGACTATGTACAACAAATAGAAACAAAAAAGTATAGATTAGACATATTGCTACCTGAATTCAATAGTGGCACAAGACAAAATTCAACAATTTGAGAAATCGCACAAATAAGTTTTTGAGGACAAGTGCGCGCGCACAAATTAGCTCTTACTGGCTGTACTTTATGGAATATTATAATTGATTTTTGGTTTTTTACATCTGCGTTATAGCTTCAGTTGCCGGCAATAATAATTTTAAAATAGTTATGGTTATTTTGGTAAATATGAGGCTCAGAAGATGACGACGACTCCGAGTTGTGCCATTATTGCATTATTACTTTTTTACGTTTTGGATGAATGCCAGAATTTATTTAATAAATATTAAGAAAATAAGAATACAATTTCTCGAAAAACTAGTTAAGTAGAATATAAACTAGAAGTGCGCATCAATGGAATTGTTAAGTAATAAATAAAACTACCATAGATGTTCAGTAACTTAATATTCATCAGCATACTTTTGAGTCTGTGATATCCTATAGGCGAACATGACTTCCTATTGGCAAACAATTACTAAAACTCTAACTTTCTCTTGGTCCTTGTATATAAAAAAGTCTGGTTTGGTTTGCGAGCTGTCCAATTTTCACGTAGAACAGGATATATCTGTATTCAGGTTAAATCAGTTCCATAGAATTTGCAATGAGTTGTCTTTGTCTGCTACGGTCTTTCAAAGATCAATACTATTGGGAATATTCCTTTCGCTTCATCTTCGCTTGTTTTTAGTGTGTATTTACGTCTGCAAGAGTCAGTGCAGGGTATTTTCCTTGAAGGAGATTACCTTTTTTAAAGCTTTGTACTCCTGTCCTGAATTACGTAATTCTTTTACTTTATTTCTTCCCCTCAGTTCAGGATTAGCTTTTCTTTAGCGAGTAATTTTTTTCTTCCTGCCCACGTTCAGACATAGGCTTGATAAAATTTAATCAGACTCAGTGATTCTGCATTCGATCTTTTCAAGATTCGGTGCCATGGTGGGTGAATCAAGCAGAATACCATATCGCGGAGATAGATTCAGGGGATGGGTTCAGTTCTAAATTCAAACGTTGGTGGCAATATCGAAGGCCTACCAGGACTACAGGAAATGTTAATTGCATCGTTTGCCGGGTCTTGCTTATCCATTGTATGGTAATTATAATTTTATCTGTATCTGTAGATGCCGAAACCTCGCATATCTAATATTTCTCCCTCTCGCATGCTTGAGAACGTTGGACTATCGTTTTGCAAAGAAATTACACTTTTTTATTTTATGTCCAAGCTTTCAGGTTGATTTTCTGAAAACTAAAAATCGGATGCATTCAACGCAGCCGCACTAACGAAAAATGCAATAACTCGATTTTGCCGCTTCCGAGAACTGTATTTTTGATTATTGAATTTGTTATGAAGTTTTAGTTATTGCATCTTGCTTACTGAAAAAACGAGTTCCTGAAGGATCAATAAAAAGTTGTTTAGAGAGAGTTAATAGATTTCGATTCGCTGACTCCAAATATATAACTCAACGAATATATAACTCAAAATCGCCCAAAATCGAGTTATTGCATTCTTCGTTAGCACGGCAGAACGGTGAGTCACATAAAATCTGAGCTACATTCGAGACACAATTTCTGTCAAATCGATCCTTCATTATATCATAATCAAGTCCGGAGAAACATTTGTCTCTTACTGATGAAGCAGTTGTATCGTGTTCACTTCGATACGGGGTTTGTTCTTTAGATCTGAAAAAAACTGTTCTATTTTATTTGTCAATAATTATATTATATCCAAGATAAGAATGCTTGGAAACATGCTGGTCCTGCTCCATAGGACAATTTAGAGTCTAGACAAAATCAAACTGGTTGCTAATTTAACTGTATAATTTATAATTTTTATGATATTAATTTTATTTTCTGTGATTAATATTTTAACTCACACACTGACTTATTATATGTTGTTTTTATTTTTTATTTTTTTTGGGAAATCATATACAATGTTTGTAAATATGTGAGCACCATGTACCTATCGCATTTATTAATTTTTCTGTTATTACTTCACTTTCATTCTTTTTACCAATTGTGGTAAGTAATTTTGATGAATTTTTTTATATTTTTTATTTTTTTATTCTAGGTACATAGTCTTCACCTATAAATATTAATTAATGTATACAAACTATTGTTAACATTTTAAAAGAGTAAGTATGGAGTTTCTTGCCCATTCTTCTCCATACATAACTACATTTTGGAAGGCGCAACTAGAATCAATTAACTATTCATGTAATTTTTGACGTTCAAAAGTGCATCTTCGTGCCTATTTGAAATAAATTATTTGACTTTGACTTTGACAATAAAATCTTTAAAGAAATATTTTACACTTTAAGGCAAATCATACTGCTGGATTAATTCCTGTAGTTAATTAACCTGTAGAAGTTATTAAAATTTTGTTTTACGCAAACAAGTGTTATTTACTTCTCACAGTGTGGTTACATTTATGATAAATTATTAATAATGCTGATTATTATTATTCAAAAACAAAATAAATGACTACTTACCGTGGAACAGCACTCATATTTTTGTTTGGCATCAACATAAAAAACTCCACGTTATTTGTGTCAAACTGGCACACTAACCGCGAGCGCATACGGCCTATCAACGATGAGCCGGTGTTGCATAAAAAAGACGCAATGTTTTCGTTTATTCACCAATGACACTTACGCCTCCTACTGGGTAGTGTATGACCTAACGAGTTGGTTCTTTATTGCATATAATAAAGTACTTATTTTAGAACAAGAATTCATTACTAACTCAAAATGCCACAAATTCGACTTGTGTCACTAATGAATTCAGTCAGCGATATTTCTGGCGTCTATATGAACAGAAGAATTGCGCGAGTGTTGCCCAACAACTCACAGCAACTATTCTCTTCACAAATAATACCCCAGCCAGTAGAATAGACTGTGTAGTTCCCAGCATATCGCGATAACGAGGCGTCACACTGTCAAGAGTAACACGTTCAATGTGCCTACTATTTGACGTGATGCATTGATTTTTAATTGACTGCAATGGAACCAATCACGTTATGAGATTTGTTTTTTAATTATTTATTTTACACTAAATAGGGTTTTCCTAGTCTGTTCAACAGCAATTCAGACTTTTAGAAATCACTTTCACGCTAAGTAGAGTGACTGCTTACTCTCCTTCTCTTTCCTTTACACTAACGCTCATACTATGGTCTCTTTCTTACATCTAAATTTATACATTGCTGCTGATGCTATGATCATGAAATTTCGGGTTCTATCACCGAATTGGACATGGTCACTGGGTTATTCATTTGGAAATTCTCGATAACAGATGGATTTTTGTATCCAGTTCTTGGTAATAGGCTCGCCCTGTGTTGCATAGGACAAAAATATAACTGGCGAAATTTGGGCGCCCTTTATACACCTTTATACATGTGTTTTGCTTTATCTGTACTGATAAGCCCGAAGGTGGAAGCGAGCTTCACCCGGAATCCATAACCACAGAGGAACTGGCTATCTTACCTCTAAATGGCGAAACACAACAATGCTGTTAACATTACTGTTATGGCGACAGACTTAGATAAGATGGTGGTAGCAAAGTGTTTTTACAACCAATTTACAGAAATAAAATATCATTTACGTCACACCTGGCCATAATGTCAGTTTTACCGCACGCTACGCGTAAATTAATACTCGCATTGTGGTCAGGTGAAGACGTAAAATTGTGTACTCACCACGGGCAGTAAAAAAGATAGCCCTCTATTGCATATTTACAACCCTCGCCTGCGGCTCGGGTCACAAATAACTGCGGTTTCGGGCTTTCTTTCTTTTACAGCCCTTGGTAAGTAATGTACTATTATCATTCATTATAAATAAAAAGAAACTAAAACAATTTTTAATTCATAAATTAATGTTACTACTCCACAACTGAGTTTATGAAGGACACCACTGACATTAAGGTTTTTACAATATAAAATTTAGATTATTATTATTTTGACATTGGTAATTGTGTGTTTGTATTGTACGTAAGGAATGGTGTGTTAGTATGTAAGTAATTGAGTTATTTGATTTTAAATGTGTATCTGTTGTTTCGACACAACTAACTTTATGATTATTTGTATTTTTAGCGAATAAAATGTAGCGTACTAACCATTTTATTCTACCATCCTATTTTATTGAAACCTACATTTACTTGGAAACCTACATTTACTACATTTGATTGGATTTGATTATTTACAGGTGTAATGAAATGTTCTATAAAAAAAATACGTATGATATACAATACAATACAGTTGTTCCATGATAGTTTCTCTGTGAACCGTGACGCGTTATCACGGCTTGTCACGCTGTCCTGTTCAACACTATTCTGACGTGTTTGATTGATTTTTAGCTTCGAATGCAGCGGGACAGTTATGGAGTGACATTCTGTTATCTGTGGTGTAGCTAGGACACTACGTACTAGATTGTTGTGGGTGGAAGTTGCAACTGTTTGATTGAATTTTGTTTTTGTATACTCCAATACACATTACATTACAGTACATTTGGCACTGAAACGTGGTCGCTCACAATGGGCCTTATTAGAAGGCTAAAAGTAACCCAAAGGGCAATGGAGAGGGCTATGCTTGGAGTTTCCCTACGTGATCGAATGAGAAATGAAGAGATCCGCAGGAGAACCAAGGTAACCGATATAGCTCGAAGAAGGGCAGGGGACATTGCGCGCAAACAGATGGCCGTTGGGGCCGAAAGGTTCTGGAGTAGCGACCGCGTACCGGAAGCGTTGGAAGGCCTCCCACAAGGTGGACCGATGACCTTATGAAAGCCGCAGGAATCCGCTGGATGCGGGAAGCACAAAACCGGTCGAGGTGGCGGTGCTTGGGGGAGGCCTATGTCCAGCAGTGGACGTCTTTCGGCTGAAATGATGATACTTCAGAATAGGGTTAGGTCAAATAGAATTAGTTATGTTAATTTATTCTGTTGCTTGTACGCAAGCCTAGTGAGAGATTTCATTGATTCTGAATCTGTGTATGTAAGGAAAAACTGAAACGTTGTAGATCCAAAATATTGTGATTTTTTGGGTTCCGTAATAAACAGGGAACCCTTATGTCCATCTGTCTGTCTGTCTGTTTATCCACGGCTTAGCTCAGAGATTCTAAGTGCTAAAAAGCTGTAATTTGGTATGAGTACACATATTAATCACACCGACAAAGTGGTAAAATAGAATCTTGAAAAAAAAAATTGTTTAGGGTACTACACGTAAAGTGGGGATGATATTTTTTTTCTCATCCGTCCCATGGTGGCCCATCGTAGGATAGGTCGTTCAAAAATATTGTGGGTTTGTGTAAAACCATTTTTGGAATCATCCATTTTGCATTATGGTTTAAAATGCAAATTTTTATAAGAGCTAAATGGTTGTTGTATTTGGACATGTGAAAAAAATCACAGCAGTAGTATATCGCACACCTAGATGAAGGGTGGCACAACTCAAAATAATCCAAAATCGAGTTATTGCGATTATCGGAATCAGTGTTGAAAACTACATTAACTCCAAAGACACCGGTGTACAAACTCCATTCATAAAAGACTAGATTGCGCTGTAAGTCAGTCTTTTTGAGTAGCTCCACGGTCACCCCCCATCAACAACAGTAACGCATCACCAGTTACGACATGTCAGCTGCAGGGAAAGATGCTGACAATACGCTCAAAGAGTAAATTATTTCGACTTAGTTTTGTATTCGTGGCTAATCGCAGTAATCAAGCGTGAATTATTTTGAGTTGATTTCTTATTCGTGATTGAATCGGTCTTGTTTCTCGTGTGTTCTTCAAATTATTTCCACTTACCCCAGTATTGTTGACAAATGAAAGTAATTGTTGTTTTACTAAATTAATATAAAAAATATATATATATTAATAGCAAATTAATATCTTAGTAAAATAATATACAACATCATACAACAATAATTTAAATCGGTCAAATAGAAAATGAGTAGAACGTTTTTTGCTGTTACTGAAAAAAGAGGTATTTTGAGTTGTGCTACTCTTTATCTAGGTGTGCGATATATAACGAAGTTAAAATGAAAACTATCACAGCTAAGTAGGCTGTACAAGTTACCGAGTAATAGTTGACCAACTTACATTTACAGTTGAAAAACATGTTCTCCCATACATTCCGTTTGGAAGAACATGTTATTCAACTACAATGTTAAGTTTTTTCTTGGGATAAATTCATACCAACTACGGAACCCTACATTGTGCGTGGTCCGACACGCACTTGGCCTTTTTTATTAAGTATTCACAAAAAAAATATTGTAGGTATGTGTACTATGCATAAAAAGGTATTATTTTTGTAAACAATTTTTTTTTTGTCCGACTCTTGGAATTTCTCCTGTATTGTGGGTGATTTAAACTCACATACACAAACAGCCAGACCCGGATCAACTACTTGTAGGTCATACAATCATTTGTTCCGTGCAGGAATCGAACCTGCGACACGCAGCGCAGCAGCCAATCGCTTAACCACTGCGCCAACCGTGTCGTCGTGTCGTATTAAAAGGCATTTAAATATTGCATAATTATTTTATTACCAAACACAACAACTACTAAACAAAATTTCTATTGTAGGTACCCTTTCTAAACTTTAAAAATAAATATTCCCAGATATAAGTATCCAAGTTTTCTGCTCATTCATCTATCTTCGTCATAAACAAATATTAGCTCAAATACGTCCACCTTCCAAAACTTTTAACTCTTAACCTTTCGCCTTCTTATATACAACATGAAAATGCACTAACTATAAGTAGCTAAGCATCCTAGTAGAACTCATAGACTGCCTAGAATCTGTAACTAATTACTTTTAAAGTTAACTAAAGTACTTAGGCGAACGTCAAACGCAAACGCAGGCTTCCTTTACACGATCGAAGTGGCTTGAATTTAATATTAGCTTGATAATATTCAGTACAAACTCAGTAATCCGGCACTAATTCAGACACAAGAATGCCGGATTAATGGATTATGGGAAAATAAGGAGTATTCCTGTTTGAGCACCTATGCATTAAGCACCAAAGATATTCTCAAATGGGAATACCTTTGTTGCTCACACACACGAGTGATAATTGTATATCGATAATCTATATGCGTTTCGTTTTTCATTTGGACATACGGAACCCTAAAAATATTATGGGACTGATTCAGGCTATCGAAAAGTTTCGATCCTGCTGAAAGTCGTTGTGGCGATTGCCACTTGTCTATGCCCTCTAAATACGAGTAATACACAACATAACATATGTACAACAACAACATAAGAATGCCGGCTGATAGCATTTATTTATTAACCACCTAGATAATGAATTAAACTAGTTTGTATACTTACACAAACCACGAGCAAGAACTGTTTAGTTTTATAAGACTAACTATACCCAAAGTCTCAAATTCAGATAATTTATGTAAAAAAAGGGGATAACATGTCAAAAAAATATCTTCGTAATGGTAATTCACATAAAATGGCGAAAAAAGAGGTTTCATTTTCTTTTACGTACTGATTTTAAGAAATATGAATAAAAAAATAATCATACCGTAATTATTTTTATAAATTTTCGGTTTTAAACAAAGTTATTAAAAAAAGGAGATTTTCTGGTATAAAATATTTTATGATACTGGTAACAATGCAGGAGATACAAACATTTTCAAATTTTTTACATCTTCAACAACACTAGTATTACAACTCTCATTCATAGATTCATATTGATAGTAGCATATCTAGCCACATTTTGAATGAAAACGGCTGTAAACTGTTTCGAGTGGAAATCGATTTTGGGAGGCCTACATCTAGCATTGGACTTAAAAGTGTTGATTATGACGATCATATGCCGTGTCTCCGACATACTACACAAAACATTGTTTGGCAACGGTATTTTGTTTGTATAGTTCTTATAATTAATTCACTTTAATTTTAGCGATGACTATTTACAAAAAAAGAATATGATAAAATGTTTTGCACCACTGCCCTATCACTTTGACATGACATTTCTTGACCTTACTTTGTTTACATAAATTATCTGAGTTAGAGACTTTGGGTATAACTAAATATATAATAACAAAAATAATACAAAGAAAAACAAAAGGACACTTAGGCGTCGAAGTACTCGTCCGCATCGCTATCATTCGGAAACGTGCCCAGAAGTGCTGGCAGCATTGCCACGTTGGATGGCAATGCTAATTCTTTGGCCAAAGAAAGAGCCAGCCCTCCGGTCACGTGAAGTGTCGACCAGACGGCGAGAAAATTCCTTAAAAAGGAGACGTGCACTCGGGCCCCATGACTCGAGCGTTGCGACCCCAAACGGCTCAAAACTGTAGTTACCCATAAGGTTACAGTATTTGCGCCGCTTGAGGGTCTCAGCAGCCGCAGCAGCAGCGCCAGCCGACCAGCCGTGCTTAAAACATGAGATGGCGCAAGGGTGTCGACACAGGTTGCGTTCCACACCAGAGGCCTACCAACCTTCCTAGGCAACAAAGTCATGCCGTTATTAGTCATTTAGTATATTTTTTTAATTTTTTTTTTAAGTGAAAACTTCTTCAGGCGTGTTGAGCACTTTTTGGGTGAACAAAAATCATGGAACTCACGTCATCGTCACCGCACGCTTCCCATGAGCTATATCTGTATACTGTGTATATAGTACATATGTGTATATGTATGTATATGTATATATATATGTATGTATCTATGTAAAAAGTTTTTTTGAAGTCATAACTTCTCTAGCCGACCGATTTTTGGTAGGCGAAAAGCTTATGGGTTCGCATCACCGAAATGTGCGACATGCTCGTGACGTGTTGCGCCAGACTGTCAATTATTCCAAAATTTGAGTTTTCACTTCTGTTGACAGTCCAGTTTTTTTTTTTTTTTTTTTCATCAGCCATATTTAATTCAACTTCATTTGAAGTATAACAGACTAACAGGCACTAAAAACCAAAATAATACATAAATACATATACATACACTACACACTACAGAGCTTAAATTGTAATTCTAATGAAGTTCGACTGCGTTGTTGTTCTAGTCGCAAGCGCTACCGCTGAGCATGAGTTCCTGGGATCGATTCCTAAGTCAGGCAAAGTCATCATCATCATCTGCCTAGCCTTCTCCCAACTATGTTGGGATCAGCTTCCAGTCTAAACGGATGAAGCTGAATATCAGTATTTTACATGAAGTGACTGCCTATCTGACCTCCACAACCAACTGGGACATACGATACCCCTTGGTAAGCGGTTTTCCATCAGGAGTTTCTCAGTAGCAGCTCGGAGTCCGTATTTGCGCCTAATGGCAATAGGGTCACACCCTATTATATGGGACTTAAACATAACTGACACAAATATAATAATAATAACCCCACCGCCGTATCTCTACGTTGACGTTGTGGTGGGGCTTGCGCGCTCCGAACTCTAGGTCTGTGCCGGTAGAGTTTACTTTACCGGAACATGTCTAGGGTGAGGAGCCAGACCAAGAGAGATACAGAAACCCGCAGGGCAGCATGTGGCGAGCTGTTGGGCAGTTGCGACCCCACGGACCCTATCTCCTGGGAGAAGTCATGTTCTTCATCTCTGGCTTGCCTTTATTGGCCGGCTGGAGTGAACACTGACGAGGAACTGAGCTCCCACCTTATTCTTGCCTTTAATGGCCGGCTTGAGTGGAGATTCGCAAGAGCAAACGTGCTCGGAGGAAGGAAGTATTCCAGTAAGTGCTTGTAGGGATCTTGACCATCTTCCGGGCTCTGGGATTGTTCTGAGAGCCGTGGAATAACTCTCCACTCCTCGAACACCTCAGGATATGTTGGCCCTTGTCGCTACGTTACTATGTACTAGCGACCGTTTACGGGGGCCCATTATTGAGTGTGCAAGTTACCCCCTGCCATTTTATCCGTGTATAATAAAACATTGATCAGGCAGGGGCCATAGTCATTCTATAGATTTAGGTAACCAGTCCATTTTAATCACCCAAACCCATAGTCCAATATCTTTGTTTCCATATCCTGCAATAGTCCTAGACCAACCGGGGGTTGTCCTTGGGTGCACTAGTATAGTGCGTACAGGGATAATCGTCGTTTAGTGCCCATTTAATTAAAAAGCGTCTAACGGGCCTCTGCGAGTTGGCTTCGGCCCCTCGTACGCCTGCCAACGGTCCGGGACCCCAGGGTCCCGAGATATTTAAACATACATATAAAAATAAAATTATAATAATAATACCAGCCTATAACTGTCCCACTACTGGGCAAAGGCCTCTTCTCATACAGAGAAGGCACGAGCATTGATCACCACGCTTGCCAGGTTTCCTCACGATGTTTTCCTTCACCGATGTCAGTAATGTCCAAGATAAACTCAGAAAGTACATATGAATTGAAAAAGTCACATTGGTACTGGCCCGGATTTGAACCCACAACCTCATGCATGAGAGGCGAGGCCTTAACCAACGGGCTATCACGATACACACAAATATAGCTTTCGGGTATTATAGGCGTGTGTTATATTGAATTCAACCTGCTAGTTTTGGAACAGGAAGGATAACGGATTTACCGGTTCTGAACCCGGTGCAGAACTAAGACCTGTACTTCTAATGAAGTTAGAATACGATGGTTGCTACTAGAAAACAATCGTTCACCACGAACGGTTGGTTCTACGAAATAGTTTATGTAGAGCAATTATTTGGTATTTCATTACTGAAACACAATAACAAAATTACACAAATTAAATCGATGCAACTAATATGCGGGTGCGGGCTAGCTCCAACACTGTTCTGGCGATGATTGTTTAGCGACTGGATTGCCCCTTCGTTGGGCAATGTTGTTGTTGTAGCAGACATATTGCTGGTGCTTGATTATCCATTTTATATAACTACTAGCTTCTGCTCGCGACTTCGTCTGCGTGTAATTTCTTGTTCCCCCGTCCCACCCCGTCGCATCACATCGCCCGCCGGCGCTTGTTACATTACTCGTATTACAATTTTCTCTATCCATTTTTGAAGTGAAAATTTCTTTAGGCGCGTTGAGCGATTTTTGGTAGAGAAAAAACTTATGGGTTCACGATCGTTACCGAACGCTTTTCATGAGCTTTGTGTATAATGTGTATGTATGTGTACTTTTTGGGTGCTTTCCGTGCTTTCCGAGACACGGAGGAACCGTGTTCTGGATATTATTCACTGAGACTGATGACTTTACTTGACACTTTGTGGAAAGCCTTACCTAATATCTCGTAGAACACAACATCTTACAAGATACGTCTTCTAGTTGAGATGGCTCTTGGTTCACGCGTGTGCCGATAACTCGAGAGCCTTTAGGCACTTCTACACTCACTTTACTTTTCCGATATACCTATATTTTGTTAATGCGGTGGCCATGCTTTCTGATATACTTAGGAACAAAATAGTTTCATCCTGTACATCATCTGTCTAGCCTTTTCAAATTATGTTCGGTTTCCAGTCTAACAGCCGATGCCACTGAATACCAGTATTTTACATGGAGCGACTGCTTATCTGACCCAGTTACTGGGTAACACGATACTCCTTGGTATGAAAGATTGGTTGTCTTTTTTCGGACTACAAAATAGTTTATGAACTTCAAATTGGATTGTCTCGAAAGTGTCGGTTGCAAGTGGAAAGGTCCTGGGTGTAATCTCTGGTTCATAGGGCAGTATTTTTGAGGGCTTCTTCACTAGTGGCCTAGGTTTCCTCAAAAGACCATCTCAGATACTGAAAATCGTACTTACAATCCTACAAATAAAATCAATCTGCCTGGCCTTTTTCCAACTGTGTTGGGGTCGGCTTCCAGTCTAACCGGATGCAGCTGAATACCAGTACTTTACATGGAGCGACTGCCTATCTGACCTCCACAACCCAGTAACTGGGTAACACGATACCCATTGGTAAGACTGGTTGTCAGACTTTTTGGGCTTCTGACGACCCATAACGACTGTCAAAGATCCACGAATGACAGCCGGGACCAACGGCTTAACGTGGTTTCCGAGGCACGAAGGAGTCTCGGTATGTAAAGATGGTCACCCATTCACGGACGAACCCCGGCAAGCGTAGCTTAACCTGACGGATCGACCCGTGCGACTGTTAATGCTTAGCCACGAGCTCCTCTTATAATTAAATTCAATCAATTTACTTACAATTCTACAAATGTAATACAAAATTTCAGTTCTTCTGTTGCACTCACCTGATGCACCAGCATGCACATGCACATTATCCAATGCGTCATGATGGCGCAACATGGCTTATCAGAAATCAGAATTATTTATTTGCAATGAATATGGGTACAAAATAAGATGTAAACATTGTAAAAGCAGTTCCAATTCTACCTTACGGCATGCAAAAGTAAAAAAATATTTATATCTAAGTATTCAATTATACAACCAATTAAACACAAAAAAGTACAGTTATGTGGATCAAAGTCAAAGTCAAAAAAGTCAAATCATTTATTCCAAATAGGCACGATGATGCACTTTTGAACGTCAAAAATTACATGAATAGTTAATTGATTCTAGTTGCGCCTTCCAAAAGGTAGTTATGTATGGAGAAGAATGGGCAAGAAACTCCATACTAACTCTTTTAAAATGTTAACAATAGTTTGTATACATTAACTAATAATTATAGGATATAGGATTATAGGATCTACAGCCTTACAAAAAAACAACAAAAAAATTAAAATTAATTATATACCTAATTCCTTAAACTAAACATCAAAAACAACAATCTTAATTCTATACTTTTCAAATGATTGATTATGTTGACTACTTATAACAAAAAAAAAGAAACACATGACCTGAGTTTTAATGTTATTTTCAGGGTTATGTAGTCAACAAGGAACCCTTATAGATTCGCCTTGTCCGTCTGTCTGACTGTCCATCCGCGGCTTGGCTCAGATACTACTAATACTAGAAAGCTGTAATTTGGCATGGGTATACATATTAATCACGCCGAAAAGGTGTTTAAATAAAACCTTGAAAAAAAATTTTACTATTTTTCAAAAATATTGCAGGTATATGGAAAATTTTAGTGAGTAAGCATTTTTTTAAGTAAAATTTTTTTTAAACTTAAGCTTTATAGTGCTAATTCCTCTTGGAGTCAAGTCCCCCCCACCCCCTGCCAGCTAAAGGGATGACTTTGGAGTTGTTTTTGAAAAAAAAAAAACGTCAGTAGTATATATGTACATATTAGGGTGTCCCTTATATGACATTTTTTTTTTTTTCGATGCGCATAGCCTCTAATTTTTTTATAAATGCTAAAATATACTCAAATATGAAATTTCAGCTTTCTAGCATGATCGCAACCCGTGCCGACTGAGCTTCAAAGTTTATTTAAAATCGTGTTTTGTCCTATTATTCCGATCTGCTATAAAACTAATATAAATGCAACAAATTTGGTGAGTATGAGGTAAAATAAAATAAGGTAAACATTAATCTTTATTTCAAAACATAAAATTATAACAATCAGCCAGGGTAACTTCTCTTTAGTGTAGTTTTTTAACAGTCCAGATACAAATTTCTATGTTCCTGGGCACAGCGCAAAAAGCATTGTTTTTGCTCTTCTTCTGCCGTGTTAAGTAAGGTTTTGAGTTAGGAATGCATTAGACTGTTTTTAGGACGAATTTATAAACATGATGACGACAACCGAAAACCAAAAATTCTCTCTCTAACGTCTGCTCCAAAACAGCACAAGCTCCATTAAAATGACCAGTATTTTAAGCTTTTGTATCGCAGCACATTATTTGAACTTTATTATTAAGGTTCCAGTCAAAGAGAGCAGATGAGACGGCTTTAGCTTGATGTTATCCAGAAGAACTCTCTAGTTTTGGCACTGCAAGAAGCTGTTCTCTATCGTCAAATGAAGCAATAATGGGGCAAACGTTCTTCTTTTGAACTTCGTACATCCAATCCAGGTAATAGTTTTCCATCCCAATGGACTGTGACTACGTCAGGGCCTCAAGTCTGCTATTACAATAGTGTCAGAATGGTCTCGCCATTGTGAGTATTTGACAGTGTTTGTATGGCAAATCTGTCAAAAACTCACAATGAAGAGATATTCTCATTCATTTGACGATAGAGAACAGCTTTTTGCAGTGCCAAAACTAGAGAGTTCTTCTGGATAACATCAAGCTAAAGCCGTCTCATCTGCTCTCTTTGACTAGAACCTTAATAATAAAGTTCAAATAATGTGCTGCGATACAAAAGCTTAAAATACTGGTCATTTTAATGGAGCTTGTGCTGTTTTGGAGCAGACGTTAGAGAGAGAATTTTTGGTTTTCGGTTGTCGTCATCATGTTTATAAATTCGTCCTAAAAACAGTCTAATGCATTCCTAACTCAAAACCTTACTTAACACGGCAGAAGAAGAGCAAAAACAATGCTTTTTGCGCTGTGCCCAGGAACATAGAAATTTGTATCTGGACTGTTAAAAAACTACACTAAAGAGAAGTTACCCTGGCTGATTGTTATAATTTTATGTTTTGAAATAAAGATTAATGTTTACCTTATTTTATTTTACCTCATACTCACCAAATTTGTTGCATTTATATTAGTTTTATAGCAGATCGGAATAATAGGACAAAACACGATTTTAAATAAACTTTGAAGCTCAGTCGGCACGGGTTGCGATCATGCTAGAAAGCTGAAATTTCATATTTGAGTATATTTTAGCATTTATAAAAAAATTAGAGGCTATGCGCATCGAAAAAAAAAAAATGTCATATAAGGGACACCCTAGTACATATATATAACAAAGTTAAAAGGAAAACTATCACAGCTAAGTAGGCTTTACTAGTAGACGAGTAATTGTCGACCATCTTACATTTGCAGTTGGAATGTATGGGTGAACATGTTTTTCAACTACAATTATAAGTTTGTTCTTTTGATAAATTCATCCCAACTACAGAACCCTTAATTGTGCGTGGCGACACATTATAAATATTCATCATATTATTAAAATATTCTTCTTTCTTTCTTTACCTCTTCGGGAAATACCGTGTACCAGCTTAAACAAAAATGAATAACATATTCCTGTGTCTGAATCAATTGACCTGTTTTTTTTTTTTTAAATTTTCCCTTCTCAATTCGTGGTTGCCCTACATTCCATTTCCTGTGGAAGCATCAATCAATTCTATAATGACGTCACCACAGAAAAACACGGTTAGAGGGTAGATTATATTTTTTTATTACGGCTTAACAAGTTTGTATGAAAAAATTTTTGTATTAAAGGTTATAGAATTTTTTGAGAGATGGGTAACTATTTGCTTTTGCGGTGTTTTTTGAATTTATGGATAGGGTTTCATTTGGTTGGAATTTGGAGTAATTAAGTTAAGACGTTTTTACATCAGGTTAGATCTTTCGGTCTCATTATTGACCTTTGCTTTTTTGACGTACCTATAGATTCCTGCCTTTATACAGATGGCGAATAATTGTTATACATAGGTGTATCGGTAATATGATATGCAACCTGTAAGCAACATCAACAAAAATTGTATAGGTATTCTTCACAACACAATAGAATCTAGCTGACTCACGAGTTCTTTTTAGGGTTTCGTACCAAGATGGTAAAAAGGAAGGAAGGGTCTATCCGTCTGTCAGCTGAATATCTCAAGAACTACTAATTCTATCAACTTGAAATTTGGAATAGTTTTAGATGACCTTTGCCCAACTATTTTGGAAATAAGAAAGTTTTTTTTTTTGCAACAGGGACTGAACGGGGCCTTAAAAATTCGAAGTGGGGCTACTAGGGCATGTAGGGTATCATATGAAAGAGCGCTATTTGCACATTCTCAAACATTTTTTTTTTTTTGCCGCATACTTAGTTTTCGACTTTTGAAGAAAAACCAAAAAATGTAAAAAAAAATACCGTCCCCCCTTATCTTAGTTTGCATAGATAAAATACTGAAATTATTCTATGTGATAGAAGTTTATGTAAAGATTACAGGAAAAATAAAACGATGTCTCTAAGTAGTACACTTTTTCAGAAATCATCAACAAAAATTACATCAGTTCAATTTCATTGGTCAAGAGACGGCGCTTACCTAAAACTGCAATATTCTACACCGCAGTTCTAAAGTTCTCTGACGAATATAGGCCTCGCCGATGATAATTTAAAAACACGGTTCACAATCAAAATGTCCTCCTTCCTACCTACTCGCAGGTTGCTTTTGGTGAAGCACAGTAAAATTGTTGTTATTTTTTCTGGGGAATTATTTAGGTACCTATACGAATGAAGCTATATATGATGGTACGGAACCCTTGGTGCGCGAGTCCGACTCGCTCTTGACCAGTTTTTTTTTAAACATTTATTTAAGCATTTTATTTTGTTAGGACCTCTAAAGTCGCGGGCCTATGGCCTGTTAACTGTCAGGCCGTAGGACCGTAGCGTTGCTACGCCTGTCGAGGCCTGTCGTGACCCGTGCCGAACATTCCCACGGTGTGTGTCGGCCTGGTGAGACCTGTTGGCCGCTTATCCAACATATCAAGTGATAGGAGCGCATGGCTACGTGTGCAGGCGCTGTGGTTTTATTCAGTGGTCAACATTTGATTAACAAAGCAGAAAGAAAGCAGATGAAACGCGCCCATACAGGCCCTGACAGGCATAAGATGCGACGGTTCATAAATGGCATGTCGGCCTGCCCTGGCGTGATCTGGCCTGTAAGAAAGCGGGCCATGGGGCCGCCGCATAACTTGGACCACTCAATTTTCTAACTAGGACCACTAAAACAAACAAAACAAAACACAACCTACTCTATAAAACTACACAAAAAACCGTTCTCGTACCCACTTACACGTCACCCGCAGATTGATGATGTCCACAGATTATGTTCACTAGTGAAATTAAAAAAGTTGCCCGAGTGTCTTCATCCGGTGACTTCGGAACTTTTTGCCCAAAAATTCCGGATTTTCTTCCTCCCCGTGATAAGATTGGCAAGCGAAAAGTTTTGTGTAGGGTGCTTGTAGCAGGTGGGGTGAGAATGACATTGTAACAAGGGAGATAGATAAATAACAAATCAAATGTTTATTTTCCGGAAATACATTGTTTTGGTAAAGGTAAGATCTTATAACCTAAGTGTATTCTACCTGCAAGCAAACTTATTATAATTAGTATTGTTCTTATATACAATTATCATGCATTTTATTCACAATTTAATTGTTTCATCATTTGTGTCTACCGCTCATTACAAGTAATTTGAGCTTGTTTCCCAAAAGACCTTTAACAAAAAAATACCGGCCAAGTGCGTATCGGACCACGCACAAGGAAGGGTTCCGTAGTTGGGGGAGGTATCCCAAGAACAAACTTAACACTGTAGTTGAAAAACATGTTCCCCCATACATTCCAACTGTAAATGCAAGTTTTTGCGCACAATAATGAGTGATTTTTGAGAGTCTGGATTTGCGCCCGGTTGATGGCTTTAGGCTAGCCCCCTATTACATGGGACTTAAACCATAACTGTCAAAACGTGGTTATACTATATGTAGACCCCTGCCTGACTCTTCGGGGTATGTAGGCGTGAACATGTTATATTATAAAATTAACCTCAATTGTCAAATGAAAAACCCCTTTAAGATGTTTTAAAATAAGAATTAAATTTGTAAGTGGCACTATAAATTGACATCCACAGGGACATTTTCTAATAGATTTATTTACATTTTATTCACATACTTTTGGAACAGACTGTAGCTGTTAGTAATATTCCAAAAAGAAGCTAGATTCGATGTAAACAGAGGTATTTTCATATCTATCCGCTGCAAGTTCTATTGCAGGTAAAGACTCCTATTTCGGTGCAGTTTGCAATAAAGCTTGGATTTCTCTCTTCTTAGTACTTACGCTCCTATTACTAACTTTAAGTACGCTTTGTGTAGTGGTAAAGGTTTTTATTATAACTTGCTTTTGAGCCTGGAGTCTGGGTTTCTGCCCAGTTGATGGCTCCCCTGGGGTTCCGCGTGGGGGGGTTTAAATTCGGCCTTAACTACATGGGACTAAAACATAACTGGCCAAATGAGCATGTACTATAGGTACAACTCTGCCAAACCCTTCAAGGGATGCAGGCGTGATGCTATGTTGTGAATGTGATGCCTTTGAGCTACGGTGCCCAAGTTTGATTCTTGCACGATGTAAGTACGCACACATAATACACACACCCTTACATACACATATACACTAACAAACATACTTTCGCGCAAAAGAAGTAACGTGTTATGATAAGAACATTTTTCTTGGAATAAACATCTTTTTTTTTGTTTCCAATATACATATATATATATTTTTTATACTTTGTGTAGTCATAAAACCACAAAATGTGCGTCTTTTTATTACGGGAGGACACTGGCTCCTGCAACACAGTTATTAGGTACTAGTGCAGGAGTCAGAGAATTCTATCCTTTGTTGTATATTTGTTTTATGTTAATAAATATTTTTTGTAAGTCAGTTGTAAGTACCTAGTGGTAAATAAATGAGAAATCCCGCGTGTTTACAATCTACTGTTTAATTATTTTAGTGATAGCCGTTCGTCAGGAATGATCTGTAAGAATGCAACAATCAGTGTATCAGTATTGTGACATTAGGTGGTAACATCGAGGCTTATTTCCCCAAAGGGTTGGGCAAAGGTGTACCAATAGTAAACCCACATTTCGCCAGCTATTTAAGTCCCATGGAATAGTTGGCGAGCCATTTGTCATCAGCACGGCACAAACTTCTCTAGGCTAACGAGGCATATTATTTACGTTACTCTTAAAACAAAGTCACCACATAAAAATGCCCACTCATGACACAGACAAGTAACAATATATCTACAGAGCTGTCACACTTAACAGTTGACAGTCGCTTGCTTACGACATCCATTTTAACTTTCTTTTAGAGACGTGTCCCACCGCTGACGAGGAAGCGACTAGTTATCAACGATTTTCACGTTCAAGAAACGTGCAATAGATTGTAGGTCCCGTGGAAATAAAAGAGATACATATATTAATATGTAGTTGATTGCTGACTGCTCAGACCGCCGGCGAATACTCGCTCAGCGACGCTCGCTTGGCAGACAGAACACTCGCTGAGAGATTTAATTTTGATATACACCGTGGCATTTTAGTCGACTTACAAAGACAGCCCACTTCATGTATCCAATGACCACTAATCATTCATTTAAAATAAAAAAAAATCGAACATTTGAATTTTTTATTTCATTTATTATTATTAATTATGACGCATGACATAGTTTAAAACACCCTGTAACGAGTGCAGTCCGAGCCTTGTGATACAAGGGCGCCGCAGAATGGATTTAGATTAAGTTTCAATAGTAAGAAACACATTTTAGCGTTAGGGTGAATGAACTCTGATAAAGATGTCGCCGCTCCATTCCGCGGCACCCTTGTAACACAAGGCTCGGACTGCACTCATAACAGGGTGTTTTAAACTATGTCATGCGTCATAATTAATTTTTAAAAAATATTTTAAAAAAAAGTTCAAAAAAAATATTTTTTCATGTATGATTAGTAGTCATTGGATACATGAAGTGGGCTGTTTTTGTAATACGACTAAAATATCACGGTGTATACTCATACCAGCGAGTGATCGTTCGTTGCCGTCGCGCACTCGCTACTCGTTGCTCGCCAACTTATTTTGTGAATAGGTTTTTTTATTTTTATATATGGAGTATATATGGAGTTACACCAACCTGTTCTTTTCGTGTTTGTAATCTTTTTTTGCGTCATGTTTACTGCAAATAAACGTATTTTCTTTCTTTATTTTTCTAGTTAAAGTCAAAAATTAAAATAAATAGTGTAATGTCGGCCTGAACTCGTCAAAAAGCCAAATCAAAAGGTAGAGATTGTATACGGTTGGAAAGGACTCCTCAACAGCAATCCAGTGATACCCATAAAACACCAAATGACAGTCAAGCGGTGCCGGGAACGTAAAAGAATGAAGACGTCCGAGTGGATCAATGACGGCGCCAGAACATCTGCAGAAGTACACGTATTCACGTAAAACACACGGCCGTGTTCACGACACAGCCACACCCCGATTTTTTTTTTTTAACTCTACTCGCTTTTCTTTTATCGCCGGCGGTGTGACGGGTGCCTTAAACGGACGGACCATTTCGTATTGTCTGTTGTTTTATTTATTTAATAGTTTTTCGTTGGTAACTGATATTTTTGATTTCTTGGAACTAGTTATTAAAAAGGAGGTATTCCGCTCATACCACTAATTTCAAGAACACTTGTCTGAACCGCACCTGAGCACTTCCACTGAAAATCTCTGTTGCGTAAAAAATTCGCATTGTTTTGTTTTGTTTTTATGCTTTGATGTTTTGTTTTCCTTTGTCCAAAAGTACTAGAAATAATTTGTTCATTTCAATTTCAGACGTTTGTGCTTCCAGTGATATATAATTAATCTAGGTTCCCTCTGACTCACAGTGTATGAAAACATCGTGAAAAAACATGGACGAAATTATGTGAATTCATTGAAAATTTAGCATTCAAGTGTGATGAGCAATCATTGTTTAAACACACTAGTAATGACCATTCATTTCTCTAGTATTGGACTCTTTTGGCTAAAATTATAATGGTGGTAAAACAAAACTGTTAACGAATTTGATTTGTAGCAGATTTAGTGATCAAATCTTTGTTCAGGCTTTTAAAAAATATAAGTAAAATAGTATGTGTATGATATGTTAGGTTAAACGAGGGATATACGAAGGACATAATAATGAAAAAAATTGCTGTTTCATACATTTTGTTGTGTCGACGAGCATTAATGTATGGAGCAGCTGTTTTAGGGGGAACCCCTAGACAGACGAATGGCGGAACTATAAGGTTTCCTTGTCGACTACTTCCGTAGTCGACAGGTTTCTATTTGTGATATCTGGACCATGGTTTGTATGGCTCTCTTTTGGAGTTCAAAGGCTCTCTGGCAGTTATATTTAAAACTATTCCCCCAAAACTGGACACTATATCTCAACTTTGATTCTATTAGAGCATAGTATACCAATTAAGAGCATTTAGAGCATAGTGTACCATGTGGTGTCAGACGTAAAGAATAGCACTAGGTACCCCATTTCCTCCCGTCGTAAAAGGCGACTAAGGGACTTTCTAGAGAATGGGCAGCAGCGATCTCTATGCATCTTTAACACCATACTGCGATCGCCAATCCGCCTGCCAAGCGTGGCGATTATGGCAAATTCCCCCCCTTTTGGGGAGGCCTGTGTCCAGTATTGGACGTCTTTCGGCTGATTAGATGTTGATGATGATACCAATTAAAGGTTTTTATGTCTATTTCAACCCTAAGACTGCGTAACGCATAACAAGCTCAGGAAATATACGAATCAATGGCTTGCAATTCCCTTTCCCAATTAAATATTTGTAAATGTATACCCCTAGAAATTTTACCTCATAAACTATGTCAACTTTAACTTAATTAAGTGCGATCGTCATGTTGTTTTTATTACGAGCTGTTGTGTTGTCTAAATAACATTATTTTGGTTTTTTCAGTATTAATTATGAGCTTGTTACTTTCAAACCAAGAATTAAAAACTGTCAAAACTGCATTAACCTCAGCGGAAAGCTCCTGTATGTCGTTAGCTTCAACGATTGCGTTGGTGTCATCCACAAAACTGTCAGCTGTGTGTTGGGAAATACTGAATTAATGTAATTAATTAAATCATTTGTAAATAATATAATCATAATAGTACAAAAAATTCGGTACAAAGGCGGACTTCAATATTCACATATAAAGTCTACTCTCTTATCTAGCGAATTAATGTAAACCAATAGCATCTTATCTATGGTAGCAAGTAGGCTGGATTGTGCGTTTGTGAACCACTGCTGCAGGGTATCAGCTGGGCCTGTTACCTTGCCGCAGTGATGTCACAAATTGCGTCTGTTAATGTTTACTAATATATAATAGTTTGTAAGTAAATTTTTACTAACACTTTGAGTCTTGTTGCTTGAATAAATGATGATTATTATTATTATTAAGTTCACTTTTCTTGTTACTGATACCACCACATACATTTTGATGACATATGAACAGATTTTTTTGTTTTGGAGAAAACTTTGAATCATACAAATCATTCACGCAGTCTGACTCCTGTGTGAGGTTGTCAGTTTGTGTCATGGAGTCAACACACTCTGTTTGAAATAAATGCTTATTTGAAACAGATGAAAATTCAAGAATTTTCTTCCTCGGTCGGATGAAACCAGCCGCGGCTAGAATGGAGGTATGGTCGGTAGCAAAAGCTAGTGAAGGTATAAAATTAAAAGTGTTCGCTCGGAGTGGCACGTCTCATTACCTTGTTCAGACGAGAATTAAACCGTTCCTGAGTTAATGAATGGCGAGTCTCGCCGGTTGGGTGGAGTTTGGATACGGTAGTTTAAGGAATTAGAAATGATTCTTTGGTCACGACGTCTAAATATTCACACACACCAAAGATACACAGTGGGGTACGAATCTTTTAGTAAGTTGGGAGACCAATGCAATAGAGTCAACGTGAAAACAATAATCATAAAATCAATCTGCCTAGCCTTTTCCCAGCTATGTTGGGATCGGCTTCCAGTCTAACCGGATGCAGCTGAATACCAGTATTTTACATGGAGCGACTGCCTATCTGACCTCCACAACCCAGTAACTGGGTAACACGATACCCCTTTGTAAGACTGGCTGTCAGACTTTTGGGCTTCTGACGACCCGTAACGACTGTCAAAGATCCACGAATGACAGCCGGGACCAACGGCTTAACGTGCTTCCCGAGGCACGGAGGAGTCTCGGTATGTAAAGATGGTCACCCATCCACGGACCAACCCCGGCAAGCGTAGCTTAACCTGACGGATTGACCCGTGCGGCTGTTATTACTTAGCCACGAGCTCCTCTAGCAAAAACAATAATCATAGTGATTTGTTTAAAAATATTCGTGGTAGTAAGAGAAACCAAGCCGCATTTACACGATGCAAGTTTCTTGCCTGTGGCATACAATAAAATTTTAGCAACAAATGACTTGCATCGCTGCTGCTTCAAGTTATGATATAAATGGCACCGTGTAAATCAAACTAACACTTTCCCTCCGTAGATATAAAGGTAGAAGATTGGCAACATTTTTCGGAGTTTATAATCATCATTTGCTACTTAGTTGGACTGTCTGATGGATTGATGAGAGTGATTGACAGATGACCATACGCGCCAATTTAGGAGTATCTATATCTTCGCTTGCGTTTATTTTTTTCAGGATGACCCGAGGACTTTCGAATATAACCGGAGGCGTGGGCACCATTTTGCATGGCAATATGATTTTTTATTTGTGAATAAAAGTATATACTTACAGTGAAATATACTTACTTAAATTCACTATACAAGCTAACACTAACATATAATAATGTATATTATTATTATTAAAAAAAAATAAAAAATTACTATTATTCAACATCAAATTCATTTATTTAACTTACACACCGTTCTTAATCAAATAAGTAACAAAATAAAAATAAAATAGTAAAAATTTACTATTTTTATTTTGAAAAAATCCTTTATATATCGACTTTTTACAGATTTATTAACACGGGGTTCCAAATAGGCACAGCCTGTATCTCGGTGATCCAAATTCTACACTTAGTTAATAATTTAACATATTCTGCTGGCGTAACATTAAAATTCATTAGTTCATTACACACATTAACAAAAATTACAAAAAATTTAGTTCAAAGAAATCAATAGGTTAATTTGTTAAGGTTAATTATTATTGTTAGGTTTAATTGTTAATTATTAGAATCAATTGGTTAAATTGTTAAGGTGATTATGTACAAGTATGTACAAAAAAAGGGGAAGAAACAAGCGGTTGTTCGACTCTCCACGTGTCCAGAGCCAGAGCCTATTTTTAGGCCAAAGTATCAGCACTATCATTCAACGCAATGCCTCCTCGAAAAATATTTCTTAAAAAAGAACGTATTTGATTTTTGGGTGGAAAACTATCAAACAACTTCTCCCGCTCTGGGCGGAGCGGGAGGGCGTGTCAGACTTTTACTGACTAGAACCCACCCGTGTTCCTTCAATTGCCTGAGTGCCAGGGCCACGGTATCCCTTTCGGAGAAACCCGCAAGCCTGGCAGGATTTCATTATGTCTTAAGAATAAAACATAACTGAACGATGTCTAAAAACTTTGTCAACCATCTGCTGATCCCGTAAGTGATAAAAAGTATCAATTTATGCCGTCATAGAACAAACCGTGCGCCTGATTATAAACCATATCGATCTCATGGTCGTAGGCCATAAAATAAAACATAGGGGCAGGGTATGGATGAGACAAGGTAACCAGTACATTGATCTAGTGCAGAGAAGCAGAGAAGAGTGATTAAACCCGTTTGTTTTTTGTTACTCTTTGTATTTTCTGTGCGTGTCCCAAATAAAATATTTTCCTTATTTTTGTGACATCTACAAGCTCGCTCTGGCCCACGTGGTGGACACGGCCCATTCCCTCTCACCCTGTCCCATCAGTTGGAACATTATAGGCTGATTACACTTATGCTTCTTTCTTGTTTGATCCCCAGTTTACATTGCATCCCCATGTATATCAGTTTTTGGCCTGTGGCTTGAACTTAATTATTAGGTATATAACATAAGTTGGACCAACAACAAAATTTGCACCATGTAAACAGTGTTTTAACGATTCAAGTAATGTTTTTGATTCAATTGTATTCACAGGCAAGAAACTTTCATCGTGTAAATGGGACTTCAATGTCATAATATGCAGTTGATTACTTAGCAAACAGCGACACACATCTGAGAGCAGCACTTGCCTTCTACTGGCAAGGTACCCTAAAATAAATAACCTACTTGCATTCGAATTTTAAAACTGTTGAAGTCACACTAGAGGAGAAATCCTGTAGTGTGACCTCAACAGTTGGTTTTTTAGCATTAGCCACATGAATTTAACGAAGTTTAAATCTCAATCTGTTTCTACGAACAGTTGGACTCTATACCTTGTCTAATTCATACACAATGCTATAAAATAAAGGTCGTAGAGTTTTTATGAAGAGTTCCTCTATAAACGTGAATTGAGTTCAGTGTTTCGATTGGAAACCATAAAATTGGAATGATGAGGGGTCTTGTGTTATGTCGTATGTGACCTATTGTGTGGGGTGAGCAGAGATGTTGAGTGAGATCGGTAAAGATAAACGTCTTGAAACAATTTTTGTCCAGAAGTTACCGACATATGTAGTTTGCAGTTCTGTGAGAAGACAGAGTGATAATAATAATAATATTCACTGTATCTCTACGTTGACGTCGTGGTGGAGCTTGCACGCTCCAAACTCAAGGTTTGTGCCGGTAATGTTTACTTTGCCGAAACAAGTTTGGGGTGAGGAGCAAGATCAAGAAAGATACATAAACCCGTAGGGCAGCATGTGGCGAGCTGTTGGGCAGTAGCGACCCCACGGACCCTATCTCCCAGGAGAAGTCATGTTCCTCATCTCTGGCTTCCTTTATCGGCTCGAGTGAACACTGAGGAGAAACTCAACTCCCACCTCATTCTTGCCTTTATTGGCCGGCTTGAGTGGAGATTCGCAAGAGCAAACGTGCTCGGAGGAAGGAAGTATTCCAGTAAGATGCTGGTAGGGATCTTGACCGTACTTCCGGGATTGTCCTGATAGCCGGGGAAATCCACTCCATTGCTCAAGCACCTCAGGATATGTTGCTCCCTCGTCGCTGCGTCACTATGTTCTAGCAACTGATTCCGGAGGCCCATTATTGAGTGTTCAAGTTACCCCCTGCCATTTCATCCGTGTATTGTATGTATAAAACATTGGTCAGGCAGGGGCCATAGTCCTTCCATAGTTTTAGGTAACCAGTCCATCCAAATCCATAGTCCAATATATTTGTTTCCACAACCTGCATGCAATAGTCCTATACCAATCGGGGGTAGTCCTTGGGTGCACTTGCATAGTGCGTACAGGAATAATCGTCGGTTGGAGCCTCATTCGATTTAAAATTGTCCCCTTCCAAAGGACCGGGATATGTAAAACATAAAAAATATAATAAAGAAGCTTTTTATTAATTCCTTACAATTACAATACATACATTATTAATAATAAAATAAAAATACATTAAAATTAAATTCTAATAAAATTACAAAATATTGTTTATTTCATACTAAAATATCACATTTAATAGAGTAAATCAAAATTTGAATAAATATTGTTTTAAGTGTCAAGAAAAATGTCAGAAAAAAATAATTGTAAAATCGAATAAATTATACATTTAAATTATTATTAATTATTATTGTGAGGACATAAATAATAGTTTTTAAGCACTACTGTACTAGCAAAATGGATCATGTCTGAAAAATAAATCTATTATTATTCACCTTTGTACGTATTTTTCTACATAAACATACACAAATACATAATGATTAAATATGATTATATGATTTGATTATTGTACATAAATTGTCAAATAAATAAATATAATATGTATTTTTCTTGTAATTAATGAATAATAATAACTAAGAAATTTTGTAATCTGGTGTTAATTTTATATGGGTGTATTCCTGAAATAAAAATGATTTGATTTTTGATTATAAATTGATATTATTTAGTAGTTTTTATTAGTATTTTTTATAAAAAGATAGAGAAGACAGAGTGATAGGATTTAGTATTAGTGGCTAGAGGCGTGTACAAACATATGTAACATTTAATGTAATGTAATGCGAATAGTGTGGACGTCACAAAAACGATCAGTGTGTTCGCGCTAGAATCCGACAGCTGATGGATCAGCGCGAGCGCCAGCCTAAGCATTTCTTCGCAGTGCTTCCACACGCAGAATTATCATTACATTACACGATTAATTACATTACATATAACACGTGTCTGTATACGCCTTAATTTGCTGTTCTAAATATACAATCTATATACAAATAAAAGTCGCTTGTCGTGTCTGTCTGTGCGACCGCGTTGTTCTTCTAAACTTCGCAACGAATTTTGAGGTTTTCACTATTGCTTAGAGAATTTATACCGAACGGTTTATAAGTATAAGTTTTTAAACTGTCATGGTCACTAACATTATTATTAACATAAGCGGGATATTTACCATGTTTATTCATTTTTTATAAGTATGTTACATTTATATTAAAGTTAATTATAGTAAAGAAATCTCGATGTGTTATCAAGTCGTAAAAACCGCGCGAAGCAGGGGCGGGTCACTAGTAAGTAATACTTCGCTCACACTGCGTTGCTACGACACATCGCTACAACGTATTCCTACGACACATTGCTACGACGTATTCCTACGAGACATTGCTACGACGTAACACATTGCTACGACGTATTCCTTCGAGACATTGCTACGATGTAACACATGGCTACTTTAGATTGCTACGCTGCTACGACACATTGCTACGACATATTCCAACAACACATGGCTACGACGTATTCCTACAAGACATTGCTACGACGTAATACATTGCTACGTTAGATTGCTACGCTGCTACGACACATTGCTACAAGGTATTCCTACGACACATTGCTACGACGTATTCCTACAAGACATTGCTACGACGTAACACATTGCTACGTTAGATTGCTACGCTGCTACGACACATTGCTACGCTAGATTGCTACGCTTCATTCCATGCTACGATCAAATGAATCTTTACACTACACTTTGCTTATTTATGCAAATCTTCGCTATCTAAAGATAAACTTAATGTAAATAGATTTAGGGTATATATTGACTTACTTTGACTTTGACTTAGGCACGAATATTTGGCCAAATACGTCTAATGTAGTGCCAGAATTACCTACATTTTCCATTAACTTTGCCGCCTCCATTCTTCGTTCTTCTACAACCCTCATCAAGGGAATTCCATTGTATCACTTGTAATGGCCGCTCTGAAAAGAAAAAAATAGACATAATCAACGTCAGAGCAGAATATACGAAGGCAACTTAATTATTGGATAAAATAATAAGATTTTAATTCAAACGGCTGTTTCTTTCGAGTTTCAGGAAGGTAGTCCTAATTACTTTTTTGCATTCAAGGTTTTTAAGGAAAAGAGGATTAGCAGAGACCCGAATTAATTTGTAACTATGGAATGCATTTCAAAAGATTTCAGGACAATACTTCAATCAATAGCTAAGGTTTATCCAAATAAGTACTTGTTTCCAATTGCTGTTATTTCGACGTAAACAAAATTTCAACTTTGTCTAACTGAATTTCATTGATTTTAGAATGACAACAACTATTGAAAATGTTATAAAAAATGTTTGATGTTGTAGCGAAAACTGAACTTTATGTGTGTTAAAGTAATTTTTCTTTTCTCTTGCTGTATCATTATTCTACCATACTAGAGCGGGAATAAAATTGCATATTTTCCTCTAGGGAAAAAGTTTTTATTTTTTATTTTTGCATAATAAAGTGAAAGAATAAGGTAAATTGTTAAAGTTGTAGAGTAAACTGAACTTTATGTGGAGGGTTTTAAAGTAATTTTTACGATAACTCATATTTGTTTACGTTTTGGGAAACTTAATTGCGAATTTAGCTAACATATTTCAATGACACCAAATTTATTGAATTCGATAATTTTCTTTGACTGTACAAGCTATCTAACTATGCAACAAACATTGCCTGTTAAATTCATGACCTTCCTTTTTATCTCGCAGTCGGGTAAAAAGTTACAAATACGACATCTTTGCCAGTGGTTCGTGAGAGGATTATACCCAGCATTTGTCGGCCACTAGCATTAAATAAATACAGTATTCATGATTAGTTGTACAAACTTCTTACTTTGTCGTAATTCCTAGAAAACCTATAAGCTGCAAAAGGTTTTTATAAGCCGTAAAAAGAACATCATTTGATTTTTCTCCGGTAATTCCAGACGGTGTTTTTTATTGCGCAATATTAAGATTCACACGTCGTATTAAAATGTGGGCTTTGAAACAAGCGGATATTATCTTTTAGGGTTCCGTACCTCAAAAGAAAAATAACGGGAACCTTACAGGATCAGTCGCGTGTCTGTATGTCTGTCACAGCCAATTTTCTCCTAATCTACTCGACCGAGGCGAGGTTCTTCAAGTTAACCTCTAGGAAATGTAATTTTAATGTCGTTTTATTTAGAAACGGTAATGATTAAACACGTGAAAAAATTATAAGTTGCTTTTGAGACCTTTCTGAAGGTTTCTCGGGTACTCGTTACATAATTGGATAGAGTTCGCTCGATAGAAAAAAAATCCAATCATACCCTTATTTTGTAGATCAAAATAATTTTATTTCAATATTATACCACATTATGTATTGAAAATCACATCAAATTAAACGTCTATGATGATGTAATGTCCGTCGGGTTTAACATTGTTAATATCGTAAAACCCAAGTATGTTTCAACCCAAAATTAACGAAATTCACGGCACAATTTACTCGCGCCCAGCTGCCACCTCTAGAACAAAAATGCACCCCTCGAAGAACGTCGCCTTAAGTTGAAATTTGGTACACATATGAATTTAACATATGAAAAAATTCTGCCATTCATGCAATTCATTATAAGGACCACCTAGTGCGGTAAAAGCCTCTCAAGCTCCATCAGTCTCCATCTTGTTCTATCTCTAGGTAGTCTGCTCCATGTTTTCCTATTAAGCTGATATGTCTACTCCATCTCTTTTCACCCGACTGCCACAGAAGGAGGGTAATGTTTTTCCCGAAATCTATAGAATTTGGGTATTGCAGGCAAACCAATAGCTTGAAATATGGTGTAAATATCGTTACATTATAATGCTTGTTTTTCTCTTTTCGGTATGTTTTTGCAGTCGGTTTTTTTTTTGTTTTTTTTTTTAATAATTAGCTTTTTTGTGTCTACCTAAACAATAATTTATGATTTTAGTAGAATTTAATTGAAATGTATTTATTATTTTACTTATATTATTAATAATGTTAAGTATTGTAATTGTAAGGAATCAATAAAATCTTTTATATTTTTATTTTTATTCATGCAATTTTGTGTATGTTCAAATTCCTTACAGACAAAAATAATCTAAAATTCTAATACGTATTAATTTTCTCTCGTAGGGTGACTATAATAATACATTTACTTTGAGCTTTACAAAGACACACTCAGGTATGCCGATTCCCGGCCACCGTAGGCGCGGGCTTGCGGACGGCGAGCTATGGGCAGTTCGCCGTCCGGTAAGGACCAGGCCCGGGTCGACAGCGCGTTGTGTTCCACGCGCGTCTCAAAGAGATGTCAGCACGCACTGACGGGGTCCGCTAGGACCGGTGCCTGCCAGGGTTGCGGGTTTGTCCGAAAGGGATACCGTGGCCCTGGCACACAGGCAACTGAAGGAACATGGGTGGGTTTTAATCAGTAAAAGTCTGACACGCCCTCCCGCTCCACCCAGAGCGGGAGAAGTTATTTGATAATTTCCCACCCAAAAAAATAAAAAATAATAAGGTATGACAAAGACGAAATTTTTCAAACACTCGAAATTGCACATTTGGATGTACCCGCTATCACTACCTCTACGTTCACCTCCAACTTAATGGCCACACCCTTATTATCGTTCAGCAAATGGTTATTGGCGTAAAAAGTACGTGCGAGAATAAAAAAACGTTGCTTAAGTCGGAATTACCCGTGAGTGCGCGCAACCATCCGCTTTCATGAATATAATACTTTATTTGTTATCTTGTTTTATTGGATAACAGCAGTATAAAAAGATAGGGAGGATGTTAAAGTGGAACGAATACAGGGATATAACTGAATAAGGTTTACCTAAACGTCTTTGATTTTGATTGTTAGGCACGTAACTTATATATATAGATTTCGATTCCTATTTACTTAGCTTTTGAGTTGAAATTGTGTTTCCGGTATTTTTTTAAACCATTGTGAGGATTCCGTTACCGAAAGGTGCCAAACGGAACCCTATTACTAAGCTTCCGTAATAGGTAAACAGTTGCAATTATCACAGATTGTGTATTTTTATTGCCGCTATAACAACAAATATTAAAAATAAAGTAAAGTTTAAAACTAAAGGGCGTTCCATAACAGAAACAATATTTTTAAAATATTGTACGGTGGCACTGGCCGGTTTTTGCGTAATCAATATACATAATGCAAAGCGTAGGTACAGACACGCTTACCGTTCAACGACTGAGCAACAAAACACACCAAACAGTTCAATTACTCAAACTCAAAGCATTTATTACAATTAAACCATTTACAGGGACTTTTGAATTGTCAAAGAGACGGTCAGTTAGTCAGGAAGTTGAAGCTAGAGGCCCATTCCAATACGTAGATCACTATGGAGAAGAACGGGCAAGAAACTCCAAGGACACTCTTTTAAATCAAGATATTACAAAATCCTGGGTACATTATTCTTGTTGCTTCTATATGTGAGACAATGTAAAAACTAATAAAACAATTCAAAAAAATAAATAAAAATAAGCCCTGGCAGTCAAGAGATGACCATGGATCAACACCATCCAGCTCAACCATTTTGTAGGGAACCGAATGATCCAACGCGCCACCATCAATGAGACATTTAAGTGAGCATGACATACTCTCAACTACCATGCTCTTTCAAGTCAACATAAATCATAATGACATAATAAACTAGTTACCATACCCAAAAAAATACCCAGGAACTAACAAGCTCACATTATAAACACATACTATACCTACATACAGTAGGGTAAAAGCCCCCGAAATCCTATTAAATGCGCGACGGCGCGGTATACCATACTTGAGTGGGTCCGCGGTCCAAATTGCATCTAAGCTATGCAACTATTTACGTGGAACGAGGCATGAGATGTCGCGAGTGGTGGCTGGCTTTAAGGAATATTTATGGATAGATGTTGGTGTATGTGTTTTATGTATTGTCTGTTTTTTTATGTGGAGCTGTGACTATAAATGGTAGAGAAAAGCGTTTAAGAGGTTGGTTTCAAAGGAAAATGTTTAATAGAATATTCATTTATTTAAATCACAATTATAACATCTTTACAGAGTCATCCAAGGCGATGTTATAATTCACATGTCTACACAAATTCACATTAAATAAAATGACTTGTAAGTAAAATTACAAAGAAATATACATAAATTAAATAAATAAATAAATAAATAAATACTAGATAATAAACAAAATTATAAACCTGACAAATTTTTATAACACAATACCTCTTTCAATTATTATTTGTGCCATTTGAATGAATTTCGGCAGGTTCTGCCCAAATATATCCTCCGATACCGTAATAATGTTAACAATACGTGCGGCTCGTGACATAGGGGTAAATTTGAGTAGGTTAGACCTAGCCACTGGCACTTCTAACAGAGCGGGGCGGCAGCGCGCACCTACGTATGAGCTTGATAACTCTGCCAGGCTTCCAACCGTAAGTTTTCTGCAAAAAATATCAACCCTGTCACTTGTGAACCTCGATAATACTAATTATAACCTAAACCCCACAGATACATGCACGCAGACACTATCAATATTAATAATATTATGTCACTATCTGTATTTCTTATTTTTGCTGTGTATTTCGTAATTGGCGTAGTGTTTAAAACAATACTTATATTATATTTACTTTAGCTGTGAAGCTACCTTATATATAATAAATAAATCTTGCAAAGAAATGTAAACGGAGCAAATCAAAATGACTCAAAAAAAATTAAAGGGTTTTACTTTTCGTTAACGATTCAACGGTTTATCTACAGACTCATTTTGTAATCATCATTATTATCTTAGTGTTTGTACTCTGATATTAAATGGAGCTTAATTTTCAGTATTTTAAGATAGTAGTGGCTTATGGTGCTAACTGTCCAAGACTCCGCTTTACGTTCGTATTTACCTACTAATTACTAATGCAGGGGTTTTGAATGGAGCCCAAAAGTGTAACCCGCTTCCGCATCTAACTTATACCACACCGTTGGCTAGGGCGAGTGGTGTAATTATCGGCCTCACTACACAAATTGAATTAAAATGTTATTTAGTTTTTATGTTCCGAGCACTTTTGCAAGGTGAAAATGAATACATAGCGGGATAACTGGGCTTAAGAGTAAGAAACGATATGTGAAAATGTGAAAAGAAAATATGGTAGAGATTTAAATAAAAATGCTTGGTTACCTCTTAGATTTAATTATAATAGTAGGAACAATGGATAGTCTTCTTAATTTAAATTGACTAACAAACGATAAAAATAAAAATACAATAACCTAAACTAACTAAAACTAAAGAACTAAAATATAGCGTCGAAAAATTCTGGTACTGAATTCCCACGTTATATGGCAATTCTTAGTCTCTGATCAAGGTAAAAGCTAGCCCTTGGGTCACGGGAAGTGTCAACCAGCCATTAGATAGATACTTATTTGAAGGGTTCAAACTTGATGAACACCTATAACAGGTTCCTACAGTAGTGCAAAATCAAAATCAAAATATTTTATTTCACATAAACCTTCATGGGCACTTATGAAACGTCAGAAGCTAGGTGCACGGTTCCAATTAGTCGTTTCCTATGGAGAAGAGCCGGCAAGAAACTCCACGGTTACTCGTCATGGATACTCTTTAAAAAATAATTGGCTTTACAATATTATTAAATTACAGTGATAATAGGTATGGGAGGACAGTGTAGGCCTTTCAACAATTACCAGGTACTTAACAAAATAGAAAACCGCCAACAAATCTACACTCTACTAGGCCTACACGTTCTCACATTCACAAAATAGAAAATAATCTAAGTATATAAAATATTAATGACATGATTGCAATTACAACTACATAAATATCTGAATAAATATCATGTCCACAAAAGCCACTAATAAAGAATTGGAATTCGATTTGTAGAATGTCAAATAATGAAAAGATTATGTCAAGGAAGTATGTAAAAAAGTAATTAAAAATTCTAAATAAACATCGTTATTTGGGAGCAGTTAATAGACATTGACATAGTTATGTTGTATATGAGGTACCAGGGAAGCCACATGTGCAGAAGGAATTATTGCCAAACTTCCTTGTCTTCAACGTAGTCTTTTATCTTATACTCGTAATATGCTTTTTTGATAAGGAAACGTTTGATGTGGGTTTTGAACTTTCCATCGCTAAGTTCTGTAACCGACTTTGACAACTTGTTAGTTGTAGCCTGGGATATGGATCCCAGGCTATATCTCTGCCTAAATTCATGACGATCGGTTCAGCGGTTTAGGAGTGAAAACGTAACATACAGACAGACAGACAGAGTTACTTTCACATTTATAATATTAGTATTAGTATGGATAAACCTACATGGGCACTTATGAAACGTCAGAAGCTAGGTGCACGGTTCCAATTGGTCGTTTCCTATGGAGAAGAGCCGGCAAGAAATTACACAGTTACTCTTTAAAAAATAATTTGTTTAAGTTTGTAAGTTGTGTTAATTTTTGGTAAGTTTCCGTTTACACTTGTTTATACAAGATGTGGTCAAATTTAAGAGTGAGATACGTCTGTATCACTTTGATGGTCTCATCGAAGTGAACAACTCTCTCCATGGTATCAACATCGTAATTGCGAAAAAATTATATCAGCCTTCCCATACATTTCATTTCATTTATTTTGTTGAACTTGAACATTAAATTTTAAGTACATAAAATTGTCACCTGCAGAAACAATACATATAAAGGCTTAATTAAAATTAATGAGAAATGTTTACTTCAAGAGTCAATTAATTTAAAATATGTTAACAAATAATTCAATACAATTGCGTAGGTAACACGAGTATTGTTAGCTGACTCTGGCATAAGACTAACAAAATTTTATTGTAAAGTTCTGCAATCATTGGCTGTAAGTGCTGGAATATACGTCCTTACAGTATTTTGAAACTATCAAATAAATCTTAACATCGATAAAAATAAAATAAATTATTTAAATAAATCTTAACAAATAATTATAATAATATATTTCGCTCGAGTAGGTTTTGAAGATTTGTATGAGACAGTAGATTTTTTTTTTTGCGATTACTTTGTTGGTCCCATGAAGAAAGTTGCTCAGTTTGATAGGTATGTACCACACTCTTAAATTTGAGCACACCTTTCTGATCCATGCTGTATACTTCATATAAAAATATAAAAAAAGTACAGTATTGTTGTTTATCATGAACAAGTTTTAACACGCTATAACAATATTTTCGCACAAAAAATCAACTTCTAGGGGCTTATGCTCCGCATAAAATAGAATCAAAAATAAAACAGTTACTTCATTCGGAAACAATACAAAACAAAAACAAAACATAAATAATAACTCGCTGTTTGTTGGCTAGAAAAGTTTTTTATATGTTAAAAAAAAACTAGTTGTAACGGCGACGCTCGGACGTAGTTTTGAATTTTATGGTAAAAAATATGATAGTACTTAGGTAGCGAGATTGTTGAGCGTGAATAACTGGGATCGATAAACTTGCAGCAGAGATAAACTTGCTTAGATGGTTTGGTCATGTTGAGAGGATGAATGAAAGGCGACTGACAAAAGGTATGTACAAGGCAGATGTGAGTGGAAATGCCGGGAGGGGACGCCCTAGGAGGACATATAGTAACCTAATTGGTGATGTTCTTCGGAATGGTCGGTTGCGTAGAACTCCCAACCGGCGTGTGTGTATTACCAGATATACCTATGAACGTAAACAAAGCAAAAGGGCGTAAGGAGCGTAGCAGGTAGCGTTCTATAGTTTCTGCCTACCTCCATGGGAAGAAAGCGGAAGGACTTCATGTATACGAGTACAGTATGTATGATCTCCGAGTAGGGTAATGCGTTTTTAGGTTTTCCATGAAATTGTCAGTAGCAGATTGGGGTCTGAAGTGCCCGGTTACTCCTGCCCATTCCCATGTCAAAACTTATTACATAATATCACGCCGGCTTACAACGAAGGTTTAGGTAGAGTTATATCTATAATACACCCACATTTCTCCAGTTACGATTAATTTGGGCCCAGTGAGTAGCAATAATATCGCTTTCCCTCTCGGCCCCATTTTTTTTTTTTTTTTACATGAGGCTTATAACGTAACTGGCTAAATGTTGATGTACAATTATACACCTCTATATAGCCCTTTGTTGAATAGATACAGGTGTGATGTGACGTCATGTTTCAATTAAACAATATTTTGCGATGAAACTGGTATCTATCAGAGCCTAGGCTTTTCCCAACTATGTTGGGGTCAGCTTCCAGTCTAACCAGATGCACTATTCTACATGGAGCGACTGCCTATCTGACCTCGGAAACCCAGTTACTGGGTAACACAATACTTCATAATACTGGTTGTTAGACTTTCGGGCTTCTGACGACCTGTAACGATTTTTAAAGATCTGAACGAGCGACAGTCGGGACCCATCTAAGTACCTACTATTATTATGAACGATATAATTAAAATAATTAGTACACGAAATTATTCTCCACAAAATTCACTCATAAGACTAGTTCTAATTCACTAGAAACATCACAGTGAAAACTGGAACACTACCTACATACATTAGACAAGTATTTTACTAATTACCAAAACACACGAGTATTCTTACTAATTAGTAATACAACTAATTGGATACTAAGGTGGATTGGGCCCAGTAATTTTATTTATGCATTATTCTCTTTAATTACAGCTCTCTTGGTTGGGAAACGACTTTCCGTGGGACGTAAGTAAAAATCGTGAGTGTTCTTTAAAACATTACGCCTCCATTTTCTGAATTGGTAAGTAGATGAATATAGGTCAACGTTTTAAGAATCAATAACTAATCTTTCAGGACAGTAATCTTCGCAATGGAAGGTGTCGGAATGGTTATGCCAATAGAGAATACCATGAAGAAACCGCAGAACTTCCTGGGCTGTCCGAGTGTGCTGGTGGTGGCCATGTCAGTTATTGTCTTCCTCTACGGCACCCTGGGAATGTTTGGATATCTGAGATATGGTGACGTGTTGAGAGGATCTATCATGCTTAACTTACCTATTGATGAATGGTTAGTTCATTCTTTAACTATATGCAAAATGACATAGGCTGCAGTGGCGCAGTTACAATTGTTTATCATTAGAGGGTAGCCGAGGATTTTTTTTTTTTTCAGTTTTCATAAACTCTATAGGTACTCCGTTTGAAATAAGATTAGACATTTAAATAAGCGTTTTTTACAATCCGTTCAACTGATTTTGACTTCCATTGCGTTGGTGGCATGACAAATGGCAGCTGCAGTACACAGTTGGTATTGTAACCACTTGTAAAAAAAGTTTTTTTAAATCTTATTTCAAATGAAGTATAGATGACGTCAAAATAAAATAACTCAAAAATTAAAGTCAGTCCTTTACTTTTCCACTTTTCAACCAAAGAGTCTTTTTGTCAAAAATAGATTTATAGAAATTAGTATGCACCAGACAGATGGACGAATAATCAGCTATAATGTTCCCACTGTTGGGACACAGACCTCCTCTCTGTGAAAGGGAGTGGGCCATAAAACTCAAACTCAAAGCATTTATTTCAAATAAACCAATTACAGGCACTTTTGAATTGCCAAGGGGTCGGTCAGTCATAAAAATGAAGCTAGTTGCCCATTCCAAAGCGTAGTAGGTTCCTATGGAGAAGAACGGGCAAGAAACTCCACGGACTCTTTTAAAACAAAACATTGTTACAAAATATGGGTTACATCATTCATGTTGAAGTTATACATGTGAGAACAATGCAGAAAGACGTGCACGTTAGAAGCGTCCGTAATAAAAACAATTCAAAAATTATAATAAGCTAAAATAAGCCGTGGCAGCTAAGAGATGACCAGTCCCAACTGACGGCGTCCGTTCACGAACATGACGCATGGACCAGCACCATTTAGCTCAACCATTTTAATAATAATCCACCAAGCGGACCCAGTGCGGGTTGGTGGCGGGTTAGTAATGCACATGTCTTTGAATATTTGGTTCTAGGACATGCCGATTTCCTCACTAGGTTTTCCCGCGCGAAGGGCTAGTAGAAACCTACCCCACCGCAGCATACAGGTGTATGTTATGTTACATAAATCATACGAGTAACATTTGTATGTCAGATGGTAGTATCAAACTTGCATTAGTTTAAAGAAAACGTTTTAATAATATGAGGAGGGCGGCCCAACACCTTTGCAAATGTCTTGGGTACTGTGTTGAATATTATAGAGACAGCTTTTTTTCAGTAATCAAATACAATTAATTTTATGCTGAAGGTTCGGTGTTTTAATTCTGTTAAATTGAACATGCTGCTTAGCAGGAAAAATTAGAATTATCGAAATGACCGAACGATGAAGTTGTCTTATATCTTTCTTTTGAATTTTATATCATTTTTTTTTTTTTTCATATATCTGTGTGTTCACACACATACATACATACAACGGACACTACGACATCATCAATGAGCGACGCGGCACAGAGCGGGGACCGAAGACGCAACAGGCGTCGCGACATTGCATTGTACGACACGACACGACCGCGCTCGGACGCACCTTTTGACCAGTTGTTTTTTCAGGTTTCTTTAATTGTGAACCACCTATTAAACCATTATAATATAAAATACAGTCCACTGCTTTAATTCCACCTGGGCCTAAACACTGTGTATCTATTATTGGATATTGTACTGTTATACTCTTTATTTGCACCAATGACAACCCCATTTTATGTCAAGAAATTCACTGTCCATGCCAAGGTTGCCTGGAAGAGATTGCAGTATGCGATAAAGCCGCCCTTTGTATATTATGAAGTGTATAAGTTTTTCTTTTCTTTTGTAATGTGTAATCTGATGTACAATAAAGTATGTATATGCTTTATATATAAATAAAAAAAGATATAAGACTTATTATTGGTTTATCCATAGAATACAGAGTGAGCCTCCTCATATGCCCTAGTTCTCCGGGTCGAAAATGAGTCGTTGTCGATTTGTTGCTGCGCATCGTTTTAGGTCAGGACAAAAAATATTCCACTAAATAACTTTGCTTATCTCATGCGAAAATCGGACTCTCCTAAGTGTGTGTGGTAAAATAGAATGAATGAAATGTGTCCAATAATGATATAAACCAAAGAAACGCACTTTTCAACTTGATGAAATTGTAGGTAATGGATGTTGGAATGTTCCATGATATTTTAGCTATGTTTTGTATGACTAAAATTAGTTTATTTAGTTTATAAGTAAGTTTTTATATTTGTAAAAGCACAATGAGATTGACATCGTCGCTTAAGGGTTCAGAAATCCCATAAATAACCGAAGATAAAAAATCATGAGTGATCCTTAATGATCAATACTTGTTCTTTGCCCTTTGCATTTCGTAGACTGTCACGATATTGTTAAGAGTATGCATTTAGTCATATTTATTACAGCCCGGCCGTCGAGAGAAAGCGTTCCTGACACCAACAGACACACACAACAGAACAGTTGGACAATTTCTAGTAACTATAAGGATAAACTTCGCAAAACACATATTCGTTAGTATGAAACTGACAGGTATCAAGAACGCATTCCCTCGACGACCGGACTGTAATCAAGTTTTTTATATTAATCAAAACAGCGAAATATTTGACAGTTATTTGCGAAGTTGCCATATTCAGAATCACTTAACATAATTATTACTCGTACCTATCTTTAAACCTGCTTGCATATTACAAATTAGAGGATTATATCGAAGATAAGAATGCTTGGAAACATGCTGGTCCTGCTCCATAGGACAATTTAGAGTCTAGACAAAATCAAACTGGTTGCTAATTTAACTGCATAATTTATAATTTTTATGACATTAATTTTATTTTCTGTGATTAATATAATTTAACTCACACTATGACTTATTATACGTTAAATTTTTAGGAAAATCATATACAATGTTTGTTATGTTTATGTTTTTACGTATGTTTGTCTTAATCAATTTTTTCTAACATAATTTAAGTAATACCGACAAATTATGGGTGTAATGTGCCTGAATTAAAGATGAATAAATAAAAAAAAATATTAATTAATTAATTGCAGAATTAAATAAACGATAGGATATATGTATAATAGATTTTACTCTGAATATAATTTACATTGTTGCGGTTAAAATTGGTTCCTAGACTTGATTTAGCTTCATGTTGTTAAACTGACTTTTTTTATTTTATTATTCTAAACTGACAACCTTGATCAAGTCATATTCAAATTAAATTAAAAATTCAGAAAAAATATGAATAAATATTGATAGCCAGCTAGGAAAGGCAAAGCAATAGGTTTAAACCGCAGAGGTCACGCTGTAATAGGTATTGAAACCTAACACAACTCTCAACGTGACTCGAAGCCCTACCAAGTGCCAACGCATATTCAAATAGAAACGTTCAAAACAACGTTCGCAGTATAGACCAACAAACAAACAAAAATATTTGCATACTGCACTACAGTTGGTACACTGTGGCACTCGGATATCAATAGGCCAGACTCTCTATACAGGTGGGTGTCGAAAAGGGCTATTTCATGCAAAACATGACTGATAGACTACCTGGTGTTTAGGTAGCCTCTGCCGCTTACAAGTAATACCTATCAAGTCCTAGTTGTTTTAATATGTATTACAAGCTGCGCCCCGCGGTTTCACCCGCAGAAGTCTCGATTCCGTGGGAATATCGGAATAAAACGTATCTTATGTGTTAATACAGGTTATAAGCTATCTGTGTGCCAAATTTTATCCAAATCCGTTCTGCCGTTTTGTCGTGATTCGATAGAAAAAGAAAAGAAAGAAAGAAAAATTGTTTATTCTACACAAACAAAACGCAAAAACAAAAAATAAAATTATAAAATACACACATTCAAGTAGGCAAAAGCCTCCAAACAAACATTGATTGAGTAACATACATCCATCCATTTATATTATTACCAGCTTTTGCCCGCGGCTCCGCCCGCGTGGATATCGGTTATCGCGTAAAAAGTATCCTATAACCTTCTCCATATCCCAGGCTATATCTCTGTCAAATTTCGTGATGATCGGTTCAGCGATTTAGGTGTGAAAACGTAACAGACAGAAACACAGAGTTACTTACACATTTATAATATTAGTATGGATTAGTAGTAGGATTATAGTTGGAAATAAACCTTTTTAAACCAAATGCCGTGGTTTAAAACCCGTTTTAAATTTGTTTAAAACAGTTTAAAATCACTACCACGTGGGCCGTACATTGATTACGTATTACTTTAAAAAATAAGTTTTAAAGGCTAATTGAAATCATTTACCATTTTTATTAATCTAAGTACCTACCTAAAGTCATTTATATAAATTAGTTTTTAAATTTAATTCATAGTTTTATTTTTTATTACTTGATTAGGAATTTTAAGCAATAATTTCACTTGTGTCAACTGTATCTCTAGTTTAAATGGAAAATCAAAATTTAAAACACTGAATGAAACATTTTTTACATCATTTTTGTATACATAAAATATAATTTCCTTTGATATATCCTAAATTAGGAAGTAGGTGTGGTTTAGATTATTTCATGTAAAGCCTCAGTGCATTGTATTCAAAATAAAGTTTCGCTAATTACGGTTCTTAATAATCGTTTTAAACCAAAAAGACGGTTTAAAACCAAATGGTTTAAAATACGTTATGCATTTATTGGTATTGCATTTATTGTTGGCATTGAAGTAAACGAGATAAAAAGCTGAAAAGTTGGAAGATGAAAGCTGAAAATCCTGTTAGCGAATAACTCGGCATTTCCAATTGATCTGCTTGGTTAAGCCGCGCTCGCCTTATCCCATACATGGCATGGCATTTTGTTTAACAACAAAATCCTACCTAGGTAAGAACGTTATACTCTCGGTTACAATGGTTTCAACTTACAACTTACTAATGACATAAACAAAAAGTCAAAAGCCCGAATGTATGACAACTTTTCAATGAAAATCAAGTTGTATTTTTTTTCCGTAATAACACTTATTAGGTTACTAAAGTATTTTAAGTCACTTTATGAAAATGTGTCATTCAATATACTATATTTCTCACTAAATCCATCTCCACACTTCCATACCCCACATTAGCTCCACGTAGGTGGATGAAAAAAAAATTAAATTCTCCTTTGTTCCCGCTTGTAAGTGCCACTCTGAAATATCACTCACTTCTGATATATGGCACTGGATCTGGGTTACTAAGTGAACCAGAGTGCTTTCAGTAGCAATAAAGTACAGTAAACTGAGGCATAATAATCAGCATGTAACCGTCCCACTGTAGGACAAAAGCCTCTACAACATATAAAAAGCCTCGACTAGCATATACAACATGCCGACATCAACCGTCAAGCAGTTGCCCACCAGACACGACACCTGTCTGGTCGGAGGATCGTCCCTTTTCTATTGAGTATGAGTGAACTTTACACCCTCGAACACTCAAAACTAAGAAGATCCCGAAGACTAAGAGGAACACTCTTATGGCGGGACAATATCTATTCCATTCAAAGCTTGTCTTTAAAAGATCGCTTTTAGCAACAAGACCGCCCATTGAGACCACCCATAAATTTGACGTATACACCCTACGTAAAATTTATATATTTTTTATATGTAACTAGCTGCTGCACGCGGCTTCGCATTTTCACGCATTTTCTAAAATAAGAGTAGCTAGCATCAGCTATCTGCCAGTGAAAGTCCCGTCAAAATCGGTCCAGCTGTTTCAGAGATTAGCCGGAACAGAGACAGACAATAAAAAAAAAAAAAAAATTACCAAAATCGGACTACTCTGTAAAAAGTTATGCGTGATCATACATTAAAAAAAATATACGCGTCGACTTGATAACCTCCTCCGTTTTTTCGACGGTTAAAAAAATTAAAAATTGTTTTTTTGTTATAAGTATTGTATATACTTTCACCTGCATTTAGTAAAAAATCTGTTATTTTGACATTACAAACAGATACTTAAATTTTATTTATTTGTATAGCTATTTATGGGGTACATAATAAAAAGTATTGACTCTTATATCCACATGCAAAGTACAAAGCACGTATGCTTACTGTGTGTCGCTGAGTTTAGTCCATTAAGAATTTAAGACTCGATTTCATCGCAATATTTTTATCGTATTCATCGTTGTTTCTTAGAGTCGGATAAAACACAAGGAGGTGGTAAAAAGTGGGCAATTTTAGGTTCTGAGTATAGAGGCTATCAAGACCGCGTTCAGTTTCACTGATGAAATTCGCACTGACTGAGTGCGAATTTCATCAGTGAAACTGAACGCGGTCTTCACATCTAAACTGCTTTCAAGAACTGACAGTGGCACTGACAGCGCCTGAACGTGTTCAGACAATCCGGCTCGAAGGACCAATGTTATCACGGGGAGCAAATGAGCAATTTCAAAATAAAGTATACCCTGCTGTAAAATTTGATTTTGTTTTTCAATAAAAAATAAGTCACAAACAGAGGTCACATAATGCTACCTTCTTGTAGTTTTAAATTGTTTAAACATAACCCATCATACTTAGCACTATTAACTTTTTAATACCAAATACAATGTAAACTTTGCAATGTGTCAACAATAACAATATTTATAGAAAAGTGAGTTATAATAGTAAAACTTGGTCACATATTGAGCAAAGAAATTGAAACACAGAACACTTCAACAAATAAGCGTCCGCGCTGGCCACAAATTAGATTTGACAATGAAAGCAAAATGGTGCCTCTTGATGATGGATATGTTGTGTTGGAATTTCGTGCCGAATTTCCACAGTTAGAAGAATTTTTGCAAAAAAGAGCGGTCACAAAACTGAATGTTCCGGTTAACTAAAATTTTCTTTTTTTGTCGATTTTAATTTAGATTTATTTTTAATAGAAAATATGTAAAAAAAAGTTTCATTGCTACTTTTAACTGATAATCTCGACTTTTAAGAATTCAAATTATATTTATTAAACCTCTCGCGTATAATAAAATTTTTGGCTATCAAAGATTTTCTGACGCCAGTTGAGAAGGGGACAGGTAAATTCGATAGTCTTCATTATTTTAAAATCTTCGTAAGTTTTATATTCAGTAAAGTAACAACAAAACGATCATTTATATAAATATTTAAAAATACGTTTTTTTCACTTAAATTAATATATACTGCTAGAAGTTATTTATCACTAAAGAATAAATGAACAAAGTCGAGGGACAGGGTAAAAACCGGGGGTATTTTATTGAAATTGCTCAAATAAAAGAGTGGGCTGTATAAATAGGCAATGGTTTAATTCCGTCTCATCTTACAAAAGTTAACTTTCCCGGAGTAACAGTTAATAATTAAATTAGAGAGGAGAAATCGTCCGTCGCGGTGGAGTCCGTTGAAGAGAGTGGTCGTCGGGCCGAGCCCTGTCGCCGCCGCACTGCGCCGCGCCTTATCTTGCCGATGACGCTTTGATCATGCTGCTTGCGCGTGCAGACCATGCGCATGGTGTTGAATTGGGTTCGATTCCCAACATACTACCTGGGTTGAAGCGTAGACTTAAAAAATCTGAAAGGGGGCAAATATATTATGAGTGCGTGCCCTCTAAATGATGTCATTGGTTTAACCTCAGTCACAGTGACGTGTCACTACGTCAAGGTAAAAGCTCAGGACTCTTCCAAATAAGGATCGCAGCTGCAGGTGTTTTATATTGCTATCAGAGAGCTGTTGAAAGAATTAACTAAAAGTAAGAACAGCATCAAGTGGCCTTCCAATGAAAACAGATGCAGAAAGATGATGATGATACAGAAGAAAGAAAGAAAGAAAAATATTTTATTTGGGACACGCACAGGAAATACAAACAATAAAAATGGAGCATTTAAAAACAACAAAATTTACATTAAAAACAAAAAAAAAAACCTTTTATAAAAAGACCTGTGCGAGGCCAAAAAGGGCTCCTATCTCAGCATAATGCTGCGATATTTAAAAAAATATATACCGCAGCGCTAGTATTCTAATAGGGCCCGAAGAGAAGATATGCTGATCGCGTTTAGTTTTATTGGTGTTATTCGCCCTAAATTGTTATTCTAGATACTTAAAATTGATTTTCCCTTGACTTCAATGCTATCACCAAAATATCCCTCTCTTCTCAATACGTAACACGCCTGCCTGCCTCCACAAACACATACTAGATTGCAATACCAAGCACCCTATACATAAAGAAACGTGGCGATACATAAATACATGCTAATAAACTGCGCATAATAAGGAAATGTACTCGCAAACAAGACTTAACGACACATCCTGGTCAAATATAACCTGCTCATGTCTCTAACGAAGCGTTCGTAAAAGCATACAGATTTTGCTGTTTTGAAAGCTCCGAGCAGGGCGATAGTGGGGCAGATGTAAGGCTATAGAGAAGCGTTGCCGTAGCGATAGAAAGAATTAACCTAGTAGCATTTTTTGTTGCCATTTAGTTGGGCCACTTACCTCTGTAAGTGGCCCAACTAAATGCCAACAAAAAATGCTACTAACACCTTAAGAGTATATGGGTCCACTAGCGCCACTCCTTTAAAAAAATATTGTCTCGTGACTGAGAAGGAATTATGAAAACGGCTCAACATCGACCTTGGTAAGTGTGTCTGGAATGTTCTAATCCATACATATAAAATTCAAAGTCCTGACTGACTGACTGATACATCAACGCACAGCCCAAACCGCTGGATCTAGAGACTTGAAACTTGGAGGGAGTGTTCTTTGTGAAGACTAAGTATCCACTAAGAAAGGATTTTTGGGAATTCCACCTCTAAAGGGGTAAAATAGGGGATGGAAGTTTATATGAAAGTCTTTCAGTTTTGAAATTAGGATCTTAAAATTAATTTATACGTGTCTCAGCGTTTTTGATAATTCCAACCTCGAAGGGTTAAAAAGGGAGATGAAAAAGTCCTTAATTTTCGAAGAAAAATCACAAAATTTACTATTTAGGCAAAAAAATATGGATTACGAATATATGGGGTTTTTGAGAATTGATCCCAAACAGGGGAATGAGGGGTTATTAAGTTTTTAGGGGAGAATTTTACTGCGTGCCTTGAATAACTCAAAAGTATTTATTTTTAAGTTTTTGAATTACTCAAAAGTATTTTTAATCCCGGTCATAGGGTACTTTCAATCCCGGTAGTACGTTCCCTTTGGATTTTTTCCGACATCCACAGGTATACTAGCTTTTGCCACAGGGCAAAAGCTAGTATACCTTTTATAAAGTTTCATATTGAGACACGAAGCAACAAAAAACGATCTAGAGGAATGTGGCCGTTTTTCTTTAGAATGAATATTATTGCTTCGTATCTCAATATGAAACTTTATAAAAGGTACGAGTATTAGAACATTCTAGACACACTTACCGAGGTCGCTGTTGAGCCGTTTTTCATAATGCGAGCAACAAACACATTGCAGAATCATAACGATAGCAGGATAAGAGCTAAGCAGAGCAGCTGCAGCATTAGCTAAGATTCCAAAACATACACATATAAACTCACGCCTTTTTCCCATGGGAGTAGGCAGAAACTATAGAGCGCCACCTGCTACGCTCCTTACGTACTTTTTTTGTTTCGTTTACATTCATACATCTGGTCATAAATGAACGCCGGTTGCGAGTGCTACTCTGAAGAACATCACCAATTAGGTCACCATCATTATGTTCTCCTAGGGCGTCCCCTCCCGGATTAAAGAATTAGTTTTATTTTTCTCTCTCTGGCACATCTCTGGACCCTGGGGTCCAGGGCCTTTGGAAGGCGTACGAGTAGCCGAAGTCAACTCCCAGAGGCCCGTTAGACGCTTTTAATGAAAGGAGAATCTCATAATAATTCTATTATGAGATTCCAAAAGGTAAGTTTAAAACCAAACCTAATACTAATCCTTTCAGCAAAAACGAACACGCAGGCTTTTTTTTATAAACCAGATTGAGTCCACAATCAAGTCTTTCAAATTGTCAAAAAAACCTACCAGAGCGCCACTATTTACCTTATGCAAACATCACTTAATTGAATTCCTGAAACTGGCTGCAACTGGCGCAAACTAGTTTTTTTTTTTGCTATTTTTGGAGAATAACCTGAAACGGATAGTAGCGAAACCTCAGACGAAGATTTTGGAAACAGCAACGTGTAAACGTATAACATAGCGTAGCAATGACATAGAAAAGAGTCAAGAAAGCAGCTGGACCTGAGCCAACCTGACGACAACGTTGTTAAAAGATTGCCATATGCCCCTCCCGATAAATATCACCCGTCTATACACAGGAATTCCATTGCCTACTTTAGGATGCATATCCGGTACGACTCTAATAAGCCTTCCATATCCTATGGCCACGTCTTCCCTATCATTATCGCGCCCCCCGGTCTTCCCGGTCTTGATATGCAATGGTCACTGTAGCCCCATGAAACAATGGGCTCCAGAGGCTAGTGTGAACCTTTGGGTTCATTCGAGTAATGGAGTGTAGTCGAACCACATTTCATTATTTTTATAAAAATTAAACTTATGCAGAAGATTCACTCACAGGTACCAAAACACTATAAACCTTACCCAAAAGAACTATGATCTTTTTGGAATAGTTATTTTTGGAAAATATGGGCTCTTAACCTCGATCGCGCCAAGCGATGGATAAGCGAGCATAATAAGGTGCATGTTCATTCTTCCTTTGAAAGAAGAATTCTTAAAAAAGCAGAACTAAAAACTTAATTACCTTGGAATAACTGAAAGTCTGGCGTACACGTCACGCGCATGTCGCATATTTCGGTGACGCGAACCCATAAATTTTCCCCCTACCGAAAATCGCTCAACGCGGCTAAAGAAGTTTTCACTTCAAAAAATCTTTTATACGTTGTATCTTCTGCATAAACCCTGCAATTCATTCATTCAAAACCCTGCAATTTCTTACGAATAGAATAATGTTCCTCTGCTTAACCCCTCGTGGATTACAGGCGTAATATTTTGTTATTTTATATGTTAGAATAATGTTGTCAGTATAGCTAAATGATTGAAAAGAAAAAGATTCGTGCGTATTTTTTTATTTTATTGAGAGTATCTTTTCAAACGATTTCGGGTTGGACTGTGTTTTTGTTTACATTAATTGAAACAGGGAAGAGGGTGCTAAGTAAATAAATAAGATCGACTGATTAAAATTAATCAGAGGCTTTGAAGATGAATTAAACAAGCAGATTAGACTATCTGAAGCAAATGCTATGGGAAACCCTCTTGGTTGAAAACTAAAGAAAAATAAATAAAAAGAAAATAAAGAGATATTGTTTATTCTGCATAAAAAAGACGCACTTTACAAAATATGCAAACTAATACAAAGTAGCAAAAAGCCTCGTATTCGAAACCTTAAATGTTAAAGGTTTGACAATGTTGTCCATTGCTTGATGTCAGGGCAGGTCACAATTTAATGATCTGTACCAAGACCAGAGACGATACACGTTGCGTAATCTACTAAGCCAGCTTTGACGCTTTGACACTGGAAAATGACAACAAACAAACAAAACAAAATGCCGATTGCAGAGTGCAAGGTAGCAAAACCATCCAAACGATGGTGTTGCCACCTAGCCCTTTGGGGATTACTAGCGTAATGTCATTTGTGGTTTATAAGATGATCCGCAGGTATAGTGCTTCTGTAGGACCAAGTTGTAGTCCTACAGAAACCTAACCTAACCTAACCTTTGTAAATGTTCCAAAAAATTACAGTAACCCACTGGTTAACGTCACTTTATTCTTTTACATTTGAAGTTTGACGATCGGTTTTTTATGCAGTGAAACAACGCTTTGTATTTAACGAACGTTATACAAAACGTCAAAAAATAACGATTACAAATATGATGTAAACATCATATTTGTAATCGTTATTTTTCGTTTTAATCGTAAATATGATGTATATTTGTAAATATGATGTTTACATCATATTTGTATATAATATATATTTGTAAATATGATGTTTACATCATATTTGTAATCGTTGTTTTGACGTACGTATGTTATGGTAACAACCGGTTTTTAGTCAACTCTGTCAGATAAGGCCAGAAAGTTAAAAAGAGGCTCATTTATTTTTTAAAGTGTGCATCAATAGAAGCCCAAAAAGTTTATAGGGTTAATTCAATTAAAAAGCGTACATCATTAGAAGGTCAATCAGTTTTTAGAGGATCAGTTACATATTTCCCTTATTATAATGCACGTCACGTCCTCCATGTAAATACGTTTTCATTAGGGAGCGCGTCGTAATGAACTCTTTGATGTTCACTTGTTCCACTATGTATGTCAACGTATGACGGATCTACGTACCCGTAGCTTTGATGGTGCATTGGTGAGTTTATAGGATACTTGAACTTAGTCTACATATTACATATATCTGTTCACATGGTGTTAACGTAAGAGGAATGTGTAGTGTTGCGAATGGATATAATAAGAAATAAAAACATAAAGGAACTCTGAAAGTTGCACTGGTGACTTTAAAATTGTGTGGAACTCGGTTATCATGGTACGAGTATGTGATGCGGCGAAATGAGAAATGTCGTGTGGAAAGTTTTGAGTATGAATGTGGATGGCTAGAGCCGGGGACGACTAAAAAAAAACGGCCAAGTGCGTGTCGGACCACGCACAATGAAGGGTTCCGTAGTTGGGATGAATTTATCCCAAGAACAAACTTAACATTGTAGTTGAGAAACATGCTTTCCTATACAGATTGTATGGGGGAACATGTTTTTCAACTGCAAATTTAAGTTGGTCAACTATTACTCGTAAACTTGAAAAGCCTACTTAGCTGTGATAGTTTTTCTTTTAACTTCATTATATATACTACTATCGTGAATTTTTTCACGTATACAAAACTAATCGTTTAGCTGGCAGGGGCATTTTTGTTAGAGTCAAGTGTCTACCACACTTGACTCTAACAAAAATTAGCATTTTAAAGCCTAATATTTCAGAAACGGATCTCTTAATCGATTTTTTTTTTTTCACAAACCCGCAATATTTTTAAAAGACCCATCCAACAATACCCCACACCAAAGGGTAGGCAAAAAAAAACGACTTTTCGTACAAAACTCGATCAGCTGTTTGGACATAAATGTATGGAGAGTTGATTTTTTTTTGTCTGTTTTCGAAAAAGTCGTAGAACAAATGTTGTTGTTTATGATATTAGTAATCTACTCCTGCGAAGTTGTTGGTGTTTTACAAATAACCCTGTATACAACATCCCGACATCATCCGTCGGGCAGTTGCCCAACACAGAACACCCATCTGGTCGGAGGATCCTCCCTTTTCTATGGAGGATGAGTGAACTTTACACCCTATCCCTCATACCTCTATAACATAATGTCAAATAATGAGATGCTAACTAAACACATTAATCAACTTTACACATCTACCTACCCGCATCGGCACAAAACGTTCACCACCAATAGACACGCCCCGCTAATAAAACTACAGTGAAGGAATTATTTTCTGGCAACTTGTCTGCCACTAAGTTTCTGAGTTGCCATGTAAAATATTTTTCCCCTGTTTTAGGGAAAATGTTCAGATAATTAGGATGAAGGGACATCGAGGAGGTAGTATAATTGATCTTTGAATAAATTAGTTATCATTTCAGCCGGAAGACGTCCACTGCTGGACATAAGCCTCCCCCAATTGGGGGGGTTTGCCATAATCGCCACGCTTGGCAGGCGGGTTGGCGGTCGCAGTATGGTGTAAAAATGCATAGAGAACGCTGCTGCCCATTCTCTAGTAAGTCCCTCGGTCGCCTTTTACGACACCCAAGGGAGGAAATGGAATGGAATTTTCATTTAAATGTCTAATCTTATTTCAAATGGAGTATAGTTATTACAGATGGAAGTGAAATGATACGCAGAGTTAGTTCCAGAATCAATTTGGAGGGTGCAGGTGGTTGCCGGGCTTCGAAATACAGCTTTTTAATAAGATTTTAATTTAATTATTTTAGCGATGTGGTGCTTGTTCACAGTGAAAAAACGAAGTTGCCAACAACAAAAAATACTTTAGGCCGGGACATGTTTTCATGCGTTGCCGACAGATGGCACTAAGAGTCCTTAACCTATAATTATAATTTACTTATTATACCGATATTGAGGCGTGCGTCGTCCACAATAGTGTATAATCATTTTAAAAGAAAATTCTTGCCCACGGCTGGCAACCCAGCTAACTCAGAACCCGCTAACTCCATAATCCGGGATGTTACATAGTTAGTTAGTTGTTATAATTCGATGCGATCGGTCCATTCGGTTCTCAGCGGTCGTGGATAACTATTTATTGCTCTTCTTATTATTTCTTACGTGAGGACGTGGCTTTAGCTGTCAGTCTACATTAAGATTTTTTGAAGACTAAACTAAAAGTCACCTGCTACTCCTTATGATTAGCTGGATCAAACAGACAGACAGGCAGACAATTTTCATTTAGATGCATTTAATAAAATGCTGTTATTTTGGCATTCAAACAGACACTTCAATTTTATTTATTTGTATAGATTAATATTATATTAATATGGTTCTACAGATGGGTGGTGCTTATAATTATATACTCGTAATATATTACTTACTAAAATGGTTGGTAGATAAGCGTCTAAAAGATTAATAACAAACAAACTAACAAATAAGGCAAGTTAAATAAAAGCTTGTAAAAAGGAACAAATTATTGACAAATTAAGTTAAAAATACAGAAGTTGACTGAAACGATTATAATTATCTATTCATGATGGGTGCTTGATCGATGAATATGGTACTTCTAGAGAAGGAGAGTAACGGTGGAGTTTTTTGCCCAGTTTTCTCCATGCGAAACTACCATTTGGGGCAACTAGAATCAATTTTATTTCCGAATAAACTTTGACGTTCAAAAGTGCCATTTATGTGCCTATTTGAAATAAATGCTTTGACTTTGACTTTGACCTAGTGAGCAGAACAGTGAGTTATATTTTTTTATTTTATAGTGTCCCCCCCAATAGTGACCCTATATTCAGAATTAATTTATTTTCATTAAACGCCCGTGTTTCGGTCACGAAAATTCAAGTGTACAAAATTTCCTTTTGAGGTACGCAACCCTAATAAACTAAAATAATACTAATAGAAATGGTACTAATCTAACTGCGGATGTTACAGCCAGTCAGCCGTCGACCTTACAGAGCCTCAAGTCTGCTATTACAATAGTGTCAGAATGGTCTCGCCATTGTGAGTATTTGACAGTATTTGTATGGCAAATCCGTCAAAAACTCACAATGAAGAGACCATTCTGACACTATTGTAATAGCAGACTTGAGGCCCTGATCTATTCCACCAAAAAATCACCCAGCACCCTAATTGCGTAATCACAGTCTGAATGATTTTGAAGCAAATTGCTAATTCATTGCTTCATATGTTCGAAAAATTTGTCTGCTCAACAACCTAAATAACGCAATGAATGTTGTTGAACTGTCAAAATGAAACCAATTCCTACTGACGCAAGTGTGTTACGGAATTAGGCTTCTACCATAATTTATGTACACACGACTACACATCAAGCTATACATTTCCAGAATAAGCTGACCTCTCATTATACGGAAATCCTATACAATGCGAGATCAGCTTATACTGGAAATGTATAGCTTGATGTGTAGCCGTGTGTACTTACCCACAAAAATAGCGGGTTTGGTCAAATCAAATCCATCAATTAAAAAACCAATCACAAAAATAAGGGACCACCACATTAAAAAATGTAAACCTATTAACCATACTGATGTATAAAAATAAAGGAGAAATAAAAATTCATTTTGCGTACTAATGAAGTTTCAAAGCCTTGCAATTAGCGACTGAGTTATTTTGCGGAAAAACGCAATTAAGGATGGGCGGGAGGCCGAAGGCCGAATGGCACGAAATAAGTAGATAATACAGAAGGCCGGCTGTACACAACGAGCGAAAACAGGCTCGCGCACACATAAACACATACGTACGGCGATCTTAAGGCTGCAGTCTTGCAAAATTCACTCGCAGTGAGTTATTTGCGCAACATAGTATTTTTTTTTTTTTTTAATAAATTAAAGAAATAACATGAAATATTATTACTGCACAGAAATAAACATAATATAAGTAATAGCTAGTATTTTTTTTTTGTACATCGAGGTGTATTATGTTAGGTAAATCAAGCGTTGAATACAGCTCTTTCTGCTCAACAACATTTCGATGTATTTTTGTGCACCTACTTTAGGGTGAGTAAGAATTATTTTCAAAATCTGTTCAGCGCATAATTAGCTGAACATCCATGTATTCAAAATGCGCTGATTAGTTTTTTCTAATTATCTTTCATTTTCTTATTTTAGAGGTCACAAAGTCATCAAAATTCTCTGTTTTTATCTCTTAATAAACGGTTTGTTTCTTATATAAAATGAGTCGTATGTATGTAATAATTAAATTATTTTAATGCCAAGAGTACAACGAAACAAATACTAAATAAAATTGTAGTAGGTAGTATAGTAGGAGCACAAACATACCTCGAAATGTTGTTAGGCAGAAAGAGCTGTATTTCACGCTTGATTTACCTAACATAATCCACCTCGATGTACTAAAAAAAAATACTAGCTATTTCTTATATTATTTTTATTTCTGTGCAATAATAATATTTCATGTTATTTCTTTAAATTGTTTAAAAAAAAAAACAAAGTTACGCAAATAACTCACCGCGAGTGAATTTTGCAAGACTGCAGCCTTAAACAAATGCCAGTTGCGGGTGCGCTTGCACTCGCTGTACATGTAACATGTCGATGTATGCGTGCTTTTTCGCTCATTGTATGGAGCCAACCTTCTGAGCTTATGGCCTTTTGTGCGAATGGTTTGTCCCCCTATCGTTTCCTCGCCTATTGTTCAGCTAGTGAAAGGAACTAATCGAGTGCTAAGATAGCATGTGGACTTGATTTCATTATGTTCTGTTATATGGTTTCTGGTATTGTGAGTATATGACCTTATGTAATTGTAAATGGAGCCATTATGGAATAAACTGCGTCTTTAATTTTAGTTTTAGAATAGTCCACAAGTCTTAAAAAAAAAAAAAATTGTCTAAATTTTTCCTATAATTGATTATTCAGTTGGCTTCGCGTTGAGTGGTTGATTTCCGAGCCAATGTCTTGGATTGATTCCTCTATTGAACATTATTGATCATTGATTTATCATATGTTGGTTAGTAAAGAACAAAATAGGTAAAAAACCAGCCGATCTATTCTGTAAAAATCTCACCGTGAAAACTCAGGTGAAGTGAGCATCAATACACAGTGTCAATCCCTAGCATCAATGGAATGACAGCTCACTTCACCTGTGTTTTCACGGTGCGTTTTTTACAGAATAGCACTGCAGTAGTACTATTCTGTCAAAACCTCACGGTGAAAACTTAGGTGTAGTGAGTTTGAAGTGAGCTGTGATTCCGATTGACACAATTGACAGCTCACTCCACGCTCACTTCACCTACATTTTCGAATTAATAAATGATTGAGTTAAGTAGTAAATTCTCCTCTACTCACAAATTAGCGAAAAAGTTTGGAAAGTTAAATACACATAATGTTGAGCGTGGGCGTAACGCGCTGACGGCGAGGCGTATCGCTGCCCATGTGATTTGATTAAATGAAGAGATAACTTTTCTAACTAACTTCATTGTGTAAAGGTCAATTATAATTACTCAATTATTAGACATGTTTTATTACGGTTATAGATATAGCAACGCCTATAGATGTCTATTAATTAATAGAATTTCTAATGTCTTGTCTTACTAAGAGTTCAAATTGAAACCTCTCATATTCCTGTAATTAAATCTCCAAGAACGATGCTTCACTACGGGCAGCTAACTCTCAACCTTTCTGCTCTTACCTACCTATGAATAATATATTTTGGTAGAATAACGAATAATATTACACAACTTATTTTTGTAGCCGATGACGAAAGCCGAAACCCGAACACGCCACAACACTACTGACCTTATTATTCTAGTGAACGGCGAACTCTCGCCTCGAGTTATTTATTTCTAAGTTCTTCACGTTTTTTGACAGAAATTATAAATATGGTGGATTTATTTTGATTATGAAATATATTTTCATGATTTTGGTATGAACAGTTAATGGATGGAGTATTTAATGCATAAAGGCTGATTGGTGATTTTGTTTGAAATTACTTTGTTTTCGTTATTCTAGAGTTATTTTATTCGTATGAAAAGAAACCAGCAATCATTAATTATGTTCAAAGGAACAATTATTGTAATTACATGTAATTATTAGCAGTATTTTGTTTATTATTAACTAGCGACCCGCCCCTGATTCACACGGTTTTTATGAATTGACAAAACATCGAGATTTCGTTATTATATGTAATACTAGCTTCTGCCCGCGACTTCGTCCACGTCTAATTTCTTGTTCCCCCGTTCCCCACACAAAACATAATGGTTCCCCAATCCGTTCTCGAGATATGATCAAAAAGAGCCGTTCTGTACAAAATGTATGAAAAAGTGAATTTTCTACATCATTATTTATTTCGTGAATTTTACGCATGTTCTAATAGTTATTCTGTTATTCGGGGCGGAGACAAATCCAACAAATCCAAGAATATAAAAATCGGTCCAGCCGTTCATGAGTTATAAATGCTGTAAATAACCGACTCTGTTTTATATATTAAAGATTTTTAATATGAATGTGTCCCCCACACCCTTACCTTCCAGAATAAACACTCTAAATTATGGTGAAAACCGCATCAAAATTCGTCGCATTCCCGATGCGCAGCTCGCACGTGGCGCCGCAGAAACCGCCACTTTCGGCAATACTTGGAACCCCAAAAATCAATTTAAAAAAATGAAGTCAATTTAAATAATCAAAAAACATGATTGTGTAAAAAGTCAACTTTAAAAAACAAACAAGATCTATATAACTTAATACTATAAACCGGCCGCCGCGCCGCCGCCGCCGCCGCCGCCGTGTGCCGTGTGGTGCCGGACGTAAAGAAGTAGCACCACCCCATTTCCTCCCGTGGGTGTCGTAAAAGGCGACTAAGGGACTTACTAGAGAATGGGCAGCAGCGTTCTTTAAGGATTTTTAACACCATACTGCGTCGTCAACCCGCCTGCCAAGCGTGGCGATTATGGCAACCCTTTGGGGGAGGCCTTTGTCGAGCAGTGGACGTCTTTCGGCTGGAACGATGATGATGATGAATACTATAAACAATCTCACGCAGTCGGAGGTAATAGGTCTATATTGTAAAATTTAAGAAGATGCCTCCGACTACATGAGCAAAAAAACGAATCTAACGACCTATCATTCATCAAAATCGGTTCAGCCGTTTAGTAGTTACGCAGGAACATAGGGACAGACATACTACAGACAGGTCGAACACAAAACCCTACTTTTTTGGCTTTTTGGCGACACTTAAGGCTCCTACAAACAGGCGCAACATGCGACGCGACACAAAGGCACAGCATGTCGCGCGACGAGCGGTGCCTTTGCATCGCGTCGCGTATCGCGCCTGTTTGTAGGAGCCTTTAAATCCCAAAAACATGCAAATTCGCCCCATAAAATTAGTTTGATCATCGTTTCTTTTACAAAATGTCCTTGCAAAACCGTGATATACATACATAGCCCACAATTTATCAATATTTAAGCATTTTCGATACATTATCTTCGTCCATAAAATTCGGGGGTCGGCTGCGCATAGAAATTGTCCGTTTAATATAAAATTATTGCTCTACCGGCTACCCTTAATCAGTATTGTAGCATAAGCAAAACCAGGAGGCTAAGTAATGTTGCTGTGCTAGCAAAAATATTGAGTGGAAAATCAGAACTGGGAGCGGTTTTTTTTTTCGATTAAAAACTTTTCATGTGTATTGTGAAATAATAAAAAATAATTTATTTTATATTGCTCACAGTTAATTTACTATATTCATTTTATTCCGCATTTTAAAAAGATGAGGTAAAGTATTTTTTTCCCTTTAAGATTTTTCGCATCGTTGCTGCGAGTCGTAAACACAAATTTCGTATACCTACAAAAATAAATGGTTTACTCTCATATTATTAGTTACGTGAAGGTGTCAAATGCACAATGTATTTAAGGTACTTAATTGGATAAGGATTGATGCTGTATTGCTTAAAATCGCTTCGTAAATGTGTCATTATTTCTCGTAAAAAGTAAAGTATAAAAAATGGTTATTATGGGTTATCCCTAAGAAACAAACATAGGAACAGGGTGTAAAGTTCACTCATACTCTATAGTAAAGGGAGGATCCTCCCACCAGACGGGTATTGTGTCTGGGGGGCAACTGCCCAACGGTTCATGTCGGGATGTTGTATATATGTTAGTCGCGCGGTAAACTGTGATAGCGCGATGCAGGATTTGTGACGTCAGGTCTTTGATGCGTAGTTCGCATGTGGCGTTGTTGATACCGCCACATTACTCTCATCCGGAGACCAGAGGTCGATAGTGGGCTGAGTCAGTGCATATGATGCTTGCCAGGGCCAGTTGTGGTTCAAGTGAGTCGGAACCTGGTGCCGCATAGTTCACGGTGAGTCGGAACTGTCTGTGGTGATTCCCCAGTGATTTGGGGTGGCGCTGCATTTTTGATTCATTGAGTCGGACGTCGTACAGTGCGGCGGTTGAGGCTGACTGCTGGCGTCGACCAGAAGAGCATTGAAGGGCTCTGCTTGTGGACCGGCCGAAAGAGCAGTATGCTGTGCCAAGGTTGCTGATGAGGCTGAGGGTTTTGACCAGGTATGCGCGTTCGCTGCATTCTGGTGGTCAGGATACCCGTTGAAGCCGTGGGTGCTGGCTGGCTGTGTGACTCGCCGCTCGAAAGCTTGAGGAAGAGATGGATGACGTCACGCTGAAGTAGTTGCGCGAAGGCTGCGCTAATGTCCATGTTCGAGGTCACCAATTTAGAGGTATGAGGAACAGGGTGTAAAGTTTACTCTTACTCTATAGTAAAGGGAGGATCTTCCGACCAGACGGGTGTCGTGTCTGGTGGGCAACTGCCCAACGGTTGATGTCGGGATGTTGTATATATGCTAGTCGCGCGGTAAACTCTGATAGCGCGATGCAGGATTTCTGACGTCAGGTCTTTGATGCGTAGTTCGCATGTGGCGTTGTTGATACCGCCACAAAATCATCATATAATTATTTTTATTTTGTGAATGTGAGAACATTGAAGGCCTAGTAGACTGTAGATTTGTTAACAATTTTCTATTTTGTTAAGTACCTGGTACTTGTTGAAAGGCCTACACTATCCTCCCATACCTATTAACATTGTTATTTGAAAATATGGTAAAAGCCAATTATTTTTTAAATAGTAACCGTGGAGTTTTTTGCCGTCTCTTCTCCATAGGAAACGACCAATTGGAACCGTGCATTTAGCTTCTAACGTTTCATAGGTGCCCACTTAGGTTTATATGAAATAATACATTTTGATTTTGAGTTAGGGCGAATTACGCCAATGAAACCGAAATAGACGAAATTCACCCTTAGAGCTTGACGACTTAACTTGACAAGCAAGTGACATTCAACCTTAGGGTGATAAAGCACATACAAGATTGGCTATACATCAACATCAACATCAAATTCGATTCCACGAACTATAAATGAGTTCGTAAACTTCTAAATCAGACGCGAATTTCCCACAATTTCTTCCGTATCCTATTGTAGAATAATTTAGTAATAGGACATCACACATAACTCAGGAAAAACGCGTAAATAAAAAAGCATTACCTTTAAATATATATAATATATCACTTATGCCACATAAATAACTGCCAGACTTATTTACATCCCCTCTGAGGGATGAAAAAACCGAATTAGGAGAACATGAGCACAATAATGTTATCAAAATAGGAGGCATCATGGGCTTGTCAGCAAAAAAAAGCAATTTTAATCTGCCTAATGTTGGGAATCCCTTTACACCACACGATACTCGTGGGTTTTAGGTTTTCTGTTATAAACTTTAAACCCAACGAAACTACAAAATGTTTTGGTACCACCATACGGCGTTCGTCCGATATTTCCTATTTTAACAGACTTCCAAAAAAGGATTAGGTTATGCAATCATCGAATCGTATGGGAGAACATGTTTTTAAACTGCAATGTTAAGGTTGTTCTTGGGTTAATTCATCCCAACTACGGAGCCCTTCATTGTGCGTGTTTTTTTTAAATTGTCTGTTTGGTGTCAATGTATTTAGAAATGAAGTTCTTTAACACGGCCACGAAAAAACGTTATGTCCGAAAAAGTCAGTTTCAAGTGTGAAAAGTTTTATTTCTTGTCTTTTAACAAAACTTTTGACACTTTGATACTTGAGACCATACTAGATGGCTCTGTATTAATATGACTGTACTGATATTATAAAGAAGTGAGAAGGAGCAGTAGTGGCCTAATGGTAATGACCGCGACTTACGAGTTGTAGGTCGTAGGTTCGAACCCAGGCAGGCACTATACTTTGTGTAAATTATTATTTCATCTCCATTGTGAAAGAAAACATTGTGAGGAAAACGTATGTTCTAGTATTAAAAATTAGAATGTGGCATCTACCAACCCACACTGGGTCTGCGTAGTGGATTAAGGCCTACTCCTTCTCATCGAATCGAGAGGAGGCTGAGGAAGCTGTGCCCCAGCAGTGGGAACATTATTGACAGATTATGCTTATAAAGAGAAAATATTTGTTTGTTTGTAACCAATTAACTCAAAAACTACTGATTTTTAAAATTCTTTGACCAGTGCAACGCTATGTTATCACTGAGTAAAAAAAAAAGAAAAAAAGAGAAGAAAAAATAAAGAATGAGAACAGAGAATAAAGATATCAGGCGCTCGCACTGGCGGAAGCCATTTTTTATTTTATTTCTGCTTCTTCTCTTCGTTCCGAAGTCGTATCGTACTCGTTCTTTGTAAAACAACGTCCATACTTCATTCACGTCTGTCTTACCGCTACCGAATGATCATAGGCTTTATTTGTATTGAAACAAAATGCTGATTTTATACTTTATGGACCCTCATAAGTCATGTCATCGGGAATTATACTTATGGGGTATTTTAAATCTAGGCATTTTGAGACAATGGTCTGGTGGGTTTAATGGGTTATAATCAGAGATCGGAATAGGTAAAGCTAATTTACCTAAACTTCGAAGGAGGAAGTAACATAGAGTAGATAGTACCTCCTCTAAAATCCCGGAATAATTATAATGACGTTTAAATCCCGAGATTTAAAAACCACGAATTATTTATGTACTAAAATTGGTAAAAAATCTCTTTAATTTAATGGTGGTACGGAACCCTGAAAAATATGTATAACCCTAATAATAACCCTATAATATTTTTCAAATCAATCATTTGTAACTATAAATAAAGTCCAATAAATAATTCGTAGTTTTGAAATCCCGGGATTTATACGTCATTATAATTATTCCGGGATATTAGTGGAGGTATTATCCACTATATGTTACTTCCTTCCTCGAAGTTTAGGTAAATTAGCTCTACCTATTCCGATCTTTGGTTATAATAATAAGAATAAATTCATATAAATTTTATTTTCAGACCAGTAATCCAGCATACTCGTACGAGTAAATATAATAAGTTGGTACTTACTAACTAAAACACGTTTAATAAACATATTATCTCACATAAATCTGAATGACGGTCTGTGTGCCGCCATCCAGTGACATATTATTAGGCCATCCACCCTGCCGGCTACAGTAGCCGCGAGGCTGTTGGGGCTGTTGCACACCCAAAGCATCAGTGATGCGATTCGCAGACGCAGCAGCGAGCCAAAATCCGGAACGCGTGCGTATAAAGGCTCCTACAAACAGGCATGACACGCGACGCGACACAAAGACACCGCTCGTCGCGCTACACGCGGTGCGTAAAGTAAGCCTTTATTGATCCCAATTTTTATTGAAATTTTCATAACTTTTGCTCTATGTTCCATCCTTCCCTTCCATCTAAAGACCGCGACCACCAATAAGCCGTCCCATTAGCGTTCATCAAAGGGAAACCTCCTCACTAACTGCTCCTCTACTGACCCCAACACTAACTGTGTTGACTGGCGTGGATAAATTACGCACATTTATAGGTACTACGGAGAATACCTGTCTAGTGATGTAGTGACATCGATAGATTCAGAATTTTTTATCGATATAAAAAACTCTAAACTAGTATGTCAAATTTTTGTCACTCGTTTATGAAACAGATTCATGTTTTTTTTTTTTTTTATAACTGTAAGAATGATTAGTTGCAGAAAATCAGAAAATACATGTGATACCAGCCTATTAGAACTTCATGTTTACTACAATCCATAATATATTTTATTCACATAGTACTGGACAAATACGTTAGAAGCTTTACAATCACAGACTTTTTAAGTCACCATATAATACCATGTATGCCTTGATCGTCGCACTCAGCAGCCAGTATGTCGGCTGCCATATTGGGGGAGTCTGTGTCAATAACCTCAGTTATGCTGACGACATGGTGCTGCTAAGCGTGTCAGTCGGTGGCCTCAGAACACTGGCGCGGACCTGTGAGGAATATGCCCTTAGTCATGGGTTAAAGTACAATGTGACCAAAAGCCAATGCATGGTCTTTGAGACCGGTACGAAACGTTCGAAAAACTATACACCCGTTTTTCTAAACGGTGTTCCACTCGAAAGGGTGGATCAATTTAAATACCTAGGGCATTTAGTTACGACCAACCTCAAGAACAATGCTGACATGGAGCGGGAACAGAAGGCTTTGTCAGTGCTGGTGAACATGCTGGCACGCAGGTTTGCGCGTTGTTTGAGGGAGGTGAAGATAACGCTCCTTAGGGCGTACTGCACGTCCCTCTACACGTGCAGTCTGTGGACGAGGTACACATGTGCATCCTACGGAGCCCTCCGCGTCCAGTTCAAGAACGCGTTCAGGGCAGTATTGAGGCTACCTCGCTATTGCAGCGCCTCCGGCATGTTTGCTGAAGCCCGTACCGATTGCTTCCACGCTACCATGCGCAGGCGGGGTGCATCCCTGGTGCGTAGGGTGTGGGGCAGCACCAATGTCTTCCTGGCGATGATCGCGGACCGGATGGACTGCTCATACATACGGCACTGCTGTGATAGGCATGTTGCCGTCAGCAGGGCCGGTTAGGTATTGAGTATTTTAGTTTGTTTTATTTTTATTTTTATTATAGTTTTTATTGTGTTTCTCTATTTTTGTGCCGTGTGGTGCCGGACATAAAGAATAGCACCACCCCATTTTCTCTCGTGGGTGTTGTAAAAGGCGACTAAGGGACTTACTAGAGAATGGGCAGCAGCGTTCTTTAAGCATTTTTAACACCATACTGCGATCTTCAACCCGCCTGCCAAGCGTGGCGATTATGGAAAACCAATTGGGGGAGGCCTATGCCCAGCAGTAGACGTCTTTCGGCTGAAATGATGATGATGATGATTTTTGTGTAGGTTCTCCAAATATGAGTTAAGGATGCTCGAAATAAATGTATTTTATTTCATTTTTTATTTATTTACTAGCTTCTGCCCGCGACTTCGTCCGCGTTAAATTTCTTGTTCCCCCGACCCACCCCTACGCAACACATTGCCTGCCCGTGCTTTTACTTCGTTTTCGCATAAACTTTCATTAAAAAAAATATGGTGTTCTAGTTAATAGGAATGTAATTCTTCCTCAAGAATTGGGCTGTAAAATGCAAAAAGATTTTTTCAAATCCTACTCGCAGTTCCAGAGATTAGCGCGTTCAAAAAACAAAAAACCGGCCAAGTGCGAGTCGGACTCGCGCACGAAGGGTTCCGTACCATCCATACAAATCCTTATCCTTACTAATATTATAAATGTGAAAGTAACTCTGTCTGTCTGTCTATTTATCTGTCTGCCTGTATGTTACGTTTTCACGCCTAAACCGCTGAACCGATCGTCATGAAATTTGGCAAAGATATGGAGAAGGACTTAGGCTAGAGCCTGGGATATGGAGAAGGACTTAGGCTACTTTTTACACATAGGAGTTTCTTACCCGTTCTTCAGCTTCAATTTTCTGAGTAACTGGCCGACTCCTTGATAATTCAATAGTGCCTGTAAATTATTTAATTGAAATAAATGCTTTGAGTTTGAGTGTAAAACTGCATCCGCAATCATTCATAAACCAATCCCACCTCTATTCATTTTATCGACATCTCATCCTACAATCATTCACATCACTAAACTAGACAAAGAGCCAGCGATTTGTTTCTCAAAATGTTTTTTTCTTGATTCCCCGTAGGAGAGGGTCTATACCTTTTATTGCAACGAGATTGATATTCTCCAGTGCCATTTTATTGGACAATGAGGATCGGAAGGATCATTGTAATATTACGGACAGGTAGAAAAGAATCTATAGGAGCTCAGAGGAGCAATTCCCGTATTTTTAAGAACGTTCGTATTCTAATGTGTCTCAATCTAAAAAAAAATACCTCGAATTTGCCCATAATTTTGACATGTTTTTGACATTGATTGTCATCGAGATGAAATTGCGACTGGATAATATTTACATAATGTAAAAGCCTTAAAATAATAATAATATGTACAAGTATGTAAAAAAGGGGAGGGGAAAGAATCAAAGGGCATCAAAAAATTCATCCGCATTGCGGTCAACAGATGTGCCCAAAAGGCTGGCAGTATTGCCACGTTGTATGGCAATGCTGATTCTTTGGTCAAGAAATAGGCCAGCTCTCTGGTCACGTGAAGAGTCCAGAGAATTTGAAAATTTTTGAAGTACTGAATTAGCCTTCTGTTAGTATCAATCTATACGGGAAACTAGCTTCTACTTTCTAATCCCCGCATTAAAAACAAGGTATAAAATATGTGTATGCATGTTTTCTACTGTTTTCGTTAATCGTTTAAACCTAAAACGGGTTATAAAGACTAGTCGTCTACAAACTTGTATAAAACTTAAAAAAATGCAAAAAAGGTGAACAAAATTAGTTCTCTCTATTTTTCTCTATGGCAATGGCAATTAGTCAACGATTCTATTGTGTTGACAATTCTGTCAGTGTCAAAATCAATGGCAGCATGTGCGTTTTAATTCAAATTTGGAATTTTGCAAGGGATTAAATATAAATAAAGGATTCATAAAATTGTATTGTAAATTGTATTCTAAGTGAATAATTTTTGACGTAAAAAAAACGTGTGCGGTCAGGAACGAAGTTCCTTCTCACGTATGTCGCTTATACTGTTTTACGCACCCACAGACGTATTTTTAATACAGAGTCATTTAGTAATTTTTGACGTTCAAAAGTGCATCATCGTGCCTATTTGAAATAAATTATTTGACTTTGACTTTACAAGTTTCTAGAAGCTATCACAAAACCACACACTTTTGTGTATATTCGGGCCCTATCAGAATACCAGCGCTTATATATGCTGAGTTATGAGCCTTTTTGGCCTTGCACTGGTCTTTTTCTATTATGATTTTTGTTGTTGTTTACAATATAAATTTTGTTAGGTTTAAATCTTTTTTTACTGTTTCTACTTCTTATTCATTCATTCATTTCAGATGAAAGACGTCCACTGCTGGACATAGGCCTCCCCCAAGCACCGCCACCTCGACCGGTTTTTTCTTCCCGCATCCAGCGGATTCCTGCGGCTTTCATAAGATCATCGGTCCACCTTATCGGTCTACTTCCTATGCGTGTCCCAAATAAAATATTTTTTCTTTCTTTCTATTAATAACGCGTATTAATTTACGCTTTCTCTCTCTGTCTCTATATATAACAGAAAGAGGCAGAGAGAAATAAAGTCGAATGGAGACGGCATAACGCCTTTTTGTTACGTGACGATTTCTACCAGTCAACTCCTACCGAAAGCCGCGTTAAAGAACTTCATACCAAAAATTCCGACGAATTGAGAAGCTTCTTTTTCTCTTGTAGTCGGTAAAAAATATAGAACATTTAAAAGAGCCAAAGTAAACTATGAATGAAATGCTGATCTGAAAAAAAAAACTGCCCGTATAACGGAATAAAGCTAACAAACCATATTGTCTGAAATAGCGTCAATACATGTTTTATGGACAACATGTTTCTGACAAGTCTTTTAAAAGACTTTTTTTAAACAAGTATCACAAGTTGTACGTTTATGAGTAAAAATGCGGGGTAACTGACAGACTCTTTGACAATTTAAAAGTGTGTGGTACCGGACTACGGCAAAGCCAAAGGAGGGTTATCGATTTATTCCGTTCTAATACCAAAAACTTATACCACTGATATTTGTTTCATCAAATTTGTTGAAAAACATACATAGTGGTATTAGTTTTTGGTATTAGAACGAAATAAATCAACTAATCTGCCTAGCCTTTTCCCAATTATGTTGAGTTCGGCTTCCAGTCTAACCGGATGCAGCAGAATACCAGTATTTTACATGGAGCGACTGCCTGTCTGACCTCCACAACCCAGTAACTGGGTAACACGATACCCCTTGGTAAGACTGGCTGTCAGACTTTTGGGCTTCTGACGACCCGTAACGACTGTCAAGGATCCACGAATGACAGCAAGGACCAACGGCTTAACGTGCTTTCCGAGGCACGGAGGAGTCTCGGTATGTAAAGATGGTCACCCATCCACGGACCAACCCCGGCAATCGTAGCTAGAACACAACTAATAAGTATGTAATATAACTCCAAAACTACTCGTTGTATCTTGACTAACGAGGTATCGTTTCGCGGGCTATAAGCTATATGAAGTGAATCATAGTTTATTGTTAGACCAACCCATCCTTTTACACGCGCAACAAATCATAGTCTTCCCGTCAAATACCAATCAATTATTTAAAATGAAACTACCCGACTATACGGTAACGAAACAAAAGTTTTCAAAGTACAAGCTATTTCACTTAGGGGGCGCTAGTGTGCCACGACTCGAGTATAATTGAAATGGGTTCCGTACGAATATTGAAATGGTCTTGAATTATTTATTTCATTGTACGGATGGAGTGGACTAGTTTTGTGCTGTGAGTACGGTTAATACTGTTGCTTGTTTTAACGTAAAGGGTTCTGGGTAGATTGTTAATGTAGTTTTAGGGAATAGTTTCCATTTTCGGAAGCTGGGTGTTCAGCTAGAGACAAGAGGAAGATGTATGCATTAGCTTCGGTCGAGTCCGAAATTAATATGGATGTGAAGGAAATAGATACGTAAGTAATTTATACGAATACAATCATAAACAAAGATAAGAGGCTCGTGTCTAAATAAAACGGCCGCATACTCATTGGTAAATGCTTTTATAGTGTACTTGAGTTCTTAGACTATAAGTTGTGAATGTCATCTAAAATTAATTAATTGTTACCAAATTTGTGTGAATTTAATTTTATTTCATAATATAATTTGCTAATCGCATGCAATTTATTAATTTCTTAAAATAATAATTAAATAGATCATGTAAAATTTGCACGCCGACATTAAAAGCGTAATAAGAGATCAATATAATTTATTTTAAGAACTTTCTGTTCCTTATTTATGCAAATAAATGATTTTAGTTTTTTTTTTAGGGCGATCTTCAAGGTTAATCCATGCTTGCTGAGGTTTGGTCTGTAGATGAACGAAAAGCCATTACATACTGAGACCCATCCATGCTTCGGAACGTAAAGCGGTTTGTCCCGGCTGTCATTCGTAGATTTTTGATAAGTCGTTAAGGGTAGTCAGAAGACGAAAAATCGTGTTACCCTGTATCTGGGTTGTGGAGGTCCCATAGGCAGTCGCTCCATTTAAAATACTGGTATTCATTTGCATACCGTAAGACTGGAAGCTAACCCCAATAAGGTAAAGGTCCAGTTGAAAATCAGCGTCAGGCACTAGTTGTCTGGCATTTTTGCTGAACTGGGCCTTTTTGGCGCAGCCGTAAGGAACACTTGCCTGCTAATTTCTTACATCATTTTACATATCTTTTTTATCTGCTGTATATTATATTGTAAAAGGGGGTGTCGTAAAAGGCGACTAAGGGACTTACTAGAGAATGGGCAGCAGCGTTTTCTATGCATTTTTAACACCATACTGCGATCGCCAACCCGCCTGCCAAGCGTGGGGATTATGGCAAACCCCCAATTGTGGGAGGCCTGTGTCCAGCAGTGGACGTCTTCCGGCTGAAATTATAATGATGATGATATTATATTGTATCATGTGTAACTTTTAGTCTTTGCCAGATAAATGTTTTTTTTTTCTATATTTCTTGCTTTATTTCTTTCTTTCTTTCTTTAAAGGCTAGGCAGATGACGTTATGAAAGTAACAGGGTTTAAATCCTCAACGTTTAGCTTTACAACCAGCTCCTCAAACCTCTATTCTACCACCATAATACCAGCCTATTACTGTCCCATTAAAGGGCAAAGGCCTCTTCTCATAGAGAGAAGGCATGAGCATTGATCACTACGCTTGCTCAAGATGAGTTGGCGATTTAAGACTTCCACCATTCCACCATTCCTCCGCCAAAAAGCCAAAAGCTTAAACACTCCATCCTATATCAAATTCGTGTTGGTATTCGTTGTGGTCCACTCGGTCCCACCGCAGAGAGGCAGTCATTTTGACCGCTTGCACATTACAATTCAAATTGCGGCTATACAGAGCAATATAGCTCAGTAGGTACCGATAGACAATGCTATTGTAAAAGCTGAAAGCGATATTGCAATTTGGGGCTATGTTTAGGGAGATAAATGCAATAGTTTGGGGAACTTGACGGACCGTGTCGGGTGAAGGATGATTCCATTTGGATTACCATGAAGGGAATTTTCATGTAACTGTGATTAGATAGATATACATCAGATAGAGAATGAAACACTGGCCATGGGTCTGAGTGCCCACTTGGTTTTTGACAAGTGACATTTATCCTTAGAGTGATAAAACAATTACGGAAGTCGGCTATACTGTTTATTATAAGGTTATTCTTTAGCTAAATCAATATAATTACAACATCTTCTCCAACCATTTCAATGACCATCACGGACCAGTGTGTACACGCTACCCCTCACATCTCAGGTGCGGCCAGACATGTAAACAGTGTTCTTAATTAACAGCGGCAAAGAGTGGGGAGTTTATGTGAATCATGACTGATAGCCGGCATGTGCGCATTGCGTAGAACAGGGCGAGGGGTGGAGACGATGTAATCGTGTAAGGATTCCTTTTGGAATTTATTTAAATATGTCTATAGGGCAGAGATACAAAATAGAGAAGCTAGGAAGGAAAAAAAACCGGCCATGTACGTGTCAGACCACGCACGATGAAGGGTTTAGTAGTAAGGTTGCATTTAATTAATTACCAGAACAAACAAGTGACTAAGCAAAAAAGGTATATAACAAACTCACATAATTTTAGTAAAGAAAAAAAACCTACTCATAATATTTTTTTGCCAAACGTAAGTAGGACTAAAAAAAAAAACCGGCCAAGTGCGTGTCGCACCACACACAATGAAGGGTTCCGTAGTTGGGATTAGTTTATACCAAGGACAAACTTTACATTGTAGTTGAAAAACGGAGAACATGTTTTGAAACTGAAAATGTAAGTTGGTCGACTATTACTCGGTAACTAGTAAAGCCTACTTAGCTGTGATAGTTTTCCTTTTAACTTCGTTTTATATACTACAGTGCTGTGAATTTTTGCACATATTGAAATACAACCGTTTAGCTGGCAGACACTTGACTTTAACAAAAAAATGCACTTTAAAGCTTAATATTACGCAAAAGGATCCCTGAATCGAAAATTGGTATTTCAAACCCGAAATATTTTTAAAAGACCTATACAAGGGTTTTTTTTTATTTTTTATTTATACAAGGATACCCCACACCATGCGAGAGACTAGAAAACTACTTTACATGTAGGGGAGGTATACTGAAAAATGTACATTTTTCAAGTTTTTATTTAAAGTCAACCCAGAAGCGATAGTTTATGCAGAAGCTGTTAAAAGACATCCAGCGACATATTTATTTCAAGTCGCATAACATCTTTTGTTCCGTGTGGCGCCGGACGTAAAGAATAGCACCATCCCATTTCCTCCCGTGGGTGTCGTAAAAGGCGACTATGGGACTTACTAGAGAATGGGCAGCAGCGTTCTCTATGCATTTTTAACACCATTATTAACAGCTGCCAAACGTGGCGATTATGGCAAACCCCCCCAATTGGAGGAGGCCTGTGTCCAGCAGTGAACTACTTTCGGCTGAAATGATGATGAATGATGAACATCTTTTAATCTTTGGGACTGACAGGAACTAACAGATCCACGCTGTTATTAAATTAGAAAGATGAGCTTACAAAAATATTGGAGCAATCAAGGCTTTCAACCCATCACCCTATTATTCTCTGAAAGAAAGGAAAAGCAAATATATTTATTTGCACTAAACGTAACGCATGAAGAAGAAAAATTTAATTCCCATCATTTCGACTCCACCGGCACTGCAGTTCTATCTCATTACGACGTTGTAATAAACCGGGGTGTGCAGTACGTAATTTGTGTCTTTTGATATTATGTACACACTTTGTTAATATCTACCACACACGTATGTTGGACGCTTCGTTACGGGGTAAGCAGGGCTTTAGGTTTCCTGTACTTATATCATGTTCTTAGTTTAATTAAACTGCTACAACAGTCACCACGATAACAGAATAAGCAAGCTAGGAAAATGGACCGGCCATCCTTATCTTCTTTCCTTTTCTCTATGTTGAGGTGGCTTTTAGTGTAACGGAATGCAGTTGAATGCCAGTATTTGACATGGAGCGACTGCTAGCAATGGGCCGGCCATATTAGCCATAGAACTGACAGCCGTTGGGATAGACGTGTTCTCGAGTAGAAACCGCGTTTTTTTTTATCAAGGTCATCTCAGAGTTAACCATGAGAGGTTGAGACTTTTTAACCGGACTTTCCTGTGGTTGCCTTAAGCTCCAAACGAAACCTAATGCCTCCAGCCAGGGCGTAAAATCTTATAAACTAAACGACTGCGCACTAAGGGCACCCCCTGTGGGGTACGAACCTCAGCTTAACCTCGACGGTGGCTGGATAAAATCAGGGTTATGATTATTATCGGGGGAATTTAAAGCTACAGGCTCAGGTATAGCGCGTGCTGGCGCTTCGCTTACAAGCAAGGGTCGGGGAGGACTATTTAGTCAGGGATTTCGCGCGGGGCCTCGGCGGCGAGGTCGGAATGAAGAATGAGGGAAGCCGAAAATCGAGTTAAATAGCGTGCGATTGTAGGGCCCTATGGGCGCACTGCTTTAAGCTTATGTTGATTAACATTTCTGATATGCCTTCAGTATAGACTGCAATTTTATTAGTGAAGTACCAGACGTACTACAGGGTACATGTTTCATGGGCTCATGTTTTATTTTTTACTGTTTGTATTTCTTGTGCGTGTCCCAAATAAAATATTTTTCTTTCTTTCTTTCTTTCTTTACCGTCCGCACTTGGTTGATATCCCATTCAGTCGTACTCAGTGCTTCTCCATATTTATTATGCACACAGCTAAAGTGTGGAACTATCTGCCAGCGCCTGTGTTCCCTTTCACATAAATAACCCGAAACAGGCATCTTCTGGGCACGCTCGTTCCATCGTAGACGTCATCCATCGCTTTCTATCAGGTGAGATTGAGGTTAAGAGCAAGCCCAATCAGTAACAAAAAGAAAAAAATCCAGCTATATTATAAAACTTGTTTTACAGAGAACGATGACTTCAAATGGCTTATTGCCAATATTTTTCCTCTGCAGCTGACTGTGTTAATATATTCTCACAGACATGTTGAAGTGAAAAGTTCTTTAGCCACGTTGAGCGATTTTTGGTAGCGGAAAAACTTATGGGTTCGCGTCACTGAAATGCCCAACATGCCCGGGACGTGTTGCGTCAGACTGGCGACGCGTAGCGCGTAGCGATATGAAAATTCAAAAAAAGAAGACAGCTACTTCTGCCAACAGCAGAAATAAAAACTCAAAACTTTGAAATAACTCCTTAAGACTGCCAATTTTTTTTTTTTAATTTGAATATCAATTGGACTATGTTGTCTTTACTTATGTATGACCAATATGACATAGATTGCGACTAGTTACTTCAATTCTTGTATTTGATAGTTTGCATGCCAGTTTCAGCAATTTTTTTCAGTGACTGTAGAAAACTTGACCATCCTGTAATGCACTACACTAATTGCGAATCTTTCAACATCATTTGAGTCCCTACTAAGAAATTAACTGGTAGGTTCGTCAGCACTATAAACAGAGGACTATGTACAAAATGATCAGTATCCAGTGCCCGGAGTCTAACGAACAAATATTTGTGTGACGTCATTGCACCTTTGTTGCCAAGTACCGACGGCAGAACAGGTTAGATAGTGTTTGTAAAGTTTAATTTGTTTTGTTTTGGTTTGAGCTTGTTGAGTTATGTTGCTGAATATTGTTAGTTTTAGTTCGTTATAACCGGTTTTAGGCTTATTGCTATAATATGGTTACAAAGCTATTTTAAATTACCTTCTTTAAATTCCAGAAGTTTTTGGTTCAGAAAACACACAATATTCATAATTATTTTTATTTGCATTGCATAATGTTTAAATGTATTAAGGTCAATGTACAAAGGTCAGTTCATCTTCTTCACGGTATTCTGAGTTGGCTGAATAGTTGTTTCTTGAAATTACTGTGCATCATACAAAAGTTTTGCTTGCAGTGCTTTACAGTCCTAATCTTCACAACGACTAACTCTCTCGACTCTTCTCTCAATGATCTTTGCCCCATGTATGAGCACGTTATGTTAATGGGTGATTTTAACACTTGCTTGATTAAAATTGACTCTCGCTCCCTTAAACTCCTTTCACTCTTGTCTTCTTTCAATCTTCAAATTTTGCCTCTCTCTGCAACTCACTATTTTCCTAATTGTTCACCCTCTTTTCTAGATCTTATGATTGTTTCCTCTCCTAATAATGTTTCTTACCATCGTCAGCTTACGGCTACTTTTCCTTATCACGATCTCATTTATCTTTCCTATCGTATTCATGTACCCAAACGTAAGCTTTTATATCTCTGTAACTACAAAGGCATAGCAGCGTGACCTGGAGGCTTTGCAGTGTGATGCCGGCGATCTCGACTAGACCCCTCTGGTAGAACGATGTCATCGTCGATAAGGTGAATTGTTTTAACTCAACCGTTCTCGACTGATATGATCTACATGCCCCTTTATGACGAGTCAAAGTTCGACATAACCCTGCACCATGGATAACGCTACAAATTAAAGAGCTTATGGCTCGCAGGGATAAAGCTAATAGCAGATACAAGGTCAGACTTTCAGAGCTGAATCTCTCTTATTAGAAATTCTTACGTATCCGCTGCAGTCATCTGTGTCAAGATGCTAAGAGACGCTATTTCCACGATCAACTCAATAACCGCAGTTCTTCCGATATATGGAAATTTCTCAAAACTGTAGGTATAGGCAAGTTACCTAACAACCACTGTAAGGATGTGAACCTCAATGATCTCAATAAGCACTTCTCCTTCCTTCCCTTTTCTCTTTATCCATCTGTCAAAGCTACGACACTAGAGAGTCTTGCTAGTTTGCCGTTACCACAATGTTCTCACTTTAAGCTTAGCGATTTTACAGAGGATTACTTATTCAGCAGTCGGTAATGATAAATTGTGTTCAAGAATGATAACTCTTATCCTTCCCTCGCTTCTTCCTGTTCTCACTCTCATCTTCAACCACTCATTTTCCTCTTGCTCATTTCCGTCAGTTTGGAAACAGGCTTACACAATACCTTAACCTAAGACTTACAATCCCACTTTATTAACCCACTTTAGAACTATTTCTATTCTCCCATTTCTCTCTAAAGGTTTTGAGTACATAGTTCATAGACAAGTAGGTATCAGTTTTCTTGGCGTCAAACTCGATAATTTTCCTTTTCAATCCGGTTTTCGCTCGGGTCACAGTACTGTAACCGCGCTTTTTGAAAGTAACTGACGATATCCGCTGGGCAATGGATACTAAATAAAACGATAATTAGTCCCTTACTGTTCTTTTATTGCTTGACTTTAGTAACGCCTTCAACTCAGTGGATTTTGACATTTTACTAGGTATCCTCAAATCTATCAATTTTTCTTCTTCCGCTTTAGCTTGGTTCAGTTCTTATCTTCAGGGACGCTCTCTGTGTGTTCGCCTGGATAAGTCTTTCTCTGATTGGTATAGCCTCACTTAGGGTGTTCCTCAGGGTAGCGTTCTCTCTCCTCTTCTTTTTTTAATTTTCATCAACTTTGTTAGCCGAGTAATTTCCTCTAGTTTTCATCTCTACGCAGATGATTTGCAGCTTTACCGACATTTAACTGGAGCTGACGCAGGCTCTGCAATTGCTGCTATAAATCATGACCTGGCTTGCATCAGCGTTTGGGCCAAGTCATTTGGTTTACAAATTAACCCAACTAAATCCCAGACCATGATCATAAAGTCAAAGTTAAAGGTTTATTTTCAAATAAACATGGCTACAAAAGGTCTCACAATTGTAGTATAATATAGCTACACATTGACTGCCACCACGGTCACCGGTGACCGCTAACAATAGTTTTTCTATTGTGTCTGTTGTCTGGCAGTCAAAGCCTTAATATATTAAAACTTAACATAATGAAATGCAAATTTTTGATATACAATTAGATCATTTTAATTTAAACTGAAGGATATATTTGATAGTATAGAAGGAATTCTCAATTAACCAACGGCGTAAAGCCCTTCTGAAGCAGACCATTAGAAGTTCTTTAATTTGTTTAGGAATCTTGTTATAAATTTTAATATACATAGGATAGCAACTTCGCCTATATAGTTCCGTTTTCATTCTAGGAATAATTCAATAAAAAAAAATCAAAATATTTTATTTCACATAAACCTACATGGGCACTTATGAAACGTCAGAAGCTAGGTGCACGATTCGAATTAGTCGTTTCCTATGGAGAAGAGCCGGCAAGAAACTCCACGGTTACTCTTTTAAAAATAATTGGCTTTACAATATTATTAAATAACAGTGATAATAGGTATGGGAGGACAGTGTAGGCCTTTCAACAATTACCACCAATTAATCCATTAGGACTTCTAGTTTTTCAAACACCTCAGGGTGAGACTTTATAAAATTATATATACTTCCTCAATATAAATACTAGTTAATGTAAGTATTCTAAGACCTGTGTTCACCAACATTTAAATCAACTGTTTAGATATTTAATCAGTTGTTTACTCAAAATTTCATAGGAAATTTGTTGACATAAACCAACTGTTTAAATACCTAACCGGTGGTTTAAATGTTGGTGAACACAGGCCTAAGTTTACTAAACAGTGGTTTACAGGATTTAAGTGGGTCTATATTACAAATCGCACGTATACACCTCTTTTGTGCGATGAAAGCTCTTTCGAGATACACTGAGTTTCCCCATACCAGTATACCATAACGCAGTATTGAACCATGCATCTTAAGTATGTAATGTGGCTTGTCTACTTGTTTGGTTAGATAAACGCCATAGAACATAAGCTAATTTACTGAATTTTCCACATATCTTATCAATATGATTAATCCAGGAACACATCTCATTTAGATCTATCCCAAGAAAAGTCATACTATCTGATTGTTTTATTTTTTTATCTTTATAAGTGATGTTTAAATCCATTTCATTTCAGTTTTTGTAACGAAATTATACATATTATTTGGTTTTATCTATGTTAGTTTATTCTTTTCCATCCAAGTAATAACTTGAATTACTTTGCTTACATAGGCAGCATATCCGTTCTCGTGCGGCTAATGTTACTTCTCTGATGACTTTATATCTCAATGGTGTTTGCATTGACTGTACCGAAACCACCAAAGATCTAGGTGTAATTATTGATTCCAATATTTCGTGGCGAGCTCGGGTCAATGAGGTCAGTCGAAAGGTACATTTCTCCTTCCATTCACTGAAAAGCCTTCAAAGTCTCCTGCCCTTGAAAACTAAAATAACTTTGGAACAAACACTAATTCAGCCGATTATAGATTATGCTGATGCCTGCTATCTAGATGGTACTGAGGAGCTATTAAACAAGCTTGAGCGCTTACAAAACTTGTGCATTCGCTTTGATTTCGGTCTTCCAAAATATGACCTTCGTATCTCACCTTCGCAAAGGACTCAAGTGGCTCCCAATCCGCCTTCGCAGGAACACTCGGGTTTTATATCTCCTATTCAACATCTCACACAACCCGTCTTATCCATCCTACCTACGTGAGCGTTTTTCATACGCTCGTCCTAGCGACGCACCGTGTCTAGCACACCTTAGATCCCTCCTTAAATCTCATTCTCACAAAACTAGCTATTATTCTTATTCCTTCTCTGGCCATGCTGTAAGATTGTGGAACTCACTGCCTACCATTCGCGATTTAAAAACTGTGTCTCAGTTCAAACACCGGGCAAAAGCATTACCTTTTCCTTTTCTAAATAAATGTATTCATATAATTATTTTTAATGTTTGCATGTAAGTATATGACATTGTAGGGGACTCTTCGAATGAAACCAGTGGTCGAGGTACTTCTTCTTTATTCTTGCTTCTTCAAGTGACGGCCGCCGACTGACTACAGTCTCACAATGGCGCCTTATTTATACAATTTTGGCTAATGAACAATCATACAACTAGCGCCCTCTACTGGACACGCCTATATTACGTAATTTATTATTGACCAATCAGAGCCAAGCAAACAAAAAGCGACACTAAGCTTTAGTGCATCGAAACTTTACCGTAACGAGGACCGTTCTACTTTCTTATTTAACTTTCCCTTGAATTCAGGTACCTCGCTATGATAAATTCACAAAAACATATGACAAAATACTAATTAGAATCTAACTAGACTAACTACAAGCAATGGGATCATATTTCCTATAAAATAACACTAATTAGACTCTTATAGGTCTTATACAAATTAAATTAGAGACACATAAAAACATCGTTCATATTCACTATACTTACATGATTCTAAGTTCTAGTTATTCTAAAATATAGCTCTATTTGAGAGTCTTAACACTTTAAAACACTTATTCACACTCGAATATGTCTCTTATAAGAGTCTTTCACTTTATAACACTTAACTACACTTATTTACACTGATTAAGCGTCTCTTTAGCACTTTAGCACTGAATGTCCATGTTCACTAATCTCACTACGTTGAGCCTTCGCGGACGGCGTCGCCAACAGTCTCCCCCTCGGTGTCTTGCACCTCAGCTCGCAGGGGCGACGTCGCTGGCACGATCACGACCAGCCGGGATGCTGGCCGCCGCAGTACGCCCGCCGAGGTGCGGACGTCGACGATCCGGGTTCTTCCATCTGGCCCGGGGTAGGTCGCGCTGATCTCGCCGCGTGGCCACGAGCAGCGTGGCAGGGTGTGGTCCACCAGCAGGACAAGGTCGCCGACGGTGGGATCCCGGTAATGGGGACCCTGGAAGTACCGGGGTGAGAGCGTGGGTAGGTACTCTCGCACCCATCTGGCCCAGAAGTGGTCGGCCAGGCGCTGGGATGTCCTCCAAGATGGAGAACCGATGAGCTCGGAGTCGTCGAATGAGCCGAACAAATGGGCTCCGCTGGACCTCCCAATAAGGAAGTGGTTGGGAGTCAGTGCTTCTTCTTCATTGGGGTCTGTGTTCACGGCGAATAGTGGCCGTGAGTTGACCACATGTTCGGCCTCAAGCAGCAGGGTGTGCAGAACCTCTTCCCTCGGTCTTCTTTCGTGGAGCGTCGCTGCCAGTGCGGTCTTGACGGTGCGCACCAGCCGTTCCCATGAGCCGCCCATGTTTGGGGCTCCCGGGGGGATGAATCTCCATACTATGCCGATCTTGTTGGTAGCCGCTTGAAAGGCCTCTTGAAGTTCGCGACTTGCACCTATGAAGTTGGTGCCGTTGTCGCTCATGATGACTTTGGGAGTGCCTCTTCTGGCGATCATTCGTCTCAAGGCCATTATCATGGAGTCGGTCGTCAGTGATGCGGCCAACTCTAGGTGAACTGCGCGCGTCGTCATGCACGTAAACAGAGCGCCCCATCTCTTCTCGACGCGTCGTCCCACGGTGACCAGTAGTGGACCGAAGTAGTCCACGCCCACACATGTGAAGGGAGGGCTCGTCCTTGACAGCCTTTCTTGTGGTAGGTCGCCCTGGGGTGCCAGTTCCGGTGCCTTCTTCTTCAGCTTGCACCACCCGCAGTCTCTTGCTGTCGCCTTGACAATGTTTCTCAACCCAGGAATCCAGTATCTTTGCCGCAGCTCGTTCATAACTGTCTGATGATTTCCGTGGTTCAATCGCTCGTGCACATGTTTCACTAGAAGTTGAGTGATTCTGTGACGTCCGTCCAACACGATAGGGTTCTTGTAGGCGGCTGTTAGGTACTTAGCCGCGCCTATGCGGGTCGATAACCTTATCAAGCCATCTTCAATCTTGACAGCGAAGTTTTTGAGCTTGTGAGCGTGGTCGCTCTGTCTTCTTAGGGCGGCTAACTCTTCTGGGTAGCTATCTTCCTGGACGCGTTGAATAAGAAGTCGTTCGGCCTTCTCGACGTACAGTGCCGACTTCTGACGAAGGTTCAATTCTTCGCTCCTTTTCTTCATGACGAACGGCTTCTTGTCCTTTTTCTGTGGCTTCTTCCAGGCTGGATCACGTTCTTTCTTGGTGATTCTTCTGGTGCTGAGTGTTTTGTGGGCAATGCTTCTTTTGAAAGCGTCCACAACCTGTAGGAATCTTGCCGTCGCGTGCAACAATCTTGTCCACCGCGAGAATCTTCCTGGCTCTGGAACGATGGTAGGCGCGACTTTTCTCGCGCTCAACGTGACGGCGTTCGGCTTCTCTTCTCCGGTATCCTTGACGGGTTCCTTATCTTCTTGTGGCCATTCTTCTTGACCTGCGTAAAGGAATGACGGCCCCGTGAACCATCGATGTTCTTTCCCGAAGTCTTTGGGCGCGTCTCGTGTAGCGTCGTCCGCAACGTTATGCTTCGTAGGTACCCATCGCCATTCTCTGTGTCTGGTTAATTCTTCGATCTCGGCGAGTCGATGCGCGACGAATGGCTTGTACCTTCTGGGGTCCGACTTGATCCATGCTAGCGCCGTCTTCGAATCTGACCAGAAGTGTCTTCCTGTGACGCGTAGGTCCAACTCTTGCTGTACGTTCGTGGCGAGTCGACTACCCAGGAGACAGGCTTGCAGCTCCAACCTAGGGATCGATGTGGGCTTCAGTGGCGTCACTCTTGCTTTCGCCGCCAGGAGCTTCACTTCCACTCGTCCGTCGACGCGCTGTGTGCGCCAATACACCGCGCACGCGTAGGCCTTCTCGCTGGCGTCGCAGAATGTGTGGAGCTCCCCCTCGTCGACGACTCTTGCTAGACAGCGCGGGATACTCAGGCCCACCAATTTCTTGAGGTCTTGTAGCCATTTGGACCATTCTTCTTCTCTTGCAGGTGGCACTTTCTCGTCCCATTCCACGCCGCTTCTCCAAAGATTTTGCAGCATGATCTTGCCTTGGATCGTGATGGGAGCAGCCAAGCCGAGCGGGTCGAACACTGTCATGACTGCGCTCGTTGCTTCCCTCTTCGTAGGTGCGCGCCTGCCGTCGATGGCTTCTTCTGGAGTGTTTCTTAACGTCAGCGTGAAGTGTAGACTATCTTCTTTCACGTTCCAATTCAGCCCAAGGGTCCTCTCCACCTGGTCCTTTTGCTCACCCAGTCGAACTGTACCCGCGCTATCCCCGGAGTGAAGTTCTTCTAGCACCTCTGGATGATTGCTCGCCCAGCCTCGTAGGAAGAACCCTCCTTTCTTGTGTACAGCGTCGACTTCACTGGCGACTCTTCTTGCTGTCGCCACGTCTGGATAGCTTGCCAAGTAGTCGTCCATGTAATGGTTGCGTGTGATCGCCCTTGCCGCCTCTGGAAACTGATTCTCGAACTCGCTGGCGTTCTTGTTCTTGACGTATATCGCCGTACATGGAGATGACGCGGCCCCGAATATCAATGACGTCATCCTGTATTCCTTGTCTTGCCACAGGAATCGAAGACTGTCTCTGTCTTCCTCGTTAATCTTCACGCGCAGGAACATTTCTTTGATGTCCGCCACCACAGCTACTGCACTTTGACGAAACCGTAGCAATACTCCAAACAATGATTGCAGTAGGTCGGGTCCGGCTAGTAGCGCGTCGTTGAGTGATCTTCCATTTGACTTAGCCGCAGCGTCGAAGACCAATCTCATCTTCTTCTTCTGTGGGTGGACGACCGCGAAGTGTGGCAAGTACCAAGTCCTCGGGGAGGTAGCTTCTTCCTTGGCCTCCTCTGCATACTCGCTGACGATCAAGTTGTTGATCTGTTCTTCATATTTCTTCTGAAATTCTTCATCCTTTAAGAATCTCTTCTGTATTCCTTTCAAGCGTCGCGCAGCTGTCGTCTTGCTTTCAGGTAGTTGCTCGTCTTCTGTCTTCCAGATGAGCCCCGTGCTGAATCTCCCGTCGGTCAGCCTTTTCGTAGTGGCGTCCAGGACTTGTAGCGCGCGTTGATCGATGTCATTAGACGGCTTCTTGGCGGCGATTCCTAGCGCCTCGACGTCGAAATGATCTCTTATTAGCTTCTCTAAGTGATCGTCCTTGGCGCTGGGTTGTGTGACGAGATGATTCACGACTCTGACTGGAGTGCTGCTGCTTGACCGTACTCCGTGTAGTACCCATCCCAGCTGCGTTCTTGAGGCGACTGGCTTGCTGCGATGACCATGCTTGACCTCTTGCGAGACGATGAGATTCCAGTTGTCTTGACCTATGAGCACCGACGGCTTGGCATTGGGGTACTTCAGTTGGTCTTGCATTTCTTCTAGATGCTCGCATCCTTCCAGGTCCTTTTCGTTGACTTCTTGAGGCGTCAAGTGCAGGTTCTTCACAGTGTACCCGGACAGCTTCTCGATGTTACGGCTGAACATACCGCGAATCTTGATGTCAATCTTCTTAGATTTCTGGTCCATGCGGTGGCCGCCTACGCCTTCTATTCGCAGCACCTCTTCTGGCCCTTGTGCCCCGATCTTCTCTACGACGAAGTCTTCAATCAATGTGACCGTAGAGCCTTCATCCATGAGGGCGTAGACGCAGGCGTTTCCTTCTGGTCCCATTAATTCCACAGGAACAATCTTCAGGTACGCTTTTGATACTGTCCGCGCCGCGTTGACCGTGGAGGCTATCGTCTGGGCCGTTGTTTCTTGAGTCGGCTGCTTCGTTGTCTCTTCGTAGTGCAGCAGCGGATGATGACCCTTCTTGCATTTGCCGCATGGTTTCGCTTTGCAGTTGAATCTTCGATGCCTTCCTTCCAAGCACTTGTAGCACAGTCCAGACTTCTTAGCTTGCTCCCACTTCTCTTTGATGGACGCTTCGCTGAACTTCTTGCACTTCGGAAGAGTATGTTCGCCGTTGCATTGTGGGCAGGTACTCTTCTCGCGTTCCTTCTTGCAGTCTTCTTTGCAGGAACATACCGTAGCCGACTTCGTCTTGCGTTCGTGTTCGTCTTCAGAGTCATCTTCTGATGTGTAGCCTCCTTGCTTCTTGGCAGCTCGAGTAGTATGCACGCCGCGAGATCCCCCAGGACGCGTTCTGAATTTCATGCCTTCTTTCTTCACTCTTGATCCCGTAAACTCGTGCATCTCGAATTGATCCACCATGTTGTTGAAGAAATGCATGAGGCTCAGAAGTATGGGTTCATCTTCTTCTTCTTTCTTCGCTCTATACTCGTACCACTTGAAGCGCACCAACGTACACATCTTCTCGATGATTCTGCTTGAAATATCGCTTGAGTGCAGGTAACTCTGTTTCTTCATTTGCTTCACGACGCTAACGGTGTTGGACACTGCCCCGGCGTAGCGCACCAACTCTCTTGCATCTTCTGACATGGGAGGGAGCTTCTCTATGTTCTCTATCTCGCTTCTAATGAGATAAGTCGGTCGTCCGAAACGGCGCTCCAATGCAGTCATCACTTCTTGCGGGTCGATTTGAGTGAATAATAACGATTTCACTGCTTCTTTCGCTTTGCCCTTGACGGCTCTTCTCAATCTTCCCATGTTTTCTATGTCCGAGAAGAGCGTGCAGGTATCTTCGTAAGTCGCTTTGAACGCCATCCAATCGCTGGCGTCGCCCTCGAACTGGTGTAGCTCGCTGACATACTTCGGCGCGCGCTGCATGAATGATGACGTCTTGTTCTCCGACGTGGCCTTGACTGCTTGAAGAATCGCTTCTGCCAGCTGGTTGGTGTGACTCTGTGCGGCGGTCGCGGTCTCTGGGGCGGGCAACCCACTTGGCGGCTCCCCCTCGTTGCGCTCCGCACTCTTCGTCGTCGACACCCATGCCGCAGTTGCTTTGGCTGCGGCGGCTTCGGCTTCGACGTCTTCTTGTTCTTGGTCACTAAGGTCCGTGTCATCTTCTGCGCGCGCCAGTTCCAGCTTGGTACTAGCGAGCTTAGTCTTGATTCGTATTTCTTCTAGCTGCAACTTTTCGAGTTCCAAACGAGCTTCTAATTCCTTCTTCTTGCTGGAATTCTTCTTAGAAACTGACTTGGGCTGCTTCTTCTTGCATTTTTCCACCATGGTGGCGTCGGCGTCTTCGACCACGGTCGTGTCTTCAGTCGCCGCGGTGCCGTCGGTCACTGTCTCAGACGTGGCACCCGACGATGTTTCGCCGCCGCTGGTTTCTTCTTCAGTATTTGACCTCGTGCTATCTCCTTTTCGGCTTCGCGTCATCATTTCTAGCTTCGGGACGAGTGACTTCTAATTCAATCTTCCCAGCAAATCCCGACGAATCTTCAATAGGAAATCTTCCTGCTTCCAAGTCGCGACGCACCTAAGGTACTTTTCTTCCGTAGCGCAAGTAGCGGCGGGCCCGCTTGCCTTGAAGATTACGTGCCCTAATCCAAAGTCGTGCTCGAGCGTGGATTCGACGCGGGGTTCCGATGAAATGATGGACGCAGCAATGATTCTTCTAGATCAGCTTCTCTTGTCGTTGTTCGTGGCCAGTCGTTGCTTAGTGTGGTCGTTTAACGTTTTATGACGTACGATTTTGACGAAACTGCTAAGAAACACACGTTTTCGACTCTGTATAAGAAATAAACACGACCACACGTAAAGCTGACCGGACTATAGCACGATTCTTCTATTCTTCAACAGCGGCGGGACTCTTGTATTCTTCAACAGCGGCGGGACTGCATTTCTTCTGGCTTCAGTCTTGAATCCGGCTCTCGAAGGACCATGAATTGTAGGGGACTCTTCGAATGAAACCAGTGGTCGAGGTACTTCTTCTTTATTCTTGCTTCTTCAAGTGACGGCCGCCGACTGACTACAGTCTCACAATGGCGCCTTGTTTATACAATTTTGGCTAATGAACAATCATACAACTAGCGCCCTCTACTGGACACGCCTATATTACGTAATTTATTATTGACCAATCAGAGCCAAGCAAACAAAAAGCGACACTAAGCTTTAGTGCATCGAAACTTTACCGTAACGAGGACCGTTCTACTTTCTTATTTAACTTTCCCTTGAATTCAGGTACCTCGCTATGATAAATTCACAAAAACATATGACAAAATACTAATTAGAATCTAACTAGACTAACTACAAGCAATGGGATCATATTTCCTATAAAATAACACTAATTAGACTCTTATAGGTCTTATACAAATTAAATTAGAGACACATAAAAACATCGTTCATATTCACTATACTTACATGATTCTAAGTTCTAGTTATTCTAAAATATAGCTCTGTTTGAGAGTCTTAACACTTTAAAACACTTATTCACACTCGAATATGTCTCTTATAAGAGTCTTTCACTTTATAACACTTAACTACACTTATTTACACTGATTAAGCGTCTCTTTAGCACTTTAGCACTGAATGTCCATGTTCACTAATCTCACTACGTTGAGCCTTCGCGGACGGCGTCGCCAACAGACATACTTAATATTTTAGTTTAAGACTTCGCATTTATTATTTATTTATGATTCACAAAATCCAAAACTCTTTATATTGTTCTCTTCTTGTTCTCACACACTATTGTCTACATTTCTTTTTCATTTCTCCTTTCGCAGGTCTGCTGGAAAAAAAATCTTCAGAAATAAGCAGTACCGTTGTACTGAAATTATAATTATGTCGTATCTCTATGTATACATAAATAATAAATAAAATACAATTACGGACTAAGGTATAATAAAAATAATAATAAATTGCTACTTGTCTGCGTTTGGGCACTCCTTGCGTGGCTCTGCATCGCTGCCAATGCGGTGAAGTTGTCGACTGCCTCGGACATCATGGCCTATCCTGCGTTAGGTAGGTAGGTAGGCCGGATTGTACGGCACGCCAGCATCAATGACATCATTCGTCGTGCTCTTTTCAGGTATAATAAATTGTGTTAAATCATTTCATTTTTTTTTTTCTTGTACAATTAGTTTATTGTGTAGTTGTCATGTGTTTATTAAGTTACCATCACGCACATTTTGGAGCCTGAAAGTGTGTGTCTATTTTACCTAAATATAACTACAGTAATAATGAAATTGAGTAGGTATAAATCTACGAAATTTTGACTAAGTCATTACTCGTATAACATTCGTTAGCTTTATGAAATTTAGATATAACAACTCTTTGCTAGCCATCATCATAGCAGGTAGGTACAAATATGCACTTTGGTGTAAAACGCATAATAAAATTTTTAGTCTTGCTAACTTTCGTTCAATCTACACCGCATGTTTAAATGCTCAAGATCTTTTTGCTATCCCTACAACCATCTTTGATAGAGCTGCACGCGCAAACTATACGCTTCGCTTCTCTTCGTTGAGTATAGAATTGTAACAAATCATAATACTCATATAAAATAAACTGAAGGAATTAGGAAGGAAAAACCGGCCAAGTGCGTGTCGGACCACGCACAACGAAGGGTTCCGTAGTTGCTATGAATTTATCCCAAGAACAAACTTAACATTGTAGTTGAAAAACATGTTCTCCCATACATTTCAACTGCAAACATAAATTGGTTGACTATTATTCGTTAACTTGTAAAGCCTACTCAGCTGTGATAGTTTTCCTTTTAACTTCATTTTATATACTACTGCCGTGAATTTTTTGACATGCCCAAAAGCAACCATTTAGCTGGCAGGGGGGAGGAACTTGACTCTAACAAAAATTAGTAAAATAATAAATAATTTATATTTTTTGACGGCCTATCCCACGATACCCCATTCCATGGAAAGACGAGAAAAAATATATCCTTCCCACTTTACGAAAAACGAAGGTACTCCAAAAAAAAATATTTTGTTTTACCACTTAGGCGGCGTGATTAATATGTATACTCATGCCAAATTATAGCTTTCTAGTACTAAGAGTCTCTGAGCTAGACCGCGGACAGACAGACAGACAGATAGGCAGACGGACATGGCGTAACTATAAGGATTCTTTGTTGACTATATCAATCTGCCTAGCCTTGTCCCAACTATGTTGGGGTCGGCTTCCAGTCTAACCGGATTCAGCTGAATACCAGTATTTTACATGGAGCGACTGCCTATCTGACCTCCACAACCCAGTAACTGGGTAACACGATACCCCTTGGAAAGACTGGCTGTCAGACTTTTGGGCTTCTGACGACCCGTAACGACTGTCAAAGATCCACGAATGACAGCCGGGACCAACGGCTTAACGTGCTTTCCGAGGCACGGAGGAGTCTCGGTATGTAAAGATGGTCACCCATCTACGGACCAACCCCGGCAAGCGTAGCTTAACCTGACGGATTGACCCGTGCGGCTGTTATTGCTTAGCCACGAGCTCCTCAAGGATTCTTTGTTGACTATGGAACCCTTAAAAGCTGTACACTACCACAAGAATCTTATGACGCGTGAATGACGTCAACAGGGGAGCACTGTTGGTAAACATTTGGGCAATTATTTTGTGAAATTATTAGTATTGAAAACTCAAATTGGTGGCATTAGTTTAGATTTTGGCCACGCGCGAAAATATCCTTGTAGCTATAGACACGATTACCTGTTGCTCTACTCACCTAATAAAGGTTTAAAAGGTGAAGATATAAATCAATAAAGCAACAATTTATTCATCTATCTTCAAGCGGTTTAGTCCAATTTATGAGACCACAATTCTGGAGATTCACGGGATTGTAGTAAGTTTATAATTTTTGTAGTATGTTTGTGTTTTGTATCTTGTAAACATAACGTAACATCACGCCTGTATTCCCTGAAGAGTTGAGCAGAATTGTTTAGTAGGCAAAACTTTTGCTAGTCAAATAACGTCACTTGAGGATTTTTTTTTTTTATTCTTTACGGTGAAGTTCCTGGCTTTCATCTCACCTGAGAGAAGCGAGCTTCACCCGGAATCCTCAACTACAGAGGAACTGGCTGTCTTACCTCTAACTACCGAAACCCAACCAATGTTGTTAACATTGTTGTTATGGCGACAGACTTAGATAAGATGGTGGTAGCTAGCCAGGCCTTAAAACAACCCCTACCACCCATCAAACCGAGCCGATTTTTTTTCCCCTGATGGAACTCGAACCCGGGCCCCCCCGGGTCTGAGACCACTATACCACAGAGGCGGATAATGCAGTAATAACCCCGATAGATGAGGAGCTCGTGGCTATTATAGTAACAGCCGCACATTTCGATCAATCGAGATCAAGATACGCTCAACACGGTCAGTCTGTGTGCAACCAGTTATACCAAAGGTGTATTATGTTACCCAGTAACTGGGTTGGGGAGCTCAGATTGGCAGTCGCTCCATTACAAATACTAGTCCGAGGCAACAGAGAAAGGAAGGACGAACTTGACTCCTACTGAAAGGACTGGCTCGCAATGGCAGAGGACAGACGTTTGTGTAAAAGGGTAAGGAAGGATTTTGCCCAGCAGTGGGAATCCAACCCCAACATAGTTTGGAAAGAGCTAGACAGATAATGATTAGCTGAAGTAAAGACAAAGTCAAAGCATTTAATTCAAATAGACTGGCACTTTTGAACGTCAACATTTAAAAGGAAATAACATTGATTCTAGTTGCCCCTTCCAAAGGTAGTTTCGTATGGAGAAGAATGAAAAGAAACTCCACCGTTACTCTTTTAAACTGTTTTACAATACTTTGTGTACATCAATTATATAATTATGTGTGAAGACAATGTACCTAGGTTAAAATTACTATACCACAAAAGTCTAAAAACAATAAAAAATTAAGCAATGACGGATAAATCAATTGTGTGTTAGATATACTCGTATGGTGCTCACTTAATTACAAATGGAAACGATTTTACTGATATTTTAACAAATAATAAGTCAGTGTTCGAGTTAAGATAGAGAAGAGAAAGTAGATAAGACATAACGCACGGTTGGCGCAGTGGTTAAGCGTTTGACTGCTGCGCTGCGTGTCGCGGGTTCGTTTCCCGCACGGAACAAATATTTGTATGACCTACAATTAGTTGTTCCGGGTCTGGCTGTTTGTGTATGTGAGATTAAATGTTTGTAAACACACCCACAATACAGGAGAAATTCTTAGTGTGGGGCAACATTTAAAAAAGAAAAAAAAAAATATTTCACATAAACCTACATAGGCTCATACTCGTATGAACGTCAGAAGCTAGGTGTAATCAAGGGTAAACCTTAATTCTTGAACATAAATCTTAGAAACTAAAGACAATAGCCTCCTCTATTAGTGAGGATGTGCTAATGCGGTCTATTCATCACATTCCTAATTCTATTGTACACGTTAAATGATACGGAAAGAATTAGACGAGCTTAGAAATGATGAGTGGGAGGCTTTATGTAGGGATTAGCGCTAGGTAGGAGTTTTTTGCTACCATCCTTCAGTTATTTACTGTCTTCTTAAAATAGAAGGACAGCTTTTCGACTGTAGTTCCTTTGTGTAAATGTATTGTTTTATGTTTTTCATGACCGTCACATGATTTTCCTTGAGTAGTTGTTATTTATAGATTTATTATTTGAATGTAGGTAACAGGTACACAGATATTGGGTATTTATTTAAGTAATTTTCCATTAATCACAACACACATACAAACATATGTCATAACGTTTTATTCGATTTCGTATGAGCTTTTTATGTCACTTTTGTACCATTTCAGCCGAAAGACGTATGTACACTGCTGGACATAGGCCTCCCCCACCGCCACTTCGACCGGTTCCGTGCTTCCCGCATCCAGCGGATTCCTGCGGCTTTCACAAGGTCATCAGTCCACCTTGGGAGGCTTTCCTACGCTACGTCTTCCGGTAACTACGCGGTCGCCACTCCAGAACCTTTCGAAAAAAAAAACCTTGTCATCTTTAATTTATCTTAATTTATGTATTAAAATGGACACACATATGTGTTTATTATTCTAACGTATGGCACTCTGGGTTGCAGCTGAAAATCAGCCTCAGATGGTACACCTTGTGTGTCATCTGACAATGTGCTGAGCTGAGCCTATTTTGGCATTATAACCATTGTTTTCTGTTTTTTATAGTTTTAAGGTGTATTTTTTGCTGTGATGCCAATCAACGCATTTGTCTTTGTATTTTTCTTTTTTTTTGTTCTTTTTTTTTGTGTGCACTTAACCTTAACAAAATAATTTAAAAGGTAGCAGGAAGGTAGCAACCGGTTCACTTTAACAGATCTATCAAGTTGTACCAACTTGATAGATCTGGATCTGTTAAAGTTAACAGTGTTGAGGTCGCCGACGCGACGCTCTGACGCGTCCCTACATTTCATCTCTGAAGTATACTTCTCGACACTGCGGAGACTGCGCTGAGATTCTTTCTTCGGAGCTGTCTTGACTCCTGTTCCTCGGAGCTGCCCTGCCCACTAGATTGCGGAGCTTTCCTGACGCGGAGCTGGGAGTTACCTTTCAAGTAATATAAATGACATGACCAGTGGGACTATGGGCGCCTGCCTAGGTATCAACATCAATGTGCAGCAAATAATGTTTTATTTTTGGAATTGTTATATTCTGTAGTTTACAGATAAAAAAGTTTCACGAGTCTAAAAGGTAAGGAAACTGAGAAAAATAAAGATAAGTTTTCACTAAAAAACTCTGCTTTTTGATAAGAGATGGCGCTAGGCGTTGTGGTTATCGAGTTTATAAATGATTTTTTACTATTCTACACGCCATCGAGGCGCTAGTTTTTTTTTTTCCATCAAGGGGCAAACGAGCATGCGAGTCTCCTAATGTTAAACAAGCAACGTCGCCCATGGACATCCACAACACCAGGGTTATTGCTGATGCGTTGCCACCCTTTTCCCACACCAAATCCTGGGCTATCGGTTCTCTCACTCACCATTCGAAGCGCAGCAACATAATGTTGGTACTTGACGTTGGTATTCTGTAAGATCGTGGTAGCTCCACGTTCGAGCCAACCCAATTACGAGCTACTGTCAGCTATTGACTACAATAACTAGGCTCTACGTGGCTCAGGAAACAAAAATAAGGCTTTATATTATTAGTGAAGGGATGAGGATTACATTGAATAATAAAACTATTATTTGAATGAATGAATAATTTTTTTATTAATGCAAACTAGGTTGAGTATCAGCACTTTTTGAACGTCAAAAATACATAAGACAGTCCCCCAAACCGCCCGCCCTTCACCACTTGAAGTGGCGCAACAAACTCCCCAGCAGCACAGCTGTCTGTTCAGTTACAAAAACTTGATTATATACAAGATAAATAATGAATATACTTGATTAAAAAATATATATATACTTAATGTACTTGATTTTTAAAACAAATTGTAACATTTTTCAAAAGAAATTGTACTGTTGATTGAAGTAAATTGAATAATGATGAAAGTCGTCTGTTGCTGTCACCAGTTCTTAATTTGATCAAATATATTGCTAAAGCACGTTTTGGTTTCTTAGCATAATTGGGAGGTATACTATTGTATAGTTCTAAAAACTCTGTGACTGTGAGACCTGTCCAATAATGGCAAACATTATTTGGCATTTCTTCTGCATTATCAAAATCTAAAACATCCACATTCGATTTTGCTATACTGATTATGTCTTCTATCTGTCTTGCATTGAATGTAGACAAAAGAACAGTATTTTGTGGTAACAAGTGCCACTTATTAGAAAATGTGTTTGACAAACTCTGCAAATGCATGGCTGCGGCAGCGGTGGTGGTGGTGGTGGAGACAGTGGTGTTGATGATCCATGGGGCATGGCTGGCTCCACATTCTCTTGTAAGCCCCTGGATGAATCCTGAATTAACTGACGATTCGCTCGAGTCCAACAGGCCCGACACGCATAGATTGTTGCAACACCCTAAAATAGAATGACTTATTTTAATATACATTTTTAAATGCCACTATAATGTTGATCATTGGTCATCCACCTACAGACTAAATATGACAAATACAGCATAGTTGTTAGTTGTTACCCATCACATAGAATTCAAGCACCAACAGCGCTTCGTATCATGAATAGCAGAATATTAAAAAGTTATTCTCTATGCAACTAACCATTTTATCATTAATACCTTCAATTAGATAATCAACAATCTTACCTGATAATTATCATCGGAAATAATAGGTAGTAATTGGCTGCAGGAATCACATAGAAACACAGTCCTGTGACATAGAGACCACACCCACGACAGACCATTATATGACCTAGCAATCTCTCATTGTCAGCCTGTTCAGTATTCAATAATTTGAAACAGGGGTGACAAATATATGCATCTAAAGGCATCTGAAAAATATAAATATCATTTAGTTAAAATACCTTTTAATTGAAATTCTATGAAAGTACAGACGTATGAGTATACTTGAAATAGTGACTATCCTATCCAGCCATGTGTAGCAATAAACATTACCTATAGATTGAGTATTCATAGGCCTGGGTCATCCACGAAATAAACGCTGCTTTGTTAAGTTTTGCTGGCTCACATGTGATCGAACTACCTACCAAACTATAGCTATTTTGTTGCTAAATAATATTATTTAATTGTAGTAACATAATATGTACCTGATTGTTCAGCCAACGAGATAAGTCTCTCTTACAGGGATTTCTCTTGCTTAGCGTTGACATAATATGCCTTTGAACGCGCCTTACGGATATACCACAGTTTAGGCACCTCATCATAATATCCATTTAACTGAACAGTACTGATAGTACAGCAAAACACAACAAAACAAACAATCGCACAGAACACAACGGAACTACAAATACTACAATGAAACCTGACGTGTTTTTTTTTTTTTGGAATTTTATGATCTGGTTACTGGACCTCTATGTCAAAAACTTGACGTGAATGAAAGGGACGCCAAGTAGGGATGTGATTATGGTGATCTAAGATCGATAAATCGATACTTAATTTTTTCATGCATACTGAGATTTAAACGGTTTTTTTCGTAGATAACTCTGACCATCCGTAGAAACATATTTTACACTTATGTTATATTACTTCAGTATACAATGACATTAATAGGCAGTAAGAGCGTAAAGGCAGAAACACATTATTAAACCGCGACGCGACGCGTGTTGAGTCGAATCAAATTGTATTGTTTTCTATGACCAGACTACCACACTATGAACATCCGACGCGACGACATGCTCGCACACGCCACCCCGATCCAGATCGGCCAGATCGATGTGTTGCCGATGGTCGGGGTAAACACGCCAACCAACGTGGTGCGCGCAGTGTGTTTATAAACAACAACCAACGCCACGCGTCAGTCGTTCGAGAACTTTCTCAGAGCTTATAGTTTGTAATAGGTTTATGTATATCTTTATATTTATATGAATATTTATTCCTCAATTTTCGCTATTGCACCTACTACCGTATGTCTCTGCATCACCCAAGGGTTGACTGGTAGAAAATGCCTATGGCATTAAGTCCGCCTCTGTACATTTTTTTTTTTGTGCTTAAAGTATTAAATAAATAAATAAATAATAAATATACGTGTCAAATGCCATTTTTTTTTCTTTCATTAATGATTTTTTTTATTCGCCCAAAAGGGCAGGCTTTTTCACTATGTGGGTCATTTTTTTTATTATTCTTTCTGTTCTGTTAGTTTTTGTCATCGTCTGGCAGTTTGAGTTATTTATACCTACCCAAATGTCCTTTCTTCCGTATTGTTTTTTTTTTTTCTCTGGGATGCCATCATCAGATCCTGGTCTCCTTGTGATGGGACCATTTGGGAAATACATATTTTCCAAAAAAAAAAAAACATTTTTCAAATCGGTTTGCAAGCGACGGAGTTATGTGCGAACAAACATTTAAAAAAATACAAACATCCGGATTAAGAACTCCTCCTTTTTTAGAAGTCGGTTAAAAATAGCTTAATACATTAATACATAACTATAAACTATTTACTTACTCGTATTATTAATTAAACAGATAAAACGGTAAAATAAAATATCAATCCAAAAATCGATTTGAATTTTTTGTGAATTGATTTTTCATGCTTTGACTCGAATCGATTGAATTATCGATGTTATGAAACAGATTGCTGGCCATCTCTACACAGGTGTCCGCCACTAATGTCAGATCCATTGTGAAAGAAATGACGCTCCTTTACCCGCAGTGATTATTTAAAAAAAAAATGGTGTTCGATCATAGAATTACACACACGTGTCAATAAAAACCTAACCTGTAGGCGTGTCAGTAAATTAATTAATTAAAAACAAAATATACATAATATTCCTTTGTCATTAAAATTCATTTGATCGAAAATAGCTCATTAAACTCATTAAACATTAACATGTGTAGGTTATTATGGTTACCGGATGATTATAGGTACAATGGAACGTCAACAGCAGGAAATGCATAAAAGAGATAAGCGGAAGCAAATTAAAATACTGTATTCTTATAATTTTAACCTGGCCTTTATTCGGAATAATATAATAATGATAAATTAAGATTTTCATTTTTAAATTTTAGTGTAAAAACGGTAATCCTGCACAAATGTTCCCGAACTCGAAGGCAGGAACTGGTCATCTCCTTTACCTCCTTCTTGCCTTGAGAGTGCGTATTAGGTAGGTTTTTATAATTTCTAGATGTTGTATTTTTTATCTTTTTATTAAATTGTTCAGTCTACTTTTTTACCTTTTTATTTGTTAGGAATAACTAGACTTGACAATTGAGGGATGAAACTGCGTGAAGCGGATGCCCGCGGGGATACGTACGGGCATCCGTCGCGGGGCCACGCACGGGGCCCGGTAGCGCCAGCTGGCTGTCGTTTTTTTTTTTTGTTTTTTTGCTTTTCTAAGTTCTCCATCGACACGACTGTACATGCATATCGTTAAAATTAAACTATCGGTAAGTAATTTACCACGGAGCCCATCCGCGTGTCCACGCGTACAAAGGCGACGGGTGGCCATCGCTGGCGCCCGCCTGACGCAGTTTCTGGCGTAACTGTCCCATCGTTTGTGGAACAGCACCACATTTACACTCCAAGGCGGCAATTCAAGCTGACACGAGAGAAGACTAAACCACAAGAATAAAAAACTTACCCCATTTTAAAACTAGAGCAAACTATCATGTGGAACTATTGAAAAATGTTTCAAGACGGGAAGCAAGCCGAACGAAAATGGTTTTAATCAGTATTACAGCTTGGAGAGCAAATCTAATTTCGGGAACCGACAAGCGACTTCCACAAAATGCGGTTTGCCGAGCAAACGGGTTGGGGACGAGAGAAAGTCGATAGAATGTATCAATCGACATATTCCCATTCCCTACCCGTTTGTAAATGTTACTAAGTACGAGTAGCCGGGCGAAGCCAAAATAAACTTAAATGCCAGGGCTTATTTTTCATCTTATATTTTGAACTGTTTTTTTTTTACATTGTTCCCTCATAAAGAAGCAACAAGAATAATGTACCCAGGTGTTGGAGATTTTAATTCATTATATTGCAACACCAACATTAAAATTTAAAACATTATGTAAGCTGTGGCAACACTCTCCCCTTCCATCTGCGACACTGGTCCAATACAGACGTGTGATTTGTGAATTTTACTTGCGATTTGATTTCATCTTCCACGGCACCAACGTACCAGCACCTCAACAGCTACCTACTATCTAACTAAAGCTACACACCAGGATTTTGTCATATTATTATCTTGATATAGTGTCCTTGAAGTTTCTTCTCCGTTTTTCTCCATAGAGATCTACGTATTGGAATGGGCCACTAGATTCAACTTTCTTACTAACTGACAGTTTCTTTGACAATTCAAAAGTGCCTGTAAATGGTTTAATCGAAATAAATGCTTTGAGTTTGTATTGGAAAAAAAATATATATTACGAGTAGGTTTTTCTAGAAGTGTAGAATGTGTATATATAACCCAATAGCTAGATTACTAAAAGTGTTTATGATGTTTGGATGGATGTTAGGTTGCTTTCACCTATGTGAGGTTACAACTAGAAATTATTTAGGTACTGGAAATACAGGGTGGCGGGGATATCGACCCGCAACCTTTTACCATAGATTCAGTAAATGATTCTGGACCCCCTGCGTTATAATTTTTCGTCGGTTATAAAAACAAAACTGTGCTGTTCCGTACATTTTGACCGCGTAGGTATCGTACTTTGCTATGAAACAGTAGAATTAATTTTTTGGTAACCGACGAAAAATGTCGACGCTAGTATAGAATCATGTGCTGAATTCATAGTTTCAGTTTGCGCGTCGATGTCATGCCACCCTGTATTTTTGTAATTGCCAAATGTTACTTCGTGGTGATTTTTTTTATTTTTTCAAGAAATGGCTATTTAATCTACTAACTAGATATTTCATAGAAGTGTTTTGGATTTTTCAATGGTTAAGCTCCTTATGTGAGATTTTATCTAGAAATTATTTACTCTTTCTATTTGCTAATTTATGTATAGAAATATTTAGTATCCAGGGTACCTTTACGATTTTTATCTTACTCCAAAGCTAGCTAATGTACCCATGTCACAGAACTTAAGTCTGGAACAATGTGTTTTCTTATGTTTAGACGGGCTTTATAGCGGCGACACAGTTCTTAACTTTTGTAGCTATCATCGTTTCTATTGTAATTATGTCAATTTGTTATTGTTCCAAAATAAAAACATTTAACTTTTTTTTTTTACTTTTCGTACTGGTAGCTGCAGCTGCCGCACTAACGAAAAATGCAATAACTCGATTTTGCCGCTTCCGAGAATTGAATTTTTGATTATTGAATTTGTTATGAAGTTTTAGTTATTAAATTTTTGCTTACTGAAAAACCGAGTTCCTGAAGGATCAATAAAAAGTTGCTTAGAGAGAGTTAATAGATTTCGATTCGCTGACTCCAAATATATAACTCAACGAATATGTAACTCAAAATCGTCCAAAATCGAGTTATTGCATTCTTCGTTAGCGCGGCAGTGCAGCAGGCTTACGATTCTTACCAATATTCATTACAGACCACACAGAAGCTCGAAAGTTATACCTGCATTGGTCAAAAATTACTTAGAAAATCTGTAAGTTCACATCAGTTTGTACCAAAAAAACATACCGTGCAACACATTTAAATGATGCAGCTTTTTATAATAGGCATTCGGCCAAAATGATGACTAACTTGAATGTCCGAAACAGACGTAAATGATAAAAGACCTGATTTTTTCTCATCCTAACAAAAATAATACTGCTTTTCAAGTCAAAACGAATCACGTGTACTTCGTCTCATAGCTAAAGATCAATCAAAAGCATCAAAATAAATTCAAATTTCTCTAAATCTATCGACACTTTCCCACCCTTACAGCAAAGTAAAGAGAAGCGTCTAACACGGAACGTCGGCAGGAATCTGACTTGTCAACATAATATAAGGCCCAAGACCGGGCGGATTCACCAGCTAATTCTATTAGGCCTATCATAGACTGCTGGACATAGGCCACTCATCAAGTTAGTTGGTTTGGTGATGCGAAGTTTCTGTGTAGTCGGGTTTTGAATTTGATATGTATGATCATGTTAGCTAACTAATCGGATTTTTATATGAAAACTGCCTAATAGGTTCGATTTCAGCGCTTTCTCTTGATCATTACGTTGCCATCTCTTATGCGAATCACGAAAGAATTAACCCACCTAACTACCGAACAAGGCCATCTAATGGTTTTTTATTTTTTTATTTTGCGGCATATCTTTTCAATATCCCTATATTTAGTATGGCACACCTAATCGAAAATCCTACTTTCCTACTAATATTATAAATGTGAAAGTTTGTGAGGATGGATGGATATTTGTTACTAAATTATGACAAAATGGCAAAACGGATTTGAATGAAATTTGGCACACAGATAGTTTATAATCTGGATTAACACATAGCATACTTTTATCTCGATGTGCCCACGGAATCGAGACTTATGCGGGTAAAACCAGGGAGCAGCTAGTGATTACATATAAACATAACGTCCATGATTAGATGCATTCTACATTCAAAAGTCCAAGTGAAGTTGCCCCAAGGTCAAGGTCATTTTCCAAAATCAACTAAGAATATAGGCGATAGTTTAACATTCCTATTATTTTCATACCCTTAAAACTAAAAACCAGCAATACTATTAGATGGTAGAAATTATAATGGTATATACTACGTACAGTCGACCGCACGTCATGTCAGTGGTAACACTTTGACCTTGAGCTAGCCTAGCGTAGTATTGAGTTCCAATAGAATAAGAATTCAGCTTATACCGGTTTTGTTGCAACTGACATGCAGCGTACTGCAATACGTTCCCTTAGTCAAAGTCAGATGCTTCACTCGAGTGAAAGTTCCTTTTTGTTAGGGTACCGTAGTCAACAAAAAAGCGTAATTATAGTTTCGCTATGTCTGTCTGTCTATCTGTCTGTCTGTGCACGGCTTAGCTCAGAGAATCTTAGTAATAGAAAGCTGTAATTTGGCATGGATATATGTATATATTAATCACGCAAAGCAAGTGGTAAAATAAAACGTTAAAATATTTTTTTTAGGGTACACGTAAAGGATGATATTTTTTTTCTCGTATATCCCATGGTGTGGGGTATTTTTGGATAGGCCGTTCAAAAATATTGCGGGTTTGTGAACACCATTTTTCGATTCAGGGACCGTTTGCGTAATATTAAGCTTTGAAGTGCTAATTTTTGTTAGAGTCAAATGTCCCCCTCCCCCTCACAGCTAAATGGTTGTACTTGGATAGGTGAAGAAAATCACAGCAGTAGTATATATAAGGTGTATCTATTCATACACGAAATATTTTAAGAGATACACCGATAGGTGGTAAAGAAGCCATGGTAACGATTAAAAAAAAAATGTATTTAAAAAATTATGTAATTAAAAATTACTTGATTGATGATTAATTATCAACAGACACAGCGCTCGTGCCGCCACCATCGCCACGTCCGGGCGGGTCATTTATAGAATAAGTAAATAAAGGGTTTTTACAAAATTTCTCAAGCAATTTTAAAATTATAATAATTACATAAAAAAAAAAAACAATAAAAATATCGTTGCTATGACTTTTTTACCACCTATATATGTTTCTCTTAAAATATTTCGTGTGTGAATAGATACACCAACGACGTCAAAATAAAAACTATTACAGCTAAGTAGGCTTTACAAGTTACCAAGTAATAATCGACCAACTTACATTTACAGTTGAAAAACATGCTCTCCCATACATTCCGTATGGAAGAACATGTTTCAAACTACGGAACCCTTCATTCTGCGTGGTACGACATGCACTTGGCAGATTTTTCACTTTTGATTCATTTTGTGTTCAGACGTTTCACTTCGAGTGAAAGATGTCGAATGAAAGGCAAAAATGAAAGAAAAGTGACGCCTCTGAAATTGGCTCTTTAGGTATATAAAAATCTCTGAAACAGACTATCTTAAAACAAACTAGGTACATTGCAATCAACCTAACCTACCATGTCTCCATTTAAAGCAGGATTATCAGTCTGCAACCTACTCTAATTGGCTCGTCAATACACTAATAAGGGTTTCTGTATGTTTGTTGATCGAATAATCTGCTCTGAACCTTGTCGTGCGGTCTTTAACTCGTAATCCTTACTAACTAATCTCTGTGTAGCATGTTACTGTGTTACATAGTAAGATGTTTTAGTTTTTTATCAGATTTACTAGCAATTTATCATTAACTTTGAAAATAATAGGTAAAGAGCTTTGCTTGCGACTTCCTGCAAAGATTTAAAAGATGAGGGTGATGACCAGGAATACGCGTCCACTGCATGCTGGTGGTCAGGATACCCGCTGAAGCCATGGGTGCTGGCTAGCTATGTGACTCGCCGCTCGAAAGCTTGAGGAAGTGATGATGACATCACTCTGAACTAGCTGCTCGAAGGCTGCGCTAATGTCAATGTTCGAGGTCACCAGTAAAGATTTATGAAAAACACTTATCTTCTATAGAAAAGGGAGGATCTTCCGACCAGACGGTTGTTGTGTCCGGTGGGCTACTGCTCGACGGTTATGTCAGGATATTGTATATATATATGCTAGTTGCGCGGTAAACTCTGATTGCGCGATGCAGGACTTGTGACGTCAGGTCTTTGATGCGTAGTTCGCATGTGATGCCGCCACAACGCATTAGTGAACGCATTTTTTTTAAAAATATATATGTATGTATGTATGTCTATTTCTTTGGCACGCTCTGTAGCCTAAACCGCGTGATGAATTTTACCATATGAGGTGTCGTTAGATTCATATTAATTGTATGAGTGACACGGGCTATATTGCATCTGCAAATACAAAAAAGGGAGGGGAAGGTTAAAAAAAAAAATACTGCAATATTGGTATGAAATAAAAACTAGTAATGGGATAATTCCAAATATTTATACAATCAATCTGCCTAGCCTTTTCCCAACCATGTTGGGGTCGGCTTCCAGTCTTAATAGATGCAGCTGAATACCAGTATTTTACATGGAGCGACTGCCTATCTGACCTCCACAACCCAGTAAATGGGTAACACGATACCCCTTGGTAAGACTGGCTGTCAGACTTTTTGGGCTTCTGACGACCCGTAACGACTGTCAAAGATCCACGAATGACAGCCGGGACCAACGGCTTAACGTGCTTTCCGAGGCACGGAGGAGTCTCGGTATGTAAAGATGGTCACCCATCCACGGACCAACCCCGGCAAGCGTAGCTTAACCTGACGGATCGACCCGTTGTAAATAATAATACAATTATATAATTAAATAATAATAATTAATAATTAATTATATATTATTTATTAATTATTATTTAATTTAATATATTTAAATAGCTTTAAAAAAAAAACACGACTGCAAAAACCTAACTGAAAAGTGAAAAGCAAGCATTATAATCTCTAGAATTTTGGTATTGCAGGCGGTGGACACACGAATAACCTGAAATATGTTCTAACTTTTTTTTTGCCTGCAATACCAAAATTCTATAGGTAGGTACTTAGATTAAGTATAATGCTTGTTTTTCTCTTTTCCGTTAGTTTTTGCAATCATGTTTAGTTTTTTTTTTTAGGTTTTTCAGTCAGGTTTAGTTTTTTTTTTTTTAAGGATTGGTATGCTCTTTTGCAGGGTTCTAACTTTCTTTACCTACTCAAAAATTTTCAGAGACATTTTCACATTTTTAGGGTTCCGTAGTCAACAAGGAACCCTTATAGTTTCGGCATGTCCGTCCGTCTGTCTGTCTGCCTGTCCGCGACTTAGCTCAGAGACTCTTTGTCCTAGAAAGCTGTAATATACCATGGCATTATTCTCGCCAACAAAGTGGTGAAATAAAATCTTGAAATATATTTTAGGGTAAAGTAGGCGTAAAGTGCGGATGATATATTTTTTCTCGTCTATCCCATGTATGTTGGTGTATCCTTGGATAGGCCGTTCAAAAAATTGTGGGTCTGTGAAATCCATATTTCCATTCAGGGATACGTTTACGTAATATTAAGTTTTAAAGTGCTAATTTTTGTTAGAGTCAAAAGTCCCCCAGGTAAATAGTTGTTTTTGGATATGTGAAAAAAGGGTAGTATAAATATAATGAAGTTAAAAGGAAAACTATCACAGCTAAGTAGGCTGTACAAGTTAACGAGTAATAGTCGACCGACTTATATTTACACTTGAAATGTATGGGAGAACATGTTTTTCAACTACAATTTCGATTCGTTTTCAATCTGCGTAAATATGATCATGTCTCTGCGCATCGGTCGCTTCTAAAGTGGTTGCCCATACGCCAGCGCAGAGAGCAAAGGGCGCTGACTACTTTGTTTTCATTTCTTGACTCTCCCACTTCCCCTAGTTATCTAGCCCCCCACTTTCAGTACATTTGTGTCAACCACAATAAAAATCTACGATCATCAAATAATTGCCTTCTTCAATGTCCCACTCACCGCACAGACTTTATTCACTCTTCCTTCTTCGTTCAGTCTATCTCTCTGTGGAATGCGCTCCCTCTGGAGATCAGGATGGCAACATACCGATTATCATTTAAAGTGAAAGTTCGCGAGCACATTCGTAAGAAGTTGGCAGTATCATCACAACGTTAATGTTTTCCCATTGTTTGTCTTATTTGTTTTAGTATATTCGTGTATTTATCTATAAAGATCACATGATATTCTTGGAATAACTATAAAGTAATTCCAAGATTTTTCGTAATTGCACCTACCACTGTTTGTCTCTGCATCACCCAAAGGTTGACTGGTAGAAAATGCCTATGGCATTAAGTCCGCCTCTGTACATTTATGTGCTTGAAGTATTAAATAAATAAATAAATAAATAAATTTTAGGTTTGTTCTTTGGTTAAATTCATCCCAACTACATATCTTAGAGTCAGATAAAGATATTTTATTCCGAATTTCGATGTTCCGATGTTCAAAAGTCCGATTTTCATAATACCTAAGAATTATAATGTCTATTATTAAAAATGACAAAATTTATTTTACCGAAAGTCGTAAATGCGATTTGTTTGTTTTCCGATTTTCTTACGTTCGAAGAATCAAATGCTCGATGGGTAAACAATATTCCGATTTTCAATACCTATTCCGAATAAACTGCTAAAATGCTGCTCTATTGTTGGTGAATCATTTGGGTTAGGTAAATTATGTGTTTATTTGTCTTGCTATTCAGTTTTCCAAGGCGTTTTTATTTCGGAATTCTAATTAATCGGTACTCTAATAATCGGAATTCGTATTTTTGATGTTTCAAATTATCATTATGTCGGACTTTTTGTTATTTGATCTATTAAAACTCGATATTTTGAGGATAGTAATTATAAACGTTAGGAATATTGACATTTTGGAATTATAAAAAAGAATGGATGATAAATCGGAGTTGTTATATTAGGAATTTTGAACGTTTCGGAATTATGAAAATCGGAATTTTGAAATTCGTATTTGTGACTGACGGAATTAAGTTTTTCGTATGTAGGTAGTGTAGCCATCATAGCTTCATTGTGCGTGGTCCAACACGCACTTGGCTGGTTTTTTTACTATTAGAATAGAAATCAACATAAAACATAGCATCATGCCTGGATTCTTCGAATACGAGTATTTTACATGGAGCGACTGCCTATCTGACTTTCACAACCCAGTTATTGGGTCATACGTTACCCCTTGGTAAGACTGGTCGTCAGACTTTTGACAGAATTTACTTTTCACTTATCCAAAACAAACGAAACCATGTTTTGGCAAGGACACTACCAGCCGCACTACCAGGGACCCAAGTCTGCTATTTTTATAAATTCGTCACTCCAACACGATCCCATTGTCATTTTTCTACAAGTTCGTAATCTGCTAAATTCATAATGGTCGATCATTGGTCGTTCAATGGTGTCGTAATAGAATTGTATTACAATGGCATTTTAAACATTTATTCATGCCAGATTTCATTTATATATCTATATTTTACATGTTATTTATTAGTGTTATAAGCAATCTGAAGTAGTAGGAAGTTGGAAGTTTAGTAGAAAGTTTCATTTGTCATTATGTACGAGATTACCAATTCTTTCAATGGAGTGTCAGTGGCTGACCATTAGAAAGTCATAATGACGCCATTATATTAGTAGATTACCAAACTTGTCAAAATCAACAATTATGAAATCAATGATAGACCATTCTGACACTATTGTAATAGCAGACTTGAGACCCTGGTAGTACGGCTGGTAGTGTCCTTGCCAATAAATGAACGAAACCGCCATATTATGTCCTCAAAAACATAAAACATTGATTCTCAATTTGCTAAAAGTGTACAGTGCGGTTCTATGCATAAATATCCATACATTTTACATGAAAACATGCATGTCTGCTATGCATCTATGCATGTATGTTCGTGTATAGTGCACTGAGGGTGCAAAATGCATATATTAAAGTTCGTCCTTGAGTTTATATGCCAGGCTTGTTTCAAGCGAGGACGTATTCTGGATATGTGGAGATGGTTCTGTTTTTTTTTTGTGGGTGTTAAAATTGTAGTGTATTTGTTACGGGTAATTCTAGAAGATTGAGTAAACCTAGGTTTACCCGGGTTTACTTAGAATCACCCAAGGAGTGTGGGTAATGTCCGAAAAATAATTAAAATAAATTTTAATTCGGAATTTACCCATACTCACCTATTATAGGTTTACTCAATGCTGGTTGGGTAATGTTAGAATAATTAGTGAAATTAAAACCCAAATGCATTCATAGCTTTTTATTAATAAAAAAACACAAGTAGTTAAAGTAATTTTGGCAGAGATATGTAATTCATATAGGTTAGTAATTAATATTGATTTTTTTTAATGACAATAGTTCTAAAAATGTATGTGATAAATATTTTATTTTTATTTATTTAAGCAAGACAAACTGCTTTAACATTACGAATTGCAGAATTTTCCTGCAGCATGTACACTTCTTTGTAGCGCATTTTCGCCATTTTGTCACTGACCGCGCGACGCGGGTAGCGGGCAGGCGCCCACGCGCTTGGTGCCACGGAATCCTTCGGCCGTCTCACATTACCCTGCCAGTGTTCGGTATACCTAGGCATGTACGGGTAAATCCAGAATTACAATTTATTTAAATTATTATTCGGACTTTACCCAAAAAGCTTGGGTTATTCTAAGTAAACCCGGTTAAACCTAGGTTTACTCAATATTCTAGCATTACCCGTAACATATTCCTATTCCAGTCTAACCGGACGCAGCTAAATACCAGTATTTTACATGGCTGCCTCTCTGACCTCCATAAACCAGTAACTGGGTTATACGATACCCCTTGATAAGACCGGTTGTCCGGTTTTCGGACTTCTGACTTCCCGTAACGACTGTCAAAGACCCACGAATGACAGCTGGGCTTCACGTGCTTTCCGATACACAGAGGGGTCTTGGTATGTCAGTAATGGAAATTGACTTATTCTTTGATGCCCTTTGCATGAAAAAATTCGTCAATTTCCATTACTTTACCATCGTTTTAAGTATTTTCACTCGTGAAGTCTCTTTTGACGATCTAAATGGGTATGTAATCTTCTAAAATGTGCCTACTCGTATAAAACATATTTCTTTATTGAAGGTTTTCCGAGAAAGCAATATTAAAATATCCAGGTATTGAGCATTTCTGTGAATGTCAAATCCAATAAATAGGTATTATTATGTTTGGAAAAATATCAAATCACAAAGGTTTTAAGTTCTAGGAAACGAAGATTTTGGGATAGATTTCCGACTTCTATCAGTAATATTGTATTTTTTTGTTTTTTTTTTGTTTGTTTTAGAAACATTTATTTTATCACAGCATATCATATCTACCGCAATCATTAATCAGTAATCTATGTTGTGATCATGAAAATCATCTAAAACGGAAGTGTATTCTTCAGGGCTTGGAACCAGTACCAAAAGTACAGGTTCTGTATCGGTACTAAGCGGTGCTTACGATTTTGGTACCTGGGTACCAGTTCCAGACGGGTACCGATACTTCCCTAACAAGTACCGGTACCCGGCGCGTACCACAAATCTCATATTTGTATGAGGAACCTCGTACGGTTGGTAACCTGAAGTTATTTTTCTAATGCCTATTAACTATCCTTTTTACTTACTATAGCTATTTTCTCACTCTTAACTTACGGAAATATTTATTTAGTAGCGGTTTTGGTACACACGGCTACAAATCAAGCCATCCATTTCCAGTTTAAGCTGATCTCGCATTGTTAGGATTTCCGTAAAGTGAGAGGTCAGCTTATACTGGAAATATATAGCTTGTTGTAGCCGTGCATACAGTGCTGACACTGATTTATCAATACCAACAAATACTACGAGTACGAGTACTAGTAGTACAAGTACTACGTCTGGTACCGGTACCAATAGTTCAGGTACTACTGTGGTACCGGTATCCCACCAAAGCCTATGGTACCTACCGGTTCCCAAAAAATACCAGTATTTTTGGGAACCGGTACCATTTCTTACAATGTCTTAAATAGTAAACAGATACAGTAGAAAACACTCTTTAGGAATACGTTGATATTTAACAAACACATGTCATTACCTACGGAATTAACGAATTACAGAAATAACATCGAAAACTGCTTCGAGCTAACCATTTAAAAAAACAAACACAACATAACATCACGCTTGTACTCCCTGAAGGGTCAGGCAGATGTGTATCTAAAGTAGGTACACCCACATTTCAGCAACGGGAATATGCAATAAGTAATTCAAAACTTTTTAATTATTTAAATATACATAGGTATGGTAGCTAGCACATCAAGTTACCATAAACTGTCAAATTGTCTCGTTCGATTTTAAACTTAATCGTAAACATTTTAAAGTTTAAAATCGTTTGGAGAAATCTGACAGTTTCGTGTAGCTTAATGTGCTGGCCACTGTACACACGGCTACATATCAAGCTGTACATTTCCAGTATAAACTGATCTCGCATTGCATGTTGGTTAGTTACCACAATTAGCCTACCCCCCCCCCCCTTGCATAAATGGTTGAGATTTTTTTAGAATACGGATCGATAGAATTTTATAATTCTTAATTTAATTTAAATGCCTATACGAAATCTACGCAAAACTAGAAAAAAAATGAAAATCGTAGGATTTGTTATTAAAAAAACCTCAACCATTTGTGCAAAGGGGAGAGCAATTGTGGTAACTGACTGTACAATGAGAGGTCAGCTTCTACTGGAAATGTCTAGCTTGATATGTAGCCATGTCTACATTGTAAAGAAGTCAATACACATTTTTTTACACATTTTTTTTGCATTACATATGCAAAACACACCGCTCGCCGCATCACGCGGTGCCTTTGTTTCGCGTCGCGTATCGCGCCTGTTTGTAGGAGCCTTTACAATTCATTATATATATTATTTTATGTTACGTTTTCAGCTGGAACGGAACGCAAACTCTATAATACAGGTCGTCTTCAAAAAAAATTCTCTTCGTCTTCAACAAATAACATCAAAGGCCAAGTGAATAAATGTCTATTTTTTATAGCAAAGTGATTTCGTTTGTATAAAGCACAATGTTTTTTTTTATTTTTATTTAATTGGGACTGAAAAAATATGTAAACGAAGCAGTATCGTGGTAAATGACGTCACATTGTTGTCGCGACAGTAACGGTCGTTTGAACTGTAGTAGAAAATTGATAGTTTCTTTTTTTTTGCAATAAGTGGGAGTATAATTTGGGTTTTGTGACTTTTCTTGGGTATATTATTATTATTATTATGTTTTTTTAATTTAATTTTCTCAGGTTAGTACCTGGCTTTTTCAGAATCTCACGGGTGTGAATCAAGGTGAGATTCTAGTTATTTATTTATTTAAACTTCATGTACAATAGTGATACTCGTACATAGGCGGACTTAATGCTTAGTTATTATTTTGAGAAGGTAAATTATTCTGTACTGCTGTGAAATTATTACCCAAATCTTGTTGTAAAAATGTTCTTAGTATGCGGCAAGTGTTTAATATGGCAGCTTTTTGTAGTGTTATGTATGTATATTTGGATAGATCGAGTGCATAAAACTATTGAATATTTGTTTCGGGATAACACCCGTTGTTGATAATACTATTGAGACTGACTCTATTCATTTTCCAAACTCTAGTAACTTCCTCTTGTGATTATTAACTCTAGTAAATTCCTCTTGTAATTGTTATTATTATTATTTATTTATTAACAAACAAGTTTATAGTAATCTTAAATTAAGAACTATGCCCCGTAAAACCGTCTTCACGGTTCTTTGTTTGATTCAGTGAAAAAAAAATACATGCATATTCGGAATATTGTGTTTTGTTATGCGTAAACAACAAATCTATACTAATATTATAAAGAAGTAAAATTTGTTTGTAAGTTTGTATTGGGGGTTGGCTCTGGAACTACCAGTCGGATTTGAAAAAATCTTTATACATTTGATAGCCCAATTCTTGAGGAAGGTTACATGCTATTTAACATCACGGTGTGACCCTTAGGAGCCGAGTAAAAAGAAAAAAGTTAGAAAACCCGCTAAGTGAAAACAAACTAATACCGCGAGCGGGCTATGGGTCGGACGAAGTCGCGAGCAGAAGCTAGTTTTTTACAAAGTCTAATTCTCAACCCGCCATATTTGTTTAACATATAAAACAAGTTAATATAAACACACTATACCAATATTTTAATGTATTAGGAGTATGCGTGGCCAACATGGCCAGAAATCGCACGAAACAGTGAGATTTGGAAGGAAAAAGAGGGGACCTTTGCCCAGTAGTGGGACCCAAAACAAGCAAGATAATTAAAAAAAAATTGAAGGAGTAAAATATCACGCCAAAAAGTTAATACTCGTAAGCCCCCACTGTGCTTCACCAAGCATAGTGGAGACTACCAGAATAGAGCTGTTTCAAAGGATTTGTCTGGGTTTAAAGTTCTGCCGTAAGCGTTCATAGGTGAGCGGCTTATATCTCCGGTTGTATACCTTTTTTGTTCAGGAGTACAAGCTGCGTCAAGTTTTCCCTATACAGGTTTAAGAAGGCTTATAATATTTGATTGGTGTAAAATTAGCTGTTTTTAAATACTTCCATGTTTATCCTTATGTTTTTCCTTAGGAGGTCGTGGCTAAGTAATATCAGCCGCACGGGTCGATCCATCAGGTTAAGCCACGCTTGCCGGGGCTGGCCCGTGGATGGGTGACCATTTTTACATACTGAGACTCTCCTCCATGCCTCGGAAAGCACGTTAAGCCGTTGGTCCCGGCTGTCATTCGTGGATCTTTGACAGTCGTTACGGGTCGTCAGAAGCCCAAAAAGTCTGACAACCAGTCTTACCAAGGGGTATCGTGTTACCCAGTTACTGAGTTATGGAGGTCAGATAGGCAGTCGCTGCATGTAAAATACTGGTATTCAGCTGCATCCGGTTAGACTGAAAGCCGGCCCCAACATAGTTGGGAAAAGGTTAGGCAGATTGATTTTGTTTATCCTTATCACTTTTTTATTTGATTTTTTTATTTTGCTATGGGTTTGCTCTTGACTTTGGTCTAGGTCTGGGTGACAGAGACAAAGTCTACGATGGAGTGAGCTTACCCAGAAGAAGCCTGTTCACTCTCACTTTGAATAGATCACTGCCTTCATTTGCCTGCTAATTTCTTGCATCGCACAATGACGCTTTTTTTTTATTTTATTTTTTTATTTGTTGTATATTATTGTGTCATGTGTGCCTTTTAGTCTGTGCTAAATAAATGTATTTTCTTTCTTTTCTTTGTTTTTTTTTTTTTGCGTGAAAGTGATTATTTCTGTTAATCTGTTTGAAAAAAAATATTGTGAAGTACTACAGGAAAGAAAACCACAGGAACTCTGAAGGGTGCAATATTTAGTGCATCTTTTATACAAGGTTATTGCTAAAATACTAACAACCTTGCAACAACAACTTTTGTTTTATGACTTTTTACCGAAAACAAACCTTCAAGATTTCGTTGTTCTATAAATTTAGAGCGCTAAATTATCAGTATCAGTCTCCTAATACAGGCATTATTTGCTTAAAAGGAGACTCCAATCACTAATTTGTTCTGAATGTTATTTGGTTATTCGTAACCAAATAACATTCAGAACAAATTAGTACAGAAAAAAATATTTATTTCTATAAATAATTTTTAATATAATTTAATACCGAAGAAAATAAATTCAAAGAATCCCTTAATTTCGAAAATTGTAAGTGCGGTGTAAAGGCTTGATACATTATCACATCAATCTTAAATTATAAACATTGGAATCTGATCCGATCGGTTAGATCGTATACGTGGACATACATGGAAAAATCAGAAAGTAACTAAATTGAACGTTTCAACGCTAATGTGGCGCTAATGTGTGTGGTTTGCATCAAAGACCTGACGTCACAAATCCTGCATCATGCAATCAAAGTTTACCGTGCGACTAGCATAAATACAACATCCCGACGGTTCCCGACGGGTCCCGACTGTTCGTAGGATCCTCCCTTTTCCGTAGAGTATGAGTAAACTTTACACCATGTTCTTCATACCTCTATAATACTGTGTAGCGAATGATAACCCACAGATTTCCCGATCCACTTTTATTTAAAATCCCACATAACATGTTTCTGGTCACAACTCTGAAGTTACAACATGTTGGAGTTATGAACACAAAAATACGGGGCGGCTACTGTCGAGTTAGTCAGTTTAGCAACACGTGCTCCCGCATAACTATATGTGTGCGGATGTAGGGGTGCTGGATGTGGTAGTTAGAGCTGGAACGTTATCCCACTGTGAGGCAAAAACGAAAATTTATGACAAAGACCTCTAGGGAGTCATATGTCGGAGCTACCCGTAGCTGCCTACGCTTGCGCACCGCATTTTCTCAATTTTGCCCCCAAGATCCTTCAGTTTTGTTCTCCTCCATTGGAAACCCTAGGTTTTGTAAAACAACTAAAGAAGTATGAATTATGTACTTTGTTAAATTAGCGCTATTACCAGATGCTTGCATTCTTCACCTGGTAGAGATAAATAGATAGTTCATTTCAATAGGTCTGGTTCTATCAGAAGGGGCAAAATGGGAAAGTTTACAATGGAAGTAAAAGCATTGATATGTATACAAAGGTTGTTATGATGGATCACCTACCTACCTATTAAAATACAAAGACCAAACCAACCAAACCATTTCAGAATCCTTACAGGCCATAGGACGCGAGCACTTTGGACACGAATTTGTATCGTACGTAAACGTATGATCGTGGTCGAATGCGCACACTGAATACGTTTTTCTCGGTTAAATAGGTAGTGTTCCTTTAAAATCCCAACAGGCTCGGATTGTTACCGGGACAACACGTACGTATACATACGACTAATTCGCACTCAGTCTGCGCGCTCCCTTAGTACTTGGAAGGTTGAGATTGGTCTGGCATGTTCGTACGTGTTTACACGAGTAAAATTCATACGAAAACGCGCATGGCTTAAAATCAATGCCACATCCAGTAAACTAAATTCCGTGCACCATATAATAATGGATAAACAATAATTTAAATATTATCTGTGTTTACGTTCGCTTAAACGAGGTTTAAAGCGGCTCTTACATAAATATCAGCGTGTCCCAAGAGCATGAAATGTGACCTTTCTTTCAGGCGTGGGTCGTTGGCTTACCTAGTTGCTTTTTGAGCTTCAGGTTTGGGTTTGAAAACCGGAAATATGAGATTTTGTAATGGTAAAAATGTATTTTTATCTCATCTATTCAAAAAGAGCTAGGTTATTCTTCGTAAACAGGGACTAAAATAGCTCTTTAATCCCTAGGGACTAAAAATGATTTGAATGTGTATATTACGAGTAATAGAAGTCCCAATCACCAAAGTATCGTATGAGCTTTTTTTTTTTTAGATGTCATCTCAGAGTGTAACCACGAGGGGCTCGGACTCTTTAACCGGACTATCCTGTGGTGCCTTAAGCTCCTAACGGATTTTAAGGCCTCCAGCCAGGGCATACTTATAAGCTAAATTCCGTCTGCTCGCTAAAGGCACCCCCTGCGGGGTACGAACCTCAACTTAGGGCAGAGTCGGAGGAGGGCGGGGGGTGGCAAGGGACCGTCGGTGGCTGGGTAAAATCAGTGTTTTGATTATTATCATGGGGAGTTCGGACTAAATGCTGCTCAGCTAAAACGCGTGCTGGCGCTTCGTTTGAAAGCAAGGGTCGGGGAGGACTGATTAGTCGAGGATTTCGCGCTGAGCCTCGGCGGCGAGGTCGGAATGACGATCGTGTAGTATGTACTCTTTTACGAACTGTACTAGTAGACCTATGACTCTCCTGGAGGAGAGTCATGTGGTCGTCTGGGTCGGTCAGTGCATGCCGTGGACGGCGGTCCTGCTAATAGTAGAGGGAGTATAGTTGGCGGCCTTTACAACTAGAGGGTTGCGGTGAGTGGCGGCAGAATCAAAGAAACGCTTTGAGGCGCGTTTTATGAATTGGGCTATGGTAGGGATTTTAAGCTCCAAGTGGAGGTTAGTGTTCTGAACGAACCAGGGCTCCCGTGATCTTACGGAGGAATCGATTTTGGAGGGTCTGCATCTTATGGATGATATAGGGTTTGGCGTGGGCAAAGACTGGACTCGCATAGGTCATGATGGGGCGGATGCAAGCTGTGTAAATGCGCAATTTGCACCTAAGTGACAATTTGCTTTTAACATTTAGGACGGAGTGGAGTCTATAGAGAGCGAAAGCGGCGCGCGAGCGCACCGTCTTTACATGCTTCGAAAAAGAGAGATGATGGTCGAGGGTCACACCTAGATATTTGGCTTGCTTCTCCCAAGAGATAGGCTTGCCTAACATGGTGATCGGTCGGTATTGGGGGGGGCGGTGACGCGGCTTTGAGAAGAGAACCGCTTGGCTTTTATCGGGATTGACCTCGATACGCCACTTTTTGAACCACTCACCGACCTGCTTGGCGGCGGTTTGGAGGGTTTTAGTGATATAATATTGGTATTTCCCTCTGTAATAGATGGCCGTATCGTCTGCGAACAGAGCCAACTTTGCCAATCTATTCTTGGGGATGTCGCTGGTGTACAGTGTGAAGGCAAGGGGAGATATCACAGAGCCCTGAGGGACTCCTGCGCGTATGGAATGGGGGGACGAGAGAGCTCCTTCGATGCGATAGCGAAAGGTGCGATTCGACAAAAAGTCTCGTAAGATGAGCACGAGACGATCGGGCACACCGAGTTGGTACAGCTTGTATAATAAGCCGTTGTGCTAGACTTTGTCTAACGCCTTCGCTATGTCAAAGAAGATCGCTCCTGTCATGTAACCGTTTTGGAAACCGAGAGACTATGCGGTGGACCTGGTGGGTAGCTTTTCTATCTTATTATCTTAATTTATATTATGCTGAGCTGGGCCCTTTTGGCATTATAATAATTGTTTTCTGTTTTTATAGTGTTAAGGTATATGTTTTTGCTGTTGGCATTACAGCAAAAACATTACATTAACACTATAAAAACAGAAAACGCATTTTTCTTTCTTTCTTTCAAAGAGATCAATCATGAACATTGTATGAACAACTAGCAGGCTGTGTGATAAAGTAAGCCGAGAGCGAGCCAAATAAAAAAAAAAGTGTGATAAAATAAAATAAACTTTTTAACAAAAAAACAACCGTCTTCCAAAATAAAAAAACATAAAAAGTGAAAAAATTACTTTAATTTTGGAAGTTGGTGTCCTTGGTTTTCTGTATTTTCGTTTTTTTTGCCACCGACTTCCGAAATTTCTGCACACAAAAAAGCAAATACCTTCTTTCCAATTTTCATCGAATATAATAGTGAAAATACTCTCCGAGTAAAATGGCTGCGTGGCATCCGGACGATAGGAGAAACGGACAGACGGAAATGATAAAATATAAGTGTTTCGTTTTTGTTTATGCTATATATCTACAACGCTTCAGTCGAACTACGCATCAAAGACCTGACGTCACACAAATCCTGCATCCTGCATCCTGTCGGGCAGTTGCCCACCAAACACAACACCCGTCTAGTTGGAGGATCCTCCCTTTTCTATAGAAGATAAGTGTTTTTCATAAATCTTTACTGGTGACCTCGAACATTGACATTAGCGCAGCCTTCGAGCAGCTAGTTCAGAGTGATGTCATCATCACTTCCTCAAGCTTTCGAGCGGCGAGTCACATAGCTAGCCAGCACCCATGGCTTCAGCGGGTATCCTGACCACCAGCATGCAGTGGACGCGTATTCCTGGTCATCACCCTCAGCACACACATTCGGCCAGTCAACAAGAGGAGCCCTTGATACCTCTCCTGGTCGACACCAGCAGTCAGCCTCGTCAGCCGGCCCACCTTGGTGGGCGTCCTCGTGGGGAGAAGTGAGGTGTTTGACTCCCCCCGCGACGTCTAAGAGGAGCGCGCGTGGAACACTACGCGCCGCCACTTCGGGTCCTGATGTATGAGGGGCACCGGACGTCCCCGGGTCCGTCGCCCCTGGACTTATTTACGCTGAACTGAACGACGGCATTGTCCGCCCTTCGCCGACGCCTGGTGCACCTGCTACGGGCCGGGTGAGTGGATGAGAACTCTCTCTACCTTTCCGCAGCCCCTATCTGCGAGATTACTGTTTCGCAAAAGGATCCAAGACCACCGCGGCCCAGGATTCCCCGCTGCCGACCATCGCATTCGTTATGGCCGGCAGCACATTGCATTAGCTATGCTAACCTAACTGTCCAGTGTACAGTGTCTTTATAAAGCTCGTTATATTAACGCCCGGCTACGGCGGCTACTGTACTTAGTATGCACAAGTGAAAGCACGTAATAAGTGCGAGAGTGTCGGGCTTGGTCGGGAGCCAAACGCTTAATAGAGATCTATGGACGTCGATGAGCTAACGATCGAGTTATCTTAGCTATGTGTATGGAGATAACTGGGCTGAATTTCATGTTGAAAGTTTTATCGAAAGGGTTAATACTCGGTTTCTTTATTGAGAATTAGTCGAACTCTGCTTTAGTATTAGTTCTATTTAGTATTACTGTCTAACCTGGTATCAGACTTTTTTTTTTCTCCCATGGGCCGCTGACTTGGCTACATATCAATCACACAGCATCAAGAAATATCTCTCAGGCATTCCGGTTTCCTCACGGTCATTTCCTTCACCGTTTTTTAAGCAAGTGATAATTATACAATAAGCACATAAATCCGAAGTCTGAAGTGCGTGCCTTGGGATCGAACTCGAGACCTGTGACTTGGCAGTCCGACGGTCACACCACTAGGCTATCACTGCTGATTTTGATGTAGTCCGCGAAATTTAAAAATTATTCAGTACGTTTTTGCAAAGAAATTTTGAATTTCGCGGGCTTTTGCTAAACTATAGTTCGAAAAGTTCTAAACTTGAAATTCACAAATTAGAAAACGGGTGTAAATGTACGTTAACTGCACTCAAACTCACTTCACTCAACTTCATCATCTTTAGTGAAGTGTCATCTGCAGAGTCTGTCATCTACATTCCACAGGTCCCGACGTAATGTCTATAAAAATATATAACAAACTACCTGACATCATAAAGAAAGAAGAAAAATTAAATACATTTATAAAATAACTTAAAAAATTACTGGTAAACAAATGTTATTACTCCTTAGAAGAATATATTAATGATAAACATAAATAATAAGAACAAAAAAAAATAAGTATATGTTTGGGAAATTACTACTATAATAATAAATAATAATTGATAACAATAATTATTAATAATCACGCAATTCATAGGTATGCTTAAAATATATTTATGATACGGTAATAATTAATAAATAATATAATAATTAATAAATAATATAAAAATAATAATAAATAAGAAATAATATTTAATCAAAGAAAAACAATTTGTATAAATGAATAAAGAGAATTATAATACATATAAACAGGTATATAAGAATAATCTAAAATATTTAGGTACAGACGCCAGCACATCGAGCTACTACAATCTGTCAAATTTATTTAATAGATTTTCAACCTTATCACTACAGTGTAAGGTTCAAAGTTGATTGCGAAAATTTGACAGTTTCGGGTAGGTTGACCTGCTGGCGTCTGTACATTTTCAGATAAAAAAATACAAAAAAAAATGATTAGTGAAATGTTAGTATCTTATTCTCGATCTCCTGACTTTGATTGTAAGTTAAAACTTGTTCCTATACCTAAAACAGGGCTTCCTCTCTCCTACCCTTTTGCTGTGCCCTACAGGGTCCATAATGATCTAAATTATATAGTTACCACCTAAGTACACATTATGGAAAAGCAATAAAGATATTGAGTATTGAGTACATTGCACCTACATACAAACTGAATATAAAATTTTTCGGGTTCTTGTACATAAGCATTTCGAATTTTGATCAAATGTGATCATAAATCACCAAAATAATAAGACACGAAAAGTAAATCGTCGACTTTAAAAACTTCACTTGTGTCAACGCTCTTAATCACCCTTTATTAACTAAAGGGTGGCAAACAGAAGGCGAGTTCTCGCTCTCTGTTAACAGAGAGCGAGAACTCGCCTTCTGTTTGCCAAAATCATTCCCATCTACCATCCTCCGTTTGACATAACAAAGATTTGGGCAATATCCCATGCTTTAGGGTTCAGAGAATCGTTCTGTTCAAGACGTCATCATGCAATTGATTGCCTTTAGCATTCAATTTCAATGTAATTGCATTTCAACTTAACTGACGTTGAAATTGACCTCTCTCTCTCTAAGATATTAGTGCAAGATATTGTAGGAGTGTGGTTGATGTATGAAACTGTACCCGTCACTTACCCTGCGTTTACACAACACCAAGGTATAAAACATATTTTCTACGTGTTGTGTCTACTGTTTCCGGAGAGTCGAGTCGAGTCGTTTGACATTGGTGCCGATTCTCTTGTCACAAAATTCTCTAAACTAGACTAAAAATCACCAAAATTTAGTTTATTCCTGTCAAACAACCATTTCCTATTCTGAAATTGACTAAAGTGACACAACTTAACTATATTTTAGTTTGACAGCTCTAAGAGAGTACTGAGTTTTTAAAATTAGTGAAAATGGCAATTTTGCTATTCTGAATTTGACGTTTTTAAACTAAAATTTAGATTTTCTAACTAAATCTGACTATTTTTAATCGCGATTAAAAAGGTGTGGAATAAAATTAGCTTTCATGAACTAAAATTCACACCAATCACCTCGACTTCTGGTGCAAAACCAGTACTGTATATAAGGTGTATCTATTCATACACGAAATATTTTAAGAGAAACATCTTTATGTCGTAAAAAAGCGAAAAAATCCTTTATTTACATATTCTATGAATGACCCGCCTCGACGCGGTGACGCCGAACGGTGCGGTGGGGTGGCGGCACGAGCGCGGTGAATTTTGATAATTAATCATCATATCAAGTAATTTTAAATTATTTAATTTTTTTAATGATATTCTCGGAATAAAAAAGAAAATCATTTCCATGGCTTCTTTACCACTTATAGGTGTATCACTTAAAATATTTCGTGTTTATCCTTATATATTTTTTTTCTTTTCTTTTGCTTATATCTCCAAAATGGTGCGTCCTATCGCAAAAATAATGAAAATTTCGACCCCCTTTTAGAAACTTTAAACCACTATTACGCTACATGTAGGTAATCTTTTTTTTTATTTTCCACACAAAAAGTGAAAAATTCCATAAAAAAACACGTCGCGGCTGCCCCCATGTGCGCCTCCGGCTCTAAAATAAATCATAGGCAAACAAGTACAACGTCGCGAAGCCAAAAAAAAAATATCACGTGGAGTCACGATTGTCAAATTCGATTTAGTTGTGTCAAACTTATTTTTAAATTTAGAGAATTTTGTTTGCAGAATAGCTTTAAGATTCTCATAGCCAAGAGTAAGGAATTTTAGTGATAGTTTAGTTAGTTTAGTTCGGTGTACAAGAGAATCGGCACCATTATATGCCTACAAATCTAATTTCAACTCTTTATTAGTGGTTTCTGTGGACATGATGTTTATTCAATTTTATTACTGTAGTTGTAATAGCAATCATGTCATTTGGTTTACATAGGTTTTCTGGTAGATTTAACGGCAACTTACAATCAATTTAATTTGTTATATGCTCAAAATGTCTCCGTTTCTGTTGTATACAAATTAATTCTTTTAATAATTTCGCTTTCTGTTGATTATGTTTTTATGGTGAATGTTTAAAATAATATTTCTAAGTTCAATTTGTAACTCAAATCATTCATTTCAATTAAACCATTTACAGGCACTTCTGAATTGTCAGGGAGTCGGTCAGTAAGAAAAATGAATCTACATGCCCATACCAAAGCGTAGTAGGTACCTATGGCGAAGAACGGGCAAGAAACTCCATGAACACTCTTTTAAATTAAATTGTTACAAAAATATTAGTTACATCTATAATGTTGAATTTATAACTAAATGTGAGAACGATGTAAAAAAAAAACAAACAATTAAAAAAAATTATAAGCCGTGGCTGCTAAGAGATGACCAGTACCAACTGACGGCGCCCGATCACGAATATGACGCATGGATTACCATTCAGCTTTTTGCTTACCATTTTGAAGGGAGCTAAATGATCCAACACACGCGCCACCATCAGCGAGACATTAGTGAGCATGACATACTCTCAGCCGCCAGGGCATATTCAAGTCAATGAAAGACATTACCCGGTCAATGGTAGCTCTCTAGTACATAGTAGGTACTCACACCGTCCTGTGCTATGCAACTAAATAACTCCTGCACACTTTCTTATTTGTTCCTGTAAATTAAACCTGAACTGCAAAAAAAAATTATTGTATGTTTTTCATGGTCTTATCTTCATTTTATTTTAGTAGTTATGTTATTTAGAAGAAATAAATGTATATGATTGAGCCTTTCGATCGGTATAATAAAATTACATATGAATCCAGGTTACGGTCTAAATTATATTTCGAAAGCAACCTTCGGTAAAACTTTACATCAACTCATCACTAACACGACCGGTCTATAAAACCTTATTATTCCATAGCACAATGGAACGTTGCCAGGCGTTGCAACAAACGGCCATTCGTTACGTTAATCTCAGCTTACACCACTCGCTCATAGATGGCGCTAAAGTAATCAACAGACACTTGACGGTACGACCATAAAGCGATAGATGGCGTTAGTGTGATAAGTGGGTTATTTTTGAATTGGATTGGATTTAATATTAATGTGAGAAATAATAAACCCACCTACTGTATCGTTAGCCTAGTAGTCGCAAGCGCTACTGCTGAGCATGAGGTCCTGGGTTCAATTCCCGGATCGGGCAGTGTTATTCGGTTTTTTCAACCGGAATTTCTGAGTAGCAGCCCGGAGTCTGGAATTGTGCCCGGTTGATGGCAATAAGCTCGCTCCCTGTTACATGGAACTTAAACATTACTGGCGAAATGTGGGTTTGATAAAGGTAGGTACTATGCCTAATCCTTAGGAGACAAGAGATGCCTTTTAAGAAAAGCAATGGTGCTATTTTTGGGCTCGGCTGCGCGTTTGATTCTTGCAAGGAACATATAGAGGTATTTGCCAGATTACATACTTACATACATAAACTCACGCCTTCCCATCCCTCCCATTCACCTTCCTCCTTCCATTCTTCCCTTCTTCCCATGGGGGTAAGCAGAATGTATAGAACGCCACCTGCTACGCTCCTTACATTCTCCTTTTGCTTTGTTTACATTGTGAGTTTCTTCGACTTTACGCATCGACCGCGTTCGGCGCTCCGATTGGCCTCCGATTGGCCCTTCACCAATCGGAGTGCTGAACGCGGTCCATGCGTAAAGTCGAGATTGTTAAAAGGAACGAAATCTTCAGGAGCATTCTCAAAACAAGAGTCATCTGTAGACTACACAGCAAGCAAACTGTACCATAGGAAAATAATCAATAACATTCAATTAACTAAATACAAGAACACCTAATCTAATCAAACACTAATCCGAATCGCCAGCAAGGAATTATGAAAACCCTAGAGGGGTTGAAATAGGTACATCCCAACGTCATCAGATAAGATTGAACAACACCCGTAAAAAGATACTATTAAACCCCGTTACAAAACATAATTAACCCTTTCACCCCCCAGATTTCACCCCCTTTCAACCCCATAGAACTTTGGAACCACCCTCTAATTTATTAAAGGAACATTTCGCAATATCCGTTGTGTACCGGAAGTTGGGACATCAAAAACAAAATGCGTTGATCAATCTTTGGATTCTATTCTTGTCTTTGTTTGCGTACTTCCTTGTTCATGGTTCCGTAGCAATTAGGAATTGTTGAGTTCATTTTGTTTCATTTGATTTTGATTAGGCTTTAAGTGGCAGGAATTCTTGCATCTGGTTTCTAAAAAACTGTTTATTTCATAAATTACTAAAGATCATAAGGTAGTAAACATATTTTTAGAATATTTAAATGGGAGGTCCATTTACTGCTATGAGTAGTTGTTCCGAATCTGGCTGTTTGTGTATGTGAGATTAAGTGTTTGTAAACGCACCACACACACAGCACAGGAGAAATTCCGAGTGTGTCGCAATGATTAAAAAAAAAAAATATGTACTGCGTAGATGGCTGATAGAAAATTGTTTATATAGTTTACAAGAATTTCTGCAACATAAAGAAAAAAAGACGTGTGGCACTCGGGGACTGCCGCGGTAAAGCTATTGCATAGCATTTTGTATCAACTTATGCAATTATAATTATTTATTTATTTTATTTATGCAGTATTTCTTTTTCTTTGATATTAATTATTTTTTTTTTTTTCGTTACGGAATTTCTGGATTCGGTCCCCGCGCTCAGGGCCCGCGATAGAAGCTATGCAATAGCTTACAAACAAAATAAATAAGTGCTGAACGTCGTAAAAGTGTATAACTACGTAAACAAAGTCAAATACTATTCAAATATAAGCATAATAACAACTTTAAAATAGACGAAAGTGTTGAACCTAAAGTAATTTTAAATAAAAAAAGAGTGACAAACTGTTTTGACAGCGAAAAAATTCCATGTACATGAGTCATTTCCAACCGTCTAGTCAAGTTTAAAAATTGTTCAACTGGAATGGTATCAACTATTTGGCAAGCTTTAATTAAGTCGTTGTAGCCTTGCGGTGCAACAGGGGAACTGAATGTACTCGTAATCGACTGGTCGAGAGTTCAAACCCTACTATCAACAATCACTTTTTGTGAAGATCATAATTTTATAAACTAATATTTATAAGAATAAAATACGCAGTACACAGAAAAAAGAACTGCCAGAAATTATTAGATCACTAGAGGGTACTGGTGTAGTAAAACCGTCGGAGTGGGGAGCGTGAGGTTTTTTCGTTACGGAATTTCTGGATTCGGTCCCCGCGCTCAAGGCCCGCGATAGAAGCTATGCAATAGCTTAAAAAGCAATAGATTTTACGTTTCTTTCAGTTTTTTTTAAAGAATTTTTGTTACATAGAATTTTTATTTTATTTTAAGATGTTTTGTTATGTGTGTATACGAGTATTTTATTGTAACTTAAAATTTTCTATTAGAACAGAGGTATTTTTCTGTCTGTAAGTACCTATTAATGTAAAATTAAATTAATTTGCATTATATTAATATGCAAATTGCATGCACTAAACAGGTAAAATACGGACTGTACTTTAAACCACCAACTTTTCCAACTGGAAACACCTATATTTTCTGCAAGTTACTGTTACTGTTACTTTTAGCCTGCATCATCCCACTGCTGGGCAAAGGCCTCTCCCCGTGACTTCCAGCTCTTTCGATCCAGGTCTAATGTGGACCGCTGGTCGTTTTTTTCTCCAGCTCGTCCCGCCATCTTCTACGGGGTCTGCCGCGGCGCCTTCTTGCTGTGTCAGGGCTCCACATAGTGGTAATTTTGGCCCACAGTTCATTGGGCATACGGCATTCTGCAAGTAAATGATTCTTATTCCTATTCTTATTCAATTGTCGAGTTTTATGCTAGCGTACAACATAAATGAAAATGGAAAGGAAATGGTCGAAATGAGACAAGAACCTCACAGATATAAGTGGACCTGTCCAGTCAGCGCATGCATTTGTCAGTAATCGTGTTGCTCAACTCAGAACATAAGAGCTCAACAACTCGACGAACCATACCTTAGAAAGAACATTTGGGTTGCCCGCATAAACCACTCAAACTGCCAGACAATCGTTAAAATTAACTGATAAAAAATCCCCACATAGTCTTCACATTCATAGTAAATTTTTCTTTGTTTTACAAAGCAGGACCTTTTATTGAATAAATTAACTAGAAGAAGATGATCTAATAATGTTTTGTCTAAGCGAAAGTGAGACATGTTCATGGGAAATTTTTTTACAACGGGTCATTGTTTAAATTAAACTATGATAACATTGATAACCAAAGAATTGATAACATAGTAATTGTACGTACCTATATGTAACAGCTAGGTAGTATTAATATATTAGTACAAAGGTTAGTTTTACCGAGTTTTTTATCGAGTTTATTTTACCGAGCTATTCTTTATTATTTGGGTCCGAAAGTTTCTGGAGTGGCGACCGCATACCGGAAGACGTAGCGTTGAAAGGCCTTCCACAAGGTCAAGGTCACATCGGTCCACGAGGACCTCGTGAAGGCCGCAGGAATCCGTAGGAATCCGAAAATTTCATGGTGTTCCTTTTATTTTAGATCCTATGTTATTTAGAAGAAATAATGAATATGATTGAGCCTTTCGATCGGTACCTACAGTAAAATTGCATGGGTTCGATACCCGATTTAACCCGAAATTTTTCAATCTACAGTATTTAAGGTACTTTCCCTCCATGTGGCAAAGTCGTGGGATAGAAATCATTTATTTTACAATTAATGTGGGTACAAAATAAGATGTAAACATTGTAAAAGCAGTTCCAACACACTCTAACTTACGGCATGCAAAAGTAAAAATATATTTATATCTACTCAATTAAACAACTAAATAAACACAAAAAAGTACAGATAAGTGGATCTACAGCCTTCCTACATAAACTAAACATCAAAAACAAGATATATTATGAAATTTAGAATAAAAATAGTAAATTGATATAGCATTATAACTCTTATCATTCAAAAAATCTTGTATCAAATAGTAACATTTATCTATTAGTAAGGACACCCTGTATATTATGTGTGTGTGTTGTATTGTATTATATATATGTAAATAGTACACCACGACTACCTGCAGTATTGTCTATCTTTCCCCTTTAATCCATCCAAAGGTTGTCTTTAAAAGATCGCTTTTAGCGATAAGACCTCCCAATGTGTCACCCCATTTAAAATTTCTACATAATTATAAATCTGTAATTTTGATGGTGTGCAATAAAGAGTATTCTATCTTTCTGTCTATCTAGTTAGATTTAAAGTAAAGGAAATATCTTGTGAAAACTTGGTCTGAAGTCGACAAGCGTAGGATAGTAATAACGCGTGGTGGACAATTTTCCTCTGTTTGACAGATGCCTTTATCCAGCAGTAGGTCAGTTTCAGGCTGTTATTATTAGAGAAATATTTAATAACTGGGGGACGCCCTAGGAGGACATATAGTGACCTAATTGGTGATGATCTTCAGAAAGGTCAGATGGAGGACCTTCAAATTATGTACGCTTTTTTAAATATACAAGCCTATTTTTAACTTTGCGGCCTTTCCTTAAAGTTTGTCGCAGTAACTAAGTTACGGCACCCTAATCAAATAGGTTAGGTTAGGTAAAGAACTGGCTACTTAGTATGGTTAAGGCATCCAAATGGGATTTTTTTGAGGCTGACAAAAAGAGGATCATTCAATATTTAGAGTATCCATTAATATTTTTAGTAAATCAAAATAGGAATCATTTGGGGTTATTAATGTTGACATTTTTACTATAAATTTTGACATTATTATTAATAATTTTTGACATTATTAGTCATTATTACCAAAATTTGCCAAATGACTAATACTAGTGTTTAAGATGCAATGTGTATGTAATTACTAAAAAATTGGATTGTATGATCTGGACAATAAATGATTATTTCCTTTATTTCATTTTTATACATATAATTTACATTTTTAAATATTTCTATAAAAACATACAAAAATAAACGCATTTAAAAATATAAAAAATAGTAGCCCAACGGTAACGGGATCAGGGTCCAAGCTACCGGCAGTCATGGCTCCTGAGAGAGGAACCTCCATACGATACGCGCCGTGTCCAGAACTACCGCTCTCCGTATCAAGCCCTTGATCCAGCCACCTAACGAGAGCCTCTTCAGATGATGGTCGAGGCTCTTGGCTATTATGCCATTGGCCGTATTAAATTATTATTATTATTATTTAACAAATAAACATAACATCACGCGTGTATTTCCCGAAGGAAAATGAAAAATGAAACATTCACTTCAACACGTATAATTTAATGTTAAAAAATATATCTAAATAATAAATATAAAAATCTTATATATGTACCTATAGTACAACCACATTTCTCAAGTTATGCGTGCCTTATTGTTATAGGTTTTCGCATTAACTTACAGTACCCTAAAAAAATTATTAAATAACAGCTCTTCTCTATTCATAAAACTAGGTTATAAAGTCAAACTGCTCGTGACAGACAGTCGTGACCCAAGAGACTTGCTTCCGCTTTTTTCTTCTGGAGAAAGATTTGACAACTTATTGATACAATTTTTTTTATCTCACGAAGTCACTGGGTCACCGAGGCCCTCACAGATGATGTGGATGTTGAAAGGGAACGCAGGGCATTGTCAATCAGAGCTAATATGCTGACCGGTAAGTTTGCACGCTGTAGGTACTGCACAGGTAAAAATAACTTTATTCAAGGCGTACTATCAGTCTTTTTATACGTGCAGCCTATGGGTGAAGCAGCTTATTCCACAAATCCCCCCTGGAAAATCCCCCTTAGGAGGAAAAGTGGAATATATAAAAACCAGTCTAGAATTCACCCTTGCTTATTTCACTGATCCCCCAGAGAATCCCCCTCAGTGGGAAAAACTGAACCCTAATGTAAAAAAATCACTTTCAATAATAGGGGGGTCTTGCAATAAGTTTCAAATCTAGTTTTCCCCCCTAAGCGGGATTATCAGGGGTGAATTCTAGACTGTTTTTATAGATTTCACTTTTCCTCCTAAGGGGGATTTTCAGGGGGGATTTGTGGAATAAGCCGGGTGAAGCATACGCAGAAGACTTACAATGCCAGTGTGTATCCAATAGAATAACGCGTTCTGAATGTTGATGGGGTTGCCACGCTTTCGTAGCGCATCAGATATGTTCGCAGACGCTCAAGTGGATGGCTTTCAAGCTTTATATCGCAAAAGAACAGCGTCTCTGATGCGCCGCATACGGGGCAGCCCCAAAAGCTTCCTGCAGCTTATTGTAGGGAGAATGGATGTGGATTGCTCCTTCATGGAGCATTGGACAAAACTAAATGTACGAGTCCCCCACGAGCCTCCCACAAGGTGGACCGATGACCTTATGAAAGCCGCAGGAATCCGCTGGATGCGGGAAGCACAGAACCGGTCGAGGTGGCGGTGCTTGGGGGAGGCCTATGTCCAGCAGTGGACGTCTTTCGGCTGAAATGATGATGATGATGATGACATGTACGAGTAGTGCGGTCCTAATCTGATCTTTTTATTGTTATGTGTGTCTATCTCTTGCATTATTTTACGAGTATTACTAATAACATTAAAAAGGTAATTATATTATTTAATAAAATGTGTATATGATTATAATAACTACAAATGATTGTAATTTATCTGAAATAAATAAATAAAATTGAATTGAAGCGACGCGCTTAACTTGTGGTTACCGAGTGTTCAAACACGCGTGAATGTGCAGGAGCTCTCAGTACCGTCCGAGATATGGACGAAGTCTGAACTGTGTGTGTGTGTGTTATGTGCTGACGCTACTCGTCTTCACGCACACATCCGCCGTGTTTTTGCACACTTGGTTACCACGAGTAAAGCGCGTGTCTCTTCGTTATGTGATAATTAGCTTCAGGGGCCAAATTATGAATTACTAATGCCATCATGGTGCCAGTCCGTGAAAGGGATGGTGCTATCGGTCATATATGCTCCGCCTCTCTCTCGCACTGGATGATCATGATGGTTTTAAAATGTCATAATGCGGCATCTGAGTTATGGGTTGCGGGTTCGATTCCCGTAAGAAACAATTTAATGCCCTATACCTTATAATGGAATTCGAGATCAAAAATGTTAACCAAGGTGTTGCCAATTTAAAATAATAACCACAATTGTATAGTTCGAATATAGTGTTAAAATTACAGGCATATCTTATACAGGTAAAATATAATATTGCACACAGTTTTCCGCTGTAAAGTGACGTAAGCTACGATCCAAGAATAAAATATAACATGTTTGATATAAAACCGTGTAAATTATTTTCATTATACTCGCAATAAGGCTCTTAACATATTGACTTCCATTTGTTATTTTCTATTTAAAAAAGGTTTTTCCTTTTAAACAAGAGAATCTTGTAATGTTATCAGCTGAAAAGCTGTTGCAGCTGCCCCCTCCTAGAGATTCCAAAAAAATTGTAGCCAAATGCAAAGCAACCAAAATCCTAACTAAGAAGCATCACATGGGGGAAACTGGCCTCAATGATCTGGGCATGATTAGTGGACACAGAAAACTTATTTATGAAAACTTACAAAATTTTCATAATCAAGTGGTAGAGAAGTTTACAAAAAAACCATGGAAGATTATATTTTAATTAACCCAAAAAAGGGTCTCGCTCTACCACTTTATTATTAAAATATTGTAACTTTATCCAATTCTTCTAATAAATGTAATAACTTGGTTTACGAGTACAAGTTTTACGTATTGTACAGTTAAAGAGCTCGTGGTGCTTTACGCGTTGGACTTTTTACCGTTCTTATTACAATCGCCTCTTGACTGGACTTTCAATTAATACTTTCCCCATCCTCCTTATATCAACTTGCCCCCCTCTGGGCCATCGGCTGACGACGCCCTTGCCCATCGGAGAAAATACCTTAACTAACCCTAACTCACACCTTCTTAAGAAAATGCATTATCTTTAGCATCCATACTAATATCCATACTAATCCATACTAATATTATAAATGTGAAAGTAACTCTGTCTGTCTGTCTGTCTGTATGTTACGTTTTCACGCCTAAACCGCTGAACCAATCGTCATGAAATTTGGCAGAGATATAGCCTGGGATATGGAGAATGACAAAGGCTACTTTTTTACGCGATAACCGACATCCACGCGGGCGAAGCCGCGGGAAAAAGCTAGTAATCTATAATATTCCCACTGCTGGGACACAGGCCTCTTCTCGGTGAGAGAGAGTGGGCCGTAATCCACTACGCGGGCGCAGTGCGGGTTGGTGGATTTCACATGCCTTAAAATTTTTGGTTCTAGGACATGCCGATTTCCCCACAATGTTTTCCTTCACCGGTTTGAGAGCAGTGATGATCTTAACCAAAACATAATTGAATTAACCAAAAAAATAATAACTTCTTTACAAGATACAATTAATTTTATTACAAACACGCCTTACAAAGCCTACAGCATCCCATCTCATTGTGCTAATACAGTAGATAGGTACTTGGTACTCTGTCAAACTAACTTTCGAACTCTCGGCCACAAAGTCAGAACGAACAATGGTCCGCCATGCTATGCGATAAGGTTCCAACTTATAATAAGGAACTTTACTTTCCATAGTTTAAGAGCGCGGCTCGTGGAGTTGTAAGTTATGTGTTTGTGGTGAAGTGAGAGGTGAAGTAGAATAGTTTTTAAGTAGTTAGTACGTTTTTTAAATAATTATATTGTTTTCATATGAGTGTAGTGATGAAAAATTCAAGGCTCTGACTTTTCGGATTCATGTGCGTATTGTATAATTGTGACTTGCTTAAAAAACGGTGAATGAAAACATCGTGAGGAAACTGGATGTCTGAGAGATATTTCTTGATGGCATGTGTAGCCAAGTCAAAGTCCCATGGGCGGCATAAAAACTCTGACACCAGGTTAGTCACTAACCACACGAAAAGAAGAAGAAAGGAAGCACAAGTAAAAAAAACATGCGTTTAAAAACAAAAAAAAAACTGAATAAACAGACTGATAATTTTATGCAAACTGTAATATTTTTAATTTTAAAACTGCACCTTCCATGCATGTAAACGTAACAGAATAAACTACACCATAAACAAAAAATTGCGTACTTTATTTTTATTCGAATATAAAATAATAAATGTGTGCCATTTTTATAGCAATAAAAATATTGCACAAAACGTGACAACTTTTTTTTAAAGATTTTCGTACCAACATAATACTTTATTTTATTTTAAATAAGTCTAACTCTGTAGATTTTTTTTATTAATTTAGTATTGTAACTGCCATTAATTCATTCGAAGTCATGGCGTGATAAAAGGGATTTCTTTTGGTGAAATTCCATGAAAATTGTAGGTAAGTCTAAACTTGTACACGTAAAATAATTTCAAAGTTCTGACAAAACACATTACGCTACGTATTCTTATTATTTCATAACAAAGTACATAATGTGTAATGAGCATAATCACTTTACATCATCTGCCTAATCTTTTCCTAACTACGTTAGGGTCAGCCTCCAGTCTGACCGGGTACAGCTGATTAATAAATAGTACTTTACATAGAGCGACTACCTATCTGACCTCTACAACCCAGTTTCTGGATAATATGGCAAGACTAGGTAGATAATACTAGTTGGTAAGACTAGTTGTCAGACTATCAGGCTTCTGACTACGCGTAACGACTGTCAAAGATCCCCGAATGACATTTTTTTTTTTTTTTTTTAAACGTTGCCCCACACTAGGAATTTCTCCTGTATCGTGGGTGCGTTTACAAACATTTAAACTCACATACACAAACAGCCAGACCCGGAACAACTACTTGTAGATCATACAAATATTTGTTCCGTGCGGGGATCGAACCCGCGACACGCAGCGCAGCAGTCAATCGCTTAACCACTGCGCCAACCGTGCTTTCCGAGGCACAGAGGGTTTTTTGGTATGTAAAGATGGTCACCCATCCACGGACCAACCTCGGCAAGCATAGCTTAACCTGATCGATTGACTTGTGCGGCTGTAATTACCACAAGCCCTTAAATTTAAACCACTGCAAATAGTGCTAAGTTGAAAATGAGATAATTCCGTACCATCTAGCTATCTCCTGGCCTACATTTGAGCCACGATGTAGTAATAAATAACAGTGAACGCGGCGCTACCGTCATTTTCCCACTAACAAGGCTCCTTCACACTTGTATTACATTATTAAATCATTAATAATTTGCTTTTTTTATTATTAAATCGGTAGTCATAAATTTTTGTTTCGAATTCAATTTAGAAATTAATGGTTACTGATCTTTGACTAATAACATTCAATATAAACTTTTATTTTTTAATTTTGTTTTCAGATATTTAGAAAAAAATAGTTTTCATTTAAATTAAAAGTTTCTGAATTTTGCTTACTTTTTTTGTGTTTTCGAGTGTTTGTGACATGTGATTAGAAAAGACTATTGTTTTCCTGTGAGTTATTCTATATATTGAATCGGTAAGTTTTTATTTTTATTTTTTATTTTTTTTCAAAATCCACACATTTTTACAGTTACGTTATCGCTGATAGAATGTCACTTTTTCTAGGCCCTCTAAGATATGACGGATTTACTATGTAAATTTTCGGTTTATTTACAAATTCCATGAACCATTTCCATATTCCATGGCCTAGGTATGAACAAGGCTTTACTAGTAAATAACGCTGAACACTGCACCGCCGTCATTTCCCTGCTAACCCGACCGGTTTAAGGCTCCCGTAGACAGGCGCGATTCTGGTAGAACAATTTCAAGGAAATATTCATAGAAATTGTTCTACTAGAGTCGCATCGCGCTTGTCTGCGGGGGCCTTTACACTTGTACCTACCCACTTGTTTTATGATTTTTCATTTAGTTTTTGTTGTGAAAAGTGAGTGTTAATTTGTTACTGTTGCTTTATTGGAGCACTTTTGATTTTTTGTGGGACGTTTTAATTTTAAAGTGGTGAGATTTTATTTTATTTCGTAACTAACTGCTGCCCGCGGCTTCGCCCGCGTGGCTTTTCCTAAAATAAAATCTCTATCTCTATCTACCAGCGAAATTCCTGTCAAAATCGGTCTAGACGTTTCGGAGATTAGCCGGAACAAACAGACAGACAGATAGACAAAAATTATAAAAACCGTTTTTTTTTTTTTGTTTGTTATAATTACCGTTTATACAACGTGTTCCTTTTGATATACCATAACTCTAGGGTATTAATGACACCATGTCAAAGAATCAACTGGCATATGTTTATTTTTTTATTTTTTTCGTTTTCATATTTTACTTATACAAAATAATTCGACAGTCACGATTATTTATGTAAAACGTGAAATATGATAACGCATTTTCTTAGCTATAATATGAATGATCGGTTTGAATGAAAATGATTTACTCGTACTTATCAATGAAACTTAGATACACACCGAGGTCTAGTATTAGTATCATGGTTTAGTATTTTATGATTGTACGGTTAGCAGACAAAAATAGGTGAACTTTCAAAGAATATTTTGTTTTAATCAAATTGAGTTATAATATAACAACAAATACAACTATAATAAATATTAAATGAATCTATGTATCTTATATATTTATGATATATAATATATCATATAGTTGTTATATATCCACTAAATTAAATTTTATTTTCTAATTGTATTTTATATATTCATTATTATTATTTTTAGTTAATTAAGATGTTATTTTGTGGTGAACGCTGTGTAAACCCATAATAGGCGTACATACTAGTACTTTTATAATTTCATTGATTTTTTTTTTTTCTTTTGTTTGTTCTGCTGTTGATGTACCAAATAAATAAGTTTGACAATGACGCAAAATATAGCTTCGTCATACTATAATAGAGAACGCTCCTACCCATTCCATTCATTCAGTTGTCAGCAGCGTTCTCTATGCATTTTTAACACCGTACTGCGATCGCCAACCCGCCTGCCAAGCGTGGCGATTATGGCAACCCCCCCAATTGGGGGAGGCTTATGTCCAACAGTGGACGTCTTTCGGCTGAAATGATGATGATGATGATGATACGATAATATTTTTTACAAATTTATTAATTATTGATGGTATCTTCGAAACGATGTATTTTTGGAACACTTGTTCTAGGACTTTTTGCAATATTTTTACATATATAATTTCTCTTAGAGTTATGGGACACCAAAAGGAGCACGTTGTACCTATATAAAACATGTTATTTTGACATTACATACAGATACTTAAATTGTATTTATTTGTATAGATTTTGGAACCAGCCTTATTAAGAGGGTTCAGCTTCCAGTCTGACCAGATGCAGCTGAATTCCAGTACTTTACATGGAGCGACTGCCTATCTGACCTCCATAACCCAGTAACTTGGTAATACGATATCCCTTGGTGAGACTAGTTGTCAGACTCTCGAGCTTCTAACGACCCGTAACAACTGTGAAAGATCCACGAATGACAGCCGGGACCAACAGCTTAACATGCTTGCCGAGGCACGGAGGAGTCTCGGCATGTAAATATGGTCACCCATCCACGGACCAACCCTGGCAAGCGTAGCTTAACCTGACAGATCGACCCTTGCAGCTGTTATCACTTAGCCACGAGCTCCTCCCACCCAAAAAATAAAACCATTTACAGGCACTTTTAAACTGTCAAAGAGGATTGATCAGTCAGAAAGATGAAGTTAGTTAACTACGTTTTCACTGCTGATACTTACACCAAAAAAACTTTGATAAGCATGCCGTGTCAGGATTCGAACCCGCAACCCAGTTCATAAAAAGCAGGTACCTTCGAACCACCATGGCTATAAATGTGTGTACCAAACAAAACGATAGCACCCTTGAGGCCTATACAGCGTGTTTGTTTAACGATATACACAGAATGTTCACTCAGCTCATAAATATTGTGCCAGTTTTATTACGAGTTTAGCTTTTTGCGTGGTTATTGGTGAAGGGAAACCAAATTATCCTATATCGTAAACTGTTTGAGTACTCTTTGGTAAAAAGTATTTAAAATTACCAATTTGTACCTTAATTGCGTACCACAAAACCAATATATTTTAAAACAAATTTCTAATCCATTGCTTCATATCGCCGGGTTAAAGGCAAAACCGACTATCTGCGTTTTTGTTTTTCACTTTAATATAAGTACCATTCGAATCGGCATTTGATTCTTTATCTTATGGTAAAACCAACTAAACCGCAGGACTTACTGTTCCTGAGTTACCGAATGTAAAAACCGATTAGAATATAATCGGTTTAATCATACCGGTCAAACCGGGTTAATCGGTTTCGGCAAATAGTCGGTTTTGCCTTTAACCCGGCGATATGTTCGAAAAATTAGTCTTATCAACAACGGAAATAACGCAATGTATGTTGTTGAACTGTCAAAATGAAACCGATTCCTACCGAAAGTGTGTTACGCAATACGGCTTCTATCAGCCAACCGTGGTGATTATGAAAATATTCTATCAAGTTCTTTATCAGTTAATAATCTACGAAGGGTTTGTGGCGGCATCTACAACGCCACATGCGAGCTGCGCATCAAAGACCTGACGTCACAAATCCTGCATCGCGCAATCAGAGTTTACCGCGCGACTAGCATATACATATACAACATCCCGACATCAACCGTCGGGCAGTTGCCCACCAGACAAAACACCCGTTTGGTCGGGGGATCCTCCCTTTACTGCAGAGTATGAGTGAACTTTACACCCTGTTCCTCATACTTCTATACAACTTAACATAATAGATATCTGAGGTCATCGAAAAACTTGAGACTAGAGATCGCGATGCATTCCAGCAGTTTCGTGTCAATAAGGCGTGCCCATTGTGCCCAATCTTTTTCCATTTTTTAAATTAACTCTCCTTAAACATAATTTTTATGTTCTATGCTGTTGTTTCATGATAAATAAGTGTGTTTTATGTATTCAAAAAATATAGTTTTTATTGTATACTAGCTCACCGGACCGCCACCACCGCAGCGCCACCTACCGGGTCCAATTGTGAACCTAAATCATTTTCGAATCTCCTTGAATACGCACAATTTTTTTTATCAATATTGGTCCAGCCGTTTGGGAGAAGTTCAGTCACATACACACGCACAGAAGAATTTTATTTATAAAGATATGTAAATAGTACACCACAGACTAACTGCAGTATTGTCTCTCCTTCCCCTTAATTCATCCCAAGGTTGTCTTTGAAATATCGTTTTTAGCAATAAGAGCGCCCATTGTGTCTCTCCTTTTAAAATATTTACATTCATATCTGTATTTTTTAAATAAAAAAATCAAAATCAAGTTCAACACCATCTCAAACTGAAACTCAAAGCACTTCTGTCAATTAAATCAATTAAAGGCACTTTTGAACTGTCAATGAGTCGATCAGTCAGAAAGATGAAGCTAGTTACCCATTCCAAAGCGTAGTAGTTTCCTATCCTACCATCTTAACCAAATGTCCACTGACAAGGGTCTTCCCACGATAGAAATCTACTGATTTATTTGACCAACCGATTAGTGACAGAAAGATGTTATTTTTACCATCTATTGATGATGCTCAGAGATCTAATTTATTTCTGTCAAGGTACAAGCTATACTTAATTCAGCCAAAAGGTCGGGAACATTTAGTAAACCGTTAACGATTTTTTATAGAAATATTAGATCTGTCATATCTCTTCGGTGTTCAAGAGCCATTTTAAAATGACTGAGCCTTTGGCAGAATCCCGTGGACAGCTAGGGCTTCTAAAACGAAGATATTTAGTGAAGCTTCTTTGGATATGTTCAATTATGTTTTCGTGAGCAGGGTAAGTAGGGTTCCAAACCAGAGATGCATAGACCAGGAGACTTCTCATAAGAGTATTAAAAAGTACCTTTAGGGTAGAGGAGATAGACTGGAACTCCCGACAAATTATTTTCCTTATATAAAAATTGAAAAGAAGAAATAAGTTTGTATTGAAACACAACCAAGCATGCTTGGTATGAACCAAACATGGTTGTGATTCAATCCTTAACAGCCATTAAAAAACACAACTCCCTGATCTCCACTTTAAAACATAGATCCAGATTTATTTGTAGTAATTTATTTCGTATAGCTCTTACTAAAGAGTATGGTTTCAGACATGTTTAATTTATAGCAAAAACCACGTGGCTTATTTCACAACTACGTTGTGGTCGGCTTTCAGTGTACCTGTAACCAGATGCGGTTGGGTGTTTTGCAATATTTTACATAGAGCTTTGTAGTTGAATTAGTACTACGTTTCTCCGTGGCTCCACCTGGCGAACATAATTATGTATTTTCTATACAAATAAATAAAATTGAAGTCAGACACTTCAATTTCATTATTAGAATATGAAAGTGCAGCACTGCTGGACATAAGCCTCTCCCAATTTCGGGTTGCCATAATCGCCACGCTTGGCAGGCGGGTTGGCGATCGCAGTATGGTGTTAAAAATGCATAGAGAACGCTGCTGCCCATTCTCTAGTAAGTCCCTTAGTCGCCTTTTACAACACCCACGGGAGGAAATGGGGGAAATTTGACAGTTTGTGGTAACTTGATGTGCTGGCTACCGTACAATGCGAAAGGCTTTAAGGCTAAAGGATATGACTATTCTAACATTAAACTTTATGTGAAACAAAAAACAATGATTTAAAAATCTTCAAAATAAGTATTCTGCGTATTGATTATTGATTATGAAACGAAAATATGAGAAAAAAATATGTGAAACGAAATTCTATAAAACTATTAGCTATGAAACAACGTACAACCGTATGAACAGTTGATATCCACACTAACACAAACAGATCGTAGTATGCTACTTATTTTTTTTTTTCTGGAAAATACCCTTCTATTGACACATTTAAAACGTTTCCGACGACCTCATTTTACCATACCGTTTCCTAACTGTCATTGTCACTTTTCCGAGTCCTAGGTGTGTTTCCGGCTCCTACTCACCCCAAGTCAACTTATTTATACCCGGTTTCTGAATTAGGATTTGAAGTTGAAATTTTTAGGTTTTCACCTAAAACAATGCTTAAGTAGAATTTTACAACTTCTCAACTTAGAAGCCGGGTGTTAGAGCATAACCTAACCTATTCTGCCGAATTACATCTCTGCCCATTTCTGAGGAATATATCCCACATAGAAATTAATATTTCGCTGTGTCCTAAGCAATAATAAACAAACAGCGCAGCTTAGCCCAAAAATAATCCCTGTCAATAATTACTTTGGCCCAATCAATCTAAAACAATGCGTAGTTATCTTGATTCAACGCGGCGGGCGTGTGACCGCGTCACAAATCCGCCATATTGCCGTTGTCATGGCAACCGATTGTTTCCCGCGCTCCGTGTGAACTGCCGCCATTTGCATGCGTGGCCATTGTTGTTATTTTTGATGAATGAAAGAAATATAGGTCTGGCTTTTTTTTGCAAGATGATAGATTAAAGGGTTATTTCGTTGGCTGGCGAATGATCGTAACCCTTTTACCCGACTCTGCATTAGGTATCTCCTGTACATTAATGATCTTTGTACTATGGAAATAAAAAATGCTAAAGTATTCTCGTACGCCGATGATACGTCTATCGTGTTCTCTGGTTCATCCTGGCACGAAGTTAAATTGAGTGCAGAGGCCTGCCTCTTCCTGAATGGCTTGGGTAGCTGAATGGCTAAAAAGTAACTTACTTTCCCTGAACACTAGTAAAACAAACTACATATGCTTTAGTATCAGGAACCGAACACAGCCTGTTGAAGATTTAGATTTAAGAGTACACATATGTGGAGACATGCCTACTATAAATTGTAACTGCCCGTGCCTTGAGAAGGTCGCTGCAACTAAATATCTTGGGATTGTGGTGGATCAAGCACTGTCCTGATACCCTCAACTTGAGCAAATTTCTGGGAGAATAAGGAAACTCAGTTGGATCTTTAAAAGACATGTTGTTCCAACTAAAATAGAGAGCTGTAAGAACCGTCCCAGAAATCTCCTAAATGAAATATATGTCGCACTTGCACAGTCTGTAATATTATATTGTATCCCAATTTGGGGCGGTGCTGCAAAATCAAAATTTATAAACATAGAACGAGCGCAGCGTGCATTAGTAAAAATTATGTATTTTAAAAATAAAAGATTCTCCACTTCAAGCTTATACCAAATAAGTGATTTACTCTCTGTAAGGAAACTGTATGTTACCCAAACCATACTAAAAAAACATAAAACACTACCATATAATGTAATCGAAAAACCTAAAAGGAGGAAAGATTTAGTTGTCCAAGTTCCCCAAACTAAAACTAAATTTGCATGCAGGCAATTTAATAAACGATCTACTCAGCTCTATAAAAAAAATTAACAAACATGCTTATGTATATAATAAAAGTTACCACGACTGTAAAAAATGTATAGTAGACTGGTTAAAACCACTTACCTACGAGGAAACCGAGGCACTCCTGGAACACGTTGAGTAGCCGAAATATATCACATATATTATATATATATAAACCATAACTTAAAACACCATACACCTCATCACACACACCACACACACCACACCACACCACAACACATCCCATCACACCACACCACACCACACCACACCATACCACACCACACCACACTATACACTACATCACATGCACTAACGGAGAATAAGCTTCATATGTTTTATTCTTACAATTAATCATTCAAATTGCAACTTCACATGGATTCTTATTTATAATTTCTTAAGATTAAAATTTTACTTTATTTAATTAATTATTTGATTTTTTTAATTTTATTTTATTTGTTTTAATTTATTTAAATTTAAGCTAAATACAGAAAAATTTACTTACATTGCATGGTTACCCTTAAATATACGATAATGATGCGAAAGAGCGGAGCCTTCTAATACAGGCATTGTTTGCCTAAAAGGAGGCTCCAAACACGTTTAAATGTAAAATGTAATTTTCTATTTGTCACAATAAACTATTTGTATACCGATATGCAAAACCAAGGGTTATGCAAGTCAGTATAGGTACCAAATGCATGTGTGTCTGTGTCCTGTGTGTAGGTACGGAATATATGTTTGTGTACAAATAAAGGTATTTAGTTTGTTTCATCATGCTTTTCAGTTAGTTTCTATCTTGTTTTTCTTAAGCTGACAACTCGAATAAAGTAGGAACTATCGCCTGCAAACTTTTGCTTAAAGGAAAAGCCTCTTCTCTTATATATCAGGAACGAGCATTGATCACCATTATTACTCGTTCATTCACTGTGAGACGACAACGTTTTGAGACTAATTATGCTTGAAAGTCTTTACAAACTCTAAACTCAGAACCTCGCCCAAAGACTGCCTTATTACATTATTTTACTGAAAAACAATAACTCAACTTCTAACTACCTCAATACGTAAGCAAGACCACATCATTTTCTGTGGCTTTTATTTCACTAATCGATTTTGAAATAAATACTCTAATAGCTCCTAGAATTCTGTGTAAGAGGTTTCCAGAATTATTAAGTGCTTATTGCTCGCTGGAACTTGAAACAAAACTTGCTTTATGGGACTTATAAGCAAGGCAACTGCTGCGGTCTTCATAACTTTCTTCTTTCTTACGCTTTAAAATAAATATTTGGATCCGCCAGTATATTGAAAATATGACTACTTGATTACGATATGGTCTTCACTATTTGGCGTCATTAAAATATTACTTTATCAAAAATTCAAAACCATCTAAACTTTTATGCATACTTACTATGATTCCGTTATTATTGTGCTTTCCATCAGGAATTTCGCGGTAGCAGTCCGGATACTGAATTTGTACTCGGTAGATGGCTCGCCCCCTATTACATGGGACTTACACATAACTGACGAATTGACGATATGTGGGTGTACAACTGTACATACTACAGTTTATAACCTAGATTAACACATAGGGGTGTCTATGTGTTAATCTAGGTCATAAACTATCTGTTTGCCAAATTTCACCCAAATCTAATCAACCGTTTTTGCGTGATTGAGTAACAAACATCTAAACATCCAAACATATAAACTTTTACATTTTTAATATTAGTAGGAAGTAGGATTTATCGGTTTTGCGATTGTGAATTATTTTTGTCTAATCCTCGGATTCTGAAAGTATATTTTATTTCATCCGTAAGGTGTGTTTTAGGTGACCTATGTACAACTAGGTACCTAACGACTACAGATTTTGTCATGAGAGACTTTTTGAAACGAAAAGTAAAACTACGGTGGCCTAGAAGAGCGGTGACGGCTGTCATAAAAATTATGGCAGCAGGGTTTGACTTTATGGCGCCAAAAACGCTCTACATTCGTGGCAATCTAAGAAGTCGGGTTTGACAACTATAAAAATACGTTGTGTAGTGACGGGGCAAAAAATCGGTTGCTTTAAAAACCGATTCACGAATCATATCAATTTATCATACTTAGACTTTGTAATCGACAATTTAGCTACAATGCTTAAAACTGACTATCGAGGCATATCGTTTTATTAAACGAACGAGTTTTTAATATTTAACTGTTATTACATAGATCCCAACTAAGTTTATATTTGGGCGAGTTTCAAAGCCATACCACGACATAAACTAACACCCGATATACTGATTTCTTCCGGAAGGTTTATGTATACATACATTGTATATTATGCACCAGTGGCGTACCTAGAGGCAAGCCACTGATATGCACCCGTGCAAAGTCGGAGCAGGTTGCTAGTCAAGAATAATCTTAAAAATAAATACTTAAATGTGGTTGGGTCGGATAAATTCACTAAATTTGTAAATGTAATGTTTGTAGAAGAATCGATTTTTCAGAACATCGATTTAAATCGGTAAAAAAAATGGCTTATAACGGTCACAACACGCAACGAACCCAAAGACATGACATTATACTAACGTCATGTCGGACTATTAATCAACGATTCATGTTTTTGAGTGCATTTTACCGATATAAAGTGAAACTTGGTGCATACGAATGATATTTATTGTTATAGTGTATGGATAACACTCTAATTAATTAGGATTATGAATTTGATTTTTCGACTACTTACGTTACGTTCATACAAAGTTATCGCGGCATGTAGAATGAGAAATGTCAAATCCGACTTCATAGATTGTCGCGATTTTAGGAAAACACATATTTAGAGACACTAGCCGTTCCCCATAGTTGGATGCCATGCGTCCAAATAGGCTTCAAGACGGTACTGACACTAGAAGTTTATTGTCTATCGACAGGACAGAATTTCTTCCTAGGAGCCAGTACAATATATAATAAATGATTTTTATTTCGGACAAAGAATCCATAGAGTGTTAGTAACATATATTAAAACAAGTTAATATCTAGTGTTAGTACCTATAACCCCTCCGCTCAAACTGCTTGACAATTGGAGAGCTGAAACTCTCCGCTATAGTTCTCAGGATGCTGTTGGGACTGGTTCTCACTCTCCTCAGTAGTAAAGCTGTTTTCTTGCGCACAATTGCGTGAATCCCGTCGGTACGAGCTTGCGGAAACATTTCCGTCGCGCTGCAAAAGCGAGGATGTCTCAACAACATCCTGAAAAACCATTATTATACACAGAACATCCAGCTATCTTTTGACGTAATTAAACCATAGATTACTTGTGTACAGACTCTGGCAGTAAGCCTTTGTAAATAGTGATTTTTACTAGGTCTGTGCACCGAGCAAATCTAGGGGTCAAAATGTTGCACCGGACGGCAAGTACCCTTCGTTCCATCTCTATATATATGTACATGGTCCTTAAGGTCGTCGGAAATAAAGTGACTTAGGTATTTGACCCTTTTAATTACTGACCCGTTTATAAGTAGCTCGGGTCCCACTTCACGGCATTTGCCGCCGACCTTAAAGTATAGGTGCCTGTTTTTAATATTGAGCTGATTTCTCTTGGCTTTGATATGTGTCTGCCATGTAAGCCCGCGGTCAAGGTGCATGCCCGGGTACTTCACAGAGTCATTATGTGGAAGTTCGTGATCGCCTAGTCTCACAGGTGGATATATACCCTGTCGCAAACTTGTCATGCACTTGCTTTTATTTAATTAGGTAGGTATCCAACAGCGATACATATCGACACCTCGTAAGTACAACTAAGTAACTGACAAATGCAAATTTTATAGGAGAGCGAATTGAAGATTTCAATTTCTCTAAATCGCCGTAGCTAAGCCCCTGTATACGTTTGAGAAAAAAGTATGTTGGGTTAATAGAAAAAAATAAAATAAACTTGTATGTGGTAAATATAGGTATATAGATGCCAAAAATGCAATAAAAACCGTTTCGTGTATCTGGCAGATACATACGTATACTTAGCGGGTGTCGATATATGTATAGTATGTCACAAAGTATGTATATTACAGATTGTATGGCTATAAATAGATTTCCCTGTTTAACTAAAAAAAAGAAGCTTTTATTCACAAAAACAATTGTTTAATTGTTCAAGTATAATATAAAACATGCGAACGGACTACAGAGAAATATTTAAATTCAAATAATTTAGGTGTGTTATTTATTAAGTTTAAATTAAAAAAAAAAGTTTGATCACTAAGATTCAATTTTTTTATTCGCCACCTAGACTAATCTGAAGTATTTTAGTCGTCTAGACTACTCTGAAGTATTTTAGAAGCAACTTCAGGGTTTTTGTGGTACTTTCATAAATGAAGTTTCGGTGTCGTCATTCACCGAAACATTGCGGACGCTATGTGGCTGCCACCGCTCTTCTAGAAAACGTAGCTTTACACTGAAGCTAGTACTGGACATTTTAACATCAATTCATTTCTCTGACATAGGTATCTTCAAAAAGAAAAAAAAAGATGCGTTCATTGGCATTACAGCTAAAAATACACCTTACAACTATAAAAACCGCTCAAGTGCATGTCGGACAACGCACAATGAAGGGTTCCGTAGTTGGTATAAAAATATCCAAAAAACAAACTTAACATTGTAGTTGAAAAACATGTTCTTGTTTTTCAACTGCAATATGAATAGAATGAATGAATAGTTTATCTTTTTAGTATTTCGTTATATATACTACTGCTGTGAATTTTTTCATATACTCAAATACAACCATTTAGCTGGCAGAGGGGGGGACACTTGACTCTAACAAAAATAAGCACTTGAAAGCTTAATATTACCTACGCATACGGATCCCTGAATCGAAAAATGGTTTTCACATACTCACAATATTTTAGGACGGCCTATTCAACGATACCCCACACTAAGGGATTTAGATGCTGTTTTCAATACCATTTTGAGTACTCGTAAAACAATAATAATTTAATAATAAAAAATAAAAAAATGGTTAAAATAAAAACATAAAGTTTCATCATCCTTTTACAACATCAACAGAAAGATCTGTAACCTAACCAGTCTTAATCAGAAGATCCCACAACGCTAATAAATCCATATAGTTCTAAGAATGAAAAGAAAACATGCCATAAGAGATATTATCACACCACACAAGCTGTGGGAAGTAGGTAACTGTTACATCAGCTATACGATGAGTTAACGAACTTAGCCAATTAGTATCTGAACGTTGTTTTATGCAATGGAGCTATACACTCATCGAAAATGGAAATGATTAGAGACTTATGAACGCGGCTTCATCGAAAAATAATTAGAACCTTTTATGGAGGCGACCTCTTTTTGGAAACCCAAGAGATTTAAAGACTGACTGGTATCTGCCTGCGACTTCGTTCGCGTAAAATTTCTTGTTCCGTCGTATCGCATCGCCCGCCCGTAATATTACTTCGGTTTCGCTTAGCGTTCTTTCTGACTTGTTTTCTTTTTGCTCAGCTCCGGGTTGTAGAGTAATAATAAATAGTCTATCTATAGCCTTCCTCAAGAATTGGGCTATCAAATGCAAAAAGAATTTGGCAAATGCGACAGGTAGTTTCAGAGATCAACGCGTTCAAAAAAAAACTCTTTCTAAAGCTAAAACTGAAGTTTTATTATTAGCACAGTACCTAGCTACTTATTATAAGCTCATGTTCGAGGTTGTTTTTCAAACAAACAAAAAAGAAAACTCTTCAGCTTTATTATATTAGTATAGATTTACACAGTGCGATTCAATTAAAAGAATAAACAAAAGTTGCACCGTCTGAACAGCGCATAGACGAAGCAACTCATTTGTTGCTTCAATTTTATTATATGCCACATGCACCAAACTAGGATCGAGTAAATGGAGCTAAAAAGTTTCACTTTCTCTCTTCGATGGTCTTCATCGACTCTTCGTCATTTAGAAGTCGCTTAAAAAATTATTTCATATTCATGAAAGTTTAGCAATATGAACAAATTACTTACAAGGGATAATCCTTAACATTTATATGACATCATCTATACAAATAAATAAAATTGAAGTGTCTGTTTGTAATGTCAAAATAACCGCTTTTTACTAAATGTTTTTTTTTTTCTGTCTGTTTCTTCCGGCTAAGCTCCAAAACGGCTAGACCGATTTTGACAGGACTTACACTGGCAGATAGCTGAGGAGTAAAAAGCCACATGGGCTAATTCACGGGCAGCAGCTATGAATATTGGAAAAGAGGGTGCCATATTTATACCCAACCGTATAATAAGATGTGGCTCAAAAGGTGACAAATCGATCACCAGGTCGGAAACTGAATTAAATCGTTTTAAAATGGACTAGTTCACTCTAAACTAAAAGCATTCATTTATTTCTTGCCTCATTTTAGAGGAAAAACCTTTATTTAGAGGGTCTAAATAAAGGTTTTTAGTTAGGGTGGGTTCTTAATTACTGAAAGCCAAGTCAAGTTCCAGCCGGTTTATTCTGTAAAAATCTCACAGTGATAACTTGGGGATGATACCATAGACAGGTTACTTCAAGCTCACTTCACTTTATTTTTACGGTCAGCATAATCCTATAATAATATTCCCACTGCTGGGACGCAGGCCTCCTCTCCTCGAGAGGGAGTGGGAAATAATCCACCACGCAGGCCCAGTGCGGGTTGGTAGATGTCACGAGTGATTATTTTATCATTTTAAACAGTGTAAACAATTGTTGTCCTGAAACCAAGTTTCCTCACGATATTTTCCTTCACCGTTTTGAGAACAGTGGTGATGAAATTATTTACACAAAGAAGCGCCTGGCTGAGTTCGTAGGTACCCATGATTTACAAGTCGTAAGTCGGGACCATAACCACTGCTGCTTACGGTGAGATTTTTACTTTCAAAACGGTGGAGGAAACCGGTATGTCCTTTTTTTTTGGGTGCGAAATTATCAAATAACTTCTCCCGCTCTGGGGGGAGCGGGAGGGTGTGTCAGACTTCTACTGACTAAAACCCACCCGTGTTCCTTCAGTTGCCTGTGTACCAGGCCCGGTATTCCTTTCGGACAAACCCGCAACCCTGGCAGGCACCGGTCCTGACGGACCCCATCAATGCGTGCTGACATCTCTTTCCTGCGCTCTTCCCAGGGCGTCTCCTGCTGCGACTAGGGACGTGGAGGCGCACAGACTGCCGCTCCCTCACGCGTTCCGCCTCCTCCTTCGCGAGCATTACTGCTTCACAGAAGGAGGTGACTGCCTCCCATGCACTCTCGCTCCGGACCATGGCCTGGACCAGGGCCGGACGCGAGAGATCACCGCCGCCAATCGCCTCCGTGAGGACACGGCGGTGCTCTGCCCAAGCCGGGCAGACTTCCACCGTATGCACCACCGTGTCCTCCGGGCGATCCACACAGTGCTAACACCTGGGCGTTTCCTCCCGCCTAATCCGAAACAGGAACCTCCCGAAACACCCGTGTCCAGTGAGGACCTGTGTCAGGCGAAAGGTGAGGACGCCGTGGCGCCTCTCTAGCCACTCCTCAAAGAGGCGACTTATCGCCACATTTGTGACGTGCGCAAACCGGTATGTCCTAAAACCAAAATTCAAGACGACGACGATGGCGAAGACGTGTGAAGTGACATCCACCAACCCGCAATGGGCCTGCGTAGTGTATTATAGCCCACTCTCTCTCATAGCCTGTGTGTGTGTGTGTGGCCTGCGTCTCAGCAGTGGGAACATTATGACCTGGTTAAGCTATGCTTATGCTACTGTTGGGAATCAAACCCAACGCAACACCTTGCGCACGGTCTGCACGCGCAGGCAGCGTGATCAACGGGTCATCGGCACGCTTGCTTGGCTCAGCCCGGTGACCACTCGATTCCACGAACTCCACCGCGAAAATACTTAAATTAAGTTCTTATTAACTGTTTGTCCGGGAAAGTTTAGTATTTGTAATAAACACGGCATTAATGCCTTAAGGGCGCTATTAAGGCTTCCGCGTTACTGTAGTGCATCAGGGATGTTCGCTGATGCGTATACTAACGCTTATTTCGCAAGAAAGTGGCATCAATGATGCGCAAAGTGAAGGGGAGCAGCAATAGCATTCTGAACGATTTTTCAGATAGGTTAGAAGGGCCTACAATGGATAGGTTTATCAAGCTACATGTCAGACATGGGGCTTGATAAATCTTCCTCTAATTGGATGCTGTGATTTTGTTTTGTTTTTGTTTTTCTACTCTTGTGTGTTACTAATAACATATTTTATAAGTTTTTTCCTAATACTAACACGCTATGGGCCTTCGATGCCTGAGAATAAACGATTTTTATTCATTTATTAAACCATTGCCTAAAATACAGTCTACTCTTTCATTTGCTCTCCGCGCTAACACTACCTCTTTTTTCATTGCCTCTACTTTTCCTTCTTCACATTATGGTGATAAGACCACTCTTTAGATTATCAATTATCGTTAACTACCATACCGACAGTTAAAATTAACTCAATTTCACACGCTCTAATCGCATTTTTATCAGTTTATCACGCATAACGTAATCCATTCACTAACTCAGTTATAAAAACTTGCAAACTAACCTAACAATAATAGTGAACTACGAGTATGTGAAAATTAGAACGTTGTCCGTTGTGCAAGTTTGATACAATTAGCGATCGAAATGTTATTAATCTGTAAATTAGGAGAAGCTGTATTCATTATCGGGTGATAGCATTTTCCATACATTTTGCCCGTATATTACTTTAAATAGCTAGCAAGATTTAACAATAGCAAGCCGATTTTTTGTTTTGTCATTCATAGCAAAACGCTGGAAGTAAGTGCATTAAAACAGTCTTCTTGAATGGCGATACTTACAACGGCATAACGCCAGGCTCGTGCTACTAGTTACATCACATAATTATGACAAAAATTTATCACTTTGCCTGACACGGGATCGAACCTAAGACTCTTCTTCATCTTCGTAGCACTCTTGTCAGAGCTGGTTGTTGAGTTGTCCAGGGGCTGGTGTGATTCGCCTAACGATTTCTCGTCATCTACTCCGATTTTTGCTGTGTTTAGTGCATTCATACAAGAGATCGCCCACTGCGGTTTTAATTTGGTCAGTCCATCTCATGGTTTCTTTTATTAACCGACATAGCTTGAAGAATTGCCAAACTTATGTGGCAATGGGCAGGGCACATTGCTCGAAGAACAGATGGCCGTTGGGGCCAAAAGGTTCTGGAGTGGCGACCGCGTTCCGGAAGACGTAGCGTAGGAAGGCCTACCACAAGGTGGACTGATGACCTTGTGAAAGCCGCAGGAATCCGCTGGATGCGGGAATTACGGAAACGGTCGAGGTGGCGGTGCTTGGGGGAGGCCTATGTCCAGCAGTGGACGTCTTTCCGCTGAAATGATGATGATGATGATCTCATGGGTGAGCGTTCGCGTGGTCTAGTACCCTCCACACTAGCCCTGCGAGAAGGCGCTCTATAGAGTCACCTTTGCGCCTCGAGACGTGTCCGAAGTATTTGAGGATGCGCGTTTGGACCAGTACAGATGACGCTTTTCGAACCTAAAACTACTCTGTGCTAAGACCTCACGCTCAGCAGTCGCTCACACGGGCACTAGACCAAAATGGCAGTAAACAGCCTTTTAATAAAGTATTATCTTCTCCCCTTCCAGATAACTACACAAGACTGCGCCATGTTCTTTCTCCTGCTCCTCATTCTGCCAGAAGTAAGGACTCAGGTTCCTTCGCAGACCAACTACTCACCCAGACCATATCAACCACCGTTCAATGCAGTCCAGTTTGTGCAAAATAAACAAGCCAAGTAAGTTAACGTTGATATTATTTTATTGAAAACAAGTAAACGACCCATCAGAGGACCTAGACAAGTGGCGCTTTCAAAGCGGTGGCTTTTCGTATATCTACAGCAACTTTCAACAGGATTAACATCCATTTCCGACGACGCCACAACTCTCCTCCAGGAGAAGTAATAGGGCCACCAGCACAGTTCACAATGTTCGCATACACACACACAGACCGTCGTCCTTCCGTCCTCGCTGCCGAGGCCTGCCGCGACCCTTGCTCTAGCCACCCCGCGCCGAGCCGCTGAGTCTGTAGCTTTAAATTCGTCCCTAATTCATCTTAATCCGACCCAGCCTGTCCCTTGATGGCCTCCCACAGCGACGCCCTAAGCCGAGGTCCGTACCCCACAAGGGTTGCCCTAAGCGTGTAATCGCTTAGTTTATGCCCTGGCTGGACGCCTTAATTCATTGAGGCACCCACCGGGAAGCCCGGTTAAGCAGACGAAACCTCCCAGGTTGAGCTGTGAGAAGCCATTCAAAAAAATAAAAACCGAACAAGTGCGAGTCGGACCAGCCCACCGAGGGTTCCGTACAAATTTGTAGATAAACAGTTCAGAAATCCAGTGTCGAAGTTTTTTAAGACGACATTACTTGCCAAATTTCATAGTTCTAGGTCAACGGAAAGTGCCCTATAAATTTTAATTCCCTTGAGAGTATCGAAATATACGTTTTTTGCGGCATAAACGGTCGTATCTTTTTTTTACGTTATCTTAGAAATTTAATTTTTTCACAACTTCGAGAGACTGTAGACTTGAGTATATGGTTTTAATTTCAACTTGATACCTCCACGCGTTCCCGAGATAAAGGGCCTTGACAGAAAGACGGACAATAAAGTGATCCTGTAAGGATTCCGTTTTAAATGTCGCAGCATCATGCTGAGATAGGACCTTTGCCTTTTGGCCCCGTAGGACTTTCTCTTTTCATTTTACTTTTGTTTTGTTTTATTTTATTAATGTTGCTATGAGTGTGTTGAGTTTAAAATGTGATTTTCCTGGATGAGTCCAAATAAATAAATTTTCTTTCTTTCTTTCTTTACTGAAATGAAATGAAATGAAATGAAATCGTTTATTCTGTAAATAGGATATCGGAATCACTTTTACACGTCATATAAAAAATATAAAAACAAGCTTGAGGAAGTCGACATTTCCTATCTGACTATCCCTGAGAAGAAATGGCGAAACAAACTCAGGGGTCAAAGTCTCTTTTAAAGTCCAGACATAATCTTGCTAACCATCTTACTAACCAAGTTTACGAAATAAGAAAGTTATCTCTTGACCTTTACGTTCTCACAGCATAAGACTGTGTTTGGATAAGTAGCCACTAAATTCTGCAGTACAACTGTTTTCCCACCGGTGTATAAAAACTATGGCCGCTATTGTTCTAACACTTTGTCTAACCGAAGGGCCTGTCTAGATAGTTACCTTGATAGCGTATTAACATATCATCACGCCTATTATTCCACAAAGAAGTAGGCAGAGATGTGAGTGTCCTATAGACACTCACATTTTGCCAGTTATGATAAAGGGTGTGTCAGTAAGAACTTGAATTTAAAAAGCTTAGAAGTATATATTAATAAAATATTTTATTTACATTTTTCTTAATATGTACAGAGGTAGTAATGACATTTACACATGAAACAAAATATCGGTTAAATGCAGACCGTTGCTTTGTTAGCAGGAATGGCCAAAACAGGCTCTTTTGACGATTTTTTTTTATTTTTTTTATTTACTAACTATGGATGACTTACAGCTAAAACAAACAGAATAAAAATAGTATGAGACTGACAGCTAATTAAAAGTCTTCAAAAGTCTTCTTTTTCGTCAGTACATTTTGCAATAAGCAAATATGGGTTTCACGAATTTGGCGTGCAATTTCTTCTTTGAGTTCCACAGTTGTCTCTGGGTGGTTTGCATAAACCTAAATTTCAAAAAATCTTCGAAACAAAAAACCAATGAAATTAAATCGCAACTTCTTGGCGGCCAGTTTTGGTCTCCAAAACGAGAGATGACACGACCTGGAAACTTTGTTTGCAACAACGTCATTGTTTTGCGTGCAGTGTGACAAGTGGCACCATCTTGTTGAAACCACATCCCATTTAAGTCCATTCCGTCCAATTCTTGCTAAAACAGTCTTTTAACATGGCCAGGTAACGATTGCCGCCGACAGTCCCTAGCCGATTTGATCGCATAATAATTAGCGAATGGTCACAGTAAAATTTCCCGCAATTGTGTAATAGGTTTTGACTATTAACCATCTTTCTTCCAATCTGTGCAGAATTCTCGTTTATGTCTATGTTTAGTGAAGGAAATACCAAATATGGCTACTAAACTGATAGTCGAAAATGGTGAGTGATTTCAATTTCCAGTTCATGCTGAGACACCCTTTAGTTCCATGTAATGGGGAGGTCTATTGCCGTGGGCAAAAATCTAGACTTTGGGCTGCTATTGAGAATTTATTCATTTCTTCAACATCTGTATTTAAGTAACAATAACAAACATAAAGTCAGCCCAACTGCATAACAGTTTGTCGGCAATTGCTCTCGTCTAGCAATGGATTACAAATTTTGATAATGTATGTATGTGCTAAAACTTAATTATGCTAAGTAAACTATAAAATAATATACCTACAGTCGAGATCAAAAATCTCACATTTTATAGAAGGACATTTCGGCAGTCGTGAGGTTTGTTTCAAACATAGCTATGGACGCAATGAGAGATAATATTTCCCTAGAATTAGAACTTATCGGAAAACCCAATAACACTTTGCCACAGGAACAGACCCAGGAACCCACCCTGCGCAACAAGATTAGGACCAAAAGAACAATACAAAGTCAAAGTCAAAGCGTTTATTTCAAATAGGCACATAAATGGCAATTTTGAACGTCAAAATTTACACGGAAATAAAATTGATTCTAGTTGCCCCTTCCAAAATGTAGTTTCGCATGGAGAAGAATGGGCAAGAAACTCCACCGTTACTCTTTCAAACTGTTTTACAATACTTATCAATTGTTGTTTTTATTCTTGTTTTTACAATACAATACTTACTCATATACATATATACATATTTATCAATGCTCATAATACCAATGTGCATAATTTATGAATAGACTAGATGACCCCGTAAACTTCGTATCAAGTAAGACAATCAAAATTTGGTCGTTTTAGATTTTTCAGCTGATGCTTTGGGTTTCCTAATTTTCGTTTTTCCTAAACCACTGCAAACAAAACAAAAAAAATATATTCAAATCGGTTGAGCTAGCGTCGAGTTTTTATGAGACTAACGGACGGCAATGATTTTTATATACAGGGTTGTTAGTGTACACAACAACTTTTGTTCTATGACTTTTTAATAATTCATCAGATTTTAATTTATCGGATTTTCATACAAAAATTAAAATATTTAAATTCAACAGTCTAATTATTACAAACTCTACGCGTATACGTAAAACAAGTTGACGTGTCTAGTGCAAAAGGCAGGGGCAACAGTGCCCGGGAGGCGTCGATAGGTAGGTACAAAAAATACAGAATTGAAATGTGTTAGAACAACGAAATCTTAAAGGTTTGATTTTGGTAAATTTATCATGTTTTGTAAAAAGTCATAGAACAAAAGATTTATTTTATGATGTTATTATTACCGTCCTGCAAGGTTGTTAAGTCTTTTACCAATAGCCCTTTATATATATGTAGATAGATAGATATTTCTTCGAAAACAATAGACATACACTACTACACAAACACACATAGTACATACACACACACACGCACCCTACTATACACAGTACATTCGACACTCGACCTCAGTATAAACAAACGTTTCACTTTCCACATCGTAGGATTTAGTAATGGATACCTCGTCCTTTGAAAATACTTCAAAGGTTTATTTAACCTGTAGGATACGGGTCTAAGAAAATAAAGGGTTTCCTATGCAATTCGTTTGTCCAATAATTAACATTTAACATAGAAATCAGGCGATGATCAAAAGGTTTGCTCCCTATACACACATACTCATAAATGTTTCATGTGGTGTTCTATACATATACACACTTTTACCTCTTCGAAGAATCAATCAATCTGCCGAGCCTTCCCCAACTACGTTAGGGTCAGTTTCCATTCAAACTGGAATACCGGATGCAACTAAAACCAGTTTTTTTTTTTTTTAATGTTTTTCACTTCTCATGCTCTAAAAGTACGCCAATATATCCCTAGGAAGCGGGACTCAAGTGACCACTTTAGTCTCTAGGGAGTGAAAAGTAATTAGTTTTTTTTTAATTTCCTTCATGTGACATAGACAAACTCAAACAGCCAGTAAATATAAATATTATCTGTGGAGTGTGGACCATCTTCATTGCGAAAATGTTGAGAGTTTTAGTTCCATGGTTTTTCCGCAAAGAAGGTGGTGCCATGTGTTTTAAATTGTTAATCTGTGACTGGTTTAGAAGAAAAAACTGACCGCGAAAGTTTCAGAATTTTTGTCGAATGTAAATTTGTCCGGTTTTAAATAAATTTATTAAGAATGTTCAATGACAGTGAAGAGTTTGACGTCGAGCAAAGAGCAAAAGACATAATAGATATCTTTTGCCGCCAAAATCGCGGAAAATTTACCTAAAAACTTACGAAAGTTTTATGGACTGGAGGAATAATATTTATTAAATGTTTTTGTACTAAATTGACTATTTTTCTCGCACTCAAAGTGAAAAGTACAGTTTGCACCTCGAGACTAAACGCCAACTTAAAATACCCTCAGTTTCATTGACTCCCTCGCACGCTCGGGAGTCAAACCACCTCTGGTATATTATGGCTTCGTTTAGTCCCTCGATATAAAATATACTATATTGCATCAACTTATGTAAATTATTACATTGTTAAGTTTGGCGTCACCTTTTTTTGCAAAGATTTGCTTGTGTTAGTTAGGTGGTTCTGTTCTTCCAGTGATTTTCCAGCGGCAACTGCCTATCTGACCACCACAACCCAGTTACTGAGTAATACAATACCCCTTGGTAAGGCTGGTTGTCAGACTTCCGAGCTTCTGACGACCCGTAATGACTGTCAAAGATCCACGAATGACAGCCGAGACCAACGGCTTAACGTGCTTTCCGAGGCACGGACGGGTCTTGATATGTAAAGATGGTCACCCATCCACGAACCAACAGCGGTAAGCGTAGCTTAACCTGAACGATCGACCAGTTATTATTTCTGAGCCATAAGCCCCCCAATGTTATGTTAATTCACTATTAGAACATCATTATTTCACCTCCCAAACCATGAAGTGCTTTCGTTGATCCTATGCAATAAATAATCCTGAATCTACTTCTCCATTCTAATACTTCGTATCAACCAAATAATAATCCGATTTTTCATTAATCTCTAACACTTTTTCACAAATGAATCCAGAAATATAACAGAGAGCAACCATAAGAAGTCGTTAGCGTTAACTCGCCAAGTTTAAATCGAACAGTTAAAGCCATCGGTTTCAAACAGATAGCTGCAGTATTGATTTTGCATTAGTCTGCAATTATTTTCTTGTAGTTATTTCCTGGCCATGTTGTAATGTTAAGGGAGAAAAGTCGAGGGGATTAGTAGGTAATTGTGTGATGATTACTTTTAAACAAAACGAAAATATCTTTATAACTACCTATATTAGAGCTTCTTGTTTAAGAGTTCGTCCAAGTATTATAACCATACTCATTCCTGTCTTCAATCATTTTTGTATTAGAGCCGGCTTCCACCAAAGTATGACAGGAGAAGAAAAATCTCCAACAATCCAATAGGTTTGCGTCATTTTCAGCAGGGTAATTGCGTAACATGCATAACTACACAAATAAATAAAACTGAAATGTCTGTTTGTATTGTCAAAATAACCGCTTTTTAATAAATGAATATGAAAGCATTACAAAAAAAAAACATTTTTTTAAATTTGTTTTCTGTCTGATTAAAATAATTAATAATAATAATAAATTAATTAATCAAATTATTAATAATAATTAATTGTCTGATTAATTGATTAAATTTTAAAATTTGTTGTATTACACATACAGTCGAACATCGAAGTCGGTTAAAAATCAAGCCATTTCTTCATAAAAAATAAGCAGAAAACTGCAAAACTCACCAACTCTTCCTTCCTTTTCAGAAAAGGCCCCATACTTTTCCCGAACGATGCTCCACCACCGCCGCCAACCCCACTCATCGTGACATCCCGACCACTCAGCGAATCCATAGCCAGGAGTGAGCTGAACCCCAACAACAGCCTCGCTGCCCAATCACAGTACCACCAGGTCACCTTCAGACCTAATTACCTGGCCAGGGGAAAGAACTATGAGCCATATAGCTACACCCTGGCTACGGTGGCACCCGTGTATGATTATGAGTCAAAGCTGGATTATGGTGATGCTGCAAGGACGGTACAGGGTAGGAAGGAGAATTTTTATAAGGATTATGAGGTAAGTTCTCGGGGGTATACTCTTATTGCAAGGTAATGTTGACAAAAAGTGTAGTGTCATGCGATTTTGTAGCATGTGCTCTGTAAACATTGACATAAGCTCTGCAAATACGAGTAGTACTGGCGGGGTAAAAGATCCCAGATTTTGTCGTGAGGCTATGACTCCTTAAGATGTTAGCTCACTTTTGATCCCACTTCTTGATCTTGCTGTGCCCCTCTATACGATACCCTAACACATCTCGGGACGAAAATTAGACCATTATTGGCACTTTTCTTAGATCCTTAAATTCAGGGGCGTATAGCTACCGCCGTATCAGCCGTATCAATGATACGGGGCCCCCGGGCTACAGGGGCCCCTGAACGAAAATTCATAAAAATTTAATGTATTGTTATCTACTACCTCGAATTCTTATTGATAAGAGGTCCGTAATTAGTGAAACATATATTATCTTTAAGAATTTAAAACACCTTATTCTGCTGTCAAACTCCCTCGTCCCTCAACTTGTAGAGCCTTACAAATAAACACGGAATACTCGTAAAGTTATGACAAGCATAGGCGTCAAAAAATTTATGGTTATACCGAAGTTATTCCTAGCATAACTTTATTCCGTGTTTATTTGTAAGGCCCGTCACTTTTACCAATACTTGTTTTGTTTAAGCGAGTGAGTTTGCTTATTTCGTAAAAAAAAACATTGCCCTCGTTTTGGGCTTCGTCGCAGACGGTGAAAAAGGGCCCCCAATTTTTTTTGATACGTGGCCCGTTTATGGTCAGCTACGCCACTGCTTAAATTGATTTATATAATCATAATACTTCATACTTTTCTGGAAACACACAGAAAAAAAATATCTTGGTTCGGTCTAGCTTACAGGCCCGATTCTGAAGTTGTTCAGGAGTAAAAAAATAGAAAATGTGAATTTCAATACAATTTTACCACCCAGCTAATTAGGCCTAGTCTACGGACGAACTTCGTCAAAATAGAGAGTGAAACCTGAAATAATACTTCAGCTTTCTTCAGAACCGAAGTCTACAGAATATTTTCCATTCAATAATGTCTGAGAACAGTCCAGTACACATTTGGGCCGCCTCACATTTGCTTGTTCTTTTCTTACTGTGACTCGCCAACTTTTCTTAGTAGATCTAGCACCCGTGTCGGGCCAGGAGAAACGATATTATAAATTTAACATTTTTCGGATTATTGACAAAGGAATATCTTGTCTGGTATTATAAAATCAGCGTTGTCGTGTAGCGCGTAGTGTTCCCTTATTATCTACAGCTGGCAATTTACATCAGATATTAGCTTTCGTTTAGTCGGTTCCGATAATTTGAGACTGCCTAAATCGGGTAGCAGGACACTTGCGTGAAAGATATTTCCGTGAAAGACACTTGCGCGAAAAGATATTTCCGTGAATGGACTTTTCGCACAAGTGTCCCTTCGCGCAAAAGTCCGTTCGCGGAAATATCTTTTTGCGCAAGTGTCCTTTCGCACAAAAGTCTATTCGCGCAAAAGTTCGTTCGCGGAAATATCTTTGATGATTGGAGGAGGCCTATAACCAGCAGTGGACGTCTTTCAGCTGAAATAATGATGATTGATGATGAATTTTATTACATAACCAGTGAACTCTCTGGCTGCTAATAAGAAAAATGCAGGCTGGCAGGCTAGGCAGGCTGCTAGAAAGAAAAAAGCCTAACAGCATTTTGCCTCACCTAGGAATCGAACTTAGTACCTCAGGCTCAACAGCCGACCACTAAGCCAACGGGGCAGTCAAAATCGATTTACTTTGAGATCAATTAATAACGATATTATCTTTACATTAGCCTCAACAAGGAGCAATGGAAAAAAAACCTGTACTCAATAATGAAGATATGGCAAAACAAATAAGAGTGTCGCAAACATCCTTACACAGTAGAAAAGCTAATTTAAACACTAATATAGGCAATGATTATGAAAATGAGTTCAATGAGGAAGACAAAAATTTTGATTTTGTTTTCAAAAAATTGTATGTAAGTTTCTACACTTAACAAATAAACGTACTCAACTCCCAAACTTTTGATGTATCGGTACGTTCTTGTTCCGGTGTTTAAAAAAACAATAGATTATATTATCAAGTCGAAATAAAGCGAAAAGTAGACAAGATAAGACTGTAAGCTGATCCCAAAATACTTTAGAAAACACTGGGCAGTGGTGATGATAGTAGAACCCAAACGGCAGTAAACGTTATCGTAGCAGACCCAGAAAGAGATGGCGGTATGAACTTGACACTTTTCAAAGAGATTTACCCCAAACGGCAATAGGCAGGGATAAGTAGAAGGAGGGATGAGAGACCTGTGCCCAGCAGTGATACACTCAAGGTTTACAATAAAACTATCACATTGATGTAGATACCATTTAGTCAAACAAAAATATCGGAACAGGAGCGTACAAACCACCGTTTAACAAAAATGCAAACATAATACTTAACTTCATTTTCCTTTTTGTAAAAGATTACCGGAAGAAAAGACTTAGAATCAAACAGCTCAGAATACCTAGACTACTATCCCAACAGCAAACACGTGCGAAGGAGACTGTTTGCACGTTTTGATAATAACAGAGATATCCAAATAAGACAGTTACAGAGTCTTAATAAAAACTCAAATGGCAATGCATGGCAGTGGCTTAGTGATCACGAGAAAAGTCGACCCTCAAATAGTGCGAAAGAAACTGAAGAGATTGAGCAAATTAATGGTTTATCAACACGCCGCAGTGAGATTCTGAGTGTTAAATATCAAGGCAATGATCATGACTTTAAAAGTATTGCAAGGAATGCTCATAATTTTGGAAGAAATGGAGAAAACGGGGAGAAGAAAACTTTTTACAACTCAGGCAGAGGAGCAAAAGCACAGGTTTTGGGCTAAATATTCTATCATCATCAATAGCATAACATGCCAAATATTTTTCTCTTTCTTTTGTTTCTTTTCAGGCACCATTGCATGCTTTTAGATAGATTCTTTAATCATTATGATCATCATTATAGCCGCATTTTTTTCAAATCGGAATATTCATAAATGATCGACAAGTCAAATTAATTAATTTGCCACAAGCCTTAACAGTTAGTCACTTAGTCACTTAGTCACTTAGTTACTTAGTCTTAACAGCACAATCTGGCACAACTCCAGACTCCATGATGGTATGTGAGTCTGCTACTGAGAAATTCCGGCCGTAACCGTAATCTACCTCGCGGGCCCAGTGCGGGTTGGTAGATGTCACATGAAGGAAAAAAAAAACACTCAACGCAATAACTTTGGTCGGCCTGGGAAGCAAACCTCGGACCCGGGCCCCAATTATTGCGTAACACACTTCAATCACAATCTAAAAGATTTAGACAAAAATTCTTCTCATCCATTGCTTTATTTGTTTGAAAAATTCGTCGCTTGCCAACGTTAATAATGCACGCAATATTTTTATATAAAATTTTCAAAAGGAATTGCATTGCCAATACAAGTATTTTACGCAATTAGCTCGCCGGTTATCAATTATGTGCCTGTAAACGGAATCAGACTAAAGGAATCCCTTATAATCGCTCTATCATCACATCATAACATCAAAAGTGTTAGTAAATCCACATTTTACCAGTAAAACCTCGATCACACACAGCGAGTACTCGCTGCGAATGCCTACTCGCCACGAGTATTCGCTGTGTGTGACAGGCTATTCGCTGCGAATAGATTCACTTGGCACAAGTTGAATTCACCGCGGTGTGAATTGAGCATGTTCAATTTTACTCGCGCGAATGCGCACTCTCCACGAGTATTTGCTATGTGTGACAGGGTCTCGCTGCGAGTGGGAAGAGCTATTCCGCTCAGCTATTTTAGACATGTGCGACGAACAGACGAAATATTTGGATTTGTGCACCAACAGACTGTCGAAATTCTCGTGTAGAACTCGCTGTGTGTGACAGGCAGGCAATGAATTATCGCTGCGACTATTATTCGCAGCGAATGCACTCGCAGCGAATACTCGCTGTGTGTGACCGAGGCTTAAGTCATGCATGCAGCGAGCAGTAAGCGAGCCATCAAATGGGCACATATCCAGACTCCGGGCTGCTACTGAGAAATTCCTAATGGAATTTCTATAACAACAACACCCAACCTGGGAATCGGAGACAGGACCCCATGGTCATCAGTCATGCATGTTACCTCCAACCACTAAAGGAGATAGTCATGTTGGCAAAAACCTTTCTCAAAAAGCTCTCTATCAATATAACCATTTCGCTTGTGTCATGGCCGCTCAACAAAATGAATCCGTGATATTATTTTTTCTCTATTCACTAGCATAAGGCCGGTGATTGATTATAGCCGCCATTGTAGCTGTGGACAAGAACAGGTGTGTTTGTTTATCCGGGGATCACATTGAGGATCATTGTAAACGTTTGCCTGCCTCTGGTTATCGATGATTAATTTGTAGTAGTTTTGTTTATGTTTGTTGTTGATTTCATTATGATTCTGTATCAGTATGAATAATACAAATTACCAGAGTAGTAAAAGCCACGAATGCTGGGGATAACGTGGGTATCTATCTACTGGGTATAGTAAATATATATATACATACAGGATACATTTTTAACCAGTGCGCAAGTTTTTTTGGTGGTTCAGTATCAGTAATAGAACAGATTTCCATTATTTGTTCAATACTTATTTTCATCAATCTTTTTTCATAAATCAGCAAAATATGAATACAATCTATTCGTAATAATATCAATGGGCGAACGCACAGCTGATAGGTACCTACTACTGCGTTCCGCATCACTGACCGCGCCGCCGCGCGCCGCCGCGTTACGCGACGAGTATCCATTATATCAGTTTCAAAATGAACATCTTTCGTTAATGATAACTTCATTTTTTTGTACTAAGACATATCAAAATAAGAAATAGGTGTATAATAAATCACGTTTAAGTTTAATTTGTCAAAATTTGCGCACTGCTTAAAAACTTTTTCTGTATATTTTTTTTATTTTTTTATTTATGTTATATTTCTATCTCATGCAATGCATGAGCGATGGCCGTTTTGCGGGGATGTAACGCATAAATTAAAATTAAGAACTATGCAAACGAAATACCGTGGCCAAACAATGTTTTGTGTAGTGTGTCGGAGACGCGGCATACTCGTATGATCATCATAATTTGCCATTTTAAGTCCACTACTAAACGTAGGCCTCCCAAAATCGATTTCCACTCGGAACAGCTTACAGCTGTTTTAATCCAACATGTGGCAAGATGTGCTACTTACAATATGAATCTATCAATCAATCAATCAATAAATCTTTATTTGTGAACATAGGTATTACAATAAAGGTCTTATGTATACATTTTAGTTGAGCTCTATGTCCTACCAATTAAATTGGTGTACAAATATATTCATATTTTAGTAATAGGTCTGAATCTATACAATACAAAGTCACGTTCGAGTAAATAATGGCAATTAAATGTATTGTTAATAAATAATTAATCAGTTATAAGATAAGATAACATAAGATAAGATAATATTGTATTTGTCCAAAACGAAACAAAATATTTGTGTTGTTGAAGATGTAAAAAGTTTGAAAATGTTTGTATGTCCTGCACTGTTACCGGTATCTTATAGTATTTTATAACAAAAAATCTCCTTTTTTAATAACTTTCTTTAAAACCAAAAATATATAAAAATAATTAGGTTAAGATAATTTTTTAAATATTATTTCTAAAATCAGTAGGTACTTATAAGAGAATGGAACCCTTTTTCCGATTTTTTTGAATTACCATAACGAAAAAAAATTTTTGATACGTTAGCCCCTTTGTTTACATAAATTATCTGAATTCGAGACTGGGCGTATAGTCGATCTTAATAATTATTTATTTATTTATCCTCCCACTGGAACGCCATACAGCAATTATACCATGGGAGCAAAAAATTACTCCATGTGCTGCTTTCTATCCATCCTGTGCGTGGTGGATATCAAACGGGCAGTGATGGATTACGCACGCTCACGCAGCGTCAAGACACTTCTCCAGAGTTCTGTGGCGGTATCTACATCGCCACATGCGAACTAAGCATCAAAGATCTGACATCACACAAATCCTGCATCGCGCAATCAAAGTTTACTGCGCCATTTGCATTTAAACAACATCCCAACCAGACTCAACGTCCGTCTGGTCGGGAGGATCCTCCCTTTATCATAGTGTATGAGTGAACTTTACACCCTGTTCCTCTATCTCTATAATTCCATATCTCCATCCATATTGCGCACATTCATTGCGATTTTTTTTTTAAACTCAATTAATTTATCAAAATAAATGCAAAAAATACTGTTTCAATTGTGTCGTATTAAAACATTTAAAACGTTCTGTAAAAGTTTACTTGATGACTTTACACGATCATTATAGTATTGTTTTCTGTTAAAACGTCTTTAAATAAATGTAATACGACTTTCAGGCCCAGTTTCTCGAACGAAAATTATCTCAAAATTAATGTAGTAGGTTCTTATAAACACTTTTACACGTCAATCATATTTTAAAACTAGATGAGGTTGGCGTTTCGTATCTGACTACTCTGAGAAGAAAGGCCGGAACAAACTCATAGGTCACAGTCTCTTTTAAAGTCCAGACATAATCTTGGTCAAGTCATGTGAAGACCATGTAGATTGGTGTCTGAAATGGTCTTTTGAAGAAAGAACCTCAGTTCAGGTCCTGTCCTTTCAGTGCACGCATTTCTCAGTAATCGTGCAGCTCATTCAACCAATTACTCGTACAGCAGTTTATACGCCCTTGACAATTTGTCACATACATTTGCGATAAAAACGTTCGTTCGAGAAACTGGCCCGCAGTCTCGTTTTCAAACGTTTACATAACAAATGTAAATATTATTATTAATTTATTATGCATTATATTCTTACAGCTACGTGTAGTAAAACCACTGTACGAGTTCAACAAAGTTCAAATACAGCAGAATACAGCTCCGAAGGCCGATCCCTATAAATACAAGGTTGAAATCTATTTCTTTTTATATTATTCTCCGATTTCTTAAATCTAGTTGAGCTATCTAATGATGGTAACACCCAATAAATATGTGCAAGTAACAAACAGACAAAATATTATTATAATTAACCAATACTTGTTTTTATTTATTTTTTCAGGATTCTTCTGAGCAGTTTTATAATAGTAAAACCAATGGGGAAGAACATGACTATAACAAGGATAATAACCACGTAAGTATATACTCTACTGAAATAATCTTATACCTGCTATCAAACTTAATACTTTTCTTCGTTAAATTAATTTTTCTGAATGATTAAACAGGGTGACAACTACGCCTTTTCCTACACCGTAAAAGACCACAAAACTGGCGACGACTTCTCTCACTCCCAAAAGAGTACAGGATCAGCTACCAACGGAGAGTACAGAGTCCGACTCCCCGACGGAAGAATGCAGATAGTTTCCTACACCGCTGACGAAAACGGATACAAAGCTGATGTCAGATACGATGAACATCATAACCAAGATAATAGTATCGATTTTAGAAACGGCAAAGATAAAGAATTTCAAAATAATAATGCGCCAGTCACATACAAACATAATTATGGACAAAATGACCATGTAGTACATCAAGATTCTTTTGAAAATGAAGAAATTTTACACCGTCCGATTCAACCAACTCCAACGTCTTACAAAACTAATATTCCTAATAATTATCAACAGAAACATTTTGAAAATATTAACGATTATGAAAACAAAAATAATTTCCAATATTATAATGTATATCCAACAAAAAGTGCTTATGTAGATACTACAGGAGCTACTATCAATGACCGTACAATAGACGATTTATCAGATAACAATAACGATTACTTGGATCATTATAACACGCATCTACAAGGTAAGGATAAAGTAGAAAGAACAAAAGACGACTACAAGTTCTCTGATGAAGTTGATTATTCGAAAGAAATAGTGGATTATTCTTCAGAACTAGACCAGGCATACCAACCTCATAAAAGTAAATACTCTGCGTTTCACATTAACCAGAATACTCAAGCACAGGCCCAAGTAAGACCATCTTATGATGAGTTGAAAGATCTTTTTGTGACTAATGTGAACGGCCGTCGGAATGCTGAATTGCCAGTAGTATCTACTGTAAGACCTGTATATGCTGTGACACCAGAAAATATTGTTGCAATAACTCCGAAAAAGCCCATACATAATCTTTATACTAATATTAAGACTATTGTATCTGCAACTCCTACCCCTTTCTTGTTTTCAACACCATCGCCTTCGACTCCCAGAAGTTATTTATTATCAACTATCGCTAATTTGAAACACCAAATAAGTTTAGCCAATAAGCCAGTTTTGTCAGATCACTATATTAATAAAATTAATAAATATTTGTCGTATACAAATCCCAGTAAAATAAGCAAATAAGCATTGATCAATTTATAGTTAAATAATGCTATGCTATGTTAGAATTGTGAAAATGCAAATTATTATGTCACATTAAAGGTGTCATCTCGACTCTTTAGCATTTTTCTCTATAACTCATGTCGAGTGAACGTTTACTGTGATTAGTTATCAATGATTAAAAACGTTTATTGATCTCTTATTCGACCATTGATGACACTTTTACGTAACTTTAAGCTGAAAAAAGTGCTCTTGACTCTTATATCACATATTTTTTTTTAGTTCTGTAGTTTGTAATTAGCTTTAAAGGATGTATAATATAATTTATTTTTGTATATTAAAATGAAGTTCAAGTTTATTGGCTGTTTTAAATTATTATATGTGTCCCTTTATTTTTTAAGCAGCAGTGTCATTATATCTTAAATAATTCACTGCACTTTGCAGTATAATCATAACATCATGCCTTGTTCTCCCGAAGTGTTGGGCAGAGGTGCACCTACACACCAAATTTCGCCAGTTATGTTTCAGTCCCATGTAATGGGGGGCGAGCATATTGCCATCAACCATCAACCAGGCACAAATCCAAACTCCGGGCACTCACACTTTGCCCGACTTGGAAATCGAACCCAGGACCTCTTGCACAGCGGTACCTCTTCGACCACTAGACCATCGAGGCAGTCAGTGTAGTATAATCATTTTTGTAAATACAAACACAAAATGTAAAGGCTTGTAGAACATTAACTCGGCTAATACCTGCCATAACGACGGACCTAAGCAAACAGAGAGTAAGCAGGTAAATAGGCGCTCGTTCATCAGTCAGCAGACAACTTCCAAGTTGTAGTACAATATGCCTAATAACGGAAATATTTTGGTGGTCGGTGCATACAGATGGATGCAATGGCGAGCGAGCGTTTGTGAAAATTTGTAAAAAGTGTTTTTCTATTCCTACCTCTGTTTTTCAAGGTTTACTGTGACAGTCATCATCATCATTTCAGCCGAAAGAAGTCCACTGCTGGACATAGGTCTCCCCAAGCACCGCCACCTCGGCCGGTTTTGTGCCGGAAGACGTAGCGTTGGAAGGCCTCCCACAAGGTGGACCGATGGCCTTATAAAAGAAGAAGAATGAACCTTATGAAGAAGAATTTTGGCATCTTTTATGTTGTTGGATGTTTTCCTCTGCTTCTCATCTTCTCTTTTAATTTTATTTAAATAATATTTCGCTTCTTTTTTTTAAATACAATACAATAATACAATATATAATGTACATGAAAATAATTATTATGTTTTTCTTCTACTTTAATCCCTAATCTCCGATACCAAGCCTCGACTGCGTTGGTGGTGCAATGGCGTTCATTTGCACAACATGTGGTGTTGTGCAAATGAACACCATCGTATCACACAGTACAGTTACAGTTCCTACAAGTAAGTTATGTGAATTTAAAACTTATATTTTCATCGATTGTACATGGACATGACCAATAGCGTATTTGGCAAATATTGTAATTGGACAAAAAGATGATTTGACGAACTACACACACACACAGCTTTGACCAATATCAAATTAGACGAATCGCCGATTTGACAAATATCAAACTTGACCAATGTCGTTCAACCCGTTCAGCGGAGGTGGCATGTTGATGACGTCGGGGGGCTGCACGCCACGCGCCTGCTGGCTTGTTACTAAGCGGATAAGGGCCGCAACAACGCATCATAATATACATTATTATATGGGCTATGGGGGGCTAAATAATAACAGCCGCATGGGTCGAACCTCAACGAGATCGGTCCGTGAATAGGTTACCATCCATTAGAGACCCCTTTGTACCTCGGAAAGAACATTAAGCCGTTTGTCCCGGCTGCCATTTGAAGACCTTTGACAGTCGTTACGAGTAGTCAGAAACCCGAAAGTCTGACAACCAGTCTTGCCATATAGGCAATCGATATAATACTGATAACTAAGTTATTATATTGTAGTAAAAATAAACTGTAACAAAGTATTTTAAAAACGTGTTTTCAGTTCTCCCAACCCGTGAGTCCCAAAGGTAAAATTACCTCAAGGCTACTTTCTGGGTTCAAGTTAGATAACTGTTGAGTTAACGATGTTACGGTAATTTTAACTTATATTCCTATGTTCAAGTTACGAAGTTACTGTGTGCTTGTTTACAGAAGGATAGACTTACTGCTTTAAAATAATTACGAGTTTCAGACCTCACTTTAGTTTTAAGAGTTAAAAGGAGGGGGTTGTCGTAAGTTTTTGCTTTGTTTTCATTTATCTTGTTTATTCTATAATGTATTTTGAATACATTTTAAACAAATAAATAAAATGAAAGTGTCTGTTCATAATGCCAAAATAACAAGTTTTTACTAAATACATATAACAAAAAAACTTTTTTTTCGTCTGTCTGTTTGTTCAGGCTAATCTCCTAAACTGCTGGACCGATTTTGACGAGACTTTCACTGGTAGATAGCTGATGATATCCTTATATCATCAGCTATCTACCAGTGAAAGTGTAAGTAGTGAAAAATAGCTTTAGTTATTCCTTAATAACTAAAGCTATTTTTATGATAGAAAAAGCCACACAGGCGAAGTCACGAGCAGCAGTTAGTTATTAATATTCTGGCAAAAACACTGGAAAATAAAGAATGAACATGAGACTTCATCGGTAAATCTTTTGGTGTTGCAGGTGTCCATTAGCGTTAGTAACAATTTTAACTTCGGATAAACCATAAGCCTGTTTACCAAGGAAATCAGTCCATAGTCCATCCATACTAATCCTAACTATTATAAATGCGAAAAGAAAATAAAGGAAAGTAAATTGGTCAGTTTGTTTGTTAACTTTTCACGCCTAAACCACTGAACTGATCATCCTGAAATTTTGCATATACGTTGTTAGGTATACAGAAACGGACATAGGGTACCTTTCATCCCGAAAAAAGTACTGTTTCCGAGGAAAACAACAATAACGTTCTTATGATAATAGATGGCGCCACGTGTTTCGAATCATGATTGAATTATATTATTATAGAAACGTTAGTAGTGTGTTAAGAGTTTTTTTATATATATATATATATAAACGCGAGCGCAGCTGCAGGCAAAAGCTATATATATAATAAATGTGAAAGTAACTCTGTCTATCTCTCTACCTGTTACGTTTTCACGCCTAAACCGCTCAACCGATCGTCATGAAATTTGACATAGATATAGCCTGGGATATGGAAAAGAACATAGGCTACTTTTTTACGCGATAACCGACATCCCCGCGGGCGGAGCAGTGGGCAAAAGCTAGTAATTTAGACATGTGTAGTGGATGAAAACGTTTTACCACACATAGACCAGAAAACTTCCTGTTAATTTTATCTTACAGACATTTTCAGCCCAAACCATCATGTTCCAATGTTTAACAATGTCTCCTAAAAAGAGCAAACACTATCAAACAGAGGCCCTCTAGCTCGAACGCGCCATGTAAATTCGAACGATTTTTTAATTGAAAATACGACGACGATTAGCACCCATAGATCTGAATAAAGTGGGGTTCGTGGCTAAATAATAACATCCGCACAGGTTAATCTGCAAGGTTAAGCAATGCTTGCCGAGGTTGGTCCGTGGATGGGTGACTAAGTGACTCGGAAAGCACGTTAAGCCGTTGGTCCCGGCTGTCATTTGTACGTCTTTGACAGTCGTTACGGATAGTCAGAAGCTCGAAAGTCAGACAACCAGTCTTCCTAAGGGATTTCGCTATGTGTTTATTATTCTAGCGAATGGCACACGTGGTTTGCAGCTGAAAATCAGCGTCCGGTGGTACACTTGTGTGTCATCTGACATGCTGAGCTGAGGCCCTTTTGGCATTATAATCATTGTTTTCTGGTTTTTATAGTCTGAAGGTATATATTTTTCTGTAATGCCAATAATAGGATTGTTCTTTCTTTATTTTATTGCGTTACCTACCCAGTAACTGGGTTGCGGAGGTCGGACAGGTAATCGCTCCATGTAATGCTCACTGGTATTCAGCTGCATCTGGTCAGACTGGAAGCAGACCCCAACATAGTTAGAAAAAGGCTAGGCAGATAATGGGATCTGAATAAAGTCTTAAAACTAAGTTATTAGTAAATACCACGGAGGACAGAAAGGTGTACTTTTAAAATCATTCAAAATCAAAATATTTTATTTCACACTAGCTGACACGACAGACTTCGTTCTGTCAAAAGCTATTTGACTGTGGCAGTTTGTCTACGCGCAAAGGAAATATAATATAAACTCCACTACACTACTCTACTCTACCCTACCTACCTACCTAAATTAAATTAAATAAGTCCTAATAACCTAAATTGTCTAAGAAGCTGAGCTCCGCAGCATACGCTGTTAGAAAAATTCGTAATTTAACTGACCTAGAGACAGCCCGTATAGTGTACTTTAGTTATTTTCATAGTGTAATGTCGTACGGTATTCTGTTGTGGGGAAATGCCGCCGACATTCAGTCTATCTTTGTTTTGCAGAAAAGAGCTGTTCGATCAATTTATAAATTAAGTTCGAGACACTCTCTCAGAGAGAAATTTAAGGAAATTAATGTCATGACTGTGCCTTCTCAGTATATTTTTGAAAATCTTTTATATGCCCATAAAAACATAAAATTGTTTAAAAAATACAGTGATATCCATAATATAAATACTAGGAACAAACACATGTATGTTGTACCTAAAACTCGGCTCAAGAAAATAGATGGTTCGTTCAAATGTCAATGTATACGCTTTTATAATAAACTTCCAAGCCACGTTCAAGATCTAAGCATTAATAAATTCAAATCATTCATTAAACGTAAGTTGTGCCAGAAAGCCTTTTATACCATTAAAGATTATATTGAGGACAAAAAGGCTTGGGATTGAGCTGCTCCAAATTTCACATATTGAAACTTTTTTTATTGTGATTGCTTTATACACATTGACATGAATATTTACTTGTGAAGTATAATATTATTATTTTAATTATTGTGAATGTGAAGACTATGTGGGTCTTTATTTTTATTTTTTTCTTCTCAGTATTTTTTTTTTTTTCTGATCATGGTATGGCTGTTTGAGTAATTTATGCGGCCTGCCCAAATGTCCTTTCTTTGGTATTGTTCGTCGAATCGTTGAGCTCCTTATGTTCTGAGTTGAGCTGCACGATTACTGACAAATGCGTGCACTGAATGGATAGGTCCACTCAATCTGTGTGGTTCTTTCTTCAAAAGACCATTTCAGACACCAATCTACATGGTCTTCACATGATTTGACCAAGATTATGTCTGGACTTTAAAAGAGACTGTGATCTCTGAGTTTGTTTCGGTCTTTCTTCTCAGAGTAGTCAGATACGAAACGCCGACCTCATCTAGTTTTAAAATATGATTGACGTGTAAAAGTGTTTGTAAAAACCTACTTACAGAAATAAAATCATTTATCATTTATCATTTACCTACCTACCTACCTACCTACCCTACCCTACCCTACCTACCTACCTACCTACCAACCTACCTACCTACCTACCTACCCTACCCTACCTACCCTACCCTACCCTACCTACCAGACCTACCTTACCCTACCTACCTACCTAGATTTACCCACTAAGATTTGATTTGATTTTATATTTTTTCATATTTTCTGACCATTTAAACCTTCCCTGGACTACGAAAAACATTTCAAAACCAAAATCAGCTAAATCGGCCCAGCCGTTCTCGAGTTTTAGCGAGACTAACGAACAGCAATTGATTTTTATATATAAATATATAGATAGATAGTAACTTAAACTCAAACTCAAATCATTTATTTTAATTGAAACATTTACAGGCACTTTTGAATTGTCAAGGAGTCGGTCAGTAAGAAAAATGAAGCTGTTGGGGCTATCTATTCGTTGACGGATACCCCGGTAGTTGTTATAGTTAGGTAGTTAGTTAGTTCATACCAAACCACTGTTAAGGTTAAAATAGTTTATTTATAGAAATAGTTAAAAGTTATGTTTGTTTTGTTATCTGAGCCGCACTTATTGTTAGGTATGTTATTATTGATCGACTCGCACATTAGCGCGTGACGGAGTTTTAGTTACGACTGAATTTACGTTAATATTAATTAGGTACGCATAAACGACTAAACGTACTTTTGCTGTATGAGCATTATTGGCTCGTACATGCTCCCGAGGGAAAGATAAATACGTACTCAGATGACCAAACTTGCGTTACAAGTTAAATAGGTATAAAGTTATAAAAGTAATAAAAGCAATCAAAACAATAAGCAAGAAATCATTCTTAAATAATTAATCATAGTTGACATCTTGTTCCAATTGCTGAATGTCCACTTCGTATTTTAGCGTAGGCAGGAATCTCCTTTAGTTCTATATCTTCTGTCCTCTCTCGAGTCTTGTTCGTATTGGTAGGCGTATTCTTACGCGCCTGAAGATATCTTCTTATTCGCCAAACTATTATAGCGGCGATGATTCCTCCCACCAGCAAAGTGCTTATAGTGTAGTTGCCGATGTCGTGGACACTTAGGTCGTGAGGTAGGCTCTCTCGTCCCTTTTGTGCGGTTATCTGGTCATCTAATAATCTGTGATCATTAGATAAGTTTAGTTCCGGAAGCACAATCTTTGTGTTTTTTAACGTATTCCACATATCATTTGGTGAGTCAATATTAGGTACCTCCAGGGTAGTTCCAATATTAGTACTGCTACTAAAAACGTTATGTGAATAAATTGTAGCGTCTTTGTGCTGAAGTGTGCAATCCTGACCTAGGGCAAGTAGCCCCGCTTTTGTTAAAATTGTTGTTGTAATGCGATTTTCGCACACAATGCGCGTCGTACACTCATTAATGCAATTATATAGCCATATGTTTGGTCTCTGTAATTTTATCCATTGGTCAGAGCATTGTTGTGGTACCCAACCACATGTAATGTTATTTACATTTTGGCTTAGTATTTTAGCTTCGCAAGATGCCGTGGCTCCATGCAAGTTGCTGATAGTTGTAGAGGCGTGGCAGATGTGATTTTCCGCCGTCATTGTTGTACATTGCTGAAGATCAACCTCTTCCATCTGTATGTAGGTATTCTTTACAAAGTTGACTCCAATATACTGTGTTTTTGCCTCTATCACCTGACATTGGTTAGTTGTTTGCTGTCTAGGTATAGCTATATTGCGATACAATGTATACTCGTCATCACTTAGTAACGGGATATGTAATTCGAAGAGTAAGTACTGTTCGGTGAGCCGGGCTTTAACATAAATAATTTTGTAAATATTTTTTATGTTAGCTCCATTGCTGTTTTTGATAGGTAAGGTTAATCTTTTCGGTATAATACCGGCAATGTAATTGAGTTGTTCAGATAGCTGCTCCGGTGTGAATAACGTCATATCAAGATTGCCTCTGTAGATATCTGTTAATGCACTTAGGAGCATTTCTTGGGTTCTTCTCAGTACTGAGATAAGTAAACTAGCAGTTAACGCTCCAGCGTTGACGTCATTCATTGTTTTCATAATTTGAAATCTGTTTTCTATCAATGCCGTATTATATTTCGTTTCGTTCATGAATTGCTGAATTACTTCCAGTTGCGTTTTTACAAAGTCTTCATTTTTCTTGATGACGTTGTTTTCTGCCTCGATAATCAGTGTCTGATTTCTTATCAGCTGTAGCAGATATTGTTCGTTCGTTTTGATTTTTTCTATGTCCTGAGCGTATTTTTCGGCGAAATCGCTGTCAAGGACACCAAACAGGGCTCGTGCGAGATTTCCTACGCCGTTGACGTAGCCACGTCGCCTTCGTTGTTGATGTTGAGACCGTAACAATATGTTATACTCGTTCAGCTGGTTCATTTCGAACTTGAGTTGTTGTGTCGTAGAGTGACATGGCTCGTTAGGCATCGTGTCGCATAGTTGAGCTATCCGATTCACGAATTTCTCTACGTTTGTTGTACTTTGCCAGAATGTCGTCAGGTTGTAGTATACTAAAAGTTTCCATTCATCGTGAATAAGTTGGATATTTCCGACGGGGTCAAAGTAAACTGGTTGGTTTTCCGCTAATCGCGTTATTTTCAAATGTTGCAGGGGTGCTGCTAGTCCACATGATAGCGTTGACCAAAAAGACCAAAAAGATGTTGGGGCTATCTAGTCGTTGACGGATACCCCGGTAGTTGTTATAGTTAGGTAGTTAGTTAGTTCACACCAAACCACTGTTAAGGTTAAAATAGTTTATTTATAGAAATAGTTAAAAGTTATGTTTGTTTTGTTATCTGAGCCGCACTTATTGTTAGGTATGTTATTATTGATCGACTCGCACATTAGCGCGTGACGGAGTTTTAGTTACGACTGAATTTACGTTAATATTAATTAGGTACGCATAAACGACTAAACGTACTTTTGCTGTATGAGCATTATTGGCTCGTACAGAAGCTACATGCCCATTTCAAAGCGTAGTAGGTACCTATGGAGAAGAACGGGCAAGAAACTCCATGGACACTCTTTTAAATTAAATTGTCACAAAAGTATTCGTTACATCTGTAATGTTAAATTTATAACTAAATCTGAGAACGATGTAAAAATAAAAATAATAAAAACTTACACGTTAAAAGCGTCAAGAGTAGGTACAACAAATAGAAACAATATAAAATAAAATAACCCGTGGCAGCTAAGAGATGACCAGTCCCAACTGACGGCGGTTTACGAACATGACGCATGGTTTAGCACCATTCAGCTCAACCATTTTAAAGGGAGCTAAATGATCCAACACACACGCCACCATCAGCGAGACATCTAAGTGAGCATGACATACTCTCAGCCGCCAGGGCACATTCAAGTCAATGAAAGACATATTACCCGGTCAATGGTAGCTGTATAGTACATAGGACTCACACCTGTGCTATGTATTTATATAATACAAAGTATATATATAATAACCCAGACGACCCCACTACTCTCCTCCAGGAGAGTCGTAGGGAAACTAGTACAGCTCGCAAGATAAGAGCACACAATACACGATCGTCATTCCGACCTCGCCGCCGAGGCCCCGCGCGAAATCCCCGACTAACGAATAGTCCTCCCCGACCCTTGACTGTAAGTGAAGCGCCAGCACGCGTTTTAGCTGAGCAGCATGTAATCCAAACTCCCCAGGATAATAATCAAAACACTGATTTTATCCAGCCACCGTCGGTCCCTTGCCACCCTCCCCCCGACTCAGCTGCCCTAAGCCGAGGTTCGTACCCCACAGGGGGTGCCCTTAGCGAGCAGCAGTCGTTTAGTTTGGAGTTTTTTTTACGCCCTGGCTGGAGGCATTAAGTTTCGATAGGAGCTTAAGGCAACCACAGGAAAGTCCGGTTAAAGAGTCGGAACCTTAGTGGTTACACTCTGAGATGCCCTAGATAAAAAAAAAATTAAAAAAATATATATATAATAAAATTATTGGTTTTTATAATATTTTCAAATAACAGTGTTAATAGGTATGGGAGGAAGGTGTAGTAAGCCTTTGAACAATTACCAGATACTTAGCAAAATGGTCAACAAATCTACAGTCTACTAGACCTTCAACGTTCAACATTCACAAAATAGGAAATTATATATGGTGTATCTATTCAAACACGAAATATTTTAAGAGATACACATAAACCTTACCATATCTTTTTGGTGGTAAAGAAGCCATTAAAATGATTTTTTTTTTTAATCTGAGTTTATTTATTTAAAAATTAATAATTTAAAATAAGTTGATATCGACGCGCGAAAGGTAATATTGACTTTACACTAGAGCGTCTTAAAGATTTTTTTTACAAAAAAAAAAACTTTAAAATGGAGTATTCTATATTTTATATTAAGCATTTTAAAGGTTTTTTATTGGAAAAAAATCTTCAAAATGCTCTAGTGTAAAGTTGCCAACATGTCGTTTGGTCAATATTGCCTTTCAAGCGTCGATATGATGAATAATATCAAAAGGCACCGCGCTCGTGCCGCCACCGTCGCCGCGTCTGGGCGAGTCATTTATAGAATAATAAAATAAAATAATAAAATAAAAAATCCTTTATTCTACCATAAATACAAATAACAATTTAAGCATAGTAATTATATAAATTTATCATATTAATTTTATTATATGTATAGATCACATTGGTTATTATCTGATATGCATTTCATTTCATTATTATTAATATTATTGTTGGTTATTTAAGTTAATATGTAAGCAAAATATAATTAAAATAAGTATTTATATATGTATAAGGTTCAAATATTATTATTATTGTTAGCATGCATGTGAAATTATTTATTTATGGAAGTCGCCTCTGCGGCGTAGGCCTCCCCCAACTTTCTACATTTTTCCCTATCTCTAACTTGTCTCCTCCAGTCTGGTCCACATCTTTCCTTAAAAATATCTTCCCAGCGCTTCCGCGGCCTTCCTCTTATTCTTTTTCCATCTCTAGGTACCCATTCTATGATTTTCTTTGTCCATCTTTCGTTATCCATTCTGCAGATGTGCCCTGCCCATTTTCATTTCAGACTTCTTACTCGTATTCTCTCTACTATGTAGAGAGTCTCAGTTATTTTAGTTTTGCTTCTAATTTCCTCATTAGTAATTCTGTCGGACAATTTAATACCCAACATGCTTCTCTCCATTCTCCTTTGCATAACTTCGAGTTTGTGTTCTTCTTTTATCCGTAGAGACCATGTTTGGCATCCATATGTGAGACATGGAAGGATTGCTATTTCATACAACCTTTTTTTCAGATTTATGTTTATCTTGCTGTTCTTCATGATTTCTTTAAAACTCCAGTACTTTTTCCATGAAAGTGCTATTCTCCTGTTTATTTCTTTTTCTGTTTGATCTTCAAATGAAACAGACTGTCCCAAATAGACGTATTCTTTAACATATTCTATTTCCTGTCCATCTATAATGACTGTTACTTCCGATCCGTTTGTTAAAATTTTGGTTTTTACAGCATTCATAGTCAATCCTACCTTCTTACTTTCTTCCGCCAGCTCTAGCAACATGTTCTCTAATTGTGCGGACTCTTCCGTAAATACAACGATGTCGTCTGCAAAACGTAAATGACTTAAATATTCACCGTCGATTTTTACGCCTTTATATTCCCAGTCAAGGTTTCTAAATATTGTCTCCAGAACAGACGAAAATATTTTGGGTGACAGCGGGTCGCTCTGCCTTACGCCTTTTCTAATATAAAAAGTTGGTCCCTCTATTTCTAACTTTATTCTGGCGGCATTCATAGAATAAGTAAAGGTTTTTTTTGCAAAATGTCTCAAGCATTTTTAAAATTATAATAATTACCTATGTATAAATAAAAACACAGATAAAAAAAATATTTCGCTGCTATGGCTTTTTTACCACCTATAGATGTTTCTCTTAAAATACTTCGTGTATGAATAGATACACCTTATATAAAGATAAAAAACTTAATTAAAATCTATTTAAGAAAGAAAGAAATAAGTTTATTTGGTTACAGTTCGTGAAACACAAAATACAAACAAATTAAAAAGTTTAAAAAAAATGTTATAAACAAATAGCTGTGTGCCTCACGGCTGCGCCAAAAAGGTTCATTTCAGCATTAATGCCAGACAGATGCTATCTGACGGTTTTCTAATGAACCTGTAGGGACAAGAGTACAAACAGTTTCAACATACCTAATACATAATTTTTATACTTATAAATAAATAAATAGGTACATAACTAAACAAGTACTTAACCAAATCTAATTAAAAAAAAATAACAAAAACATAGCGAAAGCAACAGTCTCAACAAAACATGTTCATTCGCGATTAGCTAGAAGAGGTAATGTAAATATGGCAAAGATATAGTCTGGGATTTGGAGAAGGACATAGGCTGTTTTTTTACGCAATAAGCGACATTTACGCGGGCGGAGCCGCGGGCAAAAGCTAGTAAGTATCATATAAGTGAAACATTTAAGGCGACCATATCGAGTTTCCGTTGCGAATCTATCAAATACTGCCGTAAACGTATTCTGAACGTGTGGATAGTGCCCAGTACCCTTAACGGACATTCGAATTCACGTTACGTTTACTCCGCTTGTTTGGCCTGCACAGGTCTCATAAAAATTCAGCGTAACCTCAAAAATTCCCACCACCAAAAATAAAATACTCTTCAATTGACTCAACGCTATCGCCAATAGGGTTGGAAAGAACTCCTCAAACTTAAAAGGAAGCATTTGAGTCAGTACACTCCTTGAATTTAAAACAGAGCCTGGCATTCTGCTGGGCAAGCAAGGAGTAAGCTTGAACATAAGAGTAGCAAGTATACGGAAAGATAAGGCTGCGGCTATACCTAGCCGATTATTGACAACGATTCTTGTAGGGATGTGATGATTGATCGATGAGGTTGTTATTTATGATGTCGATGTTTTATGACTTTTCTTGCAATAATTTGTAGTCGCTTCCAACCAAGGTAATGGTAGATAATTGGGTGACGTCAATAGTCCCAAACAACGGTTGGCTGTAGGGGCTCGTTCGTACTGGGTATTTAATTTTTACGAAGAATGTAATTTTCCTTTTTCGTGTGGTTAATGAATAAACTGAAAGAAAAAAAAGACAACACATACAAAAACACAAAAAACGACCATGACAAATCTGAACCTGAATCTGATCTGATCCGATTTCAGAATGGTATAGGTTTTAATGATAAAGGACACAACCATGTTCCTTCTACGATTTATTCAAATTATTCATCCTTACCTAATTAGGTACACAAACACCATAAATTATTGATAATTCTTAGCAGTAAAATTCCATCGTTTTTAGAAAAACACGTTATAATTTATGTACAAAAAAACTGTATTGTAATCCAAAACGAGAATCTTCAGAAAAACGCGATCATAGTTCGCCTCTCGGTCAGCAGATTGGTCTCTGTACCTTAAATACCGATAAGAACAATTATATTTATCCGTATCACAACAAAATTCCCATCCCTAAAATTTAAACCACACCTTCAACGATATCTTAACCTAAAATCGGAGTCACGTTCGTTATCGATGAAAATTATCGATAATTAGCGCATCACTAGGCCAGTAGTGCATGCCTCGTTCGGCTGAGTCGGGCCTGGCTCGATGCCAAAGATGCGCTCTAAGACTACCTTACATGGTAACGTTGGAGAAAAAAAGGAAATAATTATTAGGAGTATGTTTTCCCAGGTTTTTGGTGAAAGAAAAATTTTTAAACGTGTTTTTGATTTTATCAAGTAGGTTTGGCAAGTAGGTCGTGCTGTTCTTGACAAAATTATAGGTACGTCGCGGACGATTCGATTTGTCAACTAGGAGAGCTTCGATTATGAATAATTTGATTTTATCTGAACATTACAATGTATGTAAGTGATAAGACTTAAGATACTTTGACCTATGAGTTTGTTTTGGTGTTTCTTCTTAGAGTAGTCGGGTCAGTTTGGAAATGATATTTGATCATTTATATATTTTTAATTTAATATTTAGATTCTTTTGGAAAGATCATGTTTATCATATAGTTTTTATTTTTTTTAAAAACTTTGACAAAGTCATCATGACAGTTTTTCTATTATTCTAGTCGTTTATGGCACTCGCCGCGCAACGGTCGCTGCGCTCGCTCGGCTCGTGCGTAAGGGTCGCATTTCTAACCTAACCTAACCTAACCTTTTTTGCGAATTTCATTTAACCTAATCTAACTATTTCGGTTCCGGGTAGCAATGTTTAGCAAGCCATTTGGAATTATAATTATCTGCAAATACTGATAATATTTTTTTTTCTGGATTTATTAATTAAAATTACCCTTTTGCCTATTAAATGAGTTTAATTTTACTTAATAATGCAAAATGTACAACGTTTTTATTTCAAACGTCGTTTTATGAGATAACATGAATAAAAAATAAATTGTATGTCAAATAATACGTTACTAAATAAAACTATATCTGGTAACTATTTTCTTAAGTGAATTATTTGGCAAACTTGTTGTTGTATAATGATTAAATGACAAATCATGTTTTTGCCAATCGTTACTATGTCAAGTAAATAAATTTTCGGTGAAATGACAGGATACTAGACGTGGTGATGGCAGGTGGAGCAGAGTCCTAACAGAATGGTTGCCGAGAAACGTTAGAAGGAGCGTTGGCAGACCAATAGCCAGGTGGGTGGACGACCTACTGAAGATCACGGGGAAGACCTGAATGAAACTCGCACAGACCAGGGAAGCATGGCACAAAAGGGGGGGAGGCATATACTCAGCTGTGGGTGGAACAAGACCAGAACAAGGCCAGTGATGCTCATGATGATTATCATTTATCAATGTGGATGAACGACCGAAGAAACCATGAATTGTGTGATAGTTGATAACCCCGAAATGGGCTAAATCCTAAGATGACGGTGTTTATATGTGTTGAGCTCCTTAAATCCTGAGTTGAGCTACACGTTTACTGACAAATGCTTGCACTGACTGGACAGGTCCACTCAAAATTGTGTGGTTCTTTCCTCAAAAGACCATTTCAGACACGGATCTACATGGTCCTCACATGATCTGACCAAGATTATGTCTGGACTTTAAAAGAGACTTTGACCCCTGAGTTTGTTTCGCCATTTCTTCTCAGGGATAGTCAGATAGGAAATGTCGACTTCCTCAAGCTTGTTTTTATATTTTTTATATGACGTGTAAAAGTGATTCCGATATCCTATTTACAGAATAAACGATTTCATTTCATTTATAGAAAATATGTATGAACGAAGAATGTTGCCATTTTACATATTATATTTTTACAATTACCAATTATCATTGTTCTCTCATTTATGTAGTATTTTTTATCTTGTGTCATCTAGGTACTTTCATTATATGCTGAAGCCGTCGACGTCAGCATGATGAGGGGTGACCGTTTTACGCACGTGTGACGCATTATTTTCCCCATTTGCTTTATTTTCTTTTAGAATTTTTTATAATTTTTAACCGACTTCAAAAAAGAAGGAAGTTGTATTGTCGACTGTATGTTTTTTTTAATGTATGTTCCTGGATATTTTCATCAAATGAGCACCGATTTCGAAAATTATTGTTTTCATTTGGTAGAGGAAGCTTACGCGGTGATCCGATATAAACAATAACTTTGCTTGGGTAGTTTTTTTGTTAGCTTATATAGATAATACATATTTAATCCACTTTTTGTATCATAATGATGTCATAATACTTCCTGTCACTGTTGTTTACATAGCAAGTAGTGGTGTACGAATTGGTGTAGGGTAGGTACCATAACTAAAAGTCAAAAATATTTTTTTTTTACAAAAAAAAGAATAATTAAGTTCGGAAGTTGGTGGCAAAAAACTAAAATACAGATCCAAAGACACCAAATTCCAAAATTAAAGTTATGTTTCACTTTATAGTATTTTTTTTTTTTTTTGTAAAAAATCGTTTTAGGCGTTATATTAGGCGCAAATAAAGTTATTTTCTTTCATTTTTATCCGATTTTAAGATATATTATGCCAACCCCAAATTAATTGGGATAAGGGCGAAAGGATAATGATTGTAGGCAGAGCTTTGAGTGTCAATAATTACCATCAAAGTTGTCTTAGGTATGTATGTCAATTAGTTCATACAGTTACTATTATAAATATTTACTTCAGAGATGGACCACCTTTTGAATTTGACCTTATTTATTCTGATTCCGATGTTTTTATGTAATTACGTCATTAAATTTGCTTCCATAGTGGGCGACAATTCGGAGAAGCTATGACGTTAGTTTTAGTTTTAATCGTCAGCTCTTGTTAAGATCTATCGATTGCGTATATAAAATTAGTGCGAATTAATTATAGTGAATATATTATGTCGGAGAACGGAAGATTTCTCTCGTTATCATCAGCCATATTTTAACTACTGTGGGCGTACTGTGGGTAGTGTTGGTTATTACGCAATAGAAAAACCGAATTAAACTCAAGTCATTTACTCAACCTGAGATAGCACCTTAAAGTTTACATAAGACAGTCCCCCAAAACGCCCATCCCTTCACCACTTCCTAGTGCTTTAGCTGAGAAGAAGAAGTACAGAAACAAACTCCCCAGCAGCACATCTGTCTGTTCAGTTAAAAGAACTTGATTCTATACAGTAATGGGTATGCAAAGTAATTAATGTAGGAACACGATTACACGACACAACTATACCGAACGCGCAACAGTTTCTAGACGTTTTCACTGCTTGACCACCACCGATGCTCCGCACCGCACCACCGCACCGCATCGTTGCACCGTTGCTTGTCGCATGTGCGGCGATCACTTTTCGCCGGTCGAACGTTATGTTGTACTCCGTCATGCGCCGCTAAATAGCACTGGCGTTCCGATTAGTCAAGTCTCGTTGACGCGAACTCCAATAACTCCGTCGAACGCGACTAGATGGCGCTGGCGTACCGGATACAACTCGTCTCCGACATATAAAAGGTGTTAAAGTGAAAAAAAAGAATGCAATTTCGGTCTATATTTGGCAAAAGACAAATTAAAATAGAGAGATCATACGGTTGGTAAGGGCTTCAGAGCAATCCAGTGATACCCATAAAACACCATATGACAGACTGAAGCGGTGCCGGGAACAGAAAAGAAAGGTATCCGAGCGGATCAACGACGGCGCCAGTACATCTGGTCGAAAATATTACCCGTTACGTACACGTGTTCACGTAAAACACACGGCCGTGTCCACCACGACACAGCCACACCTTGATTTTTTTTCTGGCGAAATTTGTTTGTAGGTCCTATAGGTACACCTCTGCCCATCCCCAAAAAAAGGAGTGATGTTATGTTATGTGTTATTCCGATAGAGGTCATGAAAGAATGAAATTTATTGAAAATGTGTAAGTAGTATTAGATCATGTTTCAGGCTTCCATGTACTATGGGGGACATCCGAATCGGCATACTTTCAAAACAAAATCCCGAGCTCACAGTTGGCCACATCTGTTTACCGCCTCACTTTAAGACGACAAATTAAAAAAAAAAAAAACAAAATTCTCAGTTACAATGATCACAGGTGTCGGACCACCTCGGCTGGTTTTTTACGGTAGTATATATATATATATATTTTTTCATTATAAAAGCATGGGGCAAAAATCTGATACTGCGATGCTATTGGTTGATGAGCGTAGGTAAGCGTTACTATAGCGACAGAGCGCTGCAAGCAAGAATAGTCCTTATGGTAGTCCGATTTGGATGTCCGTGATAGTACAGTCAATATACACAATTAGCTGACCCCCCCTTGCATAAATAGTTGTAATTTTTTTGAATACGGATCGATAGTTTTTTATAATTCTTAATTTAATTTAAAAACCTATACGAAATCTACCCAAAAGTAGAAAAAAAAATTAAAATCGTACGATTTGTTAGTAAAAAAATGTCAACCGTTTATGCAAGGGGGGTCAGCTAATTGTGTATACTGACTGTACTCACGAAGGTCAAAATAAATATGTAAGATTTTCATATAGTCAGGCAGGCTTTAGGCCATAGGGCAATGAGTTTTATAAGCTTTTGCTTATAAATATGTTTTTAAGACTTGACAATACATTTGACAGATTTTGTTTTTTATTTTTTTATTTAATATTACTCGCCAAACTTTCCAGTTTGATGGCGAGAAGCGCTTGTTAACAAAATATATAGGTATACAAAATCAATCAAAATCAACCTTAAAACTATCAACTATGCACTAACTCAGTCAAGGATCAATCACACCGGAACGGATAGATCGCGGACGAGCCGCGGACACCGGACACTGACAGATTCTAAGTACGTACATATCCGTCTGAAGATGTCTGCGTTCGAAGCAGGCCCGACCAAACCCTTTAGTGTGAATCACAGGTTTATTTATTACTAGCTGCGCCCCGCGGTTTTACCCGCATAATTATCGATCCCATAGGTATATCGGGATAAAAAGTATCCTATGTGTTAATCCAGGTTTAATACTATCTGTGGTCCAAATTTCATCCAAAACCGTTTTGCCGTTTTTTCCTGATTTAGTAACAAACATCCATCCATCCTCACAAACGTTTATAATATTAGTAGGTTAGGATAGAATATGTCTTGTTAATTATGAATATATTAAACACATAAACCTTCCGGAAGAAATTTTATAAGTAAATGATGGTAAAACCGCATCAAAATCTATTGCGAAGTTAAGAAGAACAACGCGGTTACATAGACAAACACGAACAGAGAGTTTAATTTATAATAATGTATAGATATAAAAGCCTCATGGCCCTAGGTCATGAGTTAATATTGCTATAATTACATCGCTTAACAAACATAAAATATTTATTAAAATATCATGCGATCGTCAAAAGGTTCCTCACCCCTGTGCTCATGAATGAACCATTACTTAATTACCATTCATGCAATTAAGTCTCTACTGTTTACTCAAATTACGAGCCTTATTTAACAATTATGATATAATTAACAATTATAATATAACTAAAAAACAAACATGACTCGTGGTGTTTGCGTTATGGTAAATTATTGGCAACCCAATGCTGGGCAAAGGCTTCTCATACACAGAAGGCACGAGTATTGATCATCACGCTTGCTCAAGACGAATTGGTCATTCCCGACAAAATTGTCCACAAGGTCACCGACGGCGAAGTCACCTGCTCGTCGTGTTTCGTAGCATGCCCATTTGGGAGAGTTGCCATTAGGCACACACATGGTTTTTTTTTGTAAGGGATTAAGGAGCGCCTGCGGACTGTTCAGATTGCCAAGGTTTCTATGTCCGCAGCCGCCCCACGATTCGGCCCGTATAACGTTCCGTTGGAAGAACCATGGGAAAGTTGGAGGGAGTGGTCATTCCCGACATTTTATCTAATCTAAACACTATTAAATTTTGTTAGTTATATGTCTATTGACTCGGACGAACTCATGGCTAAGTAATAACAGCCGCATTGGTTGATTCGTCAGACTAAGCTACGCTTGCCGGGGTTGGTCCGCGGATGGGTGACCAGCTTTACATACCGAATCTCCTCCGTGCCTCGGATAGCACGCTAAGCCATTAATCCCAGCTGTCATTCTTGGATCTTTGACAGTCGTTACGAATCGTTAGAGGCCTCAAAGTCTGAAAATCAATCTTACCAAACACAATATGTTGAACATTTTCTTTATTGATAAGTACCTGGTACATGTTGAAAGGCCTACACCTTCCTCCCATATCTATTAACACTGTTATTTGAAAATATTTTAAAAGCAAATTATTTTTAAAAGAGTAACAGTGGAGTTTTATGCCGGCTCTTCTCCATAGGAAACGACCAATTGGAACAGTGCACCTAGCTACTGTAACTGATGTTTCATAAGTGCCCATGCAGGTTTATGTGAAATATTCCTATTTATTTGATATGCAAGGCTGCAAAGTTGTTTTTGGCGAGAGTACTTGTATTGAATCCTGAGCGAAACGAGGGTTTTAAGGGTACGAGACGTAGAATAACTTTGAGCCGAGCGAAACACAACTTTTCACCTCACTACAGCGAAGAAAATTATATGTGTCTAATATCTTCGTCGCTGCTGGACTCGCTCATATTTTATGATTCATTAGGATTTTATCAAAAAACAAAACAAAATAATGGAAAGTGAATTGAAGAAAGAAAATTTAAGGAAATAAAAAGTTTTTTTTTTCATGCAGTTGTCGTGCTGGCCATTGCGATTATTCTAAAAAAGAGGTTGGCGGACTGACATAAAATAAGAATTAATGCATTTTCAGTGGATTGGTGGTATAAAAAATTATTGAATAGAATGGTTCGAATTTCAAAAACACTTTCCACGCTAGCGGATAAAATTCAGTTTTGCACTCAAACGAATGATAAGCAGAATCGAGCTTGTGAGGTGAAAAATTTCAGACTTTCGGGCTTTTGACGATCCGAATGTCATAGATCCAGAATGACAGACGGGACCAATGGCTTAGCGTGCTTTCTGAGGCACAGAGGGGTCTCGTTTTGTAAAGATGGTCACCCATCCACGAACCCAACCCGGTAAGCGAGCTTAACCTTATAAATCGACCCGTGTGGCTGTTATTACTTAGCCACGAGCTCCTCCATAACGTTTAACTAAAATGACATCAAAAGCAGTGCCCAAACATGACCCAAATACAATTACAACTTTTCAAAAAACCGGTTGACTGTTGAATTTGTATAAAACAAACACTTATTTTAACAATGAAACAAAACGCCCGCGATTCAGGTTCATTTCTTAAATGGGAGAGCACAATAACTGTTACTTGAATACTGTACAAGTAATACAGAAGTACCACTCGGTCATTGATAACATACACATAACATCACGCCGAGCAGTGGTAGTACGAGTTTATTTATTTTAAGGGAAATCTATCAGTACATTAAAAATAAACAGAAATAACTCAAACAATAAACTTAACAAATATACTAGCCACTACATTTTCCACAGATTACAACTAAGATATTTACAAACTGAAGACGAACGTACATAACTATAGTCAGGGCAAAATTAATTATACGACAAGAAACTAAAAATAATAAAACAAAACTCTTGTTTGTGTATTCTATACTACGGGTCTTAAAAAAATAAAAATTCGCCAATCGTACGACTTACTTCTCATCCCTCAGATTCCGCTCAGTTGTAGGTCGTGGGTTCGAACCCAGGCGGGTACTTTGTGTAAATAATTTCATCACCACTGCTCTCAAAACGGTGAAGGAAAACATCGTGAGGAAGCCGGCAAGTCCTAGAACCAACAATTCGAAGACATGTGTCATCTACCAACCCGCACTGGGCCCGCATGGTGGATTATGGCCCACTCCCCTCTCATAGAGAGGAGGCCTGTGTGCAATGGGAACATTAAAGGCTCATTACGGTGATGATGATCATCACGCCTATAATCCCCGATGGATTAGGCAGAGGTGTAGTAAGTGCATTTTTTCAGCCACAGGTAGACTCCATCAACATGAACCGATTGGATCGCTACAAAAGGATTGAGCATCTCCGACAACACTTTTGGAACCGATTCAGTTATGAATATTCGGAAGTGTATTTGTGTGTGCGGGTGTGTGTTATGTGCTAACGCTACTCGTCTTCACGCACACATTCACAGCGTGTTTGTACACTTGGTAACCAGAAGTCAAGCGCGCGTCGCTTCTTGAAATAAAAATAATATACCAACTTGCTGATTGGCTTACATTTTAACGAAAGCTTGAGCTAGAGAAAAGTTGCTATAAAAGTTAAGCTCATAATTTCTAGTTCGTTAATTTTCAAAGCTGTATGTTGATAAGCTAGACAAAACTTCAGATTAAAGAAGCACACTTGTAGGTCCAGTTATAGTTCATTGCATGTCTTTAACAAACTAACTTATTCTTACTACTTCAAATTCAAAATAATTTATTTCCAAATATGGATAAACAAAACACAAAAAAAGAACAGAAAATAAACAGAATATTTAGAACTGACATAAATAAAACTAGTTTAAACAAAAATAAAAAACATAAAAATAAATCCTATGATTTATCCTACAAATATGCACTCACTCTTAAGAGCGCATACATCGATCCACTAGAACCACTATCAAGCAACAAAATACGATCTAGAGAAATGTGGCCGTTTTTCTTTAGAGTGAATTTTGTTGCTTCGTAGCTCAATATGATACTTTATAAAAGGTATTAGAACATTCTAGACACACTTACCGAGGTCGCTGTTGAGCCGCTTTTCATAATTCCTTCTCAGTCACGAGATAATATTTTTCTAAAGGAGTAGCGCTATTGGACCCTTATAAGTCCTCTCACCGTAATAAGCTTTAAGTGCTGTAACCATAGATATTTATATTTCTATGGCTGTAACGCTACGGAAAAAGATGGAAATCTGGTAAAATATAAGGTGGCGCTTTCGCAACCATGCTGTGAGTGTAGTCGTGATCATGTCATATTAACATTTTATTTTGAGTAGTGCAACTCCTCAGAAATTCGTTCGGAATTGAACTTCTACACTTTTCACTGCACAGTGGCATGCATTACTGGAATTAGTACTTTTGTTTTATTATATTAAAGCTAATTATTATTGCTGGCAAATGTTTGCATACTGTAGGCAATGTCGAAATATAATGGTGATTAAGCTCGTTCCACTTTTGCCCTAAGTGCGGTAAAAAAAATACAGAATGAAACTCTGCGAGTATTAATGAGAGAGGGTGCGTGTTGTGGTGGTAGTAACGTAATGCTGGCCTGTCGATCAAGAGTCTGTGCTGGAAGGAGGACATTAATTATGTACGTACTTCTCATCAAAACATTCGTCCGATCCTGTCAAGGTAAGGATATTACCATTACAAACGTCGTATACCAGCGCTATAAATGTCCAGATCCATGCTGAGATCGAGTCTTCATTAGCCCAATCCTAACTTAGGCAGTATTAGAATAGAATAGAACCTCTTTATTATGTATATACATAAACTCATGCCTTCTTCCTATGGGGGTAGGCAGAAACTATAGAAGACCACCTGCTACGCTCCTTATATACTCATTTTGCTTCGTTTAAGTTCATACATCTGGTCATACACACACGCCAGTCGCAAGTACTACGCACCTGACCTTTCTGAAGTACATCACCAAAAAGGTCACTATAATTATGTCCTCCTAGAGGTCTCCTCCCGGCGTTTCCACTCACATCTGCCTTTATTATGTACAACATAAATTAACAGATATAACTAATGTCGAAATTTCACATAGGGCAACACAATCGGCGGTCTTATCGCAGTATTTTGGTTCGAACCCGAAACCTATACTCCATTCATTATAACATTAGACAAATAACTGTTCACCCTTTCGTTATTTCGATGTAAACGTTTAATAAAGTTCGTTATTTCACGATAAATACAAGGCACTGTAATCTATTTACCCTGCCTAGCCTTTTCCCAACTACGTTGTGGTCGGCTTCCAGTCTAACCGGATGCAGCTGAATACCAGTATTTTACATGGAGCGACTGCCTATCTGACCTCCACAACCCAGTAACTGGGTAACACGATACCCCTTGGTAAGACTGGCTGTCAGACTTTTAGGCTTCTGACGACCCGTAACGACTGTCAAAGATCCACGAATGACAGCCGGGACCAACGGCTTAACGTGCTTTCCGAGGCACGGAGGAGTCTTGGTATGTAAAGATGGTCACTCATCCACGGACCAACCTCGGCAAGCGTAGCTTAACCTGACGGATCGACCCGTGCGGCTGTTATTACTTAGCCACGAGCTCCTCTGTAATCTATTTACCATTTACATTAAAAAAATAACTCTTAAAGTGCAGTAATTTCAACAATATTACACAATAACTGTTGTTATTTAGCCGTTAGTACATAATAATCAGGTCTAGAGCCTGAACCACCATTACATTCTAGGTACTGTAGGTACATGATAAATCCTCATTTCCATTCAGATCAGAGCGCGGAAAATTATAGCCTGCGGATTTAAAAGTACTAAAATGGAGTTAGGTATTCAAGGGATCCGTTTTATGGTTACTATCCCGTATTACTTTACTTTCAACGAGTTTCCATTCGGTGATAAAGAACTACGACCTTTTTCTTCGATTTTGTTACCAGCTAGGTCTTAGTCAATAACATCACGAGTGTATTTCTTAAGATGAAACTAGTCGATACTTTTTCCATACAAATTTCGGGGGGGTATTACGCCACTGTTTGACATTGTACATCGAAAGTTAAACATGATATCGTTTTGTCTTATTATTAATTTTGTATGTATGGAAGCAGAATATTAAAATAAAAAGCCATTAAAAAGTTATGAGCCAACAAAGATTAGTTTTTCCTGCTAATTTTAACGCAACTTTGGGCGTAAATAAGTAATAAAAGAAGTAGAAAATCTCCAAAACAAAGTACGCTCCAACAAAACTCAATTATCGAAGATTTTCAATAAACTTTATTTATAATTGATTTATCCAGTAGTTTTTTCATAAAACTCAACCTTCCAAAGGACTTTTCGTATTTTTTTTACGCGCGCGGCTTATATGAATTATCGTGCATTTCACTCAACACACGATGACGGACCCGATGCTAGGTGAGACTGAGTGCCTTTTGGCCACGCCCACCAGTGAATTTGAGCCCGCGACTAGGTGGCTCTTAAGGATAAGGATTACAAGGGATAGGCAGCGGTGTGTAGTACACGCGCAGCTATTTTTAAGAAACATGTACTACTTATTAGGTGGATTTCCTTTAACCTTGCACAAATCCAGACTCCGAGACAATTTACTAATTAAAAATTCCTTAAATAACAGTGCCAGATCCGAGAGTCGAACCCGGTACCCCATGCTACGCAGTCGTTCTTGAGCGGTGACCTAGTTCATGATTAAGGCGTTCAATGTTCTCGCAATAATGATTGCTCCTCGTCTGGCTTTTTAAAAACAAAATGGCGCCCTAATTTTTAGACCATGTAAAAGACTTTTTCTAAAGGAATTATCCATTTACCCTCATAACATGATCCAGCAGTGGTGCAGTGGTAACGGTTCCGATTTACCATGAGAGTCAAAATGGCGAGTGTACCTTAACTAATTGAATCATTCCATTTACCTAAAAAATGTACCTAAAATGTACTATTTATTACCTAGGTTTAAAAAAATTGTACCTCCTACAGAACGAAATTATTTCGAAATTAAGGTACCGGTAGAACGGGGCTATTTGGATTTTCGGGGGTTATTTGGAATAAAGTAATTGTAAGATTTGAGTTGATATAAATTCTACCAAAACACCATAGACAGCTTATATTTTATTTCTGGTCTTATTTACTTTTACAATTTTTCGTATGAAGATCACAATTCGAATTTATGTCAACTAAAATCTTACAATTGCTTTGTTCCAAATAACCCCCGAAAATCCAAATGATCCCGATCTACGGTACACCCGCCATATTGACATCAAGAAGGCGGGTGTTCTATAATATTTTATTATTGAACCATTACTCATAATAGTACATTACTTACCAAGGTCTGTAAAAGAAAGAAAGCCCGAAATCGTAGGTATTTGTGACCCGATCCACAGACGAGGATTGTAAATATGCGATAGAGGGCTTTCTTTTTTACTGCCCGTGGTGAGTACACAATGTTACGTTTTCACCTGGCCACAATGTGAGTTTTACTGTACGCGTAGCGTGCGGTAAAACTCACATTATGGCCAGGTGTAACGTAAAATATAATGACACCATAAAACCGGGTCGTAGATCGTGCAGGGTTTGAACCCAGACAGGCGCTTTACTTTTTGGAAATAATTTCATAACCACTCTCAAAACGGTGAAGGAAAACATCGTGAGGAAACTAAAAATTCGAAGACATGTGACATCTACCAACCCGCACTAGGACCGCGTGGTGGATTATAGCCCACTCCCTCTCGAAGAGAGGAGATATATGTCCCAGCAGTAGGAACATTATGGGCTGATTATGAGTTATGAGTATACCATCCTCTGCCTCCCTTTTCCCTAGTATGTTGGGGTCGGCTTCCAGTCTAATCGAATGGAGCTGAATATCTGTATTTTACATAGGGCGACTGCCTATCTATCAATACCCCTTGGTAATACTCGCTGCCAGATTTTCATGTTCCTGACTACCCGCAGTAGCGGCGTTAGGGTAGGGCGCGGTTGGGCAACCGCCCAAGGGCGCCAGACATGAAGAGGCGCTCCTTTATGTCTAGTTTCCCGTCTCGTCCTTCCATTTGGAATATTGGTCACTATACCTGTAATCATAGCGAGTGGGGAAAGGACTTCTTCTAAGCTTAAGCTGATAAAAACCTATCTGTGATTGACATTATCTCAATCGAGATTGACAAACTTGGCAACTTTGTCAATCGAAAATGAAATTGCAGAAAACATAGACTTTGATGCCTTTATATGAGAGTTTAACGAAAGAAAGGCAAAAACAAGGTTTTATTGAAATAAACGGTCGTTTAAAAAAAAACTGTTTTTTCACATGAGTAGAAAGGGGGCGCCCCTTTCTACTCATGTGAAAAAAACAGGAAACCTTAGAAACCTCGCTCATGGTGCAGGTAATGCTAAAACCGGCACTGACTACCCGTAACTAATGTCAAAGATCTACAAATGACAGCCGGGACCAACGGCTCAGCGTGCTTTCCGAGGTACGGAGGGGTCACATATACCACATATGTAATGGGTTACCCATCCACGGATCGACCTCGGCAAGCATAGCTTAACCTTCGATCGAACCGTGCGGATGTTATTGGTGCCGATTCCCTTGTTCACAAACTAAACTAAATTTAAGTTCAGTGCATCTTTTTCTTTCTATTTCATTAAAAAAAGGACAGAAGATAAATTTTAGTTTAGTCCTGTCAAATTAATCAGCGCTTGACGTAAATTGACATAATTTTAGTCGGAAACTTTTTAATCACGTCTAAACTTGTATGGAGTAGTGACAGGCGCTGATTAATTTGACAGGACTAAACTAAAATTTATCTTCTGTCCTTTTCTTAATGAAATAGAAAGAAAAAGATGCACTGAACTTAAATTTAGTTTTGTTTGTGAACAAGGGAATCGGCACCATTATTTAGCCACGAGCCCCTCCATTCACCCTCTCATACCCATGCCAATTATTTCTCAGTCATATTCAATTTTTCGCCTTAAAAGCTTCAATCAACACATTTCCGGAACACATGCAATGACTAACTTTCCTAGAACATTACCAGGTTCTTCATAGGAACTGAAGTTTCAGTACCTAGTAAAATATGTTAACGATACTGAGAAATTGAACTGTAGGGTAATTTACATCCAAGCTTGTTCCATCAAAGAGAAGTAGGTTTAACGTAAACCGTTTAAGGCCCAGATATGTGCCAGTGACCTTCAGTGGTTAGCTTGCATATTCTGTACTGAGCTCACGCAACGCGTCATACATCCAGCCAGTAATAGGACTCGCTAATCCAGAAGCGCTGCCCCAAATAAGACGCATTATTGATTTATTATATATATATAAAAAGTTCCGTGTGGTGCCGGACGTAAAGAATAGCACTACCCCATTTCCTTCCTTGGGTGTCGAAAAAGGCGACTGAGGGACTTACTAGAGAATGGGCAGCAGCGTTCTCTATGCATTTTTACACCATAATGCGATCGCCAACCCGCCTGCCAAGCGTGGCGATTATGGCAAATCCCCCCTTTTGGGGGAGGTCTATGTCCAGCAGTGGACGTCTTTCGGCTGAAATGATACATAAAAAAGGTATCCTAATAATACACGTATACTAAAAGATCAATAATTAAATTATCTTTAAAAAGGTGAAGGTTTCAGAAAAATACGCTCGATAAATTTTGCGTGATTCTCAGTTTTTTATCCGCGTTAGACATAAATTAATTAATTAATTAATATCACTATGTATGCAGTGGCGTGCCTAGGGGTCAAAATTAGGGCAAGCCAATATATATTTTGGATAAAAAACACCCCCTACCCTATCGCCTGGCAAAGTGGCGCCTACCGACTGAGCCGTTAAAGAACTGACTAATATTCGTTTTTCATAATTGTAAGTAATTGCGATTTATTATTTTGTTCCAAAACTAATACCACTATGTATGTTTTTCAACAAATTTGATGAAACAAATATCAGTGGTATTAGTTGCTAGATAAGGTATAGATATAGACCTAAATATTTAAATATGAATTAACAACAAAACATGACTGGAAAAATGTGGGTGTAGCTAGGTAGGCATACCTCTGCTTAACCCTCCGCGGAATACAGGCGTGATGTTATGCTTAAATATAGGTAAATTTTAAATACGAAGAGTACCTACTGGTAATCCTTTAGAAAATCACAACTATTATAAGTACAAGTTATCAGTATCGTGTAAAATATGATACGTGAGCCATCTATTATCATTATTGGCACAACAGAGCTCTTCGAGTCGTAATAATTCATATTTCAAACGCTCGCAAATTCGCAACAGTTATTATGGGAAAAATATTACAATACGGCTACTAGATGGCGCACAAATAATTGATTGATTTGTGATTTCTAACTACACATTGCTTACATTTAATTCGTTTGATAAGTAACTGGGCTCCGGTTTGTTGCCATCTTGTTGCTGCATATGTTTCTCTAAGACTAGGTCGTATAAAGAAAGCAAAGATGCAAGCTAAGAAATTGCCTCTATTGAATGAGGTTTTAAACTCATTGTGACCTCGGAAAGGAAGTTCTTAAAGTGCTAAATGACACACAACATCAACCTAATCTTTGAAAAACAGCGCGATTGTGTTCGACACGCATAATGTATTCAGCGAGATTATATTTGTCTGTAAAACTCAAAGTATTTACCTTTTTCCAAGTCTTTTTCCAAGTATTGCACACCAATACACACTTTAATCCTTCACAAGGAACAATAGCATGCGTTTCCGAATTCATTTTAATGATAAGAAACTTTTTCATCACTTCAAAAAGAAGGTAATTACAGCAAAAACTAATCACAACACAAACTCACAGAAAATTTAAAAAAAGCAAAACATAAACGGCGTCAGTAACCGCTCAAAACAATTAATTTGAAATTACATCATGCAAATTCACGCTTTGCGCAGCGACTCGCGCACACATACTCAGGATCTACAATCCTACCACCTCCTACTACGATTCGTTTCATTCATAAAAAGTCAAAAGCCGGGCTTAAAAATTCGAACATTTGCAAAATGAGTACATACTATCATATCAAGGACGTTAACACATTTCTTTGCGAAAGAATGAGAAGTTAGAAGCCCGATTTGAAGCCACCTTGTGTGAGCGAGAAAGCTATACTTCATTCATCGATACGATCTCGCCTCCTGCTTAGCGCTATAACGTTAGAGCGAGATCGCAACTGCGGCATCGGAGATAGTTTGGCAACGGTGCATGATGAAAGAGGCGATGAATTTAAATATTATTCCTTGAGTATGTAACTCTGGCAACGTTGCATCGTAGTCATATTGTAGTACGTATCTAGCGCGCGACCGGTACCACGTTTTTATTCTTGTGGCCGACTGGCCGGTACTACGCGGAGAGTTTAATGTTATTATTCGTATTAATTCTTGCGACATTGAGTTTGTTTACAGGTGTAGTTTTTTTATTAATAGGCTCACTTTTGATTGAAAGCCGGGCTTTTCGGCTTTAATGAAAGGAACGCCCCTGTATGTATGTATAAACATAATCTAAAATATTCATATATTAAGTTATTAAGAAAATGCTCTAATTTAACATATATTTTTTCCAAATCATAAACACTACTCGTTCAGACGTGATCTTCAGTATAAAATCATTAAAAGTCGGTTATCGTCGCCTTAAGAAACGCGAGATAATTAGAACCGAACGTGATGCCCGGTGACGGCGATGCACATAGTGTCCACCGCAGTCGAACTCGTCACTCAGTCAGATAGGAAACGCCGACTTCAACATGATTGCCGTGTAAAAGTGTTTGTACAATCTTACTTTCAGAAATAAAATCATTTATCAAGTACTTTAAAGCCGAAAAAGTTTTCTTGGGACGTGAGTTCATTCGATGGGAACACCTCCTCGGAAATATTTGATCTTTGCCGAGAAAATTTTCACTTGGACACACGTTGCCGTGGCTGACTTGGAAAACTTTAAAAACAGACTCCGCACTCAGGTCGACCGCAGCAAAGACAATCTCCACAGGGGTTTCTCGGATGGTTCCGATCCTCATTGTATAGCGGCGTCTCCCGGCAGATCATGGCACACCTTTCGTCTTGCGCCACATGCCCTGCGGCCCTGTCACCTGGGCCTCAAGTCTGCTATTACAATAGTGTCAGAATGGTCTCTTCATTGTGAGTTTTTGACAGATTTGCCATACAAAAACTGTCAAATACTCACAATGGCGAGACCATTCTGACACTATTGTAATAGCAGACTTGAGGCCCTGAACACGTGAGGAGCTTATGCCTGCGTCAACGAATGTGTTTCTGAGTTCTAGGCAAAACAGGATATTTTCGTTATATTTCCATCGACACGGTAAGAAGAAGAAGAAGAAATAAAGAAAGAAAAAAAAAAAGAAAATTTATTTATTTATTTATGTAAAATATCTGATTCGCCAAAAGATTATGGACCTCCTACTGATGGACACCTCTAAAAACTTATTGCGCTTCTACTGATGCACAATTTTTTTTTAATAATTGCGCCTTTTTTAATAGTAACTAAGCTAAGGTACCCGTCCAAACGGGCTAGGTTAGATTGAAACTGTGACCAAAAAATATTCTCTCGACGAAATATTCACTTAAAATTCCGAATTCCGGTAACTAGTTATCCACAAAATACTAAAAAATACCTACCACAGAGTTAAAAAAAACATCCCATTTCCCAATTAAATTTTGAAGTATTTAATAAGCTGTTCTGTGTAAAACAAAAACGGTGTTCTTAATAAGGTTGTCGATAAGCTCGATAGTGAAGGGCAAAAGCAGACGATTCCAATGCGACGCGACGCTCCCGCTATAGACGCATCGATGATGAGAGTGCTAGGGATGGGACAAAGCCGATTTTTCTTGGAGAATAGTTGCTGTAGTATCGATTTAGGATTTAATTTAATTAGGTAGGTAGGATTGATATATCGTTATCAATGTGAAATAAGTACATTATATTCTCTCGGATCGGACATTACGTAAGAAGCTAACAGAAGACTATCATCTATTTTTGGTTCTTTCCACATGTTATGGCCTTTTATTGACCGATATTTGTACCGTTTATCTACACTGAAAAATTACCGTGACAAATCAGAAAAACCGATATACTGCCGAGAAAAACAGTCCTAAAGAAGTGACAAGAAATTACTTATTTATAAAATAACTATGTAAACCACATGAACAAAATCTCAATACCCAAATTCTCATTACGTGCATTCATTGAAAAACTTACTTTAAACTAGTGTTACCATACCTACCATTTTTTACATCTTTGTTCCTGCGCCATCATCAATAATAATAACACCTTGTCGAATAAATTCAACACAAACCAATTAATTTCCAGGAAAAGTATTAGCTTTGTTAAAGTAGTTCACAGTTTAGCAAAAAAGGCAGCTGTCCATGTTCATAACATTATTATATTCAAAGCCATTCATAACTGCACGAAAATTCCAATGACATTTAAAACACTATTCCTGCCATCCACATCCCGGCCACACGATGAACATAACCATGTTAACCAATCCAAAATCAATTACGTCTCAATTATCCATCGATATGTCCCACCTCTATTCGCCGGGGAAAACACTACAAATAAGCGAGCGCAGACGGGCGCAGTTTGCATAATTGCCGCGTCGGGTGGCACCTCTAGTTAGGGTTGATAGGTACCTAACTTAATGTAATATGTGGGTAGTTGGAAAATTGTGACGTGATGTTATTAAAAGTGTCTGGTTTCTGAGAATGTAAGAGATCTCTGGAAAATATTTGAAGGAATAAAGGTTTTTTTTATCGTGTTTTTTTCGGCGTACGGGATTTTGTATTTCGCTTGGCTATTTCTTTAAACATTAAAGGATTCAAATTCTGATTAAAACTCGAAGCTTTCATCCTAAAAAGAAACAAAATCACACCCAAAATTAGTAAGTTAGTATAAAACTAGGGCTTTATTAAATGAGTTTTTAAGTTCGAAGAAGTAATAAAAATAATAATTTCGAGTGTAGCCCGAAAATAAAAGTTAATTTTACAAGGTGACAACCCTCCTTCACAGGGGGGTGACTTTAAACTCTTTTGTTTTCGGAGCATCTATTAATTTTACTACACTACTGAAGTTGTTTACATTACATTGTAAAACAAGTCAATTAATGTATTGAAAAATACTATTTAAATCTTAAGTGTACCATAAATCTTTTAACACTTTCTGTGAAACAAAACGCCCATAGACGTCATAATTATAACAATAAAACTTCTATTGAGCCTCGTTCAGTGTCCCAGAAAGTGTTAACTCACAGAGCCAGCCTGCTGTGGGAATGATATAAGCTGAGTATCCTTTGGGGAAGAACAGTTGTATCACTACCTAAGTACCTTCAAAAGGCCGGGCCCTGCAAAAGACGCATAGGGCATCAGAGGATGCTCAAAGGTAACTGGCTACTGAGAAATGCTGCCCATGGTCAGTGGATTTAGCAGAGTCGCTCATTCAATAACAATAACAAAACCGTTTTCAGAAATACAGTAAGTTTAAAGGCCGACGGGATCCTCCAATACCTACCAGACGCGGTCAAAACATTCTGGAAAAACCGGCCAAGTGCGTTGCGGACTACGCACAATGAGGGCTTCCGTAGTTGGGATGAATTTATCCCAAGAACAAACTTAAAATTGTAGTTGAAAAACATGTTCTCCCATAAAGAATGTAATGTTGGTTGACTATTACTCGGTAACTTCTAAAGCCTATTTAGCTGTGTTAGTTTTTCTTTTTTTGCTATATATACTACTGCTGTGATTTTTTTCACGTATCCAAATACAACCATTTAGCTAGCAGGGGGAGGACACTTGACTCTTATAAAAATGAGAAAAGATTTTACGCAAACGGATCCCTGAATCGAAACAAACCCACAATATTTTTAAACGGTCTATCCAACGATAGCCCACACCATGGGATAGACGAGAAAAAAAAAATATCATTCGCACTTGACGTGCACCGGAGGTACCCTAAATAATTCTTTTAAAATTTTATTTTACCCCTATGTCGGCGTGATTAATTTGTATACCCATACCAAATTACTGCTTTCTAGTACTAAGAGTCTCTGAGCTAAGCCGCGGACAGACAGGCAGGCAGACAAACTGACAGCCAGACAGACATGGCGAAACTATAAGGGTTCCTTGTTTACTACGGAAGCCTAAAAACGGAGAAAATGCGTTTTAAACTATCTCATCTTGTTTACGAAGTCGGAAAACCGTGTGGATTTAATAATAATCCAAATGCACCACTCCGCCTTACCTATAAGTATGGATAGGTAGGATAATGAACCTCTCCACAAGCCAAATAAACGGATTAATCCGGCTTATTCCACAAATCCCCCCTGATAATCCCCCTTAGGAGGAAAAGTGGAATCTATAAAAAACAGTCTAGAATTCACCCCTGATAATCCCGCTTAGGGGGAAAAACTAGAATTGAAAAAAAAACTTATTCCAAAACCCCCCTGAAAGTGATTTTTTTACATTAGGGTTCAGTTTTCCCCACTGAGGGGGATTCTCTGGGGGATTAGTGAAATAAGCAGGGGTGAATTCTAGACTGGTTTTTATATATTCCACTTTTCCTCCTAAGGGGGATTTTTCAGGGGGGATTTGTGGAATAAGCCATTAATCCCTAACTGTAGGCATTTCTCTCAATGAACTCAATTTGTACCAGAATTTACTGAAAGATAATATCAGACACTTGATTTTCTCCCCCAGTTGAAACAAGCCAGTCGATCTTCGATTAGGTACCCATTTTATTCGCATTTGCTGATGATACTTGTAGCCAATTATTTTCAAAACAACCGAGAACACGGGAGTGGGGGGAGGAGGATTTAATTGACTTCCTACGTCATAGCTCCTGTTTTATTGGCACAAGCTCCTGTCTGCGGTTTTCCTCAATAATTTTTCTTTACAGTAAGTAATTATTTTTAATTCTTCTAATAAGATACATGATGTTTAGGGGTACATACTTAAGATAAACAGGTAGGATTAAGCTTTTTCCTCGTGTAAAACATAATTACGGTCTACTATTATAATAAAGATAAATGAGACAAACAAATTAATTTCAAGGAACCGTCCGATAGACGGTAGATATTCAAGTGCTTTAGTTGAAACCTCTAATTAATTAAACTCACTTTCTAATCTTATTTTCATGATACGATATTTAAATGATCCAACTATTGATTAATTATTAATTATTAATTAATTTACATTCGGCATTCACCCTGATTAGTTACTGTTGTTTTGGCCCAAATTTTATATATTATCTACGCTCGTCCCCCTTATGGAAACAACCACACCTCTTGGACAAAATTGACCAAATTATTCGCAGCACCCTAACATCCATTTTAAATGTGGCTTTGGACGACCGAGCGTGGCTGCAAGCCACACTACCCATCCGTTTTGGTGGCCTCGGCGTCCGCAAAATTACCAGTATTAGCTTACCGGCGTTCCTGTCCTCTGTCCACAGCACGGAAGAGTTGACCAGGAAAATTTTGGCCCCTTCCTTGGTTGACTCTGAAGTGCCGTGTTTCACTGATGCGGTGAATGCCTGGAAAATGGCTTGCCCGAATACAGATCGGCCCGTGAATCCATCTTCCCGGAGACAGTGGGATGAGCCGCTCTGCAGGTTGGTACGGAATAATCTTATTAATACGTCCACCAATACTGCTGAGCGTGCGCGCCTGCTGGCTGTGGGTGAGTGGGAGTCGGGCCTCTGGCTTCAGGCACTACCGTCACCCAACATAGGCACTATGCTGGGTGACACCACTTTCCGGCTCGCTACTTGTCTGCGTCTGGGCGCTCCTTGTGTGGCTCCGCATCGCTGCCAATGTGGTGAAGGTGTCGACTGCCTCGGACACCATGGCCTATCCTGCAGTAGGAGTGCAGGCCGGATAGCACGGCACGCCAGCATAAATGACATCATCCGTCGTGCTCTTGTCACCGCCGGGGTGCCAGCTGTTTTAGAACCCAATGGCTTGGCACGCGACGATGGGAAGAGACCAGACGGAATGACCATCATGCCTTGGAAGTTAGGTCGGCCTTTGGTGTGGGATGCAACATGTGTCGATACCCTAGCGCCATCCCATCTTCCTAGCACGGCGGGCTGTGCCGGGGCGGCTGATGCGGGTGCGGAAAACCTCAAACGGCGCAAATATGACAACCTTATTGGGAGTTATATGTTTGAGCCGTTTGGGGTTGAAACACTAGGACCATGGGGTCCGAGTGCCCACATGGTATTTCGAGACATCTCTAAGCGGTTGTTCGACTCTTCACGTGACCAGAAGGCTGGCCTATTTCTTGCCCAAAGAATCAGCATTGCCATACAACGTGGCAATGCTGCCAGCCTTTTGGGCACTTTTCCTGTTGACAGCGATGCGGACGAATTTTTTGATGCCCTTTGATTCTTTTCCCTCCCTTTTTTATATACTTGTACATATTAGTATCTATTTTCTTAAATAATTTTAAAACTATTTAGTGTAAAGTAAATAAAAAATTTATATACTATTGATTTGAAAATAAAATAACTAATATTTATTTATTATTTATTAAAACTTTAAGCACAAGTAAAAAATACTGTACAAAGGCGGACTTAATCTCTGAGGCATTTTTTATCAGTTGGTGATGCAGAGACAAAACATGGCAGGTGCAACTTATGGGATAGATAACTCGGAAAAGGAAAAATAAATACATAGATAAGTACATAATTTATTTTATTTGATTATGTATTTTTTATTTATTTAGCTATTCCTTATAACTTACTTAACTAACATAACATAACATAACGTATTACTATCATTACAGGTTCACCACATGTGGTAATGCGGTCTCTTATAATTATAGGTACTACTAAAACTACTAGACTACTACTACTATTAAAACTTATTACTATTTAAAACTATAACATAACGACGACACACAATATAACACTACAACAACCTACGTGCGGTATAACATAAAATAAATAACAATAACCTTGCGAATTCACTCAAATTACACGTAAATAAATCAACTTTGATGTGAAGTATGTGATGTGAAGAACATACATAAATACTCGTATAATCAAAATAAACAGTGTCAGAAGAAATAACGACTGGTAGCGGAGAAAACGAATCAGCGCTGGGATGATTCAGCCAACTTCTTACGAATATGTTCACGTGCCTTCACTTTAAATGATAACCGACTGGTTGCCATCCTGATATTCAGAGGGAGCGCATTCCAAAGAACGACCGCTTAGACAAAGAAAGAAGAGGGAATTAAACCAGAGCGGTGAGACGGACATCGTAGAAGACGATTGTTGGTTGGAACGAAGATTTTTACTATGGGCAGAGCATAAGTATTGAACATGGGAAGTCAGGTAAGAAGTGGGTTTGTCGAGTATGGAAAACAACATAGACAAAGCCCTCAACTCTCTGCGCTGACGAATAGGCAACCATTTTAAAACCAATCGGTGCGCGGACACATGATCATACATTCGAAGATTGAAAACGAATCGAATGGAGTTATTTAGAATGCGGTCGAGTTTATTGCCATAGTCAATTATGGGAAAGATTAGGGACTGTACAAGCATTGCATTATTTGTGATGGGAGCAGGTTTTTCAACCGATAGAGCAACCTCAACGTTCCGGTGACTTTTTACTGACAGTCGTGACCTGCTTTCGCCAGTCAAGACAAGTGTCGACATGCAAACCAAGATCCTTAACATCGGAGCTAAACGGGATGACTAAATTGTCGAACATCACAGGTCGCACAGTCAAGCCATTCATTCAGCTTCCTCAGACTGTGGGGGCTCCCTACAATGATAGCCTGACACTTGGTAGGGTTAACCGCCACCCCAAATCGATCAGACCAGTTTTTATCCACACCTAAATCCCGGTTTGGCTCCTCAATCGCATCGGATATGTTGTCAACACTTGTCTGGCAGTAAAGCTGCAAATCGTCAGCATAAAGATGATACGCAATCCGAAGCTCGATGGTGATGAGATTAATAAAAATAGATAACAAAAGAGGAGATAATATACCGCCTTGAGGGACGCCAGCTACCAAATCACACGAACTCGACGAAGAGTCTGCAGAACGAACAGACTGCTGACGCCTCTGAAGATAAAAAGAAAACCATTCCAATACCTCCCGAAGTCCGGAGAGACCATAAGATAGGAAAGGATGGATAAAAGGACTTCGTGACTGACGGTATTAAAAGCATTGGAGAAGTCATCAACACTAAGGCTGTTACTTTAGTGTTCCATTCCCCGCCTTATATCGTCAGTCACTTTAAGGAAAACTGAAACGGTACTGTGCCCGGGTCTGAAACCGGATTGAAATGGACTGATGAGAGAGTTGCTGTGGATGAAGTGGAAGAATTGTTTATGCACACTGGCCTCGAGCACTTTAGAAAGAGAGGGCTTGGGTATCTTAGGCAGTGGCCGAACAAGGACTACGCCACATGGAAGGGAAAGCACCGGGAGAAGTTTATCATGTGGGAGATTGCAGGGAGGAGTTGATCAAGAGCCGCTACGATCATAATATGGCGGCTGATATTATCGCAGCCCACAGCTTTGGATTTAACGGAAAGAATAATCTTTTTGATCTCTCCCGGGTCGACTGGGGTGAAGACAAAAGGGTTAATATTGGGACGCGTCAGACCGGTAAGACATTCAAGGGTTTGACATTTGGTTAGACTATCTAGAGCGGGAACAGTGGAGAAATGGCGATTTAGATCGTCCAAACCAATTGTGTAAGGAATGTCCGAATGTCGCGATTTGCCGATACCCAAAGTTCCAAGGAACTTCCAAATTCCAGCAGGAGAAAAAGAAGTGATATTATTTAGAATGTGGCGGCGTTTAGCGTTACGTATCATCTGATTACACCGATTCCTAGCAGCCATAAAGAAGGCGTAATTGTCCTCCGAGCGATCCTTTTTATATTTCCGAAACGCGCGGTCCCTCCGTCGCATGTTCATCCAAGGCGCAGGCAGATGCTTCAACGTGATCTTCTTATCGCATGGGCGTCATATAGCTTGACCACGACATCGTTGAACACACTAACTTTTTCGTCAACTGAAGCAGCTGCTTCCAGGGGTGACCAGTCAATATTGGACGCATCTTGTTGAAGCCTCTCGCTATTCATACGCGCAAAGGCATGCCTGTACTGGAACGTTGGTTTAGGTTTAGCGGGTTTTACACCCGATACCGGAGGAGACGTCGTCGGGTCCCTGACGAAGAAGCCGCGCTGTATGAGGTGTACCGCGCGGCGAAGGAGACTCTGGGGCTGGCCATCGGCGAGTCGAGGACGCGAGCCAGGGAGGAGATGTTGGAGACTCTAGACGGGGATCCGTGGGGGCGCCCTTATCGCGCGGTCCGAGGGAAACTTCGAGCCGCGGCGCCCCCACTTACGGAGAGTCTCCAACCCGAGCTGCTGGAGGAGGTAGTCGCAGCCCTCTTCCCGGCAAGAGCGGAGCATACTCCGCCGCCGATGGCTTTGCCCACAGCCGCAGAGTCTACAGAAGAGAACGCCATCAGCGTCCCAGAGGTGACACAGGCAGAGATGAGGGCAGCCGTGATGCGGCTCCGGGCCAAAAACGTGGCTCCGGGGCCCGACGGGATCCACGGCTGCGTGTTAGCCCTCGCTCTGAAGGAGCTTGAGCCCCAACTGAGAGGACTCTACACAGCGTGTCTTGAGCGGGGCCAGTTTCCCACTTTGTGGAAATCTGGTCGTCTGGTCCTGCTCAGGAAGGCGGGGCGCCCTGCGGACTCGTCGTCCGCGTACCGGCCCATAGTGCTGCTAGACGAGGTGGGTAAGCTGTTTGAGCGGATAATCGCAGCCCGCCTCGTCGGCCACTTGTGCAGAGAGGGGCCGGACCTGGACGACAGTCAGTTCGGGTTTCGGCATGGGCGCTCTACCATCCACGCTGTGTCGCGGGTGAGGGTCCTGGCGGAGGAAGCGGTGTCCCGGGGCGGGGTGATGTTGGCGGTGTCCTTGGACATCTCTAACGCCTTCAACACCCTGCCCTGGAGTTGTATTCGGGAGGCACTGCGGTATCATCGGGTGCCTCCCTACCTCTGCCACATCGTTGGGGCTTATCTGTCCGAGAGGTGTGTCACCTACGTGGGACGTGATGGCGTTAACCAGCGCCGCATGTCGTGCGGTGTTCCACAGGGCTCGGTCGTAGGGCCGCTCCTGTGGAACATCGGGTACGACTGGGTGCTGAGGGGTGAACTCCAGCCGGGCGTGGACCTGACGTGCTATGCGGACGACACGCTGGTCACGGCCCGGGGGAGTTCGCACAGGGAGGCAGCGTTGCTGGCGACGGCGGCGGTCTCACAGGTGGTGAGCCGCATACGGCGCCTCGGCCTGGAGGTGGCCCTCAACAAGTCGGAGGCCATGGCGTTCCATGGTCCCCGGCGGGCGCCGCCAGCCGGATCACACATCGTGGTCGGTGGGGTTCAGATTGCTGTCGAGTCCACCATGAAGTACCTAGGATTGGTGCTCGACAGCCGGTGGGACTTTGGACCCCACTTCCGGCGGCTGGCGCCCAAGTTGATGGGCGCGGCTGGGGCGCTGTCAACGCTGCTTCCCAATCTGGGGGGCCCGAGCGTCGCCTGTAGGCGGCTTTACGTGGGGATCGTGCGATCGATGGCCTTGTACGGGGCCCCGATCTGGGCGGCTGACCTGACGGCCGGCAGCATCGCTGTCCTGCGGAGACCGCAGAGAGCAATGGCCGTCAGAGTCATCAGGGGGTATCGCACGATCTCCTACGAGGCGGCTTGCGCACTGGCCGGATCCCCGCCCTGGGACCTGGAGGCAAAAGTACTCGCGTCATTGTATCGGTGGCGCGAGGAAGCGAGGGCGCGGGGTGAGTGGCTGATGCAGCGACATGTGGAGCTGCGTCGGTCACAGCTTCGCGAGGTCCTGGTGGCGGAATGGCGGGACAGGCTTTCACGCCCTACCGCCGGCCTCGGTACGATCGAGGCGGTCCGGCCGGTGCTCGACCTTTGGCTCGGGAGGAGGCACGGCTCCCTGTCGTTTCGGGTGACGCAGGTGCTCTCGGGGCATGGTTGCTTCGGGAAGTACCTGTGTCGCATAAACATGGAGCCGGACGCCCGGTGTCACCACTGCGTCGACTGTCGGGAGGACACGGCGTGGCATACGCTGGCAGAGTGTGCCGCTTGGGAGGAGCCGCGCCGTGCCCTCATCTCTGGAGTAGGCAGTGACCTCTCGCTGCCGGCCGTCGCTCGTTCGATGGTCGGCAGCGAGGAGTCCTGGGACGCGGTGGTTTCCTTCTGCGAGACAGTAATTTCGCAGAAGGAGGCTGCGGAACGGGAAAGGGAGATCTCATCCACTAACCCGGCCCGCAGCAGGCGCACCGGGCGTCGGCGGAGGGCGGACAACGCCCTCTTCCAGCCCCCCTAAATGGGTCCAGGGACGACGGACTAGGGGACGTCCGTCGCCCCCCATATATCGGACCCGAGGTGGCGGCGCGTAGTGTTCCACGCGCGCCCCTCTGAGACGTCGCGGGGGGAGTCAAACACCTCACTCCCCCCCTCGACCGGAGGAGAGGCCTGCAGTGGCGGGCCGGCACCAGTCGGGGGTCGCGGAAGTATGTTCGTTCCCGTGACCCCCGGCGTAGGTGTGAGACGGAACACCGGGGTGGTTTTTAGTCAGTAAGAGTCTGACAGACCCCTCCGCCCGCCCCAGGGCGGAGGACATCCATGAGGATTTTCCACCCCGGAACAAAAAAAAAAAAAAAAAGGTTTAGCGGGTTTAAGGACATAGGATAGGAAAATAAGGTCATGATGGGAAAAGCCAAGAAGATCATCTTGACCATGTGAGGAAACTAGGGAAGGATTAGAGGTGAGGGTCAGGTCAATCCAAGTATTATCACCGACTACATTATGATGAGTGGGTTGGAGTGGCAACACATGCAGACTGCCTGACTCAATTAGAAGCCGGAGTTAACGGGACCGAGGGGAGTTGTGGGCAAAGAGGTTGGTTTTAAATCTCCCATAACAATGTGATGTGCATACTCCGAACCCAAAGATTCAAGTACCGTTTCGAATTCAGTGAAGTAATCAATGGAAGGTTGGCAATAGACGACGCCAAGGACGGTTTTAGCTCCCTTGATACAAACCTCAAGGAAAAGAAACTCTGCGGATTTATTGGAAGAACAAGATGCTACAATATTAAAAGGGAAATCATCACGAAGATATATGGCTACACCACTGGATGACACTTCACTTTTGTTTAAACTTAAACGTCAGGAGCTGGTTACTGACGATGTAAATAGCGCCATCTCAAAAGTAGTTCATTGGTTCAATGTTAATAATTTACTACTTAATGAAAAAAAACCAAGTGTATTAAGTTTACGCTGCCTCACGTGAGGCAGGTGAAAAATAATGTGTTGATAAAGGGCGAAGAATTGAATCCTGAAGATAGCACTGTATTCTTGGGCTTAACTTTGGATGCTAAGCTTCAGTGGGGCCCACATATAGATAAATTGTCTAAGAAGCTGAGCTCCGCAGCATACGCTGTTAGAAAAATTCGTAATTTAACTGACCTAGAGACAGCCCGTTTAGTGTACTTTAGTTATTTTCATAGTGTAATGTCGTACGGTATTCTGTTGTGGGGAAATGCCGCCGACATTCAGTCTATCTTTGTTTTGCAGAAAAGAGCTGTTCGATCAATTTATAAATTAAGTTCGAGACACTCTCTCAGAGAGAAATTTAAGGAAATTAATGTTATGACTGTGCCTTCTCAGTATATTTTTGAAAATCTTTTATATGCCCATAAAAACATAAAATTGTTTAAACAATACAGTGATATCCATAATATAAATACTAGGAACAAACACATGTATGTTGTACCTAAAACTCGGCTCAAGAAAATAGGTGGTTCGTTCAGATGTCAATGTATACGCTTTTATAATAAACTTCCAAGCCACGTTCAAGATCTAAGCATTAATAAATTCAAATCATTCATTAAACGTAAGTTGTGCCAGAAAGCCTTTTATACCATTAAAGATTATATTGAGGACAAAAAGGCTTGGGATTGAGCTGCTCCAAATTTTACATATTGAAACTTTTTTTATTGTGATTGCTTTATACACATTGACATGAATATTTACTTGTGAAGTATAATATTATTATTTTAATTATTGTGAATGTGAAGACTATGTGGGTCTTTATTTTTATTTTTTTCTTCTCAGTATTTTTTTTTTCTGATCATGGTATGGCAGTTTGAGTAATTTATGCGGCCTGCCCAAATGTCCTTTCTTTGGTATTGTTCGTCGAATCGTTGAGCTCCTTATGTTCTGAGTTGAGCTGCACGATTACTGACAAATGCGTGCACTGAATGGATAGGTCCACTCAATCTGTGTGGTTCTTTCTTCAAAAGACCATTTCAGACACCAATCTACATGGTCTTCACATGATTTGACCAAGATTATGTCTGGACTTTAAAAGAGACTGTGATCTCTGAGTTTGTTTCGGTCTTTCTTCTCAGAGTAGTCAGATACGAAACGCCGACCTCATCTAGTTTTAAAATATGATTAACGTGTAAAAGTGTTTGTAAAAACCTACTTACAGAAATAAAATCATTTATCATTTATCATTTATCATTTATCACCCCCCTTCCTACCGATATTCGGTAATTCCGAAGAAGAACGAAACAGGGGAGAGGAAAAAAAAACAAAGTTGTTGAAAGTAGGTTAGGTTTGAGCCAAGTCTCTGAAATCAGGATGGCGTGAACGTGGTTGGCGGCAAACGTGTCGTACAGTTCATTTTAGTGACTGGGAATGCTCTGAGCGTTGAGGTGGCATACATTAAATAGCTGGCCAGAATTGTAGGCTAAATTTTTGGCGTAAAAGAACACCTATAAGCTAAGAGATAAAGAAAAAAAAGAAAGCAAATACGTTTATTTGCGGCAAACATGACGCAGAAAAAGAACACAAAAAAAAAAAAAAAACAGAAACCAGATGAAACAGAGATGTGAAACTTTCATCGCTGGATATTCGTTGGTAGAGTAAAATTATGAATTATCAGATGCACCAGTTCTTTGTATTAGTACGAGTACCTATGTAAAATTGCATGTTTATATATTCAACACAATGTAAATTGTTTTAAGAATAAAAAAATTAAAAAAACATAAATAAAAGTGAATAATAATTATCTAAAAATATAATTTATATAACGCTAAAAACACTACACATAATATATAAATATACTATATATATTGTATATATCTAAACATACGAATGACTGGTACGATGTTTGCATCTCTGCATCACCCGCCAGCTCACAACATCATCTAATTCTAAACAGTACCTATATCGGTCATGCAGAATAAAAAGTAATAATATCGAGACCAAAAAAGCTTCATTTAGACAATTATAATAATACCGTAATAATTTTATTATAAATATGGTGATATAAAATTTTTTAAGTCGAGTCGTGAACATATCCGATTAGGAATACGTCAATCTTCAAACCTGCTTTCTTGTCATACATAATCTATGGACTTTTTAACACTAACATTTGACATAATTGACAATTACCCTCAAGAAATAAAATTAAAAATTAAAAACAGATACCTACACGAAACGGTTTTTATTGCATTTTTGGCATCTATATACCTATATTTACCACATACAAGTTTATTTTATTTTTTCAACTAACCCAACATACTTTTTTCTCAAACGGCTTAGCTACGGCGATTTAGAGAAATTGAAATCTTCAATTCGCTCTCCTATAAAATTTGCATTTGTCAGTTACTTAGTTGTACTTAGGAGGTGTCGTACTAAGAACATAAACAAAGAAATGACAGCGTAAGCAGTGCTGCCAACTTTATTTTCCATAAGATCGTACCATACACTAGGAAAAATCGTATTTTGCTAAAAATTTTAGAAAAAAAATAGTACGCATTGAAATCCCAATAAAACAATAGTAAATGATTAAATGCGTTATAATATTATAACTTAAAATCAATAGTTACATTTAATACTTGGTATTTAGATAGGAACAAGGAGTGATTTTCTGGATCTTGGTTACCAGAATCGGGACACTAATTTGCCAACTGAATTCAACTAAGAAGTTTATATTTGTCATAGGTCAATGTAATGTGCCGTCTATGATTTTTTTTGTAGAATCTGACCCAGTACGTCCCTTTGTACGGTGGCCAGCACATAGTTTCCACAATCTGTCAAATTTTCTCGTTCGATTTTGAACTTAATGCTCTACATTTTAAAATTTAAAATCGTTTGGAGAAATTTGTCAGTTTCGTGTAGCTTGATGTGCTGGCCACTGTAACTAACAAGTATTATTTGAATATCAGAGTAAATGAGCGCAGCAGTAGACGCGGGAGCTGATATTTTTTTTTTTTTTTTAACAAAATGTACTTAATGTAATATTATTTTTCTATTTTGATTGAAGATTGATTGAGAGATTTGGAAAGATCGTATATTTTGCGTACGATTTCGATTACATGATCGTACATCGTACCAGCTCCAAAAAGGTCGTATAAATACGATTTAAATCGTACGGTTGGCAACACTGAGCGTAAGTAATTCCGCAATTGTAAAAAAATGTGTGTGTGTGTGTGTGTGTGTGTGTGTGTAAAAATTATGCCATTATTGACACGCTCTGTTTTGCAGGCTATCTCCTCTATAGTATTAACGAGGGGCAACCTTGAGCTCAACATCTTCTAAACTTTTTGAACGAATCACTAAACGTCATCAATAGTATGATGTATCAATAACATGTCATTGTCAATGTTAACTTGCAGTGTTGCAAAAGTTCCCGATTTTTCGGGAGATCTACTGATTTCGGCTCTTCCCTCCCGATATCGCGATTTCACGGCCAAATCTCCCGAATTTCAGTTTTGCTTTTTTTGTTTTTTTTTTTTTATTATTATGGTGGCAAAAATATTATTAAGCCGACAACACTAAAATTTACCTGGTAACACTAAAACAATTCAATGGGATTCCCCAAAACTTCTCGCACGTCCTTTCAATACCGCAGTATACATAAAATATATAAGATCGAAATGCCTTTGAAATAAGGTTCATTATTGTTTGGTGAGTGTATGGGGGAAATTCCCTAAAAATAAATGTTTAAGTTCGAGAAGTTTGGTGAATGTACTGAGATGTTTTTTTACACTTTATTATCGTTTCGTCCGTTCGCAAGTGTACTGGTTTTGTTGTGCTTTACCTTCCATTTATTTACAATGTCCGATAGCGATGATTCGGATGGAAATACGAATACCCCAAGCACTAGTACTGGAGCTAAACGTAAAAAATATGCCCAAAATTATAAAGTGGAATGGGAATCACGACCAGAATGCTCTAATTGGCTTAAAAAAAGTTTGAAAGAAAAAAACTACGCACATTGCAAAAGTTGTAATAAAGATATTAATATTTCTTCTGGCTTCGACGCTGTTAAAAGACATGCCGCTTCCCAACTTCACATCAAAAGTATAAAATGCATTGCGGATCAACCTAAGATGACCAATTTTATGAATCGAGAAGTGATCCAATTTAAACATCAAGTGAGGGAAGGTAAATAACAAAATATATTATTATGACAATGTACATACTTAATTTAAAAAAAATTGTTCAACTCTGTCAATTTTTATCAGGTCTATGTTTAATGGATAGAAGTGTTTTTGACTACATATATACTTGGTATAGATTTGCAAGTTGTTTTTAAACAAAAACATTTAAACTATTTCATCTCATTGCACTATTTAATTGTTTCAGGTGAAATTCGGATTGCCGGCTTTGTCGCTGGCTGAACACAACTTGCCATATGCGATAACTGACCATCTAGGCAAGTTAATACAGAAGATTTGTCCAGATTCAAAAGTAGCTGAAAATATGAAGTGTTCTCGCCCCAGGATTCAAGCTGTCGTAAATAACGTAATCGGACAAGAAAGCTTTCATACTCTCTGCGAAGATCTACGACAGGTTAAGTTCTCACTTATAATTGACGAGTCCACCGATAGGAGTACCACCAAACATCTTTGTCTCGTCGTTAGATATGTCAAAAAAAATCATGTAGGAGATTATTTTTTTGGGCTTATCCCTGTTGTGACTGCAGACGCAACTACGTTACATAAAAGCATTGTAGACTTTTTTGAACAACATGGCGTTCCATTTCGACAAAATCTCATAGGTTTTGCTTCTGATGGTGCAAGTGTTATGATGGGACGTAATCATTCAGTAATGACGTTACTAAAAGCTGATGTACAACATTTATTTATAATGAAATGTATATGTCATTCATTCCATTTGTGTGCGTCCTACGCTTGCAACAAAATACCTCGGTTTATTGAAGAAGTTGTAAGGGAAATATACAATTATTTTTCTTCTAGTCCCAAAAGATCAGCTGAATTTAAAGAATTTCAATTATTTTGTAATTTAAAAATACATAAATTATTACATCCTTGTCAGACGAGGTGGCTGTCAGTACACGCAGCTATATCAAGAATTTTGGAGCAATATCAAGCTCTGAAATTATATTTCATTGATGCGTCGCTAAATGACGATATTGCAACAGCTACAAATATATTACACAAATTAAACGATCCATTAACGTTACTCTTTCTTCAATTTTTAGACTTTGTTTTACCTATTTTCAATAAATTAAATCGAGAAATGCAATCTGAATCAGCAAGAGTACACGTTTTGTATTCCCAAGTTTGTGTTAGTTTAAGAACTTTGTTTGATTGTTTTCCGAAAAAAGAATATTTAGAAAAAAACAATCTCGAAAGCATTGATTATAAAAACCCACGTAATTTTCTACTTATAGAAGATGTATATTACGGAGCAAATGCCATTAATACTTTGCTTACAGATAAAAGATTGACTTCTGAACAAATCCACTTATTCCAAACGAGATGCATTCAATTCTTTATTGAAGCTTGTGATCAAATCATACAAAGGTTCCCAATTAGCAATAACCCTTTAAAAGATTTGGGAGCTTTCTCTCCGGAAAATGTAAAAAAAGGTGATCTGTCATCAATAGTACCAATATGTAGACAATTCCCAAATTTAATAGACAACAATAATTATCAAAGTATTGACACAGAATGGCGATTGCTTCGGAACACGAAAGAAATTGCGTCGTTTAGTGAAAACACTGAAGAATTTTAGGCGAGCATTGGCAGCATGAAGTATGGTGATGGTACACTCATATTTGAAAACATTTGTTCTTTTGTTTTTAAAATACTATGTTTGCCACACTCATCTGCCAACGTGGAAAGAATTTTCTCTTCAATAAATTTAATGAAAACTAAACAACGCAACAAACTATCCACGGAATCGATAATAGGTCTCCTACACACCAAACGAGTTATAACAGAAAACAACCAAACTTGTTATAATTTTAATATAGAAAATAAAATTTTCGAAAAAATTTCTACCAAGAAATGGTATGAGGATCACTGAACCTAAAAATCTTAAAATGTACCTATGTATGTTTCTTTTTAATAAAGTAATTAGAGCGCAAAATACATTTATTTTATTTTTTTAAAACCTCCCGATTTCTCCCGATTTTTGGCTGGAAAATCTACCGTTTTTTTATTTTTGACTTTTGCAACACTGTTAACTTGTCAAGTAGTTGTAAACAAAACAATCCATGCGGTGTTTAATTTATAAACAACTTATTGAATAAAGCTTTAGAGATAGTGTATGTAACGTGAACAGTGTGTATAAAACCTGAAAAATGAATAACTACCAACAAAGTCCTATGAAACTTTATATTCAAGATTTATTTCGCGCCAAAAATACAGAAAACAAATACATTTACGAACTATTTGGACTGACGTTCAAGAATATCATGATACACGGCGTAATTACGTCTATTTACAATACAACAAACAGCGCAACGAATATGGAACTCTCCGACGCTACGGGATCAGTGCAAATTTATTATGATAGCACAAAAAGTAATATAAATACATCACCGGCCATTTTGAAAGATTTATATTATGGTTTTTCTGGAGCGACGATATCAGGCAATGACAACGTTAACATTATGTCTACTCTGTTGGACCGTATAGCAAAAAATCCATTAAATTTTACAGAAGGGGATTATTTAAGTGTTATTGGAGATATTTTTTTAGATGATAAAAATGTTAGGATGGTCTCAGCATACGAATGCTTGAAAACATCGGTAGAAAGAGATATTGCGTGGATGGAAGAGCTAAGATATTTGTATGAAAAGTTTTATCTTTGGATGAAGTGATGTTAAAATAAAATAGAGTTTTAGTAAACCATGATTTTCTGTTCTCCCATTTTTCCTCGCTTCGAATAAACCAAATAATTCAAAAATGTATTACAAAACAAATACTGCTTGTAACGAAATGCAAACAGTATTGTTAAGGAGTCCACCAACGAAATTCTAAATCGTAATCTTTATCGATTACAACAAGCTATTAAAACTTCAACCTTAATTAAATATCAAAAAGTTGATTATTCTTTACAATTTTATTCCGGAATTTAAAAATTACTTTGCTGGACTACATTTTTTGGCAGACGTCAACCGGACCTTTGTAGTTAGGTGTTATTGAACTACTTTTACTCATTTTCGAAGTTTTATTATAAGATTTAGCTACAAAAAACGTAAGTATTACTTCTAATGTCTTACTGAATGGTTCATTTTACAAAAATCATCCTTTTTGTTCCCGAAATGAAAGGTCGGTGTTTTGAGGTTAGATTCTAACTTGTATACTAAGTAAATATATGTGTTTTTCCTTATTAGAACGATGTCCCACGAAGGAATTTCGCCGCAAGAGATCGAAGCTCTCTGCCAAACCCCCGATCCTTCGACCAGGGTAAGCATTCTTATAAACTTTCCTAGTTTTTTTAGGTTTTGTTATCTTAATGACTAGTTGAGTATTTGCTGATAATAAGTTCTAGATAGATAGATCATTCTGATTTATTACGCTATCATGATAGTAATATTACATTGATTTGTAAAAACTTTAAATATGAGGAAGTTTATGACAAAAATAGGTTATCTTTAGGTGTTTAAAAATCAATAGGTAGTCTTGTTGTTGCCTTCGCCGGAATGCTCATATTCTTTCCCTTTTGTATAATGTGCTCTTTTCCCCTTCCACCCCTCTCTATCTTAAAAAACGTTTCCAGTTTCTTTCCGACTCCCACACGAAATTTTTAAGGTCATCAGATATCTTGAAGCTTAAAATGCCCATGCATTCCACAACTTTCCTTGACAAATCCTTTACTGTCCAGGCCGCTCGTTTGTGGAATGCATTGCCGGATACAATAAAACGCGCGCAATCGCTGCCTATGTTTAAAAGACTCGTGAAGGAACATTACTTGTTGTTGTGATTTTGTTCTCGTTGTTTACTGTAATAATCTAGTCTTCATTTGTTTTATTTGCTTATTTAGTTAGTATGTATGTATCTATGTATCTATTATATATCTGTGTATCTATTATAGGATATTGTACTGTTATACTTTTTATTTTTGCACCAATGACTACCCCATTTTATGTCCATAAATTCACTGTCCATGCCAAGGTTGCCTGGAAGAGATCGCAGTATGCGATAAGGCCGCCCATTGTATATTTTATAGTGTATAAGTTTTCTTTTCTTTTGTAATGTGTAATCTGATGTACAATAAAGTATATATAAATAAATAAATAAATAAATAAATATAGCCTTCACAATTTAATACTAGACAAAGTATTATAAACTGCAAGTTACTATTAAGGTCAAATACCACTCAAACACCTGGCCCACATAAATAGCTTGGAGACATTATTCTTGGTCCATACCTACTAGAAAGAAAGAAAAAGTATTTATTTTGACTCACACAAAATGATCACAAACTAAACACACAATGATAAAAGTATAATAAACAAAATTAAATAAAAAGAAAATAAAAAACAGAAGGTCCTGTACTTGTTCATTATAATCATCATAGATGTGATTTTCTGTACTTTACCATAATTTGGAAGAAATCAGAATATGTTTGAGGGTTACCTTATCGATAAGTATGTCTTGTCTTTACTAGTTCAGACTAATGTAGTGTGAACTAGTAAAATACTACAAAAGTGATGGATATAATCTATCTAAAATGTATTAGACCTTTGGGCCATTTTTTTTAACCGATTATTTTTATTGTAACAGAAAAAAAAATCCTCATGAACAATATACAAAATAAAACACTTGAGGCATTTTCCATTTAACCTTTCATAATAATCAATACTCTTAAAACCATTACTGTACTTATCTTATAATAATTACTTCATTCACGCTTATCAGTGACCTGTGACATAAAAATTGTATAGCCAATAAAACCATTAATATTTATGTATATTCAAATTATTAGCCAAGTGGTTACAATAATAACCTTCCCAAAAAAATCTGATGTGGTTGTGGTTCATACTATACTATTAAGGATTTTCTCAGAACCATTTATTTTTGACATAGATTTTATGAATTATTTTTATTTACTGTTGACATTTATAATTTATTATTGCTTGCTAAATTCAAGAAAAATGTATGATATTGACTTGTGTACCTAAAATATTATTAACAATCATAATTATTAATATTTGCATGCCTTAATATGTGGCAAACATGTCTAAACCTGTATTTTGTTTTATGTTATCCTGCATGCACGTTTTTATTCTTGTATGTGCATTATTTTTGAGCAAATAAATACACATATCTAAAGAGATTATACTACACACCTACTATGAATTTACTAGTTCATAATTGGATAAAATAACAATCATGAAGAAGAAATATTAGATTTACCATGTAAGTCCAAGTAAAAGTGAGTTTGTTTCTCTTACACTTTGCTTAAACTTTTTAACAACAAAATCCATAACGCGTGGATGATCCATGCATTTTGGAAAGCAGATATTCATGCATGACACACACAGACATAATCTGCTCCTTAGCCCCAACACCGTTAACACATCAATCTAGTTCACCAATAAACCTTCACTAAAAATCCTTTTAGTAAAATTCTAGGACTTCTACTGTGTAAAAGACCCTTGCAAGTCTATCCCGTTCTTCACCACAGAAAACAGATATTTATAATGCAGACAGACATAATTTACTTATTACCCCCAACACAATTAAAACCTCGACACTATGTCACCTATACCTAAACCTTGCCAAAAAAAAAACTTTAATACTTTTCCAGGACTTCATGTTCCAACAAACGATGTACTGTATAAAAGACCCTCGCAAGTCCATCCCATTCTAAACCACAGATAACCTAATAATGATGACACAGACAGGCATAGCCTACTCTTCTTATCTGCAACACAGTTGAGACCTCACACTTGTTCACCCATAACCCTTTACCAAAACGAACCTTTCATAATTTTCCAGGACTTCATGTTCCAACAAACGATGTACCGTATCAAGGACCCTCGCAAGTCCATTCCATTCTACACCGGAGTCCTGGGCATGACGCTACTGAAGCAGCTGCACTTCCCCGAGATGAAGTTCTCGTTATTCTTCATGGGCTATGAGAATGCTGGGGAGATACCTTCAGACGAGGCTACTAGGACCGCTTGGGCTATGACCAGGAAGGCGACGCTGGAGTTGACGTAGTGAGTAAATATTAGGTTTATTATTATTTGGCGACTTTGAGTGAAGAAACTTTAATACTTAAGAATAATATTGTAAAAACCGGCCAGGTGCGTAAACGCACAATGAAGAGTTCCGTAGTTGGAACGAATTTATCCCATGAACAAACTTAACATTGTAATAATTGAAATACATGTTCTCCCATACAAATGTAAGTTAGTTGACTATTACTTGTTATTTTGTAAATCCTACTTTTCTGTGGTTCCGTGTGGTGCCGGACGTAAAGAATAGCACCACCCCATTTCCTCCCATGGGTGTCGTAAAAGGCGACTAAGGGACTTACTAGAGAATGGGCAGCAGCGTTCTCTCATTTTAACACCATACTGCGATCGCCAACCCGCCTGCCAAGCGTGGCGATTATGGCAAACCCCTCCAATTGGGGGAGGCCTATGTCCAGCAGTGGACGTCTTTCGACTGAAATGATGATGAATCAAGTTAAAATGAAAACTATTACAGAAAAGTCATCACTTTTCTGTAATAGTTTTCATTTTAACTTCGATATAATATGTATACACAGGGTGGATTTATTAGACGGGGCAGGAAGGATAGGTGCCTTATCCGTTATAGTTACAGAGAAACGGTTTCAGGAGACTGTCCATAATTCTATCCGACCAATTGAGTACTAGAAAAGTCAGAAATCGCAAAAAACTTTTCCCATACATTTCGTTGGAAATAAGACTCCAGCTAAATTTTTTGTGATTGATAGACTTGGAATTGAAACTCAGCTATTGCTTGACAGCGGCGGCAGTACCCATGACGGTTGTTGTTTCCAGAAAAACCCTATCACAAGGAGCTCCTAAATACTAATAAGCTTTTGACAAATCAACTCACTTAGCCTATAATATTCCCTCTTTCTGTGGAGAAAGAGGGAATATTATAGGCATAGTGGCATAGCTTGAGAAAGGTCCTATAAGCAGTGGTGCTTATAGGACCTTTCTCAAGCTATGCCACTGCTTATATAATACTGTTTCTTAAATTTTTCCAGTAACTGGGGTACAGAGAGCGACGACTCAAGCTACCACAACGGCAACTCAGACCCGCGCGGATTTGGACACATTGGCATACTAGTCAGGAATGTGGACGAGGCTTGTGCCAGGTATCTAATACTTTTATACAAACTATTTATCGGAATACCTAATTGGTTTATGACAGGCCAACAGCTCACCATGTAAAGTGGCTACAGCCATCTAGACACTTGATAGATGTTTTCTGATGTATTACCAATCAGAAACCTTGATTACAGCAATATTATCCCCACTTTACGTGTAGGGGAAGTAGCCAAAAAAACTAGATTTTATTTTACTACTTTGCTAGCGTGATTAATATGCATACCCATGCCAAATTACCGCTTTCTAGTACTAAGAGTCTCTAGGTAAACCGCGGACAGACAGACGGAGATGGCTAAACTATATGGGTTCCTTATTTATTTATTTATTTATATATGCTTTATTGTACATCAGATTACACATTACAAAAGAAAAGGAAAACATAAACACTATAAAATATACAATGGCCGGCCTTATCGCATACTGCGATCTCTTCCAGGCAACCTTGGCATGGATAGTGAATTTGTGGACATAAAATGGGGTTGTCATTGGTGCAAATAAAAAGTATAACAGCACAATATCCTATAATAGATACACAGATATATGCTATATAATAGATACATAGATACATACATACTAACTATATACGTAAAGAAAATAAATGAAGTGTAAGTATAGATTATCACAGCTATCAACGAGAACGTGTAATCACAACGACAAGTAATGTTCCTTCACGAGTCTTTCGAACACATTACGAAACCCTAAAAAGTGTCCATCATTAGAAGGTCTATTAAGTTTTTAGCTGGCAGATAGCTGATGTTATAAGGGCTTTTATTTTAGAAAAAGCCACGCGGGTGAAGCCACGGGCAGCAGCTAGTATACAAAACAATCTGCGTTCACAGCCTTCTCACATAACGCTACAAATTGAGTTAAATAACTAGAGAAGCAAACTTCACTAAAATGTGTCAAAAAAGTGTAACCACTATTTAAACGCGACGACGTAGCTTTGAAACCACTAAACATTTAAAAATAATAAGATACTGATTCTTATTCTTATTAAAAAGTTATTATTATTAATATATTTAGGTTAATTTCGGTTGGCGTCACACAGAGCACTGAACTGACGTTAGCTACGCATATGGCTGTGGCCATATGTCTAGTGGCAACGTCTTAGCGCGGTAATTACTAATCTAGTGTAACATATATATCAATGACGCTACATGTCAACATTTCTTCCTTATACTTTCCAGATTCGAACAACAGGGCGTCAAGTTCATCAAGCGCCCCAACGACGGCAAGATGAAGGGTCTGGCCTTCATCCAAGACCCAGACGGCTACTGGATAGAGATCTTCACCAGCAACGTTGTCTAACCCGGTTCTGTAGGAGCTTTGGTACCACAGATATAGATAGACCTAGATAACGCAAGAGCAACTACTTCGCGTGCCCAGCTTACGTGCAAAAATCGTAAGTTACTACTACTCTGTCTTGTTACTCTGTCACAAAATCGATTAATTAATCTATTTAAACGATTCTTAATAATTCTTTAATGTACACAATTACTCAATAAATAGTATTCGTACAGTATACGAACTTTCCCATAACTAAATAGTGCTTGTAACGTCATAGAAGGTAATAAAAAAATGGCACGCTTTTTCATACAGCTCGTGATACTTGCGTTATCTAGGTCTATTTACATCTGTGTTTGGTACAGTGTTGGTTTAAAGACCTGTCTGGTAGCCTTCAAATTGAGCCGAAGGGGCAGGCAGAGGTGTACAGTAACAGGGTGAAATTAAATTAGCTAGCAAAACTTCGCAATGTGATGGGTTTGTGGCGGTATCAACAACACCACATGCAAAATTCAAAATATTCAAAATATTTTATTTCACATAAACCTACATGGGCACTTATGAAACGTCAGAAGCTAGGTGCACGGTTCGAGTTAGTCGTTTCCTATGGAGAAGAGCCGGCAAGAAACTCCACGGTTACTCTTTTAAAAATAATTGGCTTTACAATATTATTAAATAACAGTGATCATAGGTATGGGAGGACAGTGTAGGCCTTTCAACAATTACCATTATGCGAACTACGCATCAAAGACCTGACGTTACAAATCCTGCATCGCGCTATCAGAGTTTACCGCGCGACTAGCATAAATACAACATCCCGACATCAACCGTCGGGCAGTTGCCCACCAGACACAGTATCCGTCTGGTCGGAGGATCCTCCCTTTACTATAGAGTATGAGTGAACTTTACACCCTGTTCCTCATACCTCTAAAGGTTCATCATCATCCTATAGCAGTCCACTGCTGGATATAGGCTTCTCCAATCGCACGCTATTCAACTCGATTCTCTGCAAACTCATGTGATGGTTATCGATACCTCATCATCATAAACAGCCTACAATGTTCCCACAGCTGGGACACAGGCTTCCTCTCTTCGATAATCCGCCACGCGGGCCCAGTCTGGGTTGGTAGATGTCACATATGTCTTCGATTTTTTGGTTCTAGGAAATGCCGGTTTCCTCACGATGTTTTCCTTCACCGTTTTGAGAGCAGTGGTGATGAAATTATTTATACAAAGTACCCGCCTGGGTTCGAACCCACAACCTACAACTCGTAAGTCGGGGCGGTTACCACTGGGCCGCCACTGCTTACATCTATCGATATCTACTGATGACAAAAAGTCGTGGGACACACGGTTGGGACCCAGTTCCTTTCGCTGTGTAATGTGTTAAGGTGACGATAACCGACTTTTAATGATTTTATACTGAAGATCACGTCTAAACGAGTAGAGTTAAAGATTTGGAAAAAATATGTTAAATTAGAGCATTTTCTTAATAACTTAATAGTTATATTTTAGATTATGTTTATAATTTATGAAGTTATGTCTAACGCGGATAAAAAACTGAGAATCACGCAAAATCTATCAAGCGTATTTTTATGGAACCTTCAACTTTTTAAAGATAATTTATTCATTAATCTTTTAGTATATGTGTTCTGTTAAAATACCTTTTGTTTTATGTATAATAAATTAATTATGCGTCTTATTTGGGACAGCGCTCCTGTATGGGCGAGTTAACCACTCAAGGTCACTGGCATATATTATCTGCGTCTTAATACAGAGCCATCTAGTATGGTCTCAAGTTTCAAGATGGCTCTGTATTAAAATACAAAAACTTTTGACAATAGATACTGGCTTTTTCGTTACGTGACGATTTCTGAGAATTTACTCCGACCGCAAAAATATTCGTTCCTAAAAAATCGGAGTTTCGCTAGCTAATTTAATTTGACTCAGTAGTTCAACACATATTTTACATATTATGTTGCTGTTGGCCCGCGTAATGGAACTACTCTTAACTAGGCCTAGTTAGTATTAATAGCAAGACCAGGAACTTACATATATTGATACTGAGAAGATACTAATGAAAAAAAAATCAATAAGATTTTGCTTGATCCATGAATCGAACCAAGGATTACATTAGCAGTCTTGTTTGCAACTACTAGACTTACAAGAGCAACGAAACAAGAATAAATCAAAATGCAAACTCCTAAAAAGTTGAAACAAGAGTATGTAAGAGTTTTTACCAATTCATATTCATAGATAACAATGAGCTCTAGAGGGCATAATGTTATTGTTTGTTTTTACGATTAGAACATGTAACTAATTTTTACATTAAAGTGTTTGTTTCACCTTTTTTGAGCAAAAATTAATTATTAAGAAAATGTTATACCACCCGTGTATGATTCTTTTATTAATAGCCCACTGCTGGGCAAAGACCTGCAATATATTACTTACTATTGTGATAGATATCCTTTTTAACATAAAATAACAAGAATTGAAATATTCTGCTGGGCAAACGACTTATAGTATCAAAGTAAATGATATTTTAATTCGCAGAAACTTGTTGACAGTTGCGGTCATCAAACGTGCGAGTAAGACAACGAATATTTAGTACGGGATTTCTAAAAACTCCATATATCGTGTTATCTCGCTCACTCGTTTTATTACCGCGACTGCCACAAACTAGCGTTTAATGTCATCATTTTGGGAAACTAAAATTAAATTATTGGAAAAGCCATAAAAATACTAGACTTAAAATTTTACTATTTTGAATTATTCTAGATACTTAACTAGTGTTTTATGAATTAAAAAATGTTGTTGAGCAAACATACTTTTTTAATTGGTAATAATATTGGTTGCCCAATACTGGGCAACCGTGAGCAATTGTGATTAATAATTATAAGGATAATTTTGTATTTATTTGTTATTCTTGTGTATTGGTTCGTACGTGCAATTATTAATTGAATATATTATAATAATGTTATTTACAAATTGGCATTTTATTATTACTAAACCCATTTATTTAAGCTTGAATTGCGTAATAATTGTATACCCTTTTTTAGGGTTCTGTACCCAAAGGCTGCCAACCTATTAACTAAGGCTCCGCTGTCCGTCCGTCTGTCACAGTGCTGTATCTTTTGAACCCTAATAATTGAAAACTTCCAAGTGTCTATAAACTATAACTTGAGATTTTCACAGTGTGTTCTACTATGGCTGCTATAACAACAAATAATGTAAAAAAAAATATGGCTTTCGCGGGACGACCGGCAGATGTGAAACATGGCGGAGAGGGGGAATGACGGCATAAGATAACGTCATGCCGTTTCCCGTCACGCCACACGAGTCGAAATTATCCCTAAGGCGCTCTTGGAGATGTTTCACATTAATAAAACATGCACGTTTAAAAGCTATACTCCATTTATAATAGCATTAGACAGAAGTTAAAAAAGGTTATTTTTGGTGCACACTTTATAACAAAAGTACAATAAACTTGTTATAGTTACGATTGACGCCAAATCGATTAAAATGAATTTATATATCAGCTATCACACTTAATTGTAATCATTTAAAAAACAACCATATGAAATTAAGTAGCTTTCATTTAGATATATTATTTCATTCCAATTTAAAATTACAGTGCCTATGCTAAAAACCTAAAAGAAGCAGGAGTCAACAATACTGCAACGCTTTTTGTTTCACTATAATCCTACCAAATCTAAAATGTTACTTAATCCCTTCATAAGCTGTGACAGCCGGGGATTTCTAATTTTACTGGTTTATGTCGTCTGTGAAATTGACTTGACAATGTTCTAAGATTGTCATGTATGTCATTTACTTGTGAATACTTTGTTTGTTATTGTTTAGTTTTCGTGATTTTGTTGTTATTTATTAAAATAATAAATAATATTTAGTTATTTCTTTATTATTGTATTGTTATCAGTGTTGTCATTGGGTTGTTTGTACAAAATGTTACTTTTTTTTTGAGCTATGAGTGATCCCGGTGCGGGACCGAGTGGCTTACAACATATAAGTGCTGAGTCTGACCAAAGCCAACGGCGAAAAAAACGTGGTCCAAAAGTTGACTCCGACGAAATAATAATGTCTCCCAAAAAACAGCCTGTGATAAATATTTTTAAGCAATTGGAGTCCTGGCCTGCAGATACTCCTCATTATAGGACTGAGATGATAAACAAAATCGCAGAAGTTGCCGGTAAGGATGATTCATAAAGATATTACTATAAAAATATTTGAAACTAACATGCATTTTGATAAAATGTATTATATTTTAGAAACTCCGCACATGATTTTATTATTTACAGGCATATCTCGGGCTACTCTGTCCAATATTCTCAAAGAGTACAACATAAAAAGTCGCCTGCAATCTCCCCCTCCTCAACAGAAGCACATGAAACGTGATGATTTTGATGACATCACATTTAGTGGAATATGCAGGAAAATTCATTCCTTCTTCTTTAATAATGAGTTGCCCACCTTGGACAAGATGCTGGAAGCAGTTAACAGTGACGAGTCTCTGCCAGATTTAAAAAAAAGCAGTCTGTATAAAATAATTAAATAAACATTAAAGTTCACATAAATCAAACGGAGCAGAAAAAGTGCACTCATAGAAGTCATAGACAAGCAGGAGATCGTCCTTTGGAGACTAAAATATCTTCATGAAATAAAAAGGCTAAGGAATAAAGGAAGGAAAATATATTATTATTTAGATGACACTTGGCTAAATGAAGGTACAGTGCTTCTAAATTTCTTAACAGCTATTTATGCACTAAGCAGTGTATGACCTCTTGCATTCAATAACATTATAATTAATTATACAGTTAAACATAATTTCATAAAATTGGTTCGTGAAATGAATGGTATTTATATTAATAACCTTTTATCATACAAACAGGTCACACGAAAAGCCTAATATGGCATGACACTAATAATAAGTCTTCAAAAGAAGCACATTGCGAAGGTCTATCTGCTGGTTTAAAAATCCAACTTATAATCGGTCATACTGGTATGTATTTTATGGACTGTCCTCGCCATAAAAAAATGAACACCCCATTGTTATTGACTATTAATTAAGTAATACATATTATATTGTATTATGAATTAACGCATGCAAAGCGAACTTTTAAAGTTATAAATTTTGTTATAGTATTTATCTATGAACTATTTCCAGCAGTGAAATTATATAGGGGGTACGGAATAATTGAATTGTATTAATTTTATTTCACAGGGTTTGTGAAGGGTTTTTAACGGATGCTGCATTAATATTTGATGCAAAGAATGGTGATGAAGATGACCACTCCGAAATGGACGCCTTCAACTTTAATAATAATAATAATTTATTTATTTACACTTCAAGACACAATCATCTGTGTAGCCCTGACTCTTGTACTAGGATTTCCTGTTTCATAAGAGCCAGACCTCTCAATTTACAGGGAATATGTTATAGAAGCGCGATAGACAAAAGTGAAAATGGTTCAAGTTAATTTTGTCAAAAATTGAGAGTGGCGCTGTAATTGTTATGGACAATGCGCTATACCACTCAAGGACATTGGAGAAGCTGCCAACCACAGCTACACGAAAGGCAGATATACAGGAATGGTTTAAAAGCAAAAATATTCCTTTTGAGGAAAAAGATCTTAGGGCAACTTTATTAGAAAAAGCAAAAATACTAAGACATTTATAGCAAAAGTTTGTTGTAGATGAGATGGCTAGAGAGAAGGGTATTTCAGTATTGCGCCTCCCACCCTACCACTGCGAGTTCAACCCTATAGAATTAATATGGGCTCAAATGATGGGGTATGTGGCTCAACATAACAAAACGTTCAAATTAGACAAGGAGAAACAATTACTCCCACAAGATCTGGATAGTATTACGCTAGAACGATGGCAGTCTTGCGTTGCTCATGCAATTAAAGAAGAGGAAAAGTTAAAGCATAATGGATGATGTGGTAGAAAGATTTATTATTAGGTAACGTCGGTGAAACTTCTTCATCTTTATTCTCTGATGATAGTGACTAAATTATATGATGAAGACGAAGAAGTTACACCAACTATTGTGTGTTGAAAGTTGTTGTTTTAAATAAAATATTGTAAAAAAAATGACTTTTATTTCCTTTAATCTTAATTAAATTTAAATCATCACGACGTAATCGTTTGTTTCATTCATTCGTTTTGTTGTAAGTAATGTGTGATGAAGATGTTATTACGACCTATTTATCAAAGTTATGTTAAAACATTTTTAGTTTAATTGTTTAAACTTTTAACTTTGAATAAAATGTTTCGCACTCCTGCTTCTACGAGCCTCTTTTTTCTAATGCTATAGTAAATGGAGTATAGCTACTAAAGAAAATGCGTATGAACATTGTTTGTTGTTATGAACCCACTGATAATTGATTAATTAAATACACGCAATCCCAAAACATAATCGCGATGTAGTTAAGTGTTCATATATGACAATCGCTTCTTCAATACGAAGAAGCGATTGTCATATATGAACACTTAAATAACTTCACACAAAAACAAGTTCAATCAAATAAATAATCTGCAACCGAGAAATAAACCAGTTGTAGTAGCAAATTATAAACATCTTACTATATCTGATAGGTACGCCAAGGATTGACTTTAAGTCCCGTATTATAGAACGTCACTCAATACTCAAGCGTTACTTAAGACTAGTTTCAACCAATCAAATGGCTTGAATCTAGTCTTAAGTAACGCTTGAGTATTGAGTGACGTTCTATAATACGGGCCTAAGAGTTGCAATAATGCATGCCACCGTGCAATGCACGGTGGCCTCTTAAAGGCAATCCTTGTTAAATCAAAAAATAGAAGTAAGTAACGTTTTAGAAAAGATCAACTGTTCGCTAAATACGATTAAACATTTTCCAAACATTTCGAAAAACATGTAACATGGGTTGGTTACATTTTTTTCGAAATTACATTGGGCGTCGACTCTGCTTCATCAGCCATCGCATCTCTTTGGGGCCAGGGAAAATAGCGCTAGAGATATGCCAATGGATTGTTGATCGAGTCGAGTAAAAACTACGACGTTATTCAGCGTTGTTATTAGTCATGCAAACAAAAAGACGTGTGGATTACCTAATTACTTACCTAACATCGCGGCCATCTTGGATTTTCATTTTGACCTCATTATCGGCTCTATTAGCACCCTCGAAAACCATGAAAACAAAACCCATGTTGCAAAATTTGAAAATTTTCGCAGTCATCTTGGATTTTCATTTTGACCTCACTATCGGCTTTAGCATCGTCGAAAACCATGAAAACAAAATTTGAAAATTTTCCCATCCGCCATCTTGGATTTTAATTTATAGGTGGTAAAACCAAAATGTTTGACGCGCATTTAAATAAAAAAAGGTCAAATAAAAAACATAAACCCTATAACGAAATATGAAGTAAAAGGCGCAGAGGGGGCACCACGGCATGGCGGCGTCATGCCGTTTGCCGTCACGGAAACGAGTCGGTTTTACTGCCAAGGCGCGCCAATAGATGTTTCACATCAAAAAGAAAGGGACCCCCTTTAATTTTTAACCCGCAACGATGATTTTGTGGTCCAAGGTCTTGAAGGAATGGTAATCGGTTAGCAAGCGGCCGTGCGCGCTCGGATCGTTCAGCTGTTTTTGTAATTTTTTGTGGATTAACTTAGATTTTTTTTTTTTGTAAAAACTAAAACAGAACAGTCGTTTAGTTACCAAAATTCACATGTCATTTACGTGTCATTTAAAGTTTTTGAGCAAAGTTCGAATGTTCATAAAAAAATCTTTTGTTTTCGATAAATGATAGGTACCCCAACACGTAGGTAAAGTTTCGCTAGCTAATAATTGACCCTGTATACCAGCAAGGTTAATACACCTACGTAATTATGGTACTTACATACCTAATTGGCACAGAATTGCTATATAACATAGCAGAAATAATGCATTATTGAAACAAGCTAGACTGTTTTAATGGTCAATAATAAAATTAGACCATGGAAGATAATTTGGCGACATGTGCCGATTGATAGGTCTGAATTATAGCTAATGGTGCCGATTCTCTTGTCACAAAATTCTCTAAACTAGACTAAAAATTACAAAAATTTAGTTTATTCCTGTCAAACGACGATTTACTATTCTGAAATTGACTAAAGTGACACAACTTAACTATATTTTAGTATGACAGCACTAAGATGGTACTCAGTTTTTAATTTAGTGAAAATGGCTATTATGCTATTCTGAATTTGACGATTTTCACCTAAAATTAAGATTTTCTAACTAAACAGACTATTTTTATCGCGATTAAAAAGATGTGGAATAAAATTAGTTGTCATGAACTAAAATTCACACCAACACCTCGACTTCGGGTTCAAAAACAGTACTGTAGGTATCGTTTTTTTTTTCTTCTTTTCTTTTGCGTATATCTTGAAAAAAGTGCGTCCTATCGCAAAAATAATGAAAATTTCGACCCCCTTAACAAAACCTTAAACCCTTAAAACTCAACATTTAGGTAATATTTTTTTATTATTTTCCATCCAATAAGTGAAAAATTCCATAAAAACACGTCGAGGTTGCCCCACCATGCGCGCATCCTGCATATATGTATACTGATACATTGAATGTTTCTCATTGTCATTCTTACGGATTATTCCGGACGAACACGTCCCATCACTTATATAATATAACAGTAGGTACATTGTAATTGTAAACACACGGGATTTCTCATTGACAGTCACCTAACCATATGTATTTATTTTTATCATAAACTTCAGAAGAGATCTAGCTTAATTACACTCCTGGACACCTGAATCGACCCACCCTACAAATTTTTGTTGAAATATATCTATCTTTTAAAATAATGGTCATCATATCATTTCCGTTTGCCATTGTTCAAAATTTGAAATTAGAAAACCTATAAAAACAGTTCACTTGCAATAAGTCGTCTTTTCGCGATTCTCAGGGGCAAAATTTGCGTTGATTTTCGTAAGAAAACAGTAGTATACATAGAGAAAACGTTTATTTAGTAACCTCCAAGAATATTTACAACGGCCGTCATGCGATTTGGTATGGAATTAACTAATGCCACTATGATGTGCTGTGGAATGTTCTCCTATGCTTCCACAATATTGCAGTGTGCGCCCTTGCGCTAAAATAGAAAAATTATATTATTTATAGAAATAACTTTGTTACATTAGTCCTATTTACCCCCACAGCTCTAGAACTCCAGACCATGCTGCTAGAGCTGAGCCCGTCTAGCTTCAGGGTAGGACTTACGATGAATCGGTCTGAAACCCAACTAATAACCAACAGCACTAAGCGTAGGGTCAAGGTAGATGGGCAGGAAACTTTATGTCGATGAGTATATCTACATGAGCCAGTTAGTTTCCTTCGAAAACAGGCAGGAAAGGGAAATCGATCGCCGAATTGAAAACGCCTGGAAAAGCTACTGGTACATATCTACCGATCTCCCTGAAGCACAAGTTCATCGACATGTGTATCCTGCCCGTCCTAACCTGCGGTACTGAGACCTGGTCGCTCACCGAATAGCAAAAGTTCTGCCTTGGGGAGTTTGCCAAAGGGCGATGGAACGCAGCATTCTGGGTGTAAAAAGACAACAGAATTCTGAACACCACACTGCGTTCCAAACCGGGCATATTGGATGTAGGAAAGAAGACTGCCAGGCCCAAATGGGATTGGGTGGGTCACATCAGCCGCATGCACGATGACCGCTGGACGAAAGTCTCCACACAATGGGTGCCTGTAGATGGACGGCACCGCCGAGGACGGCCCAGAAAAAGATGGCGAGATGACCTGGACGCGTACCGCGAGGGCTGGTTCGAGGTAGCGCGGGAAAAGAGTTCTTGGAAGGATTTGGGGAGGCCTTTGCCCCGCAATGAGACATTATATGCTAACAAAAAAATTCAAACCAAATAGTAAGCAAGTCATCATTAAAAAAAAATAAGCATAAAAAATATTTTATTCTGAGACCTATGGTAAAAAAAAAACGGTCAAGGAGTGAGTGTAACTCGCGCACCGACGGGTTCCGCACCAGCACAGAAAAACTACAACTGTGCTTCATCCAAAGCACATAATATAATACTACGTAGGTACAGATACCCAATCCCATACAAAGAAATGACACCTCCCTAAGGCTGGCTATTGAGCTGGTATTTTTTTCCCTCGATTTTTTAACACATGGCAGTATAACCGACTCACTAATTGCCAGACTAGTTTTACAACGCCATCTAGGAGTCGGCCTAGATACTAGGTGACATTCTCGTGATTTATGAGTGTAAATAGATAAATCAATATTAAACAAGGAAGTTTTGATTTTTACTAATGCTACTTTAGCCAAAATCGGCGCTATAACGCTTTTTATTGATTGTTAATTTCATAATTGTTACATGCTGCCATCTGTGAATTTTTTTCAAGACTAATTATAACTTGTTCGAGTTGAGACCCCATACCCAAAGCAACCTGCTACCTGCTAATATCCCTAGTAGCATTTTTTGTTGGCATTTAGTTGGGCCACTTACCTCTGTAAGTGGCCCAACTAAATGCTACTAGGGATGTAAGAAGGAGGACATTTTGGTTGTGAAACGTGAAATGTTTTTAAATTTTCATCAGCGAGGAAAAGAAGAAAAAAAAAAGAAGAAAAAGAGAGAAAAAATAACAAAAAGAGAAAGAGAGTATTTTAACACTGCGGTGTAGAATATTGCAGTTTTAGGTCATCGCCATCTCATGTCATAAAAGAACTAATGTAATTTTTGTTGATTTCTGAAGAAAATTGTGCTATTTAGAGACAGTTTTATTTTTCCTGTAATCTTTACATAAGTTTCTATCACATAGAATAATTTCAGATTTTTCTCTATGCAAACTTCGGAGATAAGAGGTGGAACGGTATTTTTTTTTTAATTTTTCGTCAATAGTCGAAATCTATGCGGCCTTAAGAAAAAAGAAAAAATGTTTGGGAATGTGCAAACAGCGCTCTTTCATATGATACTCCACATGCCCTAGTAGCCGCATTTCGAATTTTTAAGACCACCTTTCAGTCCCTGTTGCAAAAAAAGTAAAAACTTTTTTGTTTCTTTCTTATTTGCAAAATAGTTGGGCAAACGTCATCTAAAACTTTTCTAAATTTCAAGTTGATAGCATCAGTAGTTCTTGAGATATTCATCTGTGACAGACAGACAGACTGAGTAACACCATAAGGGTTCCTTTTTACCCTTTTTGTACGGAACCCTAAAAATTGTTTAAATTGTGGTACCTACGTCATATCATAGCTGAATGTACGGACTGTAACTGACCGTATTAACCGTAACTGAGTACGTGCCGTGTGGTGCCGGACATAAAGAATAGCACCACCCTATTTCCTCCTGTGGGTGTCGCAAAAGGCGACTTACTAGAGAATGGGCAGCAGCGTTCTCTATGCATTTTTAACACCATACTGCGATCACCAACCCGCCTGCCAAGCATGGCGATTATGGCAACTCCCCACTTTGGGCAAGGCCTATGTCCAGCAGTGGATGTCTTTCGGCTGAAATGATGATGATGAATGTATGAGTTTCGACCCCTGAATGTTGGACCACTATTTACCCCTGACCCTGTATGATTTATCGACCTCGTTAACAACTAAGTAGTTACTGGTAACGATGACGGTATACTTAAATTATTTTAGAATAAGTAATGCCAATTTATCGCATTTTCAAGCGTTCCTGCGATCATTAAAGATGTGTTTATTGGTCAAAGAGTAAGTCAAATAACATGCAGAAGTCGTCTTCTCTTTTCTACTGATGGATGTCTTGTTGTTGTTGTTGCCCAATGTTACAAATTAGTAACTTGCTTATGTTACAAACAAAAAAAAAAACGGGTCAAGAGCGAGTCGGACTCGTGCACCGAGGGTTCCGTACAGCTAGATATACATATATAGCTTCATTCGTACCTAAATAGTTCTGTGCCCAGAAAAAAACTACAACTGTGCTTCACCCAAAGCAACCTGCGAGTAGATAGGAAGGAGGACATTTTGATTGTGAACCGTAAAATGTTTTTAAATTTACATCGGCGAGGCCTATATTCGTCAGAGAATTTTAACACTGCAATGTAGAATATTGCAGTTTTAGGTCAGCGCCATCTCTTGACTGATAGTCGAACTAATGTAATTTTTGTTGATGATTTCTGAAAAAGAGTGCTATTTAGAGACATCATTTTATTTTTCCTGTAATCTTTACATACACTTCTATCACATAGAAGAATTTAAGATTTTTATATATGCAAATTTCGGAGATAAGGGTACGGTTTTTTTTTTCGTCAAATGTCGTAAACTATGTGCCCTAAAAAAAGTCAAATGTTTGAGAATGTGCAAATAGCGCTCTTTAATATACCCCACATGCCCTAGTAGTCCCACATTAAGAACGTCGTTCAGCCCCTATTGCAAAAAAAAAACGCTGTGACAGACAGACATACTTGGCCTTATTACAAAACAAGGTTTATTTTCAGAACCAGGTTTAAACCATCGAGACATTTTTAAATTTCGATCTTTATTCCGACAAAGTTAATGTTCTAAATACAAAAACTGGCTCGATGGCTTAAACTTGGACTAAAGCTAGAACTCGTTTTGTAATAAGATAGATATTGGTGCCGATTCCCTTGTTCACAAACTAAACTAAATTTAAGTTCAGTGCATCTTTTTCTTTCTATTTCATTAAGAAAAGGACAGAAGATAAATTTTAGTTTAGTCCTGTCAAATTAATCAGCGCTTGACGTAAATTGACGCAGTTTTAGTCGACAACTTTTTAATCACGTCTAAACTTGTATGGAGTAGTGACAGGAGCTGATTAATTTGACAGGACTAAACTAAAAATTATCTTCTGTCCTTTTCTTAATGAAATAGAAAGAAAAAGATGCACTGAACTTAAATTTAGTTTAGTTTGTGAACAAGGGAATCGGCACCAGAGTCGCACCAAAAGGGTTCCATTTTACCATTTTGGTACGGAACCCTAAAAAAGGAATTCTTTAACTTCATGTGTTGTGGGATTCCCGAATATCAAATTAAGCAGTAGGTATGTACATACTTAGCTACTTACTGACCTTCAATAGACCTTTTAGTAAGCATATTTATAAGTTCCGTGCAAATGCCCTCACGTGGCGCTTTACGAATGAGTTTTCATAAAATCTGTGGTAAGTACCTACTTAATCTAATAAGTTCGACAACCCCTTAGAAAATTTTCGTGTTGATTGGCTTCTTTCCCTGTTTCGAATTGTCCTGCCTGTAATTTCTAGTCTGTTTCAAGCCACGCTCCACATAATTTGTGTGCTTCATATATTTTGCTAATAAATAGGCCACACTCAGTCGTGACTCGGTCTTGTTAGAAGCTAGATCCCAGTAATGTACGATAGTTAAGTGCAATATGAAGAAAATATTAAGTTTATGCATTAACTTATTACTTTTGATTATAACGGTAAGTTTACTTAAATTGTAATATCCTCATAGTAGTCAAAAGCCCGAAATTCTGACAAACCATCTTACGAAGGGGTATCGTGTAAAGATACTGACAGACGTGCTCAAAAAAAAGTATGCTCATAAGCATAACAGCACTTCACAGGGTTGGAAGATTTCGTAAGTTGTCGCGGATCGAGATCGAATCGATAATAGCATGCTCACAAGCAAACCTGTTCAGACGCGCTCGGAGCACGCCCCCTTCTACCCGCACCTCAGGTAGCATTTTTCAGCACGCTCAAAATAAGCATGCTCATTACTAGCAATGTTGCGACACACACGTGCTACTAATGAGCACTTGCTCAATAAAAGCATGCTTTCGTGCTGGTAATGACCACGTCTGTCCGTACCTTTACCCATTGCAGTCGCTCTGAGCCGAGACTGGAAGCCTGACTTACTACGATACTTGTGACTTTCACCAACCTACGATATCTAACGCGCACTGCCCTACGTTAAAAGTAGGATTTCCCTCCAACATACATGAAACAACACAAAAATTTAAATCTTCTTCTCAGGATGCAGTTCCTCTAAAGCTAATAGCAGGCGACCGCAGCATAGTAAAAAAAGATGGAGCAACCCACACCATATCCAAATATTACGTAGTACCAAACGATTTTGACCCAAACAATGCCACCAATAGCACGGAAGCGTCTCAAAAAACTACGCTTCGTATGAATCATAGGCTTTTTTCTAAAAGTATGGATGCTAACACAGCGAGCGAACATCAAGTCAGTGAAAATAGGGCCGAAAACGAAACCAATGGTATTGATGTGGACTTACGTTCGGGGCTGAATGATACTCAAATTTACGTTGCTACTCAAACCGATGATAATACTGCTGAAGCAATGGTGAGTTAAAAAAATTTATAAACATTTAATTGATCCGAATTTATCCGATTAGACTAAGATTTTTATTGATGTATGTGTGGTATTGTATGCGCGGATCATCATAATATTATCGTATTTATATATCACTAGCTACTGCCCGCGGCTTCGCACGCGTGGCTCTTTAAAAAAAAAAATATATAAAGTAATGTAACATCAGCTATCTGCTCGTGAAATTCCCGTCAAAATCGGTCCGACCGTTTCGGATAGGAAAAAACAGACACAAAAAAAAAATATTATGAGTACCCTTTAAACTTTCATGCATTTATAACCCAAAGTCTCTGATTCAGATAATTTATGTAAACAAAGTAATGTCAAGAAATGTCACCGTCAAAATGACAGGTCAGTGGTACAAAACATTTTTACATTATTTTTTTTTGTAAATAATCATCTACAAAATTAAAGTGAATTTATTATAAGAACTATGCAAACAAAATACCGTTGTCAAACAATGTTTTGTGTAGTGTGTCGGAGACAGCCCTTTTAAGTCCAGTGCTAGACGTAGGCCTCCCAAAATCGATTTCCACTCGTAACAGTTTACAGCCGTTTTCATCCAAAATGTGGCTAGATATGCTACTTACAATATAAATCTATGAATGAGAGTTGTAATATTAGTATTGTTGGAGATGTAAAAAAATTAAAATTTTTGCATCTCCTGCATTGTTACCAGTATCATAAAATATTTTATACCAGAAAATCTCCTTTTTTTAATAACTTTGATTAAAACCGAAATTTTATAAAAATAATTTTGGTATGATTATTTTCTAATTACTATTTCTTAAAATCAGTACTTAAAAGAAAATGAAACCTTTTTTTTCGCCATTTTATGTGAATTACCATTACGAAGATATTTTTTTGATATGTTATCCCCTTTGTTTACATAAATTATCTGAATTTGAGACTTTGGGTATAGTAAAAAGATGTTATTTTGATATTACTAACAGACACTTTAATTTTATTATTTGTAGGTATAGATAAGTTGGAGAATTTCAATACTTTGAAATATTATAAATGGTATAAATTTAATAAATGGTATATCTATTCATACACGAAATATTTTAAGAGAAACCGTCTCATAGGTAGTAAAGAAACCTTAAAGTGTTTTTTTTTTTTTTCGTAAGTGTTATATAATAATTTGAAAAGTGCTTGAGACATTTTGCATAAAACCTTTACTTACTTTTTCTATGAATGACCCGCCCCGATGCGGCTACGACGACGCGCGATGGGGTTCCAGGCGGCGCGGCGCTCGCGTGGAGCCTTTTGATCATGAATCATCATAAGTATTATCTGTGTCGAGGATTTTTTTTTTTTTTTAAATATTACATTTAGTTTTTTCAAATTGTTTCTGTGGTTTCTTTACCACCTCTTAAAATAGACTTCTAGAATTAGACCATCATGTATGAATAGATAAACCTTATATTATATACGGTCTGGTAATTCTTCTGTGTATTACCAAACTTGACGGCGGGACCGATTTTGGTGATTCTTTTTGCGTGCGTTTGAGTGGGGTGGCGCTGCGATCGAGTTCTAGGATTTTTTCCGGTCAGCTAGTACTCTGATACAATTTAAAACTAACGTTAATATAGTAGGATATAAGGATCATTGCACGAGGCAGACAGGGTTGTGTACAGTATCGGCCATAAGTGCAGTAGCAATCTCACAAAGTTATAGAGTATCAAAACCAGTCGCATTTATGACCTTCTTCTATGAAGATATTTCAAACACACACCCGTGTATCGCACTCTTTCATCCTTAGTCAATCAGAAAGAGCGCGGTATATAATTGTTTGTTTTAGTTCGTTGGCATGTCATGCCGCGCAAAAATTAATCATACAAAATATAACTTGTCACAAAAAATGAGGATGTATTTCAATCAAAATGAATCTGCTGGATTTAATCAAATAGTATGACGTTGTTGGTTGGTGAACTTAATTACGAGTGTTTGTGTTATTGCTATTAGTGGTGTTTTGTTTGAATATGTTTATTCAAATGCAAGCAAATATTATTATTGAAGCCAGGGCAAATATTGTCGCCTTGTATAGAAATAGATTTCTATATCTCAAATTTCCAATGAAACCGGCTTAAATGTAAGTTATTTTTTAATATTATGTGCTGATAGTTGTGAACTGTGTATAATTTTCTTGTTAATAAATCGCTAGTTTCAAGTGGGTAATAAAGTGCTATTTTTGTTTTAGAGAAATACTGTAAGTCGTTGGGTGAAGCGATTTGGGGAAAAGATAGTATGAAGAGTCGTGTAAGATGTGGAAAACCGCCACTTATTAACCGCTCTCTCAGCTACGTTGTAGGATGGAAGAATATGAAACGAATGGTTTCATACCAACTAGTAGGTAGATTTGCAGAATAATTTGATACGTCATTGCGCCATCAATTGAATATATTATGGGGTTTAATAGTACAAAGGTGGGAAGCACGAGACGAGGGATGTCCTGCCTGAGCAGCTTAAGTCCCATTACATGCAGTTGTGGGATAGTTTACATGGCACAGATATTTATGTGCAAATATTGTGAGCTCCATGCTTCGACGTTTTCTAAGCTGCATTGATAATGATGGAGGTCACAATAAATATTAATTAAAAAATGTAGATTATTTTTACGGGAAATGTGCTGGCTGTTATAGTAGGTAATAAGTTAGCTTATGATTGTAAGATTGAGGCTAAGTTTCATTCTTCTTTTCGTCAAGAAAACGAACACCTAAGCTATAATCTCAAAACACACAAAGATCAATTTAATGTAGCGGTTTATTAATTTTGTTTTGTAATATAAGCGTTGTAAATAAATACAGTTGTTTTAATATTACACTTTTTTAAATTAAATTTATAAAAAACAGTAAAACAATCGGGTGATTATTTCTCTGTTCTTATAATTGCAATTATTTATTTTATTCCTATTTTCAAAAATATTTGACTAAGTTAAATATAATAACTATTGTTGCAAATAAAAATTTGATTAAAAAAAAACTCCTCTTGAGGATCGAACCTACGACCTGTGTTTATGAGACCGATGCCTGGGTCTATCTACTGACGAAGCTTTTTAAATTGCGCGAATTTTAGCAATATACTGAACCGGCTAAAAGCATGCGTTTACTGCCTGTCAAAACAAAAGACGACGAGATGACGACGACGGACGGTGTGTATGTGTGTGGTGAGGTCTCATTAGTCATTAGGTTGACTGTGCGTTAAGACATCACTCACACAAACAGAAGTTCGCATTGCTACGTCCATAGAAATATGATCATTAATGTGCTACTGCACTTATGACCGCTGACTGTACGTAGTATAATAATGAACTTACCATCAGAAACGCAAATAAGTATGTATATCCAGCAAAAGACTTGAAGGTCTTTAAATTCTTCAGTTTGTTAGTCAATATTTTTTCTATAAATGTTTCGTATGCAACCCGCTGCTGCAGAATTCTTCCGAGCATGATATATTTCTTCTTTTCAGGGATCAGTAAACACGGAACAAAGTTTCAGTCAAGGTCAAATTAATGTATACAATTCAAGCGAAGCGTTACAAAACGGAACCTCATTAATTGAAGAAAATGCAACACAAACCTTTGAAAGAGATGTTGAAGGTGTACTTAATGATTTGATACTTTCAAAGATTAGTATTGCAGTGCAGGAAAGTTCTGTTCAAAATCTACAGAGTTTTTGGAAATTAATAAAATTAACTATAGATAGAATATCGGATGATAATGAATCGTTGGCAAAAATAAAAAGACTATCTCTATTATTAAATATTTTTACGAATTTGTATGAAGCTGCACAATTACAAAAACCGATTGAATCGATGGTTGATAGTATAATTGACATTCTACAAATACCTTTACTCGAAAAAAGTAACACGAATGAATCGCAGTCTCAAACAGATGTTTCTGGAGACTATGACGAAGAATGTTTGAGAAAGTGTGATCAAAAACTCTCTAAAACTCAGTTGGATTCAAATGGTTCTTATCTTTCAGAAACCGAGAGCTTGGAGGTAAGCAACAATTTAGAGCTAGAAAAGCTAGACTTACAAAGAGATGATTCAGGCAAGGGTTCGGTCAACACGTCTAATGATCCTGTTTCAAATCAAGTAACAGTTAATAACCGACCCACAAATATTCTACGAAGCCAATTATTAGTTCCAAATAACTTAAACTTGGGCGTAACAGACGGATATAATGTACACTCTTCGATACCAACGCCGACTCTCAATCACGTCACACGTAACAATGACATTGAAGAAGATCCTAAATCAAACCAAACAATTCCTGATTCGGCAGAGACAGGCGAAAAAACAGACGACCAGCCGTTAACCATTGAATCAAAATTGACTGATGATTGGCCGAGGACTATTAAAAATAAATCGACTAAAAACCTTCCGTGGACTACTCAAACTATAACGACTGATGATCTGCCGTGGCATATTGAAGATAAAACGACTGATAACCTTCCGTGGCATATTGAAGATAAAAGAATTGATCATCAGCCATGGATTATTAAACATAGAACTACTAACACCTTACCAAGGACCATTGAACATAGTCAAACTAAAAAAGTATCCGAGAAAGTTGAAAATAGAGCAGATCCTAACTGGACTATTCTAAATAATAAAGTAGGCCATTCACCATTCACATTGTATAAATCTGGGGATCCTAGTGGTATACCACATGGTGGTAAAATCCAATTACATCCAAATCAACATATGACTGACACAGTTCACAGTGTCAAAAAAGGAGTCAAAAAAGGAGCCAAAAAACCATATCATATATACACATATGTTATAAACCCAGCGACCTCTTTATATGAGATATCAAAATCAGGCAATATCGTCAAAGTGAATTCTAGACAACCAAATGCTAAACTTGGAACAAAATTGTATAGTTTGTCTACTCCTCATGGTAGAAACAAAGTTGTGAATAATAATAAGCCTTCATCAAGCTATTATGAATCAAAATTCAGCTTATCAAAACCGAGCGTTGACATTAGTCGACCAAGTAATTCCCAATTGGAACATAGGAATTACGTCACTTACGATACAAGTAACGAAGTAAATCCCTCAAATCTGATTTCTGAAAATCTTCAAGATGATTATCAACCTCAATATTTAGTTGGACGTGAATCAGAAACAAATCATAAGCCTGCGTTTTTACAACCAAATACACTTCCTTTGGATTCTCAAACTAATTCAGATCAAGAAAATAAGGAACCTCAAGTTCCAGAAGTAGCCTCAAATTCCCAACCTGGAGTTCTACTACCGAATGTTCCTTCAAACCCGTTAGAATCATTGATAAACCTTGGCAACACTGGGTCTGTATCTACAGCAAGTGCCAACGCCAGTGCAGACACCAGTGATGTTAACCTTGATATTGGGGATACACAACCTTATCCTTATATTCCCAACACCAATTTAAATCATATCCAACAAAGAAACTTACAACCACGTATAATTTCTAAACCTTCTGAATTTACAAATTTACCGGATGGCTATGATGTGCCGATCCCAGTTTATGGTGGTAAAACACACAAACATCCCGGTTTGATTTCTACAGCTTCATCTACTTCTGCTTATAATTTTTTTCCGGATGAATATGATGAACCTGTTTATGGTGGACAAAGACACCAGCACCCAAGTTTGATTTCTTCATCTAGTTCTGCATATACAAATGCAGCGGATGACTATGGTGACCCGAACCCTGTTTACGGTGGACAAACACACAAGTATCCTGGTTTCATTTCTAAGCCTTCAGCTCATTCCGAATATACAAATCTACTAAATGATTATAATAATCCAATACCTGACTATGGGCAAGACACACTCAGACATCCCGGTCTGATTTCAAAGATTCACCATTATCCAAAATATGCAAATGTAGTAGATGACTATGATGAACCCACGCCTGTTTACGGTGGACAAATACACAAGCACCCCGATTTTATTTCTGAGGCTTCATCTCATTCTGAATTCACTAATGTACCGAATGATTATAATAATCCAACACCTGATTATGAAGAAGACACAGACAGGTATCCCGTTCACATACAAACAACTGCCAATGGCAGACCAACAGAAAATGAAGATAACATGCTAGTGTCTTACCACCCTTATGGACATATAGTACACATTAAAGAGCCAAGTCTTATCGCGCACCTTCACGGGAACCAACCAACAGGACTTAATTATCTTAAACACTTGAAACTGAAATTAGCTCCAACCTATCGGCTGTTTACTTTAGACAATTTACTGAAACTGCGTGATGTAGTTATCAAAACAATAAAAATAAATGGTGATGAACGTGATGCCTACGACAACAGAGCATTAATGAATTTGAAGAAAATTATCAATATAATACTGATATTGGCCGAACATTTAGAGGAACCCGAAGGTAGCATTGAATGGTATGAAAAGATATTTTATAATACACAGAAAAATCGACACCCAGTGGAAATCTACGTTCACAATTTAATCCGGCAAAGCTGGTTGCATGAACTTATGTTAGTTACCTACAAGAATGACTTTAATTTCAATATTCTCCAAAATCCTAGAATATTTTCGTTTTTGGGATCATGGCAATTCCCAAACTATGTTCTAAACTTCATGGAAGCAGAAGAGCTTACACAACATAATTTTGATGCACCAGAAGTTTCCGATCAAACGTTCAGTTCGCAGCATGGTTTACATGATAATTCGTTGGAAGAAGTATCGGAAGATCTAGAAAACTATGTAAATAACAACGTTATTGATAGTTATAAAGCACCAAATACTGGCATAGTTGTAAGCATAGCTGGAGTCGATGCTGAGCCAGATGCAAATGCGATAGTACAAATAATACAAAAATACTTGCATTACAAAAGTATTATTAAAAAACAAGAGAACGTTATCATCCGTGACAATAAGGTCGAAATGCTAAAGCAAATTATATTGTTTTTAAGGGAGAAAGGTTATGGTGCTAATACTATAGCAGATTTGATTCGTAAACTGTATACTGCAGTTTATTCGACTGAAGGTAAGGACTGTCAGACAAATCACAAAAATTTTGCTAAGAATATGTATGATGTTGTTTTACCCGTTTTGAGAAGATCGGGACGGTAAAGTATCGTTTTATCTAATATCTATGTAATATTATTACGTATAATATTTATATATTTCACAAATTATCTTATTATAAATATTTATTTATTATGGATATATTACGGGATAGAATATAACTATTATGTTACCTACGTATCGAAAATTTTAATTTATTTAAATTTTGTTAATTGCCTTCTTAATACTCGTATTTATTTGTATAATATTATAGTTATTATTATATAATGTATCAGTCATCATCATCATCATCTTCCTGCCCTTGACCCATGTTACTTGTGGTCGGCAACACGTTTTCTCTTTCCGTTCTCCCCTGTCAACCGTCACACTGTCATTCACTCCCTTCTCTTTCATATCATTCCTCACACAATCTTTTCTTTGGCCTTTCTCTCCCTCTCCATCCATCAACATTATTATATTCATTTATTATCAGTGTCCGATATAAATATTTCGTAATTATAACTTTTATTCTTCTCTAGATATCCATGTTGGCGTGAACTATGTATTACTAATATGTATAATTTTGTTTTATTTGAGTTTTGAAAAATATGCATGTATTCAATTTTAAAATAAATGTTTAAGTCAATAAATATTGATGTGTTTCATTAGACAGAACCAGATCCGATGTTCCTTGTAAACGTTCTGGGTTTCCACTTTTCATTATAATTTAGTAGTTAAAGGTTCGAAAGTATTTAGTTTTGCCAAAGTATAGCCAAGTAACTATTATCAAATCTGTGGTATAAGCTTGATTAGCTTGAAGATAAGTTCAAAATCGGACGCCCTAGGAGAACATAATACTGACCTAATTGTTGATGTTCTTCAGAAAGGTCAGGTGCGTAGCACTCGCAACCAGCGTGCATGTATGACCAGATGTTTGAATGTAAACGAAGCAAAAGGAGTATGTAAGGAGCGTAGCAGGTGGCGCTCTATCGTTTCTGCCTACCCCCATAGGAAGAAGACGTGGCGTATGTTTATGAATGTATGTAAGTTCAAAATGTTGGGTTTTGATGCCAACGATAAAAAAAAAAGATTCTCCACAGGGTGGCAGGAACATCGACGCGCAAACTGTTAAAATGAATTCAGCATATGATAATATGATTCTAGAATAGATACCCCTAGAGTATAAATTTTCGTTTTATCAAAACGCAGAGGGGTCCAGAATCATGTACTGAATCCATGGTAACAGGTTGCGCATCGATGTCCCTGTCACCCTGCAGTAGACTTGTAGAGGATCAATTTATGGAAGGACTGTACGAATACCTACCATTGCCATTCTATAATGTGATCTAGATTATACAGTACCTGTCTTTTTAAGTGAATTATATCAGCTAGTTGTGGACTGCGCCAGGCAGAATAGAAGAACTAAACCGAATTGTAAGAAAACCACACTTATAAGAAGTTGCTACACACGGTCTGCGAATTGGAAAGAAGAAAACTATTTTAGTAGAAACTTTTTCGGTAAGTCTATTTCTTTCGATTACCTACTTTTTAATCACAATAATCTTAACTGTTTTAAATTACTTTTTTGCAGTTCCGTGAAAATCCGTGCTTTTACCACTTTTTACGTTGTTAATACGACTTTCAACACGCCTGAAACATAATTGACATCGTAGTCTACATGTAATCCTACTCGTAACCAAGTGAGTTCTATAACAACTAAGAAATTCTACTTATTCTTAGTCACAGTTGAACCAGCGTCTGCAATAATAGGGTGGTCCTAATAATCACCTTCACCATTACTTTGACTGATGCAAGTGACACCTAGAATGTGACTAAAAAGCCATGGCGGTCTCGTTTAAAGTTTCTGATAATTTTTGCCACTGTTGAACTCAAATTCCTCCCATGGCAACATCGGGTGTGACTCCTATGACATCACCTGTTAACACTATCTAGCAACTCTCTACAAGCCACTGTTGCCATTTGTACGGCCACTCTCAAAACTCTAACTCAAACTCAAATAATTTATTTCAATTAAACCATTTACAGGCACTTTTGAATTGTCAAGGAGTTGGGCAGTCAGAAATGTGAAGCTAGATGCCCATTCCAAAGCGTAGTAGGTGTACCTATGGAGAACGGACATGAAACTCCATGGACTCTTTTAAAATATTTTATTGTCACAAAAGTATTACCTAGGTAGTTCAGTTATGGGCTACCACATTTTAGCAGCTACTTATATAAAACACTAGCTTTTGCCCACGGCTCCGCCCGCGTGGATGTCGGTTATCGCGTAAAAAAGTAGCCTATGTCCTTCTCCATATCCCAGGCTATATCTCTGCCAAATTTCAAGACGATCGGTTCAGCGCTTTACGCGTGAAAACGTAACATACAGACAGACAGACAGGCAGAGTTACTTTCACATTTATAATATAACTATAGATAGTATGGATTTACCAATTCCAATATTAGACATTGTCAAAATATAATTGATTCCATTACTCGTTGCTTTATTAAAATACATAACATAATAGGTAATGAGAGATGGAATTCATGAAAGGCGACTAATAAAAGGTATTTACAAGGCAGATGTCAGTGGAAACGCCGGGAGGGGACGTCCTAGGAGGACATATAGGGACCTAATTGTTGATGTTCTTCAGAAAGATCAAGTGGTAAGTTCTCGCAACCGGCGTGCGTCTATGACCAGATGTATAAACGTTAACGAAGCAAAAGGAGTAGGTATGTTATGTAAGGATCGTAGCAGGTGCCGTTGTATAGTTTGTGCCTACCCCCATGGGATGACAGCGTAAGTTAATGCATGTACATATTTATGTGTAATAGAAAATATTATTACATTCATGTTTAAGATTTATTACAATATTACAAATGACTGGTTCAACTGGTTGGTCATGCAGTAATTATTAAACGAGAAATAACTTCATTAACTACAAAATATGTCAATAAATGTATTAATAAACAATGCAATTTACAATTACATTAAATCAAGAGTTGTGAGAAATAAGAGTACTGGGTAAAAAGTTCTGCGGCGACAAAAAACATTTATAGCTTCTGAATACTCTTGAATCTATGTACTCACATAGTAGTTGAAAATATGCTTTTAAAAAGCATTAACATCTATTTTCAACATCGTAAGATCAGATTTAAGTAAAGCTTTTAACACTGTTGATATTGATATCCTACTGTACACCGTTTGCTTTCTCAACATATTTTCAACAATCAATGCCTTAGTTTTGTTAAAACCTATTGTACTTGTCTTTACCATAATAATTGAGCAAATTTTTAATCTTGATTCATTAGTTAAGCTGTATCACGGAAGGTGTATTATACCGTGTACCGCGGGTTTTATACTATGTCCATTTATGTTTAAAACCAATTCAGTTACTTTTGTAGTCAGACTTAATAGCTCAATATATTATAAACTAGTAAATAACTATTCTTTTTTTGCTGTTGTAGTAAAAAAATCTATTCGATTTATTACAGATGCGACTGAACATAATGATGTTCTTATAGAATTATAATAGTTCTTTTATAATTATGTTAGAGGTCAATGGACCTCTAACATAATTATAAAAGAACTAGGCTCCTCAACCACTTAGCTACGTATAGATGAATGAAAATGAGACTTGTTATAGAACTCATGGACCAGTGATGTGGTCGGATCCAGTTTATTAGGTAAGCTTGATTGTTATCTTTATAGAACTTATTTTGCATGAATCAAAATCACCAACGTTATATCAGCCAGATGTTGTTCTCGGCTGTCACTGGCTTCTTAAGTCTAATGTAATATTTTTGATTTAAAGAAATAAAATTTTCCCGTATACCTTACATAATGTCGGTAGTAGGCGATGTCGTTAAAATTAACACAATATACCATATATTATATTGTGTTAATTTAAACGACATCGCGTCGAAAATTGAAAATCGTATAACTTTGATTACGATCGATCAATTCTTAATACAGTATGAGGTAGATTGCGGCAATGTCGAGACGTTAATTGAAAATATACGCAGTTCCAACAAGTTGATTATGCACCCATAGTTCTACCAGTACCGCCATCTGCAAAAAAATACAAAAAAAAAAATGATACAAACAGTTTTTAGAAATCGAAACATATAAAACACTACTTCTCTTAACTCGGCAAATCATTGAAAACACAACATAATATAGCATTCAATCGTGTACTATATGCATAACAGGTCGTCGATATTGTACATAATAGAATTGCGTTTAATCATTCAATTATTGTTTTCCATTTCATGGTATATAATGTGACATGTCAATCAATTATATACTGTGTATATTTCAATATATTTTGCAGACGCTACTTGAGGTTCCGATACGCCATAATGATTTTGCGCCTAGTGTATAGTCTTTTTTTCTTTGGTTTAGTAACGGGAAATCAGCGGGTAAGTTTTTTTATTATTTATAAATAATAAAAAGTGCGACGATCGTTTACCATTAAGGAAAGAAAGAAAAAGTATTTATTGTGACTCGCACAGGAAGATCATAAACTAAACTAAACACACGATGATAAAAGTAAAAAATAAAAAATACAGAAGGCGTGACCTTAGGCAAAAAGGCTCCTATCTCATGATGCATGATGCTGCGACTTTTAAAAATAAGTGTTGCAGCGCTGGTATTCTGAAAGGGCCCAGGTATTCTCATAGGGCCCGTTAAGGGATATGGGTTATTGCCGGCAAAGGTCTAGATTGGCCTTATTTTCAAGGTCCAACAACTACTTCATAGCGTTTTTGAAATGTATACAATCTAGACTTAAATATTATTACGCCAATGTATACTGACTCCAATTAATTAATTTACAGGAGTCAAATCATTTTGCGTATTATGGATTAGGTTGCCCATCAATTTCAGCTAATTTAGGATGGACATCAACGCTCGCGCGAGGATCAAGCTACTCATCTTCTAGATAACCTTCATTTCGAAGCAGATATTGTGGATAAAACATTAACAGGCTCCTCAGGACGAGCACCCACTCTGATGTGTGCACTCAGTATTCCACAATTTTAAATATCTTTGATAGAGAGAGACTAATAATGCTTTAGTACATAAATCATTTCATACCAAGAATTTGTGGATATATCCAAAATACAGGCTCCCTAAGACGAGCACTGATGCCTCATTATTAGTTGAACTTAGCTTGCTTGCTTACCCTTCCTTTCACGTCTAACTTTTGGAAATATTTAACTTTTATAGGTATCTTACCAACAAACTTTTCAATAGTTTATCAACAACTCAGTGGCATTTAGGATTTAAATATTTCACCTGCTTATGATTCAGAAAGCCCATGAGTTTAGGACCAAATAGCTATACTTTATCACGCTTAGCAGGTATAGATTACTCATCGCGGTATGATGTTCTTACTCTTTAATATTTTTGTCATCATAGTCAGTGGTATATCCAAGTATATAATTGCATCCATATACCTAGAGCAAGGACTTAGATAAAACCTACAGACGGTAAATCTCAATCTACCATAAATAATTTTATTATTTTTTGACAAAAAATACTAGATTGATACATTAATAAAATAGGTAATAAAACCTAAAATAAATGTTAGGCAGAACAACCTTAATTCATTTTTGAAGTTGGAAGACTAACGAAAACAGCGGGCCGTTTTAAACAAACACCTAACTGTTCTGGAACAGTTAGGTGTTTGTGCCAAGGTCAGCAGGATAACACAGGCTTACCTCACGCATCACTAAATTCGGTTCATCCTCAAATATTGCCAAAAATTACTGAAACCCCACTTAAAGTGGTAGAGGTAAGAAGCTTCATCACTCAGTGCAATTATTTCATTCATCTCACCACGTAACTGCTAAAAACTTGGGATTGTATTTTAAAAAGCCATCGTGCCAAAAAGGGATGGTGCTCTCATCCTGTACAGTTTTATCTCTTTCATGCTTTTTTACATTTATTGTTTTCACAAGTCAAAATACGACTCCTGGCATGGGAACCACCATCATCTGAATCGCCAATTAACGTCCATATCTACTGAACATTGTCTTTCATTACCACCATGTTTTCCAACATCACTGCTTCTAACGTAAGTTTTGTAGAACGTAGTATCATATAATTGGCACTAACATTGGAAATATCTTTGGCTATTTCCAAAATATTAAGTACATTGCGTTGTAAATGTTGTCTCATTCAGCAAACGAACAATGTGGTAATTTCGTAACACACTTACAGTAGCAATGGCTTTCATTTTGACAGTTTAACAAAATTCATTGTATTGTTTATGTTGCTGAGCAGAAAAAAAAACTCAAATATATAGCAATGGACACTCTGAATGATTTTGAAGTATATTGCTAACAATATACTTCAAAATCATTCAGAGTGTGATTGATATTGTGTTACGCAATTACGGTACTGGTAAGCAAATAAGTCGTATTTACACCATAAATTTCGGATTTTTCGAAAAGCAACGCTTAAATGAAAAATAAAAGAGGAAATCAAGTTCTACGGGAGGATTTTACTTCTTGCTTCAAACAACAAGAAAATTGGTATATAAATAATCTTGAAGAAATGGAAACGATTTTTAGGGTTCCTACCTCAAAAGGAAAAAAAACGGTACCCTTACTCTCGTGTCATCCGATTTGCTCCGAATCTACTGGACCGACTAAGTTGAAATTTGGTACATATTATGTGAATTTTTGTGACTCAAACACGAACGTAAAACGTAAATAAACGAATTTTGAATTTAACTTCTAAACGTAAAAAAAATTATAGACCATTTTAGTTTAATATAAGTTGTAGGCTTTGGTTGTAGGTAATATTTTGTTCCAAGCGTCGTCGTCGCGTCGGGGAACGGCTAATGGAAACGTCAAACAGATAAGGCTTACCTATGAATGTATGCTATTGTAGAAAGGATAGCTGCTATTATCTTCTTATTTTGATTAGCCGTCCTCCAAAGCGACGATGACGCTCGGACCAAAATATTACCTACAACTTATATTAAACTTTTTGTGTCGGGGGTTTTTTAAATTATACTTTTTATTTGGACGATATTTGTAAATTTCAAGCCAGCGAGTTTCGAAAACATTGTCGGGCTAGTACTTGCTTAAACTTTATTAAAATGTATATTTTGGATCCATAATAGAACTTCTTCTATCTCCGATGACATCCTTTTACTACTATAATGTGCTTATTCATTTAAGCTTACGGCCTTAGCTTGAGGTGTGTCATGCAGCAAATCTTCTATTGATAGTATATTATATTGTTTGATTTTATTATTGATAATATTGTTTGCTTAAATGTACCTATGGTCAGATTTCATTTCCTTTTGTCCGTCTTTGACCAAGTGATCTTTTTTATAAGTAACGGTAGTTCGTTGACCTTTACATCCAAGATGAACTTGAGATATTGAAAATCTTTAATATCTTACAGTGATTTCACCTAACCACAAACTCATGCCTGTATTTAACAAAACAGCATGAAAATCAACCAGCAACCGTTTCGAATTGACCATGACTATTGCACATTGGCACAACATATATTTTAATAGTTTCCATTTCCCCCATATAATCATGTTCCTTTATTTTAAAGTTATGTAATATTTATCGATAGATTTTGGTAATGTGTAGACTTTGATGTAAGTAATCTTTAAGTTGCCACGAAACAACAGAATTGCATGAGCAGGAACATGCATTGATCGCGTTACTTCCCCTGGCTTCTTTCGATGGTTTCTCACATAGATGCCAAACTTATAGTTATGTGATGTGACGTAAGACTGTATTCTTATCAAAGCTGATTTGAATTTTAAATGCATGGATCTATTGGTGGAGAGTTGCAGTTTTTGTTAGGATCCAAACTTCTGGTACTCGTAGATATGTATATCACAAGTATCGAGATGAATCGATTTGTATATGGTAGTTACTATTTTACTGGCAATTCTAAACGAAAACTTTCCCATTCAATAAGCATGCATATTTTATAGACAATAAGCAAAAAGTTAAGGCAGGTGGTGAACCAGATCAAAACAGATCAAGAAGACCAAATATTTTTTGTTCTTTCAGGGTCATTATGGATATCCGGCACATGGTATTATAAGCGCAAACCCTGTGCATTCGATCAACCCTCAGTCCCGTATAGAAACTAAGAGCTTCGACGTGGAATTTGTGTCTGATGAGGGTCGAAGTCTTCAGGTACGTTAGGTTTAAAACGCTATCATAGGTTTGATTATGGTGAGGACCGCAATGGAACTTTTATAAAGCTGATTTTCATTTATTATATTCGTCATTGGCCTCCGCCGATTGGAATCCGATTTATAGCATGCAGCAACCAGAACTAGCTTTAGAGTATTTTTACAATGTTTCTAGTAGTGTATAACCGAAGTCTCAAATTCAGATCATTTATGTAAACAAAGGGGATAACATAACAAAAAAATATCTTCGTAATGGTAATTCACATAAAATAGCGAAAAAAAATGGTTACATTTTCTTTTAAGTACTGAATTTAAGAAATAATAATTCAAAAATAATCATACCGTAATTATTTTTATAAATTTTCGGTTTTAAACAAAGTTATTAAAAAAAGGAGATTTTCTGGTATAAAATATTTTATGATACTGGTAACAATGCAGGAGATCGAAACATTTTCACATTTTTTACATTTTCAACAACACTAATATTACAACTCTCATTTATAGATTAATAATGTATGTAGCATATCTAGCCACATTTTGGATGCAAACGGCTGTAAACTGTTTCGAGTGGAAATCGATTTTGGGAGGCCTACGTCTAGCAGTGGACTTAAAAAGGCTGATTATGACGATCATAGGCCGTGTCTCCGACACACTACATAAAACATTGTTTGGCAACGGTATTTTGTTTGCATAGTTCTCATAATTAATTCAATTTAATTTCATAGATGATTATTTAGAAAAACAAAAATGATAAAATGTTTTGCACCACTGTCCTGTCATTTTGAAAGTGACATTTCTTGACATTACTTTGTTTATATAAATTATCTGAATTAGAGACTTTGGGTATAGTTGAAAATTGTGTACCTAAAAAAAGTCAAAACCTGTAATCGAAAGAAGTAATTGACGATTCTACATCGTCAATTACTTCTTTCGTATACTACTCTGGATAGCAATACCTATCCAGAGTGGTATATGAAAGAAGTAATTGCTGATATACAATTAAAGGTGAGACTTCATAAGCGGTATAAATCGACGGGATCGCGGGTTGATTACAATGCCTTTTCTACATGCAGAGCACGCATTAAAGAAAGTATTCACCGTGAGCACACAAATCATCAAGATCGAGTACAGAGTAACTTAGCCAAGGATCCTAAGTCTTTTTGGGACTATATAAGGGCAAAAAAGAAATCCACTAAATGTAGCAAAGTTATGAAAGTGGAGGTAGTTTTATCAGACCCAGAATGTGCAACAAAATATGCAAAATATTTCTATTCGGTGTATAATGAGGAGCCAGCGCGGCTCGACCCGAACGAAACGGTGGAATCGGGGGAGCGCAAGTAGCGCGTGTGACTGTGCACATGCCACGACTGACACTCCACCAAGTTCTGCTGCGCTTGCTCAGCTCAAACTCAAGCGCTCAGCAGGCCCTGATGGTATTACAGCATTTAATAATACGAGATGGCCGATCGGTATTAGCAGAGCCACTCGTACACATGGTTAGCTTGTGGCTAGAAACATCATACTTCCCAGAACGCTGGAAGGTCACCCGCGTAGTTCCCATACCAAAAGAGGGAGACGAAACAGTAGTCGAATCTTTTAGACGTGGCGATTCTGTCGACACCAGCGGAGGTGTTTGAGTCAGCCATTCAGCGAGATGTCTAGGAGCAAGTAGTATCGCAGCTGTCAGACGCCCAACACGGCTTCCGACCAGCGCGTAGTACGACCAGACCTATTGAATGCCATGACGTATTTAGTTCCTCATATTGATGCAGGGGTGCCGGTGGACGCCGCCTACTTTGATTTTAAGAAGGTGTTTGACCTAGTGGATAACGATGTCTTATTATCAAAGTTGGCACTAGTCACTAGGTCGGAAGTGAGTCAAGGTAGCAATTTGGAGCCGTTACAATTTATAATAATGATCAAAATAATGATCAATGACTTGTCTGACGAAATTGCCTCAAGTTGCTGCTGGCTATCGAAAACGAAGACGACTGTCACCGCCTTCAGCAAGACATTGTTCGAGTAGTTGATTGGAGTCGAAAGAACAAACTGTAATTCAATTATACTAAATGTTCAGTTTTAACATTCAGTCGTGCAAGAGTCCACTCCACCACAGCTACAAAGTGGACGAGGTGCCTATGAAAAAGGAGAAGGCAGTGCAAGACCTTGATGTTCATATGGATACTCAATTGAGATTCCGGGAGCATATTATGAATGTCTGGAAAAAGACATACATACAAGCGACTCGGATTTGTGCTTCGCTTAACGGCAGCTTTTACAAATATTAAAGCTATTTCGACATTGTATGACGCTCTAGTACGAGTAAGGAGTCAGTTGGAAGGTAATGCAGCAGTATGGGCTCCACATGAGACTAAAATATAGTCTCATGTTGGAGCGCATACAACATAAATTTACGAGGTACAATGCCTAAGGCGTTTTGGAGTATATCCCTTTTACCCCTTGATGTATCCTACTTTGTTTGTGTTAGTTGTAACAAGTTGAAAACAAGGAGAGATATAGCACTGGCGTCCCATATCCTTGGAGTGTTCTGGGGTAACATAAATAATCCGGGGGTACTACAGTGGATAGGCTTGTGTGTGCTAGATGGGTACGCGCAGCACCGACGACAGTCCAACTTGTTCACGGTAACGCGTAGTCGAACTAAGCCGTTGGGCAACGTCCTCTTGACGCGAACGATGCGCACACTGAATTTTGTTGCTGACAGAGTAGATCTTATCTCATATTCCTTGAGCGAGTTCGCAAAAGTAACGTTAAACGTGTTGTTTTTAATTTATAAATATTGAATGGTATTGTATGGCATGAGTATTAAAGTTGTAAACTTATGCTACTACATTACCGAATTGGGACACTGAAATGGTGGCATATGTATGTAAATAAATTAATTAATTCCAGTACACGATCTCTACCTATTTTATGCACTCTGATGGTTTGAAATGTCACTGCCGTCAACATATTTAATGTAATAATTTCCCTTAATAAGACTAATTTTGAGGACGAAACGCTAGAGCTTCGTCAAAAGTAATAATTTTATTTTGTAAATAAACCCTTGTTTTTAGGTGCCACGACCCGTCCAGTATGTTGAGGATGATACAGAAAAAACGAAATGCTTCACACCCTCCATGGTGCACAAAATGATAAAGGCTGCACTTGAGTACGTAAGCCAAATGCCTTCAGATATAAAGAACATAATTGATAAACTCGATCAAGAATTAAACAGAATGTCAGGTCATGAAACCATTGAGGAAAACGCTGTAAAGAAACCGCTGTACCCATTAGATTCTAAAACAATATTTAAAATGCTGGATAAACCAAGATCTGAGGCGAGAACTAATTTAATATTGAAATATGAACTCCCTAGCGTGAAGGAGCCTCATTGCAGAGAATCTCTAGAGAAGTTGATTGAAATAGCATATACTGCGTATAAAGAATTAGAGGAGCATCCACAATGCCGGGATTATTTATATAATTTCGCAGCCCACCAACCAGAAGATCGTCCTATAGGTCATCTCGATCGAGGACCAGACCTAAAATCTTTGATAGCTTCAATATTGGACCAAGTAGCCAAACATGAACCAAATCTAGGTATTACTCTGGAAAATGATCGTTACGGTGACATGCACCCGTTGGGAGTTAAACTTCCCCCCGAATATACCGCGTATAATATTCCTCAAAAGTCTCAAATTCTTGAGTATAATATCCATAAATATAGCGTGCCTGAAGTTCAAGAATATAATATTAATGAATATAACGTTCCTCAAGCTCAAAAATTCATTAAAACTGAATTTAACCAGCCTATAGTTCATGAATATAATATTAATGAATATAATGTGCCCAAAGTTCATGAATATAGTATTACACAAAACCATGAATATAATGTACCTCAAATTAATGAATTTAGTATAACACAAAGCCAAGAATTTAATGTGCCTAAGGTTCACGAATACAGTATAACTCAAAGTCACGAATATAACGTGCCTAAAGTTCATGAATATAGTATAACTCAAAATCACGAATATAACGTGCCAAAAGTTCATGAGTATCATATAACTCAAAGTCAAGAATATAATATTCCAAAAATCCAGGACATTATAATTCCACAAGTCCAATCTGTTGAGATGCCAGAAATTCACAAAACGATACACGAGACTATAGAAGAGGTTATACCAATGCAACCAGAAGAAACTATCAATATTCTGATAAAACTTTTGCAAAAAAGTGATCAATACGACAATGGAAACTTGTTTGAACGTCTCATGAATATTGTGGAAAAAAACCAAAATAATTTCCATCCGAGAATTTTCAAACTCCTGTCAACTCTTTTGAGTGCTCATAAACAGAATAACATTCTTAGGTTCAATGATATATTCTTAATGCTGCTCGATTCCCAAAGAAATCGAGACTGGCCATGGAGTGACAGAGTCACAGAGCACTTGCTGTCTTACTTGATCCCAGATCATACCGGCAATCTGGATTCCAGAATAGTCGAAATTATACTGAACTTGTATAAAAAGCGACCGAATGAAAAACATATCGAATATATACTATCTCTTTTGAGACCATTCAAAGAAGGAAACGTGAATGCCCACAAAGGTGATTTATTACTTAAGTTGATACATTTACAACAAAATAATTTGCTACGTCCAGACTATGTGGATATTTTACTCAAACTTTTGAAACCAAACCAAAATAATCCCATAGAAGTTGACATCATCGATAACTTATCCAGGTGGAATGAAATGGGAATTAGTCCTAACCAATTAGATGGACTATTTGCACTTTTGAAGCCATATGTAAATGGACATACGGATCGTAGACCTATAAATATTATACATTTCTTGTTAACCAAAAGTAGGCATTTGAATCCGAAACATTTAGATTTCATACTGTCGTTCTTGTATCCTAAAAATGGAATCTTAGATACCAGACGTATTGATATAATACACTTCTTATTGAACAACGTGTTGCGGTATCCTAAACATGCAAATATACTTCTGAATTTGCTGCAAGAGAATGCACCTGGTGTTTTAAATTCTATTTTTTTGGAAATTTTGCTTTTCCTAAAGAGTAATGGGTTATTGACTCCAGAACTTATAAAAACTATAATTAATCTCTTAACAAACGAGGTCACTGGACAACTAGAAGACAACCAAGTGAAGACCTTGTTCTTCCAACTAGCACCATTAAAGCAGTCAAATCCAAAACTAGTGGTGGATGTGTTAACTCTTTTAAAGCAAGGAGGATTACACGGTAACATAGCTGAATGGCTTGAGACAACTAACAACAATGTTGGTTTACCAAATCGGGATTCTAAACCAGCCAATTTAAAACTTGTACATGAGCAAGCAAATCAAGATAACACCAATGGGTACCGAACTCCAGATGATAGATATCAAACAGTGGATGGTTCACAACAAACTCCTGACCACGACTTCATGTCGATTTTCAAGTGGCTAGACAGTCAAGGACTGATAACTCCAGACCAAGGATCTAATAATGGTTTAGTAAACAATATTCTAAATATTTTGGAAGTGGGTCAACGTGAATTAGGTGCCGTTGAATTAACATACATGCTCAAACATGAGAAGCCATTTATTTATCAACCCGTATATTACGTGAAATACAGACTCCCCATATTGAGTTTTATATCGAACATGAAGACTTTGTTACTGGAGAACCCAAATCTGAATACTGATCCCAGGAAGCTATTACAAGAACTAATAGTAATTTCCAACGTAACAGAAGTTTCGCCAAAGCTACAAGGTTATCCTAAAGAAGAAATATTGAAATTGACGTTCAATGATGGAGATTTAGTGCAAGCAAAGATTCTGGACGAGCAAAACTTGAGTTTAAACGATCAGATTACGTATGTCCATGGCCTGAACTCAGACATTTCACCAGAGGAAATATTGCAGCTGAACAGAATGAACGAAGCGAAATACTTCCCGAATTTACTAGAAGTTAGAGGGGTGCATCCTGAAAAAAATACTAATAAGGATGTAGATAAGTTTATTGATGTCCCGCAGATAAATTATAGGCACGTCGAAATAAATCCAGAAGTATCGCATCAAACGAAAACGATACATCAAACGTATATTGCAAGAGCGAATCAGAAACAGGATCCCCTTCACAACAACAATGCTCAACATAGACCTCAGAAGTAGTAGAAGTAGTCAAACTAAGTATTGTTTTTATTAAAAAATAAACTTTAGGACAAAATGTGTAGTTTTATTTTTGGAGTAGTAGAGGCAGTCAATTCTAACTTCCTCAAATTATACCTATATGTGTCTGTGGTGCAACTACTGGTGTGGAGCAGAACCACCGCCAGCGGTTGAAGCAATTTTATAATTATCTGTACCTTATAGTAGTTAGAGAGTTGGTGGCTAAAATACAACCGCGCAGTCCATAAACGGGTAGTCGCACGCACGGATTTTCGGGACCATTCTGCTAAAGAGCTAAATGTTGCAACTAGTAAATTACTCGAATGAACCACAAAATGCCTTGATCTGTCTCCACATTATAGTGATTGGGTTGCGAGAAAGAAGTAAAATATTTAGATGATGAGTAGATATGGTAATAGTATGTAAAAAATATGGTAGGTACGGTGGCCAGCACATCAAGTTACCACAAACTGTCAAATTTTCTCGTTCGATTTTGAACTTAATCGTCAACATTTTAAAGTTTAAATCGTTTGGAGAAAGATAGTTTCGTGTAGCTCGATGTGCTGGTCACTGTACATAGGTGATTACTTTAGAGGAAAATACCCTTGTGAGTGTTAAATAACTTCCGAAGCTGTTGCGTTTGCAATTGAGTTTTATTATTATTATATAGGTTACATATAATTCAATTTTACTGCACCTAGAACGCGCCCAAAGAGCAGTTTTAAAGGTTGCTACTTTTCGTCCATTTAGATTTCCTACACACCAGCTTTATATGGCATGTAAGGTGCTAACAGAACGTCAATTATTTGTTTTGAATATAGTTTTATTCCAACACACTGAACTCTATTTTAACCCAGTACCTTCTGATAGGAGAAGAAAAGATTTGGTTTGTGCTAACTCTCAGACTAAACATGCTTTTGCTAATCGATTTTATTTATTTTTAGGGCCCTACTTGTATAACCAGTTTATCAGAGTGTTAAAGATTTATAGTTTAAGTTATAATAGGTGTAATTTACTGGTACAGGAATATTTGTTAAAACTCAATTACGCAGACACGGAAAAACTACTAGAAATTTTAAAATAATATCTCTAGCTACCTACTCTAATATAAGTCTCTTCCTTTACCTAAATATTAATGGTGTCCACTTTATTTACTTTAATATTATTTGTTAATGTATTTAAACATAATCTATCTTACATAATCTAGTTTTATAGTAATAAACATATTGTTGTCTTCTCTTTAAATGTTTGATGTAAATTGATGGCCTGAAACACAGGTTTTTAATAAACCTAGATCAGGCAGGTCTACATTAGAGCCAAACCACACGGGCGGTGCGGCGCCGCACCGCAAGCCATTTCGCCGCGCTGGCGACCACACGGGCAGAGCGGCGTCGCAACGTTCTACGGAGCCGCGGCGGCGCCGCAGCGGCGGCAAAATGAGGGGCTGCCCATCGCTACGTACGACAGTCTGTAATAACAATGGAAACAATGATGCGTCCTTCCCTATGCTGCGCAAACAAACAACTGCGAGCGGCGCCGCTCCGGCTCCGCTCAGCTTACACCCCTCCCCGCCTCGTCTCGATTCCGATGCGCGCGCGGCGCGGCGCCGGAGCACACCGCACGGCGCCATGTGGCTACAATGCATTTTTGTATGTAGAAAACCGCAGCGGCGCCGCAGCCGCGCCGCCCGTGTGGTTTGGCTCTTACAGTTAGAATAAAATGTTTCTCGATTGTAATTAATCTAAATCATAATTTTACTTTATACTTGAATAAATTATATTTTATATTTTATTTTTATATAGGAAATAACGTACAGACGTGCTGGCGTCTCTACGTTATTTCATCAAGCTACTACAATCTGTCAAATTTCTTTAATAGATTTTCAACTTTATCACTACAACATAAGGTTCAAGGTTGATTGCGAAAATTTGACAGTTTCGGGTAGCTTGACCTGCTGGCGTCTGCACCTACCTAAATGTAAGAAGAGGTTACTCGTTTGAGCATGATCACCAGAAAGAAAGGATGGCTTTTTTTTTTCAGAACAGAAATCAATAAAATTATCGTTTAATAAAATTGCTCTCAGTGGCATCTATCGCAGAGAGTAGGAAAATGACAACACTTCTTCGTAGTATTGACGATTCCATTTATCTGTTTTAAATAAGCTTCAACCAGAATCCGACCACTTCGACAGTGTCATCGTTGGCCTCGCAAAGGTCTTCCATAGTTCAAGTGCTTTTGCACAGAGAGCATGACAAGAGGTGAGACATTGTTTGCGGTGTGGCTCCACAGTCGCACTGTGGCTCATTTGAGTGCCTCTTCCCACCTAAGTTGTACTTACCTGCAGCGGCCCACGTGGCTTCTTAGTCGGTTAACAGATTTCCAGATAGTGCATGGCAGTTGGTGGCCCGCTGGAAGTTTTCTGCAGCCTCAACATACTCAGTCAGCTGGAGGGGGGTGTTTGAGAATCCAGTTTTAATCGGGCTGCACTAGAGCTACCGTCATTAGGTGGAATGGTCGACTTGAGGAATCTGATACCGCTCCTGAGTCTGCTCCTCAGCATTGTTACAATGATCCCAGTGATCACTGATATCTATGTAGATATATAAAAATCAATTGCCGAGCGTTAGTCTCGCTAAAACTCGAAAATTGCTCGACAGATTGTGATGAAACTTTGATTCGTCGATGTGTGCTCGTAACAAAAAAAATATGAAAAAAGGCATTATTTTGTAACGCTCGCGGCATTAGCTATTATGAAAATATAAAACAAAATTTTTGAACGCAACTTTATTTGTCACTGTCACTGTCACAACATATTGATTTTCAGCGCGGAGCGCGTTCCGTTGATTTCAAGTATTTCCGCACCAATTATCTTCTACTTCGCTTTTTCACAAGAATTAGACAAAGACTGAGCTGTTTTGTATGTGTCATAATGCATTATTGTCAGAAAACAGAAACACAGTAAAATCAATATGTACACAATCTTGAAGTAATGCAATGGAGAACGTGGATTTTGTAATGTAAATAAATAAAATAACTGTGTAAATACGTAACAATTAATGATATAGTTGAGTGAAAAGTGTTGTGTATTCGTTTTAAACATGTTGGGGCAAAGACCGAGGTTCATTAAGCCAGGTAATTCAACTTTTAAAATAGGTTACTATACTTCACCACATAAAGTTATATTTATTTCAGGAATGGAGTCTGAAAACCTCCTGAAACACTTTTCCGGCGATAAGACATTATTTTATTCCTTCTAGTTTAGCTTGTATTCCAAATTGTTTTATCATAAAATTCATAATCCGGGCCTTTATTACCGGTATTTTTATAAAAGTTCTTTTGACGACGCCCCACCTATACGGGCCCCTACTCTGAACGCTTGCTGCTGTCTTTTCTTGTGCCACTGATGACAAAGCAAAGGTATTAATGGATAAATAAACACAATATTATAGCCTCTGTTTTAACCATACTACCCACCGCCTATCCTTATTCCGTTGTTTTTGATACTTACACCTACTAAACGGTTTCCCTTCTCTTGTTACCCTATTCCACCAACCAACTAGGCTTATAGAACTAAGCTACTGGATGGTGGCATCTTCCACAATATAAAAAAAACCCAATGGTTGAAAGGAATTTTAAAATTATCTCCTTGCCTTGTAATTCCCTGCTGTTGATTTTGTTTATTCTGTAGATTACCTATAGATTACATGTTCTTTAAAACCAAAAACGCAAGCTAAAATATTGGGTATTGGCAATTGGTCAGTCTAATTTGTTACCTGCCAAGTCCATTTTTCCATAGTTTACAGGACGAAGAAAAAACTGACTAATATGTATATTTATCACTTTAGCAATTGAAATTCTGAAAATCCCGTTGGTTACATAAAGATTCCTTAATTTTTTTAAAGCCATTACTAATAGCATATCCTGCACACAATTGAACAAAAATTGTTAAACCAAATTTAAAGCAGCTTTTCGAGATGGAGTTCAATTTGTTTGAGGACTTAGCAGTTTTTAAAATTGAACTGAACGACAATGTGACCCAACACACATACCGGTTGGTCTGTTTGTTTTGTCAAATTGTCAGTACAAAACTGAGGCCCCACTAGTGTTTAGCAGTATTTCGTTATGGAGATTGGCTGGTGGTCAGATAGGAGCTTTTTGTGCGTGCATTTCTCGCGTTTTTTAGGATGATATCATCCTTAATCTTTTATCATACAGTATATAATCTGAACCTTTTGTTTGATTATATAAAAAGTACCATGCGTACTTGGTCGATGTCCCGTCTGGTTATACTCAGGGCTTCTCCTCCACAAATTATTATGCGCACAGCCAAAGTGTGGAACTCTCTGCCAGCGTCAGTATTCCCTTCCACATGTAACCCATCTGCCTTTAAAGCAAGAGTGAACAGGTATCTTCTGGGCACGCTCTTTCCACCATAGACCTCATACATCGCTATCCATAAGGCGTGATTGAGGTCAAGAGCAGGCCCAATCAATAATAAAAAAGAAAAGATCTGGTATCAATACCTCAAAATCTTTATAATAAAACCAAATTGCAGACATCCTTCTCCATTCTACTATAAAAATGACAAACATAGAATTGCTTATTAAAAACTTCTTAATAATCTGTTACAGGAGAAGAAACCCTTTACCCAACTAGAAACAAAGATGGCCTGATTGAAACACTGGTAAACCCTAATGTAGACTCCGCATTGTCTGTAGACAGTGATTCCCGTACCACGTTTGTGTACAACCGGTATCACCATCTACCGTTTGATACTCAACGGCAGAGGTTACCAGTGTTTCAGTACCGTAACCATATCTTGTATCTGTTGGAGAGGTATCAAACATTGGTACTGATTGGGGAGACGGGGTGCGGGAAGTCTACGCAGGTGCCTCAGGTGAGTGCTTTATTACAAGCTTTATTTTTTAAATATATTTAACCTATTTGCTGCCTAGTTCATAAATAAATTTACATACTTAGATTTGGTATCGGTAGTCGGGTCCTGGGCATGAGCGACACAGTAATAAATAAATACGATTGGTTCCAGTTATAAACTCCTACTACTTTATTCATGGCAATAACACACTGAAAGATGTTTACTGATAGTTTTAGGCGTTAATCTATATATAATATTTTTTTGTTTGTTTGTTTGTTTGAACGCGCTAATCTCAGGAACTACTGGTTGGAATTGAAAAATTCTTTTTGTGTTGGATAGTCCATTTATTGAGAAATATTATAGTCTATATATCATCACGCTACAACCAAAAGGAGCGGAGCATAAATGAAAAATGTTGCAAAAACGGGAAAAATTATTCATTTTTGAGAGCTTCCGTTGCGTGCGCTGCGTAAACGGTTTAAGTTACGCAAATATCATGTATGATGGAATTGTTCCTCTTTAAATTTTCAAAAAAAAAAGTCCGCGACAGCATATGTCTATCTTTTAAGATTGACTCACTATAACCTTTTTTATGGTAATCAAATTTGTTCGAAATTAATGCATTATTTGCGAAGGAGTTTTCATAAACATGGTATTAATCCTTATCCAAATAAATACGTTATTCATCACAAGTATTTAATTTTGAACAAAGTTGCCCTTACATCATTTCATTTCAATGAATATCTTAGGAGATATAACTGTTTTATAATAACTCCGCAGCAAAATAATTATTAACTCTGCGAGGTAGTCTATTCTAAAGCTGAAGAGTTAGTTTTTAGGGTTCCGTACCCAAAGGGTAAAAATGGGACCCTATTACTAAAACTCCGCTGTCCGTCTGTCTGTCCGTCAGTCACCAGGCTGTATCTCATGAACCGTGATAGTTAAACAGTTGAAATTTTCACATAATATGATGTATTTCTGTTGCCGCTATAACAACAAATATAAAACAAAAAAAAAAATATTTAAGGCCATTCCCATTCAACGGACATGATTTTTTTTGCCGTTTTTTTTGCCCCGCCCGCGTGGATGTCGGTTATCGCGTAAAAAAGTAGCCTATGTCCTTCTCTATATCCCAGGTCGATCGGTTCAGCGGTTTAGGCGTGAAAAGGTAACATACAGACAGACAGACATACAGATAGAGCTATTTTCACATTTATAATATTAGTATGGATAGCTTTTGCCCGCGGCTCCGCCCGCGTGGATGTCGGTTATCGCGTAAAAAAATTGCCTAAGTCCTTCTCAATATCCCAGGCTATACCTTTGCCAAATTTTATGACGATCAGTTCAGCGGTTTAGGCGTGAAAACGTAACATACAGACAGACAGAGTTACTTTCACATTTATAATATTAGTAAGGATAAGGATTTGTATGGATGGTAAGGAAACCCTTCGTGCGCGAGTCCGACTCGCACTTGGCCGGTTTTTTGTTTTTTGAACGTGCTAATTTCTGGAACTGCGAGTTGGATTTGAAAAAATCTTTTTGCATTTTACAGCCCAATTCATGAGGAAGAATTACATTCCTATTTACTGGAACACTATTTTTTTTAATGAAAGTTTATGCGAGAACGAAGTAAAAGCACGGGCAGGCAATGTGTTGCGACGCGACGGGGTGGGTCGGGGGAACAAGAAATTTAACGCGGACGAAGTCGCGGGCAGAAGCTAGTGTTATAAATTCTTCCGTTGATCCAATGTTCAAGGTTGGTAGTGCTAGTGAGGCTGTTGTTAGGCCAGCCAGAGAGCGCCGGAGATAGGCTTGGCTAAATGCTGGTCCTGCTCCACTGCCACTTGGGCTCACTAGATAAAATTTGAATACTTGGAAGTTGCTTCCCCCTTTTTTTATTTTATTTTATTTTCTGACATTACGAACTTAATGTTTATTTTGTTTTTATTTAAGCATGTTTTTATTGATGAATACTCCAATAGATAATAATTATTTTCTTTTTTGGTAGTAAATTTTTATTAATCTCTCAAATACATTGCAAACTATAGTTCTGTATAATTTAGCAGCATTTTTTTCAATTTTGTAAATGTGAATACCATGGAGTCGTTTACTATGTTATTATGATTTATGTTGACTTGAAAGAGCATGGCAGTTGAGAGTATGTCATGCTCACTTAAATGTTTCACTGATGGTGGCGCGTGTGTTGGATCATTCGGTTCCCTACAAAATGGTTGAGCTGGATGGTGCTGATCCATGCGTCATGTTCGTGAACGGGCGCCGTCAGTTGGGACTGGTCATCTCTTGACTGCCAGGGCTTATTTTTAATTTGTAATTTTATATTTTGAATTGTTTTATTAGTTTTTACATTGTCTCACATATAGAAGCAACAAGAATAATGTACCCAGGATTATGTAATATCTTGATTTAAAAGAGTGTCCTTGGAGTTTCTTGTCCGTTCTTCTCCATAGTGATCTACGTATTGGAATGGGCATCTAGCTTCAACTTGCCGACTCTGACTAACTGACCGTCTCTTTGACAATTCAAAAGTGCCTGTAAATGGTTTAATTGAAATAAATGCTTTGAGTTTTTTTTTGAGTTTTTTGAGGCACATATGGCGACGATAACCGACTTTTAATGATTTTGTACTGAAGATCACGTCTAAACAAGTGATTTGGAAAAAAATATATGTTAGGTTAGAGCATTTTCTTAATAACGTAATATATGGTAAAGTTATGTCTACCGCGGATAAAAAATTGAGAATCACGCAAAAACTAACAAGCGTATTTTTCTGAAACCTTCACCTTTTTAAAGATATTTTAATTATTGATCTTTTAGTATACATGTTATAATAAAGTACCTTTTGTTATAAGTATAAAAATTAATAATGCGTCTTATTTGGGACAGCGCTCCTGGATGGGCGAGTCCTATTACTGGCTGGACATACGACGCATTGCGTGAGCTCAGTACAGAACACGCAACTCGCAAGTTAACCACTCAAGGTCACTGGCATATATCTGCGTATTAACAATAAGAGACGATTGTTATTCCTGATAGTGGTAACATAGAAATATAAAAAAAACATCTTTCTTATACATATCTATGCCTGGCACATTTGAGAAGCAAAAGAAGAGATTAAACCTTTATTAGATTGACGTCAAATGTTGAACTTAGGCATTGCTTTAAACGGTCATTAGTTTCACTACCGGCTGACTTTGAATAATTATTTATCCCTGAGGGTAAAAGTACCTGCCCATGAATAAGAACGACTTCTGATAAAACATTTTTTAATAAAAAAATTTTTTTTTTTTTTTTTGAGGAAATATGACCATGTTTCTCACTTTCGCAAAGAGCTCAAGTGGCTCCCAATCCGTCTTCGCAGGAACACTCGGATATTATGTCTTCTTTATAATATCCTTTATAACCCTGCATATCCCAGCTACCTGCGCGATCGTTTTTCCTTTACCCATCCTTCTGATGCTCTCTGTAGATCCCACCTCAGGCATCATCTTAATTTCCCATCCCATAAAACTGAAATGTATTCCTACTCCTTCTCTGTACACGCAGTACGTTTGTGGAACTCACTTCCGCCTAACATTCGAGATTGTAAAACTTTATTTATCTTTAAAAAGCAAGTCAAAGAGCATTACATCTCTTCTATACAGTAATATTCTACATATAATATATATGTATGTATATTACAGGTAATATTTATATGTGTATGTATTTGTATGTATGTTTATTTTATATAGGTAGTTATAGTTTTGTTTTAAGTGTTTTAATTTAAATTTTTCTTGTTTAACTTTTCTACACACTGTCTACATTTCTTATCCAACTTTCCTCTCGCAGGTCTGCTGGAAGAAATTTCTTTTGAAATAAGCAGTACCTTTGTGCTCTTCTATGTAAATATATTGTCCTGTCAAGTATTTTGTGTGTACATAAATAAATAAATAAACTAACTCAGAATTCTAACCGCTTCCTAATATAAAAAAAATTGAAAACCGCGTTCAGCGAACCCGAAACGCGTAGTCGCCGTCGCGACGATAGAGGGCGCATTCGGGTCTTCCGAACAATTGATCGCGATGATTGCTTATAATCAAGTCAAGTTCCATGTTACTAAGTAGCGAATAATAACTGTTTATGACAAAATTCACAAAATTGTCTGCTAATACAACAATACCAATTACATTAATTAACAAAGAAAATTTATTTATTCTATGTTAATTAATGTAATTGGTATTGTAGGTATCGTGTTAATCTAAATTACATATATACATAGGTAAAACAAAGTCGGGTTATTTACACAATTTTTATCTCAAGAACTGCTAGATCGATGCTTATGATCTTTGATTTGTTGGATTTGTCTCCGCCCCGAATAGCAGAATGAAAAAAAAAATGAAAAAATTCAAAAAAAAAAAATGAAAATTCTTTTTCTCATAAAGTTTGCATGGAACGGCTTTATTAATGATATCTCGAGAATGGATTGGGGAACGGTGAACAAGAAATTTCACGTGGACGAAGTCGCGGGCAGAAGCTAGTTAACTATAAATAAAATAAATAAATAAGTCATTTATTTCAAGTAGGACATTAATAAAAGGCACTTACTGATAATTTACAAGAAAATATAATTGATTCTAGGTTTCCTTTCCAAAAGTTAGTTTCGTAATAAGAAGAGAGATCAAGTAATCCCACAGTTACTCTTTTAAAATCTGTTACAATATTTTGTATACATTAACTACAAATGATACATTATAATTTGTTAGTTTATTATTATACTGATAATATATAATATTTTACACGATTGCATCTGTTTATCGATTATTATTTATATTTCTGTATCTGCCCGTGAGTGACATCACAGCGGGCCCTATCAGAATACCAGCGCTGCGGCTTTTATTTTTTAAGGTTGCAGCATCATGCTGAGATAGGAGCCTTTTGGCCTCGAACAGGACTCGTTTTTTTTTTTTTATCTTTTGTATTTGTGTGTTTAATTTGTGATCTTCCTGTGCGAGTCACAATAAATACTTTTTCTTTCTTTCACTTCATCAAATGATACTTTCTGAATGAAAATGCAAACGAGTTGTTGATGAAAACACAAGAATCGCTATAATTATGTACTGATGCCTATAATATTTGAGGAGTTCCCTCAATTCCTCATGGATCCCATAATCAGAATTTGATTCTGATAAAAATGGGACTAATCTGCAAGTATAACCATACAAACAAAAAAAAAAAACAATTCGGTTTATAAACGACGGAGTTCTGAGGTAACAATAAAAAAAAATGCAACCGAGTTGAGAACCTCCTCCTTTTTGGAAAGTAGGTTAAAAAGCATTAGAGGCTCGTCCTCTATTGCATGGGACTTGAAACATAACTGAAATGTCACTAGGCACCTCTGCCTCCCCCTTGGGGTAGTACAGTCGTCGTGATGCTAAGTTGTCTGCATGTATTATTATGTAACAAAGCTGGGCAGCTCATTATATGAGTCAATAATGAACTATGATCTACGCATTAACTGTGAATTGCAATGAGCTAGATGATAGGGTCATTTTATAGTCCTCGTGTTATAAGATAGCCTTGAGGCCTCAAAAATAGACCATCTCCACTTATCTATCTACAATTACATACGTATAATATCATACGAGTATTATCCTTCTGCCCTTATCTTTATTTATTTGTGGTCGGCGCAGACTAATACTGCCGAATATGCCGAATTGCTTTAGGTCTTCTGATCAGCTCAGCTCAGATCAGCATGTCATGCTCACTCAAATGTCTCGCTGGTGGTGGCGTGTGTGTTGGATCATTAAGTTCCCTTCAAAATGGTTGAGCTAAATGGTGCTGATCCATGCGTCATGTTCGTGAACGGGCGCCGTCAGTTGGGACTGGTCATCTCTTAGATGCCACGGCTTATTTTAATTTTTGAATTGTTTTTATTACGGACGCTTCTAACATGCACGTCTTTCTACATTGTTCTCACATGTATAACTTCAACATGAATGATGTAACCCATATTTTGTAACAATATTTTGTTTTAAAAGAGTGTCCGTGGAGTTTCCTGTCCGTTCTTCTCCATAGGAACCTACTACGCTTTGGAATGGGCAACTAGCTTCATCTTTCTGACTGACCGACCCCTTGACAATTCAAAAGTGCCCGTAATTGGTTTATTTGAAATAAATGCTTTAAGTTTGAGTTTGAGTTCAGCACCCTGATTTCGTAACGCATTTATCAATCACAATCATAAAGGCTCGTACAGACTCGCGCGATATCGCGGGCGCGACAGGCACCGACAAAGAAATTGAGCTACTAGTGTCGCGTCGCGCCCGCGATATCGCACTAGTTTGTACGAGCCTTAAGGCGGTATGATTCGACAGAGACCGCGCTTAATAGAATCTTTGAATGCATGGAAAGCATACAAAACAGTGATATACAATTCTGATAAAAACCGGCCAAGAGCGAGTTGGCCCAGGCACAATGAAGAGTTTCGTAGTTGGGATGAATCTATCCCAAGAATAATTTTAATATTGTAGTTGAAAAACAATTTTCTCCCGTACAGAATGTATGGAAGAACATGTTTTTCAACTACATATAAATGTCATGTCTCATCAATGTCTATCCAACGGTACCCCACAGTGGGATAAACGAGAAAAAAAAAACACTATACGTGTAGATACTAGGTAGGGGAGGGAGATACACAGTTTTTAACCGAAGAAAAAAGCAGCCGTTTTAAATACATAATAATTACAAACCCACTTGTTTATCTGACTGTACTAAACAGCTTCAATAATTTGATGGTGTCCGAATAGTCAGTGAAAAAAATATTGAATTTAAAATGTGTCAGTTCGGACACTGTCCGAATATATTGTTTCCGAGTCGTCAGCAAGTCCTCGGCGCTTGCCAGAGGGTAGTAAATCCAGTGCGCGAAATTAAATCGCTCGCTACCTTGGCTAAAATCCTAGATGGATAAATAATAGTATCCCATAGACGCTTCTTACGTCCCACGAAATTAGGACAATTCGTACTCTATTTTTAGCATACTCCACAGAACGCTCCTAATTAAAAATATTTTTATTGCGCATCAAATGGCATTTTAATTAACGCATGGCAATTAGTTCATTTATCTTTGACAGTCGTTACGGGTCGTCAGATCTATACCCGAAATTCTGAAAACCAGTCTTATCAAAGGGTATCGTGTTACCCAGTAACTGGGTTGTGGAGGTCAGGTAGGCAGTTGCTCCATATAAAATACAGCTGAATCCGGTTAGATTGGAAGCCGACCCCAACATACTTGGGAAAAGGCTAGGCAGTTGATGCATTAGTTAATCTATAACTATTTAAGCACATGCGACTTGATGCGACCTCGAGAAATACCATCTAAAGTACCAATGTTAACCATTTCTACTATTTTGTTATAAATATCATCTATTTTGTTTACTGCAGACACTGCACTGGATCATATTAAACGCAACTTTTACGTAAGTATAAAGGCCAGGCGCGACACGTGACGCGACACAAAGGGACCGCTCGTCGCGCGCGGCACGCCGTCTTTTGTGTCGCGTCGCGTGTCGCGCCTGTTTGTAGGAGCCTTAATGCCTAAAAGTACGCATAGATGCCTAATACGTAAAAGTTGCGTTTGAATAGGCCCTTTCTACTGGCACTGTTTCGTTACAGTACCTACGGCGTATAAACCGCGCCGTAGATAAAACATGTCTCATGTCAACAAGCTTCCATAGTGATCCATACAACACTGACGACCTTGCCTATAGCCCTACACGCGGCGATAGTTTTTCACGGCAAGAACGTGTTTACCGACTTCTTCCCTTGAAATCAGTACCTGCCTAATACCTATGCCGCATTTAAAAGTAAAAAAAAAAGCGTGACATTTCCGATACTTACTAAACTTGGTGCTAATTTAACACCCATGCATATTTACAAAAAGTACAACAGTAGACCTTCTTTATTTAGCAATTTGTTGTTTGTTTAGCGGCTTAGTGATAAAAAAAAAAACTTCGTTTGAATGAACTCGCTAAATAACGTTTTGTGTCATTTGACATTACTTTTGGCGGGAAACGGCGCCACGGTAGTTTGGAAACATTGACCGTGCTTCTCCCGCATTAATTAAGTGTTGCTAGAATATAGAATTTTCCTCTGATAGCGGAAAAATTAAATGTACCTATGGCGCGTTGATGTTGTCTAACATTATTTTGAAATTGTATTTAAAACATGCTAAGAAATTAAAGTTATCAATCAATCAATTACTATTATTGTTTCGGCTGAGTTTTCATAAGTACTAAAAACTGAATTTATCCTATAAATAAATTTCATGAAAAAAAAAAAAAAAACCATCAATCAATTTAATGACTGTACATAGTTAATTTGCGTGCAATTTTATGTAATATTTCTTTCTCAAGCGAATTTTCATTTACGCGAAATACGGTGAAAGGTTACATCATATTGTTAACCAAACATAAAATATGCGAAAACATAAATTATCGGATTAGCCGTTTCATCTCGGCTGCTTCTTCAAATAAATACCACAAAATAAAATACAAAGGAATTTGTAAACCGGGCCTGGCTACCCCGAGGCCCTGTCCCTCTAGCAGTCCCTCCCGTATTTGCTTCGCAATTCATTCATTCAGTCGAACGTGGCGTCTTGTTGCGCACGCATGTCGCACCTTTATTCAACGGGACGCGAACTGTATTGTCGATCAACGAGAAAAATAAATACGATATGCATTTATGAAACAAACTCTTAAACAAAGCAAGTGTGCTCAAAGACTGTTATAGTAACTTACCAGCAACTTGTAACTTACAACGGGACTGTTTTGATAACATACGAACCGAGAACGTTTGTGTGTGCATCGATTTTACCTAGAAAAAAAAAAATACTTTGGGATTGAAGTGTTTTCAAAAGTGATTAGTGAGATCTCAAGAAGGGTGAATTTCTATGACAAGTGTAAACAGTGTTTTTAGTACAAAGTTAAACCGATTTTAATATACGATTGTTGTTGTGATAAACTCGTGAAGTTTGTGGGATTATTTTTGGAACTACGTGCGTGGGTTCGTGTTGCCCACGCCGGTTCCAAATACTGGGGTTTGACTCAGTTCAAGAATCGTACAAGAAGCCTAATCCGTGTACCCTTCGTATTTCGATTAAAAGGCATTAACAGCAAAAATGATGTGGCCGTCTTCGCAAGCTAGTAAAATACTGACATGTCTACTTCTAGTCATTGTTCTGTACTGCATTTGTATGGACACGTTCTTATTTCTTAGGATACAGAACTATAAAATAGACTTTTTCGATGTGGAAACTAATGTCACGCAAGAAACTTCTACTTTCAAAGAAACGAGAAAGTTGCTGAATTATGAGGAAGTAACATGGGTTCCTTGTACCATAAACCCGTTATGTCACCCTACGGTGAAAGCACTAATGGTGGACCATATCAATCACTATATTTATGGGCCTTTGTGTGCGATTATGGATGTAGGTCTAGGTATTTCTGAGAACATGCTGCTTATAACACCGAACATGATATCCGTCTTCCATGTTTTCGTTGCACTTCTTGGCGCGAAACTGTTGACGTGCCCGAATTTGGCTGCTAGGAGAGTAGCCATAGTTCTGTTCCAAATTCGAATGTTTTTGGATGATCTGGATGGCCATGTAGCCAGAGAGAGAAAGCATATAAAAGGAGAGAGGTCAGACGTTGGAACTTTGGGTTACTGGGTCGACGGGATTTGTGATTTACTTGGCGTTATTGCGATGATGATTGGGATAACTTTGTACTTGCGGAACAATCCTCCGAGGCGTGGATATAAGAACACGCCGGTAAGCACGCTCCCTTACCATCAATTAAAAGAAATAAACTCAACAGAAGACATTGAAAAGGACCATAATGCCGACAATGGGATTTCATACAAAACTAAAGTGACTTTCCAGAAGATAGCTCAAGTGATCGGTTTGTTTTCGGGACAAATGTTGCTATCATCCTTAGCTTGGAACAGGTACATAGATGTCTATCAAGATCTTTTAGAAAATTACTATTGTACTGAATACGATGTTTTTAGACGAGAAATTATGTTCAAATCTGGTAAGTTCTTTTTTGCGTCAGCCATTTGGAGGATAATGAATCCTCATAGTTACCTCCATGTGCTGTCTTTGGCAGTATTTTGTGATAAAACATGGTGGTTCTTTAAAACTGTATATTATTTTGGATATTTAGGTTTAGTAGTAGCTGTGGGTACTTCAGAATACCTGATTGACAACATAAGAGCTTATGTGTTGAACGGTATCGATGGGCGATGATTATTTCTTTGACATTGTTAAATAGGTTATTTTAAGGTGCTCTGTTATGTCTGTGGATACTAAAAATGAATATAAAAATAGTTGTTTCTTCCAAATTTTATTAGCCTAGTCTCCGCTTTCGAGATTGTTAAAAAAAAAGGTTCAAGGAAGTAATTTGACCCTCTTAAGAATACGTTCCGAATTCCGATTATTTCGGAGGTAAAATTAGAACGGAGATCAAAATAGATGTTTTGGTTCCAAACCAGTTGCGCTTTGCTTTGTTTATGGCATGACGGTTGCATTGTTTATAATCTGTCTATGGTTTTTTTATAGAACCGTCGAAGTGGGAGTTTCGAAACGTGAAAGTGGAACATGAAAACTGATTTGAATTAGAACGATAAATTCGTTCATTGTTTTGATAAACTGGCAATAATGCAGTTTTCGATTTTTGAGTTAACAATTTGTGAAATAAAAAAAAATATACAAAAAACAAAATCATTTTTAGTTATGGTATTAAATTCAGATTATACTATGCGGGTATTGTCACAATCCTTATTTCAAAAACCTCTGATTGACCAATAAAATTATCATTAATAGGTAATCATCGAAATTAATGGAAAAATATCGCGTTTTCAGTACTTAAGCTCGAATGCTTGATCAACTTTTATGTATACCTCAGGGTTCGAAAAAATCCGATTTTTATAATATAAAAAATCCGATTTTTTTATATATATCGGATAACAAGAAAAAGAAACGAATTTCATTCTGTACGGGGATTAAACACTTAAAAATGTGAAAGGAATTTGTAAAATAATATAAGTGTCAAATAACCAAATTTTTTTAAATTAAAAAAAGTAACAAAAGAATTAGTGGTTATTTGATAAATATTTTTTTAATGAACATTTAAACAATAAAAAATAAGTACCTGTTATTATAATAATCTTCATTTGTGAGATAAATCAACTAATTTTAATAATAATTTGTAATCATAAAAAAGTAAATTATTCTGAATTGTAGTTTTTCGCTACGTGTTGCCAGGGTAAACATTAATCTCCAAAATTTTTAGTTCAGAAGACAGGAAAAATCAATTGATATATATCAAGATAAAAATCATATGATATATATCGTGATATATATCATGATATATATCCGCTGATATACAGGGTGTTTGGCAGAACGTTGAACATACGAAAATGGTGGATAGGTGGGGTGATCTGCTACTTACTCAGGCCTAATTTATTTGGCCCTGGCCCCCTGGATATTAAAAAAAAAATTTTTTTGCTTTCTTCTAGTTTCACCACTTTCTTAACTTTAAAGTGTAATTTGTATTAAAAATGGGTAAAACAGGCAATATTTTTATTTATTACATCTTTCTGTAAGTTTGAGGAGTCATAACTTTTTTTCTAGCTAACATCTGAATAAAGCAATAATTTTATAAGAATCTGCCAATATTAAAGATAAAAAAATAAACTAAAATATTGCCTGTTTTACCCATTTTTAATAAAAAAATACACTTTAAAGTTAAGAAAGTGGTGAAACTAAAAGAAAGCAAACAATTTTTTTTTTATATTCAGGGGGCCAGGGCCAAATAAATTAGGGCTGAGTAAGTAGCAGATGACCCCACCTATCCACCATTTTCGTATGTTCAACGTTCTGCCAAACACCCTGTATATCCCTAGTATACCTACTTAAAAATGTGTCTCGCAATTCTTATTCAACGAATTAAACGACATTAGTAAGTAGGTACCTACTAAACGTACATCACGCTAGCTAATCATTTATCTAAGGTACCTAACTACTTTACCTTATTTTTAACCCGTAAAGGCTCGCACACACTCGCGCGATATCGCGGGCGCGACAGGCACCGACAAAGAAATTGTGCTACTAGTGTCGCGTCGCGCCCGCGATATCGCACGAGTCTGTACGAGCCTTAAAGAAGTAGCCATCTTGAAAAAATCTCCCGCCAATTTGACGCAGATAAATTCAGAAACTTAATGAGTTAACTAAACGCACACAGTTTCAGAAGATTATTTATAATAAGTACTTAATTTCGTCCAGCTAGAAACGTTTCGTGTATTTGTGAACAAACATTACCACAGATTAATACAGATGGGACACTCCACAAAATCATTTATCTAAAAAGCGACTCTTGCTACGACTCAATAAAGTGCAATTCAGGTCGCATAACGCTTATTACTTACAGTTATATTCACCTACACTGCCCTTCTTATAAAGAGTGCAGTAACTCGTGTTTCTGTCTAAATAGAGTTACATATTCGGAATCAGCAAGACGAGCTCTACAATTTCGTCTTGAACGTGCAATATAAAAATATTGCACACAGTAAAAACATTACATACAGTTAAAAAAAAAGAAATTAATTTTAATTTTCAAACCGCTTTTTCTCGAAAATTGGTTTGAACGATTTAGTATATCAATGGGTACTGCACTGTTTATAAGGAGGGCAGTACAAGTTGCCACTCTTTCTATCGCGTAACTCTTATATCGGCGGCGCGCGTCAGTCTTACTGAATTTGCCCAGTGAGATGGGCCCGCTGCGTACTTGTAGCTTCATACCTAAACTGCGGAGTGTACCATCTGTGTTAATCTGTGACATTACCCATACATATTTATTTAGCATATTTATTTGAATAAGTTGGTTTAGTTATATTCCATAGTTTACTTTAATGTGATACATCTCGCTATTCCCAGAAGGGTTAATTAGGCAGAGGTCTTTGATAGATAAACAAATTTTGGCGCTTCGGACCTGGCTTTATCACTAGGTGGTCAGGTGGACGAAAACATACTAAAAACAAATCCAGCCGAAGTGTCGAACCCATACTCCATGGTCAGTAACCGCCTTTGCGCCCACTAAATTATGCTGACAGTTGCGTCATTTTCAGGGTTCCATAGTAAACAAGGAACCCATATGGTTTCGCCAACTCAATCTGTCTGTCTGTCCGCGGTTTAGCTAAGAGACTCTTAGGCCTGTGTTCACCAACATTCAAACCACCGGTTAGGTATTTAAACAGTTGGTTTATGTCAAATTTCCTATGAAATTTTGAGTAAACAACTGATTAAATATCTAAACAGTTGATTAAACAGTTGATTAAAATGTTGGTGAACACAGGCCTAAGGCCTGTGTTCACCAACATTTAAATCAACTGTTTAAATACCTAACCGGTGGTTAGAATGTTGGTGAACACAGGCCTTAGTACTAGAAAGCTGTGATTTGGTATGGGTAATTATATTTTTTTTTAGGGTACCTATGTATATTTTTTTTCTCGTCTATTCCATGGTGTGGGGTATCGTTGGATAGACCGTTGAAAAATATTAAACGTTTGTGAAAGCCATTTTTCGATTCAGGGGTTCGTTTGCGTTTGCTTTAAAGTGCTATATTTTGTTAGATTCAAGTGTCTCCCCACTGCCAGCTAAATGGTTGTAGGTATTTGGATATGTGAAAAAATTCACAGCAGTAGTTTAAATATAACGAAGTTAAAAGGAAAACTATCACTTAGGCTTTACAAGTTACCGAGTAATAGTGAACCAATTTACATTTACAGTTGAAAAACATGTTCTCCGATACATTCGGTATGGGAGAACATGTTTTTCAATGTTAACTTTGTTCTTGGAATAAATTCATCCCAACTACGGAACCCTTGATTATGCGTGGTCCGACACGCACTTGGCCGGTTTTAACTTCAATAATGAAGTCAAAAAAAAAAAAGTTCAACAAATGCATAAGTACCTATTGAAGATTTTCACGCGCATTCATGATATGAATTACTATTGTTAGATGATGCAATAAAAAACAATCTATAAAAATTATACAAAATACAAAACATGAAAACGTAAAATATTTATAAACACGTTCTTCGTTTAAGTATCTATTCTGATTCTCATACGAAGTGTGCATTAAAACTTCTTAAAATATAGCTTTTAGATTAGAATAGCTAAAATATTATTGTAACTCGAGCCGTGATTTCAAAAACAATATTAGTAGTGGCTCGAGTGATTGTTTACGCTATTCAAACACTTTTAAGTAACAGAACTCACAACTAGCAAAGTGGGACTCCTTAATGTTGTCACAAAAGGTTTCCTTCCAAGTCTTACCAAGATATAAAAGGTGCACTGTCCATTAATAAAATCATGATAAAAAACCATTCATTCAAGTAAGGCTGAGAATGGTCGCTTTTTGAATGGCTAAAAGTTACAAAGAAAGCACCATAACTCGTTAGTGGTTCGATCACAGACTTCTTTTTGATTCGTCTAGAATCGGATATGGATATAATTATCTCATTCAACCCAGCTACTTTTTATTAAAGTCTTACCGTCCGAAGTCTGAAGATACAATAGGGCTATTAAGTTTTTTAGAGCGTAAACTTTGCCCTTCCAGCGAATTAATAGTGCATATCTTTAGTGATCTGTTCGTTGAAAAGAATAGCTTAGTATTTACCCTATAAAAGATTAGCATGGAGATTAGATTTGTGGATCTATAAGTGTGAGGGAGGACCACAAAGAAGAGATTTTGTGTGAAAGATCAAATGACTGGAAAAGGGGTTGATGTTGAGATGATGGCTTTTTAGGATGAACGGAAGGAGAAGACATGTTGCGGTTAACCTAAATAAATTTGCATAAGGGCAGAAGAACAATCATGTGATCGTAAAATGTGGATGGTGCATGCTAAGCACTTCTTCTTTCTTGTCAGAACGAGATAAATCAGAGTAGCTTATTACCTAAAGAGTTTATCCAGACTGCAAAATTGCTGGCGAAGCTTACTGCCAAGGGTGTGCCTATCGTAGTTGAGTATTTTAATTAACTCGTGGAGGCTCTTTTAATGCTTCCCAAAACACTAAATAATGCGCTATCTACTTTATCTCCCAAAATAACTTTACTGCCACAATCCATTAGGCCCTCATTAGTCGATACTTCTCTAAGTACCTCATAAACGTGTCTACTTTAGTTTGAATGTGAATACGTCGGCAGTTGTCTTTTGTCAAGTTTCACAGAATTGATGGTTTTAATCGCCATGTTCCATCTGTATCGATTGGTCCATTAAAATCGTATTAGCTTGTATCTATCGATAACTGTTGGTTCGATTTGATTGCATTGTCTGTGTACCTTTTCTGAAAGTTTAAATGTATTCTGCTGCACAATCTTGTGTCCACTTAGATTGGTTGTTGTTGTTTTGGTCTGTCAATTTCTAATCGAGGTATTATGGCTAGAAATCAACCCTCCTACTCTCAGAAATCTTGGGCTCGTACTTCTTATGTATTGGATATCCAGTGGCAGTTTGACAATAGTGGAAGAACATAAAAAAAAATGTTCAATGACTTATTCAAATCTTTTTACGGTCGTTTAGGTTTCGATACGCATCGACACACCAAAGATACCGTTAAAAAGTTCACAATAGCACGATTTTTTTTAACTGGTCAACTGTGAGTTGCTGTGTTGCATACAAATATTTTGGAAGTCTGTTAATTTTCAATACTGACGATTTCAGCCATGTTGTGCCATCAAATAAAATTTTGCCATGTCTACTTTTATGGTTGGCTCCATCTCTCTGGATAAAATATGATGCTTCTAAAGTCTAAAAGAGTTATTGACGTATCTCTGAGTCTGTGCGCTGGGCGGACGTCGTCGACTGAAAACAATGTGGTCATAGCCCTCCGTTAAAGAAAGTTCATTTAGATTAAACGTTTCAATTTTCAAAAAATAAAAATAAATTGTTGGTTTCAAAATTATTCTTGTTTTAGTGCTCAATTTGATCATCTTTTTGAGATCTTGCTAGTCATACGCAGTTTCTCCTTAGGAACACGCACGCATGCTTTTCGTGGTCAAATTAGGTTTCATTCTCGTTAGTTTCTTAAAAATTTGCTAGATTTCTTAAAACAACTCATTTGTCTTGTCCGCCAGTTTGCATTGTATTAACATAAACTGCTGTGTTTATATTATTATCTGTAGATTCAGATGGCATTCACCTAGGTCTGTTATGTTAATTAGGACTATTTGTAAGCCTATGTCGTAATGTTTGTTTCACGTTGATGCTAAAATGCATAGTTAGTGTCAAAATATTATGTGAGGATAGGTAGTGCTGCATCCGAGTCCCCGAAATACAAGGACCTACTGTTTTATTCTCTAATGTTTGTCTTACTTGCATAGTCAGAAAAATGACCAAAGCTAAATCTGAAAGCGAGTCAACAATTCATATTGTTTATTTATTAACATACACTACCATTATCATTATTGTCCAAAGATGTGTTGGGTCGCCCATAAAATTAAACAAAGTGAAGCCTTATTAACTTCATCTATTAAATTAATTATGAAATATTGACGTATTTGCAACTTTTGTAAAGTGGCTTTTTTGCAGATCCCATAATGTTAATAGGGCAATGCGATTTGTAACAGCAACTTAATCGTCCTCTGGATTAACTACCATTGTAGCCAGTACCAGTAGTATAATAGCACGTCAAGCTCTCTGTTCTCCTTTAATTTACTTGAAAGGGTAATTAACTAGGTTGTATAATTCGACCCTGAGGTAATGTTACCCTATTTTCTAGTTTGTTGTCTGTGAGCACCTACTTTAGATTACTCTCAACAGGCTCGTGTTGATAAGTTGATGCTCCTGTGGTTTCGTGATAGGCTACGTCATGTATGAACTTGAATCTAAAGTATTTGTTTTACTCGTGAAAAAGGACAGAGGGACAAAAAAAAAAAATGGTTGTCTGTAAAGTCGGTTTACGGACGATAATTTTACGTGATAATGTCATAAGAAAACATTGCGTCACAAGCCGAACGCTTAGGCTCCTGCGGAACGTGACAATGAGTCATGCTTTTTCGTGCGTGCAGCCGGCGTTCATCGATTTATAAAGGCTCGTACAGACACGCGCGATATCGCGGGCGCGACAGGCAGCAACAAAGAAATTTTGCTACTAGTGTCGCGTCGCGCCCGCGATATCGCACTGGTCTGTACGAGCCATAAGACGTTATCACGTCAAAAAAAGATATGTTTATGGGCGGATTTCCACAAAAGCGGAGAAGAATGTCTTGCGAACAGTAAAAGGTTATTGTATTTCATTGAAACTGAGCAGAGAGTAAATTAAATCTATTGGTTGTCTGAGACACCATCCCTTTTCTTAGTGTAAACCGGCCCAAATACGTGGCAATGAGATTATCAGGCTGACTATTTGAACCCCGGATTGTGATTGACGAGTGACTAAGTCAACCCCTTTGTTATCTATCAAGATGTGAGATCTTGATAGATAACAAAGGGGTTGACTAATATTAAAAAAAAAATCTGCAGAAACAACAACGTGCGAAAATCAACAATTTTTTTCCAGTAACCAGAGTAACCACAGTTATCGCGTCCTTCAAAAACTAAAAATACAAACATTTGCATTCCAACAGTATTGAACTCAAAAACATTGGTTCTTTTACCTTTAACCATTTTCATCTGCAATTCAATAAGGCGAAACGGCCACGCATAGCACATACGAAAATGTAACGGGTTTTCAGGAGGAATATCAATGAAAATGCTGTTTTATGATGGCAGTTCTATATTCGTACTTTTGGTTCCGTTGATTCGGTTTTAAGTGATTGCGTAACGTCTAAAATGGTTTCAAGGGTCTTTGACCTGCCGTGGAAATTCAATGGATTCTAGGCAAAGATAGTTGGTGTTCAATGATTCTGGCTTTTTATACCTATCATCCTTTAGCTGGCTTTTGTTGAACTTGAGGGTGAAGCCAAACGAACGTAATTTTGTGAGTCGTGAGTCGCAGAATTTCAGTCGCAGAAATTTTGCTGCATTCGGTTTCATACAAAAGTCCTATTTGATTCACATGGCGACGCAAAATGAGTTGTCTGCCGGCTCACACGCATTCATCATCATCAGTTCAGCCGAAAGACGTCCACTGTTGGATATAGGCCTCCCCCAATTGGGGGGGGGGTTTGCCATAATCGCCACGCTTGGCAGGCGGGTTGGCGATCGCAGTATGGTGTTAAAAAATGCATAGAGAACGCTGCTGCCCATTCTCTAGTAAGTCCCTTAGTCGCCTTTTACGACACCCACGGGAGGAAATGGGGTGGGTGCTATTCTTTACGTGCGGCACCACACACACGCATTATTCGGACCGAATTGAGTTCGCGGCGAGAGGGGGGCGACTCGAGGGAATAAAAACACTTTAAAAACTTACTTGAGTGTTATTATTAGTCTCATATTTGTGTCTGTTTTAGTAATAAAAGGTTTTACGAGATGTAATAATTCTTGAAAAACATATAAGGAACACATATGGAGTAATTTTGAAAATATATCTGGATTTGCACATAAACGTTCATACAAGACGTGAAACTGTCCGCGCATCAGTCTTTCACTGTTGAGTGGATTCACTCAGTATTTTCTTCTATCATCATCTTCTGTGTCTTCGCTATAATATGCTTCGTAAATACACAACGTTTTTATTTTATTCATTGCACTACACAAACACCCAAACACCCAATACAAGCATTGAAAAGCAACTGAATAAATTAGGCTCGTCTGGCAGTCCAACAGAATTTCTGCCGAGCAGAAATTACACGACTCACAACTCAAAAAATTACGCTCGTCTGGCTTCACCCTAAGCGTCCTTCATTGTACGCTACTAAGCTCGATCCATGACCACTCTTACCCAACGCTGGCTGGCATTTTTTTTCATATCCTCCTCTGTATCACCGCCGAGAGAGGCTCGTGCCTAAATAATAACAGACGCACGGGTCGCGATCAGGTTAAGCTACATTTGCCGCGGCCGGGCCGTGGATGGATGACAATCTCTACATACCGAGACCCCTCCGCGCCTCGGAATTGGTCCCGGCTGTCATTTGTGGATTTTTGACAGTCATTACGGGTTGCCAGAAGCCCGGAAGTTGACAACCAGTCTTACCAAGGAGTATCGTGTTACCCAGTAACTCGGTGTGTGGAGGTGTAATAGGCAGTCGCTCTATCAAATCATTCATAAACCACCTTGACTTGTGCCAACCACGGTCCCGAACTTACTCTAATTTAATGATAGCTTCATTGAGATTTATAATAAAAACCGGCGTGGGATGTAGCCTTGTTGTTGTAATGAAGTAATAACGGTTAGATATCGATCAATGTTGAATGATCGCATGGTCTTCATGGCCGGTTCAGATTGTTTTGTAGAAGCTGGTTTTGAACTGCTTTTTTTTGCTGAGCCTTGACATTAGCACATTAGGCTTTCCTATTACCTGTTACTCTAAAGAATCACATGGCAGGTTTAGTTTTTTTTCTTCACGTGGTACAAATAAGAATATTTGGGTGATCGTTAAAATTATTTTAAAGATCTTGGGCAGTCTGCTTCGCTACCTCCTTGCTGACTGGATTTTTTTTTCTCCATACATGGCATGAGCTTTTGTCATATAGTTAGCGCTTAATGTTTGAAAAGATGAATTGCAAAGAGACTGACATGACAAGAGATTATACGGTATACCTACTTGCTGAAAACCCTTCGATCGTCCTGATTAGATCCAAGTTTCAGATTTTGAAGTCCTTTGAAGTCCAGACTACCATTTTATCTAATTGTCGCAATCGATTCTACAATATAGAAGCTATTTGAAAACATCTTACATTGAAGCGTCTCGTCGTCTGATAGTTTGTAGGGCTTCTCCCAATAAGTAAGGTGGTAAGGTTTCAAGATAAGCTCCTCGGATTAACCTTGCAAATCTCTGTTATGTAATGTTGATAATATTCTCTAGTATTGAGTCCAAACAAAATAAAGCCATCAACAGCATGCATTATTGTAGTCATAAAAACAAATGAGTTTTTATGTTTTGTTATTGAACAATACAATTGTTACGTTTTTCCCTATTGTAAAAAAAAAAAACTGGTTATATGCCTGTCCTTATCTTCTTTATAAATATTAATCCATACTAATATAATAAATGTGAAAGAAACTCTGTCTGTCGTATCTGTTGTTTTCACGCCTAAACCTCTGAACCGATCGTCATGAAATTTGGCTGAGATATAGCCTGGGATATGGAGAAGGCCATGGCTACTTTTATACGCGATAACCGACATCCACGCCGCGGGCAAAAGCTAGTAATAATATAATTATTCTGTACTTGTGTGTGTCACCTAATTCCACCTAAACGGCTTGACCGATTTGGATAAAATTTTGTGTGTTTGAGTGGGTCCCTAGATGGTTTAGATTCATAATTGAACCCGCGAGATGGTGCTTCACGGGTAGGACGTCTGTAAGGGCCGCTAGTCTTTTATATAATAATATAATGAGAGAGCACTAACCTTCATTTAGTTATGAGACGTTTGTGAAGCCGAAGCTGAGAGTTGTATCTGAGTCATTGTGGTTCGTCATGGTGACCCTATATGGGATGTCCGCCTTCAGATCTGTGGGGTCCGAGTCCCGTTTATTAATACTTGAAAACTCGTATAAAAACCTACATCTTGTTATCCAACACTCCTATTCAGTAATTCCTTCAGAATTCATGATTGTGAGGGACCACCTTAATATTAGGTTTCATCAACATTCTTCTCGTGCTTTTAATCCAGTAATCTAGTTTGTCTATCCAGTAATTTATTTAAATCTCGTCATTCAATTTGTTATTATACAATACTACCATCTTGGAGACGCCTATGCCCAGCAGTGGACTGCTGTAGGCTGTTGGATATTACTATCCTTTTTCAGACAAAAAGTCTTTTACAGAAATGGACTGAGCGACTAACCGATTTTACAATTAATGAGTTGTATTTAATAGTTTCCTGTTACAATGCGTGCACAATTCCAAGTATTATCGAGCGTTGACACCACTTATAACAAAGTAATGTTTCCCTAAGATCTTGAGCAAAAAGTCCCGACTGCAGTCGCAGTATTTTCCAACCTACTACCTACCTATTTAGCAGGGTTCACCGATATATATCACGATATATATCAATTGATTTTTATCTTGATATATATCAATTGATTTTAACCTATCTTCTGAACTAAAAATTTTGGAGATTAATGTTTACCCTCGCAACACGTAGCGAAAAACTAAAATTCAGAATAATTAGGTAACTTTTTTATGATTACAAATTATTATTAAAATTAGTTGATTATCTCACAAACAAATGAAGATTATTATAATAATAGGTACTTGTTTTTATAAGTGTTCATTAAAAAATTGTTTCTCAAATAAACACTAATTTTTTTGTTACTTTTTCAAAATAATATATGTGGTATGTGGTTTGACACTTATATTATTTTTCAAATTCCTTTCACATTTTTGAGTGTTTAATCCCCTTATAGAATGAAATTCGCTTCTTATCGGATATATATCCGATATATATAAAAAAAATCGGATTTTTGATATATATTATAAAAATCAGATTTTTTCGAACACTGCTATTTAGTCATTTCGAGTCCTTATGGTCACCAGCTGTATCCATATTCTCCATAACTGAATTTCTATGACAACCAAAGCTCGGAATTGGTAGAGTTTATTAACCTTAACTTCGAGGAAAATAAATAGAGTTGATAAAACCTTCTCTAAAATCCCGGAATAATTATAATGGTGTTTAAATCCCGGGATTTAAAAAACACAAATTATTTATTGGACTTTATTTATAGTTACAAATTATTTGAAGAATCATAAATTTTTAAGGGTTTCGTACTAAAACTATAAGAATAAAGAGCTTTGTTTGACTATTTATAGGAAATTACATTCTTAAAAATTTGGCTAGTTATTGTGTGTATATAATATTGCGATAAAAAGGGTATTATCCACTCTATGTTACTTCCTTCCTGGAAGTTTAGGTAAATAAACTACCTATTCCGATCTCTGATGATAACCAATCCGTTTTTCAGGCGTGATAATTAGATAATCGTCCTTCACGACACTGAAAAGGTCTAGGATTAGTGGAAGTCAGGTGTTCTTCTCTCGTGTCCAAAATGAGTCCAAGGCAATAAAATTGGTATACAGATCACTATGTTTTGCCGTTAACTTCGTACCATGCATAGCTGCCTGCTATTGGTTGGTTGATGGCCAATCAGGATTTGCCGAAAGTACTTTCGTATCGTCACCCGTGTAGGCACTTTTATTGCAGCTCCAAAGGGTTTGGGCTGACATGGTATTGCACTGTAAATTGCCATAAATATTTTTTTTAGTTGTAAGTTGCAATAGTAAGAAACACATTTTTGCGTTAGGGTGAATGAACTCTGATAAAGATGTCGCCGCTCCATTCCACGGCGCCCTTGTAATACAAGGCTCGGACTGCACTCGTAACAGGGTGTTTTAAACTATGTAATGCGTCATAAATAATAATTTAAAAAAAGTAACGTTCGCAAAAAAAAATTTTTTACGTGAATGATTAGTAGTCATTGGATACATGAAGTGGGTGTCTTTGTAAGACGACTAAAATGCCACGGTGTATAATAAGATAATAAAAAATAAAAACAAAGAGTCCTGTACAAGGTCAAAAGGCTCCTATCTCAGCATGACTGGTATTCTATTATAAAACATATCTTTGACTGTTTGTGTTTTATATTGCTTAACGTCGTTTTATGAATTAATCCTTTGTTCAACACCCTAATTTCGTAACACACTATCACTCACAATCTGAATGATTTTGTAGGATATTGCTAATCCATTGCTTCATATGTTCAAAACATTGGTCTGTTCAATAACCTAAATAACGCAATGAATGTTGTTGAACTGTCAAAATGAAACCCATTACCGCTGTGTGTTACGCAATGACCCCGCAGGACAATAGGCATCCTTATTGACAGCTTCAATGAATGTTATAGGAGGGGAACTAACGAAGAAAATCAAAGATAAAAACATAATGCTTTGGCTTTGTGGACGGCTTGGATAATTATTAAATATCTCATTACTGTCTAACAAGACCAAGGATGCTTCACACAGATACAAGTTATTAAAATAACAAATAACTCGTTAAATTTAAACTTACTTTACATTAAAAACAATTCATAGCCACCAAACCAGCAATTCGTTCAGCCATTCTGAAAGTTTTCTTCAAGACATCTCACAATATTTTCAAGACTTCACCGTTCCCAAGTGCCATTTAAAATAACAAAGGCTACAAAATAACATTCAATTCCAATTGGGTTAATGTATATGTAGTATAAATTGGCTCCTCAAACCCCGTTAAAATCGACCTACAGTTGTTATTTGAGCCTGGTTTCCAAACGCCCCGGATTCTCTCTTGCCAAAATCCGTTGGCACGTTGCCAGGTTATGTTACTTTTATCGTCTTATCGACCCTGACTTGACCGATGGTTCATAATTTTGAGACTTAATCTGTTACGTCAGTATTAAGTTGGCAGCCTGTTTTGGGCCGTCGGCTTTTACTTTTATCACGCCCTGATATGCTGCCAGACAAAACAGTTGTGTTCCACGTTTTGCGTTGCCTACAACGCAAAACATGCTCCTTGCTCCTTCTCCTTGTTTTTCTCCCTTTCCTTCTTCACGATTGAAATAAAAATCAACATCTTCCTTATTTAAAAAAAGTGCAGATATATCCACGAATCCATTTGGAGATTGTCAATCAATCTTGTGTTAGTCATCCTTAGCTTATAATTGATCTAATTGTCGGGATTGTGACCCCAGACCATTTTAGCGACATAAGATATTTTAGACCTCTGGAATTTGGGGCAACTGGGCAACTGCCTCCATTTAGAAGTGATGAGCAATACAGATATTGCCACTCGAATTATAAAAAAATAAGTCAAGAGATCTTTTTTATCAGCATAAAAAGTTTAAACCCATGCAAACTTGTAGATAAGGTGATTCATACTTTTTTGTTTGCAAGTTTTGTTATAGTTCTTATCTCGTATTAGGTTTTGAGAAAGTATTGAGTCACGGTTATGCCTTCTGATATTACCTAGATTAGATGCCGCCATTTCTTTTTTTTTGTCATCTACGAGTACTAAGACATCATTATTCAGTTCAATGTTTTTATTTTCTTAATCAGCTAATTTCGCCCTGACGCTGTACACCTGCACAAATATCGTCTGGTTTAGATCAGTGACTAGTTTTGGTGTTTATGTAATTTCTTGGCCTTGGTTGAAGAAACTTTTTATGCGTTATACTCTCACGTGATTTGAAAGCCTAGTTCTCATGCATGAATTTTATCGCCTTTATTGTTCAAAGTTATTTCTGTTATTCAAACCGATATGCTTCGTTGGTCTGATCGTAATATCGCAAGGGCGACTATGGAGCAAGGAGCCCTCGATCCACGACTTGGGAAAATTGGTATTGAAAGTTTTCTGTTAGGAATTTCTCAGCAGCAGCTCGAAGTTGGGACTTGTGGCCGGTTAATTGGCTGGCCTATTACATTTGTGACTTAAACATAACGGGAGATGTGGATATGCTATACACTTCTGCATAAGGGCCTCCCTTCCCTTCAGGGAATACAGGCAAAATGTTATCTTACGTTATAATCCATCATCTTTAAATACAAGGGTTGTACAGTATTGATGTTAAAGCATATTTTATAATGACACGCATTGCACGCACGCAACCCTATCGCAGTTCACTGCAGACCTTCGTAAAGCCGATATAAAATAACTACCTGTTAAAAAATACATTGTATTATACTTGGGTATTATACAATGTATTTTTTTTTTACAGGCAATAATTTTTTATTTTATTGAGAAAAAGTAGTCCTCGGTAAACTCAAGTTAGGTGAAAATGTAATAAAAAGAAACGCAAAACTTTTTGATAAGTATGCGGATATTACGGAGGGCGAAGGCCTAAGATTTATTAAGGAGACGTGAAGTGACGGACGGATCACTGATAGCACACTGACGTCACAGTAGATATATTAGTATCCATTTATGTCATTCATCGATGCCGTATTTTTTTTCAAAAATGAATATAATAAATCACGTGTTATCACGTGTATACTTCTAATACAGTTTAAAAGTTGACCTGTAATAACATGTAGACGGATTCTTAAATGTATGAATACCCTTTTTTTTTGGGTGGGCATTTATCTAATAACTTCTCCCGCTCTGGGCGGAGCGGGCGGGCGTGTCAGACTTTTACTGACTAAAACCCACCCGTGTTCCTTCAATTGCCTGTGTGCCAAGGCCACTGTATCACTTTCGGACAAACCCGCAATCCTGGCAAGCATCGGTCCTGGCGGACCCCATCAGTGCGTGCTGACATCACTTTGAGGCGCGCTTGGAACTCAACGCGCCTTCGACCCGGGCCTGGTCCTTACCGGACGGCGAGCTGCCCATAGTTCGCCATCCGCAAGCCCGTACCTACGGTAGCCGCGAATCGGCTATCAATTCCCGCCGCCCAGGGTGTCTCCTGCGGCGACTAGGGGCGTGAGGGCGCACAGACTCCTCCTTCGCGAGCATTACTGCTTCGCAGAAGGAGGTGACTTCCTCCCATGCCCTGTCGCTCCGGACCATGGCCTGGACCAGGGCCGGACGCGAGAGATCGCCGCCGTCGATCGCCTCCGTGAGGACACGGCGGTGCTCTGCCCAAGCCGGGCAGACCTCCACCGTGTCTTCCGGGCGATCCACACAGTGGTAACACCCGGGCGTTTCCTCCCGCATGTATGAACACCCTATGTACCTGAAAATATGTTTCTGAAAATAAATTGAGTAAGTACTTTGACTTTTCTTTTTTTTATTATTGAATGTCACTGTGACACACAAAGCTGTGCAAAACTTGGTTTCAAAGTCATAGCATTTATTTTATTTAGACCATTCAAAGGCACTTTTAAATTCTCAAGAAGTCTGCTACATAGGTAAAGTCAAATCATTTATTTCAAATAGGCACATAAAAGGCACTTTTGAACGAGTTATTCAGAAACTTTCTAAGTCAACTTCGTTTCCATTCTTTTATTAGTAAATATTAGTTTGTAAATTCATTAGAGCCAACGAAGAATCAATACAGCACAACCCATACTTAATACAACAACGTGTTTCACTGAAAATACTTTAATAACATAGCATACGACACCAGACTGACACCAATCGATATGTGCCTCATTATAAGAATTGATCCAGTAATTTACACGGCATTTGTGAGCTTGGCAAATTATATGGTCGGTCGGGTTGAAACGGACCCAGCGAGTCGAGTAGGTTTTGTTGTTGACGATGTTGTAGTTTTTTAAATTGATGAGCTTTAGAAGACTTTTGTTTTGTTGAAAAGAGACTTACCGTCTTACTTATAAACGCAGAATAAAGTTATACTAGGTAATAGACGTCAAAAATGTATGGTTATACCGAAGTTATTCTTAGTATAACTTTATTCCGTGTTTATAAGTAAGGCGGTTAGAGTTCAAATACCTATTGCAAGATACAAACGTGCAGTTGAAATTATATTGAATGAAAAAGGACTGCACTAGTTTTGAAAAAGTATTTAACTAGGAGGAAGAAACAACATTGAAAAGGGTAGGAATGAGACTTGTCCCAATGGAAAATTATACCTACTAGGAAGTGGTCTGTAATATGCATATGCGAGGGTTATGAAAAGTCGCTACAATATTTTGCCAATCGTAGCGTACAAATATTGTTGACTAGCTTTTGCCAGCAGCTTCGCTTGCGTGTATGTCGGAAATTATCCCACGGGAACGTACTGCCGGAATAAAAAGTATCCTATGTGTTCATCCTGGTTATAAACTATCTATGTGCCAAATATCATCCAAATCCGTTCAGTCGTTTTGGCGTGATTGAGTAACAAACATCCATCCATCCTCACAAACTTTCGCTTTTATAATATTAATAAGTAGGAAGTAGGGTGAGTCAGAAAATTCTGAAATGAATTCTGGGAGGAGTGTTTTATGTCCAAATATTAGTAGAAGTAGAAATTAAGGGGATATGTCTGGAAAGAAGTGAACACTGAGGTGATAGACTGTTAAAAATGTGCGAAAGAAAAAATCGAGGTACGCCAATACCAAGTAAATAGGAATAAGGTTCTGCCCTTGTCTGACTGTGGATGACGTTTTAGAAGAAAACAAAGTATTCTAATCAACGTACTAAAAAGCAAGGTAAAACCAACTTTGGTCTTAACAAAACCGGCCTTTCCTTTTTTCGAAAACAAAAAACTTTTAACAGATTTTTTGTACCGGGCCAGATAAACATGCCTTCAACCAACTGCCATTTTTTGCATAGCAGTTTAAAATTTCAAATATATTAACTTTTAAAAATATCTAGATTTTATATTCAAGTGCCCGTCTAGAGCGAGTTGAACCTAATGAGGTCACTTCTGACATTTTTGGCCGTGGCCTTCAGATTGTCACGCGTCTGACTGTGAGTTGCTTCAAGCATTATTATATATTTAGAGAACCTTCAAGTGTTGGGTTGGGTGGACAGGTTTTTAAAGCTCTTGTGATGATGTTTGTAGGGTATGCAGTCCATATAATGCTGCGGTGTGTATACCTAGACATACTTTCTTTTTCTGTACCTCAATGCAATGCTTCATAGCAAATAGAGACTAGTTTATTGGTATACTGTTGCATTGCACTGTTTCTTCTTTCCAACCTTTTACTATAAAACGACGAGGGGTTTCTTCGTCTTTTAAGATTTATCACCAAATGTCAAAACATATTTTTGATTTTGACCACCAATCCATGTGCCAGCTTAATTATTAAGCGGCGTTAACAGAACGATTATAAAGTTGATACTTTATAATTCGTTCTTTGTGATTGTATATTTGAAGGTTTTTCACCTTTTGAAAGCTCTATGACTAAAAGTTTTTTTTTCTTTTCTTAGCTCATTCTGTCCCACTGCTGGGCAAAGGCCTCCCCAAAATCGTTCCAGGAATTCTTTTTCCTTAGGCCATTTCGCCATCTTTTCTGGGCCGTCCTTGGCGGCGGCGCCATCCATCTTCAGGCACCCATTGTGTGGAGAAAAGTTTTAATTTTCAAAAAATCTGTCCCAAAATCCTTCACCCTTCAAACCTCTCACTGCTTCCTATCGAAAAAACTGGTAATAAGAAACAGCGTAACACAACCAAAGTCCCAAATTCAGATAATTTATGTAAACAAAGGGGATAACATAGCAAAAAAATATCTTCGTAATGGTAATTCACATAAAATGGCGAAAAAAGAGGTTCCCTTTTTTTTTTAAGTACCTACTGATCTTAAGAAATAATAATTAAAAAATAATCATACCGTACAAATTTTCGATTTTACACAAAGTTATTAATAAAAGGAGATTTTCTGGTATAAAATATTTTATGATACTGGTATGCAGGAGGTCCAAACATTTTAATTTTTTTTATATCTTCAACAACACTAATATTACACACATAGATTCATATTGTAAGTAGCCACATTTTGGATGAAAAGGGCTGTAAACTGTTTCGATTGGAAATCGTTTTTGGGAGGCCTACGTCTAGCACTGGGCTTAAAAGGGCTGATTATGACGATCATATACCGTGTCGCCGACAAACTACACAAAACATTGTTTGGCAACGGTATTTTGTTTGCATATTCCTTATAATTAATTCACTTAAATTTTATCGATGATTATTTACAAAAACATTTAGGGTCAGCTCACACCGAGACGCGACGCGACGCGACGCTGCGCGTACACTTTAAAAGAGCGACTTAAAATATAACTTTATTTTCTACACGAAAAGATACACATTTCATTGTGAGAATTTAGAATACGTTGTACCATGCAGCGCCGCGCCTCGTGATGCCTCGCGGCGTGGAGCTCCGTATCGCGACGCAGCGGTGCTTCGCCGGTACGCGCGGCGGGCAAGATCGGCGCTGCGCATCACGAAGCCACGCGACGCCGCGCGAAACAGCGCCACGCCGCGCGACGCCGCGAGGCGCAGCCGATGATGCGCTTGCAAATGGTAGACTGCGGGTGGACGCGGGGCGGGGGGAGCACGTGGCGAATGTAGACACGTTCCGCTGCGCCGCGCGGCGTCTCGCTGCACAGCGAGGCGTCGTGTTGCCAACGATTTTACTATGCGCCTCGCGACGTTGCGATGCGCCTCGCGGCGGCGCGCGGCGCAGCGCGAAATCACTGGCCTCTTCCAGTATCGTCGCGTTGCGTCGCGTCTCGGTGTGAGCTGACCCTTAATGATAAAATGTTTTTCACCACTGTCCTGTCATTTTGATAGTGACATTCCTTGACATTACTTTGTTTACATAAATTATCTAAATTAGAGACTTTGGGTATAGACTCCCCAGGAATATTCAGCGATCCGATACAAAACGACGTTAGTAATAAAAAAATACTACATTTTCCATATTAGAACATTTATTCCCAGAGGGAATACCCTCGCTTAGAAACTACCGTAATCTTACGCATACCTTATGTATGAGATGAGTAATGCTTTTTTTTGTTTGTACTTATGAGATTAGCTTAGAGTGGCTGTTACTGTACCTACCTACCACGTGGCGTAACAAAGTATTAGTGAGTTCTTTTGAGTTAGATAAGAGATGAATGTTTGAGTTTAGTGAACAAATGAAATCATACGATATATTAAATTAAAAAATAAATTCTTGATTATATTGGCTCAAAAATTGATCCATTGCTGGGCAAACCTATTCTTATATTATTCAATTTCTTGTAATTTTGAGCTGTTTTGAACCAATCCTTGATGTAGTATGTATTTAGTATATCTTGCCGATTCTTGCTCAATTTACCAGGCACTGTCTGTCATGTCATCCTCCTAAAAACCTAACTAAACAACAATATGTGTTAATAAAATGAAAAATATAGTCAATTGAATAAGTTTTCGACATCTGTATTACATCATGTTTGTTGTTTTGATAAATAAAAGTACGAGAAAAACTGAATAGAAGTTGAAAGAAAAAACAAATCAATTTGCAACATAAATAACGTTCCTGTCAAAATAAAACTCGTCTGCCAGCCCTCAGTGACGTAATAAGACTGAATTATTGCCTAGACTGAACCATAAATAACTTCCACACAAAGTCAGACTCTACCATCTTCGTCTTGAGTTTATTTTTGCTTACATTCCAAGATTTCTCTGAATATGGTATTTGTCAGCATTTTTCGCAGAAAGGCATCCTGGCATGACTGCGTAGTTCAATAGTATTTGTACGATTTCTGTCGTTCTTCTAAGCGACTGTAGGTATAACGGTAGAATCAAATTTGCTTTACGAATAGTTTTTCATTCGCCGGGATATTTTTTGCATACCCTCAATGAAACAAAAATACCTCTTCTTTAATCATTTAAATCAGTAGACTTAGCCCTTTTCCGCCTCCGTGCCTCGGAAAGCACGTTAAGCCGTTGGTCCTGGGTGTCATTTGTAAATATTTGATAGTCGTTACGGGTAGTCAGAAGCCCAAAAGTTACCAAGTTATCGTGTTACCCAGTTACTGGGCTGTGGAGATAACATAAGTTTTCTCCATGTAAAATACTTATATTCAGATGCATCCCGTTAGACTGGAAACCGACCCCAAAATAGTTTGGAAAAGGCAGATGATGAGATGATCACTCAGCCTTTCTCAGTCAACTACTGGAAATAGGCCTCTCCCAAGTTGCCCCACAACACCCAATTCTGCACCTTCCGCATCCAGTCTGTTCCAGCCTTTTAAGGTCGTCGACTTAATCATTGTCTACTTATTTAACACTACTTCTATGAGTTAACTGACAAACAAGTTACTAATAATGACCCTGGTATGTTCTATGCACTGTTGTGGGCTCGAATACATGTTTTTTATTTGTGGAGCCAAGCGGTAGGCACTAGCTGTCTTGCATGTATTCAATTTCAAAGTTCATAATAATTATTTAATGTGCTTGCGATAAATAGAATTACAATTGAATAAAATGGCCGCTTTTTTCGGCACTTTTATTTCCAAAATTGACGTAAAGAAAAAAAACCGGTCAAGGGCGAGTCGGACTCGCGCACCGAGGGTTCCGCACCATCATATATATAGCTTCATAAGCTTCATTCGTATAAGTGGGACCTAAATAGTTATGTGCCCATAAAAAACTACAACTGTGCTTCACCCAAAGCAACCTGCGAGTAGATAGGAAGAAGGATATTTTGGTTGTGAACAGAGAAATATTGTTAAACTTTCATCGGCGAGGCCTTTATTCGTCAGTTAATTTTAACACTGCGGTGTAGAATATTGCAGTTTTAGGTCAGCGCCATCTATTGATTTTGTTGATTTCTCAAAAAGTGTACTATTTAGAGACAAGTTTTATTTTTCCTGTAATCTTTACATAAACTTCTATCACTTAGAATAATTTCAGATTTTTCTCTATGCAAACTTCGGAGATAAGGGGGGGGGGGAACGGTACTTTTTTTTTACATTTTTCATCAAAAGTCGAAAACTATGCGGCCTAAAGAAAAAATGTTTGAGAATGTGCAAACAGCGCTCTTTCATATGATACCCCGCATGCTCTGGTGGCCGCATTTCGAATGTTTAAGACCACCTTTCAGTCCCTTTTGCAAAAAAAATAAAAACTTTATTGTTTCTTTCTTATTTGTAAAATAGTTGGGCAAACGTAATCTAAAACTATTCTAAATTTCCAGTTGATAGCATCAGTAGTTCTTGAGATATTCAGCTGTGACAGACAGACAGACTGAGTCACACCATAAGGGTTCCTTTTTACCATTTTGGTACGGAACCCTAAAAAGGTGAAGAGTATAAGCAGCAGCATTCATTAAAAAAAAAAAAAAAAACAGACTGGCAGAGCAAAGAACAAGGAATGTTTTTAAATAAATTAATAAATGTCTATGCTTATGCTATCGAAGGGGAAAATGCTGCAATAAAACAATCAAAAAAATTACATTTAAGGATCATGACAATACCAAACATTGACTTTATGTATTATACCGAAAATAAAAGGAAAATGCTAAAGTAATATATATGTTTATCATTAAATACCACAAAAATACCGTTATTTGTGACATTATAATATTATGAATATTAACAGATCTGGTGAAATGTGGGTGTACTACGAGATCTTCTCTGCCTCATCCTTCAGGGATTACAGGCGTGAAAAGATGATGATTATGTGATGTTATGTTATATAATACTTTGACTAAAACAAAATTCGAAACTACCCGCCAAACGTATCAAATATTAAGGTATGAATTTCCGAATGTAAACAATTTTATCAGTTTTAAATTAAACATTGCACAGAAATAAAATGTTTTCTGATAACTCCACCCACGGGTCTCGTCTGGCCGGAAGCTGCGATCAAGGGCACTGGTTTGGGGCCAATCTGATTCAAAGCTTTATTTTACTTACATTTTTTTTGTAAATATTTCTACTCGATTATTAGCGTTGCTTAAAGTTAAGAGACGTTTTAAAAACGTCAAAAAATATGTTTAATAAGACGATAGAATCATTACTTTAACTTGGAAGGAACGTTTAACAACATCTAATTTTAAGGCAATGTTTCTATAAGTACCAGTCAGATAGGAAATGTCGACTCCATCTAGCTTATTTTTTAACATACTTCTTTTTATATATGACGCGTAAAAGTGATTCCGATATCCTATTTCACGATTTCATTTCATACATTTACATACCTATTTTTCAAAAAGCAAGCATTTATAAAAAAAAAATGTGTTCACAGAATTTTATCGTTAAACAGAAACCTTAACGGGGAATTTTGAAGGAAATGCTAATAATAAACTGTGACTGTGTGACATATGTTCTGTTCTCACAACGGCGACAAATGGCGCTACAACATTGACATAGCATGCATGTGTAGCGTTGATACTACAATTAGTGTGAACCATTCATTACAATACTTATTTTGACCCAAAATTCTGTGAGAACCTTAACCTTATGGGATCTCCGATGTCAAACTAGTGTTCTTGGAATTGGAACATAATGGATACTTTGAATGAGCGTTGTACGATGTTGGGTTCTTCATACTAACTTTCAAAAACAAACTTTCAATTTTTCACAAAGTTAAATCGGTTTTTAACTCCTGGGGGGGTCGGGTACAAAAAAAAAACACCGAAAGCAATAAAGGACCCAGGTACAGCCTTGAGAATTCAGGCTCTAAACGCAGCCTCGTCCCTTGTAAATATGTAGAACAAAAAAGCTACGTTCTGAAAATTCTGAGCTCCAAGACTCATAAATATTCGGAATTTAGAAGCCCAAAACATCTCATGCCAGAAACATGGTCAAGAAACATTGCCCCAAAATACAGTAACAAACGTCCTTGAATTTGTCCAGAACTGCATTTCGTGATATAACGAAACATTCTATTATGTAAGTCACTGGCGTGCTACCAACACGTGTCAAGTTCAATACAGTAAATAAATTTATACTTAGATTGTGGAAATGAGGGACAAGTGTCGAAAGGAACTCAATTATTGATTCACTGTGTCGAAAATGAAATTGATATCGATGTATGACTTGCTTAAGGCAGTCGAACGCCTTTCCCAAATCCATCGATTCTTGGCTCCTTTTGAATTTATTGATAGCCGACCTCGAAAGTAACGTCAAATAACGCGTTTGAAACTGTACTTTACTCAAAAAATTACTTGTTGAATTTAACAAACGTGTATGAAATTTACAGACGTGTTTGATATTTGCCACACTACAGTCTGTAATTTGAAAGACACATGTCCCTTAATTCTATAGTTGGAAGTTTTATTCATAATGTCGCCTTGTCACATTGCGTGCTGAAGTAATATAGTATAGGTCTAAGTATATGGTAGACGAGAGTGTGTATAATCATATTAACATTGTTAACATACAAACGCCATGGACATAGCAATCAATTGTCTTCAAACTAACCTGGGATTCAATGGATTTTGAATCGAAACAATTCTGAAAGAATCATGTTTTACTTAGCTGATAAACAACAAACGGGCCTTACAAATAAAAACGGAGTAAAGTTATGCTAGGTATAAACGTTAAAAAAATTATGGTTGTACCAAAGTTATTCCTAGCATAACTTTATTCCGTTTTTATTTTTAAGGCCCAAGGAGTATATCGATGGTCATACGTTGACAACTCGTAACCCACATTTTTTCGCAAAATGAGATAAGTACATAATTTTTATTTATAAATTAAGCGCCAAATCTTCCCATTGATAACTCGTAATGCACAAAAAACGTGGGTTACGAGATGTCAACGTATGACCATCGATATATTGAATAAAAATGTAAAACAGTGAAATATAATCTATAAATGAATATAAGCCTATATTATCTAATCGTGGTAGAAGTGCACGATGCACGTGTATTATGTGGTATCACCGTTTATTGGTCCTTGTTTCCGAAATGCTTGGTTTATCAAAAGTTTTAGCAAGGCGAAGTCAATCCTTGAAAGGGAGATGGACCAGGTCTAATATTAACTTGCTAAAAAACAAGAAACGTTGTGACAATCTAAATGACTGGTCCTTGCAATCATGTTTTTAAATTTGTTTAACCCTTAGCACCACTCTTCTTCAATGATTGTCATCGCTCTAGAGAGGATGCTTGAAGGTCCTATCCTTTCCACAAAACCCACTAAATATTAGTTCATAAGAGGCTACCGAGTGCACAGTGGCGCCCTCATCGTTTGTTCGGTGATATCTTTTATTTTAGAATGAAAATGCAGAAAATTAGCTCGTCAAGTTGTGCTTCACAAGACTATACGTTATTATTACTACTAACAGTAGTTTTAAATTGTTATGTTTTATTGTAATCATTAAAACGGAGCTTAGTGGCCACTATTTTCCGTTTTAATGATTACAATAAAACATAACAATTTAAAACTACTGTTTGTAGTAATAATAACGTATAGTCTTGTGAAGCACAACTTGACGAGCTTATTTTCTGCATTTTCATTCTAAAATAAAAGATATCACCGAACAAACGATGAGGGCGCCACTGTGCACTCGGCGTAGTTATATGGTCTCAGGCGATTGTATGAATATTACCTAATTTAATATTGTTAAGTGATTAAAGATGCCTTGTCATAGGGACTCGTGCCAACTGTTCTGGCAAATAGATTACAAATGTAATTGCTAGATTTTCGACTGATTTCGGTGTAAGGCATTGTTGGTTGCGATATTGTAGATATGCCACTATAATATAAAGTACATTTTTTATGTCATATGTTGATGTATTTTTGTAAGGGTAGTTTTAGATTTATGTAAATGGTGCTCTGTTTCCCGCAGCAGTGCGTCATTTGCTTTGAGGTAATGGTGTCGATTAGCAACAAACTTTAGGCTCATTTTCCTTTAAAACTAAAGAATTTTTGTCATGGGATCAAAAACGAACTAATAAGTTATTTGAAATGGGTTTTGAATCCAATTCCGTCTAGAACTATAAATCACAGGTTCTTAGAAAAATGGTGCTGGCAACAGCTTTTGAACAGAGAATTTCGTCTGGATGACGTCACTAGCCGCCATTGTAAAATATTTAAATGTTTTCTCTCTTTTGTTTTAACGTTTAGTAAGCCTCTTTTCTTGTTTTGTGTTCTAAATTGTAAGGGGTTTAAGTGGCTATTGTAAAGGCAACTTGAGTAAGGGCTGCCAATATTGTGGGTTGAGCACTTCAGATATTTCTGTATCAAAATTGGGGAAACAAGAGTTCAATGTTTTGAACTCTTGAAAGGATTAATTCCGGTTTTTGTAATATAGACAAGAATTTAATTTGTTAAGTCTCAAACAGCCGTCTATTTTAAGATTACTTTAATCTGAAAAAAAAAAAATATATATAATAATAATAATAAAGTTGTTGCTAATTCAAATGAAAGTATTTATTAATGGCATCATATCTTAAATGTCAGTCATATTATTGTAATGAATATTGTTATATCTGTGATTATTTGTTTAAAATGCGGGTAGTATACTTATATTTAGATTTTTTAAATTATTTTTAAGGTGAACATGATGAAAAGATGTTTATTTATATTGTTGTGTGTGAGATATTTTAGGGGACAATTGAAATGTGCCTGCAAACATTGTTTAGTTTTAGATTTTATTGTGATTTCTCGTCGACAAACTGAGAATAAATACGTCGTGTTTAGAACATTCACCTTTTTTTTCTTTTTTCCTTATTTATACAGCATTTTATTATATATAAGTAATATGTTTTTTTATTATGTATATAAACGGGATATTTTTAATCTAGCACCATGATGACTAATGATGAATCAGTTCAAAAAATAACTTTAAATGCATAACGCATGTGACCTTTTATGAGTGACTATAGTTGACAACCTTAGTTACTCTCATGTTTTAGTTGGATTTTTTCGACACTAGCCAGAATAACCGTGTCTAATTCTTTGCGTGCTCGAAACCCTACTGGTCAGCCTTTAAAATATTTTCAAGTTCAAAATAGTTCTAAAGCAAACTACACGAATGATATTTATCCTATGTCAATAATATTGTTACTCCGACTTGACAGACGTCTTAGATTCTTTGCCTTAATCCTGAAATCACAGCCTACAAAAACACTTTTAGTTCGAAACTGGTTAAAAGAAGCGTGCAGCCAATCAAATACACAAGTAAACTACATCCTGTGTCAATAATCTGCTGTAAATTATTGCACTGCGGTATAACAGCAGATTAACTGTTCATTTTGATAGCAGTATCTGCTCTGACCGATTGTGGGCGGATTGGTGCGACCGATTGTGCCACTCTGATTACTGGATGGACGGTACGTACAGGAAAATCGGGTCTTTTTTTTTACCTCTAATGGCACGGTCACTTACATGTTGGGATATGTCATCCCCGGGCTATCGGAAACCACATTATCAATGGAGATTTTTATAATTATAGCTCCAGGGGCTAGTGTGAATCTTTGGGCTCATTCGAGTAAGCGAGTCTGGTTAAACCACGCTGGGGTCGGTGCATTTCATTAATTCATACTTATAACACAAATAGCCCTGCCTACATGAGCTGGAAGTGTGTCGGAGAGAGCAGACGCACAGACCTCGTAGCTGTAATTTTATGAACCTTGATTTTACTCTATTTGTCATCATTATTATTGTTGTTGCTAGTCGTGTTGTGCGATTACGCTTCGGGTGATAATCAGGGCCTCAAGTCTGCTATTACAATAGTGTCAGAATGGTCTATCATTGATCTCATATTGTTGATTTTGACAAGTTTGGTAATCTACTAATATAATGGCGTCATTATGACTTTCCAATGGTCAGCCACTGACACTCCATTGAAAAAATTGGTAATCTCGTACATAATGACAAATGAAACTTCCTACTAAACTTCCAACTTCCTGCTACTTCAGATTGCTTATAACACTAATAAATAATATGTAAAAATATATATAAATGAAATCAGACATGAATAAATGTTCAAAATGCCATTGTAATACAATTCTATTACGAGACCATTGACCGACCAATGATCGACCATTATGAATTTAGCAGATTACGAACTTTTAGCAAAATGACGATGGGATCGTGTTGGAGTGACGAATTTATAAAAATAGCAGACTTGGGCCCCTGGTCGAAACCTATAATGTGATCCAGATATGCAGTGAATAAAATTGTGAATAAATAAATATATATTTTACACATGCTACATAGAATAATAGGGATCGCAAGTAGTTCCTTACTTAGCAAAATAGAATTTGATTGATTAGTATTTTCTAAATGAGGTGCCAAAGAGCGAACTCCATCTGACCTTTATCATCCTGATGTTGTCTAATACTGAATAATAATAATATAAGGACATCCGCATCGATGATACGTGGGTTGCCTAATGACCAGTCACTAACACGGTGAAAATGAAAAGCCATGGTCACCACGCTTGTCAAATGGATCACTGTTTGTCGTAACTAGGAGAAAAGAAGACAACGCTGCCTATAATTGTATCCGTTTTGACTTCATTCATTAATGTTTGCATGCCTAATCTAAAGGTGCGCTTACACGGGCAACTAAAATTGTTCAATCCTGGTCAATTCTCGTTAATTATGGCGTCACGACTACATCCGGCAATTTGGGGCGATGGCAGCATGTAGCAACCTGTTGCCAGATATACGGCCAAACAATACCATGCAATATGGAGCGACTTAAAAAACTAGGCAATACAAGTCAATACACCGACGACACACTTGCGCTGCACGTGGAAAGAAAGAAAATGGCGGCGGGGGCAGCGGCGGCGCACTCCCCCGCTGCCCCCACCGCCGCCGGCCGGTTCAAACATTCATTTTCATTCCAAAAGAGATAGAAAGAAAATTGACAAAAAAAATCAAACCGATTGTATGTTCGGCAACTCATATCATGGCGACATTGAGAAATGTGAAATATATGGAGCAATTAGAAGCAATATTCCCGAAACAATTGCCGCATTTTATTGTTGTTGCTCCAGATTGCTTCATTTAGTTGATCCAGATTGATCCATTAGTGTTGCCGAGCAATAATTGCTCAAAAAATTGCCCGTGTAAGAGCACCTTAAGGTTGATTGTACAAGGATCATAATCGTTTTTAATACCTTATCATCATCATCATCATTATCAGCCTATAGCAGTCCACTGCTGGACATAGGCCTCTCCAATTGCACGCCATTCAGCTCGATTCTCGGCAACTCTCATCCAGCTGCTACCAGCCACCCTGCGAAGATCGTCGCTCCACCTAGCCTGAGGACGTCCTACCTTACGTTTGCCGATTCGCGGTCTCCACTCAAGAACACGTCTACTCCAGCGGTCATCGGTTCTACGGCTAATATGGCCAGCCCATTGCCACTTCAGCTTGCTTATTCTGTGAGATATGTCGACAACTTTGGTTCTCTGCCGGATCACCTCGTTCCGGATACGATCCCTCAGAGAAACTCCAAGCATAGCCCGTTCCATAGCTCGCTGAGCGACCTTGAATTTATGGACCAAACGTACCGTGAGTGTCCACGTTTCGGCTCCGTAAATCATAACAGGCAGGACGCACTGATTGAAGACCTTGGTCTTTAGGCTCTGTGGAATACGCGACGAGATGACTCGACGAAGCTTCCCAAATGCTGCCCAGCCCAGCTGAATTCTTCTGTTAGCCTCCCTCTCAAAGCTGTTCTTACCAAACTGCAGAGTTAATACCTTATGTCATGTATCTACAATCTATGCAAATAAATAAACTTTATCCTCTTGACGTAGTACTTCAATCGTCCATTATAATCAGCCGATAATGTTCCCACTGCTGGGACACAGGCTTCCTCTCTGTGGGTGGGAGTGGGCATAATCTACCACGCGGGCCCAGGGCGGGTTGGTAGATGTCACATATCTTCGAATTTTTGGTTCTAGGACATCCCAGTTTTCTCAGGATGTTTTCGTTCACCGTTTTGAGAGCAGTGGTAATGAAATAATTTATACAAAGTGCCTGCTTGGTTTCGAACCCACGACCTACAGACTCGGTAAGTCGCGGCCGTTACTACTGGGCCACCACATAAGTTACCACTTAAGGTATGAAATAAACGATTGAGTATTTAGCATCGTCTTTCACAACACTCATAGTTAAGGGAAAGATGACTCGAAAAGGCGAAATAGTCAGGCAAAGACTAGGCTAACTGCTGATGACGTAATTGTGTTGAAGCTGCTGAAAGTACCTACTCCGATATCTATTGATACTGATACTTACCACCCACAAGTGCATTGTTATCAACATGAAGTGCAATGTTCTGTAATGTGGAGCAACAACGCAGGAAAATCGCAGTATACACAAACCTACCTACTGTAGGGATATGACTGATATAAATAAATAAATAAATAACATAGTCAGAAAACATTAGGAGGTAAGAGTTACGTGGTAACGGTTTCACCCGTAAAACCAAGAAACCACATCACCGTGACAAAAAACTAAGTCGATACCTAGTCATCTTAATCTGGTGGTTAATTAACTTCAATCTGCCTAGCCTTTTGTCAACTATGTTGGGTTCGGCTTCCAGTCTTACCAGATGCAGCTGAATACCAGTATTTTAAATGGAGCGACTGCCCATCTGACCTTCACCACCCAGCTACTGGGTAACACGATACCGCTTGGTCAGAGTGGTAGTCGGACTTTTGGGCTTCTGATTACCAAAGAGAGTAAGGACTGCCAAAGATCTACGAATGAATTAACTTATTGGTTACTAATTATTTGGCCGCTATCTTTTAGCGTCGCTCTACCCAGCTGAGACATAGCTACTGCTTAAAGGTACTATTTGGAACCGAGCTGCCAACTGCAACTGCCGCACGTACAGCGCTTGGAAGCCATTTCATATAATTACATACAAACCAGCGGCCGATTGCTCATTCCGACCTCGCCGCCGAGGCCCCGTGCGAAATCCCCGACTAAATAGTCCTCCCCGACCCTTGCCCGTAAGCGAAGAGCCAGCACATGCTATAGCTGAGCCTGTAGCTTTAAATTCCCCTGATAATAATCATAACCCTGATTTTAGGCTCGTACAAACTAGTGCGATATCGCGTGCGCGACTCGTCACTAGTAGCACAATTTCTTTGTCGCTGCCTGTCGCGCGACATCGCGCGAGTCTGTACGAGCCTTTAATCTAGCCACCGACGGTCCCTTGCCATCCTCCCTCCGACTCTGCCCTGAGCCGAGGTTCGCACCCCACAGGGGGTGCCCTTAGCGCGATAAGTTTTTACGCCCTGGCTGGAGGCATTAAGTTTCGTTAGGAGCTTAAGGCAATCACAGGATAGTCCGGTAAAAAAGTCTCAACCTCTCATGGTTAACTCTGAGATGCCGTAGTAAAAAAAAAAGGCCGATTGGATGCAGTCGCTGCACGTGCTGTCGGCAGTTGCAGTTGGCAGCTCGGTTCCAAATAGTACCTTAAGGCATAATTTGCCATGCCTGCAGTAACTACTGCACTGTGACACGAGTAGGTAGTGCGTTTCGCAGTAAATTGTAATTTCCGGCTGATAAGTTGCTGGCTATAAGCACGTTAGCAATACTATGTTTTACGTAGTAAGAAACTAGTAAAGTAGAATTTATTTTGCCTATGGATCTGATAATGTATGAAATGAAGAACTAATTATCTAATACTCTGGATGCTTTAAACGTGTAAGTACCGTAAAGGCGGGTTACTTTAGCAATTTTTTTCAAATAATTTTGGAATTTGTTCTGTAGTTTGTATTGATATTATCTTCTTAGTGTTATTATATGTTACAAAGAAGCTCAAGGATGTAATCAACAAGATGCAAAGTGATTTTTGAAAGTATGATGATCGTAATTAGTTTTTTTTTTTAATTAAAGTTTGGGCCAAAGTTGTTCTTAGGAAAGGGTTACTTTAACCCCATGAACTTTATCGGTGAAAAATCGCACTTACAGCTATCAGTGGCCAAAGAAACCATCAAGAGCGGTAAGATTGAATATCCAGGAGAGGTTTAATGTAAAAAAAATCTCAACAAATATTAGAAAGGTAACAAACTTTCAAAAATTACAATAATATTATCGTTTATTGTTTTAACGTAACGATCTTAGATGAATTAGGTAACCTTCGTAAACATAATTTTACTTTTCAGTCTAACAAAATTATAATTTCCTTCCTCCAGCCGCTCTTTGTGTGAGCACTTTTGATTGGATTGCATCCAGACATTTTTTTAAATCTGCCTGGGTGTAGTCGACATATCGACGACTGCCAGGCTTTCGTCTGTACAGTGTACACGGATGGCATCAGGAATGTCGCTTTTTAATTTAGTTCTGTAACAAATTGATCAAAAATGTAAAGTTTTTCACTTTGGCCCGCAGGTCCAAAGTTACCCGAAAAGGCGGTCAATGTATACCGATTTTCTAAATCTGTAATTTGAGTCCCAAAACATAAGTAAATCGTCTTTAAAAAACAATTGCCATACTCCTAGATACATACCTAACAAAATAAATTACAATCCAATTGGAAAACTTATCAAAATACAGCATTACACATCAAAGTTTGCAGCAGTAAAATACGCCGGTGTTACTGACAAAACTTCAAACGGCGCGAACATGTAGGACGTGCACTTGAGTCGGTAAAACAGTTCCGCAAGTACGCGTCTCCTATTGCCATCTATTAGTTACCGAAAGAACTACGACGTTCAGTTGTGTGGTCGCGACACGGCGGGCAGTTCAAACTTTTTCTCGATTTGGGCCAAATTTATGCCCTAGGGTCAAAGTAACCCGCCTCTACGGTACGTCTTTTTTTTAACATCGTTCTCACTTATAGTTATAAATTCAACATTAAGAGCGTTGTCACCGGTCCACTAGCGCGACTCCTTTAAAAACATATTATCTCGTGACTGACAATGAGAAGGAATTATGAAAAACGGCTCAATTAACTGTATCGGTAAGTGTGTCTAGAATTTTCTAATGCCTTTTATAAAGTTTCATATTGAGACACGAAGCAACAAAATACGATCTAGAGTAATGTGGGCATTGATATATTAAAAGGAGGAAGATATGTTACGCGCTAACATCGCAATCAGTAAACTTGGGCTCGGGGCACGATTACATGCACCAAAACTCACACATCTGTGATCTTTGTGATCACAGTCGCAAACCTACAGTTACCGATAGACAAGAACAGAGTTATGAGACGTCGCTGTCGTGCGAGCGAAATCTCGTTAGCTGCCGAATGTTGGCCGAATGTTTACTATTATGAATGACATTGCATGTGGCAGAACAAACATGGCGAAGCAAACGAATATTATTATAACTTTCAACAAATTAGCATTTTTGGCTGTACTTACGAGTGACAAGTAATCCCGTGTGTCTTATTTTTCTTTCTTGTATTATTAAAACACTGTTTAGCTGCACAAGAAGTCATTTTGATGCGTATTTATCACAAAAAAACTGTAATTATGGAGCTGTTCGATCAACGATATCCCGTGCACGACTGAGTACCAACTAGGGGCAATCTCTCACTTTGATAGGACCAGGCGCTGTTACTAAGTCCCGTATCTACGCTTTTAATACATCAATGAATGTGGGCGTTTTTATTTAGATCGAATATTGTTGCTTATTATTGGGATAAAGTCGTCCCCACTACGGAACCCTTCTTGTCCGTGGTCATACTTGGCCGGCTTTTTATACCTTATCTGGCATCAGGCTTAGGTTATATCATTATATTTTATTTTTTTTGTTCATCCACCAAGCATTGACGATTTATGTGCAGTCACGAACGAGTGCCTCGTTACAATAAAATATACTAACCAATTTCAAATAAAAACCTAAGTACCTAAACAAGAAAATATTGCCATGAACTCGTGAGTCAACTTCAATTTCGATTTTACCTTGAACGCAATAAAAAGGTCATTCGGTAGAAAAATAATGAGAATGTACTTACCTAATTAAAAGTAATCCTGTTGATATGGTAACGTAGACATAAATAAGGTTAAGTATTGCTCGGGATATTTCATTTTTATCCTAGTGAAAGTAAAAGCATATTTAGACCATTTGGTTGTCCCTGCGGGTATCTAGGCAAAAAGTGTCTTTTGAAACTTAACTGCAAAGTGTGTACGGTACCTACATATTATTATAACTTGTCTGTTCGTCTGTTTGTTCCAGCTAATCTCCGAAACGACTGGACCGATTTTGGCGGGACTTTCACTGGCAGAGAGCTGATGTTAAAAGGAGTAACTTATGTTTTTTTTTTTTAGAGAAATCCACCCAGGCAAAGCCGCGGGCAGCAGCTAGTTTTAAATAAGTACAGTAATAATCCTGCCACCAAAAACTCAATTTCAAAGCATTTATGGAGCAGAATAAAAAAAATATATTCTTGGAGTAATTCGGGAACTAATGTATGAGATTCTTATCTTTTTAGAACAAAAGAATGGAGTAGTTTGGGAATAAGCTTTTATTTCAGTTAAACAGATTTTGAATAGCGGGTCGATCAGAAAGATGGACATAGTTGCCCCTTCAAAGCGTAGCAGGTTCCTATGGAGAAGAAGGAGCAAGAAACTCCATGGGGTGCCCATGGAGTTTCTTGCCGAATCTTGTAAATCAAAATATTGTTAAAAAAGGCTAGATGGTGCACTTTCTCTAGAACTCCTATGGATCACTCAGGAGTCTTCTTGTTTATCAGTCACAGTGGATTTCTTCAGAAACCATTTAACATACCCACAGATTTAAAAAAAGCACCTGTAGTGTCATGATCTAATTATAAAAGCTAAGAATTAGTCAGAAAAACGGGATTTTCTCAATATCAGCCCGGAGCCTGGATTCATGTCCGGTTGATGGCAATAGGCTCACCAGTCACCACCTATTACATGGGGGCTTAAACAAAACTGGCGAAATATGGGTGTACTACATAGTATAGTTCGTGTCACGTAAAAGTACTGCTGGCCAGCGAACAACTGTAACGTTGTATAGACGTGTCACTTAACAAGAGCGCTGGCCAACCGCACAACACAACCTTATCATACCATTTTTACGTGACGTAAACTAAAACCACGTATGGTTTTGCCAGCTAGCTTTTTATGTGACATCTATAAAATGTTACAGTTGTGCGGTTGGCCAGCGGTCTTTTTACGTGACGCGAATTATCCATACTAATATTATAAATTCGAAAGTAACTCTGTCTGTCTGTCTGTATGTTACCTTTTCACGCTTAAACCACTGAACGGATTTCGATAAAATTTAGCAGAGCGATAGATTGCATCCCAGGGAAGGACATAGGCTACTTTTTGTCTCAAAAATATCACTAAAGGGGGGGATATAGGGGATGAAAGTTTGTATGGGAAACCTGTTATTTCTTAAGTTAGGGATATGAAAATTCAAATTTATGCTTTTCGTAACAAATAATGAATTACTTATTTCATAGTTTTTCTGAAATGATCCCTCAAGCGGGTAAAATAGGGGATGATTTTAAAATTCACATGTAATATTGACATTTTTGTGTAAATATTTTCAAGAGATTAAAGGATTGGAAATATAGTCATAGCCCGTATCTGGAGCTGACATTTAGTCTTTATTTCATTAAAATCGGTCCACTCCGTCAAAAGTTATCACTACTTGCAACAGGTTGGAACAGAGAGTTTAGGTTTTGCTCGATAGATGGCGCTGTACAAATGACGCGATTTTCTGAATCGCGGTGTTAAGACTTTCCGTAGGATATTAACCCTCATTCATGCAACGTATTAGTGTTTAATTGGTCATTCGTTTCTAAAAATAATCGTTGTTCGTTCGTAGATAGTTGATTTTTGAAAAATTGGATTTTATTTATTGGTTCTTCTCTTCGCTTCGTTATGTATTTATTTTTTCGTTTTTTTATTTATGTATTTGTTTTTTTTTATTTTTGTTTTATTTCTCAAAAAAAAAATTAAAAAACGATCGAACTGGTTGAAGTTCTGTTCTGGTTCGATCGATCGGATTTTTTTTTAGTACGAGGTCAGGAGGTCTCGCTTCTCCGTCGAGTGTTTTCTAAATCTCTACTCTATAGAATTTTTAATCAATTTAATCTAACTACCGTTGATCGCAGTAGACGAGTGTACATTGCCTTCACGATCTCAAAAGTTGTTTCCGTTGACGTTGACCTTAGTAATTCGTAGGTTTATATGTTGTTTTATGTAGTGTATTCAATAAGACTTATTTTTAGTTAGTTCATTAGGTTTCAAAAATAATTTCTTTTGCACTTAGTGTGCTGTTTACAAAAATGTGTTTACACAAGATATCGATACCTCCCACGTAAAAAGTCGAAACATTTTTTTTTTTGTGAAATGAGATTTTAGTACTATAATGTAATATTATACCTATAAATACTAAAAATTCTTAAAAACTATATTTTCACTATTAACCGAGTTTCTAACCCGCTAATAGTCTTATCATATTGGGGTTTATTTATAAACGCTGCTTAAAGTTAAGTAATGATTAGCGACTGTTTAACCATACATTTTTGACGTTTGAACGTCACTTAACTTTAAGCAACGTTTATGAATAAACCCCATTATGTTTTGCGGCTGATCAACACAAAGATGACGTTAAAATCTCTCTCCTGATAAACACAAAGGAGATGTTTCATTTTTGTATGGGACTCCGGCCATAACATGTGCGCTTTACAGAACATGGGAAACGGACCCCAGAATACATACATAAGGACTGTTTTTTTACATAATAACTTATATTTTTTAGGCACTAAATAAAAACTTAAAATGTTTGACGTTTGTCATGAGAGTTACGAACTTACGACATTGACAGCCTGTCATGACAGGTTTGAGAGATCATGTTTACATATCCAAGAATTGTCAAAACTGTAATTGTTGTTTTCGATTTTAATCATGTTTATTTTAAGACATTAGACAAAACTAGGTCCACCAAGACACGATCAAATCTTTTGAACTATTTCTGGGTATAACAACATTCATACATTTACCTGTGAGTAAAAACAGAGGATTTTCAATGAGCAGATAAATCCAAATCGCAGAATCTGAATTCAATTACCGAAGAAACCACAAAAACCGTTATATTTACAAAGCCTAAGTCGTAAGAAGTTAAAAAGAAACGCAAAATAACATCGAAAGCTACGAAATCGAGACGGACGAAACTGATAGATTAGATGTGATGTCAAATAGCAACACAATGTTTGAATTTTTCGTCGAGAAGTCAAATCTACAATCAACAAAAGAAGACTATTTTGTTTTTTAACGATGAATCACACTTTATTATAAATAAATAAACAGTTGTGTAAGATAGCTATCTTAATATCATATCTTAATAGCACAGTAATACATGTCTTTCATATTTATATAAATAACGTGTACTTGATATTATAATATGCTTTAATGTAACATGATTTCTGGACGAAGCAGTATGCAAGTAAGTCGACGCCATGATCAATATAATATGGCAATAATTTGAAAAACTATTGTTTTTTGTGCCGAAGTAATCAGGAAAATATTCAGGAAATAATATTTTTCCTCCATTCGTGGATTTTTTTCCTGTTTTTTCATTACCGTACACTTTATGGCCGAAAATGAAACATCTCCTTTAAACATACGACCTTATGCGCGGGAGGTGTCGATATATACCAATTTTATTAAAATTACTTTGCATATTGTTATGGGACATAGGATACTTTTTATCCCGACAGTACGTTCCCGTGGGATAATTTCCGACCTTCACGCGAGCGAAGCCGCGGGTAAAAGCTAGTACCTACATAATGTACACCTCTGCGTTACCCTTCAGGCAAAACAAGCGTGGTGCTATACTTATGTTATGTGTTATGGTAAAATGAATTTCCAGATTTCTAGATATTTGTGAAAGTAACAGTAGGTAAAGATACATTTATTGTCCACTGAATATTTACCTACGTAACAAATATTATCATACGATCTTAAGTAGGTAACGTGCCTAATGCATTATGATTGAATAAATTAGTATTGTTCATGAAATGATTACAGATAAACTACACGGTTTGCTTATCATCACGCTATGGCAATAGTGGGCAAGCGTTGAGGGTATAAATTGACGTGACGAATTAGTAGGGTTGTTGGTTGTTGCACTTTCCACATATGTAGCTTTACAAGGATCTTTTGGGGCGTGGCCAGAATCGGAACTACCGACGCCATCTTGTCTTTTAGGGTTCCGTAGTCAACAAGGAACCCTTATAGTTTCCCCATGTCCGTCTGTCTGTCTGTCTGTCCCCGGCTTAGCTCAGACATTCTTAGTGCCAGAAAGCTGTCATTTGGTACAGGTATAATACATATTGAAAATAATTTTTGTTTTTTTAAGGTATCTTCCCTACACGTAGTGGGGATGATATTTTTTTCCTGGTCTATCCCATAGTGTGAGGTATCGTTGGATAGGCCGTTCAAAAATATTGCACGTATGCGGACACAATTTTGCCGGCACACGCACTTGGCCGGTTTTTTTTTTTATCAATTTCGTTGCCGCGATGGTACCCTATCCTGCTTTTGACGGACATTTCCTTAGTCCCATATTAAACAGGTACGCAATCTGCATTGCCAGATCCATTTCCTTATGTTTTCAGCTCAGAACTGTCAGTTTCGACAGATCATAAATGAAACAGTTCCGTATCGGGGGTTAGCAAAGCATAGTAGAAAATATGAAACAGTACTCGTATCTCAAGCCTGATCTCAAGTAGCCTATACCGATTAAGGTCTGTGTGATTCGATTCAGGCGTTTTTCACCCGTCTTCTATGTATCTTTGTATGTGGGATTCTTTATACCCTCGAAGCATCCTACGGCTGCTGTATAGATTTTAAAACATGAGGTGGCTATCGACTCGTGTAGGTCGCGCGATGGTTATAGGTATTGTTTTTTTTTTTATAAAATCAAAATTGCAGATTTTAGACGTCAAAAATTCAAAATCTAATACGAAATAACAAAAATAGTACCAAGAACAACAAACAATTTTCTCTCGAAGCTTTTTTTGTTATCCCACGGTATCAAAATAAAAGACTTCAAGAGATTATTCCAATAACTTCGATATAATCATACATTTTTGACGCTTATACCTACTATAACTTTATTCCGCGTTTTTAAGTAAGGCGGTAAAAGATTGAAAAATAAAATAAAAAAATAAACAATTATCTGCGGCGAAGCCAAAAAAGGAGGGTTTTGTGGTCCTGTTTGTATTGTATTTGTATGTAGTTTGTGTGGTTGTCCTGTTCGTATTGTATTTGTATTTTGTAATTGTTTTACTGTTCATTACCTACATGTTTGGTGGTAAAAATGGGCCTGTTGGTTTTAGGTACGGACTTCATAACAATAGTAACGTCGTAGTTCACTGTACATCATTGTGATCACATTATCTACTTATTCATTCCCAATTCAAGCAGCTATCATCAATGGATCAATACACAATGACCTGTTACTATTTCTGACCTTAAGGTCACCGTCGCGTCGTAGCGTACCTACTGATAGTAATAATATTAAGGCGAGGTTCTTCAAGTTAACCTCTAGGGGATGTAATTTTAATGTCATTTTATTTAGAAACGGTAATGATTAAACACGTGAAAAAATTATATGTTGCTTTTGAGACCTTTCTGTAGGTACGTCGCGTACTCGTTACATAATTGGATAAAGTTCTCTCGATAGATAAAAAATCCATACATACCCTTATTTTGTAGATTAAAATCATTTTATTTCAATATTATACCACATTATGTATTGAAAATCACATCAAAATAAACGTCTATGATGATGTAATGTCCGTCGGGTTTAACATTGTTAATATCGTAAAACCCAAGTATGTTTCAACCCAAAATTAACGAAATTCACGGCACAATTTACTCGCGCCCAGCTGCCACCTCTAGAACAAAAATGCACGCTCGAAGAACCTCGCCTTAAATATTGATTGTAGAATTTGTCCGTTAATGTATTGCACAAGATTATTGAGTTTGAAAGCTGGATTGATGGTGGAAGAACTTATTTGAATGAGAATATTTTTAGAAGCTTTTTACTGTCAAGGAGTCCGTTTGTTCCGAAGCTTCAATTCTGGACTATAATGGTCACTCTTTTGTGATAATCCTACAACTTATTCTTTATTATTATACCCTAACTTCTAAGGCCGTCGGACAATACCAAAGATCATATAGCCCAAATACTGTCTAGGTATCTAGTTACTACATATAAATGTATATGTATCTGTCTGTTATATACAGCTGTTGCTTCTCCTATAAATAAATAAGTAAACATAACTGTTGAAATTGTTTTGACTATAACCGAATCGTTTTAGTGTGGCTATATCTACCGGTCATTGCCCTTTCCCTAATATATTATTATATATTATCTCCGTAGGAACCCAAACAATAAACTTCTGTTGCTTGAATAAGAGGAATAAATAGTAGGTAGGTACCTTTTGGCTACTTCCCGTGTGTATTTTTTGACGTGACAACATCTAATAAATCGATGAACGCCGGCTGCATGCACGAAAATGTCCCGTTACACTAATTGTCCCGTTACGCCCATTGCCCCGTTACGCCCATTGCCCCGTTACGCCCCTTGTCCCGTTACGCCCCGTGTCCCGTTACGCTTGCGCCGCATCAATGTTTTGTTATGACGTTGTCACGTTAATCTATCGTCCGTAAACCAACTTTACAGACAACCATCTTTTTTTTGTTATGTGCGTTTTTTTTTTTGTGTAGAATTATAAAAAAATCTTACTTATGTATGTTTTTTCGTTATTAAAACATGTTGAAGATAACGATAGAGATTGATTCAGGATTTTGTTTCAGTTATTGAAATAATGAATGCTAGAAAAAAATTGGTGGGTCAATCAACTAACCAGATGAATCTTAAACCTAGCCTTCCCGTGAGCGTGGCTGGGCCCATGATTCTGGTGATACCTATAGCTAATGTGTTGCGTCGCCATTTTAATGTAGAATCTCCTCTGGGGCCAACTTCACCGACGATGCCCGATGCTGGGCCCATGACTTGGAGTTAAGCGTAAGATTTACTGCAGCAGAAGTAGCTTCCGTAATAAGGAAAATGGTGAGCGGAAAGTCTCCAGGGCATGATAGTCTCAGCATCGAGCACCTGCGGTACGCTGGATTCCACCTTCCAAGAGTGCTATCGTTGTTTTTTTAATTTGTACTTAAGCCATTCATATTTACCTGAGAAATTGATGCAAGCCATAGTAGTCCCTGTTATTAAAAATAAATGGGGTGACCCTTCAGAGGTTTCTAACTAAGGTACTGGACAGTCTTATTTACTGTCTCTTAGCACACTTGACGGGATTTTCACTGACAGATAGCTGTTTTAAGAAGTAACTTATGTTGGCAAGCGGGTTCGCCCGAGTAGATTACATTACGAACAGTTCAATTTTATTTATTTATGTAGGTATAGATAAACGACCCTAAGCAAGACAGAACCCCAGCGGACCAGCGCTGGTTTTCAGCGACAGCCGGCGTTGACGTAATGACGTCTCCCGGTGCAGCAAACAATTTTTTTTAATTTTTTTTTTTAATAAGACGCTGTAGGTACCAGTACAGCGTACTTCAAGAAAATTAATATGATTTAATTTAAAATGTGGTAGAATATAAAACAAGAATAAAAAATAAAGGAATTATACATGCTATGAGAATCAATATCTATAAGTACCCTCCTACCCACGAAACAACAACCTACAAGTTCTTTATACAAACCATAGCAATGCAGACAGACAGGATTTACCTGCCATATGAGGCTGAGATCGCCCAGCTAAATATAAACCTAGACTAGCATCCACCATATTTAGTAACTAACTAGTTTGTCATGAACCCATGATAATAAATCGTAAAGATGGCTCGAAGCCATGCCAAGAAATGATTTTGCCACAATGTGATTATTTATCACTCACTCCTAGTAGGTACTGAGTGCAGCATGCTGAATGTAAAGAAACTTCAAAAGGCAAAAATTACAAAAAACTGGCCATGTGCGAGTCGGACCACACACAATGAAGGGTTCCGTAGTTGGGATGAATTTATACCAAGAACAAACTTAACATTGTAGTTGAAAAACCTGTTCCCCCATACATTCCACTGCATATGTTAGTTTGTACGCACAATATTGAGAGATATACCATGTCATTTTAAGACCATAGAGAGGTTTTCCGGTAAGTAATCTATAACTAATGAACTATTTTCTGAATTTGTTTCAAAATTGTAGGCTCAATAGATTCGGAGATAAGAAGGGCCCGGATGTTCAGTTTCATCTATTTCTTTAATTACTTTAAAGCTAATTATTTTAAAATGATAAAAATAAAAAATCCTCGTAACAAGAATCCTCGAATTTTGAATGTGGGGATTTTTGGGAGAAAAATTTGAAAAATAAAACTTTTCTACCAAAAATCCGCACATTAAAAATTAATTTATTTACGTTACATGTTCGTGTTTGGGTTACAGAAATTCATAGATAAGTGTACCAAATTTCAATTTAATTGGTCTAGTAGAGAGTTGGAGCAAATCGGCTGTGAGAGAACGACGGACAGACAGACACACTAGTGATCCTATTAGGGTTTAATTTTTTTCCCTTTTGATTTCTAATGAGTGAAATGGTGTATGGGACAGAAGATTATTTTAAATGGTACGGCATTTAAAATAATCTGCTGTCCCATACAGAAATTCAATACTATACTCGCCCAAAATGTATAGGAGAGCTGATAATTTTGTCGGGATTACGATGATAGTCTTATGGAAAGATTTATTTAGTGTGATGATAACTGGCGAAATGTGGGTGTATCTGCTATAGGTAGGTACCGCTCTGCCTAACCCTTCGGAGAATAATAGCGTGATGTTATGTATATAATGTATTTCTGATACACCCTGTAGACTAGCTACCGCCACAGGCCATTCACCATAAATAGACTAGTTTTTCATGTCATAAATTGTACTTAAATGCAACTTTGTACGCATGGCAAAAAATCTAGCTATACGTTTCCAGTATAAGCTGACCTCTCATTGTTCGGAAATCCTAGACAATGCGAAATCAGCTCATACTGCAAAACTATAGCTTGATTTGTAGCCGTGCGTGTACAACAAACAAAACACTGAATATTTAAGCACGCTAGGCTAAAGATACTAGGCTAGGAACTTTAAACTAGTATTATTATTTTTTAAATTGTATTATTATTTTTAAAATTGTATTATTATTTTTTAAAGAGTAACCCTGGAGTTTTTTGCCGGCTCTTCTCGATAGGAAACGACTAATTGGAACCGTGCACCTAGCTTCTGACGTTTCATAAGTGCCCATGTAGGTTTATGTGAAATAAAATATTTTGATTTTGATTTTGTAAACCAACTTTATATAATTCACCTAGGAATAATAAAGCAGTAGACATACGTCTATGATAAGGTGTCATGGCTATCAAATCTTGAATGATCTCATTCTATTATAATTAAGATCCCACATAGTGTGTGGGATCACAGACAAAACAAGTGGTGCAGATAAAAAAAAACAAAAATACCCAATAAATAAAGCGGCCAAGTGCGAGTCGGCCTCACCCATGAAGAGTTACCCAGCAAGCACGGTTTACGATTTATGACGTATTAAAAAAAAAAAAACTACTTACTAGGTCTCGTTCAAACCAATTTTCGGTGGAAGTTTACATGGTAATGTCACACATCATATATTATTTTTAGTTTTATCATTCAAGTTACAGGGGGGGACACACGTTTTACCACTTTGGAAGTGTCTCTCGCGCAAACTATTCACTTTAAAAAAAATTATATTAGAAACCTCGATATAATTTTTGAAGACCTATCCATAGATACCCCACACGAATGGGTTGTAAATATGGATGAAATTTTTTTTTGGAGTTTCTGTTCTAAGTATGGGGAACCCCCAAAATTTATTGTTTTTTTTTTTTCTATTTTTGTGTGAAAATCTTAATGCGGTTCACAGAATACATCTACTTACCAAGTTTCAACAGTATAGTTCTTATAGTTTCGGAAAAAAGTGGCTGTGAAATACGGACGGACAGACAGACAGACATGACGAATCCATAAGGGTTCCGTTTTTTGCCATTTGGCTACGGAACCCTAAAAAAAGATGATGATATACATATGTAAAAAAAGATATAGGGACAAAAATTTAAGGGAAGGAATGATTGGATCATGTTGAAAGGATGAGTGAAAGGCGACTAAGAAAAAGAGTTTATAAGGCAGATGTGAGTGGAAACGCCGCCGGGATGAGACGCCCTAGAAGGACAAATAGTGACCTTATTGGTGATGTTCTTCAGAAAGGTCAGGTGCGTAGTACTCGCAACTCGCAAAACTCGTACGTATATGACCTGAGGCCCTCACACATAAGAAAAAGGCGTGAGTGTATGTATGTATATGTATGTAATAACCACCCTCTCTAATGTTAGGTCCATGGGCATCTACAATGGCACATTCGAACTACGCATCAAAGACCTGACGTCACACAAATCCTGCATCGCGCAATCAGAGTTTACCGCGCGACTAGCATTATACAACATCCCGAAATCAACTGTCGGCCAGTAGACCACCAGACACAACACCCGTCTAGTCGGAGGATCCTCCCTTTTCTATGGAGGATGAGTGAACTTTACACCCTGTTTCTCATGCCTCTATAAGTGTCTGTTTGTAAGGTCATTTTTTTTTTTCACTAATACACGAAAATAAAGTGTCATTCGATGTCGTCGCATGTGTGGTACAACTGTAAGCTGTCTCCTAATGATATTCTCCTTATTATGATACGACCTATGACTTATAATTGTCCCACTGCGTGGTAGCCATCACGACAACTTGACATGAAATGTACATACTCTAAAAAAAAACATAGATATGATGCGCAAGATTAATTAATTTGAACCAATCTCTATTGTTGGTATGCAGTCTTTTAATTGGATGAATTTTTATCTTTATACGGCGTCAGCTGTTATGGCGTAACTTGAGAGCGTCGCTCTGATATGCTAGTTTGATTGTTTTATTCAACAACTTCAATTTAAATGCTATATTTTGGTTAGTGACAACAATATTAAATATTTCTATGTGTCTTAGATTTTTTATGGGTTGTGGCTGTGTTTCAGTATTAGCATAATCTTTTTGAGAAATCATGGGGTTTATTCATAAACGTTGCTTAAAGTTAAGTGACGTTCAAATGTCAAAAATGTATGGTTAAACAGTCGCTAATCATTACTTAACTTTAAGCAGCGCTTATAAATAAACCCCTTAGGCGCCATCTCCACGGGCGAGAAAATCGCGGCGATAGTCTTGCCGTGCCATCAAATTCAATAGAAGCTCTATGAATCAATCTCCACATGGCGTTATCATCGCGGCGATTATTTGAAGGCCCAGCGTGAATATCGCCGCGATTCTCTCGCCCGTGGAGATGGCGCCAAGATCTCGATCTCGATCTCTAGATCTCGTGCCCAAATACTTACCTAAGCCTCCACGAAAAAAGTAAATCTCCATTCCTTATCCTCTTCCAATGCCTCTCCCTTCTTCCTATCTTCACGAATCCATCCATGTATCTTCTAAGTACCTACTTATCAAGCTGCTAGTTTTGGCATTAGCACTTCATCATTAACAGTTGAGAATCTTTGCAGTAGTAATCACAGCACATTATCTTTAGAAGGTCTTCAGTCTCAGACCGCATCATGTCTTAGTAGCCTTTTACGACATCCACTCCACCCACCATATGCTGTAATCTATAATCTCTTCTTTGTTTCAAACCACTACACAATAAGTACACTTAAAAAAAGGCTGTCTCCAACTTGATTAAGTTGCACTTTGTCGTGACAAGCTGCCAGCTTTTCCGTTTCTCCTAACCACTAGATTAACTGTTTGGCAACGGACCAAAACCTACTGAAAGAAAAGGGTTAGGAAGATTGTGTTAAACAATGGAGATATTCTGTACGACATCTACTAAATTAAAGTTAATACTGTCTCTGTCTTGCAGATGGAATATGAAGGAGATGGAAATATATGTCATTCTAAGCTTCCACATGATTTGAAACGAGCAAACGTGGTGGTCCATACTTGTTCTTTCTCTGTCATTGATGTATAAAAAAGAAAGATTAGGTACTCGCTCCTCGACGTGGATCTCATAAACTATGCCAACCGGCACAATCGATCTTAGTCACAATCGAACTGGCGTTTGTGTAGCACATGTGCAGCACGTTAAGTAAAATTACTGTAACCGTCTAAATAAGCAGCAACAATGCCTTCCTTGGTTTTCAAAATGTGCTCAAATAATTCACAAACCAAAAACGAGTTACACGGGATTACTTTCCACTCGTAAGTAAATCAAAACTTATTTTCTTTAAAATTCTTCTGAATAATATTGCTTTCTAGGTCGCCATAATTATGTTTATGGGTACGTAACAGTGACAATTATTGCTATCTCGTTCCCGCTGTCATATCTCTCTATTTAGGTTGTTTCACGACATCGGAAAATGTAGTTGTGTGGGTGTGTTTACATGTAATTGTTTCTAGTCCAATAATGTTTACGTGACATTAGAGCGGTGCCTTATCTTCCTTTTTATAAACATCAATGTTCTCTGTATATGAATAGAGGTGGTTGCTTTGTAGTTGAATAATTTCAGGCTGGTCTATAGTTTTATTCTGCGTATTATGCGGCATCTCTCAAGGCTGTCTAGAAGCTTCAATTCAACCTAAGTTGCGAACTATATTTTATCTCTTTCTTATTTTACCAGCAAGTAAAAGATGGCAATGCTTTTAGTCGTGTCTAGTCCAACAAATGAACAACCCGAGACTCGTAAGCTAGTTTCCGTGTGGACTAGAAAACAGAGAATAAATCAACATTACGTCGAGTGGTATCCGACAGGAGCACCCGCCCCTTTTTCCGTAGGCATTGTAAAAGCGAGTAAAGGATCATGTCGGGAACTCGGAAGGATAAACTACACAATTCCTACTAATAGGAGGCAGTTTATCTTCACAACTCAGGGTAACAACTTATTGCTTTGAAGCATGATATCCACGAATACCTATGGTAAGTTTCATTGCGAAGTCTACTTTCGCCAGTTTACATTTTTGACGGCTTAACTTGGTAACATTTTGGCATCAAGTCGAGGCTTGCGAATGTTTTTACAGTTCTAGGAGGTAGACCCATAATATAATCAGCCTATATATAATGTTCACACTGCTGGGACACAGGCCTCCTCTGTGAGAATGAGTGGGCCATAATCCACCACGCGGGCCCAGTGCGGGTTGTCGGATGTCACGTGTCTTCGAATTTTTGTTCTAGGACATGCCGGTTTCCTCACGTTTTCCTTCACCGTTTAGAGATTTAGAGAGCAGTGTTGATGAAATAATTTACACAAAGTGCCTGCTTGGGTTCGAACCCTCCTACAACGCAGTCCGGGCTGTTAACTACAACTGGGCCACCACTGCTCTAAGCCCATGGTATGGTGTCTAAGACACATACTAAAGGGTTATTCCGAACACACGAAGTTTGCGTAGCTCGAAATAAGTGCTGAAAATCACTAGAATTCGCTTCCCTTATGAAACTAAGAAAGAACTACTAAGACTAGAATCAAGTTTATCTAATTGAATTAAATCAAATCAAATCAAATTTAATCGTAAATGTAGGTTTCAATACAATAAGGTGGTAGAATAAGATGGTTAGTTCGCTACATTTTACTCGAGAGCATACAAATAATCACAAAGTTAGTTGTGTCGTAACAACAGACACACATTTTCAATTACTTACGTAATAATAAATAAAATAATAAATTACTTACGTACTAACACACAATTCCTTACATACTAACATAAAATTACCAATGTCAAAATAATAATATAATAATCTAAATTTAATATTTTATAAATAAAAAAATCTAAATGTCAGTGGTGTCCTCCATAAACTCAATTGTGGAGTAGTAACGTTTATGAATTAAAAATGGTTTTAATTTCTTTTTAAACATATTATTATTAAGATTCCTTAGTTGAATAGACAGATGTGCTGCTGGGGTGTTTGTTGCGCCACTTCTTCCCAGCTAAAGCACTAAGAAGTGGTGAAGGGCGGGCGTTTTGGTGGAATGTCATGTAATTTTGACGTTTGAAAAGAACTGATTCTCAGCTTAATTTGAATAAATGACTTTTGATGTTCATATTGACTACATGCAGCGTAATTTCGTCGACTTACATTGAAGTTAGTTCTCGTAATTGCTACTCGACTACACTAACTGTCTTCCTCCTTTTACGATTACAAGCAAAACTTATAATTTCGACTGTTTATTGACACCGTATGTGTTCCCTTTAGGGATTACCGTGACGCCTATTTAGACGCCAAACCCATTGACACGCTTCTTAATTAATTGAATAATGCCGCATACAAATTAACGCAAATGAACAGCATAAAAACTACAGCATTTACGGATTGAGGTCATGGCCATCAGATGGCGTTGTGTATGTAAGGTATGGTTTTATGTTCTGCATTTACGAGTGACGGCACTAGAGTACGTCAGGTGCGTTACTAGCTTATCCTTCCACCGGTATGAGCTCTGTTGTTGATGGCAATAGACTCGCCCACTATTACAAGGAAGCAATGGTCGCCCAGTGGTAACGGCCCCGATTTACGAGTTGTAGGTCGTGGGTTCGAACCCAGGCAGGCGCTTTACTTTGTGTAAATAATTTGATCACCACTGCTTGCAAAACGGTGAAGGAAAACATCGTGAGGAAACCAGCATGTCCTAGAAACAAAACCAACAAAAAAACCCGGCCAAGTGCGTGTCGGACCACACACAGGGTTCCGTAGTTGGGATGAATTTATCCCAAGGACAAACTTAACACTGTAGATAAAAAAACAAGTTGTACCATACATTTTAACTGCAAATGTAAGTTTGTACGCCCAATATTGAGAGATTTACTATGTTATATTAAGACCATAGCATAGACTTCTTATACCTAGGTTTTCCTGTAATCTATAAGTAAAGAACTATTTTCTGTAATTTTTTCAAAACTTGAGGGTCAGTAGTGTTGGAGATAAGGGGAGTGGTCAATTTTCATAAATTTTCTTATTACTTAATTGAGCATAAAATATATTAAAAAAAAAAAAACTGAAGTCCTTACAATAAGCCATATGAAAAAATAAAAAACCCAATAGCCATATAAAATTACAGAAAATAGTTTTTACTTATAGATAACAGGAAAACCTAGGTAGGCTTGGCGCACGAAAAAGCATGACTCATTATCACGTTCCGCCTGAGCCGAGTGTGCATGCGAGAGCACGGAACAAGCGATAGAGAGGCACGATATCGGCCTAAGCGTTCGGCTTGTGACGCAATGTTTTCTTATGACGTTATCACGTAAAATTACCGTCCATAAACCAACTTTACAGACAACCAATATTTTTTTTAAGTTTCTAATTTGCCCCCGAAAAATGACCCTCATAATTAAAATTTATTTACGTTACACGTCCGTTTTTGGGTCACAGAAGTTCATTTCATCATCATCATCATCATCATTTCAGCCGAAAGACGTCCACTGCTGGACAAAGGCCTCCCCAAGCACCGCCACTTCGACCGGTTCTGTGCTTCCCGCATCCAGCGGATTCCTCTGCGGCTTTAACAAGGTCATCGGTCTACCTTGTGGGAGGCCTTCCAACGCTACGTCTTCCGGTACGCGGTCGCCACTCCAGAACCTTTCGGCCCCAACGGCCATCTGTTCTGCGAGCAATGTGCACTGCCCATTGCCACTTAAGTTTGGCAATTTTTCGAGCTATGCCGGTTACCTTGGTTCTCCTGCGGATCTCTTCACTTCTGATTCGATCACGTAGGGAAACTCCAAGTATAGCCCTCTCCATTGCCCTTTGGGTGACTTACCTTTTGCCTACTTTTACGAGTAGGTGAAGTTCATTTATGCGTACTTACCGAATTTCAACTTTATCGGCCCATTTGATTCCGAGCAAATTGGCTGTTACAAACGGACAGACAGACACACGAGTGATCCTATAAGAGTTCAATTTTTTTCCTTTTGAGGTACGGATCCCTAAAAATTAAGAAACCCTCACTACTACGTATGTACTTTTGGTACATACACCTCTGCTTTACCCTTTGGAGAAATACAGGCGTGATATTTTGCTATTCTAATAAGTAGTGCTATTCTGTAAAAATCTCACCGTGAAAACTTAGGTGGAGAGTGCTGCCAATAGTGAAATAAAATTGTTGCCCAATCAAGATTTTGTTTAGATTGACTAAGTAACTTGTTTGCATCTGAGCCTATCAAGCACAATGATCACAGCTACTACTTTTATTTGATTGAGATTTGAAACGGGATCTTGATTGGAGTTATTACAAAACCTATTTGCAGCAATCAAGTGAAAACATAGTTGCTCCAACCAAGATTATTAGATTAAAGTTTCAATGATCTTTATTGAAGTAATCAAAATGCTTGATTGACACAACTAACTTACTTTGTTACAGTAATTTTTTTTTTAACTTGCCTATTTTTTAACTCTTCTACAATGATGTCATGTTGAGGGTAATCGAGTAACTTGTTTGAGCGTTCAATCATTTGAACTAGTATTGCTGCAATCATGTCGTGATGATCAACTTGTCTAAGATTTTGATTAATCTAAACAAGATATCGTCAATCAAGCTAAAAAGTCACTTGATTGGCGTGCATTTTTTTCAGTGTGTCAATCCCTAGCTTAAAGAGTGGAGTGACAGCTCACTTCTCCTAAGTTTTCACGGTGAGATTTTTACAGAATACATCAGCAGGTCGTGTTTAGAAGAAAGAAAATGTCATAATTAAACGTACCACTTGTTCTGCTTACTCTGGCACCTGTTACTTGGGGTTGGCGAAATAATTAATCCTCTTCCGGGACTTGCTGATGGCGTCAATAGCGGGTGTACCTACCTAAATTTTGATACAATTTCGTTCTGAAGAAGGTACAATTTTTTTTAAACAGTCGTATTTAATAGTACATTTAAGGTATTTTTTTTTTTTTGTAAATGGTCTTTTTTTTTGTTAAGGTACACCCGCCATTTTGACTCTCACAACTTTGGTTACTTTTATTTTAGAAAAAGCCACTCGGGCGAAGCAGCGGGCTATAGCTAGTTGTTAATAAAAATGTTTGGCTTGTCTAGTACTTATCTCAATTGTCATCTTTACGCTTTCCTGTGAGCTTATCCAACTGGAATCAATTTCTCTCATAATAAAATGTTGTGGTAATTATAAAAAAATAAGAACAATACGTGTGGTGCCGGACGTAAATAATAGCATCACCCTATTTCTTACCATGGGTGTTCGTAAAAGGCGACTAAGGGACTTACTAGAGAATGGGCAGCAGCGTTCTCTTTGTATTTTTTTTAACACCATACTGCGATCGCCAACCCGCTTGCCAAGCGTGGCGATTATGGCAAACCTCTCCCAATTGGGGGAGGCTTATGTACAGCAGTGGACTCCTTTCGGCTGAAATGATGATGAATAACAATACAAACATTACACATAAAATCTTCTATATTATGTGATTTCCAACGAAGTCTATAGATTGTTGCTAGAAATTTCGTGAATTGTTAGTTGCTACAGGTATCAAGGCTCCAACAAACAGGCGCGACACGCGGCGTGAGGCACCGCGTGTCGCGCGACGAGTGGTTTTTATGTGTCGCGTCATTGTCGCGCCTGTTTGAAGGAGCCTTCAATCGGAGATCCCTGAGTTTTTTGTATATTGAGGACTGCCATTTTATGGAATAGCAGTGGTAGCCTAGTGGTGTGACCGTCGAACTGCCAAGTCATAGGTCTCGAGTTCACACCCAAGGAACCTCTGACTTTTCGGATTCATGTGCGTCTTGTATAACTATCACTTGCTTAAAAACGGTGAAGGAAAACATCGTGAGGAAACCGGATGCCTGAAAGATATTTCTCGACGACATTTGTAGCCAAGTCAGAGGCCCATAAAAACGCCCACAGCGGGAGAAGTTATTTGATCATTTCTCACCCAAAACAAAAGGCTGGGAATACAAAACACAAATACACAAATATACACAAAATTATATGTGTATAATTTGGGAAGAGGACATTGTTAAGGGCATTATAATGTCCTTAACAATGTCCTCTTCCCACCTACCTGGAGTCTGTATTGTTTCATAACCCCAAACATTGGGAATATAAAACTGAACATACCAGGTTAACGTGAAATAAACAAAATTATTGGAAGACAGCCAATAACCATCAAATAGATTAGCTTCATGAAAAAACTCGAAACACGGTCAAGAGAACGTCTGGGGAAGAAATAGGGCGTAGTAGGGTGGGCGTCCGATATTTTTGGTATAATATTATCATCTCATTTCTGTGTTATCCATAACCATACTTCCATACTAATACTGGCTTCTGCCCGCGACTTCGTCCACGTGAAATTTCTTGTTCCCCCGTTCCCCGATCCGTTTTCGAGATATCATCAAAAAAAGCTGTTCCATACGAAATGTATGAGAAAAGAACTTTTTTTTTTCGTGGTTTTTCCGCATGTTTTAATAGTTATTCTGCTATTCGGGGCGGAGACATACAACCAATCAAAAATCATGAAATCGGTCCAGCCGTTCTTGAGCTGTTATAAATGGTGTAACCAACCCAACTTTGTTTTATATAGAGTAGCGATTTGGTAATCACATTAAATAGTACAGCGGTTAACACAAGTTCATATAATATGTCTGTTCAAATAATGAAATACAAATATAACCTAAAAAAAATGCGTTTTTCAAACAATATAAATAGCGTAAAAATAGACATGAAATAAACCACCCTCGATAATATTAGTTTACTATTCTATATAAGCGTCAACGTCGCGCACGCGGGCAGAATGAGTACATGCGGGCGGTGGTATAACAAGCAACGGTAACAATAAAAACAACAATTAACGGTAACAATTTAACACAAATTTTATGCTATTGTTTTATCCAATAATCACCCGTAATCACCACTTATCTGCTCAATAATAGTTATTTATGCAACTGTTGTATAATAAGGGGTATTAAAATACGAATGTGGGTTAATAATAAAAAATAATACAAGACTTTATCTACACCCATGTTATCTACTCTTTGATATTTTCCAATTCATGAAATCTTTGTACGCCTTTTTATATTGTTTTCTCGACTTTTCTGGTAATAATTGGTTAGAAATATCCTTTGCTGCATTAGAAATATCTGGTGGTGTGTTATCAAAGCTTTTTTCACTCATTTTTGTAAACATCAAAATTATAAATTTTTGCAATACTAATATCGAACAAAAATGCGATGAACGCGATGCGACATGATGGATGCGACGTGGACTCGAATAACCTATACGTTTTTTTTTTTAATTACGGCGCTGTGGTAGTAAAACGCGTGTGCATGACAATGTTCTTTTTTGAAATTCATAAATGTGGCTAATTGATGAGTAAGGTAAGGTAAGTAAGGTTCCGTGTGGTGCCAGACGTAAAGAATAGCACCACCCCATTTCCTCCCGTGGGTGTCGTAAAAGGCGACTAAGGGACTTACTAGAGAATGGGCAGCTGCGTTCTCTATGCATTTTTAACACCATACTGCGATCGAGAACCCGCCTGCCAAGCGTGGCGATTATGGCAAACCCTCCCAATTGGGGGAGGCTTATGTCCAGCAGTGGACGTCTTTCGACTGGAATGATGATGATGATGATGAGTAAGGAAGGGATCGAAAACGCAAAGGAGTTGCATAATGAAATTTAGTACAACATTATAACACTCGTTTGGATCATATTATGGTTACTATGATACCGGTTGTTTTAATGTTGGCAATAAGCTAACTGTTAAAGAAACTTTTATAGAGGATTTATAGCATGGGTGTAGATAAAATACTTAAAAAAACTTTTTTTGAACATAATTTTGTTTAAGTTAAATGTTTATTTTATTATTTGAACAGACATACATGAACTTGTGTTAACCGCTGCACTATTTAATGTGATAACCAAATCGCCACTCTGTGGATTTCGATATTATAAATGCGAAAGTCTTCTAAACTCTGTAACCTTTTCACGTTTTAAGCATCAGGGAAGCCCGCGAAATATTTTTTTTTTTTTGCAATTTGCGGGACAATATCAGCAGTGTTATTCTGTAACCATCTCACCGTGAAATCTTAGGTGAAGTGAACGCTTTAGCTGTCAATCCCTAGCATCAGGTGGAATTACACGTCACTTCAAGCTCACTTCACCTAAGTTTTCACCGTGAGATTTTTACAGAATTGCTCTACAGGTTGTATGTTGATATAAATATGATTCGCGACCGTAACAAATATGTATTTACAGAATTATAATCATTAGCTTCAGTAATACAACTCTTAAGTTCGTATAATCTGATTGAATTACTATTTCATGAAATCATACTTTCGCTACGAAAATTTGAACTACGCTACCCTGACGCTTCCCCCTTAACGAGATAATGGATTTGGATGAAACTTGATACACGGATAGACCTGGGTTACGACATGATACTTTTTATCCCGGTAGTACTTCCGGGGCTACCGATATTTTTGGTATATTACACAATATTACGTATAGTGAGTTATTATCTCATCTCTGTGTTATTTCCTGATTTAAATATAGCTCCCGAATTTATCCGGTGCGGGCCTGGCTTCAGTCTATTACTGACTACAATCGATAAACATAATCCTGTGGCGAAAGTTAAATACCTAGTTCTTCAGCATGAGTATTTAGCCGAAAGATGTCCACTGCTGGACAAAGGCCTTTCCCAAGCTTCGCCACATTGACCGATCCTATGCCTCCTTGCTTTCCATTGTAACCGGATTCAGTTGAATACCAGTATTTTAAATGGAGCGACTGCGCACCCTGCGATACCCCTTGGAAAAACTGGTTGTCGGACTTTTAGACTTCTGCTTTTGACTACCCTACCTTCACAACCCCACTGGGTTGTAACACGATACCCCTTGAAAAGGCTGGATGTCGGACTCTTAGACTTCTGCTTTTGACTAACATAACTTCACAATCCCACTGGGTTGTAATGTAACACGATACCCCTTGAAAAGACTGGTTGTCGGACTTTTAGACTTCTGCTTTTGACTACCCTACTTTCACAACCCCACTGGGTTGTAACACGATACCCCTTGAAAAGACTGGTTGTCGGACTCTTAGACTTCTGCTTTTGACTACCCTACTTTCACAACCCCACTGGGTTGTAACACGATACCCCTTGAAAAGACTGATTGTCAGAATTTTTGACTTCTGCTTTTGACTACCTTACCTCGGTCCTTCGAATACCTCAGTCATTTCATTACATAACACTTAACATCATTCCTGTTTTCCTCACAGGCTTAGGCAGAGTTGTCTACCATAGTACACCCACATTTTGCCAGATATTATTATATTGTTTTGTTATTGTATTTCGTCATTTCTCATTGTTTAAGACCCTTTGTTTCTTCTTTCCAGTACCTGCAAGAGATAGGTCATAAAGTGTGCGTGACACAGCCGCGCGTCGCCGCAGCCGTGTCGCTAGCGTGCCGCGTGGCAGAGGAGCGCGGCGAAGCGATTGGGGATCAAGTGGGCTATGCTGCTGCTAATACCAGTTGTAGGGGGACTGGCACTGGGATTGTTGTAAGTATACATACACAACCAAGGAGGGAATCAAGTGGGGTATGCTGCTTTCATACTAGCAGTAGGGCCAGATTTACCTGTGTAGATAAACAAGTAAGGACATTAAATAACTTGATCGGATTGATTCCTCACATCTAGAGGAATGTGGCCGTTTTTATTTAGATCGAATTTTGTTGCTTCGTGTCTCAATATGAAACTTTAAAAAAGGTATTGGAAATTTCTAGACACACCGATATGGTTGATTGAGCCGTTTTTCATAATTCCTTCTCAGTCACGAGATAATAATGTTTTTAAAGGAGTGGCGCTAGTGGACCGGTGACAACGCTCTTAAATCTCGCGACAAGCTTTTATAGCATACTAGCTTTTGCCCGCGGCTCCGCCCCGTCGGTTATCGCGTAAAGAAGTAGCCTATGTCCGTCTCCATATCCCCGGCTATATCTCTGCCAAATTTCATGACGATCGGTTCAGCGGTTTAGGCGTGAAAACGTAACATACAGACAGACAGACAGAGTTACTTTCGCATTTATATTATTAACTAGCTTGTGCCCGCGGCTCCGCCCGCGTGGATGTCGGTTATCGCGTAAAGAAGTAGCCTATGTCCGTCTCCATATCCCAGGCTATATCTCTGCCAAATTTCATGACGATCGGTTCAGCGGTTTAGGCGTGCAAACGTAACATACAGACAGACAGACAGACCGATAGACAGATAGAGTTACTTTCACATTTATAAGATTAGTATGGAAGTATGGATATGGATAAATTGTGTATGACGTTATAAGTTGATAATAAAAGTTTTAAAATAAAGTTTATTTTATTCTTTATTTTATTATTATGGGGTACTGTGTTAAATGTTACAATAAAATACCTTCTGATATATTACAATTAAATGAAAGAAAATTTACAGAACTCTAATTTAAGAAATTTTAAACTCATATAAAAAGCACACTTTGTAAACAAGCATATTACAAATTAGAGGATTATATCCAAGATAAGAATGCTTGGAAACATGCTGGTCCTGCTCCATAGGACAATTTAGAGTCTAGACAAAATCAAACTGGTTGCTAATTTAACTGTATAATTTATAATACATAAATAAAAAATAATAATAAATGATTTTTTATGATATTAATTTTTATTTTCTGTGATTAATATAAATTTAACTCACACACTTATTATATGTTTAATTTTTTTTTTGGAAATTCATATACAATGTTTGTAAATATGTGAGCACCATGTACCTATCGCATTTATTAATTTTTCTGTCATTACTTCTCTTTTCATTCTTTTTACCAATTGTGGTAAGTAATTTTTATTTTTATTCTAGGTACATCGTCTTCACCTATAATTATTATTTAATGTATACAAACTATTGTTAACATTTTAAAAGAGTAAGTATGGAGTTTCTTGCCCATTCTTCTCCATACATAACTACCTTTTGGAAGGCGCAACTAGAATCTATTAACTATTCATGTAATTTTTGACGTTCAAAAGTGCATCTTCGTGCCTATTTGAAAAAAAAAAAAAAAAAAAACAAAAAATTCTTTTTAGCGTATTTAAATAAAGATTTTTTTACTTTTGATTTTTATTTCCAAGTCACGGCCTATTTTCCTCTTGAACAATAATGACGAAACCAACTCATCATTTAGGTATTGAATTATGATAACGTATTTTCCTGAAGAACTTTATCATTTGATGAAGCTATTGTATCCTCCTAATTTTGTTTCATTTTATCCTTCCATTACCACAGAGGCGGTTAAATTAAATAAATAAATAAAAGTGGTGATTGAAAGGTGGTTAAAAGGATAATAAAGACTATGGAACATGTTTTAAATAGTAACAGTTTTTTTTATTTTATTTAATTTAACCGCCTCTGTGGTTTAGTGGTAAGACCACCTATCTCAGACCCAGGGATTCCGGTTTCAATTCTCAGCGGCGGTAAAATTTTCTGCTCGATTTGGTTGGTAGTAGAGTTTCTTCTAAGTACACCTGGCTAGGTACCACCATCTTATCTAAGTCTGTCACCATAACGACAATGTTAACAGCATTTATTGTAGCAAGTCCCTCTGTGGTTGTGGATTCCGGGTGAAGCTCGCTTCCACCTTTGGCCTTATCTTCACATACCATCAGACGAGATGAAGACCAGTTTTTATTATATAAAATAAAATAAATTGTGTTTAAGCTGAGTTCCAAAATAACACATAAATAAATTAATACGCTTCATTTAAGGTGGGTCCGCTGTGGTAGTAGCCCGCGAGATTCAAATATTCTTCCGTTTATTGCGATTAATTTGTAGATCAATATTAGGTAGTATATTAATCAAAATATGAGTGGCTACCGTAACAAATGTGTATTTACAGTATTATAATTATTAGAATCATCAATAAAACTCTCTCAACTTAGAGATTTGTTTTGATGATTTCAATTGTTAAAATTCTGTAAATACATAATATTAGTTACGGTCGGAAATCATATTTTGTGAAAAGTCAAAGTCAAATAATTTAATTAAATAGACACCTTTGAACGTCTACTCGTAGTTGCCCCTTCGAAAAGGTAGTTATGTATGGAGAAGAATGGGCAAGAAACTCCATACTTACTCTTAAAATGCTAACAATAGTTTGTGTACATTAATTAATAATTATATGTCGTGCAACATACGACGAGACACTGACCTGCAAATAGAAAAAAACGGAAGAAAATTTGAATTTTGGCCTACTTAGTTTCCTTCAATCATCGCTCTTAAGTGCCATTCAAAACCAGTCAGTGTCTTTGGTTTTGTTATTAAATGTTTGATTAAATTTGTAATTTGTTGTAAAATGTAGCGATTGGTAATCCCATCATTTCTCGTTTCAGTTCATGACAGAAGGTGTTTTGTTGCGAGAGATGTTCGCATCACCATTGCTGATGCAGTATTCCTGTATAGTTCTCGATGAGGTTAGTATTTTTACATTACATGGTGTTGGGTTAAACGAGGGACATACTTTAACGGCCTGCCCACGACTTTGGCGGTGTGGCAAGCGGCGCGCTTTGGCAGGCGGGGTGATGTCCACGTACAGCTCAGTAGCGTTAGTGGCAGTTACGAAATAATAATGATAAAGTTTATTTGGAACAACTTAAGTTTACAATTTACAAAGGAAAACGAAGATAGCCACAAAAGTAAAATAATATGGCATAGCCATTAACGCCCAACCCTAAAATATCGCCGGGTTAAAGGCAAAACCGACTATCTACGTTTTTAGTTTATCTCTCTAATATAAGTACCATTCGAATCGGCATTTGATTCTTCATCTAATGGTAAAACCAACTTAACCGCAGGACTTACTGTTCCTGAGTTACCGAATGTAAAAACCCATTATAATAGAATCGGTTTAATCAAAACTCAAACTCAAACTCAAAGCATTTATTTCAAATAAACCAATTACAGGCACTTTTGAATTGTCAAGGGGTCGGTACTCGGTCAGTCAGAAAGATGAAGCTAGTTGCCCATTCCAAAGCATAGTAGGTTCCTATGGAGAAGAACGGACAAGAAACTCCATGGACACTCTTTTAAAACAAAATATTGTTACAAAATATGGGTTACATCATTCATGTTGAAGTTATACATGTGAGAACAATGTAGAAAGACGTGCACGTTAGAAGCGTCCGTAATAGAAACAATTCAAAAATTAAAATAAGCCGTGGCAGCTAAGAGATGACCAGTCCCAACTGACGGCGCCCGTTCACGAACATGACGCATGGATCAGCACCATTTAGCTCAACCATTTTGAAGGGAACTTAATGATCCAACACACACGCCACCACCAGCGAGACATTTGAGTGAGCATGACATACTCTCAGCCGCCAGGGCACATTCAAGTCAATAAAAGACATATTACCCGGTAAATGGTAGCTCTATAGTACATAGTACTCACACCTGTGCTATGCAATTATATAATTCAAGGACATTGAGTTTATACAATGCAAAAATAGTTTACAATCTTCAGCAGCTCCAATAACATTTTCAAACCGGTCAAACCGGGTTAATCGGTATCGGCAGATAGTCGGTTTTGCCTTTAACCCGCCATATATACTAAGATATTGTTACAGACGTCCCAAAGAAAGTTAATTAATAATTAAGGCTTTGACTGCCAGACAACAGACACAATAGAAAAACAATAGTTTTTCTATTGTAACAGACACAATAGAAAAACAATAGTTTTTCTATTGTGTCTGTTGTTTGGCGGTTAGCAGACACCGGTGACCGCGGTGGCAATCAATGTTTATTATTATTATTCATAAGACACACTAGCAGCTAATTAGCTGATGCGTGTGTTTCAAATAGCTTGAAACACATGTGTTAAGTGAAGATTTTTTTTTACAATTAAATTACTTTGTAAGTAATCCAAACTAAGTACATAATAATACTAGTAGTAGTACATATTAGTAGGTACCTGGTAGGTAATTTTATAAATTATCAGTTTCATTACCGCATAATAACATTTTTCAATTTAGGTAAAGGATGTTTTGACATCCATATAGGCGGTCCATTTATTTCTGTAATAAATGTTTCGGAGTTCATTTTCCGCTACAAAATTGTCTAAAATCCAGCTGTTTAGAAGGAGTTCAGTCACATACACACGCACAGAAGAGTTATATATACCTAAAGAAGACTAGCGGACCTGACACGTTGTCCTGCCCAAACTGAGCCACTAACCGGGTTCAATTGTGAATCTAAACTATCCAGGGACACACTAAATCTCAAAGCATCAATTCCAATTACAGGCACAATGTTGCCCCACACTAGGAATTTCTCCTGTGTTGTGGGTGCGTTTACAAACATTTAAACTCACATACACAAACAGCCTATATATGGATATACACATATTTAAATCGGTCCAGTCGTTTAGGAGGAGTTCAGTCAAATACCATGCACAGAAGGATTATTTATTTAAAGATTAAACAGAAAGACCGATCTTTTTTTAATACAATTTTGTTTAATTTCAGGTCCATGAACGAACACAGATGACAGATGTATTGATGGGGCTGCTCAAGAAAATTATAAAGGTAAAATTAATATGTTTATAAATTCGCAAATTGATCCGTAACACAAAAGCCAATCATTCAGTCACTGCGCCCGTTTGTTTTGTATATTCCACAGTCATTATTACTAGCTGTTGCCTATGACTACGTCTATGTGTACTTTGTTATTCATCAATTTTATACAAATATTCAGGATGAAAAATAGCCTATGTCCATCTCCAGGTCCCAGGCTACCTATCTGTCAAACGTAACGATCGGTTCAGTGATTTTAATAATAAAAATAATTTTATCATTAAATAATATCACATATACACTTGGCTTATGCTAGTTAACAAAACAGGTGGGAGTTGTGTAAAGGGCAGTGGTACATACAAGCCCATAAACATACTTCAGTTTCACATAAGAATTGCAGACAGAACAAGTGTTTTTTAAAACGAAAGTTAACATAAAACATAATATTTTCAGAATTCAGAAATTACAAATTATTTATATTTGACAAAGGCCATTAAGGTGTGAAAAGGTAACAGACATATAGACAGAGTTACTTTCGCATTTATAATATTAGTTACTATGGATTATTTATTTCCAGAAACGCAAGAAACTCAAACTAGTAGTTTCATCAGCGACAATGGACGCGGAGTTTCTGCGAGACTTCTTCAACCTGACTGATAGGAAGTCAGACAAACCCAGCACTTCTACTATAATGTCTATGCAAGGCAGGACGCATCCTATTGACGTATTCTACAGTGAAGGTAAAAAAAAAAAACATAATCCCCATAGCCAAATAATATTAAACTGGCGACCTTGCTTCATATCTGCACACAAACCTTTTGGAATTAATTCTCTAAAGCAATAATAAAAAATAAAACACAAAACCATGGCCCATGGGCACTTATGAAACGTCAGAAGCTAGGTGCACGGTTCCAACTGGTTGGAAATGATGGTGGACACCGCATCAAACCATAGTGTAGTTTAAAACAACTAAGCACAGACAGACACGAAACGCGATTTTTTGTACCTAATACTATTTATAGAATATTCCTCCGCCGCGTCTGTCTGTCTGTTCGCGATAAACTCAAAAACTATTGCACCGATTTTCATGCCGTTTTCACCAATGGATAGCGTGGTTCTCGAGGAAGGTTTTAGTATATAATTTGTTAAGTTTTTGTAGACATTTTTGGTGTACATTAACGATATTTATGGAGGTGTCGGAAAAAAAATAAGCCGTCTGGGAGCTTTCAACGAAAACGCTGTCTAAACCCTTTGAGATATAACAAAATAATGTATGGTGGAATTGTGTATCATATATAGGTCTACAGAAAAGTCCGCGATGGCATAATATGTCTATCTCCATTTTATTGTCTTTTTGTAGGTATTTGTTGTCTTTAGGTAGTCGGAACATACTTATCCTTTTTATCCCGGTAGTATATTTCCGTGGTAGAATTTTCGACATTCACGCGGGCGAAGCCGCGGGTAAAGGCAAGTTTACAAAATAAAATTTAAAAAATAGGCGGTCATAAGGACTGTCGACAGAAGTGAAAACTCAAAACTTTGGAATAACAGTGGCGCTACACGTCACGAGCATGTCGCGCATTTCAGTGACGCGAGCCTATTAGTTTTTCCCCTACCAAAAATCGCTCAACCCGGCTAAAGAAGTTTTCACTTCAAAAATAAAAATAACCTGGGGGCCTGGCCCTTGAAATGCGATGGCCGATGAAGCCGAGTCGACGCCCAATATAAAAACATGTAACCCATGTTACATGTTTTTCGAAATGTTTTTGTGATTCAGCAAGGATTGCCTTACTAGATCCTTGGCGTACCAGATACAGTATGATGTCTATAAATTTTCTACTACTACTAGTTTATTTCTCGATTGCAGATTATTTATTTGATTGAAATTGTTTTTGTGTGAATTTATTTAAGCCTAGAATTTCGAATCGGTAACCACATATCCTGGGGTGGGCATCAGACCATTCTGGGCTGTGGACGGCCAACCCCCCCTCCCCCTATATACGCATATGCCTGGATGTATTTAGGTTGTATGGAAATTTGAACTTATAAATTCTTATAATGGTTCGAAATCGAAAGTGAGCAAGTGTGGTGATCAATGAAGTTAGTGGAGGAGAAATGACTAGCCATGGTCCGAACATGCTTGGGGAAACCTAGGCAGCTGATGATATTTTATTTAAAAAAAAAAATCAGAGCTGTTTATGAAAAAACTCGTCTGGGAAATTCTTTTACATCATAATATGCAACTTTGCACCTACTAGCGCCATCTATCGATCGAGTTACTAACTAATATTGAATAATAATAATTCGTTTTGGTATATTTTCAGAGCCTGTTCCGGACTACGTGAAAGCTACAGTGGACACAGTGATCAAAATACACGAAAACGAACCATTTGGCGACATCCTAGCGTTTTTAACATCACAAGTAAGTTTCACACCGCTGAATATCCATCAATTCATCAATCTACGGCACGGTTGGCGCAGTGTTTAAGCGATTGACTGCTGCGCTGCGTATCGCGGGTTCGATTCCCGCACGGAACAAATATTTGTATGGCCTACAAGTAGTTGTTCCGGGTCTGGATGTTAGTGTATGTGAGTTTAAATGTTTGTAAACGCACCCACAATACAGGAGAAATTCCTAGTGTGGGGCAACGTTTTTTATAAAAAAAAGACAAAAAATTTTTTTTTGCTAACTTCTAAACGTTACCCTGTATTGTTACAAAAGCGTGATAATTCCTTAATGTCTGAACTGGAAAAGATACCACGATTCTTGCCTCATTATATTTCAGTGTTTCTCGTAAAGTTCACTTATAGGATAACCAGCGCCATCTTGTTTAATAAATGAAAAACATCGACTAGTAAAATCACATTGTATTCGCAAATGTAATATTATGGGGCCGTGCCACGCACGATTTCGTTGATTTACCTACTTATTTTTCTATGCTCTAGTAATTGTCACATGAGGTAAGTTAAACAATTTTAAAAACAATCCAAAACGAATTAAGAGCGTTCATCCCGCGCGGGCTGGCAACGTCGCATTTGTAGAGGTTTTTCGTGATTATTTTATTAAATTTAAATCAATGTAAATTTTTTTTTCAGCCAAGCACTTGATCTTTTTATATTATATTTATTTTTAACTCTTACTTTATAGTAAATTAAAATTTTAGTCGTAATACTGCAAATAGAAAAAAAAAAAACAATTTGTCAATTTTTATGAGTACCTAAATACCAAAATAACTATAAAAAAATAAAAAAATTGCACACAAACGTAAAAATACAGTGCTTGGCAAAAAAAAAATATTGTACTTTGATTTAAATTTAATCAAATGATTACGAAAAACCTCTAGAAATGCGACGTTGCCAGCCCGCGCGGGATGAACGCTCTTTGATAACTAAGGCCCCGTTTTGATGCGATCAAAATTATAGTTTTATTTTTATGACAATTCGATTCTCTAATCAATAGGCTCTATGTGTCGCGAGTTCGATTTTCGTGGGCAACAAAATACTATGTATTCGTATGGCCCACAGTTAATAATTAATTCCGTAATTATAATGTATATCTTTATCATTAAAACATCTATTTACAGGAAGAAATCCAAACCGCCCTAGAAATCCTCCGAGCCTACGCGGACATGAACAATGACACAAACAGGACTCGAACACACTTCCCCAGCGGTATCAAGGCCGCCAACATGCTGCCTGTACCTATGTACGGTAGTTTACCTCATTATAAGCAAATTAAGGTGTTCCAGAGGACCGAGGATAATGTAAGGAAGGTTGTGTTAGCTACAAATGTGGCTGAAACTAGTGTTACTATACCGGGGGTTGTTTATGGTGAGTTTTATCTTATCTATACAAATAAATAAAATTTAAGTGTCTGTTTGCAATGTCAAAATAACTGAAGGCATATGAAAGTATAATTTTACTGAAGGCATATGAAAGTATAAACGGTACTTATAACAAAAAAAAAAAACAATTTAAAAACCTGTGCGGTCAAAATGTATGGAACACCAAATTTTTTTTTTTAATTACCGACGAAAAATTTAAACACGGGATCATGTACTGAATCCTTAAAAAAGAAGAAAAGAAAAAACGTTTATTTGCGGTAAACATGCGCGTCGATGTCCTTGCCACCATGTGTTATACTAAAACAAACATTACAATTTTCAGTAATAGACAGCGGTTTCCACAAGCTACCTTTCTTCGATCCTTCAGTTGGAGTAGAGAGTTTGACAGTGACTTGTATCTCCAAGAACAACGCGACGCAACGAGCAGGCCGGGCGGGCAGGACTAGCCGCGGGAAGTGCTATAGGTAAACTGTTAGAACATTACTTTAAATTAGTTAGCGAAACTTTACGGATATGACGTGAAGTTTCTCTTAGAAATTAGTTTATAGGGACAAAAATGGGGGGTCAGCTTTAACTACGAATGAGTTTATCAGGTTAAACAAGGATTGCAAAAAGCGCTGAGTGACTGCCTCGTTGGTCAAAGTCAAAGTCAAAGTATTTATTTCAAATAGCTAAATGGCATTTTTGAACGTCAAAATATACACGGAAATAAAATTTATTCTAGTTGCCCATTTCCAAAAGGTAGTTTTGTAAGGAAAAGAATGGGCAAGAAACTCGATAAGACTCCACAACGGTCTAGTGGTTGCAAGCGCTACAGCTGAACATGAGGTCTTGGGTTCGATTCCCAGGTCGGGAAAAGTGTTGTTGAGTTTATCTATCTGGAATTTCTCAGTAGCAGCCCAGAGTCTGGATTTGTGCCAGGCTGATGGCAATAAGCTCGCACCCTATTTTAAGGCCCTATTAGCGTGATGCTATGCAACAAGCTCGGTAATCGACCGAGGAATTTGCATGATTCCGTGTGATTTTAAATTAAAAATCACACGGAATCATGCAAATTCCTAGAAGAGAAGAGTAAGAAAGAAGAAAAGAAAGAAAAGAAGGAAGAAAGGAAGAAAAGAAGTAAGAGTTCACAAGAAGAGAATAATATATATATAAAGAAAGCTTAGGCTTGGTAGCATAAGTATAGGCTATTTAACATCACGCTGTGACCCTTAGAAGCCGGCTAAAAAGAAAAAAGTCAGAAAAAACGCTAAGAGAGAACAAAATAATATCCGGCTGGGTCGGGGGAACAAGAAATTTCACGTGGACGAAGTCGCGGGCAGGAGGTAGTATAAAATACGTTGCCTCTGTCGTTGGCTACGTGCCGCTCATGTATATGAACACTAATTGGCAGACAACCGGTTCATGTTAAAGTAAAATAAATAAATAATTCCAGACTCTTGGCTTCTGAGAATTTTCCTAAAGTTAAAGCCCAAAAACCCTACGCTCTCAAACCAGCTCCTCATTACTCAGTTCCAATTCTTTGATCTATTTTAACTTTTAAGTGTTATTTCAGGCTATACACAGAAGCAGAATATGAAAAACTGCCGCCGTCAGTGCCTCCGGAGATGTGTAGAAGTGATCTATCTGGGATGCTGCTGCAGTTAAAAGCTTTGGGCATTCATAATTTGCTACGGTAATAATCTAATAATGAGTTACATACTGTACTTGGTTTTTTTTTTTGATGATATATTAAAATACCGAAGGGACTGGTCCGTAGTAGCAGAAGACAGACTTGTGTGGAAAAGCGAAAGGGAAGCTTTTACTCCGGATTGGGACATCTATACTACAAATAAATAAAGTGTGTGGAGGGATATACAACGCCACATTCGAACTAGCATCGAAGACCTCACGTCACAAATCCTACATTGCGCAAGCAGAGTTTACCACGCGACTAGCATATATCATCCCGACATCAACCGTCGGGCAGTTGCCTACCAGACACGACACTCGTCTGGTTGGACCTCTCTTTTCCATAGAGGATGAGTGAACTTTACACCCTGTTCCTCATACCTCTATAAGTGTCTGTTTGTAAGGTCAATTTTTTTTTTTTCTTGTTGCCTAATTCTGAAAGTATATATGATACTTATAACAAAAAAAAAACTATTTTTAAATTTCTTGTCTGTTTGTTTTTTCCGAATAATAACAAACGGCTGGACAGATTTTGACGGCAATTTCACTGGCTGATAGCTGATGTTATAAAGAGTAACTAAGACTACTTTTAGAAAAAGCCACGCGGGCGAAGCCGCGAGCAGCGCTAGTTACGGGCTAAATTTCGTCGTCTTAGTAGTGAAGGGAGCTATTCCTCACTAAACTGGTTCCAAGATAAAGATAAATAAAAAATTCACCACTTGATTTTTGTTCCTAGTTTCATTTAATTCCTTTCACGTCTGAATGGAAAACCAAACCTCTAGTTGAGCTATCACTTAGATCTCTTCACCACTAGAATCTCCGTTTAACGACGAGTATGGTGGTGTTCATAACTCAATTCGGTCAAAAGTATGGCTTAGCTCTCTTCACCACTAATGCGACGATTTCTCCTAACCACCTTTCTGTAGGTATTGTAAAAGATGACAAAGGACGTATGTTATTATTATTATTATATTTAACCAGAACGACATTACGTTAAATTATTAGCAACATAGTATTAGATTATTATTAACCCTTTGGGTGGACTCATTAGAAGGCTAAAAGTCACCCAAAGGGCAATGGAGAGGGCTATGCTTGGAGTTCCCAACGTGATCGAATCAGAAATGAAGAGACCCGCAGGAGAACCAAGGTAACCGACATAGCTCGAAGAATTGCCAAACTTAAGTGGCAATGGGCAGGGCACATTGCTCGCAGAACAGATGGCCGTTGGGGACTAAAGGTTCTGGAGTGGCGACCGCGTACCGGAAGACGTAGCGTAGGAAGGCCTCCCACAAGGTGGACTGATGACCTTGTGAAAGCCGCAGGAATCCGCTGGATGCGGGAAGTACGGAACCCTTTCACTCAGCATACTGCGAACACCAATGCTTACTAAGCTCGGTGTTCACTTTTCTTCGGCATTTATGATATCTTTGAATTCAAAGGGTGTACGTTCCTATGCATACGGAGTTCTTTTACTTGATTAACAATTTTGTATGTGTTTGTTTGTGAATACACAATAAATGATTTCTCATCTTTCAGATTCACATTCCCCACTCCCCCGCCAGCTAAAAGCATCCTGTCAGGCCTAGAAACATTATACGCGTTGAAGATCATAGACAAACTGGGAGAATTGACGTCTGTAGGAGAAATAGTGGCCGAGTTGCCGCTCAAACCTATGTGTGCGGCCATGCTGTGTAATAGTGGTTAGTTTAATCATTTAAGTTTTATTGAAAAGTTCCCGTATCAATAATTCAATGTCTCCCGCGGCGAAAGTCTCCGCAAAGATTGGTCGCCGTGACCGAAATTCAGTCTGGAGGACTATTATTGAAGGAATATTTGCAAAGAGCACACACAGACAAAGAGTATACCCAGCTGTCAAAAATTAAAATATTTCACTTCACATAAACCTACATGGGCACTTATGAAACGTCAGAAGCTAGGTGCACGGTTCCAATTAGTTGTTTCCTATGGAGAAGAGCTGGCAAGAAACTCCACGGTTACTCTTTGAAAAATAATTGGATTTTACAATATTTTCAAATAAGTGTTAATAGGTATGGTAGGAAGATGTAGGCCTTTCAACAAGTACCAGGTACTTAACAAAATAGTTATTCGACGTTCTCACATTCACAAAATAGAAAATAATTATATAAAGATAAAAAAATAAAAAACGATTTATACCAAATGACATGGTTGCCATTACAACTACAGTAACAAATCTGAATAAATATCATGTCCACAAATGCAACTTATAGTCGAAATTAGAATTGTAGGTATATAATGTCAAATAATGAGATGATTATTCGGTTATGTCAAGGAAGAGTGTAAAAAATAAAACATCGTTATGTGTAGCAGTAGACACAGTTACATAATGAGTTACCAGGGAAGCCACATGTGCAGAAGGAATTATTGTCAAACTTCCTTTTGTCCAGTGGATGAAGTCGAGCTGTAGACGAAGATGATGAATCACATCTACGGTTCAAGAAAATGTTCTAGCGAGGACTCTTAAAATGTAACTTAAACAAACTAAACTAAAATTCAATGGTGTCTAAAAATTTACAGTCTTATTCATAAACGCCCTTCGATCAATAATAGCACTAGATTCCCGATAAGCGCTTCAAAAACGGCCCGAAAAATTAGAGCACAAATACTTTTGTGGTCTTATTTCAAATTAGTATCGTCCAAACATAGCCAACGTTAAGATGTCAAAATGCCGCAGTGCGCGTTCAAAAATTGTGTAAATAACCACCGTAACACCAAGATTTTGGAAGGAATATCTTTTTTTCGGTAAGTTTATATCACTATGTATGTGTTTTTCATAAAATAATAACAATTAAATAGTAAATAATACATCATTTAGCAAATATTATGATTGTTTGGCCAATATTTGCGACAAGCGCCAACTATTGTAACAAACATCGACTGTTCTGGAACAGGGAAATGCACGGAGTAGTATTGTTATTTTATATGTTATTTTTGTTTGTAGATTTCCTAGTGATCCATTTCGCAATGCAGAATGGGTATCTATTGTCGCGAAAGAACGAGGAGAAGAAATATTTAAACCTTGAAAAAGTTCTAAGTAACAAATTGTTGAATTTTTAATTAAACAATTTGTTCAATCCATTTTTATAAATTGGACATAACTGAACTGATCAAGATTACCACTTGACACGGACCTGCAAATTGCATAAAACGCAAGAAAATTTGAATTTCGCGGGCTACCACAGCGCATACTCCTTATTAAAATAACTATTGTACAAATTTAGTCCTACTACCTACTTTTTAAATTGATCAAAAATATTTGCTACCTTAAAAAAAGAACCTTCGCATGAAAAAATAAAAATATTATCCTGCCACTCTACGTCTTTCAATGATTACTCTGTTCTGAGCATTGAAATGTAATACCAAGAACTACGTCTAGTTCCAAAATAGAGTAAGCACGAAATTGTCAACAAAATGTTTTTAACCTTATTGCTTAGGTTTTAAGTTTCATTTTAGGATAAATATTTTTGCACTTATTATAAAAATGACTTTTTATTTTCAAGCGACATTTTAAATTTATTTGTTTACCTTTCTCCAATGATAGAAGGACTTAAATATAAATATTTTGCAATCGTAATTAAACTTTATAGTTGAGTGTTAAGGTTTATATTGAACTGAAGTTGTTAATATTGTAAAACTTTTTTCTATATTTCGTAGTAACAAATGTAAATGTGTACGTGTGTGTAAACGTGGCCACTTCAATGACTTATTTTTGTTCCTGATCCTGTATCTAGTGCTATTATTGATCGAAGTAAACGCCTCTTAAATTTTAATCATTTGCTAAGCAACTGATTAGCAAAATTCTTATTCATAAACGCTATTTAGCGCTAAGAGGTTACTAAGCAATTGATTAGTTGCTGTCAGAATTAAACACCACTGGTGCCCTGTTAAGAGGATGCTAAGAGGCAAGATGGCGGATTTTACTTGAATCAGCTGTTCGATTCAATAGATTTTTGTGTATTTCGAAGTTATTTTGTTCCTAATATCGAGTTATGCTATATTAAATATGGATTTCAACAATATTTTACGGGATTTCCAAAACGACGTAGAAGAATTGAATAATTTTGAAACGCTGCCGGCGGGTAGTAGGCAGAAGAAGACCTACAAAGCTCGTTTAAATACGCTACGAGACTGATTACCTGTTACATATTCTTCATTCGAAGTACAAATGACGAAAGGATTTATTAGGAAAACTCAATCAAGAGGAGGCTCAGTAGGTGCTCAGGAGCTTTGAAGAGAATGAGTTCATGAGGAAGCTCATCGGGGATAGTGATTATCCAGTGTGTTATCCCATGTGCCCCTCATCTTATGGCGCCAGTTCTAAGGCCCAGAACTAAAGAAAAGCCACGTTATGGCAGTCACACACAAATAAGAAGATACATTTTATAGAAAACAATTTATTTTGATACATAATAAAGCTACACTTTTGTTTTAAATTCGTTTCCAATATTCTTCCTCCAAAGACATGTGTGCCATTCTTTTGTCATGCCACTCTCATTCCTCATATTTTTTACGTAGCATGGTCTATAGCTCCCTCGCCGTCTTTGCGAGGTTGAATTGTATTGGAACTAGTGGCTTTTATAGCAGCAGTCAAACTTGTATCTGTAAACAAGAATAATAATTGTTATTAAAGGACACTGAAACCCCGGTGCAAAAGCAATAGGAAGTAATATAAAATAGACACATGTACCTACATACACTTCTTAAAGAGTGTATGTAGGTACATGTGTTAACAAGCGTGTAGGACATGAAAATACATAGCTATTATCGGCTACTGCTTTCAACATTCATTTGGTCAGTTTACATTAGTAAATAGATATAAATTCAGAGATAAATACCTTTTCCTGGTTACTCCAATTATTGGAGCTTATTATTTACATTGCTACCACCGCAAACACAATGAAATAAACATAATAAATTATTTTATTCAATTTCAAATTTTCCGATAATTTATTTGACTTTTGTTTGTCAAAGTCACGACAGATACAAAAATCGTGGTTTTGACGGCTTTATTGTTAAAATTATGTTTTTTAGTCGACTATTTTGATTATAATCTGTGCCGAACGCATAATTTCACCTCTATTTCGTTTCGCAACTAATCATCTGCTAACTAGCGTTTATAAATAAAGAAAAATTAATCATTGATTAAGAGCTAACTATTTAAAGGCCTGTGTTCACCAACATTTAAATTAACTGTTTAGATATTTAATCAGTTGTTTACTCAAAATTTCATAGGAAATTTGACATAAACCAACTGTTTAAATACCTAACCGGTGGTTAGAATGTTGGTGAACACAGGCCTAGGCCTGTGTTCACCGTTTAGTTAGCTAAACAGTGGCTAATCAGTGATTAGCGAGATTTTTATAAATAAGGCTGTTAAGTATCACGCGTGGTACTACCAATACCATCCATACGTTAAGGGAGGTATACCAGAAACATTTTTTTATTTTTTTATTCCTTACTTTTTGTTTTTAGGAGTATGGAGCTCGATTTTCAGACCACTGTGCGCTGGTTTGAATAGAATGTTCCATATGGTGATAGTTAAATTTGTTTACGTTTCCAGGTGAATGGGGCTGCATAGACGAGGCTCTCTCGATAGCGGCCATGTTGCAAGTGGACAACGTGTTCCTCAAGCCCAGCGGTGGACAAGAGAGCGTTAATGCTAAGATTAGCCGGAGGAATAACTTTGAGGTAATTTCGTGTTAGTATGGTGTATTTAAGGTGGATGCGCAAAGGTAGCCCGTGAAATTCAAATTTTCTTACGTTTTTTGTTTGCAGGTTAGTGTAAGGATCAAAATATGATTTGCGGCATTTGACACTTGACATTTCAGGATTATACGATCTTACGGAGTTGTATAACTGAGTCTAATGATTAGAATTCTGTAAATATATATTTGTTACGGTCGCGAATCATATTTTAAGAGCCCTCTAAAAGTATTACATGTGAGCTCGGGGCTCACAGGTCCACTAACGACAACAAAAGCAACAAAAATCGATCTAAAGAAAAACGGCCACATTCCTCTAGGTCGTATTTTGTTGCTTCGTGTCTTAATATGAAACTTTATAAAAGGTATTTGAAACTTCTAGACACACTTACCGAGGGAGCTGCTTGAGCCGTTTTTCATAATTCCTTCTTAGTCACGAGATAATATTTTTATAAAGGCGTGGCGCTATTTAATCAACATAACCCAGACAATGAGCTGCAAATCGTAAAAAAACTTAAGAAAAGTATTTCACGGGGTACAGTCGCCAGCACATCATCATCATAATTTCAGCCGAAAGACGTCCACTGTTGGACATAGGCCTCCCCAAGAACCGCCACTTCGCCCGGTTCTATGCTTCCCGCATCCAGCGGATTCCTGTGACCTTCACCAGGTCATCGGTCTACCTTGCATATCAAGTTACCACAAACTGTCTTTTCTCATTCCATTTCGAACTTAGCCATCAACATTTTAAGGTTTAAAATCGTTTGAAGAAATTTGACAGTTTCGTATTACCTGATGTGCTGGGTACCTTGGCGCTTCCCCCTTAAATCGATATAGTAAACAAGAAGGAAGAATACATGGAAGCAAGGATGCTGCGCTGACCCCAAATAAATTGGATAATGTCTGGACAGTGACATTTACCTAAAATAGTTTTTATCTTACAGGTAGCAGAAGGCGACATAATAATGTATCTAAATATAATGGACGCTTACCTAAAACTGAAGACTACTCAAGATGAGAAGAGAAACGCGAAAGTGTGCAAACAATGGTGTCAGAAGTATTATGTTAACTATAAAGTTATGGAAAAGGTAATATCTTTATTTATACAAAATAAATAAAATTGAAGTGTTTGTTTGTACTGTCAAAATAACAGCTTTTTGCTTAATATAAATGAAAATATGTAGGTACGGTACTTATAGGAAAAACACTTTTTTTTCTGATGTTATAAAGAATAGAAAGAAAAAAAAAGAAAAGAAAGAAAAATTTATAATTCTGCACAAACAAAACGGACTTAACAAAAATAAAATTATAAAATGTACACACATTAAAGTAGCCAAAAGCCTCTTATTCAAGCAATACAAGTTATGCTTCATTTATTTTAGAAAAATCCACGTTGGCGAAGGCGCGGGCAACAGCTTCAGTTACTCCTTATAACATTAGCTATCTGCCAGTGAAAATCCCATTAAAATAGGTCCAGCCGTTTCGGAGATTAGCCGGCACAAATAGACAGACAGAAAGCCAACATTTTTAAAAGTCTTTTTGTGTTAGGTATAAGTACCGTACTTTTATAAGAATTAAGTAAAAAGCTATTATTTTGACATTACAACCTGACACTTCAATTTTTAACCTACGTCGGAAAAAGAGGGGTGTATCTGTGGATCAAAACCCCAAACGAGACGAGGCTTGTACTTAGCAATAATGAATGTATGCTATTGTAGAAATAACAGCTGTTATTAACTTCATATTTTCATTGGCCGCCCCCGTCGCGACGACGCACAGTGGATCGGAAAAAGGCTCTCGAAGACGTAAGAACTTAAATTCTAAAGATTCGTTTTTTTTTGCTTGAAATGGCTTCTGATAGGCAACATCGTGCTTATGTATAACCGCACTAGATCTCGTTATAAGAAGTATGTCAAAAAATCATAAATAACCGTGTGCTGAAAAAGATATTACGGTTATTCTTGCGGTTCCGGAGATGTAAGCATTTTTTACACCAGCTCCATACATTTTTTTTTTGCAAAAAAAAAACAAATATATCCTTCCAGTTCATATCCTATGATGTACATAAGCATGATATTGGCTATTAGAAGCCATTTCTACCAAAAAAAAAAACCGATGCTTTAAAATTTTAGTTCCTATATCTTCAAGAGCCTTTTCGATCCACCGTGCGACGCTTGATTCAAAATATTACCTAAATTAAAGTCCAGTTTTCCCCCTTGAGAGGGATTCTCTCAGGGGGGATTTGTGGAATTAAAATAATATAAGAAATAATTTTTTTCACTTTTCAGGCGTGTGAAGTTCGAGATAACTTAGAAAAGCTAATTAAAAGAAAATTCCAAATGGAAGACAAAATCTTTGACGGTATCGATTTGGGTTTAGGTAAATATAAACTGTTGTTTTTTTTTATTTTTGGATTTTGACTGACATGATTGTGCCAAAATAATGTATGTATGTTTGAGATGTGTCATCTCTTCTATAAGTAGTATAAAATAATATTATAATTATTTATGTATGAAATTAATACTTCTTGATTATTTAATGGCTTTTGGTGCAGATAACATCTTAATTTATGGATACTTTGAGGCAGGATTACTACATTTGTAAATTGCATCCGCTTCTAAACTTCTAATTGTCTTTCTACTTATTTCACGAATAGAAAACGATATAGGTAAAGAAAGAAAGAAAAAGTATTTAGAGGGACTCACACGGGAAGATCACTAACTAAACACACAATGATACAAGTATTAGGTACAGGGCCATAAGGCCCCTATCTCAGCATAATGCTGCGACATTTAAAAATAAGTGTCGCAGCGCTGGTATTCTGATAGGGCCCGCAGTGATATCACGGGCAGACACAAAAATATATAAATAAGTAGGTATCAATAAAATAGATATAATATGTAAAATATTATTAAATAAAAATAAAATATTAAATTCAATCCGACGTAACCTCATTACTTGTTTGTGCTTTTAAGTGTCTGTAGCACTTGTGGCAAGTAACGCGAGTGCCGATACACCGTTCACTGGCAAAAATAAATAAATACAAAAGCATTACGGCTGTGAAATTAATACAATAATATTATCAATTTTATTATTAGTAATTATTACTGTTATAAAATGTGTAATTGACAAATATCATTATACTCCGTGTCACCGATCATTGTTAAAACTTAAATCGACAGACAGTTGCGCGCCTTATTTTATTTTCCCTGTACCTATATTTTCGAAGTAGCTATGTTTGTCAAGCAAAATCCATCTCGTTTTGAGCGCCTGGCTGTTGTATTCCCAAGGAATAGGCGTGACAACAGCAAATTATGTCAAGTATCATGTCGAACCACTTTAATGCGTAAGAGCGTTTCTTGCATGGCCCCAATTATTTACAATAAATTACCGAGTAGTTGGAAAGCTTTAAATACAGCACAATTTAAGAGTTTTTTTTTTGGTAGATAAAACGTACTACAGTGTAACTGAGTTCCTATTGGAGACAAAAATATTTGTTAATTAGTGACATCTTGATTTTTTTGTAATTTTGATGTATGATATTATGACATTTTGATTTCTGACATTTTTAAATGATGTAATGATAATGGTATGATATTTGTAATAGTAAAGACATGATATATAATCTAATGAAACTAATTTATATTTTCCTTTTAATACAAACATAATATATTTAATTAAGTTGATGATTAAAAAATTTATACTAGTCATTAATAAATTGATCTAAATAAGTGTAATAATAGTGATATAAATAATTTCAAAAGTTTGCATGCCGATTAGTAAAATGTGGCTGAGCTAAATGTAATTTTAAGAACTACTACCCATATTTTCAAAATAAAAATTATATTCTATTCTATTAACTTTTCCAGGCAAATCGGAACGCATAATGAAATGCGTCCTATCCGGCTACTTCCCGCAGGCGGCGTACTTGAATACTGTCTCTTCTTACTGCGGCATACGAGGGGCGACGCTCCATATTAGTCCTGACAGTTGTCTGTTTAGAGTACAACAACCAAAGTGGTAAATATTATGCTTCATGACATCACGCCATTATTCCCCGAAGGGTTAGGCAGAGGTGTATCTATACAGTGTACAGCCACATTTCGCCAGTCCCATGTAATAAGGGGCGAGCTTATTCAAATTCAAATAATTTTCTTCAAAAACATGTTCCCCTATACATTCCAACTGAAAATGTAAGTTGGTACGCACAATATTGAGTGATTTACCATGTTATTTTAAGACCATACACTTCTTATTTTCTGTAATCTATAAGTATAGAACTATTTTTTTATTTTATTTGTTATTTTATATTATTAATTTCTCAATAGTTTCGGAGATAAGGTGGTAGTCAATTTTCATTTATTTTCGTAAATAACATACACACATCCCAGACTATATCTCTGCCAAATTTCATGACGATCGGTTCAGCGGTTTAGGCGTGAAAACGTAGTAGATAGACAGAGTTACTTTAACATTTATAATAATTAGTATAGATTATATTATATCCTTAAATAAGCCCTTTTACTTGATACTAGCTGCTCCCCGCAGTTTCACCCGCGTAAGTTTCGATTCCGTGGTTTATAGGCAATGCTACTTTGGGGTTATTGCAATTTTGCTTAGGGATCTCTAATTTAAAAAATAAAATGTAGCCTATGTTATGTCAACGTCCTGATAATATTTAAATTTCTATTGGTGAATTTTTTTTTACAAATTATATTAAAAAAAACAATTTTAATTATTATTCTTTTGTTTTTTTAAAAGGAAAAAAACAAAAAAATAATAATTAAAATTGTTTTTTTTAAATATAATTTGTAAAAAAAAATTCACCAATAGAAATTTAAATATTATCAGGACGTTGACATAACATAGGCTACATTTTTTACCTCAAAAAGGTACGGAACCCAAAAAATACGAAGACGTGACATTTACTAATCCGCACTAGGCCCACGTGTTAGATCACGGCCCATTCCCTCTCACGGCCTGTGTCCCAGCAGTGGGAACATTGTAGTGGCTGATGCCTAACGATTTTACGAGGCTTTTTGGCTACTTACATGTTTTGTTTGTATTTTATGTGCGTCTTATTTGCGCGTATTTTTTAATGTTTTGGGGGAAGCTCTTGGCCTTCATCTCGCCTGATGGTAAGTGATGATAAGGCCGAAGGTGGCAGCGAGCTTCACCCGGAATCCTCAACCACAGAGGAACTGGCTATCTTACCTCTAACTGCCGAAACTCAACAATGCTGTTAACATTGTTGTTATGGCGACAGACTTAGATAAGATGGTGGTAGCTAGCCAGGCGCACTTAAACCAAGCCCTACCACCAAACAAACCGAGCAGAAAATTTTGCCCCAGCTGGGAATCGAACCCGGAAGCTCTGGGTCTGAGACAGGTGGTCTTATCACTAGACCACAGTAGCGGTTGTCATATCATAACTGAACTACCTATTCTTATTTTTCAGGGTTATGTTCGCGAGTGTGCAGAGCACAGGAGACAAGACGTACATGCGGGAAATGATGACCATAGACCAAACATGGCTGCTGGAACTGGCGCCGCATTACTATAAACAGACATGATAATAAATAACTAATGTTTGTTATATACCTACGAGTTTTATTTTAAAATTGTGATTTTGGGAGTCGGACGTAATATTGAATATATCATCTTATGCATACCTTAGCCTTAGAGGGTCCTCGATTTCTGGTTTCAATCGATCGATTTTACAAAATGTTCTTAGATTGTACGTCCTTACCTGTATTGAAGTCTCTGGGTTTGTCGGACATAAGCCGTTGGATAAGTTAACCGGAGAAGATCTGTTTTATCTTCTCCGGCCTTAAGATTTTGGAATTTAAATTTTACTTTAATTAGGTAAGTTTGTTTTGCTTACATTAAGATACTTTGCCAACATTGTCACGAATATAAATAATAAAACTCCGCGAAATCAGAAGTATCGAATGCAAGTCCTGGAACGTATGTGGCAGTAGCGAAATGACACGAGATTCTTGTACTAAATTATTTATTTATTTATTTAACCATTTATGTATTCACAAAAAAAAAGAAAAAAAAAACAAGATAGGAACAAAAAAGAAATACGCACAAAGGTGATGCTTATTTCTAAAGAAATCTCTTCCAGCATACCTGCGATAGGACAGAGGATAAAAAGAGATTTAGACACTGTATGTAGGAGTAGAAGAGAAAATAAAGTACATAAAAAAAACAGTTCAGTCAGTTTACTTAATAAATATAATAATGTATACATACATACATACTTCTAAAATAACTAACAACTATACTCTATACTATACTCTTCTTTTAAATACTGCAACAGTTTGGCAGTTCCTAATATCAGGCGGAAGGGAATTCCACAACCGAACTGCGTGCACACTGAAAGAGTAGGAGTAGCAGTCGGTGGAACGAGATTTTTTTAAGGAGGTTTCTAAGATGCAACCTGCAATGCGCATCAAAAAGACATTTATCGTCCTAATCGCACGTTTCATGACCGCGATTGTCACTTGGTGTTTAGAGTACTACAAAGAACTTTTGGCAAACAAAAGACATTTACATGGGAGCGCTGTTGCTAAATATTTGTGAAATAAATTGAAAAAAAAAAAAAAAAAAAACAAGATGGCGGCGTGAGTTCCAATTTTGGCGACGCACTAACAAATCCTTGTACAGCTGTTGTGAAGTAATGTCAAAACTCATTTTTGCCAGAGATGGCCGAAGATAGCTGAAGACGCCCGAAGATCGTCGAAGACGCCCGATCCGTTACTCAGGCTGGACTGGAATATAGTTTTGTGATAGTTATAAGTTTTCTCAAAATTATGTTCCAGCCAAATCTGGTATGGATGTTCAACAGTCGTCCACCGATGGAGTGCCAGTGAAGAAAAGAGAAATTTAATATCTATTAGAATCCTTGTTTCCAATTAATGTTATTTCCACGTAAACAAATATATACTTTATGTATGTGTAAATTAAGTTTATTTTTGAATGACTACTTTTATTGAAAAACATAAAAAAGTTGGAGCGCAAACTGAACTTTATGAGTAGATGTTAAAATTACTTTTCCGTGCCTCTAAAAGCACGTTAAACCGTTAGTACCGGCTGTCATTCGTAGATCTTTTGATAGTTGCACACTTACAGGTAGTCAGAAGCCCAAATCTCTGACAACAAGTCTTACCAAGGGGTATCGTGTTACCCAGTAACTGGGTTGTGGAGGTCAGATAGGCAGTCGCTTCCTGTAAAATACTGGTATTCAGCTGCATCCGGGTAGACTGGAAGCCGACCCCAACATAGTTGGGAAAAGGCGAGGCAGATTGATGAACTATCAACGTCCAAAATATAGGGCAACAATGAAAATTAAACTGTATTTCAATTGCACACGGTGTGTTTCAAAATACGTTATTATTATTATTATTACAAATAGTAGCATAAAGCTACTAAACTTAACAATACCTATAAAGCTACTATTTGTAATAATAATAACGTATAGTCTTGTGGAGCACAACTATTCTGGCTTATTTTCTGCATTTTCATTCTAAAATAACAGAAATAATCAAACAAGGGATGCGGGCGCCACTGCGCGCTCGGTAGCCTCTTACCTATGTGATAAGACTTTTTGAGAATGTGTCATTTTGATAGTGTGGCATTTTGCTAGTGTGGCATTTTGAGAAAAGACAATTTGCGAATGTGTCATTTTGCTAGTATGGCATTTTGCTAGTGTGGCATTTTGAGAAAAGACAATTTGCGAATCTGTCATTTTGCTAGTGTGGCATTTTGCGCCTAATACGTCAGTAATGTCCAAGATAAACTTAGAAAGTCATATGACTTGAAAAAGTCATATTGGTACTTTGGAAAAGCATTTGCTCTCTATGATTTCTGCTGACAAACCCGTAGGATCCTACTACCGATTCGGTGCAATTCTGTAGTCCCACTTAAGCGTAAAATATAATCCCCTATGAGAACGTTGTAGTGGGCCGTAGTAGTGTAATGCAAGGCCTTGGAGATTTCCTCGAACATTACCTCTACTTCGTCATCCGAGTGTGCCGCTAGTCATGGTTAGCTTCACTTCTAAGGCCTGTGTTCACCAACATTCAAACCACCGGTTAGGTATTTAAACAGTTGGTTTATGTCAAATTTCCTATGAAATTTTGAGTAAACAACTGATTAAATATCTAAACAGTTGATTTAAATGTTGGTGAACACCGGCCTAAGTACGTTACCCTGTTTTAGTCACTGGAGACTTCACAACGTTGTCGCAAAGGGATTTGTTTACTAGGAACCCGACTTCGCCTTGGCATAACTGGTTTCCCTCTCGAAAATACATAAGGTGGCCCGATTCAAGGGGTTTTGTGTCCTCCCCCTCTCTTCGGATTTCACTCAACCCAAGAATGTGCCAACTTATTTTTAGCGCTTTTCTAGCCGCACTATGTGTTCGGCGAGCCGTAACGTGCGTCCGTTAATATTTTATTTAACTTTACTTGTGAAATGTAACACCACTTGCTTTATTAGTCTTTTCAGACCATGACAAACAAATTTTAACCGCACATTTCACCATTTTAATATTTTTTTTATCGCCAAGCAATCGGTCACTTGACGTCAAGTTGACAACTGAAGTCGGATATGCCTGCGGACATATACGACGTAGTAACGCGTCGGCGCCGTGCACTGCTGATCTAGTCCTATATTATATCATTGGGACGAGGGATGTTGCGACACTGGCAAATGATAACAAACAAACAATCAAACCAAACAAAGAAACAACAATTAAGCCGTACCTACGTCAAGAAGAAATAAAGAATTATGCGTTTCAGCGTTTTTGTAAAATCATCCACTAATGGGGTAAGATAGGGGATTTAGATTCATTTCATCAGAAGGTATTATATAAGATATTTTACTCTACTTAAAACTTACTGTTTTTAACGACATGTAAACTATGGGTACACAATGCCACAATATTGGACAGACGGTTTTGCCAACGCTAAGAATGCCGTTGCGACTGCCGCGAGCCGCGCGACTTAACAATGATACTGACAGCCTCTCTTTCATAGGATGGTATGAAAGTCGTCAATGCAAATGTCGGCATACAGTCAATCTTAAAGGCATTGTTATACTGTACGCGAAGGGCTTTGATTGTCATATATACCTACGGATGAATTACTCACACATTTCTCATTTCTCTCTGGACCCAATTCTGAAGTCCACACCGATGAAGTCGCGGTTAGAACTTTGTTTTATAGGTAAATGCGAAAGTAACATAACTCTTGTCTGATATTATCTTTTCACGCCTTAACGGCTGAACGGGATAAAAATATACAATGTGTAATTGAATGAATACACGTTATGATTGATAGTAGTTTGTTCAGAATCCTTTACCTTTATGCCAAAAATAATTAAGTGTATGTTTTAAGATTGTAAAATAATATTCTAATTGGGGTTTTTGGTGGTGTGCGTTCCATACATGTTGTATAGATACACCATGACCTCGGTTAGGAGATAAGATACTTTTTTTACGCGATAACCACGCGAACGAAGCCTCGGACAAAAGTTAGTAAGTAAATAAAATAAGTCTGAGAGCCTTGAACCCATTGGCACGGACCTCGTGTCTGATAGCCAGTCGTTTACACCCGGACAGACAGACAGACGGTCAAACACCTAATAAGTAGTAATAACAATCTTTTACACAGAAGATATGCTAGATTGAAGGCTGTGACTATTAATAATTCCTACGACTTATTAATGGGTGTTCTTATAAGTAGTAGGAGTACGACTCGACCCCTCCGTGCCTCCGAAAGCACGATATGTCGTTGGGCCCGACTGTCATTCGTGGATCTTTGACAGTCGTTACGGGTAGTTAGACGCCCAAAAGTCTGACATCCAGTCTTACCAGGGGGTATCGTATTGCCAAGCAATTAGGTTGTGGAGACTTAAAAATGTAAGTCGATCCTTACTTTTAGAAATTTAACGCCACCACGTGGTCGGAATTGTTTCTTTAGTCAGAAAAATTAGGCATTTTTGTAATGTTTTTAATCTTATGATGTTTGAAACTGGTATTAAATATGTGTAATGTGATGTGATACACACACAGGTGTTAGAAGAGCGGTTGTTGCGAAGGGAAGCCGATAGGAATAAGGTTGTATGGAGGCTGCGCCCCTGATACCTACCTACCGTAGCAAAATATGAGGATCTACTATTCACAAAATTATTCTTGATTCTTTCTCATGTGCCCGGTTGAAAGCACACCGATGCACTGCACACTGCTGTGCACTGGTTGGTGTGCTCGCCTGCAATTTTTTTTCTTTTGCAATCCTCTATCATTTTTGTACTTTTAGCGAATTAGTTAGACGTAGGTAAACATTGGCGGGAAGAACGTGACTCCAGCGAGCCAACTACTCCGTATTCATGTTTAGGTCCACACAGATGTGGGTGGACTACACATTGACTTTCCTTTTAAGTCTTTTTCCGTAACTTCTTGTTTTCAGTGCGTCAGCCACTAAAAACTACTACTTTTACTTCTTTATTTTTTCGTTGGGGTGCCTTTCCAGTCTTTCCTGGTATCTTTTTATGATGTTTTTGATCTCGTCCATGACGGTATTCATTGATAACTCCTTGTGTGTTTCAGCGTTCGTGACAAGCCATCGAACGCCACGAATTGACCTCAAAAAACTCATTCTCTGTATGATGCTAATGCTTGAGTTATAGGCGCTGCCCCAAAGTTAAATTCCATAAAACCACACTGGCTTCAAGATCACTTTATTTATTAAAAGTTTGCTGTCGGTACTCAGTTTAATGTTTCGTCCCATGATCCAGTGTAAGTCCGGATGTTAAGTTAGTGTCTCTTGGTCTTAACACATGTTACATGTCGGTCGAGATATATGTACCTATATAAATACCCTATATTATATGGGACTTACATTACTGAAGAAATCTGGGTGGACTATAGGTACACCTCTACCTAACCTTTCCGGGAAAACAGGCGTGACGTTATATTACGTTATCTACAAAATGGGGTTAGTTGGTGCATTAGCGACCTAAAAATTAAAACTTGAATAAATTTTATTCTAATTGACGAGCAATTTCACATGGAGCTTTACGTAGAGCTTTAAATCGGGACCTATGTCGTAAGCGTGGAAGGCAAGGTGTTATTATAGTTTTTTTTTTTTTTTGTAATAAAAGTTAAAAAGTTTTTATTTTTTCTTAATCTAACAAAGCGACGCGCGCTTTACTTGTGGTTACCCAGTGTACAAACATGCTGTGAATGTGTGCGTGAAGACGAGTAACGTCAGCACATAACACACACACGCACAAACACAAGTCCGTCTTCGCCATTGTCTCGGACGGTACCGTACCGAGAGGTCCTGCGCTTACACACACATTCGCAACTTGGTTACCACAAGTATAGCGCGCGGCGCTTTTATGTGATAAAAATACTGTAACTTATAATAATTTAATTTGTTTAAAAGCTACTAATATAACTTTTTTTTTTTGGTACATTACAAAATTAGTGACCAACAATGGTCACTATTTGTAATGTACCACTTTATGTTAAGTGTCATTGTTATGTATCTCCTCAGTGATTATTAATAATAATACATTTATTTCAGACAAACAATTTTCCATATAATGTTAGTAACAAAGGTCTTAGAAATAATGTTAGTATACACAACATAAGTACAAAACAAAACACAAAAAATATGCATCATCTCGTCACGTGAAGCTGAATAAGCCTCCCCAACACTGCAGACTCCGGCCTTTCTGATATCATCTTCAGAATTCCGTTGGGGCTCCCCCGGATCCTACACATCAGAGATGCTGCTTTTTTACGCATTATGGCATAAAAATCGTCGACCCTTGCGTTAGCGAACATGCCTGATTATTGCTGTATGTCGTTCTGGTTGAATAAATTAATTAATATTAAAATTTTGTCAGAATGTACAAGTCCTTTAAAAACATTAATAAGTAAACTCTGGGAAAATAATTCCACATTCACTTGAAGAAAGCCATAATACTAGAATGATAAAAAATCGGCACAAAGTTTATTTTTACTGCATAGATACAGTTCAATCTAAAGAAACAAAAACAATGAATGTTTTTATTATAATCTCATTGTTTAAACAGACACGAATTATAGTCGTGCACAGAGTTTATCTCTACGACTGATTATAACTAGTTAATTAATTAAAAAGCGCCTGTTAATTATGTGTTTAATTCGTTTCTTTATTAGTCACCCGGAATTGTTTGAGAATTGTGATAAACATTAAGTATAATTGGTTGACATCGGAATTTCCTCAGCAGGAAATATACAAAGATCAGCCAATCTACCTTTCCTCAGTAGAAAATATTGCACACCTTAGGAAGAACAAGAACAAGAAGAAGAACAGAAGATGAAAGAAAAGAAACAAGAACAAGAAGACGAAGAAAAGTGCAAGAACTACTTCTGAGGCGCTGGCTTCGATCCTCGAGTTGGGCAAAGCGATATTGGGTTTTTATATTTGTAAATTCTCTGAGCACGGAGTCTGGATTTGTGCCCGGTAGGTGTCAATCCGTAGGTACGGTTGCCGCGGTTTGTCCGTGGATGGGTGACCATCTCTACATACCAAGACTGTGCCTCGGAAAGCACGTTAAGCCGTTGGTCCCGGCTGTCATTCGTGGATCTTTGACAGTCGGTACGGGTCGTCAGAACCCCGAAAGTCTGACAACCAGCCTTACCGAGGGGTATCGTATTACCCGGTAACTGGGTTGTGGAGGTCAGATAGGCGTCGCTCCATGTGAAATTATATATTATTATTATTATATTCAGCTGTGTACGAGTGTACCTATACGTGTGACTTCTTAAGTCACACGTATCGAAGCGTACTGTATTATTGGAAACCCTCATTTTACAGGAAGCGGGACCATTGATAAATAAATCTTCAGACCATCGTATCGTAATAGTCTTACTTAATCCTTATATACCTACTTAATATCTGTTCTGTGAATCTCAGGGGGTGTAACACTGGGGGCTTGGTGAAAATTTCATTATTATTGATCTAGGACGTCTAGTTTTTGAGTTAATTGCTAAAAACTCAAACAAGGTACTTAACTACTAAACTTAACAACGCTACAAGGTTATTAAGGCAAGTCACCAAAATCGGAAATAGGGCTGCCATCTTGTCTTGTCAAGACACAGTGATGCTACGGCCACATTGTCGCGTAAAGATTCTTGTCGCGTTTGCAATGAAACTACGTGTTCGATCTACGACGAACTCTATTGCATTGTTATATAAAATAAAATAATAAAATCTTCGCAGTTTAAAAACGTCGATAATTTGCCTGAATTGTACTTAGACGTTTTTAAAATGAGAAGATTTTCGACGAGACTTGAGAAAAATATTGTAAATTCATTTTCGCACGGTGTAAAAATGGACTACTTAAGTCACGGAGAAGCGTGACTCTTAAAGTGCGTGATCTCTTTAAATATTGTCGCTTCATATGGTGATAACCAATTAAATTAAACTTAATAAAGTTCCTGGAAGAGTAAATTTCATAATGTTTACGAAATTATTGAAGGTTATTTCGTCATTATACTCACGAAAGTGAACTTTGGTAGTTATGTAGGAAATTTTGTATGTATCACGTCGTCATCACCATCATCTCACGTTATTATGCTAACCCGCGTAACATTGATTGCTCAAGAACGTCCTCTAGTAGTTATCTACTAATTATATACTTCTACCTAGGTTGTAGGTACAAATTAATATTATCATCACTCTTGTTATCTCCGAAGGAGTAGTCAAAGGTGTGTAGTAGGTAGCAAACACCCACATTTTACCATTCTGGTAGGTATGTTTCAGGGTTGTAACGGACGTCGTACCTAACGGATGAGGTACAGATGAGGATATCGAGATAACCGGGTTTGAGGATACGGATTTTGGAAAATTCCTTTTGAGGATGCGGATGCTGATGTCGAACTAAAAAATAGCCCGCGTTTTTAATGTATATTACATATATTTGGACGGTACGGCTGGTCCATAAATTCAAGGTCGCCCAGCGAGCTATGGAACGGGCTATACTTCGAGTTTCTCTGAGGGATCAAATCCGGAACGAGGTGATCCGGCAGACAACCAAAGTTGTCGACATAGCTCACAGAATAAGCAAGCTGAAGTGGCAATGGGCCGGCCATATTAGCCGTAGAACCGATGACCGTTGGGGTAGACGTGTTCTTGAGTGGAGACCGCGAATCGGCTAACGTAAGGTAGGGCGTCCTCACGCTAGGTGGAGCGACGATCTTCGCAGGGTGGCTGGTAGGAGCTGGATGAGAGCCGAGAATCGAGCTGATTGGCGTGTAATTGGAGACGCCTATGTCCAGTAGTGGACTGCTATAGGCTGATGATGATGATGATGATGTCATATATTTGTATTGTAGGTAATCATTTTCTGATAAGTCTTTAATCACTCGAAGTTTTCAAATTCACAACTTTAATATTCAAAGTTAAGTAAAGATAAATTATATTTGATAAAAAGCAACTTGCAGGCATTTTTGCCGTATAAGCGATTTTTAAATTCATCATAGATAAGGCCTGCTCCACATATTGTTTGCTCGGGGTATGGGCCGGTGGTGGTGATAAAAACAATAGTGTGATTTGATAGATGCAATTTTTGAAACCTAGAAATTTCCTTCCACCATAACAAAGGATCTTAATCAAAGACAACGAACAATCACCCAACTTATAAATGATAAATTAATTTATTTCTGTAAGTAGGTTTTTACAAACGCTTTTACACATCAATCATATTTCAAAGACTAGATGAGATCGGCGTTTCCTATCTGACTACTCTGAGAAGAAAGGCCGAAACAAACTCAGAGGTCACAGTCTTTTTAAAGTCCAGACATAGTTTTGGTCCAGTCATACCATGTAGATTGTTGTCTGAAATGGTATTTTGATTAAAGAACCACACAGATAGCGTGGACCTGTCCAGTCAGTGCAGGCATTTGTCAGTAATCGTGCAGCTGAACTAATATATATAATATATTTTTTAACTATAACGGGGTAGCTCTTGGCCTTCATCTCACCTGATGCTAAGTGATGATAAGGCCGAAGGTGGAAGCAAGCTTCTCCCGGAATCCTCAACCACAGAGGAACTGGCTATCTTACCTCTAACTGCCGAAACACAACAATGCTGTTAACATTGTTGTTATGGCGACAGACTTAGATAAGATGGTGGTAGCTAGGCAGGCGGACTTAGAACAAGCCCTACCACCAACCGACCTTAAGAACTCAGAACTTAAGAAGCTCAACGATTCGGCGAAAAGTACCAGAGAAAGGACATTTGGGCGTATTAATTACACAAACAAAAAAAAATATGACCCACATAGTCTTCACATTCACAATAATTAAAACCCATATACGGTGACCTATGACGTTACCATAGCGTAATCCGCCTACAAAAAACTTTAGTACTAAAGAGCAAACAAAAGATAAGCACTCCACCCAGTAACTCAAATTGTGACACCTGACAGTGACACCAGTCCACCACAATCGTATCATGCCACTGACACGTGCAGCCGATCGTCTGTCATAGGACAGAGACATTGCGAATTCAGCCAATATGAATGCGCAGCTCACACTAGGCAGCACATTTAGATCGGCGCGAGTTTATAAAAAACACACTTTGAGCGATCAACGAAGGCAGTGGCGGATTTACCAGCAGGCTGTGTAGGCTGGAGCCTAGGGAAGCAGATTTTAGGGGGCGGCAAAAGACCAATTTTTTTTTTGTCTTACAGAAATAAAATAAAAAAAAACCTTATTACGTAATGACAATTTACCGCAGGTCCATATTGATGAAGAAATTACTTATTGGAGAAATGTTCTGAAGAGAGTTGTTGACGTAGTGAAGCGAGTTGAATAGACTGTGTTCAAGAGGCCTCCATTCAGAGGAATAAGTGAAAAGTTCGGTGATCCGCAACGGAACTTATTGTATGATTTTGGAACTGTTGCGATGCAATGAGGACAATAGTGCACAAATCATTAAGTTGCAATTTACATTGACAATTATTTTTTAAATTTATATGATTGTGCACTAGTGTATCGAATTATAGGTCAGTAGTGGCGGCAAAATTTAAATAGCCTACTGGCGGCTAATGTGTAAATCCGCCACTGAACGTAGGGTTACATTCCCATAGAAATTATGCGGGTGCGGAGCTTTTAAAATCAAAAGTTGAGGAAGCAAAGTTTTGCGGATATCATATTGTATGCGGATGCTCCGCATCCCTCACATACACCGTTACATCCCTGTTATGGTTAGGAAAAAGTAATTGCATAACACACTTAATGGCAAAGCCTTTCAATTTGATAGATGGACAACATTCATTACGTTACTTACGTTGTTGAGAAAACGAATTATGCAATGGATTAGCAATTGTAACTGTAATTAACTGAACAGATAGCTGTGCTGCTGGGGAGTAATTTGCACCACTTCTTCCCAGTTAAAGCACTAGGAAGTTGTGATGCTTTATGTATGTATGTATTTATTGTATATGTAAATGGTACACCACTAACTACCTGCAGTATTGTCTCTCCTTCTACGGTTTGATCCATCCAAAAGTTGTCTGTAAAAGATCGCTTTTATGACACCCTACGTTATGTTCTACATTTATATCGTCATTTACATATATATTTTGCGTTATGGTATTATAATATGGGGTAATTCTGTAGAACTTAACAGAATGTTTCGAGCTCAAAAGAAATGCATCCGCTCAATATGTGGAGTGAACACCCTGGATAGCTCTGTTCCATTATTTAAAAAATTAAATATATTACCACTCCCAGCTCTATATATTTTTGATGTTTGTATACCAAAATATGAATGAATTTCAATTGCATAATGATCTTGTATCCAGACCGAGCTGCAAAGTTCACATGCTTCGTGTACCTAGACGAAATAATCAACTATTTGCTAACAATGTATTCTGTATGGCGACCAAAGTTTATAATAAACTACCAGATTGTTTTAAAACTTTTGACTTTAGGACATTTAAATGTAAATTATTCAATTATCTCTTAACTAAATCTCTTAATTAAACTACTCGACTGGTGATTTTATGAACGAAAAGTTGACTTAAATACTTATTATCTCTATGACTTAATTTAATATTTTTGACATTTCCATACTTAATATTTGACTAATTTGCCATTTGAATTTTATCCTATTTCATTTTATTCAATGTTATATCTAATAATCTAACCAAAATCCTGAAAATGTATTTGTACGCCAGAAACGGCAGAATATTATGAACTTTTTAAAATGTATGTAACAACTCTGTAACAATATTCTGACAAATAAATGGACTATTACGAGTACTATTACTACGAGTATCTGTAATTTTTATGGTATACGTAATAAAGAGTATTCTATCTATCTATCTAAGGGCAGGCGTTTAGGGGGACTGTCTTATGTAATTTTGACGTTCGATAAGTACCTACTGATTCTTTTTTTGAATAAATAACTTTTGATTTTGGTTTTGTGACTGAAAGTGTATTACGCAATTACATCGCAGTATAGACTTTAAGAAAACTCACGAAAAGTAGGTAGGTAGGTATATTGCAAATAATAGGTACAAGAACTTTCAGCCTAACCCAGACACAGACCTAAAAATAGTCAACCAATAATCACAAATAAACATTCTCGCCATAAATAGCTGGCTATCAGCGCAATTAACCGTAGTTAATTTATTATTTACACGTAGTTTATTCGATATCAACAACAATAACAGCAAACATGTCACACTGCGGGTCAAGCGCACCTGTTTTATGATGTTCTGGTTATTTCCATGAACGCTGAGAAAGTAGAAAAAACCCGTTTAAATCTAAATGTATGTGAGAGTACTCTAATGACATTGACACGGATTTGTGAAATTGTATTGAAAAATCAAGATGGCCGCGTTGGATCAGATTTTCGCCACACGCCAAATGATATTTGTAGTGTTAGAAGTTGATTCCCAAAGTTAGAAGTTTTATTTTTATACAATAGGTACATACGTACCCATATTTCCGTGTTTTATACAGTCGTCTATTCTTTGGCCTATGCTAGACTTCAGCTACAGAAATACCTAACTGCCGATCTATTCTGTATAAATTTCAGCGTGAAAACTTAGGTGAAGTGAGCTTTTAGTGAGCTGTCAATCCGACTAAAGGTCGTAGCACACATATCAACTCGGAAAGGGATCGTCACCGTATCGCCTTTCGCCTCGCCGTCAAACAGGTATTAACCTAACGTAAGCACGTAACCAAAGCGGACTTGCAGCTCCGATACGTCGACTCGGCTACAGCTAGGCGACGCCGCGCTTACAGCTCGCTGACCGCTGCTGGTTGACCTGGCACTGATCTGGTGCCAAGATCAGTTTGAATCCAAACGCAGGAGGGGTGAGAGGGACAAGGGTAGACGAAGAGACGCAAGCGCGGCGACGGAGAGGCGTAAGCGCGGGGACGACGAGCCGTAAGCACGGGGACCGCTGGTTGACCACGCGCCACACCGCGGTTCGTGAGCTTGTCCCAAGGCGAATCGTTTACGTTACGATTCCGATTAGTGTGCTTTTCAGTAGGGAGTTTCATGCAAAGAATACTAAACGGCTTGAGTTGATACGGTTACGATCCGTTTCCGAGTTGATACGTGTGCTATGACCTTAATGCTAGGGATTGACACTATTGGCCGGCTGGTGTAGTCAACCCATTGTCGCAGCATGGAGGTTTCTCACAAAAGGTGATACATTTTTTTGTTGTAGTAGCGTTCAAAACTCATAAAACCATGTGTCCTTCCAGATAAATGGACCAACGTGCAACGACCTGAAAAAGGCTATGGGCGGATTTAAAACGGAAGACGGAGAACCGGTTGTTATTACGTTATTCGGAAGAGACCTATGTCGAGAATCTAATGGTAGCAGCTTATAGGGTGACACGGCAATAATTAGGTAGACAAAGTCAACTAAACATAATAATAATATTATGAATGAAGGCCAAGATTAAATGATATGTGAATGACAGACAGTAAGTAGGTATTTCAAACTGTCTAGCATGATCAGGAGAAACTCAGACGATTTGTAAACAGTCGTATTAATAGTTAAACATGAAATGGCTGACCATTGTGTGTCTATGTCTTTACGTACGTAGAAAACTATATTCCTACGTAGATTCTGTATTTTGAATTTATCTGAGATTAAAGCAAAAATGTAAATGACGTACCTAGTCACCTATTGCGTAAGGCGATTGTCATTATGAGTAGTTACTTGTTGTCTGCTTTATTGAAAAATAATAGCAGACACGTGGGACAGCCTCATAACTGGACGCGTAGATAGGTAATAATAATACTAATACATTTATTTCAGGCAACATAGGCCCATAGAAACATACCTTAACCTAAACATACATATTTTAATATAAAACTTAGTAGGTACTTCACTTAGCACTAGCTGCACTTTGTACTGTCCTGTGGAACTTGTCCGCGGAAGCGACGGAACACCACGTCCTGTGGTCAAAAGTCTTCTTTCATGACGATGGGCAGATACAGATTCGGAACACGCACGATGACCGCCTTGAAGTTGACGTTCCGGTGCGATTCCAGTAACTGCACCCTCGGCGTGTACGTTGTCCTTTGGCGCACGTACTCCACGATGTCCTCCGCCTTAGTGGTGTAGTGCAGGCGGGAGATGTACACCGGTGTGTTCGGCTTTGCGGCACGCAGACTCACTTCGGGCTCCGGAGGAGCTTTGCCGCAGCGGTTCTTGTTCGTTCGCGAACGGCGCTTCCTCCTTTGCACCGTCACGAAACCATCATCATTATCAGCCCTTTTCAGCGCCTTTTCCGGCATGGGCTTGATACTAGGAGCGCCAGGAGCACTCGCGGTGATGCTAGCGAAATCCCTTTGCCTTTGCTTTCCTTTTTTTTCCTTTTTTTAAATACTTTTTTTGTAATGCCAGACCGGACTGTATATTACTACCGACATCCATAGTCTGTGCTGGACCGCTTTGTGCTCGTTACAATAAAGAGCAAAATGTATTTCAACACAGACATTCTCTGTATTAGTACACATTATACTCGTCATTTCCAAAGCAAGCTACGTACGATTGAAGAGCAAAGCCAGGGTAGTAAAAAACATAATTATTATGTAAAAAAATAAAACAAAATTGTAGCGGTGCAATGCTTATTATTTAAAAATAAATGAAATTGGTTCAGTTATGATGTAATCATCGAAATCCTGTCTAATGTTTTTTTCGTATTTGGTTGTTTATATTTCCAGATAAATGATGTTTTCTTGCTGCATCTTTTTCATTTTGTATACAACCCTTTGCTTTAGTTGTGCCTCTAGCTTTTCTTCTCGCCACAGACGTCAGCTGAACACCAATTTTCATTAAACTTGAAATTGTACGTAATTCTTTGAATGGCGTACTTTTCGTTTGTTCTCGATAATTCGATTCATTTGTTCGATCGTCGGACTAATGAATCGAAGCATTGTACTTAATGTTGTGTGCAAGTAATAATAAGGCTTGTCTACATAGCCCCGCGACGCGGGGCTCCTGCTTCTGGATGGTTAAAAAAAAATAACCACGAAGGGGATGGCGAGGTCTTTGTTCACTCGCTTCGATCGCTCACTAAACCCCGCCATCCCCTTCGAACCTAGCCTGTCCGAGTCGAGGTGCCCCAAGTCCTGAGCTCGCTTCGCTCGCTCTTGCTAAAAAACTCACTAGTTCGACGATCGTGGGTACTAATGAATGGAACTATTGGGAACATTGCACTTTTGGTTTGCTCTGGTATTTCAATATTGCTCTAAACTTTGTAAAATTTTCTGATGATACACAAAAATAGCGAAATTATGCAAATTATCGTATTATTAATCGACGGATAACTTTGACACGTTTCTCTAGACTAAAAAGTCATGGTGGCTGTCTGTGCTCGTATGTATTTTGCTGCAATATTCTAAAGCAAAATGTATCTATTTCAACACAGAAATTGTCTGTGCTATTATGTGCTATGCTCTTCATTGATTAAAGCAAACTACCTACGAGCACAGAGCAACCTGTGTCTGTGGTAATATATAGTCTGGCATTACGCTACCGGGACGTTGGATTATGTTATTGTTGTATCTCTGGTATGTCTATTAACCAAATGGACTACTAAAATATTTATTTTATATTTATTAACACGGGACTTAAACATAACTGGCGCAGCCCAAATAATGTAAGTGTATCTACTGAAAATAAAACTCTGCCTACACCTACAGGAAATTAAATTTAATCTCACTACTTATGTGCCTACTCTATAGCTCAGGGAATATAAGGAATATAAAAAAATTGTTTATTTATTCTCAAATAATAATATTACACTTGAACTTATTGATTATTAAGCAGAAAAACTAGTTTTTCTGCACCATAATCTGCCCCTTTTGGACTTTAAATATTAAATTATTAATTAAAAAGCCTAACTAATTAACTTCCATGACTGATTTTTGGCTAACTTTTTATATTAATCATAATAATACTAATTGTGTTTTGTTTTTAAAGATGAATACAAGTTTAATTATTTTTAAGTCTACAGTTTTTATGTTCATTAATAGTTTATTTTTATTTCGACAACTATTCGCCGAATGTTGAATAATAGAGAGTATTATTCGGTATTCGACATATAACAAAAAAATGTCGAGTAATGCCGAATACCGAATAATAGCAAGTATTCGCGGCATCTTCAACCCTGTGTGAAGTTGGTCTATTGGTGACAAACGCAATTTCTGAGCGTGGTTTCCTGGGTTTGAAAACAAAGTAGTACAGTGTTAAGGCTCCTACACACTGGCGCGGTATCGCGGGCGCGACGCGACACTAGTAGCACAATTTCTTTGTCGCTACCTGTCGCGCCCGCGATATCGCGTGAGTCTGTACGAGCCTTTATTGAGTCCAGGGTTCGGGATTTGTGCTCAGTTAATTGCAATAAACTGCTTTTTATTACCTACATTAGACTTTAACAAGTCTGCCTACCCATTCGGAGCATACAGGCGTGATATTATTTTAATGATGTCTCCAAATTATCGATAGGTATTCATCAAGATATCGATAAAGAACTTCCTCTAAGATCAATAAGTCACTGAGTCAATATCATGAGGTTAAGAATTTGCACCCGGAGATCGACAGACGGACTTTGTCGTTCTTCCTTATCATTAATTCGCTATTTTGTTTGTTAAAAATATCGTAATTACGTATCTTGGTGATATCACCTGTCATGTGATTTAAAATTTATTGAATTAAGTATGTGATGCTGAATTGCAATAACAAATACTATGTCTTACTGTGAGAAATCTTTAAATAAAGGAGAGTTTACATATACTCAGAAATAAATGATATTATATTCTATTCTATTCTATTATTGCCCGTCGAGAGGCCAGAGTCGGGGTTTGAATAATGATAATAATTTTGGTCGAGCAAAAATAGCTTTTTGGGTTTTCTGACAGAAAATCTGGCAATCATTAATTTTGACAATTCAACATGTTGGCGTCTGCTGGCTCTCTTTAGAAAGTTAAGAGTGACATCGCCGGAGCATCATGAAATGAAACGAAATGAAATCATGGTCACACAGCATCACATCGAGACGAGGTGCGTGCGATGCGAGCAGGACGCTAACATCCATAAGATAGTGTAAAAAACTTTTTAACAAACAAAACAAACGACTTTCAAAAAAAATCACTTAAAAAGTTTTTTATTTTTCACTTTTTAGTTATGATACCAATCCCACAACAATTCGATCGAATCCACTACTTGCTATACCGCACAAACAAGAGTGACACAAGAAACCTATACGAAGTAGATTAAACACAAACTAAACAACTCAAAAACTACCCAAGCAAAGTTAATAAAAATCGGTTAATAACCATTTATAGCCCGAGTGCATCTCATGACAATTCCAATAAGCCCAAACACAGCTCGGATACATTGTTTTACTACGGAGTTCCGGTGCATACCTTCAGGCTTCATCTTCAGATCAGTTCCATGGTACCATTTTCATCAGAATGATTTATTTAAACTTGCTTCATAGTCGCTTAACAATCTTAATCGAGATATCTTATCGCCACCCGTGAAATACTTATCATTGAGGAGTTCCGGTGGCCATTAGTGGTCTTCTTGATCAGTTCCACTTCATCAAATGATACTTTCTGAATGCAAATTCTTGAGTTGTTGATGAAAATAACTATAAAATTTGAGGAGTTCCCTCAATTCCTCATGGATCCCATCATCAGAACTGGATTTTGAAAAACATGGGATCAATCTGGAAGTATACTCGTAATATATCCTTTCAAATATTTTTTTTTTTTCAAATCGGTTCATAAACGACAGAGAACTGGGGTAACAAAAAAAAAAAAAATACAGCCCAATTGAGAACCTCCTCCTTTTTGGAAAGTCGGTTAAAAATCAGCATAGGACCATAAACACGAGCAGTCTTGCGACTATTGTTATATTAAGAATATGAGTAGACTTTTTCTGAAACCTTCGTAAGAGGCAGTCGTTCATGTTTTAAATATTATATCCTTTGTCTTTATTACATTGTTATAATATAAAGTTGTTTCAGTTAAAAGTTAGCGATCTCAGTACATATTATGTTAAAACAAGAAGTGCTACCCGATACCTACAGATAAGGGTAAACAAGTAAGCGTTAGCACTTAGGGCTAAAACTTAAAAAACGCTCACGTTTAAGCTTAAGTTCCAGCAGCAGTTGTAGTGCCAGGAGTCCGTCATCTCCGCCGAAACACAGGAAACAGGTATCATGTAAGTACGAACGTACCTGTTTTTTAACCTTTATCTACAACGCCACATGCGAAGTACGCATCAAAGTCACAAATATACGCTCTGAATATACTGACTGAATCTATTCTATTTATTTTGAATCGCATGACTATTGACGTATTTAATTTAATATTGTTGTTAATTGTTGATTTACTTATATTGTTGTTCATTGTATCTGTTATTCGGCAGGAGGTGCGCGCACCTCAACTATTCTACACTGCACGTTGTAGAACGAAGGCTGGGGTGCGTGCCCCTCTTCGCCGACTTTTAGAAACCTATAACTCACAATTCATTGATTTTGATATTTTCGCGCTGTCGCAATCTCAATTTAAAAGAATAGTTTCACAATCTCTTGCTAGTCGCCTATAAAACTGATGCTCTTGTCATCCGCTTCCTTTAATCCGTCGGTATAAACTGTTTGTACTTTTTTGTTTTTCATATAAATGCGTTCATTTTCATACTCCGGTGTCAATCCGTGGACAATAGTGTGGGTTATACGTTTTTACGCCTATAATATAACTACTTTTTGTAAATGCTGTAATGTATAACTGTTTTTTGTCCCCAATAAATAAAATAAAATAAAATCTTAATTTTCATATCCTAATGTCTTTCGACCTAATTTGTACACCAGCCATGGTCAAACATGTTGAGCCAAAAAAATACCTTGTTACACCTATAATAAGCATCATACCATGTATATTATCTACACATGTTTTTGCAAATAAATAAATCTGAATCTGAATCAAATCCTGCATCGCGCAATCAAAGTTTACCGCACGAATAGCATATATACAAAATCCTGACATCAACCGTCGGGGGGTTGCTCCTGGCTGGAGGCCTTAAAATCCGTTAGGAGCTTAAGGCACCACAGGATAGTCCGGTTAAAGAGTCCGAGCCCCTCGTGGTTACACTCTGAGTTGCCATTTCAAAACAAAAAAAAACAACCGTCGGGCAGTTGCCCACCAGACACAACACCCGTCTGGTCGGAGGATCCTCCTTTACTATAGAGTATGAGTGAACTTTGCACCTTGTTCCTCATACCTCTAAACCTCAACTGTGCGTACAAATAATACTTTAAATAGCACTATACCCGAGTTCGATACGCCGAGAGACGATGTGAACGCTTGGCTCTTAATATTATCAGTTCCTACGCTCAAACTTTTACATGGACTGATGAAATGACCCGCTATCAAGCTCTCAATAGATTACAGGGTTCCGCAAAAGTGTGGTATGAATCACTGTTACGATCGGATAGTCATTGGCCTACGTGGAAATGGAAGGACTGGACACATAGGTTGGCTTCCAGTTTTCAAATCCGTTGGAATATGTAAGATCTTTTAAAGATATTATTAATAAAAAGCTATAAGAAAATCAGTCTCTTTCTACTACTACTACTGATTTTCTGAAAAAAAAAAAAAAAGTTTGTCTTTGGAATTTTTGGAACAAGATATTATTTCTATTATTGTCGGCAATATAGGCGACAGTGGCGCATCGCGTGATGCGAATAATTTTGTGACATGCGACAGTTTAGCTAGTTTCCTACACGGTCGAACGAATACATCAAAAACGGGCCAAGTGGGTGTCGGACCACGCACAATAAAGGGTTCCGTAGTTGGAACGAATTTATTCCAAGAACAAACTTAACATTGTAGTTGAAATACATGTTCTCCCATACATAGATATACATACGTGACGGTCAATTCTGCAACTGCAAATGTAAATTGGTTGTACTCGTTATCATGTAAAGCCCACTTTTCTGTGATAGTTTTTATTTTTATTTGGTTTTATATAGGTACTAGTGCCGTGATTTTTTTCACATATCCAAAATTAGACTCTAGTAAAAATAATATTTCACTAACGGATCTCTGAATCGAAATGGTTTTCACATATCCGCAATATTTTTGAACGACCTATCCAACGATACCCCACACCATAGGATAAACGAGAAAAAAATATATCATCACCACTTTACGTGCAGGGGAGGTACCCTAAAACAAATGTAGGTCTTATTTTCCCACTTTGTCGGCGTGATTAATATGTATCCCATGCCAAATTACAGCTTTCTAGTACTAAGAATCTCTGAGCTAAGACACGGATAGACAAACAGACGAACATGGCGAAACTATAAGGGTTCCTTGTTGACTACGGAACCCTAAAAAGCGCGAACCAGATAGGGGCAAACATACATGATTGCCAGATGAACCTGATCAGTCAGAATCGGATGGCTGCGTACACGACATCAGCGACTGTGTCTTCACCGGTCAAGCCGCTTTGCTAGCAATTATTAAGACGTAGGCCAGGCACAAGGTCGGAGGCAGATCAAGCGTTATCTGTGCGGCGGTACCCATAATCGTCAGTTAAAGTCAGTATGATGCAAATAAATGTGATAATAATTGTGGCAGGCGAGGTCATTTAGAACCGACATGTTAACATAAAAAGAACGCGGATAAACCAGAGAAACAAGAAACAAAAATGTTTTTTAACCCAGGACTCGTGAAATAAGTTTTGTGAAAATAATATGTATCAAGAAGCATCTACATCAAGAAGCATTGTGTCCATTCTGGGCAGCACTTGGTCCAACTCCTATATATTGATGGTCAATGTCCTTTGAATTTCTTTTACATATGAGTTTGACGTACCGTGATAGTACCGTAGTACCGTGTGATGCTGGACGTAAAGAATAGCACCATCCCATTTCCTCCCGTGGGTATAGTAAAAGGCGACTAAGGGACTTACTAGAGAATGGGCAGCATGAATGGCTCTATGCATTTTAACACCATACTGTGATCGCCAACCCGCCTGCCAAGCGTGGCGATTATGGCAAACCCCCTCAATTGGGGAAAGCCTATGTTCAGCAGTGGACGTCTTTCGGCTGAAATGATGAATGATGATGAGTTTGTCAATTTTTTAACTTCAAATATTCACAATTCCAAAACCGGTTGAAAGTACCTACTCAAAACGGTAATGTGTAAACAATATTGCTTTCAAACAACCGGTCAAGAGCGAGTCCGGGCTCACGCAAACAGCAAACAGTTTCGTACCAGAATGTACTGTCAGGGAAGCAATCTCTTAGCTGCCACGACTTATTTAATTGATTTTAATTTCCGAATTGTTTTATGTTTTTATTACGGACGATTCTAACGTGCATGTCTTTCTACATTGTTCTTACATGTATAACTTCAACATGAATGATGTAACCCACATTTTGTAACAATATTTTGTTTTATAAAAGAGTGTCCGTGGAGTTTCTTGCCCGTTCTTCTCCATAGGAACCTACTACGCTTTGGAATGGGCAACTAGCTTCATCTTTCTGTCTGACCGACCCCTTGTCAATTCAAAAGTGTCTGTAATTGGTTTATTTAAAATAAATGCTTTGAGTTTGAGCAAATTGATACCCTTCGTCAGTTTGCCATGTTACCCATATGATAGTCATTTAATATAACAGTTAAAGAATTACAGTTGTGATTAAATATACGGACTTATTTCAATTTACTTAGCAAGTAATTCCTCTGACTTCACCTACATTCGTATCTAAACATTTTATGTTAACGGACAATCAGTCGTCTATTTGAAAAATCACTTTTCCAGATAGCTTAATCAATTTCTAGCTCTTGTATCTTCAGACATAGTCTACGCAAGTAGCAAACAATCGCATAATCTGGTATTATTGATAACAGTGATATTAATATCCTGTGTGCTAATTCCAGAACTCGTGTACATATTCAAATAATCTTTATATTCATAGTCAAGTCAAGGTTTTCTTCCATGGTAAATACGGTATATCTACTACATACATATAATTACATTAGAAATCGTTGATAATTGATAATCAACATTTATAATCCTTAATATTTTCGTGATAAGGCAAGTACACTTTTACACTTCTTTAGATAAGGTTTCACATAACTAGGTCATGTGTAGTAGATTTGTTACCTAATTATTTTATTTTTACCTAAACTACTTTAACTAATAAGTAGGTACAGCCCGATTCAAACTTTAAGGCTGCTCCGAACATGAGGCGAGTCGCTGCGCAGTAACAAATTCATGTATCAGCGGGGGTGAGGGGTGCGGTACTGCGCAGCGAGTGCACACTTCAGAGCAGCCATAAAGTTTGTCGTGTATATTAAATGTAGATCGGGTTACCATCTATGTAAGGGAGGATGCCAGGATGCCTGCTTCACTCACCGTTCGACCTCCGCCCTGGACGGTCGTTACGCTGCTCCCGCTCCCTGCGCCCGCCCCGGTGCGCTTGTTCGGTCATTCCGCGTCGCGACACCGTTCGGAACGGTCGTGTGCTGCAGCTCCGGCTCGCTGCGCCCGTGCCGTGCCAAGTGTCCGCCGTCGCCGCCATCCGGTAATCGTTACGCCCAGTCGTAACGATTGCACTAGTAGTCCGACTACTAACAATAATATCAACTATTGTCTTTTTCAAGACAGGTTGGTATTGGTTTCTTTAAACCTTGTCGTCTAAAACGTTGCGCGCGTTTTTACCCCGTCAGGGAAAAACCACAGTTTCGTGGTCCTTGGTTGAAACCTAACGGTGCTAACGAATCCAAGGGGGTGTTGACCCAATCACACCCGCCGAACCCCATCAGGGCAAGGCAGTCAATTGGACGGGTCCCAGAGTTAACCGGCCTTGGGGGATCTCCTAGTCGGCTCTGGTGACAGTTTTCCTTCCTAAGCTACTCACCCGGTGTCTTTAGGGTGTGTCTACACCCTTCGCACCGGATTTGTAGGGCCCCGTTCGCACAATAAGACTGGCGACGGGTTACAAGCTTAGGGCTCACCGTTAGCACACATCTCCCTGCCTGACCCGGCAGGGAGGCTTCACTCATCCCCGGGCAAACCCACCCGGGGAGTTAGGGATATTAGTTGTAGGGATAACTTCCCCGCCGCCATCATGGCCCCCCTCCCCCTCCCCGCCTATAAGAAAAACCCCGTCATCGGGACCGTTTTAATAGAATTTCTGATCGGAGTCGTATTAAAGGACCCCGTATTCCAGTCCAAATATGGACAGGAATACGGAGCCCTCGCGGCTGCCACCCTCTCGGCGTCCGTTCGCGCCCGCTCGGAGGATAGCCCCCGCTCTCCTTCTCCCTCTCGTTCTCGATCGCGTTCTCGCTCGCCTCTGTCACAGGCTGGCTCATCTGTATCCGACATGGAAACAGAAGAGGCAGTCAGTGGAAGAGCCGACACCCCGCGTCCCGCCGGTACCGACTCAGAATCGGACCGTACCATCACGACACGGTCGGCAGCGTCCTCTGCCTCTTCCCCCTCCACTTCGGACGACGGCTTCAGCCTAGTCTCGGGACGGGGGGGCAAGAGGAAGAAGACGAAAGCCCAAAGAAAGGCCGCCAAAAAAGGGAAAGCAGAGGGCTCCAGCCCTCCATTCCCTCATTAACGGCAATCCCGTTAAGAAAATCCCCCTCCCACCGCCCGTGTTTATCCAGGAGAAGTCCAAATGGACCGACATCTCCAAATGGTGTGTCGAGCTCCGGATAAATTACTCTCATGCCAAGTCCACCCAGACCGGTATAAAGGTTACGGTTCCCACGTCTACGGACTACAGGAACCTAACGAAAATGCTTCGCTCAAAAAACGTGTCTTTCCACACGTATTGCCTCCCCGAGGAAAAGGAAACACGCGTCGTCATCCGCAGGATCCCCCGGGAGATCCCTTGCTCGGAAATAATAGCCGACCTTAGGGCCCAAAACGTCCCCGTAAACGAGGTCCACCGTATGCATCGCGCGCGACGCGGTGAGGCCTTCGACATGATCCTCGTGATCTGCCCACCCTCCGAGGGTTATAACCCGATTTTCCAGATCAAATCGATCTGTAGTCTCTCCGGTCTCGACATTGAGAAACCCAGGAAATCTAGTGTAATTGCGCAGTGCCATCGCTGCCAACTCTATGGACATACGCAGAAGCACTGCTATGCGACACCCAGGTGCGTAAAGTGCTTGGGTTCGCATAGCACTGCGGAATGCGAACGTCCAAAAGACCGCGCACTTTGCACCGAGCCACCTAGCTGCGTGCTATGTGGCGAGGCAGGCCACCCCGCAAACTACCGTGGTTGCACTAAAGCCCCCAAATCGACCTCCCCTCGCCTGACTAAGCGTACCGACGCCCGTCAGACTCGCGAATGCCCCTCCTATCAATTGCCAGTAAGACTGAGTCCACAGAGGCCCAGTCCCTGGAATTACCTCCACCACCAGCAGGCTTTCCCAAGCCTCCAGGCTAGACCCGCCCCTCAGGCAGTCGCTCCTCAGGCCCCCCAGGCCACATTGCCCCGTTTAATGGACCCGCGTACCAGATTCGAAAACTCGCAATCGAAACCCGCGTCCACCGCGCCCTCCACCGCAACCGCGCCCCTCGCCGCCGCGCCCGCGCCCACGCCCGCGCCCCCCGCCGCCGCTCCGTATGCGCGCCCCCCTCCTAACCACACCCCCACTCCCGTGGCCGGTGTTAATCAAGTAGATCCCTTCCAGGTGATCTCATCCACCTACATGGTCTTCCTCACCCCCCGCGCGAGGAGGATGGCCAGTGAAATAGTCGCCGCGACCAACGCCGGTGACCTTTACCAAATTCAGGCAATCTACAATGCGTATCCCGAGATCACGCAAGCATTGTCTAGATTCGCGAACAACACCCCTAGCCCACTTAATGGATATTAGGTCCCCCGCTAGATTCAAACCCCGTTCCCTAAAGATAGGGACTTTCAATGCCTTCGGCCTGAACGACCAACGCACAGAGGTCGCTGAATTCCTCAGCGACCATAAAATTGACATATTCCTGACCCAAGAGACCTTCCTCAAACCCCGGCACCGTGGCCCGTCGGTTGCGAACTATCGCATAGTTCGAAACGACAGGACACGTTGCCATGGTGGAGGTACTCTCATTTATTACCGGACAGAACTCTACTGCACTCCCTTAGACCCTCCCGCCCTCAAATCCTTTCTGGAAGTTTCGATGTGCCGCTTAGGCATGTCAGGTCACAGACCGATCACTCTAATTTCGGCCTATCTGCCTCCCAGTCCCGAAATAGATAATAATCTACAACTACTGACAGACGACATTCAAACCCTCCTGAGTCTGAGCGACTCCGTCATAATAGCGGGTGATATCAACGCCAAGCATACAGCTTGGAACAGCAGACTTATCACCCCCAGAGGCCGTCACTTGTACGACCTCTGCTCCACCCTAAATTTTGACATCATCGCCCCGATGAGCCCCACTCATTTCCCACATTCTCCAAACCATACCCCTGACGTGCTCGACATAGCGCTTCTAAAGAATATCAACCTACGGTTGGCTTCCATAGAGGCGGTACAAGAGCTTGACTCTGACCACAGACCTGTCATAATAGAACTGGCACCCCGCATAGGGCTCCATGACCCCAATATCCCCCCGCGCACCAAAAGGGTAACGGACTGGAGGCGAGTAAGCGAAAGCTTGAAAACCAACACGTCCCCCCAATTGGACTCTATCCCCGACCAGTTTGACTCTATCGCCGACACGACGGCTGCGATCGACTCACTCACAGATCACGTACAATCTGTCCTGAACAATTGTTCAAGGGAACTACCAGCGACGGATAACCGTCGAGGGAAGTTGCCGGACGATATACGTGAACTGTTGACTGAGAAGAACGCAGCTGTCCGTGCATACAGCAGTTTTCCCTGTTTGGCTAATAAAATTCACAAACGTTTCATGCAGCGTGCTGTAAAGAAACGTATTGATGAATGGACTGAAACCGACTGGGATAACAAACTGAACGCTTTAGAGCCAAACCATCAGGCATTTTGGCAACTCCAAAGGAGTCTCAACCCCCGAGGTTGTTCAGCCGCTACGCCCCCACTGATCCGCCCTGACGCGTCTATCGCTTTCGATGACATCGACAAAGCTGAATGCTTAGCCGACAGTCTAGAGGCCCAGTGCTCGCCCAGCTCTCAACCAGTAGACCAAGCTCACCTCGACGAGGTAGACGCTGAAGTCGAACGTAGAGCCTCCCTCCCACCCGTCGAAGACCCTGAGTATCCTCTGCCTCCCGTCACACCGGACGAAGTGCACGAACTCATCAAGGGCCTGAAACCCCGTAAGTCCCCCGGCCAGGATGGACTCACCAATAAGGTGCTCCAACTGTTCCCCGCCCACCTGATAATGCTCCTGGCTACCATCTTCAATGGAGCCTTGAGCAATAACATCTTTCCCCAAGCCTGGAAAGAGGCCATCGTTATCGGCATTCCAAAACTAGGTAAACCCAAAACGGAGCCCGCGAGCTACCGACCCATCAGTCTGCTCACAGTCATAGGCAAACTCTACGAGAGACTTATTTATAAGCGACTCAAAGACTACGCCGAGACAAAGGGCCTTATCCCCGATGAACAATTTGGTTTTCGTACCGAACATGCCTCGACCCATCAGGTCTACCGCATAGTAGAGGACATCACTCTCGGTTTCAATTCAAACTTCGTGACAGGAGCGATCTTCTTTGACATAGCGAAGGCATTCGACAAGGTCTGGCACAACGGCTTGATATACAAGCTATATCAACTCGGTGTGCCCGATCGTCTCGTGCACATCTTACGAGACTTTTTGTCGAATCGCACTTTTCGCTATCGCATTGATGGTACTCTATCGTCCCCCCATCCCATACGCGCAGGAGTCCCTCAGGGCTCTGTGATATCCCCACTTGCCTTCACGCTGTACACTAGCGACATCCCAAAGAATAGATTGGCAAAGTTGGCTCTGTTCGCAGACGATACGGCCATCTATTACCGAGGGAGATCCCCACTCAATATAACAAAAATCCTCCAAACCGCTGCCAATAACCTTGGCGCGTGGTTCCGAAAATGGCGTATCGAGGTAAATCCCGATAAAAGCCAAGCGGTTCTCTTCTCCAGACCGCGTCACCGTACCCCATCCTACCGACCGATCACCATGCTAGGCAAGCCTATCCCTTGGGAGAAGCGAGCCAAGTATCTTGGTGTGATCCTAGACCATCATCTCATCATCTCTCATTTTCAGAGCATGTAAAGAAGGTGCGCTCGCGCGCCGCTTTCGCTCTATATAGGCTTCACTCTATATTAAATAGTAAAAGCAAATTGTCACTTAGATGCAAGTTGCGTATCTATACCGCGTGTATCCGCCCCATCATGACCTATGCGAGTCCAGTATTTGCCCACGCCAAACCCTATATCATCCATAAGATGCAGACCCTCCAAAACCGATTCCTCCGTAAAATCACGGGAGCCCCCTGGTTCGTGCGGAACACTAGCCTCCACGTGGAGCTAAAAATCCCCACCATAGCCCAATTTATGAAACGCGCTTCAAAGCGCTTCCTAGACTCTGCCGCCACTCACCGCAACCCGTTGGTTGTTCAGGCCGCCAATTATACCCCCTCTACCATTAGCAGGACCCGCCGCCCACGGCATGCACTGACCGACCCAGACGACCCCATCACTCTCCTCCAGGAGAGTCATAGGTCTACTAGTACAGTTCGCAAAAGAGTACACACTACAAGATCATCATTCCGACCTCGCCGCCGAGGCCCAACGCGAAATCCTCGACTAATCAGTCCTCCCCGACCCTTGCTTTCAAACGAAGCGCCAGCACGCGCTTTAGCTGAGCAGCATGTAGCTTTAAATCCCCCTGATAATAATCAAAACCTTGATTTTATCCAGCCACCGACGGTCCCTTGTTACCCTCCCCCCTCCTCCGACTCTGCCCTAAGCCGAGGTCCGTACCCCGCAGGGGGTGCCCTTAGCGAGCAGACGGAAAATTCTAATTTAGCTTTAAGTATGCCCCTGGCTGGAGGCCTTAATAATCCGTTAGGAGCTTAAGGCACCACAGGATAGACCGGTTAAAGAGTCCGAGCCCTCGTGGTTACACTCTGAGTTGCCATTTCAAAAAAAAAAAAAAAAAAAAAAAAAAAAAAAAAAAAAAAAAAAAAAAAAAAAAAAAAAAAAAAAAAAAAAAAAAAAAAAATGCCTGCTTTTGTAAAACATCAGACATTTATTCAAAATGAAAAGTATCAACAATTTACGACCACCTGAACTAATTTAGAATAAACGAACTTACTACACTGAGTGATATTTTTCCGTAGATATAGTTTTTTTTTTTTTCAAAACTTTTTTTTTCTAAAATATAAATCTCGAATCTGAATTGAAAAATGGTTTTCACATACCCGTAATATTTTTGAACGGCCTTTCCAACGATACCCCACAACATGGGATAGACAAGAAAAAAAAAATATCATCCCCACTTCACGTACTAAAAAAAAATATTTTACCACTTTGCCATGATTAGTATGTATATCCATGCCAAATTGCAGTTTTCTAGTACTCAGAATCTCTGAGCTTATGCGCGGCCAGATAGACAGACGTCACGAACATGGCGAAACTATAAGGGTTCCTTGTTGACTACGTAACACTAATAGACCTCTCACAAGATGGAAGTGGCGATGCTTGGGGGAGCTCTATGTCCAGCAGTGGACGTCTTTCGGCTGAAATGATGACAGGCTAGCGTTGAGAATGTTCAGTATTGTTCAGTCTTCAACCTTATGAGTAATCCCGTCTCTACTTTACAGAAAAAATATAGTTACTGACTTACTGCGGCATCGCTTTTGATCTGAAACTGAACTTGACCTGATCTACATAATTTTTTGATCGCTGTCCTTTATCAGGAAAATTATAAAATTATATATTAATAGCAACAAAATGATTATTAAACTTTTTATCAGGTATTTTACAAAAACAAGGAATTCCATTTGAAGTACTTTATTCTTTTCTCTTGTTTTCGAACATTTGAACTCAAATTATCATACGGACACGGTTTAGTCAACATATAATTAAAATTGTAAAATTAATAACTTCATATAGATAATGTATTTTGCTTCTATATTTAGTTAATTAATTCTATTATTTAGTAGGCGTGTTTTTCTTAGTCTAATAGGGTTAAAGGTTGATTTAAAGATATATTTTTACTGTATGTTAGCATGTTATTTTTAACTTGAGGTCATTCACGCCTCTAAATATGTGTTAGGTCAGGAAGACACTAAGTTCCTTACATAAGAACAATGCTTAAAATCTTATGATACACCCTTCCAAAGCATTTAGCTTTTAGGAAGGATGTTATTTAAAAAAAAAATCTTTATTTAAGGAGCTTGGTCAACAAGCCTAAGTCGCTCCGTAAGGCTTTCTTATATTCTAATACAGGATTTTGTAAATATAATACAGTCCTTTTGAGTAAATATCTTCTACGAATACCAATCCGCACAAGTTTATAATAATACACTCGCTTTTTCTGAGAAGGGGAATGCTAGAATTTTATTTCATCTTCCCACCTCTTTAACATCAACACCAAAGTGTATTAATAACTCAGCTTGAGATCTTCGTTCCGGGCACACTCCACCATGATGTGAAGAATGTCTTCCACTTTCCCACATTCTGTACAGTTGGGGGAAGAAACTTTGTTCATTAGGTATGCGAACTTATTTAAAGGGATATGTCAGAAACGAAGTCTGAGAGCTGTCAAAATTTCTATTCTGCCTAAAAAACATGAATCGAACCATGCCGATTTCCATGGTTCACCTTGTGTTGTTTTATACCACACCTCTCCAGGTTAAAAAAAACATATCGGCTGGATGTTTAAAGGCATGCCGTCACTCAAAGCAAATCTTGCTAATTGGTCTACCCTTTCGTTACCTACTAGGCCTACGTGGGAGGGAATCCACTGTATCATGACCGCACTGATTGAACTGTAAAAGACTTGTCATAAAAGCTAGTGGAATGCATTGGCACCTCTAGTCTCAAGTTTTCCGATGACCTCAGATATCTATTATGAAATGTGTGTCATGAAGGAACTTGAAACGTTCTTTAAGATAAGAGGGGGTTGTAGGGGTGTAATTTTTTTTATACATGAGGGTATTTTCAAAAGGAGTATGTAAGGAGCGTAGCAGGTGGCGTTCTATAGTTTCTGCCTACCCCCATTTTTTTCCAAACTTAGTTCTCATCTTCGGTAAAATCAGTACAGTAAACTAGCTCGGCTATTTTATCAGCTTATACGTGCACTTTTCAACGTAGTCTCAGTCAGATAATAGGTTATCTACAAGCAACAAAGATAATCTATTATGGAGCTCATCAATGAAACTGCAACAATTAATTGCGGGTTATCACTCACACTCAAACTCAGACGTGAATTCCACTCATTCCTATAGCGTGTTTTACTTTGGCAAAGCTTAACAGAAAACCGAAATAAAACTACTCACTGTTATCGAAGAAAGAAGGATTTTTTTCTAGATATTTCGTAATAAGTATTATTGGGCAGAAAGATAACAGAAATCACGCGTTATGCATAACTAACGCACGATATTGCATCACTGGTGTCTTTATCTTTTCGTTACTCAACCGGACTCGAACCAGCGACCGTTGCGCGACAAGTCGTTAGTTGGTGAGGAGGTTATCGCTACTTGGCGTTACTAACGAAAAATCAAAGTTTTTTGTCGTTACATGATAAAAATAGTAAGTACGATAAAATATAATCTCTAAAGAAAGAAAGAAAGAACAAAGTTTATTTGGTCACAGTTCGTGAAACACAAAATACAAACAAATTAAAAAGAGAAAAAAAAAAAAAAGTTATAAACAAATAGCTGTGTGCCTCACGGCTGCGCCAAAATGGTTCATTTCAGCATTAATGCCAGACAGATACTGTCTGACGCTGGTTTTCTAATGAACCTGTAGGGACAAGTGACGGGGAGTACAAACAGTTTCAACATACCTAATACATCATTTTTATACATATAAATAAATAAATACATAACTAAACAAGTAATCAAATCTAATAACAAATAAATAACCCAAAGCAACAAAGTCTCAGCAAAACATGTTCATTCGGGATTAGCTAAAAGAGGTGGTGTAAATTTGGCAAAGATATAGTCTGGGATATTGAGAAGGACATAGGCTACTTTTTTTACGCGATAAGCGACATTGCTCTAATTTATTTTAAACCCTTAGCTGTCTTATTACAAAACGAGTACTAGCTTTAGTCCAAGTTTTAGCCATCGAGCCAGTTTTTGTATTTCGAACCTTATTCCGACGTTAGTAAAGCTTTGAATACGAAATTGACAACTTAGACTCGGGTTTAAAATCAGTTTTTGTATTTAGAACATTAACTTTGTCGGAATGAAGATCGAAATCCAAAAATGTCTCGATGTTTAAACCTGGTTCTAAAGATGAACCTTGTTCTGTAATAAGGCCGTATAGGTCCACCCACCTGATGTTATGTTATAATGTTTGAAATCCCAAAAACACTTTGCCTCATTCGAAAATCGAATCCAGAACTCAATAGTTTGCGATTCTGAGCCCTAGTCCAACCAACTACTCCAACCCTTTTACCCAACCCAACCTAACCAACCACTACCCAACTACTTAGTTAATTACGGATACGTATTTAACTACTAGGTCAAAAAATATAAATAAATATCTTAATTTAGAGGGATACCCAATTAACGCAGATGTCTGTACCTACAGGATAAACAGCAAATAATAAGATTAACTGAAATAATGATTAACTATTGTTTACTGGGACAATAACCAGTCATTTAACTCGAGTTTAACGCCAGGTTAACGTTACCAAACCTAAATCAAGGGTAATGTCTGACTGAACTACATTCATTATCGAACAAGAAATTAATTTACTAGAAAATAAAGTTATTTTTAATATTGTTTTGTTTAAGAAATTGAGGTTAATTGCACTTTGCTTACAGTTATTGACATTTCAAATAAGTGGCTAAACAATAACAGCCGCACAGACTGATTGTAGGTTAAGCTACACTTGCCGCGGATGGTTCGTGGATGGGTGACCATCCATTAAATATCGAGGCCTCTCCGTGGCTTGGAAAGCACGGTAAGCTGTTGGTCCCAGCTGTCATTCGTAGATCTTTGTCAGTCATTGCGGGTAGTCAGAAGCCAAAAAGTCTGACAACCAGTCTTACCAAGGGATATCATGTACAGTAACTGGATTGTGTTCTTAATAAATTATCTTCATTCTATCAACAATCGTCTTCTACGATGTCCTTCTTACCGCTCTGGTCACTCCTCTTTTTTTGTCCAGGTGGTCTTTCTCTGAAATATGCTCCCTCTGAAAACCAGGACGGCAACCACCCGGTTATCTTTTAAAGTGAAGATACGTAAATATATTCGTAAAAAGTTGGCAGAAACATTCCTGCGCTGATTTAGCTGGATTCGTTTTTCATACACTGATCGTTATTTCTCCTGACAAAGTTTGTTCTGTATATATATATATATATATATATATTATGTATAATGTAATGTATTTTATAGTTAGGTAAAAATCTAATGTCGTTTGGCAGGAGGAAGGGGGGAGAGGGAGGGGATGACCTCTCTGCCCTGGCACTACTCCCATGAAAAGGTAACGCACCGTTCTTTAGAAAATAAAGTATTGTAACCTAACCTCAAAACACTTTAAAGGTGCTTAAAAGGCGTAGTCGTGAGCCCAGCTTCGCGGAATCAAAGGTTTGAAAAAATAATAATAATAACAAGAAGGGGATGGCGGGGTCTGAGTTCGACTAGATCCCGCCATCCCTTTCACACCTAACCTGTCCGAGTCGGGTAGCCCTAAGTCCCGAGCTCGCTTCGCTCGCTCTTGCATCCTAAGTTCTTCTAGTAACAGTAGTAACATTGCCTTTTGACACACATATGATCAGTGGGGGTATACTAACTGTCTTCTAAGCAGAATCTAGGTTGATAAAAAAAAAAAACAAATAAAACATTCTTTCAAAATAATGTTTTGTTGTTTTATTTGTTTTCCATTCGTTTCATACTCGTAACGCCCATTTTAACGTTTCGTTTTCGCTTTTTATCTGATTTGAAGTTAGAAACATTTTTTATTTATTTTACTTCTTAATATATTAAGAGTGGTAGCGTTATAATCGGGGATCTAACCCATGCCAGCTTTAACCCTGTTTACCCCCCAATTCCTGCCAAACGATACTAGATCCAACCCTACAGTTATTTTTGTATCATCCATCCCGTGTATTGCACCTGCCATGTTTTATCTCTGGATAACCCTAAGGTTGACTGGTAGAAAATGCCTCAGGCATTAAGTCCTTCTTTGTACGGATTTTTTTTTAACTTGTGCATAAAGTTTTAATAAATAAATAATAGAAAAAGCATGACTGAAACATCCAGTCGGATGCTGCAACATAGTATCTATTTCAAACAATCTTAATACGTGTAATGACATCACAAAGATATGAAGATGTGCAGTGCTATGTTTATCTAAAGTCATCAAACATCAGATCATCTGATGTTCCGGAAGAAACACAATAAAATTATGGTCACTCATTTCGGCACAAATTATAAGCAATTAAACATAGCTCAGGTCAGTTGTAACATATTAGCCTGAAAGCAAGGTGATTGCGAAACTGATAAGTACTCGTATTTTCCGATGTAGACAGGGCGTGCTTTATTGAAGTCACTTCAATGTCTGAAGTGTCAGTCAGTTCCATATCAAACTCTACTGTCTCGATAATGATCGTAAAATCTCATTATCATAAGCAAAGAGTAGTAACTATTTGCTTATGACTACTAATGCTTACGCACCTATTTGTGTATGATAATGACATTGTAATAAAACGTTGTCTTTCACTTATTGTAATAAGTATCTAGGGTTGCCATCAAAATGGTTACCGCAGCAGTGAAGCTTTCGGCCACGCTCACACATTCACACTGGCACATTCGACACATCTATGGCCCATTTGCACAACTTAAAAATCTTAATCTTTCTCTATTATTAGATTCCCTTCTCCAATTCTCAGCTCAGAGCTAAATGACGATGAATTTGTGCTGATATTGCAATGCTACAAGCTAAAAAAAATAACAACCGACTTCCAATAAACACACTACAAAGTGAAAAAGTTATTTTATACTTTGTAGTGTTTTTTTGGAAGTCGGTTTTTTTATTTTTTTATATATTTAATTTTTATTTTTCACTTTTTAGTTATTTTATCTACCCCAATTCGTCTTCCACTTCTTGCTATGTAAACAACAGTGACAGGAAGTATTATGTTATAATACTTCTTAAGATAGATAAAGTGGATTAAATAAGTACTATCGAAGTTAGTTTAAAAATTGCCAACTCAAAGTTTATTTATTTATTTATTTTATTTTAAAGAAGGCTTACAGACTAACAAACCAATGATATAAAGAAAGTAATATAAAGAAAATTGCTAATAACAAGCCTCCACATATAGTAAAAAAAAAGTCGATAAAAAAAAAGTACATACAAGTTAATATTATTAGTTAATATTAGATAAGTTAATTATCCATAAAAAAAGAAAAGTTAATAAAATTTATATGGGATCTCTGCGCAAGCTTGTTCTACCAAATGAAAAAATCATTTTCAAAATAGGTACATAATTGACGGAGAAATCGGTGAAGTTCCTATAAAAATCGAGGATTTCCCTCGATTTTGATGGGATTCCGTCATCAATCAGATGCTGACTTGGTGCCAATAGAACCACCTTTCTAACAAAAAAGGAATTTTCTAAATCGGTCTACAATTGACGGAAAATCGGCGGAAATACATAAAAATAAAAATAAATACATACACTACGACCATAGAACCTCCTCCTTTTTGGAAGTCGGTTTAGAAGTAACAACAATTGAAGCTAGTAGGTACCTATGGAGAAGAACGGGCAAGAAACTCTTTGGACTCTCTTTTACATTATATTGTTACAAAAATATTTTAATTTATGAATATAATTATGTGAGAACGATGTAAAAAAAGAAAGACGTAACTTTAAAAGCATCCAGATATGGTACAGAAAAAAAATATATAAGCCGTGGCAGATAAGAGATAGCTTATCCCAACTGACGGCGCGGGTTCACGAACATGACGCATGGATCAGTACTATTCAATTCAACTATTTCGAAGGGAGCTAAATGATCCAACACACGCGCCACCATCAGCAAGACATCTGAGTGAGCGTGACATATCTCAGCCGCCAGGGCACATTCAAGTCAATCAAAGACATATTAGGTAGCTCTATAGTACATAGTACTCACACCGGTGCTATGCAATTATATCATTTAAAGTATATTGAGTTTATACAATGCAAAGATAGTCTTACAATCTTTAGCAGCTCCAACAGTATTTTCAAATGTTAATCAATTTGTTGTGGTTGTGGAGCAGGACCAGCATCGACCCAAGCATTTTTATCAGCGATGTAATCCTCCAACTTATAATATAATAATAATAATAATAATTTTATTTCAGAAAACATCCATAAATTAATATATAATAATATGCTCGCCTTCGAATACTTTATAACTACTGACATGCGGCTTAGAATTATGGCTTGATGAAATTTCAGATTTCTAATGTTCTCATCTGTCAACCCTGAACATCTTACCCTAACTCACGCTCACTGACTTTGTGATAACTGAGTGATAAGTAACTGATCCGTTAAGTACGATACAAACACGCCCATCCGCGTATGTTACGATAGTAATACACGTAAATATATAATGTCCTAGTGTCGAGGCAGTGTATTATTATTTACTATTATTTACGATGGAGTATTCAAATAATATAGCATTATGCCTGTATATGCCGAAGGGCAGAACTATATACTTAGTTCACCTGATAGGTCAGGTACAGTTAAGTCTCATGTAATAGGAGGTGAGCCAATTGCCATTAACCAAGTATAAAAAAATAAAATTAAAAAGAAATAATTTCGACTTTTTTTTTATAAACTTTGCCCCACATTAGGAATTTCTCCTGTATTGTGGGTGCGTTTACAAACATTTAAAGTCACATACACGAACAGCCAGACCCGGAACAATTACTTGTAGGTCATACAAATATTTGTTCCGTGCGGGAATCGAACCCGCGACACGCAGCACAGCAGTCAATCGCTTAACCACTGCGCCAACCATTGTTTGAAATCCATAGAAAAACTGTACAGAAAAACTTATGAAACTAGTGTTAGTAGTTAAAAAAAAACATATAATAACTTATTTTCTAATATGGGTATTACCACACTGAAAAACCAAATAGTTGATTTTTTTATTGTTGATTCCTTTTGGTTGAGTTGACATTAAATTGTGTTAAAAAAAACTGTTCCATGACGTTTGTTTTGACAATTTTTTTGTAGAATTAACAAAAAATTTGTTGATTTAACAAAACATGTTGGTAGGTGCTATATTAACCCAAAATATAGGTTAACTAATTTCCTAAGTCCACCGATCTTTGGGCTCAACAGCACTGTCATCTGCATAACTCAGATTATTTACACAAATATTGTCTATGTGACAGTCTACAATGCATGCTGCTGAGCTTAACGATTAGCGCATTTATATACAGATAATAAAAAAAACTGGGGATGATAATCCACCCTGCCTTACTCTACATTGTAGTTCATATGGATCCGATACGATGCCAGTCCACTTTATATGATTGACCTGAATCTGATACCAAAACTTTAGGATACCAATTGTGTCACTAGGTAAATTGGTTTCCATAAGCTTTTCCTAGAGTTTATAACAAGGTCAAAAGGTAGGTAGGTAAGGTAGGTAGGTTTAGAGGTCTAAATTACACGCATAAATGGGCATTTTCCTACTCGTGTAATACTCAAGCAATAAAACCAGACTTCCGGAGAATTGCCTAACTTAAATGGCAGTGAGCAGAACAGATGGCCGATGGGCCGAAAGGTTCTCAAAAATCAAAATCAAAATATTTAATTTCACATAAACCTACATGGGCACTTATGAAACGTCAGAAGCTAGGTGCACGGTTCCAATTAGTTGTTTCCTATGGAGAAGAGCCGGCAAGAAACTCCACGGTTACTCTTTTAAAAATAATTGGTTTTACAATATTTTTTCTGGAGTGTCGACCGCGTACAGGAAGACTTAGCTTTAGAAGGCCTCCCATAAGGTAGACCGATGACCTCGTGAAGGCCGCAAGGATCCGCTGGATGCGGAAAGCACGGAACCGGTCGAAGTGGCGGTGCTTGGGGGAGGCCTATGTCCAGCAGAGGACGTCTTTCGGCTAAAAGGATGGTGATGAAACCCAGGTTTTGGGTTGTTACTGAAAATTATACTTATTTTGCTATCCAGAATACTGAATAACTAAAGCAACGACGTCAACGATGCTACTCAAATGTAACGTGTTACAAACACAAATCACCAAAAAGAAGCCGGAATGTCACAGCACTAGTATTTAAGTGGTCCGTACACGACGCGACTCATCACTAGAGGTCGGTTATTCGGATGCATATTCACCTAAAGTAGAGATGTTGACTAATATGGAATGCGCTTTGTATCGAAAAAATCTCGCGGTTCCGGGATCGACAAATTTAGGTTTCTGATTATAGAATCGGATGTATATTTACTTACTTTAAAATGTTGGCTTAAATGGAACGCATTTTTGTATCGATCGTAAAAATCTCGCGATTCCGGAATCTAGAAATTTTGTGGTTCATTCTGACTATAGAATAGGATGCATATCTACCTACCTAAGTAGCCGAGGTAATAGACCTCCTCTTAGACCCTACATCCACATATTATTTGCATCAGGGGTTAAACATAAATTTTGAATAAATATGCATCTGAATAGTTACAGTTAGTTGTTAGTTAGTTTTTTTATTATAATTTTTTTGTCAATTTTAATTTGACTGACGTGTTTTTTTAATTTAATGTAATTTTATTTTCAATGTTTGTATGCTTAATTTTAGGTAGATTGTACACTGATTACAAAATTTTGTAAACACCTTTATTTATGTACCTACTTTCTAAGGAAATAAACGAATGATTGATCGATTGATTGATAGTTATGCAATACTCGAATCCCGAGGGTTTTTTTTAAATAAATATTTTTTTGAAGTCGCTTCCATGCTATAATACACCCGACTAGTTATACATTCCCAGTGTTCTTGGCATCGCGGATTTTTTTTACAAAAAAATATTTTACTAAGCCGTTTCCATACTTTCATAGCTAAGAATGAACTTTAGGTCTCCGAATATCCGATCTCTAGTTATCACCTACACATATAATGTAGTTTGTATAGACCGTCATTGAAATAATGGCGTTGTTCGACTACAGAAAAACAATCAAAATATTGTGCAGACAGACAGACAGAAAAGTGTTGCGTTGTATAATAATCTTAGGAAGATTATCATCAACCCGGAGTCTGCGTTTGTGCCCGTAGTTTCAGGGACCAAAGGGGTTTCAAATAAATTATATAAAAAAGTCGAAATCAAAGTTTTTATTGTAACAATTTTTAACTTAAAGTACGTATTATCGAAGCCAACTCAAAAACGACCCAAGCAAAGTTAATAAAAATCGATTAAACACCATTTATAACCCGAGTGCATCTCATGACAATTCCAATAAGCCCAAACATGGCTAGGATACATTGTTTCATTACGGAGTTCTGGTGCCTACATTCGGCTTCATCATCAGATCAGTTTGATGGTACCATTTTGATCAGAACCCTTTATTTAAATTTGCCTAAGTCATAGTCACTTAAGTATCTTAATCGAGATATCTTATCACCACCCGTGAAATACTTATCATTGAGGAGTTCCGGTGGTCATCTGCGGTCTTCTTTATCAGTTCCACTTCACTAAATGCATAAGCATAGTATAATCGGCCTATAAACTTCCCACTGCTGGGACGTAGGCCGTAATGCACCACGCGGGCCCCGTACGGGTCGGTCTTCACTAAATGACTTTTTGATGAAAAGACAAAAATCTCTATATGTATTTTTTTTTTTACATACAACGCGGAAGCTCTTGGCCTTCATCTCACCTGATGGTAAGTGATGATAAGGCCGAAGATGGAAGCGAGCTTCACCTGGAATCCTCAACCACAGAGGAACTGGCTATCTTACCTCTAACTGCCGAAACACAAGAAATGCTGTTAACATTGTTGTTTTTGCGCCAGACTTAGATAAGATGGTGGTAGCTAGCCAGGCGGACTTAGAACAAGCCCTACCACCAACCAAACCGAGCAGAAATGTTTGCCCCCGCTGGGAATCGAACCCGGGACCTCTGGATCTGAGACGGTGGTTTTACCACTAGACCACAGAGGCGGAGGTAAAATTGGAGGAGTTCCCTTAATTCCTCCTGGAACCCATCATCAGAACTAAATTTTAATAAAAATGGAACCAATCTGGAAGTACATATATCCTTTCAAATAAAAAATATATTCTCAAATCGGTTTATAAACGGCGGAGTTCTGAGATAACAAACAAACATTAAAAGTAAAAGAAAAAAAAATATACCTACTTACCACTTTGAAAACATTACAATCGAGACATAATCAATACCATCGGTGTGAAAGTGCAACTCAAACTTTCGATAACCTCAGCTACAATCTTGACCCTAGAACCGGTGCAGCACTGGTTTAAACAAATTAACATCTTGAAATAATGATCATTATTTGCTACATGTGCCTATAAATGTACAAAGTAATACGCACATGCATACTACTTTGTCAGTCTGTTTTTGCTTTGTTGGCACGAGCCAAAGGCACGTGATTGTCGTAGTGAAAATATTAGCCAATCAGAATGGTTTGTAGAGGGGCGTGTCTGCGCGATGCAAAAGAAAATGAATCAATAATAAATTAATTAAAAATCTAATTGAAAATTCTAATTCTTATTATTATTTCATTTTTTCGGATCACCCATAAAAATACACACGTTGCTTGACGAACAGATGGCCGCGTACCGGAAGACATAGCGTAGGAAGGCCTCCCACAAGGTGGACTGATGACCTTGTGAAAGCCACAGGAATCCGCTGGATGCGGAAAGCTAGGAACCGGTCGAGGTGGCGGTGCTTGGGGGAGGCCTATGTCCAGCAGTGGACGTCTTTCGGCTGAAATTATGAATGATGATAAAAATACACACAATCCATATAACAACAACTTAAAAAACCATGTTAGTAAAACTTATAAACTAATAGCTTCATGGTTCAACACATGTTGGCACGTGCCTCCGCACCTAGTGCCTAATAATGTCTTCAATTTTTTTTTTATTATGATAGACTCACTTTTGACCAGTATCTAGAGAGTTAAGGAGTTATATTATATTTGATTATATTCTTAGTTGCGGCTAAGTAATAACAGCGTTCTCTATGCATTTTTAACACCATACTGCGATCGCCAATCCGCCTGTCAAGCGTGGCGATTATGGCAAACCCCCCCAATTGGAGGAGGCCTATGTCCAGCAGTGGACGTCTTTCGGCTGGAATGATGATGATGATGATGAATAACAGCCGCACGAGTCGATCGCTCAGGTTAAGCTACGCTTGCCGCGATTGGTCTGTGGATGGGTGAACATCTTTACATACACTCCGTGCTTCGGAAAGCACGTTAAGCCGTTGCTCCCGGTTGTTTTTCGAGGATTTTTGACAGTTGTTACGTGCTGTCAGAAACCCGAAAATCTGACAACTAGTCTTACCAAGAGGTATCGTATTACTCAGTAACTGGGTTGTAGAGGTCAGATAGGCAGTCGGTCCATGTAAAAATACTGGTATTCAGCTTTGGTTGCTGTATCTGGTTACACTGGAAGCCGACCTCAACAAATTTGGGAAAAGGCTAGGCAGATAATGATGATGGCTTTTGAACAGTATCTCACGTGCGGGATAATATACAATGCGGCACACTCATAAAATAGCAATCGATCGCAATGCCTTTCATTTTGACACGTTAATTTATGATGTTGAGCAGACGAATTTTTCAAACCTATTAAGCAATGGATGTCCAAATGAAAGGCATTGCGATTGATTGCCATTTTATGTGTGTTAGGCAATTAATCTACTGGTGCCACCACCACCAATACATAAATTCAATTTCTTTTACGATTTTTTTTTGTATTTTGCGCAAGAGAGTCATATTGATGATTTTATTTATTTATTTATTTATGTACACGCAAAATACTTGACACGACAATATATTAACATAGAAGAGCACAAAGGTACTGCTTATTTCAAAATAAATTTCTCCCAGCAGATCTGCGTGAGGAAAGTTGTTAATGGTAAATACATACATATTTGTATATTTGGGACGGTCGCGAATTATATAATGATCAATATACAACCTGATACTGGCCTGCAAATTGAATAAACGTAAGAAAAAATCCCACAAGGTGGACTGATGACCTCGTGAAAGCTGCAGGAATCCGCTAGATGCGGGAAGCATGGAAACGGTCGAGGTGGCGGTGCTTGCGGGAGGCCTATGTCCAGCTGTGGACGTCTTTCGGCTGAAATGATAATGATGATGAAGAAAAAATGAATTTTGCGGACTACCTAGCCTTCGCCTTAAGAGGCAGATATATGCCAGTGACCTTGAGTGGTTAGCTTGCGTGTTCTGTACTGGGCTCACGCAACGCGTCGTATGTCCAGCCAGTAATAGGACTCGCCCATCCAGGAGCGCTGTCCCAAATAAGACGCATTATTAATTTATTATACATATAACAAAAGGTACTTTAGTAAAACACGTATTACTAAATAAAAGATCAATAATTTAACTTTCTTTAAAAAGGTGAAGGTTTCAGAAAAATACGCTTGATAGATTTTGCGTGATTCTCAGATTTTTATCCGCGTTAGACTTTACAAATTAATTTCACTATGTAATAAACATAATCTAAAATATTCATAATTAAGTTATTAAAAAAATGCTCTAATTTAACATATTTTTTTTTTCAAATCTTTAACACTACTTGTTTAGACGTGATCTTCAGTATACAATCATTAAAAGTCGGCTATCGCCGCCTTTAATCAAGAATAGTCAAGATTAATTGTAGATATTGGTCCTCGTTCATCAGCGATTTGAAAAGTCCAAGGTGGCAAAAAATCCGGCAAGACGTTATTATCATACATTTTATTCGACTTTCCGAAAGTGAGGAAAAGTCAGAAATCTACTATTGAGGAAAAGTGGAAAAGTGTTCATGAGGAAGTCCATTTTATCTCGTGAACGAGAGGACGGTGTGTGTCATGATAAATTATGATGAATGCGTGATCGTACAGTACCCACTACACACGTACTAGCTACTGCCTGCGGTTTGGCCCGCGTGGCAACTCACTACTCCTTACTCGGATACTTCTTATAACATCAGCTATCTGCCAGTGAAAGTCCCGTCAAAATCGGTCCACGCGTTTGGAGATAAGCTGCAACAAACAGACAGACAGCCGGACAAAAACAAAAAAATATGTTATGAGTACCGTATATACTTTCATATGCATTTAGTAAGAAACTGTTATTTTGACATCACAAATAGATACTTCAATTTCATTTATTTGTATGTTGTACCACATCATCCGTTCATCGAACGATATGGTGATTCAGAGCACATAGTCTGACCTCCACACGCCTCACACGTGTCTCGATAACCTAAGGTTAGAATAGTCAGACTTTTGGAAGAAAAGAATCATCATCATATTATTGAAGTTGCATGTGCCGGTAGCCATTAAACCACGAGCCCCTCAGTGATAGTGACGTGGTGTTAGAAAAAGTGGTTAGTGTAGAGTGAGAATTTTGAAGTGAGGGTTCCGTATCACATGCCAACGTGGTGATTTACGAATGTAGGTGACATTGTGTTACTAGTAGAGACTTAAAGTATATTTATTATTTATTTATTTATTTAATACTTTAATCACACAAAATGTACAGAGGCGGACTTAAAGCCATAGGCATTTTCTACCAGTCAACCTTTGGGTGATGCAGAGACAAACAGTAGTAGGTGCAATAGCGAGAATTGAGGAATAAATATTCATTTAAATATAAAGATATACATAAACCTATTAAAAACTATAAATTCAATATATAAATCTTATTATATATAAATATTAGCACAAATAAATATACATAAATATGTATACTAAAACAAATAAGACAAATAATGGGAAAACATTACCGTTGTGATGATACTGCCTGCTTCTTGCTTCTTTGATATTATATTCATATTCATTTATTTATTTGCATTTTGATATGATGATTTTGTGTCAATCCTCATCGGTGAGTTAGCAGGAGTCAAATAAAGGCTGATGCAAATTTGGTCGGGCTGCACTGCCTTGCAAAAATCCCCCTCCGTCACTTTCTGACATTTTGTATGCCCCGACGCGACGCACACTACAGGCGGGCCGCAACGCGCTTTTTTGTACTAAAATGTATGCCCTGTGGTTGTAATGTGCGGTTAGCTTAAGAGCCCACTAGCACCACTCCTTTAAAAAAATATTGTCTCGTGACTGAGAAGGAATTATGAAAAACGGGTCACTCTGCTCCCACGAAGCAACAAAATACGATCTAGAGGAATGTGGCCGTTTTTCTTTAAACCGAATAATTGTTGCTTCGTTTCTCAATATGAAACTTTATAAAAGGTATTAGAAAATTCTAGACACACGTGCCGAGGTAGCTGATTGAGCCGTTTCTCATAATTCTGTAGTGGTACGTTACCCACACATGCCCGCTCCCTTGCGAGCTCAAGTGCAAGCGACGTCACATGTCTCATATAGTTCTCACAGGCGACTCACGATACACAGTCGTGTCACTAACCTTCGCTCTCGCTTACCTCATGTCAATCGTGTTAATTCCTAATCACCATAATATTAGTTACTTATTCTCATTAACCGTGTACTGTCTAGTTATAATTACTTTTACAATAAAATCACTGTATACTACTGAAGGAACATTTAATTTACTATAGAACCCAAATCACGTCACAAGAAAAGTTCTATAATTCCTTCTCAGTCACGAGATAATATTTTTTGCTAGTGGACCTGTGCGCGCCCTCTAAACACGATGAAAAATGAAGAAAATCGAAATACAGAATTAATCTGGCTATTCAGATTTCAAATAACTATTTGTAATGTTATCATGTTGAAGACTGGAACTTATTCAGTGCTTCCCATTTGAGGGTTACTCCGTTTGTGTATAGGAAAAGACACATGAAAATAAACTAGAAAGTTCTATGTTCGATTAAAAAGAAAACATATATGTGGGGAAACACATATATGTTCTGAATTGAGCTGCACGATTACTGACAAATGCGTGCACTGAATGGACAGGTCCACTCAATCTGTGTGGTTCTTTCTTCAAAAGACCATTTCAGACACCAATCTACATGGTCTTCACATGACTTGACCAAGATTATGTCTGGACTTTAAAAGAGACTGTGACCTCTGAGTTTGTTTCGGGCTTTTTTCTCAGAGTAGTCCGATACGAAACGCCGACCTCATCTAGTTTTAAAATATGATTGACGTGTAAAAGTGTTTGTAAAAACCTACTTAAAGAAAATCATTTATAATTTATTTATCATTTATGTTTTCTTTTTAATCAAGCAAAGTCTTATTATCATAAAGATAAATAAATCTGAAAATACAAAATTACAAGATTTTAATCAATAAAAATAAAGCCTAGTGTTTATCTGTCACCTGCTCAGATTACAAAATATGTTAGGATAGGCATATTTATCGCGTTGGGTTATGCTGTAATGGCAGATGTAAGAAGATAAATAAATTAATAAAAATATGACTCAGTAGCTCAGATACTAGAGACTAGAGGGGCGTAAAGTGCTAAATGGATCTTTTGGCGGTCGAATAAAGTTGACAGGGCTCTTGGTAAATAGTGTAATTGTTTTGTGAAATGTATTGAAAAAACCAGATGGCTGCGTTAGTACGATTTTAGCCACGAGTCAATGAATCAGCATACAGATAGATAGGTACAGCTATAGATATGAAGAATTTGAGCAATAGACATGTGTGTAGTTAAATAGGAAAACCCGGTATGTCACACCCCAACTCGAATTGAACTGAGAATGGGGTCTATGAAATAAAAAAATGCATATTTTTGTGTTTTCTTATTCAAGATAAGTCACTAAAAATATAATAACCGTTAAAATCAATAATTTCTTTCCTATCACGGTATGTCCATTATCATGTGTATGTCAGAACGCTGACACAATCATCTTGTATTCATTTGATACGTACAGCGATCGGCCGTTAGTTCGCCCTTATCCACCGCTCCCTATAGACGCGCTTACAATCCATCTGTATAAGTACTCTATTGTAATACGTTTCGTGAGTAAAATAAATATCCAAATTCATAGCAACCTTTAATTTCTCTCCGTACACAAAACTAGAACACTAATACGTGAACACACAAAATGTTTATCAAAATCAAGCACGTCCGCGACGACCAATCAGCGTAAATTTTGAGGTCTAAGATAGCAGCCATTTCCATGCCTTAGCAAATAAAAGTGGTTGTTTTTAAAACTCTGGAACATTTCCCTAGTTTATGTCAAACAATGGTATATATGTCCATACTTTAAACTGATTTATTAGCTCATTTCGTTCACATTCTAATGTCTCATTTTATCTTAAATGTCTGTAATATACTTAGATTTTTACAAGGTTTTGAATTGAGATTGTCGCTGAGATCAGATTGCGACTAGATTTTTAACGTTTTAATTACGATATTGGCCTTCCGAGATTAGTCCCGGCTGATTATTACAAATTAACGATGATTTACCTACCGACGGAATGACCTTTAGACTTAAGACAAGATGCTTTAGATATGTTAAGGTTGGCGCACGCTGTAGCGTTACGCAAGATATTGAAAAGTTAGCGACACTTCCACATTCACCACAGATATTTTATGTTTTAAAATAAAGATTAAGATTTAGGTTGGAGATTCCAGCATAAGACCAGAATTAATATATTATTTTAAGTATTCATTTGGTAGGGATTCGTTCATCGTCCAGATTGTCATTTAAAAGTAAGGTTGGTACTACTTCTGAACTCCAATCATAGGTATATGGTGAAAATATTTTTATAATTTTTATGTTTTTTTTTTTTTTTTTGTTTTTTATATACTTTAACTCACACACTGACATAGGTTATTAAATGTTAAAATTTTAGGGAAATCATCTACTGTTACAATGTTTGTAAATATGTGAGCACCATGTACCTAACGCATAATTAATTTGTCTGTCATTGCTTCACTTTTCATTCTTTTTCCCTATTGTGGTATAGTGATTTTATTCTAGGTAAGCGCATCGTCTTCACATATAATTATTAATTAATGTATTATATACAAAATATTGTTAACATTTTAAAAGAGTAAGTATGGAGTTTCTTGCCCATTCTTCTCCATACGTAACTACCTTTTGGAAGGGGCAACTGAATCAATTAATTATAGTTGTAAATTTTGACGTTCAAAAGTGCCTTTTATGTGCCTAACTGAAATAAATTATTTGACTTTGATAAAATACATCTTTTTCCGGGTTTTTAATCCACTTGGGCGCTTTATAAGAAGACCATAAGAAGAAAGAATAATTAAGTTGGAGGCTGTTTAGTATCAATATCAACAACCTCAAAAAGGTGGCTGGGACAGACTGGATGCGGAAGGTGGAGGACAGGGTGTTGTGGCGCAGCATGGGAGAGGCCTATGTTCAGCAGTGGACTGCAATAAGCTGAGTTGATTGATTGATCAACAACCTTATATGATCTAAAAATATTTTTAATTGCGTTCCATTTTGTACTTAATTTTTTATTGGATTTTATATGATTTCTAGTCACTTTTTATGTTTGACAATGGTTGTTATTTACCTGAAATAAATGATTGAATTAATTTATTTTTATTATTCATGAAAATATTTCTAAGCCCATATATTTTCAGCATGAATACCAACTTACTGAAGTAACAGCAACATTATTGTTCAGTAGCGTTTTCACATTCTGGCGAGGGGCCCTAAAAACTAATTATCTCTAACACAGCTACAGCACGCGCCGCCCCTCAATGTTTCCGATCTATAAAACGTTCCCACTTACATAAACATACGATTTAGTCAACAATCACCGTTTGCACTTATCATTTTGCTTAAAACCTTGCCGCTATCCGCACCTCCTTTTATACCAACACGAGAAAAAATATCGTTTAAAACCAAATTGATATTTTTTCCGAATAATTATTTTGCGGACTTAGTATTTTTTGGAATTATATTTTTGAGGACCTGGTATTTTTTCCAAACGAAACATTTTGTGATTTGTGGTTCCTGATTTTGGAATAATGGCAATCAAAGTGATGTCGGTGAGTTGAATTTTTTATTTAATACTTTTATTATTTATCATTAGCTGAAAACATTTTCATTTGTTTTTCGTTATTATTCTTTCTGTAGGTTTTTTTTACCTATTTCTCTTTGATTTGGATTTTTAAACGTCGAATTAAGGCTTTTACAGGTGTCGTGATTTTGTCTAATGTGGAATCAATTTCATTTCATGCAGTCTATACTCCATTTATTATAACATTAGACAAATAACTGTTCTCATCCTTTCGTTATTTCACGATAAATACAAGGAATGTAATCTATTTACCATTTACATAAAAAAAAAAAAAACTCTAAAGTGCAGTAATCCAACAATATTACACAATAACTGTCGTTATTTAGCCGTTATTTGTCTAATGCGATAGTAAATGGAGTATAGTTGAAACTTAATTTTAGAGACAAGTTTAGAGAAATAATAAATATACCTACCAATACCATTTTTATCAGCAGGTACTTAACTTTTTTTAATTCATTTATTAATGGTGACCAGATGATCGAATTTTCAACCGTGTATGGGTTGAAAAATTCGATTATCTGGTCGAAGGTATTCATAAAATGTTGCTGTGGTGGATATTAGCATATTCAGCCTATAATTTTCTCACTGCTGGGACTCAGGCCTCCTCTCTCCGAGAGGAAGTGGGCCGTAATATACCACACGGTCACATGTCTTTGAATTTTTGGTTCTAGGACCTCACGATGTTTTCCTTCACCGCTAAAAAAAATATTCAATGATCATCAGAACCTAATATTTGTCAACCTGGCTTGAAACACTAAACCAATTAACCAAAATATTTATACATATATCATGCCCAGACGTAGTGTTAACGTTTAAAGATAAAAAATGGTATCTTACCAACTAGTTACCATGCTGTGTTCAGATTGGCTGTTGGCGACAGATCATAATAACACTACGGTTATCTTAATCCAAACATAATTGTTTTTGTCTGTGCTATTTTAGATACCTATTCTTTTGAGGTCCTTTACATCGAAAACAAAAACAAACGCTTTTGTTTATAAGGAAAGTTTTGAATCATAGTATTGTTTTTTTTCGGTTTCCAAAAAAGAGCGGTCTAAATTCAAACATTGTTTGGAAATGTTTTGTTAGGTAGGTACATGATCTCTCACATCAAATCAACTCAAATAAGTTATTCGAATAAGGGTAATACATGAGGTGGATACATATTACAAAAGTTCTGTATTACCTCAACACGTGTGCAAACATATATTTAATAAAAATATAATCGTCTATTACAATAATTAAAATTAAAGTATTTATGAAATGTATTCAAAGCAGGCAGTTCAAACATGTTCTCCAATACATTCTGTATGGGAGAACATGTTTTTCAACTACAATGTTAAATTTTTTCTGGAGATTAATTCATCCCAACTACGGACCGGTTTTTTCTTAAAGACTTCCAAGATTTAATAATAATAATAAACATTTATTTCAGAAAGTAAATTTCCATATTACACACACATAATTATCTTAACTAATAAAACGAATAAAATTAAACAATCAAAAAACAATATGCAAACGTATCCGGTGGCGCAGCAGTGGAGAGTCCCACCTGTCCGCGAACACGCTCATTATGCTGTTGCTACTGGACCTAACAGGACTCAGCAGCGACGCATACTGCTTCCTTATGAGAGCATGAAACCCATCAGTGTGCGCTTCCGCGAACATAGTCGAAGCACTGCAGAATCGTGGTAGCCCCAGCAGCACCCTAAACGCGTTGTTGTATTGAACACGCAGGGCGTCACGTGTAAAGTGTTTGGCAGTAAGACACTGAGATTATATTGTTTGTAAGTTAAAAATGAAGCAAATAAAAGCGTGTTAAATAGCTCAACACCGTCAACGTCGCCTTTATAGTACCTACTCACAATATCTATAATAATTCCTGAAAGTCCTAGGAAACGCTATAAGAGAAATCAAATGTTTATTATTATAGCCGACCATATCGGCTGTAATAATAAACATTTGATTTCTCTTCCACAAAGGTGCCTTAAACATAATGAAGATTATTATTATTTTGCCCACTTGTTCTTTCGAGACATCGTCAAGTGATTAGTCGACTCTTCACGTGACCAGAGGGCTGGCCTATTTCTTGGCCAAAGAATCAGCATTGCCATACAACATGGCAATGCTGCCAGACTTTTGGGCACTTTTCCTGTTAACAGCGATGCGAAAGAATTAAATGATATATGCCCTTTGATGCTTTCCCTTCCCTTTTTATATACTTGTACATATTTAGTATCAATTTTCTTCAACAACTTTAAAACTATTTAGTGTTAATTGAAGTCTAATAAATCAAAATATATGACATAATGTAAATACATTGAATTTTATGAAGATTATCACATTAGATAAATCCTTTTTGGGAGACTGGTATCTGCACTAGAAAAAACCTGACAGACAGATGAGGTTAGGCTAGGTAACCATTCGTTGTAAAATACCCTTAATCTCGCACAAAATCTCCATGAAAAATACTGCTGTTTTCTTATAATTAACAAAAAACCATTTAAGTGTTTAGGCAACTTCGCAATAACCTGTTAAGATATTCTGCTCACCCCTAGCGATAAAACGTAATTATTTTAATTGGCATTCGTAAATACCAATTAAAATAATTAAGTTTTACACACACACAGGTTACTCATAATAATAATAATTATAATTATGCGTACCTAATCATAATTAAAATGAGTCATTTGAGAGAAATGTTAGTAACCTGTGTATTATCGTGAATTTCACCTTTGACCCAGCACGTGGTGCAGGGCCGGATTTAGGGCAGAGCAACGGGGCTCTAGCCCCGGGCCTCCACTATTGTTTTTTTTTAGATAAGATAAAAATACATCCGTTGTGTCCATCAAAGAAAAAAGTTCAAATTCACAAGCTACCTTTTAAATAGCTTTTTTTTACCGTAATCCAAAGAAAAAAAATTCTCCACTTCATGGTTGCCCCAGGGCCTCCACACCTTTAAATCCGGGGCTGACGTGGTGTGTGCATTCATTACCAATTAACGATACACAAAGTGGGCGGAGATTCAGCGGGGCGTGGCGGTGGGCGGGATTTTTTGTTTTCTATGAGATTGTGCAGGTTATACCGGCGGCGCGGCGTGGGCGCAGGTCTGATTATTGAGGCTCCGCCCCACTTTGTATAGGTACCACGCCTTATGGCTGCAGCAGGTTTATAGGTATGTACCTACATACCTGGTACTTTTCGTTAATTGCTGGTATACCTAATATTCATTGCATAGTATTATTATTTAATAAGCATTTTGAATTATTAAAAAAACAAAACAATATTATTAGAAAATACAACACAGAATACTTGAATATACTGTTTTAACCAACTTTAAATAGGAGGAGGATATTTTTAGTAAAAGCTCGTTTCTTTGGAGGATAAGATCGTAGAATTTCAACTCATTGATCACAAAACCAACACACTGACAACCGTAGTGATGAATGCTCATCTTTCGAAAATTGCAGGCTTCATTTTAGCGTGCGATACGCGTATTTACGGATATTTTTTTAACTTTTTTCCGATAAAAAAGTTAAAAAAATATCCGTAAAATTCGAGTTGGGTTGGTGGTTGGTGTTGGTTGGTTGTTATTTATTTATTTGATACACCAACAGCAGCACATACAAAATATTAAAACAAAATAATAAAAGTACTAGTATGTATGCCTATTATAGGTGTACACAGCGTTCACCAAAAAAACATCTTAATTAACTAAAAATAATTGTTGGAGACTGGCTGGGATGCCACCTTTTTTAAGAAGTATATACATTTTTATAATGACTAGAACAGAAGTAATATTTTTGTTTTAAAGTTAGTTGTCAAGTGTCAGTTTGCCTTATACATAGTTTTATCCAGTTAATTATTATTAATAAATAGCAATCACTCATATTCTAAGTGTTTCCATCATCCTCCAATCATTAAAACACATACAGTCCATTTGCTCATCAACAATAATAATAATGAAAAAAAGGGTGTGTGTAGGTAGTGTTTCACCTTCCACCTTTCTTGATTTCATTTAAATAATTTTATTTAAATTTTGTTTTCTAAATATAATTGTATTTTTATGTCTTCATTGTTATTATTTTTAGTTAATTAAGATGTTGTCTGTGTAGTTTTGAACAAGACTATTCTGGTCTTTGTTAGTTGGAAGCCTCGGGTGTTCCGTTTTATAAAACCTAGCATGTGTGGCGAATTCTTAACAATGTCGTTGATGTGTGGCTTAAAATTTTGATCATTGTCGGCCAAGGCTCCTAGATCCCGTATTTCAAATACCTTAGACGACGCAGTGTTGCATATTGTGTAGGTAGTAGAAAATGATGCCTTTTTTAGAGAAACGAATAAAGAAACATTTAACATTTTGTTAGTTGGTTGTTTGGTAGTTGGTTGGTTGGTAGTTGGTTGGTTGGTAGTTGGTTGGTTGGTAGTTGGTTGGTTGGTAGTTGGTTGGTTGGTAGTTGGTTGGTTGGTAGTTGATTGGTTGGTAGTTGGTTGGTTGGTAGTTGGTTGGTTGGTAGTTGGTTGGTTGGTTGTCTATTAATCAATATTGCGCAATTAAAGTTCTCATGTATGAACACGTGGCTAATGACATCAGATCTTGTAAATCAACCATAAAACTAAGGTCCACTCCAAATAATCTGTCCCAAAGATAAGACTATCAGCGTACCGGGTTCAATCCAGCCTAAAGCGGTTTGATAATGTTACGGATCACTGAAAAAGTAACAATATATGAAAATTAGCAATTCTTCTAAGTACATCGGAACAAAGGTTTAGTTTAGGTAGGTACCTAACATGAATATTAATTAATATTATAATCTCCTTTATTTCATCAATATACATATAAATTACATTTTTAAATATTTGCTTTAAAAAAATATAAAAACATTTAAAAATATAAAAAATAGTGGCCCATCGGCATCAGGAACAGGGTCGAAGCTGCCGATGGTCAAGGCTCTAGAGAGAGGAACCTCCTCACTATGCGTGCCGTGTCTAGGAGTACTGCTCTCTGAATCAAGCCCTTGATCCAGCCGCGCAATGAGAGCCTCCTAAGGTGTTGGTCGAGGCTCTCCGCTATATAAATATATTATTATTATTAATGTATTTAATAATATTTTATCCTATAAAGTTCTCACTACTGGGGCACATGCCTACTCGATGAGAGGGAGTGGGCCTTAATCCACCACGCGGGCTCAGTGCGGGTTGGTAGATGTCACATGTCTTCGAATTTTGTGGCTCTAGGAGATGCCGGTTTCCTCACGATGTTTTCCGTCACCGTTTTGAGAGCAGTGGTGATGAAATTGTTTACACAAAGTAAAGCGCATGTCGGGGTTCGAACCTACGACCTACAACTTGTAAGTCGCGGCCGTTACCACTGGGCCACCACTGCTCTTATTAAAAAAAAAATGATATAATTATTTTAATTATTTAAGAACATAAATAATTGAACGCCTTGGTCAGTGATCGCAAGCGTAAGTTCCATCGCTGACATCTTGTTTAGGTTCTTTAGGTACGTACTTTATTCAGGTTGAAGATTATTTACTTAAAATAACCAAGTTCACTTACCGAATAAACACAGATAAATTAAAGTAATTTAGCTTATTCAGTAGCTATTACATACCTTTGTTATTTATTTTTATTTATTTTTTCTTCTAAAGGCTGACGCACATTGTAAAAATCCTAGTACATCACTTTCGGAGATTTTTAACCGACTTCAAAAAAGGAGGTGCTTATATGTTTGTCAGTACGTTTTTTCATGTCATTACTGTTCAGTTGTCATTATAGGCTCTAGAAAATTTTCATCGTTCCCCTTTTTAAGCTACCTCCATTAAAAATGACGTGACGTTAAGGAAGTTATCTACATTATGTAACTTCTTTTATCTATATCAATATTACCTGTCATTCACATTATAAATTATTTTTAAAAAACGCTGCATCACTATCACGGGTTTTACAAGATTAGATATTATTGTCTTAATAACCTCGTCAAATCGATCGATAAATGCTGATTAGGTATCATTATTATTAGTATTTAAAGGCAAATAAAAAAATAAAAAACATTTTGTATCCAAAAATAATCCGAATTTCCATCAAAATTACCTATAATACTGATTACACAGCAAAGTACTCAAGTGAATATATAACTAAATAAGCAAAAATTTATATTCGTGGCGCACCGCTATTTATCATAAAGCTTTTTTAAACAAAAAAAGTTGCGGATATGACGGAATAGCAATTTCTGTTGTGAAATTCGTTTCCGATGTTATAGCTCTTCCCTTGTGTCATATAATTAATCTCTGTATAAACTCAGGCATTTTTCCAAATAGCCTAAAAACAGTCATTATAAAACCATTACATAAAAAAGATAACAAAGAAGACATGTCAAACTAGAGTCTGTCTCTGTATTCTCCAAGATTTTCGAAAAACTCATACATGAATCAATTTATAATTTTTTGGGTATATATAACATTCTTAGCGTTGAGCAAAAGGGATTCAGAAATAATAAAAACATTAACATGGCGATATATGACTTAATGCATAATATCATGTTGAATGTTGACGACAAAACACTAATTTGTGCTATATTTACAGATATGACCAAAGCCTTCGACTACGTTAATTTATTTTTTTATTTATTTATTTATATATGCTTTATTGTACATCAGATTACACATTACAAAAGAAAAGGAAAACATAAACACTATAAAATATACAATGTTAATCATAATATCTTGCAAAAAAAACTTGACAGTTACGGCATTAGGGGAAGATGTGTTGAGCCTTATCGTACCTTAGTAATCGTAAGCAACATACATAAATCTCAAGAGTGTTCTAGACATTAATTGGAATTTAAATATCTATCTGATAGTAGAGAAGTCAAATTCGGAGTTCCACAGGGAGTGTCATCGCGGCTCCATTATTTCTTATGTACATTATGATCTTCCGAGAACAGTGCAACAGCCGATGGTGTTATTCGTTGATGATAGCATAGCGATAGTAAAAAAAAGCAAATTATGAAAAAGACATTAATGACACATTAAAAACAATATAAAATGGTTAAACACTAATAATCTAATTATTAATTTTCAAAAGACAAAAATAATGTATTTCTTTCAACGTTTACACCCAAATCCTTTAAAAGTTGAATACAATGGACAAAATATAGACAAGACAATTAATGTTGCTAAATTCCTAGGTATAGTAATTGACAGCCAATTAAACAACAGCAGAAGAAGTCTGCAAAAAGTTAAGAGGAGCTTATATTCTCTATAACTTGTCAAAAATAGTTAATATTGACACCATCATTATAGCTTACCATGGTCTGGTTGCCTCTGTCTTAAGATAAGGAGTTAATATTTTGGGGGAATTTCAGTGAATGAGAAAGGGTATTATTCAGAGCCCAAAAATTATTGCATTACATCAATGACCGGCATTAATTCAACAGACAGCTGTATTCCTATGTTTAAATCCCTAAATTTATTAACCTTTCCTTTACTTTATATTCTGGAGGTAGCATTATCTGTTAAAAGACACTGAGATCCCAATACAAAGGTCTATTACTCGTATATACCTACAGGAAGTTTCAAAACAGCATTATTAAGAAATAATTATTATGCATATGGGACCAAGTATTTACAATAAAATACCTAAGGACATTAAAAATGATACAATTTTTTTTTTTAAACAAATTTACGAAACTACTATTTGAAAAATGTTATTATGCTGTCAGTGAATTTTTAAATGATAACACCATATGACATATTATTGCTCAACAATAATTAAATTGATTAAACATTGATTAAATTTGCTATATTCTTATTTTGTATTCATGCATGACTATTATTTTTCCGGTGTGAACTTGAATTATAAGAATAACAGCTTTTGCCCGCGGCTCCGCCCGCGTATATGCCAAATTTCATGCCGATCGGGTTAGCGGTTTAGGCGTGTAAACATACAGACATACAGACAGACAGAGTTACTTTCACATTTGTAATATTAGTATGGATGACATTAAAAACTGATTACCTTATAATGATTGATTATGATAGTCGATAGATATGTAATACTTATGATTTTTATAGTGCTTAATGTTGCATGCCTTACGGTAGAATGTACTGGATCCATTTTTTTTAATTTTTTACGCTATCATACCTATGTTTTGTTACCTACATTCTTTGCAAATAAATGATTTCTTATTATCTTTATCTTTTTTATTATCTACAAAAGTGACATCGAAAGACCTAAATATCAAAGCGGGTCTAAATTTCTTTCCAAGTAATACTCGTAATAATGAGTAGTCGACGGGCCCCCGCTTTGCAGGGGCTCGTCCCCCGTAGTCGTCCATCGTCTTTCGTGGTTTAAAAAAAATGTTATGTCAAAATGATCTTGACGGGCTAGATTAAAACCCTGTGCGGGCCTGAGTTCGCCCGCGGGCCGTAGTTTGCCCATCCCTGGTTTAGACACAGTGATATTCTTTCAGCGATAACGATGATGTAAAAGTCTAAAAGTATTGGCAAGATACCGAAAAGCTTATGGCAATCCTCAAAATCTCTAGAGCTTTTAATTGGCAAAGTTGCGAGACCATTATCATTGATGTGTAGTGATGTAGATAGATATCGAAGTCGACATTGATGAAGTCCGCGAGATTGCATCGAAAAATATTAAACGTAGTGTGGAATATGGCAAGGATTTGAGAGGGCAAACGCAGCTGTAACTAAATTTTCGGTTCGCGATTTCGTGTTATTAGAAAACGAAGAGCGAAATCAGACTAAGTTATATCGGAAGTTCAGAGATCCGTTTAAGGTAGCGGAAGTTTTGGATGGTGATCGCTATACGCTAAAAGCTTTAAGTTCTAACCGTACTTACAAATACGTTCACGATGGGTTAAGAAAGATGCCAGTAAGTCATGTACCAGTCGAAGTAGAATATTTCAATGGTGATGAGGAAGCCTAAGTCATGGGAAGTACGCGAGTAGAGTTCTCTATCGGCCGTATTGTATTCGACCGTACCAGTAGCCATTTCGTAGCCGTAGTCCGGTAGGAGTCGAGTTAGGACTGTCGGCCTGTGCGGTGGTGCGTTGGCGAGTCAACAATTACTATTTAATAAATAGGCATATTTACATTGAAATTGTTTTTTTTTATTGTTTTGTAGAAATACGAAACGCTTTGAGATTTTAACGAAAATTTAACGTTCCAAACGTTTTGTGATTATTACTTGTCTTGTCTTGCTCTGTCGGACGAATTTAAGAATAGCAAAATCCAAAATTACTATTTTAATTCTTAATAATGTGTAATGAAAATGTATTTTCCACATGATTCCTTTCTATATTTAACCCCCTACAAGATAAGAGACTATAATAACACGCAGAAACAACATTGAATGTGTTTTTTTTACCTTTAATTAGCAATTTGCGAGAATAGATAACTCAACTGACCCGGCTAATCAAACTACTTATGTATTATTTTTAATTATTAACTCAGACAGAGGTCTTTATTTGTATATTTGATCTAAGCCACAAAGTCAAGAGGATGTTGGTTTAAATTTTTTTTTAAATTAAATTATTGGTCTATCTACAACCGTTACACGTTAATCAATTAACACAAGCCAACATACTCGTACAAGAAAATGGTTGGCTTAATCGTGCGTTACATTAGTTATCTAATACGGTGGACTTGGTGCATAAACAGAAAGGATTAATTAAGACTATGATTTTGTGTTATAGGTACGCACTGAAACTAGATATAGTTAATGTGCTCTTCAACATGAGAATACAGAATAGTTTGCTAAATTGATAGGTTTGCTTCGTTGTTCTAGTGGATAACAAAGCCACAAGAATAACAAGCAGGAGGTCCTGAACTCCTGGGTTCAAGTCCCAGGTCAGGAAAAGTGTTATTAGGTTTTCCTATCTGGAATTTTTCAGTAGCAGCCCGTAGTCTGGATTTGTGCTCGGTTGACGGCAATAGACTCACACATGTTGACTGTTACATGGGACTTAAACATAACTGGCGGAACGTGGGTGTACCTACTATAGGTACACCTCTGCCTAACCCTTCGGGGAAAACACGCGTGATTTTATGTTATAATAAAAGTAAAAAAAAAAACTTTTATTCTAAATACTTTCACGCAATATCAATTCTTGTTACATCAGACAGTAGGTATGGATCATCACAGGAATGAAAGAGAGGCAATTGCACGCTGCTTAGATGAGAATGCTAACATGATGGATGTTACAATGGTTGGATAGGATAAAAAATGAGCAAGAAGTCTAAAGTGGCGACACTTTTAGACTTCTTGGTAATGGGTAGGATTGAGGAAAATGTGAAGAAAGTTTTGAAAAGGAAGGCTAAAGAAACGACGGATGGGTTGTGAGATAGATAATAATAATAATAATAAGTAATTTGGCTGCAAGGCATTCCCAGATTAGCATCTCATGGAAAGTTTTATTTTTTTTATTTTGAGATCTGTCTCGGGACCCTGGGGTCCCGGACCTTTGGAAAGCGTAAGAGGGGCCAAATCCAACTCGCAGAGGCCCGTTCGACGTATTTAATTAAATGAGGCACCAACCGACGATTATTCCTATTCGCTTCTTATTCCAGCACACAAAACACACGTGTACAAAGCACATGTGAGCCCACTTAGCCAATTAAGCACCTTGAAGCTATCCCAAGATAAATATTCTAACTCGGTACCAAACTTCACCCAATTCCATTGAACCATTCAGCTGTAACAACCTTTGCACTACAAACCAGTCAATCGAAGTATTCAAACACATTTTCCTTGTACCAGATTCCAAATCGGTGTCGATCATAACAATATATACTTGTACTACTCTTGCAAACTAGGTTAGATCTTTCCAATAGCACTATTTTGATCAGCAATGGACCCAGCTTGGTTCTTATCATGATTGATGGCTACTAAGCCCTTGTTATCAAAATTGTCAACTACTTTTGTCAATTGGGTTACTGTAGTACTATTTTGTTTATTTTGATTGTTATCTTGTTTACTATATTTTAAGGATATTGTTGCACTGGTAGATACATGAGATGTGAAGCTAATTTCATATGGCTTTTTTTTGTGCCGTGTGGTGCCGGACGTAAAGAATAGCATCATCCTATTTCTTCCCGTGGGTGTCGTATAAGGCGAAAGGGACATACTAGAGAATGGTCAGCAGCGTTCTCTCATTTTTAACACCATACTGCGATCGCCAACTCGCCTGTCAAGCGTGGCGATTATGGCAAACCCCCCCAATTGGGGGAGGCTTATGTCCAGCAGTGGACGTCTTTCGGCTGAAATGATGATGATGATGATGAAGCTTATTTCGCGATCTCACTCAAAAATCCAAGTAGGACCTAACTCGATCAATCTGTCTAGTCCACTAGTATTTTACATAGAGCGACTGCCTATCCGACCTCCAGAACCCAGTTACAGTAAGGCTGGTTGTTGGGCTTTTGGCCTTCTGACTACCCGTAACGACAGTCAAAGATCTACGAATAACAGCCGGGACCAACGGCTTGACGTGCTTACCGAGGCTCGGAGCGGTCTCTATGAGTAATCCATCATCATTTATCCACGACACAACTGCTGCCAGCATAGCTTAACCTTAGATAGAGTCATGCGGCTGCTATCATTTAGCCACGAGCCCCCTCTAAAGTAGTATCTTAGTAGTAAGGATATAAAAGATTTCACGCATTTTTGCCGATTCATGAATCGTAATGCAATGATGAGAATATATTGCATTGCTGTCATTGAAAAATATCACAGCGTGGAACTCTCTGCCAGCGTCTGTGTTCCCTGCCACATACAACCCGTCTGCCTTCAAAGCAAGAGTGAACAGGCATCTTCTGGGCACGCTTGTTCCATCATAGGCCTCATCCATCGTATTCATCAGGCGAGATCGAAGTCAAGAGCAGGCCCAAAAAGTAATAAAAAATGGCTTATGTTTAACTTACCACCAAATATATATATAACATAGAGACAAAAATAGTAAATGATAACCAAAATTAAACCACCAAATATAGTAACATAGAGATAAAAATAGTAAATGATCACCAAAATTAAACCCACATTTTAATATAAAATTATAACCAAAGTTTTAACATCTCGCAATCCTATTTAAGCAATTACGCTAAATAAAATGTGCCAAAACGTAAATTCTAAACAGTTTTTTTTTTAGTTAGTTGCATTTTCCTAAAATAATATCGTCTAACTAGTTCAGTTTCGGGTAGCCTGTTTTATTTCTATATTTTTTTCCATAATAATCTAGTCGTTTCTGGCACTCGCCGGCCGCTGCCGCGGCACCGCTCGCTTCGCTCGCTCGGATCGAGCATAGGAGGTCACAGTTTTAACCTAACCTAACCTAATATGGCATCATAATACTTTATTTGGTAATAAGCCACATTTTATGGTAATCACAGTGGTTTATTTAGGCAGAAATAGCGCATTAATTTGCTCGCTAAGATTTGGTGATCATTTACTACATTTGGTGTTCGAATACATTTTATGGTGGTCATTATATTTAACCCCATAAAAAATATCGTATGACGTATTTAGAAACGTCATCATTATCTTATCGATACACATAAAGCTAAGCGCACATTACAGCCGCAACGCATCGCATCTCAATACAAATAAAAAGCGCTGTGCAGCCTTTAGTGTGCATATGGTTCATATAAAATAAAATGTACGAAAGTGATGTAGGAGGATTTTTGCAATGCGGTGCCGCCCGCCATAACATCCTTTAGCATTACATTGCTGTCATTGTAAAATGTCGTACCAATTTTTTAGTCCAACAAAATGTTTTTGACAAGATAAATTCACACCTTCTTCACATGGGTGTAGGCAGAAACTACAGAACGACACCTGCAGTCTTATTGCTTCGTTTACAAGAACATGTTTGTCGAAAAACACAAATTTTGACGAGTGTATTTGTCGATTGCGCAATCGCTACGCCAACAAAACGCCAAAAAATCGCTTCACAAAACGCCCCTTGACCATAATCATTACAAAACCATTATTTTCTTGACCTGGTTTTCATCCTGGTACGTACGAAATCTGTTTACGTCAATTCATGACCCATGATCGATTGAAATAACCTATATTAGTCTAACAAACACAAATGCCCTATTTTCCAAGTAGCTTTTTATCATTATTAATTACCGCTGTTTATATAAGTGATTGTAATAAATTATTGTTTTAGATAAATTTATTGTATTATTACAAATCAGTGTGGTTCCTATTCTACGGGTTATCGCATGGCGTTATGATGATGGTGCAATCTTTATCATTTGGTGATAAATGCTGTCAGTGCTAATGCACTTAGAGATTATTGTCATTATAAACTACAATACTAGGTTAGAATCTTTTGATAATTCAACTTTCATTAGAAAACTATCACTACTATATCAGCAGTGGTAGCCCAGTGGAGTGAACGTCAGACTCCCAAGTCATAGGGTCTCAAGTTCGAACTCAAAGCACGCACCTTTGACTTTTCGGATTCATGTGCGTATTGTATAATTATCAGCTTAAAAAACGGTGATGGAAAACATCGTGAGGAAACTAGCATGCCTGAGAGTCAAAGTCAAAGTCAAAGTCAAAGTATTTATTTGAAATAGGCACATAAATGGCACTTTTGAACGTCAAAATTTAAACCGAAATAAAATTGATTCTAGTTGCCCCTCCCAAAAGGTAGTTTCGCATGGAGAAGAATGGGCAAGAAACTCCATCGTTATTAGAGAGAGAGAGAGGTATTTCTCGACTGTATGTGTAGCCAAGTCAGAGGCCAATGGGTGGCATAAAAACTCTGAAACCAGGTTAGTCACTAAGCAAACGAATAAAAGAAGAAGATTAGAAAACATTGAAAGATTTTTGATTGATAACTACTTACTACGATTCTGTAATAGGACATTATTGTATTAAGAAAGTTTTAGGTCTTTTAAGTAATAAGAATGAGCAATTGAATATTGCGTTCTGGACTTACGACACAGCGAATTTGATTAGGTACCTACGTGACTATTAGTACATAAACTTCACTATGGCAGGTTTTGTAATACTTTATGAGTGCCTGCTAGCTAATCGTTTTACATCTTTTAATGGGTCCCTGTCAATATTTCTTACAGTTAGTAAATACTTAGGTAGGTATATATCGCTCTAGGTATTGAGGAGTATATTATCTAGCTTTTTTTGTTTTATCTCTTTCTTGTTTCACCTATTAGTTTTTTATTTTATTTGTCTGAATATTTGTACAGTTGTTAAGTAGTTTTAGCATAATATTCTGCCGTTTCCAGAGTACAAATACATTTTCAGGATTTTGGTAAAATTAATAGATATAAAATTGAATGTAATCTATTAGTAAAACATTCAAATTGCAAATTAAAAACAGTAAAATATTAGGTATGAAATATTTTGTTGGTTTTACTCCAAAAAAATTATCTAATCTTGTCAATACTCCACAAAGTCCGGATCGTTGTAGGATACTAGCCTAAAAACACAAGATCTGACAATTGACAATGACTCTTATTCTGTTTCTCTTTGTCCACAGACTTACTCGATAGCCTGCGTCCTACTGGTCCTATGCCTGGCGGTACTCGTCCGGGAATCGAACGCGCGACCCCCATGGCTGGCGCCCGGTAGCGGGGTCTTTACCGAGTCTGCTGAATGTCATACAGATGTAAGTACTTAAGAAGTTTTTCAGTCTTCTTTTCTGGCATGAATTATATTGAAATATCGGAAATACCTAAAATCTTCAACGAAACTGTAATTATCTACTGTGAGTATGTGTGCGTAAAGTGTTTGTGGGTGTATGTGTAGCGTGTGTGTGTGAGCTTTTTATTGTCTGTTTTACAACATTGCTACTTAAGCCTTGAGTGGTTAGCTTGCGTGTTCTGTACTGAGCTCACGCAATACGTCGTACGTCCAGCCAGCAATAGGACTTGCCCATCCAGGAGCGCTGTCCCAAATAAGACGCATTATTAATTTATTATACATAAAACAAAAGGTATTTTAATAAAATACGTCTATTGAAAGAGCAATAATTAAATTATCTTTAAAAAGAGGATTTAGAAAAATACGCTTGATAGATTTTGCGTGATTCTCCGTTTTTTATCCGCGTTAGACATAACTTTACAAATTGATTTCACTATGTAATATAAACATAATCTAAAATATTAATATATAAAAAATGCTCTTATTTAACATAATATTTTTTCCAAATCATTAACACTACTCGCTTAGACGTGATCTTCAGTATATAATCATTAAAAGTAGATTATCGTCGCATTAACAATAACGGGCTGCCATTACTACTACTTACTTCGTATCTCCTTTGATCGAGAGTGTTCTTAGCTAGGACTCAAGAGAATTGATGCAGCCGTTTGAAGATTACCAGCTCTTTTCTAGTTGATGAATGGATGTGAGCATATTCCACAGGTCTGAACGATTTGAAATTTGGTATTCTGTCACTTAAATTATATTAGAAGAACATAGTAATCTTGAAATGATGCTGCAGCATCACCTGGAATTTGCAGGATATCTACCTAACTTACCAACTTACAACTCAGGTATCGTGTTTGAGGTCATTGGAATGGTCGCAATGGATATGCTATAGATACATAATGATCAGGGTCTGAATGATGGAGTAGCAAATATAAATGAGGATAAATTAGTAACCGTTAGTTAAAAAACTAACGGTGTATGTAGAGGTGTATGCACCTACATCCACATTTATGAAAAGTCATACTAAATACCTAAGTAAAGCTTAATGTGTTCATCTCACACTTAGCCGAACTTTGCATGCTACTGGTGAGCTAATTATAAATCAAGTCATATTTATCACTTCTTAGGGTCAAGCGACAGAGGTCTTAAACCACATGATTCGATTTTTTACTCGATTTTGCACATATTTTATTTAATTAATTTGGGTGTTTTGTCATAAATTAAAGATAAACGCGTCTGCTAAATAATTAGGTTAATTCTTATCCATTTGTTTGTTAAATTTGTGCTAAAATCGTAAACTAATCAGTAGATTGTATGTTAATTTCCTACTTCTTGGAATATTTAAAATCTTTTTTATCGAAAAAGTAAATCATAGGGATACCTAACAGGATAAGTACATGTATCTTTTAAGATAACTCTTACATTGGTCATAACATGCTCGCTCTTCTTTTCGAATATTTAGTGACTAACCTGGTGTCAGAGTTTTTATGGCACCCATGTGCCTCTGACTTGGCTACACATGCCGTTGAGAAATCTCTCAGGCATGATTCATTCTCACGATGTTTTTCTTCATTGTTTTCATTGATATTTAGGTCTCTTGTTCACTGCGTGTTGACAATTCACAACTATAATGCGATTTTCTCAAGACGTTTCATTTAACTACGAATTGTAGTTTTTTTTTGGGCACCTGCTTACCCTTTTTACCGACTTTCACCAATATTTTTAGTTGATCATGAAGTCAAATAAAATCAAAAGTCATTTATTCAAACTAGGCAGAAAATCAGCACTTTTCGAACTACTAAAGTCGAATTATTAATTCACTGGTGGAAACTGACAGGTGCTAACTGTCACATTGTTAAATAATTAGGAAATATGTATTGTATTCTAGACTTTTACACTTATACAATACATATATTATATATTTATTTTACACTTTATAAATCAATTAAACTATACGATTACCATTACAATAAATATGATCATTTTATTACACAAAGTGACAGCTAGCACATGTCAGATTACTCCAGTTAATTAATTATTCGACTTTAGTTGGGACCCGCAGTTTCACTCGCAACCTATGAAAACTTCTTCTGATGTACCCAAATAAAAGTATCCTGTGTGGTTAGTCCAAAAAATAGTCAATCTTGGCACCAAAATCATACAACTCCTGTTCCCAACTATGTTGGGGTCAGCTACCAGTAATGACAATAATGATAGGATGCAGCTGACTACCCGTATTTTACATGGAGCCTATCTGACCTTCGCAACCCAGTTAGATACTGTTAAGCTGCAGTTGCTGGCAAGACTGATTGTCAGAATTTCGGGCTTCTGACGACCCGTAATGACTGAACAAAAATATGTACTTACACAAAAACTAAAAATCGTACAAGTCCGTTCGGCCGTTTATGCATAACTAGCGGATACCCGGCTACTACGCAATTTTTTTCAGAATCCTTGTCTTTCTGACTTTTTCTCTTTTTTGCACGGCTCCTAAGGGTCGTAGCGTGATATTAAATAGCTTATAACCTTTCTCAAGAATTGGGCTATCAAATGCAAAAAGAATTTTCAGATTCCGTTAAGTAATTTCAAATTCTTTAACGGGCATAGGTAGATAAATACTTTTTTCTATGTTTATAGATATGTGTGTTTTTGATATGTTATGTTTATAACTAGAAGATAGATATAAGAGCTAGTTATACATAAAGCCCTAACAAATTCTTTCTCTTTGTTACAGGATGAGCTTCTAGACCTCTGCCAAAGATGTGCCAAGCTAACAAAATCAAAACTCGCCTATCCAGCATGCTGCTCCACAGACCTCCAAGCCAGGAAATGGTGTTCAGACTATGTGTACTTCGGTAGGGGACAGTATGACTTCTACTGATCTACCAATAGGATTTAAGTATTTTTAAGTTTTGTTTAAGTTTGTAAATTTTGACCGGAATGTCAAATGCAACTTAATTTTCCAGAGCTGTCAATGTCACTTTGACAGACAGAAATGCTTTTAAGAATGCCCCAAAGTTAAGTGTCGTTTGAGAATTCGGGTGTATGAATATTGGAATGACTGACTTTTCAATTTTGATTGAAATAAGAAGCCGTTTTGCATTTAAATAAAGTAGTGGCAGGATCCCTACTAATTAATGACTTCTTATTATTTTTGTACCAGCCTCAATAAGTATTTTTTAGGGCAGGCTATTAAAGGTTGACGGGATCGCTTTAGAAAGGTTTAAAGGAAACATTATTTATAAAACAATTTGTTTTTAAGTATGATAAGGTACCAATATTTTAACAAAAAAAAAAAAATATATATATCTGCATTTAGTTTTTATTACCAAGTCAAAGTTATGTGGTATTTTGTGCATTTTAATACGTATCAAAAATATTTTGAAAACATTGGTAATGTTTTTGTAACTAAGTAGGTACCTATTGCTGTAATTGATTCAATCTTTTCTTCGTAAAAGATAAATAAGCAAATTTAATGTAATAAATAAGTCCATACAACCTTTCGAAGACCATCAAATCCTAAAATAATGACTTGTTTTCCTAAAAAAGTGTCAGTCTTATCTAATGTTTTTTTTTTTTTACATAAAACAGTAAGTATGTATTTTAATTATACATTAAAAAAGTAGTTATTTTTTAATAACAAAAGATGTACATAATTATAGTATATAAGTTAGGTATATTTTACAGTAAGCATTTAAAACGCGAAACCACTGATAGAAAATACCTTTAAATTACAAAATTATATTTTTGTCAATATATGCTACAGCTAGGGCCTAGCTAAGGACTATAACTCTACGTTATCTTGTATTCTCGTCAGAGTTTTTATATGTTAAGTCCATACTAAAGACACCTTTGAACGTAGAATGTCTTATTAACATTTGCAATAATTCCAAATTATTATTTTTTTAAATAATAAAACAAATTTTCTCCAATAAACAACAACAACGAATATAAAACATTTTAATTATCACGACGGGCAACTTGTAAATGTAAAATTTTATCAAAAACCATTCAATGTACAATATGGCCGGTCCGAACTTGGCGCAGAAGGCTGCGCAGTAACAAATTTTTAGGAACCAAATGGTGCCATGAGGCGAGTGTGAGTAAGAAAACATGCGCGAAAGTTCGGAGAGCCTATGTTCAGACCGGCCATGATTCATCGGTTAATTAAATAAATTTATTCAAAGCATGATTGTTTTCACGAAATTACATAATATTAGCATAGTTGAAGCATGTGCCATTTTATTTAGTAAATAAGTCTAGAAATGCTAATTATTATGTTGTTTCGTATCATAATATCAATTAATATTTATTAGATTTAATTAATTAGCAACCTTTGCCCAGCCGTGAGAGTGGTGAGTCATTTAATAGCTAGTTTTAGCAAAACAAACAAGACAATTATTAGATTAAAGATGAAAAGTTATTTTAGTAAAATCGATATAGCAACATTATTGAATTTGTCTTTTTAATTGTATAAATTCAGTAATTCAGGAATGATTCACACTCAATTGAAAACTAAAAAACTAAAAAATTGAAACGTTTGTTTCAAAAATAAAGCTGTGATAATAAAAATTTGTGAATATTTTAATTATAAAGAAAAAATGTAAATACTAAAATGTAAACAATTATATTGTACACTTACAGTCGTAATGTAAGTGAACAATATAATTAAGTGTACGAAATTAATGATTTTATGAGACGAAGAAGAATAAACTATATGAAACTGATAATATAATCATCTTGTTGTTTCATTTGATTAAGCGTAATAAAAATTCAGATGTTAACACAAAATTACGCCTGAATTCCCATTAAGAGGACAAAGATGTACCTACTGTCGCGGACAAGAAAATCTAACCACCTTAAAAACAATATCCAGTGCACACGATGACCACATCTGTATACCGCCCCTTATTGCAAGGAATAAAAAAAACTTTTGTTTGAATATTTTTCTCAGGCTTTGTAACAATGGTCACAGATGTCTGACCACCTCGGCTGAATTATTAACGGTATTTTTAATTGCATTTACAAAACAAGGGGCTTAGCAAATATTTGATGCTGCGATGCTATTGGTTGATGAGGGTAGGTAAGCGTTACTATAGCAGCCGAGCGCTGCAAGCAAGAATAACAGATGCTCCTGAATTGCATGACGAACTGTCCCATCTTTTTGCTCCGATGAACTATAACCGTAGCAGGAGGCACAGATTGTTCGCCGTGCCTTGGAGTCGAACCGTCGCTCGAGCCCAGTCTCCTGTCCCTCGCACGCTCTCTGCGCTCAACGCTCTCTTGGACGCTAAGCCTCACTGTGATGTGTTCGCGGATGAATGGAAGAAGATCTTGTCAACATGTCTGGAGTATTGTGAGATGAGCGTATGACTGTCGAGTAGCTGTATTCTTTTGTTTTTTTTTTTTTGTACTAATATAATGTGTTGTATCTTTAACTAATGTAATTGGCCTTGGCCGTTTTATGTTAAAGTAAAATAAATAAATAAATAAATAAATAAATACGGTGGTCCGATGTCCGAGGCCACCATAGTACCTACCTATTGTGGTACACCATTTTGTTTTCACAAATAATGTTATAGTCCCATAATCTGCACCAACCATCTGCTGCTGCATTTTTTGCATTAAGACACCTGGCCCATCGTCGCGCGCCGACGAGGAAGCGACAAGCTATCCACGATTTTCTCGCTCAAGAAACTTACAAAAGTTTGTACACGCGGCTAAATATAAAGCTATACATTTCCAGCATAAGCTGATCTCTCATTATAATGAAATCCTAAACAATGCGAGACCAGCGTGAACTAGTTTTGTATAGCTTGATATGTAGCCGTGTGTTAGTCCCGCGTAAGTTAAAGAGACATCGCCGCGCGCCCGACAAGTACTCGTATGTCGCAGCGACAAGAGCTATCAAAGAGTACTCGCTTAGCGACGGTCGCTGGGAGGGCAAAACACTCTCTGAGAGACTGAAACGCTACAAATTACCCATTAGGGGCTATTTATAAGTTGACAATAATAATATATGAAAGAAAGTAAATTTAAAAATAATTAGATTAGGTTGAGGTAGCAGTCATCCAAAATATCAGATGCATCAAGAATTCCGTAAGGAGCTTGTAGAATGTATCCTGTTGTATACTTTACTGAAGATGGACCATTGGCCTGTGAATACATAACAGTCTGTTCTGGCAGCCTTCCGAAACAGCCGCAACTTTCCACGAGCATGAATCGTCCAGGCCCTGCGTCCGTGAGTGCTCGGCTGATAGCTTCCCGTGCTGTAGCCCTCAAAATCTGCTGAGGAACAAGTAGCTGTATAGGTGGCTCATCCTTAAATACTCGAACGAGCGTCGGTGAGTGTGGATCTCTGTAGTCTCGAGACCAATAGATGACATTGTTGAGCGCAGAGAGCATCGGAACCTTCTGATGCGACTGTTGTGAGCGGAGAGCCACATCGTTCACTCTACTGAAGTCTGGCCTAATTCCCTAGACTAATTCTTTATTTTTTAATTTACTTTTTTAATAAATATTATTGTCAACATGCAAACAGGCCCTCAGGTTATTTGTAACGTTACAAGACTCACGCTTGGTACATACGCATACCAGCTAGTAATCGCTCGTCGCCGTCGCACACTCGCTGCTCGTTGCTCTACCAACTCGTTTTTAGTTGCTAGATTTACTCGCTTCGTTAATCACCGGCGGTGGAACGGCCTTAAGTAACTTTTGAAATAGTTTTCAAAACACTCTGTGTAAAAATCACTTTCCACGTTTATTATTTTTTAGTCCGTAGTCCGGCGTAGGTCTTCCGAATTTAGTAAAATTATTAGTGAAAATCACCATAATGCTATGCTTTTCGTAATCTATTGGTGCTTAATGCAAATAAAACTTTATGTCTTACGTATGAAGTTTATTTCTATCTACAATTTGATAGTATTCCCCACCCTAATAGGTACCTTCTTCATAATTCTGATTTAGCTTTAAAATAAATTACAATTATCTGCGGTAAATAAATAAAATTGAATTGTCTTGTTTGTAATGTCAAAATAACAGCTTTTTACTAAATGCGTATGAAAGTATATACGGTACTTATAACGAAAAAACCATTTTGAAATTTTTGTTTGTTTGTCAGTCAATTTGTTTCGGCTTATCTTCGCAACGGCAGGCCCGATTTTGTCGGGACTTTCACTGGCAGATAGCTGATGTTATAAGAATTTACTTAATTTTATTAAAAAATAGCTACGTGGATGAAACCGCGGTCAGCAGCTAGTATCATCATAATATAAAACTACATCAACATTATCATACATTATTCAACGAAGATGAATAACTTCTTCAGCCTCCCGTTAGTTTATGAGACTTTACCGCTCATGATTCTCATCTCTTAGTTCTCCGTATCAATTTACCACTACCTACCTACTAGTCGAGTGTAAACTCGCTCAGTAACTTGAGGCTTTTCGTACCAACATAGAACCTACCCACTAGCAAATGTAATGAGGGGTAGATTCGCACTAGTGTGTTGTGTAGTGTTGAAAAATTTCATTTATATACATTTTGACATATTATTTATTAGTGTTATAAGCAATCTGAAGTAGTAGGAAGTTGGAAGTTTAGTAGGAAGTTTCATTTGTCATGATGTACGAGATTACCAATTCTTTCAATGGTGTCAGTGGCTGACCATTGGAAAGTTATAATGACGCCATTATATTAGTAGATTACCAAACTTGTCAAAATCAACAATTATGAAATCAATGATAGACCATTCTGACACTATTGTAATAGCAGACTTGAGGCCCTGATGTAGCACGTAGCAGCGGTAATGTGACTTTACAAAACTTTTTTTCTTTCTTTCCGTAACCGTGGAGTTTCTCGCCGGCTCTTCTCCATAGGAAACGACTAATTGGAACCGTGCACCTAGCTTCTGACGTTTCATAAGTGCCCATGTAGGTTTATGTGAAATAAAATATTTTGATTTTGATTTTGATTTTCCAATTTAAAATAATAACCACAATTGTGTAGTTTGTCGAAAAGTACTATAGTATAGTGTTAAAATTGTAGGCATAACTTAAATCGGTAATATATAATATTGCCCACAGTTTTCAGCTTTAAAGTGACGTAGAATACGATCCAAGAATAAACTATATTTGTTTGAAATAAAATCGTGCAAATTATTTTTATTATACCGGCAATAAGGCAGAAGCTCTAGCCATTTAGACTTCCATTTATTATTTTCTGTTATTATAAGGTTTTTCCTTCTAAACAAGAGAATCTTGTTATCTATGTTATCTAACTGTTTAATTTTTAAATATGCTCGTTAACAATTGAAATGTAAATTATATCAAATAAATAAACATGAGCAACTTGTTCAAAAGAGTAGAAATCTGTTATTTTAATTAGTTTACGACGGGACCTTAGGTTATAATTGGTTTTATTTTGACACGCCGCTTCAGCGTGCTTTCAAAAGCACAAAATATAATTAAATCAATTAATTAGAATGACTAGGGAAATCTACCCCTGTAACGTCACTTTGACAATGACATTACTTTGTTTATATTTTTATCTCGAATTCCATTTCCGACCTTAGAGTGCTACAAGGATCTTTTGTTGCCTGTATAACATTGACAGGGGGGCCCTGTTGGTAAACATTTGTGCAATTGATTTGTGGAATGTCACTGGAAATTAATTCAAATTAGTTCAAATACAGGCCACGTGCCAAAGTGACCTTGTGGCGATGGAGCTATAAGTATACGACGCTCAGAGTCATCATCATCATTTCAGCCGAAAGACTTCCACCGCTGGACATAGGCCTCCCCCAATCACCGCCACTTCGGCCGGTTCTGTGCTTCCCGTATTCAGTGGATTCCTGCGGCTTTCACAAGGTCATCGGTTCACCTTGTCCGGCTTTCCCACGCTACGTCGTCCGGTACGCGATCGCCACTCCAGATCCTTTCGGCCCCAACGGCCATCTGTTCTGCGAGCAATGTGTCCTGCCCATTGCCACTTAAGTTTGGCAATTCTTCGAGCTATGTCGGTAACCTTACGCTCAGAGTGAAGTTAAGCAATGAAATAAAACAAGGGTTAAAAATCCATAAATTAATTTAATAACACTATTCGACATATTATAACAAGTTTGTATGTACAAAACCTCATCTAATACCTTTATTATTATTTTGTTTCTATACGTTGTCGCGACATGGCGGAATTATTTCACTATTACTACATAATTTGTATTGAACCATAATAAACATTTAAATATTTGGGACGTTGTACTATAACAATGATCTATTTCGAATCAAAGCAAGGTTGATTGATTGCATAAAATAATCTTAATAATTACGTAGATAATATTTATTTGGCAATGTTAAGCTGTTATGTAAAATATTTTGTTCCGTAAATATTATACCAAAGCGAATAGTTAACAGTTTAAAAGATATGGAAGATTTTAATAATAGAATTTAATGAGTGAAAAATAGACCAGATAACATGTTTAAAATTATTAATTTGTTTACCGTTACTAATTAGGTAGGTATGTTGATAAGTAAGAAACTTTAAATGTTCTTAACTATATTAAATAGCGAAATATTTATTTACCTACTTTTGCAGAACATGTTCATGTATTTATTGCTCATCGAAAAGTTTTTCGGTGAGAAAAATTATTACTAAATAAACATTATTTATAATTAATTACCCACATTTCACCAGTTATTTAAGTCCCATGTATTAAAGGGCGAGCCTATTGCCATCAAGCTGGCACAAATCCGGAGTCCGGGCTGCTACTGAGAAATTCCTGATAGAAAAAACCAATAACATTTTGCCCGACCTTGGAATCGAACCCAGGACATACACATTATTACTGTTAAAATAGTGAAATAAATTCCGCTCTTGTCACAGCACTCACATAGAGCGCAATTCTAGTGCTTTATTTATTTAGAAAAAATAGAAAAATATCGGCGAAAAATACTATTCAAGTAAAATTTTTCAAATCGAAAAAAATATCATACTAAATAATAAAAGGGAAACATTGTGATATTTTTTTCGAAAATTTAAAAATCAGTCCGCCGATATTTTATAATTTTTTCTCCCTGTTTATATGTACATTAGTAAGACAGTTAAACTTAATTAAGTACGAAAAATTGTTTTAGTCTCACAAAGTATTTTTTTTTTAAATCACGATTGTAGAGTGGTTAAAAACTTAGGTTGAAGTTTTAAAGGCGCCATTAAAAGAAAGTACAAACATTTTTTTAACGGAACCAATAAAGGTTTTTAACTTTTCAGACTATTATCACATTTACATCAACAATGTTATTAAAAAGCGATGTTAAAGATAAGTTTAAAAATACAAAATGTCACTAAATTGTAACCTATGATAAAAATTGTGATTCGTTGTAATAAAATCGTACAAAAATCGGTGAGAAATAAAATAAAAGTAAAAAATATAAATGCCGATTGCGCTATGGGCCATTGTTTAACATTATTTTGTGAACACATCTACTCGATCGTGCAATTTCGCACGATTGCACAATTCTTGTGCAAATACACTCCCTAATTCATCTATCTTTGGATAGTCTTAGGTCTTTCGACTAATATTTTTACACGATAAACGTAATTTACACTAAAATTTACAAAGATACGGTTTTTAGCTAAAAATCAACTAATCTTTGTAGACATTCCCGCTTGGACGGATATTAAAATCTCTATGTGTTGTCAACCTACTTGAAGCTTTGCTGTGCTGTTTTCAGAATCCATTTTGTAGCTCAAAATAAAATATAGAAAAAACGCGACATTCAAGCCTTTAAATGATGGATATTTGAGCTACAAAAAAGATCAGACTAGTAATTGGCTATTTTTATTACTGCTTTCTCTGATAAATATAATATAATTAGAAATAATATTAAATTGGATAGATTTACTAAAATAAATAGACTTCTTAATTAAAAACGTTTGACAAAATTATTAAATTCTTGATTCAACTGAATACCCTGTTCAAAATAAGAGCTAGTTATCATTCAATTGAATTTTAACAAACACTGTCCAAGTAACGGGCTAAGTTAAAAAAGGTGTTCTTTTTATTGCTAAATTAACACAAAATACACTGTAATACCCACGCTAATAGGTAATAAGTCGTATTACGATAAATGCAGATTTCAATTAGTATAAACTTTTCACACAACGTGCAATAAAGTTGCGTGCAGTTTCACGCGAGAAAATATTATTATGCTGGCTTACTTCGATAAAACTAATTACAGTTATCTTGTTTACGGATATTTTCATGTCATTTTGACCATTACAGACACGTCATAGCTGGCGGACGTGAAATTCGGCAAATTTTTGTATATATAAATGCGTATCGTTAAAAAGTAGGTCGGTAACTTTGCCTGTACCTTGGACTGTTAAAATAATTTCATCAGAAACTGTTTATTACGTTTAATTATTTTATCTTTTAAATGGTTTTAGTAGTTTGCTCATTTATTAATTCAGGGGACTGTCCAAAAATATTTGGAAATCAACTATTTTAGTACTAAAATATTCAGCTTAAAAAACGAAGTTCATTTAGCACAAAATTCATACTAAACTGACAACTAGATCTTTCGGTAGTTATATTTATATAAGAAATCTATTTTTATTTACAATTTTTACGACAACCTTCTAAAATGTACAAATACAGGATATCTCCAGCAATAGTTTTTATTCATTATATTTTTTTTACAATTTTTTCAACTTCGATCACTTGGTTGTCCAAAGATTTACAAAACACTATGAAATAAAGAAGTACAAAAAAGAGTTTTTAAACGTAGTATGTGACAGGAAAAATGCAAAAAAATACATTTAATTAATGACAAGTTAACAATTTAAATTACTTAATACGAAAACGATAAAAATGCGATAATATTCGTTGCTTAAATAATAAACAAAAAAATTGTAAAATAAGGATGTAAAATGTTAGTCAACTGGTTTTTCTTAAAGCACCAAAAATGTATAATTTTTGGCATTACGAGTATTTTTTAACATTATTTCCAACCATTTAAAACTAGTAACAGTATTAATCCACTGAAAACACACAATATCTCTTCACAAAAATAAAAAAAATATCTTTAAAAAGGTTTTTTTCTTTGACAACCAAATCGTAATCACAGCATGTCTTCTTTATCGTATATTTCCTGTAATTTTTGTTGTTCTTTCACTTTTTTCATTTGAGCGTAGATCGATGCTGCTTTGTAATTAATAGGCCCATAGTCTTTGAGGTCAGCATCTGCATAAATGAATTGGTCTTCGGGTCTGAATGGCTGAGAAAAAAAAGGATTTTTTTAAAAACCGCAGTTTTTTATCCTTTTTTTTTCGGATGAGTAGATAGATAGAAAAATAAATACATAAAATACAATGGTAATATGCGTTAAGTGCAAAGCTACGATAAATTAATTTTGATATTTTTAATTATATTTTTTAATGATTAAATAAAAAGCCCAGTATTATTTTATTTTAGTTGCCATTAGTTTATAAAATTTAAACTACAATGAGTAATTTTAACTAATATTAAAATTTTGACAAATGAGAATTTAAGAAAGCGATGAACTAAAAAAGCGAACTGAATCCGAAATTAATTTTGAAAAAGATTACCTTATTTTTAAAAAATGTACGTGTCACTCTTGGTAAAGCGTTCCTAGAAGAAAATATAAAAACGTCACAACATTGCAAATACATGCTTATTGGGATCTCATACATTTACATGGGAACCAGAATATATATTTTTTTAAAGTTCGTAATCTAGCGTTGGACAGATTTTGGACAGGTTTCAAACTGTATCCAAGAATTCTGTTATGTTTATCTTCATTGAACTGCGAACCATATTTTTATATAATATATCAAATGTCGCACCAAAAAATAAAAACTTAAATTCCGGCCCCATTTTAGTATTGAAGCTGCTGCTTCAATACTAAAATGGGGCCGGAATTACATTATGTTGTAGTCGATTTTTGCGGTCTGATTTAATTTTAAAGCATTTTTAATATAGCCAATTAATAATGTAAATGTATGAGTATTATCTTAGTACTTAGGCAATTTATTGTAATTAAGGCTTTTCTCATGGTGTGTCGGAAAATTCATGCTGTGAAAGCAGATAGAATTCCACTTAGGCACATATTACCATCAAAATATTTATTTTAGGATTTTTAAACAAGGATATTATAAAATATTGTAATTCTTGACTGTCAGATTTTTCCTTGTTTTTAATAAAATTATTACTTAGTATTTTTTTTTTTCTGATGAGACTTAAATAATAGAGAAGATGCTTCGGAATTTTATAAGAGATTCAGTTTAAAGGCAGAATCTGAATTTTAATCAAAACTGAATTTATCATCAATTCATTCAGATACGAAAAAGCATGAATCGAAGAATTCATTAGGATTTAAAATAAAAGCATCAGAATCAGCCTTGAAACTTTTCATTTTAATGTTAAGACTCATATTATATATTTATTATTAAAACTCACCTCTCAGACATCGATCTCATTGAATTTCAGAGTAGCATAGTCACTTCTAGGTTGCGTGTGACCACTTTTTCTCTGAGTAGTACTAGACATATTCTTATTATAACTAGAGTTAGTATCTTTGTTAGCACTATCTGAACCTACTGTATACGTATCATACAAATGTCTATTAGAATTGACAGTGTTTTTAAACTTCATATTATGATTTCCTAATGCTAAATCAGCGTACACTAATTTTTTTTGTTTGGGCTTGTCATCTTTCGGACCCGAATAGTTCGAGGTGAAATTTTCGGGTCCTAAGTTTCTCGTAGAATTTGATATGTAGTTGCCTTTAAGCAATTGCAAGTATGATTTTCTTTCTGATTCATTGTATTCAGGCTCTGGGTAGTCAGGTTTTTGATAGTTATCGTAAACTCCTACACATGATAGTTTTTCTCTTAAGCTTTCAGATTTTTTCAAACGATTTAGTTTCTGACTGTTCTTTTCTCTCGTCCTGTTTAATGTTTTTGTGTAGTATTGTGCTTCTGAAGGCTGGTAGATGAGAGGTCCTATTGTATTATTGTACGACCTCTCCTGATCAACAGGGATTCTTTTATCGACTCTTATGGGTTGGAAGTAACAAAAGCTATGATGTTTTTGAAGTGGTATTTGAAAGTTTTTCTTGTTCTTCCCTTTGTTGCTTAGATTTGTGAAGTGATTACGTTTTTGCATGTACTGTTGTTGGAGTATGTTAGTATTCTGAAAAGGAAATTAGTTTGTTAGTGATTAGCACACACACATTAGCCAGAAGGAACATAAAACAGAAAATGAAAGATAATAAGCGTTATACCTGACCGTTATCACTGTCCATTGTAATACTACTTTGCACTGAATGACTTCGTTTAACTACTGATCGTTTTGGTACCGGTTTCTCTGTCAACTTTGGTATTTGTAACGTTTTATTTGGTGGAATTACTTGCTTCTTTGGCAACCCAACTTTGTTTATACCTTCATCGTTCAATTGCCTCACCACTGACTTAACTAGAGAAGTAGATGGTAATATTACAGATACATTTCTTTTAGGAGTTGCTCCTATGATATTTGGTTTAGAGAGATCAGCTTTGGTTTCTTCAGAATCCTTTTCTTCGTCACTATTATCTGGTTCCTCAGTCTTAAAGATTTCAAATTTAGTTTTGGATATATCTTCAGCGGATTTTGTTGGTCGCACTGGAGCGTCAATAGTATCAATGGATTTAGAAAATTTTGTGTTTATCAAAGGCATGGAGAGATTGACGTAAACATGGTCGCTTTTAGAAGGTGAAACAAAAGGTGATATTTTAGTTCGAGGGGCTGGTACTGGCCTATTTAAAGAAGTTGTAGATTTATTAAGATCGGTCTCATCACACACTTGAATAGAATCAGTTAAATTTTCAAATTGTTCTACTCCACTGATATTAGAATTGACTCGGAGTAAAGATGGACAGTTCATATAAATTGTATCTTCAGTAACTGTCGTAGGATTCTCATTCTTATTGTTATTGATTTCGTTGAAATTCTCTCCATATTCCGTGTTAGGATAAAATCTTTCGATGTTGCGTTTCCTTACAATTCTCATTGATTGGAACTGAGGCGGTTTTCTATGCACCCTTGTGTTTAGAGAGGAAAATTTTCTTTTATCGCCTTCAGGGATTTCTTCATCAATCGTTGGGAATTGTTTTAAAAATGAGGTTTGCATTTGTGGTAAGTATGGGTTTAGTAAAACCGTTTGATGAAGTGGATACATTTGTTGTATTGGAGATAATACTGGTATTCCATAGGAGTATTGCGAGTTTGAAGCCATGGGATATCCAATAGCATTTTGAACGAATGGTGGGCAAACGAGTCTTGGTGTAAACGATGGGTTAGTAGTCAACTGTTTCTGTAAAGCTGCGATTCCTTTCGACGTTTTAGGGTTAGTTTCGATAACCCTAGGTTGTATCGCTTGGACAGGCTTTACATGCAAATTAATAAAACATGAAACAAACACAAAAATGCAAATTATAATTAAAGCAAAACAATATAACACAACATAAAAGCTAATTTGTAAGTTTTGGTAGTTTTATTAAATGGGGCATTCTGTTATAGTCTTTCAGTAATCAGTTGCTAGGTGTATTAGAAATGGATTGACATATTGTATACAAATAGTAATGTAAGATTGTCAACCAGTTTTTGTATGTGAACTTTTTGAACTATTTTAAAACTTCATTTATTTAATAAAATAGCAACACAAGTGTTTGCTTATTGAAAGACACGAGTCTTTTTCCTTTTTTACTTCCCCAAAACATGATTTTTAGACTATTAAATGCACACAACTAACAAGCTTTTGCTTTGTTGTTTCTGTGCTAATACTTTCTCAAAACATAATTTCCCGATGTTTCTGCACTACTGAAAGACCAAGCTAGCTCATACTCATATAACTGTGTCATTTTCAGAATTATACCAAACATACCTTATTGGGGGGTTGTTGTAATCCATGGAACGGCAGGTTCTCGTAGAGACCCGGGTTGTCCGCTCCTAGGTTGCCGTTTGCTGCATTATCTACGCCATTCGAAGGTGGGCCTGTAGGAAATAAAGGTGCAATTAGAACTATTGAAGCAGAATATTTCTCAATAGGTCTCGTGAACATTAAGCTTTGAAACTGGACGTCGTTGTATGTTGGATTTAATAAATAATAATAAAGTTAAATGCTCAATATTAGATACATAATTTAAAATACCCATAATTATGCAATTGGATTTTTTCAATTTACAGCATTAGAATTTAAAGATTAATAAGTTTTTAGAAAACAAAAAAAAACTTCTTCGTTTTAAAAACAATAATATTTTTTTAAATGAGCGTTTTATTTTAACTTAACTTATGAGATAAAAAAAAACAGACACACATCAAACAAGCGAAAAAAAAACATGCTCTACTCACTGTCACCTGGTTTTTTTCGTTTTCTTGTATTTCTCGGTTCTTCATCAGTAAAGGGCTTAACTTTAGCACTAGTTGTGACAATCCTATCAGGCCTTTTGAACGACACAACTAAAAACATGCTCACATTGAAAAACATTGCAAAAGGAAATCATGCTTTAAGAGGGCGTACGTACAACGGTCCACTAGCGCCACTCCTTTAAAAAAATACAATCTCGTGACTGAGAAGAAATTATAAAAAACGGCTCAATAAGGAACCTCGGTAAGTATGTCTAGAATTTTCTAATACCTCTTATCTACGCCCATGCTATAAATCCTCTATAAAAGTTTCTGAAACAGCTTATTGCCAACATTAAAACACCCAGTGTCATAGTAAGCATAATAGCATCCAAACGGGAGTTATAATGTTGTACTCAATTTCATAATGCAACTCCTTTGCTTTTACGAGGATTACTCATCTGTTTGATGAGTAAGGAAGGGATCATCATCCTCCCTTCCATTCTCTCTACTCAATTCGTGGTATCATTATGAATTTCAAAAAAAGAACATTGTCACGCACGCGCGTTTCACTATACTATACCATAGCGTCGTATCCCGCCATTTTTGTACGATATTAGTATAAAAACTGTTTCAGAACCTTTTATAGAGGATTTATGTCATGGGTGTAGACAAAGTCTTGTATGCAACTGTAATAATTAGGTATTAAAACACTCGAGGCGAACCCGAGTGTGATAAACCCACATTCGTGTTTTAATACCCCTTATTATACAACAGTTGCATAAATAACTATTATAACGTTTCATATTGAGACACGAAGCAACAAAATGCGATCTAAAGAAAAGCGGCTACATTCCTCTAGATCGTATTTTGTTGCTTCATCTCTCAATATAGAACTTTATAAAAGGTACCTATTAGAAAATTCTAGACACACTTACCAAGGCTCCTTATTGAGCTGTTTTTCATAATTCCTTCTCAGTCACAAGATAATATTTTTTTAAAGTTGTGCCGCTAGTGGACCGTTGTACAGTGGCCAGCACATCAAGCTACACGAAACTTTCTAATTTATCCAAACAGTTTTAAACTTTAAAATGTTGATGATTAAGTTCAAAATCACACAAGAAAATTTGACAGTTTGTGGTAACTTGATGTGCTGGCCACCGTACGTCCTCTTAAGCATATCAGCATAAAACGTGCTTGTCAAACAAAAGCGGGGATCTTAAGTTAAAATTGCTACAAACTATTATGGTCAGCTCCCTTTAAAATTATGTTTTTTTTTATTCTCTCAATAAAAATAAAGGACAAATGACACTACAAGGTTCTTTTGGCACGCGGCTGAAATTGGAACTAACGCCGCCATCTTGTTTTACAATACATTTCACAAAACAATTCCACAAATGTATACCAACAACGCCCCCTGACAACGTCATCCGAGCGGCAAAAAATCCATTGTAGCTATGTAAAAGGAGGGAAATCACCAAAATAGTTTATAGTTAAGTTTCTCCGAATAATTCTGTGGCTCTACAGTCGTAAAATGTCATGCTAAGCAATGTAAATGTTAAAAGCATAGAGAATTACTATAATGAAGAAGATTCGGAATGTTGTGATATTAGTGTAGTGTTCGGTGATAATGTGTGATACAATAATGCAAACAAAAAATAGAATAGGTTTTTGTAAAAGTTGAAAATTCCTAAAAAATATATGGACGATAACTTCGGTCACTATGGTAAATTGAATTTAAAATATTGTCTCACTCATTATCTATCCAGGAAAATAATTATGTGTTTAATAACAACTACCTCCTTCAGTAACAATAATATTAGGTTTTTCGCTTTGGAATAAAGATTTGAGTCGATTCTTTTGCACTACATATCCCGGTTTATTCATATTGACTAGCGACATTGCCCTCTTGTTACTTTTATTAATTTTCTTATATTTTCCGCTATCATCGTCCGAATCTTCACTTTTTCGACGCAAATTCTTGAATATTCCCGTTACAACATTTTGCCTTGGTTTTCCACTTTTCTTTGAATATTCAACTTTCGGTGGTGATTTATCTTCACTTTTATTTCTTTCTAGAAGTCCCAAATTAGATTCTTCAGTCGCAGTTGCTGCTTGTAATCTTGCTTGATTTTTGGGACTTAGAGTATGGTTTGAATTGACGTGCACTAAAACTCCAGGTTTTAATGGCCACTTGCTAGGTGTTACAACAGTTTGAACTTTATTTCCATCAGTTTTTGGTTCAGGTATCGGTGTATGTAGCTCAGTCTCTTGATTTGCTTCTGTTTGTGTAGCGTTTTCTGAAGTTGCTTGATTGTCTTCTATCTTGTTCATTTCTAAGTTATGTGGGTAACTTTGCGAATCGACTAGTCTTGTTCTGTCACATGCTTTTGGGCTGAACGATAGGTTCAACCGAGGTGATAAGGCAGGCAAAGCTTGTGAAATAATTGACTGCGCGATCGAAACCTCATTAAGACAGCTACCATCTGGACTGAATTTGAAAATAAAAAGAAATAAAAATAATGATTCTGTACATGCGGTGGGTGTATGTAAATGTATTCTGAGGTCAATATGTCAAAATATTGTTGAATTTTACCTACTCGTGATTTTTAATAACGGGAACTAATCCTAATCGTACGGAAAAGAGATTAAAATGTATTTAACGCTTTTACTAAAAAATAAACTAAAATAATATAAAAAAGTCAAACTAAAATCAATAAATAAAATATACTATAAATAAACTACCTACATTTATAAACAATACTGAGATAAAAAATATACAAAAAATAGTGAAGTACCAAGAAGAATGCTTTCAAAATCTCATGTCATGCATCACTCAAAAATACTTGTACAAATAATTTTGTCAATTTGTCGACTACTCGAAATATTTCTACTGTGTCACACTTTATGCCAAAAGTCCAAAAAACTAGCCAAACAGCATTTAAATAATAAGAAAGCATCCCCCAACAATTTTTTTTATACTGTTTTTTTTTTACGTTTTTGTTAAAAATGTACCTGAAGTATTAATTGTGGTCAATCTGAGAACGTCCGGGGTTAATGCGGTTAGGAACCTACACATTAATCATTATTAATAATAGTACACAATAATATAATATGATAATAAATATATTTTTGAAAACCAGTGTTATTTTGTCAAGAGTATAAAATAAAAACATGCTTCTATTTTTTTCTATTTTCAAGCCCAACATAGCTGCTAAAGTGTAGCTGAATTAATTTTAATGATTTGACAGCTGGTTTTTTTTTTACTTTAATAATTTGTTTCTTTATTCATAAAAAATTACATTCAAAAGCCACCATTAAATAGTTTCCAGATTGCCCTATTAATGATCAATGTAATCTACTAGAAATTACCGTCAAACCATTAATATTATTACTGTCAGTACATTTTAGCGCTCAGACTCTTAAACCAAAACTATCAGCCGTTGGTCCAAGCATATAATATTATAGCGCTTCACTCAAACTCAAACTCTTTGACCTTGGGCACGTCTGACCTTGACCTTCTAGTCGTAATGATATGACCGCGTCATGGGCACAACTACGGGCGACCTTGAGGGAGGCATTGATAACGTATGCCATGAATCTGCTCGGACCAATGGCGTAGCTGCAAAATTTTCATTATTTTTTACCACATAAAGGAAAAGTATAGATTTATTTTGCAATTGGTATTAGTAAGTTTAGCATGAGTAGGTATATATGAAAATATAGTAAGGGATATAGGTACATAAATTAAAATATAATAAATTTAAATTATTATGTGTGATTAAATAAAAATAGCTAAAAATGATTTTATCTCTAGAGAGCTCTACAGGCTATATTTTGGTTTTAAATAAAATATCTGTTATTTAGGGATCTAAACTTTCAGAATTTTTGTAACTATAAAAAATGGGTACTTTTTATTGTTAGAAAGTTTTCAGAAAAGTCAAAATAATTTTTGAATGAAAAGTAACGCAAAATCAGTAAAGGGACAAAATAAAATATTGAAAAATAAAACTTTCTAACAATACCTAAAATCAAAATAATAATAATCTATAGAGATGTATAAAATGACTAGTACTAGACATTCTAAAAAGATAAAAATAATAAAAAAACCAGAAAAGAAAAACTTACTTTTCGCGTTCCTCTAATTCGACCGGATTATTGTCTATGTTTGTATGTTAGTTGACGATGTTGTGTTTAGTAGCAGCATCCGGGAAAGATAGGATGAAGAAAAATAAACGTTAGTCTTTGCAAAACAAAAAAAAAAAAAAATGAAATTGCAAAAAATGTGTGTAACATTAGGAATGTTACATGACAATGAAATGACTATTATAAGTGAGAAAAATGTAAAAAGATACAGATGAATTTGAAAAATGTTATAAAAATTATGAAATAACATTGATTTTTTGTTACAATGCTCGAATGAGAAAAACGATATTTAAAAACATGTATTAGTTACTCAACATTTAGATGTTTATATTACAGACGACATAATTAAAAAAGAAAATACAACACTAAAAAGAAAATTCAAGCAAAGATCAACATCAGTCTATATGACACGTTGCAGTCGAAAATCTAAAGAGTTTTTGTATGTAACATCCTTCTTAATAGAGAGTATTCGAGAGTCATTTAAGATGCTGTAGAGTATTTTGGGGTAAGTTCAGCGCCGGAATCAAATTTCCGGCTTCGGTAATATTTTTGAGTGCTGTAAATATTGTGTTCTGCGCCAGAATTTGATTTGTACGGTCTTATCTCAGCACATAACTTATCCCAACACACATATTTTACAAATTGTCGCGGAATGTTTGAAAATTACGAACCCGAATGTTTTTTAAATGGAAACAAAATAACCAATCAATTATCTTCTTATTTTACGTATACTACGTGCAATAAATTTTGATCTCCCACATTACCTAAACTATTTACCTTAATTCTGGTACAACCTGTCAAATAAACCGACATCTGCAGAAAAGGGGACGACTTACATTTGGACTTGGCCCTCATCCTCCGGCAGATGCAGATAATGATGATGCATAGGATGACCGTGATCACCAATATGGCGAGCGCTATGCCCCCGATGAGCATCAGCTTCTGTTGATCACGCCACCATACTTTTGTACCTGGAGATAGAAAATCAATTTAAGAGAGTGAACAGGCATCTTCTAGGCGTGTTGTTCCATCGTAGACCTCATCCATCGCTTTCCATAAGGTGTGATCCAGGTCAAGACCGATTTGAACTGGATCGATTTAGAATAATCAAGAATGCAGGACTGTCGTCTAATAGACCTAAATGGTGAGAGATCTTGAGGCGAGTTACGAGTAAACCAGCGAGTGGACACTAAACAATTTTGCTGCGTAATGATAATACACTGTATCTAAAAAATAAGCAGTTTTCAGCTATTTTCTCTTTTTTCGTATTCGAATTTTGGATATTATATTTGTAATTGGATTAGTATCTAAGCAGCTGTCTGTGTTCCCTCTAGAAAAATATTAATTTAAGATATTTTTGACCAAACATGGACTGGACATGAGAACTGGATGAAATAAATTGTTAAAATAAATAGATTATGGGATTTATCATTTCTAGAACTCGCAATTTTTTTATCATTGTCATGACAAAATAATGCATTCATATAAAACGGACGACTACAACATCAGCATACCTATAAACGTATTACGGCAAACCATTATAACTAAAGATACAGTGTATTGTCATGGCAGAATTCGTCGTGAACACTGTCACTCTGTCGAGAGCGAAGCGAAGAAAATGAAGAAGATTTCTACTGTGAGTGATTAAGGAAAAATTAAAGGAATATGGCTATATATTAACAATACGGTTGGACCAACAGCAAAGTGTCGTGAGAATTTAAAACTTAATAATAGTGAGGAGCAAAGAGAGAAGTCTCTGCTTAGACATAATAAGACCGCTAATAGTAAAAAATAATGTTGATGGAATATTTCATTAATATTTAATCATTGATGATTTGATGAGTTATGAAACAAGAGGAAGATTAATTGTATGTTTCTCCAAAATATCTTCTAAAGATGAGTAAAAACACAAAAACCAGTGTGCTTCAATTCCCTTTAAGCTATTATGCTGTGCAGATAAGTAATAATTTTGTATTTTGAAAAAGTTTAAAATAATTATTATTGATACGTTTTTGAACCGAAAATATGAATGAAGCTAGTTAATTAAATATAAGCTTGTAAAAAGCAGGTAAACTCTTGGTTGTTTCTTTAAAACATAGTTAATACTTATTAAAATATTCGCACATATTTTAAATAAAGAATAAACGCCATTTTAAATAAATGCTGTAATATTACTGAAACCCAAATTGCCGTTGAACTTACCGAAACTTTCCAAGTTGGCTGCAAACCAGAAAATTCTATTTAAGTACTATAGATTTAATGGACCACACATATTTCATGGCGGAACAATGAAGATGGAAATGATTGAAACGTCTTGGATTGGTTAAAAAAAAAAAAAAAAACACTCAAAACGATATTGTATTCTTTTATCAACCCACAAATTGTACTATATGCATGACATGAAGGTTTCCAATAAAATTGTTCTTAAAAGTAATTAGTCACTTCCCAAATCTATACAAACAAATAAATAAAATTGAAGTGTCTGTGTGTAATGTCAAAATAACAAATAATTACTAAATGCGTATGGAAGTATATACGGTGTATACGAGGCTCATAATAAAAAAAAAATTGTTTGTTTGTCTTTCTGTCTGTCTGTTTGTTCCGTCTTATCTCTAAGACGGCTGGACCGATTTTGACGGGACTTACACTGGCAGATAGCTGATGTTATGAGGAGTTTTTGAGGCTATTTTTATTTACTTTTATTTTGGAAAAGCCACTCGGGCGAAGCCGCGGGCAGCAGTTAGTATATAATACATATTTCATATTCTATCTACCACGTGGAATATTTTGCCACCATGATAATATTAACTAAATAATGTAAGGATGATGAATCATTTTTCCTAATACTACTTATGGAACAAAATACTAATTATGGAGTTATAGTTTGACCTCCCCACTGTACCGCGACTTAGCAATACTCGGTGCGAGTCACCTATACTTATATCCTCACCAGTAAGTACCTACATACTAAAGGTGGATATCCTTGCAAGGCGCGCGGTGTGCGACGCAAGCCTCGGCTTGAAGCGTGCCGCGCCGCGCTGGTAAAGGAACGCACATGGCGAGGCATATGCTTCACATATGCATATGTGTATCCACCTTTTACATGTCAAGCTATAGTGTTTTGTGTTCACATGAGTGTAATATTCAGCCTGAAACAGTATACTACATGGTTTTGCAAGACCCTCGAATATTTAACCTGGAATAATGATTGTACTTTACACTAACAAATGAACTCACCCATAACATCTCGCTCGCAGGCGCGGGACATGCCAACAGTGTTGTTGGCATAGCACAGGTAAGTCCTGTACACATCGACACTGGTGCTCAGAACAAGGAAACTCTGAGGTCCTGACTGATAGATGACCTCGTCTGTCAGGCTGTCGTTGTCGTTCTTTAGCTTCCAGGTGAAGGAGACCTGGTGGAAAGTTTAACGGTAATTGTCAGAAGGTCAAAAGGCAAACCACAAGCCTGTATTCCCCGCAGGGTTAGGCAGGCAGAGCTGTGTTATTACATTTCACCCGCCCCTTAATTGCGAAAAACACTTTCAATTACAATTCGAAAGATTTAAAGGAAACTTTAGCCGACTTGGGAATAAAAACCCAGAACCTCGTGCTCAGCAGTGACGCTAGTTTATTTGTGAAACTTATTCATGTTTTCGAAAAGGTGGATTGAGTCTCAAATCAGAGAAATCGTCGTCGAATTGCTGCGAATCTCTTATGGTGTTGCTAAGTACTACTTTGCTAAGTAAATACTGTACCATTCATGTAATAAGATTTAGACATAATTCTAAAGACTAGTATTAAAGAAATCTGTGATTAAAATAGCCTTTTACAGTTCAAACTTTGTTTTACATAGTCATCAGTCAGAACATAGTCTTTCCAAAATGAGGTATAAAAAAAAATTGTACAAACGAGCATAAACTGCGCAAAAGAGAATTTAATATTTTTTGTAAAAATATTTACCGCTGTTGGATTAGCATGTGCAGTGCAGACAAGTGTTTGTGCGCCTTTAATTTCGGCCTGTTTAATGCCGCATTCAGGAACATCTGTAAGGACACAATTGACAAAGTTATCAATAAATATTCGCCACCTGGTCTCAACTGCGAAAAGTAATAGAGTTTATTAGTATGCCATGACAAAAATTGGCTCTAATATGCTTCCCTACGGTAAAGCAAAGTTTTGGCTTATAGTGCAGTTTTATTTCAACTCAGCTCACATTATTTTTAATTTATTTTGTATGTAGGTGTCTTGCGTATTTCAAAAAAACTCAGTAGACTTCAAACTTATAACAGAAAGTATTTTTTTAAATAAATGTCTTTGATTAACAATATCAAAAGCTTTACTCAAGTCAAACTTAAACTCGAAGCATTTATTTCAATTAAACCAATTACAGGCACTTTCGAATTGTTAAGGAGTCTGTCAGTCAGAAAGATGAAGTTATTTGCCCATTCCAAAACATAATGTACCTATAGAGAATAACGCGTTAGAAATTCCATGATCACTCTTTTAAATTAAAACATGAAATATCATTGATGTTGAAATTATACATATGTGAGTCAAACATGACTGAAATGATTCCAATGACTTACACCAAACATCCAAAAACACAGTGGTATTAACGGAACCATGTCTGTTGTAAGCCTCGCACGTGTAGTTGCCGCCATCTTTCCTCTGCACGGGCCCCAGCAGCAAGGTGTTGGAGGACGACAGCAGCAGAGAGCTGTTGCCGTGCTCTTTGGCGGCCGCCTTGGCGGGCTGCGCGCGGCGCCACGCGTACGACGGCTTGGGGAAGCCTCTGCAACGGGGCGGGCCATTATATATTCAATCCGTAAATTAGCTGTAAAAACAACTTTGACGGCAAAAAAAAATAGATGAGGTCGGTGTTTCTAACCGACTACTCTGAGAAGAAACACCCAAGCAAACTCAGAGGTGACAGTCTCTTTTAAAGTCCAGATATAATCTTGGTCAGATCATGTGAGGAGCATGTAGATTAGTGTCTGAGATGGACTTTTGAGGAAATAACCACAGAGATTTGACTGGATCTGTCCACGCAACCCGCCGTGGCTACGCGTGGTAAATACAGCCCACTCCCTCTCGAAAAGAAGAGGCCAATCTCCCAGCAGTCCACGTTATAGACTGATCAATTTATAAACAATGTGAAGATTACAAGGTTAGTTTTAAATGGTTTTTTTATCTAGGGCATCTCAGAGTGTAACCACTAAGGTTCTGACTCTTTAACCGGACTTTCCTGTGGCTGCCTTAAGCTCCTAACGAAACTTAATGCCTCCAGCCAGGGCGTAAAATCTATAAACTAAACGAACCTCGGCTTAGGGCAGCTGAGTCGGAGGGAGGGTGGCAAGGGACCGACGGTGGCTGGATAAAATCAGTGTTTTAATTATTATCGTGGGGAGTTTGGATTACATGCTGCTCAGCTAAAACGCGTGCTGGCGCTTCACTTACAGTCAAGGGTCGGGGAGGACTATTCGTTATTCGGGGATTTCGCGCGGGGCCTCGGCGGCGAGGTCGGAATGACGATCGTGTATTGTGTGCTCTTATTTTGCAAACTGTACTAGTTTCCCTACGACTCACCTGGAGAAGAGTAGTGGGGTCGTCTGGGTCGGTCAGTGCATGCCTTGGACGGCGGGTCGAACTAATATTAGAGGGGACATAACTTGCGGCCTTCACAACTAGAGCGTTGCGATGAGTGGCTGCTGAATCGAAGAAGCGCTTTGAAGTGCGCTTCATGAATTGGGCGGGCTATCGTGGGGATTATGAGTTCAACGTGGAGGTTAGTGTTACGAACGAACCAAGGGGCTCCCGTGATTTTACGTAATTTTAAATGGACACATGGAATTTTATTTCATGATAATAGTTACTTCTACCGAAGTTTTTCGGATTTTTCATTTACTTATTTGTTTCTATGAAATAACACTAATAGATAAGTAGCATACAAATAATAACACCACGCCTGTATTCCCCGAAGGGTTAAACAGAGGTGCACCTATAGTACACCCAGATTTCGCCAGTAATTACTATGTGTGTATACATTAGTACATTATTGCAAAGGCCGAGAAATAGGCAATTGCAGGTCGAGTATGAGTATGAAGGCCGAGCCGCAGCCGAGGACTTCACTAATATGAGACAGACAATTGCCATTTCCGTCGAGGCATATATAGTGCTTTTCTCAAAAAAATGCAGGGAAATAAAACATTGCTGGAGCATTATAATGTTCCAAATTCAAAAAACGCTCCTGCAAAAGATTTGATTTTCTTTGTCCGTAAATTTGATACTTCGCGTGTTCTTTTTTCGAAAATAATGACAATATTTCAATATTTCTATGCATGTTTGAGAAATAGTACATTATTGCAAAGGCCGGGAAATAGGCAATTGCAGGTCGAGTATTAGTATGAAGGCCGAGCCGTAGGCGAGGACTTCACTGACACAAGACAGGCAATTGCCATTTCTGCCGAGGCATATATAGTGCTTTTCTCAAAAGAATGCAGGGAAATAAAACTAATTTTTTTATATTATACATTTAATTTAATTAATATTAAAAGTTACATTAGTCATATTGGGGCAATTGCTAAAAGAAAATGTAATTGATTTCCCCGGTACATTTATGTTTGTTTGTTGAACTTCTGATGAGGTTTGCAGGTGGGCATTGGATGTAGTGGTAGATGGCTGAAGTATAAAACAAAACAAGACGAATTTTCAGCTTTGACGCCAATTTTCTATATAACATCTGTGCCAAAAGGCAAACGCATATATGGCTATACAGCCACGTGAACGCAATTTGTGCTAAGCAAAAAATGATAAGAGATCCAATCAAAGAGTATTATTAACCCCAGCACGCCATTTCATACAAAAATGCTTGAGCGTTGTAATGTTCCAAATTAAAATAAACGCTCCTGCAATGGATTTAATTTTCTTTGTCCGTAAATTTTACACTTCGCGTGTTCCATGCATGTTTGAGAAAACATATTTTTTACAACGCCGTATGCGAACAACGCATCCAAAACCTGACGCCACATAAAACCTGCATCGCGAAATCAGAGTTTACCGCGTGACTGGTATATGTATATACAACATCCCGACATCAACCGTTGGGCAGTAGCCCACCAGACATGACATCCGTCTGCTCAGAGGATCATCCCTTTTTTATAGAGTATGAGTGAACGTAACACCTTGTTCATACCTCTTTATTCTCAGTTAGCGATTATTGTTTTATTGTTGTCGATTTATTTGGTTTCCGGGCTATACAATCTTCTAATTATTTATTTTTATTTGAATAAGTTACAATTTATAATTCAATTAGTTAGCAACGCTTACCTCGCGGAACACACAACTTTAGCCGGTATTTCATTCTCGGTCACGCTTACTTTTTCAGGTTCTACCTTGACGTTCTCTGGTTCATCTGCAAAAAAACAAATTCGCCTTGAGTTTTGGTTATGCTACTACTACGACAACAAACAAATAGTTTAAAAATTACGATGATAATAACGAACTTAAAAGATGCGGAGAATCGTGTGGTTGTTGTAGTTTGAGAGAAGCCTAAATACTTGAATTCAGAATCATAGATAAAATATATTCATTGCCACTTACTCAATTATCATCTTTAGCATTATGTCGTCTAAGTTGATATTTGAATAACCATTTGCAATAAACATATCCTATTTTATATCTCACGAATGGACGCGTACTTTACTTGTGATAACCAAGTGTACAAACACGCTGTGAATGTGTGCGTGAAGACGAGTAGCCTCAGCACATAACACACACTCACACACACTTCCGACTTTGCCATTGTCTCGGACGATACATACACATTTTTATTTTTATGATTAAGTAGTAGATACTCACATTCAACAGCAAACTTAGTGGTGCTATTGACAGGTGGTCCCGCTAGGTTCCGGGAAGATCTGCAGGTGTAGCTGGCAGTATCGGCGACTCGATCCAGGGCGTGGGACGGCCAGGCGGTCATGTTCCAGTGCTGAGAAATTTACAAGGATTCAAACTTAATATACTATTATTCAATATTCATTATACACTCCCTAGTGTATAATGAATATTGAATATTTTTGCGTCTTTTATCAAGATTCATAAGTAAATCCTAGGAGATGGATTCTACCCTCTGTTGTGGTTTCTCTCTATCGCTCACAGGTTTGCTGGGAAAAAACTAAACTAACTTCTGTACTTCACTCTCTCAAATACGTTATGTTATACCTACTTATTATTTTTTGTTTTTTTAAAGAGTTAAGAGAAAAATATGTTTCGTAATGGGTTCATTTCATAGTTTCATTCATTCAACTTTTACTTTAGATCATGAATTTCCAGAATGTTAGCTAAAATAAACACTAGTGCCAATCATTGTCATCATTATCAATTTTGGTAGTTATTTATGTCGTTACAAGCCTAGCTCACAGGAAATGTTTGCTGTCCGTTCTATTTAATCTTATTTTTTTACTCTCTTTTTTCTTGCATCTGACCTTACTTAATAATAATTCATCGTTGCAATACTTACCAAAGTAGATTCAGTAGCTTCGAAATCGTTCCGATTAACTTGCGGTTCAATCTTTCTCTCCACCACATAGTACCTGTCAGTTTTCTCAGGGTCTATAACGAAGCCATCTTTCAGCCATTGAACGCTGCATAGCGGAGCACATTCCACCGTGCAGGATAGAGATATGTTCTTAAAAAGAAAAGTATAATTCTTTAATTATATTTATTCTATTTTAATTTTATTTTATTCAATTTTTTTTCTATTTTTAATTTTTTTTCTTTCAATGCACAAAATGACCGATCTGACCACCGATTGTCCGATTGTCGATCTTGTAATTACTTTAGCAGTTTCGACAACAATACCCAGCGAACTAAGGTCAAAAATTTCTAAGTTTGTGTACAAATAGGCCTTGTTGATTTATGACTTTGGTGTTAATATTTTTTTACCACGGCATTCGAGGTAGTTTTAGTATCAGTAATTTTCGATTCAGTTGCTTCTCGTAAGTTCAATTTAGCGATGGAATTTAATCAATGTTTGTACTGTGTCCAAAGAGAGGTGCCAAAATGCGGCGCTTTGAAGCAGTCACCAAATCGCTGATCGCCGATGCTAAACGTTTTTGTTGTGAACGGTAGGTTTGACTTCAGCCGGTCTGATTTTGGTTAGAGATTTTTTGAACTCACCTGTGATTTATACAAAGCACCGCTGTAGTGGTTCATAGCGTATTTGAAGCTTGGTGGAGCTGTAACAGAAAATGCGCAAAATGTAGATTCAAACAGAACGAAACAATGTTTCCGTCAGCAACATGAGTGTTAGCCTCGTCGATGGGTTAAAGTGGAGCCACTGACCCAGCACGTCGACGGCGGCCAGCGCGGGCGCGCCGCCGCCGCCCGCGTTGGTGCCCCAGCACGAGAAGTTGGTGCGGTGGTCCAGCGTCACCGGGTCGATGGTCCAGTTCTGCGACACGATGTCGCTCACCAAGCGCCCGCCGCGCGTCCAGCGGAACCTGGAAGGACACGACAAGTCATTCGAAAACCCTGTGCGGTTTAGGCCGCCGTCTTGGATTTTTATTTTGACTTCCCTATCGGCTTTAGCACTCTCGAAAACCATGAAAAGTTTTAAAATTTTCGTTTTGACCAAATTCACATTTTCATTCTCGTAAGAAATATATTCTCACGGAGGATAACGCTTTTTAGTTACGTGACGATTACTACCAGTTTACTCCTAGAACTTCATTCCAAAATGGATAAACAAGCATGATGTTTGAAAACAAATATAATAACTATGAGAATAATTATAAAAAATTGCATCAAACTTTAAGAAGGCGTGGGCGTTTTCCTTTAAATACCATGAGAAGAGTTTTTTTTTTTTTTTTTTGAAAACTGTTCGAAAATAGTAAACATTTACTAAGCACGTGCTTTGGCTTACATTCGATTTTGAAGTGAAAACTTGTCAAACCTTATACTTTAACATTATTTGGTTATTAAATGTGGTGTGGTATGATGTGGTGGTGGTGGTGGTTGTGGATTTAGTAGTGCAATGTAGCTCGCAAAATTCAAAATTACTTGCGTTCGTTTACAAAGAAATAGATTCCGCGGGCTTTCACCTTAAGTACTGTTGTGGATTGTCTATGTTTCATTATGATTAAAGCAGTTGTCATCCAGACTTATTTTTCATTACACTACATGGTGACAGCGGTGAAAATTTTATTCGATTTAAATGGTTTTAGTCGGTAATAAAACACGTTGTGGACTTTAAAATCGTCAGGGACGGTTTAAGATCGCTATGGAACACGCGCGACCACCAACAGAATTGTGTTTGGAGGGCAGCTCCGTCAGCCGGGCTGACGCATGGCGGCGTTGGTGCAAAAAGAAGAAACTGGTATTCAAGCCAGCTTAATGATAAATTTAATCGGACCTGAGGGGTTTGAAGTCTTTGAGACATTTTCTTTTGACAAGGAAAGCGATAAGGATGATGTCAATCTATTGCTTACAAAATTTGATGAATATTTTGGAGTCAAACAGAATATAACCTTAGCAAGGTATAATTTTTTTACAAGGGGTCAGGAAGTAGGAGAATCCATAAATCAGTATGTTACGGCATTGCGATTACTGAACAAATATTGTAACTTCAGAAATTTGGAAGAGGAGTTGATTCGCGATCGTATTGTTTGTGGGATACAGAGTACTGGAGCACGAGATCGTTTATTGAGAGCAGAGGACCTGGCGTTGGAAAAAGCTATTAAAATTGTCCAGGTTGACCAAATTTCAATAGATAATCGACGTTTATTGGAGACGCGTGGTGCTGGTACTTCAGGATTGGTGCAGGTAGATGCTGTTGGTGTGCGCGGTGTACGCGGCCGCGGTGGGCGCGGCGGCTGGCGCGGCAGCGGACGTCGACAAGGGCGCGGTGTGGCCAGTGTTACTGCTGGATCCAACACAGCGCGAAGATTTCATTCAAGCGAGATCGGAAATTGTCTCAGGTGCGGAGGCCAATGCAATGATCCCAGTCTATTTCTGTGCAGTGTTATCTGTGCGAAAATCATGGACATTTTGCTAGAATGTGTAAGTTGAAAAAAGGAGTTAAGAAAATGTACGATCTAGGTTTAACTGAAGCAAAAGGCAATGAAGAAGACGATTGTGAGTCATTTTTTGTATCAGTTTCGTATAATGTCTCAGAGATTAACTCCTCGTCGGAGCATTGGTATGAAACACTCCAAGGGGAGTGCGGTTCCGAAAAATTTAAATTAGATATGGGTGCAGACATTAATGTTTTATCTTATAGTCGATTTTTATTATTAGGCTATGACAGTAGGCGGGTAATTGCGGTTAGTAATTGTCAGAGTGTGCTTGGGTTGCAAGCTTGTTTAACTTTAGGATTAGTTAAAAGAATACATAATATAAATCTTACAGATTATCAAGATTTGTTTAATGGATTAGGCTGTTTGCCAGGTGAATATCACATTGTGGTAGACAAAACTGTGATGCCGGTGATTTGTGCAACTCGTAAGGTACCATTAGGAGTTCGCGATAAGTTACAAGATGAGTTAAACAGAATGATTGAGTTAGGTGTCATTGGAAAAGTGAGTAATCCAACTCCATGGGTGAATTCATTAGTGATTGTTGCTAAAAAAAATGGACAGTTGCGTATGTTGGCGCGCACACGCGCCCCCCCAACCATGCAGGAGCGGGACGCGGGAGGAGAGGGGTAGCCGATCCTGCCACGGCGTCTCGCAGACGCGCGCCAGCGCCGCCGGCCGGCCGGCGCGGCGCGGCAGTTCGACCGCAGCAGCCGCTAAGAGCGGTTACGTTAACTATCATAATAAAATTATGTGCGATCCTTATATTGTCGCGTCGTGGTCCATATAAAATCTTTATATATTTTTGCATTAAAACACAAGCAAGTTTGAAATTCATCTTTTCGTTATCTCCGCACACTTCCCTCAAGCATTACAACGGGACGAGGTCACAGCCCCAACAGCGTATATGTTTAGACCCGAGGCCGCTTAAGGCCCTATGATTCCACGCTCGAGCAGATTTGAGGGGGTGAGGTGCGGTGCAATCCGCGGGGCGCCGCCCGCACGTCCTGCTCGACGAGTACGTTAGCGCACGATTAAAAGTTCGGGCGGCTACAATAACACAGGGTCATAGTACAGCGATATCAGTAAGACTGTAGTATTTGAACAGAAAGAAAGTTAATACAAATACAAAAATATTTATTTCTATAGAAAAGTGTTTTTACACAGTTAGTGATTGGATCCTATTTTTAATTTAATTGGTACAATTATTTAAACTCCCCAATGAATACCAATTCTTCTCCCTTCTACTAATTCAATACCAGCTAGTTTACCGTTAAATAATCCATTATATTGTGTTTTTTCTTGAAGCTGGGTAAGTAGATAATTGAAATTAATTATCCTTTCGTCCTTGAACCGGTTGAAAATCATCACGCCTAGTTTTTATTATTCCTACCACGAATGGTTAATTCGAGTCAAAAACAGCATTCCTGAAATAAAATTGAAAATAAATGTCTTATTCATGTAGGTATGATATGATTGGTTACTGATATTTTTTTCAAAAACCTAAAAAGATAAAGGGTGTTGGTTAATGGATTCGAAAATAAAATATAAATATTTGACTGAACTTACATGTGACTTATATCATCCGTACACCCATGGTGTACGTTTTTTAGTTGGTTGAAAATACAAAAACATTGTAATCTGTACCTAGTGACGTGCCGGTGGCAATATTGCCACTGCTGGTAATATTCCCAGCATCAATATTGCCGGCGAATTTCTTATTGGCAGCAATATTGCCATTGGCAACTTTTAAGGATTCCTTACTCAAAGGGTGCCAACGGAGCCGGCAATATTGTCAGTTGAATTTAGTTGTAGTATAAATAGATTTAGACTTAATTTTTAGGGTTAGGTTAGGAGGCGGACCCCAAACCAGGACCCGAGATGGTAGCGCGTAGTGTTCCACGCGCGCCTCTCTAAGACATAACAGGAGGAGTTCAAACTTTAGCGCGCGTGCCGTCACCAGCCCGGGGCAGTGGAAGACACATTCGCACCCGTAGCCTCCTGACTCAAGTGTGCGAGGGAACACCGGGATGAATTTAGTTAGTAAGAGTCAGACAGACCCCTCTGCCCGGTTGGAGGGCGGAGGACATCCATGAGGATTACCACACCGACAAAAAAAAAGGTAGTGAACCCTTCCATAGGTCTCGGTCGTAGGCCCGCTCTTGTGGAACATCGGGTACGACTGGGTACTGAGCGGTGAACTCTAACCGGGCGTAGACCTAACGTGCTACGCGGACGACACTGGTCACGGTCCGGGGGAGTTCGTAGGGAGGCAGCGTTGCTGGCGAAGTTGGTTGGTTCGTCGGTTGGCGCTAGTGGCGGTGGTGAGCCGCATATGGCGCCTAGGTCTGGAGGTGGCCCTCAACAAGTCGGGGGCTATGATATTTCATGATCCGCGGCGGGCGCCACCGCCCACATCACACATAGTAGTTGGGGGGGCTCGAATTGCTGTCGAGCATACCATGAAGTACCTGGGATTGGTGGTCGACAGCTGATGGGATCTCAGCCCCCACTTCCGGCGGCTGGAATCCAAGTTGCTGAGCGTGGCTGGAGTGCAGTCAATGCTGCTTCCCAATTTGGAGGGCCTGAGCGCCGCTTGTAGGCGGCTGGATCGTGCGATCGATGCTCCCTTACGGGGCCCCAATCTGGGTCCGGTTTCACCACTTCGGCGACTGCCGGGAGAACACGGCGCGGCATACGCTGGCAGAGTAAGCCGCTTGGGAAGACTAGTGCCGTGCCCTTATCTCAGGAGTAGGCAGTGACCTGTCTTTGCCGGCCCTAGTGAATGCGATGGTCGACAGCGAGGAGTCCAGGGACGCGGTGGTATCCTTCTGCGAAACAGTAATCTCGCAGAAAGAGGTGGCGGAAAGGGAGAGATAGATCTGATCCTCTCACCCTACCCGTAGCAGGCGCACCGGCAATCGGCGGAGGGCGGACAACGCCCTCTTCCGGTCCAAAAATGGGTCCAAGAGCGACGGATCCGGGGACGTCCATCACCCCCCATACATCAAGATCTGAGGTATTGGCGCGTAGTGTTCCACGTGCGCCCCTCTTAGACGTTGCGGGGGGGTCGGGAGTTGCGATCTTTCGCAACCCACGATTAGTGCCGGCCGCGGGTCGTATGTTCCCGCAACCTGCGTAGGTGTGAGATGGAACACCGGGGTGGTTTTTATTCAGTAAACGCCCGGGGGGGGCGTGGGAGCCAGGGTGACGTACATCCATGAGGATTTTACACCCATAACAAAAAAAAAGGTAGCGGACCCTACTACTAAGGCTCCGCTATCTGTCCGTTCATCCGTACGTCCGTCTATCACAGGGCTGTATCTTTTGCTAGAAAGGTGTACTACCTACCTTGGATTTTCTATATTCATAACAACTGCGGGCAAAGGAGTGAAAAAGCTTGTTGAAGAAAGCTCAGTACGATGTTAAAAATCTGCGGGTTTGACGAATATCTGTAAAATAATATAAAGATATACAAATATATCATACAAGTACTTGTACTTGTTACATTCAGTACACCGTTTGGGCTATATCAATATTTGCGGTTGCCTTTTGGTCTTAATTGTGCACCTGAAGTGTTTCAACTAAAATCAAGCAATTACTTGAAGGTCTAGAGGGGGTAGATTCGTTTATCGACGATATCATTTGTTGGGGAAGGAGTAAAGACGAACATGATCTGCGTTTGAAAGAGTTGTTAAACAGGGCACGAGAAATTAATTTGAAATTCAACAAAGATAAATGTCGTATATGTGTTGAGGATGTAACTTATTTGGGTCATATTTTTAACAAAGATGGAATGAAAATGGATTCTGAGAAAGTAAGAGCGATATATAATATGCCAGAACCGACTGATCGGAAAAGCTTAGAAAGGTTTTTAGGGGCTGTAAATTATCTTTCTAAATTTATACCTAACTATTCAGAGCATATTTTTCCACTGACTAGATTATTAAAAAAAGATATGACTTGGTGTTGGGAAGTTGGTCATAAAGACGCATTCAATCAACTTAAAGAATTGATATGTAATGCACCAGTTCTATCTTTGTACAATGTTAGTAGTCCGGTGGTGTTGTCAGTGGACGCGAGCAGTGTGGCACTGGGCGCTGTGCTCATGCAAGAAGGTCGTCCAGTAGAGTATGCGTCACGCACGCTCAGTGACACACAACAAAGATACGCACAAATAGAAAAGGAAATGTTGGCAATTGTATTCGCTTGTGAAAAGTTTCATCAGTATATTTATGGAAAAAGTAGTGTGGTCGTTGAATCAGACCATAAACCACTGGAAAACATTTTTAGAAAATCTTTAGACTCGGTCCCAGCTCGCTTGCAGCGAATGATGTTGAAAGTTCAAGCTTATGAGTTGGTGGTCACTTATAAGCCCGGGAAGTATATGTATATTCCTGATACATTGTCGCGGGCACCTCTTCCGGATTTGTATAACGATAAAATTAGCAGGGCTATACTATGTCAAATTAAAATGGTAGTTAATAATGTACCGATGTCGCAGAATAAGTTTACTCTTGTCAAGCGGGAAACTAATAAGGATGAGTGTTTAAAATTGTTGCTAAAATATATTTTTCAAGGGTGGCCTGATAAGTTTAAAATACACAATGATTTAAGATACTATTGGTCTATAAGAGATGAACTGTACTGTGTAGATGGTGTAATATTTAAAGATAAACAGGTTTTGATACCACATTCTATGCGCAGGGATATGTTAAAACTTGTTCATGAAGGGCATTTAGGGATTGATCGTTGTAAGAGAGGTGCTCGTGAAGTAATATTTTGGCCGGGTATGACAAGAGATATTGAGGTATATGTGAGAAGATGTACAACATGCCAGGAAACAGCAAACAAACCGTGTAGAGAACCTATGATTCCTGTAGCTATACCAGAATTGCCATGGAATAAAATTGGAACAGATATATTTGAGTATGGAAAGCAAAGCTATTTAATATTAATTGATTATTATTCTGGTTTCATTGAGGTTGCATATTTGAGAGACACTTCGTCAAACTCAGTAATATGTATCATGAAAGAAAATTTTGCACGGTATGGTATACCGGATACGGTCATCAGTGATATGGTCCACAATATATTTGTCGTAATTTTGTTAAATTTGCTTTAGAATGGAGTTTTAAACATGTTACTTCATCTCCGTATTAAGTATGCTCAATCTAATGGTAAGAGCAAAAGAGCAGTTCAAACCATTAAAAATATATTGAAAAAATCATTAGACAGTAAATCCGATTTTTATTTAAATTTGCTAAGTTATAGGAATACACCGCGGGAAAACTTGAATTTTCCTGCACAATTATTGATGGGCCGGCGTTTAAATTGTAGACTACCAGTCCATCCAGATTTATTAAAAGAAACAAATTGTGATATTGATAACTTACAACATCAAAAAATATTGCAAAAACAAATAAAAATTAAAAATTTATACGATCAACATTGTAAACTGCTACCCGAGTTGAATGTGGGCGACGAAGTTGTAATGTTAGGAAATACAAATAAAAGAAGTGGTGCCAAAATAATAGGAAAAGCGTCGACTCCACGTTCCTATATAGTTAAAAACAAAAAAGGTATTTATCGCCGTAATCGTCGACATTTGTTAGGATTTGTAAAGGATCCTGCAGACAATATTTTGTCTGATAGGGATGATGAGTATTTTTCGGGGGATGATAGGGATGATGAATATGTGCCAGGCACCAAATTAAATGTATCATCATCGTACTCTCCACCTCATACCCGTAGTAAGATTTAACAATTTGTATAAGTATTTTTATAATGTAGAAGTAATAATTCATTTTAAGTTTGTTTATTATTATTATGTTATCTTATTTAAGGGAAAGGTGTTGTGGATTTTCTATGTTTCATTATGATTAAAGCAGTTGTCATCCAGACTTATCTTTCATTACACTACAAGTACCACTAAAAGTTTCAACAGTTTTGCAACGGTGATGAAAATAATACTTAGCCAAAGTAGATGTTAAGTAACGTTTCTCAACTTTTGTGTACTAGTGCTATAAATTATTATTAACGACTAGATGTCCCGGTGAACTTAAGAAAAAAAGAAGAAAATTAGGACAAAGAAAAAAAAAGAAATCGAAAAAATCGACCACGTCAGACAAAATTAAGATTTTTTCGACTTTTCGGCTATTCCTTTGATTTGCACGCCATAAGATTTTTTTAAACAGTGAGTCTGATCACCGGTGTCCGACCCGTTAAGGCGAAGCAATATGATCAATTTTATTGACAAATCCACCATTTGTTTTTTAGGTAATATCTAAGTGCAACTCAAAATTTTAAAATAAGGTATGTTATTAGTCTACCTTTTTTGAAAACATTAAAATACTAAAATAAAACAACCAAATTTTTTCACACTTTTTACGTTTCAAGTATTTTTTTTTAAGGTTTTAATGGAAGTTTTTGACATACCTTTTAGTGTCCACTTATTGCCTGTTTTTGTGCCTAGAAAGCATGTGTAGAAGCAACCACTTTTATGCCTGTAGGACCTCTACATAGGTAGATATTGCAAAATAAATGAACCGAAAAAAAAAAAATACTGTAAAATAAATAAATGGCTGCCATTTCATAACAGGGGGGACAAAATGCCTTATTATGGTGGATTTATCGATAAAATTGATCATATTGCTTCGCCTTAACACACTGTATATAGATTTTAAATGTTTACCTATGAGCTTCCGGTCGTCCGCGCTCCTTGATGCTGCAGCTGAGCACCAAACTCTTGCCCTTCACGACGCGCCACGGGGAGTACGTCAGCTTCGCGGGCCCGGGAGGGTCTGGAACATGAAGTTTACGATGATGTAGGTACTAGCACGTATAACAATGAAATGGAATGTATAATGCTACTATTTCTTCCTTACCGATTTCATTCCAAAATCAGTGACTATAATTAACTATAGTGAGGAATAGTGTTATGTTCATTCATCTTCTATAGACAAAGGAGGATCCTCCGAGCAGACGGTTGTCGTGTCTTGTGGTCTACAGCCCGACGACTCGGGATGTTGTATATGTGCTAGTCACGCGGTAAACTCTGATTGCGCGATGCAGGATTTGTGTGACGTCAGGAGTCTCATGTGGCGTTGTAGATGCCACACAACTATTTAACATATATAAGTGTCGGACTAGGAAAAATATATAAAACAATGGCTGCTGGCAAACAGACAGAATCCACCATTTGACTATTTTAAACATTTCATGAAACAAAGCGATGCTTTGCAATCTGTACATACACACATCAAAAACAGTTAGTGATCACTAGCATAAGCTGATATAATTTTTTTAATTGTACTTTATCAAGAAAAAATGTTTTTTGTGTTTTCTTTAAATAGAAATACCCTGTTTAAAATTAAAAAAATAAAACTATTTTTATAAAAAAATATTGAGTAATTAATCATAATGTAATTGTAACAGAAATTTTATAGAAAGAAAAAGACTGTTTAACCAAACTTAAACAACAATTTATTAGTTAAAGGTTTATATTCAATATAATATAACTCCTCCCCTGGCTCGAACACATGCGGTGATCCTCCTGGGCATGCAGAGAATAAAGTTATCCAGCAATTCTTGGGGTAACCTGTCCCATTCTTGAATAGCGGCTTCCCTGAGCTCTGGCACTGTCTGGGGACGTGGCTGACGGTTCCAAACAGCTCGCTTAAGAGCATGCCACGCGTGCTCTATTGGGTTTAAGTCAGGCGAGCCGAATTATAATATAATCTACCGTACCTAACAAAAAAGATTTCGATTTTTCAAAGTGATCGGAAACCTTTTTTGATGTGTGTATATTTATTCCTACTGCAGCTGGACAAGTGATGTCATTAACTTACTACTTACCTAACTATTTTAAGCGGTACCAAAGAAATACAGAAAATTACTTACAATTCACAATCAGCTCTGTCTTGGCACTCACGTTGCCCCAGCCAGCGTAGTTCTTGCCTTTGCAGGAGTAATTTCCGTGGAAACTCTTTGTCGTATCTTGCAGTAGCAGCATTGAGGGATCCACTTCATTGCATAGGTTTTCTGCAAAGATTCAAGATTACAATAAACAATTTTTTTTTTATGTCATTCTGTATGTAGGTATGTGTCGTTCGTAGTAAGGCTGTATGTGCAATATTATTATTTTGTTAAAAATAATAATGTTAGACACATCAAATTATCTAAACAAACTTAAACTCTTTAAGAATAATAGTATTATTTTTTTTAAGAAAAAAAAAATTTGAATGATATTTCAAAAACTATCAAGAATCGCGGAACATACATGGGGTATTTTCGGGTATCCCTAGGCATGAGGAATCTAATATTTTTTTATGACGTCACTAATTGGACCAGCCTGTATAGCTTTATCTTTAACTATTTTACTATTATCGTATGAGATGGTATAGGTATGAAAGCAAGAGTGGCACAAGAAGTTGATAGCTACACGGATTGTTTATTGAAGAAACTCTTATTCAATAAGCACGGTAGAATTTAATAATAACTAGACGGCGGGTTGCCTTAGTTACTCTTTATAACATCACCTATTTGCTAGTGAAAGTCTCGTCAACATCAGTCCAGCCGTTTCGGAGATTAGCCGGAACAAACAGATAGACCGACAGACACAAGAAAAAAATCAAAAGTATTAAGCGTTAGTAGTAAGCATTTATTTTAACATTGCTAACAGACACTTCAATTTTATTTATTTTTATAGATGTATAGATTTTGTTACAAACAACAAGAATAACCGAAGAACTTTGTTATTTTATTGTTTTATGACCAATCCACTGATTACTGCTAGTATTGCATATTTTGGAATTAGCAGGCGTCTATGTCCAGCAGAGGACAGCCATAGGTTCTATTCGGCTGAATGACAAAGGGTGCGTTTTGAGGTACCCCTTAAGGCTATTTTAAAGCCCGGAGTACGTCTGAAGAGTACTGTTGACTTTGACTTACCGTCACCTTCAGTATCATTGCATTCCGGCAGATGTTTCAGCACCTCTCCATCTAAGAACCAGATGACTTCATCCAGTATCGGTGGGTTCCCCGACACCACCTCACACGTCAGGGTCACGTTCTTGTGGTCTGTCTCCAAGATGGGGCTGGGAGAACTCATGGTCAGTCGCACTTGGGGTTTGACTGAAATGTATTAATTGATGATCAATAACTATTGCTTTATTATTTACTTTCACTAACAAAGACGAAACTTAAAAGTATTCAATGATTAACTTTAATTTAACACCAAACCTTAGCACATGTAAAAAAAAGTTCTAAAACTGCCATATTTTTTACTGACAGCTTTCCAAAGCAATGTTGTTAATCTAAGTTAACTTGTCTACGCCTCTCATCCAACTCTCCTGTCACAGGTCTGCTGGAAGACATTTCAAATTAAATAAGCAGTACCTTTGTGTTGTTCTAGGTTTATGTATTACTAGCTATAGCCCGCGTGGATGTCGGTTATCGCGTAAAAAGTAGCCTATGTCCTGCTCCATATCCCAGGCTATATCTCTGCCAAATTTCATGACGATCGGTTCAGCGGTTTAGGTGTGAAAACGTAACATACAGACAGACAGACAGACAGATAGACAGAGTTACTTTCACATTTATAATATTAGTATGGATTTCCTCTTTTAATTTTTTGTGTGTAGGTACATCAATAAATTAACTAACGATTGATTAAGTTACGTCTTAGTTAGTCGTGGTTTGACGTCGATAAATAATCTAGATATTTAAATTAGGCTTAAAAAACAGTACCTACTAATAAATTCTAACTGGAGATACCGTTGACACAGTCAATTTTGGACACAGTCACTGGATTTATATAGACGCGATTAATTTAACGAGCCAGTATAATGTCGTTTTTTTTGAAAAAAAAAAAAAAAAAAACCTTTACCTAAAAAACTAAAAATACTTAAACGTGAACACTACAAAAATCCCGTAGCGACTGCCCAATGCGTATAGCCCTGGCACATAGGCAACTGAGAGAACACGGGTGGGTTTTAGTCAGTAAAAGTCTGACATCAAATAACTTCTCCCGCTCCGCCCAGAGCGGGAGAAGTTATTTGATAATTTCCCACCAAATAAAAAGCCTTGAAACAGACAAAACGTACATGAGTAAACAAAAACGCTGTTATGATAGAACTTACACAACACATTAACATCAATGCTCTCTTCACTGGTCCCATTGCCGACAGCATTTCCGAGCACACATGTATAGTTGCCCATGTCATCACCAATAGCATCCAAGATGATGAGCGAGTGCTGGTCAGTGGTGCCTCCTTCGTAGTGGGTCGTGTTGTGAACGGGAACGCGTTCGCCGTTTCGGTACCTGAAAGATGGAATGGTATGGGTTAATACTATTGGTTAGATTAGAAGGATCTCGAAACAGGATCCAAATGGTAGCCTTTGGATATAGAACCTTAAAAATGATGATGAAAATGGAAATATAACTGGCGAAATGTGGGTGTATTTACCTCTGCTTAGCCCTTCGGGAAATACAGGCGTATTGTTATGTTACGATAACAAATACTGACACACACGCCGCTTCTTATCATAACTAGAGAAAACTTAAAGATAGTAGTGGATACTTGGTAAAAATTTCAACTCTAAAAAACTCTTAAATGGAAGTCAAGCATCTCACTAGTCACGACATAAATATAACTACGTTACTGCTTGACTTTGATGTGATCTTTAATCAGTTTCGGTTTAGCAGAAATTAATAATCTTAGGACAAGTAATTAAGCCCTAGGTGTTAATTAGTAAATCTATACCGGAAAGAAAATTAACCATAATCTGAAGTGACATAATTAATTACTGTCGCAAATTACTTAGATCAATAACTGTCAACGATGTATAATCTTGAATACTGGCAGCCAATAAATTAAGATATACAATAAAGAAAGACATTTCATTCAAAGAAGTGAGTATATATTCTGACGTGTCATCCATCAACCCGCGCTGTACAATATGGTGAATTACAGTCCACTTCCTCTCAGAGAAGAGGATGCCTGAGTCTCAGCAGTGCGAACATCATAGGCTGATTCATAATGATCATTTAAGTTCACATTGTAAAATGCAATAAGAACACTAATACTAAGTGTTGGGTATTATGATGACTTACCAAATAACGCTGGTCAATGAAGAAGGATTGCTTTCGTATTCACATTTGAGGAGTAATTTTGATCCTTCTACGACTGTTATATTCTTCGGTTCCACTCGGACGATTGGGGGATCTGAAAACGACATCATTAAAATGTGTTGTACCTAAAATCTATCAAAATCTATTTAAAATCTTTGTGAATTTCTTAAGCAAAGCTTAATTTTGTTTATTAATCATTCTAACCGTATCCCACACGCTACTGATATTGAAATCAATGAGTATAACATCTAAATACATACACCAAATCTCGAGCTCCATCGTAGCATGCATCGGTTGATCCTTGGTTTCCACAGTCACTTCATTAGAAGCCTCGCAGTGGAATTTCTGTCCGTTCTCAAAGCGAGTCGCCTCAAAAGTGAAGTTCGAATTGGTTTCATACGTGGTGTCGTCCTGTGAATGAATAGGAATTTGGTGAAACACCGGGACTTATTCCAAAGGTACAAGTTAACAAATCTGTTAGGGTGAGCTCTCCTTTAAATGTTATCGCCCGCATAGTGTCTTGCCGTGGGCCACGACAAGGAGCACCTTGTCGTGGCCCACGGCAGATCACATCAATACAAGCCTATAGCGAGCAGGCTATAGGCTTGTATTGATGTGATCTCTAGGAAAAGCTAATTGCAACTTCAAAAGTTTTCTGATGTCACGGATAGTGTTTAATAGGAGAATTCATCATTAAAGATTGAATCTTTGATACTATTTGGTATCTAAATATAGTCGTGGTTAATCATCCAGTACTTAATTGAAAGTGACATAAGCCAAAGAATTCTTGTTCATCTCAAATAATAATAACTGAGACGGACAGAATAATGAATCTATTATGAATATTAAACATGCCAGCTTTATTATTTATAATTTATATCGCTCACTAAAAATCTTAAAAATGATATAACCTATAGAAGCTTATGATTCTCATAGAGCCCTGAATATAGTTATAATGTTAATTTTACTTATGGTTCATAAAACGCCTGTGACATAATTACTATAGGAGCAAAAGGCAGTAAAATTTTAAATTCACCTCACCCCGGCGACAATCTCAAACTGGCAGAGCGTCTTTGTATAAAGTTTAGTTTGGATGTAAAGTGGCTTGAAGTGGCTTAGGACGTGGTTGTAAGAAAAAAATTGCTTGTGCTTTCAAGTTCGCTCATAATACTGGTTAGACGAAGTTTAAGGGATAAAAAGTCAAAGAGCTAGAGAAATGAAAGAGCTATGAAAGTTTGTGACACTAAAATAAGTTTTTCTCTAATGTTTACAATGTTTCCTTGCAGGCTATTAATAATTATTATGTCATTATTATGAGCGATTTAGTTCCCAACAGTATCAAATATGTTACTGGATTAAGCTAATAAGTGATAGATTTTCAGGTGATCAATTATAGTTACAAGGTCACTGATAACTTTCTGTCAACACAGATTATTATTTTTCAAGACCTCTTATCAGATAATAGCTATTAGGAATTACGTACCATTAAAGAAGAATCTAATGAAAATGCCTAATTATTATCATTGAATTAGGTACCTACACTTAGTAGCTGTGTCTGAGGTCTGAGGTATACTACAAGTTGTCAGTTAACTTGTACATAATAAAAAAGAATGAGCATATTATGCTCATTCTTCTGTTTCTATTCTATGGACACAAACAAAAAGCTCATGCCGCTGTAAAGTATTTTTAAACCAGTCGGCACGATAGTAGAGAGGTTGACTCTCCAGGGCTAAACCACAAAACTTTACAAGTCTACAATTCTACAAAATTGACAAATTGTAGAAAATATTGCGTAACACAGAAATTACAAATATGCAAATTGTGGACTTGTCACTACAATTTACTTAATAGATTTTTCCGTTATAATTAAGTTTTGTGGTACTGACTGACTGTCTGTGTTGACAGAAAGTTATCAGTAAGATTTACAAATTTGTAAATTGTAACTTGTTAATTGTATTGTAAAGTTTTGTGGTATAAGGCCCAGGGCGCGTCTTGTATCGTTCATCTTACGTAAAGCTAAGGAGTGAAATTCCCGGCAGTCTGTTTCCCAAAAGGTACAAACTTGTAGTTTTCAAATCTCAAGGAAATAGGTTACTTTTAGATAAACCAGGAACATTTTCAACCGCATCTTTACATACCATTAGGTGAGATACTAGTCAAACGTTAGCCTATGTTTGATAAAGCTTTGCCACATGTAGAACCTACTTCAAGAAGATATTTTAATGCAGCCTACACTTATTAATATAGTCAAACTTGTACATTCCAGTATATTATAAATCCTATCATTAATTCCGAGAATCCCCAACGTCTCTTCTATGAAAACTAACTCCTCGAGTTATCCCGTTTTTCATTTGCAATTTAAATGCTTATTAATTAAATATGCATAGAAAATAACAGGCCTTAGGGTTGTAGCGACGGTAATCGTCGTGTGTGTCTTTTTGTTGTTAACTCATTGTATTATTTAGAACTTTCTTTCTTTAAGTTAATTATGTTTTGTTCTGTTGTTAATTGTTGTCGTGTGTTGTTTTTTGTGAATTTGTGGTCTGTTTTTGTTATTTGTACTCGGTTTCTATTTCTTACTAATGATTTCATGTATAGTGACTAGTAAGTAATGTGGTGTAGCTGACACACGTATGTACATGTACTATAGAGCTACCATTTACCGGGTAATATGTCTTTTATTGACTTGAATGTGCCCTGGCGGCTGAGAGTATGTCATGCTCACTCAAATGTCTCGCTGGTGGTGGCGTGTGTGTTGGATCATTAAGTTCCCTTCAAAATGGTTGAGCTAAATGGTGCTGATCCATGCGTCATGTTCGTGAACGGGCGCCGTCAGTTGGGACTGGTCATCTCTTAGCTGCCACGGCTTATTTTAATTTTTGAATTGTTTCTATTACGGACGCTTCTAACGTGCACGTCTTTCTACATTGTTCTCACATGTATAACTTCAACATGAATGATGTAACCCATATTTTGTAACAATATTTTGTTTTAAAAGAGTGTCCATGGAGTTTCTTGTCCGTTCTTCTCCATAGGAACCTACTACGCTTTGGAATGGGCAACTAGCTTCATCTTTCTGACTGACCGACCCCTTGACAATTCAAAAGTGCCTGTAATTGGTTTATTTGAAATAAATGCTTTGAGTTTGAGTTTGAGTTTGAGTTTGAGTTTGAGTTTATGCACTACTAAATGAGAATTTGCTCAATTGAGACGGTGGCTTTACGGTTAGCTTTCTTTGGTTCGAATTCCATACGGTACAAAGTATTTTATGTGCTTACTGCAGTTATTTGAGCAATAGTTTTATGCAACCATAGGCCAATAATATGAAATATACTTTTTATTAAACCAATAGTCAAAGGCTTACTTAAAAGAGAAACTATTAAAGAATTATAATAATGTTCTATTTCTATAAAATCTAATCTTATCTTCTATACCTACTTAGTAGTTTCTCTAGTTTATCTTTCACGGACGGAACAAAATCTTAATTCTCTTGAATGGAAAACTTATTGAATAGTGGATTGATTTTCAATTCATACTTCCTCAGATTGAAAAGATCCCTAACGACAATCTTGTCTTTGCTTCTCTTATCGCTAGATAAGCATGAAAATTGGATTTAAGTCAAGAACCTAGATTTCTAAATTCTATGAACACTTAGTTTTAATACTGAACTTACCTTTTCGTCTTCTCTTTGCTGCTTTGCCCGATATGAAACAAAGAGAAAATGTAACAATTAGTACCTATAGATATATTTAGAGAGTGTCTTGTAAAATATACATTATATCGTGAGGAAATAGATGTATAGATACATGTCCTTCTTCCACCAAAAAACCGCAGACATGTGACATCCATCAACCCGCACTGGACCCGCGTCGTAGATTATGGCCCAGTCCCTCTCACAGAGAGGAGTCCTGTGTCCCAGTAGTGGGAATATTATTGGCTCCTTATGTTTAGGTAATATTATAACATAAATACATTCATGATGGTCTCAATAACAGAAGGTAGTGTGGCCTGATGCGACGTCATCATATACATCAAAATATCCGCTTAAAATATAGTTTTGTGACTGATGTGTAAAAAACGCACAGCCTTAACTACAGAAGAAAGAAAAATCACATTTGGAGAAGAAGATGTTTCTAAGAGGGCGTAAAGAAAAGGCATTCGAAATACCCCTTTGTGTTTAACTACTTTAAAGTTTATATGCAAAAGAAATAGCGAGTAGATAATTTTCATAGCTACACAATGTATATAGAGTTAATTTAGTAAATTTATTTCGCTTTTAGAACACTAAAGAATTTCAAGAATTCTAATCTAAAATTTCCAGCAATTGTTCTATTAGTCTCTTTTGATGTAAAACCAAAAATAACCTTTTAATTAATTCGATATGAAGAAATAAAATAGTCGAGATCAAAGTAATGAAAATAGCTTTTGAGCACTCTTTTCAGAGCACGTTCATTTTATGCAACGAAAACTCACTAATGTATTACCACATTTTAGTTATAATTAAGATGAAAATAATAGACGTTCATTTAATAACTCTAGTCTGATTTGATTTATTTACTTTCCCAATGTAGTTCTTTGGTAATAATGTATTTATTTAATTCATAAAGTTATAAGTATTGCGACCCTAAACTTCTTAGTCGACCGAGCTTTTTGGCCGAATTTTACTCAATTGATAAAATGATCTTGAATATGAAAGTTGATTGTAGATGGTATGAAATTATTAAAAAAGTAAAATTTCATAGTAACTTCAATCAGGATTAACTTAATTTCTTAAGTAAGTACTTAATTACAGCATTACGTAGATATTTATATTAAAATGTTGTGATATTTAGAACATTTCAGAAATAAATGCCAAATGACGTAATATTATTCAGACTTAAAATGTTAAAAACATTTCATAAACCTATGTAACGCGTATAACGAGGCTTAACTTATTAAAACGGCATCGCAAAAACGCTTTAAATGTTTATCTCCGAAAATACAACCAATTTAAAAAGCTTTTGTAGCATAAAAAAAGGTAATAAGCAACTTAATTACACGTTCAAAAGTCACAAGCTCAATCATAAAGATAAAACGTCAGTTGCAGCATTTTTGGCAAAAGTAACGTAATGTCAGTGAACATGAAATGAACGCGCCTCCGCGAACGATAAATGGTGGACGCGAAAAAGGCGGGAAGCGGCCATGTTCGATTTTTTTGCCTTTTTTCGTATTCGTTGCATTAAGAAAGTGGGGAGGCTTCAATTTTTGCCGCTGAAGAGTCAAAGGCTGCCTCTTTTTTATTTATTTTTTTGTAGTTGAGGCTTTTTGTCGTTGGTATCTTTAGAATAATTTTGTAGTAAGGGGAAAATATTAAAATGAAGTTGCAATGTGGCTGGCGTTGGCGAGATGGAAATAATCTTATAAGCGTTTTCTTATAGTATGACTAGCAACCTGCCGCTGCTTCGCACGGTTTTTACGACTTGACAAAATATCAAGATTTCGTTAATAAGTAAGTTTAGGTAATATTGATGGAGGTATTTATTATACACAGACCTTCCGGAACAAATTCTTTAAGGGTCAATTCATACTAGAGCAGAGTTGAAGCACATCGAACCGTCAATCTGAAACTTAACATAGCAAATTAATTGTTTATCTTAATTAACAATTTAATTTATTTAAATTTTAAATTAATTACTTAATTAATTAATGTTAATTTAATTTAATTAAAATCTCCTCTGTCATTCTTTTACAATGGTATGAAATGGCTATGAGACGACAAATTGACTATATTTAGCTTATTAAATTTTAATAGATACGGTCTAAATTCAGCCAAAAAAACGCATTTCCTTTAAATTCACATAGATAGCAATATTATGCTACACGTTCTTACCACAAGATCTCATACTTAGAAATTGTCACCCTATCTTTTCCTCTGGGAGTCGTAAAGGGAACCAAAAGATTATATCTAGTGGATGGGTACTATCTACATAACAATAATAGTCTATCTGGTAACACTATTTGCGTTTCTAGAACAATATGGAAATAACTTTATACGTTATTACGTTTGGAGAGTCAAAATTAAATTACTTTATTATTTTCGTCTATTTTCGAAAGTCATGAATTTCAAGGAGAATATAAATTTACTTGTCTCAAACGATTAATGGGTAATCGTATTACCCAGTAACTGGGTTGTTGAGGTTAGATAGGCAGTCGCTTCACGTAAAATACTGGTATTCAGCTGCCTCCGGTCAGAATGGAAGCTGACCCCAACATAGTAGGGAAAAGGCTGGGCAGATGATGATATAGTAAACGTTGACTTCATTATATCGGTTGCAGACGATTCTTAACACTATTATGCATTCAAAAGTACTAGCGCCGGTCTCTATACGTAGATAGGTATTCAATATAAACCCTGTAGTGAGCAATGGTTCATACAATATGTACGAAAGTTATCTAGGAAGACTTTTGCTATACCTACGTTGCCTCGCGGAGCGGGCTGCCCTAATTTTCGCTAGCCTTAAAGGTTATTTTACTAAGCTAAAAAGCAGTAGTAAAGCAGTAAGCGCTGCGTAAAGTGTGGTGCCGGACGTAAAGAATAGCATCACCCCATTTTCTCCCGTGGATGTCGTAAAAGGCGACTAAGGGACTTACTAGAGAATGGGCAGCAGCGTTCTCTATGCATTTTCAACACCATACTTCGATCGCTAACCCACCTGCCAAGCGTGGTGATTATGGCAAATCGGTCTTTCGGTTGAAATGATGATAAATGAATGAAGCGCTGCGATTTAATTCATTATCATCATCATCATCAGCCCACAGCAGTCCACTGCTGGACATAGGCCTCTCCAATCGCACGCCATTCAGCTCGATTCTTGGTAACTCTCACCCAGCTGCTACCAGCACCCTGCGAAGATCGTCGCTCCACCTAGCCTGAGGACGTCCTACCTTATGTTTGCCGATTCGCAGTCTCCACTCAAGAACACGTCTACCCCAACGATCATCAGTACGGCTAATATGGCCGGCCCATCGCCACTTCAGCTTGTTTATTCTGTGAGCTATATCGACAACTTTGGTTCTGTGCCGGATCACCTCGTTCCGGATTCGATCCCTCAAAGAGACTCCAAGCATAGCCCGTTCCATAACTCGCCGAGAGACCTTGAATTTATAGACCAGCCGTACTATGAGTATCCACGTTTCGGCTCTGTCAGTCATAACAGGCAGGACGATAGATTGCGATTTGCCTGTGGACTACCTACCGTAAGTTGAAGCAACAATAAAGTTGCATCATCTAGGCAGTGTTTAGACGATGCAAGTCATTTATTGTTTTAATTTTATTGTATGTCATAGCAAAAAACTTGCGTCGTAAAAATGAGGCTTTATACAGAGCGTATCAGAAATGTATGATCATAATTAAGGGTGTGATATACTGACCATCAAACTGAACAAGTTTCTCCATGGGACCATCATAGTAATCAAGAAAAAATTAGCTATCCCAAACAAAACTTTAATACCTACTCGTCCCAAATGTACCACCTTAAATATAACCACACATTTCTGATCCACGCTGTTAGAGGTAAGTAGGTACGTATGCTAGCAACGCAATTTACAACGAGCTAAAGTGGTACTGCTAAAATTGTTAGAAAATACTCTTAATTACCTGTAACCAAACTCTTTCCTCTTCTGTTTACCAAAACTCCACTCAATACAGAAAAGGTTTCTGGTACCTAATTTTCATGTTAATTTCGAGTTTTTAATTACTTTATTTTTATTTCTTAACTGTACGTTTGTGTGATTTTCAATGAGTTTCACAAAGAGGAAATATAAGCGCAGATTATACTTTTCGTTAAGTTTTTTTTTCGCGAAATTTTTTCGCTTAAGCCTTTAATTGGTTGGAATATTCACTTTGAGAGTTTTTGCTGGTCTAGTGATGTGTTGCACAAATCCCACCGAGATTTGTCGATAAACTTACTTATTAAAACAGCGGTTCATAAGTAGTTCCTCTTATTTAAGTGCTGCTGTATTTTGATAATTTTTATTTTCTCCGACAAAGGCATGTCTGTTGAGTAATTATTTTTGACACTGGTTTTTCACGACGACTCATTCACTGCTCTTTTTATGCAATCTAATTTTAGATATCATTTTGCGATTGGTAAATTAATCGATGGGTGGTGCGTTTGTAATTACGTGGAGTTTGTGTTTGATCTACGATTCGACAAACTGTCACCGAGTTTTACCGTTATGATTTTTTTTTGTTGGGCAAGCAATATTCACGATACAAGTAAAATCCTAGGCCCAGGACATGCCGAGAATTTATAATATATCATAATATACTAGATTACTTCATATAAGAAATTGTGTCAGCCATTTCAGCTTACTTGCGACTCAGTAAACGTAAACACAATTTTTCAGCGCCGCCGATAAATATTTCATGTCGGCGTGTGACGGGCAAGCAAAATGATAAGATGTTGTAAAAACTATGAAGTAAGAATTTCGTACACACCTAGTATTTTTGATAAAAAGTTAAGATAACTAACAATATTTTGAGGGAACAATTCACGTTTTTGACGCTACAAATTTAGATAAATAAATAGCTTTATTTGTTTATAAGAATAATTCAAACACATTAGAAAAAAAATAACATCAAAATCCTTGTAATTATCAGGTACTAAATTCGACATAAAAATAAAATCTTACGGAAATAATTGCCTTTTTAATAACATTTATAAACCTATCGATAAAAATACAGTCTACGTCCCATCACTACTTTATAATCGGATTACCGTAGTTAGACTGAACATTAAAGAGTTTTACATCGCGTCGCGATTGTTTTGGCTCCACTGTTTACATTGCGAGTGTTTAACATGACCCTTAATAGGATTCTAATATTTAATGAATAACATTCTGCAAAAGCTATTATACTTTTGCTAAGTTTGGTAATTACAAACAGATTACCATGCAAAAAATAATTACGAATTTTGAGAAAGCCTTTTTTAGCAGTAAGTTTCATGAAAATAGGTTTACGAGTAGCAATACTTATTAATGTAATCTACGTCTGGTACATCCTTAAGGCCTACAAAGTAATATTTTATCAGCGATAACAATAATGGAAAAGTCAAAAATGTACATAAGCTACCGAAAAGCTTACGGCCGTTTGTATACCGTCACGTCAACGCGACGTCAACGAGAACGAGATGACGGGTCCGAAGTAGCGATATATAAATATTAAAATGGCCGCGTGTCCACTGTACGCCGTCACTTGGATGTCACGTTCGGTTAGAATAACCTCATTTCTCGTTGACGTCCGTTGACGACGTGCAGTGGACATAGTCACGGTGTCAATCCTGTTAAATTCGTTTTAGAAATACAAAACGCTTTGAAAGTGATTGTCACTTGTCTAGGGCCTCTGGACAGTTATAGTCCTGCTGCCACCTTGTTGGCTGGCTAATATGTTAACCACGGCATTAGCTATTCTCATATAGTTCATACTGTTCCAAGAGATGAACTAAGCAAGCGTAATGAACGCTCCTTCCTTCTCTGTACGAGAAGAAGCTTTAACATTGCAGTAGGTCAAAAACCATCCGCACTTGGTTCTTATCCCGTCCAAGTCGTACGCATCTCTTCTCCTCCACATTTATTATACACACGGTCAAAGTGTGAAACTCTCTGCCAGCGTCTGTATCGCTTCGACATATAACCCGTCTACCTTCAAAGCAAGAGTGAACAGACACTGGGTACGCTCGTTCCATCATAGACCTCATCCATTGTATCCATCAGGCGAGACCGAGGTCAAGATCAGGACCAAACAGTAATAAAAAATATAAAACCTACTAATTTTACTATTTCTTTCGCATTCGCCTTACAATGTTCGCCCCATAAATGATATTCCTTGTTTGCCCCACGTTGTATATTTTTGGCCCCGAAAATCATTCGTTTCATTTATTTATAATTTTTGGTTTCATTTCGCTCCATATTTAAAACTTTTCTCTAGGTTGGTCTTATTATATAAAATATCAGGCCAACATTAAAAGGCATTTATTATCAAAAGCCTTTTGTAGTCACCTGTGTGTGAAAGGCTCACATTTATTATAAACGTGGCACCCAAGGGTACATCCCTTTACGTAAACGTTTATAAATAATACAGAACATTGTTTATTTTTAAATTAACAACAATATCTACCCTTTTAAAAAAGGTTGTGTTTTATGTAATAGGTTTGCGAATATGCCAAGGGTTTTGATGGAAAGTGGCTACAGCCAGATTTAGATACAGTGATGCAATACTGGTTTCTATACCAAGACCCGTGGAGGCGGGTCATACAAAATTAAAAGAAATAGATCACATTAAATAAAATAAAAATATATATATGTAACAAAAGCCTGTGACGTAAACATGAGACGGCAGCTTGACGGTCACAGCCATCATATGTTAAAAAATAGCCATAGAAGAATTAGCACTGATGCTATAACGGTAGGTACGTGGGTCATCATCACTGGCAGTGTAACTGTTGGCCTAATGAGGGAGACTCCATTAAGCGCTATACGATCCTTCCTATTTCAGATACCTTTCTCTATTTAAGATTGTGCATTTTACTAACTAGCGCCTATGAGTTTGAGATAAATCTTCTTCTTCAATCGGTCGGTCCCTCATTACTGAGGATCGTGGTCACTGGACCCCTTTAAGCGGACAATCTGCCTCCATCGACTCCGGTCCAACGTTGCCATCACCATCTGCTGAAGTTTGCTTGAGGACGTAGCTTCTATTACTTGGTCGGGCCATCATGTTGGCGACTGGCCTCGTGCTCTCTTTCCCTCGATATTGACCAGCTTTTCAAGGTTGCTATCTCCCTTTCGCATTATGTGGCCGAAATAGGTCAAAGTACGCTGTAAGCAAACTGTAGACAATCGGGTCTTTATGTCGAGTTGGGAAAGGACAGACACATTTGTGCATTTGGCTGTTCATGGTATTCGAAACATCCGCCTCCAGCACCACATTTCGAATGCGTCTATCCTGTCTTTCTTTTTCTCGAATTGTCCACGTCTCCACTCCATACAAGAAAATCGGGAAGACTAGTGCTCTGACCAAATACCGAGACCGAGTTGAGATAAATAAAGATTTATAATTATGTTTATACATTTCACTGGTTGCACGAACAACGTAGTGGAGTCGCTGGTAATATTTCGAGCAAGTGTCGATGCTAGTTACCAATTTGGTGAAGCTACCAATTTGGCGGAGTTACCAATTTGGTGGAGCTACCAATTTGGGGGAGTTCCCACAATAGAAGTATTGCAGATGACCATTAGCTGGGCCCCCTGATTGTTATCCATCCACAGACTGGTAAATCGATCAATCCCCGTAGCAACTGTTCATCTACTCTACTAGCTTTATAAGCCACGAAACGTGTACGTTAACGTTAAGTCCATGTGAGCCCGAACACGAGAATTAAAACAATTAATTATGTATAGCGCAGGTGTACCTGAGTTTACGTAGGTAGGTAGGTAGTTAACTGTTGTTTTTCATGTTGTTAGACGGGATGGAAGGTTTTTAAGTGTTATTTAAAATGTTGAGATATCATTTTTGAATGACGTCATAATTGACGGCTTCAGTATTGAGCCACATACGGGCTGTGTGTTTTATTCTCATTTTTAGGGTTCCGTAGTCAACAAGGAACCCTCATAGTTTCGCCATGTACGTCTGTCTGTCTGTCCGCGGCTTAGCTCAGAGACTCTTAGTACTGGAAAGCTGAAATTTGGCATGGATAGACATATTAATCACGCTGATAAAGTGGTAAATATAACCTTGATTTAAAAAATATATATATTTAGGGTACCCCTACACGTAAAGTGGGAATGATACTATGGTGTGGGGTGTATATGTGTGGGGTATCTTTGGATAGGCCGGTCAAAAATATTGCGGGTTTTGAAAACCATTTTTCGATTCAAGGATCCGTTTGCGTAATATTAAGCTTTAAAGTGCTAATTTTTGTTAGAGTCAAGTGTATCCCCCTGTTTTTGATTTTGGAGTAACTATTTATGTATTGAAACTTTTTTTATTGTGATTGCTTTATACACATTGACATGAATATTTACTTGTGAAGTATAATTTTATTATTTTAATTATTGTGAATGTGAAGACTATGTGGGTCTTTGTTTATTTTTTATTTTTTTTTCTTCTCTGTATTTTTTTTTTCTGATCATGGTATGGCAGTTTGAGTAATTTATGCGGCCTGCCCAAATGTCCTTTCTTTGGTATTGTTCGTCGAATCGTTGAGCTCCTTGTGTTCTGAGTTGAGCTGCACGATTACTGACAAATGCGTGCACTGAATGGACAGGTCCACTCAATCTGTGTGGTTCTTTCTTCAAAAGACCATTTCAGACACCAATCTACATGGTCTTCACATGACTTGACCAAGATTATGTCTGGACTTTAAAAGAGACTGTGACCTCTGAGTTTGTTTCGGTCTTTCTTCTCAGAGTAGTCAGATACGAAATGCCGACCTCATCTAGTTTTAAAATATGATTGACGTGTAAAAGTGTTTGTAAAAACCTACTTATAGAAATAAAATCATTTATAATTTATCATTTATGTAGGTAGTGTTGGCTGAACTATCAGCTAAACAACACTATCTGCATAAATAGTAAACAATGTCACTAATTCTTCTAATTATTACGTATGTGCTTTTGACTACTTGTTTTACACAAAATTGTGACGATCCCTTTTTTTTATACGACTTCCCAAAAAAAGAGTTATGTTTTGTATGGCCAGATGTATGAACGTAAACGAAGCAAAAGGAGTATGAAAGGAGCGTAGCAGGTGGCGTTCTATAGTTTCTGCGCACCTCCATAGGAAGAAGGCGTGAGTTTGTATATGTATGTATGTATGATGTAATTTAAAACTCATATTAAAAGCACACTTTGTAAACAAGCTTATTACAAATTAGAGGATTATATCCAAGATAAGAATGCTTGGAAACATGCTGGTCCTGCTCCATAGGACAATTTAGGGTCTAGACAAAATCAAACTGGTTGCTAATTTAACTGTATAATTTATAATTTTTATGATATTAATTTTATTTTCTGTGATTAATATAATTTAACTCGCACACTGACTTATTATATGTTAATTTTTTGGAAAATCATATACAATGTTTGTAAATATGTGAGCACCATGTATCTATCGCATTTATTAATTTTTCTGTCATTACATCACTTTCATTCTTTTTACCTATTGTGGTAAGTAATTTTTATTTTTATTCTAGGTACATCGTCTTCACCTATAATTATTAATTAATGTATACAAAGTATTGTTAACATTTTAAAAGAGTAAGTATGGAGTTTCTTGTCCTTTCTTCTCCATACATAACTACCTTTTGGAAGGGGCAACTAGAATCAATTAACTATTTATGTAATTTTTAACGTTCAAAAGTGCATCTTACGTACCTATTTGAAATAAATGATTTGACTTTGACTTTGACTATGTTTTCAGGGTTAATGTAGAGGTATATATGAATAAACAGTTAGAGAAATGGCAGCAGCCCTGGTTTCCGAAAGCCGTTGTAAACGCTATTATTAGCTAATTCAGTTGCCTGTAATTCTTTCCTGTTTAAGTCATCAACAGCTACGAGGTAATTTGACATCTTTACTAAGAAAGCCTTAATCAGGCAATTTCAAACGAGGGTACATATTATGTGAAGTTAAAGTACCCACCTACCAACATGCAGTACATGTACCTGTATCACCGTACGGTATCGGTGGCCATAATTTTCCGAGGCGTGTGAAAGAACTCCCGTGGTGACAGAATGAAAAATTGCGGAGTGCGACCTAATTCCCTTCACCATTAGTCCTACTCTGATGTAGAGTGCCTGGAAGTGGCTTAGTAAATGATATTGGGGATGATTCCGTAGGTACTATGGGGGACATCCGAATCGGTCAACTTTCAAAACAAAATCCCGTGCTCATGTATGTCCACATTTATTTACCGCCCCGTCCTTCATCATTTCAGCCGAAAGACGTCCACTGCTGAAAATAGGCCTCCCCAATTGGGGGCGGGTTGCCATAATCGCCAGCTTGGCAGGCGGGTTGGCGATCGCAGTATAGTGTTAAAATGCATAGAGAACGCTGCTGCCCATTCTCTAGTAAGTCCCTTAGTCGCCTTTTACAACACCCATAGGAGGAAATGGGGTGGTGCTATTCTTTACGTCCGGTATCACACAGTACCCCGTCCTTACGAAGACCAATAAAAAAAAAAATCTCAGGCCTCGACCTCGCCTGTTTTTTTAAGGTCTTTTTTTTTCTTTTACAAAAACAAGGGCTCGGATAAAATCTGATGCTGCGATGCTATTGGTTGATGAGCGTAGGTGAGCGTTACTATAGCGGCCGAGCGCTGTAAGCAAGATAGTCTTTATGGTGGTCCGATTCGAATGTCTCCCATAGTACGCGTATCAAGCGTGTATTTCCCGACGGGGTAGCCAGTGGTGTACGAAACACCCACAGTGTAATATAGCCTATTGCTACTAACTGTCCAGAAATCCAGACCCCTGACTATTCCTGAGAAAAACATTACTACACTTAGTCCGATCTAAGAATTGAACCTAGGAGCCAACGGTCACGCTTGCGACCAACAAGGTTGTCAATATGTGAGGAAAAATTGTTTGGAGTTTCTTGACCATTCTTCTCTATACGTAACCACCTTTTGGAAAGGGCAACTAGAAAAATTCAATTTTTTTTTTGTAAATTTTGACTTTCAAAAGTGCCTTTATGTGCCAATTTGAACTAAATGACTTGACTTTGAATAATAATAATCTTTGTACTTTACATATTAAAATAGTCTTTGTTTGCCTAATAGTTCTAGACTATTTTATGAGCGACTGGTCTTAAATCAGTAATCTAATCCTCATTTACATAAGCTTTCAACCACATTGAAACACCGTTTAATTCATTTAGGACTTATGATAAAACAAATACATAGAGAGATAAAACGCTCTTACACTCCTCGTTTTGCACCAATGGTTAAAAAAACTGAAGCCACATCCAGCACCACACAACTCCTCGTGAGCCTTATTCTTGCAAAATTCAATTTTCCTTGGTGGTACGATGTTTTAATTAAGAATGCCACGATATACGTACGGGCCTATAGGTCGATTGATGTCTCCTAATGCGAGGATATGTGCTTTATTATTAAATTCTGTAGCTTAGAATTTTGTCCGGGGTTAAATGTATGACGATGAGTAATGAAGGTGGAATGAATGATGAGTGAGCTATGATCTTCTATACAAATAAACAAAATTGAAGTATCTGTTTGTAATGTCAAAATAACAGTTTTTTACTAAATGCATATGAAAGTATATACGGTACATATAAAAAAAAAAACTATAAAAAAAATGTCTGGCTGTCTGTTTGTTCCGGCTAATCTCCGAAACGGCTGGACCTTTTTGACATTTTGACGGGACATTCAATAAGGCTACTTTTATTTTAGAAAAAGATGCGCGGGCGAAGCTGCAGGAAGCAGCTAGTCCATATTTATATTATAAATGTGAAAGTAACTCTGTCTGTCTGTCTGTTACGTTTTCAAGCCTAAACCGCTGAACCGATCATCATGAAATTTAGCAAGGTATAGCCTGGGATATGGAGAAGGACATGGGCTACTTTTTAACGCGATAACAGACATCCAAGCTAGTTATAAATAAAAGATGGTGGAAGCTTTTTGACGGTATTGCTGGTCTAGTGGTAGAAAACCTTGGGTCCTAGATTGGATCCCTGGGTTGGGAAAGTGTTTTAAGGTTTTTCTGTAAACTTAAACTCAACTCAAATAATTTATTTCAATTAAACCATTTACAGGCACTTTTGAATTGTCAATGAGTCGGTCAGTAAGAAAAATGAAGCTACATGCCCATTTCAAAGCGTAGTAGGTACCTATGGAGAAGAACGAGCAAGAAACTCTATGGAAAGGAGTAAGGAAATTCTCAGCAGCTTGTAGCAGTCTGGAAGCCTGGATTAGTGCCGAGTTAATACCAACGGGAGCAGCGGTGGCCCAGTGATTACGACTACGACTTAGGAGGGTCGTAGGTTCGAACCCAGACAGGCGCTTTGCTTTGTGTAAATGATTTCATCACCATTGCTCTCAAAACGGCGAAGGAAAACATCGTGAAGAAACCGGCATGTCCTAGAACCAAAAATTCGAAGACATGTGACATCCACCAACCCACACTGGGCGCGCGTGGTGGATTATGGCCCACTCCCTCTCACTGAGAGGAGGCCTGAGTCCCAGCAGTGGGAATATTATAGGCTGATTATGCTATGCTAATACCAACGAGCGAAATGGAGGAAATACTAATCACTGATGCCCCTTTGAGGTATAATGGCGTGTTAGTATGTAATGACGTCACAGTTGTTTCTTCTTGTTATAACACACATACATAAACTCACGCCTTCTTCTCATGGGGAAGGCAGAAACTACAGAACATCACCTGCTAAGATCCTTACATACTGTTTATCTTCGTTTACGTTCATACATCTGGTCGTACACGCATGCCGCTTGCGAGTAATACGCACCTGACCTTTCTGAAGAACGTCACCAATAAGTCTCTCCATTATATTATTATAGATAGATAGTTGTAAGGGAATTTAGATAAATAATTAATTAGTAAATAAATAATCTTCTCATCATTAGTGAAGTTAAGGCGAGGTTTTTCAAGCGTGCATTCTTGTTCTTGAGGTGGCAGCGGGGCGCGAGTAAATTGTGCCGTGAACTTCGTTAATTTTGGGTTGAAAATTATATGTTTTACGATATTAACAATGTTAAACCCAACGGACATTACATCCTTATAGACGTTTATCGTAATGTAATTTTCAATGCATAAAGTAGTATAATATTGAAATAAAATGAGTTTTAATCTACAAAATAAGGGTATGTATGGATTTTTTTTCTATCGAGCGAACTTTGTCCAATTATGTAACGAGTACCCGACGTAGTTACAGAAAGGTCTCAAAAGCAACATATAATTTTTTCACGTGTTTCATCATTACTGTTTCTAAATAAAATGGAATTAAAATTACATTTCCTAGCGGTTAACTTAAAGAACCTCGCCTTAAACCGTTAACGTGTACGAATCATCGGCGCTTTAGCATTTTATATAATGATACAAAATAAAAGACTCTTCCTCGCCTTTGTACCGTAAATGAAAACATCACTCTTTAAAGCGCCAACATAATATTTTTGCAAGCGCAATTCTTATCGAGGGCTTGACAAAGTTGCAAAGTTAAAAGAAAAAGAAAAAAGTTAAAAAGATAGGACGATTCATGGTCCTGCATTGAAGTCAAATGAGCGTTAAAGTGAAGGAAAACCTCCTTTGTTGTCCGCAGTGCAATGTGATCAAATTAAAAATAGCGACGTGCTATAGGGAGTTGTCGATATCGACGTTTAAAAGTGTAGCTTAACCTGATGGATCGACCCGTGCGACTGTTATAACTTAGGCACGAGCTCCTCTCTCGCTTTTGTGTAAGTTGATATAGTTATTCAAATGAAAAACCAAATCTTTTCACCTTTGTTAAAATAATCTATGTTCCCACTATGTTGATTTTTTTTTCCCACCGAATCCATTGTATCGATTTTATTATATTCTGATATGAAAACAGTACAAACAGAACTTAACGAGATCGGTAAGGTTCTTTTCAAAGGTTTTTATATAAAATATGGCCTTTTCAAAGTATAATATTTTAGTGCCTAAGGGTAGTACCCTAATAACGTTGTAAAAACGTCGATAAAATCTTCAACCTTGTTTTTGCATTATATTGCTTTGAAAGGAAATATGGGGTAACTATTATTCATGTTAGAAAATATATTAGTCGCTATTTTGTTAAGGGAAGATAGCTATTAATAGGTTATGGTTCTTACAAGGTTTTTTATTAAAAAGGTCAGTTTCTCTCGCTGATTTTTTTTTAAATAGTTGTTTAAGTATGTTAATATTTGTTATTGTAATAACATGGATTTCGATAATGCTGTGCTTCATATGGCATGACCTTCAAATGAAGACGCACAATTACATCAAGGTCATCTAGATAAATCAGCCTATCCAGTTTTTTATTTTTTTATTCTACGTTGGGTTTGCTCTTGACTCTAGTCTAGGTGTCAGTTTCCTTACTAACAAAACTATATATTAGTTATCACGGAATCGCCATCTTCGTGCTCTAAAATAAATCGTGTTACTAAGGGTATCATTTACTCAGTATTTGGGTTGTTGAGGTCAGAGGGGCAGTCGCTCCATGTAAAGTACTGGTATGTAACTGCATCTGGCTAGACTGAAAGCAGACCCTAACATAGTTATGTTATGTTATTATAGTGTAAAATAATAATTAAATGGTATATCCTTAAAACATATAATATATTTTAAAAATAAAAATAAATTTGGTAAGTTATTTATTTATTAGTTTATTATTTATGTGCACACAGTAAAATACATAGAGATACGACATAATTTTAATTTCAATACAAAGATAGTAGTATTAGTAGTGGTAGTTATACACCGTGACATTTTAGTAGTCTTACAAAAGTGGTCCACTCAGTATGTCCGACATAAAATACCACTAGGCGCGATTAAAAAAAAAGATTGGGATTTAGATTAAGTTTAAGTTGCAATAATATGAAACACATTTTTGCGTTAGGGTGAATGAACTCTGATAAAGGTGTCGTCGCTCTATTCCGCGCCGCCCTTGGAACACAAGGCTCGGACTGCGCTCGTAACAAGGTGGTTTAGACTACGTCTTACATCATAATGAATTAAAAAAAAACTTTTTATTCAGATGTAATTTATGTATTTTTATTTTTAGGAATGACTAGCTTTTGCCCGCGGCTCTGCCTGCGTGGATGTCGGTTATCGCGTAAAAAGTAGCCGATGTCCTTCTCCAAATCCCAGGCTATATGTTTGTCAAATTTCATGACGATTGGTTTAGCAGTTTAGGCGTGAAAACGTAACATACAGACAGACAGACAGACAGACAGAGTTACTTTCACATTTATAATATTAGTATGGATTAGTAGTCATTGGATACATGAAGTGGACTGTCGTTGTAAGACGATTAAAATGCCACGGTGTATTATTATAAGATAAACGATAAGTCTTCATCTCTACCTACTAACTTTCTTTTGCTGTGCCCGACAGGGTCCACGAATGTTCTTAAGCTAATTTTTACCACCTAAGCATAAGCATTGTGGAATGCAATAAAGTATCAATTGAGTAGTTTGGAAAGTAAAATGGTCCATGCTCGTTGCCCAATAACTGGAATGTAAAAAAAGAAATGAAGACACATAAACAAACTCATAAAAGTAAAATAAACCGACCTTGCAACTCTATCGACACGGTCCCATCCCTAGCTGCATGAGATAACAGCACATAGTTTACTGCGTAAACTTTTGTGCAATTATTTTAATAGACGACATCTTAGAAACTGCGCCGCGTTACTCATTCTTTCGTTTACTCTCTGCTTGTCTGTGTTAGGATGTGGCGTGAAGTATGAGCTTACAGCGGGAATAATGATAAGAGAATACGTCTCGGGGGACTAGATGCCCTACTCTGCTACTTCTTTCTTTATTTTTCGTGTGGTTAGTGACTAGCCTGGTGTCAGAGTTTTATGTTACCCATAGGCCTCTGACTTCACTTCACTTGCCGCCGAGAAATATCTCTCAGGCATGCCGGTTTCCTCACGATGTTTGCCTTCTTTTCTACTACTAAGGAGAACCGATTTCATGGCACTGCATTTCATGCTATTTCCCGTATGAAATAGACAGAGGAAGCCAAATTTACACAGGGTGTGTCAAGAAAGAAGCTAAAATTATTTGTTGATAATTATCCACAAAGTGGGTTATTGACACTTGAAAAACCGAGGAAGGATCTTACGAATTCGCTGTCAAAATTAATTGTGACAGTGTACAGACAGTGGTGCCGATTCCCTTGTTCACAAACTAAACTTAATTTAAGTTCAGTGCATTTTTTCTTACTATTTCATTAAGAAAAGGACAGAAGATAAATTTTAGTTTAGTTCTGTCAAATTAATCAGCGCCTGTCACTACTCCTTAAAAGTTTAGACGTGATTAAAAACTTGCCGACTAAAATTACGTTAATTTACATCAAGCGCTGATTAATTTGTCAGGACTACACTCAATTTTATCTTCGGTCCGTTTCTTAATGAAATAGAAAGAACAAGATGCACTGAACCGTAATTTAGTTTAATTTGTGAAGATGGGAATCGGCACCAGTGTTTCTAGATAAAAGTTTTAAACTATGTTTTTTATTTTACTTTATTACTGATTGGGCCTGCTCTTGACCTCGATCTCGCCTAGTGGAAAGCGCTGGATGAGGTCTATGATAGAACGAGCGTGCCCAGAAGATGCCTGTTCACTCTTGCTTTGAAGGCAGACGGGTTATATGTGGAAGGAAACACAGACGCTGGCAGAGAGTTCCACACTTTGGCAGTGCGCATAATAAATGTGGAGGAGAAGCGCTAAGTAGGACTGGTCGGGATATCAACCAAGTACGCATGGCACCCTGCAGTACGTCTGGTAGTCCGGTAATAAAAGGGCGATGGTGGGATCAGGTCGTTGAACGCACACTCTCCGAAGTATAGTCTGTAGAAGACCGACAGGCAAGCAACATTACGCCGATGAGCAAGGCTGTGAAGCCTAGATACCAAAGTTTCGTCGCCTATAAGCCTTTTCGCTCTGCGTTCCACCGAGTCAAGTGCTGCAAGTTGATATTTTGCTGAGCCATCCCATAAGTCAGTAGCTGCAATACTCCATACAGGAACGGATCTGTGCTTTGTACAAACTTAAAAGCTGACCAGATGTGAAGTATCGCCTTACCTTATTTAGGATGCCCAGCTTCTTGGCTGCAGTCTGTGCTTTTGACTCGTTTGTGATTTCACTATTTTCATCCAAGATTTGTTGTTAACAAATAGTCTCCTTTTATTAGAAATACAACGGTTATGTCTATAAAAATATATAATAAGTTACCCGAATCAACAAGAAAATAAAAATAAAAATACATCTTTTCAAAAATAAATTAAAAAAAAACGATTGATAAGTAAATGTTATTTACAGTGTTAACGAATATTTTGATGATAAATTCCATAAACTCACATAAAATAAACACTTTTATTTTTCATATTTTGATAATAAGTTTGATTATAAAATAAACGATACGTTGTCATGTCTATCTGTCTTTCTTTCGCTGTGCCTGACAGGGTCCACGATTGTTTCTTAATCTAATGTTTACCACCGAAGCTTATAGATTGTGGAATGCAATAAAAAAAAACAATATTGAGTATTGAAGCTGTACTAAATACCATTTTGTTTTTGTATAATAGTTTTAATTAGTCGCAAAGCTCGCAATGCAGACAAAACTTTTCAATACAGTCGCTTATCTCTTTCAACTTGGACGAAACACAGAGACTATTGTGCTAAAATCGAGAGAATTGCTCGTTGCTCGTATTTTTTGTGACGAAGGCATTACTATAGCCGTCTGTTCTATTGCAGGCTTTAAAAATTACGACTGCGTACATCTATTGTGTTCGTTGTTAGGTATTTAGATGTGAGCTTCGATTTAGCTCGGAAAAAGGCCTTTTTATCCTAAAATCTATTGTGTGTAGGTAATATTTGTATTTTGCATCCTGACCAAACCATGCCCTATATGTTGGAGAGTCTAAACTGTATATACACCTGCACTTCTGAGGACTTAAAAACACCACTGTGTCCGCAATTGGCATGGCCACCTCCTGAGCCCAACTCCTCTGAGATAATAGAATATTTTTACCTTTGCCGTCGACTCCAACTGAAGAAGAATATTTATACTTTAAGTGTTTCTTTGCTATCGGTTTTTAGATGTATGAGGAACAGCCTGGTAAGTTCCTCATCCTCCATTGGAAAGGAACGATCCTCTAACCAGATAAGTGTTGTGTCCAGACACAACACCCATCTGGTTGTAGGATCGATTGGACAATAACAATCGGGCAAGTAGTCCACCAGTGGACTACTTGCTCGATTATTATTGTCGGACTGTTGTACATATTATGTACCGTCGCTATCTTAGACATCGAACCACCGTAAGGACTAGTCTTGCTTGAAGCGTTCGGCCGCTATAGTAAGAGTAACGCTTACCTACGCTCATCAACCAATAGCATCACGGCATCAGATTTTTCTAAACGCCTTGTTTTTGTAAAAGAAAAAAAAAAGACCGTAAAAAACCAGCTAAGGTGGTCAGACATCTGTGATCATTGTAACAGAGCCTTAGAAATATATTTATACAAAAGTTTATTTTATTTTATTGATCGTCGCAAAAAGGGGCGGTTAACACATGTGGTCACCGTGCGCATGGGATATTGTTTTCAAGGTGGTTAGATTTTCGTGCCCTCGATATTACCTCTAAGCTAATCTCGCAGAGAACTCTGATATCGCGATGAAGGATGTCGCCTTTAATCAATAAGTTTATAGGTCAATTGCTAAACATGGATCAAGGCATTAATTCAGCCCATTGCAGTCAATCATCACTTCGGAATTCGAAAGGTGTGTATCCACCGAGTCGAGCGTTGAAAATCCGACAGTGAACTTTTATATAGGCATTAATTTAGGTGTCACAAAGTGTTAGTGAAAATAGGTACAAGGGATCGTTACCGAATGAAACTCTGAACATAGATCTTCCAGTCAAGCCAATTCAGCCTATTACAGTTTACAGCTGGACATAAGCCTTGCCCGATTTAAGTCCTATCCCGCTAGTCCGTCCCCGCTGTCTTATCTGAGTCGTCATTAACCTATCAGTTACTTTTGTTTTCATTTTTCATATTCATGTTTTACTTTGTATAAACAACAGCAGTTTCCAGATTTCCGTCCCAAATTTTTCTTTCGCACAGAAAACTAAAAAAAACCTCTCGTTTCCTTCCCAGCTTATTTTTTCACCTCCCAAAAAACGACTCGAAAATTTTTCAACTAACTAAGCGACTTTGTAACTCCAACAAATAAACGGGGAAGAAATTAATCTGGCCATTTCTCACTGTCAACGTCGGTTTAACGTAAAAACCGGTACCTTCCCGTATTATTTTATCATCAATCCCACAGACGGGGGGCGATCAGCAGGATTGTTTTTTAAAAACTTTTTCACTTTTTTTTAGAACCATTTTTTGAGCGATTAACTAGTGAAGTGCTTTAGTTGTTACCTAGGTAGAAATATTTAGGGTTTATGGTGATTTAGAAAAAGAAACACTTTTCATTGCATCAGAATTTTAAAGATATGGACAGTATTGTAACGGTTTCAAATAAACACCTCTATTTAATTTTCTGAATTAGGGTCTAGCATAACATGATCAGCCTATAACCTATAACTTTCCCACTGCTGGGACACAGAACTCCTCACTATGAGAGGGAGTGGGCCTTAATCCACCTCGCGTGGTGGATTAAGGCCACCCGCCCGCCCGCGTCGGCGAACCCAGTGCATTTATACAGGGTGTAAAAAGACCCATCACATAGCCGTTACTTACGCATTCTGTAGATTAATCTAAGTAATATTGAGTAAAAATTATTTCTGTGAAATGACTTTAATTTTTGGTGTGAAAAATCGCTGTTTTACTGCAGCGCGCAATGTAACGCACGCAAAACATTGTGCTTATGGGTGCGTGCAACGATACAAGAGTTGTGGGCCAATTTAATGTTAATTTATAACATTTAAAACTTCTTTTCATGTAAAAATGTTAAATAAAGTTAGAACTTTGATCTTCAATATCTCCGTAACCAGAAGGTTCTGGGAACCTTATGGTATAACCTTACCATATGGTCCAATACAAAAAAATGATAACAACGACTGGGAGTATAAGTGACTCTCGGCTTTGTTAAGCGAATTTTTACACCTTTTTGAGCTGTTTGGGGTTGAAACACTAGGACCGTGGGCTCCGAGTGCCCACTTAGTATTTCGAGACATCGCCAAGCGGTTGTTCGACTCTTCACGTAACCAGAGGGCTGGCCTATTTCTTGGCCAAAGAATCAGTATTGCCATACAACGTGGCAATGCTGCCAGCCTTTTGGGCACTTTTCCTGTTGACAGCGATTCGGACGAATTTTTGATGCACTTTTATTATTTCCCCTGCCTTTTTATGTACTTGTAATATTATTATTACTGTTTTGAAACAAATTACTCATGCAAACTATTTAATTACAGCCAAAACACACGCTTTTATCACACCTTAAAGGAAAATAAGTTGTAATAGCTCTTCCTACATATAAAATACTGATAAACAGTCACATCTAGTCAGAACCCGATCTTTACAAAAGGCGGGTAGGTAATGATGAAACGAAATGTAAATGTTCAAACACGTGCTCATTTCCTTGCACACGTTTAATTAATAATCGCTAACATTCCCATACGTGCTTACTTATGCGAGGCACACATAATGTGTATGTTTATACCTTTGAGAAGCGTGGGGCGTACTCTAATCTTCCATTTTGTAATATTCTTAGCTTTGCGAGAGTAACTGATGATTTTTCTTATGAGTAGTTGTGAGTGCTATTAAAAGTCTCTAATTAACAAAGATGGGCAGCATCCTTTTTCAGACATCATTAGAAGTCAAACTTATTCAGATTTTCGATTCATAAAATCTAACGAATTCTTTGATTCGCCGACGTGATTCTTTTAATTTCGCACAAAAAATTGCAACTTTTTAGTTCTGTATTCGGGTATAAAATTCTACGAATCCAGCTAAACGAGTGATAATATTTCAAAGTATTTTTTTCGCAGTTTAAGCAAGAACATTTCTAATAAAATATTTTCTATACAATGTTGTATAAAACTTCTAGGAATTCACAAAAATCAATAGTCAGTTTCTAAAATCAACTTGGAAAACATTTCTTCCATTTCAAACTGTAGGGTAGAAAAAGGTAGAAAGTTTCGAAGCTTTCTCTCGACGTAGAAATATAAAACTGTTGGAGACGCGAGCGGAGGCGTTTCATTTGTAGGAATTATTGAATTTGAATTATTGGAGTGGCCACCTTGGTTGGAAAGGAGTGGGGTGGAGTCGAATTCGTTTTTTTATTGTTTTTATTAGCTTGGTATTTTTCCAGACTCCAGTGAATAGGTCCTTGATTTCAAAATGTCGTGGAATCTTGGACTAGAAATTGTAGAGTGAAGGACTCTTCTAACACAAAGAAGGAATGAGCAATGATTATGGCTTTTTCTTATAAGTTTCTTCACAACGCTTTTTAACAAGCACACTGCCTCTTTCCACTCGTCGGGGCTTGTGACTAATTAATAATAGCCGCACGATGAATCAGGTTAAGCAATGTTTGCCGCAGTTGGTCTGTAGATGGGTGACCATCTTTACATATCAAGACCCCTCCATGCCTCGGAAAGCACGTTAAGCCGTTGGTCCCAGCTGCATCCGGTCAGACTGGAAGTCGACCCAACATAGATGGGAAAAGGCTAGGCAGATGATGACTGCCTTATTTCCACTGTATTGCTAAGTTACCTATAACCTACTCCGCTATTCTTCGTTCAATCTAGACTTTTACAGCTTTTAAAGCTGACTAAACAATGGTAACATTAATTATAAAGTAACTCGTAAAATATGGCACATCAAAGTTAGTCTAACACATCTTTACCGTCTTAAGTGAAAATGTTACGACATTTAGGTCTAAAACGTTAAGTTTAAATACTACCTTACACCTATACCTAGACACTTTACTTACCTGTCGCTTTGAACGAGACGGCAAGTTTAATTACTACAAACACGTCGTTATTTTAGCGTTTGAAACTGTTACTGAAATTCAAATGTTGGTTTATTTTTGGGATGATGAATTTAATTTCTTAATGGTTTCTTTCTGATGAGATAGATACACTATTTCAAGTATTTTCCAGACAAGACTTTAAGACGCAGATATAAGCCAGAGACCTTGAGTGGTTAGCTTGCGTGTTCTGTACTGAGCTCACGCAACGCGTCGTACGGCCAGCCAGTAATAGGACTTGCCTATCCAAGAGCGCTGTTTCAAATAAGACGCATTATTAATTTATTATACATAAAACAAAACATATTTTAATAAAACATGTATACTAAAAGAACAATAATTAAATTATGTTTTTAAATCCCGGGATTGAAACGTCATTATAATTATTCCGGGATTTTAGAGGAGGTATTATCCACTCTTTGTTACATCCTTCCTCGAAGTTTTGGTAAAATAACTCTACCTATTCTGATCTCTGATAATCACACAAATCACATCGACGCTTGAAAGGCAATAATTACCAAACGACATGTTGGCAACTTTACACTAGAGCATTTTAAAGTTTAAAAAAAAAATGCTCTAATAGCATTTTAATGGGTCTTTTGCCTTTCAAGCGTCGACATAAATTACAATCTACGGAACTTTTGAGTTTGAGCGCGCGCACATTCTCTCGCTGGTGGGTAGCTTACTTAACTATAGCTAACGATTACAATGAGAACTTCGTGGAGCTTGCGCAGGCGCCATCAGACGGGCGGCCCGGGTTGCCATGATAACATTTGTATTCGGCCGCACACTTTATAGTGTATTATGCTGACATGAGAAGTATGACTGAAACTTGGTGCTCTTGTGTTAGTTTTTAACAGGAACTTGCCAAAAAGAAATTGGTAACCATAGTAAACCACGACTTTCTTTATGTTTTCCAAAAAATAAATAAAATAAAGCACAAAGAAATATTTAAAAACGACTCCACTCCACTTTGTATTCCAAGTCCGGTAGCGGTGGCAGGTGGGCAGTCACTGCGAAAATTTTGTTCCTCAGCTATTTGAAATTACAACAAAAGATATATAGCTTAGGATAGTATAGCGTAGCACTGCCGGTGTGGTGCAGACTTGCGGGAGTAAAGTGAAAATGATAAATATTAAGATCTGTTTCTATAATTAAATTTAATAAAGAAATAATAAAAAATATATAAAAAATGAAGTGTCTGTTTGCAATGGAAAAATAAAAGCTTTTTACTAAATGCATATGAAAGTATATAAGAAGTATCTATTCATATACAAAATATTTTAAGAGATACATCTATATAGGTGGTTACAACTGGGCTACCACTGTCCTCCCTCTGATAAAAACAGCAAAATAATACCGTATCTATATCTCCGTTGCAAGATCAGCATCGAATTAGGCTGACGAGCTCCTTTTAAGGAAGATCTCGACAGAAACAGCTTCATTAACGAAATTGAGTACCATTTCCGTTTCCTGATCAAACAATAGCTACCCAGGTTTCATCTTTGAGTACGAATTAGACGAGGTATTACGAAATAATGAGGTCCCATAAGCTAATAATGTAACAGTGAACGTGATAGATCATTTTGAACTTACAACAGTGTCCTAATGTTAGTTTTATTGCAAGAAATTGTTTGATATTATTGGAATATTTGCGATACTTGCTTTTTTCATAAAATCAACGATCTGCCAGTGGTATAGTGCTAGTCCGTCAAAATCGGTCCAGCCGCTTCGGAGATTAGCAGGAACAAACAGGCAGAGAGACAGACCGACAGACGAAAATTTTAAAAATTGTTTTTTTTTTTGGTTTTTTTATAATTACCGTTTATACTTTCATATGAATTTAGTAAAAAGCTGTCATTTTGACATTACAAACAGACACTTCAATTTTATTTATTTGTATAGATATTATCTGAATTACTTAAATATCTAAAACGAAAAATACACTAATCTCCCACAAAATACTAGAATATCAGTAAACACCTTGTGCCGTCAATTTCTACAAAGTATCTAGAAATATTATTTTTGGCAGCGCTCTACGCCTCATTCATGCTCCAATATCTCCCCAAAATATTTGCACAGAGAGGAAAATTAATTAGGCTTTTCCAATGCTTGTTTTACTTTATAAAAAAAAATCCGTAGTCCCACGCATAGAGCACAGGTACCTCCGTCAATAAGTTTAGGAGTTTTCTGGATTTGCTGAAACGAATTCAATTCAGTTTTCAGTTACTGAAAGTTTTTCGGAAAAAGGGAAAATGGGGGATTCTGTGAAGTACTTTCTCGCAGTGTTTTGGAATAGAATTGTAGGGTTGTTGTAGTGGAGGTAAAGTTAAGTAAAATTGAGTAAAGGTTGGTTCAAAAAATTGATACGGTAGAATGTATTTTGGTGATAATGAATTCTTTTATTTACATCATGAGTCATCTTTTGGCTCAAGGGGAAGTTTGAAAGTGGCGCCGGTGACAGAAAAGTTGAAAGGAAATCGTTTGGCATGGTATGGGCATGTGATGAGGCGGGAGGAAACGCATGTGACGATAAGAGTGATGAATATAAAGGTTGAAGTTGACTAAGTCGCAGGCAGAAGCTATCAGAAATAAAAATACGGTATTAAAGACAAGCGAAAAAAAGACATGAAAATTTATGCACACCGGCCCAAAAAGATAATAAATCTCATTACGCACACACCTCCAAAACCATGACACATTATTACTATTCAAGTAGGTACCTAAAACAGCCGTACCATAAACAAATAATGTTTCATTTCCAGCAGCAGGGTTGTCACTTCGGCGCGTATTTGTCTTCATTACCGAATTTAAACTAACTCACGTCCGCTTTCTAATGCAATACGGCACGACTTGAGCATATTGTGAGTGAGTTTACGGTTGTCAAATTGAGAAACTGTTGGCAATTATTATTTATGAGGTGGTTCTAGGTTTTTGTTTGTGGAAGATAAATGTTGGTAGATGAATGAAGAATTGAAAGCATTATGTTTGCAAGTGAGTTTTTTTTTTACAGAATTATAATGTAATGGATAACTTTGAATTTTCTTATTTCAAAGTCAATTTAACCATGTATTTTAAACACTTTGTTTAAAATTTTCCAATTACCATCGGTTCTGATGATTTTTGCACTAATCAGTCCATAGTTATTTATTTTAGAGAAATAAAGCTTCAAAGTTTATACTTATACTATTCAAAAGAAAGGTCCCAAACCATTGCTAATTACTAGCTTGCATGAAACAACTTTTTAAAACATTATTTTATGCAAAGCTAGCTGCATCAATTTAATAATAATTGAATTACTAAAGGCTGAAAGGATGGTGGACAATGGTCCCAGAACCGCCAGCCATTAAGTGTGAATTACTCAATAGAGCAAATAATAATGAATCTAAAGAATAACCTTTAATGACCTTTACTTAAAATAAACCATTCCACCAAAAACACAAACCCAAATGACTTCCTAACAACATAAAATGACTTCCCTTTCATTCTCAACTGTCTTGGAAAGCGTCAAACAATTAAATGTATTTGCATTTCGTCCTAACTGTGCCAACCCTAGCTTGTATCCCTCGGTTCCCTGGTTATTACCGGAATTTTGACATCCACCGTGTTTCCTGATCTTGAAGTATATTATCCTTATTTAGATTTTCCTGTAAATAATCTTGGGATTAACCTCTTTCTTGTACTTTTTGTGAAAATGAAGTTCAAATTTGTATCGAGGTGATTGGTAGCTGTTATTTTGGTACATTAACACTAAGTTATTCACGAAAAGTATAACCACGTAAACCAAAAATATCCTTTTATGCACTCATATTTTTCGCGCCGTACATAGATCACGTATCTGGCTGAGCCAAAATATATACATTAAAACCTCAAACTCCCGAGTATCTAGTTAAGTAAACTTACAACGCCTCATCCATTTACACTTCTTACTAAACTCTACTAAACAAATACGAGCAGTACAGGGGGGTCTAAGCTAGAAATGTAAACAATATTTTGGACCCTGAATCTAAGTTATTTAGATGTCAACGTCACTCTTGATCCGTTTAAGAACGAAATCTCGAAAAAAAATGTTAGGGTTCCGTAGTCAAAATGGAACCCTTATAGTTTGTGCCATGTCCGTCTGTTTGTCTGTGGTTTAGTTCAGAGGCTATTAGTACTAGAAAACTGTAAAAAAAAAAATGTAGTACCTCCCATGCACATAAAGTTGGGATGATATTTTTTTTCTCGTTTATCCCATGGTGTGAGGTATTGTTGGCTAGGTCGTTCGAAATATTGCGGGTCTGTGAAAACCATTCTTCGATTCACGGATCCGTTGGCGTGATATCAAGCTTAAAGTGCTGATTTTTGTTAGAGTCAAGTCACCTGGCAGCTAAATGGTTGTTTTTGGATAGGTATGTAAAAAAACATCACGGCAGTGTAGTAGTAGTTTAAATATATAATGAAGTTAAAAGGAAAACTATCACAGCAAAGTAGGCTTAACAATTTAACGAGCAATAGTCGACCAACTTACATTTGGCGTTGGAATGTATGAGAAAACATGTTTTTCAATTACAATGTTAAGTTTGTTCTTGGGATAAATTCATCCTAACTACGGAACCCCTCATTGTGCGTGGTTCGACACGCACTTCGCCGGTTTTTTTCTATCTTCACTTTTTAAGGCTGTGAGTTGAGAAGATTTCTTGTCGTATAGAAATTAAAGTTGACTTAAGTAGACAAAATTACTCACATGAATATTCTGGTCCTCCGCACTAAGTCTCTGTGTACCGTTGTACCACTCGATCTTGGCTGCTGGTTTGGCTCCTGATGCTGTACAAGTGAGGGTCAGCAGGGTCCCTTGTGTCGCGTGATCCCTTACTCCGGAGATTACTGTCTTGTTTGGTGGTACTGAAATAAGTAAATACATAATTGTTAATATTAAACTCTTATTTTTATGATATGATTGTGAGGAAAGCCGCGGTTTTGAAGAAAGAAGTAAATATTTTTATTTTTGACTAAGCACAATCAATATTATGCTTAGATTCCTCGTAAAAGCTAAATGGTATAAGTGACAATAACCTGTAATAATATAAATGCTTGTTTGCATCAAAATGATTAGGTGCATTAATAGGATATTGTCTCATATTGTCAAGTGGTCAAATGCGAGTTTATTCATGTTTTATATATGTGGAAGCTTGTAATTAGCAATTGTCAGATGTTTACTACTTCGTTACCATTTACGTGTGTTAGCTGTAAGCTTTCTTAAAATTGTATATATAAATAAATGTAAAAGTTATAAGTTGTCATTAAATTATTTATTTATTTATTTATTTATTTAAACTTCATGTACAATAGTGGTACATAGGCGGACTTAATGCCACAAGGCATTCTCTACCAGTCAACCTTTGGGTTAAATATAAAAACAGTGGTAGGGTACAAAAATAATGACAAAAATACTAACTTCTTGATTAAGAGAATTTATATAGTTTTATTGATATTAATTATAATTATGTTATGACCTACGACATCAATATATACTTTAGTTTATGTATAACATGATAATTATGTATTTTACTGCGTGTACATAAATAATAAAATAAATAAATAATTACACATTCTATGAATTTTCTAACTGAATCTGGCAATTAGAATATTGCTTACACGTGTATTAAGAGATTTTTTTTATTATACTCTCAATAATATAATACGTACACGAGAAAGTAATATTAACAGATACTACATTCATGTGTGCACTGGCTATTTTAGATACGTGAACTAACTCAGCAAAAAGAAGCAGAAAAAACGCTTAAAACAAATTCATTTTAGATCCAACGAAATTCAATTTCAATTTTTTAAATAAATCCTGCATCCTCAGAGCATTGGCTCTCACAGAAAATTAAATTATTTTTTCAAGCCAGCATTTTTACTGCAAACTATTTTGAAGGCACTACCTCATAAAGCAAATAATCCTGAGATCACATTTTCACACCGATCTATCAAATTTTTGCCAGTAATAAAAAATATGCTTGATCAGTGTCTTGGTTCATGGTTTTGGCTGTGCTTATAAGGTAGCGGAGCGTTTAGCGGAATCTGAGAACGCTTTTCTATTGTTTTTTTTTTTCGAATAAAGTTTTCAGTATTTTGCTATCGTATATTTTTGCCTTTAGATGTGGCATGCGATTATACAATACTTTATCGACTTTCTGGGGTTAGAAATAAAGGTTTATTAAATAATAATATAATTATTTTTTAAATGTCTTTGACATATCTCGGGACCCTGGGGTCGCGGACCTTTGGAAGGCGTACAAGGGGCCGAAACCAACTCACAGAGGCCCTTTCGACTATTTTAAATGATGAGGAGACACCAACCAACGATTATATTATCACTATATGCACAATGCAAGTGCACCCATGGACAACCCCCGGTTGGTGCAGGACTATTGCAAGATGGAAACAAACATATTGGATTATGGGTTTGGGTGGCTAAAGTGGATGGTTACCTAGAACTATGGAAAGAATATTGCCCCTGCCTGACCATTGTTTTCTATACAATACACAGATAAATTGGCAGGAGTGACTTGCACACTCAATAATGGGCCCTCGAAATCGGTCGCTAGCACAGTGTCGTAGCGACAAGGAGGCAATATGTCCTGAGGTGCTTATGAGGAGCGGAGCTGTATTCCACGGCTGTCAGGAAAATCCCAGAAGTACGGTCAAGATCTCTACCAGCATCTTATTGGAATACTTCCTTCCTCCGAGCATGTTTGTCCTTGCGAATCTCCACTCAAACCGGCCAATAAAGGCAAGAATGAGGTGGGAGCTCTGTTCCTCGTCAGTGTTCACTCCAGCCGGTCAATCAAGCCAGAGATGAGGAAAAGACTTCTCCCGGGAGATAGGGTCCGTAGGGTCGCTACTGCCCAACAGCTCGCTGCCCTGCGGGTTTCTGTACCTCTTTTGGTCAGACCAAGACCTCACCCTGGACTTGTTTGGGCAGAGTAAACTCTACTGGTACAGACCTAGAGTTCGGAGCGCGCAAACCCCAAGTAGAGATACGGCGCGCGGCGGTAAGGTTATTATTATTATTGAAGATACTATGTCCAGCAGCGGCCTGCTATAGGCGATGACGTTGTAGGTGAAGTGATTAGCAAAATATAGGTCATCCTAAATTCAGCAATAAGTGTGTTCAAGTGTGACGAAGGGATTTCGTTAATAGTATGAGCAGTAGCGGATCTGCCTTTCTGCCATTCCTGCTTATAACAACAGCATGTTGTAAGTAGTAAGTAGTTGTTTGCCAAGCGTAGTGATTATGACAATTCATAATTTGGCTATCATTGGTTAACTTGGATGAGGCTGTCACAAAAGAGAGGCCTATGGCTGAAGTCGGGCTGAGTTCATGCAGGTTTGAAAGCCAGCTCTTGTAGCCTGAAAAAACGCTCATTCTATGCACAAACCCTTGAACTATGTAAGGAAAGTATAACATTTAGTTCATCGTTCGGTCGTCGGATAGGATTGGTCCTTCGGGAGTAAAAGGACCAACATTTTTAGTACCCTAAGTTTTTTATGTAGTTTTCATAGCATTTTTTTTTTCTATAAGTTAATGTTTTAGTTATTCAGATGTGTTTTTCATTGAATAATAAATGTATAAAGGTCAGAACTTCATTTGATGTTACTAAAATATTTAGGCTTGGTAATATAATTATAATAACGTTTTTAAAGCACGTAGAATTACATTGAAAAAGTCACGATGTTTTGGCTGTCTGACGCAAATCTTGTATGACATAAAAAAAAAAACTGTATTAATTAGTAAACATGAGTTAAAGATTTTATTATGATTATATCTACTACGTCATGTAATCAGTAAATTTTTTGCTACAACATTGATATCATCTTTTGAAGAGAAAAAGAAACTCACATTTCTACATTGCCATCTTTTACGAGTATTACTTTGACAAAACGAGCACGCCTTCAATATCAGTAATAGATACCAAACTAATAGGGTAGCAGCACCCATTATCGTCCCTCTGATTGACTGTGATCACCCATCAGCGACGTGACATAATATAGTGTAATTGAAAGGAAAGAAATACCTTTCGGTACCTGAAAGGTTAATTAATACCTGATTACATTCTGTGAGAAGAATATTGGACGAGAAATTGGCCGAAGAATAAACTTTTGTGCCTCTATTTTTGCGGTATAGTGTATGTTGGAGAGCGAACTGAATGTGTTCGAAGTTATACTAAAATTGATGCGTAATCTATGCAGGGTTATTGGTAAAATACTAAAAACCTTGTAAGACTGTATTACTAACATCATAAACAACAACTTTTTCACTTTCACTTCAGCCTTGGCTGATGTATGATTATGATTAACCCAAGGGTTAATCATACAATTCGAAACGATTTTGCTCACTGAGTGAGACAAAGTAACTTTTTTTTTTTTTTGATAGCCGAGAATGTCTTATTCAGCCAAGGCTGATGTATGATTATGATTAACCCAAGGGTTAATCATACAATTCGAAACATTCACACTCTATCTCTTTCACGCCATTAGAAAGAAAGAGAGACAAAGACCAGCCCTTTCGAAGTACCGATTTTGAATTCGACCTCAAAGACAAACACGTTCGGAATTTCGTACTAACTAAAAAAAAGATAATTATGTCTTTTAATGTAATTTATTGAATTTTTAACTTATTGTTATATTTAAACGAAAATAAGTATTTACTGCAATTAAAACTGATATTTAACCTGTAAATATTTATTATCTCCTAAAGTGTTCTCGCGGTTTGTTCTTACTAGTTCTACTGAACAGTTCTACGGTAGAACTAATGGCATTTTTTTTCTCACTAGTACCTACTACGATATTAGGTATAACAAAATAGTAGAACTATTGGGATTCTCTATTCCCTCTATTCCCACTTGTTCTACTGAACAGTTCCACGGTAGAACTAATGGGAGTTTTTGCTTTGTTCTCACTAGTACTACGATATACGATATTACAAAATAGTTCAACTAGTGGGAGTCTCTATTTCCCACTTGTTCTACCTGTTCCATCGTTAGAACTAATGGGATATCGCTGCTGAAGTGAAAAGTTATGTGTGTTACACGAGAGCAAAGTTTTTTGCATCTCGTGCCTTTGAATCCCTCGCCACACTCAGGATTGAAAATCAGCACTTGCAGTAAAAAACGACTTTGCTCTCTTGTTGCACAAATAACTATTGTTCTATGCTTTTTTACAAAACACAATACATTTACCAAAAACAAACCTTCAAGATATCTTTTTTCTATACATTTAGAGCGTTAAGAGGGCGTACAAGGGTCCACTAGCGCCACTCCTTTTAAAAATATTATCTCGTGACTGAGAATGAATGATGAAAAACGGCTCAATTGTGTCTAGAATTTTCCCCAACATAGTTGTGGAAAAGGCTATTAGGCAGATAATGATGAGAAGGAATCAACTCAAAGCATTTATTTCAATTAAACCATTTACACGCACTTTTGAATTGTCAAATAATCGGACAGTTAGTCAGAAAGTTGATGCTAGTTGCCCATTCTAACGGACAAGAAACTCCAAGGACACTCTTTTAAATCAAGATATCGTCGTTGCGACTTTAAGACCTGTTATGTTTAAAATTCAACTCTAAGAGAAAATCGATATTTTAAGCACCAACATTGTATTAGGATGCACAATTGCACATTGTAAGATCTTGAAATTGGTAAAGAAATGAAGATTAAATCGTCGTATACACATGAGAGTTTTTGCATTCGATAGAGCTTCAAAATGTGAAAAAGCCTGGCGTAAAAATGTGATTTTGCCAAAAGTGACACTTACGAGGTCTTAAAGTCGCAACGATGATATAACAAAATCCTGGGTACATTATTCTTTCCTCCCCGACCCTTGACTATAAGTGAAGCGCCAGCACGCGTTTTAGCTGAGCAGCATGTAATTGCAACTCCCCACGATAATAATCAAAACACTGATTTTATCAAGCCACCGTCGGTCCCTTGCCACCCTCCCTCCGACTCAGCTGCCCTAAGCCGAGGTTCGTACCCCACAGGGGGTGCCCTTAGCGAGCAGCAGTCATTTAGTTTATAGTTTTTACGCCCTGGCTGGAGGCATTAAGTTTCGTTAGGAGCTTAAGGCAGCCACAGGAAAGTCCGGTTAAAGAGTCGGAACCTTAGTGGTTACACTCTGAGACTCCCTAGATAAAAAAAAAAAAACATTATTCTTGTTGCTTTTATATTTGAAAACAATTAAAAAAAAAAAAAAAAGACGTGTGGCACTCGGGGACTGCCGCGGTAAAGCTATTGCATAGCATTTTGTATCAACTTATGCAATTATAATTATTTATTTATTTTATTTATGCAGTATTTCTTTTTCTTTGATATAAATTTTTTTTTTTTTCGTTACGGAATTTCTGGATTCGGTCCCCGCGCTCAGGGCCCGCGATAGAAGCTATGCAATAGCTTAAAAACAAAATAAATAAGTGCTGAACGTCGTAAAAGTGTATAACTACGTAAACAAAGTAAAATACTATTCAAATATAAGCATAATAACAATAAATATAGCATAATAAAAAAAAACTTTAAAATAGACGAAAGTGTTGAACCTAAAGTAATTTTAAATAAAAAAAGAGTGACAAACTGTTTTGACAGCGAAAAAATTCCATGTACATGAGTCATTTCCAACCGTCTAGTCAAGTTTAAAAATTGTTCAACTGGAATGGTATCAACTATTTGGCAAGCTTTAATTAAGTCGTTGTAGCCTTGCGGTGCAACAGGGGAACTGAATGTACTCGTAATCGACTGGTCGAGAGTTCAAACCCCACTATCAACAATCACTTTTTGTGAAGATCATAATTTTATAAACTAATATTTATAAGAATAAAATACGCAGTACACAGAAAAAAGAACTGCCAGAAATTATTAGATCACTAGAGGGTACTGGTGTAGTAAAACCGTCGGAGTGGGGAGCGTGAGGTTTTTTCGTTACGGAATTTCTGGATTCGGTCCCCGCGCTCAAGGCCCGCGATAGAAGCTATGCAATAGCTTAAAAAACAATTCAAAATATAAGATTAAAAATAAGCCCTGGCAGTTAAGAATGATCAGTCTCAAGTGACGGCGCCCGTTCACGAATATGTGGATGTCCTTCCGAGACTAGCCAAATATAATAAAAGTTGTATATCTATGTGTGTACGTATATATAATAAGATACCAAGTAATCTCAAAACTTTAAATATGAGATTATTCAAAAATAAATTGCATGAATGGTTGTGTAGTCATAGTTTTTATAGTGTCAAAGACTTCTTTGACAATAAATGTTAAAATGCTTGTGAAAATTTGTACGCTTATAACTGTTAAGCAAAACATGTATGCTCTTGTTATTTTGTATTTTTACCATCTTTTTCTACCATGTTTTTAAACAAATAAATATTATTCTTATTCTTATTCTTATGACGCGTGGATCAGCACCATTCAGCTCAATCATTTTGTAGGGAACCGAATGATCCAACAAACACGATACCATTAGTGAGACATTTAAGTGAGCTTGACATACTCTCAACTGCCATGCCAAGCTCTTTTTTTTTTTTTGAAGTGAAAACTTCTTTAGGCGCGTTGAGCACTTTTTGGTAGGGGAAAAATTTATGGGTTTTTCGCTTTCCATGAGCTATATGTATAAAAGAACAGTTATCCCAAAGTTTTGTGTTGTCACTTCTGTCGGCAGTCCTTATGACTGCCAATTCATTTTTTTTTTTAACTATGGGTTTGCTTTTGACGCTAGTCTAGGTCTGGGTGAGAATGTCGACGATGGAGTGAGCTTACCCAGAAGAAGCCTGTTCACTCTGACTTTGAATAGATTAGGGTTGTATGCGTTCGGAAACACAGACGCAGGCAGAGAGTTCCACTCCTTTGCTGTGCGCATTATAAAAGACGTTTCAAAACGCTTAGTGCGAGATGGTGGAATATAGACTAGGTAGGGGTGGTAACTTGCAGTGCGTCTGTCCATATGAATGACCAGTCTCAAGTGACGGCGCCAAGTTCTTCTTTCAAGTCAACATACATCAAAATAATATAATAAACGGCTGCACGGTACTCACATTTATGAATGGTTCAAGAGTTAACCTCTTGACATAACACACACATAACACCACGCCTGTTATTCCCCGAAGGTTTCGACAGAGGTGTACCCACAGAACATTTATTTTTTTAGATATTTATCTGTTCTGTTCATTAAAAACATCTCACAGTCCAATCGAAAAACCGACAAGCTACTACTCGTAAGAAAAATGTTTCCCTCTTCAATCTGTAACATATTAAGTGAGGACCATAATAACTAGAAGGAATCTATTAGGCTGACGACAAATTGGTGTATATTAAGGGCCCTAATACATTTATCCTTGCAGCTTCCTATATTACGTCACGGGTAAACTGGGAAATTGGGCTTTTGTTGATGTGCCTAGTTATTAATTATGGAATTACTTAAGTTCATTGTTTTGTGTAGTCAGTTTTGATAGGAAATAATGATCATGAGAGCTAGAATATAAATATATTCTTTATATCTATTCTGTTGTATTTATTTTCTATTGCTCTAGCATCTTTTTCAATGCTTATCAAACCCTGAAATGTGAGCATTTCAAAGAATGAGTGGATGTCCCTAACCCATTTTACCTATGCTCAATTCCAATGTACTTATCACCGGTATTTGTTAATCAAACAATAATAATATATTCCTTATTTCGGATCACACCTAAAACTACAAACAATTTTCCATAAACTAGTATTAGTATCAACGACTTAATATGTTATTGAAATTTTACAAACTAAGCTTTAGCTTCGCCATTTATAAAATACCTTTACTAAGCAACGCCGCTGATTTAAAAAATGAAAATGAGAGTGTAAACGATCCATTATAGAATTAAGTACCAGATTATATTAATCAAATTTTAAATGAAGCACAGGAAGACAATTACACCACTATGACAAAGACTTAAAATAGAGTTACCACTACCAAAATTCCTTCCCAAGTGTTCCATTTTTAAACCAAGCACCTCTTAAGTAACAGGTAGCGTTTCCATCGTGTGCACTATTACCCTATTTCTCGCGGAAGGGTAATTTACGTGGCATAATTAGCAAGGATACTGCTAATAAGTAGTCTGGAGGCGGAATAACTTTGTAAAGAATGTGTGAGAGTTTGTGCAGGAAAATGTTTTAAGTTTTTTCTTGAAACTGCAATGTGTGGGGTTTTTATAGTGATGTCGTTTTTAAGTTGGTGCTGTATCTTTTTTATAACTATGTAGGGGTTTTTATGTTTGAATTGTAAATGTTACTAGCTTTTGCCCACGGTTTCGCACGCGTTGTGGTTGTGGGGATAGTAAAGAGTATCGTTTGTCCTTTGTCAGGGCCGTTAAGGCTTGAAAAGGACACAGACATACAGAGTTAGTTTATTTATAATATTAAGTATGGATGACTACTAGTCACACTCTGATAGCAACAAATGCCAAATGACTTATGCTATGCCTCACTTTGTAGGTATTGCATAGTTTTGGCTTAAAAGTTTCTCTAAAAATTATTCTGGCACAGCGAGTAAGCAATCTATAAGATCTACTATGATGTTATCACATTAAGCGATGCTTTTGGTTACTTTATAACTTCCATTTTCAGATAATAAGGTTTACCTACATCATGTCCATAACCCAGACTAACCTACATCACTAGAACCAATTATAGTAAACTTAAACTCAACATCTTCCTCATGTGTGTGTATCTAGTAACTTCTCCACAATCCCTACACTCATTACTTGCTACAACTCGAATATTCGTACATACATATTCGTGTGGTGTCCAACATTGGCCGACCCACCCTTGAGATCCTATCGACCCCCAATATTGCAAGGTGGTAAAATTCCCGGCCCCATTACTCGTAGTGATGTGGGAATGTCGATATCGGCACAACCTACAACTCGTAAGTCCCATTACCACTGGGCCAGCACAGCTCTCACTGGGCCTCCACTGCTCGTCTGTTTGTTCCGGTAATTCCAAAACGGCTGGACCAATTTTGACAGGCTATCACTGGCAGATAGCTGACGTTATAAAGAGTGACTTTAGCTACTTTTATTTCAGAAAAGCCTACGCGGTTGAAGCCGCGGGCTGCAGCTAGTTATAAATATTTTCAAGTAACCTAATAAGTAAGTAGTTTTAGGATGTCATGTACTGGCTGGATTCTTATACATCCAGCATTGAACTTAATGAAAGATTTCTAAGGAATCAACTTATACTTAGAAGTTATTTCAGTAGATTACTTTAAATCGGATTATTAATAAGAAATTTAATAGTAAAACTATTTTACTTAATTATATATACTTTTACATGAAAATTAGCATAGAAAATAACCTTGACCGTTGATATTTCTTTAAAATAAGCTGAACTATCCTATATTGACCACCAAAACACTACCATTCTACAACTAATTAATTTCTTGAGGACCGTAATCTGGCCGCTTAGAAGCCACAAGATGTAGGGATGACAGCCAAAGATCCTAAACGTCAACTTGCGGTACCGACGTCCTAGAAACGCTTTACTTAACCTAATTATTGGAGATAGCTGTGTCCAGGGATCTAGGGACTAAGATTTAGACCATTTTTTATAAGATTTTGCCTTGGTTTTATCCCCATTTTTTATTGTGAGAAGTAAAAGCATTTGTGAAAATTAGGTCTAGAATATAAGCCGCTTTTTGCGATTTGACCCGCATTAATTTATTCTTGCCTTATTCATGGTTTGGTTTTATAAAAGGGATTATATCGTGAAGATTTATTGTCAATCTTACTGATAGGAGTGTTCGCTAGTTTTGTTGATAATATCTAATAATAAAATTATAATGCTGATTGTTGTAGAACTTATAAGAGGGAGGCCTATTTCCAGCAGTGGACGTCTTTTGGCTGAGATAATAATAATAATCCTGATTATGTTGCCCCCTTGTTGCTACGTCACTATGTGCTACCGACCGTTTCCGGGGACCCGTTATTGAGTGTAAAAGTCACCCCTTGCCTTTTTATCCGTGTATTTTATGCAGAATCCAATCCAGCCCGTCCCTTGCTGTCCTCCCTCAGCGACGCCATAAGCCGAGATCCGTACCCCCGCAGAGGGGTGCCCTTAGCGTGTGGTCGCTTAGTTTTAAGTTTTGTGCCCTGGCTGGAGGTCTTAATTTATTGAGGCACCCACAAGAAAGTTCGCTTAAGTAGAAAACAACCTCCCAGGTTGATCTCCGAGAAGCCATTATCAATAATAAAAAACTGGGCCATAGTCCTTCCATAGTTTTAGGCAACTAGTCCGTTTTAGCCACCCAAATCCATAGTCTAATATCTTTATTTCCATATCCTACAATAGTCCTACACCAACCGGGGATTGTCCTTGGGTGCACTTGCATAGTGCGTAATGGGATTATCGTCGGTTGATGCCTCATTTTATTGAAAGCGTCAAATCTGCCTCTTCAAGTTGGCTTCGGCCTCTTGTACGCCTTTCAAAAGTCCGGGACCACAGGGTACCGAGATATATCAAAAAAATATCCTGATACTGTTCTTTCATTTATTTGAGCACTTGGATCTACTTGGTTTATCATGACCAATAATTTGGCAAACTTACGCAAACAAAATTAATTACTATACACAATTTATCGACATCACTCATCCCAACACTACAGTACACTATCTTGCCACTTATTAGCTATATGGTCTCGCAATTTATCGGCTGGGCTCTGAAAATTGCTCGCCAGTGTAGTGCCGAAGTTAGTTAAGCGATGGTTCAATGTGGCCTTACATGTAAAGTATAGGGTGTTGTGTTTGGTGGGCGTGGGTGGGGGCTAATTGGTTTAGAGTAATTTGAGGGTCTAGTTTTAACAAAAATGTTTTTCTTTAAATATCGGGTGTTGAAATCAATTCCAACGAATATAATTACGGCAAAAAAGTGAAATTACTTATAGTCTGTTCACACATACAAACTTGTTTGATGATGAATCGTGGTTTTAATTGAATGTATTCAATTGTTTTTAGACATCATTTTTCACGATTCGAGAGCATGTGAATAGGGTCTGCGTCCATGTGTAATAAAGATAAAGATATATTTATTGCATAACTGTGTACATCAAGTTTTTATTGTAAACGTAAAAATTTTAAACTCTGTATTATCTGCATAAAATTTTAGATATGCAATAGAACAAACACACGGCAAACAAATTTCAAATAGATTATAGACAAATTACAAAAAAATTACATAACAACATTATTTTTCCTCAAAACATTCATGCAGATTATAAAATACATTATCAACTAACATTTTTTTAAATTTTATTTAATTTTTTTTTAAATTTAATTGCTTAATAGCAGTTACATACGTACTTTTATAATAAATCATATTATTAAAAACAGGTAAATTTATGTCATATTTATAGTGTTTGCGAATGTTTCTCTTAGAATCAGATTTGAAATTAAAATATTGCATATTATTTTTAACAAATAAACATAATTCTAGTATATAAATGCCAGTCAGTGTCAGGAAACCCTCCTTTCAGAAAACTTATCTGCTGATTCGGTACTATGCATGTTATATATTGTCCTAAGACATTTTTTCTGGAGAATGAATGTGGACTGCACTTTTGTAAATGCTGTTCAATTTGTAACCGAGGTCCAATATTCACGATGATTTTTCTTCGGAAGCACTGGCTTTTTCACAGCTTAGTTGATATCCTAGTGTGCCTACAACCTTACGCTTTAACAAACTTGCGAACCGCCCTGACATCCCTACATCCCTTCAACCACCCTTTCCAATAACAGTGTATTAGCCAATAAATTGTCAATTAATAAACAACTTTGCCAAACAACCATTGGACAACTAGACCGGGTCTGTACCCAAACTGGTCCCTTGGTTCTAAGGGTACAAAATAGTTGATATGTTGGTAATGAGTACATGTTTTGGGTTCTATAGACTTGTTCGAGATTGGGTAATAGGTTTTGATCCTAAGTGGACAAGTGGGATTAATGTATTTATAGCCGTGTGTATTGAAGTTAATATGTTAATGATTGGTTTAGGGTTTTTGACATAATTAGCGTATTAATAAGGTTTATTCATAAACGTTTTTCAAAGTTAAGGTTGTTCAACGTCTGCTTATATTCAGTCGACCGAGAGAATGCTTTTTGACACCTGTCAGTTGTACAAGATTTGGAACGAATAAAGTTTAAATTCGTAAAACACCATATTCGTTTGTATGAAACTGAGAGGTGTTAAAATAGCATTATTTCGGTGGACGGAATATAGTCATAATTGTTTTGACGTTTAAATGTTTCTTTTTTATCAGATGATGTTTAGAATGCCTCGAGTCGTTGGTTTAGTCGTAAGTGACTTTTAAACACTGGGTCTTGGGTTTGATGCCCACGTCGGGCAAAGTGATTTGAGTTTTACAACCTAGGGCCTGTTGTGCCCACAGCACACAACACACACAAAACACTCACAGCTAAATGTGGCATAAACATAACTTATCAAGCTTACATCTTTAAACAATACAGGTGTGATTTAATTGTAAGTAAAAAAAAAATTGATAATTATATTATAAAAACTCAGTGGTACTTAAAATTTTATATTGCAACAAAAACACAATTAATTCTCACACAGACTCTTAAATTAAAACGATTAAACCTAGCTCCTCTAAATTTCACCCAAAACATCTAAATCGTATAAGCCCTTGACTCTAATTCGTTAACTTTTTCGTGTTTAATTTCGCGAAGGAATAAATTTTCATTTAGTCTGCTGATACCGTTTTATTAATGTGCTCAATTATACAGACAACGCCGTAAGATGGCGGTTGCTAGAAAAATTGGAGCCAATTTTAAGGTTTAATAGCTATTGAGGTTTTGGGAGAGAATTATTAGTTTTTAGAGTTCCGTACCTCAAAAGGAAAAACGGAACCATTATAGGATCACTCGTGTGTCTGTCTGTCCGTCTTTCACAGCCAATTTGCTCCAAATCTACTGGACCGATGAAAGCGACGATAAACGACTTTTAATGATTTTATACTGAAGATCACGTCTAAACGACTAGTGTTAATGATTTGGAAAATATATATGTTAAATTAGAGCATTTTCTTAATAACTTAATATATGAATTATATTAGATTATGTTTATATTACATAGTGAAATTAATTTGTAAAATTATGTCTAACGCGGATAAAAAACTAAGAATCACGCAAAATCTATAAAGAGTATTTTTCTAAAACCTTTATATTTATAAAGATAATTTAATTATTGATCTTTTAATATACGTGTTTTATTAAAATCCTTTTTGTTTTATTTAATATAATAAATTAATAATGCGTCTTATTTGGGACAGCTCCTGGATGGGCGAGTCCTATTACTGGCTGGACGTACGACGCGTTGCGTGAGCTCAGAACAGAACACGCAAGCTAACCACTCAAGGTCACTGGCATACATCTGGGCCTTAAGTTGAAATTTTGTACACATATGTACTTTTGTGACCCAAACACGAACGTGTAACAAAAATAAATGAATTTTGAATATGGGGGTCACTTTTATTTGGGAGTAAATAATAGTTTTGTATATTGTACCGTGTGACATATCAAATGAAAGAGCTTATTGTAAGTATTTCATTTTTTTTTTATAATTTTATAATGAGTTCTTTTAAAGTTATTTAAGAAAATAGACGAAAATTGACCATTCCCCTCACTTATCTCCGAAACTACTTAACCTAAAGTTTTGAAAAAGTTCAGAAAATAGCTCTTTATCATTATTTTCATCATTTCAGCCGAAAGACGTCCACTGCTGGACATAGGCCTATACTTATAAATTACTGGAAAATTTATGAGAAGTCTATGGTCTTAATAAAACATGGTAAATCTCTCAATATTGTGCGTACAAACTTACATTTTCAGTTAGAATGTATGGGGAACAATTATTGCAACTACAATGTTAAGTTTGTTCTTGGGATAAATTCGTCCCATCTACAAAACCCTTCATCGTGCGTAGTCCGACACGCACTAGGCCGGTTTTTTTGGAAGGAGTTCATGAATATTAATTTTATTTAAATGTAACTTTCTACCGACGTTACCAATATTTCAATATTAGCACTAATTACAAATAAATCAACTTATTTTTAAGTAAATCAACTTATTTTTCTGATTCATTGTTTTATGCATGTGGTATTTACCTATAAGTAACTGATGCACTGTTATTTTTTTTACTTGAAATATGTATCATGTGTAATCAATTTGTAAACCTAATAAAAAAATTTAAAAAACATCCCGCGAAAACCATCATTAAAACAGCCTTGCCAATTCAGTCAATTCCAGAATTGCCTAACATTCTAATCAGCCCCAGCCACTCGGGGGCTAAGTTGCCATATAATTTTAACATGATTCACCGCAGTTCCAACTTGTGCTACGTTTGTCACAACTTTCTTTGGATTTGAATAAAAGTATGTCTCTGGGGCTGGTTTGAATGGCGTTTGAGTTGAAACTTTAATGGGTTAGTATTGGGAGTTTAAGAGTGGGGGCAGATGAAGCGGTTTTTGACTGACGCGCGTTTGAATTGGATCATGTCTGTCTCTGAAATTGTACGCTTTTTAGGACAAACTGTGCATAATTATAGAATTAGCAAAATATTCAACGTCAAGTTACATTAGGTACGTGCAAGGTTCCTACTTTTTTTGAAAAATCATATACAATGTTTGTAAATATGTGAGCACCATGTACCTATCGCGTTTATTATTTTTTCTGTCATTACTTCACTTTTCATTATTTTTACCAATTGTGGTAAGTATTTTTTTTATTTTTTATTCTAGGTACAACGTCTTCACCTATAATTATTAATTAATGTATACAAACTATTGTTAACATTTTAAAAGAGTAAGTATGGAGTTTCTTGCCCATTCTTCTCCATACATAACTACCTTTTGGAAGGCGCAACTATGTAGAATCAATTAACTATTCATGTAATTTTTGACGATCAAAAGTGTATCTTCGTGCCTATTTGAAATAAATGATTTGACTTTGACTTTGACTTTGACCTACAAAAGATTTTGGTAGCAGAATATTGTTTTACTTTCTTAAATAATATAACAATAACTTATAAGAATTTAGTTAAAAGCTTTTCTAATAGCATGAGGCGTCTTGGAAATTCGGCCTATCCCCATGGGAATGAAGCGAATTTATGTTTATTTTATGTCATCTTCTTACGATGATGACAGCCAGCTGTGGTCATGCTGTTATAAGCTTATTATAATGATTAATAATTAGCCTATTTGATAGCACACTGCAAGACAAGGGCCTTACTTCATGTAGTTTCTTGAAAAGATGTTCATACGTAGGAATTAAGCTCTTTTTAACCGACTTCACAAAATGGTGGAGGTTCTCAATTCAGTTTTTTTTTAATGTTTGTTACCTCAAATCTCGTAGCTCTTATTTTATTTCAAAGGATATACTTCCAGATGGGTCTCATTTTTATCAAAATCCAGTACTGATGATGGGGTCCATGAGGAAATGAGGGAACTCCTTAAATTTTATGGGCATACATATAGCGATTTTTGTATTGTCATCAACAAGTCAAGCATTTGCATTCAAATAGTCATTTGGTGAAGTCGAACTGATGAATAAGACAACAGATGGCCACCGCAACTCCTGAATGATAAGTATTTCACGGGTGGCGATAAGATATCTCGATTAAGATAGATAAGCGACTATGACGAAGCAAATTTAAATAAATGGTTCTTTCTAATCAAAATGGTACCATCAAACTGTTCTGATGATGAAGTCGAAAGTTAGGCCCCAGAACTCCGTAATAAAACAATGTATCCTAGTCGTGTTTGGGCTTATTGGAATTGTCATGAGATGCAGTCGGCCTATAGATGATTTTTAACCGACTTCAAAAAGGAGGAGCTTCTCAATTCATCTATAGGTATATAAATATTACTATGTAAAACTCGATTACTACTTATTGTAAATCACAAATCTTAAAATTTATTGATTAAGAATGACATTTGAATATTTGTACACCATTGTTGTGGTAGAATGTATAAAACCTAACAAAATAATTAACACCATTCTATGTAAAACTACATTCTTACAAATAAATAAAATTCTAATTCTAATTCTACTACGCTTTATAACATCAGATATCTGCCAATAAAAGTTCCGTCAAAATCGGTCCAGCCGTTTCGGAGATTAGGCAGAACAAACAGACAGATAGACACACAGCCAGACTAACATTTTAAACATTGTATTTTTGTTATGAGTAGGTACCGTATATACTTTCATCATATATGCAAACAGATACTTAAATTTTATTTTATTTAAATATATTTATATGTTCGGGCATAACTTATTTGTATATGAACCGATTTTTATAATTCTATCATTTGGTGGAAGAAAGCTTGCGCGGTGGGCCCATATAAACTTTATTAACTTTGGGTAGTTTTTGAGTTAGCTTCAATAATACGTACTGAATCCACTCGGTGTACGTTGATGATGTTTCTGATCATGATTGATCAATTGATTGGTTTGATTGATTGGTGATTGATCTTCCAGTCACATTGTCGTTGCTTACATAGCAAGTAATGGCTTTACAAGTTGGTGTGGGGTAGGTACCACAATTATAGTATTTTTTAGTTTTAGTAGGTTTTTTTTTTGGAAGTCGGTTGTTATTTTTATTTTTGTAAAATAGTTTTTTGACGTTACAATGAACGAGCCTCATTATTCATAAACTACCCAAAACCATCAATATTAAAGTAGGTACATACAAGACGCAATGAAGCGACTATCTTTTGGGAATTCCAATAAAATTCACGCGCGTTAAACGTTGGCGTATTGAATTCACGCCACGCGATGTGTGCACTCGTGTGTGACGCCACGTCTGGGTACGATCTTATACTATTTGTGTATCTATTAAGGATTCTGTTTTGTAGTTATTTTTAATATTTTGTGCAGGTTGGTCAACAACTCTTCATAAGATATTTCTTATTGCTATTTGGTCTATATACAGATTTTTTGGGATATTCTTTAAGAAAATAAAGATTTTTATTATTTGTTGTTATTTTAAGAGGAACTATGCATTTTAAATTCCATATATCAAGACAAGAGAAATGCGTTCTGTATCTAAATAATGAAGCCTAGGACGAACTAGCGGCGTCAACGTAACATACATTCGAACAAGTATTGAAACGTAAATATGACAACTATCGTATAGCGTTTTCGTTTAAATAAAGTCTTAAAACTAAGGGCCTGTGCACACCACGTTTTTTAAACGCGCCGTTGACGCGCCTTTTAGAAACGTGCGTCGACAGCGCGCTTTTATCCTACAGAGTTTTATTTGACTCGCGTGCGTATCACGTCTGTATCGCTATAAACGCGCGTCAACGGCGCATTTAAAAAACGTGGTGTGCACAGGCCCTAAGTTACATGCAAAAAGAGTGTTTTCAATTTTAATAAAATTATTCCAATTTTATTACTTTACGAAGACCATAGAAAGATTTATCTCTGGCTGTAATCATCATCATCATCATTTCAGCCGAAAGACGTCCACTGCTGGACATAGGCCTCTCCCAAGCACCACCACCTCGACCGGTTCCGTGCTTCCCGCATCCAGCGGATTCCTGCGGCTTTCACAAGGTCATCAGTCCACCTTGTGGGAGGTCTTCCTACGCTACGTCTTCCGGTACGCGGTCGCCACTCCAGAACCTTTAGGCCCCAACGGCCATCTGTTCTGCGAGCAATGTGCCCTGCCCATTGCCACTTAAGTTTGGCAATTCTTCGAGCTATGTCGGTTATCTTGGTAATACCTACCTCGGTTACCTTGCCTGTAATATACCAACCTAATCAGAGGCTCCTGAGACATTGGTCGAAGCTCTTCGCCATTAAAACAATTAGCATATTTGTCCCATAATATTCCCACTTCTGGGACACAGGCCTCCTCTCTCCGAGAGGGAGTGGTCACATATCGACACTTTCCGCTACAAAGGGAATAACTCCAAATCCCACACTTTTGGGAATGAGCGAAAACGAAAGAAAATAATACATTTTGTTTTAAGAAAGTATTATTTTCTTTTAAGATAGTAGTATTTTCTTTCGTTTTGCTTTAATTTTGTAAGTATAAAAAAGAGTTATTTATAATTCTATTGTTTTTATACTAATAAAATTGATTTCTGATCGATTGACTGACATCGATTTGGAGTTACGCCCTTTGTAGCGGAAAGCGTCGATATCTTCGAATTTTTGGTTCGAGGACATCATTTACACAAAGTAAAGCTCCTGGCTGGGTTCGAACTTGCAAGTCTGGGCCACCACTGCTCCCTAACTATTGCTACATATGAATAAAGATATTCTTAGTCCATCACCAACATACCTCTCACATCCAGCTTGATCTTCTTCACAATATCAGCATCCAGTGCGGCGGAACTGACCACACAAGTCAGCTCACCCCCCAACTCCTCGCGAGTCACGGTGAGGGGCAGCACCCTGGTGATTGTGGAGTTGTCTGGGGTTACTGTCTCTCCTGGAACAATAGAATATAACATGATTATAAAGTTTATATGTTACATGGTGTAGGCAAAATGTGGGTACAGGTATGATATTCCACTATAAAACATTTTGGTAACACTCTTTGTGCGTATCGCAAAGGATACGCAGGATCTGTGTTTTTATGAGGTGTATCTATTCATACACGAAGTATTTTAAAAGATACACGTATAGGTGGTAAAGAAGCCATGGAAACGATGTAAAAAAAAATCTAAGTACCTACCTATATTATTTTATAAATTAAATAAATTAAAATTACTTGATATGATAATCAATATTATCAAAAGACACCGCGCTTCCGCCGCCACCGTCACCGCGTCCGATCGCGCTTATCATTCATAGAATAATTAAGTAAAAGATTTTTGCAAAACGTCTCCAGCAATTTTAAAATTATAATAAATACGTAAAAATTAAAACACTAAACTATCACTTTTGTTTCTCTGAAAATATTTCGTGTATGAATAGATACACTTTATATATAGATATAACCTTCTACCAATCTCGAGTGGATAGGTAGGGTCCGCAGACATGATCTGTGGTAGGGTCTTTTAAGCAAGAGTATACAACCGTCCACCGTAAAACAACCGCATCGTAGCTTAAAATTTTAAGTGATAATTAATGGTCTAACGTAAGCTTATCAAAAGTTGTGTCGACATTGATCCGAATATACAAAATCGGCCAAATGCATATTGGACCACGTACAATGAAGGGTTCCGTAGTTGGGATGAATTCATCCCAAGAACAAACTTAACATTGCAGTTGAAAAAACATGTGCTCCCAACTACAAATATAAGTTGGTTGACCTCGTTAACTGGTAAAGCAGAGCCTAGTTAGCTGTGATAGTTTTCCTTTTAGCTTCGTTGTATATACTACTGCCGTGATATTTTACACTTATCGAAAAACAACACATTTGACTCTAACAAAAATGAGCATTTTAAAGCTTAGTATTACGTAAACGGACCGAAAAATGGTTTTGCATAAACCCGGAATATTTTTAAACGGCCTATGCAACGATACCCGACACCATTGGATAGACCAGAAAAAACAATATATCATCCCCACTTTACGTGCAAGGGAGGACCCTACAATGTTTTTTTTTGTCAAGTTTTTACTATACCACTTCGTCGGCGTGATTTACCCATGTCAAATTACAGCTTTTTAGTACTAAGAGCTTCTGAGTTAAGCCACGGACTGACACAGACGGACATGGTGAAACTACATATAAGGGTTTCCCGCTTGACTACGGAACCCTAAAAATGAAGATGCGCCTACCGTGGTCGATGTATAGTGACGCGGGTTACAATGAACACACACATAACATAGCATAACATCATGCCTGTAATCCCAGAAGGAACGTGAACAAAAAAGAGATTTTAAACCGATATCAGACGCTTCACTCGAGTGAATGTTTCACTCGGGCGGAGGTTCATTTTTGTTTCCTTCCATGTTCAGACAACACCGTTAAAATGATATAGGAATAAAAGTACGTCCGGTCCTTTCATATCATTTTTCAACCATTCGGTAGGCGAGTGAAAGATGCCGAGTGCCGAAATCCAACATCGTTGGATCGGTTCACAAATGAAATTTATTTATTACCTTTTGTTTCATTGTGTTCAGACGTTTCACTCCGAGTAAAAGATGACAAATGTAAAAATGAACGAAAGAGTAAGCGTATGTACAACTAGCGACTAGAAAACAGTTGGTTTTAGTAGTTTACCAAACGGACATAATATAAGCTTGTTAACTTAACGAATCTTCGTAATCACAACGCTATTCAACATCCCACTTTCATTCTCAGCTAGACTAACCATAGTATAATACCTCTTTAGTATGCGTGCCTTATCCAGAGCACGCTCAGCTCTTAATTTAACAGCTAACTGAGGGAATCTCAAGACGAAGCTCTTTGCTACTAACCCGTTTATTGACGAGTGTATTGGTTGTTCTGTTGAGGTAACGTACATACGTATAATATTATTGGATTGAATTGAAGACAATTGAGATTTGATATGTAGATGAAACATATATTCATAAACTCATGCCATCTTCCCATGGGAGTAGGCAGAAACTATAGAACGCCACCTGCTACGATCCTTACATACTTCTTTAGTTAGATGATACAGGCTTTTTATGTTTTAATAACTGGTTTCAGACCATTCTTAAGATATTATGAAATCGTGAAAATTAATAAGTAAGTAACTATAGAGCTATAGCTACAAAACCAAATCAGAAACAATATTATTTATAATAATATATTAGTATTACTTAAACTATGTTAAACTAAATTGATTAAGACACAAACATAAACAAATTAGAAATAACAATAACAGTACAACACAGCCTAAGGAACATAATATCTATTATATATATCATTATATTATTAATATATATTATGTATATATATCATAATATCTAAAAGGATCGTAATTTTTTCCTTTCTTGAATGAGTTCACAAGCTATCTAAACAATGTTAACATAGATCTTATTCTTCGAATAGACGTTAATATAACATAAGTTAACCTAATCTAAGAAAATAAATAAAATTGAAGTGTGTTTCTAATGTCAAAATAACAGATTTTTACCAAATTGTTTATACGGTAGTTATAGCGAAATAATATTTATTAAATTTTTGTCTGTCTGTCTGTCTGTACCGGCTAATCTCCGAAACGGCTGAACCGATTTTGGCGGGACTTTAACTAGCAGATACCTGATGTTATAAGGAGTAACTTAGACTACTTTTATTTTAGACTAGCGGCTGCCCGCGTGTTCGCCCGCGGGGAATAATAAAAAAAAGTTACGTTATAAACAGACACTTCAATTTTATATATTTATATAGAAAAAGCCACGCGAGCGAAGCCGCGGGCAGCAGTTGGTTGTAAATATGCCTATTCTTCCTCTCAGGAATTCACACGAAATAATGTGGTAACCAAATAAATGATAACAGGCTAGTCACGACCACCAATAAATAAAATATACACTGGATCAAAAAATTTAGGCCAAGATAAAACAAAAACGCATCACCCGCCCTCAATAGTCCGAATAAACGACGAAAATCGTGGAAAATTCTCACTCAGTGATTAAAACCCAGTACAGTACCCACACAAAACAAAATAAATGCTGGCCACAGAACGGAACCCTCTGAAGATTTATAGCACCTGCCCATTCTGATCAAACAGGCCCGCTGGATACGATATACCGAGTTTTCGGTAAAAAAATTCACTGGTTTTTCTGGGTTTATTAAAGGTACATATTGGCTGCAATTCGGTTTTGCAGCAGCTGGCAACAAGGGAAAAATATTGCTGTCTTTCATTAAAATGATAAATGATTTTATTTCTGTAAGTAGGTTTGAACAACTCCGAGAAAAAGGTCAATCGTCGAATCCGACTTGGCTGGGCAGCGTTCGGAAGCTACGTCATATCTTATCGTCACTGCAGTGTCTCAAGACAAAAGTCTTACACCAGTGCGTGTTGCCAGTGATGACCTATGGCACTGAAACGTGGTCGCTCACAATGGGTTTTATTAGAAGGCTAAAAGTCACCCAAATGGTAATGGAGAGAGCTATACTTGGAGTTTCCCTACGTGATCAAATCAGAAATGAAGAGATCCGCAGGAGAACCAAGGTAACCGACATAGCTCGAAGAATTGCCAAACTTCGTTGAATTGATGAACAGATGAGAGGTCTCCCACAAAGTGGATTGATGACCTGGTGAAGGCCGCAGGAATCCGCTGGATGGCGGAAGCATAGAACCGGTCGAAGTGGCGGTGCTTGGGGGAGGCCTATGTCCAGCAGTGGTGGTAGCTGAAATGATGATGAGTTTGTACAAACGCCTTTACACGTCAATCATATTAAAAACTAGATGAGATCGGCGTTTCGTATCTAACTAATCTGAGAAGAAAGGCCGAAACAAACTCAGAGGTCACAGTCTTTTTAAAGTCCAGACATAATCTTGGTCAGATTATGTAAAGACCATGTCGATTGGTGTCGAAAATGGACTTGTAGATATAATAAGAAAGAAATGGAGGGAGTTCAGATTAATTAAGTTTTATTTGTAACTGCAATGATTGGTAGGTTCTTCTATCTCGCGTTTTGAGCATCCTTACAGGTACGCAAAATTAAAATGCTTATTTTTTTTCGTAAAAAAAAATTTCAACTTTGAGAAAATACCAATTTCATAATATTTCGGTTTCAATAATACTATATTCGTAACACCATAAATACTTTAGGAGATAATCGCTTTTCAATCTTGCGTAAATATAAGGTCGAAAATAATGCTCGTGAAAATACCTCACCTCACTGGTCCTCCCGTATTTCATCCTATCCATCACCCAACGACCAATAAAAAGTCGATGTCTATATTTTAACCTATCGCCGTTTCAAACCAGAAGGTCAAAATCAAAAAGTTTGTACTTCTTTGAAATAAAACACGATCTAACATCGTTACAGAAACAACCCATATATTTGAACTAAAAACAATACCCAGCTTCTAAGCTCCGTAACGATCTGCAAACTGAAATTCAGCGAAGTTTCAAAACGCCTAGTTTTCAGCCCGAAAAGTGCTGAAACAGAGAAACAAGCTAAGATTTCACAAGTTCGCTTTTTGTACGGCATTATTTGAGTTTCAGTCTGGATCCTTATACTTTATACTATTATTATAAATTCGAAAGTAACTCTACTTGCCTGTACCTAAGTCTGTCCGTCTGTCAGTCTGGGAGAACTAACTTTATGACAACACCTATGTACAAATTTACCCATGTTTGCAAAGAAATAAATGATTTGATTTGATTTGAGTCTGTCAGTCTATCAGTCGTATTGTCGTCTCCACATCGTATCCGGTACTTTTATCAAAAACATTTTTTTTTACATTTCTGTCTGTCTGTGTGTTTGTTACGGCTAATCTCCGAAACGGCTGAACCGATTTTGATGGGACTGGTGTATAAGAAGTAACTAAGGCTATTTTTATATTAGAAAAAAGTCATGCGGGCGAAGTCGCGAGCCGCGGGCACCAGCTAGTTTAATATAAATTTTCTATTGTTGAGCGCTGAAATGGGATCTGTCTGAAAGATGTTTGTTATTATCTCGGAAACTGTAATGAGGAGAAATAAGTTTATGTAGGTATCTTAGTTGAAGGGCAGTGAAAAATTGCTTTTCGTCCGTACTAGAGCGCAGCACTATTATGCCAGATTGAGTTTTAGTAGCTTTTTAGAGCCATGTCACTCATACCCGAGTGACAGACGCTTTTAAATGCTCGATATGACATTTATTAACGCCCGGGTATTAAAAAAAAGGTTTTCAATTTACAAAAAGTTATATTGGTACAGTAGAAGGCACGTCGGAGGTATCAATTCATATTTTGAGAGCACCTTATGTTCAAAATCAAAATCAAATGTAATTTATTTATTTTTATAATCTGATAGTATGAATAAAGATAACCTTATTATTTACTAGCTTTTGCCCGCGGATCCACTCGCATAGATGTCGGTTATCGCGTAAAAAAGTAGCCTATGTCCTTCTCCATATCCCAGACTATAATTCTGCCGAATTTCATGACGATCGGTTCAGCGGTTTAGGCGTGAAAACGTAACATACAGACAGACAGACAGACAGACAGAGTTACTTTCACATTTATAATATTAGTATGGAGTATGGATTCATAGAAACGGCACTTTTTGAACGTCAAAATTCCTTATGACAGTCCTCCAAAACTGGGAAGAAGTGGCGCAACAAACTGTTAAACAGCAGTTTTATTTATTTATTAAAAGTTTATAAAATAAAAATTAATAAAATAAATTGTATTTGCCGCTCTCTGGGGTCCCGTGCACACGCACTTGTGCTAGAACCCAGTGCCCTAGACGGGGGCTGTCCAGCTTGTGGCTGAGCACGCTCAGAATGGTGTTGGCGCTCCCACGCGCGCGGAAAATCAGCGAAGCGATGCGGCGCCGCAGCACAGTGTGAAAGCCGTCTGTGTGCGCGTGCGCAAACATCGCAGACGCACTACAGTAGCGTTTATGCACAAGTAAAAAAAAAAAATACGGAAAGGCGGACTTAATGCCTGAAGCATTTTCTACCAGTCAACCTTAAGGTGATGCAGAGACAAAACATGGAAGGTGTAACATAAGATATAGATGACTCGAAAAATAATAAATACTAATCATACATTCATACATAGTTACATTATAAACAGAATATACTTTGTCAGGAGAAATAACGATAGGTAGGTACAGGAGAAAACGAATCCAACAATTTAGCGCTGGGATGATTCTGCCAACTTCTTATGAATATGTTCACGTGCCTTCACTTTTAAAACTGATGTGTGGCAAAACTGGTCTGTTTTGAGTTAGTACTTACGTACTAACTCAAAACAGATCTGTATTTTTTATTAATGTCTCTTTTCTTTCTTTACTAGATTTTCAACCCAAAACCTATGTAAGTATGTTTACTCAAGAACCAAGTCCGAAAAGCATTTTTCTATTTCACAATTTACTCAAGGCTATCCATAATTGCAAAATAAAAAATAACCCTCCGCCATACATCATTCTGATAGATACCAGTCGTATTTCAACCCTGTATTGATACGGGTACAAAAGACCCGTTTATTACACCAAATGGGAAGGTATTTGGACAACAGCGGGGGGGTTGGATTCCGAAAACATGAAATGTGCTTCACGGATGGCTGGTTAGAGGTAAACGGGTACTCTAGACCCCCACAATCTATTCGTGATGAATGTTTTGTTACCGTTGTCGAATTGTTTTGGGGTAATAAGAAAAATCGATGTTTTTTGGTGAGTAGGTTATAATAAATGGTGTCCCAAAATTTACAGAAGATTTGAACTACACACCGTGGCATTTTAATCGTCTTACAAAAACAGCCCACTTCATCTATCCAATGACTACTAATCATTCATGTAAAAAAAAGTTTTTTTTTGAACATTTTAATTATGTTATTTTTATTAATTATGACGCATGGCATAATTTAAAACACCCTGTCACGAGTGCAGTCCGAGCCTTGTCTTGCCGGGATGTTTTAAACTATGTAATGTGTAATAATTAATAAAAAATAAAAAATATATTCATTTTTTTATTTTTTTATTAATGATTAGTAGTCATTGGATACATGAAGTGGGCTGTCTTTGTAAGACGACTAAAATGCCACGGTGTATAAAAAACACCTTTTTTTCTTTTATTATAATTCTTTTATTTTAATCTTTATCCATACTAATATTATAAATGTGAAAGGAACTCTGTCTGTCTGTCTATCTGTCTGTCTGTCTGTCTGTCTGTATGTTACGTTTTCACGCCTAAACCGCTGAACCGATCGTCATGAAATTTGGCAGAGATATAGCCTGGGATATGGAGAAGGATATAGGCTACTTTTTTACGCGATAACCGACATCCACGCGGGCGGAGCCGCGGGCTAAAGCTAGTCGAATCATAAAGTACAAAGGCTAGGGTTATGTATGGAATAGCTTATCGGGCAAATGGCCTCCATGGCGTAGCTGGCACCTACGCACTCTTTTGTCGAAATTTTCCATAACTTTTTTGAATAAAAGTGGCTGAATTTCGTTGTTGCAGCGTTCAATCACCTCTTTCAATGCACGGGTGCTTGTTGACTTTAAACCTTTGACTTCAAATAACCCCAAACAAAGAAATCCAGTGTTGTTAAATCACACCATTGTGATATAGGACCCCCAAGATCACAGTGGTGTGATCTAACAACACTGAATTTCATCGTAGCAATTCGAATCACCAAAACGAGACAGTGTGTACTCTCTAAAATACGACGAGAAGTTTCCTGGTTGTGTAACTAGGTACACAGGCTAAGCTGTGGAAGCCATTTGCCCGATGTACTATTCCATACATAACCCTAGCCGCCTTTGTATGTACTTCATGATTCAATAAAGAAATTATAATAAAAGTTAACCGTCTAGGGACGCTCTGCAGATGTGAAACATCGAAATTGATGGTTATTGAAAGAATTTATAATGAAAGAAAACCAATAAATAAATATGAAGAAAAAATAAATATATTTTCTTTATTTATTTAACAATTTATTTAACAATTTATGTACACAAATATAAACAGACAAGAAGAAAGGAACAGAAAAATACGTACAAAGGTGATGCTTATTTCTAATGAAATCTCTTCCAGCATACCTGCGATAGGAAAGTAGATAATTATAGAGATGTAGACAACGTGTGTAAGTGTAGAAGAGAAAAAATGAAATAAAAAAATATACATATAATCAAAATCGCTATACACTAATATAAATACTTATAAACATACAATAAGAGATTATACTTACATACATACTTATAAATAAATATCACTCAAATATATACTTAGAACTACAATGTAGTGGAAAATAATAAATACATAATAATATGCAACTATGACGAAGCGGAAAGGTAGTGATCCTTTACTCTTCTTTTAAAGGCTGCAACAGTTTTGCAGTCCCTAATGTCAGGTATTCTTCTCTTTGTATTCTTATTAGAATGATGTATACTGAATTTATATATAATACAAAACAAATACTATTTTTATTATAGACTTTGAGGCATCATAAAAGAGTGTCATGCCGTTTGCCGTCACGGCATACGAGTTGGTTTTACTCCCAAAGCAAACCTATAGATGTTTCACGTCAAAAGTAAAACAAACTGTGTTTTACTATTTAATTCAAATCTTGGGTTTTGTTTCCCGCGATATATGGGTTAGGTATTATAGGGAATTCGACTTGATTTAGTGCTGTTATTAGAATGATTTAACATGCATTTGTGTTCTATTTGGGTAATTCTTAATCTGTATTTATGGTTTTAATTTTGACATGTTTTCGGTTGCGTGACGCAATCGTTACATGTTTTTGTTTTTGTGAAATGGCATCTCGCAGGTCAACCTAGGAGGTTGTCCTCTTCTTAAACGGACTCTCCAAATTAAAGCAATTAAGGCATCCAGGGCACAATATAAAGGCTCGTATAGACTCGTGCGATATCGCGGGCGCGACGCGACACTAGTACTCGTAGCACAATTTCTTTGTCGGTGCCTGTCGCGGCCGCGATATCGCGCGAGTCTGTACGAGCCTTAACCCTATCATGAGCTATTAATACGCTAGACTATCCATAATACAATCTCACAAAGATTTTTATACATTTCCAACAAAATATTAATAATGCATTTGAAGTTAACAGACTACGTAAGTATACTAAATAATTGATTACTAGCTACATCTTTATTGATATCAATTTCTTTTTAAGCACATTGTAGCCTTTACCCCAAATCTTGTTTCACAAAAATGAGAATGACATATAACATAACATCAGGCCTTTAATAACCAAAGGGTTAAAGCAGAGGTATGCCCTATATTAGGTACACATTTCGCCAGTTATATTTAAGCCCCATGTAATAGGGATATGACCTAATTGGTGATGTTCTTGAGAAAGGTCAGGTGCGTAGTACTCGCAACCGGCGTGCGTGTATGACCAGATGTATGAATGTAAACGAAGCAAAAGGAAGGGTATGTAAGGAGCGTAGCAGGTGGCGTTCTATAGTTTCTGCCTACCCCATGGGAAGGAGGCGTGGCGTGGTGGTGTATGTATGTAATAGGGTGCGCGCCTATTGCCTGTTGCTATTATAGTATTAAATGTGTGTGAATGATTTAATAAATAATTAAATGAGTTTCACAAGAATTGGGCGTCACACAATTTACTCGCTGCCCTTCCCTTTCTAAAACAACAGAACGCCACAACGTTATCCAAAAGCTTTTTGCACGATCTCAATTCTCGAAACTAAAAATAAATCATTTCAATTGAACCGTATACCCATCCCGTCAGGTGTAACGAAATCTAACGCAATGAAGTGAAAACTTCACCATCTGGTGAACGGATCGCTCTCATGAAATATGTATCAAAAACCTTTACTAAAATTACCTGTGCTATGGTATAGTCGAGCTCGAAATTCCTTTACCACCCTATTTTTTTTGGTATGGGAAATTATGAAATAACTTCTCCCTCTCTGGGCGGAGCGGGAGTGTTACCTCTGAGATTGTTTCTGTCCTTCTTCTCAAAGAAGTCGGATAGAAAAGAAGAAATAAGAAATAAAGTGTCATTTATCATTCGATTTGTTGATTATTTTCTAATTTGTTAAGGACCTGGTACTTGTTGACAGGCCTACAATATCCTCCCATACCTATTTACTGTAGGTAATTTGATAACATTGTAAAAGCCAATCATTTTTGAAAGAGTAATCGTGGAGTTTCTTGACTGCTCTTCTCCATATGAAAAGACCAATTGCAACCGTGCACCTAGCTTTTGGCGTTTTATAAGTGCCCATGTAAGTTAGTGATATTTTTTTTTATTGAGTTTCACTTGAACGTCATAAAACGAAAAGGTCTATTTGTCTATTTGAAAGATAATTTAAATTTAAGTGAAGTTTCAATTTACTAGGATTTGTTGTCAAAATTGGTAAAGTAATTACGACGTTGAATTATACCTTTGATAATTGTGGAAAGTTCAGAGAGAGATTTTTGATATAGGGATGCTTACCTTTCGTTTAATTATATTCGTAATTTGGGGTTTTAGGATTTGGACTAATGAGTTCCAGAATAAAGTGCATATTAATTACTGTTGGGTTGAAATCATATCCTGGTTTTTTAAAGTCTGTTTAGTAAGTGTAGGTAAATCGCATGTTAACTATTTTCATTGGTTGGCACCGTTGTCAGTTGTTGTAATACAAACTTTGTATTATTAAAAACCTCTTTGTGAAAGATTTGCCCAAAAATAACTAAACTGTCCCAATTAATGGTGGTTTCCTTTGTTTTGGATTAAAATGTGCACGCAAAAGTTAAAAGCACTTAAGACTTATTTTTTTACTAGTAGGTAGGTACTGCATTCAATCCGCTTTTATATTCAACCATAACTAACTCCTTTTATATTCTCGTTTGTTTTTGAATATTTTAAACCGAAAATGAGCCGAAAATAACCACCTCAATTAATATACCGGATGACTTTTTTTACACTCTCGAAAAAAATTGGGTATACTAGGTGAACGGAGTAGAAGCCTATGGCATAGAATTTTTTTTTTTTTTTTTTCAGAAATAAAACTAAAATAAAAGATAAAAATATTGAAATTTGGGTGCGTATGATTTAAATTTAAATATTATTTATCGTATTTATTTATTGAATTATGTTCTTTGTTAAATTTCTGTGTTTATTGTTATAGTATGATAAGTTTACTTCAAATGTGTGGTATTTATCCATAGATCAATTTCTTTCTAGGTTAAAGAAAAAATAATAAAAACTATGTCATAGGCTTCTACTCCGTTCACCTAGTATACCCAAATTTTTACGAGACGGTAAAAAATGTCATCCGGTATATTGAAAAACAAGCAAAAAAAAAAAACTAAAAAAGTTACTCGAAACACGCACTTTTCTTTCTCGCTGCCTTCACTATAAATACCCATTCCTATTCTACCCGCAACGGAAATCAACTACCATTTAAAAAAAAAACAGGAAAAGCCGTAACTACGGCAGTGTGTGGGTTAACTAGAATTTATAGCTGGCAACACAAATTAATAGCCGCTTTCGGAAGCGAGGCCTAATTGTGAATTGTGCTCGATGCGTGCCTCAATAATGTTTGGCGATCGCTAATTTATTTATTAGGTAGTTTTTTGAGGGGGCCTTGGAAAATATCTGGTTTAAGAGTAGCTGTAGGTTTTGGTTAAGAAAAGGTCACTATTTTCCATTCTAGGCTGTCGTTCAATCGCATTGGTGTGTGTTTAACCGCCTCTGTGGTCTAGTGGAAAAACCACCTGTCTCAGATCCAGAAGTACCGGGTTCGATTCCCAGAGGGGGCAAAAGTTTCTGCTCGGTTTGGTTGGTGGTAGGGCTTGTTCTAAGTCCGCCTGGCTAGCTACCACCATCTTATCTATGTCTGTTGCCAAAACAACAATATTAACAGCATTTGTTGTGCTTCGGCAGTTAGAGGTAAGACAGCCAGTTCCTCTGTGGTTGAGGATTCCTGGCGAAGCTCGCTTCCATCTTCGGCCTTATCATCACTTACCATCAGGTGAGATGAAGGCCAAGAGCGTCCCCATTGTATGTAAAAAAAAAGTGAATTTGCTTATATTTGACCCACTGTTGGGCATGCATGGGGATCCCCTTCAGGGACGAAGTTCCTTGTCACGAATGATTTAAATAAAAAACAAAACTTTTGACACTTGAAACTGACAAATCATCAAATCACCGTACCTCCGCTATTAACAATGTACCTGCAGCTGTCCAATATAGCCCCGCATTTTCAAAGAACCTGAGAACCGAAATAAAAAACCATGCCTTCAGTTGAAGACACAGAAATCCTTTCCCCTGGCCGTATAGTGTGACGGTACGAATCAATGGAGCGCACACTAGTTCAAGTGAGGACCATGTTATGTAGGAAGGAGCTATTGAATTTGTGTGTGAAATTAATGTTGAAGTTTATTTATTTAAACTTCTCGCACACAAAAAAATACAAAGGCGGACTTAAAGCCTTAGGCATTCTCTACCAGTCAACCAGGGGTGGTGAAGAGAGATACATATGATGACAGGTGCTGTGTTTAAGAGGAGATAATAATAATAAAAATATTAAAAATATAACAAATAAAATAGATACACAAGTACATAAATAAGTAATAACCTTGTAATAAACATACATACATATTTACTATAATATATACCTAAGTACCTATAAGTTTCTCAGTGTGCTCTTAGTGACAGGAGTTCGGGAACAGATTAAAATTTGGTTCTAGATTTGTATCGCAGGAGCATAAAAGGGGGATTTGAATCCCAGGTCCGATAAAAATGTTAGTGGTTATCCTTTGTGCTTTGCAATTGTCTTTTGCCCGCGGCTTCGCACGCGTGGAGGTCAGAAATTATCCCGCGGGAACGTACTACTAGAAAAAGTATCCTTTTAGTCTTTAAACCTGACTTGGTTTCCGTACATCATTTTCGGCTGATCACTGAAAATCAGCGCTGTGCTGTGGGTCCCTAATAGCACAGCATCATGCTGAGTGGAAGCCTTCTTGTCACAGTCACGACGTGCAGCTGCCGACTATTTCTGTTCTGCGCGTTCGTGTTCGATATTGTACTTAGATCTATTTTGTTTATATTTTTCCTTACTATCCGAGTTACCCTTTTTCTGTGCACGTGTTTCTGTAGCAAATAAACCAATTTTTCTATCTTTGACCTAACCCAGGTCATAGTCTACCTGTGTGGCAAATTTTATCTAAATCGGTTCAGCCTTTAAAGCGTGAAAAGGTAACAAACAGACAGAGTTACTTTCACACTTATAATACCTATTATTATGGATATGCATAGAATACCACAATCTTCACACAGCATGGTTTTTTATACGAGAAGCAATAAACATAAATTATTGGATGCTCATTGCATGTTGGCGATTTCAGACCAATCATTATTATTATTTATTTGTTTAAAATCTGGCTAAAACGTAAAGTCATGGCTTCCTCATTATATTCCCCTCAACCCTAAGCCAGCGATACAATAATCCTCCTCCAAAATTTAAGATGAATAAGCAGATTTAAAAATCATTTAACTTTCCTCGAGTCATAAATTAAATTGCTCTAATATATCAAATTGCTCATCGCGGTAGATAATCTCTTGGTACATAGCCCCTCAGTTTAATTTCATTTTGTCCGCAAAATTACCATTTTTATTGGTCAATATATTATACGAGTCTAATAAACATAATAAAGTCTTTTGAGGAAATTGTTTGGAGAGAAATTTTGTTTTATTACGTTGAATGGAGAAGAATGTGTTTAAGAGAAGTGTGGCGTTTTAAAATAATTTTGCTTCTGTTTGAAAGATTCAACTACCAGATGGGGATAATCGCGGGTACGACCTGTTTGAGACTCGCACATACCAGGGAAGCATGGCAACAAAGAAGCAGGCAAATTCTACGTACCTCGTGGGTGGAACAAGACTGCCAATGATGATAATGATGAGATAGAGAAAGTGAAAGACGGCTTGACTTATTTCTTCTAATTTAGTATCTTGAGAGACGGAAAATATACGAATGACGAGCAAAAGCTTAGAAAAAGGTTGGTACTTTATTTCGAGCATTTTTCATTTCTAGCACATTGGATACCGCTGGTTAAGATTACTGCAATCTTTGAACAATCATTTTGATAAAATAAAAGTAAGATTGTTCTGATATTACTTTTCAATTTTATTTTTTCAATCGACTGACACCTCAAATCCAATACCATCAATAATGCAACAAAACAGAAACAAAAAACCGGCCAAGTGCGTGTCGGACCACGCACAATGAAGGATTCCGTAGTTGGTATGAACAAACTTAACATTGTAATTTAAGAACATGTTCTCCTATAAAGAATGTATGGGAGAACATGTTTTTCATTTGCAAATGTAAGTTGGTCGACTCATCATTTCAGCCGAAAGAGGTCCACTGCTGGACATAAGCCTCCTCCAATTGGGGGGGTTTGCCATAATCGCCACGCGTGGCAGGCGGGTCGGCGATCGCAGTATGGTGTTAAAAAATACATAGAGAACGCTGCTGCCAATTCTCTAGTAAACACCTTAGTCGCCTTTTACGACACCCACGGAAGAAAATGGGGTGGAGCTATTCTGTACGTCCGGCACCACACAGAACAGTTGGTCGACTATTCATCTATTCATATACTAATTACTCGGTTACTTGTAAAGCGTACTGAGCTGTGATAGTTTTCTTTTAACTTCGTTATAAACTGCCGTAATTTTTTTCCATATGCATTTAGCTGGCAGGGGGTGGATACTTAACTCTTTTAAAATTTGCTTTTTGAAGCTAAATATTACGGAAACGGATTCATGAATTGAAAAATGGTTTTCACAGACTCGCAATATTTTTGAACGGCCTACACAACAGGAGATTCACAACAAATTTTTTTTTTCAAGATTTTATTTTACCACTTTATTAGCGTGATTAATATGTATACCCATGCAAAATTACAGCTTAAAGAGTCTCTGAGCTAAACCACGGAAAGACAGACAGACAGACGGACATGGCGAAACTACAAGGGTTCCTTGTTGACTACGGAACCCTAAAAATGGCGTGAAGATATCGAACGCGAAACTCAAACGCAAAAAAAAACATTCCTTCTTCAAAACTTTAACTTGCCAGCTATCGCATACCGCCATCCGACAAAACTCAGCCAGTCCTTTTCCCAACGTTTAAACTGAGTCAGGCCCTTAAGTACCAAGTTCTACCAACTTATTGTGATTGATTTTTCTCTTATTTTCTGGGGCTTGAGTTCCCTTGAGTTCGGAAGCAAAACTTTCCAGAATTTTCGGAAACAAATGAACGTGAAATTGGTGGAAAGTACTTACGATTTAAGCGATTGGTTTTGAGACGACATTGGCGGGAAGGGTGATTTTTCTTTTAGAGTTATTAGTGGTTTTTGAAGTGATAGTGTTTGAGTGTGAAATGTTAAGTTACGGTCGAAAATTATTTTCTGTGGTTTTGATGTGAATCTATTTAGGTGTGGGTTAATTGAGTTACGTTGATTATAATTATAACGTTTTGGCAATTATTTATTTATTTATTTATGGTTAATTAAAAAGTTACAACACCAATGACATTAATTAACATAATATCAACAATTATTACGTGGCAATAAATATTTATAATTTAATTTAAACTAACATGGAACAGTAGACTCCCTTGCATACTTTCTCTCAGTGCGTGTTGCCAGTGACGATCTATGGCACTGAAACGTGGTCGCTCACAATGGGCCTTAATAGAAGGCTAAAAGTCACCCAAATGGCAATGGAGAGGGCTATGCCTGGAGTTTCCCTACGTGATCGAATCAGAAATGTAGAGATCCGCAGGAGAACCAAGGTTACCGACATAGCTCGAAGAATTGCCAAACTTAAGTGGCAATGGCCAGAGCACATTGCTCGCAGAACAGATGGCCGTTGGGGACGAAAGGTTCTGGAGTGGCGACCGCGTACCGGAAGACGCAGCGTAGGAAAGCCACCCATAAGGTGGACTGATAACCTTGTGAAAGCCGCAGGAATCCGCTGGATGCGGGAAGCACAGAACCGTTCGAAGTGGCGGTGCTTGGGGGAGATCTATGTCCAGCAGTGGAGGTCTTTCGACTAAAATGATGATGATGATGACACTGGTAAAAACTTAGGTGCCTAGTAAATAATAAACGGAGTATTTTATCCGTTTAGAATTATTTAAAAGGATATACAGCCAACATTTTAAGTTATTCAATACTAGCTTCTGCCCGCGACATCGGCTGCGTGAAATTTCTTGTTCCCCCAACCCATCTACAGCTACCTCTTCTTTTCCCAACTATGTTGGGGTTGGCTCTCAGTCTAACCGGATGAAGCTGAATACCAGAATTTTACATGGAGCGACTGCCTATCTCACCTCTACAACCCAGTTATTGGGTAACACGATACGCCTAGGTACGAGAACACTGGTTGTCAGACTTTCGGGCTACCGTAACGACTGACGAAGATCTACAAGTGACAGAAGGGACCAACGGCTTAACATGTTTTCCGAGGAACGGAGGGGTCTTGGCATGTAAAGATGGCCACCCATCCATGGACCAACCGCGGCAAATCGTTCGACCAGTGCGGCTGGAATTACTTAGCCACAAGCCCCTCTTATAACAACTTTTTATTACTAAACACCTGTATAGTTTGCACATAAATAATTTTCGATTCACCGCTGTAAGAGCAACACTTTAAACACTGACTTATAAATAGTATGTCAGTGTGTAAATAGTATGTTAGTGGAAGCGCACTTAGTATGTAATTGAGTTGGTGTACAGCGGCTTTGTCACTAGATTCCTGCGGTAATACAAGTTGGGGGTAGTAAATAATGAGCGGTGGCGGGTGGCGGTGGGCGGTCTCACGATGAACGGTCTCGGATGTTTTCTCAATGTTCGTGAAAGAGACGCGAAACGTAAAGTGAAACTTTATACTACTTCGTCTCGTTTGTCCTATGACAAAATTTTCTATGCGTATTTAAAGCTAATAATAAATCTAAATAAATCGAGACCTAAAAGACGTTTGATAAAATAAGTGCAGCTTAATTGGAGAACTCGATTTTTTGCTTCTCGTATCTTGCTATAAATATCAGGTTGAATAGAGTGACGATATTTTTCATTTGAGTTAATGGGGACATTAACTTTTTTTACTTCCGGATCTTTGTCCTAGCTACTTACTCCATTCAAAATAAGATTAGATGTATAAGTAAACCTTTTTTCAGTCCGTTTCACCGATTTTGACTTCCATTGGTGGCATGATAAACGACAGCTGCAGTAAACAGTTGGTATTGTAACCACTTTTTTGCTTTTAATGCCATCCTTATGCCACGGAATAGAAGTCAAAATCTGTTGAACGGGCTGCATAAAAGGTTTTTTTTTAATATCTAATGTTATTTCAAATGAAATATAGGTGTACAAGACACTTGAAGGCTTGTTATCAGACAAGTAACTGCTATTTTTAAAATTCTTAAATATGTAAATATACGTCAAGAGAATTAACATAGCACTCAGAAATTATACTCATACATCAACATTCAAACGTAACCCGCTACCGCCCATACCCCACACCACATCACACTTGACGACGACTTGGCTAGATTTTAGCCTCCCTCGTAAACTTAGCCCCTGGTTTGTTTGGCCCCAGTTATTATTGGACCAACACTTATGCCCTGTGACTTGCCGCTACGTCGTCCATTGCGATGTTTTGTTGGAACCAGTGTTTAGTGTAGTTGCTAGTTTCCTTGCATGTATTATTAATCTTGGAATTGTGTTGAACATAGATTCCTTGTGAGCTATTCGAGAATAGCTTATGCTGTGGGGTGAAGAATAGCTAGTAAGTGAGGTGTTGATAAGTATCATTTTTCGTGGAGGCTCTCTCATCATTACAACAAAACGGCTGTAGAAGACAGCAGCACAGCACACAGCGCAGGTTTGCAAGGTGCACAAAAGAAGTCAAAATTGCGCTGTTTAAGGCATACTGCCAGACATTTTATACCTGCAGACTGTGGGTCAGTTATACGCGTGTATCTTTCAATACCCTACGGGTCCTGTACAATGATGGTTTTAGGATGCTGTTGGGGTTGCCTCGCTTTTGCAGTGCATGAGGTATGTTTGTTAAGACCAGCACGGATTGCTTTAGGACAATAGTAAGAAAAAGAGTGGCTTCCCTGATGTGCTGCATGCAAGGCAGCACCAACAGCCTTCTGAATACCAGGTTGATTGCCCGGTTTTGAGACACTGAAATACCGTCCACGGGTCTGGAGGGGCCGTTTATAGTATTAAATAGCGTAAATAGTAATTATAAATAACTAGCTCTTGCCCGCGGCTTCGCTCGCGTTAATTTAGAATTTGACAATCGATTCGGGTTAAAACACACTACTAAAGTTTCTATAATAATATAATTCAATCATGATTCGAAAGCGCCATCTATTATCATAAGAATGTTATTGTTGTTTTCCTCAAGAACAGTACATTTTTTCGGGATGAAAGGTACCCTATGTCCGTTTCTGTACACCTGACAACGTTTATGCAAAATTTCAGGATGATCCGTTCAGTGGTTTAGGCGTGAAAAGGTAAAAAACAAACTGACAAACTTACTTTCACATTTATAATATTAGTTAGGATTATAATGAATAAAAAATTAATAATTGTATTAACATAGGTATAAGTATTATTTACTAACAATGTATGGAATATTAATTGAGTCTGAATTAAAATGATTAATAATATATAACCCCGTAGTATTAGGCCAGATGTAGGTACCCCTATGATACCTACAGTACACCCAAAGATAGCCAATTATATTCCCATGTAAAATGGGGCGAGCCTATTGCCATAAAATGGGCTCGAATCCCGACTTGGAGCTGTTACTGAAAATTCCTTAATAGAAATACACCTACAACACTGCCTATCCAGGGAATTGAACCCTAACCTTTTTCTTGATAGTACAAGGAGGTAGTCATCATCATCATCTGCGTAGCTTTTTCCCAACTATGTTGCGGTCAGCTTCTAGTCTAACCGGATGTTGTTGAATACGAGTATTTTACATGGAGCGACTACCTAGAAGACAGTCATATTGCTAACTTATTTATGTAGCTATATATCAAAACCAGTCAAGACACAAAACAATAGTTTTTTCCCAGTGTCACAATACTAATAATGTCCCATCAACACAATAAATAACACAGCGGAAAAGAAATCAAAGAAGCTCATTTCTCAAAAAAAAAATAAGTACAAAATATTAACAGTGACCTAAATACAGGGTTGTTTTGCGACTGTTCCATTTCTTCAGCCCATGAGACGGCCATTTTAATTAGTTCCAACTGTTTATAATGGTAGAAAGTTTTCAAACATTCTCGGCGTTTCAGTTTTTTAGTTACTGAAGTATATAATGCTTTTATTTGTGTAGGGGCTACCCTTTTTGGGAGTATAGTGGCAAAAACGGTAGGCGCCTTTTGTCAAATTATTTGTCAGTCTATCTGTCATAGGACACACAGGCCTTAATTAAAGACGCTGTACGTTTTTAGAAATATATACATAAATAAACTCACACCTTTTTCCCATGGGGTTAGGCAGAAACTACAAAACACCACCTGCTGCAATCCTTACATACTTCTTCGCTTTCGTTTACGTTCATACTTCTGGTCATACACGCACGCCAGTTACGAGTACTAAGTACCTGACCTTTCTTAGAACATTACCAATAAGGTCAGTACATTATGATCTACTAGAGCGTCCCGTTTTTATAAATTCCCCCGCGTAAGTTCCGATTCCGTGGTTTGTAGGCGAAATTTTACTACTTTGGGTTACATTATTGCAATTTTCTTAAGGATCTCTAATTTATTGAAAATAAATTATTGCCTTTGTTGCTTCCTGGTAATTTAGCTTTCTATTGTTGAAAAAATTTAAAAACTCGGTCCAGTAGTTTCGGAGCTTATTCGATACAAACGACGGCACGGTTGGCGCAGTGGTTAAGCGATTGACTGCTGCGCTGCGTGTCGCGAGTTCGATTCCCGCACGGAACAAATATTTGTATGACCCACAAGTAGTTGTTCCGGGTCTGGCTCTTTGTGTATGTGAGTTTAAATGATTGTAAACGCACCCACGATACAGGAGAAATTCCTAGTGTGGGACAGAGTTTTAAAAAAAAATCTCCTCTTTATAAGAAAGAAGAAAGAAAGAAAAGAATGAAAATACGTTTATTTGCTGTAAACATGACGCAAAAAAAAATAAAAACAAAAAAAAAACTAGTTGGGGAAAATATGCGACAATAGTATAGTATAGTAGTAATTAGTATAGACAAATATCATGTGATGCAGAAAATGAATACGCAATGATTACCACTGTTACTCACATACTAACCATCGTTATTTGAAGCCAGTAAAAAGAAACAAAACCAAAGAGATGGCTTCTTATTTTCATTTTATGAATCCAAAATTATATATTAAATTAACTATTGTTTATACTTATAATAAATAACATTGAGCCAGGTGCTAAGTTGAGAAGAAAATACAGTCAAGAAATAAACCGTTATTATATTTCTGTGCCATCTGGTACCGAGCAATCCATTATCAACGTATGTTATTTGTTTAAATGCAATTCTCACAAGAAAAAGCCTCTATGACTGGTTTATCCACAAATTTATTTAAATCTTTCTATTTAAATAGATAAACCATTTTTTTTCAACTGTTGTATATGTTAGTAGAAAAATAACCCTTGTTAGCAACCCACACTGACCGCGGGGTGGTTTATGGCCCACTTCCTCTGTTGTGAACTTTATTATGCTACTAGCTTCTGCCCGCGACTTCGTCTGCGTGAAATTTCTTGTTCCCCCATTCCCCGATCTCGAGATATCATCAAAAAAGCCCTTCCGTACAAAATGTATGAGAAAATGAATTTTCTTCATAACTTTTTTTTCGTGAATTTTTCGCATTATTTAAGATTTGTACTGCTATTTGCGGCGAAGACAAATAAAAAAAAAAAAAAAAAAAAACAAAGACCATAAAATCGGTCTAGCCGTTTTTGAGTTAAAAAAAACTTGCCAAGTCCGAGTCGGACTCGCACACGAAGGTTTCCGTACCATTATCTATAAAAACAAAAAAATCATATCTGTTGTATGGGAGCCCCCTTAAATATTTATTTTATTCTGGTTTATAGTATTTGTTGATGTAGCGGCAACAGAAATATATCATCTGTGAACATTTCAACTGTCTAACTATGACGGTTCATGAGATATAGTCTGGTGACAGACGGACGGACAGCGGAGCCTTAGTAATAGCGTCCCGTTTTACCCTTGGGGTACTGAACCCTAAAAAGGGAGAGAGTTGAGTGACAAATGGTGTAACTAACCTTTAACGACTTTGTTTTGGTTATTGGCGTTATGTTTTATTTCTGTTTTTGTAAAAAATATTTTTATTTTGGACTTTTTAACTTGAAATAAAATAGTTAATTGTGTCAACTGACTTGGTAATTTTAACCAGCAAATTCAAATATTCACAGTCCGCACATATTTACCACTACAACCTCTCAAAGAGCCTGTGCCAGCCGTGCAGCGGTGTGTGTGTTCCTGGGCCTGTGCCCCAGCAGCGGGGACGTTCTATGCTGATTATTTTATGTTTTAAACCCTGTTAAACATCTTTTAACTTTCCCAGCACATCATTCCGTACCTATATCTTTCCCAGTATATTTCAGTATGACATCTCCCCTGGATGTGCATACCTACCCTGTATTACTATTATACTGGGCATCTACATATAGGGTACATAGAATTCAAGTTGAACAACAGAGCGGCATGAACTAGCCACAGCGACAAGGGAAATCACTAGTCGAATGTTTAATTAAAACTCAGTGTGTTATACATATTTGTATGATAATTTTTGATATGGAACGGCTTTATTTTAATAAGCGCGTCCCTTTTATAGCTGAACTGAAATTGCTTGAATTATTTTTATGTATTTGGTGCATGAATGCATGTAGGCAATGCGGTGTCACGTAATTTTGAAATAGTAAGGCATTTGCGAAAGCAATTTCATCATTCATTTGGCCTCAGCATAGCAAGTCTTGTTCATGTATCTCTGACAATCGTCATCTCAGCATTTTATTATATTATATTCATTCATTTTCAGTACAAGATTTCCTACTTTTTAATGTCATTTTCTATTCTTCAAGTTATCTAAAATTTATTATCTTCTACTTAGTATTTTCCAACTATGTTGTCGGCTTCCAGTCTAATCGTATTCAGCTGGATATCATTATTAGCGACTGCTTAACTAATCTCTTCAACGCAGCTACTGGGTTACACAATACCTCTTGGTAAGACTGGTTGGTAGAGTTATCTACAATTATTAGGCCCTGACACCACCAAAGCGGAGACGAGACGAGAGTAGAGGAGATGTGTTTTAAACAACCACAAGAATTTCATTATTCACACATCTCATCTCCACTCAGTTTCAGTGGATACCACAGAGCGGAGATGTTTCATATTTGTATGGCGCGATCGAAGCGGAAGATGTGAGCTGTGTCTCGCCGAGATTAAGCTGGGTGGCGGTACAAAGCGGAGATGTGGGCTGTGACTCGCAAGCTGGCGAAGATGCGCAGAGGAGACGAGAAGTGATGTGAGCGGCGTTCTCACGCTCGTTCCTCCCGCTTAGCCAGCACACATCTCCGTTCTAGCCAGCACACATCTTCGCTCCATTCTAGCCAGTACGTTTCTCCGCACAGCTTCGTAACATGCTCATTACTCTTTCACATACATACACTTAAGTATGGACCAAGCGGCAAACATTGACATAAACATAAGCCCATGTATTTCCACATTACCTACACAATTTAACCTATATTCAAATCACTTAACCTACATATGTACGAGTACATTCCCATCGTCTCACCAATTGTTCCGTTTGATTCAGAAACAAAACACTGCGACAGGGGAAATCACGCTCAACGAACTTTAATTAAAATGAATTAAAATGCTTAATTAAATCGCGCAATGTGCTCACTTCTGCAACTATTTCATTATCTACGTCTCTCTCTCGCATAAGTGTTTTGTATCGAGCTGTCTCTATCTAACGTTTCTCCGCATTGTGTTTTAATTGGAGAAGTTTTTAGATTTGGAATGAGAAACTATCAAATGCTTTTTTTCTCTAGGATGGTCCTCTTCCTGAAAACTGTTTTTCTTCATTTTTTCGTTACTATTTATCGGATGTAAAAAGACACTTAATGAAACCAGGAGTCACTTATAATACTGCACGTCATGATTGTGATCCCTGTATTGTAACGGAGATTTTGAAGGTCAAAATTCCACTACATTGCACACTGCCGTAAACATTTTTTTTTACACCTAAATTTGTTTCTAAGCAATAAATTCTTGCGAATTATTTTGATGGACAGAGTGTGTAGACGTCCATGTGATGGGTCTTAACACCCTGTAGGTCAGGGGGTTTAATGATTTTGGTAATTTATAAGTATAGACCAACAGACACCAGTCTTGACATGATTTGACTAAGATTGTGTCTAGACTTTAAAAGAGACGGTGACCTCTGAGTCTGTTTCGGCCTTTCTTATCAGAGTAAAACGCCGACCTCATCCAGTTGGGGTTCCATAGTCAACAAGGAACCCTTATAGTTTCGCCATGTCCGTCTGTCTGTCCGCGGCTTAGCTCAGATACTCTTAGTACTAGTGTTCGATATCTTTGCTGTTGAATTGAGGGTAGATTTTTACCACTGAACTCGATCGCCAGCGGCGAGCCGCTCGTAGGCTCAGGTAGCATTTACGCGTTGAACTGAATGGACGTTCCCTTTATTTTACCGTATCAAAACCTCATCGTTAGACGTTCTAACAACTTTATTGTGTTTGTGGACCCACTGCTGTGAAGTGTGCTTTTTCCGAGAACTATTGAACCTAGGTCAGCCGTGCTTACCCTGGAAACCCACCCTGGACTCTGTGGCGTGTCGTGCATGCCTGGAGCCGAGCTTCAGCCCTGGTCGAACAGAGGTAGGTGGTATTTAATCAGCCTTCTCGGAGACAGCAGGAACGAACTTTTCCATCCTCAGATACTAGACATACATCTATTCAAAAACACACAAAAACCTGCCAGTAAAATTTCTCTTAAAAAGATTGTAAAAACTGCACAATCAAATGTGGTCCTTCGATAGCCGGATTGGTTTCTGTGTGTCTAGAACTCGTAGTTCTATTCTAGCCGTGCTAAATTAATTTTTTCATACCTAACTCGTAGTTAGTGTAGGGTACATACAGACGTTCTGTACTTCCCTATATTTCTCTTTCTGATCGTATCAGATAAATAATTGTATATTAACAAGCTCGTAGCTTGATAATACGACGTAAAGACGTTCTTTACTGCCCTTATTTTGTTACAATTACATTGTAAAACTCATTGTTAAAAACCCCGTCATTACCATTCATAAAAAAAAAAAACTGTCATAACCTTTTTTTGTCTTTTACTGGCAGCTTCATATTTATATATTTTCACATAATACACACATATATTTGTCGTACATATACTATTTAGTGTATTTGTGATTCATTTGCATCGTTTCATTCGTTAATCTCAGTTGTTATCTTTAAACATTTATTTTTTTGTCCACGCTAACTGCGTAGTTAGTTAAACAAAATGGCGCCTCCCGCTTCTAAGAGTTCGAAAAAGCTTGATGAACCGGAGGAGGTCCATAGTCATGATTTAACCGTGTTAATTTATAAGAAACAACGAATGTTCGAGCAAATGCAAAAAGCATATGATTTATCAATCAATATTTCGGATGATGAGTCGATTGATGTTTTTTTGATGCACGTGGAGCTAATCGATAATTTACGTAGTTCATTTGAAAGCGTTATCTTCCAAATTCTAGAAGAAGAACTTGTAGATAACCCGAAATCATCACTTCGTAGTCATGAGTTAAAAAGTTTTGATGAATTATATTTTCAAGTCAAACTTAGTGCATCGAAATGTAAGCCTAGTGCACATTGCAATAAGGATGAAATTCCCGCTCGCTCAGTAGAATCTCGACCACGTCTTCCAAAGTTAGAACTTTTTACATTTGATGGAAACATTGAAAATTTCAATACATTTTACGAGACGTTCTGTTCTCTGGTTCATAATCAGAATAGTATTCCGCAAATAGATAAATTCCACTATTTGGTATCATGCACAAAAGGTGCTGCGTTAAATATTGTGAAAAGCATACCTATTTCTGCTAGTAACTATGAACTCGTTTGGAAAAGTCTTCTTGATAAATTTCAAGATAACAGAATGTTGGTAGGTAGGTATTTAGATAAAATGCTAAGCTTTTCGCCGCTTCAAAAAGAATCTGCTGATAATTTAAACTCATTCATTGAGAACTTTGACCATTCATACAAAGCTATAGAAGCATTACATATTGATAACTTGAGCAGTTACGTAATGTGTCACGTTGCACTGAGGGCCTTAGATCCCTACACCCGTAAATGCTTTGAACAGAAATTTGATCAAAATTCTATTCCAACTTTTGATGATTTGATAACTTTCGTCCAAAATCATATCAAGGTCTTAGATCATTCTTCATCCTATTCAGCTAGTTCAAGCGTGCAACAAACTAACCAACGAAAATTCACTGTACCTAGGCAGGGTAAAAATAATTATTCGCATACATCTTCTTCTAAAACAAAACTTGCGTGTTTGCATTGTGGAGAAAATCACATGATTTTCCGTTGTGATCAGTTTCGTAATCTGAGCAACGTTCAGCGCATTAGCCGTGCTAATGACCTGAAGCTATGCCACAATTGTCTAAAACTTAATCACACGACAAAAGAATGCAAAAGTGAATTTAAATGTTACGTGTGTAAACAGTCGCATCATATACTATTGCATTGTGAGTCAAGCGCGAGCGATAGTACACCGAAACCGGTTTACCAGTCCGAGTCCGCTACGACGAAGCAGTCTCCATGCGATAACCAAGCGTCCGCACTCAGTAGTAACAACCACCTTGCGTCTACGCATAACTATGCAGTTATTCTAGGGACAGCCGTTGTACATATAAAGGATTCGTTTAACAACTACCAAACTTGCCGCGTTCTAATTGATTCTGGCGCGCAATCTAATTTTATGACACTTGACTGTTTTCAACGATTAGGATTATCTGCTCAAAATTGCCCGTACAATATTTATGGTCTAGGTGGGGAAAATGTAAAAACAAACGGGATGGTATCTTGTACCATTAAGCCGCGAAACTGCGCGGCTCCCTCTTTTGATTTAAATGCGGTAATATTAGCTCGCTTAACTTCCGAGCTACCTACTGTTCAAATACCTAACAATGTTATTCATCATTACAAGGATTTAGAATTAGCTGATCCGTGGTTCTATAAAAAATCTCCGATTGATATAATTTTAGCTGCTGACATGTTTCCCTATATTTATGATGGGAAGAAATTAATTATTAATCCCGACATTCCAATCGCATTAGGTAGCGTTTTTGGGTATGTCGTGACGGGAAGACTAGAAATGAAATCTTTTAGCAACAATTGCCATGTTGTAGCGTCTACAACATCGCTGGTGTCGTACACCGTTGAAGAGAATTTACTTAATGAGACTCTCAAACGTTTTTGGGAGGTGGAATCTTCGCCGTGCGAAGTTCCCATCGATCCGTTAGACGAACTAGCGGAACGAATTTATATTGAACAACATTATCGTGATGAAATCGGCCGATATGTTTCCCCGATTTTATTGAACCCTGAGCATAAACAACTTGGTGACTCGTATGACACCGCTCTGAAGCGACTCACTCAGGTCGAGCGCCGACTTGCTCGATCTCCGGACCTTCGTAAGGCCTACGTCGACTTCATGATGGAGTACGAGACCCTCGGTCACATGGAACCCTATGAGGGTACAGAACCCTCAGGTTATTTTATTCCACACCACTGTGTGTTACGTCCGTCGAGTACGACCACGCCCTTACGCGTAGTTTACGATGGTTCTGCCAAAACTACTTCCGGTGCTTCGCTCAACGATACACTTTTAACCGGCAGAAAGTTACATCAGGACATACTTAAAATACTAATTAACTTCCGACTTTACGATATATGCTTCACTGCTGACGTTTCTAAAATGTATAGAGCTGTGATAATAAATCCAGTTGACCGGAAGTACCAGCACATACTCTGGCGTAACCATCCTACGGAACCAGTACGTACCTACGAACTTACTCGAAATACGTATGGTCTCCGTAGTGCACCATTTGTCGCGGTACGCACTTTACACCAGCTGGCGTCGGATGAGCTGGCTCACACTGAACGGCCGAGAACCAAGGCAGCACAAATACTCAAAAAAGGGACCTACGTTGATGACGTATTGTGGTCTTGTCAAAGCCAGGAAGAAGCTTGCACGTTGCAAGATGATTTAACCACCCTACTTAAGAGCGGAGGGTTTGATTTACGAAAATGGGCAAGTAACTGTCCTGAGTTGCTAACTAGAATGCAATCGGACCAGGTTACTGCTATCAACTTTCAAGACGATACGTTATCGTCATCTCTCAAAGTTTTAGGTTTGACATGGTTACCCTCGTGTGACTCATTCTCATTTAATTACAACTTGACTGACGCCAAACAAACTAAACGTTCTGTTTTAAAATTGCTCGCCAGTATATTCGACCCGGTAGGTTTTATATCACCTTGTACTTTTGTCGCGAAGTGTATAATGCAAGATCTTTGGAAACTTGGATTGGGCTGGGATGATCAGTTACCATCTGAGTTGACTTCCCAGTGGAATAGATTTATTACTGAGTTATCAGCGTTAGGTAAATTGCGAATTGAGCGTCATGTTTTAATATCGAACTTTAATGAAGTTCAGCTGATAGCATTTTGCGATGCGTCATCGCGCGGCTATGCAGCGTGTGTCTACCTACGTAGCGTAGATAGGGATGGTCATGTAAAAGTAAGGTTGCTAACGAGTAAATCTAAAGTGGCACCTCTAAATCCAATTTTGTCAATACCAAGACTTGAGCTTGAGGCAGCCGTGCTCCTCTCTAAGCTTGTTAGTTTTGTCGTACAAAACTTATATGATTTTAAAGTTTCGATCATCGCGTTGGGTGATTCGAATAACGTTTTAGCGTGGCTACAAACGCCACCTTACAAACTAAAAACTTTTGTGGCTAACCGTGTTAGTCAAGTGACTGCTGTGGTCCCATCAAATTGTTGGTTTCACGTGAACAGCGAGAATAACGCTGCCGACGTTTGCTCGCGAGGTGCGATGCCGGCTCGCTTCGTGGAAGGTGCTATGGAGTGGGTTCACGGCCCCCAGTGGCTGTATGACGATCGACAAATATGGCCAATTAAATCATTTTATGTAAAAGACAGTTTCAAAATTCCTGACATAAAATCAAATTGTGATACGTTTGTTTTAAATTCCTGGGATGATAAAAATATAATTTTAAAAAATGACTTTGAAGAAACATTTAATAAATTATCATCTTTTAATAAACTACAACGTGTTATGGCATGGTGCCATCGATTTGTGTCGAATTTAAAATCTAAAAAATCTGATAGGTCAGTTGGACCACTCAGGTCATCAGAGCTGAAGACAGCTCATGACACCATCGTTCGGGTGGTTCAAATAAATCATTTTCACAATGAAATCGCATTGTTGCGGAAAAATAAATATGTAGCTTCCTTGCGTAAGCTTTCACCCTTCGTAGATTCCAATGAATTCCTCAGGGTGGGGGGTAGGCTCGTACAGTCCGACCTACCTTACAATATGAAGCATCCGGTGCTTTTACCTAAATGTCACACGATCAAATTGATCATAGAATATTTTCATCGAATATACCTACACATAGGGCCGCGTACATTACAAGGCTTACTGTGTAAAAACTATTGGATAGTTAGTGCTCGTAGTATTATTCGATCCGTGTTAACTAAGTGCAAGATTTGTTTTCGATGCCGTCCAAGCTCAATTCAGCCCGCTATGGGTACGTTACCCGCACCTAGACTCAAACCAGATAAGGTTTTCAACCACGTTGGTTGTGATTTGGGTGGGCCTTTTTTTGTGAAGGAAAGTTTGAGGCGTAACGCAAAGGTCTACAAGTCGTACTTGTGCCTCTTTGTTTGTTTCTCAACAAAGGCTGTGCACTTAGAACTTTTAACTGATTTAAGTTGCGATTGTTTTTTAGCTGCATTCGATCGTTTTGTGGCTCGCCGCGGACTTTGTAGTTGCCTATATTCAGATTGTGGCACTAATTTTATTGCGGCAGCAAGGCATTTGAAAGAAGTCGTAAACTTTTTAAATAATAAAGATAACAATGATAAGATTATCAATGGACTGACAACTCGTCACGTAGAATGGCGTAACAACCCGCCCAATGCAGCAAGTATGGGTGGACTTTGGGAAGCAGGAATAAAATCTGCCAAACATCACCTGTACCGTGTAGTAGGTGATCGGTCACTCACTTTTGAAGAGTTGAGTACTGTTTTCTGCAGAGTTGAAGCTGTTTTAAATTCACGCCCTCTGTGTTCCTTATCGGACAACCCAAACGAGTTCGATGTTCTTACCGCGGGTCATTTCCTAGTAGGTCAATGTTTATTAGCTGTACCGGAATATGACTTGGATGATGTTTCTCAGAACAGATTGTCACGTTGGCAATCCATTCAGAAGGCTTCCCAGTCATTTTGGAGGCGTTGGTCAGATGACTACCTTCACACTCTCCAGCAGAGAGCGAAGTGGTTTGAATCTCCACCGAACTTGAACATTGGTGATCTAGTTCTGCTCAAGTCAAATCTGACTAAACCTCTTCAGTGGAATCTAGCTCGAATTGACAAAGTACATAGTGGCGTTGACAAAGTAAACCGTGTTCTAACGTTAAGAACCAAAAATGGTTTAATTCAGAGACCGACTAATAAAGTTTGTCCATTACCCTATGCAAATTAATAACGTTGCATTAAATATATCTAGTTAAGTTATATAAGTTTATTATAGTACACATACTTTTAGGTACACTCCACCTTTGGAAAAAATTACACATTACTTTTATTTATAAGTAAGATTCGTAAGTTTATTTTAATTCCATGTCACATGTTTGTATATTTATATATATACCTACTCTTCTCATTCATTTTAGGGAAATCAATCATATTGATTTCGGTGAGGGGTATGTTCGATATCTTTGCTGTTGAATTGAGGGTAGATTTTTACCACTGAACTCGATCGCCAGCGGCGAGCCGCTCGTAGGCTCAGGTAGCATTTACGCGTTGAACTGAATGGACGTTCCCTTTATTTTACCGTATCAAAACCTCATCGTTAGACGTTCTAACAACTTTATTGTGTTTGTGGACCCACTGCTGTGAAGTGTGCTTTTTCCGAGAACTATTGAACCTAGGTCAGCCGTGCTTACCCTGGAAACCCACCCTGGACTCTGTGGCGTGTCGTGCATGCCTGGAGCCGAGCTTCAGCCCTGGTCGAACAGAGGTAGGTGGTATTTAATCAGCCTTCTCGGAGACAGCAGGAACGAACTTTTCCATCCTCAGATACTAGACATACATCTATTCAAAAACACACAAAAACCTGCCAGTAAAATTTCTCTTAAAAAGATTGTAAAAACTGCACAACTAGAAAGCTGTAATTTGGTATGGGTATACTTATTAATCACGCCGACAAAGTGACGAAAAAAAAAAAAACTCGTCTTTCCCACGGTGTGGGGTATCGTTGGATAGGCCGTTTAAAAATATTGCAGGTTTGTAAAAACCTTTTTTCGATTCAGGGACCCGTTTACTTAATATTAGGCTTGCCAGCTAAAAGATTGTATTTGGATACGTAAAAAAATTCACAGCAGTAGTATATAATTATAACAATAAAAATTATAATAAATATAATTATAAAAAAATATAATAATGATAATAATATTTTTTATGAGAGATATAAGTTGTTATTTATCTACATTTCATTTTTATTCTGAATAAAAAATAGCCTATTCAGTTACATAGAAATGACTCGGAAATAAAGTATAACTCACGTAAACAAAACAGTATATATTTTTACTTTCACATAAGTTTATCCGGAACGTTCCGCCAACAAACTGCCAACACAGGGGTGACAAACTATTGGCGTTTTAATTTAGAAATTTTAATGAAACTCAACCCCTGGAGTGGAACTTTTAGTTGTATAGTTACGCAGGCACGTTACGGTAAAATGCCAATTAAATTTAATAATTAACTTGTTTATAATTAATTTGTTTGCACGAGTTGGTTTATGGGAGTTTTATGGTTTTGTTTTTTTAACGTTCTTTTTGGCGTGTTGTGCTGCATTATTTATGATTCGGACTTTTTAGGGTTCCAACGGGACCCTATTATTAGAGCTCGGCTGTCCGTCCGTCTGTCACAGGGCTGAATCATTAGAACCGTAATAGGTAGACAATTGAAATACCGCATACTAATAAAAATAACATAAAGTAATAAGAAAAAGAAACGGGTTTGTTTGGGGTTTTCTTTAGCTCGTTTTTTTTTTACTGAAGTCTTTTTCTTATATTATGTAGTTTTTAAATATTGTTCTGTGGTAAGGAACCCGTCGTGAACGAGTCTAACTCGCACGTGACCCCTTTTTTATGTAGCAGTAGCGGCGTGATCTTGAAAATTGGATTCAGTTTTATTTTATTTTATACTAGCTTCTGCCCGCGACTTCGTCTGCGTAAAATTTCGGCCCACAACCCACCCCGTCGCATCGCATCGCCCGTCCGCGCAATTACTTCGTTTTCGCTTAGCGTTTTTTCGACTTTTTGTCGTTTTGCTTGGCTCCTTAAGGGCGTAGCGTGATGTTAAATAGCCTATACACTTATATTGTTGCGAAGTTATTTTAAAATTATGATATCTCCTAAGATGTTGATTGAAATCAAGTGATGTCAAGGACAATTTTGTTTACATATAAATACTTGTGATTAATAACATATTTATTTGGATAAGGATTAATATTATGTTGACAAAACTCCTTCGTAAATAATGTATTAATTTCGAACGAATTTGATTACTATAAAAAAGGTTATAGTGAGTCAATCTTAAAAGATAGACCTAAGCTGTCGCGGATTTTTTTTTTAGAACTTTTAAAGAGGAATAATTCCATCATACATGATATTTGCGTAACTTAAACCGTTTACGCAGCGCAAGCAAAGGAAACTCTCAAAAAAGAATGTTTTTTCCCGTTTTTGCAACATTTTTCATTTATGCTCCGCTCCTATTGGTCGTAACGTGATGTTATATAGCCTATAATATTCCTCAATAAATGGACTAACCAACACAAAAATAATTTATCAATTCCAACCAGCAGTCCCTGAGATTAGCGCGTTCAAACAAACAAACAAACAAACTCTTCAACTTTATAATATTAGTATAGATATACATAGTATAGATAACTCCAGAACCCATTTAATTACATATTTATACTACTAGCTAATCTTTTAAATGCTTGTAATACTTTAAATAAATGGACCAAAAAAGAGTCCCAAAACCAGAGACAAAAATGGCCTAACATCAAATCCGTCATCAATATTTCATCCGGATGAAATATTCACTGTACCACCATTATTTTTACTAGCAGCTTTCAAAATTGGAATCGAAAAAATCCTCGCTATACATCAAAGGTTTCTATCAAAGCATAGACAAAAAAAAAAAACCCGTATGTAATCTGATCATACGTTTGTGATTGCAAAAAAAAAAAAATTTTTTTTAAAGTTTCAAATGGGTCGTCAGCTTTCATGTGATTGGTTAACGATACGCTACCGGTCCATATCCCGTGGTTGACGGCCCGTTGATTGGTTCTGACAGCTGTGCTCAAACTTTCATGTGTTTATGAGGTTTGGAAACAATATTGTTCTACTTGTTTTGACGCGTTAAGTCCACCTGCGAAAACAGAGTCATCTATTCGAAACAAGCCTGAAATTGTGGATGGAAAATACATCAAAACTTAAAGCACCATAAACACTGAGGGCCTTAGAAATAAACAATTAAACACGGTATTAAGTTATGACAAGCATAACCGTCAAAAAATGAATGGTTATACCGAAGTTACTCGTAGCATAACTTTATTTCGTGTTTATTTTTATGTTTTTGTAAGGCCCTGAATAGTTGAAGAGGAGTATTAAGTCCCTATTATTAAAGTTTATAAAACACAAAAATGGCATGTATAGGACATATAATATGTTATGAGACGAAAAAGAGAAATGGACCATACTTAAAACATTCAAGGGATGGAAAAAAAGACAAAGGATGACAAGCGAAACGTTGGGAAGATGACGTCAAAAGAGTAGCTGGTCCAGGGCCTCAAGTCTGCTATTACAATAGTGTCAGAATGGTCTCGCCATTGTGAGTATTTGACAGTGTTTGTATGGCAAATCTGTCAAAAACTCACAATGAAGAGACCATTCTGACACTATTGTAATAGCAGACTTGAGGCCCAGAGTGGATTCAGAGAGACAGAGAGAGATGGAACCTTTAGAGGAGGCCTTTATCGAAGGACAAGCTGTTTTAACAAGTACACCCAAAGTCGATATTTAAGAAAAAAATTGTAGGTATAGAAAAATTTATTTAGCTTTTTTATTTGTTATTAAAGTTTATTATTATGAAAGGAACAACTATGATTCTCTAACAATATAAACGTGGTCCTTACCACCAGAAATGGATACGCTTTAGAATGGGCAAACTAGCTTCATCTTTCTGATTGCGGACCCCTTGACTATTGAAAAGTGCCTGTCTTAATCAGAAATAAATTCTTTGAGTTGGAGTCCGGTGCTACGAGTACACCAGTTGTCGTCATCATATCAACGCCGGCTGTCGCTGAAAACCAGCTTTGGGGCGTTGTATCGCTGAGGGTCGCAGCGTTATGCTGAGCGATGGCCGTTTTGCGTGAATGTAACGCATCTTGTCTCTAACTTGTTATTTTTGTGTATGTGTTCTTTTTTGCGTCATGTTTACCACAACTAAACGTATTTTCTCTCTACTCTTTTTTTCTTTCTTGTTTTGGGATAACATAGTCAAAACACCACTGTTTTCTATCAAACCATCCAATAAAACGCAAAGCGACTTCAACCTTGCTTGCATCCCACTGTCCTTCTCAAAACAGTTTGAGAACCACTGTCCATGGCAACACGAGTGAACTGGCCAAGTCCCGTGATACGCATCGTAGTCGAAATCAAAACGATTTTTTGACAACAGCCATTGAGCTGAACTTAATTTTGAATGTGAAACTGGATCAGATGTGAGCATGCTGCGGGATAATCGTCTAACAAACAGTAGCAAAGGCTTTCATTTTGACAGTTGCAATGTCACTAATAACCCTATTTATAAGTTAACATTCAAATATATAATGTTAACATTTAAATATATAATGTTAACATTTAAATATATAATGTTAACATTTAAATATAGAAATTAAATGTAAAAAGAATTAGATCAGGTTGAGGTAGTAGTCATCCAAAATATCAGGTGCATCGAGAATTCTGTCATGAGCTTGTGGAATGTATATTGTTGTATTCTTTACTGAAGATGGAGCCTTGGCCAGTGAATACCCAACCCTGAGTTTATTCTGGTAACTTTCCAAAGGGCCGGGGCTTTGTACGTGCACTGCAGAAGAAGTAGTCATCCAGGTCCTGTGACCGTGAGAGCTCGGCCAATAGCTTCTCCTGCCGTCGCTTGTGTCACCTCAACTTTACTCTTGCCCCCTCAGCCCGGAGTCTGGATTTGTGCCCGGTTGTTGGTAATAGACTCCCCCCAATTACATAGGACCTAAACTGGCGAATTGTGGGCTTACCACAATTGGTACATACCCGATTAAATACATCGGACACCGTCCGAGTCGCCGGCACAATCTGTTTGCGCAACCGTCATCCAAATTGTCGCCAGAGCTGAATCCCCAGTGTGTCGTACTTTGAAGATGCTCAACGCCCTTCTGACTGACAACCCAGAATATGAATGGAGTAAAACTATGCGTTATGTCTGGTGTTCTGCGAGCGAAAAAATCTTCGCATTGGAGGGTAATGGAGGTATTCCACAGAATTACACTTCTGAGTTCCTTTAAAAAATAAATAATGCGCCTAAAACAGTTATTTTAACATAAATCAGCATCTTTTGTGTTTAAAAAATACCTTTTGTTGTTGGCTTGCTGCACGCTTTAGTGTTTACTGTTAGCAAGCAATTGTTATATAAATAAATTAGTAAATAAGTACTTCATTTTGTATATATTTACATAATTTATATATGCCTATGTTCATCTGGAATAATGTACATTTCCAATGGTGAAAGAATTTTTCAAATAGGAGTTGTGGTTCCGGAAATTACCCCCCATAAATACTCGTATACACTGACTCGCAAAATTCGCTCTTTCTCTTTATAATTTTAGTATAGATTTCAATGTGAAACCGACTTTGAATTAAGGGGAAAAATGAGAGAGCAATCCTTATGCCAATCAAACCGTTTCATATTCGTTGATAGAATAACTTTTTGAAAGCCAAGGCCTTCTCTTACAACTCATAAATGGATGTAAAATATAACAGGAACAAAAGCATATCGAGAACAAAGTAACCGGAAGCACAATATGATAACAAATTTACAATCTTCCAAATAACTTTGAACAAGACAGTTACGACGGAGCTATATTTACAGTCGAATCTCAAAACTTTTGCACGGCAAAGCATTAAAATTTCATATTTCCAAGATACTGCAACTGACACCCTACGTATTTATTATTCTTTATGTTGTTTTGCGATTCTCAAATCGTTTGGAAATAAACTACCAATAATTTTGCTTCGCTCAGAACTGGCGAAGAGCGGTTTTAACTACCAAACACAAATCAACATTACGTTATTTTAAGTCTAAAAAAAAATTGATGTTAAAATGATTGATTCGTCTAAAATACGTCTGCTATTCTCCGACTATTGGATGTTTATTTATTTTCAATTTTATTTTAACTAGTCCAAGGTTGGTATTGCAGTGCATGTCGTGGTGGCCCAGTGGTTAAAGTGTGTTACGAAATTAGGGTACTGGATTTATAATATATATAATAATAATTAATACGTATAAGTCTGAAATCGCCAAGCCACCTTGAACAAGCATGGTGATTGAAGCTCGTGACTTTTCTGTATGAGAAGAGGCCTTTGCCTTGCATTGGGATAGTAAAAGACTGGTATTAAAGCTGATATTTGTTTGCCAGTAAAAACTGCGCTGCGCTGAGCTTCGCCTGGTCTGCATAAGCCCTAAAACTTTCCGCCTCAATGCCTGTTCTTATCGTTTTTCGTTATCAGCCGCGATAGTGTTTGTTTTCTTTCCTTTTCATACAAGCCAGTCGGTTTGCGGTTTTTTCGTCGATAAACTTGATTGGTCGGAAAATATTCGAATATCGTTTTCGCCTTGAGTCTGATAGCTGTGGGCATTGTGTTTCTTTTGTATTATTCTATGAATCATCGGAACTGTTTTGAAGCCGAGGCATGTAGTTATTCTACAGACGCTGTCATTGTTTGGATACCCCAGTCAAATTCCTTATAACAGGAATCTGTTATTACTGGCGTTCATATATAGAAATTGCTTCCTGAAAAATCTAAATCTAGATAGACACACTATTATATCGAATACTAGCTTTTGCCCGCGGCCCCGCCCGCGTAGATGTCGGTTATCGCGTAAAAAAGTAGCCTATGTCCTTCTCCATATCCCAGGCTATATCTCTGCCAAATTTCATGACGATCGGTTCAGCGGTTTAGGCGTGAAAACATAACATACAGACAGACAGACAGATGTACTTTCACATTTATAATATTAGTATGGATTCATTACCATCAGCATAGCATAATCAGCCTCTGTGAGAGGGAGTCAGCCGTACACCACACGGGCCCAGTGAGGGTTGGTGGATGTCACGGCATGCCTTCGAATTTAGTTTTGCTTCTAAGACATACCGGTTTCCTCACGATGTTTTCGTTCACTGTTTTTAGAGCAGTGGTGATTAAATAATTTACACAAAGGAACGTGCCTAGCTGGGTTCGAAACTGCGACCGTAACTCGTAAATTGCAACCGTCCCCAATTGATCATCACTGCTCTAGTGTTGTGTTTAACCATAATATTCATTATTTGCTTTGTATATAGGGTGTATCTATTCAAACACGAAATATTTTAAGAGATACACCTATAGGTGCTAAAGAAGCCATGGAAGTGTTTTTTTTTTAAATCTCAGTATATTATTTAACAATTTTTTTTATTTAAAATGACTTGTTATGATGATTAATTATCAAAATACACCGCGCTTGTGCCGCCACCGTCGCTTCGTCGCCACGTCCAGGCGGGTCATTCATAGAATAAGTAAAAAAAGGTTTTTTTTTTGCAAAATGTCTCAAGCAATATTAAAATTATAATAATTGTGTAAAAATATAAAGCAACTTGCTTTTGCCCGCGGCTCCGCCCGCGTGGATGTCGGTTATCGCGTAAAAAAGTAGCCTATGTCCTTCTCCATACCTCAGGCTATATCTCTGCCAAATTTCATGACGATCGGTTCAGCGGTTTAGGCGTGAAAACGTAACATACAGACAGACAGACAGACAGATAGACAGAGAGACAGACAGACAGAGTTACTTTCACATTTATAATATTAGTATGGATTAGATAAAAAAAAATTCGCTGCTATGGCTTTTTTACCACCTACGAGTATAGATGTTTCTTTTAAAATATTTCGTGTATGAATAGATACATCTTATATAAGCCAAAACATATTTGCGACAAAAATGTTTTCAGAAAATATCACTATCACTATTCTTTTGAATCTTTAGATATTCCTATAACAGTAATAATTTTACAAAAATATTCATTCAAAGCAAAATCCACAAACCCTTCCAAGTTAATACCTTTCCATTTTCAATAAAGAATTAAAAATAGACCAGCAAGAAACAAAGGAACGCTATACCCAAAGCCAGATTCCGTAGCAAAGTGCACCGGAAACTTTTAGGAAAGGAATGCCAAAGTTCGGCCAAAGTATTAGCGGAGGTTACTTTTGGTGCCGAAACCCAGCACCAGAAGTCTTAGAACCTGGGGCTAGTGATTCCGTAAAAGATAGGTAATTTTGTGTAAACAAGTTTGGTGTTAGTTTCAGGTTGGTTAATGAAAGGAGTTTTGATGTTGAAGTAGAGGAGGAAATTGTGTATGAAGAGAAAGTATTGCAGTTGGTTGGTGAGTTTAAACATGTGAATTTGTCGGTAAAGGAAAATAGGTCAATGAAGTAACGATAAGCATTTGTTATTAGGAAGATATTAATAAATATAAAACAATTTGTAACATTATTTCTTGAATTTCTAGATAATCTTGTTATTAGTTGTTACTGTAACTACTGCATTTTATGCTGTGTTGAATGTGTTTTTAAAAAAAATATTTATGTTGTATTTAAGAGCAATATTTTGTTTTGTGTCTATAAATTCTTTTTTTATCTAGAGTTCATTAAACTTTTAAATAATTTTATTTTGTATAATTGTGTTCATTTGTATAGAGATTTTCTTATTGAAATTAGCACCTTGTCACATAACATTTAATGCAAATAAGTGACTGACTTTTCCATTGAAAAACAATAAATAGATACTTTCTACACTCTACTGTTACTTACAATGCTGGTAGCATTGTAAGTAACAGTAGAGAAACAGTTTATAAAATCCCCTCGACTGATCTCACTGAACTTTGAAAAATGTTTGTTTAATGTACCGACGTCTTGACCGTCTGGCGCTTCGACAGTGAGATATAGCTCTGCTGATGCCCTTTGACGCCTCACTTAGGCTTCACAATATTTATCTTCAAACAGAACTTTAAATAAAATACAGTTTTGAACTCAAAAGAGAATGCTTTAGGCATGTGGAGTTGAGAAACAGATTTATTTTTCGTGAAGGATTATTGCGGAGAGCTTGCTTTGCTTTCAGCTGATTTTATTAACATGTTAAATAAATCATTTTTATATAAATTAATAATTGGTTCGACTCACGTTTGACTAAATTGATTTTAAGTAACTTACATACATACATACATAAACTCACGCCTTCTTCCCATGGTGGGAGGCAGAAACTACAGAACGCCACCTATTACGATCATTACATACTCTTTTTGCTTCTTTTAAGCTGGGTACTGACTGGCGTTACGGGGCGTAATGTAACGTGTTACAGAGCGAGCGTTCGTGCAGTCAATACGGGGTAGTAACGAGCGGCTCGTTGCTGATGCTCCACCCCGGTGTCGGCTTTTTGGCGAATCCTTTGAGTGTTACGCGCTTCAGTCAGTACGTCGCAGCGAGTCGTCACGAGCGTACTTCGGGCCTTTGGTTTATAGATTATTTGTTGTTAAAAAGCGACATCTTGACTACGAGTGGCAACGAATCTGGAGCACGGGCGAGCAAAGCATTCGAAACGAGCATTTTACACGAAGTTGAGAACACGGCGTAACGTAACATGCTCGCTGCGAACGATACATTACAGCCCGTAACACCGGTCAGTACCCTCCTTTACGTTCTTACTAATCTGGTCATAAACACAGGCCGCAATCAATTATTATTTTCCGACAAAAATCGACTGTAAAAACTTCTTTAAATTGCTTTCAAATGTCATCTCATTTTAGATAATTTCTCAAAGCTCACCAACAAAAATCTTTAACAACTGGCCACCTATGATAAAATCAGAATATCCAAATCATTATTTTATCCGGATGAACGTGGGATTTCAACCGGTATTCCCGGAATCGTAGCCTTCCCAGCTGGAAGGCTTGCGGGCATTCCAAGCCAAGATTGGAGGCTTTTCGAATAGTCCCAGCTTGGGAAATTTTCTGAGCGCAAATTATTAGAGCTGCGGCTTTTACGGTAAAAGTGTCATTTAAAAGCATTTCAATTTTAGTTGTTTCTTCGGTAACTTAAGTTTACTATGAGTTAAATGCACCATGTTTTACAAAACATAAATTAAATTATTTTTAAACCATGCTACTGTGGTTTGTAGAAAATTGAAATTCTTAATTGAGGATTACTTTTTAAACAGTAGGTACACTATAATGTACCTATTTAAAAGAAAAAATAAATACCTATGTTTATAAGCCAATCGCGGCTTGGTCAGTTAAGCAGCTTTATTTGATTTAAGATGTAAGTTACGACTAGCTTTTGCCGCTGCTAATCTCACAAAAACATTTTAAAATACTCGTAAAACATTGGTCTACATCAAACTTATCATCAAATGAAAAATATTATATAAACCTCGATGACATCATAGTCTCGGGTAGGTGGGTACAGAAGGGACCTCATTGAGTATTCTCGTCGGCTGCCTATTGAACGGAATTGTCTTACTAGCTTGTCATCGAAGGAATTTTGTACAGGAAATATATTTTTGTAAGGTGCAGAAAGAACGAAATTTTATTAATAATATGGAAATGTATTTACCTACAGAGATTTTTAAATACTTTTGACGTCACTTTAATAATTAACAATAAAATCTAAATACATTTACGATCGACAAATTTACACAAAAACTCTCAAAGTCAAAGTCAAAGTCAAATCATTTATTTCAAATAGGCACGAAGATGCACTTTTGAACGTCAAAAATTACATGAATAGTTAATTGATTCTAGTTGCGCCTTCCAAAATGTAGTTATGTATGGAGAAGAATGGGCAAGAAACTTCATACTTACTCTTTTAAAATGTTAACAATAGTTTGTATACATTAATTAATATTTATAGGTGAAGACGATGTACCTAGAATAAAAATAAAAATTACTTACCACAATTGGTAAATAGAAAGAAAAGTGAAGTAATAACAGAAAAATTAATAAATGCGATAGGTACATGGTGCTCACATATTTACAAACATTGTATATGATTTCCCAAAAAAAAAAAAAAACAACATATAATAAGTCAGTGTGTGAGTTAAAATATTAATCACAGAAAATAAAATTAATATCATAAAAATTATAAATTTTACAGTTAAATTAGCAACCAGTTTGATTTTGTCTAGACTCTAAATTGTCCTATGGAGCAGGACCAGCATGTTTCCAAGCATTCTTTTCTTGGATATAATCCTCTCATTAAGTTTATCATAAATAAATATATAAATTTCTTCAAACCAGTGTTTAAGTTGAAGATCTATTAGTCAAGTTGAATCTACTAAAGATATGTCGTCTGTGAGCATTTTCAGTACTACATTAGCTGAAGTTTAATGAAGAACATGAATGATGAGATCCCATGGCAATTGATGGCACAGTTAACGACTCGGAACATGATAGCTCTAAGTTACACTCACAGAAACGTACTGTAGTCCTTCACAATAGAAGAGCGAAGTAAATAGTAACTACTTTTAAAAGTATAATTCTAAACTAACATAAAATGGATGAAACAAACAATTTGATAAAGATAGAAACCTCGGGTCGCTAAAAAAGAGATACAAAAATAAAAGAATACTGTACTGTAATGATCAATGTAGTAAGAAAAGTAAGAATTGGAGCTAAGAAACTACTTGAAAGCGTGCTTAGAATAGATTTTGTAACATTATTATTGATTGACTTGAGTTGTATAGATACCATTGAAGTATATATTATTACTAGCTTTAATTATTGTAAATAGTACACAGACTACAGTAAGTAGTTCTCCCTTTAATCCATACAAAGTTTGTCTTTAAACGATCACCTTTAGGGATAAAACCGCCCTATGTAAATTTTCTATATTTAGATATGTGATTTATATGGTGCACATAATAAAGAGTGTTCTATTCTATGTATTTTATCACATTTTATTGGCAAAAACATGAACTTAAAATGAAGTTCGCAGTTTCCACTATTCTGTTCCCAGGTTTATGAATATCTACATGTTATATGTGTATGGTACAGTTTTTCAGTCCGGTTAAATAGTGAGTGACGGGTCAGTGACGTCAGTTTATCCCATGACAATTGATACGAGTAACGATTCGGAACACGTCGTATGTATACGTTCCTATGTATGTGTGTGTGTGTGTTAGTACAGATTTACTGATATCGCTCTGTGGGGACTCATTCCAATGGCTGACTAGATTGGAAACGATTGGGCTAGACTTTTTATTTTCGGATTCAGACCCTTTTTTTCGTTTGTAGAAATATTATATGTTATTTTTTTGGAACTTTATTTTTGGATAGAATTTTGATTTAGTGTATTTGCAATACCAAAAAAAAATCATCAACCATCTCTGACCATTTAAATAATTATAATCTAAATTCAGGAGCAATAAATCAGCAGCTCCATAGGTTTATTGATGTTTTTTTTAGACTAGCCTTATTTTTTTGAGTGGGAAATTATCAAATAACTTCTCCCGCTCTGGGCGTAGCGGGAGGGCGTGTCAGACTTTTACTGACTAAAACCCACCCGTGTTCCTTCAGTTGCTTGTGTGCTATGGCCACGGTATCCCTTTCGGACAAATCCGCAACCCTGGCAGGCACCGGTCCTAGCGGACCCCGTCAGTGCGTGCTGACATCTCTTTGAGGCGCGGGTGGAACACAACGCGCTGTCGACCCGGGCCTGGTCCTTAATGGACGGCGAGCTGCCCATAGCTCGCCGTCCGCAAGCCCACGCCTACGGTGTCCGGGAATCAGCTACCGATTCCTGCCGCCCAGGGCGTCTCCTGCCCAGCCTGCACCCCGATTGTGTTATACACATTCAATAGTCATTCTCCTGCTCTTATGCTAATTTATTTGTGGTCCGCGCAACATGTTTTTTTCTTCCATACTTCTCTATTCGTCGTCATCTCGGCAGCCACTCCCTTTCTAGCCATATCATCTTTCACACAGTTCATCCATCGTTTATTTCGTCTTCCCCGACTCGTATACCCATCCACATTCATACTCAAAACGTAATAAAAACGTAATAATTTCAATTACAGTCTGAAATATTTTGAAGGAATTCCTAATCCATTGCCTCATAATGTTTGACAAATTCGTTTGCTCAACAATGTAGATAAAGCAATGAATGTTGTTGAGCTGTCAAAATGTGGCATTACCTTTGCAAGTGTGCTACGTAATTAACCCGATGATTTTTTAGCTTGAGTTCCTCTCACGATGAGAGCTTTTAGAAAAGGAAGAAAGAATAATATTGATTTGGCAACAGTTCATGAAACACAAACTACGAGTAAAAATAAATCTGCCTAGCCTTTCCCTGTTTGAAATTAAAAAATAAAACTATTTTTATTTTATTTTTTTTTAGTAATTAATCATAATGCAATTTTAACAGAAATTTGATAGAAAGAAAAAGACTGTTTAACCAAACTTAAACAACAATTTATTAATAAAAGTTTTATATTCAATATAATATAACTCCTCCCCTGGCTCGAACACATGCGGTGATCCTCCTGGGCATTCTGAGAATAAAGTTATCCAGCATTTCTTGGGGTAACCTGTCCCATTCTTGAATAGCGGCTTCCCTGAGCTCTGGCACTGTCTGGGGACGTGGCTGACGGTTCCAAACAGCTCGCTTAAGAGTATCCCACGCATGCTCTATTGGGTTCAAGTCAGGCGAACCGAATCATAATATAATCTACCGTACCTAACAAAAAAGGTTTCGATTTTTCAAAGTGATCGCAATTTTTTTTGATGTGTGTATGTATTGTATTCTAGACTTTTACACTTATACAATACATATATTATACATTTATTTTTCACTTTATAAATCAATTAAACTAAACGATCACCATAACAATAAATATGACCATTTTATTACACAAAGTGACAGTAATTATTCGACTATACAGATTTTTAGTAGGTACTTATAAGAGCTCTCTGAGCTCTCTGAGCTTCTCTGAGCTAAGCCGCGGAAAGACAGACAGACGGGCGAAACTATACGGGTTCCTTGTTGATTACGGAACCTTAAAATTGAAAATATTTTTTTAACAACAACTGCGCCAAAAAGGTCCATTTCAGCATTAATGCCAGGCGATGCAGTCTGACGCTAGTTTTCTCATAAATCTTTAGGTTCAAGTGACGTCCCATAATATAATGCTTTCTTCACCAAAAACAATATCATATATCTTTGCAACTTTAGTTCAAATGTTTACCCTTGCTTAATTTATTCATCCAATTGTAACCAGATACAAGACCACATCGGGCCAAAATACCTTATAACTCAAACTGATTTTTCTAAAGTACACCTCATTCCATTGAACTTTAAACTTTACCCAATCTAAGTAAGGTTGAAATTTCTTTATTTTCTACAGTAGTGGAGCTAATATATTCCGTAGATGTAGCGACTATATTCCAAACGTTTTCTATGAATATCTGAGCTTGTCTGTTACTACGAATGGGTTTCGATTTATTTAATTCTGAATACCTATATGTTGGGACGACCCGACTGGAATATTGACCCCGATAAAGTAAAGACTAGGTAATGAATTTGGTTCTGTTTACGGTAGTTTTGGAATTGGCAATGAAAACTATCAATGAGGGGCTGTTCAAATAGAGAAAGAGAGAGAGAGGTGGTGGGGAAATTCAGCGTTCATTGTGTCGATAGTTGTAATGGCTCTTGAACGCTAGTGAAAAAGACTTTCAGATTTCTTAGCAGTTCGTAAGTTAGCAGTGGGGAATGTGGCCACTGACTTATCAAATTAATAATTAAGACGGTCACTGAGACGTTTATGTTTAGCTCTGAACTATCTGGCTGATAATATCCACCATAAACGAAATAAATAAACACATCATATTTTGCCATGGGACTTGAACATAACTGACGAAATGTGGGTGTATTATGGGGGTCATGTCTGCCTAATCTTTCGGAGAAAACAGGCGTTATGTTATTATTACTACATTCATTTATCTCAGACTAACTGCTGTCCGCGGTTTCGCCCGCGTTGGCTTTTTCTGAAACAAAAGTGACCTAAGTTACTCCTTAGAATATCAGTTATCTGTCAGTGAAACGCCCGTCAAAATCGCTCCAGCCGTTTCGGATATTAGCCGTAACAAACAGACGAGAGACAACATAAAAAACAAAAATATGTTTTTTATATATTTGTATAGATTTCAAAATTGTAACTAAAACAGAAATGCTTATGAGAAACAAATCTTAGTAATGACATGACTTACACTTTAAAAAATACATACGCTACGAACGTAGAACCTCCTCCTTTTTGGAAGTCGGTTAAGAACTAAACTTTTGCAGTGCATGTTATGTTTATAATATAAATTAAGGCACAAAATAATATAATGTTTTACAGAAAAGTAATTCTGCAGGATGATAAATGCCTCATATCTTTAGATTTACTGTTCGCCCGAGTCTGTGAGTTATTGATCTCACTAGACAGTTCAGTCTGGAAACTATGGCTGGGAAATCAAATCGTCTATTTCTCAGCATTCATAATAAAAAGTAGTAAAGCACTATATGGGTCTTTCGTAACTTGTCTAGCTACCACAATCTTATCTAAGTCTGTCGCCATAATAACAACGTTAACAGCATTTGTTGTGTTTCGGCAGTTGGAAGTGTGGCAGTATCTACAACGCCACATGCGATCTCAAAGACCTGACGTCACAAATCCTGCATCGCGCAATCAGTGTTTCCTGCATCGCGTGCGACTAGCATATACGAGTATACAACATCCCAACATCAACCGTCGGGCAGTTGCCCACTAGACACGACACCCGTCTGGTTGGAGAATCCTACCTTTTCAATAGAGGATGTGTGACTGGTGACCTCATACTCCCATACTCCTCATACCTCTACAGAGGTAAGATAGCCAGTTCCTCTGTGGTTGAGGATACCGGGTGAAGCTCGCTTCCAACTTCGGCCTTATCATCACTTGGCATCAGGTGAGATGAAGAGCCAAGAGCTTCCCGAAATAGAACTGCTAGTTCTTAGCCTGATTTGAGTAAATCTTCTTTCTTTCTGAACGGTTTAACAATTTGCATCACCTCAACTATGTTGGGGTCGGCTTTCAGTCCAACCAAATGCAGCTGAATACAGGTATTTAACATGGAGCAACTGCCTATCTGACGTCCGTAACCCAGTAACTGGGTAATACGATACCCATTGGTAAGACTGGTGGTCAGACTTTTGGCCTTCTGACGACCCGTTTCGACTGTCAAAGTTCCACGAATGATAGCCGGGACCAACTGGTTAACGTGTTTTCCGAGGCACGGAGCAGTCTCGGTATGTAAAGATGGTCATCCATCCACGGACCAACCGCGGCAAGCGTAGCTTAACCTGATCGATCGATCCTTGCGGCTGTAATTACTTAGCCACAAGCCGCTCGCACTAAACAAAGTCAAAGTCAAAGTCAAATCATTTATTTCAAATAGGCACGAAGATGCACTTTTGAACGTCAAAAATTACATGAATAGTTAATTGATTCTAGTTGCGCCTTCCAAAAGGTAGTTATGTATGGAGAAGAATGGGCAAACAGACAAACAGATCGAATATTTCCAATATCATATCAATTTCAAGACCATGAAAACAAATTCTCATAATACAGTATGAGTCTTTATAATGTGCACATATCGAAATGAGGGAATCTATGCTTAATTTTATCTACGGAAAAAATACAAAAAAAAAAAAAAATACTAAAATATTTTTTTAATTTTTTTTTTGTTCTCAATAAGACGCCCCCTTATTGAGAAATTTTACAATTATTGGTAAAAAAGAGGAAAAAAAAAAAAAAAACACATTTTTGCTAAAAAAAAACATGTTTCTTTTCATTTGAGGGTAGTTTTTTCCCCAATGTTTATTTTACGAGGACGCCTAAGTACTTCCAATCAGTATGGAGTTTGTTTCATCGTGATAGATAATTTAGTTTAAAAATGACGTGGTTTTGTCTACACTGGGAACAATTTTTTTTTAAATCCATATTTTTTTTAAATATTTTTGCCGTAGATAAAATTAAGCATAGATTCCCTCATTTCGATATGTGCACATTATAAAGACTCACACTGTATAGAAAACAAAGGAGACGAAACATCAAAAGAACATAGGTAGGTACAGATAATCCACGTCCCCAGTGGTATATAGAACTTAATGGAACTCAGTTTGAAACCTTAATACTAGATCAGACTTTTGCTATAGTTTAATCTAATCGAAATTAATATAATATCCTACGGGTGCCCCTTGGTCTGTTGGTGCTTATCTTATTAGATACTACATAGTTGCTGCCCGCGGCTTTGCAGGCGAGGCTTTTTCTGAAAGTAGCCTAAGTTATTCCTTATAACATTAGCTATCTGCCTGTGAAAATCACGTCAAAATCGATCCAGCCGTTTCGGAGATTAGACAGATTTTTTTTTAATAAATGTTTTTTTTTTGTTTTAAGTACCGTATATACTATCATAAGCATTGTTATTTTGACATTACAAACAGATACTGCAGTTTATTTATTTGTATACATAATTATATGTTATGATTCACTGTAACATACTATCATCATCATTTCAGCCGAAAGACGGCCACTGTTGGACATAGGCCTCCCCCAAGTACCGCCACTTCGACCGGTTCTGTGCTTCCCGCATCCAGCGGATTCCTGCGGCTTTCGAAAGGTATTGTTTTATTTGTGCTTGTCATTTTTAGGGGTGACATATTACGTCTTGAGTTCTCGTGTTTGGAGGTCAGATAGTCAGTCGCTCCATGTAAAATAAAGTGTAAGCCTGGAGGAAAAAACATATATTATTGACATAAAACCTAGTTCCAGTAGTTAATTATAACGTTAACTGCTGGTATATTACCATTATGTATGTAAATGTCATTCTCGTCTACAATAATTTACATTAAAGTATCAAATTCTCTGCTAATACCGTAAACGAGTTGGATAAGACACGTTTCTACTGAACAGTCAAGCACGAGCCATATTCCTTGGTTCCGTGTGGATAGAAAAATAACCCTTGCATCATCAGATAGATACTTAAGGAGTATAAAGTATATTCTTTATGCATATATATATTATATACCTACTTATTATTCTATATTTTTATAGCTGTATGTAAGGATCGTAGCAGGTGGTTTTCTGTAGTTTCTGCCTAGCCCCTTGGGAAAGAGGCGTGACTTTATGTAGGTGTACGTTTTATAATCATATCGTTTTATATTCGCTTATTTATAAAATGGTGCACATTTACAATAAAAAAAATTACAATTAAAACTTCCAAAAATTCAAAATTCAAACGTCAATTATTCAAATTAGACAGAGAATCAGCACTTTTCGATCGTCAAAATTACATAAGACAGTTCCCCAAAACGCCCGCCCTTCATCACTTCCTAGTGCTTTAGCTGGGAAGAAGAAGTGGCGCAACAAACTCCTCAGCAGCACAGCTGTCTGTTCAGATAGAAAAACATGATTCTATACAATATTTGGTATGCAAAGTAATTAACATTACGAGAGACAGAACAATAAATAAAAAATAAAAAATTGCCTTATGTCAGCTAACACACGCCAATATACCAGAAAATACAATGAAAACTATACAATTAAGATAGAGCACAGTTGCTTATTTGCCTGAACTAGATTGAACCTGTACTTCAGGCTAGGAAGTGCATAAATACTTAATGTAATAAATCAACAATGGCATAAAGTGAAAACTAAATCTAAATTAGATAAATAAATGTAAAATTGCAAGTTAGCAATTCTATTTGCAGACAGCAAGTAGCTCTTTTATCTGTGCATAAGCGATGGTTAGTAAATATTTGAGTACAATTTTTTTACAGGATTTGCTGAACATCTATCTACGTCTGGCATTTGTGTTTATACTACTTTACCAAGCGTTCTGACGGGATGTTCAAAGTGACAAAAAGTTAAAAGAAAATCGTACCAGCGAGACTGAAAAAGTTTTTTTTTTTTTAAATCACATTGCCTGCGTTTTAGAAATCTATGCTCACATACACAAACAGCCTACTCCAAGCCTAAATGCATAATTGGTCTACTCCTTTTCACAGATCACTTCAAAAAGTTGTAGATTTAACCACCATGATTTCGATTGAGTAAGTGATTACCTACAGGCTTACAGCTGGTTGAAACCATGAAACTATCCAAATCTTCATAATAGTTATTTCCAAATCTCTTAACAACACATATGTACATACATCATCATCAATAGACTAAATTGTCAAACTTTTATTGCTTGAATACTCGTATGAGGCTTTTGGCTACTTGAATGTGTGTATTTTATAATTTTATTTTTGCGTTTTGTTTGCGCAGAATAAACTTTTTTTCTTTTTTTCTTTTTTTTCTTTCATCATCATCTGCCGAGCCTTGTGTCAACTATGTCGGGATCGGCTTTCAGTCTAATTGGATTCAACTGAATATTTTACATGGAGCGACTGCCCATCTGACCTCCATAACCCATTTACTGGGTGATACGATACCCCTTGGTAAGACTGGTTTTCAGGCTTTCGGGCTTCTGACGAACGACTGTCCAAGATCCACGAATGACAGACGGGACCAACGGCTTAACGTGCTTTCCAAGACACGTAGGGGTCTTGGATTATAAAGATGGTCACCCAACCGCGGACCGTGGATAATAATAATAATAATAATCTTAACAATACATCATTATTGGGAAAATAAATTAGCTTGTTTTTTCCGTAAATTCTCGAGACAGACTGCATACCTTTGTCCCCATTCATTCCCACATTAAACCTTAAAAAACATTTAACCAAATAACCAAGGAACCCTAAAAACTCGATATGAATGCATCATAGAGCTCACGTGCCAAGCTGTGTAATTTATCACTCTGCGCCGGGTTCCGCATACAAATGGTTTCAGAGATAGCTGCGGAATTCTGAAGTGGGGCATATTGTGCTCGATTCTGATGCTTGATAGTATCATCAAGGTTTAGAGAAAAGAGGTAGGGGTAATAGGATAGGGGGTATTTTGAGCTCGCTAGGTTTGTCTGGAAGAAAGTACCATTATGGAGCTCTGGGGATTTGTAGTCCCCTTTCTTAACCAACGAGTTATTTGTATACTACAATCAATAAAGGGTGAAGGGAAAATTGTGAGTTGATTTCCCCTAGTGGCTAATATAAGTCTGCAATCGCCAACCCGTCTTGAGCAACTGTGGTGATCAATGCTCGTGCCTTCTTTGTATTAGAAGAGGCGTTTGCCCTTCAGTGGGACAATAATAATCTGGTATTATTTCTGGGGTCTTAAAAGACGACGAGTTTTTCCTAGGTTTAATGTGATCACCAAGCATTTTCTAAATGTCTTCTAAAGACTAGCAACCCATCTAAGAACTGCCCTTTTGAAGCAGCTTAACCTTTAGAACATTTCTTTAGAGCCCCCTTTCAGTGAATTAGGTCATACAAATCTTTTCCTATTTTACTACCATAACTTTGATTCTTCAACTCCTATTGTTAGCCTCATCTGCCAATTCCGTCAGTTCCACTCCGTGAATCTAGGCGGAAATATTTAATCCTAGATATTTTCAGTCCAAGTATTTCATTCCAATCTGTGGAGTGCCGAGAATAAATTGATTTCATTTCAAATGTCTATAGAATCAATTGGATTGTCACATCGCGAGTTCACGCTTTTGAGGGAGAGAGGTAGATTTGAAGGTGGAATAGAACATACATACATACCATTCATACATCTGGTCTTACATGCACGCCGTTTGCGAGTGCTACGCACCTGACCTTTCTGAAGAACATCACCAACGAGGTCACTATATGTTCTCCTTGGGCGTCCCCTCCCGGCGTTTCCACTCACATCTGCCTTTTAAATATATATATAAATAAATATATATATCCTTGGGATAGAAAGGTGGAATAATAAAATGAAACATTTTTATAGAATCTATAAGATGAAATTAAACATATATCTAATGATAATGTGGTCAGACTCTCAGGATGGATGAAATGGCGCCAGGTCACAGGAACAACTGGCGACCCACGGGTGCCCCTCAAGTCAAATTTACAAGTCCGTGATAAGGCCTGTCGTACTGTATGGATCGGAATGCTGGGCCGTGAAGAACCAGTCTATCCAGAGTCCAGAGAACTGGATTGGAACTGGATTGTCAACTATATATATTAGCCTTTTAGAACGCAGACTTGGATCTCCAAGTCTGCGTTCTAAAAGGCTAATATATATAGTTGACAATCCAAAAGCAAAAGGATCTAATTGAAATAATTCCTTTAACTTTGTCTTTAATAAGACCAAAAACCTGACCTAGAGATAGACCAAAAGAATCAATACTGTTTTACATTCAGCGCTGCCACCCAAACAATAAATATATACGGCTCGGGAATCGAATCCGCTACTGGCGAGCGTTTAAACCGTTTGCTTTGTGGTTATGTTGGTACAAGATTTGAATACAAAAGGTTGGCTGGGTAGATTCTTTGGAGATCTGTTGATTTCGGCTTTTGGAATGACTTTTTGTGTTGGACGTGATTTTTCAATGTATTATAAAACCTGAACCTTTACGTTATTTCAAGTGAAAATGTGTTAGAAAAGGGAGTTTTTAATTCATTCGATGGAACTGTTGAGATTATTTATTTTTTCTAATGTATTATACAATAAATTAAGTACCAACTGTAGATAATTTGGTAAACGTACCTACCAATTTCTATATAGTCTTAAAATCTTGTAATTTCAAATTAATCTTAGGATTTTTAATACATCATATTTTTTAGGTTTATTTTATAGGAAAAATACAAATTTTAGCTGGACTAGGTTTCTCAATTGTTACATGTTGGTCGTAATATCACGCATCAAAACAGATTGCATTTCAAGTAACTCCAAAATTGTCACCAAAATCATAAACAAAATTCGTCTATCCTATTCACCTCCCATATTTGAAACCGCAACAAATCTATACGGACTGAACCGGTCAAAACCACCTGAATTGGACTGGGCCGGATACGTTTTTGATTTAATGCCTACGATTGACCACAAATCTCGGTATAAAGGCTTCAATTTTGCCCTAATTTAGCTGATAACTGAGGCAGATTAATTTATGAGTACGTATAACGAAATTATAGATTGGTATCTACACGATTTTGTATTTGAACTGTGGTTGCGTTATCTGAGTTGTGGTTGGCGGATTAGATTTAGTGGTTACTAATGAACTTGAAGGATAAAATGGCATTAGATTACTAGTCAAAATTATACTTTATTGCCACAGAAATCATCATTTGCCTAGACCAGTATGCCAGTATTTTATGGAATGACTGCCTATCTGACCTCCATATCCCAGTTACTTACTGGGTAATAAGATACCCTTTGGTAAGGCTAGTTGTCAGACTTTCGGGCTTCTGACGACCCATAACGATCAACAATTCAAAGATCCACGAATGACAGCCGGATCAATGGCTTAACCTGTTTTCCGAGGCACAAAGGGGTCATAGTAGGTATTTAAAGATGATCTTCATCCATTTTACATGTAAACATGTGAGCATCATGTATCTATCACATATTTATTTTTATGTCATTACTTCACTTTTCATTCATTTTGCCTATTTGTGGTATTTATAGTAATTTTATTCTAGCTAAATCGTCTTCACATATAATTATTATAATAAAATGTATACAAAATATTGTTAACTTTGAAAAGAGTAAGTGTGGAGTTTCTTGTCCATTCTTCTCCAAACGTAACTTTAAATAAACGTAATTTAATCTTTTGGAAGGGAAACTAGAATCAATTGTCACCATTTTACGTATCTAAACGTAACCTGTACACACGTTCCTTCCCCTTAAATCCGTCGCTTAAATCTATCGAAAAGACACCGACACAGACCCCTGCAAGCCTTAATACAGACACATGAGACATTTCAGCGTTGTCTCTGGTTTGGCGACGCATTTGTGATGCATCTGGTATTACAGATGCAGTGGAAACAAAAAGAGTGGTTCTTTTAACACATTAAAAATAAACCTCCAAGCCACTTACCGTTCAACTCCCTCATGTCATCACCCCGGTTCTTCCTGAAGTACCACACGACCTTCGGCTGCGGCTTCCCCTCCTTCACAGTACAGCTGATGTTGACCTTAGCCCTCTCCAGCAAGGGTCCGAAGACTGCTGCATCCGCCAGCGTCTTCCCGTCTCCTGTCACCACTTCCACTGATTTCGGTTTTACTGTGGACAAAGGGGTAGATGTTATTGGAAGTTTTGAATTAAGGTATTTAGTAAATAATGCAGACTTAATCCAGAAAATTATATTGTAATATGTTTAAGTGGATGGCAATCATGTCATTTGGTTTAAATAGGTTTTAATTTATATATAAATTTATATGTTTTAAATCTTTTATATAGGTTCTATTCTATTTTGTGAATGTGAGAACGTGGCCTAGTAGACTGTAGATTTTTAATTAAGTACCTGGTACTTGTTGAAAGGCCTGCAATATTTGAAAATATTGTTAAAGCCAATTATTTAAAATCACCTGACGCGTTTATTTATAGTCAAGGACTATGCTAAATATTTTGTATTGTGTAATTTCTCAGAGGCGTTTCCTCGTTTTCTCGAGTTCCGAGGAGATTTCTGACAATTACCCTTTGACTTCGGCAATGTTGAAGATTCGAGGATTTTTTTCTGTAATTTTTCTGAAAAAAAAAAAAAAAACTTGTGACACCGGTGTTGTTTGCTGTGTGACTTTCAAAGTGTAACATGTGTACAGTTCAGTTCATTTTATGAATTACCAGGAAACTCAAAGTTTTAAAAAAACCTGTTGAAAACTATTTGTATTCGTCGAGAACTATTTAATTTGTCCTACGTGAGTGTCATTTAGAGTAATTTCTTGCAGAATTAAGTAAGAAATGTACCTTAATTGGAAATATTAGCATAAAATTGATTCTCGACTTTTAACACAATATTTCAAATGTTTTAAATAAAGATAATTCCAGTGAAAAATAATTTCTTTTGTGTATTATTTTGGCAGACAAATAAAGATCACTTTCATGGGCTATGTATGCACTGAAATAGAAATATATACCTAATCAGAACTTTTATTTCTGTTTTATGTAAGGTCCGCACAAAAACACCTATCTATGAATGAAATAGAGAAACGGGAAAGCCGTTAATTTGAGCCCAAGGGTCCGCCGTACTAATGGGCTTTTCAAACATATGTACCCAATTCATCACTTACCACGGAAAATAATCGGGGCAACCGCAACATTGAATAATAAATTGGGGGTAGAATGTGTGGCGCCATCTAGTTGGTTTAGGACGAACTAATTTGGTGAAAACAGCTGTGCCTTAGAACCCACTTGTCAAGTTTTGAATTTGGAATTCAAGCTACCACGCGCTTTCATCCCGGGAATCTCAGTTTCGAAAATTTCGACGATTTTTTGGTATTTTCGAGACTCGAGACTGATATTATCGGTCTCGGTAATAACGGGATTTTTGAGATTTGTCCAATGGTTTAGAGAAATACCTAAACCATTGTTAAAATTACTTAATATCTGACCCCCCACAAGCGTAGAAGCAGAGAGAGTTTTTTCTAACGCGGATTACTTTTGTAATAAATTCAGATTCTCTCTGTCTGAAACTACATTAAACGCCCTTTGTTTATTACGTGCCCACTATTAAAAATTACAAACTCTCATAATCATTTTTGAATTTAATAATTTGTGTTTGTAATTGTATGTTACTAAAGTACTTGATTAAAATATCTTGCATTGACTCACTAAAAGTCTGGCCTTAGTATGAAACCTACTTTTGAAATAGTATCGAAAGTTTCTTTTTTTCCGGGATTTTTGAGACCGCATCGAGTCTCGGTTTTTTTCCGGGACTCAGAAATGCAGCGAGACTGAAAGCCCAAGTGTATAGGTATATCTAAGACACCCATATTTCTCCAGTTATGATGTACGTAGTACATTAAATATATCAGAAGGCAAGCAAACTGAATTGAATATGGACTAGAATACGGTCAAAATGCAGTTTAGCATAATCAGCCCATAATATTCCCACTGCTGGGACAGACCTCTTCTCAGTGAGAGGGAGTGGGCCGTAATCTACCACGCGGGCCCAGCGCGGGTCGTTAGATATCACATGTCTTTGAATTTTTGGTTCTAGGATATTCTAGGATTAGGTTTTCTCACGATGTTTTGTTTCACCGTTTTTGAGAACTATGGTGATGAAATCATTAACACAAAGATAGTGCATAATATAGAAATCCTATTGGATAATAATAGGAGCTTCGTCTAATCAAACTACAACCGGTAGTTATAAAATGAGCCGCCAAAGGCAGCAGATTTTTTTTCGGAAACGAATATCTCTGCCAACCCCAATAAATAACAATAGTGTACTATAGAAGTTCGTTAACGAAAAGACAATTATTCCCATTTCTTATTAACTCACTTAACACCGTCGCACGCCGTCAAACAAGGTAAAATATTCTACAGTTGAAATGTACACTTCATATTCTTTTCATCTGAATTCGTAAAACAGTGCTGGAGAGGAAAATAAGTTTAATATTTTATGTAATTTTTTCGAAAATGTAATTTGGGTACTCAATTAACGGAAATGTAATTTTTAATATTTTATTTAAGTATACGATAAATCTAGCCTTTGTATGACAAGCCATTAAAAAGAAGAAGCCCATCCTTCAGGTAAGGTTTGGTTAACTCATCTGTTAGATAATCCATACTAATATTATAAATGTGAAAGTAACTCTGTCTGTCTGTCTATCTGTCTGTCTGTATGTTACGTTTTCACGCCTAAACCGCTGAACCGATCGTCATGAAATTTGGCAGAGTTATAGCCTGGGATGTGGAGAAGGACATAGGCTACTTTTTTAAGCGATAACCGACATCCACGCGGGCTGAGCCGCGGGCAAAAGCTAGTTTCATATAAATTCAATGATGAAGAATACGAATACAAAGCCTTTATTCATAGTAAAAAAACCAACTGGTTGTGTTACTACATATGGTCTATTTACTGAACAAATGACACTACACTAAAATTCAAATTCTTTTTTCTTATAAAAAAAAACATGAAAGTTCTTGCCTTTTCCCAAATATGTTGGAGTTGGGTTCTAGTATAACCGGTGAAGCTGAATACCCATGTAGCGACTACCTATCTTACCTCCATATCCACTTCCCAGGTACTGGGTATCCTATTGGCTCATTCAGAGGGTCCAAAACGCTTGTGCTCGGTTTTGTTATAAAATCCCGCCTAGAAGTCATGTAACTCCATTTTTAAACAAAAATTACACTTTGAAAATGAAATCGAGACGCAAATTACACTTAGCGTGCCTTCTGTTCGGTGTAATTAGATGCCAGAAACCGGACTACTTGTACGACAAATTGAGTTGGATAGCAAGTAGACGAGAATGTGGGAGAAGGCAATGCTCGCAGCAACTCTCGACCCAGTCGCATAATACAGCCGCTTTTAGAGGAAGCTTCCTATATGCGGCTTCCAAAGTGTGGAATAACCTGCCACCACCTATTAGATCTATTAACACGATCAACACATTTAAAAGACGCCTACGGCAGTACCTCATAGATGCGCAACGGAAGCTAGACATCAGAATGTTTCATTGATATGAAGTTATTTTAGACAAATTTATTAATTATTGAAAACTGTACTATTTTATTTCTTTTAAACCTATATAATTATATCCAATCATTTTTTAAACAAATATATAGTCGAGTTTATTTTTATTTCGCTACACAATCACAAATCTATTTTGTACTTAAATATTTATACACATTATATATTACACACATTATAAAACTGATTTACATCCGTAAGACGTCCTCGCAACACAAGGTCCAGTTGAAAACCAGCGTCAGGCACTAGTTGGCTGGCATGTATGCTGAACTGGGCTTATTTGGCGTAGCCGCGAGGCGCACATTGCTATTTTAAGTTTTTTTTTCTGTTTTTTTTTGTTCTGTGTCTGTACTCGTATTGTGTGCCTTAAACTGCGTCAAATAAATTTATTTTCTTTCTTTCTTTTTTTATTGTTAAGTTACTGAAAAAATTACACTACATTAAAGATTAAATTCCATCTTAGACAAAAAAAAAACAAAAAAAAAACATGAAAGTCATCATATGCCTTATGCCTTCCCAACTATATTGGAATCGGGGTCTAGTCTAACCATATCCAGGTGAAACCCGTATTTTACGGGTAGCGACTGTCTATCTGACCTTCATAACCCAGTTACTGGGTAACAGGACACCCCTTGGTAAGAATGGTTGACAAACTTTCGGTCTTCAGACTACCCGTTGACTACTGTTAAAGATCTACGAATGACAGCAAACAAACACATGAAATTTTCTTCCCAAAAACTTTAGTGTTCACCTATACCGACTCCACCAATGACGTATGACGTAATCATGTTAGCTGATTGTCTCGCACCGTTGTACTCGACTGTACTTGTATAAGTCTGTAAAGCTGCCTGTTCATTAGTCGACTTTTGTCACGAAAACAGGTCAACGTGTTTATTGAAATGTTGCTTTTTGGCGTGACAATGCATTTCAGTACGTGTTAAAGAAAGGGATAATAATTTTGGTAGTATTTTTTCGGTACTAATTTGGGTTTGTTTTCTAGGCTAACCAAATTTAATTAAATCAAATAAAAGAAAGTTTTCTTAGCACAATCATGATCTTTAAAATTGCATGTTTTTTTTTAAATTATTTTTGGGGTCTATTCATTGAAAAAGAAGGGAAAGGCCACTGTCTAAAAATGCGATGTTATAGACTGGAATAGTAAAATCTACTCAATCTATTAAAAACTTACATACATACATAAACTCACGCCTTTTTCCCATGGGGGTAGGCAGAAACTACAAAACGCTACCTGCTTACGATCCTTACATACTCCTTTTGCTTTTTCTACGTTCATAAATCTGGTCATACACGCACGCCGGTTGCGAACACCTGACATTTCTGAAGAACATCTAGGTATTCATAATAATTGAACAAGATTGAGATATTATACTATAAACAAAGTAAAGCCTATTTCGGTTTAACAGATTATATTATGAGTTGAAAGCCCAAGTTAAGTCATTATCATCATCATCATTTCAGCCGAAAGACGTCCACTGCTGAACATAGGCCTCCCCCAAGCACCGCCACCTCGACCGGTTGCGTGCTTCCCGTATCCAGCGGATTCCTGCGGCTTTCATAAGGTCATCGGTCCACCTTGTGGGAGGCCTTCCAACGCTACGTCTTCCGGTACGCGGTCGCCACCATCGTCGTGGTCCATGTTAAAAACCCGCATTAATTTTAGTTGCAAGCGGAACCCGTTAATTTACTTTCGGTTTATAATTTGCAATTGGGTCCCGCCTGCTACCTGGTTATTGGAAATACTTACAACCTTGCAAGACTTGTAGTAGTACAGGAAATGTATAATATTTAATCTAACATCATAAACAAAATATTATACATTTAAATTCTGTATGTTTTGTTGTACCTACCTACGCCTCCCGTGCACTGTCACTCGAAAGACACGGCAGTTTGTTTTGCTACGCGTAGAGGTCGTAACATTTAGAGCGTTAAATTTTAATATTTTTATTTTTGTATGAAAACCTGTGTACAGTGTGGTGCCGGACGTAAAGAATAGCACTACTCAATTTCCTCCCGTGGGTGTCGTAAAAGGCGACTAAGGGACTTACTAGAGAATGGGCAGCAGCGTTCTCTATGCATTTTTTGCACCATACTGCGATCGCCAACCCGCCTGCCAAACGTGGCGATTATGGCAAACCCCCTGGACACTGCTGGACATAAGCCTCCCCGGCTTATGTCCAGCAGTGGACGCCTTTCGGCTGAAATTATGATGATGATGATGATGAAAACCTTTAAATTAAAATCTGATGAATTTTTAAAAGTCATAGAACAAAAGTTGTCACTAATAACTAATCAAGACTATGGGGTTTATTCATAAACGTTGCTTAAAGCTAAGTGACGTTCAAACGTCAAAAATGTATGGTTAAACAGTCGCTAATCATTACTTAACTTTAAGCAGCGTTTATAAATAAACCTCTTGATTACTAACATCATAAACATGTTTTAGCAATTACCCTTTATACTGTCTTGTACATATTATTATTATTGTTATTTTTAGACTATTAGCTTTTAAATTATGTAAATTTTATCCAGAAATAAAAATAGACCTTTTGAGTTTTTTTATTTTTTATTATCATTATTGGCAAGAGCAGTGGTAGCGTAGTGGTAACAGCCCCGATTTATGGGTTTTAGGTCGTGAGTTCGAATCCAGGCAGGCGCTTTACTTTATGTATATAATTTCATCTCCGCTGCTCTCAAAACGGTGAAGGAAAACATCGTGAGGAAACCGGCATGGCGCTTCTACCAACCCGTACTGGGCCCACGTGGAAGATTGCCCACTCCCTCTCGAAGAGAGGAGGCCTCGAGTCCCAGCAGTGGGAACATTATAGGTTAATTCAACAGGACAATTTTGAGCAAGGAATATTTCAATGGGTGAATGTTTTTTGTGGTTTATCACCTACCTATTGCTACCTATTTTCCATACCTTTTCCTTTTATCTTTTTTTTCCCTTTTAATCTTGTGTTACAACACTGTCATATATATGTGGAAGCTTGTAATTAGCAATTGTCAGATGTTTACTACTTCGTTACCATTTACGTGTATTAGTCTGTAAGCTTTCTTAAAATTGTATAAATATATAAATAAATTATGCTTATGCAATTATTGGCAAAATAAAATGCTGGTATTGAAGAAGCTATGAAATACCTAAACGTAATATTCCTATTCTCGACTATTGCATTCGACTCTGACCACAAACCCATAACATCTACACTTCAATATTTAGAACCGATTCAAATTCCAATTAATTGGAAATTGCTAACTCGGGTATTAATCAATACTGACTCTGCTGCATAGTTGTTTAAGAAACTTTCTGCCGTTTTGCTGAGGTAGTTATTTAATTAGACATGCATGACATTGAATCGAATGTTTTTTGTTTTTTAATTATTATTGTTATGTACTTCCAATTCAAATTGTATTGAACTAGGTATGACACAAAACAACTAAATGACTGCACAAAAGACACAAATTTTCTTATATTTACACGAGCACTTCAAGATCTGTGCTATAACTATCTATACAAAATAAATAAAGTCAAAATAACAGCTTTTTACCAAAAAAACATAAATGAAACTATAAATATTAACAAAAAACAATTTTTTTTTGTTTGTCTGGCTGTCTGTATGTCTGTCTGTTTGTTCCAGCTAATCTCCGGAACGGCTGGACCGATTTTGACGGGACTTTCACTGGCAGATAGCTGATATTATAAGGAGTAACTTAGTTTTATTTTAGAAAAAAAAGTAACGCAGGTGGATACGCGGGAAGCAGCTATATTAAATATTAATGTGGATTTTATATCTGTGGTAGGTATTATTTATCTAAACATAAATCTTCCGAAATAAATGCTCTAAATGATGGTGAAACCGCATCAAAATTCATTGAGTAGTTAAGAAGATCTCACACAAAGAGAAGAGAGAAAAGAGAAGTTGTCACACAGACAGACACGAAAAATGTCTTTGTTTTATATTTCGAAGCCTTCCTGTCGTAAAACGGTTATTAGGAAATACAAAGTTACATATTCCTCTCCGAAAATCAAGAACGGCCTTAAATACGAGGAATGAAGATTAAAATGATTCCACACATTACATACGCTCAAGAATTTACCTTCTAAACTCCTTGCGAGAAGTTATAGATGTGGCTAATGTGCAAATAAAGTCGCCATCTTGTTTCAAAGAAATTGCGACATACATACCGAATGACAAATAAATTGTCGAGATATGTAATGTATATCTCGTGATGCAAAATGTTTTGTAGCATCATGAATGCACCGCTTTAGTTTTAATAAAATATTGTCTTCCGTCGCAAGGAATAATTAAATAATTATTGATTCTACTGTTCTGTATGGCCTCAGCATTCCTCGTTTCATATTCATACTATCGAAAAATATGATAAAATTGTGTCTGGTTTTTATTTTACGTCAATTGATGCAAATTAAACTCTCTCAGTAGTTTATTTCTTAAATAACTCATGGCTTGATAATACGTTTAGTCAATCATCAAGATGTATTTAACGTTTTTGATGGCACGATTGGCGCAGTGGTTAAGCGATTGAGTGCTGCGCTGCGTGTCGCGGGTTCAATTCTCGCACGGAACAAATATTTGTATGACCTACAAGTAGTTGTTCCGGGTCTGGCTGTCTGTGTATGTGAGTTTAAATGTTTGTAAACGCACCTACGATACAGGAGAAATCCCTAGTGAAGGTCAACGTTTAAAAAAAAAGAAAAGAAAAAGAAAGGTTTAAACCATCACACATAAAAAAAGTTAATACAAGACCAAGAATTGTTTCAACAACCACTGGACAAGTTTCCCCTTAATTGAATCTCAAAAACCACTTTGAAACAAACTAAACAACTGATTACACAGTACTTACTACAAAACAAAAATAAAACTCCAAAATTCACTCACAATAGCTTTCATTACTAAATGGAAAGAAAATCCTCTTTTAAAACCTTTTTCAAAAATACTCTAACAATCGTTAGAACACAGTTAAATATCAAGACTTGTATCATTTCTAATTAGTTTAAAACAGACCGACTTTTAATTAACTTTGTGCAACTGATGCTTATCTGTCGCCTCCTAGTGGTGGGAAATGTCAATACATAGTTATCGATAAACTTCGCAAATGTCCGCTCGAAGTTGCCGTTATCGATAATTTGGTTGCACCTCGTTATATCTTTTGGTAGCACGTGAAGTTCGTTAGTTAAAATTAAATGTTGGAACTGATGAAAGTTGTTTGCAGTTTTGCGGTTTGAAGATCGGAAATGTCGATAATGATGTTATGCCTTGTTTTGGCAGGTCGTTCGAGAAAAAGTTGTTAGTACCTGGCGAATTTTAAAGTTCTGTTAATGAATGTTCTGTTCTGTTCTGTTAATGATTTAAATACAAAATAGTTTTTTTTTTGTTTTTTCAAAATGTTCTCTTTATTTTTTGGAACGAAGTTCTTTAACGCTTTTGTGGCTTTTGTAGACATGATATTTATTCAGATATGTTACTGTAGTTGTAATTGCAATCATGTCATTAATATTTTATATACTTAGATTATTTTATATTTTGTGAATGTGAGAACGTTGTAGGCCTAGTAGAGTGTAGATTTGTTGGCGGTTTTCTATTTTGTTAAGTACCTGGTAATTGTTGAAAGGCCTACACTGTCCTCCCAAACCTATTATCACTGTTATTTAATAATATTGTAAAGCCAATTATTTTTTTAAGAGTAACCGGTGAGTTTCTTGCCGGCTCTTCTCCATAGGAAACGACTAATTGAAACCGTGCACCTTGCTTCTGACGTTTCATAAGTGCCCATGTAGGTTTGTGTGAAATAAAATATTTTGATTTGATTTGATTTGAACGCGGCTTGGGGTAGGAGTAGAGAGGTAGAAATCGTCACGTAACGAAAAAGCGGTATGCGCCCTTCATGCGACTTTCTCTCTCTCTCTGTCTATTATACATATTCAATAGAAAGGGACAGAGAGAGAGTGTGAATTTAATTAGCGTTTTAAATACAGTATTAAAAATGTGTCTGTAGCTGGGTAAAAAGTATATGCGAACTAAATGAAACTTTGAAACAAAGTCAGTTTCAAGTGTCAAAAGTTTTTGTTTTAAATCATACGTGTCCCCCGACCGCACACGTTTTTTTTTTTCTTGAACTGTTCTGGGTATGAATTCCCCTAAATATAACAAGATTAATTTAATTGTAAGTAATTATGTCATACTTTTTGCAATCTTAATTAGTATTCGTGATAGCTGTACAGTCGAACAGAGTGAACTTCTTTGTTATTATCAGTAAATTATATGTTATTTATCGACAAACTTGTAACACAATAAACACACCACTATTAATTACTAGCAGACTTCAAAGAGTAATAGGGAAAATTGAGGAACTGTTTGAAAAGCGTTCGTTTTTCACTTATATTTATTTGCTGTGGAAAACGCTTTCCTTCAGTTAATATCAATTTAATTTTATTGGAAGCTTCTCTCTTATTTTTATTTTCTAATCTTTTTAAAAGATATTTTGCTGAAGTGTTCGTATTTTATTTTGATTCAATTGTGTTTCATTGAATCGTGTGTTTGGATTATTTAGTATTGCATATATTGTTTTCTTGAAAAAAGGAAAAAAATGTTCGCCAAACATATTATTGACTCACTGAGTATAATCGAATTTTGACTTTCCTGACACGTGCCAAGCTATTAGACAATAAAAAAAAAACTGAATTACATCTAAATGTCTTAATCTAAATTTTATTATTTATTATTTTCCTACAATAAACCAAAGTTTATGGCAGGAAAATGTTGAATGTTGTATGTTTTTATAATAAGGCTTGCCTTATTATAAAAACATTAATCTTCCTTATCCCAAACCAATTTCTATCTAATAAATAATCCATGAAAAAGTCATAAGGACACCTTAAATTATTTCCCCAAAAATCAAAATAACGTCGCCTGAGAAGAAAATAGCATTAAAAATAATATCTTATTACCTTTGCCTTGCCCTTGTCACCTTGTTAATAAAATAAACACGTCACTTTTGACAGGTATTGCGGCGCTATGACAGTTTGGGAATTAGCGCAGAAATTTTGACAGACACGCAATATTAGACGGATATTTTTTGTGAGGTTCTTTTTTTTGTTTGTGTAGCAGGTGAGATTATCTGATATGAATGTTTAAAAGGTACCTTTACAAAGAAAAATATGCCCCTGAGTGGTAAATGTTTTTTCATATCTCATACTCGGGAAGTAGTGTTTGTTTGATCCGAGTAGCGGGTGGAAGACGCTACTTCCCACCTTTGGGCGGGAAAGACTCATAGTAATTTGCTTCCCTCTCTAGGGCGGGAATGAATTTAAAAAATAGAACTAAATTTGGTTAGGTAGTCGGCTACGAATTTTTTTAACTTAATTAAGATAAATATGGATTTAAAAAAAAATGCTGCGGTGTTGTGAGTGTATAAACAGCCAATGTGAATAAAAAAGAATACCTACGGGGACGGCCCGCGGCGGTCACGCGGTGCGTTCCATATTTAAAATGTTAAAAACACTATTAATTTGGCGGGATACTGACTCTGTAAGCTGTACCGAAATTCAAAATTCGGTTTTATAGACTAACATAATTATGATTAAAAATGAGTTCAAGCGATTCTGAAATGTTGACCCCAGATTCGGTTAAAGACTGGTAGAATATACAGTAATCGAAAATCTTTTGCCAGAAAGTTCAAAAGAAATATACTTAAATACATACAATGGTTTTATGAAGTGGCGAGCAACATGTTATTATTATCAATAAATATTTAAGAATAACTAATTACTATTTTTTACTTTCCATAATTCGAAATGAAAAGTAAAGTGTTTAACACGAGAGAAAGTCCTACTCGGACTATAGCCGTCCTCGCTGCGCTCGGGCGTCTAAATACCCCATAATTGATTCCTTTCAACCCTTGTATAATATTATATTATATAATATTAAATTATTATCTACTATTTTTTCTCCTTTCTGTAATAATACTGCATAAAGGATTAAACATTGCACTAAAGTAGAAATAAAATTGAACAAAATCACGTCAAAATAGCCACTACTTATACACTTTTATTCTTATGTTAGAACACGGGGATAAACAATTAATTTAGGTGTCCGTACTAAGTCAGATATTAATAATATTAATTTCTTACTACACTATGACGATAAACCCGTCAAGCCTTCGTCACAAGTTGTCTAAATAAGCCACAATATTGCTGTTAGCTCAGTTACCAATAATGGCGCATTTAAATGAAGATTATTACAACAGTTAAGCCTTTGATGGGTGTCTTTGCCTAGGCGTGGGCGATTAATACTCGTAACTTATTTGATTTTCGAGAAAACAAGTGAAATCGATTATTCTGTTGTAGGTGTCATAAACAAATGAAGATGGGTACCTGCATTCTCCTGGACACTGACACCCTTCTGAGGTTATGAAGTGTCAGATAGATAGATAGAATACTCTTTATTATGTACACCATAAAAATTACAGACACAAATGTAGAAACTATAGGGTGATGCAACTACATATTTCAATCCATACTTAATAAACTAATGCATACTTAATATTATAAATGTGAAAGTAACTCTGTTTATCTGTCTGTCTGTTACGTTTTCACGCCTAAACCGCTGAACTGATCGTCATGAAATTTGGCAGAGATATAGCCTGAGATATGAAGAAGGACATAGGCTACTTTTTTACGCGATAACCGACAACCATGCGGGCGGAGCCACGGCCAAAATCTAGTAATGTATAAACGAATATTTTTTATTAGAACATAGTAACGTAATATTGTCATGATCAGCATAAGAAAATCGGGTATTTAAGATTGGAAATGGCGGAGTGAATAGACCACATTTGACGCATTTTGTTAACTACCCACCTGGTATGTTGTTTATGTTGGCATGTTTTTCCACTATAAGAAGTCGTAACTAGGTGACACTGATGGTAATGTAAATGCCCGAGGTAGGTAATGATTTTTTTTGAACCACTAATAAAAACTACAACCAAAAAAAAACAAAACATAATCCCAAAACACCCTCCTAAACTATTTCGCCGCGTAAATAAATCATGACACAATGAAAACCAAAACACCTCAACGCCATGACAGTGAAATTGGTGGGAAAACTGACAGCGTTGACATCTGTCAGTTAGTGAGCGTTTATGAGGGGAGCTATTACTCGGCGATATGTTTAATTGTTATTTTGTCCAATTGTTTGTGACGCGTTTCATTAGCATTCGCGAGGCTAGTTTTGATTTCAGTGATTAAGAGTGATAGGAATTTAATTTTTGGGTTGTTTTGACGGTTTTTAGGTTACTTAAGTAGGTGGAATACGTACTTAAGTGATTTTATTATATGTTGAAAAGAATACTTCTTTATTCTGTTAAATTATTACATGGTAAATAATAAAACTATTAATTAAGAATAGGCAGTTTTTATCAGGTTGTATCAATTTCATAACTTATTTCATCGAAAAAAGGCAGTAGAAACAGAAAAATGTATTAAAAAATGCAGATTGTTGTTGAAAATGTATTAACACAGATTTATCACAAAAAACTGCTGTTCATTGGAATTGGCAATTCGCAAACTGCGCCTCCGTCTGTACACCGGCGCTCTCATTTATATTCTCAAGTTGTACAGTAAATCACTCAAGTTCCGATATTCGTATAAGTTTTGGAAATATTTCGAGTTTACGATAAAATTTCAACTTTTGTCAAGTTCTAAAGTGAGTTATAGTGGTTGGATGCACGTCGAAAACAGGAGCAATGTGTTACAATTCGATTTGTGTTTTATTTTATTGTGGACAGAGTTTATTTTTGTCTGGCAAAAGACTCACATTTTCAGTATTGCCTGAAGTAAAATAAAATGTTTGTGAAATCGATTCGAAAATGCATGATACAGTTTTTTAGATTACGTATGTGTTTCGAACTGAAATTCTTTTGCAGGGATAAAATACTGAATGCGAATAACTGTTCAAAATGCTCATCCCGTAGGATTGGTGATCGAAAACACAGATAAATAGAATTACTTTAGTCGCTTTCCATGATTTAAGAGATGCAATATTATAATTGGATTCGCTAATCTTATTCGTCTGTACCAGGATTCGCTTTAATGGTCAGAATAAACTTATTATTTTTGTTAGGAGAGGGCTATTACGTTAAACACTTTGGTAAGTACTGTACATTTTACAAACAATTTGAAGAAAGAGGTGTGATTATTTTATCCATTTCTACCCACCATGGAGGACCATTGAGTGAGTTCAGAGTCTAGCGTTTTTATTTGCAGAATATGTTGTGTGCCTTTTAGTCTGTGCTTAATAAATTTATTTTCTTTCTTTCTGTTTTCTTTCAGCGTATTCATGAAATATAAAAATCTCTGCCTCTGTCGTCTGTTTGGCTTCCAATTATGGTATCTAACGTTTTTCCTAACCAAATGATTCTCCCTCAGATAGACAAAATCTAAATTAAAATATATTATTTCACATAAACCTACATGGGCACTTATGAAACGTCAGAAGCTAGGTGCTCGGTTCCCATTGGTCGATTCCTATGTAGAAGAGCCGGCAAGAAACTCCACGTTTGACAGCTTGTCAGTCACCATAATAGGAAAGTGAGAGTTCTGACATAAACTCCTGGAATGGTTGTTAAAGTATTGAAATTATTGAGCATTATTTGTTAATTTCAACATCATCATCATCGTTTACTTGTCCATATCCCAAAATGGTGCTTTTCGTAGGGTAAGTACGCGGGTGTAGGTTAATTAGTTCAGGGTTAGTTTTCGTAGCTTCTCTATAAGTCGTCATCTCTGTTAATTTCAAAGCAATTGACAACAATTCTTGTCTGTTTAAACAATCTCATCATCTGCCTAGATTTTTTTTTCCCAATTATGTAGAGGTCGGCTTCCAGTCTAACTGGATGCAGCTAAATTCCAGCTAGCCAACCTTCATAATCCACTTACTGGATAATACGTGCCCCGTAACGACTGTCAAAGATCCACAAATGACAGCCGGGACCAGCGGCTTAACGTGTTTTCCGAGGCACGGAGGGGTCATGGTATGTAAAGATGGCGAGCATAGCTTAACCTGATCAATCGACCCGCGTGGCTGTTATTACTAAGCCACGAGCCCCACTCTCAACATCATCAACATCTGTGTCAAACAGTCTAATGGAAGAATAATCTCCAATCCCACACTCAATCCACCCGACCTTCAAGTAACCACAACAGTACCCATAGACGCCACAACTTGTTGAAAACCGTGGCCTATATATTAAATCCACCATCTTCCTTACTTAAGGGTCGTCATAAATTCGGCACGCCATGTGCCTCTAACGTCTCTCCTAATTACGGATAAACGCGTCGCTAGAAACTTTTGTTCAGCCAATGTATGTCCGACGGGTGATATTCCCCGCAGAGATGATTTTAGCGAAATTTTTCGTTGAAAATTTTAGTTACGTTGAAGGAAGTTTGGGAGTTAATAAAAAAAAGGTTTTTAATGAAAAGGATAAAATATCCTTATTGTTGGCTAGCCCAATATACAATTTGGTATACTTGTTTTCATTTAGTCTTGTAAAAGACATCAAAAACATGTCGTGTCATCGTGTGTACGACGGTTTTATCGCTGTATGCGGTTATATCTAAAAATAAGCTGAAAAGCAATGTTGACTATTGTTGTATTATGTTATTTTTTTCTATTGGTTGTACTCGTACCTACTCTGGACGCTTTTAACGTGTAAGTTTTATTTTTTTATTTTTACATCGTTCTCACATTTAGTTAAAAATTAAACATTATAGATGTAACAAATATTTTTGTAAAAATTTAATTTAAAAGAGTGTCCATGGAGTTTCTTGCCCGTTCTTCTCCATAGATACCTACATCATGAATTTTAAACAGCGTGTACAACCTGATACCAATTTAAATATATGTTACTCTCAAACCAGCGTAGAAGAAATTGATGTAACCAAATTTCTAGGTCTCTATATTGATAGCAAAGTAAATTGGAAGTCACATATAGAGCAAGTATGCAAAAGACTTAGTCAGAGCTCTTATGCTCTTTACAGATTAAGGAACACCGTCAATCAGTCTGCATTACTAACTGCTTATCATGGATATGTTGCTTCAATCATACGTTACGGCATCATATTCTGGGGCAACTCTGTAGAAAAAGAGCGTGCTTTTATATCTCAAAAACGTTGTATGAGATCGATGTGCAATATACACCAAGTGGATTCATGCAGACCACATTTTACAAATTTAAAAATATTAACTCTCCCTTGTGTATACATATATGAAACTGTAATGTTCATAAAAGCAAATCCAAACTTGTTTGAATTTTGCACTAGGGCCAGACAGAAAGACAAGCTGCGCACCGTAGCCAGTAAAACAAAGCTTATGCACCAAAGCATCTTTTGTATGGGCCCACGTATCTATAATAATCTTCCACCTTTTCTCAGAACTGTGAGCGAAATAAATACATTTAAAAAAAAAACTACGAGAATTATTGATAAATAAATGTTATTACTCTATAAGAGAATTTCTAAATGACAATACATTAAAACACACTATTTTGTAAAAATGACTAATCTGTAATTTGACATAAGTATTTTATATCTACTAATTTAATCTTAATGTATTGCATGATAATTTGATGTATTGTATTTGATGAATGTACCGAATTTATGTTATGAATTTTGTATGCCTCAATGGCGGGACATAGCAGACTTACCTGTAACTAACACAACATCTTATGAACCTATGATCCACAATAAATTATTTGAATTTGAATTTGAATTTGACATTGCTTTGGAATAGGCATGTAGCTTAATTTTTCTTACTGACCGACTCCTTGATAATTCAAAAGTGCCTGTAAATGGTTTAATTGGACGTAGTTAAACGAAAAGGATCCAATCCACGACCTGGTCAAAAATGAGTTAAGTGTACCAAATTGAGTCTAAATATCGATACTATCGGCGAGTAAAATAGATCCAAGCAAATAACAAAAGTTTATCATTTCAATCAACCTCAGAACCAGCCCACACGCACGGAAATATAAAGTTATATCTTTTAAACTTCAAACATCAATGTCTCTAAAAGGACTTTGTGTGGATTGGATCCTTTTCATTTAACTACGACAAACTGAAAAAAAAAAATTGAGTTTGAGTTTGTCAAAGTCAAATCAAAGTCAAATAATTTATTTCAAATAGGCACGAAGATGCACTTTTGAGCGTCAAACTTTTGAATGTCATTTTCTTGCCAGCTTTTTTTCACGTACTTTAATTCCATTTCTTTCAAGCTTTTAAAGATGTCAGATATGGAATAATGTTTTAAATAAATTATTAGCGCTAAACCCATATAGGGATTAGTGGTACAAGCGGGCCTTTTAATGTGAAGGTATTATAATTTTATTGATTCAAAGTTAAAATTATTTATATTGGTGTAATTTGTCGGAATTCTGATACTAAATACACTTATGAATTAATTTGATCATGTTTTTATTAAACTATCACGATGTTGAATTATTTGTGAAGCTGAACATTTCAATTAATATTTAATTACTGAATCAAACATTAAATGGCTGGATAGCTATTGCCTATGTTTTATAAATTTTTTCTACGCTCACTAACCTAGTTGTTGTAATACTGAATGTAAAGCCATTCAAAGTTGAAGTGAAAAATCTTTCAAAAAAAAAAAATACTACCTACTATTATCTTCCTCATAGTCCCCATATCCTCCTCCTGTATTATTTTTCCATAGGGGTAGACAGATTTGACATGTTTTCTTTTGTATAATTCAATTTGTAACTCTTTCTAACTGCGAAAACCCAAAACTACTCCGAACAACCCGGGAATCGAACCCATCCGCCCAGGGATCCTAAGTACGTTGCGCTTCCAACCACTAGACCAACAAGCCAATCAAGTGCCACTTAAACAGAACAACTGTAATAATGGTAATAATGACATTCTTGCTCCCCAATCCTGATTAAACAATCATAATGTGGGATCTATAGATTTTTCATGAAAATAAAGGTTAATGATAGAGCCTAATGGTAATGTCCCAGTTTTTTAGAAAGCCGAATGGTTATTGGCAGCAGATGGCCTTAAAACCGTCATTGAGGAAGAGATAAGCTTTTATGAGGCCGCTAAGAATTTTTTGTTGGAGTTGGAAGTCAAGGAAGCTTTAAGTCGATGCTTATGCACAAATTGGGACCTTGAGTTTATTTTTCTTGCTGCGAATGATTTTAGAGTTTAGAGTAGTGGTGGGCCAGTGGAAACGACCGTTAATTACGAGTTGTAGTCCGGAAGTTAGAACTCAGTCAAGCACTGTGTAAATTTATTCCATCAACACTGCTCTCAAAGTGGTGAAGAAAAACATTGTGAGGAAACGGGCATGTCCTAGAATAAAAAATTTGAAGACAAATAATACGGACCACTCCGTGTCATAGAGAGGGGGCCTGTGTCTCAGCTGTATATTATACACCGTGGCATTTTAGTCGTCTTACAAAGATAGCCCACTTCATGTATCCAATGACTACTAATCATTCATGTAAAAAAAAAATTTTTTTTTGAACATTTGAATTTTTATTTATTTTTATTTTTATTAATTATGACGCATGACATAGTTTAAAACACCCTGTTACGAGTGTAGGCTGAACCTTGTAATACAAGGGCGCCGCAGAATGGATTTAGATTAAGTTTAAGTTGCAATAGTAAGAAACACATTTTTGCGTTAGGGTGAATGAACTCTGATAAAGATGTCACCGCTCCATTCCGCGGCGCCCTTGTAACTCAAGGCTCGGACTGCACTTGTAACAGGGTGTTTTAAACTATGTCAAGCGTCATAATTAATAAAAATAAAAACAAAAATATAAAATTGAAATGTTCGCAAAAATTTTTTTTTTTACATGAAGGATTAGTAGTCATTGGATACATGAAGTGGGCTGTCTTTGTAAGACGACTAAAATGCCACGGTGTATATATGTTATAGGCCGATTTTGTGAATAATTTAGCCACTGTGACTTAACTTGGAGGTGTAATTTGTATTATTAGTTAATTTTAGAGTACCTACGATTAGAGTTGTTTTATTTAAAAAAAAAAAAATGATAACGAGAGCAAAATGTGCCACAGCTTGTCAGGGTTTTATTGCACTTTTAAATAACTAATTAACTCATATACTCCTTGCTCTGCTGCCCCATCGTCGGAAAAAAAAATTATTTATGCATAAATATACAGTATGACATACTTCAACAAGCAAATGACACTTTCAAGTACCTCGTACTGTACAATGATCCTAAAGTGATCAAAGACAAAACATAATCTACCCTTTAAATTGCATTTAATAAATTTTCAAACCAATATGGCTACCGAACAACGTTATAGAACTGATTAATTTGCCATAAAAGCTTGTAACAGGTTGTTACAAGCATAAAGCGTTCCTCAAGGTAATATACTTCGACCCTTACTTACCCTTACATACACTAATATTGGAAAGTTATGTGAAGTTTTGATAACTTTGATTACGAAGCTGGCTGCTAATATTAATTTAGTGTTAGTATGTACAGCTGGTGTTGGGTATGGTGATTTGTTTGGTAATTATTAAAGTGGTTATGTTGGTGATTTGACAGAAAATTATTGGATTTTATTATATCAAGCTATGAAATAATCGTATACCTACTACTAGGTACGACAGAAAAGAAAATTCAGTTTAATATTAAAACATGATAAAATGGTGACGAATCGGAACAGAGATGAATTGAAATTAACTCATCTGAATGTATTCTGTCTATAAAGAGGTTTGTGATTTTTAAATTTTTGATGATAAATTATTTATTTCTGTAAATTGGTTCAAAAACCCTTTTACACGTTACAATTAACGAATGTTTTAAAACTAGATCAGTTCGGTTTTTCCTGACTATTCTGAGAAGAAAGACCGAAACACTCAGAGGTCACAATCTCTTGTAAAGTTAGTCAGGCCATAGAGTACCAGGCATGTCTGAGATGGTCTTTTGAGGAAAGAACCATACATATTTGAGTGGATCTGTCCAGTCAGTGTACGCATTGGGCAGTAATCGTGTATCACAAATCAGAACTTATTGAGGTCAACGACTCGACGAAAAATAACAAAGAAAGGACATTTGGGGAGGCCGCATATAGCACTCAAACTTCCGGATTATCATTAAAACGAACTGAACAAAAAAAAAAAATACCCCATACTCCTCACATTCACAATGAATATAAATGTGCGTAAAAAATAAACTATCCATTTATCAGAGAAATAATTTGAATCCATACTTTATTTAGCCTGTACCTTTATTGAAATAAAAGTATGTTGTCATCATCTGCCTAGCCTTTTCCCAACTATGTTGGGGTTGGCTTCCAGTCTGACCGGATGCAGCTGGGAGCGACTGCCTATGTGACTTCTACAACCCATTTACTGGGTAATACGATAACCCTTGGTAAGACTGGTTGTCAGACTTTCGGACTTCTGATGACCCAAATCGACTGACAATGACGAATGACAGCTAAAACAACAAAAAGTATGTTGTATGGGCATGGGTACGTAACAAAAAGTATATTCATAAAACAGCCTTTATATTAAGTATAAATAATATATATTTAATAACCAAAGTGCAGTAATAGCATAAAATCAACGATGTGTACCGGATTTCATGAAGCCAAACAGTGAAAATAATTAATTAATGGAAAATACATTCCGTTAACAGGAGGATAAAAAATTTCATTCGAAAATGCATTCAAAACAGGATATTAAAAGAAACATAACATTATTATCACGCCTGTGTTTCCGTAAGGGTTAGGCAGAGGTTTCACCAGTTATGTTTACGTCTCATTATTAAGTCTGATCTTAACTTCGGCTCAGCCGTCGAGTCAAAAGCACAGTCTGCAGCCCAAGAAGCTGGGCATTCTAAATACGGTTAGGCGATACGTCACATCTGGACAGCTTATAAGTTTGTGCAAAGCACAGATCCGTTCCTGTATGGAGTATTGCAGCTTGCTGCACTTGACTAGGTGGAACGCAGAGCAAAAAGGCTTACAGGTGACGAAATGTTTGTGGCTAGGCTTGACAGCCTGGCTCACCGGCGTAATGTTGCTTGCCTGTCGGTTTTCTACAGAATATACTTCGGAGAGTGTGCGTAGGAGCCCCACGACCGGATCCCACCATCGCCCTTTTATCACCGGATTACCAGACGTACTGCAGGGTACCATCCGCACTTGGTTGATATCCCGTCCAGTCGTAATCAGCACTTGTCTTCCACATTTATTATGCGCACAGCCAAAGTGTGAAACTGACAGCGTCTGTATTTCCCTTCCACATATAACCCATCTGCCTTAAAGCAAGAGTGAACTGGCATCTTCTGGGCACGCTCGTTCCATTATAGACCTCATCCATCGCTTTCTATCAGGAGAGATCGAGGTCAAGCGCAGGCCTAACAAGTAAAAAAAAAAAAAAAATCGGTGCAGTCTTTGGGGACTGCTGATAGAAGTGAAAAGTAAGTAACTTGAAAGTATTCGGTGACGATGACGCGAGTTCCATGATTTTTGTTCACCCAAGAAGTGCTCAGCGCGCCTAAAAGAAGTTTTCACTTCAAAAATTGGGGCCGAGCCTACATCAACCGGACACATATCCAGATTCCGGGCTGCTACTGCAAAATTCCTAATGGAAAAACCTAGGAACACTTCACCCGACCTCCGTATCGAAACTGGAACCTCACGCTCAGCCGTAATGCTATCAACCACTAGCCCAGTGAGGCAGTTTCTGTAAGAATGAAATTTTTTCCATTGAAGCTTTAGAACCAATCCTTTTTTTGGAGCAGGAAAATGTTCCTCCATAATCCTTTGCCTTCCACCTTTTGACAATGCCGAACTTTGCCAATATTCCGAGTCGATGCACGTATGGAGTTTAGTAAGGGTTCCAAGCATAAGCCGATGGTTTTAGTAGTGAATACAGTTTTGCAACAAAAGTGGACTCTTGGTTGTATAAGTCCTTTATTGTTTCCTACAAATAAATAATCTTAAAATGGTATTATGGGATAAGGTCAAGAGAATGACGAACTCTGATCATTACGTTAAGCACGATTAACAATGACAGGGTATTCGGAGGTATATTTACTAAAAGCTTTTTATTTTCTTATTATTTTCTCGCACAACTAATCAGATTCATGATGGTACATGGCAGTGGCCAAGCTATAACTTTTATTAGAGGGAAGCCGCAGAAAAAAAAAATCTGTTCTCATAAACTCTAGATAACAACAAAATTAATTAATTCAAAATTTTAGTCATTCCTTGACTTTTCTAAATTTAATGCCAGCTATGGTCGGAATTCATTTTTCAATAAAAATAAAAAATAAAATGGCATATTTTTAATTTTTTTAATCTTAAGATGTTTTAAACTTGTATTAAATATCTGTAATGTGATGTGGTACACACACAGGTGTAAGAAGAGTGGATACCGATAGGAATCGGGTTATAGGGAGGCTGCGCCCCCGTTACATGTTGCATTCCATATTAGCGAAAACCAGAACGTAAGTATTATACATTGGATTCTGTAATCAGAACTCAAAATTTTTCGATCCCGGAATCCCGGAATTTTTTCGATGTAAAAGTGCATTCCATAATAGCCAACACCTCAACTTTAGGTAAATATGCATCCGGATATCGTATCACTGATGATACAAATTGATTATGATCATTTATTGCTTGACTATTCATACTAGTGGTCATTGGTATTACTATGACCTGCGCTGGCCAAAATTATTCAATGGCAACCTATCACCCTCTTTGAAGAAAACAAAAATGATTTTATAATCGGTAAAAAATAAAACAGTCAGTCGTAGAACTGCACATCAGAAGTAAAAACTTCTTAGCTTCACAAATTCGTAAACATTATTACACACATCTGTATATAACATGTATCTGAGCATGATGGTCACGCGAGTTCAGTGCTTTTTCCCCATCCCAAAAGTGCCCAACTCTAAAAAATTACAATAATTAAATTGTTTTCGTCATCTCTCTATCCTCCTTAAACGTCTTTAGAACTGTACAATATTATTCTCACCCCACTATGACGTCTCTAACTATATAACATCTAAATATTCCTAATTCCTAGCTGTAATCCTCTAAGTCAAGATTCCCACTTGACCGTTATTATCCTCAACTCGGTGGGAATTAACGTCTGTTAGCAGGATTGTATGGAGGACTCTACACAAGACGGTTGGAACAATATTGTTGATAATATCTCGCCTGTATTCATCCAAGGGGTAGGCGGAAGAGGGTGTGAGGGTGTTTGTGTATGGTCCGTTTCAAAAGTATCTGATGAATGTGTAAACAAATGGATCAGAAAACGTACCTTTAGATGCCAATTTGTAGTGCTACTTACAAATTAAGTGCTTTGTTTTGGTTACTTGATTACTTCAACCCGAAATTCTAATACTAAATAACCTTATGGCGCTATGATCGGCGCTCGAGCTGACTGAAGTAGGTGACTAAACAACCTTACTAACTGGTCACATACAAATATATATATTTTTTTAAACTGCTCTCAGATTCGCAAGCGTTTCTTTTCCTAAAATAAAAGTAGGGCCCTAAGTTACTCCATATAACATCAGCTATTTACCAGTGAAAGTCCCGTCTAAATCGATTCAGCCGCTTCCGCATTTAGTTTCGTAGGCTTTTAGTAAAAACCTGTTATTTTGACATTACAAACAGATATTTTATTTGTATAAATAAGAAAAAAAAAGTCTGTTTTGTACCTATGAGATTAAATAAATATAACGAAAAGGGGTAATTTAGGGATTTTTTTCTATCCATAAAAATTAATCTAATCGTGTTATTAAAAGCGATGTCATGTTCGCCAGGTCTTTAAATAAGACTTAAAAAAAACAGAATTTTATGACACTATTTTTTAAGTAGATGGATTCAAAAACTAATAAGCGCGGTCTCTGTCGGATCATACTGCCTTAACGATGTTTTTATTTGACAATTTGAGTTTAATTTTGAAATCTCGATTTTCGTCGATGATTTATCGTCAAGCTTCGCTAAATAATTTACCTTGTTTTTATTTCTCAAAACAAACACACATTCACGACCTGGAAAATCATCAACATAAAAAAGACGCCGTATTAAAACCAGTCTACCAACATCATAAAAAAAGCCTGCGTAGGTAACATTATTATCCCATATCATACGAACATTTAATAAGGTGCTAACTTGTCATACGCTTGACAAGGGGTCTCTGTAATCTGATAATTAAGTTTTTTAACCATTTCGCCTGAATTAAAGCTGGATTTTCATTAACTGGTGTCAGATTCAGGGGTTTTAATTAACTTCGGATATGGAGGCTTTCATGGTATAATTTTGTAAAGACAAACACTGCGCATCATCATACTGTGACTGGAGAGTTATGATAAAGGGATTTTTATACGTGTTTGGGAGCTGTAGGCGTTTATTTTATGAGTTTGGATAAGTGGGTTTGGCAGCGTAATGTTGCTTGCCTGTCGGTCATCTACAGACTGTACTTCGGAGAGTGCGCGCAGGAGCTCCACGACCTGTTCCCACCGTTTTGTTACCGGAGTACCAGACGTACTGCAGGGTACCATCCGCACTTGGTTGATATCCCGTCCAGTCGTACAGTCAGTATACACAATTAGCTGACCCCCCCCTTGCATAAATGGTTGAGATATTTTTGAATACGGATCGATAGAATTTTATAATTCTTAATTTAATTTAAATACCTATACGAAATCTACCCAAAACTAGAAAAAAATAATAATAATACGATTTATTAGTAAAAAAATCTCAACCATTTATGCAAGGGGGGGTCAGCTAATTGTGTATAATGACTGTACTCAGCGCTTCTCCTCCACATTTATTATGCGTACAGCCAAAGTGTGGAACTCTCTATCAGCGTCTGTGTTCAAAAATTAAAACAATTATTTAACAATATAAAAATTTAAATAATTTGTTATTTTATTTTTATATTATTATTATTTCAATTATTATGTATGTACAAATTAAAACTCTAGCCGCCTTACTTATAAACGCGAAATAAAGTTATACTAGGTATAAACATCTAAAATGTATGGTTATATGGAAGTTATTCCTAGTATTCCTAAATTAATTTATTTCACATTGTGACCCTGTCGGGCCCAGCATAGTAGGAGAGAAGAGGAAGAGCGCTTATTTGTGTTTGTATTATTTATGTATTCTGGTAATAGTCTTCTCTCAAAGGAATATCTTGAATATCTCTCAGGTATGCCGCTGTTTCCTCACGATGTTTTCCTTTACCGTTTTTTAAGCAAATGATAATAATTATATAATACGCACATGAATCTGAAAGGTCGGAGATGCGAGCCTTGGGTTCGAGCTCGAGACCTATGACTTGGCAGTCCGCGCGCGTCGGTCATACTACTAGGCTATCACTGCTATTTATGCATTTGTTAGCATAAGGACAGATTCATCATTCCGACCTCGCCGCCGAGGCCCCGCGCGAAATTTCCGACTAACGAATAGTCCTCCCCGGCCCTTGCCTTTAAGTGAAGCGCCAGCACGCGCTTTAGCTGAGCAGCATGTAGCTTTAAATCCCCCTGATAATAATCAAAACCCTGATTTTATCCAGTCACCGACGGTCCCTTGCCATCCTCCCCCCGACTCTGCCCTAAGCCGAGGTTCGTACCCCACAGGGGGTGCCCTTAGCGCGCAGTCGGATAGCTTATAAGTATGCCCGGGCTGGAGGCCTTAAATTTCTTTTAGGAGCTTAAGGCACCACAGGATAGCCCGGTTAAAGAGTCTCAACCCTTCGTGGGTAACTCTGAGATGCCATAAAAAAAAAAAAAAAAAAATTATTTCTAATTGGTTCTAACAAACACTTTTATACATCAAAAAATAATAATTAAGACTAGATAATGGCACAAGGATTAGGGGGAGGCCTTTGCCCATCAGAGGGACAATATAGGCTAACAAAGAAAAAAAAAATATAGCACAAGGTTCAGAAATGCTGGTCAATTTAAGTTAGTGAATTTAATGATTGGTTACTCTTAAGTGATGTCTTTGATTACGGCAATTAAAGTCTGTGCAAGTAGGTTTTTAGCAGGGTCACTAGATATTCCATAATAACTTGTAAAGAAAAAAAAAAGAAAAAACAATGTATCCATTCCACAAACTGCTTGTAATTCCCTACTAATGTAAGCACTGCTTGCATAATAAAAGTGGCTTCAATAAAAAATACATTCAGAACATCCATTTTGCATTTTTTTTTCTTTTGTAAAATCTACGAGAGCTTGCAACTGTAAAACATTGCAGGTTTTTTTAAAAAGCAAAAGATTTTTGTTGGATTTTCTTAGCAAATTGCGCTTGCTATATTATGCACTAGCTGCTACCCGCGGCATCGCCCGCGTGGCGTTTTCTAAAATAAAATTTCACATTCACAACACACACACAAACCCAAACACTCTCACTTACACTCACTCACACATGCATTTACACTCTTCACTATTTTTTTTATTGATTGCATGATAATTGATTATTTTTGTTAATTTACATTTTGTTTTGTTTCTATTTTATTGATCTTACCGGTGATTTTATTTTGTTTTGCTTTGTTTAATCTAACGCTGATGCCAATGAATATTTTAAGTGTTCTTTTTGATTGATTTTAGTTTATGTCTATTATGCAATAATCATCACGTTGTAATTCCGACCTCCAAGATACAGGTAAATGCCTTGTTTGGGGATCACTGTCAAATCTGCTCTTGTATAAGATTAATAATAATCCATACTAATCCATACATACTAATATTATAAATGTGAAAGTAACTCTGTCTGTCTGTCTGTATGTTACGTTTTCACGCATAAACCGTTGAACCGATCGTCATGAAATTTGGCAGATGTAGCCTGGGATATGGAGAAGGACATAGGCTACTTTTTTACGCGATAACCGACATCCACGCGGGCGGAGCTGCGGGCAAAAGCTAGTAAATAAATGAATTTGAATTTGAAGTGATAACCTAATCGTAAGCTTGCTATTAAATAAAATAATTCAATAAGAAAAAGAACAAAACGATGAGTGACGTAAATGATGAATCCAATTAACTCATAAATGATGAAACAAGGCAACCAAGTAAGCCATGTACTAAAATGTAAAAAAATAAATGCAAAATGTTCCTCAACTGGACTAAACAAACAAAATAATAAGGAAGCAAGATTTGTATACAAGATATCAAGGATACTTAATTAAATCGAGCAATATTGGGTGGGGCAACCGGGCAACATGGTTGCACAAGTTAGAGCAATAACGAACAGAGAACCGAGCTGCGTCTTTGAAACGGGAGGCTTACGCTGGGGCTATGGAAGAAGCGATTTTGTGAGCTGGAGTTACAAGAAAAATATTGAAGAAAGACATTATGAAGTAAATAAGATTGTGGTTCACAGTAAACAAATATTTCCCTGTCTCTAGCTAAGAGTTGACGATTTAATTTTATAAGTGACAAAGTTTGAGAATTTGGCAGTACCAGTTGTCAGTACATTAAAATAGTATAATTTGGTAAAATGTGGTTATTGTATTAAGAGGATACCGAGTGCGCAGAGGCGTCCTCATCATTTCTTTGGTGATTTCTTTTATTTCAGAATGAAAATGCAGAACATAAGCATGTTATTTTGTGCTCCACAAGACTATATGTTATTATTATTACAAAGAGTAGATTTATTGTTATTATTGTAATCCTTAAAACGGAGCTTAGTGGCCACTGTTTCGCATTTTAAGGATTGCAATAAAACTTAACCATTTAAAACGACTGTTTGTAATAATAATAACGTATAGTCTTGTGGAGCAGAACGTAACATGCTTATTTTCTTCATTTCCATTCTAAACTATAAGAAATTACCAAAAAAACGATGAGGGCGCCACTGAGCGCTCGGTATAAATTCAATAGAGTTAGTTACATTTGTCGTTTTATTTGTTTTATCAGGAAACTTTAAAATTATGTCAAGTAATTTTAAAAGGACCAATGATCACTCTCCGGTATGGTAAAGAACGACAACCATAGAAGGTTCAGGAACGACGACAAGTTATATTTTTATGCAGTGGAAAAGATCCTCAAGAAGAAGCACATTAGGAAAAGTATCTATCAGCGCATCTATTTCTGCCGTCAAGCATCATTATTGTGTTTGAGCTAAGACTTCTCAACTCATTCCTAAGTAAACAAAATTGAAGCAACTTTCAAATCATCCACTGGTTTCGCAACCCGCTCCCTCCAACTTACTAGCCCCCACAACAACTTCTGTTTTCATTAAGTGGACTTCGGTCTCCTGAATTATTGTGTGTGAGTTTGCAACTGAAAACTATTATCTAAATTATTGGCGGATCATGTTTGTGGGGGTTCGGCTTTGTGATACTTACCCTGGAGTATTGGGCTAAGTTTGGAGCTGGATTTAATATGGATGCTGGTTAAGGGGGCTATAAAATCTTGTAGAGAGAGAGCAGCTTGAGAGCAGTGGTGGCCCAGTGAGAGCAGTGGTAACGGCCGTGACTTACCGAGTTGTAGGTCGTAGGTCGTTTTTTTTTTTTTTTAGTATGTGTTGGGAGATGAATGATAATTGAAACGGACGAACTTGCTTATTCAAAATTTATTAGGATAGCCGAGCGATACAGAATTTGTGTATATCGACACGCGCGCACTCGATCCTTGCTGTCGTTCGAACCGAATGAGCGGCGGCGGCAGCGGGCTCGGGCGGCTGCGCGAGCGCCCCGCGCCGCTCGACGTTCCCCGTGTCCCTCCCGTGGCCCTCGGCTCTCCATGCGCGTGTACAATATGTGTGTGTTTGGTTCTAGAACATGCCGGTTTCCTCACGATGTTATCCTTCACCGTTTTGAGAGCAGTAGTGATGACATAATTTACACAAAGTAAAGCGCTTATCTGAGTTCGAACCCACAACCTAAAACTCGCCATTACGCTGGGCCACCACTGCTACCACCATAACCAAGCTTAAAAAAAATCGTCCAACCCAACTGAATGGGCCAAATTTAATAAAAACAAGTTAGCTATAGCGTTTTCATGTGCAATTAATGTGACCATTAAGTATCTTCTTACAGCGATAGCCGTGTTCGTGGGTATAACGTGGTTGGAATTGGGGCAGGAGGGTGAGGTCATATTGTGAGCGGAAAGCGTGTGAAATCGCGGGACTTTTGAGTGACGTAACTGTGTGGTTTCCAAAAAAGAGGTATTGATGCCAATTTCCTTGTTCACAAACTAAACTAAATTTAAGTTCAGTGCATCTTTTTCTTTCTATTTTATTAAGAAAAGGACAGAACATAAATTTTAGTTCAGTCCTGTCAAATTAATCAGCGCCTGTCACTACTCCATACAATTTTAGATGCGATTAAAAACTTGCCGACTAAAATTACGTCAATTTACGCCAAGCGCTGATTAATTTGACAAGACTACACTAAAATTTTTCTTCTGTCCTTTTCTTAATGAAATAGAAAGAAAAAGATGCACTGAACTTAAATTTAGTTTAGTTTGTGAACAAGGGCACCAATGTCGTTTATTCACATTCTGTCCGTCCATTCCGTGTAGATGTCAGATTTTTTTATGTAACACGGCTGGTTCTAAGGAAAAGGGTGAGGTCCCATTCTTAACAGGGATGTTGCAACTTAGGTGTCGTATAGCATGAAGGATTGCGTCTTTCTAAAACTACATAGCACAAAAGTGTACCACTGAAATTATTTTATAGTACTCGTATGTAAGTAGCACTGTTGATGCACTAGTGTCTTCGGTTACGCTGGCCCAGCCTGTAGCCAACCAAAGATTTTCAGTAAAAAAAATAGCAGGGCTTTTGGGCACTTGTAACAGTTGTGAGTGAGATGGTTTTATTATTTACTTGATGATTTTAATAGTGTAATAATTTGCCCTGATCTCACTACTTTTCTTTTGTTCGGTGCACTAGGTGTAGGTTTATTTCAAGTCTGCACTGCAGCGTAATTATAATCGCTATTCGCTATCTCTACAACCTACTCCAAATGGGAACATCGCAATGAGCTAGAGGCTTAGTGCCAAACACATGGTTTGTGTACGAATAAATTAGTGTCGTACTGCCTCGTTTCTAACTTTGCGAACTGTACCGTAGCTTGGTCTTCAGACGTGTTCGTGTATGAGGATTTGTATGAGCGGGTTTCGAAATGCTAAGTAGGCGTTTTTGTTTGACGTGAATAAACCACAAAATATTAAACGAGCTTAAATGAATGTAATGTTTGTTTGATGTTTATTAGATTGTGGCGCTATATGTGTGTAATTTTTTTTCTGCTACAATAATGTTAGCTTTTTAAACATATGACTTTTTAAATTTGAATAGTGGAACTATTTACACAAAGCAAATAACTTATGATCATTGAACCTCAAAATTTGACCTGGCTAGTTTTTACCAGCAAATCAAATATTTAGAAGAATATAACCTTACAATATCAAAACAATAACTTACATAACAATCCATACTTCCATACTAATATTATAAATGTGAAAGTAACTCTGTCTGTCTGTCTGTCTGTCTGTATGTTACGTTTTTACGCCTAAACCGCTGAACCGATCGTCATGAAATTTGGCAGAGATATAGCTTGAGATATGGAGAAGGACATAGGCTACTTTTTTACGCGATAACCGACATCCACGCGGGCGGAGCCGCGGGCAAAAGCTAGTATAACATAAAGATGATAAGTTGATTAGCTAAATATAAGATGACTAGTATGTGAAAAAATGTTTTTCAACTGCAAATTTAAGATGTTCGACTATTAATTACTCAGTAACTTGTAAAGCCTACTTAGCTGTGATAGTTTTCCTTTTAATATTTTTGGACGGCCTGTCCAACTATTCCTCACAAGATGGGATAGAGAATAAAATATATCATCCCCACTTTACGTGCAGGAGAGGGTACCCTATAAAAATATGTTTCAAGATTTTATTTTACCACTTTGTCGGCGTGAATACACGTAATATGTATACCCCTACCAAATTATAGCTTTATAGTACTAAGAGCTTCTAAGCAAAGACGCGGATAGACGGACAGACTGACAGACGGATATGGCGAAACTATAAGGGTTTCATGTTTGTAACAGAAACCTAAAAAGGATAAAAACAAATTTTCATCATGGAACTTATTCTCCTGCGAAGAAGAAAAAAGAAGTTTTTGCTCTTATAATTTAGCAAGGCGCTAAATTTAGCTAATGAAATCGATTAATTGGAATTGGAAAAAATATATAATCTTATAAATTCACTGTTTTCTGATTCATTCCTTTGTATACACATAATTACCCAGCTGGATGCCAAATTTGAACTTTCTACGTCTTCTGGAAGTGGGTTAGGTTTTTGATCTACATGTGAGTCAATCAATCATAAAAATTACGATTGTTGGACGTTAATATCTATGTAACCGTTTAAGCTGTGTTTATAAAATTCGGAGTACTAGTTAGTTTATCTAGGGGGTTTTAATACATAAAAAAATTTGGTGCATTCATGTCAAATAGTTTTTGAGTTATGAAGGGTTCAAAATTTGCTCCAAATGGTTCGTGTAACACACGGGTGCTCCTCGCCAGTTTTCTTTTCTTTTCTTGAACTTGGCTTGTCACACTCCCGCGTATCTAGAAGCATGTATTTATAATCTTATATATAAAATTCTCGTGTCACAATATTAGTTACCATACTCCTCCGAAACGGCTTGACCGATTTTTATTAAATTTTATATGCTTATTCAGTAGGTCTGAGAAAGAGTAGGGTAGGGTAGAGTAGTGTAGTGGAGTTTATACTATAGTTTTTGACAAAACGAAGTCTGTCGGATCAGCTAGTAATCTATAGAATTTTGGTGTCGCAGGCGGGGAAAAACCAATAACCTGAAATAAGATGTAACTTTTGTTTCCGCCTCGGACCACCACTTTCGGACTGTCTATCTGTTACCTTTACACAGGTAACTGACAGACAGTCCGTAAGACAGATAGACATACAGACATAATTACTTTCGCATTTATTATATTAGTATGAATAGTATTGATATTGCCTTGCATAAGATGAAACTACCTCGTCTTTATTTTCGAATCGCCACATTAGCGACTGTACCTTTTTACCCGACAGCCTCAGAAAGAGGTAATGTTTTCAAACTCTTTTTACTTTTAACCAAACTGCACTTATCTTAAGCACCCAGCCGTAATAATCCCGAATTTATTTTAAAACATTAAGAGCTAAAACTTAAATGCTTAAACTGAATAAATTATTCGGTTAAAATGCTTTAATTAATCCTAATTAAAGTTGTGAAGGTATTTAGATGTTAATGTATTCACTGATGTTTAGATAACCTGTGTTCTAGGTTATTTGTTGAATTGTAGAGGCGTTAATGAGATGTTAGTTTTTGTTAATAAAACGTAAAAGTTTTAGTACAAATAATTATAATATTTCGCTTAGGTATGTCTGTCGCTTAAGGACACTCTAGTCGGTCATTCTTCCATAAAAACGCAGTATGGTGATTACTCGTCTGTTTGACGGTGTACATTCAAAACTAAAAATGGTATCAATTTGTTATGCCATTATCTAGTCCTGTATTGAAGGAGAATTTGGAAATAACTATTGGTTAGGAAGTAATGAGCGTCAAAACGTCCATATTTCAAAACTAATTTTAACTCATTTTTGGGCGTAAATTAATAGATTATGTAGTATGAAAATGGCAAAATAGAAACCATGCAGGTATAGATAGTTTACTCACAAGTTCAAATAATTTTATTTTGAGTAGATATATACTAGTTTTGTCATTATATCAATACGCCCAAAGGTTTGTTTATAAAATGAAATCGCGCATGTGTGCATCATTAGCGTTGGCATACTATACGGGAGTATGTGCACTAGCTTCTTACTGCTCATCACCGGGTTAGTCCCTTTTGCACACGATGTTGGATGAAATAGCATTCATTTTGACCACGCCCACCAACGAGTTCGAGCCGTCGACTAGCTTCACCTTAAGATTTTAAATGACTGTCGCAATGAATGGTCAAAGGGAAGATAATTCCTAACAGATGCTGAGCATTAATAGTACAGCATACGTTAACACGTACGTTTAACACCAGAATTACCTACAAAACATTGTGTCTAATTCTAAAATTAACCACCTACATTAAAACCAGCGCCCACAACCAACAGATACGTTCTCACGTCCGTGGACATGCAAATTATCCATGTCATCGTATAAATAGCCACCGTAAACCGTGCTAAAGGTACGCTTATACGAGCAACTTTAATTTGCTCAATTCAGGGCAATGTTGGTTAAATGTGACGTCACGACCACAGCAAGCAATTTGCTGCGATGCTAACATGCGTTATTTTGTTATTTAATTTTAACGAAATTTAATTGTGTTACCTACATTACTTACCAAGGGTTGTAAAAGAAAGAAAGCCCGAAATCGCAGGTATTTGTGACCCGAGCCGCAGGCGAGGGTTGTATATATGCGATAGAGGGCTTTCTTTTTTACTGCCCGTGGTGAGTACACAATTTTACGTCTTCACCTGGCCATAATACGAGTTTTCCTGTACGCGTAGCGTGCGGTAAAACTTACATTATGGCCAGGTGTGATGTAAATATTTTTATGTACAAGTGTATGAAGGATAAAACCGGCCAAGTGCGTGTCGGACCACGCATAATGTATGGTTCCGTAGTTGGGCCGAATTTATCCAAAGAACAAACTTAACATAGTTGTTGAAATACATGTTCTCCTATTCATTCCAACTGCAAATGTAGGTTGGGTGGTTATTACTCGATATCTTGTAAAGTCTACTTTTCTCAGATATTTTTCCTTTTAACTTCGTTATATTTACTACTGCCGTGAATTTTTTCACATATTCAAGAACAAACATAGCTGGCACTTGACTTCAACAAAAATTAGCAGTTTAAAGCTTAATATCACTCAAACGGGGATTCGTTTGTGTGATATTAAGCTTTAAACTGCTAATTTTTTAGTAAATGGAAAAATGGTTTCACAAACTCGCAATATTTTTGAACGGCCTATTCAACGATATCCCACACCATGGGGAAAGACGAGAAAAAAATAATCTACCCTAAAAAAACAATATTTCAAGATTTTATTTTACTACTTTGTCTGCGTAATTAATATGTATACCCATGCCACTCTTTATTTAAGCCGCGGACAGACAGACAGACAAACATGGTGAAACTATAAGAGTTCCTTGTTGACATCGAAACCCTAAAAAGGAGACGAGCTCATTGGGCATCCAAAAATTCGTCTACGTCGCTGTCAGTAGAAAAAGGCTGGCAGTGTTGCCACGTTGGATGGCAAATATTTATTTTATTTTATTTCTTTTAGACTTAAATATAATATAAATATTTTAGTGTTAGATTTTATATTGTAATTAAATATATTTTAATTTTAATAAAGTGTTATTTAAGATACCAACTTTATTGGTAATTTGTACTCCGTCAACGACAAGACATACATATTATATACAACACCTGTTTTTACAATACTTAAGAATATTTTAACTTCAAGTCAAAGTTTTTTTTTTTTATCTAGGGCATCTCAGAGTGTAACCACTAAGGTTCCGACTCTTTAACCGGACTTTTCTGTGGCTGCCTTAAGCTCCTAACGAAACTTAATGCCTCCAGCCAGGGCGTAAAAACTTATAAACTAAACGACTGCTGCTCGCTAAGGGCACCCCCTGTGGAGTACGAACCTCGGCTTAGGGCAGCTGAGTCGGAGGGAGGGTGGCAAGGGACCGACGGTGGCTGGATAAAATCAGTGTTTTTATTATTATCAGGGAGATTTTGGATTACATGCTCAGCTAAAGCGCGTGCTGGCGGCGCTTCACTTACAGTCAAGGGTCGTGGAGGACTATTCGTTAGTCGTAGAGGACTATTAGTTAGTCAGGGATTTCGCGTGGGGCCTCGGCGGCGAGGTCGGAAAGTCAAAGTCAAAGTATTCTTTAATTTATATTTATTGCATTCCACAATGTAAACTTAGGTGGTAGGTTGACAAAGATATGATCATTGTGGACCCTGTCCGGCTCAGCAAAGTAGGAGAGGAAGAGGGCATTAATTTGACAACTTATTTGCTACATGTAGCAATATTTTTGGTAGAGATACCACACATACAGGTTAAGTTGCTTAATAATCGCTCAATATTGTGTTATGTTGAGCGATTATAAAGCAACTTAACCTGTCAAGTGTTAGACTATTGACTAATGACAATGAGACACAATTGATTATCTATTGTAACGTTGGTCCCGGGAGTCAAGATTGACTCGGCAATACATTTATTCTGTCGAACAAGGAGCAATAAGAGTAATATTTTTTTGCGTAAATTAATCGATCTGTCTAGCCTTTTTCAACTATGTTAGTTAAATATTTCTTTTATTCTGTTTTTTTAGTATTTGTTGTTATAGCGGCAACAGAAATACATCTTCTGTGAAAATTTCAACTCTCTCACTATCACGGTTCATGAGATACAGCCTGGTGACAGACGGACAGACAGACAGACGGACAGCGGAGTCTTAGTAATAGGGTCCCGTTTTACCGTTTCGGTACGGAACCCTAAAAAGGAGGGAACAGAATCATAGGGCATCAACAAATTCGTCCTCATCGCTGTCAACAGAAAAAGTGCCCAAAAGGGTGGCAGCACTGCCACGTTGAATGGCAATGCTGATTCTTTGGCCAAAAAATAGGCCCGCCATATGCAATAAGAGTAATATTGCTTAAACAATTTAAGCATAAAAAACAAAGAGCTTTTTTAAATTAATTAGGTAATTGCTTCACTACCACAGGCAACTGCAGTTGCTAGGCAATATTTCCTGGTACAATTACCCGTATATGCCACCTTAAAAACGGTGTCAGAAAAATGCATGCATCGAGCGTATTAAAGCGATATAAGTGAACATAACCAATGCTTGACGCTGTTATACTGTTGAATTAACGGTGTGTGGAGTTTTAGGTGCTGGATATGTCCAGCTGGGTAATTGACAGTAACAGTGGCAATGCTTTTTATGTTAACATTTCACCAACATTTATTGCGTTATTAACGTTGCCTAGCAGATGAACACATGAAGCAATGGAGTTAAGAGTGGCTCGTAGCTAAGGAAAAACAGCCGCATAAGTCGATTCATCAGGTTAGGCTACGCTTGCCGGGGTTGGTCCATGGATGGGTGACCATTCTCACATACCGAGACTCCGCCGCGCCTCGGAAAGCACGTTAAGCCGATAGTCCTGGCTGTCATTCGTTACGGGTCGTCAGAAGCCCGAAAGTCTGACACCTGATGAAAAGCTTGCTTCCAGGAAAGGTGGGTTATAATCAAAACAGGGAGTTTTTACAAGATGTGAATATTGATACTCACATCTTGTAAGAAGTCCCTCAAAAGTTCAATCCTCAATCATTTTTTTTTTTTTTTACTTACGTAACTTCATTACGGACCCTGTCGGGCACAGTAGGATAGAAGGAGAGATGATGCTTTAAAACGTTTCTTATGTCTATAAAAATATATAATAAAGTTAACCGAATCAATAAAAAAAGGAAAAAAGCTCCATCTATTCACGAATATATACAAAAAACGATTAATAAGTAAATGAGATTACAGTGTAAACTAATATTTAAATAATAAATCCCTAAAACTCATATAAAATCCACAAAAATGTTTTTTTTTTTTTTTTTTGAATAAGTTTGATTATAAGATAAACGATTGGTCCTCATTTCTAACTACTATCTTTCTTTTGCTGTGCCCTACAGGGACCACGATTTTTCTTAAGGTAATGTTTACCACCAATTTTTTTTTTAAACATTGCCCCACACTAGGAATTTCACCTGTATCGTGGGTGCGTTTACAAATATTTAAACTCACATATACAAACAGCCAGACCCGGAACAACTACTTCTACCTATACATATACATTGTGGAATGGAATAAAGTATTGAGTATTGTGTATGTATTCTTATTAATGTCTAATATTTTTTTGGGTTTTTGGGACTGATATTTATGAGGTGGCTTTACTATCAAAAGTAGTAGAAGGTGGTCATATCTTCCGGATCATTTAATTTGTCAACTCTTTAATTCTTGTGTATATGAGTGGCCAGAAAAAATGAGCCACTTTTCAAGCATCAAGTATTATTATTATGTACTATGTATACTCGTATTATGAATTGCAGATATAAATGTAGAAATTTAACAGGATAGATTTTGTATCTCACTGGTAGTAAGACTTTCATGTAAGTAATTTTAATTATGCTTGTCACACTTGGGTAAATTTTATAATAATCTTTTTTGTATACATATTAACTTAAACCGCAGTCACATCTAGTATGTCAACAATGCTCGATATTCAAATGCGATACTATCGCGATGCGGCAGCATCACCCTGTATAGCTAATAAATATGTGCAATTTGTGAAAACCTATACCATTTTATATGAACTCATACACAGTGTAGTTTACGGTGTCATCTTTTAATTTGGCACCACAGTGAAAAGCGTATAAACTCATAACAGATAGCCTTATTGATACCAATACCTAGTAAGTTAATAGAAAAGCTCCATAAAATACGAGTTTTTATCAAATACCATCATTCCTACTTCGTTCTGTCGGCACCCCCTCTCGTATTAGTAAGATTCGCCGTCCGAAGCATACTCTCACCATCCCTGATGACGCTATGACTCTCTTCCAGGTGAGTAGTCCCTCTACTAGCACTGTTAGAAAGCACATCTCCCGACGTCCGTACTATCGTCCTCGCCGACGAGGCCCATCGCGACGTCCCTGTCCATCCCCGCCCCGACCCTTGCTCGAGCCAGCCCGTGCCGCTAAGCCTGTATCTTTAAATTCGTCCCTAAATAATTATAATTCGATCCAGCCCATCCCTTGCTGTCCTCCCCCAGCAACGCCCTAAGGCGAGGTCCATACCCCCGCAGGGGGGTACCCTTAGCGTAGTCGCTTAGTTTTTAAGTTTTATGCCCTGGCTGGAGGCCTTAATTTATTGAGACCCACAGGAAAGTCTTGTTAAGCAGTAGACAACTCTTTAGGTTGAACCGTGAGACGCGATTCACAAAAAAAAAAAAATAACGTTCCCATTGTCCCATTTTCTAAAAGGTACGGGTGTTGACATTACATGTACATACGGTATTCCAACTTAGATTTTGAGGTTGATATAATCACATAGTCACTGAACTTCTACGCGAAGATGAGTACATGGACAGGGAGCGTAGGGCGCTGTTGATCCAGAGCGAACATACCCCACACACAGCCCAAAGGTTTAAACGTTGCAATGCTTAAGTGAAAATAACACTGTTCAGAGCGCATTGTTCATCGCTATACGCATGCAGCGCCCTGCAAGTCCAATATAACAATTCATTCAGGTCATAGTAGGGGCTGCCGCGCTAGTGCAGTGTGTCGGGCATGTTCACGGACGCACACGTTGATGGCATCCACGCCGTGCTCCGCAAGCGATGCGTCGCGGTGCTCGGCAGGTTGAGCGCCAGCAGAAACAGTATCTTGACTATCATTGCGCATAAGCTGGACTCGCGTTACGTCCAGCACTGGGTTCATACCCAAATTAGGAAATAAGTAATTATAACGTATTTTTAACTACTAACACTAGTTTCATAAGTTTCTGTTTCTGTACTAACGTTCTATGGATTTCAAAGTCTGAATTAAAAAGATTTTGCTTTATTTATATTTATTTATTTATAATAAACATCTTGGTGTTACAGGGGTATATAAGCTAAACACAATTAGGTAAAGGAAACAACGTTATAAAATCTGGGTCATACCTGGACTTGTTTGGATCTATTTCAAAATCGAAAAATATATTTCAGTGTCATAGCAACTAATTTGATATTGAATGTAGGCCTTTACCTTAGCAGTAACACGCTTATGGACAGGTATGACAAATAACCATGTATTTCATACCACATCTTTCAACAACATTCCCCAAAAAATACATCCACACAAAATTCTCATCCGAAAACTATTCTGAAATTCAATAATGTGAAGCGTGAGTCGTGACGTCATCCGCCAGCGCCATCGCAGACTGTTTAGGAAGAGTACAAATATTTCCAGGATATATTATTATAAAGGAATATATGTTAGCAGCGACGCTATGTAGCGGAGAGATGGAATTTTACGGAATGTGGGACACTTTATTTTGCAGCAGGTGAAGGGAATTATGTTTTGGATTGGTTGTATGTCTGGAGAACGTTTTTGAACATGTATATCTGATAATAAAACTCTTTACTTCTCATAAAAAGGACATTGATGTCGTTCTAATAAAAATCGATTAATATATTTGTAAGAAAAGTCTTGACATTAAATAACCAACTAAATTTTTTATCATAATTCAAGTTAAACCCTAATGCTAGATGGCTCTGTATTAAAAAACAAAAACTTTTGACACTTGAAACTAACTTTTTCGGGAATACCTAACGCTTTTTCGTTAAGTCTGCCGGTTTACTCTTACCACAAGCCGCGTTAAAGAACTTGGTTCCAATAAGAATAATTAAAGTATGATCAATATAAAAAAATATAAAAATCACTAACTTTCTCCAATTATAATAGACTAGCAGCCCGTCCCGGCTTCGCACGGGGTAGAGTTTTTTGTAGTAGTAGTAGTAGTTTTTTGTAGACATTATGATGTTCTTCAATATTGTTGTACATTATTTTGTGCTATCGCTAATAGTTTCGGCAGCGCATTCGACGAAAGACATTTTAAGACTCATTTTTCTACACCTTCGGTTACATTGTTCAAATTTTACCAAGGATCCCTAACTTTTTTCAAAATGAAATGTAGCCTATGTCAAATTGGAAGAATGTAGCATTCTATTGGTGAAAGAATTTTTTAAATCGGCCCAGTACTTTTTGAGCCTATTCATTACAAACATACAAACATACAAAACTAGGTACAAATCTTTCCTCTTTATAATATTAGTGTAAGTGTAGATAATATTAATGTAGATAATATTAGTGTAGATGAAAGTGGAGTAGTGGTGGCCCAGTGGTGACGGGCCCGCTTACGAGTTGTATGTCGTGGGTTCAAACCCAGGCAGGCGCTTTACTTTATGTATAGTACATTATTGCAAAGGCCAGGAAATAGGCAATTGCAGGTCGAGTATGAGTAATAATAACACTAATACGAGACAAGCAATTGCTATTTCTAATGCTATAAACATGCATGGAAATGTTGTCATTATTTTCGAAAAAGAACACGCGAAGTATCGAATTTACGGACAAAGAAAATCAAATCCATTGCAGGAGCGTTTTTTGAATTTGCAACATTACAACGCACACATTTTATGCAAAAACAATTAATTTATGATTTAACCCTCGGCATGCCTAGTATTAAAATTTTACATTGTATGCCTGGTGGGTCTATCAGACCCGAATTTTTACATGACTATATCTCGCACTAGCCATGACAACTAGATATGGTTACTTAAGGTAAGTTATGGTTACTACTAGGGGTATATTAGGGATGGAAATAAATAAATATTATAAATTAGCCATTTTTATTAATTATTTCTCTAATTAATCTGAGGAAACGTTTTTTAACAAATAAATATTCCTTTTTTTTCTCTTACAAAATAAAATACTTATCAAAAGAGAACATACAAGACAAGACAACAACAAGACTTTCCGGAAATGGTCCTTGGAAGTAGTTATAATAAAATAGTGCAATCTCGTCACATCCTCCAACGGACATAGGCAGAGGCGTCTGTACAACTCGTAGTGCCTACCCTCCACAAATATCAATACAATACACTCTCCACAAATATCAATACAATACACCCTCCACAAATACGTATAGGCCAGATGTTATGTCAGGCGTAATTTCTTAATCCAAAAAACTTTCTTCTACAACAACATTATTTTATGAAACGCTTCGAGTGATTCATAGCGCCCAGCTACTGAGAGTTTTGGCAAATAAAATTGAAATTTGGCAAAAAAATAATATATATGGTAGGTACTACGTTTTATTTAACCGTTGTGTTTGAATTTAATACGCCAAAATTCTCGGTAGCTGGACGTTATGCACCTAGACACTTAGACAAGTGGTTATGTCAGACCCTACCAGGCAGAAGGAGAATGCACCAAATTTTTTTTGACTTTTAAATAAAATAATACGATGTAGGAAAGATGGCTGTCAGGCTCAAATGGGATTGGGCAGGTCACATCTGCCATATGCACGATGATCGCTCGACAAAAGTCTCCACACAAAGGGTGCTGGAAAATGGACGGCGCCGCCGAGGACGGCCCAGAAAAAGATGGACGCGTACCGCGAGGGCTGGTTCAAAAGAGTTCTTGGAAGGAGTTCGGAGAAGCCCAGAAGTGGCAAAGTATGGGGTCACAAAAAAAAAAAAAACTCCCGATGAAATTTTTATCATGAAGATACTGCAGTAATGTAAAGAACACAAAATGATCATTATTAGAGATCCTTGTGTCATTTTTTCTTTGTTTTTTTTTTAAATTGTTTTTTAATACCGAATTATAATATCCGCCATCTATATATCATCGTATCCAATTTCAAATTATTAATACTGTAAGAAACTTTTAAATGTATTCACATTATGGCAACCGAACGTATTATTTTACTTTGCCAACACTTAGAAATGACTGTTAAGATAATATTATCGTTATTTCTGGGTGGGACATAAGCCGTTTTGAATGGTAAATGTGGTGCAGAGCCAGTCCTTGTTTGATTGTGAAATAGTATAGTTGTGCGAAATAAAAGTGTTAGCAAGAACAGAGTGTTTTCTTCATACTTGTTTACCTTCAGTGCTGTATTTGGATCAAAATACCTACCTGTTATTATAACTACCCCAAAAATTACCAAACACCCAAAAATTTTAAGACCATAAAATAACCCAAACAATGAACAAAAATACAAACAGGTACTTCATTCACAACAAATAACTTTGTACCTCAGGATCACAAACACATTAGTGCTGTGGCGTTTGTATCGATAACTCAGGGTATCGCGTTGGCCTATCGCCATGTCTTGCACTCCGCTAATGCGGTGGGCGGGACTGGTTATCGATATTCTGTTATTTATCGATGCTTGCCAGGATTTGTGTTGTGGGAAGCAGAATTTATTTCGGTGTTTTTAAACTAGTGAAGAGTGAATTTTAAGTTTAACTTAGATTTAATATTTAAAAGTATTTAAACTGTGTTTACCTTTTTCAAATTAATAAATAGTATTTGATTATAATTTGGTATGTATAAAAAATTTGGTATTGTAATAACTTCAGCATTAAAAATATTCTTTAAATTGTAATGGTAACTGTCATATTCGTATTTCTAACATTATCAACGCATAGCATTCATGAGCAACTAAGTCAAGTTATATCAATATTACTAAAATCATGTAATTTAGGTATACTTAAAATATTCCTTTATCATTAATAACATCCGCAATATTATTTACAAAACAATAAATACAAAAAAAAAAACATAAAATATCGACAATCCCTGTCCCACCACTACTCCGGTTTGGCACAGCTCTGGCTGTCAGCGGCAAGCCGACAATGCATCGTATTTTGCCATTGGCAAATCTAAACAGTAATATATATCTTGAATTTTTACCAAGAAAACAGTTTCTAGGAAGCCATAACTTAGCTCAAGCTGTGAATATAAGGAGTAAATAATTTAAAACTTGAAATGTTCCCGTATTTTAATATATCAAAATACTAGCAACCCCTACACAGATTTTCACTACAGACATTTCTTTTTTATATGTAACTTTAATATTAATATCTAGGAATTTATCTTGTATCGTGGGTGCGTTTACAAACATTTAAACTCACATACACAAACAGCCAGACCCGGAACAACTACTTGTAGGTCATACAAATATTTGTTCCGTGCGAGAATCGAACCCGCGACACGCAGCGCAGCAGTCAATCGCTTAACCACTGCGCCAACCAATTGTGTATAATACATTAATATTAACGTTGTTCTTCTAAACTACGTAACGGATTTTGATCCGGATTTCACCATCATTTAGATAATTTATTTCGAAAGGATTTATGACATATGTAATTTAGAAGAACAACGAAGTCACACAGACAAACACAAATAGCGACATTTATTTGTAACTAGATGAGCCGGTGAACTTCGTACCACGTTAGATTGATACAACATTTTGTTTTATTCGATTTTTCGGCTGTTCCTTTGGGTTGTTCCTGATTTTCTATGGTCCCGATTGATAATTTTATAAATTTTTGTAATTGTTTCATTCATCTATCTATTACGGACGCTTTTAACGTTCTGCATCGATCTCACATGTATAATTTCACATGAATGATGTAACTAATGCTTTATAATCATATCTTGATTTAAAAGAGTGTCCGTGGAGTTTCTTGCCCGTTCTTCTCCATAGGTTTTAGGCGTTTTGGAATAAGCAAGTTTCATATTTCTGAATGACCGACCCCTTGACAATTCAAAAGTTTATTTTAAGTAAATCGTTTGAGTTTGAAATAAAGAGTACCGTTAGGCACTATATTAGGTCCTAAAATACAAAATTACGTTTCAACTTAGATTTTTTGTAACTATGGATGGTAACATGTAGCGTAAAAACTGTAAACGACTTTTTTATCTTTTTTCTGAGTTTGTCGCGGACATTACTGATATCGGTGAAGGAAAAACATCGTGAGGAAACCGAACTTATAGTCAATATAATTCCGAAATCGCCAACCCGTCTTGAGCAAGCGTGGTGATCAATACTCGTGCCTTCTCTGTATGAGAAGAGACCTTTGCCCAGCTGTGGGACAATAATAGGCTTGCATTATCATTATTTATCTTTTATAGAAATCATCACCATTTCAGCCCAAAGATGTCCACTGCTGATGTCCAGCAGAAAGATATAGTATAGTTCGGAAAATATTATTTGAATATTTCTATTTTTTACGTGTAAAGTAAATTAAGTAAATTTCAAAGTAAATTTTTAAACTATATTCTATTTCATAAAGCCCAATCTATTTCACCGAAAAGCTCTAAAACTACAACAAAAGGTATTAAATAAAATATAAATAAATCTCCGTTCACAATGCCTCAATTGTCTGAAAACTTTTGCTAGATTTGTTGGTTTTTCACGTAAAACTCTCCAATTCCAATAAACGAAATATGTATTAAAGACTCGGCGTTTGAAATAATTTCATAATGTTCGAGAACAATTTCTTTTACAAAGATTTTAATAAAAAACTTTTTGGAGTTCTTAATGGCTTTTTACCTTTGATTTTGTTATGTCTTCGATAAAAATTGAAGGATTTTCGAACTTAACTTTAATTTTCACGGTATTTTCTCTTTGAGCAGAGTGCTTTTTTAAAAAGGGATTAATTTTGAATGATTTAATTGGTAGTAGTGTCAGCGCAAACAATTTATTTACCAAATTCCAAACTCGTTTATAAAGGAATTTGAATACGTATTTAAATCGATAGCTAAACTAGCTCACCCCACAGACTTCAATAATTCATACAAAAAATCCCATAGAAAAACGTTCAGTTTTTCCCAAATTTAAATGCGTCCAAGACATTAAAAAAAAAAAAAAGAAAACCATGATGAACATTTTAAATTAGAAAATAGCCAAACCATTCCAGCCGGTCTCAAGTGATGCGCTTACTTACGAACAACGTTTCATTTTTTGGGTTCCGTAGTCAACAAGGAACCTTTGTAGATTCGCCATGACCGTCTGTCTGTCTGTCTGTCCGCGGCTTAGGCCAAATAATCTTAGTACTAGAATGCTGTAATTTGGCATACATATTAATCACGCCGCCAAATTGGTAAAATAAAATCATGAAAAAATAAATAAAAAAGATTTTGTAGGGTACCTCCCTTGCACGTATAGTGGGGATGTTTATTTTCCCCGTATATCCCATGGCGTGGGTTATCGTTGGATTGGCCGTTCAAAAGTATTGTGGGTCTGTGAAAACCATTTTTCGATTCAGGGATCCGTTTGCGTAACTTTAAGCTTTAAACTGCAAATTTTTGTTAGAGTCAAGTTTCTCCCTGCCAGCTAAATGGTTGTATTTGGAAACGTGAAAAATATCACAGCAGTAGAATATAACTTAAAAGGAAAACTATCACAGCTAAGTAGGCTTTACAAGTTACCGAGTAATAGTCGACCATTTGCAGTTTAAAAACATGTTCTCCCATACAGTCTGGTCCGACATGCACTTGGCCGATTTTACTTGTTTATTTTCAAACTAACATTAAACGTATACACGATTACAGAATCTCTTCGAAGCAAAACATTCCGATCACTTACAAACCCGCGCGGTCTATTAATTCATTTTAATGACGTCAGAGAAGTATCGTTAGTGCATCGCGGAGACTTCTCGTTATTTATGAAATATTTTCGATCTGAGATCGTAATTGCATTTAAGGGTAGGTGCGACGGGACGGGGACGATACGATTTTTGCAAAAGAGGAACATTTTAAGTTATCGGATGAGAAACCAGCAGACGTTAATGTGGGCTATGGACATCTGTAATACTAGCATAGATGAGGTTTAGCCACACAGTGTTGCCAACTTTATTTTTTAGGAATCGTATCATAATCACTAGGAAAAATCGTATTTTGCCAAGAACTCTAGCAAAAAAATAGTACGCATTGAAATTTCAATAAAACAATAGTACATGATTTAAATACGTAATGTATGTATATTATAACTTCAAAGCAATATTTAACATTTTATATTTGGTATTTAGATACGAGCAAGGAGTGATTTTCTGGATCTTAGGTAACAGAATTTTGACACTAATTTGCTAACTAAATTCCACTAAAGAAGTTAAAATTTGTCGTAGATTGGCACACTGCACAGTGCCATCTATGATTTTTTTTGTAGAATGTGGTCCTTTTTTTTGTTGGGAAATAATCAAATAACTTCTCTAGCTCTGGGCGGAGCGGCAGGGCGTGTCAGACTTTTACTAACTAAAACCCACCCGTGTTCCTTCAGTTGCCTGTGTGCCAGGGCCACGGTAACCCTTTCGGATAGACCCACAATCCTGGCAGGCACCGGTCATGCCGGTCATGGAATGTTGCCATTTTAAATATTATATTTATTTAAACTTTTAGAAGTATTGTATATATTTTATTTCTTATTTTGTTATTTTTGTCTCATTATATGCTGCACCGGTTGACGTCATCACGTCAGCGCCGGCTGTCGCTGAAAACCAGCGCTGGGGCTCTGTCTCGCATAGGGTCGCAGCATTATGCTGAGCGATGGCCGTTTTGCGTGGATGTGACGCATATTTTCCCCCAACGCGTTATTTTCGTGTTTGTGTTCTTTCTTTGCGTCATGTTTGCAAATAAACGTATTTTCTTTATTTTCTTTCTTCTATTAGACTTCTACCTACCTAATACGATAACTTCGAAGTTGTGTATAAAGAAACAAATTCTTTGTTTCTAACTTACCTTACATAATATCACGCATGTAATCCCCGAAGGTTTAGGCAGAGGTGTACCTAACAGTACACCCATATTTCGCCAGTTATGTAATAGGAGGCGAGCCTATTGCCATCAACCGGACACAAATCCAGACTCCGGGCTACTACAGTTGCATTCCTTAGTTTCATTTTATAAAACATTTTAGTTTCAATAAATACAAAATTTTTGTTTATTCATGAGCCCAGAAGCTTATTTTAATTGTAATTTTCTTCCTGTCATTGACAATGATGTTTTATTTGACAGTAGTAGCCGACTTTATTTACTCGTACAAAAGCGCCTAAAACGTTTCATTATCACCAAGAAAACCCTAACAAAATCTTTTATTATCACCTACAAAATTAGAAACAGTCGTCATCTACACTTTAAGAAATCGTATCGTGAACCCTAAATATCTCTAACCCTATAATGAGATGACTTCAACTCTCAAAGCGCCTACGACATAATTATGTATCAGCATTTCCATCCGTTCCCTATTTGCAGCGCATCGGTCTACCCACTACTTGTGACCCGAAAGCATTTATGAAATGAAAAATTCTCCTCAAAAGAAAATATCGAGGTTTGGATTTAGTAAAATTATGAAAAGGTTTTCAAGTAAAATTAATAGCTACGGTATATTGGGGATGTTTTTTCGCGCTTTTGAGATTCCATGTCTTGAAAGGAAGCTAGGCTGATGGAAAATGTATTATGTTTCGTAATTCACATTTTCAGTCAGAGTCACATTTTTATAAATTGGATTTTTACTTTTTCACAGCAAATCACAGTAGGTATTTTCTAGAATTTTGATAAGTATGCTATCGAAAGACTTAATTTGGCATACCATGCCATTCAGCTATTCAGAAATTGTAGTCATTATATATACAAAATATTGTAAAACATTTTAAAAGAGTAACTATGGAGTTTCTTGCCCATTCTTCTCTATACCAAACTAACTTTTGGAAGGAAAGGCAACTAGAATCATTTTTTGTCCACGTATTAAAAAAAGAATTACCTAAAGGAAGTGAAGGACTGTGATTTGACAAAGGTTAACTTTCTGTGATAACCAAATTTAACTAACTTACTTTATATTAGTCAATATATTTATAGCCTTGCTTTTGAACAGCTCCAAAATAATCTCATGAATAAGTGAGACGAAGACATACACAAATACCAGCTCTATTGGCTCTCAGTCAACAAAACTTGAATAAACTGTTCGTCCATAATTAAAAACTGAAAAGTTGCAACTTTGCTTTAACTGTAGCTTTCCTAATTACAGTTCGGGCATGTTTCACTAGTGTTGGCTTATTATAAACTTTGCTTCTGTATGTTGCACTCTTTTGTAGATTTGTTCTTTGAGAGCTACTGTGTGGGTCTCATTTGAACTGGTATTTAGGATTTGGGGCTAATTAGGAAATAATATTGCATGTTAAGCTTCCCTTTTTAGTAATTTCGTTGCCTTTGACTGTGTTTAAAGTTGACATTGAAGTTAAAACGACTATAACCACGTTGAGCGATTTTTGGTAGGAGAAAACCTTATGGATTCGCGTCACCGAAATGCGCAACATGCTCGTGACGTGTTGCGCGTAGCGATTTTTTTAAAATTTGTATTAACGGTTTTCCAAAGTAATGACTTTTCACTTCTGTCGGCAGTCTTTGTCTGCCAATTTTTTTTTTTTTTTTTTTTTAAACGTCCTATGTGCCTGATGGGTTTCCGTTTGGTGACGTTTGGTGACGTACATATATTACCGTTTTAAGGAATTAATTCCCAAAAATCCTTCCATAATGCTCACTTTCCTCATGTAAGATACTCTTGTGCAAAATTTCATGGTTCCAGACTGCCTCTATGGTATAGTAGTTGCAAGCGGTACTGCTAAGCATGAGGTCCTGAGTTCGATTCCCAGGTCGGGTTAAGTGTTATTGAATTGTGTGTTTTGTTACTGGATTTTTGCCCGGTTGATGGTAATATGCTCGCTTCCTGTCACATGGGACTTAAACATAAGTAACGAATTGTGGGTGTACTAATAGGTAGACCTCTGCCCAACCCTTGGGGGAAACAAGGCGTGATGTTATGTATGTATAACTTGGGAAGACCGGGGTTGACGGCTTAACTAGTCTTGGAAATACTGGTGTGGTGTTGTATGTAAGCACATAATTTATAGGTGTGTGTGTGTGTTTAGGTATATTATCTTAGAATGGACCAAATATATGCAGTATCTAACCAGTGTTCGAGATGATTCATTGCATTTTATTCCAATCCTTGTTTTTTTAATCCTCTACGTCGAAGCTCTTCATCTCACCTGATGGTAAATGCTGATGAGGCCGAAGGTGGAAGCGAGGTCCTTATACTGGAACCCTACTTTAACCCTGGTTTCTGAAAGCATTTTAATTAAATCTGTTACGTCTAAATTGTTGTAAGTTTTAGTGTATCAATCAAAGAGCCACCAACAGTATTACAGCAACCAACAGAATATTTTTACAGCAGCTTGAAATCTAAAGCTTCCAAATCAGTGTAAATTAGGAAGTTTCTCTCTCAAAGTGAATCCAAAAATCAGTTACCAAAGACAATATTTTAAGCCGTATCACAGCAAAACTGAAAGTCGCCAAAGATAAAGTCGCGACTTCTGCCAAGACGTTGGTTCGCAGTGATTATCTGTTGGCTTGAAGCGCTGAAGCCGCTGCTTTGCACAAAACTTTCTGGACGAAAGCCAAAAATATGGACATGGACACTCTAATATTAATTGTGTACGGAGTTGGTGATTTATTCGAGGAAATGGTTTTGTGAGGGTTGAATATGGTAGACAAAAACACATCAAAATGTAAAGATACAACACTATTGTCACAACAATAATGTCTACTGCATCATACAGCAACAAAACAAGATGAAGGTACACAATTTAGGTAATATAAAAACAAAACATTAGGCATTGAAAATCACATACACGATGAAATAAGCTTATAATACCACTGACGAATTCCTTCTTGACAAAATGTAATAAAATAAATGATAATTATTATTTATGCTTGAAAATTGAAAAAATTGTGTTCTGAATATTTATTATAATAATTAATTGTATTCAAAAGGTTTATTGTAAAAATTGATTGTATTCTGATTATTGAAATTTTTGTTAATTTATATGTAATAATAATAGTTATCGATTTTAAATTCTTATATTGTTAAATAGTGTATGGGGCTAATGGGTAGTTTTTTGAGTTACCATAACCTAACTGTAAGACCTACTGTATCACCAAAAATCACACTAATAAATACTTTGACTTTGACTTTAAGTTTTTCCAGTTCCCTACAAAAATCATTAAAGATAATGGTGCCGATTCCCTTGTTCACAAACTAAACTAAATTTAAGTTCAGTGCATCTTTTTCTTTCTATTTCATTAAGAAAAGGACAGAAGATAAATTTTAGTTTAGTCCTGTCAAATTAATCAGCGCTTGACGTAAATTGACGTAATTTTAGTCGGCAAGTTTTTAATCACGTCTAAACTTGTATGGAATAGTGACAGGCGCTGATTAATTTGAAAGGACTAAATTAAATTTATCTTCTGTCCTTTTCTTAATGAAATAGAAAGAAAAAGATGCACTTAACTTAAATTTAGTTTAGTTTGTGAACAATGGAATCGGCACCAATGAAGATGGTAGTTAGTGGGGCTACACTCACTAAAAGCTTTGTTGAGCTGTAGATATATATATTTATATGTACATGTAGGTAATGTTCTTTTCATACATTACCCTTCTTGGGTAACACGACACCCCTTGGTAAGACTAGTTGTCAGACTTTTGGGCTTCTGACTATCCGTAACGACTGTCAAAGAACTATGAAAGACATCTAGGACCAACGGCTTAACGTGCGTAAATTATTATCAGTATAAACTTCAAAATTCTAATCTCCAATTCTTCTAATTTCTAATTCTAGTTCTATTCTATTCTAATCTTATTTGATAATTTTATTATGTATTACATTTTTATTGTTATGAATTAGGAATTTAAAATTTTAATTGGATAGTTGTTCACCTATCTATAACAATGTTGTGCATGCCTATAAGTGATGTATTTACAGAGTACTGAAGACTTGTGATTACCTATTATTACTATCCTTGTAAATATGTCGTTGGTGTGCCTTGCTCAATAAATAAATAAATTATATTTTTAGCCAGCTAAATATGTATATTTAGATATGTGTATGTACATACAACAAAGTTAAAAGGAAAACTATCACAGAAAAGTAGGCTTTTCAAGATAACGAGTAATAGTCAATCCCACACTTACATTTGCAGATGGAATGTATGGGAGAACGTGTATTTCAACTACAACGTTAAGTTTGTTCTTGGGATAAATTCGTCCCAACTACCCTTCATTTTGCGTGGCCTGACACGCACTTGGCCGGTTTTAGATATATTTATCTAGGTGTACAATGTACATTTTGGCATTTATTAATTAGAGGGTAGAACTTTAATCAAACTATAAATTCCTTTTTCACAGACAAAATATCACGATAATCATAAACAAGGAATAAGTCCGGTAAAAAATAATTATGAATCTTAAAACAAAACATCTAAAACTTGCCAAAAATCAAAAATTCTACCAACAATTTGGTTTGTTTTCTCTTTGACTGATCACCAAACAGTATTACTTGAAACTAACTATCAAATTGTTCTCGACATTTTCTTTTTCCCGGATTTAATTAAAGGCAAACTTTCTAAATTCTTTGGACGGAGTTTTCTATCGGGAAACGAACAACGCGTGTTGCTTAAATTATTTCCTTTTAGTTTCCTTAAATTGCTCGTGCTTGGTTTAAGAATAGCTTTAATTAAGTATGGAGATATTTTTGTCTGTTTTCGGAGTTTAGTTTCTAGTTGGAGTAGGTTAGTATCGTTTGAACTGAGTTAATCCTTATTTTTTCTTTACAGCATTGTATTATCTAAACTTAATAAAAAAATAAAAAAGATCAAGAGCGAGTCGGACTCACGCACCGAGAGTTCCATATCATCAAAAATATTTTTATTTTTACATTAGTTCCACTATCGGTCAAGAGATGGTGCTGACTTAAAACTGCAATATTAGAAGAAACAAAAAATTGTTACAATTTTACGCCGCTGTATAAAAATTTGGGACATGGCTTGCTAATTTTTAATTTTTTTGACAGAAGGGAAAATCGTTTCCCAGGTACGAAAAGTACTGTTTTCATTCCTCAAATCAGGTAACTTCAAGCGTACTTTCCAAGTATGAGAAATAAAAAGAGAATAAGTAACACATTTATCTGTAGTTAAAAAAATTCAACTATGAATGTCACCACTTTTTTCAAAAATTACTATTTCAAATCTTCAAATCAAAGCTTTCAATTTGTAAGTAGCACTAGAAATGGCAACCACAGGCATGTTTTCCGATCTATTTGCTTAAATTTCATCACATATTTTGGAACAGACAATACAAAGCAAGTGTCAACGCGTAGCGAATCGATTACTTGCTACGCCACCGTAGCATGCGTAGCTGTGACAGCTACGACTGCTACGGCGTAGCCAAAATGCAATCCTTGAGTTATTGTGTGTTTACTTCAAGAAACATTTTGTGCTTGCAATTCTGTATTCTGTAGTTTTGAGTACGAATGTGGATGGCTATAAGAGTAGAGGAAGATCAAAGCAACGATGGATGGACAAAAGGGGGTGGGTGTGAGATGACTACATAAAAAAGGAGGAGGAGGAGGAGGCTGGATTGTGCGTTTGCGAACCACTGCTGCAGGGTATCAGCTGGGCCTGTTACCTTGCAGAAGTGATGTCACAAATTGTGTCTGTTAATGTTTACTATATTATAGTTTGTAAGTATATTGTTACTAACACTTTGAGTCTTGTTGCTTGCATAAATGATGATTATTATTATTATAAAAAGAAATACATAAAGAAAGAGATGCTGCGTCTACTCCATCTAAATTGGGATAGGGGAAACAGAATGATATTTTTTTTTTTTGGTGCTTATTTGTTTTGACACAGAAAATACCAAAGGTATATAATTTAGAGTCAGAAAAAGATATATAAAAAAAAAATTGGTTGTCTGTAAAGTTGGTTTACGGATGATAGTTTAACGTGACAACGTCATAACAAAACATTGATGCGGCGCAAGCGTACAATGAGCGTAACGGGACAATGAGCGTAACGGGACACTGAGCGTAACGGGACAATGAGCGTAACGGGACGATGAGCGTAACGGGACGATGAGCGTAACGGGACAATGAGCGTAACGGGACAATGAGTCATCCTTTTTCGTGCATGCAGCCGGCGTTCATCGATTTATTAGACGTTATCACGTCATAAGTTTATTTTAAGGCATCGAAAATAACTTAAAAATTATGTTAGTAGTAACACACAATAGTACAATCAAAAACACAGCATGCAATTAAAGGAAGATTTATCATGTATCTTGAAAAACCTATGCAATGTAGGCCCTTCTAACCTATTTGAAAAAAAAAAACGTTCGGAATGCTATTGCTGCTCCCCCTCACTCTGCGCATCATTGATGCTACTTTCTTGCGCATGATCGCGAAATAATCTTCAGTGTGCGCATCAGCGAACATCCCTGACGTACTACAGCAACAAACAGTACAGTATTACTGTACTGTAAAGTATACAGGTGTGGCGTAAATAGTGGTCCAACATGGTTTAGGGGTCGATACACCATATATTCAGCTATCACATACCAAAATAAAAATAAAAATATTATAGGTCTCTGAATAATATATTACTTAAAAAAAGTATGAAAAGTTTACACCTTGCTTTATTAATTTGGCTGTAATTTCTAGAAATTACATTGTCTACGCACAACCCTCGGGACCAAGCCGCTCACCCGCGCCTCCCTCGCACCGCCCGTCCCTCGTCGTCACCTCCCGGCCGCACGCGCACGATTGCGACACACGAGTACACGTAACGATTGAAGAACGCCTTAACATGTCGGGATTTCTGCATGTTTTATTGCATTTACCAGTTATATTATACAATCTACTTTTATTCCTAAGACCTAACAACATTATTTTTTAATTATTCTTTGTTTATAATACTTTGATGTCATATATTGAAATTGTAGCCAAATAAATGAAGCAAGCTGTACAGATTTCACGAGTTTTTTTTTTTTTTACGAAAACTAAGAAAAATGGTTCACATTGTGTTATGTGATAGCTGAATATACGCGATGTATCGATCTCTTAACGTTGCACCATTATTTACGCCACAACCTGTATAGGTACAGTAAAATATTTCCAAAAAGAAAAATACCAAACGAGTGAAACAATTTCATCAAAACAAAATTGAATCAACCACCAGCAGTACAAAATGACAAAGACGAATGTTGATACAATTTTTGGCACTACACAGCAGTAACAAGTTGGCAGCCCTATCTTGTATCAATCATTATGAAAGTAACCCGTAAGCGTCCATTATTATATATGAGACTTTACCAAATTGAAAAACCGGCCAAGCTCGTGTCGGAACACGCACAATGAAGGGTTTCGTAGTTGGGATGAATTTATCCCAGGAGCAAACTTAACATTGTAATTGAAAAACATGTCTCATACATTTCAACTGCAAATGTAAGTTTGTACGCACTATATTGGGAGATTTACCATGTTATTTTAATACCACAGACTACGTATAGGTTTTTCTATAATCTTTATGTATACTATTTTCTGTATTTTTTTTTTTTTTCAAAATTTTTGGTTTATTAATTTCGGAGGTTAGGGTCGATTTTCATCTCTTTTAAAACTATTTATTTTAAATTATTAAAATATGTCACACGTTGATATGGCACACGATACAGAGTGCAAAAACTTTTTTATAAATTTTCTTCATTGTTCCCAAAAGTGACATAATATTCAAAATTCATTCATTTACGTAACATGTCTGTGTTTCGGTCACAGTTATTAATATAGGTATGTGTACCAAATTTCACCTTTATCAGTCCATTAGATTCGGAGTAAATTGGCTGTGACAGACGGACAGACAGACAGACGCACGAGGGATTTTTCATTCGGACATACAGAACCCTAAAAACATAGTTTTTTAATTGTATCAATTTTTAAACTAAGTACCTTAGTGAGTTTACAATTATAACGTTTCTCAAACTAAAGTCTGAATCTAAGGCCGAGATCTGTAAACGTTACTTAGCTCGTACTTTGGGTAAACGTTATTCCTGTCACTGTTAAATAACAGGTGCAAGATAGAGGCGAGAACATGTCTAAGTTAAAGCACGAGCTAAGTTACGTTTAATGATCTCGGTTAAAGGTGTGGTAAGTAATTTTTATTTTTATTCTAGGTACATCGTCTTCACGTATAATTATTAATTAATGTATACAAACTATTGTTAACATTTTAAAAGAGTAAGTATGGAGTTTCTTGCCCATTCTTCTCCATACATAACTACCTTTTGGAAGGCGCAACTAGAATCAATTAACTATTCATGTAATTTTTGACGTTCAAAAGTGCATCTTCGTGCCTATTTGAAATAAATGATTTGACTTTGACTTTGAAACATCTCAAATAAGGTAAGAACCAAACATAAAACTTTTTTTTTTCAAACATGCCTTTCCATTATTTAAAGCAAACCATTTTTGCTAGCAGTGGAAAACATTTTGTGTTACCACAAAGGGTACCACAAAATACTACACTTTTTTCCTTAAGTTGCCTTAAAAAAAGAAACACCAAAAACCAGCTGATTAAACAAAACATTCTCTTTTCAAAATCAGCAAAAAATCCGGTCCCCTCAAATTTTCACTGGGCAAAAAAAAAGAAAGATTTTCAACCTTTTTTACCAACAAGTATAATTCAACTGTGGTTAATTCCACAGAGCATGGAATCGCCGCGCCGGCAGCGACTAGAGATGACAGTTCAATTCGTGGCATCGAAAGTACTTTGAGCGCAAATCTTCTGTCACGGACTGCTTTCAGTACCGTCAGATTCTATACGTCATTCGTGTAGTAGTGCGCGTAAACGGTGACAAGCTTGATTTGTATGGAAAGTTTTGAAAATGCCGCCTCTAACAGCGGCCGCAGAGGCGTCTCTGTACTCTGTGGTTTATACATATTTATTTAACACTGGCTGTTTTCCAGCGAAAGCGTTGGTCCCAAACTGTTTTATATTTCGTTCTGGTGTTTCGTTCCTACAAAACTGTCGATGTTCAGAACGGTATAGTTTCCAAAATGATATTTATTTTAAAGGGAATTATCCCGATTCAGCGGGAATTTATTCTGTTGTGTTTGTCCCGTTTTGTTTAGTTCCGGGTTAATGCGAATTTAAATGACGGTTTCCCGTTTGTTGCGCATTGTGCGTTTTAATTTTGTGTTTTTGGGGCTGTCGTTATTGTATCAGCGGGATTGTCGATTTGATATTAAAAGCATAATGATGAAAATTATACCATTGTTGATGATTCGGCATCAGCTAAAATAAAAATAAGGTAATAATGTTAGCTGTGCTTATATTTCATCTGTACAATTGATGATAAAAGTACATACATATAAACAAACTCACGCCTTCTTCTCATGGGGATAGGCAGAAACATAGAACGCTGTCTGGTACGCTCCTTACATAATCCTTCTGCTTCGTATACGTTCATACATCTAGTCATACACGCACGCCAGTTGCGAGAGCTATGCACCTAACGTTTCTGAAGAATTTTAGGTCACTATAAGTCCTCCTAGTAAATAGACCTCTGCCTTGTAAATACCTTTTGTTACTCGCCTTTCATTCATCCTCTCTACATGACCAAACCATCTAAGCATACTCTTTTCAAAAGTAAGTTCTGTTTTATCAGTAGTATTCATTACCTCCTAAAGGGTACTCCGGATAAAGTGCTAAAGCTGAACTCTTGTTTTTGATGTCATTCGGATTGCTATCGACTAACTAAGATGAAAAGATTGCTATCTTTTAATGTAGTAGTAGAATTGAATAATTTTACTAACGTAAACGAACTAAAATAACACTAATACTGTTTCTAAGTAACAGTCAAAGGATAGCTCCATAAAGTACGATCCTTCATAGAACACTGTAATAAAAATAAAATAAAAATACATAAAATTACAGAATGTAGCCAGCGTTATCGCTTGCGGCGATCTATTCTAAGAACCACAGGATGGACTGCAATGTAACGGCTAAGGCAAAACATTATTCAGAGTTACCCTGAGGAAATGTAGAAAGTAGTGCTCGGCGCTATGTCACCTTGAGCAAACGTGGCAATCAATGCCCAAGTCTTCTCTGTATGAGAAGAGACTTTTTCCTTGCAGTGGGCTATAACAGGCTGGTATTGGTAACTACCAACTTTGACAAGTCGGTTTCATAAATCCATGATTTTCTTTTTACTCTAGAGGTATATTGTAGAGATACTTTTCTATTTTGACCAATTTTATTTGTTAAGAGGGCTATAAAAATGGGACAATATGGCGTTTGCCAGCCGACGCATCGCATTATGTAGCGATTTGGCATTTGTAATTACGTTTATTTTAAGTTTTATACACTAAAAAATATATATATATATGTTATACTGTTGTTGTTGTTGTTGTATGTATATGTTATTTTACGTAATAATATTGATGTGGTAAGGAGACATTTAGAGTTAATTCTGATTGTTTTTAGTATTTTTATGATTTTGAGCGGGATTTTTTAAATAGATATTCCATTCGTATTTCAAAATTCTGAGGCCACTATGAACTAAACCATAATTTAAGAGATATTATTAAATATTTATTTCTTTTACTTATGTATAATAGTTCAATCCACGAGCTCGAAAAAGTGTCGTCACGCATTTTATGAAAAACTTGCTTCGGAATTTTGGCTTTTTATAAATAGATTTAAGAAACAATTTGGGAAAAGAGAGACCGCTATAAACTATAAGTACTAATAATTATTCTCCACCACTTAATAAGTAAAAGTAGTCAAAGTCTTTCAGTTTCTCAGAATAATAACGAAAAAATCACGGTCGAAATGTAATAGGCCTCTTAACTACATACAAGAACAATAAAATAATATTCTATTTTCTGATACAATCCCACATCACAAGTTTTTCATATTTTCTCAGAAAACAAAATAAATAATATAACTACATCTGATTTAATATTGTAAGACAAATAGTTCTCAAGTCTACTGTCCAAAGTGTCGTGGCGATTGCGAAACGGGAGCGAGAAGGATGCGTCACGAAGACGCCACGTAATCGCTATGTATATTACAAATCGATTTAGTTTCACATGATAAATCGGGTAGTTTAAGTTTTTGAAAGATTTTTGGTAGGTAGGTGCTGAGTTTAAGATTGATGTTACTGGCATTATTGGCACCAATTCTGTTGAGTAACTATTGACCTCATCATCATTGGTCGTGACCAGTGGTGGTCCGGTGTTAATGGCTGCAACTTACAAGTAGTAGGTCGTGGGTTCGAACCCAAGCAGGCACTTTACTTTGTGTAAATTATTTCATCACCACTGCCCTCAAAAACAGTGTAGGAAAACATCGTGAGGAAACCGACATGTCCCAGAGCCAAAAATTAGAAGACTTGTGACATCTACCAACCCCGCGTGTGGTGGATTACGGCCCAATCCCTCTCTCTGAGAGGAGGCCTGTGTCCCAACAGTGGGAGTATTATGAGCAGATTATGACATTATCATTCATTTGCTCCTAATTTATATGAGATCGGCGCAGCATGTGCAGTTTTTAGTCGTCATATCAGCAGTGACCCCCATTCTAGCCATAACATGTTTAAGACAGTCCATCCATCGTTTCTTTGGTATTCCCCTACTCTTATAGCCTTCCACTTTTTTATACTCAAAACTTTCCTCACGACTCACGAATTCATAACTATTCTCCTTTCGAAATCCCAATTTATTTGGGGTCAGAGTTAAAACAGCAGAAAATAACACTCTTGTCTCGTGTCAAGTTACGTGAAGTTAGCTGTCATTCAACCTGATGCTTGGGATTGACACTATCGATATCGACAGCTCACTCCACGCTCACTTCACCGTTCACGCGTTCGCGTTCACGGTGAGATTGTTACAGAATAGCAGCGCTGTTTCATTGTATTACATGCAGAAGGATAATTAAATGTATGCCAAAAGATGATTCTAACTTTAAACTTTCTGCGATATGATGGTTGTACTTTTTAATTATTATGGATTTTATGCCTAAAAATGATTCTGACTTATAAAATTATGAATTTTGAATGTATGATAAATGATTGCCAAACGATTTTCTGCGAAATGAAGTTTATGCTATCTGCTGTTATGCAAAATAATATTATGACATAAAAAGTTCTGCTATTAAAGGTACACTCATTATTATGCTAAAAAAGTTATACCAAACAATATTATACCTAGAGTTAGATACAGAGGAGGTGGTTACAGATTCCCATTCTGTAACCACCTCCTCTTTTTTGGATACCATAAACAACGTGTAACATGAAACTGTACTTACCAAGTACGTCTCGTAGTATCACTCAGAATAGAACTTACATTCACAGTGATTATATCTTTCACTACACGTATAAAAGGTATAAATTCATAGCTAGCCTTGCATTAACGCTAACTTTAAAATACAAAGTCATCTATTTTATATCAGCCTATTGCTGTATATAAATTGCTTGACATAGGAATCTCCAAAGTATAACTATTGCCTATGTGCTGTTCCTGGGTCCTAACATTACTTATCATCAAGTCTGTAATCCCCGAAGGGTTAAGCAGAGTTGTATTCTATAGTACACCCACATTACGCTGGTTATGTTTTACTCCCATGTAAGGGTATCATTACCTACCAAAAATGAATTCACCATCAGAACAAAGTTGAAACCCAAAGTCCACATGTTCATACCAACACATTCGTACAAACATGTTCACAACTATAAGCATGTGCAGCTAATGAGTTCCGAATGAGAAACTTTAACTTAACTTTATCTTTCAGAAAGTTGTGACAGTTGCCGAGAAATTACGACTGTCCCCGAATGTACACGATGTTTGGCGAAGTTGCTGTTCCATGTGCATTGATTGTATCTAATCACTGTTGCGAAATTGGTTGAGGATTGTACATTGCACGTATGTACGAGTGTTACGAGTTAAATAATCATCATTCTCTTGCCCAAAGGATCTAATTTATGTACAATGACATTAATATACATACATACATAAACTGACGCCTTCTTCCCGTGGGGGTGGGCAGAAACTATAGAACGCCACCTGCTACGCTCTTTACGTACTCCTTTTGCTTCGTTTACATTCACACCTCTGGTCATACATGCACGCTGGTTGCGAGTACTACGCACCTGACCTTTCATCGAAGAACATCACCAATTAGGTAACTATATGTCCTCCTAAGGCGCCCCCTCCCGGCGTTTCTACTCACATCTGCCTTGTAGATACCTATTGTTAGTCGATCTAATCATCTAAGATTATCTTTTCAATTTTTGTCACTACATGTTCTTTTAAGCCGTTACTGTTGCCTTATCACATCATTTTTCTCCCTATCATTCACAGTCACACCACACATGCTTCGCAAGAACGCATTTCCACAGCATTTATTCTACTTTCATGCTTCTTTTGCCACATCCAACATTCACTTCCATACATAAGCGTGAATTGTGACATAAATATTTATGTTTCGTTCATGTTTTTATGGTATTACATTATTTTAATTATTGTGAATGTAAAGACTGTGTGGATCATTGTTTTTTTTTTGTATTGTGGTTTTAGGGTTCCGTAGTCAACAAGGAACCCTTATAGTTTCGCCATGTCCGTCTGTTTGTCTGTCCGCGGCTTAGCTTAGAGACTCTAAGTACTAGAAAGCTGTAATTTGGCATGGGTATACATATTAATTAAAATGGTAAAATAAAATCTAGAAACATATATTATTTTAGGATACCTCCCCTACACATAAAGTGGGGATGATATTTTTTTTCTCGTATATCCCTTGGTGTGAGGTATCGTTTGATAGACCGTTCAAACATATTGCGGGTTTGTGAAAACCATTTTTCGAATCAGGGTTCCGTTTGCGTAATATTAAGCTTCAAAGTGCTAATTTTTGTTAGAGTCAAAGTGTCCCCCCTGCCAGCTTAATGGTTGTATTTGGATATGTGAAAAAATTCACAGCAAAAAATATGCAACGAAGTTAAAATAAAAACTATCACAGCTAAGTAGGCTTTACAAGTTACCGAGTATTAGTCGACCAAATTCATTCCAACTACGGAACTCTTCACTGAGTGTGGTCCGACACGCGCTTGGCCGTTTTTTTATTATCATTTTAGATTAGTTTTTTTTTTAATTATTTGCTTCTAGTAATATAGAGTCATTGCAGACGAAAGACGTCCACTGCTGGACATAGGACTTAGTAATGTAGAGTGTGTTTAGTTTAATTTGTGATTTTCCTGTGCGAGTAAATACATTTTCTTTTCTAATACCTTTTTTAACCTTACCTAACTGTTTGTCATTGTAAACGGTGATAAACGCAGCACTGACCAATTTAAAACGAAGATTTTTCTCAACAAATAAAAATAGATCATTGTTAGAGAAATCTCCCCAAATATAAACGTTCAATAAGAATTTACCGTCAAATAATATCATAAGCCGTTCATACATCGTGATCGCCCCGACAAATGGTTCAAAATGAACGCTTTATTCCACAAAATAACTCTTTCTAGACATAGCGAGCGCTTATCTTTGCGGGCAAGTAATCTTGACTAATGGCTGCTGAATTCCTTCTATGTTACTTTAATTTAGATTGATTTTTGCAGTTAAATTCGTAAGTTTATAGGTTTGGACATTTTAAGTGGTTTATTTTTGTGGTTTGAATTGGTATTTCACTGTTTGTATAACAAAGGATTCAAAAATATAAAAACTATTGAATTGACCTTTTAGAACAAGTAATTACACAGTATTAAAAGAGCAAAAAAAATTTGATAGACTTCTTGCCAATTCTAAAACCTGTCACATTCTAATTTCTATCTATCTATATCCATACTCCATACTAATATTATAAATGTGAAAGTAACTCTGTATGTCTGTCTATCTGTCTGTCTGTCTGTTTGTATGTTATGTTTTCACGCCAAGACCGCTGAACCGATCGTCATGAAATTTGGCAGAGATATAGCCTGGGATACGGAGGACATAGGCTATTTTTTTACGCGATAACCGACATCCACGCGGGCGGAGCCGTGGGCAAAAGCTAGTAAATATATAAATCAACTGCCGTGCGTTAGTCTCGCAAAAAATCGAAAATGGATCGACCGATTGTGATGAAACATTGGTAAGTTGTTGTGTGCGTACCGGAAAAAGTTCCACAAAAATAATAATTAAAAAGTATTTCAACACATGCCAGGCATTAGCTAGTCATTGATAAAAATGCTACTTACTTGGACTTAAAAATTGTTGCACTTTTTGAAGCGATTTTCTAGTGATGTTGTACTAAAGCTTACAGACTATAATTTCGCTTTTCTCTCCCGAATACAAAATCAAACTGGCAAGTCTTAGTTGAACTGGCAGCGCCAATAGAATCTATGATATTTTCACTTATACAATAAAAACATTAACGAAACTCCCATCCACACTTAAACACCAATGTTCCATCATATCCATGGGTATTATCACCCACATCATACCGGGCTTACATAGGACCCACCATTACGAATGAAACGACGATGAAAAGTGGGCCATTTTTATCCCCTGGGCAAAATCTGGGACATTTGTAAAAAATGCCCGCGCTTTGGACCAATGATTGTCGAATATTCGTGTAATGATGGGGCTTGAGTTATAAGCGCAAGCGACGTGCATTGGCGATTTTTTCTAAGACTTACAAAGTGAGTGCAGACTAGTTAAGAGATATAAAATTATTGATTCTATATAAAAAAATAAAAAACTAAATAATAAAAATAAAAATAAAAGATTTGTTTTTCAATACCAACATTCAAATCAAAATCAAATTTTATTTTATTACACAAAAACTTACATTGGCACTTATGAAACGTCAGAAGCTAGGTGCACGGTTCCAATTGGTCGTTTCTTATGGAGACGCTGGCAAGAAACTCCACGGTTACTCTTTTAAAAATAAATAGTTTTTATAATAATTTCAAATAACAGTGTTAATAGGTATGGAACGACAGTGTAGCCCTTTCAATAAGTATCAGGTACTTTACAAAATAGAAAATGGTCAACAAATTTACAGTCCACTAGGCCTCTAGGATGTTCTCACATTCAGAAAACAGAAAAGAACATAAAAGATTGAAAAAAATATGTAATAATCTTAATATATAAAACAAAGTTGGATTGTATACACCATTTATAACTCAAGAACGGTTAAGACGATTTTTATAATCTTGAATTTGTTGGATTAGTTTCCGCTTCGAATAGCAGCATAACTATTAAAAAATGCGAAACATTCACGAAAAAAAATATTACTTAGAAAATTCACTTTCTCATACATTTTGTACGGAACGGCTTTTTAGATGATATCTCGAGAACGGATTGGGGAACGGGGGTTCCCCAATCCGTTTTCGAGATATCATCTAAAAAGCCGTTCAAAAGTAAAAAAAAATTGTACCCCCGTACAAGAAAATTCACGCGGACGAAGTCGTGGGTAGAAAAGCTGGTCTACACTAATATTATAAAGAGAAAATATTTGTATTTTTGTATGTTTCCCGCTGGATGCGGGAAGCACAAAACCGGTCGAGGTGGCGGTGCTTGGGGGAGGCCTATATCCAGCAGTGGACGTCTTTCTGCTGAAATAATGATGATGATGGTGTGTTATGAATAAACTCAAAAACTACTAGACCGATTTTAAAAATTCTTTCACCAGTAGAATGCTATATTATCACTGAGTAACATAGGCTTTAATTTATAAAGTTATTGAAGTTGTTACCCTAGAAAAATCATTAATTTAAATTAGGAAGTTTACTTGAATAGCTTCTGCCACAATATTATTTGTCAGTCAACCTTATTGCTAACAGGGCTGACTATCCAGGACACACAGGACTTACTTATAAACTATCACTAATAAAGGATCTTAATGCCTTCGAGGAAGTGTAATCTTAACTGTTTCAACCCGACACATATAAATTAACTTTGATGACTTACAATTAAAACTTGGTTCAGTCTTACAGCTCCGCTACCGCCTATAACTCGTGACACTGGACATTCTACAACGACCATAGACGGGTCAGCTCGAGTAATGTCACGTGAAATGAGTGTAGTAGGACCCTTTCGATTCTGTAGGGATGGGACATGGCTGTGTATCGATATATCGATAGTTGTGTTTTTTAATGATTTTTGAAATTATTTTATACTATTAGTTTAGCTTACACAATTAAATTGAGATCGGAAATAATTCTGTTAAAAAATAGACGATAAATGAATAACAAACTTACAATCATTCTAAATAAAAATGTATTAAGTTGATGAGTGGCAAAAACGGTAATAAGGTTTATTTATAATAACCTAATTATTTCAGGCTTTTGACGTAATAAAGTTTTACATTCAATTAAATCAGCTTATTGACAGCAATTGGAAACAAAATCAAAATTAGCATAAACCAATGATTGGCTTACCACAAAATGGATAAGTAGATATTATACTATAAAGTCATTCGGAATAGCTGATATTATTTGAACAATTTGGGAATAATGTTGTTTATTTTCTAAACACATCGTTTGGGACATGTTATTTCGTCTCCGGGGACGAATAAAATGTTTTTCCTTGTTAGTTTAGTATTTGCTAACGTTCACGATAGTATGGCAAGTTAAATTGTAGGTATTTCATAAATGTTATCTTTCAGAAATCGTTTCGCCGTTTGTTTTTTGTTTCGAAGTTGCTATTTTTGGATTACATTAATTCTAAACGTGAATAATATCCCTTTTGTATCGATAATGGCGTTTCGTAAAGGTTTAGGTAATTATACGACAGGAAAGTAATTAAGGGACCGATTACGTACTTGGTCTCGAATAAAATTTAAAGCTTTTTTGGTGTCGTTGTAAATGCCCAGTTTTTCTTGAAGATTTAACAAGCGATATTTGGTGTTATTTAATATAACTAGTATGTTTGATCAATTTTACAAGTCGGTTTCGATAGGTTTCTTAATGAACTGCTTTGAATTTAACAATTTATAATAATCTTAACAAAAAAATCTATTCTCTATTCCTATTACAAAACCATTGATATCGACACTCCACTTGTTCCATCACTACTCGTATACGTAGCAACCGCGTCTGATGACGCTCATAACGCCACCTCGCGTGTAATGACGGTACCTCTATTACTGGGCTGTGACGTCACTGCGGCTATGAATACTTCAGGTTGTAGCCTATAGCCTACGGCTATTTTATAAAGTTTTTGGACTTTCAGGTGGGAGGAACTGGTTAATTTTCATTGGCGATTTCCGTTTGATACTTACATTCTTTAAAACACAGCATCTCTATTTCTGTGTGTCAGTTTAGACACACACAAATTAGAAAAAGCTTACTCTAGTAGCGTCGTCCCTGTTACTCAAACGAAGTGTGATAGTCTCATTTTTAGAGCTCGATGTATCATTTTTACACCCTCGTAACTTGAGAAATAACTTATTGAAGAATGCCAATTATAGGTACGTAACATTGTACGTACAAACACCCTTGATAAATAAGAACAAAAAAAAAAAAAAATTACTCCATTCATGAAAACGAAAACATTTGTGACAATTTGTTTGGTTTAGCTGGATGCTAAGAATAAGAAAAACTTAATCTCGTTATTCTATATCATTTGACAGGCTCCAAGGTAAGCTTTTCTCTACGTCATACCCACAGAAATTTAACAGACAAGTTGCGTGTACGTCTCTGCCCACCCTATAATGTCTGTCCTTTATATTCAAACCGTTGTGAAACAGGGCCGTGAAGGCGTAATGGGGTCCCGTTGTTACAAGAGCCTCTGTTATAGCACCCATTGCTTTGTGGTTTCAGACCTCTGGCCTAGGGACGGCACGGTGTTGGGTCTTTGTCGACCGTTTTATAGTTACAACACTAGGAGTGTTTATGTAAATCTAGCGAAAGACAAAACTGAAGACTGAAACTCAAAGTATTTATTTCAATTAAACCAATTCAGGCACTTCTGAATTGTCAAGGAGTCCGACAGTGCGAAAGATGAAGCATGGTGGTCATTCCAAAGAGTAGGTTCTTATGGTAAGAAACTACATGGTCACTCTTTTAAATCAAAATATTGTTACAAAATAAAGGTTACATCATTCATTTTGAAATCTATACAAAGAATAAACAAAAATGAAATATCTGTTCTTATTGTCAAAATATCAGCTTTTTACTAAATGCATATGAAAGTATAAACGGTACTTATACTCGTAACAATTTTTTTTTTTTTTTAATTTTGGTCTTTCTGTCTATTTGTTCCGGCTAGTCTCCGAAACGGCTGGACCGATTTTGACGGGACTTTTACTGGTAAACAGCTGATGTTATAACGAGTAACAAATATTTGTCTGACCTACAAGTAGTTGTTCCAGATCTGGCTGTTTGTGTATGTGAGATTAAATGTTGGTAAACGCACCTCAGTACAGGAGAAATTCCTAGTGTGGGGCAACGTTTATTACGTAACGCGGACATATTTTTTTATTTTCAAGTCTGCCACTTGCTCGAAAGTGAAAATACAGTTCTTTAAACAGTCCAAAATAACGTTTCTTTTGGGGTTAACTGCAGTCGCGTAAAAAGGTTCCTAAGACATTTACGGCCTTACAAATAAACACGGAATACAGTTATCCACCCACACACAAGCGGAGTACTGGTGGACCTTGACACCGGGCTGCAGGCAGTCCAGGGAGGCTATGCCATCCTTGGACGGTAGGCTGATTAGGCGCCTTTTACGACTGGACAGGAACGGCTGCGCCTGGTGACGGGGACCATCACGGGACACTGCTCGCTAAACAAACATTTCCACACAATAGGGATAACGGACAGCCCTCTGTGCAGGGCCTGCATGGAGGTGGAAGAAACCGTCGCGCATGTGCTCTTCGAATGCACAGGCGTCACCCAGATTAGAACAGAAACCCTCGGGGCACCCAGATCCTTTACCGATGTTCTGAACAGACCAGGCGACGTGATTAGCTTCTGGAAGGAGGTGGGCTGGTTGGAATAATCACCGACGGCCGCCATGGCCCACGCACAAATGGTCCATCTTAAGGATTAAGTGCGGAAACCAAACCCTCTAACATAGAACATAGAAGTTATCCAAGGAATAACTTCGGTATAACCAAAATTTTTTTGTCGGTTATACCTGGTATAACTTTATTTCGTGTTTATTTGTATTAGGGTTACTCTATTACATGACTCAGTTGCGCCAAGGCTCACATAAACATTTCAGAATTAAACTCCAAACATCAGATATAAATGATAAATGATAAATGATAAATGATTTTATTTCTGTAAGTAGGTTTTTACAAACACTTTTACACGTCAATCATATTTTAAAACTAGATGAGGTCGGCGTTTCGTATCTGACTACTCTGAGAAGAAAGACCGAAACAAACTCAGAGATCACAGTCTCTTTTAAAGTCCAGACATAATCTTGGTCAAATCATGTGAAGACCATGTAGATTGGTGTCTGAAATGGTCTTTTGAAGAAAGAACCACACAGATTGAGTGGACCTATCCATTCAGTGCACGCATTTGTCAGTAATCGTGCAGCTCAACTCAGAACATAAGGAGCTCAACGATTCGACGAACAATACCAAAGAAAGGACATTTGGGCAGGCCGCATAAATTACTCAAACTGCCATACCATGATCAGAAAAAAAAAAAAAAAACTGAGAAGAAAAAAATAAAAATAAAGACCCACATAGTCTTCACATTCACAATAATTAAAATAATAATATTATACTTCACAAGTAAATATTCATGTCAATGTGTATAAAGCAATCACAATAAAAAAAGTTTCAATATGTAAAATTTGGAGCAGCTCAATCCCAAGCCTTTTTGTCCTCAATATAATCTTTAATGGTATAAAAGGCTTTCTGGTTCAACTTACGTTTAATGAATGATTTGAATTTATTAATGCTTAGATCTTGAACGTGGCTTGGAAGTTTATTATAAAAGCGTATACATTGACATCTGAACGAACCACCTATTTTCTTGAGCCGAGTTTTAGGTACAACATACATGTGTTTGTTCCTAGTATTTATATTATGGATATCACTGTATTGTTTAAACAATTTTATGTTTTTATGGGCATATAAAAGATTTTCGAAAATATACTGAGAAGGCACAGTCATAACATTAATTTCCTTAAATTTCTCTCTGAGAGAGTGTCTCGAACTTAATTTATAAATTGATCGAACAGCTCTTTTCTGCAAAACAAAGATAGACTGAATGTCGGCGGCATTTCCCCACAACAGAATACCGTACGACATTACACTATGAAAATAACTAAAGTACACTAAACGGGCTGTCTCTAGGTCAGTTAAATTACGAATTTTTCTAACAGCGTATGCTGCGGAGCTCAGCTTCTTAGACAATTTATCTATATGTGGGCCCCACTGAAGCTTAGCATCCAAAGTTAAGCCCAAGAATACAGTGCTATCTTCAGGATTCAATTCTTCGCCCTTTATCAACACATTATTTTTCACCTGCCTCACGTGAGGCAGCGTAAACTTAATACACTTGGTATGACAAGACACCTAGAAAATCCATTTCCAGTTCCACTTACATAATACTACGAACATATGTAGAAATTCAAGATGTCTGAATAGTTTCTTGTAGAGACACGAATATTTTATGAGACAAATGTCTCTTACGTACGTAGGTGTGAGAGTTATGTATTTTGTACGTGAGGCAGACGTATACGTAGGGGGGTGTGATGTTGGAAATGGGAGGAATTGAAAAGCAGATGATATTTATAAGAAAGTATGTGTGGTTTTTTTTGGAGATTGAAATATAAATAAAAGAAAACCGGTAAAGTGTGCAAAACTTTTTTTAAATTTTCTTATTTGCCCCGCGAAAGGGACCCCCATATTTAAAATTAATTTATTTACGAAACACATCCGTATTTTTTTACAAAAATTGATATGTGTTCAACTTAATCGGTTCATTCGATTTTGAGGAAATTGGCTGCAACAGATGGACAGACAGACAGACAGACCCACGAGTGATATTATGAGGGTTTCGTTTATACATTCGAACATACGGAACCCTAAAACGAAAACATTTATTCGACACGGTCATAACACGACAGCAACAATTACAAATTAAAAGAAAATGTTGAGGAATTACAACGGTAAACAAAACAATTATAGTTTGTACCTACCTAAATAATAATATTATACTGAGCATGTCCATTTGTCCAACATGAAAGGATTAGCCATCTCAGCATTTCTAGCGTTATGATAGCAATGATCAGCCAATCACTAATCTTATTGTGGATGCCACAGGTCGTTTAAAATCTTAAGTACATACAAAACATGTGTATACAATGTCGATATCTCGGTACAAATACCCTTTCTATCAATGTTTTCATGTTTGTGTGAAGTTGAATTTTTAAAAATAATAATTTTTATTATTTTTTTACTAACTAATATATTTATTATTAAAGTCTTTATAAAATTAATATACAAAATACCCGATATTTTTTATATACCTGCTCTTATTATTTGTCAATATAACTTGAACTCTCAAAATAAAAAGATTTCTAAATAAACCAGACCAACTGTTTCATTCCCGGTTATATTTCTCTTGAATAACGCTCGTATTTCTCACATACCTACTAAAATTTTATATTCCCGCCACTCAAATTATATCAGAACCAAAATAAAATTCAAAAATTATCGCTGTAGTATAAAAATACACACAGAAAATTTGTTAAAAATAATAGTTTTCGTACTGACCTAAAATTATCGTAGTGCAGGCTAAAGGCAGCTTCTCATACAGAGACGAAACAAGCATTCATCAACATGGTTCATTTTGTTATCACTTCGGATCATTTTACATGTGTACTATCGCTTCCTCGGACATCGGACCACCGCGCACCGTAAGGACTATTCCTGCTTGCAGCGCTCGGCTGCTGTAGTAATGCTTACGTGGCTCAACAAGCAATAGTATTGCAGCATTAGATTTTTGCTTGGCACATTATTTTTGGAAATGAAAAAAAAAAAAAAAAAAAAAAGACTGACCAATCAGCCGAGGTGGTCAGACATCATTCTGTGATCATACTCAATACTTTTATTGCATTCCACATGTAGTTATTCTTAGTGGTAAACTTATAATTAGATCATTATGGACCCTGTCGGGCACAGCAAAATAAGTGAGTTAGGAGAGAGGAAGCGTTTTTTAATTTAATTTATAACATTACTTAGTACTACTAACGATATAGGTATTTTCTGAGATAAGCTTTACTATAAAATATAAAAACGTATCTATTGAGAGATGTATTAATAATTCATCAATCAATTAAAACTTAAAGTATAAGGCACTTTAGTTATGACTTTATAAGTCTATCACTTAGATAACATCATCATCATTCATCATCATTGTAACAGAGTCTGAGAAATTTATTTAAAAAAAGTCTTATTTTTATTAGCTGTCGCAAAAAGGGGCGGTAAAGCGATGTGGTCATCATGTGCACGGGATTTTGTTTTCAAGGTGGTTAGATTTCCATGACTGCGATAGTACGTTCAGTTTTTTTTTTAACCTCACTCAGTGATGTTTAAGATTAACTGAGAAAATATAACATAACATCGCGCTTGTATTCCAATAACATTTTGCCTGACCTGCGTTTCGAACCTAGGCCGCCATACTCAGCAGTCATGTTTGCGACCAAGAGACTAACGAGGCAGTCTCTGCTAAAAAAGTATCTGCTATAAATCATAGTGGTATAAATGTATTAAACACAAACAAAGTATTGTAAAACAGTTTAAAAGTTTAACGGTGGAGATGCCCATTCTTCTCCACACGAAACTACCTTTTGGAAAGGGCAACTGCACATAGAAACAATTTTATTTCCGTGTAGATTTTGACGTAGATTCTTTGCTTTTTTTTGCTTTGCTTTGCTTAGAGATTTAAACCCCGTTGCTCTAAAAGCAGTCCCTTCACGATCAGACCATCACGACATTAACACAACATCATCTTCCATAAAACATAAAACCAAATTCAACAGAAATAAATAATAAAATGAAAAATAATAACAGCTCCCATCCGCAATAAATCCATCCTGTAACTCCCTGAATCACTTTAGCGCTATCGTGCGAAATACAATGTATCATAACCATTGTAGCTCGTGTTCCGGCGAAGAGTTTCCTGGACACAGCCAACCGGCAATGTATAGTGTATACGGCGAATAAATCGAGCGGCTAAAAGTGCATTTTTCTCCGTACGGGCGTGATATGTAGGACGTTTCCTTCCTCCGCGCAGTCGGGTAAAGTGTTGTGTGTTTTTTTTGGGTATAATATGTCTTGTTTTTGGCGTGATGAGGAATTGGTGCTTGGTTTTATGTTTTGTTAAATCTTATGTAACTTTATTTTATTGGGTTCTACCCGATTTCTACTCGTTCTACTTTATTCGAGCCAATAGTTCTAGAAACAAAAGCAATTTAACTAGCTACGCCTCGCAATTTCGTTCACATGGAGATTTCAAAAAGAACCGTATATTATTCTGGCATAAAAATATCTTATATCACACGGATTTTTTTATTTATTTTTTTACGATGGCTTTGCTCTTGACTCTAGTCTAGGTCAGAGGTGACAGAGACAAAGTCGACGATGGAGTGAGCTTACCCATAAGAAGCCTGTTCACTCTCACTTTGAATTGATTAGGCTTTTATGCGTTCGGAAACACAGACGCAGCCAAGTTCCACTCCTTTGCTGTGCGCATTATAAAAGACGTTTAAAAACGCTTAGTGCGAGTTGGTGGAATATCAACTAAGTAGGGGTGGTAACTTGCAATGCGTCTAGATGTCCGATGGTAGAAGGGGGCCGGTGGACTGAAGTCCTGGAGTTCATGGGCATACTCGCCGAAGTACAATCTTTAAAAGACCGACAAGCAGGCAACCTTGCGGCGATGAGCCAAGCTGTGAAGCTTGGCATCCACCAGTTTTAGGTCGCCAATGAAATAGTGTAAGTTTCCTATCAGTGAGATTTATTTTGTCAATAATTCCAGAGAACACCTATTATAAACATACAAACAACTTTACCATCATCGTGCCAAATTGAGGAAAGGTCCCAACTATGCTGAAGTCGGCTTCTAGTCTAAACGGATGCAATTCTGATTTGACCTCCACAACCCAGTCACTGGATAATACGATATCCCTTTGGTACGAGTATGACAACTTTACCTCTTTCTAGTGTGGCGGTATCAACAACGCCACATGCGAACTACGCATTAAAGTCCTGACGTCACAAATCCTGCATCGCGCTATCAGAGTTTACCACGCGACTGGCATATATACAACATCCCGACATCAACTGTCGGGCAGTTGCCCACCAGACACAATACCCGTCTGGTCGGAGCATCCTTATTTTACTATAGAGTATGAGTGAACTTTACACCCTGTTCCTCATACCTCCAAACTAACATTAGATTAACATAGCGTTTCCTCTCTCTACAATTTCTCCCGTATTTCAACAATGTATTCACATACAAACCTCAAATGCACAATCGCCCGGATTCAGCTCAACTACCTGTAGCCTGTAGGCCATGCAAATATTTGCTCCGTGCGGGATTACCGTCGAACCTGCGACCCGTAGCGTGCAAGCCAATCGTTCAGTCACCGCTCAAAAGTGTAGGCAATCTAAGTTTTACATATACCCTAGGACTTATTCTCAACCACAAACATAACTTCAAGCTTGTATTCCTCGACGGGGAAGGCAGAGGCATATGGTACGGTAGCCCGCACTGCAGTGGTAACAATACCAGTATTAGCTGGCCTCTTATTCAATTGAAACTCCGTACTACTTTGGCCAGCTCAAAGTCAAAGTGTTAGTTATGTTAAAACCACATGTAACATGGGGCAAGTCTATTGCCATCAACAGGGCTCAGATCCAGGCTCCAGGTTGCTATTGAGAAATTCATAATGAAAAAACCGCCCATGTGCGTGTCGGACCACGCACTTGGCCTTGGCTTGTAGTTGGTATGAGTTTATCCTACAAACAAACTTAACATTGTTGTTGAAAAACATGTTCTTCCATACGGAATGTATGGAAGAACATGTTTTTCAACTGTAAATATAAGTTAGTCAACTATTACTCGGTATCTTGTAAAGCTTAGCTGTGATAGTTTTTCTTTTAACTTCGTTGTATACACTACTGTTGTGAATTTTTTTTTATGTCCAAACACAACTATTTATCTGGCAGGGTGGGGGGGGGGGTGACACTTGACTAACAAAAATTAGTACTATAAAGCTTAATATTACCCAAACGGATCCCTGATTCGAAAAATGGTTTTCAACACGCAATATTTTTGAACGGCCTATCCAACGATACTCCACACCAAAGAATAGACGAGAAAAAAAAAATCATCCCAACTTTACATGTAGGGGAGGTACCTTAAAATAATATATCGTTCAAGATTTTATTTAACCAGTTTGTCAACGTAATTAATATGTATACCCATACCAAATGACAGCTTTCTAGTACTAAGTATCTCTGAGCTAAACCGCGGATAGACAGACAAATTGACAGACAAACAAACAGACAGACGGATGGACATGGCGAAACTATAAGGGCTCCTTGTTGACTTCGGAACCTTAAAAACTCAGTAACACTTTGTCCAACCTGGGCATCGAACCCAGGCTTTAACTCGTTCGAGGTTAGAAGAGGTTTTGATTAGCTCACGGTAGCCTGTAAAACCTTACGGGGACGTATAGGCTGCCCAGAGTTCCCTGGCCTTTTCTGCCGACTATTTGTGCCCGACAAATACATCGGACACCGTCCGGTCGCCAGCGGCACAATCTGTTTGCGGAACCGTCATCTCAAACTGTCGCTAGAGCTGAATTCCCAGAGTGTCATACTTTGACGATGCTGAACGCCCTTCTGGCTGCCAACCCTGAATGCGATGTGTTTGAGGATGAATGGAGTAAAATTATGCATATGTCTGGTGTTTATTATTCTTTATTTATTTATTTATATATACTTCATTGTACACACAGCTACACATCAAGCTATACATTTCCAGTACAAGCCGATCTCGCAATGTATAGGATTTCCGTATAATGAGAGGTCAGCTTATTCTGGAAATGTATAGCTCGATATGTAGCCGTGTGTACATCAGATTACACATTATAAAAAAAAAAGAAAAACTTATACACTGTAAAAGATACAATGGGCGCCCTTATCGCTTACTGCGATCTCTTCCAGGCAACCTTGGCATGGACAGTGAATTTCTGGACATAAAATGGAGTTGTCATTGGTGCAAATAATATCCTATAATATAGTGCGTGCGTGCCTGTGTTCTATGAGAGAAAGAAAGACTCCCTCCATTGCTCCATGTTTGTTTTAATTCAATTATATCGAAAAATTTACAATATAAATATTTTTTTGTGTTTCTGTGTTAATGAATGTAATTGGTATTGTACCGTTTTATCAGGGTTCCGTAGTCAACAAGGAACCCTTATAGTTTCGCCATGTCCGTAAGTCTGTCTGTCTGTCTGGCCGCGGCTTAGCTTAGAGACTCTTAGTACTAGAAAGCTGTAATTTGATATACATAGGTATACGTATTAATTACGCCGACAAAGTGGTAAAATAAAATCTTGAAATAGTATTTTTAAAGTGGAGATGATATTTCTTTTTCCCGTCTATCCCATGATGTGGGCCCTGTGGGGTATCGATGAATAGACCGTTCAAAAATGTTGGAGGTTTGTGTAAACCATTTTTCGATTTAGGAATCCGTTTGCGTAACATTAAGATTTGAAGTGCTAATTTTTGTTAGAGTCAAGTGTCCTCCCCCTGCCAGCTAAATGGTTGTATTTGGTTACGTGGAAAAATTCACAGCAGTAGTATATATAACGAAGTTAAAAGGAAAACTATCACAGCTAAATAGGCTTTACAAGTTACCGAGTAATAGTCAACCAACTTACATTTACAGTTGAAAACATGTTCTCACATACAATCCGTATGGAAGAATATATTTTTCAACTACAATGTTTATTTAATTATTTATTAACTCATCATCACAGTCATTACAGGAATTTCCTAATTCAATAGTGTGGCCATAATAACTTTTTTATTATTTACAATAACATATTATGTACATCGCGGTTATTGTGAACTTACTCAGAGAACAAGTAGAAATATATATTCTGTCTGCTACGTCATTAAGTCCACGCAAGGTACGCGTTATAGGGACTTTACTCAGTAGATTAGTCCTACTACTGGGCACCGCCAATAGACATAGCCGTCGCTTTCACAATACATAATTTTCGGGCACACACAGGTTTATTTATTTTAATATACCTGGGTCCGAAATCTTGCCACTCAATCATTAAAAAAAAAAGTTTGTTCTTGGGATAAAATTATCCCAACCACGGAACCCTTTATTGTGCGTGGTCCGACAAGCACATGGCCAGTTTTTATTCCTATAAATAACCACTAGACCAACGAGGCAATAATATAATCAGACTACCAGATAAACACTAGTTAGCTATCACAATGAACTAACAACAAGGAATAGATTTGACTTAATGAGTTTAGTAACAAGACAATAATTGCTCAATCTAGAACTAACATCACTTCAAACAACAGTCAACATGTTGCTAAGGTCGTTACCGACTGAATGAGATTTCATTATAAGGCAACAAGGTCGCAATAAGGACATGTACATACAAACATAACATCACACTGGTACTCCCCGTAAAAAAAGATTTGTGTGGTATGTTTTTCTGTAAGTAAAGACTTGTAATCAATTCAAAGTGAGAGTGAACAGGCTTCTTCTGGGTAAGCTCACTCCATCGTCGACTTTGTCTCTGTCACCTCTGACCTAGACTAGAGTCAAGAGCAAACCCATCGTAAAAAGACATAAATAAAAAAAAATTGGTCGACACTTACACTTGCTGTTTTTATCCTGTTTTGTTTAGCTATAAGTATTCCGAAGAAAATGAACAAATAAAAGTAATAGAGGGCGAGCGTATTTCCATCAACCGGGCACAGATCCAGGCTTCAAGTTGCTACTGAGAAATTCCTGATGAAAAGAATTCAGTGACACTTCCTAACCTGGGGATCGAAATCACAACCTACCAGAAGCCCAGAAGGCACTTATTTTTTGGTGCCTTACGAGGCCTCTTGGCCTCGTACAGGACTCTGTTATTATTTTTTATTTTCTTATTACATAATTTTATTTTTTATGCTTTTATAATTGTGTGTTTAATTTGTGATCTTCCTGTGCGAGTCACAATTAATACTTTTTCTTTATTTCTAACCTCATGCTTATAAGTCGCGGCAGCAAGATAATCAGACCACCAAATAGACTATAGAAGTAAAAAACTATTTGAATGAATTAACAATGAGGATTAGATTTTGCACTTAATGAATTTAGCAACACGGCGATAATTGTTTAATCTAGACCTGACATCACTTCAAACAACAGTCAACATAAGGTTGTTACCTACTTAATGAGACTTCATTATAAGGCAACAAGGTCGCAATAAGGCCATGTACCATCAACCCGTTGTCTACGCAACAAAGCCGATCGGCAACATCAAAGATTCACAATCCCTTTGATTTCGCCGCGACCTAATGAAAGTGTTAAATACACTCACTGTAATTTAGACAGTGTTTTGACACGGTACGCTGTTATCTGGGGATTAATTTAGTTAATTTATTTTTGGTATGGTTAATTAACTTATGCTTATAATAATATTATGCTTGATAAGTTAAGTTAGATACATAAATATATAATTACTAACATAATAAAGCTGAACAGTTTGTTTGTTTTTAGGGTTTCGTACCTCAAAAGGAAAAAACGGAACCCTTATAGGATTACTCATGTGTCTGTCTGTATGTTTATTTATGTCCGATTTGCTCCGAAGGACAGATTAATTTGAAATTTGGTACCCATTTGAATGTTTGTGACCCAAAAACAGACGTGTAACGTAAATAATGATAACGTGTATGGTATGATAGAACGTAATAATAGATATTTTGAATAGGTGACCCCCTTATTCAAAATGTCTATTTTTTATGTTATTTTTGGGGAAAAAATACGGAAAAATAAAAACAAAAGTTTTGCATACTGTACCGTGTGACTTATAAAATAAAAGGGATTTATTGTAAGGTTTTCAGATGTATTTTTTTATAAATTTAAAATAAATACTTTTAAAGTTATTTAAGAAAATGTGTGAAAATTTACCATTCCTCCCCTTATCTCCGGAACTACTGACACTACAATATTGAAAAAATACAGAAAGCTGTTCTTTTCTTATAGATATGGTCTTAAAAAACATGGTAAATATCTCAATATTGTACGTACAAACTTACATTTGCAGTTGGAATGTATAGGGGAACTTGTTTTTCAACTACAACGTTAAGTTTGTTCTTGAGATAAATTCATCCCAACTACAGAACCCTTCATTGTTCGTGGTCCGACACGCACTTCTTTTTGTTTGAACACGCTAATCTCTGGAACTACCAGAGTCGGATTTGATAGCACATTTCTTTAGGAAGATTACACCACGCTACGACCCTTAGGAGCCGAGAAAAAAGGAAAAAGTCAAAAAGAACAAGATTATGATCATAAACCAAATCAAAATAGGGCATTGAATTTGTAGACGAAATTTACATGAACGAAGTCCCGGGAGAAGTGCTAGTCAATGAAAAGTGATAATGTTTTTTTTTTTAATTTTTTCGTTTACTACGAGCACAGATTTTGGTAAACATTACTATCAAATCAAATCAAATAAAAATATTTTATTTCACATAAACCTACATGGACACTTTTGAAACATCAGAAGCTAGGTGCACGATTTCAATTGATCGTTTCCTATGGAGAAGAGCCGGCAAGAAACTCCACGGTTACTCTTTTAAAAATAATTGGCTTTCACAATATTTTCAAATAGGTATGTGAGGACAGTGTAGGCCTTTCAACAAGTACCAGTTACTTAACAAAATCGGAAATGGTCAACAAATCTACAGTCTAATAGGCCTACAACGTTCTCACATTCACAAAATAGCGAAGAATCTATATGAAAGATTTAAAAATATATAAAAATTAAAACCTATTTAAACCTTGATTACCATTACAACTACAGTAACAAATCTGGATAAATATTATGTCCAAATCTGTAATCCAATGATCAGATCCGATTGTAATTCTTTATGGTCTGATATGGTACTCTGTTTTCCCATGATCGGGAGATTGTACTTAACAAAATTACACGGCGGCTATCCTTAGAACATAAGATAAAATACTCTCTGTTTCTTGTTATGCCTTTGGCCACACGTTGTGGAAAACTACAGCTAAACAAAAATCTTTTTTAAATAAATATAAAGAAAAGATTTGCAATACATAAATAAAAACGCAGTATCAATTTCACTTTTGTATCTATATTTATATATACGAAAATCAATTGCCGTGCGTTAGTCACGCAAAAATTCTAAAATGGCTCAATCGGTTTGTTTTTTCTGTTTTATTCACCTCTCTACTGGAGTGGTTAAAAACAAAAGAAAACTAAGAAAAACCCAAAGAAACAGCCGAAAACACGACATTGAAATTTTGACAGGATAACATCTGACGGGCCAACTAACATTCATTTGACAACCACGGTTTCAACTGAACATAACAGAGAACGGTTTTAACCAAGCCAAACGGTATTTTTATTAAACCTATTCTAGCAATTAAGTTAGCTTTAAACGCATCGTTTAGAGCAAGGCAAGTTACTGATGAATGTGAATGTCTACCACATATGCAGTCAGTGGCATTTACTTTACCTATTAATTAAACAAGTTTGCTGTGCTTAGTTAGTTATTTAATTTAGTACTTAATGTAAATAGTTACTTGTACAATAATTTACTATTTTATATACGCAATTAAGCATTCATTAGGATTTAAAATTGTGTGTGAAAGGTTTGAACATTTAACTTTACACAATTAGCGCCCCTAAATCAGTCATTATTCAATAGAAAACATGGTCTTGACACACTTACAATGGAAAAGTGTGGAGACAAAAAATATCTGTAGCAACTTTTAACAGAACAGCCCGGCCAATTGCTCGGTATTTTAAAAACCAATAAAGTTAGCTATTCTACCTCTCATGCAAGTTAGTGATGAGTGTGAATGTCTAATCGTCTACCAGGTATGCAGTCAGTGACATTTTAATTCACCGCCCGAATGCCGCGTAGCCTTTCAGCTTCTACCAATATTTTCTGAATAAACTTGTACGGTGCTTTTAGGGGGGACGATACGATGGAACGATTTGTTGTGTCGTGGGCGGATATTAGAAATTTGATTGATGAATTAAGATTTCGTTCAGTAAAGGCTAAAAATTTATTTTCCTTTTAATGTACATCTAAGTAGTACATTAAAAGGAAAACGAATGTTTAGCTTTTGCTGAACAAAATCTTAATTTTAATATTAATGTCTTAGATTATCTATTTATTTCATTAATTAGAACGGCCACTTACATAAGGCGTACATTTCTCACAATACTCCAGGCACACTAAGATATTTATAATGGTGGATACAAAGGGGTACGCAGATACCCACATTTCACCAGTAATGTGGAGCCATATAAATTCCATGTAATAAGGAGCGAGCCTAATGCCACTTCTTCTTCTTCGCTTGGCTTTTGACAGAGCGGTCATGGTCACGATGAACTGTGTCCAATCTTAGGTGTAATAGTAGTTCGCCTGACAATTTCTCTCCATCTGGTTCCGTTAGTTGACAGTCTGGTGATTTCATTAACCCCTTTAACCGCGGATTTTATTTGGTCGGTCTATCTCATCTCTGCTCTGCACCACTAGATATTACCCTCTACTCTGCCCTGCACCACTAGACGTTCTATGGAGTCATTATTCCGTCTCGAGACTTGACCAAACAACTTAAATATTTGAGACTGTACTAGTGCTGATAGACGCTGTTTGATGCCGTGTGCTTGGAGAATGGAAACGGTTGTACGGAATTCTGTCCATGAGATCCTAAGCATTCTTCTCCAGCACCATATTTCCAGAGTATCTACTTTTTTCTTTTACAGTTCTCGTAATATCTATGTCTCAGCTGCGTATAGAAATCTGGAATACGAGTGAGCCTTAGTGATGTTGCGATTCCTCCACATTTTCTTTAGTTTGTCCATTGCCCCTCTTGCCCTATACGCCGTTTCACCTCATCCACGCAGCAGATTAGTTAAGTAAAGATTATCGACTGTTTAATCATACATTTTTGATATTTTTAAACGTCTCTTAACTTTAAGCAACATTTATAAATAAACCCCTTTCTGATTCCAAAACATCACTTCGGGGGACGGCTAATCAATTTATTTAAGAAATAATTAACAGCAGCTATTCTTTCTACCATAGCATACATTCATTATTGCTAGGCATAAGCCTTGACTTGTGTTTGGCATTTTCATTAGCAGTCCCCCGACGCGACGACGCTTGGAACAAAATTTTACCTACAACTTACATAATACATTTATTAAACGTAAAGGGCCAACATATATATTTTTTTACTTTTTCATTCGGTTTAGCCGTATGGGGACTACGATGGCGCAGACAGATACACAGATACAAACGTTAAACTTACAACACCCTCCGTTTCAGATAGGGGTTAAAAAGACCTATCAATCGTAAGTTCTAAAACGCATCGTCGAAAGGCAACAGCATCAAAAACTTGCGTTGAAAGAGGACGAGGATTAAAAACAGCTATTCCCTTTAAAAATATGTCCTTTTACGGATTACTTGCGGGTAAAAGAAACATGCCTTTGCTTCGCGTTTCTTTTGCTTTTATTCAGACTCAATCTTTTAGCAAGTGGTAATTTTGTTTGAAAAAATATTCGTTTCTTTTTTTCTTACGTAGATTTTGTTTTGGCCGCGGTAAAATGTTGTCTGGGTAACAATTCGAGATTTTTTGTTTAAGTAAATAGTTACATGGCTGGTATAAGATGAAGTTTGGTGGCTGAAAATTTAACTAGAAATTGGTTGCCATAGCATGGATAGTAATGCGTAGGAATGAGGATTAAGTGACGAGAAAAGTTTTAAATAACAAAATATATGGCCATAGAAAAAGAAGAAGACGTACACAACTTAATTTTAAATTATTTGTGCCCACAGATAAAATGTGAAAACGGTTTTGCCTCGTTTAAGAATGATGCACACTCTTCATTAGTAAAAATTTACAAACATTCTAACTGCCTATAAGAAAAGTTGAACAGATTGTGTGAAAGTCGATAAGCCTGACATAAAAGTTAACAATGTGATAACTGCTCATTGAGATGTATAGAAGAGGTATACCAGACTTAATGCAGGGTGCCATCCGCACTTGGTTGATATCAAGATAACAAACCACAGCCAAAGTGTGGAACTCTGCCAGCGTCTGTGTTCCCTTCCACATATAACCCGTCTGCCTTCAAAGCAAGAGTGAACAGGCATCTTCTGGGCACACTCGTTCTATCATAGACCTCATCTATCGCTTTTCTTTAGTCGAGATCGAGGTCAAAAGCAGGCCCATTCAGCAATAAAAAAAAAATACGTAAGTACCTACGTATTTGTGAATTGCAATATTTTGTACATGTAATGAATATTATAGTTATTAATGAGAAAGCTTCTAACGATATTTAAGTATATTTTACATACTCTGGGCTGTCAACCCAAAACCTTGCCACCCTATCAATATTTAAATCATAAGAGCTTATAAAAATGCCTGGGTTGTGTAAAATGTGTACATTGACAGGCTCAATAGACTTTAAAATGGCTGCCAGAACTTCATACAGTATTTTATGACGACATAACCCTTATCCTACTAATTTTTACACGAAAATTTAAACCCTTAGTCAACGCATACAAAATTGTTATACACCAGACACAACCGTAGAATAAGAAAATCAAGATGTGACACTAACTTATGTTCTTTAATTATTCGAAGCTCAATACTAACACAAATGTGTGCACATACAGCTTGTTCGCTTGTTCGAAGGCTTGTTTGCATGTGCATTGCCACCATACCTACCCATTAGTCAAAGTAAGTTATTTTGAACGGTATATCCAACGATAACTCACATCATGGGATAGAAAATATCATCCACACATTACGTTTATGTAGGGCAGGTACCCTAAAAAAAAAACAATATTTTATTTTACCACTTTGTCGGTATAATTAATATGTATACCCATGCCAAATTACAACTTTCTAGTTCTAAGAGTTTCTGAGCTGTCCGGCAGATATTGGGACATGGCGAAACTACAATGGTTCCTTGTTGACTACGGAACCCAAAAACGATGAAAACCTAGTCGGCATCTCATCTCAGCGGCAATCACTTAAACTTGTCAAAAATGTAAGAAAATTTGATGATTTTTTGACAGATAGAGATCTCTATTTATGCTGAACGTTTCTTACGTCCTGAGACCGTAGCCTAGACATTTGAGAATGTGTATCACTTCTACACATTCTCAATCTATGACGCAAGCTAAGCTGAATTTTATTATAACCCTCCATTGTTCATGTCACACTTCAAACTACTGGGGGTCGAATCGACCCGCCGTAATCCTTTTCACAATAAAAGCGAGACCATTTTAGGCCATTCTCTGCAGGTTGATATTTATACCATTATGTACCCTTTAGACGAAATTTTACGAAATTGCCTTGTAATATAAATTGGTGATTTATCTTAGAGGTTTTTGGGCCTGCCATGTGTTTGTAATGTGCTCGACGTGTTAATAAATGCTTTAATTGAAAATGGTTTAAGAAAATATTTTGGCATAATTTAAAATATTCACAGCGTTGTTGTGTAATCAATTTTAATTTTGGTTTTGTTTGTTTTTATGTCGTAGTCACTAAAACGTACCCGATTCTCTCTCAAAGACAGTCTGGACTTTGAGCGTGAGCGCAGGGCGTTTGTTGTCCGCTGCAATATATTTCGCAGATTTGCAAAATGCACGACAGAAGGTAAGGCTACACTATTTGCAGCGTACTGTCAGTTTTTTTTTATACATGTAGTCTGTGGGTCAACTACACGCAGAGGGCATACAGCGCTCTGCGCGTACAATACAATAATGCTTTCGGGGTGTTGATGGGGCTGCCGCGCTACTGCAGTGCTTCCCGCATGTTCGCAGAGGAGAGTATAGATGGCTTTCACACCATCATGCGCAAGCGTTGCGCTTCCATTATGAGCAGGGTATGCGCCAGCCCGAACAGCATCCTGAAAACCATAGCTGATAGGTGGGACAGTCCCATACTAGGACATTGGATATGCCTACATGCCACTGTGGCGTAGTAATTAGTTGTTATTTTTCTGATAGATGTTAGTACTAATACTACTTTCTAAGTTGTGTGTATACTAACCAAGTGGACTATACTTATAGGTCCGAAATAAAAGATTTTATTTATTATTTTTAATAATGTGAAATGTTACTGTTTATTCCATTTAAGTACATTGAATGCCAATAAAATTACAAAGTCCTTTTATTATCACTGAGTGTTTGTTATGTTAAAATTGGGGCACATTAAATAATAGTTCACATGCATGATTTAGTCAATGATTCGTATTAAACTGTCCAAATTGTGGATGGTTTGATGAGTGGATTATAATAAAAATTTTCCTCAATTTAAGAAAGTTAAGTAATAAGTAAATTTTTTTTACAACCCTAATAAAAAATATTTCTATAGATAGGCTTTCCAAGAAGTGGGTGACTTACCAATTTTCGGAAAATCTTTTGAATGGGTAATATTATTTTACAGAATTAACTTTCTGCCAATCTGACTCGACGGTTCAAAGAAATAAGCCGAATCAAACAATCCTCATAATTAATGAAATTATTCTACAAAGAACAAAACACTAATTAAACATAACGTCTTTGAAATTAAAACATTCAGCCTTCAAAAAAAAAACAAAGGAAAAATCTTTTTCACTTCATTAAATAAAGCTAATATTAGTTCAGGAGCTTTACAATTAATTAGATTTCACGTTTCGGTTGCCGTTCTAGGGTCTGAAGGACCTTTCTATACGTATTCAATTGTTTTATTGGCAGTCCCAAAAAGCAAGTATTGGGCAGGTACATACATACCTACTCTTTCATTGATGTTGTCTGGATTCTGGCATATCCTACACTAACTTCTGCTCGTGACTTCGTCCGCGTGAAATTTCAGACCATGACCCACCGCGTCGCATCACATCGCCCGCCTGCGTTATTACTTCGTTTTTGCTTTGTGTACTTTCTGCCTTTTAAAAAACAAAAACCTCTGCTCGTAGGGGTTATAGCGTGATGTCAAATAGCCTATAATCTTCCTCAAGAATATGGCTATCAAATACATTATTTTTTAATCCGACTGGTAATTCCAGAGATAAGTGCGTTCAAACAAAAAAAAACAAACTCTTCAGCTATTATTATATTACTATAATATAGAAACGCCTTAAAGGATTAAAAGTACCTATACCTTTCAGACCACAATTGTTAGCAGAAATAAGTATTCCAGAGACATTAATACCATGACGCAAAATTAACGCTATACGATTTCAAAGATTTTAGCGAACAGCCGGCGGGTCTTTTCGACCCATCTCTCTCTTTAGTAACCCCTATATGGCCGGCGGCTTTTGAGTGTTACTCTCCGATTTAAAAAGGAGACAGTAAGTGTAGGGTTAAGACTGGTTCTAATGTATCTTCAAAGTACCCTCGTGTTTGTCCCTTGAGGGATTATCAGAAAATAAGTCTTATTTTGTTAGAATATAATAATAAAAAAACATTTTAAAGGCATGTAGTAGAATAGAGAATTGAATAGGCTGACAACTTCTTAAATATTTTCAAAAATATATATTATAGTACACTTTTCTTCGTAGGTAGTTTTAGAGCGTTTTGATTCATGGAAATGGAACGGTTAATAATTCTCTGAGTTTATTTCGGTGTTTCTACTCAAAGTAATCAGATAAAAAATACTTACCTCAACAAGTAAAAAAATAAATGATTACGTGTAAAAGTGTTTATAATGTTTGTACAAACCTACTTCTATTACGAATTAAACATAATTTATCAATATCAAAGAACTAAGGGCGCCCACACAAAACCGCGATGCGATGCGATACGATAATTCTTGCTGTGCATTCGTGCTAGCTCGCACGCAGATATTTGCGATGCGTTGCAAATTTGCAGTTATGTGTCCCTAAGAAATATAATATTTTACTCCTAAAACATTTTCTTGGTGACTGGCATTTTACTACGGGATGTGCTATATTGTATTAGTTCATACGAGAAAAGAAGAAGCATTATATTTTTGTTTTAAAAGGATACATATATATTATACTGGCTTTTGCTCGCGGCTCCGCCCGCATGGATATCGGTTGTCGCGTAAAAAGTAGCCTATGTCCTTCTCCATATCCCAGGCTAAATCTCTGCCAAATTTCATGACGATCCGTTCAGCGGTTTAGGCATGAAAACGTAACATACAGACAGACAAACAGAAAGACAGAGTTACTTTCACATTTATAAAATTAGAATGGATATGCTATTTAAAAAAATATCGTTTGATCTTTAGTCTGCTTAACCTTTTCTCAACTATGTTAGCGTCAGCTGCCAATCTAACCGGGTGCAGCTGAATACACATATTTTACATGCAGCAACTGCCTATCTGACCTCCACATCCAGTTACTGGGTAATACGATACCCCTTGGTAAGACTGGGTGACAGACTTTCGGGCTTCTGAATGCCCGTAACGACTGTCAAAGACCTAGGAATGACAGCCGAGACCAATGGCTTAACGTGCTTTCCAAGGCACGGAGGAACAGATGGTCACCCATCCACGTACCATAGCAAGCATAGCTTAACCTTCTAATCGATCCGTGCGGCTGTTATAATTTAGCCACGAGCCCCTCCTTTAACCTTTAGTGCAGACAGAAAAATAGCTTACTTAAGTATACATTAACGGGTAAAGTTATCTACCAGTATTGTGACTCGGCCCTGTTCTTGAGTTTCTATCTAGTTTTGTGATTGTGTGCGCTACCTACAGCAATCAAAATCTCTAACTACCTACTATAAAATCTTACTTAAAAAATATATTATACCTAATGTAAATCTGACTAGGTACGTAGCTACCATTTATTACTCTCATTAATCATTTCATAATGATAATTCATGTAATTCAATAATATAATGTAAGTAGCTAAGTACATAAGTAAGTAGATAGCCTAGCCTAGGAAACTACCTATTAAGTTTTTTACGCGAGGTCACTATTAAAAATTCAGGTATTTTACTTGATGTAAAAAGCGAAATACCTACCTATTAAAAGAAGAAACAAATTACGTACTAGTAGGTACATTAAAAAAAATCTCTTATTTTTAGGAATTTCCAGGTAATTTAAAAAATTGTATCTATCGGCCTTATTGACGAATTTAAGCAACCAAAAATAGCCCAATATAGTCTATAATTACTCCTTGCCATATTAAGTACTTTTTTATTTTATTATTTATGTATGTACACACAGTTAAATACATAGTATACGACAAAGTTATACTTTGTATTTATTTCAATTAATGCTTGTCACAAATCGCATGTTTACTGCTTACAAAACCATCACACCGTCCGTTCGTCACTGCGGCGCATTCGCGACTGTTTGTTTACCGAGTGTTTACCGAACTCGTTGCGCGTAGGTATCACTCGCGTTCCGACCGTTTGTATGAAGATAGAATACTGTAGATATTATTACCGTGCTTCAGGCCTCCGTTGGTCACGGACCAACCCAGACGACCCCACAACTCTCCTCCAGGAGAGCAGTAAGGAAACAAGTAAAGCAGCTCGCAAACACAATACACGATCGTCATTCCGACCTCGCCGCCGAGGCCCATCGCAAAATCCCCGACTAAATAGTCCTCCCTGACCCTTGCTCGTAAGCGAAGTGCCAGCCCGCGCTATAGCCGAGCCTGTAGCTTTAAATTCCTCTGACAATAATCATAACCCTGATTCTATCCAGCCACCGTCGGTCCATTGCCATCCTCCATCCGATTCTGCCCTAAGCCGAGGTTCGTACCCCACAGGGGTGCTCTTAGCGCGCAGTCGTTTAGTGTATAAGTTTTTGCGCCCTGGCTGGAGGCTTTAAGTTTTTAGGAGCTTAAGGCAGGAAAGACCGGTTAAAGAGTCTCAACCTCTCAAGGTTAACTCTGAGATGCCCTAGAAAAAAAAAAAACCTCCGTTGGTCATTATTTTTTTAATTAAAATCCACAATAGTGATCAAAATCTGAAATTGCTTTTGTATGTAAATTCGAAAGGTTTTTAGTTCAAATTGTTTATTGAATATTGATGACCTTTTGAAGTTCAATGCGGTTTTTAATTTTAAAGCATGTAAATAAAGTTTACTTTAGTTTTTAATTCTGCTTCAGATTTTTATTCGAAGTGTTGTTCTCTAATATCCATTCAAAATTTGGGAAAGTCTGAATCTGGAAAGATTTGACACAACATATTATAGCATCACGCCTGTTTTTCCCCGTAAGGGTTAGGCAGAAGTGCACCTATATTTATTTATTTATTTATTACATGGAAAACCAACAGCTTTACATAAACACAATAAATAAACAGGCATAAGAAACATGAAGCCAATTATAGGTTTTCACGACTAGCTATGGTGTAATACAATAAGAGATCTTATACACGACAAGTTGTCAAGAAGCACACCAATCATTAAATCGGCACCGCCAAACGTAAGTAATAAACTACAATAATAAAAAACAAGAACTAGAACCAATATTGATACTAAGAATTAATTTTGAAGAATTCAAGGTTCAGCCTATTGCGAACGCTTGAGCCTTTGGTTATAAACAAGTCAAAAGAGAACCGCTTGCATAAGTCATTAAAGTCCTTACTCGCTCGCACTAAATATGAGTTTTGCCTGTAGTTGGAAGAAGACAACGGAATAGCAATAGGTGGATTAAATCTGAGTAATCGCTGGGGAACATTAAAATACAACTTACGCAGTAGCTGTGGACAGTCCACTTCATTAGATATAACTTTGAGCAAAAATGTGCAATCTGCCAAACGACGGCGGTTAGTAAGTGGCTGCAGGTAGAATTTCCTGCAAAGATTCAAATAATCACAACTGTGATATGGTATGCGCAAACGATAACACAGAAACCGAACAAGTCTCTTTGCACACACCCTCTATGCGCTCGATGTGCACGCCATAACGTAGGTTCCAAATTTGATAAGCATATTCTAAATGACTTCTAACAAATGAGCAATACAATATCTTAATAGTTTTTGCTTTCTTAAAACACGCTGCTAGTCTCATCACAAAACCCAATGCTTTGGATGCTTTAGCCACTATTTGCTCCACGTGAACATTAAACTGAAGTTTAGAGTCATGATATACGCCCAGGTCACGAACACCATCACACCTCTGCAGTAGCTGACCTTTCAGACTATAGGAGGTATGTAGTGGAAAGCGTTTTCTGCCGAACGAAATTACGGAGCATTTAATAGGGTTTAGGTCTAATTTATTGACGCGACAGTATTCATCAAGTCTTATTAGGTCAGATTGGAGAGCATCCATATCGCTAAATGATGATATAGAAGACAATATATTCATATCATCAGCAAAACAAAGAAGGTTAGAGTTATGGAAACACGAGTCAATATCATTTACATAAATAATGAAGAGTAACGGGCCCATCAGGGAACCTTGGGGAACACCACTGGGAACCGAAACCCAGCTCGAAATATAGTTGCTGACAACTACAGCTTGAGACCTGTTATCTAAGTAAGACGAGAACCAGCGAAGTAAGTCACCTCTAATACCGATGTTAAAGAGTTTAGCTTTAAGTAAGTCATGATCAATTCTGTCAAAAGCTATGCTATAGTCCGTATAAACGACATCGACCTGCGCCCCATTGTCCATACTAAGAGTTAAAAAGTCATTTAGCAAAGCTATGTTGGAGACTGTTGAACGACCCTTTAAAAACCACACCTTTAAAAACCATTTTAATTTATAGTACACCCATAATTATTTCACCAGTAATGTTTCAATCCCATGTAATAGGGGGCGAGCCTATCAGCCGGGCACAAATCCAGACTCCAGACTTTTACTGAAAAATTCTTGATGGAAAAACCCAATAACATTATTCCGATCTGGCAACTGAGCCCGGGACCTCATGCTCAGCAGTAGCGCTTGCGACCACTAGACAACAAGGCTTATTACGTACTTTAAAGTTTAAAACAAATTAGTTTTCGAATCGAGTGCGGTTACTTGAAGCAAGTTTGAAGTGAACTTTACAGAAAAGTACTAAAGAAAGATTTCTATTATGTTTATGGTACATCGTTTTTCAATAGACTTCAAAACAAGGAGGAGGTTATGCATTCGGCGAGTTTTTGTTTAAATAAATTTTGTTTAACGAAATCTCCAAACGGTTGGTTCACACTTCCCGTGACCCAAGGGCTGGCTTTTACCTTGATCAGAGGCTAAGCATTGCTATACAACGTGGCAATGCCGCCATCCTCTTGGGTACATTACCAGCCCAAAGCGGTGCGGAGGAATTTTACGACGCCATTTTTTTATATTTTTTTTATTCGCTTTAGTTAGGTACATAATTTCAGATCTTTGAATGAAAGTTGTATACAAATAAAGCTTTTCACGGTATGAAACTCAAACCATTTATTTCAATTAAACCATTTACAGGCACTTTTGAATTGTCAAGGAGTCGGTCAGTAAGAAAACTGAAGCTACATACCCATTCCAAAGCGTAGGTACCTATGGAGAAGAACGGGCAAGAAACTCCATGGACACTCTTTTAAATTAAATTGTTGCAAAAGTATTTGTGACATCTATAATGTTGAATTTATAACTAAATGTGAGAACGATGTAAAAATAAAAATAAATAAAAACTTACACGTTAAAAGCGTCCAGAGTAGGTACAACAAATAGAAACGAAATCAAATAATTAAAATAACCCGTGGCAGCTAAGAGATGACCAGCCCCAACTGACGGCGCCCGTTCACGAACATGACGCATGGATTAGCACCATTCAGCTCAACCATTTTGAAGGGAGCTAAATGATCCAACACACACGCCACTATCAGCGAGACATCTGAGTGAGCATGACATACTCCCAGCCGACAGGGCACATTCAAGTCAATGAAAGACATATTACCCGATCAATGGTAGCTCTATAGTACATAGGACTCACACCTGTGTTAGGCAATTATATAATACAAAGGAGATTGAGTTTATACAATGCAAAGATAGTCTTACACTCTTCAGCAGCTGCAACATTAATGTCAAATGTTAATCAATTAGCTGTGGTTGTGGAGCAGGACCAGCATTCAGCCAAGCATATAGTGTTAAATGTTACAATAAAATACCTTCTGATATATTACAATTAAATGAAAGAAGATTTAAAACTCATATAAAAAGCACACTTTGTAAACAAGCATATTACAAATTAGAGGATTATATCCAAGATAAGAATGCTTGGAAACATGCTGGTCCTGCTCCATAGGACAATTTAGAGCCTAGACAAAATCAAACTGGTTGCTAATTTAACTGTATAATTTATAATTTTTATGATATCAATTTTTATTTTCTGTGATTAATATAAATTTAACTCACACACTTATTATATGTTTTTTTTTTTGAAAATCATGTACAATGTTTGTAAATATGTGAGCACCATGTACCTATCGCATTTATTATTTTTTCTGTCATTACTTCACTTTTCATTCTTTTTACCAATTGTGGTAAGTATTTTTTTTTTTTATTCTAGGTACATCGTCTTCACCTATAATTATTAATTAATGTATACAAACTATTGTTAACATTTTAAAAGAGTAAGTATGGAGTTTCTTGCCCATTCTTCTCCATACATAACTACATTTTGGAAGGCGCAACTAGAATCAATTAACTATTCATGTAATTTTTGACGTTCAATAGTGCATCTTCGTGCCTATTTGAAATAAATGATTTGACTTTGACATTTTTATCAGCGATGTAATCCCTCGTCTTATAATATGCCTGCCTGCATAGTGTGCGTTTTATACAAGATTTAAATTTAGTCTCATTCAGTTGAAGTATCATAAACTGCATCTTTTGTTTCCTCATACAAGATCCGCCAAAAAATCAACAGCAACTATCCTATTTGTTTGCAAATACGTCGGTTTGATATTTACATACTCGGCGAAGAATGGACGTTATTTTGTTTTCGTTTAGTCAGCAGTAGCTGTTTCCGTGAGTTTTGCATACCATAAAGAAAAAAAAAAAAAAAAACTTTTTTTTGGTGCCTGTTAGTCGGTAATAAAAACAAAAAAACTCAGCTGAAAACAGTGCTACTCGTAAATGGAAATGTACACAAAGAAGTATGTTATTTCATCACAACTGCTCTCAAAACGGTGAAGGAAAACATCGTGAGGAAACCGGCATCTTCTAGAACCAAAAATCCGAAGATATGTGACATCTACCAACACGCACTGTGCCCGCGTGGAGGATTACGGCTCTCTCCCTCTCACCGTGAGGAGCCCCGTGTCCCAGTAATGGGGACATTATAGGCTGGATATGATGATCATATGAAGTATGGCGGATTTCCTTGGCCGCATTTTCTATTTCCATCCATTAAATAAAAATAACATAACATAAAATCACGCCTGTTTTCCCGAAGGGCTAAGCAGAGAGGTGCACCTATAAGTATACACACCCACAATTCACCAGTTGAGTGTATGTTAAAAATCATGTTTTTGTAAGAAAATCATGTTTTTGTAATCAAATCATGTTTTTGAAAGAAAATCATGTTTTTGTAAGAAAATCATGTTTTTGTAAGAAAATCATGTTTTTGTAAGACACATCGTGTTTAGAGAGGTAAAGAACTTTCCGATGCTTATCTTAAATCGGAAAATCCTGAAAGTTGAAGAAAATAATGGCATTTATCGAGAACTAGCCGCTGCTCGCGTGGTTTTTGTAGCCTATGTTACTCTTCGTAACATCAGCTATCTGCCAAGTCCGGTCGAAATCGGTCTAGGCGTTTCGGAGATTAGCCGGAACAAACAGAGACAGACAGACCCGACAGACAGACAGTCAAAAATGTTTTTTCTATAAGAACCGTATATACTTTCATAATTATGCATTTAGTAAAAAGCTGTTATTTTGACATCACAATCTGACACTTCAATTTTATTTGTTTGATTATTATACTCACTTAATTATTTTTTTTTGTTTTTATATATTTATTTAATAATACTTTAAGCACACAAAATGTACAGAGGCGGACTTAAAGCCATAGGTATTTTTACCAGTCAACCTTTGGGTAATGCAGAGACAAATAGTAGTAGGTGCAATAGCGAAAATTGAGGAATAAATATTCATTCAAATATAAAGTTGATTATTCGCGATACCTATTAAAAACTATAAATTTAATATATACATCTCATCTTCTTCTTCTTTGTTTTTATTTATTTTGTTTGTTTGTTTGTTTATATTAAAAAAAAGATCAAAATATTAGTCAATCAGCAAGATGGTAGTGGGTTAGACTACCCAGAATGCAGGAGGTAGACTCATCTGCAAAATTGCATGGATACTTTAGTGTTTATTTTCCAGTGAACGTTTAAGTTCAAATTTTCGAAAATAGAACTTGCTTTCTCTATTCGCTTCACACGATTTTGTTTCTGTACTGTCCATGGATTTTTGCAGTCGACCGTACATGAATAGCCACTCTTGAAGGCTATTTTGATCCTATAAGTCATTAAGGGAATCGTTCGTCGTCCGGTTACACATTGCGAGTGTATCCACTTACCTAATTTCCGGAATCTCCTCAATTTACCGACTTCGAAGGAAACAATACCTTTCCATAAATAACAAAAGAGAAAATATTCCGTAATCTTCGGAAAAACCTATCGTCAACAGAAAAGTATCAAATAAAATATCGTACATCCATTTGTTTCATAGAAAAGACGTATACTGTTACGAGGGAAAGGGATGCAATGCGTTTGGTAACGTGTGTTAGACGGAGATGGAGTGTGTGGCACCTCAGTGAATCGCGTGGCCCGAGGCGGGACAAACGCAATATCCTAGAGAACCTAACGCTAGTAGGGATGGGATGTGTCGACATTTTTTTAATATTTTTTTATTGATTTATTTTCGGTGTCTGGGTTGCGCCTTTTAACAAAATAAAAGTTAAAATAACAGGCACTACCTACCCCTTCGAAAAATAAGTGCCAATCCAAATTTATTTCCATGAAGATAACATCATACAGACTCCAAAGTTCACGTTCACAACACACACAAACCCAAAGACCCACACCCACACCACACAAAGGTGTGTTTATTTTGCTTTGTTTAATCTAACGCAGATTGGCAGTATATTTATTTAAGTGTTTTATTTTGTTTGATTTTAGTTTAGTTGATGTCTATTATGTATACAATAATCCCCATGTCACAATTCCGATCCCCAAGATACAGGCAAATGTCTACTTTGGGGGTCACTGTCCAAGCTGGTCTTGTGTATAAAATGGTTAATCCATACTAATATTATAAATGTGAAGGTAACTCTGTCTGTCTGTCTGTTACGTTTTCACGCCTAAATCTCTAAACCGATCGTCATGAAATTTGGCATAGCCTGGAATGCGAAGAAGGACATAGGCTACTTTTTACGCGATAACCGACTTCCACGCGGGCGGAGCCGAGGGCAAAAGCTAGTAATAAAGATTTGTATGCACTGTGTAATCATTATTAATTTATAATGATTGGTTGGTTATTAAGATTGATTGTCTTTTAAAATAGGTACCTATTATATGATAAATATATAAATATTTGTATTCCTGCTATCCCTTTTAATGTACGCCACGCTAAGGGTGGCGTTCGAACTCAATTAATCAATTCATTTTCCAAGTTAATAAATTGTTTGTTTACAAACCATAATAAAAATTGATTGCGGGCACATTTATCAATTAATAACAATTAAACAAAGTTTTCGATTGCCAAATTGGACACCATTATCAAACTTTGCGATTGTTCATTATTTTAATTTACGCTTATTGCATTATATTCTCAAGTGTTTTAACAGTAACGTTTCAGTAAAGTTTTGTTTTCTGTAAGTTCAGCATACAATTAAAAGTGTAGGAAAATAATGCTTTGTCATGTCAGACTGTTAAAAAAAAACTTTTTTAATAAAAACAGATAGAATCAGATAAGTTTCGGGTTTTTATTTGTCAACCGGACAAATGAACTTCCGTCATAGATCAACCCTTGTGATATTCATCAAGTTGGTAGATTTATAACTAGGAAGGAAGGATTTTATTACTTTATTTGATAAGTTTGCATGTTTCAGATGTTTAAATATCAGAAATAAATGTAGGTATATAATTGGCAAATAAGCTTTATCTTGGTAAGTGGAATAAAATAGTTTATAAAAAAAATTTTTTTCTTTATGAAATTCCATGAACCTCTAATATTATATATGTAAAAATAATAACATTGTCTTCTCGACTGTTGATAGAAATGTTCACCACATTGCAAAACATAATCCGAGTCGATATTTACTCCGCGCCTCGACCCACCGTTGTCGGTACTTTCCCCTCACTACCCCACCATCCGCCCGTCTGATTGGCTGTCATGTTGATACAACTTATGAGCGTGATATGTCGTCCACTTACTTACAACACACGTTCTACTGAACACTTAGTATTAGAAGTTACTTATAGTTTGCCGGAACAAAGAAAATTGTAGAGAATGAAATGACTTGAGAAGCTAGAAGTAGAAAAACTTCGAAGTTTTCATTATTAATTGGAAAGTTTAACGTTTCACCTTATCTATCCATGGTGTAAAACATAAAACAGGAGCTTTTAAATATTATAAGGTGTATAAGGACCGATAAAGACTGCAGTAATAAATTTCCCATGAAACAGGACAATTTATTACTGAGAAATCTTCACTTAGAAAAAACATATTAAGGTACGAATATAACATCACTACAACGAAGAAGCAATCTAATATAACATCAGTCCTATAATGTTTGAACACTAGCGGTTTTTGTATCATCACTATTTATTATAATAATACGATACTTCCATATAACTCTTTATATTTCTGCCCGCTCGCTGTTACAAAGTCATTTTCATCATTTCAGCCGAAAGACGTCCACTGCTGGACATAAGCTTACCCCAAGCACCGCCACATTGACCGGTTCTGTGCCTCCCGCACCCAGCGGATTCCTGCGGCCTTCACAAGGTCATCGGTCCACCTTGTGGGAGGCCATCCAACGCTACGTTTTCCGGTACGCGGTCGCCACTCCAGAACCTTTCAGCCCCATCGGCCATCTATTCCGCGAGCAATGTGCCCTGTCCATTGCCACTTAAGTTTGGCAATTCATCGGGCTATGTCGGTTACCTTGGTTCTCCTGCGTAACTCTTAATTTGATATTTGATTTCGTAGGGAAACTCCAAGCATAGCCCTTTCCATTGCTCTTTGGGTGACTTTTAAGCCTAATAAGGCCCAAATAAAAATAGAACAGAGTAAAATGTAGTTGTCATATTATTTATGCATGATTGCATTCTGTCAATAAAAAAAGTGCAGCCGATTTAAAACTAATACTAGTACTTACTGTAAGTATGAAAATCGGTGATCTGCACAGTGTTGCAGTCCTCCCCAACTTGCAGGTAGGTGATCTCGCAGCGGTAGACGCCCTCGTCTTCTGGCTTCACGTCATTGATCACCAGTTCGGCGTACGTCATGTTCTTTGAATACGATATTGTTACTCTGTGAACAAAGAGAAGTTTGAGTTTAGAAACAATGTATGAATAAAAAAGTATGTAGTTCTTCTTCTCGTACAGCGAAATTAATGCTGTGTATGGAAATTAGGCAAAAAGTTAAGTTTGTTGCAGAAAAAGACACTTTAGTCCATGTGAGGTTATGAATAATAAAAATAAATAAATACGTCGGGACGCCCTAGGAAGTGACCTTTATTGGTGATGTTCTTCAGAAAGGTCAGGTATCTGGGTTTCACTCGCAACCAGCGTGCGTGTATGACCAGATGTATGAACGTAAACAAGGCAAAAGGAGTATGTAAGGCTTGGCCTTACTCCCATGGGATGAAGGCGTGAGTTTATGTGTATAAGTATAAATAAATACCTATGAGTACTTAGCGGTGCGATATTAATAAAATTAATACGTGCTAATACTTAATTTATAATTCAAATAAATTCAATAGTAATGATGTAACTAATATTTTGTTACAATATATTTTAAAAGAGTGTCCATGGAGTTTCTTGCCCGTTCTTCCCCATCGGTCCCTACTACCCTTTGGAATGGGCAGCTTTATCTTTCTGAATGATTGACTCCTTGACAACTCAAAAGTCACTGTCAATGGTTTAATTGAAATAAATGCTTTCCCTAATACAAATAAACAAGGAATAAAGTTATGTTAGGTATAAATGTAAAAAAGTATGGTTATACCGAAGTTATTCCTAGGATAACGCTTAACGTTTGAGTTTTTAGTGACAACTATGACCGGTTACGGTCGAATATCACCTGATCGATCACGCCAAAGACTAATATCTTCTGAAGTGTATGCAAGATGCAGGTTCGACACTGATTTGGATGACATTTAGCATATGTATAGATAGTGACTATGATAGTGTCTATGATGACTGCCTCGTTAGTCTATTGGTCGCAAACGCTACTGTTTAGCACGAGGTCCTAGGTACGATTCCCAGTTCGGGCAAAGCGTTATTGGGTTTTACCGTCAGTAATTTTTCTTAAAGCAACCTGGAGTCTAAAGTTGTGCCCGGTTGATGGCATTAGGTTTGCCCCCTATAACGTAAGACTTAAAACATAACTGGCAAAATTTAGGTGTGCTATTGGGTACACCTCTGCCCACACTTTTTTTTATACTTTGCTCCACACTAGGAATTTCTCCTATATTATGGGTGCGTTTACAAACTTTTAAACTCACATACACAAACAGCCAGACCCAGTACAACTACTTGTAGGTCATAAGTGTGTGATGGCGTGACTTTATGTTATACTATGTGCTGGAAAGACATTACCCCTCAAAAGCAAGAAAATCCGTAAGCAAAAGCTAGCAATCAAACCACACAAGTTTAGCACAAAAATCTCCAACATTACCCCCTTTCCCTAAAACAGCGAGTCACGAACCAAAAACAAGCGAATCTGTAAACTTCATTAGGCATCGAAAACGAAGTAACTATTTACGTTTTTTCGCCGAAAATCCTTCGGCTAATGGGAGTTGGGTGATACTGCAAGTTCTTAGTACAAGTCTTTAATTAAGTGGACTGTCTGATAGATTGATAGGTCTGTGCGATGGGACTTTCGAACAGAATTGTTTTTAGTTGCGATGAAATTCGGGATGAAGGGAAAAAAGTCCCTTCAGCCCAAACTTCATCGGAACTAAAACTAAACCGGGAAGGTGGTGTGGCGTAGTGTTTTGTTTTTTAAAGGCTGTTGAAAATAAATAAATAGTAAATTGCTGGCCATGTGGGTTTTCTACTTACCCTTATAGTTGTTTCGATTGTGTCGAGAAGAATCTTCATTCGTTTCTAGCTGTCTCTCTTGATGACAGAAATAACACTCATTTTCAGTTATTGTTGTGTCACTAAACAAAATTTTAATGTTTAAGTTACCTCATTTCTGTTAAGTATAACATACCATGCTATGATCAAAACAGAGTCAAGATTACAATAATAAAATAGTATCGTTCAAAATAATTATAGATCTGAAAAGACAGCCGTAGTCGGTAATTACGATGATTTAATTGGTCATTCTAGTAACATAATCTATATCAAGTATATATTTTCCGCTCGTAAAATTTGAATTCACACCTAAATTCAAATGTTTTTAATACGAAGAACACTACGTTGCCAAAAATATCACAATATTTTCTGGAATATTATTTTATCATTTCATTTTAGAAGCGGATAAACTATGAAGTAGTAAAACGTCCCAATTGTCAAGAAAATTATATTCAAGCCAAATATTTCGTAAAGTTACTTTTAGAATTTATTTCAATTTTGATACTAGGTACCTATGGAGTTATATTTAATAGAAAATTTATAGCTACTGTAGGTACAGATACAGATAAATATAGAAAATATAATATAAATTTTAGCTTATATGGATTTAGAAAATTTAATTTAAAAAAATACAACAATTTTGTTTCTATTGATGTGAATTATGACCCTGGGCTCCTCGCCCTAGACCTGTTTTGGCAAATAAACTCTATCACTTTGTGAGTATCTGAAAATACCCAAACTTGCTGAAAGGCAGCTTGTTCTAGATTAATAACGTTTTAGAGCCGCCACTAATCAACAAAACACTACTGATGACGCAACGTGCTTGGACGTTCGTTGTCAGAATAATTAAGCAGGATTGGTTTTACCTGCCTAATGCCTATGACAGGTTCTAAAATAATCAGGATACAATAACAACTACTGGATTGACAGATAGGCAAAGATTGCGCCTGAATCGAAATTAAACAACACCTTACACAACCCGTCTTATCATTCCTACCTACGTGAGTGTTTTTCCTACGCTCGCCCTAGCGACGTACCGTGTAGATCACACCTTCTCTCCTTAAATCTCACCCTCATAAAACTAGCTACTATTCTTATTCCTTCTCAGTCCATGCTGTAAGATTGTAGAACTCACTACCGCTATTCGAGATTTATAAACGATGTCTCTATTCAAATATCGAGTACCTTTCCTCTCAATTGTGAAAGTATTTTATGTGTAAATATATAAATGTATTTATTTATATATGTATATTAGCTTTATTTAAGTATATTTAATATTTTAGTTTAAGACTTCGTATATTCATATTTTTCTCTTGTTCTTACGCACTATTGTCTACATTTCTTTTCATTTCTCCTTTCGCAGGTATACTGGAAGAAATTTCTTAAAAAAAAAAAGCAGTACGTTTTAACTCAAATTATAATTATGTTGTATTTCCATGTATTTTACATTATTATTTTTATTTTTACATCGTTCTCACATTTAGTTATAAATTCAACATTATAGATGTAACGAATACTTTTGTGACATTTTAATTTAAAAGAGTGTCCATGGAGTATTTTGCCCGTTCTTCTCCATAGGTACCTACGCTTTGGAATGGGAATGTAGCTTCATTTTTCTTACTGACCGACTCCTTGACGATTCAAAAGTGCCTGTAAATGGTTTAATTGAAATAAATGATTTGAGTTTGGGTTTGAAAAAAAAAAGAACATAAATACAAAAAAAAAAAACCATTCATAAACTGATTAGTAATTTTTTGATATTTGTGAGAGAATTAGCACTTACGGAACATCAAATGTTAACTGGCAACCCCCGAATTCCCAACCTTAACTTTAATTCTTCTAGTTTTTATTTTTGAAAGATAATAAGTTTTATATTTGTACATAATATGACGCATACAATTAAAACTTTTATGATATTTAAACCTGGATGCAAAAAGTAAAATCGAGGGGCTCGTGGCTAAAAAATAACAGTCAAACGAGTCGATCTTCAGGTTAAGCAACGCTTGCCTAGGTCGGTCCGTGGATGGGTGACCATCTATTACATACCGAGACCCGTCCGCGCCTCGGAAAGCACGTTAAGCCGACTGATTCAGTCTTGCCAAGGGGTATTGTGTTACCCAGTAACTTAAGCTGGTATTTCAGCTGCTTCCGGTAAGATAGAAAGCCGAAAACGCTAAGCAGATGATGATGCAAACGTAAAATCACTCAGTAAGAATAATTGGGGAGATCTATGTCCAGCAGTGCGACACATGTTTTTATTGTTGTGATAGATAAAATAATTTAAAAAATAACAATCTACAATATACAACCATACTAAACAAAACAGACTGGCACCCTAAAACGACTGACGAAGATTTACTTCCATTACGAACGGCCACCATCCACGGATAGATAACGCAGTTTAATCCAATTTTTCAATCTTGGACGATAAATTACACAAATAAATTGTCCTGTACCTGTACAAAATAGAGTGGAACTAAAAAAAAGGCTTCGTTTGCCGACGGGTGGTTAATTTGTCGACGCCAGTCCCACGCTGGCCCATTACGCTGGCCCATTTAAGACCCTTTTAATTGTTGGATGTCCTGGACATTCTGTATTGTCTAATCGTTTATGGGTCTGTGGAGTTTGGTCAACCAATTGTTTAGGGAATTTTATTGTTTAATAGTTGCTGCCCGCGGATTCGCCTGCGTTGCCTTTTATGGCAGTTTAAACTAGCCTTAGTTACTCCTTATAACATGAGCTATCTGCCAGTGAAATTCCCGCCGCAATCGGTCCAGCCGTTTCGAAGAATTGCTGGAACGAACAAACAGATAGACAGACAACAATAAAAAAAATAGTTTTTTGTTAGTACCGTATATACTTTTATATGCATTTAGTAAAAAAGCTGTTATTTTGATATTACAAACAGATATTTCAACTTTATTTATTTGTACGTATAAATGATATTACTTACTGATGTTACTAATTCATCCAATGCTATCAATTTTTATATTTTAAGTAATTTTATCAAATATTAGCGCTTATTGCTACGTTAGCTTATTTTTCTGTTTTATTGTGTTATGTCTTTTAAGAATTATTTTTAGGAATTGATCCAGTGTAAACAATTATTGTTGGTAGGTATACCCTGAGCTTGTTAACGTTACCAAATAACATAATAGTAACCGTTACGTAACGTTAAATTTCAATGTTATACCTACTAACGTTACAAAAATTTAACGTTACTTGATAACATTACCAGTAATATAACGTTAATTAAAATTAACAATAATACGATAACTAACGTTAATTTAGCTACGTTGCCGTTCTGTGGGTAAGAATCAGGCAGATTCAGGCAACGTTATGATCGGCACGGCATCAGAGAGGCGCGAGGGCGGGATCCCGCTGCGCCGCACGCCTCAGGCCCCACTACTTACATCTCACCCGTTTAAAATAACGGTAACATTAATATTCGCATAAATAACGTTAAATCGATTACCGTTGTTTTAATAATAACGTTAACTCTGTCAATACAAGGTAACGTTATGAAAGTTTACCGGTATTTAAAGCCCTGGGTATACCTAATAAATAATGATTCGATAGTTTAAGAATAACTCCTGGTTTCTGATTGCTTGTTTAATTTATTTTGATGTAAAATCTCGTAAAAATTAAAGGTTTTAATAGTGTGCTCTGTGATTAGAGCATCATCATCTATACATTGGTATTGCCGTAAATTGCTCGATATGCAAAAACTGCGCATTTAATTACCCGTCTACGCGAATTTTAAGTTTCTGTCCGCAGTATGGGCTGCTTAACTCCTCACATTATTTACATATAGGTACTGCTCCAAAACTAACTTATAAATTGTTTCACTAATCCCAGTTATTACGACACAATAGTACAGTACGCCACACAATGCTGGCAACAGTAGCAGCAACAAACTTCTCATTGTTCCCGTAACAATACGCGAAACTAATGCTACACCTGTGTTGCTGACTGTACTTTGAATAATTTATGCAGTTACATTTGAATTTGTTGGTGTTGACTTTAACTTGGTCATAATAGTATTGTTAAGTTAGGCCTTGGATTGAAAAGGAGGACTAGTTTCTCGGTTGCGGTGATAAGGGGACAATTAGGATCTGCTTCATAATATAGATAGGCACTATGCTCAAGATAGACGAAAAATTTAAAATAGAGTAGGTATAAAGTAATTTACCAGATAACTTAGGCCGAGATATTATACAGAGTGGATTTTTGAGATGGCGCAGTAAGGGCAGTTACCTTAACCGTTGTCGCTACAAGAAAATTGTCTTAGGAGACTGTCCTTAACTTTTTGAGATTTTTTAATCTGAATTCGCAGATTTTGAAAAAAAAAATATATATATAAAAAAAATTGTCAACAAGAAAATGGGAGTTTTCACAAAAACTTTTTTTGATGCCAGTCGATCCTGTCATATAAGGATTAAAAAACTACCGGAATAACTGAGGTTTGGGTACTGGAAAAGTTAGAATTCGGAAAAAAAAAAACTTATCCCGTTCATTTTAATGGAAATTACTCCTACCTGCTTCTTTTTTACGATGCATAGACTGGCCGAAAATAAACTACAAATTTCCTTGTTGACCATAATAATTTTAACAAAATCTGTGAATGCAGATCTAAATGTCTCAAAAAGTAAAGGACAGTCTCCTAAAACCGTTTTCGTGTAGCTATAACGGTTAAGGTACCCTTACTGCCCCACCTCAAAAATTTAACCTGTATAAACGTTACTTAGCTCTTAATTAGGATAATTATTATTCCTGTTACTGTCGCACACCTGTCAAACCACAAGTGCACGATGAACATTTCTAAGTCAAAGATATTAAAGAAGATAAATAAATAAATAAATAAAAATTATCTAGCAACTCGTAAAGAAATATGCGAAGTGAGGAAACACACACCTTGACTAGATTACTTAATTTTCTGATCTTTTTCTTTTCGTGTAGTTAGTAACTAACCTGGAGTCAGAGTTTTTATGCCGTCGAGAAATATCTCTCAGGCATTTCTGCCGCGCTAACGAAGAATGCAATAACTCAATTTCGGACGATTTTGAATTATATATTCGTTGAGTTATATATTTGGAGTCGGCGAAATCTATTAACTCTCTATAAGTAACTAAGCAAGAATGCAATAACTAAAACTTCATAACAAATTCAATAATCAAAAATACAATGCTCGGAAGCGGCAAAATCGAGTTATTGCATTTTTCGTTAGTGCGGCAGATTTCCTCACGATGTTTTCCTTCACAATTTTCTAATAAAACACTTTCTAAAACTTTATTAAAAACCTGAACTCATAAACTCGAAACTTACTTTCTTTTAAAGTCGGTATATTTGAAAACATAAAGATAGCTAGTTTATGGAGCTTTTAAGGGGATGAGCTAAAAGTTTATGGTAATAGAGTAGATCAGCCAATATTCATTAGGGGGAGCTAATGTCTAGACTGAAGGTATAATCTGGACTTTTATAGTGGGTAGGTGTATGGGCTAAGTTATGGGAAAAATGAGTTCGATAATCGTTTTTGATGTATGTATGTAGGTACTTTAACTTCGCAGTCAACTGAAAAAAGGTTTTACTACCGAAATTTTAAATGAAACTTCTATGAGATTGAACTAAATATGGAGGGACCACAGTTTATGGTCAAATTTGACAAATAATTCATGTTAGGGAAAATCAAATTGTAACACGTTATAGGTAGGAAACCCTTCTGACAGGTTCTGGAGTGGAGTGAGTGGAGGAGTGGCGACCGCGTACCGGAAGACGTAGCGATGGAAGGCCTGCCACAAGGTGGACCGATGACTTTGTGAAGGCCGCAAGAATCCGCTAGATGCGGGAAGCGTAGAACCGGTCGAAGTGGTGGTGCTTGGCCGGCTTGGCGGCTTATGTCCAGCAGTGGATGGCTTTTGGCTGAAATGGTGAATGATGAATCCTCTGACCAGCCTATCCGTCTGGTCCCTCCATTTTGACGTCAAAATAGAGGGACCAAGGGTTTTTTAAATAACTACGTATACAAATACACTGGGGTAGCTAACATTATTGCATAGGTAGCAAATAGAAGATTTACAGTACTAAACTTTTATGCAGGTGGATTTGTAATCCAAGACTTAACGTGCACCTTAAAAACGCAAAAACCCCAAACGAGTGTGTAGCACGTCTAACTCAACTCGGGATTCTTATTACAGAATAATATTCTAGTTGATAATGCACAATTGTAGTACAATCATCATCATCTGCCTAGCTTTTCCCAACTATGTTGAGGTCAGCTTCCAGTCTAACCGGATGTAGCTGAATACCAGTATTTTACATGGAGCGACTGCCTATCTGACCTCCGCAACCCAGTCACTGGGTAATACGATACCCCTTGGTGAGACTGGTTGTTAGACTTTCGGGCTTCTGACGACTCGTAACGACTGTTAAAAATCCACGAATGACAGCCGGAACTAACGGCTTCACGTGCAATTTTATTACAACCAAGCAACATTAATGACTCCAACAGCAACTCATTTTCCTGACATAAAACTAATCCATTTTACTCTTCAATAAAAACAACTTCATAACAACGCACTAACCTCCCGTTAGTTTTAACCACAGCTTATTGTTTAACCAACAGTTACGGCCAACTAGTAATAGTAACCATTAACTACTTTAATGTACTCTCGATGGACTTCCAACGAGTTTTTATACCGTGGCCTTTTAGTTCACCGGGTTGATATTGTGGGTTGTTTTTTTTTAGTCTGTGGTAGCGGAAATTTAACTTGTAGGCATATTTACACTATGCTTCTAACGGTAAAACCGGCCAAGTATGTGTAGGACAACGCACAATGAAGGGTTCCGTAGTTGGAATGAATTTATCCTAAGAACAAACTTAACACTGTAGTTGAAAAACGTGTTCTCCTATACATTCCAACTGCAAATATAAGTTTGTACGCACAATATTGGGAGATTTACTATGTTATTTTAAGACCATAGACGTTTTATAAGTTTTTTCCTGTAATCTATAATTATAGAACTATTATTATACTGTATTTTTTTTTATAGTTGTATCATATTTTGTAACGTTCGGAATTTTATTGTAAATACTTGGTCCCATATGCATAATATTCATTCTTAATAATGCTGTTTTGAAACTTCCTGTATGTAATAGACCTTTGTATTGGGATCTCAGTAATCTTGAAGAATAAAATCATTGTTTCAAAAATATTTAGGTTTGTTTGAACAAATAATGCTACCTCCAGAATATAAAGTGAAGGAAAGGTTAATACTTCGTAAGGTTAATAAGGTCATTGATCTAATGCAATATTTTTGGGCTCTGAATACCCTTTCTCGTTCACTGCAATTCCCCCAAAATATTACTCCGTATCTTAAGACAGAAGCCACCAGACCATGGACTATTTTCTTTTGAGCAACCCTTAAAACAAGATAAGTCTCAATTATGACAATATCCCATGGAGAAAGTTGCTCAGTTTGATGGTCTGTACCACATACTTAAATCTGATCACACCTTTCTGATATACGATGTATATCAGAATAATTTATGGTTCTAAGACACGCCGGTTTCTTCACCGTTTTGAGAGCAGTGGTGATGAAATAAATACACTAAGTAAAGCGCCTGTCGGGGTTCGAACCCACAATCTACAACTCGCAAGTCGGGGCCGTTACCCCTGAGCCACCACTACTCTTAGTGATTGTAGCTGTACCTCATTACCCCGTCTAACCAACCAATCACAGCCTCCTAAACCAAACCCTAAAATGGCTCCCAAAATGTAATCTAAAATGGCGGCGCTAAATCCGGGATGGGCAGGTGTTCTGCTCGCTAGCCAGACCGCAGCATCACTCTGACTGACAGCATAGTTTGTTAGCAGCCGCAGACTACCATGCTTCTTATGTTTTGGAAGATAAACTGGGATTATACGGGGGCTTAAGTTGGTTAACTTTAATTATTGAAGGAAATATTGGGTATTTGAAAAACAAAACTGCTTTCTGTAGCTTCTGTCTATCCTGTATAAGCTCACGCCATTTCAGCTTAAACATAAACTACAACTTTTGCTCTATGCCTTTTTAGGGTTCCGTAATCAACAAGGAACCCTTATAGTTTCGCCATGTCCGTCCGTCTATCCATCCCCACCTTAGCTCAGAGACTCTTAGTACTTGAAAGCTATAATTTGGCATGGATATACATATTAATCACTCCGACGAAGTGGTATAATAAAATCATGAAAAAAATAGTTCTTTATCTAGTAGTTAGGTAGGTACCTAACTACTAGATAAATAACGATTTTTGCGGAAAAAAAAAAACATTCCCACTTTACGTGTACAGGAGGAAATGTTTTTTTTTTCCGCCTTCCCTATGGTGTGGGTATTGTAGGATGGGTCTTTCAAAAATATTACGGGTTTGTGAAAACAATTATTCGATTAAGGGATTCGATTCTGAAATATTAGGCTTTAAAGTGATAATTTTTGTTAGAGTTAAGTGCTCCCCCCTGCCAGCTAAATGGTTCTACTTGGATATATAAAAAAAATCACAGCAGTAGTATATAAAACGAAGTTAAAAGGAAAACTATCACAGCCAAGTAGGCGTCACAAGTTACCGAGAAATAGTCAACCGACTTACATTTACAGTTGAAAAACATGTTCTCCCATACATTCCGTATGGAAGAACATGTTTTTCAACTACGATGTTAAGTTTGTTCTTGGGATAAATTCATACCAACCACGTAATTTTCGTTGTGCGTGGTTCGACACGCACTTGGCCGGTTTTTACAAAACATAATACTTTACCAAATTCTCCCCCTTTTGGGGGTAGGCCAAAGTCCAGCAGTGGACGTCTTTTGGCTGAAATCATAATGATGATGATGAATACTTTACCAAAAAACAAAAAAAAAAAGCCCTTCAAGATTTCGTTGTTCTATACATTTAGAGAGTTGAGTTTAATTTAATTTTTGTATGAAAGTGATGAATTAAAATCTGACGAATTATTAAAAGTCATTAATTTTCAAAAATCTTTCCTTATGAGAAACGTTGTGCAAAATTCCATGCTTTTATACCTTGTTATCCCTTTCTATACCCTGGTTTAGGCTGTGCGTTGTCTGTCAGTGAGTGAATTTATGATTATTATTAAGTTAAAAATACTTACAGAGTATGTGAAAAAAAAATATACTATCAACTTTGTTATGGAGTTCTACGCGGTCGTAGCGCTACGAGAGCTACGCCGTAGCAACACGCTGAGCTACGGCGTAGCTCGCTTTCGGAATTTAACCTAAAAAGTATTTTTCCTATCTTTTGTTAATGCAATTTTCACACCTAGCTTTTGGCATAAAACTCTAGCAGACAGCTTGAAATAAATTAACGGACACATTAAAACTCATCAGCAAGTTAAATTCCATGTTCATTGTTAAATAAATTGACACCCTACGTGAACTTACCATTATTATAGCCATTTCATACAACTGTGTGTGTGCAAACAATGACAATTGTGCTTTAAATATTCGGAATATTGAAGTTGGTAGTCAGTTTGCTGTACACTTAATTTCCCTGATTTTACGTAAAATAAACTTTCCAAAAACTCCTCCATACTTTACTAGCCTCTCTACCCACCCCCACACAACCATATAATACATAAATTCACTAGCTTGTGCCATCATTCAGCTTAGCACACAGTTTGTTACAGCGCCACAGACACACGCTTACATCACTCGCCTTGTGGCTTTGTTTATGTTAGTGACATTTTCACTCAGTGGGGCGTTTAAATTGTTATTTAGACTAGCGTTTAGGCAAGAAAAGAATAACAACCAAAAAAAATTTATCACGCCTGTATTTATGAATCTATGTACCCCAAAATTTCTCCAGTTATTTTAGTCCAGCTCAAATCTAGACTCCGGGCCGCTACTGAAAAATTCCTGATGGGAAAACAGCATAATACTTCACCTGAATTACAGAAATAATTAATTACAACTTCACCCAAACATACCAAAAATAGCTCACTTTACTACAATGTAAACAAAATAAATAAATGCCTTACAACCTGTATGACGTAGGAGGAAATGATCGGGTGCCTTCGTGCGCCTTCGTGAGCCTTCGGGCGATTTCGTGCGCCATCGGAGCGGAACGGCGCCATTCCAGAAAACTATTGGCTGTAATATTGAGACCGGGTTGCCAGCTTCAGAGTTTTATTAAATGATTGGGTATTGTTTTATAAAATAACTTGTATAAATCCGTGATAACACGCATCGGTTTGATTTGCATATTGTAAAATATAATTGATGGAATAACAGCTGCATTCAGGCACGATTCTAAAAAATAATCAGTCATTAACCAACATAATATATCATTATCTTAGCATGTCAACAGAACTGAAACTCAATCTGTTATATTTTTTACTAACAGAGTTTCGAAATACAATTTATTATTGTTAATGATTGATTTATATATGCAACGTCTCTGCAATTTTTTTGAATAAACACGTAAATGGTATAAGGGGTTCTAGAATTAACCTAACTGCACTATAAATGGATAGACAGAGTAACATGTAAATATTGCGTTTTATACCATGTAGGTTAAGGATGTGAGGCGCAAACATTATAGTATCAGTCGGGACTTTTGCAATTTCCGACCTAGACACAATCGAAAATAAAAAATATACGCTCTGCCCTAATATAATATTAAAAAAGTAATTTACCTCCCAGTTGCACTTTTACCACTGGAATAAAAATACAATTTGAAATCCCACAATTCCATAAAAAACCACACCGCAAAGTAAAGAACAATTACAGGCCATCCTTTCCGGGGTAATTTTAAATTCACTGTTGGCAACAATGCTCACTTTTTTTTAGTAAAAGTGAATGTCGGAGAGTCCATTTGCGGAGCCGCTGTGAACTCTATAATGTCTTTAGAAGCTGTAATATGAGGGTAAGAATCATTATTTAATGTCAGTTATGGTTTTAGAGTATTATAAGATTTTTGTTTCAAGGTTAAGGAAGTTTGAATGGGTAAGGCAATCTTTGTTGAGCTGTCTGAGTTTATCTTTTGAAGTAATGTTTGTTTTTATAATCTTTATCCTGTTGAACTTTATTTACCGACTTGGAAAAAGGGAGGGTTTTATATTCGACTGTATGTATGTTTTTTTTTTGTATGTATGTCCATCTATTTCTCCGTCAATTGTGAACCGATTTAGAATTTTTTTTTTTTTGTTTGACGTACTTTCGAGGTGGTCCCATATAAATTTTATAAACTTTGCTTGGATAGTTTTTGAGTTAGCTTCGATACGTATTTAATTCACTTTGAGTATCTTGGTGATGTTATAAAATTTCCTGTCACTGTTGTTTACACAGCAAGTAGTGGTATACGAATTGGTGTGGGGCAGATATAATAACTAAAATGGAGAAAATAAAAAACTTTTATACAAAAAAAAAAAAAAAAACAATCGACTTCAAAAAAGCACTATAAACTAAAAATAACTTTAATTTCGGAAGTCGGTGACAAAAAAAAACTAAAATACAGATCCAAAGACACCGACTTTCGAAATTAAAGTTATTTTTCACTTTGCACTGGTTTTATGGAAGTCGGTTTCTATTGATTCGACAGTAAATATAGGGTCGCCCCCTATTACATGGGACTCAAACATAACTGGCGAAATGTAGATGTACGTACTTTAGGAACACCTCTGTGTAACCGTTGGGGATTACAAGCTTGATGTCATTATAACAGTTGAGTTTTTTTTAAGTCTTAATTTATTGATTAAAATATTTAAATGGGAACAGACATTGATGTACAAAAAAAAGAAAGATTAGGTACGCGCTCCTCGACGTGGACTGCATAACCTATGCCAACCGGCTCAATTTACCTTAGTCACAATCGAACTGGCGTCTGTATAGCCGTCTGTGTCCTAACACTATCCTGCAATCAATAGCCGCCCGGGCAGACAGCCCGCTAGTGTCGGCGCTTGCAAACCGGACCCGTTCTGTTTTAGTTATTAAGTACTAACATAGGCTAAGCCATTTTGTTACTAACACTATAGACCATTGTAGTCTGAATAAAAAAAAGATATATAAATAAATAAATAGCACGTGTGCAGCAACAATGCCTTTCGGTGTTTTCAAAATGTGCACAAATAATTTATAAACCAAAAACAAGTTCTACGGGATTACTTTCCACTCGTCAGTACATCAAACCTTGTTTTCTTTAAAATTCTCCCAATAATGATAATAATTAAAATATAAAAAAAAAAATATAAATTATTGTTATATTAATTAATTATTATAATAATAATTTCTCTTTAATGCTTCCTAGGTCGCTATTTGTTACGGGTACGTTGATACGGGTACGTAACATTGACAATTATTGCTATCTCGTTCCGGCACCGTACATATCGCTTTTTCGGTTGTTGATGAATGACACACGACTCGGGCAATGTAGTTGTGTAGGTATGTTTACATGAATGTAATTGTTTCTAGTCCAATAATGTTTATACGTGACATTAGAGCGGTACCTTATCTTCCTTGTTTTATACATCAATGGGAACAAAAGTGAAATTTTAAAAACAAAGTCTTAGCTAACATATTATGATTAAAAAAAAAACAGTTTATCAAATCATTTTGCATTAATTTCAATGTAAAATGTAAAATTGACAGTGTTTTGTGAACTTTTATTGCTAACCGTATTGTACATTATTCTACTCGACAAACATCTAAGTACGGAAAGACCAAAATAATGCAAAATGCTGGTATTTCGGTTCAGTATTGTGCTAGTTTCCGATGACGTACAACAGTCATCGGGGCGAGACGATTGGGTTTGCGGTCACCAGCTTATTTTGCCTATTGTGGTCACTATGCATATTGCTTCCCTAAACGAGATAGGCTTGTGTCTAGTAATGAAATAATTTGGAATAGAGACGTACAATGAAATGTCAGAAGTGCCTTAATAATACTGTTTGTAGGTAATTAAATAATTTTAGATACAGACGTATCAGTGTCTTATGCGCCTTAAGTATATCGCATATGTATATGTCGTACATGTATTTTTTATTTTATAGAATAACAAAAAGTCACAGTAAAAAGCATGAAAACAAGAAATACACGAAACTTATAAGCAATATTGCAGTCCACAATGCAGTTCACCGATTAACATAAAAATACAATACAGTAAAAATAATCGTTAGGGCGAATTCCTCTTTCTTATAGAAGAAGGAACGAACATTGCCCACGACATTTGTTCACTCAGCATCATCATCCCGCAAGCTATGATCTTATTAACTTTCTATTTTATTTACGAGATGAGAAGAAGTTTAAGGCTTGTGAAAAGCGAATCCATTCTTAATAATATAATTGCGAAGTTAATATTATTCAATATTGATAAACTAAAAAAATGAAAAATTTTAGGTTAAGTAATGATTAAAAATTATATAATTAATAAATTTCATAAATAATCTGATATTATTATTTGTAACGGTTACATGAATAATTAATGAAATAATGTAAGATATATTTTTATTAATTACTAGCTTCTGCCCGCGACTTAGTCCGCGTCAAATTTCTTGTTCCCCGACCTACCCCGTCGCAACAGATTGCCTGCCCGTGCTTTTACTTCGTTTTCGCATAAACTTTCATTAAAAAAAAATGGTGTTCTAGTTAATAGGAATGTAATTCTTCCCCAAGAATTGGGCTGTAAAATGCGAAAAGATTTTTTCAAATCCAACTCGCAGTTCCAGAGATTAGCACGTTCAAAAAACAAAAAAACCGGCCAAGTGCGAGTCGGACTCGCGCAGGAAGGGTTCCGTACCATCCATACAAATCCTTATCCTTACTAATATTATAAATGTGCAAGTAACTCTGTCTATTTGTCTGTCTGTCTGTCTGTATGTTACGTTTTCACGCCTAAACCGCTGAACCGATCGTCATGAAATTTGGCAAAGATATAGCCTGGGATTTGGAGAAGGACATAGGCTTCTTTTTTACACGATAACCGACATCCACGCGGGCGGAGCCGCGGGCAAAAGCTGTCCATACTAATATTATAAATGTGAAAGTAGCTCTGTCTGTCTGTCTCTCTGTATGTTACGTTTTCACGCCTAAACTGCTGAACCGATCGACCTGGGATATAGAGTAGGACATAGGCTACTTTTTTACGTGATAACCGACATCCACGCGGACGGCGCAAAAAAAACGGCAAAAAATCATGTCCGTTGTATGGGATTAGGCCCCCCTTAAATATGTTTTTTTTCTGTTTTTTTAGTATTTGTTGTTATAGCGCCAACAGAAATACATCATATGTGAAATTTAACTATCACGGTTCATGAGATACAGCCTGGTGACAGACGAACAGACAGACAGACGGACAGCGGAGTTTTAGTAATAGGGTCCCATTTTACCCTTTGGGTACGGAACCCTAAAAACTAACTCTTCAGCTTTAGAATAGACTACCTCGCAGAGTTGATCATTATTTTGCTGCGGAGTTATTATAAAACAGTTATATCTCCTAAGATATTCATTGAAATTAAATGATGTAAGGCAGCTTTGTTCAAAATTAAATACTTGTGATGAATAACGTATTTATTTGGATAAGAATTAATACCATGTTTATGAAAACTCCTTCGCAAATAATGCATTAATTTCGAACAAATTTGATTACCATACAAAGGTTATAGTGAGTCAATCTTAAAAGATAGACATATGCTGTCGCGGACTTTTTTTTAGAAAATTTAAAGCGGAACAATTCCATCATACATGATATTTGCGTAACTTAAACAGTTTACGCAGCGCACGCAACGGAAGCTGTCAAAAAGGAATAATTTTTCCCTTTTTTTGCAACATTTTTCATTTATGCTCCGCTCCTTTTGGTTGTAGCGTGATGTTATATAGCCTATAATATTCCTCAATAAATGGACTATCCAACACAAAAAGAATTTTTCAATTCCAACCAGTAGTTCCTGAGATTAGCGCGTTCAAATAGCGCGTTCAAACAAACAAACAAACAAACTCTTCAGCTTTATATATTAGTATATATATATATAGATAATAGATATTTGCACACCTGGTAGAATATGGTTTAAAGAACTTTTGTTGTATGTATCACTTCATATACCTCTATTCAAGGAAATAAATGATTTGATTTGAAATTAACTCTTTCTGTTACCTTTAAACCACTAAAGCAGACTCAATCGTTAAGAAATTTGACAGACAGGTAGCCTGGGATCTGGAGAAGAAGATAAGTTACATCCATACTGGATACTATATTATTATTAAATATTATTATTTCTTATATTTGTATTACAAATTAAGAAATACAAAATTCACGCAGACAAAGTATCGGACAACAGCTAGTAGTTTAAAGAATGAAACTGGTATAACAAAAGTGCATCTCCACCTATCTTAAATTCCTGCTTCTCTAAAAACAAATAAAAGTGCGTAAAGACACATTAATAGCGACTCACATATTGGCTCACCGCAGTTTTATGGAAAACACTAAAATAATATTACGAGCGGAAATAATTTTCGTGATCCATAGAATTTTTATACCATGGCGGTTTATGGCTTTTCCTCGTTAGAACTAAATCTTAATGTCCGCAAAACGTGGGATGTGTGGTAAACTACTGTTATTTTCTTTTTATGTCCTTACGGGAGCGTGGTCACAGTAGTGTTCTGTGGTTGCATGCGGGTTTGAGTCCTTTGAGAAATGTTATTATTATACATACAATCAGCTTAGTTCTTATTTAAGTTTGCATACGTTCACTATTTAATTGGACATAGGGTTTCCAAAGTAGGAAGCTCAGAAGCCTTAATTTAGAAAGGAAATAATAACATAGCAGGAGAACCACGGTAACTGACATAGCTCGAAGAATTGATGCAATAGGCAGGGCACATTGCTCGCAAAACAGATGGCCTATGAGGCCGAAACTACAAAAACTAAACCAAGGAACTAGTCATGACCAAACCTCGACTTAAGTTTCTGAAATCTACGAGTACAACACACATATGATGAAGTTCGTTCTAGCTGAGTAACTTTGGCCTGCGTTAAAATAATTTGAGAAATTTTGCTTCTTCATCTACAGTGTAGTAGCCTATGTCTTGGAAGAATTTATTAAGTTAGTCTGGAAGTTGGTAGTGTATGTTACATTTATGTAAAGTCAAGATGGGCGTCAAAGTGGTTCCTAAAACATCATCACTTTCATCTATTTCGGAATATCATAGCCCTATAGAGGAACCACCAATTCAGGTGAAATTGACAATTTAAGACATGAATACACAACTACCCACACATACATAAACAACTCACACACTCATACACAACACTGTGAGACATGACTAACACTTTATGACGTACTAAATTGAGCTTCATGCTCAGATATAGCTTGAAATATTTAAGCTATATAAACGTTGAGCTGCTCATAAACGGTTAACCGGATCGAACTTGCTTAAGGGTGGGTTGTTGGTTGCATTGTTTTGAGTTAGAGCTATTTATTAACGTGATCTTACCGTTTTCGCGGATTAAATGAATATTTTATTTTTATTTGTTAATATTTTACTAATTAATATTCCTATCTATTTTATTGATTATTATTTATGTATTCCTGTATCTGTCTGTGACATCACAGCGGGCTCTATCAGAATGCCAGCGTGGCATCACTTTTTTTTAAATGTCGCAACATACTTTTCACTAAAATATTATTTCATTTACATAGATTTGAGCTAAATATTTACCATCATCAATGATAAAAAATACTGGCTGGTAGAATGCCATAGACAAGAAACATAAAAAAAGGCGGAAAAGCGGCAATTCGATCGTCAGTTATTTGGTCGAGTGCTAATTATTTACTTAAACAGATATTTGTATAAAATGAGTTCATCAGATTCAGAAATGTATTTGTTTCACTTATCATGTTTTTATTTACTCTCATTTTCGAAATGAAAAGCAGAGTGTTTACCTCGGGTGAAAGAACTAAAACGAAACTGAACGAAAGAATTAGGTCCCTTTCATCCCTTGTGTAACAATCAACTGTTTCTTACTTTCTTTCTTTAAAACACGGTTAATGTTTAAAAAGATAAATTTAAAAAAGCTGCGAAACCTGCTGCTCTTTTCCGTTAAAATCTCACCGTGAAAACTTAGGCGAGTTGAGCTTGAAGTAAACTGCCATTCTATCTGATGCTAGCAATTGGCTAGCAATGTTCTGAACTTAGTCTAAAAGTGTCTGCAAGTGACAATAATTAAGTACCTACGTCCGGTCTGATAACAGTGCCACCAATGTTGCTGTCTAATCTTTGTACGACATCTATATCTATTTATTATAAGCTTTTATTTAACTTGCAATGTATATATGTAAGTATGTATGTTCAGGTCAAATCTTGCAAGTGAATTTTAAAGGAGTTATCCTCAAACGTTTGAGATGAAATTTTGCATACACGTTTATTTTGGATCACAATGCATGGTCAGCTAAGTGACGTTATTCTAAATCCAGATCAACAAGAATACTACGTATATATTTTATAAAATAGGTAAATACATCAATACAAGTAAACTTGCGACAAGCTTTTAAATCATATAAATTGTGTAATATAATAAATTGATAGGTTTGATTTAATTTAAAGTTTTTTTCTTCTTTTTAGAGCATTTATTTAAAAGCTTGTTATTAAAAATGTTTTTTTTTTACTATTCATTTCTGTTCTAATAATAAAACTGAAGAGTTATTTTTTTTGTTGTTGTTTGTTTGTTTGAGCGCGCTAATCTCTGAAACGAACAGTCAGGTTTGAAAACCTATTATTGCATTTGCTAGCCCAATTCTCGAGGAAGGCTATAGGTAAATTTAACATCAGTAGGTGCTTAGGAGCCGAGCAAAAATAAATAAAAATTAGAAAGAATTCTAAGCGAAAAAGAAGTAATAGCGCGGGCAGGCGATGCAATGCAATGCGACGGGGTGGGTCAGAGGAACAAGAAATTTCACGTGGACGAAGTCGCGGGCAATGCAATATATCCTTTTTTCTTATAACTTTTGCCTACACTAGAAAAGGGGAAGAGTCATAATCAATTCTTGCTCAATCTGTATGAGCAGGGCTTTTGCTCAATAGTTGGTTAATATTACAGAAAATCATACAAACACTTTTTAATTAAATGCCATTTATTTATTTCTTTCACAATTCCAGTCTTTATTATCATGATCGTGCCCCTATCCAATTTATTTGGGATCGTCTCAACAAGTCTTATTCGTCCACTTTATCAGCCGTCATTTCAATCCATCCATCGGTTCTTTGGTCTTCCCCTACTCTTCATCATTCATCCTCATAACTTTCCTCACGACTTTCCTTCCTCATATACAACTCAAGTGTCCTATCTTGACAATTCTGCCACCCATCACAAGATATGGGCTTAACTGACAAATTCCTTCTCTCCATAACACTTTCCCTTAAACAGTACTATCGCCATGCACCATAAAGGAAAGGTATCATCCCTTATGGAAATATAAAATCAAGTAGTTGTGAGGCCAAGGGCGATACCGCGATACTCTTTACGACACCATAACCTAACTGAAGACATTGGCTAACCCCCTCAAGGAAATCTCTACTCTATGAATAATATAAGAAGGTTTAATTTTGAATGGTATGTTTTGGGTTTATGTGAGCATATTTGCTTTATTAATTCAAACTCTGTTATTAGGGTGATAAAGTTGATACTTGAGTGGGAGGTTTGAGAAACTAAAATAAATTGCAGTTAAATAATGTAGGTTAGTTGTGATTTGTGGTAACCTGTCAGTATGTTTCATGATTTTTGTTATTTATTATCTTAAGAAATATTTCATTACATGCTCATATGTTATGTCATGTTTAGTGGTCCCTTATGCATGACACGACAAATAATTTACTAAAATATGAACACCAGCTCAATTGCCAAAAAAAAAAGGTATTCTCATGGAAATATATTCTGAGTAACGCACTGAAATGGGGAAGCGTCGTGTTGTTTATTTAAATTAAAACAATAACTGATTGAATGTTTGAAGTATAATGCAGTAGATTTACCTTTGAGAGGGTTTGTCCTGGTTAGAACTAACACTATACTTTCTTCGTATGCCAAGTAAAATGCTCCGTTTAGTTTGAATGTGTGTGAGTTTGTTTTGTCTTTAAGTTAGATAATATCAACCTTTGTGAAGTTTCAATTTACTAGGACTCAACATGAGATTTTTATCTATAAGTGGTGGTTACCTTTTCTATTGGTATAAGTGATGATTGTCTATGTATCACCGAAACAAAAACCGGTCAAGTGCGTATCGGACCACACACAATGAAGGGAGTAGGGATGAATTTATTCCAAGAACAAATTTAAAATTGTGGTTGAAAAACAAGTTCTCCCATACATTCCAAATACAAATATAAGTTTGTACGCGCAATATTAAGAGATTGATAATGTTATTTTAAGACAATAGACTTCTTATAGGTTTTCCTGTAATCTATATGTCTCGCTGGTGGTGGCGTGTGTGTTGGATCATTAAGTTCCCTTCAAAATGGTTGAGCTAAATGGTGCTGATCCATGCGTCATGTTCGTGAACGGGCGCCGTCAGTTGGGACTGGTCATCTCTTAGCTGCCACGGCTTATTTAAATTTTTGAATTGTTTCTATTACGGACGCTTCTAACGTGCACGTCTTTCGACATTGTTCTCACATGTATAACTTCAACATGAATGATGTAACCCATATTTTTGTAACAATATTTTGTTTTAAAAGAGTGTCCATGGAGTTTCTTGTCCGTTCTTCTCCATAGGAACCTACTACGCTTTGGAATGGGCAACTAGCTTCATCTTTCTGACTGACCGACCCCTTGACAATTCAAAAGTGCCTGTAATTGGTTTATTTGAAATAAATGCTTTGAGTTTGAGTTTGAGTTTATAAGTATTGAACTATTTTTGTATATTTTTTTTTTTTCAAAATTGGAGGCTCAGTAATTTCGGAGATAAGGATGATGGTCAATTATTTATTTATTTATTAAAACTTTATGTACAAGTAAAAAAATACTGTACAAAGGCGGACTTAATGCAAATCATCAAAAAATTAATCAATAAAAAAAAAAAAAAAAAATAAAAAAAAAATACATTAATCATTCAATCATCTATTTTCTTAAATAAATTTAATACTATTTATTTTAAAATGATAAAAAAAAATATACTTGATACACCCACAATAAGTCCTTTCATTTGATATAAAATATGATACGCTAGAGTGTGCAAAACTTTTTTTTTAATTTTCTTTTTTCTCTCCCAAAAATGTATATTCAATTTCAACCTAATCGGTCCATTAGATTCGGAGCAAATTGTCTATGACATACAGACGGACACACGAGTGATCCTATAAGGGTTCCCTTTTCCATTTCGAGATACGGAATCCTAAAAATGTCGTATCTTATATCGTGTCTTGCTTAATTTGAGTAAGCCAACATTCGGTCGCAATTAACTGATTACCACCATAACCAAAAAATACGCATGTCAACATAAAAATGTCTACCACCATAACATTTCCCGTAAGTATACATACATTGGGGTAATACCTCAGACACCTTCCCAGCGCAGGGTTTATTTATGGGGCCCATAAAACTGGCAATAAACCATGGTAATGAGATAGTGCAAGTTTTGCACCCCTATCTTCAAAATGTTTTACGAACCAGCTGATGCAGTTTAGCGGTACGCTGTAGGTATGAGTTGAGATATTAGCTTTGTCTTTAAAACCCTGTGTTCTAGACTGAGTTTGAAGCAAAAATCTCCGTTTAAAACTACATAGATTTGAGCTTTTTGCCCATTCTTCTCCACACGAAACTACTTTTTGGGAGGGGGTAACAAAAATCTATTCTGCTAGGTAAGTAATCACCTAATTTCCTAAGGCTATAACTTTTATTGTAAATACGAAAATCTCTCAGTCATAAATTGTTTATTCGGACTTATAAAAACTTTTCCACGGAACATCTTCAAAACTTTCACCAATATACGCTGTAGAAACAGTTTACTAATGCTCAATTGCGTACCACGTCGTTTTTGGGTCAACTTGGACACTTGTATCCACAGTAGCGATATTCTCGGCAGAACGACAGCTCCGGGGGCGGCCATGCCTAAGACTATCCCGTGTTGAGCCAGTCTCCATAAGACGAGTGGCCAAACGCCGCAATGTTTGCGCAGTTGGTGTTGCACGACCACAACGGGAATGGACGACGAAATTCACGTTGGGTTAACACCTCTGACCGATTATTGATTAAAAACGATGAGAGAATTATTCCGCGTTGCTGTAGAGTATAGCGCACCATGATTTTATAATGTGTGTTTTATATTTGTGTACTTTACATATGTCAAAGTCACAAAGACTAAACATTCCATTTTCAAAAATGAGAGCATCTTCTAGAGAATTGATAACTTAAACGCCACCTAGTGTTTTCTTGTAAATGTAGACGTTCAAAAATAAATGATTTGACTTTGGTAACAGGTTTTGGTAGAATTTTATCAGAAGAACCACGACTGAATTAATGACGCATTGCTTTAAAAGTTAAGCCTTAGTAAGCAACGCATCAGAAAATCTAATCGCACCATTGACATTAAAAATGTAAAATAATAGAAAATTCTCAATTTTTTTGGCCTAAAAAAGTATTGAGATCTGACATGAACAAAATTTCATACAGGTAATCAATTTCAAAACTGAAAAAACACTTATTTTACACTTTAAAAGCAAACCGTTTGTGTGCTTTTAAAGTTTACAAAGGCGTACAAGTTGATATTGCGTATGTTAACCAATAAACGGTTCCGATAGTATTGCCGTGTCATTGACGATAGCATTTTTTGGTGCGCTTATGAAGCGTCTGTCTGTTTGCCACCCTATTTCATAAAAAATGTAACTACTCACATAATCAAATATTCCACAAACTCAATTCAGTTTCGCGTTTCATTACGCCACGCGCCGGATTCCTCAAATGAGTGTGAGGTCGTAAACATTTTACTGCTGCTGCTGAACGTGACATTCTTCACGTTACTGACCGCTGTGGTGCTGACGCCGTGAATGTGATGTGATTGAAAATATACCAAAATGTTGGTCAGCAATGCTTGGTAGTTTAATATAATTATGATTATATTCCCTGAGAGAGCGACGCACACATTTCGCCTGTTATGTTCAGGTCCTATGTATTGTTAGGCGAACCTCTTGATTTTGAGCGGCAACTAAGAAGTTCAGGATTGAAAAACTCTAGAACCTTCGCTGATCTAGAGATCGAATTCAGGACCAGCACATCAACGAGGCATATAGTGTGTAACTTTATTGATTTCAAATCAAATCAAATCAAAATATTTTATTTCACATAAATTTGATTTAAAAGTCTAGGCTTTTAAATTCTGCGCAATAAATATGTTTTACTTTAACATTCAAAATCAATATCATGGGCACTTATGAAACGTCAGAAGCTTCAACGGTTCCAATTGGTCGTTTTCTATGGAGAAGAGCTGGCAAGAAACTCCACGGTTACTCTTTTAAAAATTATTGGGTTTTGTATTACTTTCAAATAACAGTGTTAATAGGTATAGGAGGAAGGCGTAGCCCTTTTAACAAGTACCAGGTACTTAACAGAATAGAAAATTGTCAGCAAATCTACAGTCTACTAGGCCTACAACTTTCTCACATTCACAAAATAGAAAATAATCTATATAAAGTTAAGAAAACAAATACAAATAAAAACCTATGGAAACGAAATGGTATGATTGCCATCACAACTACAGTAACAAATCTGAATAAATATCATGTCCACAAAAGCAACTAATATAGGGTTGAAATTAGTATTGTAGGTATTATAATGTCAAATAATGAGACGATTATTTGATTATTATATAACTTTTCCTGTAATAGACACTTAACAAGTTCACACTTTGTTGTCAAGTGGCTTAAATATTTGAAATCTTATCAAACCTTTTCAAATCATGAAAATATTCTCATTCACACAAAGAGTTACCAAACTCCAATTTGAATCGCCTTAGATTCAAATTAACGGGTCCCAATCTTGACTTGTGGACATTATCTAAATTGCCGGCTCATATCCGGCCGGAATTATGATTGATGACGTCATATCCTTCCGGTCCATCGGTCTGAGGGGCTGTGGTCCTATCCCATGATTGGATGGATGTAAATGTCCTTGTAGATTTAGGGAATAAAAAATATATGTGTCATTTTTCATGACTGTAAAATGTGGGCGATGTGGCAATGTCCCTACGACTGTTTAGATGTTTGATGTCATGTTTTTACAGCCTTTTATAAGGCTTATACAGCTTATTGTAATAAAGTCATATTATTATTATTCTAGGGTTCCGTGGTCAACAAAGAACCCTTGTAGTTGCGCCATGTCCGTCTGTCTGTCTGTCCGCGGTTTTGTTTTTGCTCTTCCTTTAGGTTTTTCCTAATTTTCTATTTCCCTAAACCACTCCAGTACAGGCGAACAAAATCGAGCCATTTTCGAGTTTTTGCGAGATCTTATATATATATAGATGTTTGGGATGACTATTATTCTGTGTTTATGGAAAACATTTTGTGTTTTTGAAGTAATTTTCTAGTAAAAGATTTTAATATCCTTAAGCCCCACTACATAGGCTTTAGGATATTTAAATCTTTTACTACTATAATTTTAATGTTTTTACAATTTTCGTTAGCAATAAATTATTTTTACCGACGCAGTATCAAAGAATTCTTCTCTTCGTTTTTTTTTCTTTATTTTTCTTTATAGTTTAACTTTTAAACCTACTTAAAAACAAGGTTATGTATTTTACCGATGTTAAAGCTCTTCTGTTAAACATGATTGACATTAAGACACATACAGGGTGTATCAGAAAAGTGTGGTCAAATTTAAGATAATTTTTTCGCGATTACGAAGTTGGTCCCATGGAGAAAGTTGCTCAGTTTGAAGGTCTGTACCACAAACTTAAATATGACCACAACTTTCTGATACACCCTGTATAACGATCAATGCTTATTATATCCTTTCTTAATTCTTTTGCATGTCCAAACCCACCAAATACAAAATCTTTCCACAACAACAAGCAAGCTACTCACAATCTAAATCCATTGTGAACTCCTAAGTGTAAGAGGCAGAAAAATACACGACTGATATACAAAACGCGATTGTTGGCCCGAAGCCCAGATAAAAATAGGAATAAAGGATAATCCGGCTAAGCTCGGGGAAACTTCGCCAATAAACGGTATTAGCTTAAAATTTTATTTTCTTACAGTTTTACTGAAAATGACGATAAATATCATTCTTTGGTTGTTTTTGCTTAAAAGCGTAAACCTCCAACTTTACCTAGTTGGAAGTTTACGCTTTTGTTCAAACACGAGGTTACAGTTTTGAAATTGGGCATTACTGATAGGCGTTTCCTTATATCGATAGTCTAAAGACAGATGTTATATGTACAGTTTTGGTAATTCTTAAGGAGAGCAGTTTAAAGAAAGTTGAAAGTTATTATTAGACACGCTATTAAACAAAAATGTGCAGTGATTGTGTAACTATTATTCATATAATATCAAAAACTTATTAAAAACGAAAGTTATGTACATTATGAATTTATCTACAAAATACTTTTATTATAAAACTAGCAGTCTAGTGTCAAAACATTGAGATTACTTTATTTTATGCAAGTTTAATAATAATAAACCGTTCTTTTCAAGCACAGAGAATATATAAAGTAGTGTTAGTAAATAGACCTTAAAACAAATTTTATTACTATTACTAATGTTTTATATACAGTCATAAACTTTACTGAATAAATTCTAATGATGGCGAAAGCTGCATCAAATTCCATTGTGTAGTCTAGAAGATATAAGCAGCCACCCACACAGAGCACGAAAAGCGACTTTGTTTTATACTATTTATATTATAGATTATGACTTTTGGGACACAAAACCAATATGAGAAAACCTGGACCAGAAGCCTAGACTACTAATAAATTTGAGATAGAAGGCGCGCCTTGCGTTGCGATAAATGCAAGCTTATTTTCGATTGCGATGGCATTTAAAATATTTGGGTCAAATTAACCAACAAATTAGCCTTTACCGTTTTTAAAACGTATAAGTACCCAAGGACCAATAAAAATAAATGCCTTCATAAAACCCTAATTACTTCTCTAAAGATCTTAATTGACAATTTAAATGTCTACTAAAATGAAAGGACCAATTTCATTTTATTCCAATAGGTTCGTCTCCTATCACGTAAACCTAATAAACTGTTACCTACCTACGATTATTATACCTGTCAGACCCGCCTGGGTTACGAAGGTACTAGGTAGGCATAATTTTTGGTCCCCTGTCGTTTTCTTATAGCTTATAGGCATCAATTTTCGTCTATATTAAATCTGCGTACCTTAGGACCAAAATAATCGTGTAAGTAAACTTTGAGTCATTTTAAGTCTGATAAAAGTACATTGGTCATGTTGAGAGGATGTAAGTGGAAACGCCGGTAGGGGACGCCCTAGGAGGACATATAGTGACCTAATTGGTGATGTTCTTCAGAAAGGTCAGGTGCGTAATACTCGCAACCGGCGTGCGTGTATGACCAGATGTATGAATGTAAACGAAACAAAAGGAGTGTGTAAGGAGCGTAGCAGGTGGCGTTCTATAGTTTCTGCCTAAGTAGGCGTGAGTTTATGTATGTATGTATACATAAACTCATATTGAAGGCATTCACAACTACTTTAACAAGCCTCAAGCGTACTAAAACAGTAACAAACATCAGAATGTGTCGTAAACGAGCCTTCGCATACCCTAAAAAAATACATCACTTCACAATTTTTTTCGCGAACAATCTCTCCAAAAAATCTTTCTAATGAACGCTTGGTTTTCCAACAAAATTCTGTGTAAGCCGAAATATATCGCCGCGGCACTACACTAATATGACAAAACCGCTGTGCGAGGACACGGTGTCGTAATTTTTAAGGATTTGCCAGCGGACACTTATCACGCGCTGTCTGTCGAGATTAGACTGGAGTGGAGGGTCCTAAATTGGCGGGAATATTTTGGAAGAAGATTTTATATTTAGAATGATTAGAACTGTGGCGTCCGAGAATATGGCTCTATTAGGGTCGTGTTTCGACTTTTTGCGGGTAAATAACAGTATTTTGTAATCACGATTTCGAATACTAAAGTGCTGTCGTCGTATCTAGCGTAAGTAGATATTAGAGATACATCGAAAATAACATTGCATAAACTCAGCGTTAGAGTCGTGATTGTGGCATAGCGTATAAGTTCGACGAACGCCTACGTTAGTCGTAAACAGTGCCTTATGGTGGTAATTAAAAGGAATTTGTAAGAATGAAACGGCCTGGTGTGATAATAATAAGCATGTTCCGTCAAAGAGCATACTACTCGTACGTGTATCTCCTAGCAAAATAATACACATGAAATAAGCTCATCAAAAGTGTGGGACATAGAATCATTCTTTCTGTTTAATAAAAAAAAAAAAAAAAAAAAGTGTGGCACTCGGGGACTGCCGCGGTAAAACTATTGCATAGCATTTTGTATCAACTTATGCAATTATAATTATTTATTTATTTTATTTATGCAGTATTTCTTTTTCTTTGATATTATTTTTATTTTTTTTTTCGTTACGGAATTTCTGGATTCGGTCCCCGCGCTCAAGGCCCGCGATAGAAGCTATGCAATAGCTTAAAAACAAAATAAATAAGTGCTGAACGTCGTAAAAGTGTATAACTACGTAAACAAAGTCAAATACTATTCAAATATAAGCATAATAACAACTTTAAAATAGACGAAAGTGTTGAACCTAAAGTAATTTTAAATAAATAAAGAGTGACAAACTGTTTTGACAGCGAAAAAATTCCATGTACATGAGTCATTTCCAACCGTCTAGTCAAGTTTAAAAATTGTTCAACTGGAATGGTATCAACTATTTGGCAAGCTTTAATTAAGTCGTTGTAGCCTTGCGGTGCAACAGGGGAACTGAATGTACTCGTAATCGACTGGTCGAGAGTTCAAACCCCACTATCAACAATCACTTTTTGTGAAGATCATAATTTTTTTTTTTTTTTTTTTTTTTTATTAATAAAAAAAAAATCTTTTTACATACATTTGTTGAGGTTTAAACATACCACACAAACCATCGCGGGTTTAACAGCGGTATGGCCAGACACGGCAACTCGGTGCCACTAAATATTAATTATAAATTAATTAACAAGTAGGTAGGTAGGTTGGTACGGTGGCCAGCACATCAGGCCACACGAAACCGTCTAATCTCGCCAAACGACTTCAAACCTTAAACTGATGGTGGTTAAGATCAAAATCGAATGAGAAAACTCGACCGTCTGCGCTAAAAACTGTCAGTCTGCGTATAAACTAATATTTATAAGAATAAAATACGCAGTACACAGAAAAAAGAACTGCCAGAAATTATTAGATCACTAGAGGGTACTGGTGTAGTAAAACCGTCGGAGTGGGGAGCGTGAGGTTTTTTCGTTACGGAATTTCTGGATTAGGTCCCCGCGCTCAAGGCCCGCGATAGAAGCTATGCAATAGCTTAAAAACTGTTGGCACCAATCCGTTTGCCAATTGTAGCTAATTCTAGTGACCTATTAATAGTGTTACCATAACCAGCAATGAGGTTTGATAGCATTTATAAGACCTGGATGAATCAAAAATTAAATACTGCTAACCCTCGACTTCCCAGCTTCAAACCAACATCTTTACATTTTCAGCCACCCGGCAAACTACAAACTCCAAACTTTCACCCCGACAAACCCTCCGCTTGTTGCAAAGCCCACCAATATAAATAAGAGGCTTTATACAAGGATTATCTCTTTAAGAATTGCGCTCCCCCGGTGCGAACAGGTCTGAACAAATATGACAATGAGGTCGCTCAGTCTTCGTGACTTAAAGGGCAAAAATTTTGGGATAGTTGGTTTTTTGTTAGAGTTTTTTATATGACGCCCTCAGGCTATGTGGAGTAAAACAACACAATGTTCGCAGAGTGGCTGGTTACAGCTGAATGAGAGTTGCCAAGGATCGAGATGATTGGGGTGAGATATTCCGCACTGGACTTCTGTAGGCTGATAATGATGATATATATAGTATAAACGATCTACCAAACATGATGATCTTTTGAAAGATTTTTTTTTTTTTTTTTGTTCTCAACAGGAATCTCTTGGCTTTTATCTCACCTGATGGTAAGTGATGATAAGGCCAGAGGTGTAAGCGAGCTTCCCCTGGAATCCTCACCCACAGAGGAACTGGCTATATTACCTATAACTGCCGAAATACAACACATGCTGTTAAGATTGTTGTTATGGCGACAGATTTAGATAAGATAGTGTTAGCTAGTCAGGCGGACTTAGAACAATTCCTACTATCAACCAAACCAAGGAGAAAATTTTGTCTTCGCTGGAAATTGAACCCGGCGACCTCTGGGTCTCAGACAGGTGGTTGTGGCGGTTACAAAAGGTAAAAGTTTTCTGAAACACCCAGGGAGTATAAATTCTTCATGAAACATTTTACGTTGTGCGCCAGGTCTATCAAACCGGGACTCAGTTATGTTAGAAAACAAAGTGGCCAGTATTTCCAGGATAAATGCTTTTACAGAACCGTTAGTATAAGTCACAGCCTCTATGAGAATTGTTCATCATCATCATTTCAGACGACGTCGAAAGACGTCCACTGCTGGTCATAGGCCTCCTCCAATTGGGAGGGTTTTGCCATAATCGCCACGCTTGGCAGGCGGGTTGGCGATCGCAGTATGGTGTCAAAAATGCATAGAGAACGCCGCTGCCCATTCTCCAGTAAGTCCCCCAGTCGCCTTTTATGACACCCACGGAAGGAAATGGGGTGGTGCTATTCTTTATGTCCGGCACCACACGGCACTGAAGAGAATTGTTCATGCCGAGGTAAAATATTGATTGCCCAGTAGTGCCCAGTGTTGGTGGCTGCAATTAAATATCATCACATACATATCTCATTTTGATGCACCCTATCGTCGAATGAACAAACTTACCTGATCTTAGGCCGCATAGTAACAGAAAATATAACCTTAATAATCAAACGTAAGGCAAAAGCGTCAAGACAGCTCGCGAAATTCAAATTTTCTTACGTTTTTTGCAATTAACAGGTTGTTTGTTGATTTAAATATGATTCGCGGCCTTATTTTGATATTTATGTTTAGAATTATAATCATAAAAATCATCAATACAACTCTCCTAAGTTCATATAACCCTACTGAATGGCTATTTCATAAAATCATGACATATGAGGCCAATTCTAACTTAAGGAGTTGTATTACTGAACCTAATGATTATAATTATGTAAGGCCATATATTTTAAGGTCGCGAATCATATTTTAATCAACATACAACCTGACAATGACTGGCAATTAGCAAAAAAAAAAATAAGAAAATTTTAATTTGGCGTGCTACTTTAGCGCATCCACCGATCTAGCCTTAACAAGTCTTGTACGGCTTCCAGTAGCTTTCTACAACACTCACGGGAAAAATAGAGACTTCCTTTTTTTACAGGAACTACTTAGTAACAGCTCACTTAAAGTCTACCATGGCCAACAAAATTCGTAGATTTGTCCTCTACAACCATAGAGGCAAAACTACCCCAACTACTTAAACCTATCATAGGAGACAGTTATAATTTATGCAAGGCTCACGGCGTTTAGTCGTAGGGGCGAAAATGTGAGTTATTGCACACCCTGGTGTAAAGGATGCTATGTATGTATTTGGATTCTGGTCAAGTGTACCAGACGGTTGTTAGGTAGAATTATTGTTTGGTAAGTGTCAGAAAGGGGAGACTAAGTCTTAATTGATTGTCTGCATTTTTTTTAACTTGTGTTTCAGTATGTTTAAGGGTTAAATAGTAGCTAATGAAAACGCCAAACAGACAAGGCTTAGATCTAGAAATAAATAATGAATGTATGCTTTTGTAGAAATAAGAGCTGCTGTTAACTTCCTATTTTGATAAGTCGACCCCCGAAGCAATGACGCTTGGACCAACATTATTACCTAGAACGTATATTAAACTTAAAGGGCCATTACATTTTTTTTTTTTACTTTTTTGTTACTAGACGCATAAATGAAAGTAAATACGGTACTTACTGGATTTCGGTTGGTCTGTCTGTCTGTTTGTTCCGGGTATTCTTCGAAACGGCTGGCTAAGTCAAGCATACCATATCACATATCCTATGGCAGTCGGCAATAGTTGTCTATCAGTAAAAGGTATTTTTAAATTGGATCTGTACTTCCAAGGATTACCTCTTATATCTAAACTTACAAACGGTACCTACCTCTTAGTAAAATTACTGTAGATTTACCTACATCTCTAGAAGATTTATACATTCTGAGTATAATGAGTTTATTCAGATTTGTTACTGTAGTTGTAATGGCAATCATGTAATTTGGTTAAAATTGGTTATTTAAATATTTTTTTAGCTTTTATATTGATTCTTTTCTATTTTGTGAATTTGAGAACGTTGTAGACCCACTAGACGTAGATTTGTTGACCATTTTCTACTTTATAAAGTACCTGGTACTTGTTGAAAGGCCTACACTGTCCTCCCATACCTATTAACACTGTTATTTGAAAATATTGTAAAAGGCAATTATTTTTAAAAGAGTAACCGTGGAGTTTCTTGCCGGCTCTTCTCCATAGGAAACAACAAATTGGAACCGTTGAAGCTTCTGATGTTTCATAAGTGCCCATGATATTGATTTTGAATGTTAAAGTAAAACATATTTATTGCGCAGAATTTAAAAGCCTAGACTTTTAAATCAAATCGCAATCTTCGAGCTGTTGCTAATTTAAATATTTTTCTACACCTTAGCACATGCAAAGTTTTCTTATATCTTCAACAAATCCAACACTTAGTCACCTCATTTTCATAACCTAGCAACGAAAAACGTGTTGAAACGCGGGTAGTATGACGTGGAAGTATTTAAATTGCCCGGCAACAGCGATAACACCTCGGATACTATATTAATGAGCGAATCATTAATTATAATTTAAATACGTAAGGTTTCCCCCTTATACGTTGCCACGCGAAGTAATGTATAGGGAGTTTTTTGATCATGTGATTTATGACAGTCTATATAATAAATGTTATATTGTGAGGCTTTGTAAGGACAAGCTTATTCAATGTTTTCTCCTAGTGATTGAGAGACTTATGCTCAGCGCCGGCCCTGGGGTAGAGCGAAAGGAACGGTCATCATCATCACCATTCGTCGGGAGTAATTTATCCCAAGAACAAAGTTACATTGTAGTTGAAAAACAAGTTCCAACTGCAAATGGTTTGCATTGAGAGATTTCATTCATCATACATCATTTCAGCCAAAAGAAATCCACTGCTGAACATAGGCCTCCCCCAATTGGGGGGTTTGCCATAATCGCCACGCTTGGCAGGCGGGTTGGCGATCGCAGTATGGTGTTAAAATGCACAAAGAACGCTGCTTCCCATTCTCTAGTAAGTTCCTTAGTCGCCTTTTACGACACCCACGAGAGGAAATGGGGTGGTGCTATTCTTTACGTCCGGCATCACACGGAACTTTAAAAGTATTAAAATTAAAATTATAAAAAAAAAAACTGAAATCCTTACAATAAGCCTTTTCATTTGATATATCACACAGTACAGTTTGCATAACTATTTTCTTTTATTTAATAGTTTGCCCCCTTAAATTCATTTATTTACGTTACACGTCCGTGTTTGGGTCACTGAAGTTCATATGTGTACCTTTCAACTTAATAGGCCCAGAAGATTCAGAGCAAATCGGCTGTGACAGAGGGACGGATAGACAACGAAACACACGAGTGATCTAAGGGTTCCTTTTTTTTCCAGACAAGCAAACTGAAATGGTCCTTCGCCACATAAAATCCACGCCTTGTAAATCACCTCTTCCACAAAAAGGAAGGTAAATGCGAGCACATCGTCCAATTACAAATCCATCTGATATGACATAAATCAGGGCCACAATCGAACGGGGTGTCGCGCGGTGAGAAAAAATAAAATTTATTCGCCGGTCCACCGCAAATGTTGGGAGTCATTCGTGGCTGGAGTTATAAGAGGGAGCGGGTGGAAGGTTTTTTTTTTTAATAACAGGATCACAAGCCTTTATCTCACGGTATAACCGTGCCGTAAGCCTATTCTGATAGGTGCAGAGAAAAATCAACGTTCGTTTACCACGATTGTATGCGAATCCAGACTTTCACGTTTACGTTAGTTATTTCAGAAATTGTTGTTAGGTTTTGGTTTATAATTTAACTATTTGAAGCAATTTATTGGGATCAATGATAATGGGTGCCGTGTGGTGCCGGACGTAAAGAATCCACCCCATTTCCTTCCGTGGTGGGTGTCGTAAAAGGCGACTAAGGAACTTACTAGAGAATGGGCAGCAGCGTTCTCTATGCATCTTTAATATTATACTGCGATCGCAAACCCGCCTGGCTGATCGATTATGGCAAACCCTCCGAATCGGAGGACGCCTATGTCCAGCAGTGGACGTCTTTCGGCTGGAATGATGATAATGATAATGATGATTGGGATCAAAGTTTTAATGTAATTTATTTTTGTATTTACTGTGCTGACAACACCGAAATGATTCAAAATTCAATTCATGTTTCTCTTTGGAAACGCTGTCAGAAAAAGAAGTAATGGCGGGAGGCGATGTAAAAACCTGGCTGGTTGCATCGAGGTCGGACGCACAATTGGTCTTTTACATTTTTGGTCTCCGTTTGCATTGTTATAATAATTTATCAGAGCTGATTACGTTGTATAATAACCGGCACCAGTCGTGAGCACAGATGAGCAGTAGTGGGGGCAAGCTCGCGCATGTATACTAAGTACACTTTCGGCTATATAAAAATGACACGCGAGAGTCCAATAGACGACGAGTATCGACTGACCAACCAATCGCATGCAACTCAGCGCCCCCCGGCTTCTTCATTCCGCCAAAGAGACCTAAAAAATTACTACTGCGCAGGTGCCGGTTACTATACTAAAGTAATAAGAACTTAAACTGGAGTGAAGCAGTTTTATTACAATATCATTTAATTGCTTTTAATGTAGGTGTACAGATAAGACAAGTAAGTGACTGCCAAGATTAATTTTGCATAGCCTATAATATTCCCACTGTTGGGATTCTGGCCTCGAGTGATGGACTGTAATCCACCACGCGGGCTGGTAGATGTCACGTGTCTTCGAATTTTTGGTTCTAGGACATGCTGGTTTACTCACGATGTTTTCCTTCACCGTTTGCGAGAAGTGGTGATGAAATTATTTACACAAAGTAAAGTGCCTGCCTGGGTTCGAACCAAGACCTACAACTCGTAAATCGGGGACGATACCACTGGGTGCTCTTCAGATTAATTTAGAAAGTAGTTAATACTACTTAATAATTAAATCTCTTCAATCAATAGTGAGTTTTTAGAGGAGCCTAAAAAAATATCAGCTTCTAATAAGACCCTCTGTCACCCAAAACTTCTACCACACAACTCAAGACCAGGGGAGACGCGGCATAAATCAACCATCCGATGGGTAGGCCGAATGAAATGTGGTATGTAAATCCTATCCCCCTAATATTGGGAGGGGATGAATTATAGTCAGGTTATCCTTCGTCCATTGTGAATTTTACTCCGGTTCTAAGATATGTACCGAATGTGTGTCAGAGAGGTGATTTATACCCTTCCAATTGCAAGTGGTCTGTTTTTTGTCGGCCATTTTGGAAATGAATATCATTGTGATTGGTTGTTTTTGGGTGTGGATATAATAGGTAGTGGTAAAGGGTTTTTTTTTGGGAAATGCAGGTTTTGTTGTTGAGAGGCTTACCTTAGCAACATCGCACATTTTCTATTTTGTTAAGTACCTGGTACTTGTTGAAAGGCCTACACCTTCCTCCCATACCTATTAATACTGTTATTTGAAAATATTGCAAAAGCCAAATATTTTTAAAAGAGTAACCGTGGAGTTTCTTGCCGGCTCTTTTCCATAGGAAACGGCCAATTCGAACCGTGCACCTAGCTTCTGACGCATCATAGGTGCCAGATTTGATTTGATAGGTGTAAGGTAGGCATTACTGGGTAAAGCTAAATTTTCTGAAAACCAGTTCAGTTTTGACGTGAAACGTTTTTAAAATTACACCGAAAAATACGGGTACCAGCTCAGAAAACTGGACCGTAACGAAAAGGTCTAAATCGTCTTACATTAATAATTACAAAAGTTTATGTCTTAGAAAAATAAATCCCGTGTCATTATTTAGCATATAGTCAGCTCCCTGTTATGTTTTGATTGCGTTGAGGTCGGGCGGGGAGACGGGGTCCGATATTTTAGCCACTTTAAACTTTGGCTTGGATTCTTATGGAACAACTCAAGTACCAGGAAACGGTTTAAAACCTGCATTTGGGTAGAAAATGATTGATATTCCAGTCACCATTCAGTTGACATATTCAGAAAAAAATCGTAAGTGAACCTACACTGTAATTTCCTTTGATTAATGTTATAAGTGTATGTCCACAAATTAAGTAGTAAGTAGGTTGTTGTTTGTTTGTTACAAAAGTAGTTATTTTTCCACTCTGCAATCGGCTTTTAGTTTTTGTTTTGATTGTTTGTTTGTTGTCATTTGCCAGCGGCGCAACACAGTGTAATTACACTAATTACGTAATGTAAATTGTCTTTGGTCCTTGCCTGACAACAAGCGATGGACTAAATTGTCAAACTTTTGTTGCCTGAATACGAGGCTTTTGGCTACTTTGCATGTGTGTAGGTTTTTTTTTTGTTATGTATTTTGTTTGTGCAGAATAAATAATTTTCCTTTCTTTCTTTACATTAATTGTGTACCTACATAACTACATTTTTAAACCCGGCTTAGTGCGTAGGTACCACGCACAATGAAGTGTTCCGTAGTTGGTATGAATTTATCCCAAGAACAAACTTAACATTGTAGTTAAAAAACATGTTCTTCCATACGGAATGTATGGGAGACCATGTTTTTCAACTGTAAATGGTAAGTTGGTCGACTATTTCTCGGTAACTTATAAAGCCTACTTAGCTATGATAGCTTTCCTTTTAACTTACTTATAATTATACTTCTATTGTGAATTTTTTCACATATCCAAATACCTACAACCATTTAGCTGGCAGGGGAGGGGGTGGGCGACGCTTGACTCTAACAAAAATGAGCACGTTAAAGCTTCACAATTACGCAAACGGATCCCTGAATAGAAAAATGGTTTTCACAAACCCACAGCCTATCCAACGATACCCCACACCATGGGATTGACGAGCAAAAAACAAATAACCTAACCTAAAAAAAATGTTTTCTTGATTTAATTTACCACTTAGTCGGCGTGATTAATATGTATACTCATGACAAATTATAGATTATAAGTAATTTACAAAACTATAAAGGTTCCTTGTTGACCACGGAACCCTAAAAAGGAAAAACCTAACATTTTATTTTGTTGTCTATCTAAAAAAAACTGCTGGCAATAAAAGTCTGTACTAGTTAGTATGCATGTTAAGAATGCGATAAAAAAGCCCTTTACGTTCAATTTAATATCAAATAAAACTATCAGAAAACATCAAAACGATCCTCCATATATTTTATTTCAGCCGTTTTTCTCCAAACAACGGGTTTTCCATCGTTGTACCTAATAAAAGACAAAATAACCTATGATAGTAAACGGAACATAGTTCACAGTAAAACAAACCAAATATTTATTGAGATCGAAACTGCTAAGACCGCGGGATAAAACAGCATAACAATAAAAGTCGAGTTTTATTATGATTTAGTACATTCATAGCTATATGGCCCGCATTCACTTTACCAATATCACTTGACCTATAAACACATAAAGAATGTTTAAGCTTAAAGCTCAAGATAAATTGGTACTGCATGTTATGTCCTGGAAAAACAATCTTAAGTTATACACCTTACCTCAACTTTAACTCTTCAATGTAAAGGTGATTTTGCTTTGACTTTTGGTAATGAATAAAGTGGCTGCCATTGTCACGTATGCTATTATGTTCATGATTACAGTTCGCATAATGAGGGTAGGTGTAATTTGGTGACGTCATTGGCATATTGATGTGGATAACTTTTTAAGGGTACGTTTGCATGCTGATCCGGGAAGAATTAGGGCTATGGATTAGGGCTTATCTCCTTAAGTACCCCTTTAGGTGTACTAGAGACGTCCTAGGCATACTAATATCCCTATTACCAAGCTAAGACTAGGTGTTTCAGCTTTGAAGAGCGGTTAAAGTAAATGTGTCATTGAAATTCCATGTTGTCCACATTGTAGTCTTCGAGCATATTTTCCTATAAAACGGGTCAGGTGTTTAGCCATCATTAGAACTAACATAGTTTTATTGCTCATGAAATCATAGATATTTAAGTAGCTAGATTCGAACACCATTTTAAGGAACCCTTATAGTTTCGCCATGTCCGTCTGTCTGTCTGTCTATCTGTCTGTCTGTCTATCCGCGGCTTAGCTCAGAGACTCTTAGTACTAGAAAGCTGTAATTTGGTGTGGGTATACTTATTAATCACGCCAAAAAAGAGGTAAAATAAAATCTTGAAAAAAAAAAAATACGGTACCTACTTCCCGTACACGTAAAGTGGGGATGATATTTTTTTTCCTGTTTATCTCATAGTGTGAGATATCGTTGGATAGGCCGTTCAAAAATATTGTGGGTTTGTGAAAACCGTTTTTCGATTCAGGGATCCGTTTGCATAATATTAAGCTTTAAAGTGCAACTTTTTGTTAGAGTCAAGTGTGTGTCCCGTGCCAGCTAAATGGTTGTATTTGGATACGCGAAAAAATTCACAGCAGTATTATATATAATTAAGCTAAAACAAAAACTATCACAGCTAAGTAGGCTTTACAAGTTACCGAGTAATAGTCGACCAACTTACATTTGCAGTTAAAAACATGCTCTCACATACATTCTGTATAGGAGAACATGTTTTCAACTACAATCTTAAGTTTGTTCTTGGGATAAATTCATCCCACCTATGAAACCCTTCACTGTGCGTGGTTCGACACACACAAGGCCGGTTTTTTTATGGTATTTTTTTAAAGAGCTAGATTGTTGTTCAAAACTATGCTAATACATACTGATGCATTTAAGAAGATATGATGTACATAATGTTATGCACGATGCATACATTTTGAACGTGTAGGTATTGCACTTTCAATGTATTTGATCATTTGTAATACTTAATATAGGAATGGTGCCGTGTGGTGCCACACGTAAAGAATAGCACCACCCCATTTCCTCCAGTGGGTGTCGTAAAAGTCGACTAAGGGACTTAGTACCTACTAGAGAATGGGCAGCAGCGTTCTCTATGCATTTTTAACACCATACTGCGATCGCCAACCTGCTTGCCAAGCGTGGCGATTAAGGCAAACCCCCCCAATTGAGGGAGGCCTATATCCAACAGTGGACGTCTTTCTGAAATGATGAATATGGGAATAACTTTCTGAAATAAATGATTAATATTATTATTATTAATTACCAGGTACGACCTAAAAAGGCTTTGTGTACTCAATTTTGGTAGATCCTGATGTGCCTGTTCTTAGTTTCTTGTTACTACTCAGCAAATTTTTCTTGAAAATGGAGATTTGTGATAGGCGATACGGAGACGAAATCAAAATCCATCCGTACATTTGTTTGGGGTACTGTTCAGCTGCATCTGGTTGGATTGAAAGGGAACTAAAGCGAAGTAGAATACTAGCCGTGACACGTAACCCGCAAACAGGCTGCTAAACCTCGTATACAGAGACATCGATGCACAAACCTACGATGAATTCAGCAAATGATTCTAGGCCCCCAAGAGTAGTCACTTTTCGATGGTTACTAAAAAAGAATCTGCTGTTTCATATATTACACATTAAAACTATTGCATCAAAAATAAAATTTAAGTTTTAGTACAACCTATTACCTAAGATATTACGTTAAAATACATTCGATTACCTACATAAAAAAATTATTATAATAATAATAATAAGAATAATAATCACCAGCAACTAGCCTTGCAGTACAACCTTGTGGACTCCGAAGTACCATACTACAGGTATGTGCCCGACCCAGTTCTCGAGAATGGTCATGCCACATTGTACTGGGATCGATCTATCATCACAGACAGGACTATTATAGCCAATAAGCCTGATATTGTGGTGATAGATCGACGAGAGCGCCGTGCAATGATTGTTGATATCGCTGTCCCTCATGACGAGAATCTCGTGACAGCTGAGAAAGATAAAAAAATCAAGTATCTTGACTTAGCACACGAGGTTGTCGACATGTGGGATGTCGACTCTGCAATCATTGTACCGATAATTGTTACGGTTAATGGCCTAATAGCGGAGAGCCTCGACCACCACCTCAGGAGGCTCTCATTGCGCGGCTGGATCAAGGGCTTGATTCAGAGAGCAGTACTCCTAGACACGGCACGCATAGTGAGGAGGTTCCTCTCTCTAGAGCCCTGACCATCGGCAGCTTGGACCCTGTTCTTGATTCCGATGGGCCACTATTTTTTATATTTTTAAATGTTTTTATGTTTTTTATATTCAAATATTTAAAAATGTAATTTATATGTAAGTATTAATGAAATAAAAGATAATAAGAATAATAATTATTTAATAATATATTTAATTGCTCGAAGGGTTTCGTGTTCAACCAATTCCAGAAATTTATGTATAATTTATAATTAAAAATGTATTCTAATAAACATTTCTTGATTACTTTCCTTTCTCCAAATCCGTACTCATAAATCGTTTAAAAAACAGTTTATCAAAGTATTTCTCAGCTTTAAACAAAGGGTGATTTTTAATCATAGCTACCAGGAGAGCAGAAATGTATAAGAGTGTCCGCTGTGTAAGAGACACAAAAAATCAAAAAGTTTTTAATTCTTCGTTGCTAAGTTGCTTCTTTCAACTGTACTGTACTGGTTGCTACTTACACCGAAGCGTAACAAGTATTTTATAGAGCTCAGGGAATTCTTGTAAAAATAATCTTGTACGCTGTAATCACTGAGAAACTGGCCAAAGTGGAGGAGACTTGGACGGAAATTGGATTTCTTTTACAAAACGGAATGAAGATGGAAAAATGTGTTTATCTTGGTGTAACGGTCTTATATTTTGTTTAAAGACGTTGTTAATCCTATTCATGCGAGAAATAGCAGGAACATAGATAAACACGGTTGGTGTTTATTCCGTGAATGTTGCTATAGCCGGTTTAATACAGCTTATTTTTAATTCATAGTACTCGCAACCGGCGAGCCTGTATGACCAGATGTATGAACGTAAACGAGGCAAAAGGAGTATTTAAGGATCATAGCCGGTGGCGTTCTGTGGTTTCTGCCTACCCCCATGAGAAGGAAGCGTGAGTTTATGTATTTTAAATTCCTATAAACATCAAAGCCTCTGAAGCCGTGCATGTGGCTGAAAGTAGGAGCAAATGGAGGAATATCATCAAGGAGAAGGTCTTAAAATCATAAAGTGGTAACGACGCCCAGCACTGGGAAAACGATGCAAGGAAGATTTTTTAATGCTGTATGCATTAAGAAACCCTCCTTGCATCATTTTCCCAATATTATTTGCATCTTAACATACATTTTTATAATGTTTTTGATGCATTTCTTTCGAATGTTTCGTAGACTAAATATGTAGTATGTAGCCACTTGCAAAATTACTTACTTATAAAATTGTACACGCAAAAGGAAACATCTCACGTCAAACCAGAAGTAATTTTATGCTAAAGTAAAATACTAGTGGTACAATGGGGTATAATTTGTAAAAGCACTTATAAAATGCTATTTAAATTGACACCTCGGTGTAATACACAGCCAAGTGTCTCAGCTTAATATCCCAGATTACTCATAATTCGAGTCGGAGTTAGTTTGGAACGGAATCCTGTCGAATATTCTTTTACCACCCCCTGGGGTAATTGGGGGAAGATGGGGGAATTAATGGAATTATTAGAGAAAAGTCTTCGGGAATTATTCAATTAAGTATATCACGATTTCTGTTCGATTGAATGTGAAATTTTTTGGAAGTTATTATTAAAATTGTATACTTGAGTTTCTTGTGGGGGTTTTAAAATTGGATAGAATTGATAAATCATTAAACGTAGTTACTGCATTTATTACAAAATTATTGTTATAATTATGTAGGTATACAAAATAATCAGCATATTTTCGTATTAAGATTACATGTTTTGACAAACCATGAACTGTTTATCCCAATCTTGAAATCCAACCCGATCCGTACCAAAAGACCAAATAATTTTAAGGACCAAAAATTGCATCTGCGGTACAAACGTATACGGTACAGAAACGTCTGCCCAAAAATTCATATTAATCACAGATAAAGAAAGATTCATTCCACTAGGTCCCCTTAAACCGAGGGACTGTAATTTAATTTCAACTTTCGCCCTTATCTCGATACAGCTTGATAAGGGATTTAATTAAGTTTACAAACTAAGTAATTTTTTATTAGAATTTTTGAGATTTGTTGTCCTCGGTCCAGTGGTTTTGTAATTTAGATTTAGATTTTCGTTTAAATTTTTTAAAGGCTTTTGGGAAAACATTTTTGCATGAATTTCTCCTGTCAGATTATTTCAGTTGGATAAAAATATGAAGGTTTTCTGCTGTCCAATCCACAACTTGCCTAATAGAAAGTCTTTACCCCTGCCTAAAGATTCTTGCATTATAATTTTTTCACTCTGGCATGAAAAATATTATCATAAGTACTGAATAAAAAATAAAAAATAAAAATTACTGTAGGCTCACTTTCTCTTTTTCTGCTTTTGTAGATATGATATTTATTCAGGTTTGTTACTGTTGTTGATTACAACAACAGTAACAAATCTGAATAAATAAAAAACCTATTTAAATAGGTTTTTTTTTCTTCATTTTTCTGCCAATGAACACAGTACAGTCAAAATCAGTCCAGACGTTTTGGAGATTAGCTGGAACAAACAAACAGACAGGCAGAGCAAAAAAAAAATGAGGTTTTGTTATAAGTACCGTAGGTAGTTGTTATTTTGACGTTACAAACAGACACTTCAATTTTATTTATTTGTATATGAATGTATAAAAAACATATATCAAACACATGTATGTTGTACCTAAAACTCGGCTCAAGAAAATAAGTGGTTCGTTCAGATGTCAATGTATACGCTTTTATAATAAACTTCCAAGCCACGTTCAAGATCTAAGCATTAATAAATTCAAATCATTCATTAAACGTAAGTTGTGCCAGAAAGCCTTTTATACCATTAAAGATTATATTGAGGACAAAAAGGCTTGGGATTGAGCTGCTCCAAATTTTACATATTGAAACTTTTTTTATTGTGATTGCTTTATACACATTGACATGAATATTTACTTGTGAAGTATAATATTATTATTTTAATTATTGTGAATGTGAAGACTATGTGGGTCTTTATTTTTATTTTTTTCTGCTCAGTATTTTTTTTTTCTGATCATGGTATGGCAGTTTGAGTAATTTATGCGGCCTGCCCAAATGTCCTTTCTTTGGTATTGTTCGTCGAATCGTTGAGCTCCTTATGTTCTGAGTTGAGCTGCACGATTACTGACAAATGCGTGCACTGAATGGATAGGTCCACTCAATCTGTGTGGTTCTTTCTTCAAAAGACCATTTCAGACACCAATCTACATGGTCTTCACATGATTTGACCAAGATTATGTCTGGACTTTAAAAGAAACTGTGATCTCTGAGTTTGTTTCGGTCTTTCTTCTCAGAGTAGTCAGATACAAAACGCCGACCTCATCTAGTTTTAAAATATGATTGACGTGTAAAAGTGTTTGTAAAAACCTACTTACAGAAATAAAATCATTTATCATTTATCATTTAACGCTTAAAAGGCAATATTGACCAAACAACATGTTGGCAACTTTACACTACAGCATTAAATAGATTTTTTTCAAAAAAAAAAAAAAACCTTTGAAATGCTTTTTTTGTGTATACACAAAAAAATATAAAATACTCCATTTTAAAGTTATAATTTAAAAAAAAAATACTTTAAGATGCTCTAGTGTAAAGTTGCCAACATGTCGTTTGGTCAATATTGCCTTTCAAGCGTCGATATGTATTTGTATATGTGTGTTGTGTTGTGTAATAAGAGTATTCTACCTATCTATCTATGTATAGATTTGATGCATCAAAATTCACAATTAAAACTTAGGTGAAGTGAGCTTGAAGTGAACTGTCAATAGTGTCAATCCTTAGCATCGGGTGGAATGACAACTCACTTCAACGACGACGAGATTTTTACAAAATAGACCGGCATCGACAGGCCAATAAAATCTGGCACAGAGTTTGACATACCTACCTAATGTCCATCGGTCACACAGTCACGTTGATAAAATCTATTTTAATAACCATCGTGTTTAACGCTACGTAAAATATTCGCTAATTAACATACCAACAATGAAATGACTATTATAAATTATTGTATTGCATGTTACAATCTAAACCGTTTTAATTTGGTTATTTCCGCGATACAGTAGAATCAATGTACGTGGGTTTTTGACCATGGCAAAGAAAATTACAACATTTTATTGTAGGTTGGGAATTTGTGGTTAAGAGAAATAAATCTAATATCTTGAGATGGCAGACTAGCTAAAAGATAAGTGATACGTAAATTCTATACTAATTTTGGCGATGGTTATAACGGTCAAAAGCCAAAAAGCCTCCTCAACGGGGGCCGAAGATAGAAACGAGCTTTACGCGAAGTACTCAACCACAGAGGAACTCGGTATCTTACCTCTAACTGCCGAAACACAACAATGCTGTTAACATTGTTGTTATGGCGGCAGACTTAGATAAGATTGTGGTAGCTGGCCAGGCGGACTTAGAACAAGCCCAGACCACCATCCGAACCGAGCAGAATTTTCCCCGCTGGGAATCGAACCCGGTACCTCTGGGTCTGAGACAGGTGGTCTTACCACTAGACCACAGAGGTGGTTTAAATTGGTTATTGGTGGTTATATCGGAAGGTATTTCAAAAATGCTAGTGTTAGGATATTTTCTATTCTTTGGTCCTTAAGGCCATCTACCTTGATCTTGATTATCAATGGTTGATTAAGTAATTTAAACAGACTTTAGGGGAAATTAATTGATTACGAGTTAGGCATACTCGTAATCACTTAATTTCCCCTAAAGTCATCATCTATTCCTAGCTCCAATCTAAGAAAATGCAGCTGAGCACCTGTATTTTATATGTAACCACTACGTATCTCACCTCAGTAACTGAAAAACACGATACCCCCTGGTATGACTTTCGGGCTTCTGACCACCCGTAACGACTGGCAAATTAAAATTATATAGAAAAAAAAAATGGTTTATTTGTCACAGAAACACGTGCATACAAAAAGATAATTAACTCGAGTAGAGAGTAGATAAACAGAAAAATAAAACAAAATAGATCTACATTATAATCACGAGCACAAAACTGAAATAGTCGGCAGCTGTACGTCATGACTGTGACAAGAAGGCTTCCACTCAGCATGATGCTGTGCTATGGGAGACCCATAGATCCATTCATAAAAATAGTAAGCTCATTTTCAAAACTACAGTACAACACAAAGAAAGTAAAAAAGGGTAATTTACACCTTCCGACACGAGCACGCGACGACGGTGCTCGACCAAGTCACGTATCGGTTTAACCCAGGCTTCGAGTTCCGAACTACGATCCCGAACTCCATAGAGCCAGGATTAAAGGATTTGCTATTGTCGACGTGTTACCAACTTGGAAAAAGCGGTAAGCCGTCGACAGCGACACGAGTTTTTCATGTTATATTCGAAATATGGTTGTATTTTTCCATGGATGAAATGAGAATATTAAGGTGTTGTAAATTTTGAAATGAATGGAGGTACCAAGTTGTCATAGCGAAACCGGCCAAATGCATGTTGGACCACGAACAATGAAGGGTTCCGTAGTTGGGATAAGTTTGTTCCAAGAACAAACTTAATATTGTAGTTAAAAAACAAGTTCTCCAATATATTCCAACTGAAAATGTAAGTTTGTACGCACAATATTGAGATATTTGCTATGTTATATTAAGACCATAGACTTCTTATAGATTTTCTTGTAATCTATAAGTAATAACCTATTTTTTGTATATTTTCTAAATTTTTTGGCTCAGTAAAATATGTAAACCATAGAAACTACTTTGGCGAAAAAATTGTCCCTTTGAACCCGTATAGGATCACTCGGTAGTGAAAATTGACTATTCCCATAAAATTAACTAATCTCCGAAACTACTGAGGTTAACATTTTCAAAAAATACAGATCATAGATATATATACTTATAGATTACAGGAAAACATAAGGAAAAACTAAATAACATGGTCAATCTCCCAATATTGTGCGTATAAATTTACGGGGAACATAAAACTTACGAACTTACTGGACGGTGTTTTTGTAATGTTCTTATTTGTCTCCCAAAAGTGACCCCTATATTCAAAATTCATTTATTTACGTAACATATCCGTGTAAGGGTCTCCGAAATTTATAAATGTGTACCAAGACTATGGTAATTATTCTGTTTTATAGAATATCCATGCTAATATTTGTATTATAAATGCGATAGTAAGTCTGTCTATCTCTCTGTTTCCTTTTCACGCCATAACGACTGAACGGATTTGGTAGAAATTTGGCACACGGATAGACCATAAGCTGATGAGGTTAGGATATAGGATACTTTTTATCCCGATAGTAAGTTCCCTTGGGATAATTTCCGACCACCACGCGGGCGAAATCGCGGGCAAAAGGTAGAAGAAATAATAAGTTGCAACCTTTTGCAATCCACGGCAAATAAAACCCACTTCAAGCATTTCCTCCGTGTAAATTATTCTCGTAATTATTTTAATGTGAGCAATAAATATTATTTATTAATGTTTGTTTTGCGTGTAGTAATCTGAACTGTTCGTTTACTTACGTATGTAATACGAGGTAAGGGTAATAACCTGTCATTAATTGTTATGGAGTTGCATTCTGATGTGAAATGTTGCACGCTTCCGTGTGACATAACGTGTCAAGGCATCGCTGCATTTTGTCACGTCTGTGATAACTTTAAGTGCTAATTAATAACAACACAACACTGCTAAATTAGGTGATACATTTGAACCCACCGTTAAGCATACTTGTTTGGCTCAGTGACCTAAAACAGAAACCTACTGTTGCTACTTCTTGGGTAAGATTAAACAATATATACATGCTTTATGCGTGGAGTTTCTTGCCCGTTCTTTTCCATAGGAACCTACTACGATTTGGAATGGACAATTAGCTTCACCATTCTGACTGACCGATCCCTTGACAATTCAAAAGTGCCTGTAATTGGTTTATTTGAAATAAATGCTTTGAGTATGAGTTTGAGTTTAGAATGCTTGAACGCCAGAATGAATAAATACTTAAATAAATAAATAATGTTTAACTATATCCTTTCTTGTCAAAACAAAAACTATTTCATCTCATCTTCTGTTCAATGATTTATGCCATGTTGTGTCTAGCACCTCGGGATATGTTGCCCCCTTGTCGCTACGTCACTATGTGCTAGCGACCGTTTCCGGGGGCCCATTATTGAGTATGCAAGTCATCCCTTGACATTTTATCCGTGTATTGTGTGTAACATTGGTCAGGCATGGGTCATAGTACTTCCATAGTTTTAGGGTAACCAGTCCACTTTAGCTACTAAATTCCACAGTTCAATATCTTTGTTTCCATATCCTGCAATAGTCCTTCACCAACCGGGGGTTGTCCTTGGGTGCACTTGCATAGTGGTTCAGGTCAGATCAGGTCATCGTCGGCTGGTGTCTCATTTCTCGTACGGGACCCCTAGAGTCCCGAAATATGTCAAAGCCCTCATCATTCTGGCTATTCCCAAATAATGACGACAAATAACCCGTATTCATCAAAACTGCACTAACACATCGTGCAGTCACCAACAAAAGCGTTCAAACATTCATTTCACCTCACCCCGACCACAAAGAATTTCAAATATGGCGGCTTCGTTCGAAATTCGAAACCGACAGTTCCATAATCCAATGACTTTCAACTAGCCAGTATTACGGCGCAGAACTCCGCATAAAGGATCTAAATTACCCCCAAATGGGGGATGTAATCGATTTTTCTTTGCCTACCCTCAATTAGCCGTATCTGGCGTGTGGATGTATCAATTGCAGGTACCGTTCGCAAAACAGTTGGAAAGAAAGTTTTGTAATTAAGAAAGTAATAATATTACTTTGAGAGTTTTGGAGAGTTTTTCTATATCTGTAAGTCAAGTTATTATAGTCTGCCTTATGATGGTTAAGCCTTTAAGTAACAAGACAACATAGTTTTTGCTAGCAACATTATTCCTTTTAACTCTTCGTACTTAATGAAAAATATAGGGCATGTCCTCTATGTCAAAATTAATAGTCACATGACTGCTCCATAATTGGATCATGATCAGTTAAAGTAGTAGTTAGTAAGGAATTCCTCTAATCAGGTAAAAAAGCGAGCTGTTAAAAAAAAAAAAACAAGCAATAGTGGTTTCTTATAAAATTATTATTAAATGAATTTGGCACATTTATTTTGCTGACGGTGTACATACCGGGGCGTCTAATTGCACTTCGATTGTCCGAACAAGGTGGCAGTTAATTTGGCTCACACGTAACGGACACGACACGACTGCCAGCCGGCTTTAACACCCATTAGTGTTGCCTAAAAATTAGACACTTACTTCATTTGATATGTCACTCGGTACAAACGTTTAAAAAAATCATTTTGTCTCCCAAAAGTTACCCTCGTATTCAGAATTCATTTATTTACGAAACACATCCGTGTTTGGGTCACAAAAATTAATGTATACCAAATCCCAACTTAATCGATCCATTAGATTCGGAGCAAATTGGCGGAGATAGACGGACAGACAGACACACGAGTGATCCTATAAGAGTTCCGTTTTTTCCTTTCGAGATACGGAACCCAAATAAATCCCACAAATCAATAATCTCCACATAAACAAAGTGGTCGTTAAACTAAAATATTTCCACTGGCTAAAGCTTACCTGTACAGTTATCAACACAATCGTCGTTCAATCTCGTGAGAATGCCCCTTTGTCAGACAAGGTACTCTTACCGCTTATCGTGTTGTTGACTGTTTCTCGTGATTGGATTGTACAATATGGGTAGTTTAAAAATAGACTTGATGGTCAAGTCCTATTTTATTAATAACGAATATGATTCCCCTTTATTTTTTTAATAGTATTAAAATTAGACGCATACCACCGCATTCCAATTACAAATTTTGTATGACCCAAGACTTTGAAGATAATTATCCTCTTCCAACACTCAATGCCTGGTTGAATGTCAAATCCTCCCGCATCAATTTATTGCTTGAGTCAAGATATCTTATATTTTTATTTTTTTGTATTTTTTTTTGATTATCATTATCAGCAATTTTATTTCTCATATGACCTGTTCCTAAGAACCAAATCTTTTGCCTCAAAATCTTAACATTCTAAATAGCTATCCGGTCCTTTGAAACGATTCTGTCTCCTATTATTTTACGTTTATGAAAGATGTAATAAGTGATAAGAAAATAAATAAAGAAAAGAAAGAAAAAATGTTTATTCTGCAGAAACAAAACACACATTACATGAAAAATAGACAAAATACACATACTAATACAAAGTAACCAAAAGCCTCGTATCAAAACCTTAAAAGTAACAATAAAAAAGTTTGAGTGTTGTCCATTGCTAGGCCAAGACCACAGATAATAGATGTTGCGTAATATAGTGCGTTGTGCAACACTGGTAAATGACAACAAACAAACACTGAAACAAAAACTAAATGGCTATCGCAGTGAAAATTATCTACCTTTGCAACAAAAATCAAATTACAAGGAAGATAAAGTCGTGCGTCGCATCTGTGCAAGAATAGGTCGTGTGATAGTAGCTATTAATAACATAACATCATCATCTCGCCTGTATTCCCCGAAAGGTTAGGCAGAGGTGTACCCATATCACACCCACATATCGCCAGTGATGTTTAAGTCCCATAGAATAGGGGGCGAGCCTATTGCCATCAACCAGGCACAAATCCTCTGACTCCGGCCGGCTACTGAGAAATTCCTGATGGAAAAATCCTATAACACTTTGCCCGATATGGGAATCGTTCCAATGACCTCATGCTCAGCCGTAGCGCTAGCGACCAATAGACGAAGGTAGTAGCTATTAATATTGAAAACTGTCTGTCGATAGTAGTAATATGCAAGCTAATGGTAATAGCAAGTGCAATAAATCTTCTATGCAACAAGATCACATCAGAGACTTTTTACAAACATGATACATTTATCAAAAACAAACCTTCAAAATTTCGTATTTCTATACATTAAGAGCGTTGAATTAAAAAAAAAATATTTTTGTATGAAAGTCTGATGAATTTTATTAAAAGTCATAGATCAAAAGCTGTTGTTTATGATGTCAGTAATAATCTTCTGAGAGGTTGTTAGTTTTACCAATAACCCTTTATAGAAATTAACAATTACTTCTTCGGCTTCCCTCCTTCATAATGTCAAGCCTCGCCACTGATACACAACGTCTTTTTATCCTTGACGGAACACGAATCTTACTCAAATCTTAAAACACTGTCATGTAGGTATACAACCTCCATCAAATAAATCAATTTTTTTATCAATAACTGGGTCGTTACTGGTAAGATCTACTAATAACGATCATTCAGTTATAGGAACAGACATAACTCCTAGCTAAAACAAGATGTTATCACGTGGTTATAGCTGCAGTGCTACTGTTGTAGGTGTACGATCTCATTAAGATTATCTGCCTGAATTATTACCTGTTTATGTTATTAGGCTTGGTTTGTACTAGACAATGATCGCAATGATGTTGTATAGGCAAATGAAGTACTTTAGTGGTACAGAAACTTAGCTATTGCTGTAGATAGTGTGAAAATATCATAATGTAGCAGTAATAGAGCTTTAAAGGAATCTGTCCGGGAAAATACTATAGTTGGTGAGTTTTGACAATCTGGCAGTCACTGCCAGCTACTATGTCAATGTCTATTAACTGCTCCCAAATATCGATGTTTATTTAGAATTTTTAATTATTTTTTTACATACTTCCTTGACATAATCTTTTCATTATTTGACATTATTTACCTACAAATCGAATTCCAATTCTTTATTAGTGACTTTTGTGGAGATGATATTTATTCAGATATGTTACTGTAGTTGTAATTGCAATCATGTCATTAATATTTTATACACTTAGATTATTTTCTATTTTGTGAATGTGAGAACGTTGTAGACCTAGTTGAGTGTAGATTTGTTGGCACTTTTCTATTTTGTTAAGTACCTGGTAATTGTTGAAAGGCCTACACTGTTCTCCCATACCTATTATCACTGTTATTTAATAATATTGTAAAGCCAATTATTTAATAATTTAGTTTAATTTAATTCAATATAATATAATTTAATTTAATTTAATAAATTAAATTATATTATATTGAATTAAATAAAATAATTGGCTTAATTTAATTAGTTAAAATTTATTTATTTATTTAATTTAATTTAGCCAATTATTTAATAATTTAGTTTAATTTAATTTAATACAATATAATTTAATTTAATTTAATAAATTAAATTATATTATATTGAATAAATTCAAAACTAAATTAAAAAAAATAATAATTTTAAACTAAATTATTATTAATTGGCTTAATTTAATTTAATAACTATTTCATTTTTAATTCAATTAATTTTTCTAATACTATTTTTTCTAATACTATGGGTGTATGTGTAAAAAACTTGCCTGAAATAAATGAATTTAATTATTTTTTTTAATTCTTTTTTTAAAGTGTAACCGTGGCGTTTCTTGTCGGCTCTTCTCCATAGGAAACGACTAATTGGAACCGTGCGCCTAGCTTCTGACGTTTCATAAGTGCCCATGTAGGTTTATGTGAAATAAAATATTTTGATTTTGATTTTGGCTGGACTGACCTATATTTGTTTACAGATTCACGGAAATAAAGACTGACTTTTGTCAAAGCCTCACTGGAGAGAATATAAAAAAAAAAACTAGTAAGACTGTTTTCTTAGGGTTCCGTAGTAAACAAGGAACTCTTATAGTTTCGCCATGTCTGTCTGTCCGCGGCTTAGCTCAGAGACTCTTAGTACTAGAAAGCTGTAATTTGGTTTGGGTATACATATTAATCACGCCAACAAAGTGGTAAAAAAAAAAATTGTTTCCTCCGGTACGCGTAAAGTAGGGACGACATTTTGTTTTTCTCCTCTATCCCATGATGTAGAGTATTGACATTGCGCGTTTGTCAACACCATTTTTTCAATTCAGGGATCCGTTTGCGAAAATTTTATTTTTTATTTTATTTTTTTGTTAGTTTATAATTTAAATGTATGAGTGTTTAACTATGGACTAGTTATTATGTCTGAAATATATTTTTTTTTTTCTAAGGAATGCCAGAATAGTTTTAACCTCCAAGTGAAAAAGTGTAATTGTAATAAATATCGACGCTTGAAAGGCAATATTGACCAAACGACATGTAGGCAACTTTACACGAGAGCATTTTAAAGAATTTTTTTCCATAAAAAAAAAAAAACCTTTAAAATGCTTTTTTTAGTGTATACTCTACTAGAGTATACAATAAAATATAAAATACTCCATTTTAAAGTTTATTTATTTTTATTTATTATTGAGGTTTCCTCACGATTTTTTCCTTCACCGTTTTTTAAGCAAGTGATAATTATATAATACGCACATGCATCCCAAAAATCAGAGGTGCGTGCCTTGGGTTCGAACTCGAGACCTATGACTTGGTAGTCAGACGGTTTTTTTTTTAATGGCATCTCATAGTTCAACCTAAAGGGTTGTCTACTGCTTAACCGGACTTTCCTGTGGTTGCCTCAATAAATTAAGGCCTCCAGCCAGGGCATACAACTTAGAAACGGCACCCCCAAGCAGGGGTATGGACCTCGGCTTAGGGCATCGCTGGGGGAGGACAGCAAGGGACGGGCTGGATCGGATTATGATTATTTAGGGACGAATTTAAAGCTACAGGCTCAGCGGCACGGGCTGGCTCGAGCAAGGGTCGGGGCGGGGATGGACAGGGACGTCGCGATGCCTCGTTGGCGAGGACGATAGGACGGATGTCGGGAGATGTACTTTCTAACAGTGCTAGTGGAGGGACTACTCTCCTAGAGGAGAGTGATAGCGTCATCAGGGATGGTGAGAGTATGCCTCGGACGGCGAATCTTACTAATACGAGAGGGGATGTATCGGGCGGCGGGTAGTCCGACAGTCACACCACTAGGCTATTTATTATTAAACTTAAATCTTTATCTTTTATCGTGGCGTTCAACATAATACACTAATAAACAACGATACATAGTTTATTATTCGGTCAATGACCTCTATTTTTACGCTAAAATGCACCAACTATAATAAAAGTTTCGATATACCAATTTATGCCGCTAAAGAGCTTTGTTGCGTCCCGGTTTGAAAGGTACGGGTCCCGGTGAAAATTAGACCTTTTATGTGGTTACCGGCCGTTAGGCAAGCCCTTTTCCTGTAAGGTGTTCGTAAAGGTGGATTGAAATTTCGTCAAGCATAATGTGTACATCCTGCATTATTATTATTATCACACTAGCTGATGCCCGCGGCTTTGCCCACGTGGCTTTTTCTAAAATAAATGTAGCTCCGTGATACTCCTTGTAAAATCAGCTATCTGCCAGTGAAAGTCCCGTCAAAATCAGTCCAGCTGTTTCGGAGATTCACCGGAATAAACAGAAAAAAAATGTTACAGGTACCGTATTTATTTTCATATGCAATTAGTAAAAAGCTGTTATTTCGGTCATTGCAAACAGGCACTTCAATTTTATTTATTTGTATAGATAACATCGTAATTATCATTACGCCTTGATTCCCAAAAGGGTTGTACAGAGATGTACCTAGTACACCCACATTCGCCACTTATATTTAAGTCCCATGTAAAAGGGTGTGAGCCTATTTACATCAACCGGGTACAAACCCAGACTCCGGGTTGTTACTGAGAAATTCCATATAGAAAAATCCCATAACACTTGCCCGACCTGGACTCGAACCTATAAAGATCTCATGCTCACCACTAGTGCTAGCGACCACTAGACCTACGAGGTAGGAATTATTATGTGCTAATAACAAAAATTTCGGTTTCAATTCTGTTTGTCGAAATCGAATAGCCTTAGAATGTACGGTATCTGATTTTCAATATTTAAAGCCACGCTCTAAATTGTCAATCCGATCTGGAAGAGCTCGTGGCTAAGTAATAACAGCCGCACGGGTCGATCGGTCGACCCGTGCGGATGGTTAAGCTACGCTAGCAGCGGTTGGTCCGTGGATGGGTGACCATCTTTAAATACCGAGACTCCTTCTTACCTCGGAAAGCACGTTAAGCCGTTGGTTCCGGCCCTCATTCTTGGCTCTTTGACAGTCGTTACGGATTGTGTTGAAGCCCGAAAGTCTAAAAACCAAACATACTAAGGGGTATCGTATTACCCAGTTACTGGGTCGTCAAGATCAGATAGGTCAGTCGCTCCATGTAAAATACTGGTATTCAGGTGCATTCGGTTAGACTGGAAGCCGACCCCAACATAGTTAAAAAAAAAAGCTAGGCTGATAGATTCGTCTAAATTGTTACTCCGATTTTTTTTATAAGCCATAAAGTTAAGTTCACTAAAAAGAAAATAACGCCTTAAAAAATTAGCAATCCCCTCGTCACCAACGCGGGTCTTTCTGTCCGAATTCCAACAATATCCACAAACAACATTGAACACAATTCAAGGCCTCACATATTTGACAGGAAACAGAAATACATAAATGTAGAACGTGACACAAAAGTGGACTTTTGAAACTGGTGGCTTGAAAATACACGACATTGTTGTAGAAAAACATTAAAAAGCTTTCAATTTTTTTAGTCTAATGGCAACTAGACTTAAGAAATGAATTCTTAAACGGTGAAAGTAACAAAACGGCCCAGCCACATATTTTGACTAAGGTGTAGAGTTTGCGAAGTTAGGGCTTGTCGAGTTAGGGCGTGTAGAGTTATATAGACTCTACATGAGATCTGATATACTGACCGACCGAGCGACCACTCTCCTCCAGGAGAGCAGTAGGGAAACCAGTACAGCTCGCAAACATAAAACACCACCGTCATTCCGACCTTGCCGCCGAGGCCCATAACGAAATCCCCGACTAAATAATAGTCCTCCCCGACCCTTGCTCGACAAAGTGCCAGCCCGCGCCATAGCTGAGCCTGTAGCTTTAAATTCCCCTGATAATAATCATAACCCTGATTTTATCCAGCCACCTTCGGTCCCTTGCCGTCTTCCTTCCGACTCTGCCCTAAGCCGAGGTTCGTACCCCACAGGGGGTGCCCTTAGCGCACAGTCGTTTAGTTTATAGGTTTTACGCCCTGGCTGGAGGCTTTAAGTTTTTAGAAGCTTAAGGGAACTACAGGAAAGACCGGTTAAAGAGTCCCAATCTCTAATGATCAACTCAGAGATGCCTTTAAAAAAAAAAGAGATCTGATAACTTTTTGACAGTGCGAGCTATATGGTCTCGTCTTAACAACATTTTACATGAAAATGTTTTCGGTGGGATTTCACTTCTTTTTGTAAGTTGCTTATGAAAATTTTTTTATTTTGTTCTTTTATGATTTCTTTTTTGGGGTATATTTCTTGCACATCAGATGTGTCTTTTTTTCCCCTAATTTAAAGCATGGGCGGTGATTTACTAAAAATCCTGAAATATGTATTTTATTATTTATAATAAGGAGTCTCTTTTTTTCTGACCTCTAGTATCAAAATTTGCGGAAGTCTCGTACAAATTTCCATACCTTAGTTTAAGGGGTTGGGGGGTAAAAGTTCCAAGTATTAGAATTTTTTTATTGTTTGTATACTAATACTAGCTTACATACCAAATTTCAGCTTTCTAGGACTTCAGGAAGTACCCTAAGAATTTTGATGATCATCAGTGAGTGAGTCAGCGTCGAAATCAGGGTTGTTTAGCTATCAATAAAATCTAAATTATAAGAGCTACGCAATTGAAACTTTATATGTTTAATAACTCTACTATTTAAATCATATTCCGAGAATGTTGCTTATCTGGAGTTAAAAAGACTAAACTCAAGTTATGAGGGTTCAAAAAAAAAAAACGACGACGCGCTTCGAGAAAAGGTAGATAGTGCTCTTGCACTTCGCTTGGCTCGTCTTGGCAGGGGCACTGCCGTGGCCCCAGAAACCTACCAAAAAATACATAAATGTGTAGTGAAGTTAACATTATTTTTTTCTTGATTTATTGACGATATTACTCAAAAGACCATTTCAGACACCAATCTTATGTGTGGACTTTAAAAGAGACTGTTTGACTTCTGAGTTTGTTTCAGACTTTCTTCTCAAAGTAGTCCGATAGGAAACGCCGATCTCATCTAATTTTTTAAATATGATTGATGTGTAAAAGTTTTGTACAAACCTAGAATTACCCGTTAAAAATAATCTAAGTGACCTGAAAAATCTTAAGAAATACTTATTCGCTTCTGTATCCCGCCCCAAAGGACCAAAAACAACAGATATCCCAATCGTGTCCAGTAAACACACATGAAGTCATATAACGAGATAATATTACCCCGAAGGCTATAACTGGGCATTAGGATTTATGGAGTCCCTTTTGTGCCTTCTTGGACAATGTTTAAATAAATGTCTGCTTGTAAAATGACTAAGCGTGTTTGTTTTCGGTTTAGTGTTATTTTTGCCCTTCGAGGTCCTATACTATCATTACTTTTCTTTCTGGAGTGGTTCGAGTAATGTTAAGGCTAGCTTCCAGTCTAATATGAAGCAGTTGTTAGTAAAATTATGTAATAGAATACTAATCCAATGACCTCTGGGTTTGTTTCGTCATTTAGGGATCAGTCAGATAAGAAATTTCGACGCCATCTAGTTTTAAAATATTTACCAACAAAATGACGTTTAAAAGTATCTTGAAAGATCTTTTTACAGAAATAAACAGAGGTAGGCATGTCATCATATTTTCAAGATCCTGACTAACAGTTTAGACTTTCTTAGTCACACTCGACTCAAACTCAAACTCAAATATTTTTTTTCAATTAAACCATTTACAGGCACTTTTGAATTGTCAAGGAGTCAGTCAGTAAGAAAAATGAAGCTACACCGTTATCCACCGTTATCGAAATCGATAAGTAGGACTATATGTATATGTTTATTTATATATATACAATGCACAAGAGCTGGTATCCATACTAATATCCGTACTAATGTTATAAATGCGAAAGTAACTATGTCTGTCTGTCTGTCTGTATGTTACTTTTTCACGCCTGAACCGCTGAACAGATCGTCATGAAATTTGGCAGTGATATAGCCTGGGATATGGAGAAGGACATAGGATAATTTTTTACGCCTTAACCGACAAACACGCGGGCGGAGCCGCGGGCAAAAGCTAGTGACCAATAAACTAACTTATGTTCATATTTTGTTACATTTCACCTTGTGTTATTTATGTGGACGCTTCATAAATATAAAGCAGTTAACACAAAAGTCTTAAGTGTGATTCCATGTACCTACTAAAAAAAGAGAACTAAACAAAATAATACAAAAAAAAAAAAAAAACAATATATTCGTAGGCTTTCAATATCGGTTGACCCAAACATCGTATAAATATATAGCAGTTAATGCGATACTGTTGTATTTTGGTCCTGTTGCCCATTCTGGTCCTCCGGGCCGCACGTGCCGATTGTATAGTATGCTCTAATGGGTTTCTTATGAGAATGGGTTATGAGGACTTTCGGAAAGATTTTGGTGTGGATGTGATGCTTATTTTGGTGTGAAATTCAATAGGGCTTTTTAGTAGAGGTGATTTTGAAAATTTGTGATGATTTATAAAAAAGTAAGATAGAATATTTGAGTTAGACAAATACTAAAAATAAAAAATAAAACTGCTTCATGCCAGAGGGCTAAGTTTCGTAGCTATGCATCTTTTTCTTTAGTGTTTTATTTTTTTACTGATCGTGCCTGCTCTTGACCTCGTTATCTCCTGATGGAAAGCAATGGATGAAGTCTATGATAAAACGAGCGTGCCCAAAAGATGCCCGTTCACTCTTGCTTTGAAGGCAGACGGGTTATATGTAGAAGGAACACAGACGCTACCAGAGAGTTGGACACTTTGGCTGTGTGCATAATAAATGTGGAGGAGAAGCGCTGAGTACGACTGGACGGGATATATCAACCTAATGTGAATGGTACCCTGCAGTACGTCTGGTAGTTCAGTAATAAAAGGGCGATGGTGGAATCAGGTCGTGGAGCTCCTGCGCACACTCTCCGAAATACAGTCTGTAGAAGACTGATAAGCAAGCTACATTAAGCCGATGCGCCAGGCTGTGAAGCCAAGTCACCAACGTTTCATCGCCTTTAAGCCCTTTTGCTCTGCATTCCACCGAGTCTAGTGCAGCAAGTTGGTATTTTGCCTAGCCATTCTTTAAGTTGCTGTATGATTCTACTTTCTGTCCTACTGCAGGGCAAAGGCCTGCCCTTTTTCCTTCCAATCTCTCTATTTTGTGCGATCAAACATGACTAAATCTTCACACAACCTTCGTCGTGGTCTACCTCGACGGTGAAGTCCTCCCTCAGGCTTCCAGTGAGTGACGATCTTTGCCCATCTATCCGGGTACATTCGTGTGTTATCTATGCAAAGTTTACAAAAATAAAAACTTCGTGAAGTTTTTAAGTAAATGTTCGAAGTTTCTGTCATTTCATAAAATAATACTCGAGAAATAAACTTTCTAAGTTCAAACTGTATTACAAAATGGAGACACTATATCAGACACTCCTTACAAAATCAATACAATTCCTTAATACACGAACAAAAAATAGCATTAAAAACTTAAATAATTTAAAGTTGCGACAAAACTACGGCTCTTCGGCGCTGCGAAGTTTTCCCATTGAATATATTAGAACTTTTTATATCAACTTGGTTAATATTTCAATAAGGGATTTACATACTTGATGTGGAACTATCCGGAGGTTTCCAAAGAGTATTATTGTCTTTTTTATCAGTGAGATGGTGGTTGTTTAATTATGCATGTATTTGCTTGAGTTTTCATGCCGTAAGTAGTTGCCCCATAGTTTCTTAAATATTATACGTTGCCGTAACAAATATGTATTTACAAAATTATAATCATTAGAATCAGTAATACAACTCCTTAAGTTCGTATTCCTGACGCTTCCCCCTTAACATAAACTCTTCACACACCACTACGATATCAATAAGGCAGTCATGAAAACTGTCGTCGAGACACATTGGTGGCAATACTCTTCAGTATTTCGACGGCGATGGACTATTTATTTAGGCTCGTTTATTGGGCTCATTGGGCTGGTCTGCATAAACATTATTTCATTATTTTGGATATAGCCGGCGGCTATTGATTGTGTTTGTCTGCCTACGACATTTAAGGGGTGGTGTAAGGATATTTGGTGGCCCGTAGCTAAATAAGAACAGCCGCCCGGGTTGATCAAAAGTTAAGCTTCGCTTGCCGAGGTCCGTCTGTGAACGGGAGATCATCCATTACATATTGAGACCCTTCGGCATCGAAAGAAAGTTAAGCCGTTGTCATGTGTAATCTTTGACAGTCGTTACGGGTATTCAGAAGTGGAAAAGTCTGGCAGCCATTATATAACCACTCTTACCAAGGGGTTATTGTGTTACCCAGTAAAGTGCGATGTAGACCTACATTTTATCCAAGACTTTAGTGCTGGCCTGGTAGTTCTCAGTGTTACGTTTCCCGTCCTAGTCTATTTAGCGCTAGTAAAATTATGCGAATTCTTTTAGCCGCCGGTATATAATCGTAATGACATTTATAAAGCGTTATTGTACCAAAAAATTGAAAAACGATCCGAAATATTATATACTTATTGCTACTTATCTATACATACAAATAAATAAAACTGAAGTGTCAAAAAAACAGATTAAAAAAAATGCATAGAATAGAATAGAATAGTTCTTTATTTGTACAGAAAGTGTAGGTATTACAAGTTACAGATGTTAAGTTTAAAATTATTAAAAATAATACAGAAAGTATAATATGAAAATATAATACGGTACTTATAAAAAAGTACACAATTTTTTTCTTTTTTGTCTGTCTGTTTGTTCCGGCTAATCGACGAAACGGCTGAACGGATTATGACGGGACTTCCACTGAGCAGGGCAGCAGCTAACTATATATAAACATCAATACGGCATCGTATATTTTAAACAAACGCACACAAAACATTTTTGCTACATAAATGTTATTCTATCGAGTAAATCCAACACACTGCATTCACTCAGCATTTTGGAATTTCCTATTACGTCCGTCGATTCGTAGATATCTGCCATCGTCAGTTTGGTTTATTTGAAAGCTATCGTATTTGTTGTGTTACCTAGAATTGTACTAACACCACGCCTGCGTTCACCGAAGGGATAGGCAGCGGTATTTAGTACATACACCTACATTTTGCTTGTCATGTTTTAAGTCCCATTTAAGGGCTCATTTTCGGACACTAACACGCAGATTATGAATATTTTATTCTTATTTGTTAACATTTTACATAATTTTATTGATAATTATTTACGTATTTCTGTATCTGTCCGTGACATCACAGCGGGCCCTATCAGAATACCAGCGCTGCGGCACTTATTTTTAATGGTCCCAGCATCATGCTGAGATAGGAGCCTTTTGACCTCGTACAGGATCTTCTGTTTTTTAATATTCTTTTTTATTTTAAATATTTTTTATTTATTATCATTTACCGGCCACAGATCCAGACACTTGGGTCTCAGTAAGAAATTCCTGATAGAAAAACTCAAATGTACTTTGCCCTACCTGCGAACCGAACTCAGGACCCTTCCTCAGCTGCATTTTTTGCGATCACAATACCAACGAGAAATACGAATTCTACTTAAAGCAAAATAAAAATAAACAAACAAAAATAATCTTGTATGAGATTTATAAATACAATAAAACATTCAGAGAATAAAATAAAAATATAATTAGAAAGCTCTGAAATTAACAGTAATAAGGAGTACGTGGCAAAAAATACTTTACCTGGTTCCTGTGTTAAGCTCAGAACTGTGGAACAAAAATTATTGTGTTAAATACAAGCGCACACTTGTTTTTAATTCTTATTTTATTTTAATTATATGTAATATAAAATAATTATAAAATGATTTTTCAACACACTTGCTCGTAAAGTGGCTCTTAATGAACCGCTTTTAGGTCCATAATGCAGTGTATTAAAAACGCGTGCTTTTTACTTTATGTTACCGTGCTAGTGCTGTAACGCCACAGATAACTATTTACTAGTCGGATATTTGCGTTTTTTTTAATCTCATCAAAGAGATTTCTATAATGCTGAAGCCATAATGCCATATTTCACTTTTTTAATAGTTTGTATTGTCCTTGGTCCCAAAATGAACTAAAAATTTACCTTAAACTGTCTGTGGTCCCTTCCGGATCCAAACGAATAAGACCCTGACTGGCGTTCTATTATTGCAGATTCTCACTGATCTCATGTATATTTCTCTATGCCAATAGTACTTTCTAATTCCATACTAACTAAACTACAATTTGACATACGACAACAATAGGATCAGTCTAGTCTAAACATTATTTTTTGTTTTTTTTATTTTATAAGGGCTTTTTTGCGGTTTTGCCAGTGCCTTTATTTACACCTGCGTGCGCATCGCTAGCGCGGCGCGCGGATAAACAAAACCAGCGCCATTTTCCATAAAGTAAGTTAATAGTACAAGTCTGTTTTTTTCCTCGCAAGTGTGTTGAAAAACGCGTGTGCATTGATCATTACACTCTCGGTCTCCTTATAGCCTCGGGCGCGATGTAATGTAGTATTATTAAATGAAAAAGACTGTTGCAAAAGATAAAACAAACTGATGCAGTTATTAGTAGTTAATTGCAAGGAATCTTATTACCGGAGTAAAAAGTAACCTTTTTCCTAAACCAGGTCATGGTTTACCGGAATGCCAAATTTCATCGAAATCCGTGAAAAGGTAACATACAGAATTCCAGGACAAGAAGGAAGGAACAGTGTAAACTCGGTTTCAGCAAAAAACGTTTACGGTATTTCGTTTCTATTTGTTAATTACTCAAACTCAAACTCAAACTCAAATCATTTATTTCAATTAAACCATTTACAGGCACTTTTGAATTGTCAAGGAGTCGGTCAGTAAGAAAAATGAAGCTACATTCCCATTCCAAGCGTAGGTACCTATGGAGAAGAACGGGCAAGAAACTCCATGGACACTCTTTTAAATTAAATTGTTACAAAAATATTAGTTACACATATAATGTTGAATTTATAACATAATGTGAGAACGATGTAAAAATAAAAAATAAAAACGTACACGTTAAAAGCGTCCAGAGTAGGTACACCAAAGAGTAACAAAAAAAAAACAAGCAATTCAAAAATAAAACAATTCAAATAAGCAATGGCAGCTAATAGATGACCAGTCCCAACTGACGGCGCCCGTTAACGAACATGACGCATGGATTAGCACCATTCAGCTCAACCATTTTGAAGGGAGCTAAATGATCCAACACACGCGCCACCATCAGCGAGACATCTAAGTGAGCATGACATACTCTCAGCCGCCAGGGCACATTCAAGTCAATGAAAGACATATTACCCGGTCAATGGTAGCTCTATAGTACATAGTACTCACACCTGTGCTATGCAATTATATAATACAAAGGAGATTGAGTTTATACAATGCAAAGATAGTCTTACAATCTTCAGCAGCTCCAACATTATTTTCAAATGTTAATCAAATTACCTAGTTGAGGTTGTGGAGCAGGACCAGCATTCAGCCAATAATATATGAATACTTGAATATCGGGTATTCAAGTATTCATATATTATTAGAATTCTAAAAATCTCAGCATTTTTTCCTTATCATATTAACAGAGGAATATTTTGCACCTTTATGCCTTCACCTTACCTTACGTACCCAGGTACCACTCGGCCTCCAGATGTTTTCTACCAAAAATTATCATAAAATACCAAAAATATTATTCGGCTCACCCACTCAAAATTCATGCCTGCATCGTCTTATAACTGGCACCCCGCTCAAATTTATTTAGCCGCACCCTTAGAACGACAATAAACACTCCGTGTCGACCAAACAGTTTGCACGAGACCAGAATAACCGATATTGTTTGTTTGAGAACGATTTAAACCGACCCTTTTAGCTGTTTTATTGATGCCCAGAATATTTGGAATCGAGGGAATATTTATTTTGATCTAAAAAAATCTAAGGATGATGGGGTATAAGGATAAATGGAGTTCAGAAGGTCGGTCCCTAAAAGTCAGCATCACTTTTGAAAAAAGGGCTATATTACACAATCCTACTTCACACCATGAATTATCAACATGATAGAAGAGAAAGAAAGATAATACGTTTATTTGCGGTAAACATGATGCAAAGAAAGGATACAAACACAAAAAGAACAAGTAGGGGAAAATATGCGTTACATCCACACAAAACGGCCATCGCTCAGCATAATACTGCGACCCTATGCGAGACGGAGCCCCAGCGCTGGTTTTTTGCACTCATACAACTGATGTATGAGTGCAAGAAGCTGGAAGTACGAGTATCTATGTGCTATTTATCGCTTTCGCTCGCAATTCCACGAAACTTCCTTATTTAATTCGCATTAAGCTTAATGGACGATTTATAATTGACAAGACTAACAATTAGTGCCAAAGCTCAGCTTGAAAACACGTTTGGCATAAATAGTGCGCTAAAGATTTATTCCGTTGCAGTGTACTGGCAACTTTCCAGAACATTGCTTATCGCTTTGCAAGAGTTACCTATTCGCGCAGTTGACAATTTTGGGATGGAAATCAGCAGAACTGGTCGATATTTAGGAGGTTTAGTCGTTAGATTTGTTAATCAGGATTTAAATAAGACATATCCCAACAAAACCTCTTGTCTGTATTCCCCGAACGCCTGCCAAAGTGATGTAGGTACTACTTATAATAGACCCACATAATCGCCAGTCATGTTGAAGTCCATGTAATAGAAGGCAAGCCTATTGCCATCAACCAGGAAAAATCTAGACTCCAGGCTGCTACTCCGATGGACCCAATAACAGTAATTTCGCGTAACCTTTTCGAAGAAAAGAGAACGATCAAACACTTGCGTCAATATCAGTGTGTTTTAAATTGATAGTTTTTTCGGTTTCAAGCTAGCTATTTGACCACAAAAATATGTAAATAAGTAACATAAAAACCTACCTGAAGACCCTTTTCATAAAGATCTCTCCTACTATATTTATTTGCGGTACATAACAAAATGGATGTCAAACCCCACTGTTTGTCTCCCATTCAAATATATTACTCACAATATCAATATTAATAACAGCAAAAAATGCAATATTTCCCGTATTACTGTTTGTCCTTCCCATTTCTGTTTCAAATATTATAAAATACTGACTCAAGAATGTCGACCTAGAACAGGGAATGCAATTTTCATTGCAGTATATTTTGTAGTCGGAGAAAGATACTTGAAGATATGACGTTATTACTCATCCTATAACATGTTGCAGATAGTAAAATGTAAAGAAATGTGACAAAGTATCCATTGATATTAGAATACGGCGATATAAGAGGAAGTCTTAAAGTGGCACCGGTCACGACTGAAAAGTTGTATAGAACGATTGTCATGGTATAGATGTGATGAGGAAGGAATCAGGAAAATATCATGAGGATAGTTTTGAGTGTGAAAGTGGATGGCAATAAGAGTAGGAGAAGACCAAAGAAACGATGGATGGACTGTTTGAAAAATGATATGGCTGTAAAGGGGGTGACTACTGAGATGACGACTAATGAACTATGGAAGAGGAAAACATGTTGCGTGGAGCAAATAGTAGATTGTACAGCTAGTGCATAAGGGAAGCCATTTTATTTCGAGACGTACCGATATATCTACCCGAGCCGCAGCCGAGGGTGAATAGTTAAGGCGAGGGGTAAAATGGCTTGTTTATGCCCGAGTTACACACTCTGCTGTTTACTTCGATTGCAAGAAAAGGAAACAGGCATAAAGTATATAACAGTACCTTTTAATTTTCAGCATGGGTCGAGGATTTGGGTACTTCATACTGCCAAGTTATTAGAACGTCTTTGCGTTTTTAAATAATAAAGAAAACTATTTTATCTGGTTTTATAAAATTTACGATAGATAACACGGAAGTGATATAAATTAACACAAATGAAATAAAATAACAACTTTAATCTGTGACGTTTTATTGTGCGTGTGACTGTTGGGCCTGATTATCTTAGGCGTATAAGTCGCCTACGCACAACATAAAGACGAACTTTTAGAGCATAAAAAAAAAAATTGTGTGACAAGAGAATGATGATTAACATCCATCGCCAAGTAAGATGGTCAAGTATTCACCCCCTTATTCGTTAAAGTGATCATTCTTTGCATCTCTATGTTATTCTCGTTGAGCTTGAGGTCCTGGCCAAGTGTTATTGGGTTTTCCATCTGGAATTTCTCAGTAGCAGCCCAGTCTGGATTTTTGCCCGGTAGTTAATGCTATTAGACTCGACCCACATAGAACCTAAACATAACTGGCGAAATGTTGGTGTGGGTGAGGGTGTGTACCTTTGCCTAACCCTATCCAACATGGGCGTGATGTTATGTTTTATGTATTAACCACTGTCAACCCCGTGTATAAACGATCACTTTTTATTTTCAGAAAAAAAAAAAACAACATGACGTTATTCAATCTTTAAAAAGCAACATCAAAAAGACCAACGCGCAATGCTTGTAAAAACTTTTTTCTGTAGAAAAAGGACCAAAATAATTATGATACTTTTTTCCGCCATAAGTAAATAATAACATTAACCCTTTGACCCCAATGCACGGCGTGGCCGGCCGGAAAATACCGGTTTCAACCAGCGAATTCCGGTTTGAGGTGGTTTTAAACAGGAACGGGCGTGCTTGGAAGCGAAGTGAACGCAACTTTTTTAGCGAATCGACCGTCTGTTTTATAAATATTTATTAAATCCATACTAATATTATAAATGACTATTAACTCTGTCTGTCTATCTGTCTGTCTGTATGTTACGTTTTCACACCTAAACTGCTGAACCGATCGTCATAAAATTTGGCAGAGATATAGCCTGGGATATGGAGAAGGACATAGGCTATATTTTACGCGATAACCGACATCCACGCGGGCGGAGCCGCAGGCAAAAGCTAGTTGTATATATTAGAGTAGCAAATCATTAAAAGTTTAGAAACAAATAATGCAGCACCACGACTCCATTTAAACATACAAGTCCTTATGTACAAAAACATGGTCCTTAAAATTAAAATCACCAGTACGGAAACAGAATCAGTTTACAAATTGCAGCTATTTTCTAAAATCCATCAAATTTTAAATAGGTACGTATTTAATCCCTTCGGTATAACATTGCGAGCATTTCATTCACATTAGGAATGTTTTCCGTTACTACTCGTCCAATCAAAACATTTGAAATTCAAAAGCTCCGAAATTCAAAGGCATTTCAATCATAGTTCTGTAGTCTGTATTTCAGCAATATTGCATAATATCATATGAGTGAAATCGCTCATCTATATTAGATAAATTGCTTTTACAGTGAGATTTACTTTGAATTATTGTTTGCCTCATGTTGTAATAAAATTGACAAAAAAAAAAAATATATATCTAATCTAAACTAAACTGTGAATTGTAATATCAGCTTTGTAAATATAGAGAAGCACGGAACATTGGTCAGCAAGCTTGCTCACTGTATGTTGAAGATTTCAGAATATTAACCCAAAACCTTAATTTTGATTGGTATCCAAGATTAACATTGAAAATAAAAAATCCATCTTTCATGAACAACAGTATGGTTTTACCAAAGGGCGTTGTACGGTGGGCTGCATCAATTGTGTACCCCAATTGTATTAATAAAAAAAAACAAGGGCTTTCAAGGGCAATTTTCTACCCACATCGTGACGCTGACTGTGTACAACTGACACCGGTGTCATTAATACTAGAAATAAAGATAAAATAGATCAACCATTTTTCAGATTATCTTGAAGTACATACATCTTTTATGGGGTACTGTGTTAAATGTTACAATAAAATACCTTGTAACATATTACAATTAAATTAAAGAAAATTTAAAACTCATATTAAAAGCACACTTTGTTAACACGCATATTACAAATTAGAGGATTAAATCCAAGATAAAAATGGTTGGAAATATGCTGTTCATGTCCAATAGGACAATTTAGAGTCTACTCAAAATGAAACTGCTAATTTAACTGTATAATTTTTAATTTTTATGATAATAATTTTATTTTCTGTGATTAATTGATTAATTTTATAATTTGACTCACACACTGACTTATTATAAATGTTAAAATTTTAGGAAAATCATGTACTTTTACAATATTTGTACAAAATGTGAGCACCATGTATCATCTATCGCATAATTAATTTGTGTGTCATTACTTTAATTTTCATTCTTTTTACCTATTGTGGTATAGTAATATTATCGGAGGTACATCGTCTTCACATATAATTATTAATCTAAGGCTAAGGAAACTAATAACTTATATAATGAATTATTTGATACCAACTGCAACCCTCATTCCTTAATTACAATAGACCTTACTGAAAATTCTATATTGAAACAAAATAATAGTTGTTATAGAGTTAGTCAAAATAAAATTAAAAAGTATGCAAAACTAAATAAAATCATAAATAAATGCAATAAATTCAAGAAACAACAAAAACACAGTTCTAATAATATTAAGCTAAGGAAAGAACGTGTTTTTCTAATAAATAAATTGAAAAACTATCAAATTAAATTAGAAGACAGTAAAAACATTTATCAAATTGACACCCAACAATTACAGTCTGAAATTGATGTACTTGAAGAGTCACTTCATTCACTTTATATTAAGTATGTGAGCTCTCAAAAACAAATAAAGGAACACATTCTTGCTGCAAACGAGTTAGTGGAAATGTGTAACAATGAGACTGACAGAGTGGACCCGTTGACTCTCAGCACCACTCAATGTTCTTGTCATAGGGAATCCATCCTTGAAGCTCTCCAACCTGAGGCAACGGAGGACCCGTCCCAGTCTGGAGGAGCTCAGGCCTGTATCCCCGATCATGATACACCACATGTTGCACAAGTTTTATCTCAAGTAGCACAGACAGAGACTTATTTTCTCCCTTGTTCTAATAAAGTTTGTTATTCTTCCATTATGTTTTCAGATAGTTTAGGAAGAGGGTTAGGTAAATTATTAAGTAACAACCTGAGTCAATCTGCTGTTAATTATTGTATGCCTGGGAAATCCTATGAAGAGATAATGCGTCAATAATTGGCAATAAATTTGATCCGAATGCCATTATTTCTGTATTTATAGGTAATAGTACTAATGTAAAAAAGGATGACATCACTGACAATGTCACTGAAATCTTGAAGATAAATTGTCAGAAAATAATATTGTGTGCTTTTCCATACTTTGAGCACTTGTCAAGTAGGCAAAATCATAATATACATATGCTAAATAACCATATGCGTTTATTAGTAAATCACTATAGTGACAAACTTATATTTTTTGACACCAACACTTTTGTTGAGAAATTAAAATCGACTAGGGGTACTGCGTATCTGCCTATTAGTTTTAGACGTCAAATAGCATGGCTATTAGCTTTTAATATAAACTCAGACATAAGTAGTATGTCGAAGTCTGCTGTAATTAGCACCATAAAAATTAGTAATATTACTAATATTAAGTTGGTTAGCCATAATAATTTAAACTAGTCAGTAAGACAACAGAAGGTACCAGTAACTATGTAGTTAATCTCACCATCAACAAGGTATCTTCTAGCATTCAATCAGTTAATTGTAAAAAAGGGGCTAAGCAGAATTCCTTAAAATTGTTTCATCAAAATATTCAAGGTTTTTCTTCCAAACACTTAGAAATTGAATTGTTTTTAGAAAAAACAATGTTTGATATTATTTGTATAACTGAACACTGGTTAAAAGATTACGAAATGCTCATTAATTATGAAAACTATAGTGTGGGCAGTTGTTTTAACCGAAAATCCATGCTGCGTGGAGGTTCACTAATCTTAATCAAAAATTGTATAAAATCAAAGACTCGTAAAGACATAGTTGAACTATCGGTGGAACACATCATTGAACTGTCCTGTGTTGAGCTAGATAAGCATTTTATAGTGTGCGTATACAGACCTCCAAATTATCAAAACTACTCTATATTTGAGTCAGTAATGGAAGATGTTTTAGCAAAACTTGTAACTGGTAATAAATCAGTTATTATTTGTGGTGACTTTAATATTAATATTTTGGAAAGTAATTCAAATAGCAGTAGATTATTAAGCCTCTTCAAATCATTTAATCTGTCAAATGTGTTTTTGGAACCAACGCGAATAACTACGGGTACTGCTACATGTATTGATAATGTTTTTTGTAGCTGCGACTATTTAGATAAAGCCATTGTAAATTATCTCCCTTCTGATCACAGCGGTCAAGCTGTTACTTTTGAGGACAACACACCAGTACAAAACGTGCAGATACAAACTAGACCAATAACATCGGGTAATTTAAATAAGTTTAATAGTACTTTAATTAGCAAATTATGTGCTCAGGGCCTAAATATGATCAATGGTAATATTATGTATGAAGAATTCTTTTCATTAGTGCAAACAGAGTTCAATAATTATTTTAAGAAGAAAACTAAAACTATTTGCCCTAAGTTTTTATTCAGTGACTGGGCAACTAAAGGCATCAGGAAAAGTAGGGAAAGATTGTTTGAACTGTATGGCCTTAAGCCGTATATTAACACGGAAACTTTTCGTAAGTATGTTGCTACTTACTCTAAAACCTTTAAAAATATCTGCAAAGCAGCTAAAGCTTCATTCCTTAGCAACAAGGTTAAATCAGCAGAAAATAAAATAAAGACAGTTTGGAAAATTATTAATAATGAAACGAACAGGAACAAAAGAAGAAATACTGATTACTCACTGGACACTCCCCGCGGTATCATTAGCGATAATATCGATGTTGCTCAGGAATTTGCAACTTTCTTTACCAATATTCCTATTAAAACTACAGAAACTTTAAATTCCTCGCCCACACTTGCTATTGAATTATTAAGAGCGAATGTTTCTGACTGTCCTGTAGAATTTAAATTTAAACATATAAACCCTGTGGTCGTCGTAAAGGCTTTTAAGCAACTTAAGATCAAAATTACCGAAGATCTGTGGGGCATGTCTACTAAAGTTTGTCAATCCATTATTGAGACAATTGCACCCTATTTAGCCTTAATATTTAATTTGTGTGTAGATCAAGGGGTATTCCCGGATTTAATGAAATACAGTAAAATTATTCCACTTTTCAAATCCGGGGACAGCAAAGACACTAATAATTATAGACCCGTTTCGATTTTGCCAGTTTTCAGCAAGGTGTTTGAAAAAGTAATGTTAAATCAAATGCTCAATCACTTTAATTGTAATAACATCCTACACGATCAACAGTATGGTTTCACCAAAGGACGTTGCACAACCGATGCTGGGGTCACTTTATTAAAACACATCTATAAGGCATGGGAAGATGCACAAGATGCAATAGGCATCTTTTGCGACTTATCAAAGGCATTTGATTGCGTGAATCACGAAACACTGCTCTTGAAACTTGAACATTACGGACTGGGTAAACTTGCGCTTAGCTTAGTAAAATCATATTTGAATAATAGATTGCAGCAAGTTCAAATAAACGGTGTTAATTCATTAGGTTTAAAACTCAAAATGGGTGTACCGCAGGGCTCAATACTGGGTCCGTTCCTCTTTTTAGTATATATAAATGATTTACCTTATTTACTGAAAAACCGACCCCAAATGGTGTTATTTGCTGATGACACATCACTGATTTTTAAAGTAAACAGACATGCCCAGGACCATGACGACGTAAATAACGCTATGATTAAGGTCCATAATTGGTTTACTGTAAATAATTTGGTATTAAATGAGAAGAAAACTAAATGCATAAGATTCGCTTTACCGAACGTTAGAAGTAATGAATGTCACGTTGTATTGAATAAGGAGATACTAGAATTCGTCGAAAAGACTGTTTTCCTGGGGATTACGCTTGACTCAAAACTACAGTGGGGTCCTCACTTAACATCACTTGCAGGGCGGCTAAGTTCAGCCGCTTACGCTGTTTGGAAAATCCGCCAATTAACAGACGTGGATACCGCGAGACTGATCTATTTTAGTTACTTCCATAGCATCATGTCTTACGGTATTTTGCTGTGGGGACGAGCTGCAGATGTTGATTCCATCTTTATTCTGCAAAAGAGGGCTGTCAGAGCTATCTACAACCTCCGCAGACGCGAATCTCTGAGAGAGCTGTTTAAAAAAATTAACATTATGACGGTACCTTGTCAATATATATATGAAAATATTATGTATGTTCGAAAAAATCTACATCTTTTTAGTAAAATAAGTGACAGGCATAATTTTAACACTAGAAATAGGAACAAATTAGATCAACCACGCTTCAGATTGTCTAAAGTACACACTTCTTTTATGGGGTACTGTGTAAAATGTTATAATAAAATACCACTCGATATTCTTCAACTAAATGAGAAGAAATTTAAAACGTGCATTAAACGCACACTATGCAGACAAGCATATTATAAGTTGGATGATTATATCGTAGATAAAAATGCTTGGCTAAATGCTGGTCCTGCTCCACTGCCACTTGGGCTCACTAGATAAAATTTGAATACTTGGAAGTTGCTTCCCCCTTTTTTATTTTATTTTATTTTCTGACATTACGAACTTAATGTTTATTTTGTTTTTATTTAAGCATGTTTTTATTGATGAATACTCCAATAGATAATAATTATTTTCTTTTTTGGTAGTAAATTTTTATTAATCTCTCAAATACATTGCAAACTATAGTTCTGTATAATTTAGCAGCATTTTTTCAATTTTGTAAATGTGAATACCATGGAGTCGTTTACTATGTTATTATGATTTATGTTGACTTGAAAGAGCATGGCAGTTGAGAGTATGTCATGCTCACTTAAATGTTTCACTGATGGTGGCGCGTGTGTTGGATCATTCGGTTCCCTACAAAATGGTTGAGTTGGATGGTGCTGATCCATGCGTCATGTTCGTGAACGGGCGCCGTCAGTTGGGACTGGTCATCTCTTGACTGCCAGGGCTTATTTTTAATTTGTAATTTTATATTTTGAATTGTTTTATTAGTTTTTACATTGTCTCACATATAGAAGCAACAAGAATAATGTACCCAGGATTATGTAATATCTTGATTTAAAAGAGTGTCCTTGGAGTTTCTTGTCCGTTCTTCTCCATAGTGATCTACGTATTGGAATGGGCATCTAGCTTCAACTTGCCGACTCTGACTAACTGACCGTCTCTTTGACAATTCAAAAGTGCCTGTAAATGGTTTAATTGAAATAAATGCTTTGAGTTTGAGTTTGAGTTTGAATAACAAAATATTATAAAAAATTTAAAAGAGTAAGTTTGGAGTTTCTTGCCCATTCTTCTCCATACGTAACTACCTTTTGGAAGGGGCAACTAGAATCAATTAATTATTTTGTAAATTTGACATTCAAAAGTGCCTTTTATGTGCCTATTTGAAATAAATTATTTGACTTTGTCTCTTTCTATAAAAATTTTGCAAGGTTTCAAACCCGTACCAAAAGGTCGGTAACCTTTATTACCATAGTTTATTTAGTTTGCCTACTCATACATAAACTCACGCCTTCTTCTCATGAGGGTAGGCAGAAACTGGAGAACATCACCTGCTACAGTCCTTTTTTTATTTTATTTTTTTGAAAATGATAAATCATCAAATGACCCCTCCCACTCTGGGTGGAGCGGAAGGGAGTGTCAGACTCTTACTGACTAAAACCCACCCGTATTCGTTCCTTGGCCCTTTATGTTCCGGGGCAGCGGTACCCCTTTCAGACAATCCCGCTGACCCGGCAGGGTTGGACCCTAATGGGCCTCCTCGTCATTGCTGATATCTCTTTGAGGTGCGCGTGGAACACGTACGCGCCGTCCGGCATGGGCCTGGTCCTGATGGGACGGTGAGCTACCCATTTCTCACCGCCCGCAGGTCCGCGCCTATGGTGGCAGGGAGTCATCACGCGGCTCCCGACGCCCGAAGCGTCTACCGCGGCGGCTGGGACGGGAGGCTCCCTCCCTCTTCCATCCCGGCTCCTCCTTCGCTAGCATGACTGCTTCGAAAAATGAGGTGACTGCCTCCCATTCCCTCTCACCTCGAACCATGGCTTGAACCAGGGCCGGGCGTGAGAGGTCGCCGCCGCTGCCGATCGCCTCTACGAGGACACGGCGATGCTCCGCCCAAGCAGTGCAGACCCCCACCGTATGCTCCACCGTTTCCTCGGGGCGATCATCGCAGTGGTGACACCCGGGCGTTTCCTCCCGCCCGATAATGTGCAGGAACCTCCCGAAACATCCGTGACCGGAGAGCACTCTTTTTGCTTCGTTTACGTTCATACATCCGGTCATACACGCACGCCGGTTGCGAGTGTTACGCACCTGACCTTTCTGAGAAACATCACTAATTAGGTGAAGAACATTACCAATTAGGTGAGGAACATGACCAATTAGATTTGCCTACTCCTTAAGAAGAAATTAGCTATTTTACCTGTATTATAAATGTGAAAGTATGTTTTTTTGGTTGGTTCACGTTGGAATGAACCAACGTGATCTTTTGAATAGAGATAGTTTATGTACCGATACGTGACCTATGCTACTTTTTATCCCTAAAAAATGCAATGTTCCTGTAGGATAGGCCACGGGAACGAAGCCACTCGTAAAAGCTAGTTTCAGACAACTTAGTTTCATAGCCAAGTAGGTACTAACTGAATCAGTACAAATTCCCCTTTATCGATACAATTTCTACCAGTTCTGTTTACTCGATATTCGCACAAGTTATCTTTTGTTTATAGTAATTACTGCAGCTCTTGTGCTACACATTCAGAAATTGTATTCCTGTTTGGAGACGTAGAACGTAAATGCGTGTAATTTTGCTTTGAACTAGCATTTCTGTAGGGGATATTAAGGTATGAATAGCATATAGACATACATTATATACACCGGTATTTCGTCAGTTATAAGTCCTATGTAAAAAGGCTATTGTCTTTAAGTGGGTATAAATCCAGTCTCTGAGCTCCTGAGAATTTCTTCAAGGCAAAACCTAATAACGCGTTGCACGGCCCGGAGATCTAACGCAGAAGCTCATGATCAGCTCATGTCGCACTCTTTTTCGGAATAAAAGTGTTGTGTGTTAAAAATATGGACAGCGTTCGTATCCTGAGACCGCAATATTATATTATTGGACGCAAAATATAGAACAAAATGGATGCATAATTAGTACATTTTGCTAAATCAACGCTTATGACATAGGTGCCTACACTGACCCATTTGCAAACTGTATTGGCGATGTTAAACAAATATCGGTGATAACAGCGATTCTCAAAGTATTGGTCATTTTGTGTGATCTGTCGAATTTAGACCAGATTCCATTGATTAATATAGATATCTTTATCTTTTTATACATAATTCTTCTATGCGTGTGTATGTGACTATGTCTTCCTAAACGGCTAGACCAATTTTGATGAAATCTTTGGTATGTTCAAAGGGCTTCGAGATACAATTGGAGACAAGTAGACCCGGTAGGTGGCGCTGTTCGGGCAGGACAACGTCTGTCAAGTCCGCTAGTTCTTATATATATATAAATTTTATGTGTGTATGTGACTGAACGCGTCCTAAACGGCTGGATCCATTTTGATAAAATTTTGAGTGTATATTTGAGTGGGTCCCTGGATGGTTCAGATTCACAAATGGACCCGATAGGTGGCGCTGCGATCGAGTTCTAGAAAACAGAAAAATACTCGGGTCCGGTCAGCTAGTATTTTTATAAAATCAATAATTGCCGCTGCTTTAGTCGCGCAAAAACTCTAAAATGGATAATTTTTTTTTGTTTTTTTTTTTTGTTTTTCGTCAATACTGGGTGGTTTAGGAAAAAATAAATTATCAAAACCCAAAGGATCAACCAAAAAACCACGAAACGTGGTACAAAGTTCACTGGGTCAAATATTTTGTAAAAAAAAATTAACAAAATAGTACTGACTCATTATTTTGGAAGTCGTTGATTTTCTTAAAGAATAAATTAATTTAGGATGTCATAATGATTTGACTTTTTTTTTTATGAAGTGCAACAACAGTTAACAGTTTGACTTTAGTGGCATCTAAAATCGAAATCACAAACGTTCCGACGTACATATCTTAACTGAACATCACTTCACATAATCAGCCTATAATTTTCCTACTGCTGGGACCCAGGGCTTCTCCCTTCGAGAGGCAGTGGGCTGTAATCTAACACGCGGGCCCAGTGTGGGTTGGTAGATGTATGAGACATTTACGAATTTTTGGTTCAAGGACATGCCGGGTTCCTCACGATGTTTTCCTTCACCGTTTTGAGAGCAGTGGTGATGTAAAGTAAAGCGCCTGTCTGGGTTCGAACCCACGACCTTCAACTCGTAAGTCGGGGCAGGCCACCACTGCTCACTGACAGCTCATTGACTTCCAGATAAAATAAATACAGCCAAACTTGAATTTAACTATTTAGGTTCCTTCCACATTCATGTTTCAGATTCTTAAATTATTATTATGTTACTTAGATAAGTATCATAACAATAATTTAAGAAACTGAAACTAGCTGTACCCGCAGCTTCGCTCACGTAACTATGTATTCTATTGGCATTAGGAATTAGTAAAATAAAAATATGATATCCTAACCTAACTAAAACTATTAACAAACTAAAATATGGCGTTGAAAAATTCCTCCGCATGGCTGTCGACTGGTAATGTGCCCAAAAGACTGGCGGCATTGCCATGTTGTATGGCAATGCTTAGCTAGCCTCTGGCCAAGGTAAAAGCCAGCCTTTGGGTCACGGGGAGTGTCATCCAGCCGTTCGGAGATTTAGTTGAACAAACCATGAGCACTCGGACTAAGTTAATGGGAACGTTTAGTCATAGCATATTCGTAATATCCTCTACAACATGTCAAGTCAAATGAAATCAAAATATTTTATTTCACATAAACCTACATGGGCACTCATGAAACGTCAGAAGCTAGGTGCACGGTTCCAATTGGTTGTTTCCTATGGAGAAGAGCCAGCAAGAAACACCACGGTTACTCTTTTAAAAATAATTGGTGTTATATCCTCTACAAATGTAGTGAGGAAAGTTTTGAGAATGAATATGGATGGCTATACAAGTAGGGGAAGACCAAAAAACGATGGATGGACTGTTGGTGTGAAAGATGATATGGCTAGAAAGGGTGAGTACCCAGATGACCACTAGAGAAGTATTGAAGAAAAAGACACGTTGCGCCGACCAAAATAAATAAGGATAAGGGCAAGAAAATGAAGATCCTCTCCAACATCATTTGATATTGTTCATTTAAACTAAAACTTGACTACAATATATGAAAGCGGCTCATTAAAAAACAAACATTTGAGCACCACAGTCTAGAATCGAAAATTCGCCGTTGCAAATACCGTCAGTGTAGCAGCTAATTGAGCGTTGTCCTGTACTGTGCCGAAATAACGGACAAGCGAGGTACTGCATGATGCTGTAATTGGGGTAATAGGGGAGCCTATTTTTCGGCAGTATGAGATTTTAATGTTACAAAGCTTTGTTAGTAATGTTTTGGTAATCTGGAAATCGAGGATTAGTTGCGGGTTTGAACCCTAGCAATGCCATTGTATCTTTTTAAAACGAATAATGTAACTTGCTTCAGAGAAAAACATTTTGGAAGAAAACTGGAGTTCATGATTATGTCACCAACATGCATTATCCATTACTTCTCTATATTAGATGCGGATTTTGACTTGCAGTGGTCGATTATTATTATCAATATACCTTATTTACGGAATCTAAAACCTAGAATAGCTCGAAGGTACATATCTAACAAGGTATCGCTTTTGCCATAGCTGGAGGTTAAAGTAGAATTTACTATAAAGCTACGATTTACTGGGTATGTAAGTCTTTAATTGACTTGAATGCGGCGGCTGAGAGTATGTCACGCTCACTCAAATGTCTCGATGATGGTGGCATGTATGTACATATGTTGATCAATTCGTTCCCTTGGTGCTGACAGCTAAACCATAACCATTTTGAATCCATACGTTATGTTCGTGAATGGGCTCTTCAGTCAGGGACTGGTCATATCTTAGCTGCCACGGCTTATTTTGGAATTTTTGTTTTGTTTATTTTTGCTTTTACTATGGACGCTTTTAACGTGCACGTCTTTTTACATATCTTAATATATAAATATATTTAGCAAGTGGCGCTCTATAGTTTCTACCTACCCCCATGGGAAAAAGACGTGAGTTTATGTATGTATGTAATATATCAAACAAAGTTGGGTTATTTACACTATTATTTTACTCAAGAACGGCTGGACCGATTTTTATGATCTTGGATTTGTTGGATTTGTTTCCGCCCCTAATACTCGTAGCAGAATAACTATTAATTAAAACATGCGGAAAATTCACGAAAAAAATATATGTAGAAAATTCACATTCTCATACATTACGTACAGAATGGCTTTTTTGATGATATCTCGAGAACGGACACGCGGACGAAGTCGAGGGCAAAAGCTAGTTAAATATAAATTCAACATTAATAATAATAAACATTTATTTCGGACATAATCCATAAAATAAAATGTGTTAGTAACAATTTTCTTAAAATCTGTTAGTGGATACCTAACACAAAAACAACTATAATCTCCCCGTGACTATCCCCACCCAGTGTGCCTGTAAGGGACAGTCATTTCGGGATGCAATCATTTGCAAAATGCTGTTGGTGCTACCGCGCAGTCGTTGGAATAGCGACGCCACTTTCTTATGCACTATAGCGTGAAATCCGTCAACAGGCGCATTTTCGATCATTAATATAATAATATCTAATGATAATAATATCAATAATAATATTTGATGAGTTAACAAATATTTTTGTAATTATATAATTTTAAAGAGTATCCAAGGAGTTTCATCTCCACAGGAACCTACCATGCTTTGAAATAGACAACTATTTAGATTCATCTTTCGGTCTGACCGACTCCTTGGACAATTCAGCGGTGCCTGTAAATTGTTTCATTGAAATAATGTTTTAAGTTTGTTTTCGTCATTAGGTGAGATATCTGTCATTTCCACAGTTTTATCATTAAAACAACAAAGATAGTCAGTTTGACCCATGTGGGTATGAGCCAATGAGTTAATTTAAACATGCCATAGTTTTCCAACTACCCATTAAAGTGAATGAACGAAATATTGTGCATGGAATATGTAAATTTGTTCCAATTTCGGCCCTCTGGTGTTGCCAAATTGTGATTGTATTATTAACTTAATTTATAATATGGCAATACCTACTGTTTTGGGCTAAATACAGAATAGTTTTTTTTTTTAATACGGATGGATATATCACACCTTATTACACGGGGTGTTTACATGATAAACTTCTTAATGATGAAAGTAAAATGATGCCATTTATTTTTATTAATTTTAACTCACTTTGCTTTGTATTTAATTTTCATTGTCATTCTGTTAAATTTAAAATCTTTGAACAAGCTTCGGATACTAAATTCTCAGATATTCATTTTATACGGAGAACCACAGTCTATATTTATCACCAGAACTTTACTATTGGATTACTGGAACCGCAGAGCAGTTCTGTACAAAACTGCGGCCTGCCAGCTGTCACAAATATTTCACACGTGATGCTACCACCTTTAATAGCTCACCTCAAATCGCGATATTGAATCTGGCACCACTCCGGCCATAACCGGTTGTATCCGGTCAGAACTAGTTCGAACCGACGCAAAGCGGTTCATATTTATGTGCTCGTAAAACTCGTAGTAATAAAAATGGTGGCTTATGCAGTTTTTATGCATAACTGATGCTATGTTAGTTAAGATTTATGTTTATTTAATATTTCATACTCTTGACGTTTATGGGGTAAGAAATGTAATTACTGTTGGTGCACTGTGTTTATGTAGAATTTTATGTTCTAAGGAAATTGTTTGAGAAATGGCTCTAGATTTAAGAATGATGGCTGATAGCCTAGGAGGAAGAGGATTAACAACCCATCCATAGTTTTTCGTATCAGAATTCTGCTATTTCTTATAAAAGCGTCAAATCATAAAAACAGCGTAATACATCCTAAACAATACACCTTCCTATAAATATTACATTAATACCACTTAAACCCAATCATCCAATACCCGAAATCAGTATGACCTACATGCAACTGCCATTACGCTCCAAAAACGCTTAACGACCGGTACAAATCAACGTACAAGGGTGGAAGTAGTGGGTAGGCTAGCGAGCTCCAAAACGGATTTTCAGCAGATTTATACACCGGTGCTTAAGCTTGGTTCAGTTGCGAACTAATCAAGTTGGGTGAGTCGTTTAGGATTAAAAGTGACAGTGAAGTGATGTATGGGGTTTGTTGTTTTTGAAGTGGAAAGAAGATTTTGGTGTGTTTGTAGTTGTAAAGGACCTTAATGCTGATTAACATTTGCATTTGCATTGAGTTGAGTTCCTTGATGTCTAAACGTGACACTGCACAAACTAATTCGGACCCTTTTGAGCTGACAATTGAACACATAACTTCCTACGAGAACTAGAACTAAACTCGCTACTTAACTATGCAAATATAAATCAGCCGAAATATCCGTTTCTGTGCAGGATAGTCATCCGAATGACAGTAACAACCAAAATGAGAGGAAAATTGACGAGTTTCGAAAGAAAGGATATTCTTCTTTACTAACACGCCTGAATGTAGATTGAAAGTAGCTTAATGCATTACAATATTAAGTAAACAAAACATCAAAATATTCCACGATTCTTACTGTTATGAAAACTTTCAAGACACGTTAACGTTCACACAAAAGCATTTCCTTAACAAAATTCCGTGACTACCCTCGAAAATTACAACAACAATACCATCCGAAAATGCACCAAACACTTAAAGCGAGCATCCTCCGCGAAGCCTTCCTTAATTTCATAATAACAGTTCCTCTAATCCTCCTAAAAACGTTATAAAATTATCAGTAAGCACGATATCCGTATCCGGTGCAACTTGAAGGTTTAAACTGTAATTATTTCGAGTCAAACAGCCTCAACTTTGCGGCAGAATGTGCTAATTAGGCGCCACCGAACTACGGCCAATTAAGACTGGCTGTTATTGTTGGGTGTGCCAATGGCTTCATTTGGAATATGCTAGTTTCATACTTGATTGTGAGGAGAGGTATTTGTTAAGGCAGATGAACCGTGAGGTGCTGAATCTACATTCTGCAGGTAAGTTTAATTGACCTGAACAATTCTGCAACCAACTTGCATAGTGAAAACACTGATAGCATTGTTTAAAGTTATTCAATTGAATTCTGAGAGAGTTTCAAATAGCAGGGTTATCTCTATTTTAATTTTGTTCATCTTCCTATATCTGGAACAGTAGGTAACGGTGACAGAAAGCTTATTTAAAATTAACAGTGATCGAAGCTTAAATCTATTTTGTGGCTAAGATCCTAAATTCCTGGTCCTGAAACCAGCTTTAAAAAGGTGAGTTTCATCCAGGTTTTAGATTTGGGCTGTCAGCTAACAATGGAAAAAAGAAAGGAAAGAAAACTCGTTTTTTTGAGGTAAACATGACGCAAAGAAAGAACACAAACACGAAACAGAACAAGTTGGGAATAAAAAAGTCACATCCATGCAAAACAGCCATCGCTCAGCATAATGCTGCGACCTAATGGACGTATACCTAACAGTACAGAGTACATATTTATGTACCTTTAGGATTAATTTCATGACCTAATTTAAAACACTACAATACATAATTTTCCCTACTAATTAACTAGCTGACAATCCCACAGTTAATTCTGTAGTAACAACGTTAAGTCGAGTAAGCTTTGTAACTGCCGACGGAGTTAAAATAAGCTTATTAAACTGTTACCGATGCAGACTCGTTAACTAAGAACTTGACGGTTTAGCATAGAACCAACGAGTTTAGAGTTTAGATCGTGTTAGTCGATTTTGATTGTCCTTGGGATCATTTTCATTGGAATGGTAATGACGTTAGTTGTGTAGGTGGGCTCACAGAGGTATGGTAATACAGGAGAGCTGTGCAAACATCTACTAAAGTTACCGGCCAATTAATGGTTTTCCAAAGATGATTCCGCTTGATGAGACATGAGGCTAGGCATATTGGCGTGTGTTAGCTGACATAGAGCAAAAAAAATATTTACTGTTCTGTCTCTCGTAATGTTAATGAGAGATTTTCTTTTTATTTATTTTTTAAACTCTTCCCTAGTCGCTGGATAGATGGCCCTGAACTTGGTAAGTTACTGCGAGGAACGGAACGTCACATCATTTTTTGATTATTTCACTTGGATGTAACTTTGAGATCGTAAAACGAAACGTACATAAAAAAGTAATTAATGTCATTTTATTGTCATAACATATCACAATGACATTTTGAAAATAAATAAATAATAACAACAAGGAAAAAGAAAAAAATACTTACCAGTCTTTTTATGGGTTTTTTCCAAGCGTTTTGGCTTTGGCACCTAGTGACGTAGTCAGTTCAACGCCATCTACAGAGTTCTTGGAAACTATGTTTTTTTAATACTCAAAAAAAAAAACCTCTGATTACTTTGCATACCAAATATTTTAAAGAATCAAGTGTTTCTATCTGAACAGACAGCTGTGCTGCTGGGGAGTTTGTTGCGCCACTTCTTCTTCCCAGCTAAAGCACTAGAAAGTGGGGAAGGGTAGGCGTTTTGGGGGGCTGTCTTATGTAATTTTGACATTCGAAAAGTGCTTATTCTCAGCCTAATTTAAAAATGACTTGAATTTTGTTCACACAGCAGTGTAAATTAATAATGTAAATTATCTTTGGTCCCGGTCCTGACATCAAGCAATGGACTAGATTGTCAAAATTTTATTACTTGAATAAAAAAAACCGGCCAAGTGCGAGTCGGACTCGCGCGCGAATGGTTCTGTATCTATAATGAATGACAGGTAAATTGCGGTTTACGATTTATGACGTATAAAAAAAAAACTACTTACTAGATCTCGTTCAACTAATTTTCGGTGAAAGTTTACATGGTAATGTACATCATATATACTTTTTTGTTTTACCATTCTCTTATTTTAGAAGTTGCAGGACACACATTTTACCACTTCGGAAGTGTCTATCGCGCAAACTATTCAGTTTAGAAAAAAATAATATTAGAAACCTCATATCATTTTTGAAGACCTATCCATAGATACCCCACACGTATGGGTTTGACGAATTTTTTTTTTTAGTTTCAGTTCTAATTATGGGGAACCCCAAAAAGTATTGTTTTTTTTTTTTTTTCTATTTTTGTGTGAAAATCTTAATGCGGTTCACAGAATACATCTACTTACGAAGTTTCAACAGTATAGTTCTTATAGTTTCGGAAAAAAGTGGCTGTGGCATACGGACGGACAGACAGACAGACATGACGAATCCATAAGGGTTCCGTTTTTTGCCATTTGGCTACGGAACCCTAAAAAGGCTTTTGGCTAAGAGAATGTGTATTTTATTAATACATTTCTTATTATGTGCGTTTTGTTTGTGCAGAATAAACAATTTTTCTTTATTTTCTGTTAATTGTACTGCAAGTTTTTTGCAGGATACCGAATAAGTAGCGGCGCATGCATTGAGTATAGACCCGTTCACACGTCATTTGTACTGTAAAAAAACGTACACAGCTAAATGAGCAAACCAATAGTATTTTTTTTTTAATGATTCCACATAAAACAGCCCCCATATTTACTGCCTACCCCCCAAACATCACAAAGTCAAGACACAAACCAGTAACTACAAAGATTTATTAATTTCACAAAGGTTGTCAGTCGTGTTCCCGGGAACGTTGCTGGCTATATTAAAATTTCAGGAGTCGTGGATTTTTCCCTATTATGGCACCTGTATTTTACCGTAAATGTCAGTTGTAGAGGCTACGTTTTTTCTCCACAAAGACATCGGGCGTTTTTATTAGATTTCCTTATTTTTTTGAAGAAGTGGCTGGCTTTATTTTTTATGATGGTGAAGTGTGTGTTTGTTTTTTAGGGTTCCGTACCTCAAAAGGAAAAACCAATCGTGTGTCTGTTTGTCTGTCCGTCTGTCACAGCTAATTTGCTCCGAATCTACGGGGCCGATTAAGTTGAAATTTGGTCCAAACACGGACGTGTAATGTAAATAAAAGCAATTTGAATATTGGGGTCACTTTTGGGGGGCAAACTAGTTTTGCAAACTACCGAGTGACACCAATTGAGCCCTTTTTTGAATAGGGCAGATAGTAAGGATTCCAGATATATTTTTTTTATAATTTTGTAATAAATAATTTGAAAGTTATGAAAATTGACACCCTTATTTACGAAATTACTGAGCCCAAATGGTAGAAGAAAAAAAAAACGTTATTTACTTATAGATTACAGGAAAACCTATAAGAACTAGTCTATGGACGTAAAATGACATGGTAAATCTCTCAATATTTTGCATAAAAACTTACATTAGCAGTTGGAATGTATTGGAGAACTTGTTTTTCAACTATAATTTTAAGTTTATTCTTGGAATAAATTCATCCCAACTACGGAACGATTCATTGTGACCGAATTATTTTTATGGGATAATTTGAAGTGTTTTGTGTATTTTGATTACAAATAATGTGAATTGACCTTACACTTAAAAATCTTACGTTTTTTACAAACTAAAAATCGAATTACTGCTGAGAAAAGGTAATAATTTTATTTCACAGTCAGTGAGGTCTAACAATAAAAATAAGAACCCAGACAAATACCTATCCATCTTTGTTGAGTAATTCATTTCGTCAAAAATAATCATAAATATTACTTTATTTTAAATCTCACAATAAAATATATTTAACAACCTGCGGTCGAAATGTCACCTTTATATTCCTTTTAACCTTAGATCAGTCAAAAATAATGACACCAGCGAAATTACATAGGTATATCTAGACAAAAGCCTTCAGCAGAATTTAATAAAAGTGCGTAATAGTCCTCTACATATTTATGAGACAACGTCTACCAAATTATAATTTGATTGTACAAAAATCCTTTTTGTCCTCAAAGCCTTATTAAAAGTCGGTAAAACAATCGGTCTACTATCGAGATATCTAAATTGAGTTGAATTACTTAACCTTAGAGCTACGGCGCCGGCGTAGCGAGACCTACGCCGTAGCAGCTACGCCGTAGTAATATGCTACGTGCTCGGTGTGACGTCACGTAAGGCTGTGAAAATGGTACGTATGCATGTTTATTACTGTTCTATCACATTGCTGAGGTGGGGAGGTGACTGGCTGAATTATTATGATGTAGCGGCCATCTTGGATTAAAAGGCGGGCTATAAAAGCCTCCCTTTTCAACTTAATAAGGTGACTAAGAATTTGATTAAAGTGGATGGGCAATATGCTGGCTCGTTGGTCTAACGGTTGTAACAGTGACTGCTGAGCGTGCGGACCTGGGTTCGATGCCAGGTTGGGCAGAATGATATTGGGTTTTTTCATCAGGAATTTCGTCTGGAGTACCATAACTGGGTGGACCTCAATTCTGCCTTCTTTGAGATAAACAAACGTGATGTTATGTCCTGTTAAAAGATGGATAGTGGCTAACATCCATACTATCCATACTAATATTATAAATGTGAAAGTAACTCTGTCTGTCTGTCTGTCTGTATGTTACGTTTTCACTCCTAAACCGCTGAACCGATCGTCATGAAATTTGTCAGAGATATAGCCTGGGATATGGAAAAGGACATAGGCTACTTTTTTACGCGATAACCGACATCGACGCGGGCGGAGCCGCGGGAAAAAGCTAGTCTTTAATATGTCTATACAGGGTCATTCGAAAAACACTTACAACCTCTCAAGACTATATATATAACTAACATCTTAAACAACAACTTTTGTTCTGTGACAAAAAAAAAACCTCACCGTTTACCAAAAACAAACCTTCAAGATTTCGTTGTTCTATCTAACAAATTTCAATTCTATATAATGTTGTACCTACCTACGCCTCCTGTGCACTGTCGCCCCTGCCTTTTGCACTAGACACGGCAGTTTGTTTTGCTGCGCATAGAGTTCGTAACATTTAGAGCGTTGAATTTAAATATTTGTCGGAGATGAGTTGTATTCGGTACGCCAGCGCCATCTAGTGGCGTTCGATGGAGTTGGTGGAGTTCGCGCCATCGAGTCTTGACTAATCGGGACGCCAGAGCTGTTTAGCGGCGCATGACAGAGTCTACAACATAACGTTCGACCAGCGGCAAGTAATCGCCGCACAGTCCTCTGTGCGGCGATTACTTGCCGCCGGTCGAACGTTATGTTCACAAGACAAGTGACAAGTGAAGTTCATCGGTGGCAGTTAAGCAGTGAATACGTCTAGAAACTGTTACGCATTCGGTATAGTTGTGTCGTGTTCCTACATTAATTATGTACTTTGCATATCCATTACTGTATAGAATCAAGTTCTTCTAACTGAACAGACAGAGGTGCTGCTGGGGAGTTTGTTCCGCTACTTCTTCTTCCCAGCTAAAGCACTAGGAAGTGGTGACGGGCGGGCGGTTTGGGGGACTGTTTTATGTAATTTTGAAGTTAGTGCTGATTCTCAGCTTAGGATGAGTAAATGACTTTTAAGTTTAATTCGGTTTTTCTGTTGCGCAATAACCAACACTACCCACAGTACGCCCACAGTAGTTAAAATATGGCTGATGATAACGAGAGAAACCTACCGTTCTCCGACATATTTTTATATGCGCCACTGACGCGTGCACTCCGCACTCTTAACCTTATAGCTAGTGACTCGGACCTATTTTGTTGTTCTCTGAGTGAGTTCACAAAGAATGCTTTATTTGTACTAAGTTACAAAATGTAATTATAATAATAAGTTAATTATAAGTTAGAATAAGATTAGATAAGTACGCTATCGCAATAGGTTACCCTGTAAGGATAGACGTAAGTTGAAAAATAAAAAAAATAAAAATATATAAATAAAAATATTTCCTTATGAAAATATGATAAATTAAAATCTGGTGAATGATTAAAAATCATAGATCAAAAGTTTTTGTTTAAGATGTTATTAGTATTAATAACATCTTAAACTACAACTGACTGGACTGGACTGTATAGTCCTGCATGGTTATGTTAGTGTTTTTCCCATAAAATTGAAGTGTCTGTAATGTTAATATAACAGCTTTTTACTAAATGCATATGAAAGTGTATACTGTACTGTAAATAATATATATTTTTTGTCTGTATGTCTGTTTCGGCTAATTTCCGAAACGGCTGGACTGATTTTGACGGTACTTGCATTAGCAGATAGCTGATGTTATAAGGGGTAACGTAAGATTACTTTTAGAAAAAGCCACGCGGGCGAAGCCGGGAGCAGCAGCTAAAAATAACATAGTGAAAAAAAAAAAATGTGTAATCACCCATCACTCTACTAAGCGTAATGATTCAAGCCTTTGCCTTTAGTTTAGCCATAAAACACATATAAATGAAACTTTGCATAATTGATACTGTTATTACTTTACAACATAATAGTAGATGTTTTCTCTCATATTTTGTTTGAGTTACGTGTTTTTGTTTTATTTGTGAATTAGTTGCGTGTGTTATTTTAAGGTTGTAATTATGATGCGAACTATGTTTCAGGTATAAACCTTTGGGAATACTAAGTGGGCTTTATAATTTCACATTGATATTGAATTAATAAGTTGTGAACGAAAACATCAACACGCTGTGAGCAAGGGTGGTGAGCAATATTCCCTTTGCTTCAAAATGGAATAATTAAATGGACGTAGCTTAGCAGAAAGGACTTCAGCCACATTATGGTAAAAAATGAGTTGTATAGGTTACGGGTAATGCTAGAAGATTGAGTAAACCTAAGTTTACCCGGGTTTACTTAGGATCACCCAAGGAGTTTGGGTAATGTCCGAATAATAATTAAAATTAATTTTAATTCCGAATTTACCCATACTGACCTAGGTCTACTAAATGCTGGTTTGGTAATGTTACAATGATTTGTGAAATTAAAAACCGAGTGCTTTGATAGCTTCTGATTAAGGGAAATAATAAAAAAAAACGTACAAAAGAAAAACATAATAGCTTTGCTAAGCATACCACAAGTACTTAAAGTAATTTTGGCAGAGTAGTTCGTATAGTTCACAAAAGGCGTGTCAAAAATAAAACTTTTGTAAATTACTAATGATGTCATTTAAATATGTAGATATTATTATTTAAGCAAGACAAACCGCTGTGACACTTCACTGACCGACCCAGACAACCCCACTACTCTCCTCCAGGAGAGTCGTAGGGAAACTAGTACAGTTCGCAAAATAAGAGCACACAATACACGATCGTCATTCCGACCTCGCCGCCGAGGCCCCGCGCGATATCCCCGACTAACGAATAGTCCTCCCCCACCCTTGACTGTAAGTGAAGCGCCAGCACGCGAGCAGCATGTAATCCAAACTCCCCGCGATAATAATCAAAACACTGATTTTATCCAGCCACCGTCAGTCCCTTGCCACCCTCCCTCCGACTCAGCTGCCCTAAGCCGAGGTTCGTACCCCACAGGGGGTGCCCTTAGCCAGCAGCAGTCGTTTAGTTTATAGTTTTTACGCCCTGGCTGGAGGCATTAAGTTTGGTTAGGAGCTTAAGGCAGCCACAGGAAAGTCCGGTTAAAGAGTCGGAACCTTAGTGGTTACACTCTGAGATGCCCAAGTTTATATTTTAAAAAAATGTGACACTTCGAATTGTAGAATTTTCCTGCAGCCTTACATCTACACGTTGTAGCGCATTTTCGCCATTTTGGCACTGATAGAGCGACGCGAGGGCACGCGGGCAGGCGCTCTTTGTGCCACGGAATCCATTGGCTATCAAACATTATCCAGCCAGTGTTGGGTAGACCTATACGTGTACGGGTAAATCCCGAATTAAAATTTATTTCAATTATTATTTTGGTGTCTGTGACACAATGATTTTTTTTCATTACTGGAGGCCACCAACGATACACTTTTTTCTGTAATGTTCATTTTTAACTTGAACATTTGTTTTTCTGAACCTTATTTATATGTTTTTCTGAAAATAAAATTATTATTATTATTCGGACTTTAACCAAAAAGCTTGGGTGATTCTAAGTAAACCCGGGTAAACGTAGGTTTACTCAATGTTCTTGTATAACCCGTAACATATACACCAAAAATGTCCTAAAGGTTAACGGAAGGTAGCCACCTTCATGTGGGTTGGTTCCCATCATTAAGACATCAACGTTATCTTTGTAGAGCCACGGATTTTTTTGCTGACTGAAAAAACCAACCGTTAAGATCTCTTTGGTATATACAACTCATTTTGACCATAATGTGGATTAAGTACTTTCAGCTAAACTACGTGCAAATGCAGATATGATAAAAATCCAGCAGTGGTGGCCCAGTGGTATCGGCTCGTACTCGTAGTCGTAGGTTACGGCGCTTTACTTTGTCTCAATTATTTCATCACCATTGCTCTCTAAACGGTGAAGGAAAACATCGTGAGGAAACCGGCATGTCCTTGAACCAACGATTCGAATACTTGTGACATCTACCAACCCGCACTGAGCCCGCGTGGTGGATGACGAGCCCACTCCCTCTCACCGAGAGGTGGCTTGAGTCCCAGCAGTGGGAACATTATCGGCTGATTATGACATGATCCGTCAGGTTAAGCAACGCTTGCCGCGGTTTGTCCATGGATGGGTGACCATCTTTACATACCAAGACCTCTCCGTGCCTCGGCGAGCACGATAACCTGTTGATCCCGGCTGTCATTCGATCTTTGACAGTCGTTACGGGTCGTCAGAAGCCCGAAAGTCTGACAACCAGTCTTACCAAGCAGTATCGTATCAAACTCAAACTCAAACTCAAAGCATTTATTTCAAATAAACCAATTACAGGTACTTTTGAATTGTCAAGCAAGGGGTCGGTCAGTCAGAAAGATGAAGCTAGTTGCCCATTCCAAAGCGTAGTAGGTTCCTATGGAGAAGAACGGACAAGAAACTCCATGGACACTCTTTTAAAATATTGTTACAAAATATGGGTTACATCATTCATGTTGAAGTTATACATGTGAGAACAATGTAGAAAGACGTGCACGTTAGAAGCGTCCGTAATAGAAACAATTCACAAAAATTAAAATAAGCCGTGGCAGCTAAGAGATGACCAGTCCCAACTGACGGCGCCCGTTCACGAACATGACGCATGGATCAGCACCATTTAGCTCAACCATTTTGAAGGGAACTTAATGATCCAACACACACGCCACCACCAGCGAGACATTTGAGTGAGCATGACATACTCTCAGCCGCCAGGGCACATTCAAGTCAATAAAAGACATATTACCCGGTAAATGGTAGCTCTATAGTACAAAGTACTCACACCTGTGCTATGCAATTATATAATTCAAGGACATTGAGTTTATACAATGCAAAAATAGTTTACAATCTTCAGCAGCTCCAATAATATTTTCAAATGCTAATCAATTAGTTTATGCGCCCTTATGGAGCAGGACCAGCATTGAGCCAAGCATTTTTGTCAGCGATGTAATCCCCCAATTTATAATATGCTTGGCTGCATAGTGTGCGTTTTATACAAGTTTTAAATTTTGTTTCGTTCAATTGGAGTATGTGGGGAGGTATTTTATTGTAACATTTTAAACAGTACCCCATGAAGGATGAGTCTACTTTAGCCAGTCTGAAACCTGGTTGAACTAATTGGTCCCTATTTCTGGTACTATAATTGTGTCTTTCACCTCTTTTACTGAAAATATTTACATTTTTCCTTACGTACATGATGTTTTCATAGATGTATTGACAAGGTACCGTCATGACGTTAATATCTTTAAACAGTTCCCTTAGAGAATCGCGCCTGCGGAGGCCATATATTGCTCTGATGGCTCTTTTCTGTAGAATAAAAATAGATTCGATATCTGCAGCCCGTCCCCATAGTAAAATACCGTAAGACATGATACTATGAAAGTAACTAAAATAGACTAGCCTAGCGGTATCTACATCAGTAAATTGACGGATTTTTCTCACAGCATATGCTGCTGAACTTAGCCGCCCTGCAAGAGATGTTAAATGAGGACCCCATTGCAGCCTTGAGTCGAGCGTGATCCCTAGGAAAACAGTTTTATCGACGAATTCTAGTTTCTCCCTATTCAATACTATGTCACAATCACTACTTTTAACATTCGGTAAAGCAAATCTTATGCATTTAGTTTTTTTCCCATTTAATACTAAATTATTAGCAGTGAACCAATTTTGGACCTGCAATAGGGCGTTATTTATGTCGTCAAGATTTGATGCACGTCTATTTATCTTAAAAATTAAGGAAGTATCGTCAGCAAATAACACCATTTGTGGTTGGTTTTTTAATAAATGGGCTAGATCATTAATATATACTAAAAAGAGGAAAGGACCCAATATCGAGCCTTGTGGCACACCCATTTTTACTCTTAAGCCGAGTGAATTGACTCCATTTATTTGAACTTGCTGTTGTCTATCATTTAAATAAGATTTTACTAAACTGAGCGCAAGTTTACCTAGTCCGTAATGCTCCAGTTTCAAGAGTAAGGTTTCGTGATTTACGCAGTCAAATGCCTTGGAGAGGTCACAAAAGATTCCTATGGCATCTTGGGCCTCCTCCCATGCTGTAAATATGTGTCTTAATAAGGTGACACCGGCGTCAGTCGTACAACGTCCTTTGGTGAAACCATATTGCTGATCGTGTAAGATATGGTTGGTGTTAAAATGATTAAGCATTTGATTGAGCATCACCTTTTCGAACACCTTGCTGAATACCGGCAACACGGATACTGGTCTATAATTGTTAGTGTTTTTACTGTCCCCCGATTTAAAAAGTGGTATAACCTTACTGTATTTCATTAAATCCGGGAAGACTCCTTGATCCACACACAAATTAAATATTAAAGCTAAGTATGGTGCTATAGTCTCGATTATAGATGTACAAACTTTGATAGACATTCCCCATAGATCTTCGGTTAATTTGATTTTGATTTGCCGAAAAGCTTTTATAACTATCATAGGGTTTATATGTTTAAATTGAAATTCAACCGGGCAGCCTGGAACGTTCGCTCTTAATAAACCAATTGAGACATCGGGTGAGGAATTTAAAGATTCCGTCGTTCTAGATGGTATATCAGTAAAGAAATGTACAAATTCATGAGCTACTTCTAAATTGGAGCTTATGGCGCCACGTGAAGTCTCCAATGTGAAATCTGTGTTTCGTATTTTCTTTCTATTGGATTCATTATTTATAACTTTCCAAACTGTTTTTATTTTATTTTCAGCTGATTTGATCTTGTGGCTAATGCATAAGGCTTTAGCTATCTTGCAGGTATTTCTAAAAATTTTGGAATATGTAGCAACATACTTGTTGAAAGTTTCAGTGTTAATAAATGGCTTAAGGCCATACAGCTCGAACAGTCTTTCCCTACTTATCCTAATACCTCTAGTATTACCCAGTAACTGGGTTGTGGAGGCCAGATAGGCAGTCGCTCCATGTAAAATGCTGGTATTCAGCTGCATCCGATTAGATTGGCAGCCGACCCCAACATAGTAGGGAAAAGGCTAGGCAGATGATGATGAGATGTACAGATAAATGCTTTGAGTTTGAGTTTAAGGTAATAAACATTTAATTAGAGGACTTCAAATAATGTGACGAAAATTGTCTACTTCAATGTAAAATTAACAACCAATTACAAACGTCCAGACACCAAACGGCCTCTCAAATATTTAATTCATAGTATTTCGATTGCAATGCCGTAAAAAGGTAACCCCTTTTTACCGTGCGCCTGAAGCCCAGTCGCGCAAAAACCCACTTAATGTAAAATGACGTAAACATTGAGCACAGATTCCATTATCACTCGTTAATAAATCCCATATACGGTGAAGTTATACTGCTTGAGAGGAGCGAGAGCGATTTCAATCTTAACATGCTTCACGTGAATTTTTCGTGTAAACGTGGGCTTAGACCAAACGAACATAAAACCAGAATATGAGCAAGAGCATTATTTTCTTAATATTCTTAACATTTTAGTATGGATAGACAAATATAAGAATGCTTTCTAACAGCTAGCCTCGCCAAGGGATATCGTGTTATCCAGGGTTGTGGAGGACAGATAGGCAGTCGCTCTATGTACCATATTGGTATTTGGCTGGACCCGGTTACACCGGAAGCCGAACCTAACATAGTTGGGAAATCGCTAGGCAGATGATGAGATCTTTTAATTGTGCTTGTGTGTCGTGCTGTCTTTTGTGTGCACTGAATAAATGTTTTATCTATCTATCTATGATGAGACCATCGATATAATCCTCTTTCTCTGTTTACTGATCTAAACTAACCTGAAAATTTGAATGCGACGATCATTTTCTGCCTAAATATTTTGAGATACGTCGCTGTTTCTACAGAAGTCTGAACACCTATGTCGTACATGATTGCAGTCGTAGCACTTATATAATTATTACAATAATTATTTCCCTACTCTCTCATCTTCACCAGGAGTTTTATTATAGATATACTACAAAAAGCATAATATATCGCTTTTCGCCATCACTGTGACTTCTTCCTAAAGCTCAGTGTCCCATCTTTTCGATCGACCGGATTACGTGTAGATGTACCGGCAATTCTTATTGCCTTCTGATTAATCTCTTTCAAGATTTTCTTTCAGTATAAAAGGGGGAATTAATCATTCGTTCGTTTACTCATTCTGATGAATGAGTATTTTATCTCAAGGAGTTTTTGCTGGAACTAATTTATGCGATAGGTTAAGAAAATGGGTGAGAAATTGAGGGTCGGTGGGTATAAATTTTATCAGCTTATTTAGTCGTGTAAGATGTTGTATAATGATTTTTTGTGTTAAGGTTAATAAAGAAGTTGAGACTGCCTCGTTGGTCTAGTAGTCACAAGCGATCACTAGTAGTACTGCTGATCATGACGTCCTGGGTTCAACTCCCAGATCAGGTAAAGTGGTAGTAGCATAGGTACCAACACCTCCGCCTAACCCTTTGAGGTTAACAGGCGTGATGTTATGTGTATATTTATTATTATGAGTCATTAGAGACCTTTGTTGTAGCTAGTCTGTTTCTAGGAAACAACCGTTTGAGCTTGAAAACGAGACATTATTTATACTTTACTTTTCCAATAATTTTACGTAGAAACTAAATATTATTTATTTCCGCGAAATAAAAGTCCTGTCCACGAACATAAAAACCAATAAACGATTTTAAAATTGACTTCGACACGTAATAACTCCGCCATTTTGAGCTCATTGTGAATTCAATTAGTTTTACAGTGAATACGATCAACCAACCTATTTGCACTTCACTTGTATCTTATCCTTATACAAATAAGGTCTATACTTGAGTATGCTGGCTACAAGGAAAAGTTTATCGATGAAACCTTATCAACACTTTACATGCACCTTACGTATATGAAAATAAGGACTGAAATTGGGAGTATTGATTTACTACCAACGTCGAATCTTTAAATCAATTCAAACCTTACGGTCGTAGTTATAAGGTTTAAAATCGCAAGGACATTCAGTAAAGATAATTATGTACGTCCAGTTCGAAGGTCGATTCAGCAAACTTTACATGGACTCAATAGCAGTTTATATCTGTTGCAATAGGGTCGAAATTGCATTGTGTTGGCTATATTTAAACGTGTGTGTTTGGGTGGACAGCAGAAAGGGTGTCTAGACTAATTTGTTGAAATTTTAATGCGATCAGCTGTTACTTATAGTTCGGTTATCTTTAATTTTAAATGCTATTAGTGAATTTATTTACAAATGTACGGAATTGCGGGCTTACTAAGTGATAGTGTTAAAGTTTCATGTTTTATTTAATAGGTGTTTGAAATACCTACAATTCTCTTCTCTAACCTTTTACGCACTTTTGGCAGCGCAAAAATCAATTTTTTGTTCGTAAAGTGCTTCCTGGTAGCTAGTGCGACCAAGAAGACTGTATTTCGATTTTGGGCTCTATTTCGATTGTAGTAAGGTTCGGCGGGTCAATATTTTTTTTTTTTTTTAATCTAGGGCATCTCAGAGTGTAACCACTAAGGTTCCGACTCTTTAACCGGGCTATCCTGTGGTTGCCTTAAGCTCCTATCGAAACTTAATGCCTCCAGCCAGGGCGTAAAAAACTACAAACTAAATGACTGCTGCTCGCTAAGGGCACCCCCTGTGGGGTACGAACCTCGGCTTAGGGCAGCTGAGTCGGAGGGAGGGTGGCAAGGGACCGACGGTGGCTGGATAAAATCAGTGTTTTGATTATTATCCTGGGGAGTTTGAATTACTTGCTGCTCAGCTAAAACGCGTGCTGGCGCTTCACTTACAGTCAAGGGTCGGGGAGGACTATTCGTTAGTCGGGGATTTCGCGCGGGGCCTCGGCGGCGAGGTCGGAATGACGATCGTGTATTGTGTGCTCTTATCTTGCGAACTGTACTCGTTTCCCTACGACTCTCCTGGAGGAGAGTAGTGGGGTCGTCTGGGTCGGTCAGTGCATGCCTTGGACGGCGGGTCGAACTAATTCTAGAGGGGACATAACTAGCGGCCTTCACAACTAGAGCGTTGCGATGAGTGGCTGCTGAATCGAAGAAGCGCTTCGAAGCGCGCTTCATGAATTGAGCTATCGTGGGGATTTTGAGTTCTACGTGGAGATTAGTGTTGCGAACGAACCAGGGGGCTCCCGTGATTTTACGTAAGACCCGGTTCTGTAGGGTTTGCATCTTATGGATGAGATGGGGTTTTGCGTGTGCAAAGACTGGACTCGCATAGGTCATGATGGGGCGGATGCACGCGGTGTAAATGCGCAATTTGCACTTGAGTGACAATTTGCTTTTTGCATTTAGGATGGAGTGGAGCCTATAGAGAGCGAAGGCTGCGCGAGCGCGTACCTTCTTTAGGTGCTCAGAAAAGGAGAGATGGTGGTCGAGAATCACACCCAGATATTTAGCTCGCTTCTCCCAAGGGATAGGCTTGCCGAACATGGTGATCGGTCGGATACTAGGGGGGCGCTGGCGCGGTTTCGTATAGAGTACCGCTTGACTTTTGTCGGGATTAACCTCTATGCGCCACTTTCTAAACCACTCACCAAGCTTGTTGGCTGCGGTCTGGAGAGTGCTAGAGATCCTATCGTGACTGGTCCCTCTGCAATAGATGGCCGTATCGTCTGCGAACAGAGCCAACTGAGCCTGTCTTTGCTTCGGGATATCGCTGGTGAATAGCGTGAACGCGAGGGGAGAAATCACAGAGCCCTGAGGGACGCCTGCGCGTAATGGGTGGGGGGCGGAGAGAGTACCGTCTATGCGATAGCGAAAGGAGCGATTCGACAAAAAGTCTCGTAAGATGAGCACGAGACGTTCCGGCACACCGAGTTGGTACAGCTTGTATAATAAGCCGTTGTGCCAGACTTTGTCGAATGCCTTCGCTATGTCAAAGAAGATCACTCCTGTCTTAAGACCGCGCTGGAAACCAGCGCTGATGTCTTCTACGATACGGTGGACCTGATGGGTCGAGGCATGTTGGGTTCTAAAACCGAACTGCTCATCAGGGATGAGGCCCTTGGTCTCGGCGTACTCTCTGAGTCGCTTATAAATAAGCCTCTCGTAGAGTTTGCCTAGGACTTTGAGCAGACTGATGGGTCGGTAGCTCGCGGGCTCCTCGGCGGGTCAAAAATTGTTTATAATATTAGTATAATAATGTATCAACACAGTGAGTGCCATTGTGAGCCTGTATTCAGTCGAATATTTTTATGAAAGTGTTGTGAAGTGAGTGCTAAAGTTCGGTCGTTCGACGTACAGCCGGTCGATTCTCATCGTAAAAATATAGGTGAAGTGAGCGTGAAGTGAACTGTCATCCTATCTGACGCTAGGGAGTCTAGAGATTGACAGCTCACCTTGAACTCACTTCACCTGAGTTTTTACGGTGAGATTTCTACAGAATAGCGCTACAGCACCTTAGTTCGACGAAGAAATATTTGTAACATGCGGCTAAGTAATACCTTTTAATATTTAGTTGGGAAGACGAAGTGGCGCAACAAACTCCTGGGGAGTTTGTTGCGCCACTTCGTCTTCCTAACTGTCTATTTTGTTAGAAAAACTTGATTCTATACAATAGTTTAATTATAGATAGATATCTAGATATAGATACAGACCTAGATATACATTGATCTAGATATAAAGACCTTGTAAAAGTGTATCTGAAGTTATTGTGGTAAGACCCAACAAATCCTATCTACAAAAGATCAAAACCGCACAACAATAAACTCAAAACGCCACATAAACTTAAATCAGCACTAAATAAACAGCTCAACTAAAGAGCTGATGACGTCACGGCGGCCATTGTTCATAACAGCCGCACTTAACGGCTATTGTGCGAAATGACACGGCGATACGTCTCTGTCTTGCCGCGTTTTGTGAGAAAAATTCTCTTGTATTGTCTTATTTCTGTGAAGTCTTGGTATGTTATGAAATTTTGTTGTTGAGGGTAGTTTTGTTACTTTCGTTTTGATACTCGGAGGTTTTGTGAACATTTCGGGTTGGCAAACCAATAAAAATGTATCAATTTTTCACTCCGCACATGCCATCAAAGTATTAGTTAATGCACTTGTGCGTAGCAAATTGGAATCCAGCTCCAGCGTATGGAATCCACACTAAAGAACCTATGCGGTTGTATTGGAAAAGGTACAAAAAGCGTTCCTTGATTGCTCTACAAGGGTAAACATGGCTATTATCATTAGCTCTAACGAACCAAATTTCTACTGGGATGTCTTGGATATAATCGTTAGAGGTAAGGCGAGCAGAATACCAGCTCACAATAGCCTGTAAGACGCTCCGTGGCACTATTGACGCGCCTGATCTGCATGCTGTGCTGACACGCTTTTTTATCCTAGACAATTACTGCTGCAGCAGAAAGCACAGGCTGTTTGCTGTGCCTCCGTGTCGCACCGTTGCGTGTGCTAAGTCCCCAGTACCTCGAACTCCGGCCGCACTTAATGATCTCTTGGATTGTAATCGAACAAACGATCTGTTTGCGGACGAATGGACGAGGATTGTATTGGCATGTCAGAAGTACTGTGAGAGAGATTTTTAGAGAGAGTACTTAGAAAGTGCTGTTAACTTTTTACCTGAACTTGGTGATTTTATTTTTGATAGCCTGTCAAACAATAATGTACTGACTGTATGATAAAATTCAAGTATATATACAAGTATACAAATTGATTCCAATTAAAAAAAAAAACCTTTTATAATAGGAATACCTACTACCATAATATTAAAAAAAGTTCAGGAAAATATAGTTGTTGGTTCAATTAAGTGCATGTAGTTTCATCTTCATTCCTCTTGTTGTTTTACTCAGAGGAAAGAAAAAAAGTTAACTTAGAAGAACAAGACACTAAGCAACTTTATTATAGTGCTGTCGTTTTTAGGGTTCCTTAGTCAACAAGGAATTCTTATAGTTTCGTCATGTCCATCTGTCTGTCCGCGACTTAGCTCAGAGACTCTTAATACTAGAAAGCTGTAATTTCGCATGGGTAAACATATTAATCACGCTGACAAAGTGGTAAAATAAAATCTTGTCCTTTTTTTTTTTTGTAGGTTTCCTCCCTAAGGCGCGTAAAGTGGGGATGATTTTATTTTCTCGTTTAGACATATATTCCTTTGTGTGGGGTAGTAGTTAAGATTTAAGTATTTTTTACATCTTTCTGTAAGTTTGAGGACTCAACGTTTTTTCTAGCTGACATCTGAATAAAGCAATAATTTTATAAGAATCTGCAAACATTAAAGATTAAAAAAAAATACATATTGCCTGTTTTACCCATTTTTTATAAAAATCACACTTTAAAGTTAAGAAAGTGGTGTAACCAGAAGAACCAAAAAAAATTTTTTCTTTAAATATCCAGGGGGCCAGGGCTAAATAAATTAGGGCTGAGTAAGTAGCAGATGACCCCACCTATCCACCATTTTCGTATGTTCAACGTTCTGCCAAACACTCTGTATATATCATAAACAAAATGACAACAAGTCATTTTATTTTTGGTGTGTCGTTATTTTTTGTACGTAGGAAGGTAATTTATGCAACAATGTAAAATATTTATGAAAAAAAAAAAGAAAGAACCTTTTACCAAATAAAAACCGAACATATCTCGTAAAACCAAGATAAATAAGGTAGAAATATACGTCAAAACGAACTCACCTGTCCTTCATAGGTCCTTCCGGCCTATCTATGGCCGTGTTCCCAGAGATGGAGTACACATACAGCCTGGACTCCGACTTGTACCATTTGATGCTGTGCATGGCCCCGCACGAGCGGCCATCGATGCGGCAGCGGAGTCGAGCCGTCGTGCCTACTATTGCTGAGGCGTGATCTGTGGCAAAACAAAAGAAAGTTTAGAATGGTTCTGATTTGATAATACGTAATGTGTCAGAAAGAGCAATACAAAGACGTTGAGGTGAGATAATCAGTCAGTTACGTATTGCGCGACTGATGAGTTGAAGGTCGTAGATTCGAACCCAGACAGAAGATTTACTGTTTGTTAATTGTGTCATGCTGCACTGTTCTTAAAATGGTACAGGAAAACGTCATGTGGAAATTGGCATGTTCTAGAATAAAAAATTCGAAGACGTAACATCTACCAACCCGCACTGGGCCTGCGTGGTGGATTATGCCCACTCCTACCCACAGACAGGAGGCCTGTGTCCCAGCAGTGGGAAGATTATAATTATGCTGATTATAATGATTTAAGTACAGCAATTGCCTTTACGAGTATGTTACATAATTGGGTTGTCCGTCAACGCTCTACAACCAGTCCAGATTTTAAACGAATGTTTATTGTTTTTAATGAAAAGTCAACAGAGTTGTAAGTTTGTAAATAATGATGTTAAACCCTTTATTCTTAATTGGCTTAATTAGCAGGACGTTGGCAGCCGTTCGATTGGCGCATCGGGATAACGCTTCTGATTTTCGATGAGAGCGTTTGTGTATGTGTAAGTGTGAGGGTGTAGGTATGTATGGTTGTAAAATTGTGTAATGCATTCATTCAATTTTATATCCCTGTAATTATGCTGCGAACAGATCAGGCACAAGTTTTTTAAGTAAAAAAATAAATTCATTATTCTATTGTTTTGCAGTAGCATTGTTGACTAGAGTGACATATAATATATATATATGAGAGTATCAACAAAGAATTCATATTTTTTTAAATCAATGCTATTCCGGGGGCACGAGAAATCTGATGATGTTTTTATTTAGGACCGGACAACTATACGTCACATTAGTACCTGAACCTGAAATAAATGTTTTATTTTTTATTATTAGTATAAAGCTTGAAACATAAAAGCCGCCTTAAGGGCTATAAAATAAAGGCTCTTTCAGAATGAAATAGTCAGCATGACCGTGCGGTTGACTTTTAGTATAAGAGTACTCGTTCATCTTCCTTATTAAAATAAAAACTTAAAAATAAATCATAATCTTCCGTCACGCTGTTATTCACTCCCTTGTTTTTCATAACATTCCTCACACAAACCATCCATCTTTCCTTTGGCCTTCCTCTTCTCCATCCATTAACATTTATCTCTCTTAAAAAACGCAAAAATAAATAATTGAATAATATCATGTCAGCTCGTTCACAAACATCTCATTCCATACGTCTACATTTTCCATTAGCCGAGTGACCCGCTCACCGACCCACACTGATCCGAAACCTTTCAACCGACATGAGAAGATCAGCAGCTGTAATATAACACCGATTTAAAACTTTTATTCGAAACAAGGGCGCTTTTAACTTTTTGTAATGGCTTAGGCTTAGGAGTCAATGTCACGACCAAATACTCAAACATAAACTTAACATAACATCACGCTTTGTTTCTCTGAAGGGATAGGCAGAGGTTTAAGTCTCATATAATAGGGGGCGAGCGTATTGCCAACCGGGTACGAATCCTGACTCTAGACTGCTATTGAGAAATTCCAGATCGAAAATGCCCGTCCTGGGTATTGCATCCGCCTGGGTGCGTGAGGTCCTCATGTTCAGCAATAGTGCGTGCAACGAGGCATGCGATACTATTATGATTAAAATGAAAGCAAAAAGGTACCGCCTTATCATCATGTGCCTATCCATTTCCCAACTATGTTGGGTTATAAATTTTCTCTCCTTCTACTTTTGATCCATCCAAAGGTTGTCTGTAAAAGATCGCTTTTAGCGATAAGACCGCCCATTAACCCACCCACCCTATGTAACAGTTCTACATTTATATCTGTAATTCTTATGGTGTACATAATAAAGAGTTTTCAATCTATCTATCTCGGGGTCGGCTTCCAATCTAACCGAATTCATCTGAGTACCAGAATTTTATATGGAGCGACCGCCTATCTGACTTCCACATACTAGTTACTGGATAACATGGTACCCGTTGGAAAAACTGGTTGTCAGACTTTCGGGCTTCTAACTACTCTTAATGTGTCAAAGATCTACAAATAAGGTAATATAAGCCTTATATCTATAGTAAATGTAATTGTCTGGAGTCTGAACTTTAAATAATTACATGTAAATTCAATTCAGGCGTTTTACATGTTAACGTCTACAGACCGCTGCACACAAGCCTTTTGATGTAATAATAATAGTGGTTAAATAACAAGGGAACAGGTATTATTATGGCTGTAGGTAATTTATGTTTGACTTCTAATTTAATAAGACTAGTTGCGTTTTGAAAACCCTAACAACACTCTAATTACGTAACACTCGTTAAATCACAATCCGAGAGTTTTGAAGGATTTTTCTAAACTGAGCGCTTTGGTTTGTAGTCTGAGGAGGTTGGTGACTGTGAAGAATAAGCTTTACTTCAAGGATTGGTCTACATCGTCACTAAAAGTGAAGTCATGGTCTTTGGTGTCAGTGGTCGATGTTCCGATCCCATCCATGCCTTCGGTCAAGTTGAATGGAATATCGCTAGTGAGGGTATCTGTGTTAAAATATTTGGGACATCTTTTGACCACTGACCTCAGAGATGATGAAGACATTGAAGGAGAAAGGAGGACGCTGTCGGTGAGAGCTAAAATGATCGGTCGCAGGTTTGCACGTTGATCTAGAGTAGTGGAGAGAAATTTATTTCGAGCATACTGCACGTCATTTTACACGTGCAGCCATTGGGTAGATTACAGTCAGAAATCATTCAGTGTCCTTCGAATTCAATATAACAATGCATTCCGGGTATTGATGGGGCTGTTCCGCTTCTGTACCGCATCAGGGATGTTTGCTGATACTCGTGTCGATTGTTTCTACACTACGATGCGAAAAAGATGCGCCTCCCTGGTGCGCCGGGTGCGGTCAGCCCCAACATTATACTGAAGTGTATCGCGAGCAGACTAGACTGTTTGTGTGAGAATCGCTGCTGCAAGCTTTCCACATCGGTATTGAGCGTGTAGCAGGGATTCTCTAAACTGTAGGGCAGTGTTAGGTTTAGTGTGTAGATTAAGTTTACTAACATAGTTGTTAAGAAATATTGTTACTAAGATATTGATTGAGTCCTTTGTTACTTGGTAATTAAATATCATCATCATCATTTCAGCCGAAAGACGTCTACTGCTGGACATAGGCCTCCCCCAAGCACCGCCACTTCAATCGGTTCTGTGCTTCCCGCATCCAGCGGAGTCCTGCGGCTTTCATAAGGTCATCGGTCAACCTTGTGAGAGGCCTTCCAACGCTACGTCTTCCGGTACGCGGTCGCCACTCCAGAACCTTTCGGCCCCAATGGCCATCTGTTCTGCGCGAAACGTGTCCTGCCCATTGCCACTTTGGCAATTCTTCAAGCTATGTCGGTTACCTTGGTTCTCCTGCAGATCTCTTCATTTCTGATTCGGTCATGTAGGGAAACTCCAAGCATAGCCCTCTCCATTGCCCTTTGGGTGACTTTTAGCCTTCTAATAAGGCCCATTGTGAGCGAACACGTTTCAGTGCCATATGTCATCACTGGCAACACGCACTGGTCAAAGACTTCCGTCTTGAGATACTTCGGTATGTGGGACGAGAAGAAATTGCGTAGGTAATTAAATATAAAGAAATAAAATAAATAAATAAACCATTGCTTCATATGTTTGAAAAATTCATCTGCTTAACCACATAAACAACGCAGTGAACGTGGCTGAACTGTCAAAATGAAACCCATTGCGATCAATTGTCATTTTATTTGTGTTACGAAATTAACCCGCAGATCTTTGAAACGGTCTCTGGTAGTCTTTTCAGCTGAAAAATATCTTTAAACGAATCTAAACTTCCTATTATCCCATGGGCTGCATTAAAACTCTGACACCATGTTAGTCACTAACCACACGAAAAGAAGAAGGATTGCTTCTTCGAAAATGTCTAAGATGGCAAAGTACCAGGTTTCAACCCATAACTGTTTATTTATTATTTATCCACAAGTAAAAACAAATCGTACAAAGGCGATGGTGATGATGATGGTACATGTTAGGGTGATGCAGAGAATACAACACGAAAATACTATACAAAAAATTACCATTCCCATTACCATATATTTTAGAATTGTTACCAAAATAAGCATCTGCATAATGATATTGTATCCCGAACTATCCGCAATGTTCACATGCTTCGTATAATTAGACGAAATAATAAACTATTTTCTAATAATGTATTTTGTGTGTCGACCAAAGTTTATATATACAACCTGATTGTTTTTAAACTCTTAGGACATTAAAATGTATATTATTCAATTATCTCTTAAGTAAATGCTACTACTCCACTAACGATTTTATTAATGTAAAGTTGACTTAATTATCAGGAAATAATTATATTCTCTTCTTATTATCTCTTTTTTTTTTATTCTACTATGAGTTTGCTCTTGACTTTAGTCTAGGTCTGGATGACAGAGACAAAGTCTACGATGGAGTGAGCTTACCCAGAAGAAGCCTATTCACTCTCACTTTGAATAGATTAGGGTTGTATGCGTTCGGAAACTTACGGACTTAGTTTAATGTTTTTGACATGTCCATACTTAATATTTGACTAGTTTACAATTTTAATGTCATCCTAATTTATTTAATTCAAAGTTATTTCTAACAAACTAACCAAAACCCTGAAAATGTATTTGTACGGCGGAAACGGCAGAATAATTATGATTTTTTTAAACTATTAACAACTGTATAACAATATTCTGACAAATAAATGGACCATTTTTTTTTCTTTCTATTTTTTTGATTACCTACATACATATACCTGAGCAGAATAAACGTTATCCGGAGGAATAACGATCAGTAGAGGAGAAAACGAATCCAGCAAAACAGCGCTGGGATGTGTCTGCCAACTTCTTAGGTATATATTACGTACATAAGCAACTGTTATTAGTACCGAGTATTAAATACGACCAAATAGGCAATTCTCGTAATTCTAAGAACTTTCGTATTCTAATCTCAGTCTCAATCTATCAAAAATATCTCAAAATTCCCTACATTTTTGACCAGTTTTTGTCATTAATATATGTTTTGTCGAAGCAATGAGTTAGTCGAACTTGTTTTTCGAAATTGGGGCCGTGTAATATAATAATTATAATAATTAACTGTCGAAATTCAGCATTACACTCTAGGGTACTAGATACATAGATAAATTTAACTTAAGAAATAGCAGGAAGTTAAAATTTCTCTTCTACACAAGCCTCATTCATGCATTTTCTTTTTAGCACTTCCAAACAAAATATTTAAAACCGTTTAACCATTGTTCAGTATTCCAAATAATCCTGGTATCAACCGGTTATCCGCGCTACAATCCGCCCCGATCCGGTTCAATCTGGTTCAATTAAATAGTGCGCTTTGTTTAACACTCGTTTATTTGTATTGAGAACTATTTGTTGGATTTTTAGACGATATATTGTTATAGAAGAAGGCTTTGCTTGTTTGTTTATGTTATGTTATGTTATGCTGTGGCTTGGATAAAAGGATTGCAGCGTTTTTGTAAAATGGCAGTACGTTTATTATTTATTACGAGCCAATAACTTCACTACAGGCAAAGAATTCTGCTTACGAATAACACGTATTTTGATTCTGATCTCTTACTCGATGCGTGCTGGCGATTTTGGGCTATTTTAAACCCAACCTGAGGGCCCAGAAAAATATATATTCTATCAGCGTATAAGGATGATGGAAAAGTAAAAACCGGTCAAGAGCGAGTCGGATTCGCACACCGAGTGTTACGTACCATCAAAAAGCATTAAAAAAAAATTACATTAGTTTCACTATCGGTCAAGAATTGGCGCTAACCTAAAACTGCAATATTAGAAAAGGTGTGCTATTTAGAGAAATTGTTTCATTTTTCCTGTAATTTTTACATAAACTTCTATCACATAGAATAATTTCAGATTTTTCTCTATGCAAATTTCGGAAATAAGGGGAACGGTATTTTGTTTTACATTTTTCGTCAAAAGCCTAAAACCATGCGGCCTAAAAAAATTGTTTGAGAATGTGCAAATAGTGCTATTTCATATGATACCCCACACGCCCTAGTGGCCCTACTTACAATTTTTAAGAAACCCAGTCAGGCCCGGTTCCAAAAAAAAAAAAGAATGTTTGCGTCTTTCTTATTTGCAAAATAGTTGGGAAAACGTCATCTAAAACTATTCCAAATTTCAAGTTTATAGCATTAGTGGTTCTTGAGATATGCAGCTGTGACAGACGGACAGGCAGACTGAGTCGGACCATAAGGGTTCCTTTTTACATTTTTGGTACGGAACCCTAAACATGAACTAACATAAGCTGCTACGTCAATCCTGTTGAAAGTTGTTTTAGGAATACGAAACGCTTTGAAAACAATTGCCACTTATCTAACCGCGCGGAAGTTTTTCTTATATTTATTTGCAACCTGTCTTTATAATTTTCTATTGCCTGCTTCTTATTATCGTGTTACCCAATAACTGGGTTTTAGAGGTAAGATAGGCAGTCACTTCATGAAAAATACTGGTATTCAGCATCCGGTTAGACTGGAAGCCAACCTCAACATAGTTGGGAAAAAGCTAGGCAGATGATGATATTGCCTGTCTCTTATTAAAGTAAAAATCATAAATCTTTTCCATTGTATTTCCATCTATTTAATCATATACTTTTTCTTTAAGAAAAAAATGGCAATTTCCCACCAAGAAACCACATAACACAAAAAGACTAATGCATTTCCCTAATTAAAATACTTATCACAGCATTTTTATTACTCCGCCATAGAAACGCCCTCAGGAAAAAGTACCAGGAAAATATGAATAAAATGAGTTCTTTTTTCTTTTCTCCGTTAACAAAACATGCTTGTATGAGTGGAACTTATGAAAAATACTTTACATAGTTAACTTTAAAAAATATTTTGCTTCAAGGTTTTTTTTTTATAATCTTTCCTAGGAAGCTGTTTATTAGTTGCTCGCGCGAACATGTGTGTTAGGTTTACGTAGGGTAGCAGAGGGTGTGGTTCACGGCGGGTTAAGACGAACATTATTTTTTGTTTTTTAACGAAAAGTCAAAGTCAAGTCATTTACCTATTTCAAATAGGCACATAAAAGGCAATTATATGTCAAAAATTACAAAAATAGTTAACTGATTCTAGTTGCCCCTTCCAAAAGATAATTATGTATGGAGAAGAATGGGCACGAAACTCCATACTTACTCTTTTAAAATTTGAACAATAGTCTATATACATTAATTAGTAATTATTGGTGACTACAATTTTAAATATTTTTCTTATTAGTAACTTAAATCATAATTATTTAGTATTGACATTGTAGCATTTCGTTAAATATTGACATTACCTATTGCTTTTTATTAAAATACTTTTAAAATTAGTTTTATTTGACATTGTTATTAAAGAATTATTATAAATTAATTTAGTTAATTGGCATAAGCCACTCATAAAATATGTATATTTGTACGCCAAATGGCCAAACATAGAGAAACTTTAATATTATAATAATTATAACATCTTGCACGCTGTATTAACCTGTGTTTACAAATAAAGATTATTGATTGATTGATTGATTGATTGCCGATGTACCTAGAATAAAAATTACTAAAAGAGTGAACGAAGTTTTACCGTGAAGACCGAAGAATTACCGTGTGTGTGTGTTATGGTTTTTAATCCTATGTCTAAATGCTCAGCATTGTTATTAAGATTACCCTAATTGTTTTATTATAGATATCAAGATTGAAATAATCGTTTTGTAATAAGATAATTGTGATAAATCAATGAATAAAATAACGTGTTAAACACTTCGAGAAGAGGTTGGTATTACATGAGTCTTTTTCTAATAATAATAAAATGATAACATAACATCACGCCTCGTTCCCTCGAAGAGTTATGTCGAGGTTAAGGCATTGTACACCCATATTTTGCCAGTTATGTTTAAGGGGAAAAGGGGGCATGTAATAATAAAATATTTGTATGATATTACCCTTTCAAATAGTGAAATATTTTTTTTCAAATAGGAGTTGTGGTGGTGGGTGTGGTGTGTGGTGTGGTGTGGTGTGGTATGTGTGTGTGAGAGATGACCCTCTACACATACACAAACTCAAAAAATTCAATCTCTGTCTGTCTCTCTCTCTCTCTCTCTCTCTCTCTCTTTATAATATTAGTATAGACAAGCTGCTGCCCGCGGATTTTCCAGCGTTGCTTTTTCTAAAATAAAATATATATGGCTATCTGCCAGTGAAAGCCCCGTCAAAATCGGTTCAACCGTTTTGGAGATTAGCCGACACAAACAGATAGACAAAATAAAAAATAAAATGTTTTTTGTTTTAAGTACCTTATACTTACTTAAAAAACCGAAACTTCAATTTTATTTATTTGTATAGATATGACTAATTCTATTGTCTCCGATGATAATAAAAACATTTGTAAAAAAACATTTAGAAATTGTATTCGAATGAACTAGTCGGAAAGAACCTAATATCTTGAAATTCTTCAACAAAATGGGAACGCTCTAAGATAATTTACACCGACATCTTTTCTCTTACTGCACTTTGTCCAGTGAGAAGCGGAATGCGCAATAATATAGCTGGCACAGTTTTAATGAATAGTAGTATAAGTTAAACCTTAACTTCTTGTTATTGTAGATGCAAGTACATACCTATCTTAAGCTAAAAAAATCGGCCATGCCCTTTCATTTGATATGTCACACAGTAGGTAGAGTTTTAAATTTAAATTTTCTTATTTGCCCCCCAATATCTCAATACCTCATATTCAAAATTAATTAATTTATGTAACACGTCTGTATTTAGGTCACAAAAATTCATATGTGTAGCAAGTTTAAACTTAATCGGTCCAGTAGATTCGGAGCAAATTGGCTGTGACAGACAGATAGACAGCGTACAGATAGCGTTTTTCCCTTTCAAAATCAAAATCAATATATTTTCAAAATTCGACATTCAAAATTCAAAATATCTTTTTTGTGGGCATATGTTTGTTACAGGTCTTAACAAAAAAAAATAGTTTCAATATATCCTGCTTAATAGGTATACAATAATTATCCACTGGCGTTATTTTACATGTCAAATTTAGTTATTATAAATGTCAAAATATGAAAATACAGTGTAATTAATACATGGTCAACAAAACAATCAATAATTCAAGAAATCTTGGATCGTGTAGTATGCTTTATCAATTAAAAAGTTTCGTAATTTATTTTTAAATACTGGAAGTTCCTTAGTGCTCAGAATGTCAGTAGGTATTTTGTTGTATATTTTTGATGCAATGCCAATGAAGCTTTTGTTAAATACAGCCGTTTTATGTGGTACAGTCAGCTGCAGATAAATCTCACCCCCAGCAATTTATTTATTCATTGCTATGGGATGAGATTTCTCTGCAGCTAACGTACATTAGAAATTTGCAGTCATTTTACACATCAGTTCCATATGCGAATATTTAAACATTGCAGTAAAATACTGTAAAAAGTAAATTCAGGAAGTAATGTCTACCCAAAACATAATAACGATATTACTTTCAAACTATTTAAGATATTTTCATGCTTTTTTTTTTCATATTTTAAAATATAACCCTTTACACAAGTTCCAGATTTGGGACGAAGTTATCTTAAGAACAAACTTAACATTGTAGTTGAAATACTTGTTCTCCCATACATTCCAACTGCAAATGTAAGTCGGTTGACTATTACTCGTTATCTTGTAATGCCTACTTTTCTGTAATCGTTTTCCTTTTAACTTATCATGCATGGTCCAAACAACCATTTAGCTGACATTTCACTTAACTCTAACAAAAATGAACACTATTACTGAATCGAAAAATGGTTATCATAGACCCTCGATATTTTTGAACGGCCCATCCAACGATACCCCATGCCATGGAATAGATGAGAAAAAAAAACATTCCCACTTAACGTGTACGGGAGATACCCTAAAAAAATATTGATATATTTCAAGATTTCATTTTACCGGTTTGTCGGTTGCTTTACAGCTTTCTAGTACTAAGGGTCTCTGAGCTAAGCCGCGGACAAACAGACGGAAATAGCGAAACTATAAGAACACTATAATTATAGTCGAAATCAGCGCAACCAGATTCCTGGTTGACTACGGAACCCTAAACAGCATCTGAAAAATCGTCACTTAGTCCCAATAGGTCCCAATCCGCCCCCGGCTCCGTTCCTATCAAGCCCACAACCTAAAGCTTAAGTCTCCAGCGGAACAACTGCTAATTTTGTTGCGAGAAAAATGCGCCATAATCCAACAGCTCTGCCCCTCCCCTCCAACGGTTTAGCGTCATAAAAACTCTTGTTCAAGCTTCAGCGTTTTATACTTTGTAAACTTTGTAACATGCAAACCGTTTTGAAGCAATCTAGGGTGTTCATGTAGATTTTTGTGTGGGTGGAACATATTTCTTTAGTGAAGATTTGATGGTTTAATACCTGTTTGATAATGTCTAAATAATTGGTCAGTTTGGGCTACTAACATAACACTTAACATAATATTTTTTATTATTCATACATCTATTTTTGTTTTTAATGTAAATTTTATTAGTGTTAAATGTTCCGTTTCTTACTGTTTGTACTTCCTGTGCATGTCCCAAATAAAATATTTTTCTTTCTTTCTAATATCACGCCTGCAATCTCCGAAAAGTTATGCAGAGTTGACCTACCAATTATAGATACAATAATAGTATACACACAATTCTTGAATACAATATTTTTGATTGCCAGATGGCTACTATGATTGCATGGTGAATAGGATGTATTTGACATTAAAGACAATTAACCGAAGCTCTATGAAATACTCTATTAAGTTAGCTACAACTGTTAGCATACTTTCTTCATTATGAAACATTGCATTGCATTGCATTATGCTGAGCGATGGCCGTTTTGCGAGGATGTGACGCATATTTTCGCCCAAGTTTGAGTTCTTTCTATGCGTTATGTTTACCGCAAATAAACATATTTTCTTTCTTTCTTTTCTTGGTTTAACTTTCACGCATCACATTAACACGGAATCCATTTCCTATTTAACACCCTTAACACTCTATTTGACACCCTGTAAATACAGAATACTCTAAAACGTACTACATTTCATACAAATTCATTTGGCTTTCACCTCTTCCCATACACGTTAGCTAAAAAGAACTCCGACCCCTTTAGCCCCTTTTCACACGATTCGCCGCCGGATACTCGGTACCGGTTAACCGGTGGAAAATGTATAAGCCGGATAAATTGTGCTGGTATGTGTGAAAGCTTTTATAGTTACTAGAAAGAAAGAAAAAACGTTTATTTGGCGCACTACTGCATGCAAAGAACACATTTGAACGAATTAATATTTCCATAAAACTATACACTCACACACTCACTTACCACTACTTATTAGGTACTTAGGCACACGACGCGACTAATCACAAATTTTATAGTTAACTAGCTGCTGTCCGCGGCTTTGCCCGCGTGGCTTTTTCTAAAATACCTAAGTTACTTTTTATAACATCACTGATCTGCCAGTGAAAGTCCCGTCAAAATCGGTCCAGCCGTTTCGGAGATTAGCCGGAACAAACAGACATACAGACAAAAAAAACTTTTAAGCATCATATTTAACTTATATACATCATATTTTATAATGCATACATTGTAATACTAATATACTAATAATATTATAAATCTGAAAGTAACTCTGTCTGTCTGTCTGTCTGTATGTTACGTTTTCACGCCTAAACCGCTGAACCGATCGTCATGAAATTTGGCAGAGATATAGCCTGGGATATGGAGAAGGACATAGGCTACTTTTTTACGCGATAACCGAAATCCACGCGGGCGGAGCCGCGGGCAAAAGCTAGTTTAGTATAAAGATGCCATAATTTTTATGTCTAAAAACAATGAATATCTTTATGAATAAATAAAGTACTTATTTCAGGTTACATATACGATAAATCAATCATCATAATTATCATCATTTCATCAAATTATATATTTTCCACATTCATTTCAGCCGAAAGACGTCCACTGCTGGACATAAGCCTCCCCCAGGGGGTTTGCCATAATCGCCACGCTTGGCAGGCGGATTGGCGATCGCAGTATGGTGCAAAAAATGCATAGAGAACGCTGCTGGCCATTCTCTAGTAAGTCCCTTAGTCGCCTTATACGCCACCCACGGAAAGAAATGGGGAAATATTTTCCACTACATAATGATTATGCTTAATTTATTTGCGTATTCAAAACATTATTTTGTGTTTATTATATTTTTTATATAAGCTGTTTTGCGGTTTTTCCAGTACCTTTATTTACACCTTTGGACGCATCGCTAACGCGGCGCGTGGAAAATACAAAACCAGCGCGCCATTTTCCATAAAAGTTAATAACAATATAAATCTGTATTTTTTCACGCAAGTGTGTTGAAAAACGTCGTATGAAGCACGTGTGCATTGATCATTATACACTTGTATCATAATGTACTACCCATTACGTGTGTTTCCGCCGAGAGGGTTTTTTGACACCGTAAAGTCAAACCCTGCTGCGATCATTTTCATGACACCTGTCACTGATGTGGCGGCCACCGCACTTCTTTAAAACCGTAGCTTGTCACTTTACAACCGGAGACCCGGTAGCCGGAGCGTGTGTACAGGCCTTTATTCCCAGCCCATTAAATTACATAACACTAAAATCTTCAACTAATTACAAATTAAAACCGTAACCAATCCCTTAAAGTTAAATTATAACATTCATAAAGGTCTTTGAATAACAGATTACAACCGTAATATCTTTATAGGGCGACAGATTTAGAATTGTAATTCCGTTTTAACAAATAGCCGTATTCTTAAATTAACACCTTTGTAAGCATTGTTGACTGTTTAACAAAAGCTTATTATTTTGGGTTCAACCTGAAAAGAATAATTTTAGGCTCTTAGCAAAATATTTTTAAAAGATAAAATCGAGTTGAGGTCTTTTGAATGCCTTTACAGATGTTTTTGTTATTTTGATTTTAATGGGCTCTTCTGATGTTTGTCAATGGAATTAAAAGAATTGATGAATAAGATGATGAGATTCAAATTGAACGTGAATTTTTGAGAAGGTGAGTTTTAGAGGTCTTGAAAGTGTTCACATTGACTTTGACGTCAGTCGAGAATTTTTCGTGTAAAACAGAGAAAAATAAAAGCCTAGACAAAATAATTAATTTCTATGAAATAGATACACACGGCCACCAATCAAGCAATACATTTCTAATTTAGTTTGATCTCGCATTGTATAGGATTTCCGTACAGTGAGAGGTCAGCTTATACTGGATATGTGTAGCTTGATTTGTGGTCGTGTGTACATAATATGCTGCTAAAAGAAATTGCATGAATCAATCAGATGATGACTCTGACTAACTGACCGTCTCTTTGACAATTCAAAAGTGCCTGTAAATGGTTTAATTGAAATAAATGCTTTGAGTTTGAGTTTGAGTTTGATGATGGGCAATAAATGCATGCTATGGGACAGTAGTTTTGCACACAACTGCAATGAAACATTATATGCGCCCTAGAATTATAGCCGACCCCTACATACTTTGGAAAAGACTACGCAGATGATGATGGCATGCCCCTTAAACTAGTTTTTATCCTCTTTAATACATTATTTAGAAAGAAGATAACCTAATAAAACTTAATAATTAAAATAAGTTTCATTTAGCGAGCTTAAAATTCATTTATGTTAAGAGCTTTAATTGTTATTAACGTTGTTAGAACTTCATAAGATTCAAATGAACTTAATTTTTATTTGAGCCGATTAAGAAAATAAAAAATAAACCGGCCAAATGCGTGTCGGACCACGCACAATAAAGGGTTCCGTAGTTGGGATGAATTTATCCCAAGAACAAACTTAACATTGTAGCAAGTTGGTCGACTAATACTCGGTAACTTGTAAAGCCTAATTAGCTGTCATAGTTTTTCTTTTAACTTCGTTATATATACTACTGCTGTAAATTTTTTCACATATCCAAATATTAACCTTACGCTGGCAGTGGAGGGCGGACACTTGTCTCTAACAAAAATTAGCACTTTAAGTTTAATATTACACAAACGGATCCCCGAATCTAAAAATGGTTTTCACAAGTCCTCAATATTTTTGAACAGCCTATTCAACGAAAAAAAATATTTTCTTCCTCACTTTACGTGTTGGGTGATTCCCTAAAAATATATATTTCAAGATTTTATTTTACCACTTTGTCGGCGTTTAATATCTATACCCATGCCAAATTACAGCTGTCTAATACCAAGAGTCTCTGAGCTAAGCCGTGGACAGACAGACATGGCGAACTAAAGAGTTCCTTGCTTGCAATGGAACCCCAAAAAAATTGCATGGATTTTCTTAATAAGGGAATGCATAATAATATTATTTCTGATATAGTTTATAGTGAGGTATATCATTTTGACATTAGTGTACAATATATTATACTCTATGAAGATAGGGCTGCATCGTTGGTCTTATAGTCGCATTCACAACTGCTTATCGCTCCCAGGTTCGAACCGGCTTATTCCACAAATCCCCCTTAGGAGGAAAAGTGGAATCTGAAAACAGTCTAGAATTCACCCCTGATAATCCCGCTAAGGGGGGAAAACTGGAATTGAAAAAACAAAAAATAACGTATTCCAAGATCCCTGAAAGTGATTTTTTTACATTAGGGTTCAGTTTTTTCCACTGAGGGGGATTCTCTCAGGGGGATTAGTGGAAAAAGCCGTTCGTACCCTTGGTCGGGCAAAGTGCTATTGGGTTTTTCCATTGGGAATTTCTTAATTGCAGCCTGGAGTCTGGATATGAGCCCGGTTGATGGCAAGGCTCACCCTCTGTTACAAAGAGCTAAACGTTATTGGCGATATGCGCGTGTACTGTTTAGTTGTTCACTTCTGCCTCAGCTTTTGGGCAATACAGGCGACATATTATATGTATGTTTTATGAAGGTAGATGTAGGTAATGAGCTGAAGTTTACCGAGTCTGGCTTGAATTCGAGTTTCTGGACATGACTTTATTTTTCTAGGACAAAGAACTGTTCATAAACATGACAGCAAACGTTGTTCATGCAACATTAGACGAAAATACTAAAACTGAATGTCGCCTAAACAATATTATTATTGCCAAAAAAACTTATAAAAACAGTCAATTTAACTGCAACAAACTTCTATCATCGAATAAGGACTCCATTCGCAACTTTCCGATTCCGCCCGAAGAATCCCGAAGTGGTACGAATGCCACATAAATTGTCGGCCAATTACATGCTACACGTTTATCGCCGAACTTTTTCAGAAATATATCTTTTTTATTGTCATAGTTTTTAAAAGGTTCACTTTTTCCTATTATGGATGGGGTCCCTTGGAATAACTTGGCTGTTTTATTAAACTGTTTTCGAATTTTAATGAAAACAGAATTTTTACTCTTAGTTTCGTATGTTTAAGTTTTTCTGTTTTAGGTAGGTATACATTTTTTGTATAGCGTTAATCAGTGTGTCAAGGTTCATTGTTGTTTTGCATTGCACTTTGAATCTGTGATGCAAGTATATAATCTACTTACTTATTTATTAAAACGCCGAAAACCTACTGTACTTAATTTACAAATATGATGGCGCAGCAAGTGGCGCCGTCTAGTTTTGTTTCCGAAGTTACTGGAATCACCGAAAAGTTTGGATGTGAGTGACACTGGCTGGTGACAGTCACTCTGGCAGAGCGTCGCGTCGATTGTTGCGTGGCGGCTGTCTTCTTATGGCAGAGATGTCAGGAGAGCTGCTGTCATACCATGTTCACGACGAATGCTATATTCCGGCACAATCCTGATGATATTGAAGCTGATAAACCACTAATACGATAACCACTTCTGGTAAAGGCTATCCTGCGCCATTAAAAATATTTTCTTCATCTGTCAGGAAATAGTAGAGCAGTGGTGGCCTAGTGGTAACGGCCGCAACTTACGAGTTGGAGGTCGTAGGTTCGAACCCTGACAGGCGCTTTTTGTTGTGTAAATAATTTCATCAGCACTGCTCTCAAAACGATGAAGGAAAACATCGTGAGGAAACTGGAATGTCCTAGAACCAAAAAATCTAAGACATGACATCTACAAACCCGCACCTTACCGAGAGGAGGCTTGTATCCCAGCAGTAGGAACATTATAGGCTCATTATGCTATCAGAAAATAATCTTTAGCAAATGATTTTAAGTATATTAATTTCTATGTTCAACTCAAACCAATCAACAATCTGCCATCTCCAGCAAAAACAATCATAACATCGTCTACATACACTTCAGCGACACATTTTCCCAAAATCCATTTAGCTACGCCTTTGCCATAATACCATGAACTGACAATAAATTGAGACATTAAGAACGCCAGATATAATTAGAAGTCTCGTTACGAAACAATTTAAAATGTCATCTTCGGTAACAATTTCAATTTGGCAAAACGAAATTAACTAAACCATTTTGAATTCATTATGGGACCGTATTGTCTGGGAATTATTAGGTTTTCGCCATTTAACGTGTAATGTCAGATATTGTCTTAGTTCTAAGTGTTCTGATTGGTTTGAATTGAGGAAAATTTGGAAGGTGATTTTGTTTTATTATTTTCTGTATTTTTCGAGTGCTTTAGAATATTTTTTGGTTATTCAATCATTGTTTTGATTATTGTCAGATTCAGTACAATAGTTTTTTTGTATTGTCTGATTTTTATTAAATAAATAAATAAATGTGTGTGTTATATTGATAAGTACACACATCAAAAAAACTTTGTGATCACTAGCATAAGCTGATATATATTTTATTTTTATTGAACTGTATTAAGAATCATTCTTGATTGTGTGTTTTCTTTAAATAGAAATACCCTGTTTGAAATAAAAAAATAAAAATAAACATTTTTTTTATTTTTTATAAAAAATAATAATTGAGTAATTAATCATAATGTAATTTTAACAGAAATTTGATAGAAAGAAAAAGACTGTTTAACCAAACTTAAACAACAATTTATTAATAAAAGGTTTATATTCAATATAATATAACTCCTCCCCTGGCTCGAACACATGCGGTGATCCTCCTGGGGGCATGCTGAAAATCAAATCATCCAGCATTTCTTGGGGTAACCTGACCCATTCTTGAATACTCGTAGCGGCGTTCACTGAGCTCTGGCACTGTCTGGAGACGTGGCTGACGGTTCCAAACAGCTCGCTTAAGAGAATCCCACGCGTGCTCTATTGGGTTTAAGTCAGGCTAGCCGAATCATAATATAAACTACCGTAACAAAAAAGATTTAAATTTTTCAAAGTGATCGCAAACTTTTTTTGATGTGTGTATGTGCGTGTGTGTTTTTAACGCTGTTCATTTTATAGTAGAGATTCCGTGCTAGCTTGGTGTTAATAGTGTTACTTTACGGTAGAAATGAAAACTTTACAAACGCTCCTAAAACACCCGAATCCTCCTTTTTCGTTTGTATTTTATAAACCCTCAGATATCAGTCATGTAATACACTTGTCTGTCTCTGGTCACAGCAGTTGCTAAAGTAAAACTACTCTCTGCAGTTCATGGTCACTACAGTTGCCGGACTATATAGGTTACATAGCGGTACGTTATTAATAATTATTTTAAGTCTCATATTTATATGTACGAGTATACCTATGAAGTTTTATGTTCAATGTAACCCTGTATTATGGCCAGTATTAGCCCCAATAATAACTCTAATTCACAACAATTTAATCTACCTAAAAAAAAATCTGCCTAGCCTTTTCCTAACTATGTTGGGGTCGGCTGCCAGTCTAACCGGATGCAGCTGAACACCAGTATTTTACATGGAGCGACTGCCTATCTGACCTCCACAACCCAGTAACTGGGTAACACGATACCCCTTGGTAAGACTGGCTGTCAGACTTTTTGGGCTTCTGACGACCCGTAACGACTGTCAAAGGTCCACGAATGACAGCCGGGACCAACGGCTTAACGTGCTTTCCGAGGCACGGAGGAGTCTCGGTATGTAAAGATGGTCACCCATCCACGAACTAACCCCGGCGAGCGTAGCTTAACCTGATGGATCGACCCGTGCGGCTGTTATTACTTAGCCACGAGCTCCTCAACAATTTAATCTACCATGAAACAAAAAATACCATCTTAAGAAAACCGCCCAAAACAATAAAATCATTTACCAAACAATCTTGAGGCAAAAACAGAAACTACCAACTAAGTAACGGAACAACAATGAATTCATACACGCAGTAAAATGCTTGACAAGCGTACATTACACGCAACATTAAAAGTTTCACCGCTACATAAATATGCGGCTAATTTGCGAAGTTGCCTACGATTTGGCACTCTACCCGCTTGTTGAAATATTATTTACTGCGAACTGAAAGTATTGCAGTTATCTTTTACCCTCCTTTTGGGGTAAAGTAAGGCGAAGATCGTTTGCTAAAGTACCCTTTTACTGACAATAAAAGAAAAGTTTTCAATCTGATATTATTTTAAAGATAGGAAAATAAACTTTAAAAGGGTGACGCTAAAAAGAAAGAAAAAAAGGTACTTAATGAAGATAATTATCTTACCACTTTTAGTAAATTATTTTGACAAGGAAATCTATACATGTATACATAAATCAATTGCCGTGCGTTAGTGTCATAAAAACTCGAAAATACGTCGACCGATTGTGATGAAAGTTTGATAAAATATTGATCGCAAGCAGAAGACGATTCCAAACAAAAAAAATAAAAAAATCCTTGCAACACATGCAAAATGGTTAGGTGACTGTTAATGAGAAATCCCGTGTTTTGTGTGTTGTGATAGCCGTTCGTCTGGAATAATCTGTAAGAATGCATTAGTTAGTGTATCAGTGTTGTGCCATTAGGTAGTATATGCAGGAACGCAGGCATTCATTAATTCACTAAAAACGAAAAACTTCACAAGCAATGGGAAATTGCTATTGAAGGTGGTGGGTACCGATGTCAGGACGAGCTGCTACTCATACGGACCACTGTACGTCGCTTGCTCCTGCGTCACCAGTCCTGACTCACTTCTTATTTTGGCTGCTGAGACCAAAACTACGAACATCGAGAGAAGTTTAATACAAATTTGGCTGTTATTTTAGTATATTTTGGTGTGTTACGACTTCCACGCTAACGAAGTCACATACAGAAGCTAGTTTTAAATAAATAATTAACAATCTCAGAAGGAAAACTTTCTACCCTATTGACAATGAAAAGTTTCATAAAACATGCTCCCCAAAAATAATTAGGTTCCAACTCTTTTATTCAAAGTTTACCCTAACAATATGCCCAAGGGTAAACCCAAAGGTAACGGGGTAATGACGAGACGAACTCATGATAACATAGTTAGACAGAAAAAAGTTTAAATCGTATGTTCACGCGTTGTGAAGGTTTTTTATTAGAAAACTTTACTCATTTGTCCGCATGTATGTTTAGATGGGGCTGTGAAATAAGCGGGGAGTTAAGCGGAGATGTGGTGAGAGCGGATTTAAATATATACACCTATACAAATAAATAAAATCGAAGTGTCTGTTTGTCAAAATAACAGCTTTTTACTAAATGCATATAAAACGTACAACAAAAAATCAATTTTTTTTTGTCTCTCTGTCTGTTTCTGCTAATCTTTGAAACGGCTGGATTGATTTTGATGGGACTTTCACTGGCAGATAGCTGATGTTATAAGGAGCAACTTGAACTTCTTTTATTTTAGAACAAGAAACGCGGGTGGAGCCGCGGGCAGCAGCTAGTGAAATGTAAGATTAAATGCCTGATTCATAGTAAGCAGAAAGGTACTTTCTAACAGATAAATTAAAATAAGAACAGCATTTGTATTATTATTGATCTGTTAGATAACGGGAGCTTATCCGGGGATGGTGAAACTCAACTCAAACTCAAATTATTTATTGCAAATAAACCAATTACAGGCAGTTTGAATTGTCAACGAGTTGTTCAGAGAGAAATACGAAGCCCATTCTAAAGCATAGTACAAAGCATAGTTGTTCTTTGGAGAAGAACAGGCAAGAATCTCCATGGACACTCTTGGAACCACTCCATGAATACTAGCCGTAAGATTTCTTTCGATTGTGTTGTATGATAGTAAATTAAGAAACAAGAGTTATTATTTTGCTATGAAGCCTTCAAGTATGAAGATATAATAGGTTGGGAAAAAAGATTCTTCGCATTTTTTAATTCAAAACAATTTTTAATATAGTTTATTTACATTTAACTTTAGTATGTAGGTACCATTTTGTTCGATAACTTTGTGCCATCTTGTAGGTAGGGACATGATCCCATTGCTATATAAATTTTGGGACTTCTGATCAAAATATCGCGACAAGTGGTTTTGGCAGTCCTCTCGTGATGTTACCCTGACACTGCCTAAAGAATTCTGAAGAGACCGAAACAGGTGGAAATCTGAAGGTGCAAGGTCAGGATAATACGGCGGATGCATTAACACCTCCCAGCCAAACTCTCTTAATTTTTACTGAGTGGCTAAAGATGTGTGAGGTCTAGCGTTATCATGATGAAAAATCACACCGCTTCTGTTGATTAATTCCGGCCGCTTTCTCTCAACTTCTTGATTTAATCTCATCAGTTGTTCGCAGTAGAGTTCAGAATCGATGGACCCAAATATCGAGCTTTTTTGTGTACCCGGTTTTTTTCAAATGTGCCAAAACTGTTTTGTGGTCAATTCCCAGTTCTTCAGCTACGTTGTAATTACTGATATGCCGATCTTGGTCCACTTTTTCAAAAATGGCATCCATTTTTACCGTAATAGGGCGACCAGAGCGACGTGCACCTTTGACATCAAAATTTCCGGATTGAAAACGCTTAAACTAAATTTGTGTTACTCTCACAGACACTGCACTAGGTCCATAAACATCGCAATTTTTTTTCGCGGTTTGTGTTGCATTTTTACCTTTTTTGTAGTAAAATTTTAAAATGTATCGAATTTCTTCATTAGATTCACTCATCTTGACAGTATGAAAAACAAATGAAAATCACACATTTTCCTAATTTGAATTTGGAATTATGTTATTTCAAATTTAAACTTTCAATGATACCAAAACCAGCCAGATACAAATAGTATAGCCAAAGAGATTTTATTACAAGTTCATACATACTAATAATGCGAAAAGACTTTTTCGCCAACCGTTCAAAAATTTAGAAATGAAAGTTCATTGTTGTTTTTTTTGACGTGACAACATCTAATAAATCGATGAACGCCGGCTGCATGCACGAAAAAGGATGACTCATTGTCCCATTACGCTCATTGTCCCGTTACGCTCACTGTCCCGTTTCGCTCATTGTACGCTTGCGCCGCATCGATGTTTTGTTATGACGTTGTCACGTTAAACTATCGTCCGTAAACCAACTTTACAGACAACATATTTTTTTTTTTGCCTTTGAGTGTATTTAGTTTTCATGTTCCTCTAATTGGATTCTGATTTTAATGTATAGGTGTTCGTAATAATTAAGAAAATAATTAACAAGTACAGTCAATGTCAACTTCGACTGATCGTTTGAAAATATACTGTCGGCTTCACAATAAAATTTAATTATTAGTTCAAAAACAATTGAAGACTTTCAAATCTAAACTCGACAAATTAGCTGAATTTTAGTACCCTAAAGTTGTGACAAAAAGGTTAATTTTATCTTGTAATTTGTTCTACAAGGGTAACTTTTGGAAATATAATAATAATAACTTTTGAAAGGCACTAAGGGTGATGACAGTAAAAGTTTGTCGACTTTGGTTTCCTGTAAAAAGTCAATGTGACAACTGTCAAAGTCTCATCTATAGTAAAAAGTTAGTCAATTAATGCTGGGAATGTATACTAATAAAATAAAGCTGAAAAGTTTGTTTGTTTGAACGCGCTTATCTCTGTTGCAATTGCGGGCCAGTCCTGCGTGTTATAATAAAGATTTAATTTTTTACACTTGTCGACTTGCGTGTCATATGACAAGCAATTAACAAAAGCATAAAACGTCCCTAATCGCCTATCTACTGCCCCCACAGTATCATGGAACAACTCGCTCGCATGTTTACACAAGCTCTAATAACACAAGCTGCTGCGCTCCTGTGAAACATACTCGTACATAGTTACTTAATACACGCTTCCACCTCAGCTGTCTAGTGGTAATTAGTTAGCATTTTGTAATTGTTGTTGTTTTCATAGTGTGAGGCTTTTGTGTTTAAGTGTTGGTTGTTGTTTTTTTTTAGCGTTCCGTACCTCAAAAGGAAAAAAACAGAAACTCAAATTCAAACTCAAAGCATTTATTTCAAATACACCAAATAGAAAGAAAGAAATAAAAAAAAAACGTTTATTTGTGGTAAACATGACGCAATAAAGAACATAAACACACAAAAAAAAAAATGAAAACTATGGGGGAAAAATGCGTCACATGCACGCAAAACGGCTATCGCTCAGCATTATGCTGCGACCATAGGGTCGCAGCATAATGCTGAGCTTTGCGCCTGTCTTGCATAGGCAAGATAGGGCCCCAGTGCTGGTTTTCAGCGACAGCCGGCGTTGACGTAATGACGTCGTCCGGTGCAGCAAACAATTATTAAGACGCTGTACCGGTACAGCGTACTTAAAGAAAATTAATATAATTTAATTTAATTTAAAATGTGATAGAATATAAAAAGAATATAAGAAAAAAAAGAAAAAGGAATTGTAAATGCTATGAGAATATCATCCTCGACAAAATGACGCTTTATATTTAATATTTTATCTTTGCGCTTTATGAAGTGGCAACATTTCGAAGCGTCCTATTTGACGTACGTATACCCAAAATGCACCAAAGAAACTATGATGCAAGGAATTACAAAATGGCCAATGATGTAAAGTGTTACTATTATGCAATTGTGTCACTATTATGCGTTTGTGAGTAAATGTGATAGATGCGATGGACCCAATAAAAACATAAAAATTACAGGCACTTTTGAATTGTCAAGGGGTCGGTCAGTCAGAAAGATGAACCTAGTTGCCCATTTCAAAGCGTAGTAGGTTCCTATGGAGGAGAACGGCCAGGAAACTCCACGGACACTCTTTTAAAACAAAATATTGTTACAACAAATGGGTTACATCATTCATGTTGAAGTTATACATGTGAGAACAATGTAGAAAAACGTGCACGTTAGAAGCGTTCGTAATAAAAACAATTCAAAAAATAAAATAAATTAAAATAACCCGTGGCAGCTAAGAGATGACCAGTCATAACTGACGGCGCCCGTTCACGAATATGACGCATGGATTATCAGAACCCTTATAGGTAGCTAAGTAGTAGTAGTAGTTAGTTCGTATAGTTCTTATAGCACTCGTGTGTCTGTCTGTCTGTCCGTCTGTCATATCCAATTTGCTCCGAATCTAATGGACCGATTAAGTTGGAACTTGGTACATATAATATGAATTTCTGTGATCTAAAGACGGACGTGTAACGTAAATAATACTTAGCGACTAGCTCCACAAAATGTTCTGAAATGTGTGGTTATTCTACGATGTTTTGTTCCTGCTGGAAGACAAGCACTATTATTATTTACGTAATTTACAAGTAAAACAAGCTACCAAATATTCCAACGAACTGATTACCTACTTACCAGTGGTAAGTTAAAAATAAACAAATATAAGCTGTATAATTTTATTTATTTCAACATTTATATTTTAGTCCAAAACAAATGAAACATTTCAGTCGCGTCTTGCATCTTCAGCAAAATAGGTTAACATTTCGTGTGGATCCTCCGAATGAACGAAATGAACGGGATCGAACCGCTCAGCGGAATGCATTTCGTATGCTTCAAAATTTACAACGTATTGCCTTTTCAATGTGTGTTTGGGTAAAAGATATACTTCTATGCTAGCTGGAATACGTCAGGTAGTTTTCCTTTTACCGTATTTTTATTTTATTTTCGGCAAGTTTCTTATTGCTTTAGTGAATACCTTGAAAATTTACGCCTAATGACGGGTACATAAAGTACTGTAGAATCGTAGCTTCATTAAATAAAAAAAATGGATACCTAGTGGTTTTATTAAGTATAGTTTTTTGAATTCATTGGGTATTTTTGGTCACATTGATTTAAATAAGACGTACAATCTACATTTCATCTGTATCTACAACATTTACTACTTAAATTCATCACATACACACATACATTTGGTTACCTTTTAGTCCTTAGTTAATTAATTATACACTGAAACCGGTGCATTTGTTAACCAATCTTTATTGATTCATATTAACTGTCGAAAGAGAAAGGATCCTGCGACACACCCATCCTAGTGTGGAATCCAGTGTCATACCTACTTATTGTAGCACTAGTTTAGAAATCAAGAAAACTTTTTATTATTTATTATTATTATTTTATTTTTATGTTTATATATCTCGGGACCCTGGGGTCCCGGACCTTTGGAAGGCGTACGAGGGGCCGACACCAACTTGCAGAGGTCCGTTAGACACTTTTTAATAAAATGAGCCACCAACCGACGATTATCCCTGTACGCACTATACCAGTGCACCCAAGGACAACCCCCGGTTGGTGTAGGACTATTGCAGGATATGGAAACAAAGATATTGGACTATGGGTTTGGGTGGTTAAAATGGATTGGTTACCTACAACTATGGAAGGACTATGGCCCCTGCCTGATCAATGTTTTATTATACACGGATAAAATGGCAGGGGGTGACTTGCACACTCAATAATGGGCCCCCGAAAACGGTCGCTAGCACATAGTGACGTAGCGACAAGGGGGCAACATTTCCTGAGGTTCTCGAGGAGTGGAGAGGTATTCCACGGCTCTCAGAACAATCCCAGAGCCCGGAAGATGGTCAAGATCCCTACAAGCACTTACTGGAATATATACTTCCTCCGAGCACGTTTGCTCTTGCGAATCTCCACTCAAGCCGGCCAATAAAGGCAAGAATGAGGTGGGAGCTCAGTTCCTCGTCAGTGTTCACTCCAGCCGGCCAATAAAGGTAAGCCAGAGATGAGGAACATGACTTCTCCCGGGAGATAAGGTCCGTGGGGTCGCAACTGCCCAACAGCTCGCCACATGCTGCCCTGCGGGTTTCTGTATCTCTCTTGGTTTGGATCCTCGCCCTAGACTTGTTCCGGCAAAGTAAACTCTACCGGCACACACCTAGAGTTCGGAGCGCGCAAGCCCCACCACGACGTCAACGTAGAGATACGGCGGTGGGGTTATTATTATTATATGGATTTTGACGTATGAATGGCATTAGGCACAAGTTGAACAAGAGTTTTTGTGGTAAGACACACCTATCTTTTTCGGTTGGTATCTTTTTATTTTACCCCATCTTTTTATGAAAAAGAATGCAGTAATACCAGTACAAAACGTCCCGGTAAATGTTTTACTGTGCGTTTTATTTTATTCTTTGTCGTCGATTTTCCGGACCATTGTTAGAAACCGCACCACTTACAACGACTAGTCAGACGGCTTTTTTATCGCTTTTTATGTCAACTTCTTAGTTATACTTGAAACGATGTTCTTTAAATTCTGTTAACTTTTAGACTCACCAGGATGTTACAGTGATCTGGTTGTTAGTCAAAACTGTGTGTAATAATAACGTTTATTTGGACTCAATAAAATACAGCCTAATACAGTTATATTCCTACGAACTAGGATTCAAAAATAATGTAAGTGAGTGTCTGCCCTTCTGAAGACTAAAGCCGGTATAAAATCACGTTTCAGACATTCTTAGATAGGTAGGTACAGAGAAAACTTACGATGAAGAAAAATTTAAAGAGAGTTTTTGAAAAATTCAGAAGTTCATATAGCTAACACTCCTGAACTTCAAACTAGGTAAAAACCTCTATCTTCGAAATCAGTGCTCTTCCGTAGTATAAGAAATTTCCTCTGATTGAAATGAAATTGTATTTTTTATTTATTCTTTACGCTGAGGACTACCTCATTGGTCTCGTGTTCACAAGCGCTACTGCTGAGCATGAGGTCCCGGGTTCGATCCCAGGTCGGGCAAAGTGATAGTGGGCTTTTTCATTAGGAATTTCTCAGTAACAGCCCGGAGTCTGGATTCGTGCCCGGTTGATGGCAATAGGGGTTGAGCCCCTTATACATGGGACTTAAACATAACTGGCGAAATGTGGGTGTACTAAAGGTACATCTCTGCCTAACCATTCGGGGAAAACAGTCGTGAAGATATTATGTTATGTGTTTTTATGCTGGGCAAAGACAATATAAATCACTTCAAATATTTCTTTATTAAGCTGATTAAGGTACCATTCAATCATTGTAATAAAACATAAAATATTGGAGTTTTATTTCTGTTAGAATTCTAGAAAATAACACTGACTCATTCATCACTCGCATTATTCAAGAAAAGATTTATTTTTACCATTATGTAACACTTTATTTTACTCCCTCATAACAATCACTTTTAAAATGTTAAACATTAAGTAGGTATTCTAAGCGAAAATGTCCCATTGACCTCAAAATACAATGTTTTTGTATATTTTTATTTTGGCCGCTTTAGGTAAAGGGACATGGATTACCACTTACAGAACAATGAGGGTAGGATGAGAGATGGGGGATGAGGAAGCTGGACTGAGCTCGATTTGTGAAAAAAAAAAAAAAAAAAAGTAGCAAGTAAAAATAAATGAATACAAAGGATAAATAGAGAAAAACTAAAACTGGACAATAACATGGAAATATTAAAGGCTCCCGCAGACAAGCGTCACACGACTGCGATTCTGGTAGAATAAAGTCCATGAAGTTTTTATAGAAATTGTTCTACTAGAGTCGCGCCGTCACGCCGTCTGCTGGAGCCTTAACACTGTTTTGGCTATTTGCCTACTAAAGGTTATTGGGAAGTCATCCCACCATCTTGGGCAGCAGAAGAACAGAAACTTTATTTACCTGCTTTTTCCCATATTATTATTGTGATTGCTGTAGATCCGCCCCTTATACATACCAGCCTACATCAGTCCAATGCTGGACATAGGCCTCTCCAACAACTCCATTCAACTCGATTCTCGGCAACTCCCATCCAGCTGTTACCAGCCACCCTGCGGAGATCATAGCTCCACCTAGCCTGAGGGCGTCCAGCCTTACGTTAGCCGATTCGCGGTCTCCACCCAAGAACACGTCTACCCCAAGGATCATAGGTTCTACGGCTAATATAGCCGGCCCATCGCCACTTCAGCTTGCTTATTCTGTGAGCTATGTTAACAACTATTACTTTGCACTCAACAAAACAACTGGCGTAATGTTGGTACTATACACCGTTGCTTACCTCCTTGGGAAATACAGATATGATATCGTGACCGGAAAGCCAATACTACTTAAGCGCCATTTTGGCCACGGGGGTATCACACCGCCAACTTCCAAACTCCGAGCTGTTACTGAGAAATTCCTGATGGAAAAACTCAATATCACTTTGCCCGACCTGGGAATCGAACCCAGGACCCAATGCTCAGCAGTCGCGTTTGGGACCACGAGACCAACGGGGCGGTCAATAAACATAAACAATGACAAACTATCGATAACCGCACTTACCACGTGACACATGTCACATTCTATGACAATAATTTTCCATCCCTATCTATTGATATCCGCGCGTCGCAGATTAGGATAACATAACAATTTGACATAGACCATGGTTATCTGCAACCATAATTCAAATGTACTAACATGATATATTACTAAACTAATATTGGTTAAACCGCTGAAACAATGTTAGTAAATTTTGTGGGCTGATTTTAGGCGTTTTGAATTTATAATTTATTTATATCTTTGTACACGAAAACGTAATGGATGGTCTGTCTTGCAATAAAATATCGTTTTTTGACAACATGTACGATATTGAAAACAACTTAAGTGTGTGTAATTTTCAATCAAAATCAAAATCAAAATATTTTATTTCACATAAACCTACATGGGCACTTATGAAACGTCAGAAGCTAGGTGCACGGTTCGAATTAGTCGTTTCCTATGGAGAAGAGCCGGCAAGAAACTCCACGGTTACTCTTTTAAAAATCAATAAATATTAATATTGAAACCAATGCACGTAATAATGTTTTAATATTCATATCTATGAAAGGACTCCCATAGTGGACCAATGACTTTGTGTAGGCAGCAGGAATCCATTGGATGCCAGAAGCACAGAACCGGTCGAGGTGGCGATGCTTGGGAGAGGCCTATGTCCAGCAGTGGACGTCTTTCGGCTGAAATGATGTCATTATATTCAGTTACATACCCTTAACAATTTTTCTTTGGATCACGTAGGTAAACTCCAAGCATAGCCCTCTCCATTGCCCTTTGGGTGACTTTTAGCATTCTTATAGGGCTCATTGTGAGCGACTAGGTTTCAGAATAGGTCAATCGTCAAATCCGACTCGGCTGGGCAGCATTTGGGAAGCTACGCAATATCTTCTCGTCCCACATACCGCAGTCTCTCAAAATGAAAGTGTTCGACCAGTGTGTGTTGCCAGTGATAACCTATGGCACTGAATATAATAACAGCTATCAGCTAAATCTAATTTAAGAATGATACTATTACAAATTGACGAAAAAAATAAAAATAAACATGGGACGATGATCCGACTGCCGAAAAAAACACTCACTCTAAAATTAATTTCAGAAACATAAATCACCGATTGTCATAATATCGACACTTTTCAACCCTACACACGACAAAACCGATGGCGTCATTGATGACGCAACGCACATTTTTCTTCCATTATCGTTCTTAACGATAATGTTCGGGCGAATGGTCCAATTTGGTTTATGAAAAAATATCCCATAGGATGGCGATAATGCATGGTGAAAAAACCATTTCCATGGAGATTTGGATCAAGGGCAGTATGGTGTCAACCGTAATGGGATTTTGGGGCCATAATATCAGGTCGACGACCCGTTTTTCGTAGATGAAGTGTGTAATACTCACTAAGTATGAACGTAGATGAGGCAAAAGAAGTACGTAATGATCGGAACACGTGGCTTTCTAATAGTTTGATATCTCTCTGAGGAATCGAATCCGGAATGAGGTGATCCGACAGGGAACCAAAGTTTTCAACATGGCTCACTGAATAAGCAAGCTGAAGTGGCAATACGCCGGCCATATTAGCCGTAGAACCGATGACTGTTGGGGTAGACGTGTTTTTGAGTGGAGTGACGATTTTCGCAGGGTGGCTGGTAGCAGCTGGATGAGATTTACAATTCAATTCATTTATTTCAATCAACATTGGATCATAATAGCATTGGGTAGGTACATCAAATAAAACGTATTAGAAAAATTAATAAATATAAGACAAAACACAACACACAATTTCATTATTACATACAAATTAAATTAGCAAATTGAACAAATTAAAATTATAAATAATCATAAATGATATATATTTAAAAATGTTGTCATATAAAAATTATTTAATTATTATCACTTATTCAACATTTTAATATTGTAAAATAGAAAAGAGGGACAGATAATGAACAATAATGTGTTATGTATGATTATTTCATTGTTATTGTCACTACATTAAGTATACAACAATGGTTAATGTAGTGACAGTGGACCCTCTCAGCCATCATCCTCAAGATGGTGTTGGAGCTGGCGTGGACCATGCGCTCCAAGGATGTACACCGTTTCCGCATCGTCGCATAGAAGCAGTCAATGCGTGACTCAGCGAACATTCCCGATGCACTGCAGTACCGAGGCAGCCCCAAAATCACCCAGTAGGCATTGTTGAATTAGACTCGTAAGGCGCTGCACTGCTTTTGAGTATAGTTAGCCCTCAGGGCGCTCGAATAAAAACAGGTGCAATACGCTCTAAAAATACTGGTTAAAGCGGTTACGCAATATTCAGACTGAAATTGCTTCAGTTAATGTAAAATTGTTATCTCTCATTAAATACTGGAACTCCTACAATTCCTACACCAAGATAAATTTATTAAAAAGGGCCTCCCATTCGTTCTGTGCCATAAATAAACACTGGAATACTTTTATCAAACGTTTCCAAACTTTTTCACTTCCGAGTGCCGAGCTCTGGGAACTTTTTAATTTGCTGCTAATCTCGGAACATAAATCTGTTCTTTGCATCTTTAGGGAGGAGGCTGTGGAGTAAGCGGGTGGAGGAAGGCTTTAAAAGTGGTCTGTTTTGTGTGGACTTTCGATGTATTCATTGCCAATAGGTAGCCATGTCGAGGCAAAACATTAGCCAATGAGCAAGATAGCAGCTGCCTGCTCAGCTCAACCCCTGTATCTCCACTCATGGGGGCTGGTTTTAGGCATCCTGACTCTTTCGAGGTCTTCGATAGTCGTTTTTTGATAGAAACTAGCTTTTGCCCGCGGCTTCGCCCGCATGGATTTCGGGAAATATCCCATGGAATAGGTACTACCGGGATTAGAAGTACCCTGTGTGATATTCCAGATAAACAATGTATTAATAAATTGTTTTCATAACTCGGTTTACGTAGGGTGCACGCCAGTAAAGTCGGAAAAAATCATCGTCATATTTCAGCCTAATTTACATAAAACCTTAATGAATTATACACTTAAACCTTTCTCATGAATCACTCCGTCTATTGGTGAAAACCGCATGAAAATCCATTGATTAGTTTTTTATTTTATCGCGTTTAGACAGACATACAGAATACGTGGTGAAGTGATGGCAGACCTCATAATATTAAACGGTAACTTTGAGGCAATAGACTACAACTATAATGCCTAGTTAGTCAAGTCTGCCTTGGATGAGCTCTAAGGGACATTATACTGTCCAGAAACTAGAAAACGAAGTTGAAAACTCAGATGTGTTGGTGAGCTTAATGGAACTACGAGTATGTCTCACTACTACTACGAAGTATGGTTTGAACCTAGGTGTGTTTTAACCATTAACTTTTAGAATATGATATAAAACCTAGTAACTAGCATAGCAGCCTAATTAAAACCTATACTCCATGGCAAACCCGTGAATCAAAATATTTTATCTGTGCGTTGTTTGTAAGTTTCAAGATGTAAAAGCGTACTATACCAGAATAATTGTTATAATATGTCAGTCAAAATATACAACCAAATTCCTAAACAGATCAGACAGCTGCCAATAAACTTCTTTAAAAATAAACTTAAGACATGGCTTTTTAATAATGTATTCTACACAACAAGCAATATATGTGAAACTACATAACCCCTTAAGACCTTAAGAGATTTAAGACCTTTTTTATGCAAAATAAAGATTTACTTACTTAAGCTCAACTCTAGTCTACCCAAATGCGTCTACACTTTTTTGTATGGTCTTGTTAATTCTCTTGCCCGCTGTCTTCGCGGCTTCAACATTCCTAAGGCCAAGCGAAGTAGGAAGAGTGTTATGATTAATTCGAGTTGTTGCTAAGTGTGGCGCTGAAACGGCGAAGACTTAGTTGTGATGCCCACTGTCTGGGTTCGAGATTGATAGCTCAAGTATGGTGATTAATAACGGTGATTTGTTTTAATTTTGGTTGTTGGTATAAGTTTTAAATGCTGTTGTTAGGTAACATAAGATAAGTCTGTATGTCTGGCATTTTTGCTAAACTGAGCCTCGCTTACCTGCTAATTTCTTACATCGCACTTTACACTTTTTATTTGTATTTTTATTTATCTGCTGTATTATATTATGTCGTGTATACCTTTATGTCTGTGCAAAATTAATGTGTTTCTTTCTTCTTTCTTTCTATCTACGATGTCTCTGTTATTGCATATGGCCATAGGTGATGGTGACCATTACTTGGTGGACCGCCTTATTGTTACACAGGCAAACATAAAAAAATAATCCTACTATATTATATACGCCCGCGTTGCTATTTCTAAAATAAAAGCCTTAGTTACTCCCAATAACATCAGCTATCTTTTACTGAAACAAACAGACAAAACTTTAAGAAATTGTTTTTTGGTTATAAGTACCGTATATAATTTAATATGCATTACGTAAAAACCTGTTATTTTGATCTTACAAACAGACACTTCAATTTTATTTATTTGTATGTATAGATTGTATAGATTTGTAGGACAGAGTTGAGGTATAGCCGCCAAAAGACAAATTAATACAGCATCCGCCAACAGAAAAACATGTCATCACTCAAAACTAACGATATAGCTATGTCATGAAAGTATTTTTTGGATGTATCATTACGCTGATGAATTTGGCATCCGGTAGACAAGGTGATTTATAGCGTTCTTTGACTATATAACGCAAGTTTGTGGTTCAAAGGTTTTTCTTTGATCACAACGACATAACTCTGAAAACACATTCGGTTGGCCAAATTTTCGTAAATAGATATCTAAAGAGCGGTGAACCAAAGCCAAACGTTCGTTATGATGGATTATTATTGATATTATTATATTTATTCCACTCTGGAATTCGTACCTCGAGCACCAAAATACTGAATAATTATCTAGTTTGGAGCTCACTGGCAAATTATATATTGTAACCTAGCTGTAATGTAGATAATATTATAAGCTACTCAGGTCGTCTCAACTTGCTGTTAACCTGTGAACCTGCTTACTGTATTACCCGGGCAATATATCTTTTGTTTTCTATTACCCCGCGCTTAACACCAAGGTATAAAACATGTCGTGTCTACTACATAGTTTCGTTTATCGTTAACACCTCTAACATGTTGTAAAGACTAGTTGTAAGTATCCAAAACTTGTAGGAATACAAGTCAAAAAGTTGAACGAAACAGTTAGCAAGACATGTCTGAATCAACGTCAATACATCTATGATACAACATATTTTCGAAAAGACATGTAAAAGTTAGGTACGCAGGGTAAAAGAGTTGCACTTCAATAGGAGGATGGTACATCAACTACACACGTCCACATAAAAACTAAGTCAAGACTTTATCATCATCATTCATCATCAATTCAGCCGAAAGACGTCCACTGCTGGATAAGCCTCTCCAATTGGGGGGGTTTGCCATAATCGCCACGCTTGACAGGCGGGTTGGCGATCGCAGTATGGTCTTAAAAATGCATAGAGAACGCTGCTGCCCATTCTCTAGTAAATCCTTTAGTCGCCTTTTATGACACCCACGGGAGGAAATGGGGTGGTGCAAGACTTTATAACACCTACAAACTCTCAACAATGACGTCACTACACAGATTACCTCAATTCCAAACATTTAACCCTAACCCGGACAAGCATAAATAACATTTTGTAACATCATGCAAATGTCGGGGTAAGCTCGTACCGAACGCACTTGGCAAGTTGCTGGTACGTTAGTGTTAAGTTATGGCACCAAGTTAAGGAAGACTTAAATGCTGTCATATATTATACTTAATGTTTGTGCTTAAGCAAACATGCTTGTTGTAAGTTTAAGACGGTTTTTGCATGTGATGGGTAATCGGTGGGTTGTGTGCAGTTTTCGGGTTTCTTTGTAATAATATCTTTCGTGGCAGTAAAGGGATGCTATAGCGAGCTGTATCTGGGAAATTACATTATGCATTGCCCTTGTCATCATTTGCCTGGCCATTTTAACCAGATGCAGCTGAATACCAGCATTTTACATGGAGCGACTGCTTATCTGACCTCCACAACCATGCAATTCCATCATGTTTGTTCATTGTAAGTGACCGAGCTGTGTGAAAATGAGTTCTCATGATTTATCGGCGGTTCTCTATTGTATCACCTAACTTTTTTATCCATAATTTAAAGTGCCATAACTTTTTTTTGTCCTAATCATCATTTGTCCGAATGATAACTTATCCGAACTTAATATCACATGCCATAAAATTGAAATCCCTAAATATAATATGTCCTAAATCCGTTTGTCATAAATATTACAATCAATAATATACAAAAGACATAAAACCGTTTTAAATAAAAGTTATAAGTTCTAAAAGCAAATTATTTATTGTTTATTTATCCTAATAATGTTTTTAAAACAAATTACTACAAAGCTTTTGCTATGAACTTCTCTCAGGCGTTACGTAGATACGAGTTAGGTATATGACAGCGGGCAAAATTTTTTTCTTCTACCGACTTGTTTTGAGATAGTTCACTTGTTGTGTAATTTTGTTTGAAGTAGCAGGATAAATACGTTTTTATTGGGTCTCCCTTGTTTCATCGTAAAGAAATTGCCAAATTATCACTTCCCAAACAATTTTCCGCATATATTCATTTGTCAAATTATTACTTAGCAAAAAATCTCTTCACAAATAATTGTAACGCAAACCTAATGTTTGGCAAGTGAACGTTTAAACAATAACTTCTTTACCAATTAGAACTTTTACCAATTACTATGAGGTCTCAGTTTTAACCTAACCTAAGCATTTTTTTTTTTAATAATAACCTCGTCTAACTAGTTCGGTTCTCGATAGCCTGCTAGAAATAATCACTTTTTTTCCATATTTTTTTTCTATATAATCTAGTCGTTTCTGGCACTCGGCGGCCGCTGCCGCGGCATCGCTCGCTTCGCTCGCTCGGCTCGTGCGTAGGCGGTCACAGTTTTAACCTAACCTAATCATTTTTTTTTAAATAATTAACCTACTCTAACTAGTTCCATAAGTAACCATAAAGAGTTCATAACAAATCATTTGACCAAACTTTTATTGTCTAAAGATTGTTTGCCGTGATAAATCATTTGATTAAAGACCAAATACCTAAATTACATTATCCTTGATAATATTCTGCCAAGTAAAAGTTTGACCAAATGAAAATGTGCGTTTTTTCAATCGTTCCAAACACTGCATTGGTATAAAAAAAAGGTTGTTAAAATTTGTTTGGGTTGTGAAATTTTGGCAAAATCTTTTCGGCAAAACGGCAGGATCCCGTTTTTGTCATATGCATGCAGCATGCAAGTGAGCATTCATCATGGAGCATGCAAGCAAGCATGTAGCGTGCAAGTGAGCCTCCAACATGCAGCAGGCATGGTTCTTGTCACGGCTCCGGCGCTGCGGGGCTCCGGCGGTCCCATGCGAGCTTATTGTCGTAGATAGTTTAACGCTCACCTCCGCAGCTTCGTCTTGCTGGCCTGCTATGCGGCCGCGAGCATTATAACCACCTGCTCCTCAACTCACGGGCCGCCTCGCTCCTCCGCATGTACGCGATTCTAAATTACACTCTAGGGGTAGGGCAAACAAGACTGCGTGGAGTCGGATTTACAGTGATTCGTTTCTGTCACTAAAACCAAATTTTTAGCAAATGTTTTAGGACTAACGATTTTATTATAAATGAACATTCGGAATAATACACATTATATAATACAATACTTAGGTCATATGACTTTATTTCATGCAACATTAGGAGATTCAATTATTATAGTACTCGATATAATGACAGAATAGTTTTAGAAGTAAAGATAATTATGTAAAACAAAATTTCGAATTTTTGAACATTATGGTTACTGAAGTTTATAGCAAACGTGTTATGGATAATGATTTTCGGACAAACAATTTTAGGAGAAGAATGGGAGTACCTTTATCGGCACCTGATGCGGACAAATAAGGAACATGCCGTGAGGAAAGTTTTGTTTACCTTATTTAGTATAGAAAGACCTAAGAAACAACGTATGGGTTGTGTGCAAGATGATATTTTGCAAGATGATATGGCTAAAAAGAGGGTGATTATGTAATACTCCTATTTTCTAAGGCTAATCTTTGTGCTATTATAGAGGTATGAGGAACAGGGTGTAAAGTTGAAAATATCCTCTATTGAAAAAGGATGATCCTCCGACCAGACGGGTGTCGTATCTGGTGGGCAACTGCCCGACAGTTGATGTCGGGATGTTGTATCTATGCTAGTCGCGCGGTAAACTCTGATTGCGAGATGCAGAATTTGTGACGTCAGGTCTTAGATGCCTAGTTCGCATGTGGCGTTGTAGATGCCGTCAAACTATTCTCATTTAAAATAGCTTATGTTATCACGAGAAAATTAAATTAAATCAGATTAAATGAGAGGTCTCAAGATTGTGATATTAATATTTACGAAGTAATCTAATATTAAATTCCTCATAAACTTTCGTATACGCTTATTATACGAACGAGTTTCAAACTATCACTAAAACTAATACATTTACACCGACTGAACTAAAGGATTAAATATAATATATCCATGAATCTATCCCAAGTGCGATCAAATTAATATCTCATTTGGGATTAGTACTGGTTCACTTACAAATTGCTACCTGAGCTGGTTTGTTATATCTTAGGGGAAATAAACGAAGCTGTAGGTAGGAGTATAAGGGTAGTTTTGGGTTTTTGAATCAGTGGTTAAATTGTATGAATGGAATAATAAGCAATAAGTTTTTAGTGATTTTGGATTGGGTCAAATGGAAGGACGGGTATGTAGCACGAAATGACATTGTGTAGCATAAGCATAAACAGCATAAATGTCCCCACTGCTGGGCCACAGGCCTCCTCTCTGTGAGAGGGAGTGGGCCGTAATCCACCACACGCGGGGTTGGTAGATGTCACATGTCTCTGAATTTTTTGTTCTAGGAAATACCGATTACCTCACGATGCTTTCCTTCACCGTTTTGAGAGCAGTGGTGATGAAAACACAAAGTAAAGCGCCTGTCAGGGTTCGAACCGATGACCTCCAACTAGTAAGTCCTGATCGTTATCATTGTGTTTTTTGAGAAACAAATTGAGTTTTATGGCAAAATACAATAGCTACCTACCAAATTCCCGCGCCTGTCTAAATCGCAGTTATTTATTATTATTTATTTATTTAATACTTCAAGCACAGAAATGTATAGAGGCGGACTTAATGCCATAGGCATTTTCTACCAGTCAACCTTTGAGTGATGCAGAGACAAACAGTGGTAGGTGCAATCACGAAAAATCTTGGAATAACTATAAAGATACTGACAAACTATAAATATAATATATATACCAAATTTCCAATTTCTATATAAATACAAGCACAAATAAACATACATAAATACATGAATATACTAAAACAAATAAGACAAACAATGGGAAAACATTAACGTTGTGATGATACTGCCAGCTTCTTACGAATGTGCTCGCGAACTTTCACTTTAAATGATAATCGGTTGGTTGTCATCCTGATTTCCAGAGGGAGCGCATTCCACAGAGAGATAGACTGAACGAAGAAGGAAGAGTGAATAAAGTCTGTGCGGTGAGTTAGTGCTCTAGGAAATTGAATTGTCAATCAATCAAATCAACTCAGCCTATCTCAGTTCACACCCTGCTGGACATAAGCCTCTCCCAGGCCGCGACTCAACACCCTGCCCTCCACCATCCGTATTCAGCCTGTCCCAGCCACTTTTTTAAAGTCATCGTTCCACCTAGCTGGATCATATTGGGTTGTCAAAAAAACTTAAAACAAAAAAAAATCGACTTTCAAAAAAACACTACAAAGTGAAAAATAACAATTTCGGAAGTCGTTGTCTTTGGATATGTATTTAAATTTTTTGCCACCAAATTCCGAAATTAAAGTTAGTTTTTCATTTTAGTGGGTCTGTTTATAATTTATCTATGTTACAATAGCCTAATGTCAACTTGGTCATCGCCTTTTACAAAATATTGCTTTTCCCGATGCACGGACATTAATGGTTGAGGAGTTCTCATGGTAATTCACCATCAGCTCCATTTCACCATTCGCATAGTGACGAGCATAAATTGCTTATCAAGTAATCGAATCGCAACCCGTGAAATACTTAATATTGAGTAGTTCCGGTGGCCATCTGTGGTCTTCATCATCAGTTCCACTTCACCAAATGGTGCTTTCCGAGAGCAAATGCATGAGTTCGCTATACATAATTATGTGTGCCTATAATATTTGAAAATTTCCTTCGATTCCTCCAGGATGCTATCATCAGATCCTGATGATAATGGGACCACCTTGAAAGTATACCTTTTCAACCAAAAACGGTCTAGCCGTCTTAGAGTAATCGGAGAACATAAATAAAATAAAAAGATTCCAATGAACTGGGAACCTCATCCTTTTTTCAAGTCGGTTAAAAATGACAGATTGCATTACGATTTCCGCCGGCTATAAGTAACACCCTCTCTTAGTTTAAAACAATGATCTTATATTAACGTCATTGCTTTAAAAGAACAATAATCGACATCGCCTCCTTCATTTCAAAATAATAGACAAAATAATCTTTAAATAGACACTTACATAAGTACCAAGTAACAGTCATATGTCATTTGAAGCAGTTTATAAGACGCTTAAGGTATAAAAGCGGCAAAACCATCTTGCCTTTTGGGTTCCCCTTACCCCGACAGTCATATTGCGACAGAAATAAAATATGAAATATACATGGACATACATAAAATATACCACCCAATCCCCACCAACCAATAACAGCAGTCCCACACAATAACTCAACGAGAAATAAACTCAAAACTGTACCGAAAAACGCATTACAACAACCAACATAATTTATATCTCGGTTCCAGCGCGATGCGACAAAAAACGCGACAAATCGCCACTCCGCGCGACTATTCCCTTGAGTGGGTGATTTCTCAAACAGATTGCCCGTCGTCTATGATATGTTGTAAGGAAATAGCTACTTCTAATAATAGCTAGTACTCTTGACTTTGAGAATATAATGCGACTAAGAAATATGTTTCTGCTGGAAATAAAGAATTGTTTAAGAAAGAAAGAAAAGAACGAGGGAGTGATTTAGGAGCTAACAGGCTAGGTGCATGTGGCTGCCATCTTTGTTTAAATTCTTGCTATAGTTTTTCCAGCTGTTGATCTTATAAACAAGTAAATAATGTTTAAATAAAAAGCCTATATTTTCATTTTTACATTTATTTTATGTTTTTTATGGGTATGTGCCATCCAAATTTTTCCAGGTTTTTCTCTCCTTCGCTTTCTTTGTCCAGTCCTTTCCTGAAATGGTTATATTTCATCTGCCCAACGTTCTCTGGGTACACCTATGGGTCTCTTGCCGCTTGGGATTTTATAAATAGCTAATATTAAAAGAATAGCGCCAGTCTACTAATAAAAAACTGTGATCAGTCATCCATCTGTTATGCGTTGGTGATTCTATCAATTTTCTCAATAGATTTTTATCATCGTTCTATAGATTCATAAACAACTTCACGATCAGGATCTCCAACAAATCATTATGCACAATACAATCATAACAATTAAATAATGGGCAACATCAGGTGTTAAGTAGCTGTACGCCTTCACTTATAGGATACCACAGAACGTACGATAAAGTATTTTAAATAACAACTAAGTTAAAATAGTAATTGATGATGATACTAACATAATCTAGCTGCACGGGTCGATCGATCAGGTAAAGCTACGCTTGCCGCGGATGATCTGTGGATGGGTGACCATCTTTACATACAAAAACCTTTCCGTGCCTCGGAATGCACGTTAAGCCGTTGGTCCCGGCTGTCATTCGTAGATCTTTGACATTCGTTACGGGTCGTCAGAAGCCTGAAAGTCTGACAACCAATCTTACCAAGGGGTATCGTATTCCCCAGTAACAGGGTTGTGGAGGTCAGATAGGCAGTTTAGATTGGAAGCCAACCCCAAAATAGTTAAAAAGGCTAGGCAGGCAGACTTACATTAATTTAACGTTGTTGAACGCAGGAGTACCCAGACCCAACATATTTTTACCTTATTCTAAGTAGAAATTTAACACGGTGTCAATTTTACACACAACTAAAAAGTTTCCATCATCCAGCCATGGAACCAACAATAAACTATTTCGAAACCTAACCTACCTCCTACCAAATTCCTGTTTCCCTTGTATCCGCTTAAAAATTTCACATTCCAAAAAAGTATTTTCGTGCAACAACCGACCGTGTCGTGTCCAGTCGCTTCCCCGAATAGCTACGAGTACATGAAAGTTTCAGTAACAATGTGAACTGTAGCTGTAGCATGGATGCAGTCAAAAATGGTGGCCTAAGTTAGGACATGTCCGAGTTGCTTTTAGCTAGTAATCGCTATTGACAGGTGAAGGCTATTTTGTGCTGGTCTATGGGAAGTTGGTCTAGTTGGGTTACAAAGTCGAAGACGGGTATATTTTGCTAGAAGTTAGATTTTGAACTTTATGTCTTTTGTATATGGTACAAATTGGAGTGACAGTAATGAATTGGTAGCAGTACTTTGCTTAGCCCCTGTTGGATTCTCGTGACAAAACTGACAAGTTTTAGTTCGTAATCGGTTTTGGCAGATGAAGGCTATTTTGTGCTGGTCTATTGGAAGTTGGTCTAGTTGGGTTGCCAAGTAGAAGACGGATATATTTCGCTAGAAGTTAGATTTTGAACTTTGTGTCTTTTGTGTATGGTATAAATTGGAGTGACAGTAATGAATTGGTAGCAGTACTTTGCTTAGCTCCTATTTGATTCTCGTGACAAAACTGACAGCTTTTAGTTCGTAATCGGTTTTGGCAGATGAAGGCTATTTTTTGGTGGTCTATTGGAAATTGGTCTAGTTCCATTAGTCAGGTGACATAGCCGGATAGACGAGTATTTATTAATGTTTGCTGTGGAAATTGGACTTTATTTTCACGGTGTAAATTGGTAGCGTATGTTAGCATCACGTCTTTTGGTTACATAATGGTGACAAAAATGACAATTGATACGCTTAGACTTTGTGCTTGCACCTTTATGCTAAGTTGCATTATCATTTTGACATAATTGAAGCAACAAAGTACTATCTTAGTTATTTTGAAGTTTATTATTAAAGGAATAATATTTACCTATTTGTTTAAACTTCTCGCACAATAATGAACAACGGCGAACTTAATATCTTAGGCATTCTCTACAAAGATGTGGAATTAAGATAGCAGGTGGGATGGTGGAGTATTATTATACAGGACTTGATTGACACAAAATAGGAGAAGATGGATTAAAATAAGACTTTAAAAGTTAGAGATGAAAATGTCTGTCAGTAATTACACTTTATTGTTTATACCATTTTCGCTTACTTTCAAACTGTACATACTCTCCTAAAAATTTGCAAGCCGGATTTTATAGGGAGTACGCAACAAAAATCAAAATCCATCACAATTTAAAACGATTTTCAACCGTTTATAGTCTAAAAATCTATCAGATCGACATGAACAAGTTAAATCGATCGACGGTGCACTAACGACTCCTGACTTTATCTGACGTCATGTGACGCGCTTTACCGTCAATTTGTCGGAACTGACGGAAAAATGCGACGCGATTCACTGGGAGCCGTGTTAATTTGGTGAGGGTTTTAGTGCTTTTAAAAAGGGAGCTGTTTGACTAAAATTGGATTAGATTTATGTGCTGTGTCGTTAAGTAAAAGGGTTTAAGGGGTCAGGAGAGATAGTTAGAGTGGTCAGGGCTCGGAAAACTTTTTTATCTGGGGCTAGAAAAGCGTAGTGAATTCAGAGGTCCAGAATAAAAAAATGCATTTTGTGTTAAGTTGCAATTTATCGTAAGAATCTTTGAAGACTAAATGCTAATGCTACCACACACCGCGAAAATAATCGTGGAGCGCATCATCGCAATTTTTTATCTTACACTAATTCGAATGTCGTTTTGTTTAGTTAATAACGGTCCTAAACGTACACGAACGGCAGAACATAATTTCTGGGAGCAATACACTCTTATGTAAAAATGACGTTGGCACGTGGCGGGTCGGATTAAAACCCTTGGTGGGCCGGAGTTGGCCAGCGGAATGTAATTTTCCCATCCCTGCTCTAGGTCATCAATTGATTTGGACATCATGGAATTAATTAAAGGTTCCTTCAATTATTTCATGATGTCATATCGTGTTAGAATGCCTGCAGTACTAAGTGAAGAATGTAATAAATGGAATCATCATCATCTGCCTATCATTTTCCTAACTAAGTTGGGGTCAGCTTCTAGTCTAACCGGATGCAACTGAATATCAGTATTTTACATGGACCATGGATGTAAATAGCATATAAAATCTGTATTTTATATGCTATTTACATCCATGGTCCACATACTACATATTGTCAAATGAAGTATACATCTGTATGAATACTTCATTTGTCAATATGTAGTAAGGTAAATGAGTGACAATGCTACCAAACAGCTGTGCTATAATTCGGCTTGAACTAGTAATTGTGATAAGTAACTACTTTAGAGCGGTGTTGGACCACTGGTAACAACCGCGACTTACGAGACGTAGGTCGTAGGTTCAAACCCTGACTACGCATTACTTTGTGTTAATTATTTCATTACCACTGCTCTCGAAACGGTGAAGGAAAACATCGTGAGGAAACCGGCATGTCCTAGAACAAAAAAATCGAAGACATGTGACATCCACCAACTCGCGTGGTGGATTACGGCGTCTCTCACAGAGATGAGGCCTGTGTCCCAGCAGTGGGAACATTATAGACTATGATGTTGATGAACTACTTTTCATTGGACTAGTTGACGGTCTATTTACCAAACACTTCAAAACAATCAACAAAACCGCTCCAACATTACCCACTCGCAACAAACGAACAAACAGTCTATTTATAGAAAGTGCGGCTTGTCACTTGCATCGTCTAACCGAATGACACCGTGTTAGAATCAAAGCGATATGGTCACGCTCCGTCACGTATACGACACACGTAGCGTGCCAACCGTGCCCAGCGTGCCAAGAGTGCCGAGTGTTGAGCACTACAGAGGTAGTGCAACTAGTTGGGGTCTGAGATTGTGAGTTGACAGTGGGAAGGTAAAAAGTAGCGTGTTTATTCTCGTGAGTCAACACTTGCGTAAAAGAAGAGGTAATCCTGATTCTTATGTTTTATTGGCTGTAATTTAATTCATACTCACATTCACTTTTCGTCAATTTTGAGGCACATTTTTCATTGGTAAATAAAAGTATCTTTCCTTTGAAGATTTTAAAACTAAAATAGTGTAATTTAAAAGGATCAAGAAAAACAAAATGATTATGATGATACTGTTTTTAAGACATGAACATATAATTTATCTTCGTAAGTCCAGTAGTTTTTGAGATTTCATGATTAATCTATGAGCGAATGAATGAATGACCTTGTGGATTTTATACAGATAAGTATATTTAATGTATATAGATGATGGTAGAACTTTCCTGCTCGAGCTCTTTTACAAGAAACTACTGCTATATCTAGCTTCAGATTTCATTTCGTCACGTCCGTCCTATTGTTGACTACGTTTCTCAGAAACTATTGTATTACTAGTGGTCTTGTTTATTATCATGCCGCCATCTTGGATTGTTGTGCGTCTGACTTTTTGTAACCGGATTAAGGCCAGGGGATGATTGATTAACTTTTGTACGTAAAGAGAATGTCCTGGAGTTTGTTTATACAGAAGATTTTGTTAGTAAGTAGTTAGGTTAAGAGTCAATATTTGCCATAACCATCAAACTTGGTAAACAGATTGGTGATCATAGGGTATTGCTATTTCCTCTTTTATTAATTAAATGATTACTAGCAAAAAAAAAAATGTTTGAACATTCAACTTTTAAGGGGCTAAAAAGGGGGAATTCGTTTGTTTGAAAAATCTTATTCCTTGATTTTATAAACTTGAAACTGGGCACGAATGCTTATCTATGAAAATAATAAAGATTTACATTTTCAGTTTTTTTAAACTACCCCCTAAACCGGGATTGGAGCGTGTCAAAGTTTGTATGGAAAAAATTGAACGCGTGATCAGGTAAATTCGAAACTCGGTGCTCATACTATTGACAAAAAAAAAAGGATTACGAATAAATAGGGTTATCGAGAATCGACCCCTAATGGAGGAATGAGGGACAATTACGTTTTTAGGGGAGAATTTTACTACGTGCCTTGAATAACTCAAAAGTTGGTATACACAAATTGATGTTTAAGAACCAATACACGTCGAAAAAATAAACGATACAAAATTTCTTGAGCTATAAATAGACTTAGATATGACATGGAGGACATGTACATATATTGAAAAAGTATGTAAAAAACTAAGTCGGTATTCATATACCATCTAGATATCCTTCGTAAAGTTGTAAAACAAAGTTCACTCTATCTGCTTACCACGCTTACGTTGGTTCCACACTAAGATATGGTATAATGTTTTGAGAGAATGCTGCTAAGAGAGAAACTGTTTTCAAAGCAAAAAGAAATATGTATTCGGAAAAAATTTGCATAAACCACAGGCACAATGTAAATCACATAGGTATTGTCAATCTAGCATTAGACAGATATAGGTATCTGTAAATAATCAAAATAAAATAGCAAAATGTGTCAAAAATTTACAATGAATGTTTTTGAAAAAAGAAAATGCGACGAGATTTGGGATTGATGCCGAAAATATGGGTATTTTCCGGATTGGCTCAAAAATGGCTGAATGTATTTGGATGAAACTGGATTAAAACAAAGGGTACTTTTAATCCCGGTTGTACGTTCCCGTTGGATTTTTTTACGACATCCATGCGGGCGATGCAGCTGGCATAAGCTAGTATTACATATTATTTCGTACGTCAAGCAGCGTTACTGTGTCCCGGTTTGGCAGATATAGAGTCGAAAAAAAAAACAAACTGGTTGCTAATTTATTGTATAATAGGGATCTATAATGGGTCAAAAAAAAAAAACTTGTAATTCCGTCAGTAAGATAAAAAAAAATATTAGACACGTTATTTTTTTTGCTTTATCATTTTAATAAAAAACTACTTAGATAAAACACATTAAAGTTGGGGAGTTCTAACAAACTACGTATAAAAGAAGAAATACATACAGACGAACATAATTATATCCTCCTCCTTTTTAGATGTCGGTTAAAAATGACTGCAATAGGAGCAGCCAAACAAAACAAAAAAACAAAATCGGACATAAATACATGACCTATTTTCCGCATACATAGGAAAACCTTTTGCAAGTCGGTTCGAAACAATATTTACTTAAGTTAATGACTACGGTGTCTGCCTACCCCACAAACACGACGGGTACATGATAAATAAACAGAGTTATGATGGGACGTTCGTATCCGTATGTTTTTAGGTACCTAACTAATGTTATTTTGAGTTTAAACTTTAATTATAATATGTTGCGTTAGGGAGATTGTTATATATTCTTAACTTTTGTCTAGTGTGGCAAACGAATTACAGTTTGATTATTAAGTGAAGATAAAATATACATAATTATAATAAACAACATCAACCTGAATTACATCATTTTCAGATTTCAGACTATCGGTATTTCAGTCCAGTTTTCCTCATTCAGTGATATTAGAATTTGAAAAGAAAGTATATTTCCAGTCAATATGTACAGTATGAGCAGGCCAGGCGGTATGACCCGAGAGAGACCGCGATTTTGAACCCATGGGAAACATAAAAAAGAGTGTTATAAAATTCTGAAAAATATATCTTATTTAAGAATCTGACGGACATGCAATCGCTTTTAAAAAAACGATTAGATTAACCTTGCTGGATATAAAAAAAATCCTTTAGCTACCCCTTAAAGTAGTATAGTAATCCCTGTCCCTTCTCGTAATGTTTAATCAACCTCATAGCTACAAAACTGAGGTTTTTTTTTGATATCTTCTATACAAATTAATAAAATTAAAGTGTCTGTTTGTAATGTCAAAATAACAGCTTTTTACCAAATGCATATGAAAGTGTACACGGTACTTATAACAAAAAAAAAACTGTCTGGCTGTCTGTCTGTCTATCTGTTTGTTCCGGCTAATCTCCGAAACGGCTGGACCAATTTTTACGCGACTTGCACTGGCAGATAGCTGATATTATAAGGAATAACTCAGCCTACTTTTTTTAGAAAAAGTCACGCGGGCGTAGCCTCGGGCAACAGCTAGTATTTTATATAAATGATGAAAAGGTAGTAAGATTGTTTAGTACCTACAATTAGCTTAGTTAGTCTTATAGTCCGGTCAATTTAGACATTTGAAGCTACTTAAATTCCCACCAAGCTGAAAATCAGTAATATTGTTTAAAATATGATTAAAAATAAAATTTGAAAGTTCCCCATCTTTCCCCTGTATGATTTTTTTTTTATTCAAGGTCAATGGTCAAAAAAATTAGTATTTCGCGATTTTCAGCAAAACGGTAAGTTTTATCATAAAAATACCTCAGACAAAAATTGTAGATCATAAAATTATCAAAAAAAAAAATATATATATATATCAATACTTTTTTCCTACGAGCCACCGTTTTTTAACGATTCAAAAAGTTGTAAAAGTTGTAATCCTCAAAATATGCACACGTTTGCACGCCACCTATGAGGTAGTGTACTTAGCGCGTTTTTTTTTAACGTGGTTTCACGGGTCAGTTGTGATCCTGTTTAATTTGAAACTATTGCAAAATAATGGATATTAGCAGAAATTGAAAAGATAAAAGCAATTTAAGTAAAAAAAAAGTAGTGAAATTTAATCGTCCGAGTCGTAACTTTCAAATTCTTCTTCTTGATCTTCTTGTTCTTGTTCGTCTTGTTCTTCTTGTTCTTGTTCTTCTTGTTCTTCTTCATCTTTATCCTGAGTACATGTAAACTGCGTTAATAGCGATGTTTCGCATGTCGCCTCATTGGAATCAAACGGATCCTCCATTGTTTGTGATTCAATATTAGAGCACGACCGGCCTTGACAATGTGTACATGCCAGAGAACAAAACAGTCCGACTTTTTTTCAACCACATTTAGTACTGCACCCCTTTTTGCAGTTGCAAAAAATTGTGTTCAGCAGTTTTTCCGGCGCAGGTGGAAGTAAAGTTTGGATTGGTTCTAATGAATTATTGACCAACTTCCAACCCCAGTCTGTAGGGTCTAGCTGATAACCAAGCCACACTTGAACTTGGTAATATACCCGAAAAAGATGTTGATGAGCAGCAACTGAGGTTGGAGGAAGACAAGCTAATTGTACTGGTTTTTTACTTTTGGTATCAACATCTTTTTCGGGTATATTACCAAGTTCAAGTGTGGCTTGGTTATCAGCTAGACCCTACAGACTGGGGTTGGAAGTTGGTATTAAATTTCACTACTTTTCTTTTATCTTTTCAATCTCTGCTAATATCTATCCATTATTTTGAAATACATAGTTTCAAATTAAACAGGACAAAGATGGGGAACTTTCAAATTTTATTTTTAATCATATTTTAAACAATCTTACTGATTTTCAGCTTGGTGGGAATTTAGGTAGCTTTACTCTTATTTACAAAAATATAAGTAAGGGAAGATTAAAGAAATCATAGATGACTATGTGAAAAATTATATCATCTTTGTGTCATTATGGCTAGAAACGGGGTGACTACTGAGACGAGGACTAATAGAGAAGAATGAAAGAGGAAGACAAGTTGCGCCGATCACAAATAAATTGGAATGGGGGCAGGAGAATGATGGTTATAAACACTTGCGCTAAGAACCCACTTTGATGAGTTGATAATGTTGCTAAAAAAAAACCGACTTCAAAAAAAAAAACACTAGGTGTCATTGGTTCATCCGAAATGAAGTTATTTTTCACTTTTTTTTTTTGGTAGACAGTATTATTTTGTTTTTTTTTTTATTGTAAATCCTTTTATTATTTTTAACCGACTTCATTCAACCTTTTAGTTGTGGTACTTACCCGACACAAATTCGAATAACACTACCTGCTATGTCAATAATAGTGTTAGGAAGTTATTATAAGATCATCCACATAGACTAAGTAGGAAAAATACGTATTATTGAAGCTAACTCAAAATATGCCTGAGCAATATTAAGGGAAGAAATATGAAGTCATACCCTATGAAACAAAAAAAAAAATCCAAATCGGTCCAGCCGTCTTCGACCAATCGATGAATATACATAAAAAAATAAAAGATTCCGAGGAACTGAGAACATCCTTTTTTTAAGTCGGTTAAAAAGCAGGCAAATGTTTTCAAGCTGCAAGTTTCAGTGTAAAGAATGACAGTGTATCCACTTACATACGTTGTCAGGATCGATACACACTGATGCATATGCAAGTAGCCTCTTTGTCAGTTAAGTGCCGCAGTTACGGTCAGTGACGTCACTGTAGTGTAGTTGTAGTTCTCTTTTACAACCAGAGCTTAAAGACTATATTCTAAACTAGCTGTACTTTGCCAGTTCCAAACAAAACGCGCGCAATCGTTGCCTGTGTTTAAGACTCGTGAAGGCACATTACTTGTCGTTGTGATTTTGTTCTCGTTGTTAGCTGTAATAAGCTATGGTCTTCATTTATTTTCGTTGCTCAAATAGTTACTATGTATGTATCTATTATAAAGCATACATCTGTGTACCTATTATAGTATATTGTACTTATATACTTTTTATTTGCACTAATGACAACCCCATTTTATGTCCAGAAAATCACTGTCCATTCCAAGGTTGCTTGGAAGAGATCAGAGTAAGCGATAAGGCCGCCCATTGTATATTTTGTAGTGCATAAGTTGTTCTTATTGTAATGTATATTCTGGTGTACCTACAATATAGTATAAATAAATAAATACTTTAGAAACAGTCACAACGCCTTCATCTCAATCTCTCTCTGTGGTCGGTCCCTCATGTCTGAGGATCGTGGTCAGCTTCGGAGTTGCATCTGTAGCGGATGATCCACCTCCACCGGTTTCTGTCCAGCGCATCCCTTACCACCGTGTAGAATTTAGAGGACGATGATTCCTTCACCTGATCGGTCTACCGTGTTGGTGAACGACCGCGCGATCGTTTGCCTTCAGTATTCCCAACCACAATCAGTTTTTCCAAACTTTCATCGCCTCTGCGTACTATGTGGCCGAAATAGGAGAGAATCAATAGCCACCTCCTTTCTAGCCATATCATCGTTCACACAATAATTCATCCATCGTTGGTGGTCTTTCCCTATTCTTCTAACTAACCACAGTTAAGCTCAACATTCCCTTCACGATATGTTCCTCATCAAAACTATGAATTAGGCAATATAATTTACCTATACTCCGTTTGAAGAAGATTAGACATTTCAATAAACCTTTTTTCCAGTCCGTTCAACTGATTTTAACGTCTATTGCGTTGGTGGCATGAAAAATGGCAGCTGCAGTAAACAGTTGGATTTATAACCACTTTTTTGCTTCTGATACCATCCTTATACCTACGGAATAGAAGTCAAAATCGGTTAGACGGACTGTAAAAAAAGTTTACTTATTTAAATGTCTAATAGTATTTCATTCATAGATTCAGAAAATCAATTTTCAGAAGATAACATAATCACGCCTGTAATCCCCGAAGGGTAAAGTAGTAGTGAACCTATAGTACACCCACATCTTGCCAGTTACAGAAGATAATAGAGAAATATTGTCCATCCTCTGGCTAATACTAGACAATACCCTATTGTGTATACGCAATAGTTTGGCAAATGGCCCAGCTAATGTACAGTGGTTATCTGGTTATCGCCGTCTATAGACACCTGCAATACCAAGGGGTTTGCCGATATATAGCCGACCTAACAGACTGAATTGTCCCATTTGTCTTCAATTTTATCGTCACGTTATAACCCTTTAAACTGGGACACTAGTATTTGGTGCCAGAAGGGCTTACTCGTTGTACTTTCTCTTATTCTTCGGTCCCGTGACACGGCGATGATCAGTACGATAATTTACGATAAAAAGTCGGGATCTCAAATCAACAGCCCTCTGTTTATACTACACTGTTTATCTGTCAAAAATTATGTAGGATTTCTTATACTATTTTTCGCAGACATGAAATTATGACTAGATTTTGTACGTTTTCAATTTCGACAGTTGGTATTCCGGTATATTTACTTCGTAATTTATACGATAACTAGCTTCTGCCCGCGACTTCGTTCGCGTGAAATTTCGGCCCACCCATCGCGTCGCATTCGCATCCCGTCGCTCGCCCGCGCTAAAACTTCGTTATCGCTTAGCGTTCTTTCTGACTTCCGTTCTTTTCGCTTGGCTTCTAAGGATCGTAGCGTAGATATATAGCCTATAGCCTTCCTCGATAAATGGGCTATCCAACACTAAAATATTTTTTCAATTCGAACCAGTATCTAGTTCCTGAGATTAGCGCGTTCAACCAAACAAACAAACTCTTCTTTATACTGTACTGTATAGCTTTATAATATAGCTGACCCGCGTAACTTCGTCTGCGTCACCTAAGAGAGAGAGTTGTTTAAATAATGAATTTTCTACTTATTTTGTTGCGGAGTTATTTTAAAATTATGATATCTCCTAAGATGTTGATTGAAATCAAGTGATGTCAAGGACAATTTTGTTTACATTTAAATACTTGTGATTAATAACATATTTATTTGGATAAGGATTAATATTATGTTGATAAAACTCCTTCGCAAATAATGAATTAATTTCGAAAAAAATTGATTACTATAAAAAAAGGTTATAGTGAGTCAATCTTAAAAGATAGACATATGCTGTCGCGGACTTTTTTTTAGAACTTTTAAAGAGGAATAATTCCATCATACATGATATTTGCGTAACTTAAACCGTTTATGCAGCGCACGCAACGGAAGCTCCCAAAAAGGAATATTTTTTCCCGTTTTTGCAACATTTTTCATTTATGCTCCGCTCCTATTGGTCGTAGCGTGATGTTATATAGCCTATAGCCTTCCTCGATAAATGTACTATCCAACACAAAAAGAATTTTTCAATTCCAACCAGCAGTTCCTGAGATTAGCGCGTTCAAACAAACAAACAAACAAACAAACAAACTCTTCAGCTTTATATATTAGTATAGATAAATAAATGCATTATGACAACCGCCTTACGATTCCACAATCTAATGTTACTATAATAATATTATAAATGTGAAAGTTTGTGAGGACGGATGGATGTTTGTTGCTAAATTACGACACAACGGCAGAACGGATTTGGATGAAATTTGGCACATAATATAGATTATTTTTAACCCGATATTTATACGGAATTGAGACTTATGCGGGAAAAACCGCGGGTCCGCGGCTTCCCCCGCGTGCATTTTTTTTTCTAAAGTATTTACTCCCTCATAAGATCAGCTATCTGCCAGTGAAAGTCCCGTCAAAATCGGTCCAGCCATTTCGGAGATTAACCGGAACAAAAGACAGTTAGACAAATAGACAACATTTTTTGAAATTGTTTTATTGTTACAAGTACCGTGTATACTTTCGTATGTATTTAGTAAAAAAAAAAACTGTTATTTTGACATTACGAACAGACACTTCAATTTTCTTTATTTGTATGTTCACACGGAGATGATCAGTAAAATATGTATACTCTATGTATACATATTTTACTGATCATCGCCGTGTGAACAGACAGATGTGAAAAGACTACACACAGTTTACAAAAGTCTAAAATTCTTCCATTAACAAATATCATGGAAAGTAATTTAATTGGCAGTTGTTATTTTTAGATAGATAGATAGATAAAAAAATTATTCAGTGCACACAAAAGACATAGCATAAACAAGAACAAGCAGAACAAGAGCATAAACGATAAAAAAAAAATCTTGATTATTATTTAAAAAAGGGTGCCAATAAACAAAAGGAAAAATATACAGAAATACTGTGATAATATGACATAATTCAATTAGAATGATAACAAATATACTGGGGGCCAAGTCTACTAATGTACAAACGTTCCAATGGTCTCTTCATTGTGAGTTTTTGACAGATTTGCCATACAGACACTGTCAAATACTCACAATGGCGAGACCATTGCAAAGTTTGTAAATTAGTAGACTTAGGCCCCAGGTGCGGTGTTTTTGTCAACCGAGTGGTTGAACTGTTTCGATTCCAACATACAGAGATTTTACAGCAAGTTAGTTAATTTTTGTGTTAATTAGCCTTTTACAAAGCACGTAAAAGTTTATTCTTAGACATACCTATCTTTCCAACAAACTTTAACATGGAGCCAATAATGAACATTCCATAAACGTGTAGAAAACTCATCCGATTTCGATACATGGCATGTTATAAGAACTTAGTTTATTACAAGCACATAATCCTATGGAAGTTTCAACAATGCCGGGTGAAGAAGTGTCTAAAATTTAATAAAGCCAGCCGTATACATACTTAGGGCTTTTTGGGAAAGATGTGGGGTAACTGGATGAGTGAGCGTGGTCTGATTGGGGTCTGAGCGTAGTTGAGTGTTAGTTTTGGTTGATAAAATAACATAACGACTGTATTCCCTGAAGGGTTAGGCAAAGTTGTACCGATAGTACACCCACATTTCGCTAGTTATGTGTAAGTCTCATGTAATAAGGGCGAGCCTATTGCCAAAACTCAATGCCTATTGCTTAAACTCTCCGGGCTGCTACTAAGAAGTTCCAACCCAATAACACAGCCTGACCCGGGTATCAAAACCAGGACCTCGTGCTCAGCAGTAGCGCGAGCGACCACTACACCGATGAGGTAGTTCTGGTTGATAGGGTCAATAACTTCAGTCGTTATCAAAGTTAAAGCTAATAATAACAATATTATCAAAAACATTATTAATATACAGGATAAGTTTTTAACTATCAATAATAGAACATATTTCCATTATTAATTTGAACAATACTTTTTTTTTTGGTCCACTTGATATCAGCCAAATATGGATACTATCTATTCGTAATAATATCAATGGGCGAGCGCACAGCTGAAAGGTACCTACTACTGCGTTCCGCGTTCGCGCGTTACGCGACGAGTATCCATTATACCAGTTTCAAAATAAACATCTTTCGTTAACGATAACTTCATTTTGTGTACTAAGACATATCAAAATAAGAAATAGGTGTATAATAAAACAGGTTTAAGTTTAATTTGTGAAAATTTGCGCACTGATTAAAAACTATTCCTGTATGAAACATTGGTCAAGTAGGGGCCATAATCACTCACATATAACCAGTTCACTTTAGCCACCCAAACCCATAATCCAATATCTTTGTTTCCTTAACCTGCTATAGTCCTGCACCAACCGGGGGTTGTCCTTGGGTGCACTTACGTAGTGCGAACAGGGATATTCATCGGTTGGTGCTTTTTTAATTAAAAACTCGGCCCCTCGTACGCCTTTCAAAGATCTGTGATCCCAGGGTCCCGAGAAATGTCAATATTATCAGTAAAGATAGTATTGATAATTTTATTAGAATAGTCAATTTCTTTGGTACATGGCATTACCATGTACCAAAAATGCTGCTTTAATATCCGAAAAAATTCAGTTAATATTTCTGAACCTCTGACATTCCACACTGTCCGCTCCATTTACACAGAGACATATCTACTGACCACTCTAGCTTACAATAGTCGAATACAAGTCTGTATTTCACGTTACACCTTCCACCGACCCACAACATCCTTGTAACATCCCGGTCTTTCGGCTGTATACTCAAAACGTAATCTCGTAAACTGAGGCTGCAAATTCACCAGCTCCCCCCCCCACCTTCTTACAGCCCCCTCCCCTCCCTGTCTCTGCGTATAAATAGCATCTTAGTAGTACAACTTCCTCCAGAAGACGTGAACATCTTTTAAATTAAGTCGACTTGATAAATCTTACATACTTTATTAAGGGAACAGTTTTAAAGAATTACACTGAAATTATTATTGTATTGCTTGCTGAGGTAGTTGGAAAAAAAAATCTTGTAATGATAATGGATTTATTCAAAAGAAATCTATAAAAATTGAAGTGTCTGTTTGTAATTTCAAAATGACAGCTTTTAACTTAATGTATACGGAACATAAACAAAAAAAAAAAATTGTCTGTCTGGCTGTCTATCTGTCTGTTTGTTCCGACTAATTAACTATTCATGTAATTTTTGACGTTCAAAAGTGCATCTTCGTGCCTATTTGAAATAAATTATTTGACTTTTTTGACTTTTGACTAATCTCCGAAACGGCTGGCCCGATTTTGATGGGACTTTCCCTGGCAGATATCTGATGGCATAAGGAGAAATTTAGACTAGTTTTATTTTAGAAAAACCCACGCGGGCGAAGCCGCGGGCAGCAGTTAGTAACGAATTTGTTGCTCAACACTAAGGACCGCTTGCGCCACAAATCACTAAACACGTTTAGCTCTAAACGAATTTATAACATCGTTCTGTTTCTTTCAACCGTTTGAAGAAGACAGAGACAGAATTATGTGTTAAATATGTTTAGTGTTAACCGTATTTGGTGAATTGTGGACCTAAATATTTCTCTGGGTCTGTTTAACTGTCTGATCAATAAATCTTCTGTCAAATATCACATTGGGTATCGGAAAATAAGATTCATTTACAGTGATGAAATGGTTTTAGGTAATCAGTTTATTTATTTTTTACCTAATTGTTGGTGTTCGCACCTAATGACCTACGAAAATGCCTCATGCAAAAAACCCAATATGATATCCGCAATCACTTAATGTAAACGATACAAAATATAATAACCATACCCAGCGCTAGGGCTCTGTGCCGTATAGGGTCACAGCATTATGCTGAGCGATGGCCATTTTGCGTGGATGTGACGTATTCCCCCAACGTGTTTGTGTTCTTTCTTTGCGTCATGTGCACCGCAAATAAAAGTATTTTATTTCTTTTTCTTATACATAACATAAGATCACTCCCGTTTTCCCCGAATGTTTGTGCAAGGGTGTACCTATTAGTAGTACACACATATTTATCCAGTTATGTTTAGTTAATTAATAGTTGGCGGCAAGTTTATTGCCACCAACAAGGATAAGTCCGGATGAGAAAACCCAATAACGCTTTGCCTGAACTGGGAATCGAACCTATAACCTCATGCAGAAGCACGAGCCCATCCAATCACTAAAAGAACACAATCTAGACTTGAACTTAAGTACTATAATACTCACACACAGATTATAACAGACTCAACCAAATTGAGTTTATAATTCACTGAAGCGAAGGCGAGTTTCAGATCTGTAAACCGATCGAATTATTTTCGTCCCACACAGTTCAATCCGCTTAATAACTGATTTAGTTTCCTTGCTCATACAATATCCTAGATTGTAACAACATTTAATAGAAAATTATAGGATATAATTCTATAGATACAATTATAGCTAAAACAAGTCTATAATGTTCCCACTGTTGGGACACAGGCCAGCACTCTGTGAGAGGTAGTGTGCCTTAATCCGCCACGCTGGCCCAGTGCGATTTGGTAGATGTCACATGTCTTCGAATTTTTGGTTCTAGGACATGCCAGTTTCCTCACGTTTTCCTTCACCGTTTTGAGAGCAGTAGTGATGAAATAATTAACACAAAGTAAAGCGCATGTAAGGGTTCGAACCTACGACCTACAACTCATTAGTCGCGGCCATTACCACTGGACCACCACTGCTCACACAAGCCGTGCGCCCGATTTGATTTCCATCGGCAAAAATGACGAACAATATAGAATTTTTTATCCCCTTATTAACCCCTTTACGTAAGCATGGCTATTCTAATTAATCAGGCTCAAATCTAGTCTTAACAGCTATCATTTTGCCCAACCCAGGGACTAAATTTACTTTTAACTTCGTTATATTATATACTACTGCTGTGAATTTTTCCACATCTCCATAGAACCATTTAGCTGGCATGAGGGACACACTTCACTCTAACAAAAATTTGCATTTTAAAGTTTAATATTACGCAAACAGATCCCTGAATAGAAATTGGTTTTCACAAACCTCCAAAATTGTTTACTGCCCAACGATACCCCACAGCATGGGATAGACGAGAAAAAAAATCGGGGCAGTCTTTGGGGACTGCCAATAGAAGTTAAAATTAAGTACATATATACACAGTATACATATAGCTCATGGAAAACGTTCGGTGACGATGACGCGAGTTCCATGATTTTTGTTCACCCAAAAAGTGCTCAACGCGCCTAAAGAAGTTTTCACTTCAAAAATATCACCCCACTTTACGTGTGGGAACCTAAAAAATATTCTAGATTTTATTTTACTTCTTTGTCGCCGTGATTAATATGTGTACCCATGCCAAATTACCCTACGCTCAGCCAGCAGTGTGACAGGCTTCTGTTTTTTTTAATGTGTCGGTGCGCCCTTGAAACACATAGTGACCTAATTGGTGATATTCTTCAGAAAGATCAGGTACGTAGTACTTGCAACCGGCGTGCGTGTATGACCAGAGGTGTGAATGTAAACGAAGCAAAAGGAGTACGTAAAGAGCGTAGCAGGTGGCGTTCTATAGTTTCTGCCTACCCCCATGGGAAGAAGGCGTTATGTATGCATGTGCGTATAGGTAAATAAAAATATTAAATTCATTAACAGACAATGCACAGCCTGAACATCTAGAAGGGGGTCTAGAAGCATGAAACTTTGCACAAGGAAGCACAGAGTGGAGTGACTGCCTATCTGACCTTCACAACCCAGTCACTGGGTAATACGATACCCCTTGGTAAGACTGGTTGTCAGAGTTTCGAGCTTTTGACGACCCGTAACAATTGTCAAAGATCCACAAATGACAGCTAGGAACAACGGCTTAACATGCTTTCCGAGGCACGGAGGAGTCTCGGTATGTAAAAATGGTCACACATCCACGGACCAACCCCGGCAAGCGTAGCTTAACCTAATGGATCGAGCCGTGCGGCTGTTGTTACTTAGCCACGAGCTCCTCAAAGTTCATCCGCTGTTGGAGTTAAATATAGAATCAAACTTTGTATCATTTTTGCCGATGGGAGATGCCATTGGGTACACCGCTTTGTTTTTGTATTATTACTATCTATATAAATACAATTTAAGAGTCTGTTTGTAATGTCAAAATAACAGCTTTTTGCTGAATAAGTATATACCGTACTTATATTATAACTTTAGAACAATTTTAAAATTTTTGTCTGTCTACCTGTTTGTTCCGGCTAATCTCCGAAACGGCCGGACCGATTTTGACGGGATTTGCAGTATGTTATAAGGAGTAACTTAGGCTACTTTAATTTTATAAAAAGCCACTTGGCAGCAGCTATAGTGGCATCTAAAATCCTATTTCGTAATATTTCAAAGCCCAGCTTATGCTAGTAAGCCGGCCGACTAACCAATAACTGTTATTTCTTACCTGACTTTGGTAAACATAACTTTGAAGGCTTTACTTTAATGAGTCCTTGTATTTAAGTAAGGATTAGATTCTAAGTTACGTTGTGTGATCTAGGGAATAACTTGGTTAAGCTGGGGAGGTATAAGTTTAAAATAAGTGCTGAGATTAGAACGGTGTGGTTTATTTGGCCTTTGGTTGAATTAAATCTATACAAATAAATACAATTAAAGTATCTGTAATGTCAAAATAACAACTTTTTACTTAATACATATGAAAATATATACGGTACATAGAACAAAATAAAAATAGAAGAAATTGTCTGTCTGTCTGTTTTATCTTGTTTAAATTGAAGATTCATGTACCTACTTTAAATAATTTGATGTTTAGTAATGTCTTCAATTGAATAGATAATTGTTTATTTAAATTAGCACGTCACCAGATTTCTATTTAGTGACGTGCTAATTTTTAAGACTTCATTAGATCTCGTGGCTGAGTAATAAAATTACAGACAGCAGTACGTTGACTGCAATGGATGTGAGTTCGACCCATATTACACTTGATCCGGTGTGAATCAAGGCAGCAACTTGGGGCGTCTCGAATTCATTTGCCAGAGGTCGTCAGACATGGCTCCTGTTTACTATTGGCAGATGACCTTAAGTTGCTGCTCGAAGTTAGGTGTGAGTCTGATGGTGAACGCTTGCTTAGACATAGACATGACAGTGGAATGGAGTCAAGAGAACAATCTCTACTTCAGTGTATCGAAATGCTTGGTGATGAGTTTCAGCGTGCACGTGTACCTCTACTTCACGAGTACGTAGTGGACGCAGCGCCTATGCAACGAGTCACATTGGTACGTAATTTTGGGGTTTCTGGGGTTCCTGAATTGTCGTTCCGCGATCATATATCAAAGATCTGCAAAAGGGCGTTGAGAAATCTGGGATTCGTGCTGAGACAGACAAGAGACTTTACTAACATAGCAGCAGTCAAGGTTCTATAAGACGCACTAGTCAGGAGTCATCTCGAACATAGTGCTAGCATATGGGCTCCACATGAAGCCAAATACTCTGTTATGTTGAAGTCCGATCAGAAAAAGTTTGCGCGACACTTGTACAGGAAGCTTTACGGGGTATATCCGTTTTACCCGTTGATGTACCCCACTCTATTTGTACTGGGTATGGTCGGGTAAAATGGATTGAGGGTGGGACGGGAGTTTACACTTGTCGCCTACTTAGTGAAGTTACTCCGGGGCATTGGACATAATCCGGGGGTGCTGCAGCGCTTGAGTCTTTGCGTAGGTACCGGATCGTTGTGTGTGGAGGCGGCGACGCACGCCACTGCTAGCCGTGCCAGCAGCCAGGACCAACTTACTTGCCAAAACACCGCTAACCCGAGCAATTCGGGTCATTAATAATATTCACATGAAAGTTGATTTATTTACGTGTAATTTGAGTGAACTCACAAGGTTAATGTTATATATTTTATGTTATACCGAATGTAGATTATTGTAGTATGTTATATTATTGTGTCGTCGTTATGTTATAGTTTTAAATAGTAGTAATAAATAGTATTCGTTCTTGCTTTGATTTGCATGTCAAAAGATGGCAAAATATGTCCGGTTTTTTTTTTATTTACCACCTTTTGTAGGTATCAAGTATCGCATTTAAAGCAAATGACTTTCACTAGCTACAGAACAGAATGAGTGCCACAAAATCAGTGCAAATTTTGACTAAAAACTTACTAAAACCCCTTATTCACGAAGCTTTGAAAACCACTTCCCATGTTATTTGGCCTGTTTTTTCAAGTGTTCTGTATTTGACAGCGGGACAAGGCTTCATTTGTACACAACTCGAGTACTAAGTGAACTCTCTGGATTAGTGATGTGCTCGATGGTGTGTGTTGTTATTATCGATAAATAAGAGAGAAAAAAAACTAATTTACGACACCTATTTTCAAAATCTTGTAGCCCTTCAAATGAGATTTTCCAAATGGCATTTTGCGCTACAATAGTATGATAAGCTAGTATCTATAGACTATATTTTTAACAGGGCACAAGCCCAACGATTGTGGTTTTAGACTGGATGAGCTACAAATCATTGTATTGTGCATTTGACAGACTGTCAACGAGTGACGATGCTTGAGTATCTACGGCCGTCGCACAGCGCACTTTTGGCAATCACTTGTCAGCCGCACTTCACACGAACTGCCAGTTAGCAAGGATGGACATTGCTCTGGCAGTTTTTCCCTCATAAATATTTTCGTATTAGTAATGAAAGCCTTTTCAAAAATAGCTCTTGTGTTTAGGAGAAAATTTCTGTCGATCCATCAGGTTCAGTTACGCTTGCCGATGCGTGACCATCTTTACATGACTCCTCCGTGCCTGAGAAAGCACGTTAATCCGTTGGTCCCGGCTGTCATTCTTGGATCTTTGACAGTCGTTACGGGTCCTCAGAAGCCCGAAAGTCTGACAACCAGTCTTACATTAGGGTCATTATCTAGTTACTGGGTTGTGGAGGTCAAATAGGCAGTCACTCCATGTAAAATACTGGTATTCAGCTGCACCCGGTTAGACTGGAAGCTGACCCCAACATATTTGTGAAAAGGCTAGGCAAATTGATTTTGTTGGAAAAAATATCAATAATATTTGTGACATTTAACCTATATTCAATTTGGTAGCAATCATTCATCAACCGAACAAAAACCCTTTCACTCTATAAAATAAATCAATGAAAGAACAACAGTACACACTGAAATGAATTCAATTAACATAAATTCCGGATTATATTTTATCGATATAATCCAACACTACACGTCAGCTTATCACAATACGACAAAATTAAGTGCGGACTATTATTTACCAGAGAATGTTCCGGTAATTGGTTATCACTAATTAACAGACAGTAATAATTATTTGGGAAATAGATTGGGTTTCCAACTTTAATTAAGGGCTGATTTCTATGTTTAGCCGGTAAACCTAAAATTAACTATCCCTTGCGACATATCTGTGCCAATATTGATGTGTTATTTTATCACCACATACTTACTCGTAATGCATATGTAATGTACCTACGTATTATGCTTTAGAAGTTTTGACCGGTTTGCTGTTAAACTATGGATCAGTATTAAAGCATTACTAAATTAAACGCTTAGTTCAAAAAGTTCATGCTGTTCGGCCATTAATACCGATTTAATTTTACCCACATTTTGGCACGAATGAAAAAATGCTGTGAGAAGGTCAGAGATGACATTCGAATTAACTTTGTCAAAATTAAATTGTCTTATCTTCTAAAATCAATATCAGATAACGTCAAATGGACACCAAAGTGATTGCTCTCAAATTAGATAGTTTATTAAAACAGTCTACTGAAAATATATTGTTTGTTATTTTTTCACTGGAAATATTGTCACTGAAAATGACCTGAAACTACTGTAGGTACTTTCAGGTCACAAAAAAAGTTCAGTAACTTTGCAGCTAAAAGCCTAGTTCTTCAGCTAAAACATTACGAGGCTCTTTCAGGGATGCAAATACGAGAGGCTGCATTATACCCGGCCATTTTGTAACCATCAAGATAAATGAATGCTAACCTTAGGCTTTATGCTTCCCTGGTCTTTTAAGAGCTTGAGTTTTTTCTTGATGTAAGGAAGGTACTTCCTAGGAAGTGCTTTTATACATAGCATATAATAACGATTGTAGTCTCTGAAGCAGAGACACCCACTTTTTGCCAGTTATGTTTTTTATTGGTGGAAAGTAAATTATTCTGTCCTTCTGTTTTTTTTTAAATTTTTTTTTTTTTAATACTTTTTTAATTTGTGTATTTAGTTTAGTTTGTGATCTTTCTGGGCGAATCACAATAATTCTTTCTTCTTTTCTTTCTTTAGGTGGGTGATTTTGGCTGGATCCTGATGCTGGACTGTACGGTGATTAATACCTGTAACAATGAAATAAAACTAATTAGTAGAGTTTAAATAAATATGTTTCCTTTCTATGTATTGATATTAAATACGGTGTACTGGGTAAGAAATGGCAGGTTTATTTAAGTAAAAATGTTTTTCAAGAGAAATATTAACAAACACATTTTTTTGGATTTTTCGTAAAACAAATCCGTTCGCAAAAAAAAAAATACCTCGATTTTTGTAAACCTGTCTAAAACTTTATAACGAAAAATATTCATATTTTAATTTTAACACGTATTCAAAACCGGATACAATGTAAAAGGCATGTTTTCATAAAATCGCTGTACTCCACTGTTAAACCTCGAAAATTCAAAGAATACTAAAAACACACACATAAACAAAACACTCCCCACAAAATAAACATAACACCAACATAAAAATCTTCCCGCAATCCTTGATAACAACCTCTAATACCGTCCACTTAGCATTTTTGTAAAAAACCTCATCTACATCGCGATAGCCAAAGGGTTGATAAAAGAAAGGAAGAAAAGAATGAAACGGGATGACAATCAAAAATGTTATTCTGCGGGTAAGTACCGGCCGGGGGCTGCCGGGGCACTGCTGCGATAACGGGGACATACGGGCGGGGAGGATGGATGATTGAGATAGTTTGGAACGATTCAAACGAAATTCTTTAACGCGGCTTGCGATAGGAGTAAACTAGCAGAAATCGTCACGTAACAAAAAAGCGTTATGTGCGAAAAAGTCAGTTTCAAGTGTGAAAAGTTTTTGTTCTTGTTTTTTAATACAGACCCATCTAGTATAAGTTTTAAATAAAGAGCCATCTAGTACACATGGCTCTGTATTTAAAACTTTTGATACTTGAAACTTGAGACCATACCTACTAGATGGCTCTGTATTAATCCTACTAATGACAAAAATGTGAAAGTTTGTTGATCAATCACGCAAAAACGGCTACATGGATTTGGATGGAATTTAGCAAACTGATAGTTTATAACCAGAATTAATACACAGGATACTTTTTAGCCCGTTAGTACGTTCCTGTGGTATAATTTTCGGATATCTACGCGGGCGGAGCCGCTGGCAAAAGCTAGTACATAATATAAAGAAAAAGGATCTTCGTTTCAATCGGGTGTCCCACGACACCTCCCAATTTTTTTAATTCATTTTTGATACTACAAGAAAATATTCCGTTAGAGATGAGTTTTTTTTTGTGTAGTTTATGTGTACCGCTCGCTACAAGATTTTTTTTGGCAAATCGGCAGTATTTTCTTATGAGCTTACTTACATAATATAACATAACATCATGCATGTTTTCCCCGAAGAGTTAGGCAGAGGTGTACATATAGTGCACCCATAATATGGGTGGCAACATATTATGTTGCCAGTTATGTTTAAGTCCCATGTAATAACTGGCGAGCCTACTGTCATATACCAGGCAGAGATCCAGACTTAGGGCTACTACTAGGAAAATCCTGACAAAAAAACCTAATTACACTGCCTGTCCTGGGTATCGAAACCAAAACCTCATGGTCAGCAGGAGCGCTTGCGACGACTAGACCAAGTAATGTGAACTTATGGGTTAATAAACACCGGATATAATTCAGGTTTTTTGTGTACTTAATAGCGATTCAAACGTAATCTATAGCTCATCAAAACGTCGATAGTAGTTCGCAGAATACGCAACATTACCGATTGCCAACTTGATATTTGTTGGGATTCACGAGGAGGATCTTTGTATGAGCTTAATGACTATTGTATTGTGTATTATTGATCGCAAATTGGCTCAGGGAAATGGGGCCTTAATTATTAATAATAATCTGCTAAGTGGTGAATGCGTAATTATTCATGCATAAACAAACCATGCCTACGAAAGTTACAATTTAATAATAATTGGAACTGTAGCGATAGTTGAACGAGATATACGTGTAATGGTGATTCATCACGCGAAAATTCGAGTATCATTATATATAATTCATCAATATTCTCATCTCTTCATTACCAATTTATTCGGGGTGGGCAAAATGTCATTTTCTTTTATTTTTCTCTATTAATTTCACCTCTTTCTGGTCACATCATCTTTCACATAGTCCATCTATCGTTTCTTTGGTCTTCATCTACTCTTATACCATAACATTCATACTCAAAACTTACCTCAAAACATTTTAATTCCTCCGCATAGTATAGCCCGTACCGATTTCTACGCAACTTTTTTCTTAATTTCCTAATTCAGCCTTCTATTTTCCAAGCTCGTGTGTCTCGAAGATAAGGCGCGCTTAAGTCCCGTCGGATCTCAAGTCTTCTGTGTATTTTTCACAGCATAATTTATACCATGTTGTACGGTTTAACCCTTTTTGCACTATTCCGTGAGTATTGCAACATTTTGTAAGAATACAGAGTTTTATTAGAGGTTCTGTCTTATCGTTTTATGGTGGGGAAAATATGCATTTTTCTGGAATGCGTGTTGCAAAAATTTGGGGTGTTGTCGATGGTTTGTTTATGCCTGAAGCTAGTAGCTAGGAGTGACAGCAGTGAGAGAGATAGCAATGATAGCCAAGTATTATTATTCCTTTTATTCTATTATTAGTTATGCACTTGACAGCTATGGATTAACATTCAAAAGTAACTTGGATAAATTAGAAGCTCTTGAAATTCGATTCTTAAAACTACTTGTTACTAAAAAAACTAAAAACAGTTGTAAAGGAGATTGTAGGAAACTATTTAAAATATGTAAAATTCTACCTATCACTTACAAACATAAATATCTTTTAGCAATAAACCATCATGGTACCCAAGAGTATAGCTTAAATCACGTATTCAACAACCATAACACACGATCTATTGCTGCTGACAGATGTACCCAGATTCACAATTACTTTGGTGACAGAACCCTAAAGAAACGAATATCATACCTATTGAATAGTCTACCGGCAGACATAAGGAGTGAAACAAATAAAAATAGATTTAGAAGTAAATAAACAATATATTTGGATATGTGTGTTTAAGTATTATTGTCTAGAGACTCACTGACCCCACTGACTGAGACTCTGACTCTGAAACCCCACAGTCAAACCATTGCAATGGTTTTGTGGGGCTAAGTTTATAAGCTAGGTACTTACCATGTTATATTAAAATAATAATAAATAATAATAATAATAAATAGTAACAGTGATAGCCTAGTAGTGTGACCGTTGGACTGCCAAGTCATAGGTCTCGAGTTCGAACCCAAGGCACGAACCTCTGACTTTTCGGACTCATGTGCAAATTGCATAATTATCACTGGCTTAAAAAACGGTGAAGGAAAATGCCTAAGAGATTTTTCTCGACGGCATGTGAAGCCAAGTCAGAGGCCCATGTGCGGCATAAAAACTCTGACATCAGGTTAGTCGCTAACCACACGAAAAGAAGAATAAGAAGCCTTAAGCTGTTTCGTTGGTGGTATAGGGGAAGATTATGTTGTGGTTAGTCGGGATAGCAATTTTGTATATTGTATATTTCGTCCAGTAAATAGCAACCGGATTGCCATCTACTTTGTCTTAGCGTTATTTGTGTACATGAAATAGTATTATTTGTTCTAGAAATATAAACTATGCAGTTCAATTTATGTCAACTAAGAACTAAGGGTGAGAGCAGTGGTGGCCCAGTGGTAACGGCCTCAATTTACGGATCGGTCGTGGGTTCGAAGCCAGGCAGGCGCTTTACTTTGTGTAAATAATTTTATCACCACTGCTCTCAAAACGGTGAAGGAAAACACCGTGAGAAAACCGGCATGTCCTAGAACCAAAAATTCACAGACATGTACATCTACCAACCCGCACTGGGCTCGAGTGGTGACTCCCTCTCGAATAGTGGAGGCCTGTGCCCTAGCAGAGGGAACAGTATAGGTTAATTATGCAACTTAGGCAATTTTATTGTAAGTAGCGACTATGGTATACTTTTTGATTTATTATAAGACTAATAATCTATGGCTCGTGTAATCCTAATCAATACGAATCTGCTGTATTTTTTTAAAACATAAATGGATAATTGAAGATGGTTGAATACAACTGTGACATCTCTAACCTACTAAGTGATAAAGTGACCTTTCACAGACAAAAGCGGTCATAATAAATTGCGGTTGGACGACCTAGAAATTAATATTTCTTATTTCTAGACTAAAATGTAGGACGGTTTAAATAAATTCTAGACTAATTCCTCTGTTAGCGACGGCCGCCCGTAAATTTCGAAGTTCAATTATACAAATTTGGGGGTCGCAAAAATATTTAGGATCTGAAGAACGAGCAAAAAGTTGTCAATTACTTTTTCACTCTAATTAGGATTTTGTGAGAACAATTGAATTAAATGTTTTGCCTAGAAAAGTCAGTACGTTCTTTAGAGTTTTAAATAATCCCTCATTAAACGTCCTTTGGGACAAAAGCTTCCAAATAGTCGCCATTATAATGACCGCCGCTGTGGTCTAGTGGTAAGACCACCCGACCACCTCTCTCGGTCCCGGGTTCGATTCCCAGCGGAGGCAAAAAATCGCGGGGTGTGAGAGAAAAAATGGCGCACCTATGGCGATTTTTGTTTTTTTTTTTTTTCAATGTCTAAAAGGTAATGTTATTATTTTCTATAATGCCAATACCAGTAAGGTTTTTAATTTTGCTTAAACGGCACACAAACGTTATGTTGCATTTTTAATACAATATCTGTTTAAGGGTTAAGGCGGTATGATCCGAAAGAGACCGCGCTTTACTCGTTTTTTGAATCCATAGGAAACAAAAAACAGTGTCATAAAATTCTGAATAAAGTTATATTTTATTTAAGGATATGGCGAACATGCAATCGCTTTTAATAATACGATTAGCTTAACTTTGCTTTTCTTTGCTTTCCGTAATGTTTAATCAACCTCATAGCTTCAAAACAGACTTTTTAATTTTATTTTTTATTTAAATGTAAAGGTAGTAAGATTATTTAGGACAATTAGCTGAGTTCATTTTGATAAAATGATTAAAATAATTTCTATGTTTAAATACCTACAAAATGCGCGAGGCAACCACTCGTGACTTCGCGAGCCTACTGAACGGTTCACACGGCGATATCTTTCTTTCTTTCTTTCTTCTTTCTTTCATATTTTACGGTAAAAAATATTGGATCACACGTCAATTTTATTAATAAAATTAATTTAAGTATTTTATTTTTATTTTTTATTAATTGCTTTTTATCCCTCTGTTCTGAATACGGTTAAGACAAATCGGTTTGAGTCGGATCATAGCGCCTTATAACGTTTACGAGAAACTAGAACACTATCTTCTAAACTGCATCGACTATCCCTGTCACCTTTGTAAACCAATTTAAAAGCTGTTTACAATTTACAAGTAATCGTGCACCATCCTCCTTTCCCCCTAGAGTGGGGTGTGTCATAAATCGCTAACTCAAGACTGATTTGCGCTTTACCGTTGATGTATTAGTGGGTGGTATAAGTTTATAAGCGGAGCGGGGTTAGGAACGTGATGCGTTGATGATGAAATAGGGAGGAGCTAAGTAAAATAGGGTCAAGCAGAGCAAATTAGGGGAGATTAAGTAACATAAAGATAAGTTCGTTTTTTATGCTGCTTTCATATGAATCACTGATTTTTATACCGTTGTGTTGATACTGGCAATGCCACGTTATGCCAATACAGTGGAGACTTTGGAGACAAAGTTGAAAAGGATAATTTTATGTAAATATGTATGTGTAAAAAGATGTATGTATCGACAAGAATTAATTTGATTATCTACAATACACATCACATCTTGTCTACAATTTCAGTACCATAATACTGTAGCAATGATGTATTTCCGCTGTCCCCAACGCCCGTGTCACCATTTATGGTAATTCACATAAAAAGGCGAAAAAAAAGGTACCATTAATGGGGACACGGGCAATGGGGACAGCGCGAATACACCGTATAAATGTGTAGCTACAATAAGGTATTCAATGTGTAATATTTTTATGGCTTTTCATTGCTACATTGTTATGGAACAAAGATTGTAGACAATAAAATCGATTCTTGTCGATGGTTACATCTTTTTGAGGCTGACTGTACATCAGTATATACATAACTGCAACTAATCAATCAATAAAACAATGTTGAAGCAGAAATATAGAGCCAGTAGGTACAGTCAAAGCCTATTGTAACATTTTGACTTTGATAGCGCATTGATTCGGCATTTTTAGGGTTCAGTACGTCCGAATTAAAAAAAAAACGGAACCCTTATAGGATGACTGGTGTGTTTGTCTGTCCGATTGTCACAGCCAATTTGCTCCGAATCAAATAGACAGATTTAGTTGAAATTTGGTACACATATGAACTTCTGTGACTCAAACACGGACGTCTAACGTTAATAAATGAGTTTTGAATATGGGGGTCACTTTTGGGAGGCAAATTAGAAACTTAAAAAAAGTTTTTACAAACTTAAATAATCATTTTAAATTTATTTAAGAAAATAGATGTAAAATGCCTAACATTTTGAAAAAAATACAGTAAATTGTTCTATACTTATAGATTACAGGAAAACCTATAAGAAGTCTATGGTCTTAAAATAACATGGTTAATCTCTAAATATTGTCATGCAAATGTAGGTTTGTACGAAATCTTAATACCAAAAATTTTGCCGTCAACCAGCTTTGCCGTCAATTTTCTATATATCAGGTGTGCCAAAAGGCAAACGCATTTATGGCTATACAGCCACGTGAACGCAATTTGTGCTAAGCAAAGAGACTTACTTTTGTATGCCAAGAACGGTAAAAGAGATACAACAAAGCAGTACGCCATTTCATACAACATTGCTGGAGCGTTGTAATGTTCCAAATTCAAAAAACGCTCCTGCAATGGATTTGATTTTCTTTGTCCGTAAATTCGATACTTTGCGTGTTCTTTTTTCGAAAATAATTACAACATTTCCATGCATGTTTGAGAAAAATAGTTTACCACTTATACTTTACACCAACCGCCCCCCACGCTGAAGAGGCTCAGTTAATTGAAGAATTATTGCTACCTACTCACATTTCGAGCAAATTATATTACACACATAAAACGATTAAATTTGAACCCTATTACGTTAGCAATAAGATCTTAATTGATGGCAATCTTCAGAATGTAAAGTAATATTTGGTACCTTTAATATAGTGAAGTGAAAGCTTATGGAAATACAGATAGTTTAAGTGGAAATTGTGTTCCATAGTGTGACGGCAGTAGGGCGGTAGGGAACGGTCCGGATAATGAAAGGGAATTTTGCTAATGGTAATTAGGCAATACGTCAGTTATTTAATTTGATAATAAGTTATTGGTGAATGGTTTGTTAGGATGTTAAGCAGAACGAACCCTTTAGGTACCTAGCACTATTGAATCTGTGGACTTATTATAGAGACTAGATGTTGCTCTTCAATTAAATACCCGTAGTTACAGAAACAATTAAAAACACATTGTATCTCGGGTTAACAAAATATCTGTTTACACACAGAAAATCGTTCGTCATCTGCCTTTTCGCATCTGCGTTGGGGTCAGCTTCCAGTCTAACCAGATGCAGCTAAATACCAGTATTTCATATGGAGCGCCTGCCTATCTGACCTCCACAACCCAGTTTCTGGGTAATACGATACCCTTTTTTAAGACTGGTTGTCAGACCTTCGGGCTTCTGACGACCCGTAACGACTGTCAAAGATCCACGAATGACAGCCGAGACCAACGGCTTAACGAGTTTTCCGAGGCACGGAGGAGTTTTGGTATGTAAAGATGGTCATTCATCCACGAACCAACCGGTTATTACTTAGCCATAAGCCCCCCTACACACACAGACACAAGCCATTGCTCGGAATGTGTTATTCCGAGCAATGGCTTGTGTCTGTGTGATACAGCTATTTGATTTTTCCGTTAATTTCTACATATTTTAGGTTTTCTATGACTATCATAGCTTGTATAGTGTGTATATTTCATGTGTTTAAAGTATTAATAAATAAACTAATACCACGTAAAACGTTACAGAAATTCGCAATTTATTCAAAGTCATTAAAAAAACACATCGGTAAATAGTTTCCAAACCAACTATTTCACCCTTTAGTTCTAAATTAACCTTTTTGCGGGCTAACCATAAACTATAAAAAATATAAGTACGGTTGCACAAAAGACATCCATACAATAATAAAATTGAAAACCTAAGTTTTTGCATAAGAATGAAAATCTCATAATTTTGTAACTTTTTCGCTAGCTCGCACACTTGCAGTAAAACTTAGAAGTGTCACTTGAAACTGGTTTCAACCGGTTACAACGTGCATTAGGGTTGACGACTAAGAAAGTTCTTAAATATTTTTTGTAGCAAAACAAAATTCGTGAACATAATTACATGTTTAGCAACTTTTTGCGAAGTTTTGCAAAGTTTTAGAACGGGTTGGCAAAGTTGGGAAAAGTAATAATGTTTTGATGATTACAGTTGTTTTGTATTCATCGTTTTTTTCGTTTTTTTTATTGAAACTGTCTGTAATTTTGGCGAATGAGAATTTACAGTAGTATCTTTTTCAGTACGTATCTAAATATATACTGCAGAATAGTAGAATATGCGCGGTTTTTATGATTGTTTTAATTATGATGAGGCGTGAGGCAAAACAGTATTACATTAAATATTTAAATGACTTATCAACTATCTTTTATTGTCTGTCACTTGGTACAGTTTCTATTATTATTATTTTGGGCATAGAATAGTATTATATCAGTGCCAGTTTTCATCCTAATCCGTTCAACCGCTTTAGTAAACCTTAAAAAAAAAACATTATTATTTATTCAAAAATATCGGTTATAGAAATGTGAGAACGTTGTAAGCCAGTCTAGACAAGACAGACAAACAGGTTATCAGTTTTCTATTTTGTTAAGTACCTGGTACTTGTTGAAAGGCCTACACTGTCCACCCACACCTATTAACACTGTTATTTGAAAATATTGTAAGAACCTATTATTTTTAAAAGAGTAACCGTGGAGTTTCTTGCCGGCTCTTCTCCATAGGAAACGACTAATTGGAATCATGCACCTAGCTTCTGACGTTTCTTTGGTGCCCATGTAGGTTTATGCGAAATAAAATATTTTGATTTTGATTATTATTTTGCCATAAATACAATCTAAAAACCAATTTTAAATATTTTTATTGGTTTCTGGCAACCCTCCAAAAAGCTTTCTACAGAACAGAGCAGGTTGCGTCTCTTACAAAGTTTGTCGCTTACCAATCTTATATTTCATACTTTGTTCTAAGAGTTTAGGTGAGAACCGCGTACTATTGCAACAGGGAATGGAGTTTTTATTGTTATTGGGCTAATAAATGAGGAATAATGAGGTTAAGCAGCCGCACGAGTCGATGTTCAGGGTTAAGCAACGCTTGCTGAGATCGGCACGTGGATGGGTGACCAACCATAACATAATGAGACCCATTCGTGCCTCGGAAACTGATTTAACTTAATTTGTTCCGTAACCATACATTTTTTATCTATGCGCGCACTGTGCTTGCGAACAAATGAGAAACGAGTCGAATCCAAGATGGCTACAATTGCAGTTGCCTAAGTGCGCGCTCCCGGTTAAAATCCTCGGATGAGGGTTAATTGTCGCTAAACGGCTTCTATCTGGACTGGTTTCATTCCTGAAGGCTCTTATAGTGCAGTACAGACTTTGGTGCACCAATTTGTGAGTGGATAGTCGGACCACGGCCGGTCGTCGTGCAACGCCAGCCACGTGCCATATCAGGACAAGATTCCCTCGAAGAGCCACAGGAGGCTAGCAGGTGAGTGACGCACTTTATGCTTGGATGGTCTAACGATCTCCCCGCGAGCAAGCACAGTTAATCATATTCCACAAAACACGTATCGAAAACTGAGCTTGCCCTCCAATGTACCAACATCCGTTTTGGTACATAATTTTTTTCTTAAAGTATGAGTATCTACAGATTCACCGACCCCACAGTCAAACCATTGCAACGGTTTTGTGGGGCTTACTTTATAAGTTGCTTATCCTGTTTGATTAAAATAAATATAATAAAAATAATAAAAAAGAGAAAAAGAAGAGTAAAAGATCACTATCTTTCCAAAATTGTCATAGTTGCTTATTATTATGTATTTATTATTGTCCACTACATTGTAGTTCGAAGTATATATTTGAGTGATATTTATTTTGGAACTATGTATGTAAGTATATTCGCTTATTGTATGTTTATAAGTATTTATATTGGTGTATAGCTATTTTGATTTTATGTATTTTTTTTTTCTCTTCTACTCTTACACACGTTGTCTACATCTCTATATCTAGTCTCCTATAGCAGGTATGCTGGAGAGATTTCATTAGAATCATCACCTTTGTACGTATTTTCCTTTCTTCTTGTCTGTTTATATGTGTGTACATAAACTGTTAAATAAATAAATAAATTAAATAAAAAAAGCACGTAAAGCAGTTGGTTCCGGCTGTTTTTTTATAGATTTGACAGACGTCGGGGGTAGTCAGATGCCCGAAAGTCTGACAATCAGTCTTGCCAAGGGGAATTATGTTACCCAGTAACTGGGTTGTGGAAATCAGATAGGCAGTCACTCCATGTAAAATAACTGGAAGCCGAGTTGGGAAAAGGCTACGCAGATTCATTGTGCTATGGAAATTTTTAATGAAAGATTTAGGGAGAAAATAGTTTAAATAAAAGTGAGACAGAATTTTAAAGCAATCGTTTTAATAGAAAACATTTTAGTTTCATTAAATAAATGCCTGAAAAATAAATTTTCTGTTGAGCATATTTTTACTAACGTTGCTTACTAAAAATAATAGTATTTAATTTAAGTTTATTCAATTTAATTTTACAGGCTTTTTACATCGTTTGGATTCCAGTCCAATTAACTACCAAAAAAATATGTTGGAGAGAGTATCTGTTATTTTAAAAGCGTAAAATTGTATTTACTTACTTTGATAAAGCATGTAGGTATATAAGCCTGATACACAAACCAGTCAAATATCAGACGACGCGTAGCGAATAATAATAGCTTTTTATTAGTTTGCTACGCCGTAACTGCGTAGAAGTGATGTGTGCTACGGCGTAGCAACACTTGGTAATAATGGTGCCGATTCTCTTGTACACCGAACTAAACTAACTAAACTATCACTAAAATTCCTTACTTTTGGCTATGAGAATCTTAAAGCTATTCTGCAAACAAAATTCTCTAAATTTAAAAATAAGTTTGACACAACTAAATCGAATTTGACAATCGTGACTCCACGTGGTATTTTTTTTTTTTTTGTCTTCGCAACGTTGTACTTGTTTGCCTATGATTTATTTTAGAGCCGGAGGCGCACACGGGGGGCAGCCGCGACGTGTTTTTTTATGGAATTTTTCACTTTTTGTGTGGAAAATAAAAAAAAAGATTACCTACATGTAGCGTAATAGTGGTTTAAGGGTTTCTAAAAGGGGGTCGAAATTTTCATTATTTTTGCGATAGGACGCACCATTTTGGAGATATAAGCAAAAGAAAAGAAAAAAATATATAGGGATAAACACGAAATATTTTAAGTGATACACCTATAAGTGGTAAAGAAGCCATTGAAATGATTTTCTTTTTTATTCCGAGAATATTATTAAAAAAATTCAATAATTTAAAATTACTTGATATGATGATTAATTATCAAAATTCACCGCGCTCGTGCCGCCACCCCACCGCACCGTTCGGCGTCACCGCGTCGAGGCGGGTCATTCATAGAATATGTAAATAAAGGTTTTTTTCGCTTTTTTACGACATAAAGATGTTTCTCTTAAAATATTTCGTGTATGAATAGATACACCTTATATACAGTACTGGTTTTGCACCAGAAGTCGAGGTGATTGGTATGAATTTTAGTTCATGAAAACTAATTTTATTCCACACCTTTTTAATCGCGATTAAAAATAGCCAGATTTAGTTAGAAAATCTAAATTTTAGTTTAAAAACGTCAAATTCAGAATAGCAAAATTTCCATTTTCACTAAATTTAAAAACTCAGTACTATCTTAGAGCTGTCAAACTAAAATATAGTTAAGTTGTGTCACTTTAGTCAATTTCAGAATAGGAAATGGTCGTTTGACAGGAATAAACTAAATTTTGGTGATTTTTAGTCTAGTTTAGAGAATTTTGTGACAAGAGAATCGGCACCAATATCTATTTTCCTTAACTATAATGTTTACTAGCTTTTTCCTGCGGCTTCGCTCGCGTTAATTTAGAATTTGACTAAAGAGAAAAGAAAAGAGAGTCTATTTTACTTTTCTCTTTTTTTACTTTTTACACACTACTAAAGTTTCTATAATAATATGATTCAATCATGATTCGAAAGACACGTGGCGTCATCTATTATCATTAGAACGTTAATGATATTTTCCTCGAGAACAGTACTTTCATTCGGGATGAAAAGTACCCTATGTCCGTTTCTGTACACCTGAAAACGTATATGAAAATTTTTAGGATGATCCGTTCAGAGGTTTAGGCGTGAAAAGGTAACAAACAAACAAACAAACTTACTTTCGCATTTATAATATTAGTTAGGATATGTTGCGCTTGTGCTTGTGTTCCAAAATTTATAGAGAAAACACATAATATACCATAATGGCTGATTTCCTCGTAAAGTTGGGCTAAGGTGTACCTAATAGTACACCCACATATCGCCAGTTATGTTTAAGTCCCATGTAATTGAGGACGAACCTAATGCCAGCACTGCTGGGACACAGGTCTCCTCTTTTCGAGATGCCTTTGCTATAATCCGCCAAGCGGGCTCAGTGCAAATTGGTAGATATCACATATCTTCGAATTTTTCGTTCTAGGAAATGATAATGGTAGGCATTAAGTCCGCCTTTGTACAGTATTTTTTTTACTTGTGCATACATTTTAATAAATAGGTACAAAAATTATTAATGCCAGCAACCGAGGACAACTTCGGACTCCGGGTTGCTACTGAGAATATCCGGATGGACAACCCCAACAACAATTTGAATGACCTGGTAAAAAAAAGAGTATTCTATCTATCTATCTTGCGACCACTATAACAGCGAGGCGACTCAGAACGGAAAGGGCTTTAGGGTAGGCCGCATAAATTACTCAAACTTACACCCTATCAACCTCATACTATCATTAGATAACGAGAATCATGGTGAGGCTCAACACATCATAAATCAGCGCTCTTTTGTTACTAAATCTATCATATCATATAATACGATTAGACTTAATAATACTGAAGAGGGTTCAGAAAACCCACTTTCTGCAAATCGCGGAGGACAGACATGTAATTAAAAACATGCCAAGTGAGTGTCCGGCCACGCACAATGAAAGGTTCCGTAGTTGAGATAATTCATATTTTGAATATTGGGGAATTTACCATGAGAAAATATTATTTGAATGATATAATTATTTAAAAAATAAAGTTACTTATTATTTAAGACCATAGTTTTCTTATAGTTTTTCCTGTAATCAATAAGTATAGAATTATTCTCTGTTTTTTCCATAATTTTATTCCATTGGTAGAATGGTAAATTTTCATCTATTTTCTTAAGTAACTTGATAACTATCTATTAAAAAATTATTTAATAAAATTGAATCCCTTAAAGTGGGCTTACTGTAAGGGTTTCAATTTTTTTTTTTGTTAATTTCCATTTGATATTTCACACGGTACAGTGTGCAATTTTTTTTAACTACCTATCTTATTCGTCTCCCAAAAGTGACCCCATATTCGAAAATCATTTATTTACGTAACACACATCACAAACAAACACACGTAACAAATATCAATTTTTGTGACCCAAACACGGGTTTGGGCCACAGAAATTGATATATGTACAAAATTTAAACTTAATCGGTTTATTAGATTCGGAGCGAATTAGCTGTGATAGACGGATAGACAGACAGACACACGAGTGGTCCTATATGGGTTCTGTTTTTTTAATTCGGAGATAGGAACCCTCAAACTAAATTATAACAAGTGGGTACCTGTATCCCAATCACAACATTTATAGCAAATGTTGTGATTGGGATACAGGTACCCACTTGTTATAATTTAGTTTGAGGAGCTACCTCGACATGAAATACATGATACTAATGATAGTATCATGTATTTCATGTCGAGGTAGCCTAGTAATTAAGGACTCTTAAGGTTCAAATCCGATTCATAATAATGTACTTTCTGAGTTTATCAAATCAAATCAAACCTTTTTATTGTGGGTTATACAGGAAGATGTTAGGTAAATTACAAATCCTTTATGTCCTGCCTAGTAGGCATACAATAATAAATTATGTCAACATGCAGTATACAAAATTTCATAGGTAAAAATAAAACAAGTAAGCCCAACCAAACTTGTAAGCTTAAACAGTGTGAGTCTTTATAATGTGCACATATCGAAATGAGGGAATCTATGTTTTAAATTAAACATAGATTCCCTCATTTCTATGAAACAAATACAAAAAAAAATCTTGCGTTAAAAAAAAAGTTTGCGTTATTAGGGGAATGCCATTATAGGAAAATAGTGCGAGGCTTGTCTCATTTCCATTTGAAATCCTACCATAAACACAGAGAGTCAGCCACCAACATTGTATATATAACTAACAATCGTAAAAGTAACGATCGGCAACAAAGTGTTGCAAGTAAAAGTTTGCGCGACTTTACGATCGCTCAGCAGTAAAGTGCAGCATTGTTCACGGTTAGGAGGGATTTTGTATCGTTAGGCTTGCTGGTGGTTTTGTTTGAGGTATTTTGCACGGTTTTGGCAAATGTCTTACTATGTGAGACATTGTGTGTGTGTTATATGTGTGTGTTCTAATGTGTTATCATTCTCCAGCCCATAAGCGTACACGCATAATCATAATCTTCCCACTGTTAGGATACAAGCCTCTCTGTAGAGTGTAATCTACCACGCGGATGCAGTGCGAGTGATGGATGATACGTTTTTCCGAATTTTTGTTTCTAGGATGTTTCTAGGATGCCGGTGTCCATACGATGTTTTCCTCTACCGTTTTGAGAGCAATGGTGATGAATGAAATAATTTGCTTAAAGTAAACTGCCTGCTTTGGGATAGAACCCACAACCATTTTTTTAAAATTAATTATAACTTTATGCACAAGTAAAAACTGTACAAAGGCGGACTGATTGGTTACCGTTCGATTGGCAACCATCAACTCGTAAGTCGCTGTCCGATACCACTGGGCCACCTAACTGCTTAGTCATAAATATGCTTTATCTCAAAGCATCTATTCCAATTAAAACGTTTACAGACACTTTTGAATTAACAGAGTCGGTCAGTTAGTCAGAAAGTTGAAGCTAGTTACCCGAACCAAAACGTAGATTTTTATGGAGAAGAACGGGCGAAAAACTCCAAGGACAACTATATTATACTTGTAGCTTGAACAAAGTTTTTTTTTTTTTTTTTTTCAAAATATAACACTAAAAATAAGCCCTGGCGGTTAAGAGATGACCAGTCTCAACTGACGGTGCCCGTTCAAGAACATGACACGTGGATCAGCACTATCCAGCTCAACCATTTTATGGAGAACCGAATGATCCAACACACGGCCCTACCTAGGTTTAAATCAACTCCTGTATCACCTTAAGCACGGCATGAGACTTTCTCATATAGTTCATGCCGATACGAGATGACATAAGTACTGCCCAAAACTTGTTTACAAACTTCAACGTTTCGTTTGACCTGCTCAAAGGATTACGAAAAATCCGTTTCAAATGCACCGCTTTACTCTCAAGAAACAAATCTTCTGAATTTAGACTGATAAACTAAGCAGAAAAAGAGGAAACAACTATGTTAAGATATATTATATGCTAGCTGCACCCCGCGGTTTCACACGCATACGTCTCGATTCCGTGGGAATATCGGGATAAAAAGTATTATGTGTTTATCCAGGTATTAAACTATATGTGTGCCAAATTTCATCCAAATCTGTTTTGCCGTTTTTATGTGATTGAGTAACAAACATCCATCAATCCTCACAAACTTTCGCGTTTTATAATATTATTAGGATAATATATAATAGTTATTTATGCAACTGTTGTATAATAAGGGGTATTAAAACACGAATGTAACCGTGTGATAATAGTATCACATAAATGTTTTGTTACCTAATTATGTACAGTTGCATACAAGACTTTATCTACACCCATGTTATCTACTCTTTGATATTTTCCAATTCATGAAATATTGGTACGCCTTTTCATATTGTTTTCTCGACTTTTCTGGTAATAATTGGTTACAAATGTCTTTTGATGCATTAGAAATATCTGGTGGTGTGTTATCAAAGCTTGTATCACTCATTTTAATTTGTAAACATCAAACTTATAAATTTTTACAATACTAATATCGAACAAAAATGCGATGAACGTGATGCGACATGATGGATGCGACGTGAACTCGAATAACCTATAAGTTTTTTTTTTAATTACGGCGCTGTGGTAGTAAAACGCGCATGCATGACAATGTTCTTTTTATTTGAAATTCATATATATGGCTGTTTGATGAGTAAGGAAGGGATCGAAAACGCAAAGGAGTTGCATAATGAAATTTAGTACAACGTTATAACACTCGTTTGGATGATATTATGGTTACTATGACACCGGTTGTTTTAATGTTGGCAATAAGCTAACTATTTCAGAAACTTTTACAGAGGATTTATAGCATGGGTGTAGATAAAATTTATTATTAGTAGGATTTAAAAGCAAAATACTATGTCGGGGTCGGCTTCCAATCTAACTCGATGCAACTGAATACCAGTATTTTACGTGGAACGACTGACTATCTGATCTCCACAACCCAGCAACTGGGTAGCACGATACCCCTTGAACGTACAAAATAAATATAAAAAGTAAAATAAGGATAATAAGGAAAATAAGTTCATAAGGACAATCTAGAAAAATGATGTCGTTACTTATTTTTCCTTGAACTCATAAAAAAACAAATCATACTGATAATGTGCTTCAGTATAAAAAACATGAACAACCACCGGATGACGTCATAGGAGACGCGTCGATCATAAATCATACGCAGGTCATTATTGGCCGGATCAGGGTGAACCACTTAATAAAAAAAAAAACAAAAGGTTCATTAGGCAACCTCTTGTCTTCTCTAAGCGGTTTTTTGTTGAATTTTAGTAAATAAATAAATAGACGAGAACCGATTATTTCTTACTATAGCTTCTGCCCGCGACTTCGTCTGCGAGACAATTCTTGTTCCCCCTTTCCCCAATCCGTTCTCGTGATATCATCAAAAAGCCGATCCATACAAAATGTATGAGAAAATGAATTTCTTCATATTTTTTTATCGTAGATTTTTCGCGTGTTTTAATAGTTATTCTGCTATTCAGGGCGTAGACAAATCCACAAAAATCAAAGATCATAAAAATCGGTCAGCCATTCTTGAGTTTGAATGCAGTAACTTACCTGACTTTGTTTTATTTAGATTATTATGGCCAAAACAAAAATATCTTACAATCACCATACTACGACAACATTATCAGTAAACCGATTGTAAAAATATGAAAATAAATTCATCTTAATATCAAAAGTAGGAATAACGTTTGATAATGGATTTTCTTCCCAAGTTGAGTGCCATTAAAAGTCAAGCCAAACAAGTAGAATTAAATGAAAACATATTATATAATAACACCAATCTATCACTGCCCCACAGCAGGGCAAGCCCTCTTCTCATACACAGAAGGCACGAGCATTGATCACCACGCTTGCTTAAGGCGATTTCAGACTCATATTAATGAGTCCAGGTATCCTCTCGATGTTTTCCTTCACCGATGTCAGTAAGTAAAGTCCAATACAGTTTGAGTCTTTATAATGTGCACATATCGAAATGAGGGAATCTATGCTTAATCTTATCTACGGAAAAAAAAAAAATATATATAAATGTTTTATTTTAATATTTATGGAATTTAAAAAAAAAAATTGTTCCCAGTGTAAACAAAACGGTGTAACTTTTAAACTAAATGATCTATCACGATGAAACAAACTCCATAATGATTGGAAGTAATTAGGCGTCCTCATAAAATAAAAATTCGGAAAAAAACTACCCTCAATTGAAAAGAAACATGTTTTTTTAGCAAAAATCTGTTTTTTTTTAATCATTATTTACAATAATTGTAAAATTTCCCAATAAGGGGGCGTTTTATTGAGAAATTTTGAAATAAAAATTAAAAACTAAAATTACATTTAAAAAAAAAAATAGATTTTTTTTTGTATTTGTTTCATAGAAATGAGGGAATCTATGTTTAATTTAAAACATAGATTCCCTCATTTCGATATGTGCACATTATAAAGACTCACACTGTTTAAGCTTACAAGTTTGGTTGGGCTTACTTGTTTTATTTTTACCTATGAAATTTTGTATACTGCATGTTGACATAATTTATTATTGTATGCCTACTAGGCAGGACATAAAGGATTTGTAATTTACCTAACATCTTCCTGTATAACCCACAATAAAAAGGTTTGATTTGATTTGATAAACTCAGAAAGTACATTATTATGAATCGGATTTGAACCTTAAGAGTCCTTAATTACTAGGCTACCTCGACATGAAATACATGATACTATCATTAGTATCATGTATTTCATGTCGAGGTAGCTCCTCAAACTAAATTATAACAAGTGGGTACCTGTATCCCAATCACAACATTTATAGCAAATGTTGTGATTGGGATACAGGTACCCACTTGTTATAATTTAGTTTGAGGAGCTACCTCGACATGAAATACATGATACTAATGATAGTATCATGTATTTCATGTCGAGGTAGCCTAGTAATTAAGGACTCTTAAGGTTCAAATCCGATTCATAATAATGTACTTTCTGAGTTTATCAAATCAAATCAAACCTTTTTATTGTGGGTTATACAGGAAGATGTTAGGTAAATTACAAATCCTTTATGTCCTGCCTAGTAGGCATACAATAATAAATTATGTCAACATGCAGTATACAAAATTTCATAGGTAAAAATAAAACAAGTAAGCCCAACCAAACTTGTAAGCTTAAACAGTGTGAGTCTTTATAATGTGCACATATCGAAATGAGGGAATCTATGTTTTAAATTAAACATAGATTCCCTCATTTCTATGAAACAAATACAAAAAAAAATCTATTTTTTTTTTTAAATGTAATTTTAGTTTTTAATTTTTATTTCAAAATTTCTCAATAAAACGCCCCCTTATTGGGAAATTTTACAATTATTGTAAATAATGATTAAAAAAAAACAGATTTTTGCTAAAAAAACATGTTTCTTTTCAATTGAGGGTAGTTTTTTTCCGAATTTTTATTTTATGAGGACGCCTAATTACTTCCAATCATTATGGAGTTTGTTTCATCGTGATAGATCATTTAGTTTAAAAGTTACACCGTTTTGTTTACACTGGGAACAATTTTTTTTTTTAAATTCCATAAATATTAAAATAAAACATTTATATATATTTTTTTTTTTTCCGTAGATAAGATTAAGCATAGATTCCCTCATTTCGATATGTGCACATTATAAAGACTCAAACTGTATTGGACTTTACTTACTGACATCGGTGAAGGAAAACATCGAGAGGATACCTGGACTCATTAATATGAGTCTGAAATCGCCTTAAGCAAGCGTGGTGATCAATGCTCGTGCCTTCTGTGTATGAGAAGAGGGCTTGCCCTGCTGTGGGGCAGTGATAGATTGGTGTTATTATATAATATGTTTTCATTTAATTCTACTTGTTTGGCTTGACTTTTAATGGCACTCAACTTGGGAAGAAAATCCATTATCAAACGTTATTCCTACTTTTGATATTAAGATGAATTTATTTTCATATTTTTACAATCGGTTTACTGATAATGTTGTCGTAGTATGGTGATTGTAAGATATTTTTGTTTTGGCCATAATAATCTAAATAAAACAAAGTCAGGTAAGTTACTGCATTCAAACTCAAGAATGGCTGACCGATTTTTATGATCTTTGATTTTTGTGGATTTGTCTACGCCCTGAATAGCAGAATAACTATTAAAACACGCGAAAAATCTACGATAAAAAAATATGAAGAAATTCATTTTCTCATACATTTTGTATGGATCGGCTTTTTGATGATATCACGAGAACGGATTGGGGAAAGGGGGAACAAGAATTGTCTCGCAGACGAAGTCGCGGGCAGAAGCTATAGTAAGAAATAATCGGTTCTCGTCTATTTATTTATTTACTAAAATTCAACAAAAAACCGCTTAGAGAAGACAAGAGGTTGCCTAATGAACCTTTTGTTTTTTTTTTTATTAAGTGGTTCACCCTGATCCGGCCAATAATGACCTGCGTATGATTTATGATCGACGCGTCTCCTATGACGTCATCCGGTGGTTGTTCATGTTTTTTATACTGAAGCACATTATCAGTATGATTTGTTTTTTTATGAGTTCAAGGAAAAATAAGTAACGACATCATTTTTCTAGATTGTCCTTATGAACTTATTTTCCTTATTATCCTTATTTTACTTTTTATATTTATTTTGTACGTTCAAGGGGTATCGTGCTACCCAGTTGCTGGGTTGTGGAGATCAGATAGTCAGTCGTTCCACGTAAAATACTGGTATTCAGTTGCATCGAGTTAGATTGGAAGCCGACCCCGACATAGTATTTTGCTTTTAAATCCTACTAATAATAAATTTTATCTACACCCATGCTATAAATCCTCTGTAAAAGTTTCTGAAATAGTTAGCTTATTGCCAACATTAAAACAACCGGTGTCATAGTAACCATAATATCATCCAAACGAGTGTTATAACGTTGTACTAAATTTCATTATGCAACTCCTTTGCGTTTTCGATCCCTTCCTTACTCATCAAACAGCCATATATATGAATTTCAAATAAAAAGAACATTGTCATGCATGCGCGTTTTACTACCACAGCGCCGTAATTAAAAAAAAAACTTATAGGTTATTCGAGTTCACGTCGCATCCATCATGTCGCATCACGTTCATCGCATTTTTGTTCGATATTAGTATTGTAAAAATTTATAAGTTTGATGTTTACAAATTAAAATGAGTGATACAAGCTTTGATAACACACCACCAGATATTTCTAATGCATCAAAAGACATTTGTAACCAATTATTACCAGAAAAGTCGAGAAAACAATATGAAAAGGCGTACCAATATTTCATGAATTGGAAAATATCAAAGAGTAGATAACATGGGTGTAGATAAAGTCTTGTATGCAACTGTACATAATTAGGTAACAAAACATTTATGTGATACTATTATCACACGGTTACATTCGTGTTTTAATACCCCTTATTATACAACAGTTGCATAAATAACTATTATATATTATCCTAATAATATTATAAAACGCGAAAGTTTGTGAGGATTGATGGATGTTTGTTACTCAATCACATAAAAACGGCAAAACAGATTTGGATGAAATTTGGCACACATATAGTTTAATACCTGGATAAACACATAATACTTTTTATCCCGATATTCCCACGGAATCGAGACGTATGCGTGTGAAACCGCGGGGTGCAGCTAGCATATAATATATCTTAACATAGTTGTTTCCTCTTTTTCTGCTTAGTTTATCAGTCTAAATTCAGAAGATTTGTTTCTTGAGAGTAAAGCGGTGCATTTGAAACGGATTTTTCGTAATCCTTTGAGCAGGTCAAACGAAACGTTGAAGTTTGTAAACAAGTTTTGGGCAGTACTTATGTCATCTCGTATCGGCATGAACTATATGAGAAAGTCTCATGCCGTGCTTAAGGTGATACAGGAGTTGATTTAAACCTAGGTAGGGCCGTGTGTTGGATCATTCGGTTCTCCATAAAATGGTTGAGCTGGATAGTGCTGATCCACGTGTCATGTTCTTGAACGGGCACCGTCAGTTGAGACTGGTCATCTCTTAACCGCCAGGGCTTATTTTTAGTGTTATATTTTGAAAAAAAAAAAAAAAAAAAACTTTGTTCAAGCTACAAGTATAATATAGTTGTCCTTGGAGTTTTTCGCCCGTTCTTCTCCATAAAAATCTACGTTTTGGTTCGGGTAACTAGCTTCAACTTTCTGACTAACTGACCGACTCTGTTAATTCAAAAGTGTCTGTAAACGTTTTAATTGGAATAGATGCTTTGAGATAAAGCATATTTATGACTAAGCAGTTAGGTGGCCCAGTGGTATCGGACAGCGACTTACGAGTTGATGGTTGCCAATCGAACGGTAACCAATCAGTCCGCCTTTGTACAGTTTTTACTTGTGCATAAAGTTATAATTAATTTTAAAAAAATGGTTGTGGGTTCTATCCCAAAGCAGGCAGTTTACTTTAAGCAAATTATTTCATTCATCACCATTGCTCTCAAAACGGTAGAGGAAAACATCGTATGGACACCGGCATCCTAGAAACATCCTAGAAACAAAAATTCGGAAAAACGTATCATCCATCACTCGCACTGCATCCGCGTGGTAGATTACACTCTACAGAGAGGCTTGTATCCTAACAGTGGGAAGATTATGATTATGCGTGTACGCTTATGGGCTGGAGAATGATAACACATTAGAACACACACATATAACACACACACAATGTCTCACATAGTAAGACATTTGCCAAAACCGTGCAAAATACCTCAAACAAAACCACCAGCAAGCCTAACGATACAAAATCCCTCCTAACCGTGAACAATGCTGCACTTTACTGCTGAGCGATCGTAAAGTCGCGCAAACTTTTACTTGCAACACTTTGTTGCCGATCGTTACTTTTACGATTGTTAGTTATATATACAATGTTGGTGGCTGACTCTCTGTGTTTATGGTAGGATTTCAAATGGAAATGAGACAAGCCTCGCACTATTTTCCTATAATGGCATTCCCCTAATAACGCAAACCGTGACGAAAACCGTACGCGTTAATGAAGCTAGACGAGAGAGAGATGAGATAGGCTTTTACTGATATTCTTCAATCAATTCAGCCTATTGCAGACCACTGCTAGATACCGGCATAATTATAGCCTCTCCCAAGTTGCACCAAAATATCTCCGTTCTCCGCCTTTCGCATCCAGTCCGTACCAGTCCCAGGCAGTTCATCTAGATGAGGTGTGTCACAAGCTACGCTTGCCGATCCACAATATTCATTATTCACTCTAGGACTCGTCTTTCAATGGCTATTTGTCCTGATACTACTATGACATCGTTAAATACTTCCTTACTCACATAAGTGTGAAACTTTGTGAATATGTCTGTATCTTAATCATGCATAAACGCTTGTAAGTATTGGGATACAATTTAGCAGGTAAGTAGATAGGTAAACTACGTGTTGGATTAACTTAGGAAACTTTTTATCTTGGTACATGAAGTAGTTTCCACAGAATCCTAGTGATACCTAAACTTGTTATTGAATCATTAAATATCTCAATTACTATCAACACTTGCAGTTACCACCACGAGGTGTAGAGAGTCAACAATTAGTTACTGAATATTGTACTTTTAGAATGTATTGTCTCTCTGTAGGGATCTTTTGTCCGTTGGCGTCAAGCTCGTCTCGCCGCCTTCGCAATAATAAAACATAGCTATTTCGGTATCGAGACCAAAATAGCGGAATAATTACATTGCATTATCATCTTAACTGTTTACGGATGAATGGAACACTATATTATATTAGTAGACCAACGTCTAGCAGATTTTTATTTCCAAGCTGCATTCTTAAGCTCAACTTAAAAGGCTTTATATAAATGTCAGTGAAATTGCAAGCACGTAATGAGAATTTATTTCTCAACGTCATGGTCCTAACAGGATTTAGAAGAACTGTAGTTATAATAGGCAGAGATTAACCCATAATAACAAGAGTTCCTTCTGCGATTTCGGCGGTCTCTCCAGTTTTGAAGCTTGTATCGCTTGATGGCGCGCTTCTCCCGGTTTGCTTCGATTTTCGGTATCTCGGTTCACTCGTGCAAAACGATGGCGAAGTAGATCGGACTGTTAAGCACAGAATTAACACTGGGTAGATGAAATGGTGGCAGGTCACGAGAACTATCTGCAAATCCCGCATGAGGAATGCACAGATAGTCAACCGTAGATACTAGTTTAAACTTAAAGGAAACAGATTAATAAAACAATGATTAAACCTGCTGTCTTAAATAGATTAGAATATAGGGTCAAAAAAGGGATGAATGAAAAGTAATTTCATGCAGCTGAGATAAGAATGCGACTAGGAATATGTGGTGTTACGCGATTGGATAGAATAAGAAATGAGTATATAAGAAGAAGTCTGAAAGTGACACCGGTGACTGCAAAGTTGTGTGGAAATGGAATGAGGGAAATGTCGTCAGGAAAGTTTTGAGTACATACGAGTAGGGGAAGACTAAAGAAACGGTGCATGGACAGTGTGAAGGACGATATGGCTAGAAAGGGCGTGACTACAGATTTGACGACTAATAGAGAAGTATGGAAGAAAAATACATGTTGCGCCGACCATAAATAAATTGGGATTAGGGCAGGAGAATGATGAAGATGATACTCTTTTAGAGTCTAAAATGATGCTGAGAATCGTATCAAAATCCATAGCGTAATAATTTAGAAGATCTACTACGCGTTCACACAGTCAGACACGAAACGCAACTTTATTTTATAATACATATGTATGTATAAATAATCTGAGAAACTCCAAAACATATTAATTTTCTCTCATTTCTCTTTGCAAAGTCAACTGTAAACCTGTCACTTTCCACGAGACTAGTTTGGAAAGAATCTATGTCTCTCCACGGACAGTTACGAGCTGCCGTCTGACGAGTAAAAGATCATGAATGTGGGTAGTTACATGTTTCCAGCTGGTTTTACGAGTTGACTTATTTTTACGAGTTTTACGAGGCGCTACGTACCTAGGTTTCAGTGTAGGTGCTATTTTGTATCTAGATTAGTAGTATGTTTTATGTTTTTTCAAGTGAAAAGGTTACCTAAGTTGTCTTAACTTCGGTGTAGTAATACGACCAGTAATCAGCCAGTGAAAAATTATGCCAAAACGTGGGTATCCCAATGAACGTCTAAGATGGATAGTATATAGGAAATTGTAAATAACAAGTTTAAAAGAATAATAATTTAAGTTAATTATTTTTATTAGACAATAAAATCCTCACCCCTTACACCCCCGGAGGGTCAGCATCATAATTGATTAACGTGTGAAAATACTGTTGGAGCTATATATTTTTTTTTTATTTTTCGTCAAAAGTCAACGAACTATGCGGCCTAAAAAAAGTTTGAGAAAGTGCAAATACCGCTTGTTCATATTAAAAAAAAAAAAACTATTTTTTTCATAAAAATTGTAAGTGAAGCTCCATTTCGAATTTTAAAGACCCCCGTTCAGTCCCAGAAGATTTTTTTTTTTTTTTAATAATTGGGCAATACTCATCTAAAATTATTCATTATTAGTTCTTGAGATATTCAGCTATGACAGACAGACGGACAGACTGAGTCGCACCATAAGGTTTCCCTTTTACCATTTTGGTACGAAACCCTAAAAAACTGCACCCTTGAAGGATTCACAATTCACACTTCAATTCGACACTTCACAATGAAAAACTATCACTTTTAGACTGACGTTTATATTGACGACGACGTATAGATACATAACTTTCTACTTAAATAAAATTCGCAATTTAACTAATGTAAGTAACTCTTGCTTTAAAAGACTCCGCGGGTTAACAAGTAGAGTCTCAAACTCTGCGACATAGTAATCAAAATAAAAGTTGGATATAAACATAGGTAACATGCAAGTACACATACGAGTATCTTCTACTATTACGTCACTATGTCAAATAGATTCCCACAGAGTTGAACCAAGTGTTCGTCGACAAGATCAATGGAAAGCAATCATCGAACGCTCTAAACTAACGCATTCACCTCACACGGCCTCACACCGGTAGTTCATACGGTTCACGCTTAGTTCTGTATCTTGAAGGTGTGTTACGTTTGTGGGGGATGCAGGAGTGTGACATAGTTACTGAGGTTAACTTCAATAAGTAAGTTTATAGACATGATTATGTTTGATATGTGTTTGCGACAGATTGCTGTCTGGCAAAGTGTTATTGGATTATTTCCTTGGAACCTTTGATTTTAATAAAAAATAAAAAAACGTTTCTTCACAGAAACAATTGTTTACACGATATATATGCCTCCGCCAAACTGCAAAGCAGTTTGTTGGCAGACGAAGCTCCTTTTTTTTTGTAAATAATAAAAAAAAAAAAATTGACACTTTTTCACTTAGAGGTTAAAACTATTCTGGCATTCCTTATAATAAATCAAAAAAACAAAAAACATTAAATATTCTCTGCAGTGAGGCTTTGACAAAATACATTAAGGGCCTATACTACCTCAAATGGCTTAGCATGATCTTCCGTTATGTCGAAAATACTGCAGCATTAATTTTGAAATAAATATATTGTAAAGTTGAGGATTAATGTTAAGTACCATGTTAGCCGAAAACACGATTCCATAAAATTTTCTCGATAGAAAAAAATTCCAAAGTCACCTCCAAACCGAACAATAAACCGCTGGTATTAAAAAAATACTTCAAATTAGATAATGAAACTTTGCATATTACGAGTAACTGAACTAACTATAAAGCAGGTCTTATGTTATTTACATTTTTTTAATGACCATTATTTTCACCGTAAAACGAAATTACCTAAACTATCAGCGCCTTGGAGCCTTTTCCCTGCCGCCCTGTCTCGCTTGCTCGCGTGACCGGCAGCAATAGTGTGCGAGCGAGATACAGAGTGAGGTAGCACTGAGGTTGTATAGACTCTTAAGGAGGTACTTATGTATTTTATTTTTAAAAGAAGTTTTTGTGATATAACTATTTATCGACTGGAAGGTTATTAAAAATAGTTGGAACTAAAAACTTTCTACATCTTCGACCATAATAATTTTTACAAGCGGGCACTACAAAACTTTTTATATTATTGTTCCTTTCAGATCTTGTGCGTATTATATTGTTTTTAAATTTATTACTACAATACTGTTCTAAAGCTACTGACAATACAACCCTCTCATGAACCGGCAGAATTTTACATTCTAAAAATAAATATTCGTAGGTAATCATTATCCTTACAACGGTTTTTTGTGTTTTTATCTACTAACAGTTTCCTGAATCTGACTTGTATTTTTTTTTTTAATGGCAATGGGCTTATGGGTCCTATGTACACTAATTATGTCATAGACCCTCCACCTCTGCCACACAGAGACAGTGACTCACAGTGAGTGAATTTGTGAGTGAGGTGGACAGCACCTCTGTTTAACCCTTTAGGAATACAGGCGTGATGGTATGTCATATGTATTCCCCACAATTTATCCTAAACCCCGCTCAAGGCTAAATCTCTGACGTATACGATCTTCAACCACCAGATGCAACTATATTTTTATTAAAGAAACCTGTTAACAGAACGGTGATGGACGGTGCATGGAGGACATAACTCTTGTGCTGTGTTTACGAGGCGACGGCAAATCGTAAACTTGGCTGAAATATGCTGTGCTGTCGTATACGGGTTTAGAGAGCAGGATGGGGCAGGAGATTCTGTTGTTGTTGAGTTGCATGTTACATTGTAGGTTGAAAGGTGTGCATGAAGACAAGGGTTTTTTGAATAAAGGTATGTATTTTAGTTTTTGCCCGTGTGGTCAGTAATTTTGTGATTCTACTTCTTTATAATCGAACCCTAAATGCTGAAGATTGTGACTCATGTATTATTTTTAACCGACTTCAAAAAAGGAGGAGGTTTCTCAATTCGACCGTATATTTTTTTATGTGTGTTCGTGGATAACTTCGTCGTTTATGAACTTATTTAAACTTAAAAAAAAATGTTGAAAAAGATATACTTCCAGATTGGGCTCATTTTTTTCAAAATCCAGTTCTGATGATGAGATCCATGAGGAATTGAGGGAACTCCTCAAATTTTATAGGCTTGGCTCTAAATATAATTTGTACTAAAGTCCGACTTTAAAAATAATTATGTGTTTTCAAATTAAGCTGAAACTAATAACTTCTTAGGAACTTAGATAGCACTTTCTTAAAAGTTAAAACGAATTGAGTAGTATAATATTCTATAGACACACAAATTACATAAATGAATAAGAATATTCAGAGCAAGCTTTCTTTAACGAAAATCATGTGCAAAATTCAGTACAAAACACATACTGCACTGGAAAAGTCTGGACCGCCTTTATAACATAAAACACCTGAAAATGCTTTAAAAACTCAACGCTGCCTTTTTCAGCATCTTTATATAAACAAACACTACAAAAAGGTACTTCCAGCACCCACAGATCGTGTTGACCTACATCCGAGTTGCGTTGTCAGCCGACTTACTTTATATTTCACGATAGTTAGTGTTTTGTTCATAGTCGGTACTGACTTCCTTTTGATACGAGTATAATTGACGAATTTGTTATGGGTTTTTTTATATCTTCAGTGTTTATAGTGACTTTGGTTTTATTAGATTCAACACTATACTCCCACACCTATTAATACTGTTATTTGAAAATATTGTAAAAGCCTATTATTCTTAAAAGAGTAACCGTGGAGTTTCTTGCTGGCTCTTCTCCATAGAAAACGACCAATTGGAACCGTGCACCTAGCTTCTGACGTTTCATAAGTGCCCATGTAGGTTTATGTGAAATAAAATATTTTGATTTTATGGTATATTACACCTGCCTCGCTGCCTCGTTGGTCGAGCGACTGATGCGCTACTGCTGAGCATACGGTCCTGAGTTCGATTCCCAGGTCGGGCAAATTTTTATTGGGTTTTCTATCAGAAATTTCTCAGTAACAGCCCGGAGTCTGGATTTTTGCCCGGTTGATGGCAATAGGCTCGACCCCTATTACATGGGACTTTAACATAACTGGCGAAATATGGGTGTACTATAGGTACACCTCTGCCTAACCCTTCGGGGTAAATAAGCGTGATGTTGTTACGTTTATGTTAATACTATCTACAAAGCTATGTCTGTATGAAAACAGCGTGTACTATAATAGACTCTATTTGAATTGAACGATGCATTCAAATAAAATACGCATTTCAAATCCATTGAGGAATAGCTAACCAAGTAAATTGTATTTTTATCTCAAAAGTAAGCAATGAACGTCACATATATTGCCAATTTGATACATTACACATACTTACAGACACATACCCATAAAAAATCTCCGCTTTTTCACCATCAGATCTCACAAAGGGAAATGACACCAAATAAATGATCACACGCAAGGATTGATGTCTGATACATTCCTATACAAAAGATTCCCATATAAATCGTTTCTTTTAGTGATATCAATATAAGAAGAAGACAGTAATACGGAAAATATAAGCGGTAGAGCGAGGTAGGTATACGTTGTCAGTTTCCGCTACAGTTGAGAGGCAGAAATTTATTATTTTGACAAGACTGAGAGTGGTCTATTTATTTGAACGGTATCATAGTGATGTACTTATATAAATGTAAAGTAGGTTATTAATGGCTGAGTTAAGAAATCTGGCGAAATGTAGCAAATGCTTGTTTTATTATGCTTGAGATTATTGTAATTGTAGATGATATGTATTGCTTATACTTGTTGGGGTTCATGTATAAAAGATTATGTTATTTCTTCGATTACAGTTGTAATTGTACGTTTTTCGGAGAACAAGAAATTACTCATTATTTATTACTATGGTTTAATTATTAGAAACGAAAATAAACTGACTTTATACCTTCTAAATATTTTTTTTTTTCTGATATGCTCAAAATTATAGATTATGACACTATTTAGTCACATTCCTAATTATTTTAAGCTATATACGTAGGCAAATAAAACAATAATGTAGGGATATATACCTACATTAATGTTTTATTTATCTACCTTTATTACAATCCAAACACCATAAATCTCCACGTCCGCACTCTGCAATAATTTGCCGAAACATATTGTTCCGTCGCCCTTTAATAGCACCTCCCTTATATGGGTTACCCCACACACACTTACACATCACATCGGCACTTTAAGGACAGTTTTATCACCACGCAACGATATTATTAAAAGACATCATTCCGAAATGCCTACTATAAACAACACATTTACGACGTGATTTTAAGCGGAACACCTAACATACATCTCTCTCTTTCACACATAACAAGTCACTATAGCTCCCTCTCGCTCATCCTTAAGTGTTCCGAATTTAATTTGGCTAAAAGCAACAATTTATAATCTTACGCGGGAACGTCATAACCTACAGTTTTGCAAGTTTATTTTTGCAGTCGCCAGTGGCGCTAGTAGTATTTGTAAAAAGAGAAAATTGTACGTTTTCTGTTAGTTCCAGATTTCGCCGCTGGTTTATTAAAATCTGCGGAATGTGGGTTTTGTGCCAAAATGCGTTCAGGAGCGTATTTTTAGGTATTTTTTGTTTTGTTTTTATTCTTTGTTTATTGTTATTGTTTAAAAAATTTACAATTACATGCGAGAGGAGTTATCTTTGCGTGAAATATGCGTAAATGGGGATTGTCGGCGTTTTAACACATCGTTTGCGAGAGTATTGTGCCAAATTATTTTAGGAGTTTCTATCGAATGTTTTCAATAAAAAGCAATGTTTGCGAATACGGTTCTTTTATTTAAATTTGAAATTGCTTTTTGTGCTAATAAATAGATATATGGAGTTTTTGGTGTATAAACCATTTCTTTTTGTCTGAAGACACACAAGTACAAAAAGAAAAATAACATTGTCCTCGTGTCGCTTTTAGAAACAAACGGTGCACCAATTCCTCAGTCAACCATGGTGATAACTTCCATTCATCACATCTTCACACTCTAGACATATAATCCAAAACGAAACCTCTAAACATAAAACAAAGATGGCTGCCCATCAAACTCGCTTCACAAATCTTACAATGTAACAACAGTAAAATTTTTACCTTCAGTTAACTTTAACGACGGAGATAAGTTTATCTGCAGGAAATTACATTTGAATGAAAAATGAGTAATGAATACACGGTGGGCCATGGTGGCCACACGATAGGCCACTCGTTAAATTGCCATGATGATCATCAGTAAAAGACGTTCTCTGTTAAATGTACGGTGGCTAGCACATCAAGTTACCACAAACTGTCAAATTTTCTCGTTCGATTTTGAACTTAATCATCAACATTTTAAAGTTTAAATCGTTTGACAGTTCAGTGTAGCAATGTGTTGGCCACTGTACACTCGAGGAATGAAAAAGGTAGGTATGCATTCTTTTCGGCTACATTCCTCTTACATGGAATCTTTTTGAACTCTCTTTTTAATTCATCAATGTTGCCAGTGATTAAACTTTTCATTATACCGTAAGTATATTGTAGAAATTTAGTTAAATTAAAAAAAAAACTCATTTCGTTCGGAGGGTCGGAATAGTTACGGACGAAGGAGCAAATTGAAGCAAAAACGTAAATAAAACTGTATATTTCACGAAAGTTAAAGTAAGTAAAAATCTGTTCAATTCATAGTACTGTAGACTTCATAGGTAAAACCTACAAGTGTATATTTAGATATTACCCAAATGGTAAGCTTTGAATGTCAGATTGGTTAATGGTTATTTACTATGTGTGAAAGTTCTTATGAATATAGTTTGTAGGAAAATAAAGTAAAGCACAGAACGACAAGGCTAGATATGTATTTAATTAGACTTGTCAGTATTAAATCAGAAAGCTAGTGGTCCGTTCGCAAACATAGGTCTCCATGGAGAAGAAGGACAAGAAACTCCATAGAAACAGTATTAAAGTATTCTATCATCATATTTCTTACATTTCCATAAATTACCGTTATCTCAAAACAGTTAATTTTATCTATTGGACCATTACTAAGATTAATAGCAACATAATAGCAAAGGAAAGAACATGAATATTACAATATACGATTTAACACATTATAAATATTGGCCTATTGGTTTACCTTACCCAACAACATAATCATAATAAGCAGTAGGTAATTAAGGTATAGTATTGAATTACTTAACTTACGTGGCACCTGGACGGTCTATTCCACACAACAACGGCCTAGAACCAACCACTTGACCATCTACCGAGCAAATGACTCGATAAGTCTATTATATTAAAATAGTATTCAAAAATCTAAGATATAGTACAAGTAATATTAAATATTACGTAATCATTTACAGTAATAATATTTAAGTAATTTTACAAGTTAAATGGGATAATTGGTTTGGTAAACACAATATCTAGTCAAATTAGGTTTATTATTAATTACTTCTACATTGGTCACAAGCTTTGTAAATATGACAGGTGCCAATAGCCAATAAACAAACAATATTATAATAATAATGATCAAAGTGAACTCTCTATTTCAACTGAATTCTAACAGTAGTGTCAGTCTCGTGAAACTTCGATAAATCTTCAATTGCAGAAAATTACAAATTAATTGCAAATCGTAATAAACTCTTCCTTCACAAAATTTATGAACTAAAATAAGTTAGTTTAAAGTTTTATTTTCAGTTTTCTAAAGTCGCAGGGGAACCGAATAAGTTTTAATCGAAGAACTAACTATAGATTTGAACGGTAATACGCTTTGAACTTTGGTCTATCGAACTTCTTTTGATTTTACTTAAATTGCTCCTGTAATTTGACACATATGGTTGCGTTTTTAGGGTGCTGTAGTCAACAAGGAAACCTTATAGTTTCGTCATGTCCAGCAGGGTTACAGCACACTTACTGCTGTGTATTAAAGGCGCTGTCAATGGCTGACTGTAGTGTTGAGGAAAAAATAAAATTTTCACAAAAAAAAAAAATACAAAGTGAAAGATAACTTTTAAAATAAATTTCGGAAGTCGGGGTAATTGGATCTGTATTTTAGTTTTTGCCACCGATTTCTGAAATTAAAATTATTTACACCGCGCAAGCTTCTTCTACCAAATGAAAAAATAATTTTCAAAATCGGTCCACCTTTGATGAAAATATCGATGATTATTAACACTGTAAAATATATTCAATTATTTTGGTAGATTATATCTTACAGTCAAAATTGTTCATAAATTCATTGATTAGATTTATAAATAATGACAATAATTATAATTTAAATATGTGTTCGTAAATTTATATAGTCTATACATCATATCTGTTTAAAATTTAAATAATTATCTATTGAATAAAAACATTTGTCACAAAGCCAATTGTTTAAAGTTTTATTAAATTCTAAATTTTCATTTTAATGGCAATAAACGCATTTGTCATTCTTTTCTTTTCTTTTTCTATACAGGTATCAAAAGGCAATAATAAAAAAATGGACCTTACAAAAACCTTCAACAATCACAAACAATACTTCGACTTTACAAATAACCGATTTCCATATCCCCAATAGATTTCCCCTCAAAATCAACTAGCTAGCCAGTCCACTTGATAAAATCTAATTCAACGTATAAATTTGGAACTACACAGCGAGTTCGGACGCTTGTGTCAAAGAGGTAAAGTTTTCCATCATGGCGGCTGATTTTCAAATCAGTTTTATTGTATTAAACTAAGTTTGGCTTTGAAAAATATATTGAAGGTAGTTTGTTGTTGTTGATGGTAAAATTCGGTTTTAGAAAGGTTAATTTAGTTTTTAGTTGTGGTGGTATTTCGGGAGGGTGGGATTTTACAGGATACGATGGATGGCTTGTTTGAAAGATGCTTAACGACTGGCGAAGATCCACGAATGACAGTCGGGACCAAAGGCTTAATGTGCTTTCCGAGGCACGGAGGGGTATTGGTGTGTAAAGGCCCCTACAAACAGGCGCAACATGCGATGTGACATAAAGGCACCGCGTGTCGCGCGCTGAGCGGTGCCTTTGTGTCGCGTCGCGTGTCGCGCCTGTGTGTAGGAGCCTTAAAGATGGTCACCCATACACGGATCAACCGCGACAAGCGTAGTTTAACATGATCGATCAAAACGCGTGGCTGTTCATACTTAGCCACAAGCTCCAGAGGGGCTTGTGACACATACTATTATGAAATAAATCTTATCTCAAGTTGTAATCGTTATTCCAAGAGAAAATTCCTTATTATTAGTGCTGCATAATAAGTGCGAAGGTGGTGTGACGATCTTATCTTGTTTGAGGGACCAAATGGCCAGAGATCGCTCAAAATAGAGAGATTTGGAAGGAAAGTGTGTAGTCCTTTGCCCAGCAGTGGGACACAATGAAAACTAACAAAAAAATATAAGTGCTTGTTGTTCTTGCGGGGTAGGTAGTATGGGGGACATCCGAATCGGCACACTTTCAAAACAAAATTCTGAAAACTGTTTACCACCCCTTTTTGCGACGACTAATTAAGAAAAAAACTTTTATTTAAATAAATTTCTCAGGCTTTGTGACATGATCACAGATGTCTGACCACCTCGGCTGGTTTTTTATGGTCTTTTTTTTTCATTTACAAAGGCAAATAGCAAGGGGCTCAGCAAAAATCTGATGCTGCGATGTTATTGGTTGATGAGCGTAGGTAAACGTTACTATAATAGCGGCCGAGCGCTACAGACAAGAACAGTCCTTATGGTGGTCCGATTCGGATGTCTGTCATAGTACATACTCTTGGACAAACCCATTCACAAAAGCTCTTACTAATAATATTCTGAGCGGACCACAGCTTGTTTACTACAATATTTCGTTTCCATTATTTGCCTGCAATAAGACCCAGGCGTAACAACATAATGTAACAGCGGCATACTTTTGCAACTAGATCGAGCATTGTCGAAATTTTCGGTCGATTTAATAAAAGTAACGTAAAAACACTTCGAAGTATGTATATGTTTTTTGTTTCCCTGTAATATTCGGAGTTCCCTAGTAGCGTGTAGCGTGTTGTTTATATCGGATAAATCGGAACGTGTCGGATATTTTTGTGTGCTGTTCTAAGAATTATTTTTACGGATTATGGTTCAATTTAATGACGCAATGTATTTTTATCAAAATAAAATGTTTATTATTACTGGTTGTAGTTAAATTTCAGAGAATTCATTACTGGTAATAAAAAAAAAAACAATTAATCTGTATTTTATCGTTGAAAATATTTTTTAACGGTAAAATACAGATTAAGGATAAATTTCATTTCAAAATATTATTCATGGATAAGTAAACGCCGCCGTATTAATAATTGACTGAATTTAAACTCAATGTAAAACTAATGAAAATGATTTACTTTGCAATTACAAAGTGGAGTTTCTGGCTATTTTAACCGGAAGTCTTCATACAGGTTCCAACGGAAATAATACTTCTCTCCACACAAAATTGTTTCAATGTAAAGATTCTAATAATATTATCATTTCACAATAACCAAACATAGACATCATCCAAATCTAAAGCGTCCACTTCACGAATAACTCGGATACCCTTCCGGGAATTCAAATTCAAATTTTGATTCAGACTATTTCGGATATCCGAACCCAAGAGCTATACAACCCTATTTGGAAAAACGATACAATCAAAAATGGTCTCAATTTCTGTTGTCATAAAGCCAGGATTGGTATAAAGATATTATTTACGGGCGTCACGTAAGTTTACGCGTCATTACGTAAGCAATAACTTGCAGAGAAGTAATAAACCAACAACCTTATAATAAGAGCTTCATTGTCGATCCGTTACAGAGGGGTTACGTTAGAGAAGGACTCGTGGCTAAATAAAAATAGCCGCACGGTCTATCGAAGCTTAAGCTACGCTTTCCGAGGTCGGTTGGTGGATGGGTGACCATCCATTACATATCAAGAACCCTGCGTCCCTCGGAAAGCCGTTGATCCTGGCTGTCATTCGTAGATCTTTGACAGTTGTTACGGGTAGTTAGAAGCCTAAAATTCTGACAACCAGTCTTACCTAGGAGTGTGTTACCCAGTAACTGGGTTGTGGAGGTCAGATAGGCAGTCGCTCCATGTAAAATACAGGTACAATACGGGTATTCAACTACATCCGATAAGACTGGAAGCCAACCCCAACATAGTTGGAAAAAGGCTAGGCAGATTGATATATTTACCATCCGTTACAGTGTAGTGGCCTTAACTGAAGTTTTCTATGTTATTCGTTATTTTTTTTGTGTTTTTAACAACTTATCAAGTGTGTTCACGCGGTTTCGAGTTATGGGAGTTGGTTGAAGGCTCTTTTTCAGCATTTTTAAGTTTTATTTAAAAAAAATCCTTTTAACGACCTAAAAAAAAACAACTGCAAACTCGTTCAAAGCATCACAATTATTAATTGAGTGAAAAATCGAATTTATTTCTACGGATCTACAACCAAAAGTAACTTATTTGGACTGAATGCAAGCACTGGATATAAAGAAGATGCTACACAATTAGAATCATCTATCCAAGATAAATAACAGAAGATAAGAAGATATAAATTAATAACTATAGAGGTATGAGGAACAGGGTTTTTAATTCGATCATCCTCTATAGAAAAGAGAGGATCCTCCGACCAGACGGGTGTTGTGTTCTGGTGGGCAAATGCCCGACGGTTGATGTCGGGATGTTGTACATATATAATATGCTAGTCGCATGGGGCGTTGTAGATGCATGCCGCTACAAACTAATAATAATTTTATACTTATTTTTAACTACCTACAGAAGATCTACACAAAAGGGAGGAGGCCTACACTCAATAGTGACTGAAAAAAAAAGCTGCCGATGATGATGATGATGGCGATTATCTAAGGTAGCTTTATTTTAAGTATTATTAATAATTTTTTGGATGTATGAAACAATAATGAACGTATTGTTTCGTTATATGGTTAACAATTTATGACTCAGAATTCAAAATTGTCAGTGTAACAACGTGTCTACCGTTTACTTAAAACATCAAACACTTAATATATTCCTAACGACACAGATATATATATAAGTACCAATCGATTGGTACAAGCAGAAACGGTAAAAGCTATTGTATCATAAAAGTACTAGGAGAGCAGGAGTCGTAAAGACATGTTTTATAACTTCGCGTAAAAATTCAGAATGGCCCCTTTATTTGCGATACAACGATCTCCATTTTATTTGCCGTTCGAATACTTAAAATTTAACAAATCTCGACCTTAAATCTACTAAGATAAGACCGTTAAGCTAAGAAATGTTTGGTAATAACAATTTGGTTTTGCAAAACGTTTTTATTGCGTTTAATGTGCGTTTTTATTTCAGTGCGTTTCGGTTTGAAGCTTAGGGGTGGGTAGCGGGAAAGAAATCGTGGAAACTTGAGATGTCGAACGTAATGAGAACGTAGGAAAATGGTACGAGTTTTCCCTTAAGATTTTAGATTAAATTGTAAACTAATTGAAATAGCTTTTGCATTGCTTACATCTGATGACGACGAATATAAGACAGTCTTTATTATTTTAACATTCATTTGTTATTACGTGTTTTTAGGGTTCCGTACCTCACAAGGAAAATAACGGAAACCCTAAAGGATCACTCGTGTCTGTCTGTCTGTCCGTCCGTCTGTCACACACAGCCGATTTCATCCGAATCTACTGTGCCGATTATGTTGAAATTCGGTACACATGTGAACTTCTTTGACCCGAACGCAGACGTGTAACGTAAATAAATGAATTTTGATATATATTATATTATTACATATAATATGGGGATCGCATTAGGAAGGCAAATTTGAAAAAAAAGAAAAAAAAAGCTTTGCGTATCGTGTGACATATTAAATGAAAGGGCTTATCGTAAGAATTTCACATATATATATATATATTTATTTATTTTTTAAACATACTTTAAAATTTATTTAAGAAAATATCTCCGAAACGACTGATTCTTATTCTTTTTTTTTAATACAGAAAATAGTTCTTTACTTATAGATTACAGGAAACCTAACAAGGTTGTGGTCTTAATATAACATGGCAAATCTCTCAATGTTCTGCGTGCAAACTTACATTTCCACTTGGAATGTATGGGAGAGCTTGTTTTTCAACTACAATGTAAGTTTGTTCTTAAGATAAATTAATTTGCAACTACGGAACCCTTCGTTGTGTATGGTCCGACATGCCCTTGGTTGGTTTTAAATGTACTCTGGTAATGGTATCTTGTTTTTTCTCGAAGTACAAAAACCACGCCGCGTGGTTTTATTTGTGTCTTTTAAATGCATCCACGATAAATCCTAATTTATCGTGGATGCATTTAAAAATCATAAATAGCATTTATGCCTCAGTTTTTTTTTTTTTCTGTAACTAGTCGTGATGTCCAACCGTCAGAAATACAAAGAATTTAAGTAAAAAATAGAGGTTCAAACGCACTTAGAAATAGTGCTAGAACTCTTAGTAAAACACCTATACATCCGACAAGCAACATAACAACGTTACCGTTAAAATTCTTGTCTTTCATAAAGGTCACAGGTTCGGGAGCCAATTCAAATAAAATTCTGCAAAAAAAAAAACTTTATTTCTGTGTCAAAGAACTATTCTTGAATTCCGTACTGAAATGTTTTTCATATTCATGGATATTTCTACTTGCAAATACTACCCACAATTCTGCTGTCCTTATTGAAATAAGGAAATACATTTCCTTATTTCATTTGTCCTTATTTATTTATTTGTGGTCGGCTATTAGTCGACATCTCGGTGTTCACTCCTTTTCTAGTTATATCAGCTTTCACACAATCCATCCATCGTTCCTTTGGTCTTCTCTTCTAGATCATCGTTTCTTTAGTCTTTTAGCCATCCACATTCATACTCAAAACTACTCTACTATTAGTACTTCTGTCACTTTATCGAAGTTTTTGACGATCTTGACTTCGTTCAAACTTCATATAATGTTTATACTTTAAGTTTCCATCGAACAATATCAAGCGTTCAAACTGATCGAGTTATCTTGAACGATATTGTCACACTTTGAACGACAAGACTTTGATAAGGTTCTGCACGTGTATAGATGATGTCGATGTCGATGTCGTTGATAAGATTGTGATTAGGTGCTTGTTGTAGCCTGAATACATAATACTGAAGTATTCTTGAAAAACAGGGTGATCAGAATACAAAATTTCGTATTATATTATCGCCCACGTAATATATTAGAACTAGACATTCTCCGCCAATACTTAGCAGTAATACCAAAACAAAATGGCATTTTATAACCTAATAAAATTACAGAGGTATCCCATTTTAACAAAGGTCGTACGAGGAAGCGATTACTTCTAACGGTCGCCTTATATTATGTTCCGATTTCGAAAAACATATTCGAATAAAGAATAGCCGTTTGACACGAAGCTGGCGTTTTGAATTTAGATCGACTGCCAACAAACGACAGTGTTGCAAATTCAAAAATGTTCTATTAACATGGCGTCGGTATTTTTTTACTGGCAATGACGGTTCGCGTTAAAAAATCCACGGAAATATTCGCGCTTTGTCAGTTTTTTGATACGTTGGCTGTAGAGTGTTACATTTGCATCTTTTTGTTTAAAAAATATTGGTCAGCACTACTATGGTAGTAGGAAACCGTAATGGATTTCAAATGCCATCACTTTAAAAACTAATTCTTTTAAAAACGGTAAAAGGTTGCTCTGCTATGAGTAATGCAGGTGCTCGTGGGATTTTGTATTGCATTCGTTTATGGGCTTTCAAACTCAAATATTCATCTGGATTTGGGTGTGAACTCCAAGCTTATTTAGTATGTTGATGTCTACTGTTTAACATGCACAGACTTTTTCAGTAAATAGTTGTATCTTGCCAACAAAATGGCGATCACAGTGAAACAAGTAAGTTCTAATTTTCTCACGAGAAGGTGCTACTTCTTCTTACATCATTGTTTATTTATGATCTGGTTTCACTCACTTTTAACCTTAAAATAGAATGGGTAGACTTGGGCAGTGTTTTTACAGACTTCTGTAGCCTAAACCCCCAGATTTTTCCTATACATACCATACAAGTCTTTGACCAGTGCGTGTTGCCGTGTGATGATCTATGGCACTGAAACGTGGTCACTCATAATGGGCCTCATTAGAAGGCTGAAAGTCACCCAAAGAGCAATGGATCAGGCTATTCTTGGAGTTTCCTTACGTGATCGAATCAGAAATGAAGAGGTCCGTAGGAAAACCAAGGTAACCGAACCGGTAGAATTAAGTGGCAGTGAGCAATGCACATTGCTCGCAGAATAGATGGCCGATAGGGCCAAAAGGTTCTGGAATGGCGACCGCGTACCGGAAGATGTAGCGTTGGAAGGCCTCTCACAAGATGTACCGGTGACCTTATTAAAACCACAGGAATTCGCTGGATGCGGGAACCACAGAACCGGTCGAAGTGGCGGTGCTTGGGGGAGACCTATGTGACGTGGAAAGTGGACGTCTTTTGGCTGAAATGACCGTTCTTCTGGCAGTCCTTTCACAAATCTAACATAATTCAATAGTAACTAATGATCATAAACAAAATCTCCTATTAGGCACCCCTACAACTAAATTTTCCGATAAAATAAATTTTAACAGCAACAGATAACAATTAACGCACAGATAATATATTCCAATGTTGCCATGAAAATAAATTCAAACTCCGGGGTTGCCAGCTAAAATGTTCTCATTAATTCTACGGTCATTTTGGGCGATGTTAAAAATTAACGTGCAAAGGAATAAATTATAAGTACTTATTTCATTATGTTATGTTGTGTGTGTTCGGTCAGAGATTGATTTACATATTTCTCTTTTTATAGGGTGATTGGAATTTTATGTGTTATGTGTTTTTATTTGGCTGTGTAAAATTTTATTGTGCAATTTAACTGTTGTTGGCTGCTGACTGGACGTTTTTAAGTGTCTGTTATAGACATGATTGTGATATAATAATACTTATTATGAGCAATGACCCTGTGTTATTGAAAAGGGGCAGATCGACTGAAAATACTTGCAATAAAATAATTTTCCAATGTTAAAACTGCTTTTCAGAGTGATAGATTACATCTATCATTCTTTTTTTCAATATCAACTGACTTAGAAGTTGTCTAAATGTATTTTCATTAAACATCTACTGTGTCATCAGGGGCAATAAAATGCTCTATGATTCTTTCCACTCCTTTTTTCTATACATCTACATAATATTATTTTAAGACAATTACGACTAAATAAATGGTTACATAATATGTTTTTTTTATATTTACAGAAATAAATATCATTAACAGCAAAGTTATTTCACTCGGTTTCAGAATGACTTTTTATCCCGTGGAAATACAAAAAGATCTTAAAATCGAAACAGTATCCATATTTATTTAGTAACCAAAACAAAAGATTACCATGTACCTATAGCGACCATATTGTTGAAGCTCCCAGCTTCCGCTAAAGTAACTTATTCATGAAGTCAATATGCACTGAAAGCGTGAAAATTTTTCACTTCCGTTTGAGAATCCGAGTGGCGAACGATTCATTGTCAACACATTCGAATCTAGTTACGATTCACAATAGGAGCCTCTGAAAAAACTCGTCAAGAGAAAAAGCTTTTAAAAGTTCGCGGTTCTGTATGAATTTTAGTGAAAAAATTACTTACAGTGTTTTTTGTGAAAACTCGCGATGTGACATTGACGATATTGGATTATGTTACAGCACTGTTTGATGTGCGTAAAAATAAAAACATATTTTTTCTTCATTATCGTGAATTTATTTCTTAAGTTTTGAAAATCTGGCATCCTAACTGCGTAACATGATAATCCTTATGATTTTGATTTACCTATCGTATCGTTTATCTTTAGCTTATGTAATTGGCAGATTGCCCGTTTTATGTTAAAGTCAAATAAATAATAGGACAAAATCCATGACTTAAGACAAAAATAAAGCAGTAGATAACTAGGTATTGTTGAAATATTTTCAATCCTGCAAAACTAATCTTAGTTGTTTTTATTTTATTTTCCAAGATCAACCCTGTAAGAGCCACAGAACCCTATTCTTTCCATAAAAATTACAAATTCCCGTCGCGTTTCCCGACACTGAATGGCGTCCGAATGTTCTTCGGAATCAATCTATTGTTTATGCGTTATGCTTGTGATCCGCGTTTATTTGAGAACCGGGACGAATACTTGATGTTGGCATCTGTTTGTCTGATGGGGGCAGTTTTTTAGGTTTTGTTTTTAAGGAAGTTAATGGGGGGAGGGGGAGTGATATGCAGCTCGGTTTATTAGGGATTTAGGTTACGCTAGTGTTTGACTCTTGAAGAAGTGAATTTTCGATCGGTGTCGGGGTGTTCTTGTCTATAATTATTTTTAATGGGTTCAGATCGAGTATAACTAATTATGTTTTTTTTTTACTATTACCACTTACATTTGTTTTAACAGAAGGGAACCCAAAACAACACAATTTCATAGTGTAGTCACAATTTCCTCACTCAGAAACGTCACCCAAAAACCAATTAAACACGACCACCAACAAAAATGAAATGTTTTCAGACTGTCCTATTTTGACTGACCGGGTCCAAAATACCTGTCCATTAACGTGGATATTAATTAACAGTTTTTAGACGTATGAACAGTGGGCTGTTGAGAGGTTATCCCAACTTTTTACCGTAATATAATGTACTGAATATCGCCGTGAGAATGGGGCTTTACAGGTGTCTCTTTAAAGGTAAAAGGAACCTGGTATTAAAAAAAGGTTTAGGATTCCGTGCCTCATAAAAGCACGTTAAACCGTTGGTCCCGGCTGTCATTCATGGATCATTGACAGTCGTTAGGGGCAATTAGTTTGACGATAGAAGAAATGAGCCAAATAGATTATTTTGGCAGATTGACTTAATTTATGTATCCGTTTCAAAGTTACGACTTTAAACTCGTAAGTGGTTATGTTTTTCTGAAATTGTTAGTAGCACGCTGCTCCTCTAGTATTATATAACCTCATTGTGGGAAAATTAAAAAAAAAAATATATATATATATATATATATATGCAAACTGTACCGTGTGACATACCAAATAAAAGGGCTTATTTTAAGGATTTCAGATATATATTTTTTATAATTTAAAAATATATGTTGGAGACGAGTTGTATCCGGTACGCCAGCGCCATCTGTTGGCGTTCGATGGAGTTGGTGGATTCGCGCTATCGAGTCTTGACTAATCGGGACGCCATCGCCAGTTCTGTTTAGCGGCGCATGACAGTCTACAACATAACGTTCGACCGGCGACAAGTGATCGCCGCACATTCGACATGTGAAGTTCATCGGTGGCGGTCAAGCAGTGAAGACGTCTAGGAACTGTTGCGCGTTCGGTATAGTTGTGTCGTGTACCAACATTAATTACTTTGCATACCGATTACTGTATAGAATCAAATTCTTCTAACTGAACAGACAGATGTGCTGTTGGGGAGTTTGTTCCTCGACTTCTTCTTCCCAGCTAAAGCACTAGGAAGTGGTGAAGGGATGGGCGTTTTGGGGGAATGTCTTAAGTAATTTTGATTCTCAGCTTAGATTGAGTAAATGACTTTTAAGTTTAATTCTGTTTTTCTATTGGGCAATAACCAACACTACCCACAGTACGCCCACAGTAGTTAAATTATGGCTGATGCCAACGAGAGAAACCTTCCGTTCTCCGACATATATATGTACTTTTGAAGGTATTAAAGAACATAGATGAAAATTTTCCATTCCCTCGCTCTTATTTCCGAAACTACTGAGCCTAAAATTGTGAAAAAAATACAGAATTTTTTTCTTTACTTATAGATTACAGGAAAAACCTATAAAAAGGGCACGGTCTTAAAGTAACATTATAAATCTCTCAATATAGTGCGTACTTTACATTTGCCGTTGGAATGTATGGAAGAACTTGTTTTTCAACTACAATAAATTGAGTTTGTTTTGGGATAAGCTCATCCCAACTACGGAATCCGTCATTGTGCGTAGTGCGACATGCACTGGCCGGTTTTTTTTTTTATTATCATTCACCAAGGTCCGTATATAAGGAATAATTGCAACCTAATTATACAATATTTAGTCCAGATTTTTGCATTAGAGTATTATGAATTTACGAGGTAAGTGGTATTTTCCGTCCTTCATCGCGTTATAATAAACGTTAAAGATCGGCACCACATTTACCAAGTTACCACAAGTTGTGTTGTTAAGTAAATCTAAGTAATTCCGTGCTTCATGCTCATAAATTCACAACACGGGTCGAACTCGAGCTATTTGATGCAACACTTGATGTAATAGAACTATGGTGTAAAATAATGACTTAAAGCCTCTTTATGAGTTTAGTCTATAATTTTTTCACAAATATATTTACAATCCAAGCTCTAGACAGAAAAAAAAAATCGGAGTATACTACTTGAGACTAGAAATTCTGTTGCCAATGCATTCCACTAGCTTTTATGACAAGTCTTTTGCAGTTCAAGCAGTACGGTTGATGATGATGATGGGGCCCCCGTTTCCGCACTTAGACTCCCATATGGTCCGTTGTGCGTGAAGAACGATTATGGAAGCAGTACGGTTATGGAATGCCTTGCCCGTGTCGATAAGGTGTTCTCGATCATTGTCCACTTTTAAAATTCTGGTAAAGAAAACACTACCTCTCTCCTTAAACACCATAATTACTTAAAGTTCCTTGCTCTTGTTTCATGTTTATTATTGTACCTTAATAAACATGAAACAAGCATGAACTTTATGTATATATGTATGTATTTATTGATTACGTAAATGGTACACTACTGACTACCTTCAGTATTGTCTCTCTTTTACTTTTAATCCATTCAAAGGTTGTCTGAAAAGATCGCTCTTAGCGATAAGACCGCCCATTTTGTCACCCTATGTAATATTTCTACATTTACATCTGTAATTTTTATGGTGTACATAATAAAGAGTATAAAGAGTATTCTATCTATCTAAATATTTCTTAATAAAATGTTCGGTACTTGCTTTCGTTCTGCACTAAACACGCTACAACCGTTGAAACGCATCCTACTCGCATCGCTTAAAATTCTGCTGTTCCTTGAATAGAGCTACCTATTTCTGGTTTGTTTTGTTTGATACGAGTATATGACAAAACTATTATGAATGTGTTGATAATATATAATGTTAGTTTTAAGATAAGTACACACAGCGTCATTATGTCCTAGCCCCTCAAGTTTTAAAATGTTACACTGTTACAATATTGAATTCGTTACGAATAATCTAAAGAATACTTCAAAAAGAGTTTACTAGTTCGACTTGGATTCGAACCAACGCATTACCGAGTGTCATCATACTCATACCGGCAGTTTGACAGACTAGCCAACGAGCCCATGAGAATTGCGCTGATATTGATATCCACTATCGTCCACGTAGTTTATCTTTAGGTCTCTGTCTAATCGATGGATGTTATCATTTGAGGGTATCTATTAATTTTACTTACTTACGTTTTCTTTATAAAATTAATCCATACCCTCAAATTATAACTACAACGTTGTCTAGGGACCCGTTTGTGTCAGTTGGCAAAATATGTAATGACTTGTATTATCAAAGTATTACAATATTTTTTTTATTTTTTTTTTTAAACAAAGGACTTTTACAAATAGAAAAAATATATATTAAAGAAAATATAAATAAAAAGATTGTAAAGATAACATAAATTATTATCTTTACAATATATATCTTTTTTTGTAAAATAAGATCAAAATTTGTTAAATAATAGCAATAATCAATATTATTATTAAATGATTATTATATTAAAATATTTTAGATTTTTAAATTCTTTCTACATATTAGAAAGAAAAAACACGTTGTGACTAGGATTTGAACCTCCAATATTATGCACGACAAGCGGTCTTGAAACCTCCGGACTACCTAGACGTTGTATAAGTTGTCGTAAATGTTAAGCTTATTGTTGCTTGTCATTATATGCATGAATAAAAGTATTAACTTTTTATTGAATAAAAACAATATTTAAAACAGAAAATACTTATTTATTCACAAAAACAATACATTAATTGTAATAACATGTTTTTGCAAAATACAAAAACCAACTTGGGCCTATCACGGATTTGAACGCACATATCTTTTGGGGGGGTAAGGACTTAATGGAGCTTTGTGTACCATGTGTAGCAATATTCTATTTTAAGCTACGCTTGATGGCGCATAATATTGTATAAACCTATTCATGTTTTCTCTATAAGTGAATTAGTAATTCTTTTGAGAAATAAATATCTTTAACCGTAATATTACATCTCTTTAATATACTTACACAAACGAGGAAAATTATTTTTCAGAAATCAGCAAAAACGTACCTGAAAAAGAAAAATACTTTAGCTCACCGAACATAAGTCAATAACCACAAATGGAATAGAAATGGGAAAATTCACAGGAAATAAAATCATAGGTAACTTTCCCGCCTACTGGAATAATTCCAGACATAGTTTTCTATTGAAAAAACTATTTCATGCATTTTAGAATTTTGTTTCTCTGCTTCGTTTATGGTTTGACAGACTTCAAATTGCGCATGTTATCTTAGACTCGAAAGAAAGACTACTAGGTATATCAGTCTACTTTTTCATCGAGTCGATGACGCGACAATGAATTCAATTTTGCTGCCCAAAAACTTCGACACATCCAAGGCATCGTCGGTGATGGCACAGAGGTCACTATGGCTGCATTTTTTGGGGCACAGAGGGCAGAATAGGAACTGGGACATAGTTTGCGCCACACCATTCTGCCGTACCTATGACAGTGATGAATCCAATACATGAAGGGTTTCAGTGTGAAAGTAATGGCAGCCTATTGATTTAAAATCGTAGGAATAAAAAAAAAACGGTTTCTTGTCAACATCATAAAGGGAACCTAAGTGCATCAGCTTTCTCGGTCCAAGGGATATAAATGATATTTTATTTCTGTAAATTAGTTTTAGAAAACATTTTTACACATCAAAAGAAATAATAATATTTAAAACTAGATGATGTCCGTGTTACCTAACAGACTTCTCTGAGAAGAAACACCGAAACAAATTCAGAGGTCAGTCTCTTATAAAGTCCAGACATTATCTTGGTCAAATCATGTGTGGATCATGTAGATTGGTGTCTGAAATGGTCTTTTGGGAAAGAACCACACAGATTTGAGTGGATCTAACCAATAAGTGCACGCTATAATTAAGGAGCTCCAAGACTACTATAACACAAATGTTTGGGCTGGGCGTTGGATGAGTCAATGAATGAGTTTTTTTTTAAATTTTATTTTGTAAAGGTAGGCACTTTTCGAAAAAAAAAAAAAACCTCACTCTTGTGCTCGTTCTATCACTCTTCTCCTCGATCTCTCCTGATGGAAAGCTATGTTTGAGTCCATGATGGAACGAGCGTGCTCAGAAGATGCTTGTTAACTCTAGCTTTGAAGTCAGCCTTCAAAGCTAGAGTGAACAGGCATATTTCAGGATTATTATATGTGGAAGGGAATACAGATATTGACGTGAGTGAGTGAGTCAAGACTATATTTTATGTATGATGAACTGCGAAATCAAAACCGTGTGCCAAGCATAGTGATTAAAGCTCTGTAAAGTCCATTTTTGCCTATCCCCTGTAAAATAACGGAGTGATATTAATAATTATTTTAATTGTCAGCCTGTGCGTTGACAGTCATAATTCTAGAAAGGCTCATTTGAATGTAAATGTTCGCATTTACATTTGAATGAAGAGCGGACGATGTTTTTCATTCATATCGTTCGTTCATTCACTCGCTAATTTTGAAGCAAAAATTAGGCGCTTTTTATGCAGGGTTTACATTTTTACTGTTATTTTTGAATGCTTGTCTATTTCTGCGAATATATTTTCGTAGATTTTCTTAACGTTGTCCCAAAATTCGTGCTTTATATTTTCTTTCGTACTTCCATTAAATTCTTAAAATAAAACAAAATATAAAACAAAGAAAAATGCCTCGTGTCCCTGTAATTACCCCAGTGGGCCTAGCACGCACGCGAAAAGTATTGGTTAAGTTTATTCGAACGATTTTTGAATTACAAATATTTGTTTTCCACATAATATTGTATTATGGTCGAAGACTTTATTCATATCTATGGGTAATACTTATTGTGCTTATCACATAAATTTAAAGCTGTAACATTACAGATTTCAATTTATTATTTGTATCTAAATATATAAAACAAAGTCGGGGTAGTTACACCATTTATAAATCAAGAACGGCTGGACAGATTTGTATGATCTTTGATTTTCTGGATTTGTCTCCGACCGAATAGCAGAATAACTATATTAAAACACGCGAAAAATTCAAGAAAAAAACTAATTATGAAGAAAGTTTATTGTCTCATACTTTTTGTATGGAACGGTTTTTTTATGATATCTTGAGAACGGATTGGGGAACGGGGGATTCAGAAATTTCACGTGGACGAAGTCGCGGACAGAAGCTAGTTATGGATAAGTAGTACCTATTTTCGATACCAAAATCAATATTGAATTTACGTTCCGTTTGCAAGGCTCACAGAACCCATCAACTTCATACCGAAACAATGCTTCTTGACGATTGAAAATAATACTACCTATAATTTATTTCACAGGAAATGTCGGTATCAGTTTCCATAGGCGTTTATCTTCAAAGGTAAATTACTAATAAATGAGTATATTATTATGTTTCATGAAAAATATTTTCATACAATACAAAAGGTATAAATTATTAGATTACAGTAAGTCAATCAATCTTGTTTTATGAATGTGAACAATTGTGTTCAAGGTTTTTGTATCGCCTTTCAAGGCTAATGATTGATCATTTCTGTTGAAAATAAACTACATAGGTATCTACGAACGGAATTCAGACTTTTTTATAGGTCAAAATAATAGTTAAAGAATAGGTAATATCCCAAAAACGATGCGAATTTCTAGAACATTTTATTCGATGAACCTGTTGTACTACCGATACAATATTCAAATTCCCAGCCGATACTAGGAATTGCTGATAAGTAATACCTAAACTGAAAGAAATTTTAGTTTTTTTTTTTCATACTAAATCAGGTCGGTACTTTTATCCACTTAAATTTTTTACTGACTTGGTTTCCGTACGACTTTCGGCTGATCACTAAAAAATCACCCTAGTAGCATTTTCCGTTGGCATTTAGTTGGGCCACCTTCAGAGGTATGTGGCCCAACCAAACGCCAACAAAAATGCTACTAGGGCAGCGCTGTGTTGTTGTGGGTCCCTCATAGCACAGCATCATGCTGAGTGGTAGCCTTGTTGTCATAGTTATGACGTGCACCTGCCGACTATTTTGGTTTTGTGCTCGTGATTATAATGTAGATCTATTTTGTTCTATTTATCGGTTTACCTACCTACTAGAGTTAATTATCTTTTTGTATGCTCGTGTTTCTGTGACAGATAAACCTATGTTCTTTCTTATTTATTTAGTTTAAAAAAAACTTAAAATGTTTCAAACGATTTGCCAAACTTTGTCATTTAGCCGCGGGCTTTCAGACTAAATAGTTTTTCCATTACAACTTATTAGAATAACGTAATTTTACCCCAAATATGGCATACCTTATATAAACCCACCACGCCTTTTCTTCATGGAGTAGGCAGTAACTACAGAACACCATGCCATCCTTTCTCCGTTGGCTTCGTCCACGTTCATACAATCTAATCATACACATGACTATAGATAGCAACCATGCTAAATTATATTTAAGTTCAAACTAACATTAACTTTCTACTACACACATAGTTGTTTCATATTGCGAAAAAGCATCAATCAATGTAATTTCAACTTTATGTCAATGAGTATACAACTCACATTGTATAAACACAACTTACATAGAGCCTCTTGATAAAATTGCACGCTTTATGCTCTATATAGAGCCCTACACACGAGTGATGACATAGATGCCTCGAAAGCTCTATAAGGCTCTACGGGTTGGAAATAAATGTTTTATTAAAAAAGTGCTCTTGTGATTATCTCTAAAATAAAATTATGTTTGTTAAGGACGCATGGAATTTGATGAGCCACTCGAAGTATACGTAGTAACATTACTAAAAAGTTTTTGTAGAAAATAAAATACGGGTTTGTAAGCACCTACATAAATACTTAAAACCCATTTCAACAAGAAGCAAAGAGAGAAAATGAGATAGGTAGGTAAATTTATTTACTTATATCTGAAAGATCACTTTACTTGAATTTACTTAATACACATGACGAAAACGTAGATTACTTTGGGACTTTGTCTCAATAAGCTTGTTACTTATTAATTGGTTTCGTTTACACATTATTTCTGACCTCGCTTTGAATAGTACTTATCAATAATATGACAAGCTTCTAATAGTATGGTTTAGTTTTTTGTAGATCGACTGTACCTAATCCAAAATATTTATTCATCATCATTCATCATTTCAGCCGAAAGACGTCCCCTGCTAGACATATAGGCCTCCCCCAAGCTCCTCCTCCACCACTTCGATCGGTTCTGTGCTTCCCGCATCCAGCGGATTCCTGCGGCCTTCACAAAGTCATCGGTCCACCTTGTGGGAGGCCTTCCAAACATTTACTCATTGTCTACAAATAATTGTTCCTGATTTAAATATTTATGCAACATATCTGTGAACACACAAAAACAAAACACAATCAAACACAAATAACACCCTCTTAAATATTTCACCCCCCCACCCTCACAACGATATATTTCACCCCCCAACAGACACCAACAGAATCTCACATAATAGGTCTCATTAACCCTCGTTCAATAGGTTTTAAAAATAAAAGCAAAAACCCGTCGGACGTCCGAACGACCGGTTCAATGGTGGTCATAGGACAAGGCCCCCATGCGTTGTGCTACAAGATTCATGGCTTTAATTGAAAATTCTATGGGGACTGCAATGAATGGCGTTTTTTGCGACCTTCCTATGTGTATTTTTGTGTACAATGGGTTTCATCCCGTCGTGTGTTATTGTCGTTATAGAACCTTAATGTTGGAATTGCATTCAATTTTTTTTTTTTTTATTCCCATAACCAAGATCCATTATGTTAGTAACAATATTCTTAACCTATGTTAGTACTGAACTAAAAACAAAGATAGCGTACAGGTGACTAGTGACCTCACCAACGGGCTGTCATGCCTCCCGACTATGGCACTCAGAATGCTGTTGGGGCTGCCACGGAGTCTGTTTAGCAGCTAGGCCGCTTTCTTACGTCGCACATCATTAAAACATTCGGTACGTGCCTCAGCGAACATAGATGATGCGCTACAGAACCGAGGCAGACGCAACAGCACCCTAAATGCGTTGTTAAACTGGATCCGCAGAGCATTGTAGGCCTTTTGGGTGTAGCTGAACCACAAGCTCCCCGAGTACAGTGACGTACAATATGCTTTAAACAACGTTACTTTGACTGCGACTGTACATCGGAAGAACCGGCGTGCGAGCATATTAGCCCGAACCGACAATGCTCTGCGTTCTCTCTCCATATCTGCGTCGTCTTTCAAATCGTCCGTCACCAAGTGGCCCAGGTATTTAAAAGAGTACACCCTATGCAGCTCCACACCGTTCAGTAACACAGGAGGGACGGAGGAAGGACACCTGGTACTGGACTTGAAGACCATGTACTCAGATTTGCCTTCGTTGTATACAAGGCCATGATAATCAGCATACGACTCGCAAATATCAAGAAGCTTACGGAGCGCACCGACCGATGGGGCCAACAGCACCATGTCATCTGCATAGCTTAAATTATTAAAACAAACTCCATCAATAAAACAGCCGACATGTGTGCTGCTGAGCTGCTTGATCAGTGCATTCACGTACAGACTGAACAGCAAGGGTGAGGTCTGTCCACCCTGCCTCACGCCAAACTCCGGCCTACTCGGCTCCGAGAGCTCTCTTGCCCAACGCACCCGACTCTCCTGCTTCATGTACCAGTACCGCAGAAGTGAGACGAGCTCCGGTGGCACCGCGGCATCAGAAACTCGAAATAATATGTATTTAGAGTTTTCATAAGCCCAATTAAGAGAACCTTGTGTAGGTGTAATTAATTCTGCTGAATGATGCGATCCTTATCCTTATCCTTGGAATATTGTGTTATGGTATTTAATTATAACACGGGAATCAACAACACTATTTTCGTTGGGCGCTAAAAATAACATCCCGTAAAGGCCTAGTTACACAACAACACAAATAATAAACAAATGGCAATAATTACGCCATTTAATTTGCGTTTGATCTTTCTACCCTTTGGGCCTTTGTAAAAAAAATATCCAAGAATAGTGAAATAAATAAAACACAACTTCACTTGCGTAAGGTACCTCAAACCAGTCACAAAAATTGCCTCGTCAGCGTGAAACCCGATCTTCCATCACAAAAAATCTACGCAGCGAAGTTTCAAACTAATTCAAGTACAGCAGTAAACAATGCAGGAAAAAAACAAAATAAAAAAACCAATGGAAAATCGAAGCATTGTCGAGAATCGAATGAATGGTAACTACCCTTTTCCCGAGGGGGTGAAGTGGCGCACAACCTGAATGCCTCAGTTTTAGGCTCGGTACAACCCCTACGGAGTGAAAAGAGCTCATTATTAAAATCACCCACTTAAAACGATAGCTTTTGTGGGATAATATTTTAATTATCGTATTTTACAGTTTGGGGGATGATTGCGGTTTTATGAGTATGTTACTTTTTAATTTATGAGGGATGTGTCAGATTACTTTGTCATGGAATTTTGTTGTTGATAAAATTGTTCATTATTTCTATGGGATTATGTCTTAAAGTCATTATAAATGTTGGTATGCTTGCAATCATAGTATGTAGAACCTTTTCATGGTCTAATGGTAGAAATTTCCTGTAAAAACCATAGTAGAACATGAAAATTTTATTTCGAAATACAATGTTTGGAAATTATATTTCGTTTTATAATTCCTAATCTATGTACCTATATGAGTACAAGATTAATTTAAGTAAATATTATGTTCTAGGGAAAAGAAAAGTTTTTGAACATTCAATAGGTAATTAATTAATTCAATATGAATGTATGTGTAGGTATAATAAGTTTATAACATATTTATATACTTGTGTACCTATTTTATTTATAATTCATTATGTATTTTTTTATATTATTATTATCTCCTCTCCAACAGAGCACCTGTCATCTTATCTCTACCACCCTTGGTTGACTGTTAGAGAATGCCCAAGGCATTAAAGTCCGCATTTGTACCATATTGTGTGCGAGAAGTTAAAATAAATAAATAAACAGGTCAGATAACTAATAAAAATAACAATTCAAGCCTCAAGTATCCGTTATAAATAGTTTTTACAAATATAAAAGGTAGTGATACTCGTAGATAGCTATCCAATAGCCATACAAAGGTAAAAAATGGCTTCAATGTACATTAAACCCATTTTTCCTGAATCTCGGTCTAGAATGAGAGCCATATTTTATTGTCAAAGTTTATTGCCTAGGCTATCGATTTGGGAGGGTAAGTAGAGCTCGTAGACGGGTGAATAACCTGAACTCAAATAATAGCCAGAATTTAAAGACGTTCACGAGTTAATTATTATTAGTAGCTATCGAGTTTTTTTTTTTTTGTTGTATATCTAATGTCTTTGATCTGCAGTGAAAGAATTTTCTCAATTAATAAAGTTGTTGTTGGATTACAAACAAGTACAAAGCTCACCCTGAAGATAATGTTCCGCCATCTGTGGACCTCTGCTATACCAAATCAAATCATTTATTGGTTTGAAATTATGGGTAAATGTACATGTACATACCTACATATTTTATTATAATAGTCTTCCATATTCTACCGACACATGGGCATGCAAATCAAATCAAAATCAATTATTATTTTATTTATACATTTTAAATAACAATTAGGGAAATAAAATAATACAAAATACATATTAATGCCAAAAAGTTTGAAATACAGTAAACATGTCATATACAGAAAAGTTAACGTCACAGTAATAAAAATAAATGTCAAAAAAGGTGACAATAATAAATAAAAAAAATTCAAAAGTCAAATGGAATAAATAATAGCATGTCAATCAGTCAGTGATTCATTATTAAGGAAGTCGTCAATTGTGTAATAGCCTTTTTCAATTAATATTTTGTTTAATGCCCTTTTAAATTTGAACCCTAGTAGCATTTTTTGTTGGCATTTAGTTGGGTTACATACCTCTGGTTAGTTGGCAAATGCATACAATTGGCGGGCAGTTTGCGGGTTGGGCCCAAAACTGATGGCCTACGTGGATTTGCCTACGAAGGCCCAACTTGCGATGGGGCCAACGTACATTGCCCTACGAAGGCCCGACGAGAACGTGTTATGGGTAACGACACATAATACATTTAGGCAAACGGTTGTATGTTGGTTGATTCTTTGGCTGGTTTCAGAGCGACGCGTCTCGACAGCGCCGGCCGTACGCGTGTCGCTGTGGTTGTAAGTTGTTTCATAGCTTATAGTTTTATAGAATTTCGTTTCACATATTTTTTTTTTTTCATATTTTCGTTTCATAGAATAATCAATACGCAGAATACTTACTTTGAAGATTTTTAAATCATTGATTTTTGTTTCACATAAAGTTTAATGTTAGAATAGTCATATCATAGAATAATAAATCAAATATTATTTATCCTTATATTGTTTATTTAACATAAAACTTATTACCAAGAATAAAATTTAATCCATTTTAAATTTTTCAACAGCATTGTTTTTTTTTTGCAGCATGCAACGTGCAGCGTGCAAGCAAGCATGCAACATGGAGCAGGCATGGTTTCTGTCACGGCTCCGGCGGTCCCACGCAAGCTTATCGTCGCAGATGGTATGTACCTGCTCCTCAGCTCGCGGGCCGCCTCACCCCTCCACGCCTACGTGTATTTAAATTACACTCTAGGGGTAGGGCAGACAAGACTACGTGGAGTCGGTTTTGCAGCGTTTCGTTTCTGTCACTAACATATACCGAACAAACAATATTCGTTAAAAAATAATTCTACTGTGTGATAAATTTGTTATACAATTTTTTTTTATTAAAAATTCATTGAATTGTTTCTGTGAAATATTTTTCATTCAAGTAAATAGTCTTTGAAACAATAATATTCGAACTAAAAATACAAGGACCAAATATTATATGAAACATTTTCTGGGAAACGAATTTCTATGAAATTTCTGTCTGCGAAATAAGGGGACACCGTGTCGCTGTACATGAACCTTATCGGCTTCAAAATAAGGTTGGTTTTAGCGATGTGTTTTGAAAAACCAACCTTATTTTGAAGCCGATAAGGTTCATGTGCAGCGACGATTTTTACACGTTTTGAAACACACATGCAATGAGTGTTCCGTGGCGTCATCCATTCTTCACGCACCACACCGAGTTCCCCACCGTAACCATAAACGTCGTAAAACTCCACAACTTTATTCATAACACTTTCACAAACACTAAGGGTTAACTGACTAAACTAAAACACAGCCTGCCAGCCTGATATCAGGCTAATATCTTTGTTAATGTGAACAAAACAAACACTCACAAACACTCCGCAGCTGCAGGTGCACAAATGAATAACAAAATGGCGGGCGGGCCGGGCGACGCGTGCCGCCGTCCGCGCCCGATCCCCACGCACCCTGCTACCACCCCATTGGAGTAGCAGTAATTGGCCCATTGAAGGGTTTTTAAGTTGGACCGATGTTGTTATCATAACTTAAATCCCTACAAAATTCTCCCAACAGTAGGAATAGAATCAGCAGGCCCGCGTTAGTTGGCCCAATTTTGTTATCATAACTTACATCCCTACAAAAATCACCAAACAGTAGGAATGCAGGCCCGTCGTTGGCTATCCGTCGGGCAAATAGTGCATGTTTGTGACAATGGGCCTATTTTAAGTTTAGGTTAGCGGAATAACTAACCGTCTGCCAATACATTCCCAACTGTTGGCGTATGGAAGCCAACGGCAATTGCTACTAGGGAATGCAGTCATAGTTTTAATAACATTGGGTACTTTATTATAAATGCGTGGAGTAACACCAAAAAAACGTTTTTTTTGCATTAATGATGATGAACATATTAAGTCCGTATTGGATTAAGAGAGATTTTTTTTAATGATGTGGATTACTACCAGATGATATATTCATGAAATGAAATATGTAGCTATAGCAATAGTCGATCGGTCTTCTTATGTTTATTCATCATAATCATCTTCCTGCCGTTGTCCCATGTTACTCGTGGTCGGCACAACACGTTTGCTTCTTCCATTCTCAACCATCACGCTGTCATTCACTCCCTTCTCTTTCATACCATTTCTCACACAATCCATCTGTCTTTTCTTTTAATAATATAGACAAAAAAATTATCTTGTGTTTATTTATACTATCGGGCCCTATCGGAATACCAGCGCTGCGACACTTATTTTTAAATGTCGCAGCATCATGCTGAGATGGGAGCCTTTTGGCCCCGTACAGGTTTTGTTTTCATTTTACTTTTGTTTTTATTTGTGTTACTATGAGTGTGTTTAGTTTAAAATGTGAACTTCCTGTATGAGTCCCAATAAATACTTTTTCTTTCTTTCTTTCTTTTCTTTATCGTGTTTTTCAATATTTAATCGGCAAACTTTTCATTGCAGTCCGGCCATCACATGATAATCACAAGAGTATAAAATATGCATAGAAATATAAAATACATAAATAAACTATGTATGTAATTTGTTTTCTACCAGCCAACGAACCTCTTAACTCGTGCTTGAAATATTAAAAATCAGAATGCATTTATTCTTGAAAAAACCTTTTTCAAATAATGAATATTGCAGCTCTATGCTATTTTTGCATATTTCTCATTTTGTAAATTCTTTCTGTACTTTATCAAATCCCTTTTAGAGGTTGTTTTATTGTATTTTTCCTTTGAAGTAATATTTAATATCAATGTAACTTGTCGGAATTTTATTTTTAGAAGAAGAAAAAAAAAGTATGTGATTTCATTAGTATGATTAAAATTACATGTTCGGATAGAATCAAAATATTTGATTTAGTCAAATCAATTATTTTACTGTACTTACAATAATTTTTTTGAAAATAAAGATTCATACCTATTTAAAAAAACAATTATGTTCACCGTTATCGAAATTGCTGAATATATGAATTGCTTTATTCACTTACGTATGTTTATTCATTTCCAATAAAATAAAAGTGCTGCTTAGCTAATTTTATCGGGTTAGAAAGCAAAATGCTCGTTAGTGCGACGGTTGATTCAAGTACTTAATACTTAGTATTACGTATTACGTTAAGAATTCCTTGCATACATAATAAAAAATAATAACCCAAAATTACATTTTAATTAAGTTAAACAGCGTTGTCAACTCCTTGATTCCCGACCTTTTTGACCTGCCTAATTTAATCCGTATTCATAATTAAAATCCGAAACAAAAAAATATAAAAACTAAAATTACCTAGTCAATTTAAAGGAGCAAGTGTCGCCACCTACCAATTACGTTGGAAAAAAATGCAGTTCCGTCAAATGTCTGGTACCCAAGGGTACTTCCCATTCAGTGGCGGTCTCGACATAAGCACCACTTCTGCTTACCCCTCTATTATTCCACGAGAGGCTTTTACAATTTGAAGACTTAAGAAAAATAGGGAAAATGCAAGCAGCATTTTTCACGTCGATTTTTTTCAGAGGCTTGTTAATTATGATGGGGGTGAAATAGTTGTTGGTCTGTGGGGGTGTTGTTGTGAATGGTGAGGGGTGAAATGGATAATGGGCAGATTGTGATGTTGATAGTTGTTGGGTAGTAGTTAGTGGCTTTGAATTTGTTCTTAAGATTGTTTTTTTATTATTTAAAAATGCTCGCTTTGGCAGCCTTCTGTTTATAAGCAAACGGCGATTTTTTGTTTTACTCCATTACATCCACACCATTTTGTATTTCTTGAGCCCTTGTCCACCGTAAAACACAATCCTCTTCGTTCTTAAAAAATGAAGGTGGTGATACATAGCAAGATCTTTCAACCCTCTTGACACACCTCACCCCCTTTTTACACCCCTACCTAAAAACCAGCACATTAACTACCTTTTAAGCCATTTCTTTTACCGTATGCCCATTTCTTTTCCTGCCCAACTATGCATAAAGAACATTCCTCTACCTCTCCATTATTTTCTTTTACAAGCAACTATAAAATTGAATTTAACTCGAACGCAAGTTGTTTTCAATTCGGTAAAAGAAAAGTTGGCGGTAAGGTAAGCAGGGATTGCTAAGTACACTTTGTATTGAGACTTAAGTTGCAATGGATTTTTTACTTAGGAGAGATGTTTTACTTGGCTTGAATTGTTGGAGGGTTTTGTGGTACCTATATCGTGATCGGATTGTTGTAGTGCTGAGGTCTCTTCTTACAAAGAGCAGAAACAAGCATTGATCATCACGGTTGTTAACTGTGTCTTGGAGACTGTTTAGACTTAGCTTCGGAATTAGCTCATTATCATTCTTATTTTTAGATCCCGATCGGCAATGACATTTAACCAGGTTTCGAATGAGAGCTAAAATGAACGAGCAGTCAAAAACAATAAAAAACCGGTCAAGAGCGAGTCGGATTCGCGCACCGAGGGTTCCGTACCAAATATTACATTAGTTCCACTATTGGGCAAGAAATGGCGGTGAACTAAAACTGCAATATTAGAAAAAAGTGTGCTATTTAGAGACATCGTTTTATTTATCCTGTAATCTTTACATAAACTTCTATCACATTTAATCGTTTCAGATTTTTCTCTATGTAAACTTCGGAGATGGGGGGAACAGTATTTTTTTGCATTTTGCGTCAAATCAAATCAAAATCAAAATATTTTATTTCACATAAACCTACATGGGCACTTATGAAACATCAGAAATCGTCCAAAGTCGAAAACTATGCGACCTAAAAAAATGTTTGAGAATGTTCAATTAGCGCTCTTTCAAATGATATCCCACATGCCCTAGTAGCCCCACTTTGATTTTTTAAGAAACACGTTTAGTTCATGGCGCAAAAAAAAAACTTATTTGCAAAATAGGTAAACGTCATCTAAAACTATACCAAATTTCAAGATGATAGCATTAGAAGTTCTTGAGATATGCAGTTGTTACAGACAGACGGACAGACTGAGTCGCACCATAAGGGTTCCTTTTTACCATTTTGGTACGGAACCCTAACAATAACTGCATACACGTTTCTCGTTTAAAAAAAGAGATAATTAGGAAGATAAATAGGTTTATTTGTCACAGATCCATATAAAACGATAAGTGAAGGCAAAAAGAAGTATTATTTTTTAAGTTTCTTCTTGATCTGTGTAAGGTTAACAATGTCAACAGCCAACATTAAACCATTCAAATATATTATTACAACAAAACACAAAAAATATATGAGCAGTAATTATAGAGTATCACAGTCTCAAATTGATGAGAAGTAGTAATTAACTTTATCTATGTTACTCAAAGTGTCAACAGTCACATAACCGTTACTAATAACTACAATTAATTAACAGCTAGCCTCCCAGACAAACTGCCCAAGTCCCAGCGGTAGTACTAACATACTTTCCAATTAATAACTAGAGATTCTAGAACGTTCCGACCAGTTAGCGACCATTTCAAATAGAATATTTTAATAACAGCTCAGCCGAGAATTGAAATAGAGGACAAATTGTAGCATTTGATAGAAAATATTTGTAACTCTTAGATCAAGTTGGCAATGATATTCGTTATTCTTTTGTTAAAGTTCTTGTTTTAAGGTTGGTAATAAGGTAACTTATGTGATGCTAAGGAATGAGGAAAATGTTTTGAGGAAATGGAATTGCAGAATTAATTTTTTAAATCCGACTGGTAGTTTCAGAAATGCACGCGTTCAAACAAACTCTTCAGCTACATTACTTTTATCTATACTAATACTAATCTACACTAATATTATAAAGAAAAAAGACTTGTATTTTTGTATGTTTGTATGTTATGAATAAACTCAAAAACTGGATGGATTTTAAAAATTCTTTCACCAGTAGAATGCTATATTATCACTGAGTAACATAGGCTATAATTTATAAAGATATCACGCGGGCGATGCCGCTGGCGGAAGCTAGTAATATTATAAAGTGGAAAGTTTTTGTTTGTTTTTTTGTTTCAAATAAGCTCCGAAACTACTGGACCGATTTTAACCATATTTTCAGCAATAGAAAGTTAAATTAAGAGGAAGTAGCATAGGCTATAATTTATTTAAAAAAATAGAGATCCTTAATAAAATTACAATAATATAACCCAAAGTAGCAAAATTTTGCCTATAAACCACGGAATCGAAACTTACGCAGATGAAACCGCGGGGAGCAGCTAGTAAAATTATATAATTCATCTGTGCGTGTGTATGTGACTGAACTCCTCCTAAACGGCTTTACCAATTTGGATGAAATTTTTTATGTATATTTTAGTGGGTCCCTGGATAGTTTAAAATCACAATTGGACCCGGTAGGTGGCGCTGCGATCAAGTTGTAGCAAACAGGACAACGTCTGTCTGATCAGTTAGTATTAATAAAGAAAAGTCAAATCTTTTTCTCACTTGCATTACATTTTAGCATTTGTTTTTAACCGTATGAACACTGGGATGTTGACAAGTGAACCCAACTTTTTACCGTAAAATATCGTATTGATCATCGTCGCGTGTACGGGGCCTAAGTCTAATGTGAACAAGGCAGACATGTTGCTAACCTTACCAACTTACTAATGATTCAAGTTTAACATGAACTCATAATAGTTTTTGCAAACAGAGAATAAGAATCAAATCAAAAGAAGATGATCTAATTTAATAATAAATTAGGCTTTCAGTATCTGAGGGTCAAAATCAATCACTGGTGACAAAAAATGATTCAAAATATCAATTTTCCATCAACAATTTGTAACGAATAATAAATTCTAAGGGTTCTATTGTACCCTTTTAGTGCCTTGTTTTTTAAAAATCTGCTAAAATATTCCATTAGTGGACATCGAAGATCTTCCCAGAATCGTTCGTCCGCAGTAATTGTCAGAGTTTAATAAGAACGAATGAATGAATGATGGAGTTTTAAGCGACTTGTTCGAAACTTTCCAATCCGTACTTCCGTTTAGTTTTTAATTGCTAACTGAATCTTTTGAATTCTTACTCGTTTTTAATGTATTATGTCGAAATGTATTGACAACAACTTTTCAATTGAAGAATGGTTCTTTTATTTAGGCCTGGAATGCTAAACTTTTTCTTTCTTTGTAATTTTGGATTTTTCCGATACTCTGTTGGTCCAATTTTGCGTACAAATTAAGCTAAAAGTTTCTTTTCACAAGCAAAAAACATTATAATTTTAATAAATTTTAATGCTGTCACTTATTCTTAAACATCATGCTTTTATTTGCCAAAGGGGTCGGCAGACGTACAACCACATTTCGCTAGTTATGTTATAATTATAAGTCCACAATACTGCTACCTAACTAGATACAAATCCTGACTCGGCCTGCTGCAGCTGCTACGACATCCCCAATGGAAAATCCGTAACTCTACCCATCCTGGGATCAAACTCAACACCTCACGCTTAGCAGTGGCGCTTGTAACTACTAGACCAACATTGCCAGCATTAAAATACAAATTAACTTTAATATTCAACCACAAAAATTTACACCTACATTCCCCAAACCGTCTTAAAGACAATACCCCACCTTTTTTACCTCATTGTTCCACACGAGTGAACCAACGGTTTCCTGTCGTCCTGCTTACCCCTTGCAGGAATCACGCGTGAACGAGCTTGAGGGTACAACCGACTGATAAGGATGTAGGTACCTTTTTATGTCGTGAGATGTTGTGTTAGGCCGGTAGAGATGTCACTTTATGTGTACCATGGTTTTTATGAATGGAAAAATAAATTTTTGGGTGACTTGTTTGGTTCATAATGGATTACTATAGGCAAGTTTGCGATGTTTGTTTGTTTGTCATAAGGCTTATGGAATGATCTCAGTGATCGTAAGAAAAAGACAGTCGTAGATGACAATGTTAAGCCGGTCAAAACACGCGCCTTAATATGATAAATGGTTTCATTATTTTGTCAACTAACCTGTTTATCGTGTATCTGTCAACATTTTGTTGTTTCAGGGATAATCTTTGAAACCTAACCTAACATTTCACATAAAAATGCTCTACAAACCTATAATATTAGATTAACATACAGCATGCTCCATTTCTCTCTCACCCCAAGGTCAAGTTCACCCAACAATGAGACTGAACAGAAAGCTGTCACCTTCGTCTGTCTGTCTGTATGTAAGGGTGAGTGTGTGTGTGTACGTATAGGTAATAAAAACACAAAGCTTGTGTCCGCTGGGCCGTGGAGCGTGGTTATCCGCCACCGTGGGTACGAAACTTGGGAGGTTTTTACAAAGTACGATAAAAGAAAGTTAAAACCTGCGGCATTGCAAAGTTTATTTAGAAAATAAAAAGTTAGAAATGGGTTTTTGGAAATGACTTTCCGTGGTCATATCTCATCACTCATCGGTCAGTGTCTAACATCGGTAAAATGTGACTATGTTTCACATTTCACCGATGTAGACACTGCTTTAATAACAAATATTTTTTTAGGGTTCCGTACCTCAAAAGGAACCCTCTCACTCGTTTGTCTGGGTGACCATCCCTATGTCACAACCAATTTGCTCCGAATCTACTGGGCCGATTATGTTGAAATTTGGGTCAAATATGACCTTCTGTGACCCAAACACGGACGTGAAACGTAAATAATGAATTTTGAATATGGGGGTCAATTAGACAATTTAAAAAAAAGTTTTGCAAACTGTTACCGTATGACATAATAAATGAGAGGGCTTCTTTTAAGGATTTCAGATAATATAATTTTATTTTTTAAATTTTAAAATAAACACATTTAATTATTTAAGTAAATATTAAAAAATACAGAAAATTGTTCTTTTCTTATATGGATTAAAAAAACCTGTAAGAAGTCTATGTTCTTAATAAAACATGGTAAATGTACCAATATTTAGCGTAGAAACATTCATTTTTAGTTGGAATGTATAGGAGAACTTGTTTTTCAATTACAATGTTAGTTTGTTCTTAGGATAAATTCATCTCAACTACGGTACCCTTCATTGTGCGTGATCCGACACACACTAAGCCGATTTTTTTTATTTTGGATTTTTTTTACTTGATGACCGGTTTGAGAAACTAACTTTTAAGGTTCGGGATGCGTTCTCTATTTTGAGAGTTTATCCAAAATGCGAGTTTTAAAATGTATACTTTGCTATAATGGTAGTAAAAAATAAAATTAAACAATGAATATATTTTTATAAATTGCAGTTTATTAAAGATATATGATAGTACAAACTGAGCTACCATTCAAACAAGATAATTATAATCGTTAATAAATTAATTTTGAAAAACAATTAAATAATATTAAACTTTTATGTAGGTACGTAACACAAGCATTTATCTACATCACAAAAACACACTTCCAAAAAGAAAATAGGAAGAACATCAAATCAAATCACCCATAACATCGTATCGCTCTCGTATCGTACACTAAAAACACATCATCAAGGAGTGCGCAGCGATGCGTGAATCCTCCTTACAAGGTCACAACACCCTGTACACCGACGGTATGTTCACAATAATAACGGCTTGAGTTTTTTATGTAATTGGATGGAATGCCTCGTTGGTCTAGTGGTCACATGCTGAGCATGAAGTCCTGAGTTTGATTTCTAGGTCGGGCAAAGTTTAATTTTGTTTTTCCATCTGCAATTTCTCAGTAGGAGCCCGGAGTCTGGGTTTGTGCCCGGTTCCGGGCAACATATCGGCAAACCTTTTTATATATATACGCAGTAAAGTAACCAATAGCCATTCGATTTATTTGGTATTTCATCGTCAGCAGTAATACACACAGCGACAGTACTGTCCGACGCGTCACCACGGCTGCACCATTCCATGGGAAATGGCGCAGTAGCGAATTAATGAGAAGATCACCCAACAACTAGACACAACGAGAAATGGAAACTCGGGTTAGGTTAGGTTAGGTTAGTTACTCGGGTCTTCTCACAAATTGCAATCGCAATAGTATCTGCAAAAGAAAAAGTAAACGAAGCAAATGAAGTATGTAAGGAGTGTAGCAGGTGGAGCTCTATAGTTCAAAATTGCCAAATAGCTTTAAGATAAGTCAGTAACGTCGGGAATACTCGCCAACCTAAATTCTTGGCGTAAATATTGTCGACGTTGCCTCTGCTCTTCCTATATAGCTTCGTCAAGCAATAAAAAAGCAGCCATACTTCGGAATTCCTTACTTTGTCTCTAAATAGTGTAAACAATTATAATCGTTCGTCGACAGAACGATAACTATTTTGATGTCGTATCAACTGACATAAGGTTCCGTCAAAACAAGCGTCAAGTTCAACTTTTCGGACGGGCAAAAACGCATCGGGAGTAGGGACAGTTTTCAAATCGTATTGTCATTCATTCTTTGTCGGGCCCCGAACGAATCGTCCGTCCGTTGGTGATAGGGAGTACGAAACGCCCGAAACGAAGGCCGAAACGACGGACTTCGTGCTTAGGGAGTAGACCCCCAGCACAGACACAAGATTATGTCTGGACTTTAAAAGAGATTGTGAGCTTTTTTGACCTCTGAGTTTTCTTTGGTGTTTCTTCTCCGAGTAGTTTGATAAAAACATTTATTATGTTACGCAAATGCTCATTAACGGCAGTCGAGATTCTGGATTCACCTTCAATATCCATCATCAGACAGATGCGCGACAGTCATGGCAACTCTATAATTATTGTGGTCTTACGAGTATAAAAAAGGGCGTACAAGTTTTTAAAACAATTGGGAAGTTGGAGTAGTAGTCGAAAATCAACCACCAAATTCAACTGTTAGTTAGTTACTGTAATAAAATAATAAGTATAAAATATAATAATATAAAACCAGCATCTAAAGGTTACTCACGTAACCGTCCGTAGCAACTCTCATAGTTGATATTTTTATTACTTCATAAAACTCTTTCCTTTTTATTTCACAGTGGCTCCCGCTACTCCGCCATCTTTGTCATTTAATCTTCCTGTTGTCGTGTAACCTTGGCCTTGGGATGTCAAGATCAGAGGGTACACGACTAAACATGTAAATTTTTGTAATTTAGTTTATTGCAAGAACTTTAAAGTTGTATGTTTTTACAACTTCTCTATCGTATGAGTCATAATATTATGATTCACGGTGGTTGTCTATATTTCACGGACAGTTTATAAAAATCTTGGGTACAACATGTTTTGAGACTTAACAGGGTGTTGAAAAAAATCACCAAATCTAAATTTGGTATGTTTTAGATTTTGCCTATAAATAAATAACAACTTTATGACGTACAAATCGGGTTATATAAAAAGCTTGCGAGCTTAAAGCCTACTCATATTGCGCTATTTACGTGTACAAACTTCCATTACAGGCACAATTACTATAACTGCCCTGGTTTACGAGACCACTAGTAATTAAATGTACAACCTACATTGCTAGTATTTTAATACTTCATGTTCCAGTGAGCTACTGACCAGGAAATTCTCCGTAGTATACTACATCATCATCGTCTTCCGGCCCTTGTCCCCATATTACTTGGCGTAGGCGCAACACGTTTTCTTTTTCCATTCTCCCCTACATATAGTTTAGAATTTCCCCTGGTAATTGGCACACCCAGTCACATGATAAATTCAGTACCGAATACTCGTTACAACAATGTTTAATAACAGTACCTTACCTTAACTCAACTTTCAAGGAACACAAGCATGTTATGTTATACAGACAGGAATTCTCAGAAAATCGTTTCATTACTCTCTTGGCATTAATGTTTCCCTTGTACGGCGGCCAGCACATCAAGTTACCACAAACTGTCAAATTTTCGCGTTCAATTTTGAACTTAATCATCAACATTTTAAAGTTTCAAATCGTTTGGAGAAATTTTACAGTTTCGTGTAGCTTGATATGCTGGCCACTGTACCAACCAACGCTACTTCTATGTACAATGTTATTATTTACTTCAAAGATAATCTATTCAGTACAAAAAAAAAAACATAAGAATAATAATATGTTTTCCTGGCTACATATTTGTTATTAAATCACTTCATTTTCCTTATGTGACCTTTGACCTTGGAATTCAAGGACGTGGAAAAGGGAACATGCTGTAGATGTTTGAGAAATATATTGGTGTTTCTCGTGTTGGCATGAGGTTAACGATATCTCAAGCTGTGTTAAAAAGATAAGCTAAACAACAAGGTTTGTAATAGATCAGCACCCCAATTGCGTGACACATTTTTTCAATCGCAATTTATTCGCATGCCTGAGAGATATTTCTCGACGCCATGTGTAGCCAAGTCAGAGACCCATGGGCGACACAAAAACTCTGACACCAGGTGAGTCACTAACCACACGAAGAGAAAATAAGAACAATCGTAATGTGAAGGATTTTGAAGGACATTGCTAATCAATTGCTTCATTTGCTGGAAAAAATCGTTTGCTCGACAACATAACAAACACAGTTAATGTTGTTGAATTGTGAAAAAGAATTACTATTGCTAGTGTGTTATGCAAACACCCTGCTGGCTGCCATGAGCGCTCTTAAAGTAGATTCTTTCCCCGATATCGCAAATGGGTCTAAACTTCCATCAATACGGGCCGTATCCAGGAGAATCGCTTTCTGAATGAAGTCCTTGGATTTACGTAGCAAACAAGCTTCTTCAGGTGTTAGTCAAGGCACATGTCTATCAAGCCATTCACTGTAACGAATACCAGCACAATGATCGCTGAGTGACCTCGCGAACAAGCTGAGTGTCGCAACTCGAGGGGTTTTATAACCTCTATTTAACCAGAAATCAGAACTCGAAATATACTTTTCTCATCATCACTTAAAAACAACACAGACTATACACCTTTTACCACTAACTAACAATTCGTAAAACTGCCAGTTGAGTGCGTCGAGATATTCCCACGGGGGCGTTAATATTAATATCTGCCACGCTCCGCTTGCCACCGCACAGGTTCGAACCCACGCCACGATCCGATGGGAAACACTTTTTGTTAATGTTTGTAATCATGTGTTCAATGTTAATGTAGATTAGGAATAGTATGTGCGTACAGGTTCTTCCTGTTTGGTTAAGGGGGAAAAGATTTTTTGATCGACGGACCAAATTTTTACAAAGTACCAAAATTCTAGGGTTATAACCATTCTGTCCACGTGTTTGACTATTCCGAAACTGTAACGTGAACCTGAATCACCCTACTGCTGGACATAGGATTCTCCCATGACTCCAGCATCCTAATTGCGTTACACACTGTCAATGCATTGCTTTATATGTTTCAAAAATTCGTTTCTTCAACAACAATATAACGCAATGAATTATGTTTAACTATCAAAATGAAAGACATTGCCATTGTAAATGTGTTACGCAATAGGGATGTTTCATGGATAAAAATAAAATATTGTTTAGTCCGTCAGTAAAATTATTAAAAAAAAATTGACACATATTGTTTGCTTTATCATATTAATAAAAAATACGTGTCCAATACGGACGTGTCCAATCTAAATGCCTAATTTAAAAAAAAAATGGTAATATCCCTATTACCCCCCAAGTTGGTTTATTATTTTTGTCACCACCTGCACAGTATAATAAAGTAACAGTATTACGTCTTCATAGAAAACGGCCGAAACGACACGCTGCAAAATCTCAATGTATATTACGCACGTAGTAGTTACGCACGGACGCGGAAGGTTTGTCTACCGAGTGGCCGTAGGTAATTATTTCAAGGTCACTGCCGAGACGTAATACCGTTATTTATTTATACTGTGCAATTGTGTCAAATTAATTAATAACTATTACCTTAGGTAACAGAATTTGGTTGATATATCAAGTTAACATCGGTTTTTTTAACTCAATCCGAGCGTTACAAGCCGACCAGTAAGGCCACAAAAGATTAGGTACCAGCAATGTGAATGTCACATTACTGAAAATCAATCTGCCTAGCCTTTTCCCAACTATGTTGAGGTCGGGTTCCAGTCTAACCGAATGTAGCTGAATACCAGTATTTTAAGTCTCCTTGGTAAGACTGGTTGTCAGACTTTCGGGCTTCTGACGACCAGTAACGACTGTCAAAGATCCACGAATGATAGCCAAGACCAACGGCTTAACCTGCTTTCCGAGGCACGGAGGAGTCTCGGTATGTAAAGATGCTCAACCAACCCTGGCAAGTGTAGCTTAACCTGTTAGATCGACGAGTGCGGCTGTTATTACTTACCCACGACGAGCTCCTCGAGTATCACATTACTAATACTCCTGTTAACCCCTGAAGCTTAGCCTAATACCCTTGTAATAGGAGTGGGTATCAAAAGGGCAAGGGCTGGTGTTTAAAACCACTACCTCACGATAACCAGTGGTCAACAGTTGTGGTCTTGACTGGTACTGGTTGGAAAACTAATATAAGATGGCCTCGCATTCTATTGAAACTCGTAAGGTCGGCTGTACAAAAAACTCAACTGACTAATGCCTGGTAGAGACAAGATATTTATGCATTTTTTTTTTCCTTCCACTGGAACGCCATACATCAGTTATCCCAACGGGGAAAAACTAACTTCATGTGCAGCTGCTATCCATCCATCCTGTACATCAAACGAGCGGCGATGGATCACGCACGCTCACGCCTGTCACGCAGCGTCAAGACACTTATCCATAGTTCCATAACTCCATCCATATTGCGCACGATCTTTGTGATTTTTTTTTTAAGGTCTCAAGGTCCTCTGAAAAGCTTGATACTTACTGTTTCAAACGTTATTTGGAATTTCTTTATGTGACCGTATATTCAGAAACGTACTATATTGATCAAGATAACCAATAATACGAGTATATTACAATATCGAATAAATAAACTTCCTATAAGCGACTTTAAAACTGTTACATGAATACCTCAGAATTCGGCCAAGAGCGACATAAACGCACTTCTCTTCTATAGTAGAGTAAGTGTCTGTTTGTAATGTCAAAATAACAATTTTTTACTAAATGCATATGAAAGTACAACAGACAGACTTTCTTTCTGGTAAGTACCGTATATTATACGGATTTTGTGATAAAGAACAAAAAAGAAACTTTTTTTTGTTCCGACTAATCTCCGAAACGGCTGAACCGATTTTGACGGGACTTTCACTGGCAAATAGATGATATTATAAGGAGTAACATCAATCAACTCAGTCTACAGTCTATCGCAGTATGTGCTGGGCATAGGCCTCTCCCAGGCAGCGCCACAACACTCTATCCTCCGCTTTCCGTATCCAGTCTATCCCAGCCACCTTTTTGAGGTCGTCGGTCCATCTAGCTGGGGGGGCATCCCACTCTACATTTGCCGATACGTGGTCTCCACTCCAGGACTCCTCTGCTCCACCGGCCATCGGTCCATCGACAAACATGGCCAGCCCACTGCCACTTCAGCTTGCTTACTCTGCAAGCTATGTTGGTAACTCCGGTTCTTTTCCGGATAATTTCATTCCTGATTTTATCCTTCAAAGAAATTCCGAGCATAACCCGCTCCATAGCGCGCTGAGCGACCTTAAATTTGTGGACCAGCCCGACTGTCAATGTCCACGTTTCGGCACCGTATATCATAACGAGCAGGACGCACTAGTAACGCAGGAGTAACTTAGTTTACTTTTATTTTAGAAAAAGCCTCGCTGGTAAAGCCACAGCCAGCAGCTAGTAACAAATAACAACAGATTCGCACCACATGCCACTACCGTCTGTCAAATAAAAAAATCAAAGGTACCACATACATCCCACCCAAATGAATCCTATCAATTCCTGAGGCTTCAGCTACTCGTATCAAGTTTCAGTACAATCACCATTTTAACAAGACCCCTCTCTTCCTTCATTGGGATCGTTTTTGTTGAACAGAATGAATGCGGTGAAGGGGGCGTGGCAGGTCAAGGTAAAATGGTTGATAATCTGGATACTACCGTATGGTGACTGTTACATGATATGTTGGTTAAGTAACTCTGCCGTGGCTTGGGAATAAAGTGGAGATTAAATAAAGTATCTAATATAAAGTATCTATTTCATTTTTAATTCAATTAATTTTTCTAATACTATGGGTGTATGTGTAAAAAACTTGCCTGAAATAAATGAATTAAATTATTTTTTTTTTTTTAAATATATTATTAAGTATTTTATAGAAAAAAAGAAAAAGATCCTATTTGGTTCACGAATAAACGTGCATTTTGAGATAGGTATACAAAATCGTCACCAATCCTAAGACTGACTTTAGCAAGCGCTGCTTAACGTCACAGATCAATTCTTAAAGTTGATATTAACCTGTTGGAGCTGCCGGAAAAGCAGTTACGAATGAAAATTATACAAAGCCTGTAAATATATCTAAATAAGTACCATACTATGAAAACTCAAACTCAAAGCATTTATTTCAATTAAATCATTTACAGGCACTTTTGAATTGTCAAGGAGTCGGTCAGTCAGAAAGATGAAGCTAGTTACCTATTCCATAGCGTAGAAGAATGGGCAAGAAACTCCCCGGACACTCTTATAAATCCAAATATTGTTACAAAACATACATTACATTACATTACATTTTCCTACTAAAATCTCTTTAAAAACAATGAAATTGAATAACATTTAGTATAAGGTAAGAAAATGTATCTGAATTCCGCTTGCGAAATACAAATATTTAATTCAGAACAAACAATATTGCACCCAAATGCACAAACGATACGGCTCACAATCGAAAAATCATTACCTTTTCATAACAGCAGTGCAATAGCTTTTATTGAAAATTGAATTTTAAAACTATAACTGTAGAGTCTAATTTTCTATTTTCCATTTCATGAATACTGTGCAAAAGGATTTTGTGAGCTGAACAGTATGAAATAAGGTTCATTTTGCAGTGTTTCAAGGATTTTGATTCGTAATTCGCTCCGCTGCAGTAGGTAATATCGTTACATTGTGTTCTCGCAGATTTTGTTCGTTCCTAGTTTTGAAGGAAGCTCTCGAGGTGTTTTATGAAGAAAAAAAAAACTTTGTATTTTAAAGGAAATATATTCTGTAGTACTTTAAATTAAATTTAAGGGTGCTTTTCCAAAGACAAATAAGTCATAATTAGATGTTTTTGACGACAGATGTTGCCCCTGCCTGTTAATCCAAGGACGGGTGACCATTCATAACAGCGAGGTCAAGCCGTTAAATAGCCGGTCCCGTCTTTTGAAACTCATTTGCGTGAACTCTAAAACCCAGTCTAAATAATCAATCTAATATCATAATATCTAATGTCATAGAATATCAGAATCATAATCATCCTCATTCCTCTTAGACGAGGTAGATTGAATCATCCTCCTGGCCTTATCCCAATCTATTATTGCTCGGCGTAGCATGGCTAGAAGTCTATTAGTCTGTCACCCACTTTCTAGCCATACCATCTTTCACACAGTCCATCCATCATTTCTTTGGTCTTCCTTTACTCTTATACCCATCATTTTCCTGCCCTTGTCCCATATTACTTGCGGTCAGCGCAACACGTTTTCTCTTTCCATTCTCCCCTGTCAACCGTTACGCTATCATTCACTCCCTTCTCTCTCATATCATTCCTCACACAATCCATCCAGCTATTTGTTGGCCTTCCTCTCCCTCTCCATCTATTAACATTTATATTCATCACTATTTTAGTCAAATGAGTTTCCTCTCTCCTCATTACATGCCCATACCATGCCAAAAGATTTCCTTTCAACTTTTCTGTCACCGGCGCCACTTTCAAGTTCCCTTTTATATACTCATTTCTGACTTCATCCATTTTCGTCACTCCACACACCCATCTTAAGATTCTCATCTGCATTATTTTCATCCGTCTTCATCACGGCCCAGCATACCGATCCATATAGTAGGTACGACAGGCCTTGTCGCAGACTTTACTCTTAAAACCATCAGCCAAATAATGGTTTTATAGTTCCCCAGTTAGGCTAGGGATGTAAATACTCAGGTAGTTTCAACCGATCAGCCAATCGATAGTTTATTTAGTTTCCAGACTGAATTCAACTAGATTGGGGAGGTACACCCTACTATCTGCTCGGTTTAAACTGTAAATGGGTCTAGCAGAATATATTTTAGCCAGTTCTAATTTTGATTATATTTTATGGTCTTTTGTCATAGAAAGATCGGTTTAATAAATTAGTGACCCTCTCTAAAAATATATATGAATTGCACGTCACCTACAGTCATCGGCCATTAATGTAAGTGTAAGTGTTGAAAGTGCGGTGGTTTTTGTTTTGTTTTGTATTGTTATGTTATGTTAATGTATTGTTTGTTGTATGTGTAATGTATTCAATATTGTCTATGAGTTATTGTAATTTGAATTAATAAGTTCAGCCTATAGGCTGAACTTATTAATTAACACAGGAAACACTATAGTGTTTCCTGTGTTAAGACACAGACCCAGTGCGGGTTGGTAGACGTCACATGTCTTTGAATAGTTGGTTCTAGGACATGCCGGTTGCCGGTTTCCTCACAATGTTTTCTTTCACCGTTTTAAGAGCAGTAGTGATGAAAATTAAATAATATACATTAAATAAAGCGCCTATCAAGGTTCAAATCTACAACCTACAACTCGCAAGTTGCGGCTGTTATTACTGGGCCACCACTGCTCGTAACAAACTAATGAAATTATTGGAATTAATAAATAAATAATAATTATTATAATTTAATCTTATATATATTTTCGGTGCACAATACGCAATTGACGCAAGAACCATTCATGAGATTTTCCTACACGATTTTTTTTGTTCAAACGTAATCTATATCTATACTAATCTATACTATATAATATATAATATTATTAATATTATAAAGCTGAAGAGTTTGTTTGTTTGTTTGTTTGAACGCGCTAATCTCAGGAACTACTGGTTGGTATTGAAAAAAATATTTCTGTGTTGGATAGTCCATTTATTGGGAACCGTCCCCAATAAATGGACTATCCAACACAGAAATATTTTTTACATATATAGGCTATATAACATCACGCTACGACCAATAGGAGCAGAGCATAAACGAAAAATGTTGCAAAAACGGGAAAAAATAATCCTTTTTGTGAGCTTCCGTTGCGTGCGCTGCGTTAACGGCTTAAGTTACGCAAATATCATGTATAATGGAATTATTCTTCTTTAACAGTTCTGAAAAAAAATCCGCGACAGCACATGTCTATCTTTTAAGATTACTACTATACTATATTATTACTATAACCTTTTTTTATGGTAATCAAATTTGTTCGAAATTAATGTATTATTTGCGAAGGAGTTTTATCAACATAATATTAATCGTTATCCAAATAAATATGTTATTAATCACAAGTATTTAAATGTAAACAAAATTGTCCTTGACATCACTTCATTTCAATCAACATCTTAGGAGATATCATAATTTTAAAATAACTCCGCAACAAAATAAGTAGCTCTCCTAGGTGACAGGGGTCGGGTCAGCTATATAATATTACAAGCTTTTGCCCGCGGCTCCGCCCGCGTAGATGTCGGTTATCGCGATATAAGAAAGAAAAAAGAAAATACGTTTATTTGCGGCAAACATGACGCAGAGAAAAAACACAAACACGAAAATAACAAGTTGGGCGAAAATATGTGCCATGACGATCGGTTCAGCGGTTTAGGCGTGAACACGTAACATAACGTGACATAACAACAGACAGACAGACAGACAGAGTTACTTTCACATTTATAATATTAATATGGATAAAGCTCAAGAGTTTGTTTGTTTGGTTGAACGCGTTAATCTCAGGAACAAATTGAAAATTTATTTTAGTGTTGGATAGCTCATTTATCGAGAAAGGCTATAGGCTATATAACATCACGCTATGATCCTTAGGAGCCAAGCGAAGAGAACAAAAGTCGGAAAGAACGCTAAGCGATAACGAAGTTATAGCGCGAGCGAGCGACGGGATGCGACACGATGGGCGGGCTGAAATTTTACGCGGACGAAGTCGCGGGCAGAAGCTAGTAATTAATATAGTCTCTGTCTAGTCTCTAATTTTCGGGCACAGCAATCTAAACTGCAGTCAGAAAGAACGTAAATATATTTGATACAGCGAATAATTGTTATTAATGCATCACAAAAACTGAAGACCTCGTAAATGTTAGTTTAGTTAACTCTGGAGGTAAATAAAAATATAACCAAGTATCTCTAGGCAAATCATTTCTAGGACCTAGTTTAAATTTAATTCAATACCTGCTAAAATAACACAACCTACACGCACTAAAATAAATTTATCTTTTTAATTGTAACGAACTTCCATTTACCCTTTAATATATACCTAACCAGAATGATAAAGTTCAAAAAAAAAAACTTTTACGAGCTTATTTTTCACAGCCAATTAAGTGTAAACGAATGCTCATTGACCCGGCACCAATACGAAGCTAATTTTGAGTTATAAAACGAACCCACAATATTTTCATTAATTTGTGATATAAAATTATTTTTACTTCCCAAATTCAATACATAAGCTGTTTCCATAATGAATCTTCGTTCCACCAAGTCAGAACGGTGAGAAGGATATCGTTAAAGACGATTCTTTTACGATGTCCTTCTCACCGTTCTGATTTCATTAATTCTGCTTTCTTAGTCCAAGCAGTCTTTCTTTGGAATGCGCTCCCTCTGAATATCAGGACGACAACCACCCAGTTATCTCTTAAATGAACTTATTAATCTTCCCAGCCCTGATTTGCTGGATTCATTTTCTCCTCTACTTATGGTTATTTTTCCTAAGTTTATTATGTTAATATGTATGTATTAGTATTTATTATTTTTCGAGTTATTTTTACCATAACTTGCATCTGCCATGTTTTGTCTATGCATCACCCTAAGGTTGACTGGTAGAAAATGCCTCGGGCATTAAGTCCGATTTTATACAGAATTGTTTTACTTGTGCATAAAGTTTTAATAAATAAATAAATAAATAACATTATAATTATGTATAGACCAACTAGATGAGATTACCTGGATGAGACTTGCACAGATCAAGGAAGCATGGCACAAAAGGGAGGAGGCATATACTCAGCCGTGGGTGGAACAAGGCTGGCAATAATGATACTGGACAACTAGCTTCTGCCGTCGGTTTCACACGTGTTCTATAAGAAATATTTTATGTATACGGATAAAAGTAGGTATACTATTATGTTCATTCGTTCAGCCGTTTGTGTATGATTGAGTAACAAACATTTACAAATTAATATTCTTTAAATAATAGGTTCACAGAATATTAATTTGTACCCGTTGCCGATTATAATGAAAATGGCAATTTTTGTCTAAAGTATAATCTGCTTACTGATTATTAAAATAAAAATATAATATCCTTACCTAAATAAAATTATAAACAAACAAAATTTCGCGTCGGAAAATTCCTCCGCATCGCTGTTGACTGGTAATATACCCAAGAGACTGGCGGAATTTTCACGTTATATGGCAATGTTTAGCTTAGGTAAAAGCCAGCCCATGGGTCACGGGAAGTCTCAACCATTCATTTGGAGATTTAGTTAAACAAACCATGAGTACTCGGACCCCACAACCCGAAAGTTTCTACCCAAAACGGCTCGAAAATATAATTATCGATAAGATTATTATACTTTCGCCACTTTGAGGTTTTCCGCAGCCACAGCAACAGCGCCAGCACAAAACGCCGAGCCAGGATGATGGGATGACGCAAGAGTATCGATACACGTTGAGTACCACACTAAAGGCCTACTCACCTTCCATGGATATAAAGATATGCCGTCCGGTCTCTTGCCATCGTCTCGTGCCAAACGTTCTGATACAGCTGGTTTATCGACGGTGACAAGAGGTCGTCGGATGATGTCACACTAGTTGTACACTTCGGGCTACAAACAAGACAGGCCGTGGTGTTCGAGGCTGTTGACAACTTCGCCACAGTGACAGCAATGACGAGAATAACAAGGAGCTCTCCTAGTCGCTGGGTAGCAGCGAGGCGAAAAGTATTGTCGTTGAACTAAGTGTCTATGTTCGACGACGGTAGAGCATGAAGCCACAGACTCGACTCCCACTTACCTACAGCCAGCAGGCGCGCACGCTCCGCAGTAGTAGCAGACGTGTCATGTAAGTTGTTCTGTACTACTCTGTAAACCGGCTCATCCCACCGTCTCTAGGAAGATGGATGGTCGGGCAACGGCACGGCATATCAAAATTAATCAATGTGAAGGCTAAGATTTTTCTGGTTAATTTCTCGTGCCGTGGACCGAGGATATGAAAACGGGTAAACTAATACTAGAATTTTAAATTCTGCTTACTTAAATTATCATTACATAATTTAGGTACTACATTCAAAGTACTTTTTCTTAGAACCATATTTTATTTCTGTGAAAAATGCGATTACAACTTTTCCAATCAGTAAAATTTTTACAAACCAGTTTTCGTTTAATTTTACTCTTTCCTGGAACATAAAAGAACCTCACAAAGCTTTATTTATTTACCAAAAAAATCCTCATAACTGCACCATTAAGGCTCGTGCAGACTGGCGCGATAGACAGCGCGTCCCTTGTCGCGCCCGCGATGTCGCACCAATGTGTGGGAGCCTTTACCAAGCGAAATATTTCATAATTTTAGGTCATTATAACTAAAAGTTTCGATCGATAAAACTGAATTTGCCGACGCAATAGGGTTGTCAAAACCAATTCGATTTAATTTTAGTTGAAACTCAGTGATTGCGTAATCGCTTGCATGGTTTCTGGTTCAATGCATGATAATAATGAGTTTAAATAACGAGTCATGTCAAAATTAACGCTGAGGTTGAACAAAGGATTGCTCTTAGTCGCTCATTGATTATTATAATGAAATACTAATAGGATTACTGGGAAATTTGAAATAATTTGTTTAGATTGTGTAGCCTTCAAGGGCTAATTTTTTACCAAATAATTATTCAAATTCTCATTGTATTAAATTTTTTAAATCTCTTCAATTCAACACATTGAACATTGATAAAGCAAGGATTTTCTATAAGTATAAAAAATAAAATTAACAACATTTCCAAATATCAAAAATCATTAAGTTAGGTTCTAGGAAGACCGATTTAATGCTAAACTAATAGTTTATGATAAACTCCTGTTATCATATTAATATTTTATGAAGCCACCTAATTCTTCTCAGAAAGAGGGTAGATAACTCTTTTTTATTTTTATTTGAAACAAAACATAGACCAATTGTTCATTAAAATATCACAGATTCAAACTTATACTCGTAATGACCTTATTATACTAACTAAATTAAAATCTAATATTATTTAAAGTAACATTGCCAACCCTAGAGCGGTTCTAACTGGTTCCAACTGGTTTTAATTAGTTCTCTCTAGTAGTGAGAACTTTCGCATTAATATAAACATGTTATATGTAATTGTACAGAGAGGATGGATTGTATCTTTAAGCTTTGAAAGCACAGGATTTGGGGGTGAAAATGGAGGATCATTAGTGGGGATGAAAATGGGGAGCATTTATAAGTACGATTTTATATTATCATCATAGCAAAAGCAGAGGTTCTTGTGCAATAAGCTTATTGGAAAAGTGGGTATTACCTATCACCATACTTATTTGTCTGCTCTCAAAATGGTGAAAGAAAACATCGTCAGGAAACCGGCATATCCTAGAAGCTAAAATGCGAAAACATTCGTGACTTCCCCAACCCACACTGGGCCCGCGTGGTGCCCACTCCACCTCACAGATTTTAGGATGATTATGTTATACTTATTTCTGCCGCCAAGCCGCACTGCTGGGTTCCGGTTCGGAGGATATGGGTGTCAATGAAATTACAGATACATGACCTAGTTTCAAAATTGTTTTTAAGGTCGGCAACGTAACAACAAAATGCTTTCATCAATATATTTAATAATTATTAATAATACTATACACATAATAAAGACTGCCTCGTTGGTCTAGTGGTGCAAGCGCTACTGCTGAACATGAAGTCCTGGATTCGATTCCCAGGTCGGGAAAAGTGTTATTGGGTTTTTCCATTAGGTATTTTTCAGTAGCAGCCGGGAGTCTGGATTCGTGCCCGGTTGATGGCAATAGGCTCGCCCCCTATTACATGGGACTTAAATATAACTGGCGATATGTGGGTGTACCTACTATAGGTACACCTCTGCCTAACCCTTCCGGGAAAGAAGGCGTGATGTTATGTTATGTAATAAAGCTGAAGAGTTTGTTTTTATTTTTTTGTTTGAACGCGCTAAACTCTAGAACTCGAAAGTCGGATAAAAAAATGCTTCAATTCTTGAAGAATGCTATTTAACACCACTCTTGGACGGAGCCAAGAAAAAAGAAAAAAAAAATACAAAGTAATAGCGCAGGCGATGCGATGCGATGCGAGGCGGTGGGTCGAGGGCCGAAGAAGTTTTATAAAAATGGCAATATGTGCATCTGACGACTTCCACGTGAACGAAGTCGCGGGCAGAAGCTAGTGTAGTAAGACAGCCAATAACCAATAAGCATTCGATTCCATCAGATATTTTTCAGTAGCACCCCGAAGTCTGCATTTGTGTCCAGTTGATGACAAAGCCTCGCCTCATATTACAGTGGACATAAAATATAAAAAATCACGCCTTCTTCCCATGAGGGTAGGGCTTTTATACTCTTTTTGCTTCGTTTACGTTCATACATCTGGTCATACACGCACGCCGGTTGCGAGTACTACGCATCTGGCCTTTTTGAAGAACATCACCGATAAAGGCGTTTTTACTCATATCTGCCTTGTAAATACCTTTTGTTAGTCGCCTTCCATTCATCCTCTCAACATGACCAAACCATCTAAGTATACTTTTAGAAATGTTTGCCACTACATCTTCTTTTAAGCCACACCGTTGCCTTAGCACATCATTTTTCAAGTGGGCACATTTTTTTTTTTAACGTTGCCCCTCACTAGGAATTTCTCCTGTATTTTGGATGCGTTTACAAACATTTAAACTCAAATACACTAACAGCCAGACCCGGAACAACTACTTGTAGGTCATACAAATATTTGATCCGTGCAGGAATCGAACCCGCGACACGCAGCGCATCGCTTAACCACTGCGTCAACCGTGCCGTCAACCTCACCTGTATTCCTCGAAGGAACATTATGTGTGTGCACTATGCACAATCTGTCAATCCATCGGGGAAAACAGGTGTGGTGTTCCTGTAATCGCTTTTATAGTAGTCACCTACGTCACCAGATTTTATGCGTTAATGCGGTGATGACGGGGGCTCATGGCTAAGTAATAACAGCCGCACGAGTTTATTGAAGGCTAAACTACGCAGCTAAGATAGGTGACCATCCTTAACATACCGAGACCCCCCCGTGGCTCGGAAAGCACCTTAAGCCGTTGGTCCCGGCTGTCATTTATAGATCTCTGACAGTCGTTACTGGTTGTCAGAAGCCCGAAAGTCTGGCAACCAGTCATAACATGGGGTATCGTATTACATTTACTGGATTGTGGAGGTTAGATAGACAGTCGCTTCATGTCAAATACTGGTATTCAGCTGCATCTGGTCAGACTGGATGCCAACCCCAACGTAGTTGGAAAAAAGCTAGGATGATGATGCCGTTGAAGATAGCAAGCTTGCCTGGAAGCCATTCACTCGTGGGTTTTTTTAACTCACGGAAACGGAAAACGCCGAAAAAAATATACAAAAGCGAAAAAATTCAAAGCAGTATTTATTTAATCCAATCCTGTAACATTTGACATTCACGTACGGTCGCACACGCAAGTGTTATCACCGAATTTTATTCATTGTACTGCTGCCATCAATTCTTTTTGTGGACAATCACATTTGTCCCTCACTGTACGTATTTGTATAGGTTTATTGTTTCGTTGTTGTGTTTTTATGGGTTTATGTAAAGCTCTGTGTTTTGTTGTTTTAGGGTTCCGTATCCAAAGGGCGCCAAAGGGACCCTACTAAGGTTCCGCTGTCCGTCTGCCACAGGGCTGTATCTTTTGAACCGTAATAGGTAGACATTTGAAATTTTTACAGAGTGTGTACAATGGTCGTAACACAACAAATAATAAAAATAAAATTAAATTAAAAATTAAAGGGGATACAAGAAACTTATACGGGGACAAGACTTAACTACTTGTAGAAAGTAAAATATTGCATGGTGGTAGTGGTACGAAACACTTCTTGTGTACGTCCGACTCGCACTTGATCACTTTTTTTACGTTATTTAGGTTGTAGTGTGACCTAGATTATGTTGACCTGTGAGTGGTATGTTACATGCAATGATCAGCCGTTTTAAATTTGTATGTAGGTGTAAATCTTCGGAACTACTGATCCAATTCTGAAAATTCCTTCACTAAAGAGAAGCTATAGTATTGCCGAGTTTCATAGGATATATTTATTATTTTATTAATTTTTAATATTTTACTCGATCTTTGACCAAAGAATTGGCATTGCCATTCAACGTGGCAGTGGATGCGGTGGATGACAGTGATACGGACGAGTACTTTGACGCCTAACCATCCATTTGTTTTCTTTGTATTTATTTGTATATTAAGTTAGTTTTAATTTAGCATCTGGTGTAAATAGTTCGATGCGTCATATATTGTCTATAATCATTTAAGATAATTAAATAGTTGTATGTCCTACAAATAATAACATTGTGTACATATTTTACTATAAAACAAGAAATTTCACGCGAACGAAGTCGCGGGCTGAAGCTATTTGGTAATTTATATACTATACCTAACTATGATTGGTATAAATTAAGATCGTTTATTTAAATTGTGTTGTTTTAACCATCATGACCGTTTTCAGATCCTAAACGTTAACTTTGTATATTTTAATATTAATATGAACCAAAACACTGAACTAGCGATTAGTTTTAAAAAGTACAATTTTTTGCCTTCAAAGTTCTCTTCGACAAAGAATACGTTTTCAAAAACTTTGTATTAAGAGGAAAATTGTGTTTTAAAACACTAAAAAACTAAAACGCTGAAACACTCTAGTGCAGACATTTTTAAAAGTTTCTGAAGTTCAAGAATAGTTTTAAAACACAGCACTTCCCTTTTCTTAACCATAATATAGCAAATTCATTTTATAAAGATTGTACACTTTATTTCAAGAAAACTAAGATGAATATATTACTACACGGAAAGTCTAAAAAGTCAATTGCTTTCGAATTACTGAAAATTATATATCTCAGGTCCACACATCATCATTCTTCCGCCCTTATTCCAATTTATTTGGGATCGGTTCAGTATTTTTCTATATCGTCATCTCGGTAGTCACTCCCTTTCTAACCATAATTATTATCATCTTTCATACTTTCCATCCATCGTTTATTTGGTGGACCCATACTCGTATAGCCATCCACATTCATACTCAAAACTTTCCTGACGATATTTACCTTATTCCTCCGCTGCATTACAAAACCAATTTTGTAGGTACCAACAATACCTACGACTACATAAACCACTGTTATAATAATTCTCCCATTACCCACACTCCAATCAAACCATAGAGGTGCACTGACTCGCGGCTCTACATACCACGAATGGGTGCTCCTCTATAGTTTCACGCCTTAGTCTTTATCTTGGCACTTATGCCGCTGAGAAGTGCCAACGCAATTAGTGTTAGTGCCTGAGTACGTTTGTTTTGAAAGTCAATGGCACTAAATAGTGTTTGGTAATGGTAATGTAAGCAGGATGGTTTGGGGTGTAAAAGGGGGTGAAAAACACGTCATGTTTTATTTTTATTATTTACTTTTAGGTGATCGTAGGTAATTGTAGTAAAACTCTGTAACGCTACATTATCCTCAGTGTGCTGTTATTTGGCTTATCTATCACAAATAAAAATCTATCTAAACACCTACATACAGAATGATATAATTATCTCGTTTCAATATTAACAATCCACATTGCTTTTTTAGAAAAGCCTTACAAAATAACAAATCAAAACGGATAGTTTAATTAAAGTTCATTCAGTTTTCAAACCTACTTTTGCATGCCAAAACGCAGCTATGCTATAAATTACCTATAACTCCAGGCCAAGGTTAGTCCGAACTAAAAACCTGACCTGTCACCCATACATCCCGAACTCCCCCCATCGATCACCCCCAAAAACGAACAAAACTGTAGTTTCACCCCACGGGAGTCGCAAATCCAGGTGTTCCGATGTTCGAGAACTTTGATGTAGAGCGCGGTGCGGCTACAAATCACGTGGACCTTTATAGGCGACGCGAGTTCAGGGTTGACAGCTATGGGGGACTAAGGGGGTGAAACATGGGGATTGGGATTATTAGTATTTTTTTAAGTGGTTGGTTTTGTTTAATATTTTATAGCTTTAGGGGAATAAGGGAGTGAAAGTACAGCAGTTTTTTTTTAAAGATGGGACTTTAGTTCGAAGTGAAGTGTTGTACAAACTGATTGATTCTACACTGTTAGTAATTTTGATTAGAATCTAACCTGAACTTTGTTCTTGTTAATCAGTTTTAGTAGCTATTGCTGCTAAAAAGGGGTGACTACTCAGATAACGGCTAATAGAGATGTATGAAAGAAAAACTCATGCTTCGTCGACGCCCAATAAATTGGGATAAGGGGACAAAGCTATTTGTATAGAAAAAATAAAATGTGTTTAGTGTTTTTTTTTTTTCGGTGTTTTACGCAGTGGTTTTAATATTTGGTTTTCTTTTGAGTGTTTATATTTTATTTTAGATTATTACATATTTCATAGCCTTCTCTTTCCTACTTAGGCGATTCGAAACAGACCTTAGCCTCTTTTAACACTTACCCAAAACCAAAACACAACAGACACCACAAACAAACTAGACACACGTCACTCACTCACTAGACAATAGCGTGACAACCCTATTAGACCCGCCACGGCCGGCTGCGTTCACATGACACTGTTTAATTCACATTATCTCACTGCTTCACCAATGCTTTTAAATCATTGGTGGGCTTCCAAAATTAAATGAGTATGAATAAATTGTTGTAGCTTAAATTGTAGCTGTCCTCGTGCAGGCTATTCTTGTAAATAGAAGGAATGAACATCGTTCACCACTGTTTCTCATTACGTGTTGGTGATTTTGGGCCCTCATTAGCAAGATTCATCATCATTCTCCTGCCCTTCCCCAATTTATTTGGGGTTGGCGCAACATGTCTTTTTCGTCCATACTTCTCCATTAGTCCTCATCTCGGTAGTCTAGCCATATCATCTTTCATTATAATCCATCCATCGTTGCTTTGATCTTTCCCTACTACCTCACTACTTTCCTCACGACATTGTCCTCATTCCTCCGCATCACATGAGCATTTAGATTTGGAAATACTGGGAATATTTCCGTATGGTAATACTGGTAATGGCAAAATGGTAACGGCACATAACTAATCAGTGGTCAAAGAAGCCGTATAGGTTCGTAGTGCCTATGCAATGGAAAGAATAGAAAAATCTCTTCGATGACTGTTCAAATATGTGTGGTGTTAATGTTAAAAAAATTATTCATCCTGATTTAAATTCGACTTTTATAAAGTTTCACATTGAGACACGAAGCAACAAAATACTATCTAGAGGAATGTGGCCGCTTTTCTTTAGATCGAATTTTGTTGTCTCAATATGAAACTTTATAAAAGGTATTAGAAAATTATAGACACACCGAGGTTCACGATTGAGCCGTTTTTCATAGTTCCTCTCAGTCACGAGATAATATGTTTTTAAAGGAGTGGCGCTAGAGGACCGGTGAGTGTCCTCTGAAGCAGTGAATTGAAATTTAGACTACCGTAGTGTAAAATACTACCAATTAACAAACATAACATCACGCATGTATTCCCTAGGTTAAGCAGAGGCTTTACCCTTCGTCCCATGGTGAGCTTTTATAATTTGTAACGTCACTATATTGTCGTGGACGTAATATCGTATATCGGTATCTGTATATTTTATGTTTAAGCTTTATTTGGTTTAGAATTTAGATGATTACTTTTAAAATTTCATAAACTCACGTAATTTTTAAAATTGTTCCTTTTGTTTTTTCTACTTAGTTTTTAATTTTACAGTATAGTGCTTGTGGCATATTGATTAAGTTTATGGGGCTTGCGGTGCTGATGGCAACAGCAAAAAAAACTCATAGTCAAGGTTGTGGAAAATCAATTGCCTACCGGTTTTGACACAAGGCAGCGTTAGTTCTGTCTGCGTCAGAAAAAACTGTTTTGACTCTAGTAGTAGTCTGGTAGTTTGAACTACACCCCCAAAATATCATCTACACCTCAAAACTCCCAACACTAATACATAACCCGACCACGTAGAATGAGGCGGCGTTAGTACGGACGTCCAAATTGATGAGGTGCCACTAAATTCTGCCGGGTTATTGCCAAAGTTCCGAATATAATGTCAGTTTCTTTGAAAAACTAGAGCAGGGTGGCTCAATGTTCGTTTTTGTGAGAATCTGAGGACTTTTAGAGAGACTTTATATTTGACTCAGTTGGTTTTAGTGAATAATGATAAAATCAGTGCAATTTTCCCACTCAAGGGTAGATAGATATAGAAAATGAACGATTATACTATTACTACGATTGATCAATAAGCTAAGTAGTAGCCGCCGTCTACATCACTGGAAGGCAAAAACCACAAAAAGCATTTTATCATCACGTTTGCTTATTACGTGTTGTTGATTTCGGACTACTAAAATCTTTTGCATTTTTAGAGTACCGTACGTCAAAAGGTTTATTTTTATTTATTTTTTTATTTTTTTTGATATGGCAACTCATAGTGTAACCACGAGGGACTCGGACTCTTTAACCGGTCTATCCTGTGGTGCCTTAAGCTCCTAACGGATTTTAAGGCCTCCAGCCAGGGGCATACTTAAAGCTAAATAGTTTCCGTCTGCTCGCTAAGGGCATCCCCTGCGGGGTACGAACCTCGGCTTAGGGCAGAGTCGGAGGAGGGGTGAGGGTAACAAGGGACCGTCGGTGGCTGGATAAAATCAAGGTTTTGATTATTATCAGGGGGATTTAAAGCTACATGCTGCTCAGCTAAAGCGCGTGCTGGCGCTTCGTTTGAAAGCAAGGGTCGGGGAGGACTGATTAGTCGAGGATTTCGCGTTGGGCCTCGGCGGCGAGGTCGGAATGATGATCTTGTAGTGTGTACTCTTTTGCGAACTGTACTAGTAGACCTATGACTCTCCTGGAGGAGAGTGATGGGGTCGTCTGGGTCGGTCAGTGACCTCAAAAGGAAAAATAACGGAAACCTTATAGGATCACTCGTGGTTAGGTTTTTAGTTTGGACTAACCTTGGCGGGAATTTTAATTTATATCTTTTTTACTTTTGGTATGCAAAAGTAAGTTTGGAAACTGGACACATTGTTGATGACGATGCTTTAATTAAAGTTGGATATCTGTTTTTAGGGTTCCGTATGTCCGCATGACAAAACGAAATCCTTATAGGATCACTCGTGTGTCTGTCCGTCTGTCACAGTCAATTTGATCCGAATCTACTGGACCGATTAAGTTGAAATTTGGTACACATATGAATTTTTGTGAGCCAAACACTAACGAAATGAATATCGAATATGAGTTTAACTTATAGGGCGAAAATGAAAAAAAAAAGTTTTGGAAAAGGTGTGATACATGAAATGAAAGGACTTGTTATGAGGATTTTTTTTTTTTAATCATTTTAAAATAATAAGTTATAAAGTTATTGACCATTCCCTTATCACCGAAATTGCTGACCCTAAAATCTGAACAAAAAATCAGGAAATAGTTTTATGCTTACAGATTACAAGAAACCTATAAGAAGTATAGTCTTAAATAACATTGTAAATCAGGTGACTGAAGCATCTGCGACTTACATCAATAACTCAATTAACCCTTTTAACCCATAAATAATTACCCTCTCACATAATCAATAGATACAATACATCTTCCTCTCACACCCTCAGTCATCACTCACGGTACGGTTAGCATAAAAACCGATCCTCAGTGACTAATGACAGTAGTTTCGGTGAACGCCCCCGGCAGCATAAATCAAGTGCTGCCGACGCTACCGACGGGCTATCCGATACTAAATTAGTTTTAACTATATTGTCGGGTAGTGGTTTAGGTGGTAAATTAATGTGGGTAGTTTTAAAAAGTGTAGTGAAGCATTGAATTGAGATTTTAGACTACCTTAGTGTAAAATACTACCAATTAACAAACAACATCACGCCTGTATTTTCTAGGTTAGGCAGAGGCTTTACCCTTCGTCCCATTGTGCGATTGGACGTCCAAACTCAAACTCAAACTCAAAGCATTTATTTCAAATAAACCAATTACAGGCACTTTTGAATTGTCAAGGGGTCGGTCAGTCAGAAAGATGAAGCTAGTTGCCCATTCCAAAGCGTAGTAGGTTCCTATGGAGAAGAACGGACAAGAAACTCCATGGACACTCTTTTAAAAAAAAATATTGTTACAAAATATGGGTTACATCATTCATGTTGAAGTTATACATGTGAGAACAATGTAGAAAGACGTGCACGTTAGAAGCGTCCGTAATAGAAACAATTCAAAAATTAAAATAAGCCGTGGCAGCTAAGAGATGACCAGTCCCAACTGACGGCGCCCGTTCACGTCCACGTTCATAAGCAGCTACAGCGATCTTGTTGTCGTACACTCCGACTCATTTGGCAAGTTCCACAGAATAACTGTTAGCAATGTTTAATTTTTTATTTCCTTTTGTTTGTGTATTGTTAAATATAATATACCTACTTATCGGTATCTGTATATTTTATGGTTACGGCTAATTTGGTTTCGATGATTATTTTTAGTTAATTTTATAGTAATGTTATACTATAGTTCTTGTGGCACCTTGAATAAGTTTTTGGGGCTTGCGGTGCTTACCTTTATGAAATTGTTACACTAAGCTTAGATTTTAGTGGAACATTTTTTTAATAATTATAAGTGTAACAATTAATTAATTAACAATTAATTGGCCATTAATGAAAAATTAAATAAATCGGAAACGTCCGAAATGTTATCGTGGACGAAAATTGCATGCAAATACTACACAAACATTTTTCTTTTTCTTTTAATACTTTTTCCTTCTCTTATACTTAAGTAAAGTTTACACATTATAAATTGATAAAACGATTATGTACAAGACAATAACGAAATGTAAACAAACGGCTATGATATTTATGTGTAATATTCGAGGGGTTTGGCGCTGATAGCCGAAGTACAGGCTCTGCCTAGTTCGGATACAGATGAGCACACCATTTACTGACCTAACTTAGCCTGTCAAAAATATTTTTTTGTAATTTATGTCTAAGTTTTCATAAAATAAACGTTATTATTATTATTATTATATTTCCATACATTTTACTTTCATGAGTTATCGTGATGCTGTGACGACACGTGTCAAAAATGTGGGTGTACTATAGTACACCCACATTTTTGACACGTGTCATGTGTATTTTTAACAGGTGTTAGGCAGAGTTGTACCTATAGGTACAACTCTGCCTAACACCTGTTAAAAATAGAAATAACAAGGAAAAATACAAAGACAATTTCTTCACCTGGAAAACACGTCTTAAAAATAATTGAAGAAGTATTTTTGGAAAAGCCAACAGGAAAACACGCAGTTTTTTTTTTTAATACTGTGTAATTAAAATATAGATAAACATATTGAATTATTATATATTACTCCTGGGACAATTTTATTACGGCCGTATTTTGTATAACCATAATAATATGTAATAACGAAGCAAAAAGAGTATGGGGAGCGTAGCATGTAGCGTTCTATAGTTTCTGCCTACCTCCATGGGAAGAAGGCGTGCTTTTATGTATGTATAAACTGAAAACTGCTGAGCCTAAAATCTTCACAAAAGACCAGAAAATATTTCTATACTTATAGATTACAAGAAAACCTATAAGAAGTCTATGGTCTCAAAATAACATGGTAAATCACTCAATATTGTGCGTACAAACTTACATTTGTAGTCATAACATGTTTTTCAACTACAATTTTAAGTTTGTCTTGGGATAAATTCATCCCAACTACGGAATCCTTCATTGTGCGTGGTCTGACATGCACTTGATCGTTTTTTTTTTTTTACCTAAATCTTTCTTAATCTATTTTCTAGATAACTAAGTTATCACAACGCATAAAGATAGTTAAATCCCTTATCATTTAATGTTTCTCCGCCGTCAATTCCTCCACCAACTGCTGACCAAGCAATCTTAAACCTCACAAGGTATTACAATACACGAAGCTTGTAAAAGTACTGAAAATACCTAAAAAAACCGACCAAGTGCATGTCGACCACGCCAATGAAAGGTTCCGTAGTTGGGATGAATTTATCCCAGAACAAACTTAACATTGTAATTGTAAAACAAATATAAGTTGGTCGATTATTATTCGGTAAATTGAAAAGCCACTTAGCTGTGATAGTTTTCCTTTTATCTTCGTTAAATATATCTACTACTGCTGTGTTTTTTTTTTAATATACCCATTTACAATTATTTAGCTGGCAGGGGGGACACTTGACCCTAACAAAAATTGTCACTTTAAAGCTTCGTATTACGCAAACGGATCCCTGAATCGAAAAATGGCTTCCATAAACCCACAATATTTTTCAACGGTCTATCCAACGATACCTAACACCATAGGACAGACGAAACAAAAAAATATCATCCCCACTTTAGATGTAGGGGAGGTACCCAACACGTAAAGTAGGGATTTATTTTTCAAGATTTTATTTTACCACTTTGTCGGCGTAATTAATATGTGTACCCATATCAAATTACAGCTTTCTAGTACTAAGAGTCTCTGAGCTAAGCCGCGGACAGAGAGACAGGCGGACATAGCGAAACTATAAGGGTTCTTTATTCTACGGAACCCTAAAAAGATACTAAAATCGACCAGCAAAAATCTCAAGCCTAAATAAACACAAGAAGACCCCTCAGTAATAACCGTGCCGCCCACCTGTCATTTGAACTCAGACTGAAATCCAGCCGTCCAATTCGCAGCCGCTTCTAATTCGCACTGAAATAAAAAAGTACGCCCCTTCTCCTCCACCTAATTGCATTATTTAATTTCTGGACTAATTTTATTTCTCTTTTTCCTCAACAGAGATATCAATGGTTCTCGGTTTTGGGTCGAAACGAAAATGTTCCCACTATTCAATCACTATTTTAATCTTAATTTAAGATTAATCTTAGCTTTGGTATGAGAGGTTTATAACTCTGTATTAACCTACAATTTGTATGACAAAATGTATCATGTTATACTTCTTCTTCTTTTCATTTCGACGGTACATCTAGGTATACTGTTTAAGCCCAGTAGGTGGCCACATTCATTGAGGCATCAGAGGCGTTGTTCAGATCGTCAAGGGTTCAGGTGAACGAACAATTGGGACACTCTAGCAGATAGAACATAGTCTGTTCAGGAGCGCCGCACTGGCATTAAATCTGGCGAAGTGGGGGCATAATCGATTCACCTAACATGTTAGGTGAATCGATTATGCCCCACTTCGCCAGATTATGTTATACTAAGTGGTAAATGCAAAACTGGAAACAAAGTTTATTATTATTATTATTTATTATTTAAACATTACATTGCAGTTTTTAACAACACATTTGCTTTTCCTGATGGAATCAACAAAGGTGTCTAAAATACACATAATTTAGCCAGTTCAGTCCCATGTTAAAGGTAGCGAGTTTTTTGCCATTTACAGAGCCGCTACTGTGAAATTCCAGGTGAAAAACCCCAAAGTGTTAGCTCGAAATGAGAATCAAACCCAGAAACTCATGCTTGCGACCCCTAGACCAACGAGGGCAGTTAAAAGAATAGATATTAATTTGTATTAACCAGCTTCAGGGACGTTAGCCAGATCCTTGATGTGATCCTTTAGTCTCCTTTTATGTTATCCACCAATAGGGTTGAGACTTGAGACTGATCTTCTCCACGAAAACTATTTCACAAAATAAAATACTTTCTATTATTGTAAAGCGGCCTAGTGGTGCGATCGTCGGGGTCTCGAGTTCGGCACCTCAGACTTTTCGGATTCATGTGCGTATAGTATAATTATCACTTGCTTAAAAAACGGTGAAGGAAAATATTGTGAGGAAACCGGCATGCCTCAGAGATATTTCTCGACGGCATGTGTAGCCAAGTCAGAGGCCCATGGGCGGCATAAAAACTCTGACACCAGGGCCTCAAGTCTGCTATTACAATAGTGTCAGAATGGTCTATCATTGATTCCATATTTTTTTATTTTGACAAGTTTCGTAATCTACTAATATAATGGCGTCATTATGACTTTCCAATTGTCAGCCACTGACACTCCATTGAAAGAATTGGTAATCTCGTACATAATGACAAATTAAACTTCCTACTAAACTTCCAACTACCTACTACTTCAGATTGCTTATAACACTAATAAATGATATGTAAAAATATATATAAATGAAATCTGGCATGAATAAATGTTCAAAATGACATTGTAATACAATTCTATTATGAGACCATTGACCGACCAATGATCGACCATTATGAATTTAGCAGATTACGAACTTTTAGCAAACTGACATTGGGATCGTGTTGGAGTGATGAATTTATAAAAATAGCAGACTTGGGTCCCAGGTTAGTCACTAACCACTCGAAAAGAAGAAGAAGACTATTATTCACAAATCCAAATTCGAGTTATAATAGTAGTCATCAGAGCAGACAACTACTGTCCACGAGGGGTAATAACGAGGGACTGAGCTAACACCATTACTCCGGCCATTACTGACGATACGTAGCTTTCGTTTTCAGTTAGCACGTGAGGGGCGCGCAGATTTACAAACTTATCAAAACGTATGTAGTTCTGCTTGTTGGCGGATACTATTACACGGTTTCTGAAATGTTTCTGAATTAAGAGTTTGAAGTTGCGAACTTTTCAAACTCTAGCATTACTTAAGGTGATTCCTTCAATGTAGCTCGCGATATTACTTACGTTTTTGTAACGAAATTTGGAATTTCCCGGGCTTACACCTTATGGAATGCTCAAGAAGAGGCTGACAAGATATCAACTTCATATTCTCAAATCAGAAACCGTGTATCCGCCAACAAAATAGCAGAACTACATACGTTTTTATAAGCTTGTAAATGTGCTCCCCCCTCACGTGCTAACTGAAAACGAAAGCTACTTATCGTCAGTAATGGCCGGAATAATTGTATTAGATGGCAACATGAGCTGGCAATATGATGTACCTATCATCCTCATGTTGCCAGGTTGGTAGTGCATAAAAAAATATCGAAAGAAAGATAATCAAAGAGTTCTTCTTGAGAAGTACTATCATAAATCATCACTATTATACCTATTTCAGCCATCAAGCAGAGTTAATGTATTTTGGTTTGATGGGCATGGTTGTCAATGATTTTTTTAACTTTTTCTGTGAGGTAGCAACGAACATTTTCTGTTGCATCAGTGACCACTAAACCAAAGCAAATATCTCTTTAAATAGATTTAAATAAATGGTTTGAATATGATATTATCATATTCAAACCATTCTATTTCAACGAATAGATGGACCATAATTTAATACAGAACCTACCACAAAAACGTATAACTACACCTAATAAAATATACCCGAAATAAGATAATCCAATAAAAGGGTACAAGTAAGTACAAATTGAGTTCTCTCACAAGCGTAGCGGCAAAAGATTGATGCCCATAATCTAGAGCCGGTTGAATTACTAACTCGTTAGTGTCAAACACAGAGTGGTAACTTTTGCTTGGAATCATATTGAAATTATGAGGATAAATTTATTTAGTATGTGCGTCCTAAGTCTATAAATATGTCGCAAATGGATTGTCAAACCCGCTGATTTACATAGCCGCTAGCCGTTTTATAAAACAGCACATGGGTGCTGTTTTATAAAACAGCTAGCTGCAATACGTCTAAACGTGGGTATGGACCCACGTTTAGACTTATTGCAGAATAGCTTTTCCGTAGTCAAAATAAGCGTCTCGTGTGGCTTTTAATGCCGAATCGGTAGCAATAACTTAGCTTGGGCACCTTGACTAATTGGTTTAGGTTAGGTTAGAACTGTGACAAACCGTGCGCGAGCCGAGCAAGCTAAGTGCCGCCAAACGCTACTTCCATGTTGGTCCCAATTACTTGGCTATTAAATATTTTTAAGACTTATTTTATTTATTCCTACTGTTGCAGAGCCATGAGCGATAAAATTTAGAACTAAAATCTATAATCTGACGTTTTATTTCAAGCTGCATAACTTCTAATCGTTGAACCGGCATGAAATATTTCCCGGAAAATTAAACAATCGGGAAATACTGATCGTCCTTTTTTGCATGAATTATTGAAATTTGGACAGGACAAAGTCAATCAAGTCAGCTAGTTTTTAATAGAAACTAGGTAGGTACACAATTCATTCATCTTTTCTTTGGTCTTCCTCTCCCTGTCCATCTATCAAAATGTATGTTCATCACTATTAGTCACATCAGCACCATACCGCTCCTTAATTCGAAAAATGGTTTTCCCAAACCCACAATATTTTTGAACGGCCTATCCGATACCAGCCCTACACCATGGGATAAAAACAAAATATCATCCCCACTTTACGTGTAGGGGAGGTACCCTAAAAATAATATTTCAAGATTTTATTTTACCACTTTGTCGGCGTGTAAGAGTCTCTGAGCTACGCTGCGGATAGACAGATAGACAGACAGATATGGCGAAACCATAAGGGTTCTTTGTTTACTACGGAACCCTAAAAACGTTCGATGTAAAAGGACATAATATATTGCAGTAATAAGTAGACTGTGAATAAATGATTGATTCACACAAAGAACGTAATAGTTACACATAAACATCGCTCACATATCGACATTACCGACAGCACACGTTTTAATATTAAAATGCTTATCGAATCGAAACCGCAACACAAATACAGCACTATTAATTTCGAACAAAAGTCACAAATTACAGATTCGGCCAAACGTAAGTATACAGCAAGTATTCGAATTAAACGATATATAATTCAATTGTTAATTAAAAACTGGGAACGCGACGTTGCACCAAAAATGCTTAATTGGAAACTATTGTGTTTTAATGTGCATCGTAGGATGTAATTTGTAAATGAGTGAGGAGGTACGTGTGCTGTTATTATGGCCGTCGGTGTACTGACGGATTTATTTTGATTGAGTTGTTCTGTTGTTCGTTCAGCTGAATGAATGAGATGTGCATCAGATTCTTTATTAACTACCCGTTTTTGTTGATGTTTCAACTGTATTTTTTTCTGCAAAACTCACAGACTGCTTCAATTCAGTGTAGTGTTTTGTTATAATTATATTGTAATAAACAGTTATGTTATTCTTAATTTAAACCTCACTGAACTGAATCAGAGGTAAAACAAAGTTCTGCCCAGTAGCGGAAGTTAAAAGCTTTGTTGCCATTTAAAAATATACTAATAGCTATAGTATCGAAATAAAACTGGAATAGTAATTGCTACGAGGTATGGGAATGAGTCTGATGCCAAAAATATAGTTTTTAGAATATTTTTGTCCGTTTGTCTATTTGTTTTGATGCATGTTCCGGATTGGCGTAAAAACAGCTGAACAGATTTGGATGAAATTTGGCACACAGATAGTTTATAATCTGGATTAAAATATAGGTTGGGATAATTTCCGACATCTACGCGGGCCAGCTCCGGAAAAAACCTGGTTTAAATTAAGTCGGACAGCTGATCTCTAAAAATAATTCTAATTCTATTTAGATTCTAACGTAAACGTCTTGCCTTCACTTATTATTCCTCTCACAATATTCCCAAACTTGTACAAATCAGTTTACATACTTTGCATAACAAAACAACTTAAATCATAAATAACAAATGGCCGAACTCCGAATTTTTCGTGCAAAATCCTTATATTTCATTATTCTACAGATGACCGTCTATCCTTAGGGTACAAACTTGGACCCTCGTCAGTTACGTCAAACTACAGATATTTGACTACGGGGCCCGAAAATATTGTTTCTGCTAACATTCTCTATAGGTACTGCTAAAGGCATCTTTAAGTACCCAAGTACCTACGTTTCTGAAGGGCAAAATGCAAGATTTTCGGAAAATCTTCAGTTCTCATGATTCTAGTCAATACTAGTGTATTCTAGTCTATTCTGGTCATTTTTAGTGTATTCTAGTCTGTTCTAGTCTATTCTAGTCTTTTCTAGTCTGTACTAGTCTGTTCTAGTCTATTCTAGTCTAATAAATTCTGTTCTAGTTTATTATAGCCTGTTTTAGTACATTCTAGTCTGTTCTAGTCTATTATAGACTGTTCTAGTCTGTTCTAATCTTTAATAGTCTATTCTTAGTCTGGTCAAGTCTAGTTCATAATTTTTTTGTTATTTATCATTTTAATGCAATTTTATCCCATATTGTCTTATTTTCTCTAATTTCATCTGATTTTATACAATTTAACCTTATATTATGATTGTTTAGGTAATCACTAGTGTTGACCGATATCTTGTATGTGTGGTGAAAATTGATAATATAAGTTGGTTATTAATAAATCAAATAAATAGAAAGACTAGGGAACTATGGATGGACTGTGTGAAAGATGATGTGGATACTGAAATGGTGAGAACGTCCATGGAAACGTATCAGATGAAAGTGAAATTCGGAAAGGGTTAATAAATTGTAATTTTATAAATAACAAATCATCGACGAAAATTGAGGTTACAAAATAACCTCAATTGACAAATTAAAAACATCTTTAAGGTTATTTAAAATTAGAGTTTCGGATTTAACTATTCAAACACTCAGATCAAAGGACTCCATCTGTAAGTGGTACTAGAAATTGTCGTTCACAGGTACGTTTTCTTCTGAACCATTTGTTTATTATATATGTTGTTCATTTAGAACAAACCATAGACGTTTACAATTAGGAGATGATTTCGTAGTAAATATGCGGTTGACTGTAGGTACAGATGTGCAAACAAGCATTCATCATAATCCCAACAGTAATTTCAAAACTTTGAGCACAGAAACTAAAATCAATATGTTTTGAACTCCGGGCCAAATATTAACAGTTTGACATGTAATGACAAGGGTAGCGGGTTTGGAAGTCTACACTTAAGAATCGAACGGTCATCTTTTATATGCCTTCTGGCGGGTCGTAGTATGAACCAACATATCTTTGTAAAACACCTATATCATTTTACCCTATGTTCACAAAATTAATAAATAATAATAATACCATTTATTTCAGGCAACACAGGCCCATAGAAAAATACCTAAACCTGAACATACATATTTTAACATAAAAACTTGTGTTAATAAAAAGGTTTAAGACTATGTTAGTAGTTAGTAGGACAATAGTTTTTATTTCTCTGTCCTTTTGTTGCGGATAATCTCCGAAACGGCTGGACCGATTTTGACGGGACTTTAACTAGGCAGATAGCTGATGTCATATGGAGTAACTTAGGCTACTTTTGTTTTATAAAAAAAGCGGGTGATATTCGTAAATAAAATACGTTTATCTGTTTGTCTGTTTGTCAGTTGGTCTAGGTTATTATCCGAGATTGACTTGTTATACCTAATTTATAGATACATTCTCTGAATATGTTTGAGTGAATCATTGTAGTAATTGTGTACACGCGAGTCCACCCGGGGCATATCTACGTATAGTGGTACAGTAAAGCCTTTTATAACTTCGTCAGTTTTCAAATTCTTTCCGATATCAAGTCAAGACACAAGATAAAAAAGATCAAAATAGCTTACACCTTTGACCAATGTCGAGTTGACATTAACCTAAAACGTTTTTACTGGTCTGGCCATTATGTTTTTATTTTGTTTATGTAAATATTAATTTCTGTGTTAATTCCGGCTGTCATGTAGAGAAGATGGCTGAATGTCATTCTACGATATTGACATTACGACTCAATAAGTAATGATGAGTCGATAAAGCAGATTTTATAGTGCAATCAAAACAAATCAAAGTCAAATCAAGTCATTTATTCAAATAAGGCTGACAATCAGCACTTTTTGAACGTCAAAATTACACAAGACAGTCCCCCAAAACGCCTGCCCTTCACCACTTCCTAGTGCTTTTAGCTGGGAAGAAGTGGCGCAACCAACTGTCTAGCAGCACAGTTAAATCAATTATTAATTATTGAGGTTTTAATGAGTCCTATACAATGCCAAGCAGAAAAAAAAAGTCCATAAGGTGACGATCATAACTTCGATGTACCTATATTTATTATATTACCAGTCAAACCTTATTTTTGGGTCAAATAGTCATAATAGTTGAAAATAATAATAATATAATAATTGATAATTGTATTTAATTCAATTTCCAAGATAATATTTACATAGATAATTTAAAAACTGACATACTTAATATATTAAAACTAATATGTACAAGCGTATTAAAAAGGAGTGAAAATTTATTTATTTATTTTTCAACTTACGTCTATCCTTACAGGGTAACCTATTGCTATAGCGTAGGTACTTATCTAATTTTATGATAATCATAAGGCATCAAAAAATTCGTCCACATTGATTTCAACAGGCAAAGTGCCCAAATAGCTGGCAGCATTGCCACGTTGTATGGCAATGCTGATTCTTCGGCTAAAAATAGGCCAGTCCTCTGGTCATGTGAAGAATCTAACAACCGCTTGGGGATGTCTCGAAAACATAAAGTGGGTACTCGGACCGAGACCCACGCCCTAGTGTTTCAACCCCAAACGGCTCGAACATATAAGTCCGCTCATAGTTTGCTACGGGCGAACTTCCATCCCTTTTCCTTTCTCACAAATCTGCTATTTAAACCCTGCAACGTGCTGACTGTTCGCCAACTTTTCATTATGCACTAGGTAATGCTTACCTACACTGTTGACAATACTAACAAAAGACGGAATGATAAAGTATGCACATCTAATGCAACCTCAAAACATGTCTTTGTAGAAAGGGTTTTTTACATTCTTATTTCATTCATATTTATGCACTTCCTAGCCTGAAGCACAGATTCAACCTAGTTCAGGCAAATAAGCAACTTGTTCTATTTTAATTGTTTAGTAATTTTTTGTAAATGTGCCCCTTTGTATAAACAAATGATTATTATTATTAAACGATAAATTATATAAGCCCAAATAAGTTATAAGTTTTCCGCACCTGCAGTAACTGCCCCCGTCAGTCTTAAATCAAATCATTCAGCTGCAGATAATTCACTCGAAGCCAACCTCATCATTGAGAAAAGTCTGCCTATATAAAATTTATTCTCGTGAACGATTTGTAGGTACGTAGGTAGTGCTAATCAATGATACTCGTATTGTCTAGATGACGGCCTCAGGAGATAATACTACTCTGTAGGTGAGTGACATAGTTGTAATTACATTCGAATATTATTAATTAAGTTAATCAATATTAATTAAGTTCAACTAGGTATAATTTGTAGCATTAGTGACAGGCTCTTTGTGAACGGGTTTGTCCGTTGAATTACTATTACCGGAACTATTTCTGCTGCCAAGCAACATTGCTGGTTAAGCAGACTGATCAAATCAAATCAAATCATTTTATTGTGGGCATAGGTTATACAGACAGATGTTAGGTAAATTACAGATCCATTATGTCCTGCCTAATAGGCATACAATAATAAATTATGTCAACATGCAACATATCAAAAAATTCATCTTTCATCACAGTAAAGCAAATCTTACAAAATAAGAATAAGGTGTATGGTGACAGATTATAGTAGGTACTAATTATTAAGATAATCTTGGATCGTGTAGTAAGCTTTGTCAATAAAAAAATTATCATACGTTTTATCTGATTGGAGGTGAACTCCTTTTATGCTAAAGAAATACTATAAAGGGTGTGAAAAGACGCTTCAGGCAAAAGAGTCAGAGCAGCCCGCGATATTCCAATTTTCTAAAGTTTTTTTTTTTCCATTTTCAGATCAGTATCAGATTGTATGTTGATGTAAATACGATTCGCGGCTGTAACAAATCAGTCAGTACTTAAAATATATTCATATTAAAACTCCTTAACATCAAACTGTGACTGAACGCCACAACATTCTCTGATCATTTTGAGAGTTCAAGTTTTAGCTGATTGTTTCCAGTTGAAAACCAGCATCAGGCACTAGTTAGCTGGCGTTTATGCTGAACTAGGCCTATTTGGCGTAACCGCGAGTCACACATTGCTATTTTAAGGTTTTTCTGACGTTTTTGTATTCTGTGTCAGTATTGTGTGCCTTGAACTGCGTCAAATAAATTTATTTTCTTTCTTTCTGATAATTTTGTTATTATCGTCGTAAAACAAACTTGGTTGACCAATTTTTTTTAAATCCACAAAATGTCTACAAGTTTCTTTGCAATAACCAAATGACACAACACAATTTAAGACAACATCTTTACAAATCCTGACCCAATTTCACGGCCGATCCGTTGCCCAAAAATGGCCAAACTAAACTAATTTATCACGAACATTGTACGTACGGAGAAAAACCTTCATTTTGTGAAGTTATTGGTGATTTTTGTATGATTTATGCGTCCCCACTGAGCACCTTTGTTATTACTTGTACTATGAATGGAAGATGGCGAGCTCTTGCGAAGTTCCACACGAGTTTGGCTTCAACTTTATTTTGTATTGTATCGTATTGGGAAAGTAATGATTTAGTAGCTTCGAGCTTTTCCCTTGACGGGGAGGGCAGAGGTGTACCTTGAGCTTTTGGATGTATGAGGTCTCGAGATGGAAAAAGGGTCATGGGGCAGACAGACATTAATTCTGGGCTGATTCTGAGATCATTGTGCAACAAATATTTTAGAGTACCTAACATTATATGTAGTACACAATAAAAAATTTTTTTTTTTATTAACAGACAAAATAATGTTAGTTACAACTTAAAAATATGTTAGTAGGTATAAAATAAAAGTGGAAAAAATATTAATAATATCACTTCATCGACCCGCACCTCTCACATGCAGATTGATGAAACGTTAGAACACGGCCGTGTCCAACCTATCTGCTACCATTTTCAGGATGCCGTTGCTACTCCCCCGCACAGTTTTCAAGACTGACCCGCTTTTCTTCCGCATGATTGCATAGAAGTCATCTATATGCGCATCCGCAAACATACCTGATGCACTACAAGCACGTGGGAGCCCTGAAAATGTTATTGTACTGGACTCTGAGGGCATTGTAGGCTTTTTGTGTGTACTTAAGCTATAGACCACTCGTGTAGAAACTTTGACAATGCGCCTTAAATAGTGTTAATTTAACGTCTACCGTACAACGAGCGAATCTATGTGCCAGCATGTTTCCCCGTACCGACAGTGCCCTCCGTTCCTTCTCTACATCATGATCATCCTTCAATACCCACAGCTCTTTAACTATAAAAATAAAATCATTTATCAAATAAAATCGAAGTGTCTGTTTATAATGTCAAAATTTACTATATGCATATGAAAGTATTTATACGGTACCTACATAAAATAACAATGGAAAAAAAAAACTGTCTGTCTGTGTGTCAGTCTGTCTGTCTATTTGTTCCGGCCAATCTACGAAACACCTGGACCGATTATGACGGGACTTTCACTCGCAGATAGCTCATGTTATAAGGTGTAACTAGGCTACTAGCTTTTATTTTAGAAAAAGCTACGCGGGAGAAGCCGCGTGTGGCAGCTAGTATATTATAAAGATACTGATATCACACCGAAAAACATCTGAGACACTGGAAAGTAGTAACCACCATCTATAGAGATCTGCAATACACACACACACATAAATTCACGCTTTCTTCCCATGGGGGTAGGAAAAAACAAACACCTGCAAACCAAGGGCATTATCTATTTATTTATTTATTTAAGGATTACGAACGAGATACATTACAATTATCTTTTAAAATAATAAAACTTTATAATATGCAATATCTCTATCAGCACCACCACTCTCTTTACATCTTAGAAAGTATTTTGTATGTTCGCAAAAACTTAGGACTTTTCAAAATAAGAAGCGATTTCCATAATATAAATACACGTAGTAAACATGAAATTGTGATACCCAAATTCAGATTAAGTAAAACTAGCAAGTCATTTCTTATAAACAGTATCCGCTTTTATAACAAGTTGCCAAAGTCGGTTACAGAACTTAGCGACGGAAAGTTCAAAACCCACATCAAACGTGTCCTTATCAAAAAAGCATATTATAAGATAAAAGACTACGTTGAAGACAAGGAAGTTTGGCAATAATTCCTTCTGCACATGTGGCTTCCCTGGTACCTCATAAACAACATAACTATGTCAATGTCTATTAACTGCTCCCAAATAACGATATTTATTTAGATTTTTTATTTTTTTTGTTCATACTTCCTTGACATAATCTTTTCATTATTTGACATTATTTACCTACAAATCGAATTCCAATTCTTTATTAATGGCTTTTGTGGACATGATATTTGTATGCATGGTATTTGTTACTGTAGTTGTAATTGCAATCATGTTATTTGGTTTAAATAGGTTTTCATTTTAATATGTACAGGGTGGAAAAAAAGACCGTGGTTGGAGGAAAAGTACCCTTAATATTGATGATGGCAAATTTTACTGAAAGGAAACATTCCTTTATTTTCAACTAGCTTTTGCCCGCGGCTTCGCCCGCGTGGATGTCGGTTATCGCATAAAAAGTACCCTATGTCCTTCTCCATATCCCAGGCTATATCTCAAAATTCTAACATAATATTAATTTTAATGTGATTCACTATGTGAATAGAAACCGAAACAAATGATTTAATATAATAAAAGTACTTATATTCTGAACGTGAATGAGTCTACCTAAAGATAACAAACACAAAATCAAAATACGAAATTTCACTCAAATTCTTAAAGCAATCAATTGTACCTACCAAATTACAACACGAAATAAAAGTGCGACACAAATAATAATTTTAAAATAATTCACGTAAGTACTAACAATGTGCAAACAAAATGAAATCCTCCGAAATGTCCCATGATACACCGTTTGTGCTGATAAAACGCTCGAAATATCTAATGAACACCATTGGTGCATAACTTTTCTTCGCAATTGAACGAAATATTTGACATTTATTTTGTACTTGCAACACGATCTCGCTGTAGAATTCGATTAATCGACTAATACTTGACCGGTTGACATTTTAGCGGGAACACCACTAAACGAACGAAAAAAAAAAGAAAACAAAATACGTCTGTACTCTGTGGTCGTGTGGCGGTGTGGCGCGGTGCTTAATGTAAACATTCATCAAGGTTATACGTGCGTAAAGTAATGGATTCAATGAGAAAACGGTTTAATCTTAGAAGAATCTTGTACAGAATTACTGAGAAATAAGTGTAGATTTCGTATTGAGTGTTAGTTTATCGAAAAGTGATAAATATGTCAGTGAAAAAGTAACGAAAGTTTTGGAATGCACAAATTTTGATCATAAGGCCGCCGTGTTTAGTAATGTTTTTATGATAAATATTCTTGTATACTGTTTGAAATACACATAAGTAGCTAGCTTATTTATCTACGAATATAATTTGACTAATAGCTACTGATATTACAGCGTATTGTTATCGTAATCGTATTTCCAAGAGTAAAATTCGGCAAACAAATACCTACAAAAAGACAATAAAATGGATATAGTATGTTATCCATAAGAGATAGATATATGCCATCGCGGACTTTTTTGAAGACCTTTATAAGATACATAATTCCACCATACATTGTTTTGTTATATCTCAAAGGGTTTAGACAGCGTTTTCGTTGAAAACTCCCAGACGGCTTATTTTTTTCCGACACCTCCAACAAATATCGTTAATTCATACAAAAATGTATACAAAAACTTAAAAAATTATATACTAAAACCTTCCTTGAGAAACAAGCTATCCATTGTCGGAAACAGCATGAGAATCGGTGCAGTAGTTTTTTAGTTTATCGCGAACAGACAGACAGACAGACAGACAGATGCGGCGGAGGACTTTGTTTTATAATATGTAGTGATAATAATTAAAACTACATTTAAAGATTTTTGAAAAATCACCTGCTTGAGACGGAAATAGAACCGGCGAAATGCGAAAAAAAAAAACACTCCGTATTTTATGATACCAACCGAAAGAGTCATTCATAAGGATCAATTCCTTTTAAACAACATAGTATTTTAAATGAAAGAAAGATAATATAAAAGGCGACACGTAGCGAATTCAGTCGAAGAATACGTCTGTGCATACGTAAAAGTGGGTCTCATTTTGAGCAATTCATAAGTTAAGTGAACTATTTTCTATCGATAGTGAGTAAGTTTTACAACAAAAAAAATATTTTTCTTGGTCTTTCTTTAATTTAAGATACTATGTTATTTCAAAGGAATTGTACCTTATGAATGACTCTTTCGGTTGGTATTGTAAAATACAAAATGTTTTTTTTTTTTTTCACATTTCACCGGTTCTATTCCCGGCTCAAGCAGGTGATTTTTCAAAAATCTTTAAATGCAGTTTTAATTATTTTTGAAAATAAAGGAATGTTTCCTTTCAGTAAAATTTGCCATCATCAATATTAAGGGTACTTTTTCGCCAACCACGGTCTTTTTTTTCCACCCTGTATATACGAGTATAAATCTCTTTTATATAGATTATTTTCTATTTTGTGAATGTGAGAACGTTGTAGGCCTAGTAGAGTGTAGATTTGTTGGCACTTTTCTATTTTGTTAAGTACCTGGTAATTGTTGAAAGGTTTACACTGCCCTCCCATACCTACACTGTCACTGTTATTTGATAATATTGTAAAGCCAATTATTTTTAAAAGAGTACCGTGGAGTTTCTTGCCGGCTCTTCTCCATAGGAAACGACTAATTGGAACCGTGCACCTAGCTTCTGATGTTTCTTAAGTGCCCATGTAGGTTTATGTGAAATAAAATATTTTGATTTTGATTTTGAAGAAGTAAAGACTAATTTGTGCCTGTTATGTACAGTGGCCAGGACATCTAGCTACATGAAAACTGAAAAATTTCTCCGAACGATTTTATACTTTAAAATGTTTAAGATTAGGTTCAAAATCGCTCGAGTTTTAACAGCTTGTGGTAACTTGATGTACTGGCCACCATACACACACCTTAAATGGAACACAGCAATGTTCCTTGGTGGCAATAAATAAAATTATGAATATACTTCTCTCTTTGCTCCTGTACATACCCATGTTGTAGTAGATCTCCTTAGCTCTACTCAAACATGTCATACATCCATACTATCCATACTTAATATTATTAATGCGAAAGTAACTCTTGTCTGTTTGTCTGTATGTTACGTTTTCACGCCTAAACCGCTGAACCGATCGTCATGAAATTTGGCAGAGATATAGAAATAAGCTACTTTTTTACACGATAACCGACATCCACGCGGGCGGAGCCGCGCGCAAAAGCTAGTTACCATAATATATGATGAAAGCTGTACTCTACTTATTGCACGGCCATAATGTTCCACTTACCGGGGCATAAGTAGTTCTAAAAGCTATATTTAACTTTGGCATTTCAGTTTTCCAAGATTTTTCATTTTAAATATTAATATACCGCTTTTATGAACATTAAAAGGTCAAGAATTGTAAAACTGTAACTTACAACTCGCCCTTTTCAAACAAACTAAGATTAATTTTCATTATAATTTTAGAACAGTCAGTTCTTTTCTAATGTTTAACATAGAGGTAGTTTTCATTATGGTTTTGTTTTTAAAAGGAAAAGAAGCCCAGCGTAAATTGTTCTTTATTTCAGTTAAGTTTTTCAATACTTTTACGAAATTCCATTTCAAAACTCACCTCGTTAATATGAAAACTTGATCGGTTGAACGTTTCTCAGTTCACTTCAAAACAATGGAATTAGTACCTGAAACGATAAAAATACAATTTAATTTCTACTTTAGCTTCTTAAGTTGAAGGTTCAAATTCGTTTGTACACAACTGAACATTAAAAACTAGATGAAGAATTGACATTCGAATTTCGGATTGAATTCTTAAGCAGTAGAGCCGCGCTCACACGGAATAGCTGTGACAACCCAAAATATACTCTATGCTTTAGAACTTATAGTTGGATTTGCTTTGTCATAACTTTAACTCAGTAAATCATTATCAGGGAGGGCCAATTAACTGTTACTAATGGTTCTTGACACGCTAATATTCAATTAAAACCTCTTTTATGCCTATTCGAGTCGTACTTGTCATAGAAATTGATACCTTATTACGTAGGCATACGATTTAAATTCGATCTTTCAAGATTAATAGTGTTAATTTTTTGTGGCAATAATTTGGTTTGTTTGGGGAAAAATATTATGGTTTCGCCGCAATTTTGTGAAGAAAATGGTTATTAAATGGAACTTGAAGGAAACTTGATTGGCAGCTTACAATGAGCTTACAATCTATAAAGCACTATGAAAAACACAATTCTGTTCCAGGAAACAGGGTGAAAAATGGTTTTCTGTTTTCCAAGAAAGTAATTTTAAAAAGCTTACTCAGGTTTTATGATTGTAGGCTTTAATACGCCTGAATATCAGTATTTCACACGAAACCCCACCTGATTCAAAATCTATATACATATGCAAATAAATAAAATTGAAGGGTCTGTTTGTAATGACAAAATAACAGCTCTTTACAAAATGCATGAAAGTATGAACGATACTTATAACAAAAAAAGTTTTTGACTTTTTCCTACCTGCCAGTGAAAGTCTCGTCAAAATCGGTCCAGCCGAGAGACCGACAAAGAGACCGACGGGGTCTCTTTGTTCCGGCTAATCTCCGAAACGGCTGGACCGATTTTGACGAGACTTTCACTGGCAGGTAGAAAAAAGCCACGCGGGCGAAGCCGCAGGCAGCAAGTAGTCATAGTGTTAGTTATATTTATCTAATATACATACATGTGGGATAAGCTCAAATTGTAAACAATAAAACTGCTGATTGCTTCAACATAAATGTACCATTTTATTTGCCGTCTTTGAATGCAACGTCTTACGCCTTTTACTTCCTAATAATTCTACCTTTTTAAACATTCATTCACTATCTCTTTCACTCCTTGACTATTTCGTTCATTCATCGCTGTCAATCTTTTATGTTTCACATTTGTCATCCATCTTCACGTCTTGTTTCACTGTCCTGTCATAACGTTCCATTCCTATATACATACACACATATATAGACATAAACATATATATAGACATAAACTCACGCCTCCTTCCCATGGGGATTGACAGAAACTATAGAACGCCACCTGCTATACGCTCCATAAATAATCGTTTTGCTTCTTTTACATTCATACATCTGGTCATACATGCACGCCATTGCGAGTGCTACGCACCTGTCCTGTCTGAAGAACATCACCAATAAGGTCACTATAATTATATTCTGCCTTGTAAATACCTTTTGTAAGTCGCCTTTCATTCATCTTCTCAAAATGAGCAAACCATCTAAGCATACTCTTTTAAATTTTTTGACAAAAATTGAAAGGAGTATGCTTAGATGGTTTGGTTTTATGTTTTTCTCATCACATAGTTTTTCAAATAATCATCAAAGTCAAAGTCAAAGTCAAATAATTTATTTCAAATAGGCACGAAGATGCACTTTTGAACGTCAAAAATTACATGAATAGTTAATTGATTCTAGTTGCGCCTTCCAAAATGTAGTTATGTATGGAGAAGAATGGGCAAGAAACTCCATACTTACTCTTTTAAAATGTTAACAATAGTTTGTATACATTAATTAATATTTATAGGTGAAGACTATGTACCTAGAATAAAAAAATAAAAAATATAAAAAAATTCATCAAAATTACTTACCACAATTGGTAAAAAGAATGAAAAGTGAAGTAATAACAGAAAAATTAATAAATGCGATAGGTACATGGTGCTCACATATTTACAAACATTGTATATGATTTCCCAAAAAAAATAAAAAATAAAAACAACATATAATAAGTCAGTGTGTGAGTTAAAATATTAATCACAGAAAATAAAATTAATATCATAAAAATTATAAATTATACAGTTAAATTAGCAACCAGTTTGATTTTGTCTAGACTCTAAATTGTCCTATGGAGCAGGACCAGCATGTTTCCAAGCATTCTTATCTTGGATATAATCCTCTAATTTGTAATATGCTTGTTTACAAAGTGTACTTTTAATATGAGTTTTAAATTTTCTTTCATTTAATTGTAATATATCAGAAGGTATTTTATTGTAACATTTAACACAGTACCCCATAAAAGATGTATGTACCTTAGATAATCTGAAAAATGGTTGATCTATTTTATCTTTATTTCTAGTATTAAAATTATGCCTATCACTGATTTTATTAAAAATATGTAGATTTTTTCTTACATACATAATATTTTCATCTAATATCATTACTTCGAAATAATACCGATATGTTATGGCTCGAGGTTTGCCAGCGAGCGATGGAGCGCAGTATTCTTGGAGTTCGACTTATCGACCGGATACGGGACACTATAGCGCTCCAAGACAAATCGCAGACTTCACCCAAAAAGCTGCCAAGCTCAAATTGGACTGTGCCGGACACATTTGCCACATGTCGGGTACATTATGGACTAAGACCACCACAGAATCGCGGAAGACCCAGGCGTAGATGGCGGGTGGGATGGCGGCGAACTTGACGCTTATAGGATGGATTGGTCTATATTGGCTCAGGATCGAGTTGAGTGGAGAAAGGAAAGGGAGGCCTTTGCCCTGCGGTGGGACAATACAAGCTGATAATATTATATCAGTTATATCAGTTGTCAGTATTTCAGGCTACTACTTGAAGTCGCTGTCATTGTCGTTGGTGGACCATAGTTTATTAGTATGACAAGGCTTGAGTGGTAGTTTACCAGATTCCCCAGAGCACGCAGAGGTCCAGAGTTCTTGGATACCACCCATCTGTGATTGTACTCGGTAAGTATTATATAACCATAAACAAGAGACAGTCAACAGATCAAATTGGTCCTAATATAGTTATTTTAGGCACAACTCAACATTAAGCCTGCGAAATCTCACCACGCGATTTATTTTTGCGCGGTTTATATTCATTGTACAGCACGAATTTTAAACGCGTGTAGATACATAAGATACCATGTTTTACAGATTTACGACAAAAACTACGCGCGATTTTTAATCGTAGTGAGGGCTAGTCCTTAAACCGTACCTATTTAAAATTAGGCACCTTGTAATAAACTGTAAAATCATTACTGTGTCCTATTGGTGACATTACAGTCACACACAGGGTTTTAAGACCTTTTTAGGGTTCCGTAGTCAACAGGAACCCTTATAATTTGGCCATATCCGTCTGTCTGCCCGCAGCTTAGTTAGAGAGACTTTTCGTACTAGAAAGGTGTATTTTGTTATGGGTATACATATTAATCACTTCCACAAAATGGTAAAAAAAAAACTTTTTTTTTTGCGTTCCTCCCATGCACGTAAAGTGGGGATGATATTTTTTTCTCATATAACTCATGATTTGGGGTATCTTTGGGTAGGCCGTTTAAAAATATTGCGGGTCTGTAAAAGTGATTTTTCGATTCAGGGATCAGTTTGCATAATATTAAGCTTTAAAGTGCTAATTTTTGGTAGAGTTAAGTTCCCCCCCCCTGATTCCCCCCCCTGCCAGCTAAATGGTTGTTTTTGGATATGTGAAAAAATTCATGGCAGCAACGAAGTTAAAAGGAAACATCACAGAAAGTAGGCTTTACAAGATAACGAGTAATAGTCAACTAACTTGCATTTGCAGTTGGAATGTGTGGGAAAACAAATATTTCAACTACAATGTTAAGTTTGTTCTTGGGGTAAAGTGTTCTTTCGTCCCAACTACGGAACAACCCTTTTGTGTTGCAGGTGTTTCTTGGTGGTGGTTTCCACATTCCATCAGTTGGACGATATAATTATTTAAGTACCTACTTAACACAGTATAAATGGTTTCATAATCTTACATAATCCTCGTCCTACATTACGTTTCAGCTCGCATCATGGAAAAACACCACCTTTTTAATACAAGGCCCTATCAACCTCTGACATCCATCCGAGCTGATAAATGACTCCTAACAAACACCTGTCATTCAAATACTGACCTTATCACGCTATGAATAGATCTACTAATCGTTTGAGAAGGTAAAAATATTTGAAGTACCCTAATTTAAATTCTATGTCTTTAGATGTAAATCTCAATTTTGAATGACGGTGATCATTTCTGATTGTTTCAGGGAGAATGAGGCTTAAGATTAAGACAATAAGGTAAATTTTCGTGTGTGATTAAGTATATTGGGATAAAATAGAACGCAGTTGACACCAGATAATTTATATTAGAGGGTACATCGAGTTTTTTCTGTTCGTTAAATATAAGAATTGGCTGAAATTCAGATGGGGATACCTTTTTCGGCCATTTTCTATTAACCCTGGAAAGCTGAAGGTTTTATGAGATAATTGGATTAAGTTTATTAAGATATTCCCAAGGTTTCAGGGTACAAGATCTTTCTCCAATAAATGATAAAGTAACGGTTATGATTATTGATATTACTTCATTATTTAGGACTATTGAGGGCAGATTAAGTTTTACTGAGATTAAAGGACTGGATAATAGTATTAGGTTCCGAAATTAAGTCATAATTTGAAGGAGTAGGTATTCTCTCCATAAATCTTATATAGGTATTTGTCCATTATCCCCCTATTTTATATTGCGACCACCGAGAGAATGGATTTTTGACACCAGTCAGTTGTATAAGATTTGGAACTAATGAAGTTTAAATTCGTCAAACACCTTATTCGTTTGTGTGAAACTAACAGGTGTCAAAAAACCATTCTCTCTGTGGACGGAACATGATTTGATTGATTTGTAGACAAGCTACAAGTGGTTTATTTATTTATACATACTTTAATGTTTACCACAAAAATGCATAACAAAAAATAAATCAAACACTACAAAATATACAATGGGCGGCCTTATGGCTTTCTGCGATTTATTCCAGGCAACCTTGGAATGGACAGTGATTTGCCTGGACATAAAATGGAGCTGTCGTTGGTGCAAATAACAAGTATGCAATGCAATATACTAAAATAGATAAACAAATATATCCATTCCATGTCCTAAATAAAATATACATAAATACATACATACAAAATATATAAGCAACGAAAATAAATGAAGACTATATACGATAACAAGATCACAAAGATAACAATAGTCAGATAAAAATATAATTACAGTTACGAGAACAAGATCACAACGACAAGTAATGTTTCTTCACGAGTCTTATAAACACAAGCAACGACTACGCGCGTTTCATGTGTGGCTGCAAAAGTTTCTGCTAAGGTGTAGCCAACCTTAGAACAAATGGATTATTTCATGCACCTATAATTTAACTCCACCTAATGAATACCTTTGAAAACGAAACAAAACAATACTGCTTTGGAAAATTTGCTTCGGAAATTATTTTTCTTTCTACTTTGGAAATGGAAGGGGCAAATGTAAGCGAAGTACCATAGATTAAAAATCTAGAAAAACATAAGTACATAAAACTTGTGTTGTCATACAAAATGCAGAAAGGCAAATTGATATTTTGACACTGATATTCTCACAGGTTTTAATTACCTATTAAACTGTTTAATTAACTTTGTTACATTTTATTGATGGCTCCTAAGTATACTGAGTCAACTATACTACTGTTAATATGAACTTTTTTTCAACACAGGTACCTAGATAGTAAATGATTTGTTTTTAATATCCTAAAAAGTACAACTGTCAAAATTTGTTAACTGACTCAGTATACTTCGGAGCCATCGATAGGTTCTGTACATACGGCTACATACCAAGCTGTAAATTACCAGTATTAGCTGGCCTCTTATTGTACGTAAATCCTATACAATGCAAGATCAGCTTATACTGGAAAAGTATTATGTAGCCGTGTGTACTAAACAGTATTAGGTACTTTCGGTTCTAGTCCAATCCCTGCTATCGGAGGCCCAACTACTACCAAAAACATGTAAATCCTTGTCTACCAAAAATGTGTCGTCATTAAAATTCCAGCTTACACCATACAACTTATATCTCATAAAGTCATAACATAACATATTCACGCGTTAATTGTGGAGGAAATTACGACGGAATACCAATAAATTAAATTAAATCCGGCTGTTCACCGCGACATACTGTAGTTATAGGTGATTGTAAGTAAGGCTGGTGTTACAGTGACGTTATGTTTTACGTAAGCATTGTTGTTAGAGGAATACGTTTTAGTCGGAGGATCAATACATGTAGGGAGAATGGAGGAATTGGTGTGATGGGTGAATGGAGGAGTCACTAATATTGGAAGGATAGAGAAATCGTTCTTGCTGAGAGAATGGAAGAATAAATAAATAATAATACTAATAATAATACTGGCGGAACGAATGAATCGGTAACGCTGAGAGGTTGGAGGAGTTGGAAGTTCACGGATAGCAATTAGTCATTATACAGGGAAAACGGAAGAATCTGTCATAGGAACAATGAACCAATAGAGAGTTACGATCTAATGAACTATTAAATCTCAAATCAGTTACGCTGAGTGTAGGGAAAAACCAGTCATAGGTACTGGGAGAGTGGAGGAATTAGTTATTTTGGGGAAATGGTAAAGTCAGTCTTACAAGGAGAATGGAGGAATTGGGCTTAGTGGGCGAATGGAGGAACCAAGCATCTTAGGAGAGTGTAGGAGATATTCAGTTTTCTTTCCACTTGTTTAGACAAGGATTATCTATTACTAAAACCATAGTGGGTTAGTTAACAAAAACAAAATATCCTCCACACTACACTACTACTATAGCCCCAACCTTAACCAACATTACTGATTGCACCCGGCGAATTCATCACAGTTTGATAGGAATCCGTTTTGTGGCCGTTTTGGTGCGCAGTTATTAATATTGTGTGTGCTACGGTAATGTTTAGCCATATCAAAGTGATTTAGGATTGTAAACTACAGTATTGATTTACGAGTAGTACTGCCCTCGTAATCTGTGGTTTGTTTTTGTATAGATATTGTTTATATTGACTGATTGCGTTGGCATGCAAGATTATCTAAACTGAATTGCTTGGTCCTTTTTTTCTGGTTAGTGGCCTGGTAGATGTCCATTATTGGCCTTCGTTTTCCCTAAGGCGAAACGATAACACAATTCGTGATGAAATTCATGATAAATTATGATTGTTTCTCTTCCCTAATATAAAAAGATCACTATATCCCCAGTGTCACCAAAAAAACTAAATAAATAAGTCACTGTATGTCTGTCACAATATTATGTTGGTATGTGTGTATGTTAACCTAATTTCCTTAACCTTTTGCGTGCAAAAATCTTCCCGCATTTCCCACCACACATCATATCAACCTAATTTCTCCCCTGTTCACCCCGAATATATTCCTTATTTGTCTTGTTTCGACCCCAAACATATAAGCTCGAAAAATTCCACGAGCATAACTGACAACAGAATTAAGCAGTTCCAAAGTTGAAATACTAAGAAATTAACCAACAAATTGCTCCGGGCAAGGAAACGGCATTTACCAAGACATCTATAACTTGACACCCACTTGAATCTCTATTACAAGTGAGTAGAGTTTATATATGCTTGGTTGGAACGTAAGTGGTATCTTGGCAACTCGCAACTAACCTATTTTGAAGGCGAAACAGTATAATTTTAAAAGGTTAATTGTTCAAAAATGTTTGCCAAATGTGAAAAGTTGTGGTGGGGGCGAATAGCGGGGTGATGTAAAGTTTGTTTTAAATCGGCTCAAATAGGAACACGCAATTAAAAATAAGAACACGCTAGCTATTTACCAGATGGGCGACTCCGCAAAGTTTGGGAAATTCTTTAGTCTTCGTCTAAAGGATTTTGTTAGCAAGATAAGTAGATGTATTATTTTGTCTGCAGTACACATTCTTATAGCCAAAGCTTGTCAAGCATAGCGATTCATCGTTTGGAGGCTTAAAAATGTTTTTCTAAGACATGAAGCGATCAGCAATTTTAGTACAACCATCCAAGGTCAAATGGCAGTCAGATACTCCATGCCATGACTTTAGAAGCTTGAGAAACAAAATCTACCTAGTCTCTAAAATCATGAATACCATTTAGTAAATCAGTCAATATCAATTAGGGTGTCCAGTTGTTAGGGGTGCATATTAAATGAAGGGGTTGAAACAGCCCAGACGCGGGGTGTCATATAAATGACGGCTGTCACAGGAAAATGATTGTATGGTATAAATTAAATTCATTGTCTGTAGGAATTTACAATAACGAGACTTGACGGTGCATGAAACGGGTTTACTTGGATCTGATTGCAGTTGAAATTGCTGTGAAAATCTCATCGTGAAAACCCAAGTGAAGTGAGCTTGCTCAATACTCAATACTCAATATCTTTATTGCTTTTCCATAATGTGTACTTAGGTGGTAACTATATAATTTAGATCATTATGGACCCTGTAGGGCACAGGAAAAGGGTAGGGGAGAGGAAGCCCTGTTTTAGGTATAGGAACAAGTTTTAACTTACAATCAAAGTTAGGAGATCGAGAATAAGATACTAACATTTCACTAATCTATTTTTTATGTATTTTTTTATCTGCAAATGCACCTAAATATTTTAGATTATTTTTATATACCTGTTTATATGTATTATAATTATCTTTATTCATTTATATAAATTGTTTTTCTTTGATTAATTATTACTTCTTATTTATTATTATTTTTATATTATTTATTAATAATTACCGTATCATACATATATTTTAAGCATACCTAGGGTTTGACAGTTCACTTCAAGCTCACTTCACCTAAGTAAGTACTCACGGTGAATAACACTACTGTTCCAATTATGAAGCCTTTACTATGTAATGAGAAGATATTAGGGTCCCACAAAGTCATGTTTCAAAAGCATGTCAAAAACTCTTTTCAGTTATATAAAAAGACGCCAGGAACAGATTTTCTTTTTGTAGGATTTATAAAAGCTTATTTTACCTTTTTAAACTCAAGAGCATTATATCTATATTTGGGTTATAAGCTAGATTTTGTATTGTAGTTACAGTTAAGTAGAAACCACACCACCAACTGGTCAGCCTAATGTGTTTAGCATAATAACTTCCTCTCCTCTTGCTTAATAACATGTTATCTGGACAAAGGAGGATGTATGTTAAAATCCATGTAGTAATAAATAAAAAATAAACCTGACCCTGGATATCATCTAGGACCAGAGTCCTTGTCAAGACAAATCAAACGAGTCCAAACTCGATGGGGTTGCGTCATTTTATTACAGAGTTCCCATGGCCATCTTCCAGCTCCATCATCAGATCAGCTCTGTCATAATAATATGGCATAGTCATCCGATTTGACATTCGTCTATTTTGGTAAAAGCGCATTTATTATTATACAGACAAAATATACACATCAAAAGTAACCGCATATAATTATTATATTAGGTGCCAAAATTAAATGTTACAACAATAAATAAAATTAAAAAAAAAACACACTGAATGATATAAAAGTGACAAAAAAGAGAATGAAATTAGACGCGCCGCGAGGGCTGTCAGACCGAATGAGTGAATGGTGACCATGTGAGTGAATGATTAAATTAAATAGCACGTTATTCGTCACTGTGGATGAAACATTTTTTGCTACATTACGTATATTGCTGGTATTTTTAGTCCTTTAGGGGTTTGTTAGGCTTTTGAGCTATTAGTCTTTGTGAAAACATTTTTTTGTGAGGTTAAATTTAAACACACTGGATTTTTTGGAATTTCAATCAATCTGCCTGCCTTTTGCCAACGATGTAGGGGTTGGCTTCCTAGGATTTTTTGGAATCTCTGATACAATTATTCTAAACTAAGCTCATCTGAAGTAATTGGTTGCAAGGAATCGTGCAGTTGTAAGCCTAAAGACGTTTCCTAGAATAAGCAATAACATCAAGAGCAAGATAATGACGTGATACAAATGGGTACATAACAAAACGTCACGCCTGTTTTCCTCTAATGTTTGGGCAGAGCTGTACCTATAGTACACCTACATTTCGCCAGTAATGTGTTAGTCCCATGTAATAGGGGGCGAGCTTATTCAAAATGGGTATGTGTAGGTAATAAATTTGACTTCTGTTTGTTCTTTTACGAGACCCTAAAGCAACAAGTTTCCCCATTCTTTGCTAGAACATTCAAATTAACATACTAACAACCAAGTTCTAAAATATATTCGCCAAAAACATCCTAACAAATTGTAACATGAAAATTATCGACCACAAAATATTCAACCTACACTCGTCCTAACTCACCCCATTCGTTCTATCTCGCCCCCCACAGCTAAGACAAAAGTATGAAACAATAACAAGGGATGAAAACTCGCGCTTTACATATCATAGGCGAGGCTTTTAGTCGTCTTTGTCAAACACGAGTGTAATGATATTAAGTTGGTATATTAATGTAAGAATGTTGGGGCGGTAAGATGCTGCTGTGTGGAATGCAAGTGCGTAAAGCTGAAGATAGAATGTTCTTTCAACTTTTGTTATAATTATATCATCACCTCATGTACACATAAACAAGCAAATAAATGATTTTATTTGATTTCAACTGAAGGTTAATTATTTTCACTTTTTTTTTTCCTTGATTTCGTGTTGGAACTAAATAGGAAAAATTAAATATTAAAAGGAGACATTTTATTTTGTCTTAGATTATGACATGTTTGAATGTGTAAAAAAAAATCATACATTTTTCGGTAGATTTTAACCCTAATAGGTACAAATAAACACGGAATAAAGTTATGCTAGGTATAAACGTCAAAAAATTTATGGTTATACCGAAGTTATTCCTAGGATAACTTTATTCCGTGTTTATTTGTAAGGTCCCAATTCTCATTGTTATGAGGTTTCATTTTACGAAACTGATGTTCCAATTATTAGTTCATGATAATGATCTACAACCTTGATTATAAAATATGTGTACTATAATGTGATGAATGTCTATAAAACAATTCATTCAAATTCACTCAATAACATTTATTTTATTTTATTGTTTTCTAGCACAATGAATCTCAAAGCAGTACAGCGTGCAGCGTCATTTTAGCCCCTCCCTTGTGCACACAAGGGAGGAAGTACAGTGTTACTTCTTTTGTTTCGAATGTATGGGAAATTCGCGGTTAGTGCCAGGTGGCAAAATGTATTGAAGGGATTGTACAGGTGCGTATTAGATGCCTTTGTTTATGTATAATTATGTCGGTTAACTGTCGCTTATAGGAAATTGTCGTTTAATTCCAGGAAGTTCTTTGGTCGGAGTTTCGTGTTTTTGATTGATGTGTAAAGGTAATTATTTTTGCTATCGCAGATAGACATTTTGTTATGACAATTTCCAATTTATGAAGAAACTAAAATAAACTCGATTTAATTTAATTATGTAAATCAAAAAGCAATATTGAAATATCAGAATTTATCCTACAAAGCAAGTCTGAAAGGTATAATTGTACGTGGCATGTCAACTGTTTTCAGCGTGTCAATTACTAGCGTAACGAAAGACAGTCATATTTTCAGAGCTTCTGCCTGGCTTTTGGTATTTATTTGTAGCCCGTTTTGAGTCACTCTATGCCTTTTTTCATTTTAACTCTATTAATTTAATCTATTTTAGTCATACAGCTAAGAATAATATAGTAAAGGTAGTAATTTATTTCACATTTACATTTTGCATAAAGTCAAAGTATTTATTTCAAATAGGCACATAAATGGCACTTTTGAACGTCAAAATTTACACAGAAATAAAATTGATTCTTGTTAGGTACATATTATTACAAGGTCAATTTGTTCACAATTTGTCAGCTTTAAATTCCTCAACGGTATTAATAGTAGTAGCCTTAGGGCCTTACAAATAAACACGGAATAAAGATATCCTAGGAATAACTTCGTTATAACCATACATTTTTTGACGTTTATACCTAGCATATCTTTGTTCCCTCTTTAGTTCTCTTTATTATTTGTATTAGAGAGATCTCAATTGTTTCGAGAAAATTAAGTCATTTGGTAGGGATTTTAAACCTTCCGGTAAAAAAATTCAAATTCAAAAGGCCGGTAATTTATTAAATATATATTAGCTAGTCTTGAATATGGGCTTTTCCGACAACCGATTACGATTATCCTTCTTCTATTGACGACTGAGATCAAAGATGGATGTTAACATTGTCTCCAATATCACAGATAAACCCTGAGAAGTTTTCGTTGTGTAGCTAAAACAAATTGTTAAAAATAGGCTGTTCTTTAGAAAAAATAAATAATTGAGATTGGGACTATTCAGACGGCACAGATGCTTACCTGCTGACTAGCTTCTGCTGTCATAATTCTTATGTAATGTCATTAGTCAAAGTTCTTATATTGACAACTGAGATCAAAGATGGATACTAACATCTCTAACTACAGAGACATGGCTGTACAGCAGCAAGCTTGGCTTGAAACTTTGATTTATAAAGCGATTTATTTACAGTAGCTATTTAGATCACCTGACTATCTTTGTCTTCTTCTGCCACGCTTTATTAATTCCAGCATTTTTCATAGTTCGCGTTCGTACTTTTTCTCCGTCACTTTAACTGGTCTTCAACACTCTCTATGGTCAATCTATACTTATATACCTTAGCTGTGTATCACATTTTTTTGATCAGATTCGTACGGGTATCAACACCGTGAGTGTATTGTCGCACACTCTCTGCTGAGCGTCGACGTAAGAGAACGTATGCAATGTCGCAAATGAAGGTATTATTTTAAGTGGGAGGTCGGAGGGTTAGCTGCGTATTACACCGTACTGTAATGATGTAACGAAATGGTGACAAACAATGTTCACCTACTTAATTAAAAAAAAAATATGTTTATTAATTGAAAATGCGTTTATTCACAGAAACAATTGTTTACACGATACATATATACCTCCGCCAAACTGCAAAGCAGTTTGTTGGCAGACGAAGCTCCTTTTTTCCTACGTAATAACATTTTTTTTTTATTGACACTTTTTCACTTAGAGATTAAAACTATTCTAGCATTCCTTATAATAAATCAGAAAAAACAAAAACATTAAAATTCTCTGCAGTGAGGCTTTGATAAAATACATTGAGGAGGTACTTATGTATTTTATTTTTTAAAGTTGTTTTTCTGATAGAACTATTTATATCGACTAGAAGGTTATAAAAAATAGTTGGAACTAAAAACTTTCTACATCTTCGACCATAATAATTTTTACAGGTGGACACTACAAATCTTTTCATATTATTATTATTGATTGTGGCGGAGTCCAAAATGAGGATAATGTAATTGCCTGAGGATTAGGGTCGAATCAAAATTTGCAAGATTTAAGTTAAAAAAAATTACATATGGAGTTTCACACAAGCAAACGATCTTTGTTATTTAAAATTGATACACAGAATTTAACAAAAACTTAAACACAAACTAACATGTTTTTGTTAAATTCTGTGTATTATTTTTGACAGGTAGAGTAGTGTTCTATATACGAAAAATACTCAATAAATTGGCTATTAATAATGTGAACCTTACAATAACCTGCTAGACAGCTTTTTCAGTTAAAAACGTACTGTCATTACACTTCTATATCCGCTCTATCAAATGCAGTTGAAGTTTGGTCGATTTAGGTTCTTACATAAAAGTACTGTACCTAATAAAAAAAAATACAACTAAACGTTATACTTATTTCTATCTTTAAAAAAAAGACTACCAATCGTAACGGTGTAACTGGCTGCCTATCTCCAAGTTTTTCCTTTAAAAAACAAGAACGAATGCAAAGTATATGACGTGAAAAGTCCCGCTTGCCGGCTTACGTAGATTTAGACTACGGTGGTGCTGTACATAGGTAGATACAGCTATATGTATTAAGACAGAGTAGGTAAGCATTTTAAGTGCCAATGATGAGAGATTTGTTTGGTGTGTTGGTAATGAAAAGTAATATACCTATTTACTACTTTAGAAAAAAAAAAGGTAAAATAACAAGAGTTTTTACTTAATGAGGGTCTAGCTGATACCCGCGGCATCGCCCGCGTGGCTTTTTTTAAATAAAAGTAGCCTCAGTTACTCTTTGTAACATCAGCTATCTGCCAGTGAAAGCCCCGTAAAAACGGTCCAGCCGTTTCAAAGATTAGCCGTAGTTTGGAAGAACAACGCGGTCACACAGATGGACACGAAAAGCGACTTTAATTTTCAATATGTACCTATAGATGAACTAGAACTCTAACGCAAATCACAATTTTACTGACAATTTTTAGAATATGCATTGTAATGAATTTCCATTACAATGCATATTCTAAAAATGGACTGTTATTAATATTATAGTCAATATTTGCGGTTGTAAAATAAACCTCTGCATACCCTTTCGGGAGAAACGAGCGTGATAGTATGATATTAATCAGAAAGTTCGCAGTTTCTAAACGAATCGAACGCCAAATGAGTCAGAAGGAGGTTCTGAATCTAGTAGGAGCACAGGAAACTAAAAAGTTATCTAATCCCGAACAAACTCCATGAAAACAAAACACAAACTAAGAAACACGTGAACGAGATGTTTGAAAATCGAACAAAATGAAATCAACGACGCGACGTCCAGTACATTGTATCATTCACTTATTACATTTGGCCAATCACATTCGAGTGTGAGACGGCTGGTGTGACGTCACAGGGAAGGGGTAGATAAAATGCTGCTTGGGTTGTATCTTTATTTTGTTGAGAAGCTTTGTACTGATGATGGTGTCCGTAAGAGCCAGGGTAAGTAACACGATAGTATTATTTTATTATTGCTAAATGGATCTTCTTATTTGATGCTACTTTGTGATGGACAGCGATAAGTTGTATAATTTCGAATATACGTGCCTATATGCAGGGTTAAATTAAATAAACTAGCGAAACTCCACATACTTTACGGGTATTAATATAGTATTTTTTTTTCGAGGTCAACGAGTGCTGCTTCTGATTTCATGGGTCGATATCTTAACACGATAAAAGTTACAAAATAACTGATTTTCTAAACTCATACGTCAAGTAACAATAATAAATGATGCTGTTGACCCATAAAAAAAACATATTTTTTCATCATATTTAGATGTCAGGAGTCTGGAGGTCTGTGGAGTTGCGCTAACTAAATTTATGTAACCTGGTATTGTGGGCTCAATTACACCATATTTGCGTAACACACTCCTGATAACAATCACTTTTAAACTATCCAGAATTCCGAATTCAGAATTCTTGGAAACATCATAAAAGAATCCTTGCAAAGCAATGAGAAACTGATTGTATGATCGCAGTATATTTTCATAATCTCATTGTCGTAGGCGTACAAAGAGGGCGACCTTTCGTTGCGAGAAAAACACAGAGAGCGAATACAGAGAGAGGGAATACGGGCCCCAATCTCCTAATAAAATAAAGAGTCACTGTGCCGAGTTTGCTATGGTCTTCGTTTGTAGATATAGATGTTGCCAAATATGCCACCATGTTGTTTTTCTCACGTAGTAATATTACCAACTTTTGCAGCGTTTGTTTAGTGGTCACCAAGGGTGACTGCCGAGCGTGGGGTCCGATGTGTACATGTTAATCACACACATGCCAACCCCCTTAAGGATTATAAAATGTAACTATAATAAAAGCTCCTACAGGGCCCGAAGTGAGCTATAGAATTTCTCTTTATTCGAGTATCCATGACTCAAAAGCTGTTAGTAAAACGTATGACTATGTTAGTAAGCACTGATAAAAAAAAAACCACAACAAATAACGGTGGATCACTGCTGCGACAACCCATGAGTAATTGCACAGCAGCGACCCACATAAACACAATCTAGGTGACTGGCAATCATGCGTAAGATACTGTTGGTGCTGCCCCACACCCTGCGCACCAGGGAAGCGCACCAGGGAAGCGCACCTTTTACGCATTATTGCGTAAAAACCACATGCGCATCTGCGAACATCCCCGATGCACTACAGAAGCGGGGCTGCCCCACCAGCATCCTAATGCTATGAATGTACATATTCATGACTTTACGCAGTAAAAAAAAAACCGGCCAATCACGTGTCGCACCACGCACAATGAAGGGTTTCGTAGTTGGGATGAATTTATTCCAAGAACAAACTTAAAATTGTAGTTGAAAAACATGTACCCTACAAATAAAAAAAACTATATTTTATTTTGGTCCAAAATTGGTTTACTGCTAATAATTTAGTATTAAATGGGAAAAAAACGAAGTGCATAAAATTATCTTTACCAAATGTCAAAAGTAGTGATTGTGAGATAGTATTGAATCAAGAGAAACTAGAATTCGTCGATAAAACTGTTTTCCTGGGGATCACGCTCGATTCAAGACTACAATGGGGTCCTCATTTAACATCTCTTGCAGGACGGCTAAGTTCAGCAGCATATGCTGTCAGAAAAATCCGTCAATTTACTGATGTAGATACCGCGAGGCTAGTCTATTTCAGTTACTTCCATAGTATAATGTCTTACGGTATTTTACTTTGGGGACGGGCTGCAGACATCGAGTCTATTTTTATTTTGCAGAAAAGAGCCACCAGAGCCATATATAATCTCCGCAGGCGCGATTCTCTAACGGAACTGTTTAAGGATATTAACATCATGACGGTACCTTGTCAATATATCTACGAAAACATCATGTACGTAAGGAAAAATTTACATCTTTTTAGAAAGAGAGGTGAAAGACATAATTATAGTACTAGAAATAGGGACCTATTAGCTCAACCAGGTTTCAGACTGGCTAAAGTAGACTCATCTTTCATGGGGTACTGTTTAAAATGTTACAATAAAATTCCTCCCCACATACTTCAACTGAATGAGACTAAATTTAAATCTTGTATAAAACGCACACTATGCAGGCAGGCATATTATAAGTTGGGGGATTACATCGCTGATAAAAATGCTTGGCTGAATGCTGGTCCTGCTCCACAACCTCAGCTAGTTGATTAACATTTGACAATCATGTTGGAGCTGCTGAAGAGTGTAAGACTATCTTTACATTGTATAAACTCAATCTCCTTTGTATTATATAAATGCATAGCACAGGTGTAAGTCCTATGTACTATAGAGCTACCATTGACCGGGTAATATGTCTTTCATTGACTTGAATGTGCCCTGGCGGTTGAGAGTATGTCATGCTCACTTAAAGGTCTCGCTGATGGTGGCGTGTGTGTTGGATCATTTAGCTCCCTTCAAAATGGTTGAGCTGAATGGTGCTAATCCATACGTCATGTTCGTGAACGGGCGCCGTCAGTTGGGACTGGTCATCTCTTAGCTGCCACGGGTTATTTTATTTTATTTTGTTTCTATTTGTTTTACCTACGCTTGACGCTTTTAACGCGTAAGTTTTTATTATTTTTACATCGTTCTCACTTTTAGTTATAAATGCAACATTATAGATGTAACGAATACTTTTGTAACAATTTAATTTAAAAGAGTGTCCATGGAGTTTCTTGCCCGTTCTTCTCCATAGGTACCTTTGGAATGGGAATGTAGCTTAATTTTTCTTACTGACCGACTGCTTGACAATTCAAAAGTGCCTGTAAATGGTTTAATTGAAATAAATGATTTGAGTTTGAGTTTGAGTTTGAGTTTTGCCACTTTGTCGGCGTGATTAATTTGTATACCCATGCCAAATATTCTTACATATATGTGTTTAAAATACATTCCAACTGAAAATGTAAGTTTGTACGCATAATATTGAGTGATTTGCCATGCTATTTTAAGACCATAGACTTCTTATAGGTTTTCCTGTCTCTAAGTATATCTATAAATATAGAACTATTCTCTGTATTTTTTTCAAAATTATAGGCTCAGCAGTTTCTGAGATAAGAGGTGTGCACTGGTCAATGTTCATTTATTTGCATTAATAACATAAAATTAAAAATATTAAAAAAAAATTGAAATCCTCATAACAAGTCCTTTCATTTGATATGACACACGGTACAGTATGCAAAACTTTGTTTTTTTTAATTTTCTAATTATCCCCCTAAAGTGAACCCCATATTATTATTCAATAATTCATTTATTTACGTGACACGTTCCTATTAATTTGGGTCACAGAAAATCATGTCTACCAAATTTCAACTTAATCGGTCCAGTAGTGCCGAAGCAAATCGCCTGTGACAGACGGACAGACAGACAGACAAACAGACAGGCACACAAAGGATCCTATCCTTTTCCTTTTGAGGAACGGAACCCTAAAAACAAACAAACTCTTCAGCTTTATTATATTAATAATTACATATACAGGAATAGAATGTATACAGTAATAGACAAAAGTATCCTAATCAATAAAATACTTTACTTAAGAACGATGGTCGATAAAAGACGGTCATATTTCATTATAATCTCTACTTAAATCGTGTTTCATTTTCGAGGATCGTTTTAAGGATACACACCAAAGATTGACTTAAATTTACATCCACAAAATAAACTTGTTGTCATCTTCGTGACATGGCAAAGCCTTTCACTGATGAATATAACAAGCTATATTAATTATTTTCTTAAACAGTTCTTCTCATCTACGCTTCGGAACGGGCTACTCACTTCTCGACTGAAAGACATCTTGACAGTTCCAAAGTACTTGTAAATGTTTTAATTGAAATAAATCCTTTAACTTAAACTTATCTCGGTACACAGACACAAATACAGCTGTACAAGGATCTTTTGACGCGTGGTTAAAATTGGAATTAACGCCGCCATCTTGTTTATCAGTGCATTTCAAAACAATCCCACAAATTTTACCAACAGCGCCACCTTGTCAACGTCATTCGAGTGCCAAAAAACTCTTGTAGCACTCTACAAGTCCCTATAAATTTTAGTTATAAGTGTTAGTATGGACTAGTTGCTGCCCGCGGCTTCACCCGCGTGGCTTTTTCTAAAATAAAAGAAGCCTAAGTAACTCCTTATAGCATCAGCTATCTGCCAGTGTTCGTCCCGTCGAAATCGGTCCAGCTGAGATTAGCCGGAACAAACAAATAGAAAGACAGCCGCAATAGAAACAAAACTCGTAAAAACAAAAAAAAAAATATCAGCATCGTATATTACTTTCATGTGCATTTAATAAAAAGCTGTTATTTTGACCTTACAAACAGACACTTTAATTTTATTTTAGATAGACCAACGAAAAAATGCTCTGCCTGAATTTGGTATAGTGGGAATAGAATGTGCATTCACTCGTTTGGTATAAACCAACCTAAAAAAGTAAGATGGCCTCATTGGTCTAGTGGTCGCAAAGGTGACTGCTATGCTTGAGGTCCTGGGTTCGATCCCCAGACCCCGGCAAAGTGTTATTGGGGTTTTTAGAAAAATTGTCAGCAGCAGTGCAAAGACTGGATTTCTGCCCAGTTTTTCCAATAGGAATTTTCACTAACAGCCAGGAGTCAGGATTTACGTCTGGTTAATCTCAGTTAGCTGGATCAGGCTATGTCAGCACCTGAGGAGACCGGCACCAGTCAGGGGTTGTGAAATAATCGTACGTTCCCGCGACCCCCGGCGTAGGTGTGAGATGGAACATCGCGGTGATTTTAGTCAGTAAGAGTCTGACAGACCCCTCCCCCCCCCCCGGCGGAAAACATCAATGAGGATATTCCAACCCGGAACAAAAAAAAAACGGCTATGTCAGAATGGTTCCAATTGGTCAAAACTTACAACATAACAAGCGATAAATAATTTGCTAGTATACACTTCTGCCTATCCCTTAGAGGAATACAAGCGTTATATTACATTGCATAAAAAGAAAATAACAATTCTCTTGATTTACAAAAATAAGTCAAATCCGCTTATGCATGAAAAGTAAAGAACTCCTTAGTAGCAAAGTCAAAGGTTAAAGATGTAAGTTAGATCAAAGGCTGAACAAGGCGGTGCCGTGCCGACTCAGTTAACAGTGCGCTAACTGAAACACACCTCAAGGTTTTCTTGTGTGGGTCAAGTTATAGTAGACAAGCGTTAAATATGACACTTTATATCGTGTCCAGCGTGTCCTGTTGCCTGCACGTGACAGGATCCGATGGCGCCAAATTTCTGGGCCGATTCAATTTAGATGATTTTGACGGCACGGTTGGTGCAGTGGTTAAGCGATTGACTGCTGCGTTGCGTGTCGCGGGTTCGATTCCCGCACGGTTTGTATGACCTCCAAGTAATTGTTCCGGGTCTGGCTATTTGTGTATGTGAGTTTAAATGTTTATAAACGCACCCACAATACAGGAGAAATTACTAGAGTGAGGCAACGTTTAAAAGAAAAAAAAAAAAAAAAGATTGTCATCGATACGTCAAGAACTTGACACATCGAGCTTAGAAAGAGACAATCCACAGGGTAAGAAAAAACACTGCACAAAGTCAAACTTTTTTTAAACACCGCGCCATTTTAAAACATTTCGTTGTTAAAATTAGAAGAGCCACCAGCATCCTAATTGCGTAACACAATTTTTGAATCGCAATCCGAGAGTTTGAAGGATATTGCAAATCCAAGGCTTCATAGGTTTGAAAAAATTGTCTCCTCAACAACTTAAATAACGCAATGAACGTGGGTGAACTATCAAAATGAAACCCATTGTGATCAATTATTGTCATTTTATAGAGATGTAACACAGTCTTTCAACTCACTTTTGTTTGGGTATACTTTTTTACTCTTAATATCAATTTTTTTATATTTGTCTATATAATATTTATATTATATATTCTTTATTTTTATATATATATTTTTTTTTCTATTTTATTGATAATTATTTATTATTTATGTATATCTGTATCTGCCCGTAACATCACAGCGGGCCCTATCAGAACACCAGCGCTTCGGCACTTATTTTTAAATGTCGCAGCATCATGCTGAGATAGGAATCTTTTAGCCAGGACTCTGTTTTTATTTTTCATACTTTTATAATTGTGTGTTTAGTTTGTGATTTTCCTGTGCGAGTCACAATAAATACATTTTCTTTTTTTCTTTGTTTCTTTAACAAAATTATTTCCTGTATTATGCCACTCTGATCTTGGTCTTTCCAACGACTTTCTTTATGTTATGGATCTACCATGCTTTTCCATGCTCTGACTGAGAACGCTCGGCCCACTCTTAGCCTACTTACAAGGGTCATGCCCACTCCCACTTATATAAGTTTCTGAACTAAGGCGTAAGTTTAACATAGCGCTGTCAATGGCCCATTTTGATTATAATTATAAGTTATCAGCATGCAGTCAACTACATATATTTTGCTTATAGCTCGAGAGAAAAATAGAAAATGTGTTATTATAATTTTATTAGACTCTTGTTTGTTTTCGATGTGGCTTCTCTTCAGCCAAGGTCAGATGGATTACAATTGTTCAAATTTTAATTTTATTTCATTTGATTTTCACCAAAGAAAACCAAATCCATCTTAACCCGTAAAAGACATAAGAAATAATAAAATTTCCTTTTAATTTAAACTGTTACCTTCTGACAGTTTACCTAAAAACCAAATAAAGAATCTCGCCCCGCTAACAGACAAGCTCCCTCAAAAGTACGCAAACAAAACAGACGGCCTTGTCAAAGTTACAGTTTAAGCACTAAATCCTCTAGGACTCAACACTTCAAAGTTCGGAGATAAAACTAACATAAAAGGGTTGAATAAGCAGTTAGTACTAACATCTTACTTAACTGACACCTCAAAGATTCTGTGATTGGCACAAGTTAGAGATTCGAACAACTTAAACCTTTTTTACTTAGAATAACTTAATTTTAAATAGGTACAAATCTAAAACACGTGTACAAATCAAAGACCTATAAAATGGAACGGCTATCATATTACAAAGAACTGAACGTTGAGCCTTTTATTAGCCTTATTAAGTACTAGCTGTTTCCCGCGGCATCGCCCGCGTGGATTTTTCTAAAATCCTGTTCCCCAATTCGTTCTCGAAGTATCATCAAAAAAGCCGTTCTATAAAAAAAATATGAAAATATTAATTTTCTTCTTAAATGTTATTTTCGTGAACTTTTCGCATGTTTTGATAGTTATTTTGCTTTTCAGGGCGGAGACAAATCCAACAAATAAAAATCGGTCCAGCCGTTCCTGACTCATAAATGGTGTGACTAACCCGGACTATGTTTTATATATTTAGATTATAATAAATTCATTTATTTCAGGTAAATAACACCCATTGCCAAAAACTATATTTACTGCTTATCTCTGAACATACAAGTTACTATTATTTAGAACCCAGACCTTCATTGACAGATTCAATTAATGGTAAATACATTTGTATTAACTCCAATTCCCTAGCGTAGTCTCTATCATCATCTATTGACATTTTCTTTTATCTCAAAGGTACTCTGGTAAAAAGCGCCTGGTGGCAGTAAGTTTGCCATTTTTGGCTTCAATTAGTCAAAGTCACGACTTATACAACTATCGTAATTTTGTCAATTTTGTGACAATGACAATTTTGTTTTACAAATTATCTTAGGCCTGTGTTCACCAACAGTCAAACCGCCGGTTAGGTATTTAAACAGTTGATTTATGACAAATTTCCTATGAAATTTTGAGTAAACAACTGATTAAATATCTAAACAGTTGATTTAAATGTTGGTGAACACAGGCCTTAGTCGACTATTTTGATTGTGATCTGTGCCGACCGCATAATTTCGTCTGTTTCGTTTCGTAACTAACCTGCTAACTGGCGCTTATAAATGAAAAATAAATGTAATAACTGATTTAGGCCTGTGTTCACCAACATTTAAATCAACTGTTTAGACATTTAATCAGTTGTTTACTCAAAATTTCTTAGGAAATTTGACATAAATCAACTGTTTAAATACCTAACCGGTGGTTTAAATGTTGGTGAACACAGGCCTAAGAGCTAACTCATTATTTAGGTAGATTTTTATAAAGAAGGCTGTATTTTTTGTATATTGGATGATTTTGATGCTTTAAATATGTTAGTTTCACAACTGCTTTTGTAGGCAAGAGAGTAAGAAAAATTGATACCACTGTTGGGTATCGAACCCAACACAACACCTTGCACGCGCTTTGCATGCGTGCGCAAGCAGCGTGTTCAATGCGTCATCTGTAAGGGCGTTATCAAACTGGCGATTTGCGAGCGATTTTACCGCGGGTGCGAAACGAGGTAGCCGCGACTACGCGACGTGATCTCGGCGTTTTTGCAAAATTCTACACTCGCTTGTCTCACACTCTCTTGTACAGTCACGTCAATCGCTCTCGTTCCGCAAACGCGACGAATACGTTGCGTTCACGTGACGTGCTCGCAACGCACACCCCTCGAGCGCGTTGAACAATCGCCTCACTGGAATCACGCTCGCAAATCGCCAGTGTGATGAAGCCCTAAGCTGAGGCGCGGCGCGACGGCGGCATGGCTCGGCCCGTTAACCGGACGGTTCAACGGACTCCACCGCGACGGACGATTTTGCTCTCTAATTTTATTATTATCTGTTTATCCGGGAAAGTTTATATTTTACTAGCTTTTGCCCGCGGCTTCGCCCGCGTGGATGTCGGTAAAAAAAAGTACCCTATGTCCTTCTCCATATCCCAGGCTATATCTCAAATTTCTAACTTAATACCTATTCATTTTAATGTGAATAGAAACCGAAACAAATGATTTAATATAATAAAAGTACTTATGATCTGAACGTCTAATGAGTCTTTACCTAAAGATAACAAACACAAAATCAAAATACGAAATTTCACTCAAATTCTTAAAGCAATCAATTGTACCAAATTACAACACGAAATAAAAATGCGACAAATAATAATTTTAAAATAATTCACGGAAGTACCAACAATGTGAAAACAAAACGAAATCCTCCGAAATGTCGCACGATACACCGTTTGTGCTGAGAAAACACTCGAAATCTAATAAACACCATTGGTGCATAACTTTTCTCAGGGTCACGTTCGCAATTGGACGAAATATTTGACATTTATTTTGTACTTGCAACACGATCTCGCTGTAGAATTCGATTAATCGACTAATACTTGACCGGTATTAATACATTTTAGCGGGAACACCACTAAACGAACGAAAAAAAAAGAAAACAAAATACGTCTGTACTCTGTGGTCGTGTGGCGGTGTGGCGCGATGTAAACATTCATCAAGGTTATACGTGCGTAAAGTAATGGATTTAATGAGAAAACGGTTTAATCATAGAAGAATGTTATACAGAATTACTGAGAAATAAGTGTAGATTTCGTATTGAGTGTTAGTTTATCGAAAAGTGATAAATATGTCAGTGAAAAAGTAACGAAAGTTTTGGAACGCACAAATTTTGATCATAAGGCCGCCGTGTTTAGTAATGTTTTTATGATAAATATTCTTGTATACTATTTGAAATACACGTAAGTAGCTAGCATATTGATCTACGAACATAATTTAGCTAATAGCTACTGATATTATAGCGTATTGTTATCGTAATCGTATTTCCAAGAGTAAAATTCGGCAAACAAATACCCACAAAAAGACAATAAAATGGATATAGTATGTTATCCTTAAGAGATAGACATATGCCATCGCGGACTTTTTTGAAGACCTATATAAGATACACAATTCCACCGTACATTATTTTGTTATATCTCAAAGGGACAGCGTTTTCGTTGAAAGCTCCCAGACGGCTTATTTTTTTCCGACACCTCCAACAAATATCGTTTATTTATACAAAAATGTATACAAAAACTTAACAAATTATATACTACAACCTTCCTCGAGAACCAAGCTATACATTGGTGACAACAGCATGAGAATCGGTGCAGTAGTTTTTGAGTTTATCGCGAACAGACAGACAGACAGACAGACGCGGCGGAGGACTTGGTTTTATAATATGTAGTGATTAAAAGCACGGCAATAAATTGCCATTGAATTAAAATACAGTCCTCTCTTTTATTTGCTCTCCGCGCTAACAACCACCATTCTGCAAATTATTGTAAATAAATAAATTGTAAAAGCTTCTCTTCTCTAGAGATAGAGAAGAGAAGCTTTTTTTTTCTTTTTTTTCTTTTTTGGAGACAAAATCGCTCTCCTCTTACAACTCAGCCCCCTCTAGTCTACAGCTATCAACCTCGGCGTTTGCCTTTAGATTGTTAGCTCTAAATGTTTCGTTCCACCGTCTACTATAATTGCTCGACGGGCTCCGATTGATCCCTTTATTGACTTTGTCGACAAAAAATAACTGAGCCGCTTATTTTCTTTGTTTTTTGTTTCTCTGAAGCACTTACTTTTCATGCAATTTGTTTTGGGGATTGAAATATTCACCTTGTTTTAGAGAGGAGGATTTTTTGCCGTAATTAGAGATAAAATAATACGAAATAGGTCACGAAATGGGCAAGGATTAATCAAGAATCTGTTTCTGGTAAGATTAATTGTCAACCATAGATAAGCACAGAATTAGTTGCCTGGAAGAGATCGCAGAGAGATAAGGCCGCCTATTGTATATTTTGTAGTTTATACTTTTTTTTTGTAATGTAATAATCTGGTGTACAATAAAGTATATTTAAATAAATATATGTATGATTGAACGAGCATACCCAGAAGATGGCCGTCCACTTTTGTTTTGAAGGTCAGTGGGTAGAAAATACCTAATTGGGAATATAGATGCAGGCAAGAGGCACTTTGACAGTGCGCTTAATAAAGGACATTTAATTCAAAAGTGCAGAATTCAGTCAGATTGCTATAAGTTAATTCAAAAACAGCCTTATCATGGACGCAGAATCTAGCACTATTCTTGCAGTACCTAACACCAAAATACAATGGTAAACCACAAAATCTCCTTCATTGAGCGTAAATTCCGTACGTACAAAGACAAAACAATGTAATCTCCCCAAATTTCATGGTTTGGTTAAAATAAATTCTCAATTTTGGACTCCTGAATTTATTCGCGGTTTTAAATTTAAAGACATTGGCAACATCTTAACCCGTGGCTGGTCAGAAACAAAATAATTTGGAGCAAGCAAACGTTACTTCAATTTTACAAAAGGAATGTCTTGATTTAAATTTACAGGGGGCGAGAGGTCGGGACAAGCGTTTTAGTGTTGCCAGTAACTTAAATGTGCTTGAATGGTGGGAGAGTTTTGGTCTGTTTTTGATGTTTGGGAGTGTTATTATGAGAGGTTTTGACTGGAGTTGATCTAATTCATTTTGTAATTAATAAAAATTCTGGTATATAACTAAGAATAGAAATATAATTTTGAAAGCGTATCTAGTACTTAACATGAATTACTTGTAATCGCGAATAGTTCGCAGTGGTGAGGAAACAAGTATGCTGTTTAAGAAGCACTGGATAATTTTCAAACATTACTCTTATACCAACTTTAGCTTACAACACCTATCCCTACCCACCTTCCTGAAAAACTGTTATATATACCGTAATCTGGAACTTGTGTACTTAATACAAATTCAGCTGTACTACAAAAAAAAAATTACGTTTAATTCCGAGCTTGTTTAGTAGGTCAAAAATTTGGTTTTTGGTTGTTTGGGAGGTGGTTTAATAGCCACTCAAAATTTGTTGGCGATGTTTTTTTATTTTTATTTAAAAAATACCTGTTTAACTCATTATTATCAACTCGCTGTAGCTTTCTTAATCACAAAAACCGTTTAGTCTTCACATAGTCCAATCACTGTCAAACTTCAGTTCGTATCAAGTGCCTGCATGCCATTTTGTCGCTTAGCTACTTTTTCATCAACTGTAGCTTTGAAAACCATTTTTGTGTGTTAGGATAAGCAGTAACAGTCCGGGATCCTATTGGTACAATGTTTATCGAAAATTACTCGTACGCAATTAATTCATATCGGAATGTTTAATTACCCTATTACTACACCTACATTTTACAACCTATTGCAAATAAATAATTTATTTAGTTAAATATTAAACCTTATTCACAAGTAAAAAAATATTGTACAAAGGCGGACTTAGTGCCCGAGGCATTTTCTATCAGTCAAGCTTAGGGTGATTCAGAGACAAAACATGTCAGGTGCAACACGAGGGATAGATAACACGAAACAGAAAAAAAAAGGACTAATACATAGATACATAGGTATACCTATAAACAGTATCAGGAGAAATAACATTATTATGAATAACGTATTATAATTAATTATGAACATTATTAACCGACTTCAAAAAAAGGAGAAAGTAATGCATTTGACGAGTTTTTAGGTATTTTATTCACACTACAGTTTATTTATTTATTTTTTATACCTCCTTCTATCTATCATTACAGGTTACCTAGTGCGATAGTGCGGTCTCTTATAATTATAGTCTTTATATAATAAAATTATTAACTATTTAAAACTATTAGGAACTTTAACATATAAAGTAACATAAATTAAAAAAAAAACAAACTTGCCACGGTTGGTCCGTAGATGGGTGACCATCTTTACATACCAAGACCCCTCCGTGCCTCGGAAAGCACGTTAAGTCGTTGAACCCGGCTGTAATTTGAGGATCTTTCACAGTCGTTACAGGTTTTTAGAAGCCCGAAAGTCAGTCTACCAGTCTTACCAAGGGGCATTGTGTTACCCAGTAACTATGGGTTGTGGAGGTCAGATAGGCAGTCGCTCCATCTAAAATACTGGTATTCAGCGGCAACCGGTTAGACTGGAAGCCGACCCCAACGTAGTTGGGAAAAGGCAGATGATGATGATGAAATTAGAAAAAAAAAAGTGATACTTTAACAATAACAGCAACCTTCCATTCAATATCTATATAATTAAACCTACAATAACATAACGACGACACAATAATAACTGCTAGAATTCATCTACTTAGGCCTGTACTTTAAAACATATTCCTCGATTTAAAGCGCACCGGTTTCATATTAATCTATACACAAACTAGTTTCAAATAAAGTTTCATGCTTGACCATTGTTCTAGCTCGAAAAATCTTGAAAGTATTAGCATTCCCGCTAAAACACATCTGAAAACAAGCAATCGTAAGATATATGAACGTAAACGAAGCAAAACGAGTATGTGAGGATCATAATAGGTGGTGTTCTGTCGTTTCTGGCTACCGCCTAGGGAAGAAAGCGCGAGTTTTTGTATGTTTTCGTAAGATACGATTTGCACATATAGGTGCATCGTTTATTTATTTTTTATTTCGCTAAGATATACACATAACAACAAAACATTTAAAACCATTCTCCTCATGCATTTCTATCAGGGGATATTTTTAGCAAAATTCAAGGGACTTTTTAACAGTCGAACTTGGCAGCCCCGTCTTAGCCGAAAAGTCGTAACTCTTGGTGGGTCGTAAAACGTCTCGGAATAAAACCGACGGCCTTGAGGGTTACTGGGACACAGGTTCGATCCCCGGCCGTAGTATTTCTTAGTTTTTATGTAATTTCATGTTTTTCCGTAAAGTTGTTTTGGAATTCATTGTGTTTTCAGTGTTGTTCTCTGTGATGAATGTTTCGCGAGTTTGTGGGCTGTGTTCGGTATTTTGTCGGTTTTTGGAGTAAGAAAGAGGATTTAACTTTAAGTTCTGGGAGTTTGGTACAAGCTCTAGATGTTTTCTAAGTGGATGCTGTTTGAATAATATTTGACTAACAAGTGTGACCGGATAATGATACCAGAAGCCAAGTTTACAATCTACAATCGATCACGCTAATAGAAAACTAATCAAATGTATAGGAATGACATCATCTCAACGTTAAGTCACGTGGTCAGAACAAACGAATAGAAAATTCGTACACAAGTTTACAACTTAGAATGAAAACTGATCCTTTCTACAACGCTGATCGCTACATTCCTTTATAAATGATCAGAATAAATGACCGCGCACTAAGTACACACTGTAACTTTGACGTTAGTTTGACGTTTGTAGGATCGCTCACCATAAACTAAAGTATAGGTTTTTTTCTAAATACGTTGTAGAACGAGCGATCGACTCAATTGTGTCAACTTGGCTACCAACTTATCGTATTCTATAGTCGCTTAAGACGGACGAGGCGTCAACGATTGTAGAAAGAGATTCTATACCGGGTTTTTGAAGTGCGCCGTTAGATCGCTTGAGCGGTTATGAAACGTTTGTAACTTGGCTAGGCCTACAGATGAATGAACCGAAAACTACAGATGTATGAACCGAAAATAGCTGTAGGTATTATTGACAAATGATGATACCATATTATTAAGGCGAGGTTACCCGGATTATCGTCGTTTTGTATTGGGTTTTATTAGTGAGATAAAACGGAATTTAAAAAAAAAATATTTTACGTATTTCACACTACGATCTAGATTTCGGCCGTGCGATACACGATTACTGCACTTTACTGCATTCAATTAAATCGCAAAGATACGTCTAAATTATGGTATAATTATTATTTCATTTGAGTTATATTATACTTTGAACAATGAAACTTATATCATAATAAAGGTAGTAAATTTTTTTATATAAATCGGCCAGCATATTGGCAAAATATGAAAATACCTACACCCAAATTCCAAAATCAATTATTTTCATCTACTCATGCGCTCGCCTCGTGTGCCATATTTTACGAACCCGTCACCCCCGCTAAGTTCTGTTACCGGCTGAGCCAAAGTTAGCTTGTAAAATAATAATAATACCTGTAAAAGTTTAGTGTTTAAATTTAAAAGAAAATTTTAAAGTTGTTATACTTAGCTACTTTTTGATGTGTAACATCTTTCCTCTCGCTTTCTGTAGGAGTGATTTCGTGAAAATTGACGGAAGTATGTAACAGGAAGCCGGATAAGCGCGCACTATTTGTTTTGACCAATGAGCAAGCGCGGTAATAGGTATAGCTGGCCGTCAGATAGGATGGTGAACTTTTATTTTTATTTTTAAATGAGCGTCAAACATGGATGATATTAGATGACGGCTGCGAAAATTAAAAAAAAATAATATCATTGGTGTCGGACTTGGATTTTCATTTTACCTCACTATCGGCTCTAGCACCCTCGACAACCATAAAAACGACACCCATAATGGAAAATTTTAAAATTTTCGCAAGCGCCATCTTGGATTTTCATTTTGACCTCACTATAGGTTTAAAGAATTTTATTCTCATAAGAACTTAAACATGAAAAAATGACATACATAGTGCTCACATCTAAATAGTATAATATTTGCCTCTGGCGACGTTACATAGTACATACATGTTTCTTGTTTAAATATGTTTATATTATCACACTTCTTTAACTATTATCTACTACGACTATCGGCTTAAGCATGCTCAAAAACCATGAAAACGACAACCATGATGGAAAATTGGAAAAAAAAAATTGCAGCCGCCATCTTGGATTTTCATTTATAGGTGGTAAAACCAAATGTTCATTTGGCGCACATTTAAAACAAAAAAAAAAGGTCAAATAAAAATAGCGGATTCCTGTTACACACTTCCCCTTTCACGAAATCACTCCCTCAGATTGTAGGAAAGGGAGAGGAAAGATGTTACACATCAAAAACAAAATAAATTTATACTAATCAATTCAAGTTGATCTACTGCATTACTCTATTCTGGGTCGCAACTTAGTACCTACTCGAGTTCGTGACCTCATGAGCGGTACGCTTGGCGCTCGCGTCTCCCGCGCATCGTGGATTGTTAAGTATCGCTACTCCTTGCGGGGGCTGGGATAAGCGTAACATGCCTACGGCGCTCGGGTAACCAAGGCATGTAAAGCATATTCTAATATTCGCAAAAAAAAGTAACCTATGTCCTTCTCCATATCCCAGGTTATATCTCTGCCAAATATGACGATCGCTTCAGCGGTTTAAAACGTAACAGACAGACAGACAGAAAGTTCATATTCGTCGGATAATACAATATTCAATTTCTTTAGTTCCAAAACTTAATAAAACCAGCTGTCAAAACGACTGATCGAAGAGCAACAATAAATTCAAGAAGATATCCCAGAAAATAACTCAAAAAGGTCACCAATGTCACGCCAAAGTGAATTCATTAAAAGTCAAGAAAATTATCCAAGTTTTACAAAACATTAATCTTGTAGGAAAAATATTCGGTCAGAATTGTATAATGATCCAATGGGCTACCTCTTTGGTAGATTGAGTTTTTACCTTTTGTAAGGCGGTTGTTGGTTCTTCGTGTTTTATATTATTTAGTCTAGGTTGTAGTAATTTATACATATTACATTATAATGAAGATGGTAAAGATTTGATCTTTAAAATCATCACTATCTACTTAGTCCACGGCTACTGCTGGGTGTTAAAAACTCTTATGTCTATTATCATCTGCAACTACTTCAACCCTATCATGTGTTTCAAATACAAGGGAATACACTATAAATTAAACTTTACCGTCAATCGTAACGAGTTCTTAAAGTGTCGAAAAAGGAGCAGCATTTTGTTTTGTATTGTACAAAATGGCATGATTTTTCGTGCACTACTGTAACACTGCTCCATAATGCAGTATTTTATCTTTTAATGTTAGCATTTCCAGATGGTTGAAGTAATATTTTCTTACCGACAATATTAGTACAAAGAAGTCACCAAGAATATAATATTAGGGGTAATTCAATTTACCAGGACTGACATTATATCTCCTCCTTTAACGACCCCTGGCAGTCCCTCAGCCCTTAAAATCACTGAGTCGACACCAGCCTGATAATATTTTATACCTTCGCACCAACATAAAATCTTCATAAACCTCTTCACAAATGCTTTATGTGTTCCTGGTAATAAAACTATTTTATCTCACCTCTAAGACTCCCAAACTTTGTTCGTGTCCACTGTCCATTGCAGGGTCTCTACGAGATTACCCCTTGATAGACTATTGAAATAAAGCAATGGAGATTAAAGTGGGAATCGAATCGTGATACTCTTATCTTTCAGAATAAATGTGAGGTCTATTTCGGTAGGAGAAAGGTCTTCACGGTAATAAAATATATTAAATTGAACTACTTTTTGCTGACCCATACCCAGAATAATGTTTTTATCCGTTTTTTGTTCGGAGAAAGCCAATTGTAAGGGAGTCATAACCAGCTCCTTACTTACGAAGAACGTATATTTTGAGGATGAGTTTAGTTTCTAGAATACGATCTTTCTAGTATTAGCAATGGTCGAGAAAGTTAAATATTAAATCTATGGAGTTAATTAACCAGGCGAGCTGTTATGATTGAGGTTAATTAGGTATTATTGGAAACAATTGTAACTGAATATTGTTTACAATCTCAATTTAAGGACTATAATAATACCAGTCTGTAACTGTCCCACTGCCGGGTAAGGGCCTCTTCTCGTACAGAGAAGGCACGAGCATTGATCAGCACGCTTACTCAACACGGATTGGCGATTACAGATTTATATATAATTGTAAGCCCAGGTTTCCTCACGATGTTTTCCTTCACAGATTTAAGTGATGTCTATACTTATATACTTATACTAATAATATTATAAAGAGGTACTATTTGTTTGTAAGTTTGTATGTAGATGATAATTTCTGGAAATACCAGTCGGATTTGAAAAACTCTTTTTGCATTTGATAGCCCCAATTCTTGAGGAATGTTATAGGCTATTTAACATCTCGCTGTCGGAGAGCGGTAGGTTTCTTTCGTTATCAACAGCCATATTTTAACTACTGTGGGCATATTGTGGGTAGTGTTGGTTATTGCGCAATAGAAAAACCGAATTAAACTCACAAGTCATTTACTCAAGCTAAGATTCAGAAATTTAAAGTTTACATAAGACAGTCCCCCAAAACGCCCTGCCCTTCACCACTTCCTAGTGCTATAGCTGGGAAGAAGAAGTAGTGGAACAAACTCCCCAGCAGCACATCTGTCTGTTTAGTTAGAAGTACTTGATTCTATTCAGTACAACTATACCGAATGCGCAACAGTCTCTAGACGCTTTCACTGCTTGACCGCCACCGATGACCTTCACTTGTCCTCTTACCCTTAGGAGCCAAGTAAAAAGAAATAAGTGAAAACAAAATAATATCGCGGGCGGGCAATGGGTCGGGGGAACAAGAAATGTCACGCGGACGAAGTCGCGGGCAGAAGCTAGTCTAAGATAAACTTAGAAAGGAGTTGAAAAAAGTCACATTGATACTTGCCCAGATTTGAACCCACATCCTCGTGCATGAGCTGTGGCGACAAACTTTGGGACTATACTTTGTCTTTAATACCTATATAATTTTAATAAAAAATGTGCTTTGGTTAATATTGGCTCATGACCGGACCAAAGATAGAACCTTGAGGGACACATGAATCGCCTTCTCCCAATAAACTGTAACCTTCGTATTATTTTTCCTGACCCATGTCAGCTTGTGCTAAATTTAATCCACAACCATCCCAGCTAACAAAAACCAAGTGTCAAAACTGCTAAAATAATACTATAATTTACATTTATGTTTAAAAAAAGGAAGACTAGGTACGCTCTCCTCGACGTGGACCGCATAACATACGCCGACCGGCACAACTTACCTTAGTCACAATCAAACTGGCGTTTGTGTAGCACGTTAAGTAAAATTACCGTAATTATCTAAATAAGAAGCAACAATGCCTTCCTGTGTTTCCAAATGTGCACAAATAATTCACAAACCAAAAGCAATTTCCACGGTATTACTTTCCACTCGTAAGTATATCAAAACTTATTTTCTATAAAATTCTTCTGACATTATTGCTTTCTAGGTCGCCATTTGTTTCTGAGTTAGTATGGGTATGTAACAGTGTAAATATTGCTATCTCGTTCCCGCTGCAGCCCGCGTTATATCTCTATAACTAGCTTCTGCCCGCGACTTCGTCCGCGTGAAATTTTGGCCCACCCATCGCGTCGCATCCCGTCGCTTAGCGTTCTTTTTGACTTTTGTTCTTTTCGCTTGGCTCCTAAGGATCATAGCATGATGTTATAATTAGCCTATAGCCTTCCTCGATAAATGGGCTATCCAACACTAAAATAATTTTTCTATTCGAACCAGTATCTAGTTCCTGAGATTAGAGCGTTCATGCAAACTCTTCAGCTTTATAATAATATAGCTGATCCGCGCAACTTTGCCTGCGTCACCTAACAGAGAGAGTGGTCTATGTAATGGAATTTTCTACTTATTTTGTTACGGAGTTATTTTAAAATTATGATATCTCCTAAGATGTTGATTGAAATCAAGTGATGTCAAGGACAATTTTGTTTATATTTAAATACTTGTGATTAATAACATATTTATTTGGATAAGGATTAATATTTTGTTGATACGAGTAAAACTCCTTCGCAAATAATGCATTAATTCCGAATAAATTTGATTACCATAAAAAAAGGTTATAGTGAGTTAATCTTAAAAGATAGACATGTGCTGACGCGGACTTTTTTTTAGAACTTTTGAAGAGGAACAATTCCATGATACATGATATTTTCGTAACTTAAACCATTTACGCAGCGCACGCAACGGAAGCTCTCAAAAACGAATATTTTTTCCCGTTTTTGCAACATTTTTCATTTATGCTCCGCTCTTATTGGTCGTAGCGTGATGTTATATAGCCTATAATATTTCTCGATAAATGGACACATCCAACACAAAAATAATTTTTCAATTCCAACTGGTAGTTCCTGAGATTAGCGCGTTCAAACAAACAAACAAACTCTTCAGCTTTATAATATTAAGTATAGATTCTATAGTTTCACGACATCGGGAAATGTGCTTGTGTGGGTGTGTTTCCTAATTGTTTCTAGTCTAATAATGTTTAGGTACCTACGTGACATTACAGCGGTACCATATCTTCCTTTTTTATAAACATCAATGATAATATGTATGATTATTTTAGTCAGGTCGAATTTAGGCGTTCTCGCTATCACAAACAAAATAATGATGAACGTTAGTTGTTAGATTTAGATACTTAATAATATCCACCTGAATAAATATGAAATATAAATTTAATCATGTATTTCCAAATGTGGAAATGTTTGCCGAAGCAACATCATTATAACGAATGTCACTGAAGCATGGAAGTAGGGAAACGAATTATATAATACTTCCATTTATCAAGTATTTATCAATCATAAAACTGTTTTAATATAGCATGTTAATGAGAAATAAAATTACGCGTGTATCACCGTACACTTCTTATGAAATAAAGTCGTAATAGGGATTTAGTGTGAGAGACAGAGATTTATATCCTTCTCTCACATGTAACGAAATGTGCCTAAACGTGACGCGCCTTTCACTCTCAATCCTCGTCCAATTATCGAATCGCCGCCTAAGAAGTATCGTTTCAAAAATATGCAGCTCTAATAACCCACTTTTAAATCCTTATTTACCATCATAACCACACAAAAAGCTCCAAGTGTTTAAGTTTGCAACTTTTATTATTTCTCGACAACATTAATGTGACTTTACAACGGCGATATTGTCTTCCCCAACAGACTTATGTACACTGAATTACTAAAAAGATTAACGCCCCGCACCATAAAAGAACCAGAAAAATCCACACAAAACTGCGCATTCTCTAAGAAATATAACTGCAATATTAACTATAAAACCGAATCTTTTGTGAACCATACAAGCTCAGACTTTCAAAACCATTATAATCTGACCTCTGTGCCCGTAACATTTACTTGAGACCCGAGCTCGTTATTAAATGGTCCTTATACATTATGCCCAGTTTATGTTGAAACATGAGTAGTGGTTTCTGTTCCCGTTTTTGGTTTGTCTAGTTCATAAATTGGGAGGTGAGGTAGATCTTCTTAAAATGGATGGTGTCAAAACATTGTTTCATGTCAAGAATTGCTCCCAGGAGAGGTAACGTTTCTAAAAATGTGTTTTATACTGATGTTGGGTTTATTTCGCGGGAATGTTTGGAATATTACACATTTTGGAGATGTATAAGGTTTTTTATGTCTGGTTTTGAGTGAATCTGTGGAAAAAAATTGAGTGTTAAAGTGATTAAATTTTGTATGGGTTAGTGGGAAAGGGGAACAAGGAAAACATGGCTCAGCTCCTTGTTCCTGAAGTTTAAAGTATATATTTCCATGTCATTCCAATAATTAGAGTGTAGCTTCTCCTTCAAGTAATTATCATTTGAGATACGCAAACTATTTTTGAACGACTAAAATCCATATAAATGTGAAAGTAACTCTGTCTATCTGTCTGTCTGTCTGTTTGTCAGTATGTTACGTTTTCACGACTAAACTGCTGAACCGATCGTCATGAAATTTGGCAGAGATATAGTCTGGGATATGGAGAAGGACATAGGCCTTTTTTTTACGCGATAGCCGACATTCACGCGGGCGGACCCGCGGGCGGACCCGCGGGCAAAAGCTAGTATAGCTATTTTTTTTAATTTTTTTTTTATTCTACTATGAGTTTGCTCTTGACTTTAGTCTAGGTCTGGATGACAGAGACAAAGTCTACGATGGAGTGAGCTTACCCAGAAGAAGCCTGTTCACTCTCACTTTGAATAGATTAGGGTTGTATGCGTTCGGAAACACAGACGCAGGCAGAGAGTTCCACTCCTTTGCTGCGCGCATTATAAAAGACGTTTGAAAACGCTTAGTGCGAGTTGGTGGAATATCAACTAGGTAGGGGTGGTAACTTGCAGTGCGTCTAGATATCCGATGGTAGAAGGGGGCCGGTGGAATGAGGTCGTGGAGTTCATGGGCACACTCTCTGAAGTACAATCTGTAGTAGACCGACAAGCAGGCAACCTTGCGGCGATGAGCCAAGCTGTGAAGCTTGGCATCCACCAGTTTTACGTCGCCAATGAGCCTCTTAGCTCTGCGTTCCACCGAGTCAAGCGCAGCAAGTTGGTACTTTGCTGAGCCATCCTAAAGGTGGCTGCAATACTCCATGCAGGAACGGACTTGTGCTTTGTAAAGGGTTAAAAGCTGTCCAGGCGTAAAGTATCGCTTCACCCTATTTAGGACGCCCAGTTTCTTGGCCGCAGTTTGAGCTTTGCATTCGATGGTGGAGCCGAAGTTGAGACCAGATGTCAACTCCATGCCTAGGAGCTCGAGCCGATCAGTTACAGGAACAGATGTACCCCGAAAAGTAGGAGTTTGATCAAAACGACTCCTTTTAGCGGTAAAGAGACACGCCTGTGTTTTGGTGGCATTAAAAGAGACCAGATTGTCGTCACCCCATTGGGAGACAAGACTCAAGGTCAAATCAGTCCGCTCAACCATGGCCTCTCTCAGGGAACGAAGTTCAGCCCCGCTGGTTTTTGCGCTGGACAAGTATCTCTCTGAAACGGTACTGACATCCGCGTACCCACCAATACCAGGCAGAAGCAGGTCATTGATGTGCAGCAGGAAAAGAGTTGCAGAGAGAACAGATCCCTGAGGAAATCCGGCATCAATAGCCATAAGGTCAGAGGAGCAGCCGTCCACGACTACTGTGATCGACCGTTCACTCAGGAAGTCTGATATCCAGCTACAAAAATCAGCTGGGATGCCATAAGCAGGAACCTTGCTGAGTAGTGCAGCGTGCCAGACCCTGTCAAAGGCCTTCGAGATATCAAGCGATACAGCAAGTGCTTCGCCGTGTTTCTCGATGGCTTCGCCCCAGCAGTGCGTGAGCTATAATTTTTAAGAAGTAATGGTGTTTGACTAGTTTATCCAACTGCATCATTATATACATTATTACCTACCACTAAAACTGAACCTGATCTATGATGTCTTGTCTATGAAAACTAGCTTCTGCCCGCGACTTCGTCCGTGTAAAATTTCTTGTTCCTCCGACCCACTCCGTCGCATCACATTGCCTGCCCGTGCTTTTACTTCGTTTTCGCTTAAACTTTCATTAAAAAAAATTGTGTCCTAGTTAATAGGAATGTGATCCTTCCTCAGGAATTGGGCTGTAAAATGCAAAAAGATTTTTTCAAATCCAACTCTCAGTGCCAGAGATTAGCGCGTTCAAAAACAAAAAAACCTGCCAAGTGCGAGTCGGACTCGCGCACGAAGAGTTCCTTACCATCCATACTAATATTATAAATGTGAAAGTAACTCTGTCTGTCTGTATGTTACGTTTTCACGCCTAAACCGCTAAACCGATCGTCATAAAATTTAGCAGAGATATAGCCTGGGATATGAAGAAGGACATAGGCTACTTTTTTACGCGATAACCGACATCCACGCGGGCGGAGACGCGGGAAAAAGCATAAAAACGGCAAAAAAATCATGTCCGTTGTATGGAAGCCCCCCTTAAATATTATTTTTTTCTGTTTTTTAGTATTTGTTGTTATAGCGGCAACAGAAATACATCATATGTGAAAATTTCAACTGTCTAACTATCACGGGTCATGTGATACAGCCTGGTGACAGACGGACAGACAGACAGACAGACGGACAGCGGAGTTTTAGTAATAGGGTCCCATTTTACCCTATGAGTACGGAACCCCAAAAACTAACTCTTCAGCTTTAGAATAGACCTCGCAGAGTTGATCATTACCCTAGTAGCATTTTCCGTTGGCGTTTAGTTGGGCCACCTTCAGAGGTATGTGGCCCAACCAAACGCCAACAAAAATGCTACTAGGGTATTTTGCTGCGGAGTTATTATAAAACAGTTATATCTCCTAAGATATTCATTGAAATGAAATGATGTAAGCCGCAACTTTGTTCAAAATTAAATACTTGTGATGATGATTATCGTATTTATTTGGATAAGGATTAATACCATGTTTATGAAAACTCCTTCGCAAATAATGCATTAATTTCGATCAAATCAGCTTTATAGTATTAGTATAGATATACCATTTTTTCAAGTTCTATCTTATTGAACAATTTCCCTCTCTAGCCTGTGTAGTAAACACAGTAATTATTATTAAAGCATGAAACTCTGACAGGTTGCCAGCCCATCTACTACGAGTGTTATAGCTGTCAGTCTGTTTAAATAATCCAACAACGTTTAGTATGTGGTCAGTGTTTGGAAAAATAGGTACAGTATGTGGCTGTGGATTTAACACATCGAGTTTTAAAAAGAGATTGTCACAAAAGTATGAGCGACTGAGAGGCCGTTCTACAAAGCATTTTTTTTTTTTTTTTTCTAATACTTGGTGAGCCATATTAACGACAGTATTTATTTCCCTTATTACAGTTACATACATATTATTATTTTTTTAAATATTTTTATAAAAACCATTTAAAAAAACATATAAAAGTATTAAAAATACGTAGTGGCCCATCGTCATCAGGAACAGGGTCCAAGATACCGGCACGGCGGTCAGAGCTCCAGAGAGAGGAGAACCTCCTAGCAATGCGAGCCGTGTCCAGTAGTACCGCTCTCTGAATCAAGCCCTCGATCCAGCTACCCAACGAGAGCCTTCTTAGGTGTTGGTAGGTTTTTTATATTTTAATATTTAAAAATATGATTTACATGTATTTATAGAAATAGGTAAAGGAATTAACTTAACAAATATACTACCGACTACATTTACCACAGATTACAACTTAGATATTTACAAACTGATGGCAAACATAACTGTATTGTTCAATGATATGGTTCATAATACTTATTGTTCAATTAATAGGGTGTGGGATTCGTTTCTTATGTCAAGAATTGGGCTAGTTTGTTCGTTGCAGTTGATTATAATTTCACTACAAATACGTATAACATTATTTTTGTCCAGTTTTCAGAAATTATCTTTAGTATCTTCAAACAACTCGGTTTTATCTGTTTTACTATAATCTTCTTTTTCACTCTTACATAATCCCTTTAAGAGTTTGCATTAGTATTAATGAACAAACCTCGTTAACTCAACACTAATGAAGTGGTATTCTATTAAACTTACTTTTTCTATTTCAGCAGTTTCCCTGAAAACACTGACATCATATTTTACATAATTATTACCTACAAAGATACCGACATTTTTTCCTGGTACTCTACTTAATTGCCTCTAAAATACTTTCAACCAACTTCCCCTAGCATTTCACGAAACTCATTTTGCACCTTATTATGACGGCAGTAAAAGTGATTTACGTATTTTTTTTACAGCAAATACATTTTTGCCAACTCTTCAGTAGAACTCTTAGCAAAGTAATCATTCTTTCGTCTAAAACTTTATGATGTACAAGATAAAGCAGATTTTTGCTTAAATTTGTGTAAATGTGGGTTGGTGAAAGGATTTTTTCATGAGTAAGCAATTTGAAGGGTTTCTGAATAATTAGCCAAAAGACAAATGTATCGGGAATTTGTTCAGCACTCGAGTCGATAGGGAATAATAAGGGATGAATAAGTACCACTCCCTTCTATTTACGATTGAGTGGAGGGGAACTGTGCTCAATGTTCACCTGTATTATGTAATTAGATTAGGATGAAATATCTGACTGTAAAATGAAAAGACTTTTTATCTAGAGTTGTCCGTTGACGTCCTTACGCAACTGATAGGAGACGCTATCAATAAATGCGTTCACAATACAGGAGAAAACATGGCATGGAGACTGTTCATTCAGATAGGCTACGTAAACTTTGTAGAACTTCGAGATAGATCGATTTATATTTTGCCTCACTTTCAATTTACAGCAGGTATGCTGTAAGTATACCCAAAGTCTGAAATTCAGATAATTTATGTAAACAAAGGGGATAACATATCAAAAAAATATCTTCGTAATGGTAACTTACTTAAAATGGCGAAAAAAAAGGTTCCATTTTCTTTTTAATACTGATTCTAAGAAATAATAATTAAAAAATAATCATACCGTAATTATTTTTATAAACTTTCGGTTTTAAACAAAGTTATTAAAAAAAGGAGATTTTCTGGTATACAATATTTTATGATACTGGTAACAATGCAGGAGATCTAAACATTTTCAAATTTTTTACATCTTCTACAACATTAATATTACAACTCCCGTTCATTGATTCATATTGTAAGTAGCATATCTAGCCACATTTTGGATGAAAAATGTTTTAAGTGGAAATCGATTTTGGGAAGCCTACGTCTAGCAGTGGATGTAAAGGGCTAATTATGACGATCATAGGTCGTGTCTCCGACACACTACACAAAACATTGTTTGGCAACGGTATTTTGTTTGCATAGTTCTTATAATTAAATCACTTTAATTTTATAGATGATTATTTACAACAACAAAAAAAGATAAAATGTTTTGCACCACTGTCCTGTTATTTTGACAGTGATATTTCTTGACATTACTTTGTTTACATAAGTTATCTGAATTAGAGACTGGGTATACATAGTTTTCTTCATCGACAATCATAGTTGTAAAAACAAATTGCCCGTAATTAAGGATCGACCAGACTGGATGCAGAAGTTGGAGGGCAAGGTGTTGTGGCGTTGCCTGGAAGAGGCCTATGTCCGGCAGTGGACTGCGACAGGCTGAGCTGAAAGAATCGACAACTTAAATGCTCTCTGCATTGGAGTGGTCGATTCTTATTTTTGGGTTTTATCTATACAAATACAAATAAATAAAATTGAAGTGTCTGTTTAGAACGTGAAAATAAAACCTTTTTACTAAATGCATTTATGAAAATCGTATATACTTTCATATGCATTTAAAGCTGACACTTTTTTGTAGTTATAACAAAAAATCTAATTTTTAATTTATATTTGTCTGTCTGTTTTTTTTTTCCCGGCTAATAAGACTTTTACTGGCAGATAGCTTATGTTTTATGGAGTAACTAAGGCTACTTTTATTTTTACAAAAGCCACGAGGGCGAAGCTGCGGGCAGCAGCTAGTAATACTTATATGTATGTATCTTCTCCTCTAAAATAGCTGTGACAAATATAATAAAGTCTATCCATTATACATACATCATCTAAAAAAAAAAAAAAATTTAACAAAAAAGTCAAGTCGCTATCGACCTGACTTTTTAAAATTAAATTTGTGTTTTTTTTTTAAAGCTATCTTTTACCTGTAAAAGGATACAACACACAAATTTTCTCTAATCGAAATCAATAACAGTGTGAAGAGACATTCGTTACTAACATTTAGCTTTAACTCCTGTGCTGTCCGGCTGTCCTAACGAGATTCCCAAAACATTAAATAACAAAGCTAACTCATACAACCATTTCCACCCAATCGTCCCGAAACTTGTAAAAGTCATAACATTAAAACGCCATAGAAACTCCAGCAGGCTCACAACACCATAACACTCAAATAAACTTTTACGAGCTTTAAATTTTAACCCTCACGTGCTAAGGTCGGTTGTATCACAGAATAGATCGACACAGAAGGTCGCTTCACTTACAGCGAATGCAAGCGCACTCGCGATTAGCATTTGTCTGAGATCTCCGTACGTACGCGTCTATGCTCTGTTCCAAAAGAATTTGATGAAAAGGTAAACAAATGAATCAAAAAATGTACCTGTGAATACCATTTTGTAAAATTTTGTATACGAAATTCTAATTTTAAATAACTTTAAACGTGGTTTCATTTGACAATTAAATTTAATTGTTAAACCTAATTTTTATCGATGTTTTTTGAATTACCCTTTAATAATGATATTAAAAATAAAACTGCTGGAAAAGTGTTGAGAAAGCTGAAACCTTCTAAATACAGAGGAATGTGTGACTAATTCCCCGTAGTGAGTGATTGCTTAGAAAAACTGAACCGGGTTTATTTACATGTTCATCCGATACTTTTGAAATAGAATACTACTACTATACTTTTGAATTGTGTACGAGCGCCTGTTTTCGCTCGTGTACGGAGCCGGCCTTCTGTACCCATCTATTCTGTGGTTATACTCTGTCCCATTATTGCTCGTCTTTAAGCGGTGGTTTCGGGTTGATTAGATTGAGCTATAACGCAAGCAGATTAGATGTTATGGCGTGTTGATGTCATTTTTTAAAAGTAATTGTATACGTGTAGGTGCGAGAGATATGCGGTGGTCTTAGGTGTTGATAGATGAAGAAATTATGAGTTTAGTATTAGTCAGGTTTGCTGACTTTAGGGTTCTACCACTGGATTCGCTGCTTTGAATAACAAAAATATGAAGTTTCTAGAATTTATATCTCGAAACAGTTGAGATCTTGTCCGATGGTAAATACTTCGTGTCCGGTGGTAAGTATATCATATCTGTTTTAGCTGTCAAATGCCAAGATTTTGGCCAACAATACTTAATAATTTTATTAACCATTCCCACTGCTGGGACACAGGGCTCTTCTCTTCGAGAGGGAGTGGGCTGTAATCCACGCGGGCCCAGCGGGTTGGCAGATGTCACATGTCTTCGAACTTTTTCGTTCTAGCCTAGGACATGACGATTTGATGTTTTCCTTCATCGTTTTAAGAACAGTGGTGATGAAATTATTTACACAAAGTAAAGCGCCTGCGTAGGTTCAAACCCACGCCCTACAACTCGTAAATCGGGGCCTTTACCACTGGGCCACTACTGCTCTTAATAATTAGTTATTGCTAACGTGGTATTTAACAACCTCTTTACGAATTTGAGATTTAAACAGGCTTCGTTGCTATTATTTACGTCATTTATGTTACGATTTTTTTATTGTACTACTATTCTAATAGTGTCCTAACATATACCGAAGAAAGATTCTTATAATATTCCGCGTATGCCAAATGACAACTCTCAAATCGACCCTTAAATTAAAGCATGTTTCCACCCCCTACAAGTTTTCTTTTATCTTTGGGTACGTTGTTAATATGTCTTTTAAGGTGTGGGGCTGAAACGACGCATAAATTATGGGCCTATGACATGCAAATCGGCGCTGTGATGTTACAAGTGTCGTTTGGAGGGTAGGTAGCGATTCAGGTGGGAGGAAATAGGAGGATGATGGAAATATGTTTTGGTGAAATATTGGAAAAATACGTCGCATAGGTAATTGAAGTTATATACTGTTACTGTGGTTGATGTTAAGATTCGTGCTTATAGTGTTTACTTTGGCCAAGTTTCTAAAGAAAGCTTTCTTTTGTACTTCGCCACAGGCCGCCTGCGGACAAAAGAATAAAAGTATAGGAATCATTATTATTTTATAACGTTGAATCAAGTTTTAATTCGCTAATAAGATCGTTAATTCGGCTAATTTAATTGATTATCAAATTGCCAGTTTCATTATTAAGCGACATAAAAAAAGGATGAGGTTATATGTTCGCCTGTATGTATGTATTTATATTTTTTTAATGTATTTTCATCGATATTTTCGTCAATTGGGGACCGATTATGAAAATTATTTTTTATTTGGTAGAGAAAGCTTGCGCGGTGGTCCCATATAAATTGTATTACCTTTGGGTAGTTTTTGAGTTAGCTTCGATAATATGTATTTATATCCACTTTGTATAATTATATCGATGGTGTTATAATACTTCCTGTCACTGTTGATAACATAGCAAGTAGTGATATACGAATTGGTGTGGGGAGGTACCATAACTAAAAAGTGAAAAATAAAAATTTTGGTGGGTTTGGATCTGTATTTTAGTTTGATGTCACCGACTTCCGAAATTAAAGTAATTTTTCACTTTGTATTGTTATATTTTTTTTTTCTGTAAAATAAAGTTTATAATGGCCTATGTATCGATATTGCCTGTATTCTAAAATCACACCAAAAATTCTAAATTCCATTCTGCCTCATAAAGCCTACCTCAATCAAAACAAAAGAACAACACATATAAATCAATATAACTCGTTAAATCACCGACAACTGTCATAACTCACGAATTATAACGGGATTGAATTTTAATTGGATCACACGAGTTTTTACTTTTTACCATTATGTTGTACATCCATTTGTTATTGAATTTCATGAAGTTTATACGTTACCTGTAACAAACAAAAAAGAGTTATCAGTAAAAGTATTTACAAAACATCATGCAGTCACATTACGTTTGTTGTTGTTTGTGGTTGTTTGAAGACTAGGCAGGAAGTTCTTTAAGAAATACCCCAATAAGTTAAGCCTAAGTTTATTGAAATGGAGTTGATAACTATGTACTATACTCGTACTTAGATTATATACTCGTACTATATGAATAAACAACTTAGTAACAGAACAACTGCTAAACATTTTATTTACTGCAAAAAAAATTGAGTTTGATTACCACAGATAGGTAACAAATATTTATTATGAGAAACAATTGATTTATTCTGAAGTCTTAGGTATTTGTGCAATAATTGTTTTACAATAATTATGATAAAAATAAAACCGATTTTGGAGTTCCACAAGGTTCTAATCGTGAAATAATGTTTTTTTTTTTATTAAAAATAAACTGTATCTAGCGATCCGCTTTTGCCTGGGTAGTAGAACATTATATGTCTACTTTTTTTTTCTGTCGTAGTGTCGAATCAGCCTGTTGCGTCGAGCATGGGGTTAAGGTTAAAATTTAACTGATGTTCGGATGAAAATACATTAAAAATATTATTAATGTATTTAAATTTGATTAATGTATATTATTAATAAGTATTTTTAATGTATTTTATTTTCAATCCTGCAAATATTTAAAAAATATAGAATAGATATATATAATAATAAACTTAGTGTTGTACAATTAAGAGGTTTTCAGTTTCGTCATAGATCAGCTTATGAATCTACTCAAACACTTCATTCTTACAACTTCTGCTATTTAAGGCAAGTATATCGACAATTCTATCAATTCTGCTATAAAGGTAACCTATGAAGCAGAAATACCTATTAACGAATGGGTATTTAAACATGGATTTGTCGGTACTAGGTATAGGTTTTCGTTGCCAGGATGGTATACCTAGATGGTTTTTCAAAGTTCACTCTCGTATGCTGCGTCAAGACAGTGTGTAGTATGAACAATTGGTGGACAGAGAGGTCCTCACAGGTTTTGTACAGATGATAAGTTGGGAACAAATACGGACGGAAAGTGCTTACTTTGAGCTCTTTGGGCTACTTCAAGTGGCTTTAGAATAGTTTATGGTGCACCACCCCAGACAGAAATACAGTATGACAAAATTGATTGACCAAGTGCCAGATATACCTGCATCATTAGTTTGGGGTCTGCAACATGATATATTTTCATATAACTATTGATTTACGCGGTGCACGCCAGTAAAGCTCGCAGTTAGCATGATTTTTTCCGACATCATCAACAATCATCTTCATATTTCAGCCAATTTCCACAAAACCTTAATAAATTATACACTTAAACCTTTTTCGTGAATCATTCCGTCAATTGGTGAACACCGTATGAAAACCCTAGTAGCATTTTTGTTAGCGTTTGGTTGGGCCACATACCTCTGAAGTTGGCCCAACTAAATGCCAACGGAAAATGCTACTAGGGAATCCGTTCGGAAGTTTTTGAGTTTATTGCGTTCAGACAGACATACTTTGTTTTATAATATGTGTATAGTTATTAATTAATATAAGAAGTGATAGTAATAACGTTGAAATTATCTCTCAGACAACATTGTTTGGGTTCCGTAGTCAACAAATCATACGTACGAGTATAGTTTCGCCATGTCCGTCTGTCTGTCTGTCGTCGGCTTAGCTCAGAGACTCTACTAGTACTCTACAGAGTACTACAAATCTGTAATTTGGCATACATATACATATTAATCACGCCGACAAAGTGCATTTCATACTTTAAGTATGAAACTGCCGATTTATACTGCAAAATGAAAACTTGTTTTCAACACGCACTCGGCCGGTTCTTTTTATTAATACTAGCTAACAAGCTACGTTTCAAGTTGATCCTTTTAAAACCAGATCAGCGAGGTAAAGTATTAATAAAAATAAGTTGTAAAACTGTAATGGCAGGTCACAGCTGTTTTCAATACCTGACTTTTACAGAGAATGGAAAATGAATAGAAAATGCGAGGAATTTGCGTTAGTGTTGTCATAATACAAAGCTTGTATTTCCAGAAGTTTTAAGAAAGAGAAAACTAATAACACAAGGCTAAGATATACTTGAGTAAGTATACCTACTAAAACTAGCTATTTGGGTGATAAACTTGTATGTGTTTGTGTAGTGTAGACTAAAAAATATATTTGTAATAGCTGCTGCCTGCGGCTTGGCCCGCGTTGCTTTTCCTAAAAGAAAAGCCTGTTACTCCTTATAATATCAGCTGTCACCCAGAAAAAGTCCCATCGAAGTCAGTCCAGCAGCCATTTCAGAGATTAGCCGGAACAAACACACAGACCGACGGTCAAGTTTTGTTTGTGTAGTGATTGACGATCGTGTTAAGTTCAGTAAAGAAAATATTTATATTTTTAAATATTAGATAGTATTTTATTTTTTACTTTCTGGCTTGTCTCTTACAAAAATCCACATCTCGCCGCTGCTTACTAAAGGAAGACATTTTCAGCTTCATATATTTTGTCACCGTGTCTCAAATATCAAAGCAATGTTGATACCAAATGCCGGACATTCAACACGTTGAATTCCTACATACCCTTTTAAGGACACAGCACTGTGATATTTTCAACTTACCTACAACAACCAACACCATTATAAGTTGGTCTCTGCATAGGAATACTTTAATAGAGCTTCACAGTTCAAGTTATATTGGCCTTTATACTAAGCCAAGCAAAATCTTATTATAAATAAAATTGTGAAGAAAATCGTATGAGCTTTATTTAAAATTATCTCTTATACATTTTCCAAGAAAATGTTTAGTAAAAGCTCTTTTAAAGTAATTGCTAATAGTTTAGTGCGTTAGTGCTTACTCCTAAGAGCTGCTGTAAAATTATACTTACGAGTATGAAAATAAAAGTAGAGATATTATATTAAAAAAATAAAGTATAGTTGTTTTCGCTAAAGGGTTAAATAGAAGTGGAAATCGTTATATACCGTATGAAGTTTTATGAAACAGAACCTTATTGCTATTTGTAAGATCATAGCCATATATATCTTAGCATAGCATGGCTGTTTGTGTATGTGAGTTTAAATGTTTGTAAACGCACCCACGATACAGGAGAAATTCCTAGTGTGGGGCAACGTTTAAAAAAAAATTGATATCTTGACACTCAAAGAAAGAAAAGCACAAAGTTTGATGTACTTTTTAACATAACATAATCTGCCTGATCCCACTGCTGCGACTCAGGCCTCCTCTCTGTGAGAGGTAGTGGCATACACCACGCGGGCCCAGTGGTGGTTAGTGGATGACACATACAACAATATTTTTTCTTACTAGCTAGTTATAAATATTTCTATTTATAACTTTCTTTCGCCCGCGGCTCCGCCCGCATGGATCACGGAAATTATATATTTAATACTATATAACGTACTACCGGGATTAAATATACCCTATGTGTTAATTCAGGCTATAAACTATCTGTGTGCCAAATTTCATCCAAATCTGGGACATACATCCAGACAAACAGACAAACGAAAAAAAAGTCTTAAAACCATATTTTATGCATTAAACTCGGTCACAAAAAAAAAATATTATCAAAATATTCAATGTATGTAGGTACATTTTTAACATTTATTATTTTATTATAAATATAGATATAGAAGTTGTACCTACATATATATTATTCAAATGAAGCGAATACTCTGAAACAAAACATCTTAAAGATAATCATGAGCTTTCTGTTTCAATAAATAATAAGCAATAATCAAAGACAGTATTCGAATAAGTTTAAATAAAGTGATAACAATGAGTCGATGCTCAAAAGACGATAACTCGACATTCAGTGGGTTGTACCATGGATTGATTGCACGTTAACATCAAAAGGGAACTGAGATTACTCGGTAATCAGTTGATTAAATGCGTTGGTATTGCTGGTTGAACTTGGGTAGTGGTTTAAAATTGTAAGTTAAAGCAATACCTACTTGCTTGGAACTTACAAATTTGTAAATATCAATTATTTTCTGAACACGGATTTTTCAAAGACTAGAAAGGAACGGTATTTTCATATCACATTATTGTTCAATGTTTATGTCAATGTGTTTAAGGCAACGAAAGTCGGAGCAGATCGGTAAGGCCGTTCTGGCGAGAGATACGGGCACAGGGCTGGAGAGACCACCAAAATCACAAAACAAGTACTATATTTTGGTCCGACTTAATCTCAGGTCAACGGTCTCTAGTCGTTCCCACCACACCTCCAATCTGCTCTTGACTTCTAGGCCGCTCTCGGCAACCAGCACGTTGAAAAAACAAACGAAATAATAAAATTCACAGTTTCCAATTACAAAAATGTCCCAACGAAAGGTCATAGGACAATTAAAGTAAGCAAGGGAAGGCAAAGGATATTATTCTAAGAACTCTTAATGAAACACAAAACTGAGGGGCTAGACAAATGACATTCGCTTTTAAAGTGTTTCATGTCGCTACAACGACTTTCAATAGAATTATTTTGTCCCATAAATTTTAGAAATTTCCATTATTGTTAACGCTGATAGAATGTCACTTTTTCTATGCGCTTACTGGTCTGTTTAACCAAGTACCTACTCTCTTAAGTAACTAAAACACCTCCATTTAATTACAGTTAAACTAACCGGAGATTAATTCCCAACAGGAATTGGTGCTGTCAGACCCGAAGCGGTAATTAACAGAACAATAGAAGCCTTATCAGTGACGTCATTATTATTACATAGTACATTATGTACGAGATACAAACAGCTTTGTTATGTTGTTGTCTTCTTAGCGAAATGAAATATTTAACGATTAGAGGAGGAAGCAAAATCACCAAACAAGAAAGTATGACGTGCCTACGTTTGTACAAATTACCTTTGTCTATCATAGAGTCAAAGAAGCTAACATACATAAACTCACGCCTTCTACCCATGGGGGTAGGCAGAAACTATAGAACGTCACCTTGCTTCGTTTGCGTTCATACATCTACACACGCACGCCGCTGCCGCCGCCGCCCCGCCGCGCCAATGGAAATAAGGAAGCTAAAGTTGGTGCGAGAAGAGATGACAATAGTCGGTTATTAATTCACCCACATTTATTTACAGATTCCAGTATTCTTCATAAAAAAAACCGGAATCTCTAATATAGTCCGTCAATATCCTGAAATTTGCACGAATGAAAAACGATACAAATAGTTTGTCATTCAGCTTTTGGGATGTACTGACATTATTTGTGACGTTCTTCAGAAAGGTCAGACTCGCAACCGGCGTACGAATATTACCAGATGTTTGGGTTCAAACATCTGGTAATTTTCGTACGCCGCTTCCAAGCGCTTCTTACTCCTTTTGGCTCGTTTATGTTCACGTTTAAACGAGCCAGAAGGAGTAAGAAGCGCTAGGAAATGAAGGGCGGGCGTTTTGAGGGACTGTCTTATGTAATTTTGACGTTAGAAAAGTGCTGATTCTCAGCCTGGTTTGAATAAACATTTTTGAATTTTTTATTTTTTTATTTTGATAGTGTGGCGGTATCAACAACGCCACATGCGAACTACGCATCAAAGGCCTGACGTCACAAATCCTGCATCGCGCTATCAGAGTTTACCGCACGACTAGCATATATACAACATCCCGACATCAACCGCTGGGCAGTTGCCCACCAGATACGACACCCGTCTGGTCGGAGGATCCTCCCTTTACTATAGAGTATGAGTGAACTTTACACCCTGTTCCTCATACCTTTAAAATAGGATCTCAGTAGATGGCGTTCTGTAGTTTCTGCCTACCCCCAAGGGAATAAGGCGTGAGTTTATGTATGTGTATAGATATTGGGAAAAGGATAATTATCGCTATAATTGCTACCTTATTTATCAGCAACTAATAGACAGCTAGAATTATCACGAAACTAAGATTTCGATACAAATCTAAACCAATCAATCTGCCTAACCTTTTCCCAACTATATTGAGGTCGGCTTCCAGTCTAACCGGATGCAGCTGGATACCAGTATTTTTCTTGGAGTGACTGCCTATCTGACCTCCACAACCCAGGAACTGGGACACAGTAGAAGAGGTTGATTACGCAAAATTCTTGGGTATAATAATTAACAAAAACTGTAACTGGAAATCTCATACTGATGATCTATGTAAGAAGATAGATAGATTTGTATTCGTTTTATATAGACTAACACGTGTGGCTAGTGTTAACGCGGCACTATGTGCATACCATGGCTATGTCTCATCAATTTTGCGCTATGACATTATAATATGGGGAAATTCGGTTGAACTCAATTTGCGGAGCGCACCCACTGGACAGTTGTGTTCCACTATTCAAAAAAACTTAAAATACTGCCACTTCCAGCACTATACATTTTTGAAATTTGTATCTTTGTATACCAAAACAGACATGAATTTGACTTGTTTAATGATGTTATATCCAGACAAAGCCGCAAAGTGCATAATTATGCTGAATGTTCCTAGGCGTAGCATAAAATTGTTTTCTAATAATGTATATGGCATGTCCATTACTGTTTATAACAAATTGATGGCTTTAAAACTCTCAGCCTCAGAGCATTTAAATGCAAATTATTTAACTTTCTTTCAAGCAAATTTTATTACTCTCTACTAAAGATTTTATGAATGAAAAATTTACCGAAATATTTGACATTATTATCCTTCAACTTATTGAATTTTCTATTTTACAATTATTGTTCAGTGTGTTTAAATTATTTGTAGTTGATTCTAATTCTAATAATTAATAACTTAATTTTGATGTAATGTGGACCCATAATTTTACAAACCATATTTGTACGCCGGTACTGGCAGAATATTATGATCGTAATATGTAATGAGCCTAACAACTTTGTAAAATATTCTGACAAATAAATGCATTATATTCTATTCTAACACGATACCCCTTGGCAAGACTGGTTGTCGGACATTCTGAGTTCTGACGACCCGTAACGACTGTCAAAGATCTATGAATGACAGCCGGGATCAACGGCATATCATGCTTTTGGATGCACAAAGGGGTCTCGGCATCTTATGGATGGACACCCATCCACGAACCGACCTCGGTTAGCGTTGCTTAACCTTAAAGTCGACCCGGATGGCTGTTATGCTGTTATTATTTAGCCACGAGCCCCTCAACCAACATTCCAATTCTATTGAATAACGAATCAGATACAATTTCCTTCCTTTTAGTACCCCTGTATAGAACCTCCATGTTAGTGTAATTTTTCCTCCTCTAAAAATTACGTGGCTGGAGTTTTAAAGCTCGTTACACACAATTGTGCACTTCTTATTCATTGAAATAATAATTCAACTCTTTTGATTTCAAAGGAATTATTTTTACACTACCAGTTGGGTCTTTAAACTGTACGCTTAAAACTTGGTTCTCTTTTTATTTATTTTTCCTTTCTTTCTTTATAAACAGAGGTTTATATAGCCTCGACTTTAAATTGCTTAGAATTACTTAAGAGCTTTGTAAGAAAATGTAGACTGTAGTTAAAAAAAAGCTTATTTTATTTTGTAGGTAAATCGCATTGCATTGTAGCATATTTTAAGGCTTTTTATTTAAGTGAACAAAACGTTTCATTGGTGTCATTTATTATGGCCAGATAAATCTTGAATCTAAAGGAATACATTCACGATAAAAAAAAGTAAATAAAAAAAGCCATAGTAAGTCATTGTAATGTAACTCTTATTTCATTGTTACAAAGAATAAATTAGAATGATTGCCTGATTGATACATAACTTACGGCATCATTCTAATTTATACATTCACAAATCTCATAGAAACAAGCACTTTCAGTTTTTTCCTTTAAAAGTATTTATTTTAAAATTATAAAAACAATATACATAGGTATCTGAAATCCTTACAATAATCCCTTTCATTTGATATGTCCCTCAGTACAGTTTGCAAAACTTAAATATAATTTACCACACAAAAGTGACACCCCCATATTCAAAATTCATTTATTTACGTTGCACGTCCGTGTTTGGGTCGCAGAAATTCATAAGTGTACCAAATTTCAACTTAATCGGCCCAGTAGATTCGAGAGCAAATCGGCTGTGACAGAGGGACGGACAGACAGACAGACACACGAGTGATCCTATAAGGGTTCTGTTTTATTATTCGAACATTCGTACAGAATCCTAAAATATAAAGTGAATGTGCTCCTTTAGCAGGAATCCAAATAATCTAAGAATCACCTTATACGCCTGTTTCTACACGAAATGTAGGATTTCGATTTATGGGTAAGAAATCCAAAGCTTAGCTTTCCTGAAACATAACAAAACCTCAACATAATAGAGGTACGCAACCTTTAGACCCATTTACCAACTCCCAAGTCAAAAAAACAGTTAATTTAATGACTAATAAAGAAAACAAGAAAAAAAAATTTGCAATTCTCGATAGTACAGGTAGAGCTTACAATAAATTATTCGGCAAAATCCGTAGCATAGCAAATGGGCCGCCATCTTCTTCCAAATGACTTTCAATACAAAATCAATGACTTTTTCACAGAATCCGAGACGATTTTGCTTCCCGCGCTTAGTTTGGTGTAATTTGTAAGAGAAAAGACAATTTTGTTTTTCATGGTTTTCAGTATGTTTAGAACAAAAACAGCCCTGATTACAATGGGTGCAATATGGCTGACCAAGTGGGTATAGGTACAGTCGACCGAACGTTGTTTAGCATAGATTCAAAAGTATTTATAAGGCCAGCTTATTCTGGTTTTGTTACCATTGAAGTGCACCCTGCTGTACAATTATACCTCTGTCTATCCCTATGCAGAATACAGGCGTAATGTTATGTAATACTACTAAGTCCACACAATATTGATAGGTAGTTTAAAAGACGTGCAATATAATTGCCTCCACGAGTGACGATAGTTGATTTAATTATGTATTGAAGTATTGTTACTAACAAAATATGGACCTGGTCTGAAATAAATGTTTATTATTATTATTATGTTTAAATTTCTTTGACTTATCTCGGGACCCTGGGGTCCCGGACTTTTGGAAGGCATACGAGGGGCCGAAGCCAACTCGCAGAGGCTCGTTATACGCTTTTTAATTAAATGAGGCACCAACCGACGATTATCCCTGTACGCACTATGCAAGTGCACCCAAGGACAACCCCCGGTTGGTGTAGGACTATTGCAGGATATGGAACCAAAGATATTGGACTATGGGTTTGGGTGGTTAAAATGGACTGGTTACGTAAAACTATGGAAGGACTATGGCCCCTGCCTGATCAATGTTTTATTATACACGGATAAAATGGACGGGGGTGACTTGCACATTTAATAATGGGCCCCCGAAAACGGTCGCTAGCACATAGTGACGTAGCGACAAGGGGGCAACATATCCTGAGGTGCTCGAGGAGTGGAGAGGTATTCCACGGCTCTCAGAACAATCCCAGAGCCCGGTAGATGGTCAAGATCCCTACAACAATTACTGTAATACTTCCTTCCTCCGAGCACGTTTGCTCTTGCGAATCTCCACTCAAGCCGGCCAATAAAGGCAAGAATGAGGTGGAAGATCAGTTCCTCGTCAGTGTTCACTCCAGCCTTTAAAGGCAAGCCAGAGATGAGGAACATGACTTCTCCCGGGAGATAGGGTCCGTGGGGTCGCAACTGCCCAACAGCTCGCCACATGCTGCCCTTCGGGTTTCTGTATCTCTTTTGGTCTGGCTCCTTACCCTAGACATGTTCCGGGAAAATAAACTCTACCGGCAGAGATCTAGAGTTCGGAGCGCGCAAGCCCCACCACGACGTTAACGTAGAAATAGGGCGGTGGGTTTATTCTTATTATTATTAACAAACAGATAATAATAATAAAAAATATTTCTTTTTTTTTTTACCAAGTTGTATACCGCAGATACTAATGTTCAAAAAAATATAAAATGTCAATTTACTCGAAAATTGTTCACATTTGCATAGCAGTCATAAGGGTAATTTAAATTTAGGTTGCAAATGAACTCTCTTATATCCCCGTAATGGATTGCCGACCGACATATTACTAATAACTCTGGATATTCGTCCAGCGCACCATGGGATCTATGGGCAGTCAATCCCGGTATCACTTAGCTGGCTAATATTTTGATTATGGCATGAGCCGTTCTTATCTAGTCCGTTAATAATATAGAGAAAAAGATAGAAGAGAAGAGTAGTTTGATACAAGGTTCCTAAAGTAAAATAATATGATGAAAATACAATTTGTATTATTTTTTCCTTTTACTTTTGTCTGACCCACTGCCGCAAGTCTTGATATTAAAAGTTTTAGACGATGATGATATTTCATGTGATTTCGGTATAATCACGGCACGACACGGCACGGCATAATGACGGCACGGTTGGCGCAGTGGTTAAGCGATTGACTGCTGCGCTGCGTGTCGCGGGTTCGATTCCCGCACTAAACAAATATTTGTATGACCTATAAGTAGTTGTTTCGGGTCTGACTGTTTGTATATGTGAGATTAAATGTTTGTAAACGCACCCACAATACAGGGGAAATCGTGAGGGGTAACGTTTGTTAAAAAAAAAAACAACAATACCTTTAACGTTTAAAAAAAAAAAAGTTTAAAACATCTGTCTAAATACGGTTTCAATAGAGGTTTTTTTTAACCTATACCAATTACCAAATAACACCATTATCTACCACGACATGATACGTCCCCCTAATAACCTTTTCCCCCTCCAATAGACCCACACTTGGGCCACTCGAAATCGGCAGAGAAAATCAAATGAACATCATTCAAAAAGCCCTTTGGGTACTTAAATAAATCGTTTTATCGTATTTGTAGCATAAATTCGTTTAATAGGCATACCTTGTGATTACAATTGGGTCTTTATGTAAAAAGACAACTTGGATAATGAGATAGTATGCAAATTGGGTAAAGCTGAGGACACACAGGTGGGTGCTTCATTTAGTGCTTCAAACTTCGCTGTGGTGACATCCTTTAGCGAATCAATGCATAGTTTTACTCAAGCACACTGATGCTTAGTGTCACACTGCATGACTGATTTGTCACTTAAGTTAAGTAACGAGGTTAATTTGAAAATGGCATATTTAAGAAAAGGCTAATAGTCACCCAAAGGGCAATGGAGAGGGCTATGCTTGAAGTTTCCCTAAGTGATCGAATCAGAAATGAAGAGATCCGCAGGAGAACCAAGGTAACCGACATAGCTCGAAGAATTGCCAAACTTAAGTGGCAATGGGCAGGGCACATTGCTCACAGAACGGATGGCCTTTGGGGGCCGAAAGGCTCTTGAGTGGCGACCGCGTACCGGAAGACGTAGCGTGGGAAGGCCTCCCACAAGCTGGACGTCTTTCGGCTGAAATGATGGTGATGCTATTTAAAAATAGAACGTTATTCCATTTGTTTCTACTTAATCGTCAACTTAAAACTTTATTGTCAAACTCCTGTCCAAACGATGATAAGGTTTACTTGCCATCGTTTGGACAGAAACATGATATCTATACGTAAGATTTCACAATGAAAAACGGACACTATAAACTGACGTTTGGACACAACTTGCTACTTGAACTAATCTCGCTACTTACCCAATGCAAAAAATCTGCCTTTACGGTTTAAGACATTTATTCCTCAAAAAGAATACCTTTCACTTATCATGTGGAATACAAGTAAATCTTAACACTAAATACATGAACTATGAAGTACGGTAGGTACTCGTAAATGATCTAGTAAGTAGTAAATGCACAATTTTTTTTTTTTAGTCATCCAGTGAAAAGGCGCTTCAGCAACGTGTCAACAAGAAGGTGGCATAGCATAATAAGCCCATAAACTTGCCACTGCTGAAACACAGGCCTCCTCTCTGTGAGAGGGAGTGGGTCATTATTCACCACGCGGGCCCAGTGCGGGTTGGTTTGGTCATATATCTTCGAATTTTCGGTTCTAAGACTTTTACCGGTTTGATTAAGTTAATAAGCATATCAACTACCACCTGCCACCTAGTTCAGCAACCCACACTGCACAGTTCGAGTTACGCTATGTGACTGTCTGTCACGAACGTCAATATAATAACAAAATATTATAATTATTTTAAAACCGGCAAAAGTTCCCGGCCATTTAGGACCACATAAATTCTCTATTTAATGCGAAACGGGCTGCTACAAACAAAGCAGACAGGTCAAATGCAATAACTCAAAAAATTCTAAAGAAACGAGTAAAATATCCTATTTCTTTAAAATTGTAAAACAATATTGAGCCTTTAAGAAATCCATTCCATATAACTTATCTGGCACCATCTTCAAATTCTAAGACGCAATGATGCCGACGCAATGCCGCTGAAAGGCCGCTTCCATCACTTTATGGAAGTGTTGCCCTGAGTACTCAGAGTGCAGATGAAAAGTATCGTGTGAGTAATGACTGACCAAATATCGGTTACACTAAATACTCACAAGTTTATATAATAATACACTTTGCATCCCTCTATTATTCATTAGCTTTCTAAAACCACATTCAGTTTCTTAACTATGAATTCCTAAGTCTTATTTACTATCTTTAATGGGACAAGGCATTGGACTTCTTCATATTTGGAATTCATTTAATCTCTATCTGTGGGAGAGTGACCAGTCTGGAGTCGAGCTCTACAAGGTCGTACGGGGCGGAATGCGGCCTCTGCCGATCTTAACACTAATATTAACATAATTAGAAAAAACTAAAATTTTATCAGCCTAGGGTAATTTAGGAACAGTCACAGCTACTCGCCAACCATGGTAACAAGCGAAGCTGCGACTGTGTGGCGTCGTCCTTAGACTTGAGATCTGATTTTGATATTTCTAATTCTGTTAGTCTTTGAACGATGTATGAATATCTATTGCTTGTTACTTGGTTCTGTTGTCTGTTTCATTTGTTATGGTACTCGTATTGTTTGTTTATGTATTGTATAGGTTGTATGATTTACCTACATTTAATATATTATATTGGTAGGATTCGCCTTTATTGAGCTGCTTTTTACCTTGATTTTAAGTTGTTTCAACTCTGTTTCTGTGTGTAATCTTCTACAAGGTCAAACTAAATTAGCTAGCGAAACTCCGCAGACTTGATGAAATCGATATGTAAACACAATAAAACAAAAAATACTGATTTTCTAAACTCGTACTTCAAGTGCATACAAAACTTGCAGTCGTTGACCCCACAAAATATTTTTTTTGTATTTTTTGTTTTATTAAATTAGATATTTCCCACATTCTCATCACATCTGCGGAGTTTCGCTAGCTACTTTCATTTGATCTCATTGCTCGATATCTTTATTGCATTATCATAATGACATGTGTACTTAGGTGGTAACTACATATATAATTTAGATCATTATAGACCCTGCATAGGTCACAGGGCAAAGCAAAAGGGTAGGAGAGAAGAAGCCCTGTTTTAGATCATTATTGTGGGAACAAGTTTTAACTTACATAATTATAATCAAAGTCAGGAGATTTCGAATAAGATACTAACATTTCGCTTATCTATTATTTATGTAATACTAGCTTCTGCCCGCGACTTCGTCCGCGTTAAATTTCTTGTTCCCCCGACCCACCCCGTCGCAACACATTGCCTGCCCGTGCTTTAACTACGTTTTCGCATAAACTTTCATTTAAAAAAAATGGTGTTCTAGTTAATAGGAATGTAATTCTTCCTCAAGAATTGGGTTGTAAAATGCAAAAAGATTTTTTCAAATCCAACTCGCAGTTCCAGAGATTAGCGCGTTCAAAAAACATAAAACCGGCCAAGTGCGAGTCGGACTCGCGCACGAAGGGTTCCGTACCATCTATACAAATCCTTATCCTTACTAATATTATAAATGTGAAAGTAACTCTGTCTGTCTGTCTATTTGTCTGTATATTATAAATACGAAAGTAGCTCTGTCTGTATGTCTGTCTGTCTGTATGTTACGTTTTCACGACTAAACCGCTGAACCGATCGACCTGGGATATAGAGAAGGACATTAGGCTACTTTTTTACGCGATAACCGACATCCACGCGGTCGATGCAAAAAAAAACGGCAAAAAAATCATGTCCGTTGTATGGGAGCCCCCTTAAATATTTGTTTTCTGTTTTTTAGTATTTGTTGTCATAGCGGCAACAGAAATACATCATATGTGAAAATTTCAACTGTTTAACTATCACGGTTCATGAGATACAGCCTGGTGACAGACGGACAGACAGACAGACAGACAGACGGACAGCGAGGTTTTAGTAATAGGGTCCCTTTTTACCCTTTGGGTACGGAACCCTAAAAACTAACTCTTCAGCTTTAGAATAGACTACCTCGCAGAGTTGATCATTATTTTGCTGCGGAGTTATTATAAAACAGTTATATCTCCTAAGATATTCATTGAAATTAAATGACGTAAGGGCAACTTTGTTCAAAATTAAATACTTGTGATGAATAACGTATTTATTTGGATAAGGATTAATACCATGTTTATGAAAACTCCTTCGCAAATAATGCATTAATTTCGAACAAATATGATTACCATAAAAAAGGTTATAGTGAGTCAATCTTAAAAGATAGACATATGCCGTCGCGGACTTTTTTTTTAGGAAATTTAAAGAGGAACAATTCCATTATACATGATATTTGCGTAACTTAAACCGTTTACGCAGCGCCCGTAACGGAAGCTTTTAAAAAGGAATAATTATTCCCGTTTTTGTAACATTTTTCATTTATGCTCCGCTCCTTTTGGTTGTAGCCTGATGTTATATAGCCTATAATATACCTTAATAAATGGACTATCCAACACAATTCCAACCAGTAGTTCCTGAGATTAGCGCGTTCAAACAAACAAACAAACAAACTCTTCAGCTTTATATATTAGTATAAATTTGTATAGATTTTATCTGCAAATGTACTTGAATATTTTACATTATTTTTATATACCTGTACATTATGTATTATAATTCTGTTTATTCATTTAAATAAATTGTTTTTCTTTGAATAATTATTATTGCTATATTATAAAATACCTTGTAAAATATTGCACACAACCCTGATAATAATGCTTATCGACGATCGAATAAACTACTATTAATTCATCTACGTTTATTATTTCAATATAGATTTTAAAATAAATCACTACACATTTATTTTTCAAGTGAAAATGAAAAGTCTGTGGGTATTGAACTGTGTAAATTCACATAAAATAGTAATTAAAATAAATTGACAATCAAGTCTACTCGGCTTGATTGTATATATATTATATAATAACTGTTAATAACAAATATTTCACGTAGGCATTGAAAACCATAATATTAACCAGCTCACACAGAACTATTTTAAGAAATTGTTTATTTTTGTAGGTACACAAATATATGCCGAAACAAAATTTGTTTTCGACAATTCTTGAATCAAATGAATATTGTATACAATACACTGCTACATGATGTTTTGACGATTGAGTGGCGTTGTAATGATCTATACATACAAATAAATATAATTTAATTATCTGTTTGTAATGTCAAAATAACAGCTTTTTACTAAATGCACAGGAAAGTATATACGGTACTTACCATTTTTTAAATATAATTTTAAGAGTAACTCAAGCTACTTTTATTTCAGAAAAAACCCGCATTTTAAATTTCTAACCGTTTTAACAGATTTATTTAATTTTAAGCTAAAATAATTATATATTAGTTATTATTTTATGTTTTCGTAATGGATCTTTTTCATCGTGTATATACATATAAGGTGACTTTTTGAAACAAGGCCAGTAAGGGCAGTTTTGTTTTTAGCAGATAGATATTAGCCGATAGACGATGGGCCTCAGTACCATTTAACAGATATAATTAGTAAATCAAGTTTTTTCCCTCCACATTCCCACAATCAATTCATCTACTTTACAGACAAGGCTATCCCGAATGCATCGCTGAACGCCAAAGGAAAAGTTAAGTTTAAGTTAATATTGACTTTCTGGAACTAAGTTACAGAAGTATCACCAAGTAAATTCCGACCGGTAAGTCTAAGTTACATCAAAGAAACCAATATTTTGTTTTTCTTTAAGTTTTTCGCTTCAAAATGTTTTGCTTTTTAATAGGAATGATTTACAACCCGTGGATTTACGTAAAGAGAATTTGCAGCATCGACTATATGTCTGCTATTGACTATGAATCCCTGTGTTAAGTTAGTGTATTGTGGGAAATATGTATATCTAAACTTAAAATAAATCAATTAAATAATTAAAATTTAAAATGAAATAATTTAAAATTTAAATGAAATAATTTAAATTTAAATCATTTTAAAATGTGCATCAGTGGCGTGCCTTAAAACAACAACACAATTTAAATTAGTAACATCTTTATGTAATAATTAATATTTTTTTGTTTTCAGACCAAAATACAAAGATGTTGCTGGAGACAGGGTTGGTACATCGTCAACTAGTGGCGCGAACCCTAGGATGGACTGGCATCAGTCTACCAGACCAATCTACCAGAAATGTCTACTACACTATCACAGTCTTCTATACGAGTTTATCAGACCAGTCTACCGGACCAGTCTACCAGACCAGGCTACCAGACCAGTCTAACGGACCAGTCTATCAGACCAGTCTACCGGACTAGTTTACCAGACCAGGCTACCAGACCAATCTAACGGACCAGTCTACCAGACCAGTCTATCAGACCAGTCTACCTGACCAGACTACCGAACCGGGCTACCAGACCAGTCTACCGGACCAGGCTACCAGACCAGTCTACCGGACCAGGCTACCAGACCAGGCTACAGACATGTCTACTGGGCCAGACTACCAGACCAGGCTACAGACCAGTCTAACGGACCAGTCTGCCAGACCAGTCTTCCGGACCAGTCTACCGGACCAGTCTACTAGACCAGTCTACTTGACCAGTCTACCAGACCAGTCTACCAGACCAGGCTACCAGACCAGTCCACCGGACCAGGCTACCAGACCAGGCTACAGACCAGTCTAACGGACCAGTCTACCGGACCAGTCTACCAGACCAGTCTACCGGACCAGGCTACCAGACCAGGCTACAGACCAATCTAACGGACTAGTCTACTGGACCAGTCTACCAGACCAGTCTACCGGACCAGGCTACCAAACCAGGCTACAGACCAGTCTACCGGACCAGGCTACCAGACTAGGCTACAGACCAGTCTAACGGACCAGTCTACCAGACCAGTCTACCGAACCAGTCTACCAGACCAATCTACCAGACCAGGCTACCAGACCAGTCTACTCAACCACTGGTCTATTAGTAGTCTGCCTATGCCAGCCGTTAGCGCCGTTTCACACATGATACACGTAAAATGTTCCCCTCTTCAGTCTCAAAAATAAACTTATTTAGGCTGGTAGAGGTCACAGTCATGTCTTAAGGACACCATACCATACATGGCCAGGTTTATCCACAAGAGGACATGTATAATAAAAACAGAATGATATAATAAGTTCTTGGCTCAGGAATTTATTGAAAACTCAAAAAGGTACCGATACAAGTGATATATAATATTTGTGTTAAATGTACATATAAGACTAGCACAAACCTATACGACTAGCACAAAGGGTTTTTTAAACTTTTATTTTATTTTGGTTCTCTATAAGAACAAATTGTTACTTATTGTTATTTAATATTAAAAATTCATGTTCATCAATTTAAATAAATCAAATATTAATCGTTCCTGTCGGTTACTTTTTTTTTATGTCATCACACCAAACTGTGACAAAATAATCGTCATCATCATCTGCTTACCATATTCTCAACAATTTTGGGCTCAGCTACTAATCTAACCGGAAGCAGCTGAAGAGTATTTAACTTGAAACTACTGCCTGTCTGACCTCGACAATCCAGTTACTATGTAACGCAATGCTCGTTGGTAAGACTAGTTGTCCGACTTTAGTGCTTCTGACTACCCTCAACGAATGTCAAAAGTCTACGAATGACTGCTGAGTCCCATGCGATTACGTGCATTCCGAGACACGGCCGTGTTAATTGTTTATTTGTTGTTAAAAAAATAACTATCTAGGTAGATAGTTATACCTACCTACCTAAAGACTCCCACAGACAGGCGCGACGCGACTAAATAGAATAATTTATTTGAAGATTCCACGGAAACTGTTCTAACAAAACCGCGTCGCACCGTCGCGTCGCGCCTGTCGGCAGAAGCCTTATAAGCCCGATGAGAGACTAGCCCCGTACGAAAAGTATTTATAAATAAATTAAACTAAAATAACAAAATTCCACTTACGAGAAACTTACAAGGTTCTTATCAAAGAATAAAAGAAAAAAATAAGTGCCGTTCTCTTTATAAGCCGTAAATGGCAAACACAACTGTTTGACAGAATTAATAATTAACTAATATAATTTCATCATCATCGTTTCAGCCGAAAGACGTCCACTGCTGGACATAGGCTTCCCCCACGCACCGCCACTTCCACCGGTCCTGTGCTTCCCGCATCCAGCGGATTCCTGCGGCCTTCACAAGGTCATCGATCCACTTTGTGGGAGGCCTTTCAACGCTACGTCTTCCGGTACACGATCGCCACTCCAGAACCTTTCGGCCCCAACGGACATCTATTCTGCGAGTAATGTACTGATAAATATAATAATAATAAATTAAATTATGTCCTTGAAACCGAAAAAATAGCTTCGTCACTATACAAATTTACTTCCTGCATATTATAATTAAAAGATAATAATATAATTACAATAGGAAAAGAAATTTAATAGTTCCGCAGATCCAAATGCAAGGTAATTTTATTGTAAAACTATGAATCAAGGTAAATCTTAAAGTGTCTGTGGCTGAAGGACCATTTTCGCATATGTGTCACCCTAAAAGGTCACATAAAGTGGGTGGAGAAGATATAACCTTATAGCACAAGCTGTTGTGATGCAGTCAGCAGGGTATCAAGCCTGACTGCCCAAGTTGCGCCAGACGTATATTCTCTATGTTTGCATCTTCAAGGCCTTTCTTAATGTCTGTTCAGAACAGAACGAGTTATCAGGATGTCATAACAAAAACATTAATAGATACTTCGAATTTCTAAGAAAGCATTGGCGGTGTGTCATGTCAACGCGACCATATATTATATATAAGGTATTGCGCAGGCGACTGATACATGATTGGTTGTCACATCTCGATGCGAACTCTAAAAACGGGACCATATTATAAGGTATTGCACAGGCGACACACACCCTCATTGGCTAATATTCCTGCCTACCGCTCTCTAACCTCACACACCCCTTTATTGTATAAATACGTCCGCACGGCACGGGAGCGGACAGTTTTAGCAGTGTTTTGGTTCCTGTTTCCCGTTCTCATGTATAACTGAAATAACGTGTGTACTTCGTAATAAAAGTGTGATGTACCTAATGTAATACAGATTGTAATAGTTAAACCTAAAGTTCTAATAGTTGCCTGTGTGTGATCCTACCTGATAATTTAATTTACTTCATTAAAATTATAGACTAAAATTATTACCAAACCAAGTGTAGCACATTTCACACTCAATACTAGCGCACAAATGTATTTCCTAACACTCGGGCTCGTACAACGTCTTTTAAAATGCTGATTGCCTTACTTGATGAACATAATACTAAATATATTTACTGCATTCCGCAATGTTAACTTGGTGGAAGACTTACAATGACATAATCATTGTGGTGGTCCACAATGATTATGTCATTGTACCGTCGGGCACAGTACAGTAGAGGAGAGAGGAAGAGGGCATTAATATGACAATATAGTTGAAAAACTATTTATGTGAGTAATTATAAAATATATTGGAAGCAAAGCTGAAATAAGGACATTATTGGATAAAAACAACCTGATCACCTGAACCTACATATTTGTAACGGAGGAAGCTGGGCCAAATCTGATGCTTCAACTTAATGAGGCGACTAAAAACTCGCCACTTGCAGACGGCAAGACTGTAGGATATTGCAGGATCATAGGTTTTATATTAAGTTCTCTGGCTCTCTCGATACTGCACATCCATGCAGGCAGCAGGTTCTGGGTTCAGTTACCAGGTTGGGCAAAATATTATTGGGTTTTCCCATCAGAAATTTCGCTCCATAAAATGTCACGTAACTATTTTCTCCGATATTAACGTCTAGTTTTTAGGGTTCCCTACCTCAAAACAAAAAACGTAACACTTATAGGATCACTCACCTCTCTGTGACACCAGCCAATTTGCTCCGAATCTACATTATCTAAATTATAAAAATAAAATAAAATTTATTCAAGTATAAAGTAAAATCATACAAATATTTACATTAATTACAATCGAGGAAAAATGTATTCTAACATGTAGTGCGTGGGCCGGTGTTGTCATCATAATTCAAATTAGCCCAATATTCTAACTGTAATGTAGATCTGGCTGATCTAGGTTTATGATAACCTGTGTTTCAGGCCATCAATTTACTTCAAACATTTAAAAAGAAGACAACAATACATTTATTAAAAGTTAAAATAAAAAGGAGATATAATATTTTCAATTACAGGAAAATCTATAAGAATTCTATAATCTTAATATAACATGGTAAATCTCTCAGAAATCCGCTGGATGCGGGAAGCACAAAATCGGTCAAGGTGGTGATGCTTGGGGGAGGCCTATGTCCAGCAGTGGACGTCTTTCAGCTGAAATGATGATGATGATGATGAAATCTCTCAATATTGTGCGTAAAAACTTACATTTGCAGTTGGAGTGTATGGGAGAACTTGTTTTTCAACTACAATGATAAGTTTGTTCTTGGGATAAATTCATCCCAACTACGGAACCCTTCACTGTGTGTTCGACATGCACTTGGACAGTTTTTAATAAATGGGACACTAGTATTTTTTGTCAAAATAATAAATCAAGAATTTCTTAGGCGATCTCCAAGTATTTTGTAAAAAAATTACCTTCCAATCCTGACGTCCCTATTTTTCAAAAGCGTCAGAGTTAAATGTATATATACGAGTATAATTTAACGCCCAAAAACATTAAAAAAAACCTAGTTAGCTTTTTGCGCTCTCCTGGAAAATTTAGTTTGAAGCACTTACTGCATTTTGGTATGAGGCAGCCGCATTGTTTTGAGATATTTTTTTACTGTCATACATTTCCAATTTACCCCAACCTTCTCAAATAACAATATTCTCCAAAATAGTATAAAAGAGGAGTTCGAGTCAAATGATGACGTTATCTTATTTTGAGTACAAGACAGCACATGAACTCTTCGGGTAAGTCAATAATTCATGTTATTACTTATTTATATATTCATACTAGCTTTTGCCCGCGGCTTCGCCCGCGTGGATGTCGGTTATCGCATAAAAAAGTACCCGATGTCCTTCTCCATATCCCAGGCTATATCTCTAATTTCTAACTTCATATTAATTTTAAAGTGATTCACTATGTGAACAGAAACCGAAACAAATGACAATGATTTAATATAATAAAAGTGCTTATGTTCCTTCTGAATGTTTGATGAATCTTTACCTAAAGATAACAAACACAAAACCAAAATACGAAATTTCACTCGAATTCTTAAAGCAATCAATTGTACCAAATTACAACACGAAATAAAAGTGCGACACTAATATTAATTTTAAAATAATGTGAAAACAAAACGAAATTAACCTCCGAAATGTCGCATGATACACCGTTTATGCTGAGAAAACGCTCGAAATGTCTAATTAACACCATTGATGCATAACTTTTCTCAGGGTCACGTTCGCAATTGGACAAAATATTTGACATTTATTTTGTACATGCAACACGATCTGACTGTAGAATTCGATTAATCGACTAATACATGACCGGTTGACATTTAGCGGAAACACCACTAAACGAACTAAAAAAAAAAGAAAACAAAATACGTCTGTACTCTGTGGTCGTGTGGGGGTGTGGCGCGATGCTTATTGTAAACATTCATCAAGGTTATACGTGCGTAAAGTAATGGATTCAGTGAGAAAACGGTTTAATCTTAGAAGAATCTTCAAGAGAATTACTGAGAAAGAAGTGTAGATTTCGTATTGAGTGTTAGTGTAGCGAAAAGTGATAAATATGTCAGTGAAAAAGTAACGAAAGTTTTGGAATGCACAAATTTTGGTCATATGGCTGCCGGGTTTAGTAATGTTTTTATGATAAATATTCTTGTATACTGTTTGAAATACATATAAGTAGCTAGCTTATTTATCTATGAACATAATTTGGCTAATAGCTACTGATATTATAGCGTATTGTTATCGTATTTTGTATTTTTTATTTTCCATGTCAGCACATGCTACTACTCGTATACCTACAAAAAACATCGAATATTCAGTATTGAGCATCGAATATTGAGCAGAACTAAAAAACTAAACACGTAAACAGAACTTAATACCAAAATAAAAGCCTCCATGTATATATGGCGCGCCCGCTTACATTATAGCTATACATGGCACTAGTGATAAACTGTTTATTTATTTTACTTCGATGGTCCCGATAATTACTAATAACAAAAATAAAACCAACTCGTAGGTTTCATAAAAGTTGACTAAGTTGACAAGAGCATCAAATCAGCATTCCCTTGTATGTTAAGCTGATCAAATTCATCACTTATGCGCCCTCGAAAATTATAGTTTATTTCGCTTTTAATTCACTTAATGAAGATAATGTATTATCATACTCGTAATATAAAATATTGTTTTTATTTCAAGGATAGCTGAAGACTAATGTGTGATTTATAAATTCCTTGAAATGATTAGCTAAATAATAGGAAAAAAAAATACATTAATGACTGGGTTTAAAAAAAAGGTTATTTCATTATTACTTTCCTGCTATATTTTGTAACGAAATTGAAAAAAGTGGTTTAGCCACGTGGAAGTGGACCATGTTGATGATATTTTTTAATGTTCAAATACAAAAGTAGTTTCTTGTAAAAAGATGATCAAACGTCAGCCTCGCGTAATTTTTTCGGAAAACTTGTTAAGAATATTAGTGATTTTCAATGAATACTTCATTTATTTGAATATTCCCTTCGAGCCAAATGCAAAATAAAGAACTCGACTTTTCAAATCTCAAATAATTTTGGTAAAATTATTTTTCTCTTTCTCACAAATAATTAACAAAATTTATCAAAATAAAAATAATAAGTAAATTGATTTCGTGCACGGACCCTTAAAACTTAATGAATAAAAGTGAAAAATGTATTCATAAGGGAACTCAGTCTGCTTCAATGCAACCATTTTGACTTATTGACTTAAACAGTCCCCTTATTATATCCTCATAATGATTAAATGTTGTTTTCCAGCAATGACGGATGCGGCTGCAGCCCTAGCTTCTATACAGTCTATGCAAATAGCACTGCAGCTGATACAGACCCTCCAACCCACTGCCTGGCAGTATCCAGCTCAATGCGCCATTAAAGGTCAAAAGATGTGACATACACCAACCCGTACTGGGCCCGCGTGATTACGGCTCACTCCCTCTCACAGAGAGGAGGCCTGTGTCCCAGCAGTGGGAACATTATAAGCCAACGATTCTACGCTTACACAAAATGTTTCAGGTGACAAAAGAGTCCAAATGAACTATAACGTTTTTTGGTTTATTTAAAAAACAAAAAAGCTTTTTAACAAAAAAAAAAAATGGACTTCCAAAAAAACACTACAAAGTGAAAAATAACTTTAATTTCGGAAGTCGGTATCTTTGGATATGCTTTCTAGTTTTTTGCCACTGACTTCCGAAATTAAAGCAATTTTCACATTGTAGCGTTTTTTTTTTTTTTTTTTTTTCACTATGTTACTTACCCCACAACAATTCGAGTACCACTACTTGCAACACCGCACAAACAACAGTGACAAGATATAAGTGGATTTAAATAGATACGTATTATCGAAACTAACTCAAAAAAGCTACCCAAGCAAAGTTAATAAAAATCGGTTAATAACCATTTATAGCCCGAGTCACAACCGCATCTCATGACAATTCCAATAAGCCCAAACACGGCTAGGATACATTATTTTATTACGGAGTTCCGGCTTCATGTTCAGATCAGTTCGGTGGTACCATTTTCATCAGAATTATTTATTTAATTTTATTTGCTTCATAGTTGCTTAACTATCTTAATCGAGATATCTTATCGCCTCCCGTGAAATACTTATCATCGAGGAGTTCCGATGGCCATTTTTGATCTTCTTCATCAGTTCCACTTCAAATGATACTTTCTGAATACAAATGCTTGAGTTGTTGATGAAAATACAAAGAACGCTTTATGTATGCCTATAATATTTGAAGGGTTCCCTCAATTCCTCATGGATCCCATCATCAGATCCTGACTTGATGATCATGGGACCACTTGGGAAGTATACCCTTTCAAACAAACAAAAAAATCCAAGTCGATCCAGCCAACTTCGACAAATCCGGAAACACATTAAAAAATATATATAAAAAAGGTTCCGACGAATTGAGTACCTCCTCCTTTTTGAAGTCGGTTAAAAAACGATCTTAACGAAAATCCACTGGATTATTAAACTCATCATTTAATAAAGATAACAGAATCACCATTAGTTTGAAACACGGAGTTTCATATTTTGCATTTTTGTCCCAACTACATATGTTGGGGTCGACTACCAGTCTTACCGAATGCAGCTGACTACCAGTATTATACATTGAGCGGCTACCCGTCTGACCTTCAACCCATTTACTGGGTAACAAGAACCCCTGCTGACTATCAATACATTTTATTTTTATTGTGCTAACAAAATATGAATGCCTATAATAGGTTGCTATTTTGCCCTTGGTTCACAGAAGGCGATTATTTTGACTTTATTGTGGTGGGTGGCGGTTCGGCGGGATGTGTCATCGGTAGTAGGCTGACAGAAAATGAAAATGCTAAAGTGTTACTGATAGAAGCTGGAGGATATCCCCCCCTTGAGTCAGAGGTAGGATCATAAACATTACTTATAAGATACACACTAAACACAAACATAATAACGATTAATCTCCGTGTATTAATATAGCATATCTTTGGTAATTTTATAGTAACTTTGATGAACATCGATAAGCTTCTACCCAATTATAAATCGCTTTTTAGCAGGGCACTTTTGAATGAGTTCTTCTTTGCAAATGTATAATAAAGTTATATTTATCTTACAGTTTCCCTCCTGGTTTACGCTGCTGGCACGCTCCGTATACGATTTTAACTTGACATCAGTGGATGATGGCATAACGGCCCAGAATCTTCAGGGTAATGTCGTCACCCTGGTACAAGGAAAGATGCTGGGCGGCAGTAGCGGTCTCCACCACATGATGCACACGAAAGGCGACCCTGAAGACACCAACCAATGGGCAGAAATGGTTGGAGACAATAAATGGGCCTTCGAAAACAATCAGCAGTATTTTAAGAAAATGGAAAAATTGATAAACCCAGAACTTCTCAATGCAGAAGATTTATTTTCCCACGGTACCAATGGTCCAATAAAAGTCGGTAAAGATGAATACAAAACTAATAGAAAATACTTAGAAGCATTTGAAGAGCTTGGTCACAACTTGGTGACAGATATCAACTCACAGATTCCGGCCATTGGCTATGGCGAGAATTTGTTCGAAATTGGTGATGAAAAACGCCAGAGTAGTGCGTTTGGGTACCTAGTCAGGGCGAATACACGCTCCAACCTGTGCCTGTCATTATTCACTACTGCCACAAAGATCTTGTTTAACGGCACTAAAGCTACCGGAGTACAAGTGACCACTTCCAGCGGTGAAACGATCCAAATTTTTGCAAAAAAGGAAGTGATTGTATCAGCTGGGGCGATTAACACTCCCAAATTACTCATGTTATCTGGCATCGGACCAAAAGAGCATCTAAATTCTTTAGGTATCGAAATAATCGCTGATCTACCAGTCGGCCAGAACTTCCAAGACCATGCGTGTGCTTCAATAGTATATCAAGTGGGCAAGTGTGACGCTACTACACCCGCTGCAAATCCACGCAAGTTTCCAGCACCGTCTTTCAACGGCTACGTGGCACTTGATAACAAATACGCAGACTACGATACTATTAACTTGGAGTTCCAATGTGTTTCAAATGATCTTCTACAGTTGAGTGTCAACATGTTTAGTTACGCTTTCAACATTTCTGACACTTTCTATAAAGCTAGTAAAGATAGTAAAATCCTGTTTACTTTACTCGGTTTGGTGATGCCGAAATCTCGTGGGTATATACATCTGAAGAGTAATAATCCTGAAGACAATCCTCTGGTATATACAGGCATGTTTAGCAATGAAGATGACATTGATTTGATTGCTAGAGCGTTCTTGGACCATAACCGAGTTTTGAATACGAAATACTTCAAAGAGGTTAATGCTTCATTGGTTGATGTTGGTGTATGTAAAGAATATGAGACTGGCACTTACGATTTTTGGAGGTGTTATGCTGTGTCCATGTCGACAACTATGTGGCACTATGCAGGTACAGCTGCTATGGGAAAGGTGTTGGATAGTCATCTGCGAGTACTAGGCGTGCAGTCTTTACGTGTGGTGGACGCTTCAGCTATGCCGACAGTGATAAGAGGCAAGATCTATGCGGGGGTAATGATGTTGGCAGAACACGGGGCTGATATTATCCGTGCTGCTTGGGGTATCTAATAGATTGTAGGATAGTTTGTTATTATAAATAAGTATGATGAAGTTGCCCATGGTAATAAATTATTTTCTTAGAATACGTATTCCTATTGCTAAAGTAATTTGCTGTCGTTCGTAACAGTAAGATAATATATTTTTCGTAATTTTTCTGGTTCGTGACATAATGTATGGTTTAAATTTTTTAAACAAGAAGTTCTTTTTTTATATTTAAGTAAAGTTTTTATTAAAAAAAATGTTTTGTTGCTTTAATTTGAAGTTGATGATAATTATGAATATAACCTCGATCTTATAGACTTATTTTTATCAAAACAATGGTGCCGATTTCCTTGTTCACATACGAAACAAAATTTAAGTTCAGTGCATCTTTTTCTTTCTATTTTATTAAGAAAAGGACAGAAGATAAATTTTGTTTAGTCCTGTCAAATTAATCAGCACCTACTCCATACATCCATACAAGTTTACTCCATACAAGTTTAGACGTGATTAAAAACTTGCCGACTAAAATTACGTCAATTTACGTCAAGCTCTGATTAATTTGACAGGACTAAACTAAAATTTATCTTCTGTCCTTTTCTTAATGAAATAGAAAGAAAAGGATGCACTGAACTTAAATTTAGTTAAGTTTGTGAACAATAGAATCGGCATCAATATCCATAAGCAGCAACACTAAATTAAACTGCTTAAGTTATTGGACTAAAGTAGTCTCCCTGTGGCACACATGCAAAAATACAATTTGTCACCAAAACAATGCAATGTATGCGTGTTTAGTGAAAAACGAATAGCGTAGAAACGAACAGAACATCGAATAGCAGAAGTAACATTTAAAAACGCTTTTAAAGTGAAATAATAAAATAGAGGGAATTCATTTACGTAGTTCCACAACTTTTATCTAGTACATTGTTTAATTAATAGTAGGTAAAGAGAAAAACTAAAGAATATATTTCACATTTTAAAATCTACCTCTGCTACACTTGAGCATTTTTTGAATACGACTCTTGAAACAGTAGTCTTTTGCGTCCAACATTTATCTTGGTCAAAGTCAAAAGTCAAATAATTTATTTCAAATAGGCACGAAGATGCACTTTTGAACGTCAAAAATTACATGAATAGTTAATTGATTCTAGTTGCGCCTTCCAAAATGTAGTTATGTATGGAGAAGAATGGGCAAGAAACTCCATACTTACTCTTTTAAAATGTTAACAATAGTTTGTATACATTAATTAATATTTATAGGTGAAGACTATGTACCTAGAATAAAAAAATAAAAAATATAAAAAAATTCATCAAAATTACTTACCACAATTGGTAAAAAGAATGAAAAGTGAAGTAATAACAGAAAAATTAATAAATGCGATAGGTACATGGTGCTCACAAATTTACAAACATTGTATTGGTTCAAATATGGTACAAATAAAAGTATTCTGCAAATGCAAACATTAGTATTGGCTATTTGAAATGAATAAAAGATATTTACTATATGAGATTCCCATTGTAATTCCTCGTCAAGCGTGATTCCTAGGAAAACCGTTTGATTAATAAATTCCAGTTTTTCTCCATTCAATATGATGTCACATTCGCTACTTCTAACATCCGGTAATTTAAATCTAATGGATTGTTTTTTTTTTTTTTTTTTTTTTTCATTTAGTACCAAATTATTTACCGTAAACCAATCTTGGATCTGAAGAATAGAATTATTTACATAGTCAAGATTTTGTGACCGTCGGTCGATTAAAAAAATCAATGATGTGTCATCTGCAAATAAAACCATCTTAGGTTGATTTTGAAGTAATTGGGGTAAATCATTACGAAAAAGAGGAATGGACCCAATATTGAATCCTGAGGAACGCCCATTGTCATTTCAGACCCTAATGAGTTTACGCCGTTTACCTGCACTTTAACCTTCCTATCTGTCAGGTATGATCTTATTAAATCAAGAGCTGTGTTTTATACCCATTTCCCATTGAGGGTAGGTTACTACTACTTACTACCTACCCAAGCAATGAACAACATTGTCAAACTTTTTTTTACATATGAGGTTTTGAATGTGAGGCTTTTGGTAACTTAATATAATTATTAGTATAACAACTAATATAGGTATTTTGTAAAAAAAAATTGTAATGTTCGTCTTTTGTGTGCAGAATATATATTTTTTCTTTCTTTTTTTTTTTTCTTTCACCTAGAACAAAATAAACAGTAAAATTTTGGTTTTATGTATAAATAATCATAGACAGCCAATCTATTTTCAGAAAGTACTCCTTGAGACCTTTAATTAGACATGATTTGTATTAACCTTTTTTTTTTTCAGTCAAACTCAAACTCAAACTCAAAGCATTTATTTCAATTAAACCATTTACAGGCACTTTTGAATTGTCAAAGAGACGGTCAGTTAGTCAGAGTCGGCAAGTTGAAGTTAGATGCCCATTCCAATACGTAGATCACTATGGAGAAGAACGGACAAGAAACTCCAAGGACACTCTTTTAAATCAAGATATTACATAATCCTGGGTACATTATTCTTGTTGCTTCTATATGTGAGACAATGTAAAAACTAATAAAACAATTCAAACTATAAAATTACAAATTAAAAATAAGCCCTGGCAGTCAAGAGATGACCAGTCCCAACTGACGGCGCCCGTTCACGAACATGACGCATGGATCAGCACCATCCAGCTCAACCATTTTGTAGGGAACCGAATGATCCAACACACGCGCCACCATCAGTGAAACATTTAAGTGAGCATGACATACTCTCAACTCTTTCAAGTCAACATAAATCATAATAACATATTAAACGACTCCATGGTATTCACATTTACAAAATTGAAAAAAAATGCTGCTAAATTATACAGAACTATAGTTTGCAATGTATAAATTGAGAGATTAATAAAAATTTACTACCAAAAAAGAAAATAATTATTATCTATTGGAGTATTCATCAATAAAAACATGCTTAAATAAAAACAAAATAAACATTAAGTTCGTAATGTCAGAAAATAAAATAAAATAAAAAAAGGGGGAAGCAACTTCCAAGTATTCAAATTTTATCTAGTGAGCCCAAGTGGCAGTGGAGCAGGACCAGCATTTAGCCAAGCATTTTTATCTACGATATAATCATCCAACTTATAATATGCTTGTCTGCATAGTGTGCGTTTAATGCACGTTTTAAATTTCTTCTCATTTAGTTGAAGAATATCGAGTGGTATTTTATTATAACATTTTACACAGTACCCCATAAAAGAAGTGTGTACTTTAGACAATCTGAAGCGTGGTTGATCTAATTTGTTCCTATTTCTAGTGTTAAAATTATGCCTGTCACTTATTTTACTAAAAAGATGTAGATTTTTTCGAACATACATAATATTTTCATATATATATTGACAAGGTACCGTCATAATGTTGATTTTTTTAAACAGCTCTCTCAGAGATTCGCGTCTGCGGAGGTTGTAGATGGCTCTGACAGCCCTCTTTTGCAGAATAAAGATGGAATCAATATCTGCAGCTCGTCCCCACAGCAAAATACCGTAAGACATGATGCTATGGAAGTAACTAAAATAGACCAGTCTCGCGGTATCCACGTCTGTTAATTGGCGGATTTTCCAAACAGCGTAAGCGGCTGAACTTAGCCGCCCTGCAAGTGATGTTAAGTGAGGACCCTACTGTAGTTTTGAGTCAAGCGTAATCCCCAGGAAAACAGTCTTTTCGACGAATTCTAGTATCTCCTTATTCAATACAACGTGACATTCATTACTTCTAACGTTCGGTAAAGCGAATCTTATGCATTTAGTTTTCTTCTCATTTAATACCAAATTATTTACAGTAAACCAATTATGGACCTTAATAAGTAACACTTTACAGCCGCTATAAGCCGCCATGTTGGATTTTCGTGACGTCAAATACCCTATATCTCGTGGAATAACTTAACGCTTCTAAGATACCTCATTTGCCAAAATGCGACGAGTAGTTTAGGAGTTATGGAGAACAGATGAACACACATACATAAATAGCCTATTAAAATCATAACCCTCCTCTATCATTCCCGTGGGCGGTTAAAAAAACGCAGAAATGGAACAAAAAGATGCAATATAATTATTATTTAAGTTAATAGTAATGTAGGCCAACGCCTATGGGACGTCCACAACCCAGTTCCTGGGTTGTTTTCTGAACTGAATATGAATATGGAATCCTATTAATTATTGTGCAATACAAAAAAGTTGTATGCAGTCATCCTTGTTGATAAAATGACATAACTTAATTGTATGAAAGCATATTATTATTTTCTCCCCACTTCTGTCTGGCCTTCAAAAACAATGCTAAATTTAAACAGCTGAGTAAATCAGACAGGAGGTCTGGCAACAATGAAACGGTACGTAACGTTAACATGCCTAACAGTCTGCTAATACATGGTTTTATTAGCAGACTTCTACTAGGCAATTCTTATTCTTCTAGGCAATTTTTATTCTTCTAGGCAATTCTTATTTATTTATTTATATTATTATTTATGTACACGCAGTTAAATACATAGAGATACAACATCATTATAATTTCAGTACAAAGGTACTGCTTATTTCTTAAGAAATTTCTTCCATCTTCCATTCTTATTCTTCTAAGCAATTTTTATTCTTCTAGGCAATTCTTATTCTTCTAGGTAATTCTTATTCTTCTAGGTAATTCAATATAGCTCATTCCCGGGTACAAAACATTAGCCAATCAGAAAGGTAGTGAGGCTGGCTGCCCAAGGTGATTTGGACTTAGGTACCTAAATTACTAAGATTTGTACTTTAGAAGTATCTAAAGCACAAATCTTATTAATAAGCTATTGGTTTGGTAGTAACTGAGGATGTTTTTGGGTTTCCGTACCTCAAAAGGAATAAACTCAGTCTGTCTGTCTGTCTGTCCATCCCTCTGTCACAGCCCATTTGCTCCGAATCTATTGGGCCGACTAAGTAGAAATATGGTACACATATGAACTTTTGTGACCCAAACACGGACGTGTAACGAAAATAAATAAATTTTGAATGGGGGGTACTTTTGGGGAGTAAATAAGTTCTTTTTTCAAGTTTTGCAAACTGTACCGTGTGACAATTTTATAATTTTAAAATAAATAGTTTCATAGTTTAAATAGTTAGTTTAAAGAAAACATATGAAAATTGACCATTCCCTTATCTCCGAAAACTACTGAGCCAAAAGTTTTGGAAAAAAAAAAATAACGGAAATAATTTTATTCTTATAGATTACAGGAAAACCTAAAAGAAGTCTATGGTCTTAATATAACAAGGTAAATCTCTCAATATTGTGCGGACAAACTAACATTTTCAGTTGGAATGTATGGGAATACTTGTTTTTCAACTTCAATGTTAAGTTTGTTATTGGGATAAATTAATCCCACCTAGACCTGTGGCATAGGTATGGCGTGGTCTGATACGCAGTTGGCCGGTTTTACACATAAAACCGTTGTTTGTCCGTGAAAGGTATATTTCATTAGATTCCTCACTGCCACTGATGCTCGCTTTTACTCTTTATACTGAAACAACACATATTATATATGATGATGCTTTTTTTTCTCTTTCAACTAAGGTTTTAACACGACTAGGTACTAATACATATTATTTTCATTCGTACGTCTAGCTACTCTGGATTTAATGGCAAAAAAATACTGCAGCCATCTTGGTGGAAAGTGGTTACTGGCGTCTACGTCACCAAAAGTTTGTGAATCGAAAATCTCTGGGTAGTAACTCCCATACGGATAAAGTTACTGAATTTCAATGGAATATTTAGAACAAAATGAAAAAACAACAACATCATAATATTACTATCAACCAGTAAAATCAATAATCATTTCACAAAACGACCAAAACAAACCCTCGTCAATAGTAATACCGTCATCTTCAATAGCTACTCTAAAATTAAAACATGCTGTACATCAACACGCTGTGCGAGTGTAAACAAAGAAATATGTATAAAAACAGATATTACCGTTATCCTCGCAAATTTCCGGTAAACACGTCTGGGATACTATGTGAGTCAATAATATATTTGTGTCATTTTCTAGAATGACTAATGTTTTTTTTTTATAATTAACGGCTGGATTTTTTTTATTGTCAGATAACTTACAAAACTTATAATGCAAGAATAAATATGGTGGTTTGACATATTATTTTCCATAAAAAACTGTGGTCAGTTTTTTATTTTTTTTATTTTTAGCGATTTGTATCGCTATTTTCTTCAGGCAAAAGTTATCTGACGACGTAGATGGCACTGTAACTAGTCTTAAGCATTGTTCTAGCGATAAAGCGGAATTTTCGTTTTAATGTTTGTTTTTTCGTGTTAATTTCTTGATTATTTTCAAGCATCTATTATTTCCACAGCTATTCACACTAATTATAAATTTTATTTTAATAAATTTCGTCCAAATGTGAGCATTTTTCAAGCTGTGTCGGAGATTATGTGCTGCCTTCTCAAAAAAGACTATACTCGTAGAAGAACAAAGAAAAATATTCTAGAAACAGTGTTAATTTCAACCACATGATGCACGTACGTCTGTAATCATCGTACGTGTATCATGTGGTTGAGACCGGCCTGTTTCTGTTACTAGGAGATCAGGAAATGAAAAGTTCTTCGAAAAGGTCTTTACTCACCAGTTCCTTTGAAGGAACTACTGAGAATTTTTGGATCAGCAGTTCCTTTGCATTAGCTTAAGGAACTACTGATTTCAACATGCGACCAAATGGGTTAGGTTAGGTTAGAACTGAGACCAACCGCGCGCGAGCCGAGCGTGCGAAGCGAGCGGTGCTACGGCAGCGACCGACGAGCGCCATGAAATAGATTTACATTTTGCTATAGACGCCGTTTTGTAAAATGACGAATCATACAATCTGCCTGCGACAAATATTAGTATGCATGCATATGCATGTATAATGTGACAGCACGTTACCATTTACATGTAGTCTCTGTAGTTCCTTTAGCTTTTGCAAAGGAACTACTGATCCAGAAATTCCCGGTAGTTCTTTCAAAGGAACTGCTAAAGGAACTAGTGAGCATAAAGGTACGAAAAGATTGCATGGGACTTAGGAAGATCTCCTTATCTTTTCCAGTAAACCTTTCGACAGCGGTAGTTGCTTTATCATCGCGACCAGCATTCATTTTTAGGATGACTCGTTTAAAGATCTCCTTGGCATTACCAGTAAGTTGTTGCAGTCGCTATAATAATGTGATTGAGATTGAGATCAACCTGTTCCTGTCACCGGGGTAAAATCACTAGAACGTTTAACAATTATAACGTTAAAATATACTTCCCTAGGGTCCCCCTCCCTTTGGGAAGTATGTATATATTTTAACGTTATCAGTAGCTCTGTCTTGTGCGGTTTCAGCTTATAAAAGAGGCATAATATAGATGCAGTGAAACGAGACTGGAAGGCAATGTTTATCAATGTTATAATTATTATGATAAGTTTATTTTGGTGTTGCCCCTTTCGTAGAGTCAAGTTTTAGGCCTTTTCGATTAGACTTTAAGGCTTGCTTACTGTGTGTTCAATTTCGGGACACTGAGTTCAAGTTTTATTTTACTTTGTTTTACCGTGAATTTATAGTGTTTCATTTTAATTTTCTTTTAAAGATTAGTTCGAGTCTATCTTAAATCCCATGATCATCTTTAATGACAATGCAAAGAACAAAAACAACGTGAATTCACTAAGTCACAATAAATAAAATACTCACACAGTATTTGTTACATTTAACAAGAAAACTGATTAAAGACACGTCATTAATTTATTTCTTATACAATGAAATCGGCTTTCCCATGGACATTAAAATAACTAATAAGGTTGTACCTCATCTTTCCATACAACAGAGCGATCGTCTAGCAAAAAACCGCGCGTTTAGTGTCACAGTCGACTGGCCTAGGTTCAGTGAACCAAAATGAACCTAAGGTTATGTAGAGAGTTTAAAAACAATAGCAAGAAAATTTCCCACGATTGTTTTAAAACACACACATCTACTCCCAGTCAATTTTCAACCTCAAACGCCGAACCATAAAGTTCACATTTCTGTAACAGTGTCTCAATAATCTGTTTAGTCGATTATGGGCCGTTTGTTGTAAAGAATATAGAGTATTTTCGTTTGAAAGTTGAGTGCAAGACAAGCAGGTTACCGCGTTCTCATAAGAATTATATGCTAGATTGTTAAAAAGTTGTCTCGTTGAAAAGACGAAGTAAAAATTATGTTAGGAGAAACTTTACAGACATCATTTGTGTTGGGACTTAAAGCATAACAGCTTAACGTAATATTTTAACTGTGGTTAGGGTGACCCGGTCTGTCTAGGTCCTCAATTAGCCAAGTTATATCCACATAAACAAAGAATAATAATAATTAAAAACTTGAGGCGGTATTTGAGGGCAAAATCAAAAACTGTATGAGAAATAGAACAAATTGGTCATAGAATTCTTGCGCTGGATTTTTAAGAAAACTAAAACTACACTTAAGTTTCAGATATCACCCTGAAGTCCCATCTCAGTTCTTGGATATTCTTGTTGGCAAATAGCTATCTAAATATCTGTCTATAGATTAGCTACGATCATCATCAGTCTATTAGATAATTCATAGAGTATAGGTATTTCATGGTTTATTATATTAGGTCCTCTAATGTACAATTTTAAATGTTCCTCCGCCTGGAACTGCAAAATCAGCCTATAATTTTCCCACTGCTGGGACACAGGCCTCCTCTCTGTGAGAGGGAGTGTGCCGTAATCCACCACGGGGGCCCAGTGCGGGTTAGCAGTGTCACTTGTCACACACAATGTTTTCGTTCACCGTTTTAAGAGCAGCGGCGATGAAATCATTGACACAAAGTCAAGCGCCTGTCTGCGTTCGACCCTACGACCTACAACTTTTAAATGGGCCACCACTGCTGGAACAGCGTGTCAGCAAAAAAGTTTTGGCCCAACTCAGTGCGAAGTCCGTTTAAAGATAGGCCACAACAGGTAGTTATCGTGGGGAGATTTTCAGAAGGTGAGACTTTCCATTGATTTGATAGAAAATTTATGTCGAATTCATCGGAGCATACTGTCTTGGAATGAACAGAATACGTTGTACTAAGCACAGGCTACTAAAAAACTAAAATCAATCTATCAAACCTTTTTCCAACTTTATTGGGGTCGGCTTTCAGTCTAACCGCATGTGGCTGAATATCAGTATTTAATATGGAGCGACTGCCGATCTGTCCTCCACAACCCAGTAACTGGGTAATACGAATAAGTAATACGTAATACTGGTAAGATGGTTGTCAGACTTTCGGGCTTCTGATGACCCGTAACGACTGTCAAAGATCCATGAATGACAGCCGGGACCAACGGCTTAACGTGCTTTCGAGGCACGGAGGACTCGGTTTGTAAAGATGGTCACCCATCTACGGACCAACCCCGGCAAGCGTAGCTTAACCTGGATGGACCAACCCGTGCGGCTGTTATTACCGATACTCAGCCACGAGCTCCTCTTATTAAAAAACAGTTAACCCTAAAGTACACAGTATGTACAACATAGGGGTAACACTGACGTGCACACATGAGGTAACATTTCGAGACAGGTCTTATGGTAGGTCTGTAGCGCGGCAGGTTTGCACAGGCCGTCACTTACATTCACTGTGTAAACTCAACGAGTGGCCGTGGTGTAACGTAGAGGAGGAGGCGATCTTTTAAATAAAAGAGTAAAGAATTTTGTAAGATCGACCATTGCACGAAATGCGTATTGGCAACCTACTGGGGTTGTCAATGCGCAGTTTGCACTGACCGCATATTTTTGTTTATTACACAATTTATTTTTAAACTATATTAGAATTCGGCACAAGCAACTCAACTGCCCATTTTTTTTACTACTTTGGTTAATTATGACATTTCTGCATTTTTAATTTACTACGATGCGAGCAATAGCCAAAAATTGCGCAACTTTCGTTGCCCGTGTATAAGTGGACCTTTATTCTAGCTAAAATACAAAATTTCTTTTTTCCCGCCAATTAATTCCGCCTCCGCTCCCTGTTATGCATTACACTGCCCAAAAAAGATGTTATTGTACATTAATGGCAACTAAAACGGGGCAGTAGTGTGGGTGACACGTTCCGAATTTCGCACTACATCAGACTACATCGAACGCTGGTCGAGGCGATAAAGATTCGGGTACAGCGTTACCGTTGCGGGAAAGTATAGGAAGGACCAGGATATCATAAATAGGAAGGCGGTCTACTACATCTTACGTTATCAATAGCTGACGTGAAGTTCATAGAATAATTTCTTGCCGATTTATGCGATACAGAGTTTTAACTCGATCGCTGTTAAAGTAGTAGGCGTTTATAAATATTGAGGTAGGTTCTACGGTGAAAAATGCATTGCCAAAGACCTGGTTGTTCCAATTGCCTAACGAACGCGGTGTGTAATGCATTTTTCTTTCTTTAAAATTAATTTTCAACACACTTGCTTGTAAAGTGCTCTTATAGCATGGATGAAGATTTTATTGGCACGTCAGAAGTACTGTGAGAGGGATTGATAAATGATAAATGATTTTATTTCTGTAGTAGGTTTTTACAAACACTTTTAGACGTCAATCATATTTTATAACTAGATGAGGTAAGCGTTTCGTATCCGTCTACTGTGAGAAGAAAGGTTGAAACAAACTCACGAGGTCACAGTCTCTTCTAAACTCCAGACACAATCTTGGTCAAACCATGTGAAGACCATGTAGATTGGTGTCTGAAATGGTCTTTTGAGAAAAATAAACCACACAGATTGAGTGGACCTATCCAGTCAGTGCTCACATTTGTCAGTAATCGTGCAGCTCAACTCAGAACATAAGGATCTCAACGATTCAACGAACAATACCAAAGAAAGGACATTTGGGCAGGCCGCATAAATTACTCAAACTGCCAGGTGTATGTTTGTGTATGTCTATAATAATGAATATGTTTGTGAACAACTAAACTATTTTAGGCTACATACAACCAATCATCAAAAAAAAAAAAAAATACTGCATTTCATCAAATTTGTATATTTTTCACTACATATTAACCTTATTTTTTTGCGTATTCAAAACATTATTTTGTGTTTATTATATTTTTGCTGTTTTTGGCTGTTTCTGTATGTGAGTTTAAATGTTTGTAAACGCACCCACGATACAGGAGAAATTCCTAGTGTGGGGCAATTTATATATTAAAAAAAACAGTTTTTTCCTTGCAAGTGTGTTGAAAAACGTCATATGAAACGCGTGTGCATTGATCATTACACACTCGACTCCATTTTTGCACTCGTCTGCGGCTAGCGTGAATAATACCGCCTCGAGTGTATCAACCAACATAGCAGACTTGTATCATAATGTACTATTTATTACCTTATTCTTATCACAGGTTGCTGATTGTTATGCCAATATGAAGTAAGTGGAAACGAAGACATTACCTGGAAAAAGAAAGACAGATATTAGAAAGGCATTAAATGCGAGAAGCTGCATAATAAAAAAAAACTGGTCAAGAACGAGTCAGACTCGCGCAACGAGGGTTCGGCACCATCAAAAATCATAATAAAAAAATACATTATTCCACCATCAGTCAAGCGCTGACCTAAAACTGCAATATTAGAAAAAGTGTACTATTAAGAGACACCGTTTTATTTTTCCTGTAATCTTTACATAAACTTCTATCACATAGAATAATTTTCGATTTTTCTTTATACAAACTTCGGAGATAAGACGGTATGTTTTTTACATTTTTCGTCAAAAGTCGAACACTATGCGGTCAAAAAAAAAAGGCAAAAGGCCAATAGTACTCTTTCAAATGATATCCCACATGCCCTAGTAGCCCCACTTCGAGTTTTTAAGATCCCCGTTCAGGCCCTGTTGCAAAAAAAAATAAACTTTATTATTTGCACAATAGTTGGGCAAACGTCGTCTAAAACTATTCCAAATTTCAAGTTGATATAATTAGTAGGTAGGTCTTGAGATATCCAACTGTGACAGACGGACAGACAGACTGAGTCGCTCCATAAGGGTTCCGTACCAAAATGGTAAAAAGGATTTACTATTTTGGTACGGAACCCTAATAGAGGTTAAAGACATAATTAGGTAAGTGACCAGATCATAAAAAATGTACAAATAACGGCAACAAAGTGGGTGGACTTGACCTTTCTTACGGCTGGGAGTCGGATCGACAAAAACGGATATTGTGTTGAAACTATGTTATAATACGTAAATTGGAACTGTTAAATATTTCATTTCACGTAAAAGTAACCTTTGAAATGCGAAATCATCCTCTCAGGTCAAACACGTTCAGTGCTGGACATAGCCCTTTCCCAATAATCGCCACAAAGACCGGTTTTCCGCTGCTCATAGCTAACGACATAGGTAAATTACTTATATACGCCATCCCATCTAAACTAATGAAATTTACCCTCCTTCCAGGAATATTTTTCCCGAGTACAACACTATCAATATAGAATGCCGCTACCAGGAACACAGAATTATCGAACATGTTCTCAAACACAAAATGATGTCCATGAGTGCACACTATATTATGTTTGTTTATATACCTGGGTACATAATATAATTACGTCATCGTTCGAGGCTTGAAAATTTAATTGTTCTGTCTGTGTAAAGGTGCGCTTACACGGGCAAATTTAATTGCTCAATGTTTTTTTCGCAATTTGTGAGAGTCACGGCGACGTCAAGCAATTTTCCAAGATGCTTAGCATTATAGTTACTAGAGTATGCTATTGGACATAAATATTATACTCTAGCATTAAATACATTGTAATGTTTTGCATGTCAAACGTCTATGTATTAGGAACTTAATTACTGACATCAAGACCAACACTGTACTAATACTTGAGATTGTCACACCATACTGAGAAACATGAAGCATCAAATTAAACTTACTAGACAATAAATTTATAAGCCAAGCAGAATATAATTATATGGACCATCAGCAATCCATAATTATGGATGTGAAAAGAGATAGGTGATATTTCCGAGAAAAAAAAAAAAAAAAAAAACATAATTTTCATGAATTAAACTAACTACTTACATAGTTTTCTCCATTCCCTTCGCAAATTTATTTACGACGGGCAGTTCATTGCTGAAAATTTTAAACTACTGGGCAATATTTTCAGTAATTACTGCTCGTGTAAGCGCAGCTTTATAGCTATAGGTATGGGTATGTATGTCCCTCGAAACAACAGTACCGAACCGGTCTGATTTCATTTATAAGGGATGTTTTTCATTATTTACTCCGTCTGATAACGCCTACACCCTTGCTGTTTTAAATAAATGGAGAGGGATTTTTTTAAATGTTTCAATTTAATTGTGTACTTTTTCGAGTCGCGGTTAACCGCAGGTTTGTATAAATGTTTTTTACGTTGTTTATGTTTATTTAGACCCGCATGTGTTGTGAGATGCGACTTATATTGTTTTCCTATTACAACTGACCTGTCGTTTAAGGTTTTTGTTGATACCTACAATAGGATTTCTACTGCTCATTTTAGTATTTTTCCCGGGGGAGTGTAACCTGTTATTTTCCGCGTATGACATGAAATCACTTATTTTTGATGTTGACTGACCTGATTTTTTTTAAAGTGAAAACTTCTTTTGTCGCGTTGAGCATTTTTTGGGTGAACAAAAATCATGGAATCGTCGCCGAACGCATTCCGTGAGCTATATATTATGTATACTGTGTATATATGTGTACTTTTTGGGTGTACAAAATCATGAAACTCGCGTCATCGTCACCGAATGCTTTCCATGAGCTATGTATAAAAGAACAGTTATTCCAAAGTTTTGTTTTTTCACTTCTGTCGGCAGTCCTTATGATTGCCAATTTTTATGCGTTATCAATGAAAACTCAATATACAGAATCTGTGTTAGAATTTAATTTACTAATACGACAGCCCATTCCACAATAACAAGCACATCTGTTCAATTTTTTCAGTAAAATCTTTGTTATTTTTCAGAGGTTCCCACTGCAGACTGATTCGCGATCGCCCTTCAAACAATCAACCCACATTTGCGCTTAAAAAACAAAGACACGACCTTCTCACAACAAAATAAGGTTTAAATTACTTTTTTGAATTGTGAAATAATTTTGGTCGACCATTTTCAAATAATTTTGATTAAATTAAAAAAGAGGCGAGTGTATATTTTTCTTTGTAATGGACGCAGTTTATCAAGGGATGAATACATAAAACCCTGTGCCAACACACATCGGAAAGTAAATTTAATTCATTTTTAGTGGGTTAAGGGGTGGAATAGCGTGTAAGGGGTGAAATTGATTGTTGTTTAACTTTTCTAATAAATGTAAATGTTTAACGGTTTGTGTTATGGGGTGATTGATTACCGTAGCAGTTTAGTGATTTAGTGCTTTTCCAGCCATTGATCTCAATAAACATCAGTTTTTTTAGGCTTTCAGTATGTTAAGATATTTTTATTGTCTTTTAAGCCTTTTTTAATGGGTGAAGATACATTAAAATATTATGAAAACCATAGACCAGTTTTTTACTAATCGCTAAGAACTCGAACATCAACACAAAAAACATGAAAATTAAACCCAGATCTTCACGCTTTACAGTCAACCGATCACAAATGCATTCCAAATCACAAATTCAAATATTACTTAACCTACTCCGACCTAAACACAACTACACAATAAAAGTCCACTTTTCGCGTAAAAGCAAAAAATAATGGCCGCCTAAAAAAGACGTCACGTTCTGCCAATATTTCAGTTATTGGATAAAATTTAGACATAATAGTTCGTACGTGATCGCCAATAGGCGCTGTGCAGCATACGCTATCAAAATACGCCAAATAAATGTATATTTTATATAGATTCGATAGAGTGACCTATTGGTTCAATATAAATGTGCGAAAGCACGAATGTATTTTGAGAGCTACTCAAAATTCTAGTATGAAAATGTTTCATAGAACAATGACGCATTGAATAAAATATTGCCAGAAGAGTTTTTTCATCGATTTCCTGGTACTTTCTTTACTCCTTAGGTATATATATACACTTATGCACTTCTCTAAAATATCAGGAAACTGAGGATTTGCTCACTAGCATCACTGGCTGATCTAAATTATATCGCACGCACCTAAAAGCACACAACCGCATCCAATCAACTCACACACATACACACTCTCACACAACACTCACCCTTACACTACATTCACCTTACACTACATTCACTTCTACACACATATTGAAGCAGAGATAAAATGGGTAATATATAGTAGTTATTAATTCTCTATTAATTTCAATAAAAAATAAGTCTTAAATTATTTAAATTACATTATAAATTAAATTATTTTTAAGCTCTCAAACAGTTAACAATAAGTTAGCCTTCACAATGTGCCTGGCAGGTAGGAACGATGACACCCGAGTTACAGTACACGTTCTAGTTTAGGTGTCAGGACTCGAGCATGTACTTAGTCTACTTACTATAAGGATCTAAGTTACTTAAGTAATTCATTGTTAATCCAATAATTGTTAATTTTCTCTCCTAATGTGTTAGGCTTATGAAAATAAATAAATTATACATAATATTTTGTTTGTCAACTAAGAAAATATTGCTGCTCCATGATATTTACTTTCCCACAATCTTGCTCATATTTAACTCAGCAGAGTTCAAACGAAAACTTACCAAGCATACATGTCATCTAAAGAGTTATTCGGTTGAAACTGCAAGTCAGCTCGGCGAGCTTGCAATAAGACAGATTATGTTCTGACATAGCACTGCAATGGTACTAGGTCATCAGAGACTCTTCAGAGCTATTCACGTTTAGAGGTCTCTTGAATTATTCTTGAGCTAACTTCACAAGATTTTCCGAAGCAATTCTTGGAGTGACCCCGATAGATTTACCGAACGCCATTTGTTTTTCCGTAACATGACCAATACAATTCGGTTTTATGGCGGGTCTGCTATCTAAAATCCGTAATTATTTAGAATACCAACCAGTCCAAGAATTCAATAGCGTCCTTAGTTATTTAAAAAATCAATTCAGATGAGTAAAGATAAGTAGGTTGATGCCATAGATAATTATAATCATAGGGCACTTTAAACCTGTGAAAATAAAAATAAAATACATTTCGTTGCAGATACTGCCGTTGTTTTAAATAAAAGCAAAACTTTAAAAGGTGCAGGCTGAATACCGGTGCTGGTACCAAAGTAAACAGCCATCGTGTAGATATGAATGTCAACTGCTCAAAAACAAACCATGATAAACAAGACTCTATTTCCACGTCCAAATACGAGTAAACAGTCTAAAACTCAGCAAAGGATTCCAAAATGTGTACAACTTTAACCAATATGTACGCAGCCCAAACACTCCTCCTACCACATCGAGGTACCAGGCTTCCATACCCCTCTAAGAGATGTATTTAGAAGTGCAAGTCAGCGAAGAGACGACACGACCGGACCGACTGCGCTCGCACTAAGATGTATTATGTGCTGACACGGCGTTTCTTCCTCAGATGTTATATAAAGGAAGCTTTAGTATTCAGGTAGCTAGATTTTACCGGCCATTTTGTGGGCGAATTAGATTTTTATTATTAAAATGGTGGTGCTTTCAGGTAAGTGGAAAACTTGAATCTTTTTGCCTATCGCATCGATACGATCGCTACCGTTCCTGAAGTCTTGGTTACGTAGTTTCATTTATAGCGAAATTATTCAGGAATGCATGAGAAAAGGAAAAATGGTTTTTATTAATTCGCCATTTTCTTTCCTTTGTGTTTACATACGTCTTATTATAAAATAATGTGTTATTGTATTGGCCTTTGATCCTTTATTAGAAAATATTCAAAATCACGTCTCAACCCAAAATCGAGTAAACACAAACGAAATAGAAGATACCGAATTTTATTCTGCCAATGATTGAAACCAAGGGCCTTATCGAATCCATGGCATCAGCGCCAATTTGGATTTGCGTCCAACGTACACCTTATTCCCACGACATAAATGTCAATTTAATTTATAAACGGGTAATTGTATTGCTGTCCCGAAATGTACCAACGATTTTTTCGTTTACACTAGAAGGAATCTTTATTACCTGGGGATAAGGGTTGTTTTTGTTTATAGCATCAGTATTTAAAAGTTGTTTTGCAAAATGGAGGAACAAATCTCAATTTTCGGTTAAAACCAACGTTATTCTTAAAGTATTAGGGTTTGCTTTTGTTTGTTTAGAATTAAGATTAATATTGTCGTTTGGGACCGCTTTGTTTCTTCTAAATTAGGTCACGTTCGGGCGAAGGCACGGCTGCATCCAGCCTTTGAACTAATGTAATACATTATAGTTTCACATTGATTCGTTTTATACAGAATTACGTTTCACCCTTGTCGATGACGACGGGGATTTGTTTGTGGAAGTGAGATACATCGTGCTTTATACAGGGATGAAACTCGAGGATAATAAATAATGTTTTAGCGGTTTCATCCCGCAGTGTTTCGTGAGGGTAAAAAAAGATAATCTCACATTAAAGGTAAGGCGTTCATTATTATGTTGTGGTCTCATATCATACTTTAGGAATGATTGGTATCTGCATCGTATTAAGTTGCTCCTGCCGTCGGAATTTAGTTTTTAGATCAGTGTGCATTTTATCGTTTAACTTTAAAAAAACTTTACAATTATGGGTTCTAAAATTCCCAAAGTATGAATTTTATGTGCCACTCATATACATGTTGTATGTGCAACACTATAAAACGTTTTTTATTTATATGCGGATAAACGAAACCCTTCAGAAGATTAAATTAAAATGTACTTTTCACCAAACTTTCGATTTCATTTCATTTCGCAGCCCTGGTTTTCATTTTTTTTCCACCATATTAAATGAAGTCACTCACCACTCGAAAAAATTAAAGAAAAACCGGCCAAGTGCGTGTCGGACCACGCATAATGAAGAGTTCCGTAGATGGGATGAATTGAGCCCAGGAACAAACTTAACATTGTAGTTGAAAAACATGTTCTCCCATACATTTCGTATGGTTTCACATTATGGTACGGTGGCCAGCACATCAAGTTACCACAAACTTTCTCGTCAAATTTTCTCGTTCGACTTTGAACTTAATCATATTTTAAAGTTTAAAATCGTTTAGAGTTTGACAGTTTCGTGTAGCTTGATGTACTGGCCACTGTACATTTTCAACTGCAAATTAAAGTTATTTATTATTATTATTTATTTATTTAAATCAAATCAAATCAAATCAAAATCGTTTATTGCAATCCATAATGTACAATTACAGATGGTAAATAATGAAATAATAACAGAAACAATTATAATAATAATAATTATAATTAATTGATTTCAGACTTACGTCCATAAATTTGTTAGTTATTATGGACCCTGTCGGGCACAGCAAATTTTAAAATAAGTAGAGAGAGGAAGAGCGCTTTATTAATTTCCTTGTTTTCTGTTAGAAATATTTTATAATTATGCAGGCCGTCTATTAATTTATTATTTATTTAATTATGTTTTTTATTGCTTATTTCTTTACTCGCTTAAAAATTGTTCATTATTATTAATGTAGTATAATTTTTAAGTACTTATTATGTTATTTATAAGGTATTTTAATTATCTTACTTATTAAAATATATCTGTTATTCATAGTTATGTATTTTTAGTATTACATTTTTCCATTAGAATTATTTTATATTCTACTATCTATGTATTCATATTTCCATTCTTACTTATTCTATTAATATTTATTATTTTATATGCAGGTTTATCTATTCATTTATTATTTATTTAATTATATTTAAAATTGCTTTTCTTGACTCGCTTAAAATTGTTCATTATTATTAATGCAATATAATTATTAAGTAAGTATAATTAATTTTAGTTTTTACTTATTAAATTATATCTGTTATTCATAGTTATGTATTATTATTATTTAATTTATCCGTTAAATATTCTTGTACTGGGTAATAGCTTTTTTTAATCAAGTATTGCTTTAGTTTATTCAAAAATATACTGGTTTTGTTTTGTTGTTTTATGTCTTCTGGTAATTTATTATATATATTTATTGACATTGAATATGGGCTAGATGAATGCAGTTTAAGGCGGGAGGGTGGCAAATTTAGTCTATTTTTATGGCGCAACGAATAATTTGTTTGTATGTCTCCCCGTGTGCTGTAAGAATCTGGATATTTACGGACTAGTTTACATAGTTCTAAGATATAAATACCAACCAAGGTAGGTATTTAACGTGGTAAGTACCTAACTTATAAACTTAGCCCCACAAAACCATTGCAATGGTTTGACTGTGGGTGGGGTCAGTGAGACAATAATACTTATAAATAATATAATAGTTGGTCGACTATTACTCGGTAACTTGTCTTACTTAGCTGTGATAGTTTTTCTTTTAACACCGTTTTATATACCACTGCAGCACTGCTGTAATGTTTTTACCACTTTATCGGCGTGATTAATGTATACCCATGCCAAATTACAGCTTTCTAGTACTAAGAGTCTCTGAGCTAAGCCGCGGACAGACAGACAGATAGACGTGGCGAAATTAAAAGAGTTCCTTGTTAACTACGGAACCCTAAAAAAACCGGCCAAGTGCGGCGAAGGGTTCCGTACCATTATCCATAATAAAATAAAATAAACTTACTAGATCTCGTTCAAACCAATTTTCGGTGGAACTTTACATGGTAATGTACCTCACATATTTATTTAGTTTTATCATTCTCTTATTTAAGAAGTTACGGGGGGGATACACATTTTACCACTTTGGAAGTGTCTCTCGCGCAAACTATTCAGTTTAGAAAAAAATTATATTAGAAATCTCAATATCATTTTTGAAGACCTATCCATAGATACCCCACACGTATGGGTTTGATGAAAAAAAAAAATTTGAATTTCAGTTCTAAGTATGGGGAACCCCCTAAAATTTATTGTTGTTTTTTTTTTTTTTCAATATGTGTGTGAAAATCTTAATGCGGTTCACAGAATACATCTACTTACCAAGTTCAACAGTATAGTTCTTATAGTTTCGGAAAAAAGTGACTGTGACATACGGACGGACAGACAGACAGACAGACATGACTAATCCATAAGGGTTCCGTTTTTTGCCATTTGGCTACGGAACCCTAAAAACGAAGTCAATATATATGGTTCAAAACATTCTCTATTTTCCCACAAAAAAAAACTCCATCGGTCTGCACCATGATTCATCTCGACACGTAACGTCTAATCGCCTTATCTCCCTTACAGCCGGTACTAGGGGAACTCGATCAGCACCCGATGTCACTCTATTGTGAAATAAATTGTCCTTTAGCATTAAATTGATTGGATGTAAGCTGGTAATGGGACTTGCATTCCATTAATTAAATTGGGAATTACTTTGATTAAGTTTGGTGCAAGTGATTTAGTTTTGGTAGATGTGACTATAGCGTCATTAGTTTTGGAATTTGATCAGTTAAATTAGACTATAACATAGAAGGTGTCTTTTTGGTTAGATTTTAATGGATCCTGGGTTCTATTCCTAGGTCGGGCAAAACTATTGGGTTTTTCCATCAGGAATTTCTCAGTAGCAGCCCGCACTCGTCTCACGCAGGTACAACCTATTGCAGGTTCACACATGCTCATTACGTGGGACTTAAACATAACTGGCAAAATGTGGGTGTACTAGGTACACCTCTGCCTAACCCCTTCGGGGATTACAGACGTGATGATGTTATGTTTAATTAAAATGTAATGCATGGTTCTGTTGAGTTGAGTGGAACTGTAGTATCCTTGTCCTGACTGTACCAAAAAGAACGCTGAATTAAAATGATTTCTGAAAAAAAAAAAAAACATTGTGTGTGACTGGGGTGAAATTATTTTAACCACCAAAAGTATTCCCATTTGAGAATACTTTTGATACTCAATGCATAGGTGCTCAAACAGGAATACTTCAGTCCAGAGAAAATTTTAGCTAAAATGTTTTGTTAATTTTAAATAATTGCAAAAAACCACGGAGTTATTTTACATCTCACAAAAAAATCGTCACTTTCTCAACTTTATCCCTTAACTTCTCACTCAGCACTTGCAACTTTCACCCCGTAGTACGCAATCTTAAGGGGGTGTTTATTTGCGGTTACAATGAAGCTACACAGATTATATCGAGCCGAATGTCCCGATATAAACGACCTACGCTCAACGGACGTCCGTATCAAAATAATAGATAAGAAATGTAATCCAGGGGGGTGAATGGATAATTTATGGTAATTGAATTTTTGTTAAATGTTTCGCTGCTATGGGGTTGACTGTAGGGGCTTTATTTAAGAAACTGTCAGAGTTGAATTGGGGAAGTAATTCAATTTCTGTATGACTTATTTTGCAATCTAATCATCATGTTTTATTCTTAAGGCGAATTCAATTACCAAAATTTGATTAGATTAAGAGCAGATGTAATAGTTTTTTTTTTTAATAATATTCACTACACATAATTGTTGCTCAGTAAAAACAACCGCACGGGTCGACCGATCAGGTTAAGCTACGCTTGCCGCGGTTGGTCCGTGGATGGGTGACCATCTTTCCATACCAAAACCTCTCCATGCCTCGGAAAACACGGTGAGCCATTGATCCCGGCTGTCATTCGAGAATCTTTGAAAATCCTTACGACGTTTTTTTGACGACTTGTAAAGGGGTCTCGTATTACTCAGTAACTGGGTTGTGGAGGTCAGAGAGGCAGTCGTTCCATGTAAAATACTGATTACTCAGCTGCATCCGGATAGACTAGAAGCCGACCCAGACATAGTTGGGATAAGGCTAGCAGATGCTGATGACTCACTGAATATAATTGTAATAGAAAATAAAAAGACTTAATATATTGAAGTTAAATAAAATACAAAAAAAAAGAATTCCACACGGTACAAATTAAATAAGTCTCACTACAGAGATATTAAGTAACTGGACTAAACTAAGGCTACTTCAGACAGAACGAGTCCCAGAATAATTGATCATCTGCTTAAATTCGACAAAAAATGTCTAGACGTAACATTACTGGTTCGATTTTCGAGTTTTTTTACGCAAACGAAATAAGAAATTACGTATACTTATAAGACATTTTGTAATTTTTACCTTTAAAATAAATGGTATTTTAGTTAACTAGATATAAAATAATGAATTAACTAAATTTTGTCACTATTACAAGACTTCTAATGTTAAATATTGTTAAAAAAAATATTGTACAATTACCATAAAGTATGAGCTGTTTGAGCATATAACATTATAATTTCTGTGTAAATTATTTCTTACATGTTATGTTAATATTTTACCAATTTTAATACTGAATAAATATTTATTATTATTATTTATTACACCCAATAAAGTATGTAAGCAAATGTCGTTTAGTGGCATCTCATCACTCATGATTTATGCAATAGTATTAAAGAATGGGTTTAAATAGGATGAAACTGCCTCTTGGGACTAGTGGTCGCAAGCGCTACTGCTGAGCATGAGGTCCTGGGTTCGATTCCCTGGTCGGGCAAAGTATTATTGGGTTTTTCCATCTGGAATTTATCAGCTCGGAGTCTGGATTTGTGCCCGGTTGATGGCAATAGGCTCGCCCCCTATTACATGGGACTTGAACATAACGGCGAAATTTGGGTGCACTTTAGGTATATCTCTGCCTAACCCTTCGAGGAATACAGGCGTGATGTTATGTTTAAATAGGATAAAACATTTTCAGATTCTAAGGCCCACTAGCACTAAATGAAAACTTCGTTCTGTTTCTGATGGTTATTTTAAATTTAATATTTAATATTTTGAATTGTTTTATTCATATTTACATTGTCTCACATAAAATCAAAAATCAAAATATTTTATTTCACATAAATCTACATGGGCACTTATGAAACGTCAGAAGCTAGGTGCACGGTTCCAATTAGTCGTTTCCTATGGAGAAGAGCCGGCAAGAAACTCCACGGTTACTCTTTTAAAAATAATTGGCTTTACAATATTATTAAATAACAGTGATAATAGGTATGGGAGGACAGTGTAGGCCTTTCAACAATTACCAGGTACTTAACAAAATAGAAAACCGCCAACAAATCTACACTCTACTAGGCCTACAACGTTCTCACATTCACAAAATATAAAATAATCTAAGTATATAAAATATTAATGACATGATTGCAATTACAACTACAGTAACATATCTGAATAAATATCATGTCCACAAAAGCCACTAATAAAGAATTGGAATTCGATTTTTAGGTAAATAATGAAAAGATTATGTCAAGGAAGTTTGTAAAAAAAATGTACCCAGGATTTTGTAATATCTTGATTTAAAAGAGTGTCCTTGGAGTTTCTTGGCCGTCCTTCTCCATAGTGATCTACGTATTGAAAAGGGCATCTAGCTTCAACTTTTTTAACTGACCGTCTCTTTGACAAATCAAAAGTGCCTGTAAATGTTTTAATTGAAATAAATGCTTTGAGTTTGAGTTTGATGACAATCGTTTGAAGATGAATGAGACAGAACGATGATTTAATTACGTTAGAGTTAAATACACAATTATAGTGATTTGTGGAGCAGGTAGGTCAGTGAAAGTAGGTAATTGATTGAGATTACATAATTTGTCCAGTGATTGCAACCGCGAATTCTATTCGTGGGATTCCAGGCTCTATAACTGGGTCCGGCAGTATTATCAGGGATTTTCGTTAAGGAATTTTTCAATAAAAGCCAGGAGTATTGATTTGTGTACCATTAATGGCTTACCCAAAAAACTAAAGTAACCTTTCGCTACGATCTTTTTTTGAATAATAACTCCTTAAAAGCAAAGCATCTTACAACAAACGTCCAAATTTCCCTTAATCTCTAAATCACAGTATCTACACAATACATCACTCCCCTACATCCCAAAACTAAGGCCGTATCCACACGTTACATGTTCCTGCAATAAAGATAAACTGAGCAGATTATAACGGCCCTTACCGAGGGTTGTGTGCACTAACCCTTAAAGGAAATTGTAAGGATAATGACATCTCTTCTTATTAGGGAAGTAAATGAGTAACGGTGCCATAGAATAGATATTACAGAAGAACAATATTGATAGATATTACAGAAGGTCGGCACCATATAACGAGCGAAAACGCACGCAGACAGGGTTAACTTCTGACAGGCATTTTACGGTTAAGACAGGCATGCGGCCGGCGCGGGCGCTAAACTAAGACAAGCATTTTCCATCACGCAAGCCTGCCAGCCGGGATGACACTGACTATACTGATTTTAGCGACGTGAATGATGACATCAGAGAATTTATTAAAATCAATTTATATTTTCTATATTCGTACACAATTCAAATATGGAGTGAAAGTTTTCCCTAATAAATGCACAGCGGAGTAAGGAAAGGAATCAACTGACAATAGTCTGTAAAAGCGCTATTAACCCAAGAAAACTGTAGAAAAGTTTCGTGTGATAATTTTTATATTTATATTTTTTATATAAAAAGAACCTTTGAAAAAAATTGTCTTCGTAAAAATATAACTCAGTGTAGCAAGTTCGTTTATTCTTAATGAATTACCTGCCACACAGCTTTTATTTTATTATCAGAAATACTAATTTTGTTACATCTAAATTAGTTTAGTGGTCGTAAATTGTTCATACTATTTATTTATTTTGAATAAATTAGGCCTGAAACTGCATTAAGCGGGCGTCCGCGCCGGGCACCCGTTGCGAGTGTACGCGCGTGGACACGCGGGTTGGCTCCATGGGCAATTAATTACCCGTAGTTTAATTTTAACGGTATGCATGTGCAGTCGTGTCGATAGAGAACTTAGCAAAATGACGACTAGCAAAAAAAACGACAGCCAGTAAGCTGACGCTACTGGGCCCCGCGCGTGCCCCCGCGACGGATGCCCGCGCGGGCGTCCGCTTCACGCAGTTTCAGGCCATGTCAGTCTTTGAAAATATCTGTTGCGTAATATTTATTTGACTCTTACATTGTTTTTTTTTTTTAGAACAGACAGGCATTTTTCTATAAATCTGGCTTTTTACACATCCTAGACAGGCATTCTCCCTTACATAGATAGTGACCCTACGCACACATAGACACGCTTCACGTACCTACAGCGAGTGCAAGCGCACTCGCGACTGGCGTTTGTTTGAGATCGCCGTATGTACGCGTCTGTGTCGGCTTATTCCACAAATCCCCCCTGAAAATCCCCCTTAGGAGGAAAAGTTGAATCTGAAAACAGTCTAGAATTCACCCCTGATAATCCCGCTAAGGGGGGAAAACTAGAATTGAAAAAACAAAAAAATACTTATTCCAAGATCCCCTGAAAGTGATTTTTTTACATTAGGGTTCAGTTTTTTCCACTGAGGGGGATTCTCTCAGGGGGGATTAGTGGAATAAGCCGTCTGTGTCCAGGTGCCTGTTTTCGCTCGTTGTATGGACCTAAATTTCTGTATCTATTTTGTAGTAGAACCTTGGTTGGTGCCCGGCTTTGCATGTGATTGGATGGTCACGTTATTAATGGGGATATTATTGGATAATTATAATATTGATCAGTCTGTTGGTCGTGAATTTATGGACAATTTATTTAGTTATCACTAGTTACAACTTAAAATTGACAGAGCACATGGGCAATCTTATCGTACAAGACAATCTACCAACCTAACGTTATAATAATGTTAGTTCAGAAATGAATCTAAATAACATTGCTGTGTTTTAACACAACAAGTAATTGGTATCCATTTTGAAATGTTGAACAAAGAAGAAGCTCCCGCAACTAAACATTGTAGTTAGACTCCTGAAAAGTTTATTACAGTAGCTATTACTTACAATTACTTTACAGACTTGTCGTAAAAGGCGACTAAGGAACTTACTAGAGAATCGCCAGCAGCGTTCTCTATGCATTTTTAGCACCATACTGCGATCGCCAATCCGCCTACCAAGCGTGGCGATTATGGCAAACCCCCCAATTTGGGGAGGCTTATGTCCAGCAGTGGACGTCTTTCGGCTGAAATGATGATGATGACTTTACAGACTTCATTGAGCCACTATTCTCTATAATACTAATGTTGATATTTTAATAAAGTTGAAAGAGTTTAATTTTGGTAAAATTAGCATTTATTCTCAGAAGCAGTCAAATGGGAATACGCAATGATATATATTTGTCGCAGCCATCTGTTTAAATTAACCAGCCAATTGGATGCTTAGGTCGTTCATTAAACGTCGGAATCCAATTGGATGCCTAGGCCGATAGTTAATTGAAATAGAATCAGTCAACGTTTAACAACTTGGCGTATTCAGACAGACCTTTGATGATGACTGACCAAGACTCAGCCAAGTGACTCAGTGCTTCGATTCATTAGTTCGATCGTCGAACTAATGAATCGAAGCACTGTACTTAAATTTGTTTCGAAACAATAATAAGGCTTGTCGACGGAGCATTGCGAGCATTGGGAGGGTCCTACTTCAGGATAGTGTAAAAAAAAATAACTACGAAGGGGATGGCGGGGTCTTTGTTCGCTTCGCTTGCTCACTAGACCCCGCCATCTCCTTCGAACCTAACCTGTCCGAGTCGGGGTGCCCCAAGTCCCGAGCTCGCTTTGTTTGCTCTTGCAGTAAATCTCACCCTAACCAAACATCAAAAATGTGTCATTATCCTATTGAACTCAATGACTATATAATATTCAGTCATCTGATTAAACGTTGCGATCTATGACTTGGCTAGTTGTCCTTCAGCTATTTAATTGGATGCTAGCATTTAAGGAATGGCCTAGGCGTCCAATTAGCTGGCTAATTTAACCAGATGAGTGCGGCATATACATATATAAAATAAATAAAATGGAAGTGTCTGTTTGTAATGCCAAAATAACAGCTTTTTACTAAATGCATATGAAATTACCATAGATATAAGAAAGAAGGAGATATGCCCAGCAGCTTAATATGTATAGAAACCCGATGTCTTCAGTCTATCCCTACCACTCGCCACAACTTCACATGCAGTTCAGTAAAAGCAATAGATACCTTCGTATCACAAATACGAAGGGATAGATTTTTCGCCAATCTTCTTCTTCACGCACACTCGCAATTCATAAATCAAAACTTACTATACAATCAATTATAAATTTTATCACATCAAACACAATGCGCATTAACCATGTAGTGTACAACTCACTCACACGAAAAAATCGGGCTCTATCGTTGTGCTGTGCAAAAGTCATTTATTTTAGATATACTCTAATGATTGACTAAATCAAAAAGTTATCGATTCTTCCATTTATTATTGTATTAAAACTTTTGTGGGGGACCTGAAAATAAAATAAATAATAAACGATATACAAATAATAATATAATATAAATAAACAATATTTTGCTAAAAACAAAATATTATTGAGTAAATCAAAAATTTTAAACAATATGAGAAAATAAAGATGGGTAGTAAACATTATTTCACATGGGTCTTCCAAACGAGTTAAAACGGTTGACAAATTGAAGAATAAACTATAATAGCAATATATTCATTAGACAATCGACATTGTTGTTGATATAGCCTACGTTAGTGTGGATCTGCACAAGCCCATCACTAGCTCGCGGCAAGATACAGCGGCCGTACTACGCGATGCTTCCGCATACTCAAAGTATCGTTTTGTGATTTTTACATTGCATTGTCCCGTCATTTCATTTAGCGGCATACTTACGTAGTGTTTAAGAAGCAATGTATTTATTACAAAATATAGTCGCTATTATGTATGAAAACAAATATAACGTAGTAAAAGCAAGACATATTTTACGATTTGTTGTTTTTCATGATTTTAAAGACAAATATATATAAATACTTGTACTTTCTTATGGTAAGTGACTCCATGATGTACATTTTTTTTTTTTTTGTTTTGGCTTCGGTTCTTACAAGAAACCCTGAACAATACGGCATTCTTATAACTTGTCACGATCACGGTCGAAAGCGCACTAGTTCGTGGAGATCGCCGCTTGCCTATGCAATAAGCATATTTTGAACATTGCGCGCGGACACAGACACTTCTCCTGTTACTTATATTTCTATGGAAAGTACTTACGGTATTATAACAAAATGACAATTTTTTAAACTTTTATATTTTTGACTGTCTGTTTGTCTATCTCCGAAACGGCTGAACCAATTTTGACCAGACTCTCACTGGTCGATAGCTGATGTTATAAGGAGTAACTTGGATACTTTTATTTTAGAAAAAGCCACGCGGGCGAGGCCACGGGCAGCAGCTAGTTATAAGTAAAAAGAGGTAACTACCTCTTTTTACTTATAACTAGCTGCTGCCTGCGGCCTCGCCCGCGTGGCTTTTTTTTTTTGTAGATGAAATGTTGGGTAGGTAACCTATCTAGGTTACCTACCCAACATTTGATCTTCAAAAACGGTACAATGTCAATGACATTAGATGACACGTCGAAGTAGGACGGCATTTCGTACTTATCCGGAGCGAAAAAGAGACAAGACAATAATAATTTATGTAACTTTGCTAACTAGACAAGTTTTGACGTGCCTCTGGTGAAGCACGTATAACCTACCTACCATACATACTAGAGTAGGTAAATGAATAAATAACTGTAATTAATGTAATTAAAACAATCTAATTTCACAGCTCAAACAATTATACTTGTTAGTTTAAACTTTAAATTCAAGGCTTTAACTCAGCACATACAGACAGACATGTACCTCAATTACGAGTATGTAACTACTCAAAATGTGCGTAACTCAAGCATGTAGGGTCCCATATTATGTCGTGTACAGTCAAGGGCAAAAGAATGTGAACAGGGTCAAATTAAATTAATAGAAGGCCAATTACTGTAATAAAAAACGTATAAAAATTTCTCTTCTCTGTGTCAATCAAAGGCAACAACTTGTCAAAATTTTAGGAAAATAGGTACTTTTTACAGATTAGGACATTGGAATGCAAACGTGCCTAAAAATATAAGATTTCCTCTGGTGAAACTTCATAGACGTGATATCTAATCAGTAATCATGTTTTTAGTTTTTTCGACTGCTGGGCAAAGGTCTATGGGGAAGACTTTTGCCCAGCAGTATAACAATAGACTTTCCACTGTTCCTGTGCCTTTTGCCTTCTCCGGCCAATCTCCCGGACACGCATCTAAGTCATCACGCCAGTGTTTTCTGTTACAGCAAAAAAATTATATTTTCAAGTGTATTGTCATACTGCTGGGCAAAAGTCTAGGGGGGAGACGTTTGCCCAGCACTATGACAATACACTTTCCACTATTCCTCGTGCCTTCTCCAGCCAATCTCCCGTGAATGCATCTAAGTCATCACGCCAGTGTTTACAGTGATAGCAAAAAAAAAAAACTGAACTCATAATTTCAAGTAACATTTGACGGGTCAACGGCCATGGGTAGAATTAAAATCAGAATTTGTTTATTTGTAAGAATGTAGTTTTAAATAGTATGGTGTTAATATTTTTTGAAGTTCTATACATTGTACCACAACATATGGTGTACAAATATTAAAATGCAACTCAACTAAGCCAATGTTATGCTTCCTTACTAAGTACAATTAATTTTAAGATTTGTTATTTACAATAAGTCCATTATGAATTTATAATTGGGTAATCGTCACTTAAAAATTAATGTCAAAATTAAGTACATCATCATCTTGGATGTTTACAATCCATACCAATCTATAATATATCCATACTTTATATATAATATTATAAATGTGAAAGTTGCTCTGTCTGTTTGTCTGTTACTTTTTCATGCCTAAACCGCTAAACCGATCGTCATGAAATTTTTCAGAGATATAGCCTCGGATATGGAGAAGGACATGGGCCACTTTTTTATGCGATAACCGACATGCAAGCAGGTAGAGCCGCGGGCAAAAGTTAGTATTTCATAAATTCGGCAATATCATAAAAGCAAATTTATGTAAATAACTTTAGGAGAAAACCGTTGTTGAATTTCAATAATTGTGCATATTTTTCCAGTTGACTGTACTAGTCGGAGGACAAACGCAAACAATGGTCCCTGTTCCAAGTGTCCTATTAAGATTTCAACTACAAATGTTTTGTTCAAAGAATGTGTAGCTATGTGCGTGATGCTGAACGTAATTATGGAAACTTCAGTGGAGAGATTCTTATGCTGAAATAATCATAAATTCACGTTGTTTTTCATCAAATAGGTAGCAATATGAGGAAAATGTCGTGAAAAAAGTTTGAGTATAAATGTGCAAGACTATATGAGGGTAGGGGAAGAACAAAGAAATAATGGATGGGCTGTGTGGAAAATTACATAGTTGGAAAGAGGCTGACCACCGAGATGACGACTAATAGAGAAGTATGGAAGAAAAAGACATGTTGCGCCGACCACTAATAAATTGGGATAAGGGCAAGAGAATTATGAGATAGCTTTTACTAGTCATTAGAAAATGGTGATCATACTAACTCTTTTATCGTTATAAACCAAAGGTTCCACTGGACGGCCTTATTGCTGTCTGCGATCTCTCCCAGGCAAATAACAAAAGTCGGGAGACCCAGTTGGACCGATGTTCCTTTCGCTGTATATATATTATGTATTACGTATTATATTATGTTTTGTATTAAAGAAAGAAAAAAAAACTTGAAACTGACTTTTTCGGGCATACCGCTTTATCATTCCGTAAGACGTCTTCGCAACACAAGGTCCAGTTGAAAACCAGCGTCAGGCACTAGTTGTCCGGCATTTATGCTGAACTGGGCCTATTTGGCGTAGCCGCGAGGCACACATTGCTATTTTTAGTTTTTTCTGTCTTTTTTGTGTTCTGTGTCAGTATTCCTCTCTCCTTAAACATCATCATTACTTAAAGTTCCTTGCTCATGTATCATGTTTATTATTGTGTGTGTATATATATATATATATATATATATATATATTTATATAGATAAGTATCTATATGCTTTGTGTATATGTATTTATTGTATATATGTAAGTGGTACACCACTAAATACCTGCAGTATTGTCTCTCCTTCTACTTTTTGATCCATCCAAAGGTTGTCTGTAAAAGATCGCTTTTAGCGATAAGACCGCCCATTGTGACACCCTATGTAACAGTTCTACATTTATATCTGTAATTTTTATGGTGTACATAATAAAGAGTATTCTATTCTATTCTATTGGGTCAAATAAAATTATTTTCTTTCTTTCTTTTCTTTTCATTACGTGACAATTTCTGCCAGTTTACTCCTACCGCAAGCCGCGTTAAATAACTTCATTCCATTAGAAAATAATTCCGGGTAAAAGGCTTTCTAACATCATATCTATCAATTTGTAACGGTTGTCATAGCTGCCATCATAATACTAACCTATTACTGCCCCACTGCTGGGCAAAGCCCTCTTCTCATACTGAGAAGGCACAAGCTTTGATTACCACGCTTACTCAAGACGGGTTGGCGATTTCAGACTTATACTAGGTACAAGTTTAAAAAAAAAATCTGACTTCAATTAGTTCATATAATTATGTTGATAAGTAACAGATTGTGCTAATATGCTATGTTAGTGTTGTTAGTTTAATTTAGCACAAACCTATTGCTATACTTACCCAGTGCCTCTGGATGGGGCAGTCCGTTCTGTCAGCAATCATTTTCAGTTAGAATTGATGTATACAAAGTATTGTAAAATAGTTTAAAAGAATAACGGTGGAGTTTCTTGCCCATTCTTCTAACGAAACTACCTCTTGGAAGGGGCAACTAGAATCAATTTTATTTTCGTGTAAATTTTGACGTTCAAAAGTGCCATTTATGTGCCTATTTGAAATAAATACAAAAAATAAAACACACACCACGCAAGTACCCCGCTGGACTTATTAAGTCCAGCGGGCTACTTGCGTAATACACTTACAGCAGCTTTCATTTTGACAGTTCAACAACGTTAATTTGTTTATTTGTAAAAAAATACCCATATTTATTCCTGTTAAATGAACAAGTCTCCCAAAGACTGAAAAAACTACTCGTAGTACCTCCACAGAGATTGCAACTATGCAGTAGAAATGCCAGTTGTATGACAGTAAAAATTTATAATAAATTACCACCTGGCTTGAGAATGTTACCACTCAATAAATTCAAATGTAAAATGTTTACTTGGCTCTTAGACATGTGTTTTTATTCCGTTAATGAATTTTTTTATCAAACTTTTTGACATTATATTTAATAATCTATGCTATTAGTATTTTGACATAATAATTAATATTTTGACACTAGAACTTATATTTTTGACATGACAATATTTTTCTTTTTTTTTGACATGTTTTGTATTTTATTTTTGACATAATAATTAATATTTTGACATCACAAATAATCCTATTCAATTAATCTGAATCAATATTATTGTATCAAATTAAAAGTATAAATTCAAATCAATTTGACTAATTATATAACTTTTATTGTAATGTCTACGATTTGCATGCACTTACCTTAATTAATTTTTCTACACCAGCAATGGTAGTATATGTGAATCAATGTTTAATTTTAGATCTCAATGTACCATATCCTTAGAAATAAATATTATTATATTCTATTAATTGCGTTGTTTACGTCGTTGAGCACACAAACTTTATGAAGCAAGGGATTAGCTATTATCCTTAAAGATCATTCAGATTGTGATTGATAGTATTTTCTACGCAATTAGGATGTTGTTCCACCCTGTAGTGAAGTTAGCGCACTATAAACTTACCTAAACGAAGCAACAAAAAATATTACCACCTAATAAATAAATAAATTACATTATGGTCCCAATTCACCCCGCTAAATGGATCAATAGAAGCATTCCGTTTTCTTTACGGTAATTCTGTCGCTACCCTCTTTTCACCGTCATAAACATAAATTGTGATAACACGGTTGGACTATGATGGCTTAAGTAAACTAGGAGGAGTTTGCTTGCATCTTTATTTTAGTAGGGGAAGCTAGAAAACTCAAGGGCGCTTGGATGTTGCATAAGAAAATAAGTAAGTAACACTTGGACTTCTTCATTCTCAGGCATGTCAGACTTGTGTCAAGTAAACACCACAATTATATAAAGTAATAAAAAAACATGGCTATACTCCATTTGAAATAACATTAGACGTATAAGTAAACCTTTTTACAGTCCCTTCAACCGATTTTGACTTCTATTGCGTTGGTGGCATCACAAATGGCAGCTGCAGTAAACAGTTGGTATTGTAACCACTTTTTTTGATGCCATCCTTATATCTACGGAATAGACGTCAAAATCGGTTGAACGGACTGTAAAAAAGGTTCTTTTTTTAAATGTCTAATCTTATTTCAAATGGAGTATAGGTGTACAAAAAAAAATACTAAAATGCATTTAACAAGAAAATATTCCTGTATGAAATTACAACTGTGGTCCGTTTTATCCATACTTTAATACTGTAAATGCGATAATAATTCTGTATGTCTGTGTCAACGTATTCGATAAAATTTGGCACACATGCAGACCACGGAGGTAAGGAATTTAGGACACAGGATTCTTTTTAACCCGGTAGTACGTTCCCGTGTACACACGGACGAAGCCGAGGGCAAAAGCTAGTCTATACAAATCTATACAGATAAATAAAATTTAAGTGTCCGTTTGTAATAAAAAAACGGCTTTTTACTAAACGTTTGTCTGTCTGTTTCTATTTTGACGAGACTTTCACTAGCAGATAGCTGATTTTATAAGGAGATACTCAGTTACTTTTATTTTAGAAAAAGCTCAGCCAGTTTGAAAGAAATTTGCCGTCACCGCGCAACACAGTCGCAAAAGCATTCATTGTGAAAACTGCGACAATATTCACAGACAGACATTAGTTTTCGAGAAGATAGTACAGCACGCACGTGTCTGCCTTTAAACTGCTCAAAACTACCCCCTTATAGCCTCATCAAAATCGGTCAAGCATTTCCTATCATAGGTAAGCCAACACAGACGGACCGACGACTTCGTTAAGACCAGATTATAAAGCTTCAATACGTCATTAGGGACATCCAACAATGTCTCTAGCGTGGGGTTCGATTCCCGGGTGAAGCAGACTGGCACAATTTGATTTGATAACATGTAATCTCTTAGGGGTGAATTTTGAAGGGTAGTTTCATGTTAAGGGGTAGTTATAGTGTCCCCGAATTTTATTTGTTAGGGTACCAGGGTTTTAAACAAAGTGTATTTGCTTAGCTTTTGTAATCTTGCTTTAGGGGTATTTGTATTTTAAAGTGCAGGGGTACTTAAGTTAAAGTTATATAAAATGTAGGAAGGTGCTTATTTTGAGGGGATATATTTAAGGCAGCCTGGGAACATACATGATCGCTGAATATGGCCTGCTAAAACGAAGAGTCTTTCTGATTGTAAGATAGCCATTTTTTTCAAAAACAACATGCTTTTCAAATGGATGGGCAATCGCAAAATAAAGTTCTCAATCTTAAATCTGAGGACAAATTACACTTTACCATTATATAATGTCCGTAACTGACAAAAAGGGGTTGATTTAATCGTGTGTGTAATCTTCTATCATTATAAATTAAGGTCGCTTTTCGTGTGTGTCCGTATGACCGCGTTGTTCTTTTAAACTTTGCCATGATGCAATCATTTAGAGAATGTATTCCTGAACATTATTATTAAACTTTCATATAAAAAAGATATCACGATGTTTGCCAAGTAGTAAAAACCATGCGAAGCAGCGGCGAGTCGCTAGTTTGCAATAAAAAAAGAAAACCCAATTAGTATCTTTTTACCGCGTAAGTTTTTAAACGAAAGAATTATTATAACAAGCTTCAAATGAATAAATTAAATGCTGAAGATGAGTGAATGCTTTCATTAGTAACAACCCGTGCTTTCATTCAGCACTGGTTCTGAACCAATAGAAAGCACTCTCCACTCTTTAGTACAAGCGTGAGTGTATGTAAGCTTTATTCAATTATCCTTACTAAAATAACTCCTAGCGTAATATGATTACGTCGTTACAGCTTTTTGTCAGACTGCAATTTTTTCAGAAGGATCACTTCGAATAATAAATACAGTTTTTAGGGTTCCGTACCTCAAAAGGAAAAACGGTACCCTTATTGGACCACTCGCGTGGGTGTCTGTCTGTCTGTTTGTCCGTCTGTCAAAGCCAATTTGCTCCGAATCTACTGTGCCAATTACGCAGAAATTTGTTATACATAATTATGAACGTTCCGTGTGGCGCCGGACGTAAAGAATAGCACCATCACATTTCCTCCCGTGAGGGCGACTAAGGGACTTACTAGAGAATGGGCAGCAGCGTTCTCTATGCATTTTTAACACCATACTGTGATCGCCAACCCGTCTGCCAAGTGTGGCGATTATGGCAAACCCCCCCAATTGGGAAAGGCCTGTGTCTATCAGTGGACTTCTTTCGGCTGAAATAATGATGAATGATGAATTATGAACTTCTGTGACCCAAACACGGACCGAAACTACTGACACTAAAATGTTGAAAAAAATACAGGAAATAGTTCTTTACTTATTACAGGCAAACCTATAAGAAGGTCTTATAATGACATGATCATAAAATAACATGGTCAATCTCTCAATATTGTGCGTACAAACATACATTTGTAGTTGAAATGTAAGTTGTGTGTGGTCCGACACACACTTGGCCGCTTTTTTTATACCACGAAGCGACGCGCGTTTTACTTGTGGTTACCAATTAGTGTTCAAACACGCTGTGAATGTGCGTGTAAGCGCAGGAGCTCTCGGTACCCTCCGAAACAATTACAAAGTCGGACGTGTGTGTGTTATGTGCGGACGCTTCACGCGCACAATCACAGCGTATTTGTACACTTGGTGACCACAAGTAAAGCGCGCGTATGTGTAATACTATACATGAGACAGTCACTGAAAGAATTTGGACTCGAACGAGTAAAAATATAGCACGTTGATTATGACTGCAAGACTTGGACAAGTTAATAATTAAGACACCTAGTATAATTTTGACTATGGGCTAGTACTCTATGCTTAAATTGACAGTAAAATTATAAATCAGAGCTCGGTTTTATGAAAAAGCGGAGATTTATTGTCGCTACTATAATAACGAATAAGAGAGCAGAATTTTATCTAAAGACAATCCATCCATTTTGCTGCCAATAATTTTTGCTTTTAGCTAAAATTATTGCAATAAGAAAGTGTATAAAACGTTAATTTTTTTCTTAAAGGTTTACTCATCGGGTTAACATCTAGGTGACTATAGGCGGTGTTTAACTGGTAACCAAGTTCCATTCTGTGGTTCGTGTGTTTGTTTGTCCGAATAACAAGCAAATCCTAATACTTCTGTTTCAATGTCTGTGACGTCACCCCATCTCAAGGGGAACCTCTTCTAAGAGGTATTATCGTGTACGAAACGCGGCGATTTCGCGACACTCCCCGACTTCCCCTAACCTCGCACCATGACACGTCAACGACTGCATTACAAAGCGACAATTTAGTACAAATCAACATACATCGCCGCATTTATTCCAAGAAGTTCTGTTAACTTAGTAGAAAAACGGTAATGTATGAAATGTAGGAGTTTTGTCGATGTGTTCAGTAGAAGTTGCTGATATGACTGTTTCAAGAATCCATACCATTGCGGTGATAAATGTTTTTTTTTTTCCTCAGTTCGTGTGGGGATGGAAATTTTTATTTTTCCTTCATTTCTAGAGGGTTGTGAGCGGTTGAACAAATTGAAGTTTTATTACAAGTGTTTGCAAGACTTACGATGGTAGTAGCAGTCAAATGTGTGGTATTTTTTCGGTAATACTGAACGAGTAAGCGGAAAGGGTGGATAGGATAGCCTTTAGGGTTTAAATAAAACACTTTTAGCTTTTTTCGCTCCATAAAATTGAACCCATTCAATTTTACGAACACGTTCCAAAATTTTCAACTAACTTCTTAAAATAAGCAAATCTTATTGGTGAAATTATTATTATACCCCACGGAACCCATACTTACCTATCAGTGGGAACACAGAAATTACGTTGTCGATCATAAATAAGGTATAACAAATCAGCTTACTAATACAGCATCTAATTACAATCAGACTAAAACCTTCTTGTCTCAAACTCATTATCTGGCGCCGAAGCAAATCATTACGTAACACGATAAGAAAACTTCGTTAGCGTATTCAGCAAATCAACAAAACGATCTAATTTGACAATATGGTACGGAATCTCGAGGAAATTCATTTTGGGTAAAAAAACATTTGGACAAATAGATGAAAAAGGAGAAATTGTGACGGGAAACAATGGTGGGATTATTAGACGGTTCATGTTTATTAAAGAATCGTTCCAGGTTGAAAAAGAAGAAGGAAACAGACATATTGAAGAAGTATAGATACTTTTAAATGTGATAGTCCTAGGAAATACTACATAATACTGGCTTACTTAGGGATTAGGGAAACTAATGATCTGCAACCAGTTAGTTTGGATGATCTAGTTCTTGGTAAAATTTATGACCAGCAGTGGACTACAGTCAGTGCTGAAGTAAAAAATACTGACAAAAAATACCAATGATGAATCAAAAATAAAATTGCAATAAAACTATCACTACTCACTTCAGAGAGAGCAATGTATCGAAAAGGGCATAAGAAAGTATATGATGGTAACGCTGCTACCAACCCTCTTGAACGCAAAGGTTACAACAAAAAGGTAGATTTATTTGTAAAGGCAGTTGACGATAATGGATCGCTTCATTGTGTCGATAAGAAAACTTCATTAGCGCGATTCAGAGAGAAACTACAAACCGACTAATTTAACAAAATACTCCGAACTACGGCAAATCTGTTTAGGTGAGCACACACTTGAACACGGTCGGATCAGAGACACGACTTCTTTGTTGTTGATTTCTTTCATTATATGATTTGAACACGTTGATTTCTTTAAGCGCTGTAACTATTACTAAGATTTTGTTTTATCGTAGACTAGCGACCCGCCCTTGCTTCGCACGGGTGCAATGGCGACATGTCAAAATATCAACATTTCTTTATTATATGTTGTTTGTAGTGTATGCGCCTAGGAGGCACGCGCGGCGCGGGAGTCGAGCGCTAACCGTGAGCGAGAGCAGACGTGCGCTAGACGCATATACTACCTCACTTGCGTGATATGTCATAGTGTGTTTTATTGATCCATTTAAACATTACATATGTAAGTTTAATATTACTGTAATAAACACACAAACCAGTCCCCCCCACCCTCTGGAATAAATTCTATAAATGATGGTGAAAACCTATCAAAATCCGTTTCGTAGTTAAAAGAAGAACAACGCGGTCAAGCAGACTGAAATTAAAAGCGACTTTAATTTTATAATATATGTCGTGGATAAAACATTGATTTGGCAACACAGAAGACGTCACACTCAACAAAATTGCCTATCAAGCACCCAAAATCTATGTACATACTGTGGATGCACCTAAAAATAAAGCTACACAAAACTAACTGCGTTATTGGAGTCGAAAAGAGGGTGTCACAAGCAATTGAGCATTCAACACAACACACAGACAATAATATCCGACACAATTCTTTTAAATCACGACAAGTCGCATGTCGCATAGTCGCATGCTGTGCGCGATTCCTTAGAGGGCTTGTCCATTGAGTTACGTGTGATTTGTGTTGCGGAAGCCGGAGGACAGAGGGCTGAGGGTTGAGGGCAACGCCTCCCTTCCCTATTTATCCCCACACGATAGTTAAATGCAATCTTCTTCCATTAATGTGGACCCTTCCTTTATCTTATATTTTCGTGAGTTATTTCGCACATAAAAAACAGTGTATTTTTTTCTTAGCTTGTGTTATTTTTGTGTATAAATGACGGAGTTTTGTGCTATGGTGGAGTGTGTTTTAGTTTCAGCACTTATTTTGTACTTAAAACTTGTCTTAAGACTAAGGAGGCACTTATTAAGGCTGGCACACATGAGGCCCACCGATTTGATGAGGTAGACTAATAAAGTACCGCTTTAATGTCCTTTAACTAGGATAAAAATGTGCACCACAATTGTGGGTGCACAAAACTAAGAATCTAAACACAATATTATGTTCAGAAGCAATGCAAATTTCTAAACTCACTACCACCCCAATATCAAGACAATAAATTAAACAATCAACAAAATTTCAAAGCACTATAAACCTCACAACCACGACATAATACATTTATAACGGAACTAACTGACCCATAAAATCTTAAGGCTCAATGCCCGAACTTGTTGGAAATAACAGTTGGAACTGAATGTGTCCACAATTGCCCGTATCCTTCATAATCCGGGGATCCTAGCAATACTACACTCGATACTGAAACCGAAATATTCGCAGAGATAGTGCAGAAGAACAATTTGATAAGGAAAATACAAAAGAAAAGATCACATACCATAACATCGAGCCTATTTTCTCCGAAGGGTTAGCAGAGCTCCCATGATACCAAAATCACAACAAAAGAAAGGTTAATTATGATTTATTCAAACGTGAGTACACAAAATTACATACAATTTTTTTTTTTTTTCGTCAAGGAACTGGAATGAGGTAAAAGAAGGATTTACAAATAGTAAATTGTAAATAAAAGAAGCCGAGGATCGAGGTGAATTGCGAGGAGTGTAGTATGTCCAAAAGTAGATTTCTATATGCTGATGATGATCCTCATGATGAAAAATTAACAAATGTCTAAATATGGTTTAGTCATCTATCTTTCTATTTCAATGCGACTTCCATAGATTCTATTGAAATGATTAAAATTGCAGAGTAGGCTAGCATTTCTCGGGTTTAGCCCGAAATCCAGTTTGAGCAAAACTGGCGTGGAGATTGCCACTATTTTGTTTCGCAAAAACGTCACTCTAATATAAGCACAGATTTCCATCCAACAGAATACAAATACAGAACATAGAAAAATAAACAATCCACTCAAATTGGTAAAATTCTTTGAACATGACAATGAGAGCGATAGGTTTTTATGTTTTACGATTTCTGCGAAGTCAACCTTCCTATCTGCCTACACCCTGGCATATATTTCTTATCCCCAGCCTCAGAGGGTGGGCAAGCTTTTAATCCGACGGTGCAAGATTGATGGTAAGTCAGTAGGGGGTGGGCAGAGGTGTCCCTATCGAAGCTAGTTTCACGCTACGGATTAGGCGGATATCTTATATTGATTTATTTGTGTTAACTTGTTAATAGTGATAATGTTGCATGGGTGCGTTTTTCATTTGTTTTTTGGGGGAAGGGACTTATTTGTGGACTAGCAGCTTGAAACAAGGTTTTGATTTAAATTGGTCTGAAGAAAACGACCAACATAAGTATGTTGGTCGTTTTTTGGTTTATTTCCTGGTGTCTGGCGATGCTGCGGTGTCTGAAATACTTATTTCAGACACCGCAGCATGCACCAGGAAATGATAGGCTCATAAGAGGTTTCATATTACAGATGCAATGTTGTGACATGTAATACCATTATAGAATTAATATTATTGACCGGTCGGTGTGGCGATGCTTCGGGGAAGTCTATGTCTAGCAACGGATATATTTAGTCTAAATTATGATAATTATGATGATGTACCAGAGAACTTCCTAATATTAGGATAACCTGCAACCATCCATCACCTACCCAAATAACATTACTTGCTCCTGATAGTCAAACCTCTCTGCAATAAGATCATACTGCCATATTCCCCAAAGGTCTTAGCACTAAGAATACAGGAGCATTTCCGAACTACCTGGCAGTAATTCAAGAGGATCATTGGGTTACCGTTAAATAAATTTATTTGGCTATTTACTGAGAAATTACGGCAAACGGGACTCGACTCGCTCTGCCCACAAATATTGGTCTGCCGTGATGAGAAATTATCTGATCAATATTCTGGATATAACCGGTTCGAACTGGTATGTACTGGAAATACCTAATTTGGAGTTCTAACCAAATAAATTGTGGAATTGTTTTAGTTTTTTTTTATTGGAAAGCTCGTAAACGAGATGTTTTCAATGATTTAATGAACAAACACAATTGTGAATTCCTAGAAATTGAAGTCTATTTTAGTTCAGAATATTATGTAATTATTTTAATTTAAACACAATTTCAAACAATCACATTTTCTGTGTGAAGTGGTAAATAAGAAGTGGTAAGCGTTAATTTCTTTACACAGATGTCAACAGAGAAGGGCAAATACTGAAAGAGTTGACTTGTAACAAAGGAGTATTCTTAGCTATAGTGAAAGTGTTACGCAATAACCCGCGCCGCATTCAATTACATGAGACTTAAACATAATAATTATCAGTTACTGGCGTGTACCGTACTGTGGTTTTACTACTAACCTGTATCTACCTCTTGAGAAAACCAGGCATAATACTTGTCCATCTTAATTTTTAATAAAAACTGGGTCATTATTTTCCATATTATTTAGACTTCCCCAGATTTCCAATCCCCCATAATAACAAAAACACTAGTGATTGTAAAAATCGGCACACTTACCAGCCCGCCACAATTGCCGACCTTCTCCACAAAGGGTAACATTAACCCTCCATTGTTTCTGGCACACAATACCCCTGAAATTCCCGCGTTATTTACAGTTTATAATGGCAACATTGATATTATATCTGTTTTGGTTGGAACTTTATATAGTGGTTGCCTTTATTGTTTTAAAGGTCATGACTTTTATTCACTTCTTGTTTCTACTTTGAGGTTGCTTAATCTTTGTATAGGTTTCATTACATTATACACAGTTATTTTATTTCCAATACGTATGTATGAGCAAACCAAGAGTGAACGCCGCATTTCTTGGGTCTGCTCGTTTCATCTTAGACTTCATGAACTAACATTTTAAGCATAAAATGTATTCGGGATGCCCGAATATAGTTTTTTTTTTTTAAGTGAAATCTTCTTTATGCGCGTTGAGCACTTTTTAGACGAACAAAATTCATAGAACTCGAGTCATCGTCACCGAACGCTTTCAAGTTACTTAGGGCGGGTTGTTTCACGTCCACTTGACGCACGCTAACTATCGCTAATGGCGCTAACTATCGTCAAACCAAAAAAAGCGTTGTTTCACACTTAACGTTCGTTAAAAAAGAACGATTATAGTAACCGGCTGGTTAACGTCATTTTATTCTTTTACATTTGAACTTTGACGATCGGTTTTTAAGCAGTGAAACAACGCTTTGTATTTAACGAACGTTAAACATCATAATTATGTAATCGTTATTATTTGACGTACGAATGTTACGTTAACCAACCGTTTGAAACAACCGGCCCTTAGTTTTCACTTCTATCGGCAGTCCCCAAAGACTGAAATGTTTTTTTATTTTTTTATACAGTTTTATAGAAAAAATTTTGGATTACTCAGAACGTACCTATAACGAGGCATATTATAAAATAATACTGATCAATCTAAACTCTATTTTACTTCCACTATAATTCTTTTGTTTCTTTTCTCACATAAGCACATCGAACAAACGTGCTGAGCCCGTAACTAGTCATCAGTTTAAATATGATCGGAGAGCTGTAGTCCTGTGCCTTAAATAACAAGTGACCGGCCAGAAGCACACGGCAGCCGGACATTCGGAAAACCGGATAGCTATACGAGCAACCTTTGACCGGAATGTATGCACTAACCCGGACAGTACAACCATTTTGATTTTAAGGTTTTGGGGTCATGTTATATTTGGTTCTTCCTGGTTCAAGTAAGGGATTTTTATTGTCATTGTTTTGTGGAACATTATCTTTTTGGGACTTTTGTAATTAAGTAAGTAAGTGATAACGTGGTGACATAGAATCATTAGATTAGATCAAAATAGTTCAAGATAAAATCAGAAATAAAGTGATCCGGAAAAGATATATAGATATGTGGATAGCTCTTTAATGCGCACCATAAAAATTACAGATTTATATTTAGAAATTTTACAATGGGCAGTCTCATCACTAAAAGTGATCTTTTAAAGTCAACCTTTGGATTGATTAAGGAGGTAAGATCCGGAGTTACTGACATAGCTTGTAGAGTAAGCAAGCTGAAGTGGCAGTGGGCTGGCCATGTTTGTCGAAGGACCGACGGCCGATGGAGCAGACGAGTCCTGGAGTGGAGACCGCGTATCGGCAAGCGTAGTGTGGGACGCCCCCCAGCTAGATGGACCGACGACCTAAAAAAGATGGCTGGGTCAAACTGGTTGCGGAAGGCGGTGGACAGGGTGTTGTGGTGCAGCCTGGGAGAGGCATGTGTCCAGCAGTTTACTGCGTTAGGCTGAGTTGATTGATTGATATTCAAGGCTAGGTTATTCAATGTCACAATCGATCTCACGACTTAATTACCAGTTTCAGACTGGTAATTAAGAAGTTGCTTAAATTACTATGTATTTGATTAGTTTAGTAGTCAAAAGCTCGATTCGGATCTGTAGGTTGACATCATTACTGTTTCTTGGTAAAGTAAATCTATATTTAAGAGTATCAGACTAAATAAAAAATATTGGTCTCATAATTATTATCTACAGAGGACAAATTTGCCTTATCTAAATTGGATTTGAACACTCATTTTTCATTCATTGGCAATATTGAAACATATTTTTAAAGTTTAGCGTAGGTAGCCTTCAATGGATAAGGAGCCGCTCCACAGCAGCCCACGGCTAAGCTACGCATTTGAACTTAACTTTGCTTTGTTTGAAAATATAGGCGGGCGGGATCATCCACGGACCATCAGCCAGCCAGCTGCTACTAGTCACGCTACGTACGAATGAACCACGCTGCTGGCAAACAAATGAACCACGCAGCTAACATGGCAAAACTCTACGTGCACATCCTACGTAGCGGTGGACGGTCAACTTTATACCTTTAACATTTCTGGACATAGGAACCGGGTCTTAAGTCCGTAATTTATGCCCACTTACACAATACAGCCCACTTATTAGAATTAAAATGACCCACTTCAGCCGACATTTGAAACTAGGTTAAAGATTCTAAACAATGTTCTGAAGTAGTTATAGATTTGAATTCTCACTTCGTGTGACCTAGCCAGTAAAGTTTTCATATTTATTCACATTCAGGTTTCAAAGTCAACTACTAAACATGGGCAAGGCTTTCAAATGGCAGCTATAATAACGAATAGATTTAAATTATTTTAAGTGAGATGAATTGGACTCCTTTAGAGAAGACTGAGGCAGAAGCTTTAAATAAATAAAAAATAAATAGGCGCAGTTCGAGTCCGCGACCTTTGTTTACGTGAAAACGTTTGGTCAAAACTGTAACCTAACGTAACCTAGTGAGAGGAGTTCCATAAATAATCTTTAGTCAGTACTAGCACTTTGCCGAGCTTGCTCTATCCCAACTCCCAACATTCACATCAAGCTAAGCTGACTTAAAGATGAGATTCCCTAGCTCAGCCCAGTGTAGCGAGCACAGTTTCTTGACGAGCGCGCGAAGCGAGCCCACAGACGTGCCGAGTGAGCAGAGCGGGCAATTATGCAATGAGCCGACGATTTTTTTTTTTTTAAGTTATCCGTTGCTAACATGGCTTTTGTATTTGCTGATGATAAATTATAAATGATTTTATTTCGGTAAGTAGGATTGTACAAACACTTTTACACGTCAATCATATTTTAAAAACTAGATGAGGTCGGTGTTTCCTATCTGACTACTCTGAGAACAAAGGCCGAAAAAATCTCCGAATGTTAAAAGTAGTGATTGTGACATAGTATTGAATAGGGAGAAACAATGCGTCGATAAAACTGTTTTCCTAGGGATCACGCTAGACTCAAGGCTGCAATGGGGTCCTCATTTAACATCTCTTGCAGGGCGGCTAAGTTCAGCAGCATATGCTGTGAGAAAAATCCGTCAATTTACTGACGTAGATACCGCGAGGCTAGTCTATTTTAGTTACTTTCATAGTATCATGTCTTACGGTATTTTACTATGGGGACGGGCTGCAGATATCGAATCTATTTTTATTCTACAGAAAAGACCCATCAGAGCAATATATGGCCTCCGCAGGCGCGATTCTCTAAGGGAACTGTTTAAAGATATTAACATCATGACGGTACCTTGTCAATACATCTATGAAAACATCATGTATGTAAGGAAAAATTTAAATATTTTCAGTAAAAGAGGTGAAAGACACAATTATAGTACCAGAAATAGGGACCAATTATTTCAACCAGGTTTCAGACTGGCTAAAGTAGACTCATCCTTCATGGGGTACTGTTTAAAATGTTACAATAAAATACCTCCCCACATACTCCAGTTGAACGAAACCAAATTCAAAACTTGTATAAAACGCACACTATGCAGCCAGGCATATTATAAGTTGGGGGATTACAACGCTGACAAAAATGCTTGGCTCAATGCTGGTCCTGCTCCATAAGGGCGCATAAACTAATTAATTAGCATTTGAAAATATTATTGGAACTGCTGAAGATTGTAAGACTATCTTTACATTGTATAAACTCAATGTCCTTGAATTATATAATTGCATAGCACAGGTGTGAGTACTATGTACTATAGAGCTACCATTTACCGGGTAATATGTCTTTTATTGACTTGAATGTGCCCTGGCCATGGCGGCTGAGAGTATGTCATGCTCACTCAAATGTGTCGCTGGTGGTGGCGTGTGTGTTGGATCATTAAGTTCCCTTCATAATGGTTGAGCTAAGTGGTGCTGATCCATGCGTCATGTTCGTGAACGGGCGCCGTCAGTTGGGACTGGTCATCTCTTAGCTGCCACGGCTTATTTTTTAATTTTTTAATTGTTTTAATTACGGACGCTTCTAACTTGCACGTCTTTCTACATTGTTCTCACATGTATAACTTCAACATGAATGATGTAACCCATATTTTGTAACAATATTTTGTTTTAAAAGAGTGTCCGTGGAGTTTCTTGTCCGTTCTTCTCCATAGAAAGAAGAAAAAAAGAAAGAAAGAAAAAAAACGTTTATTTGCGGTAAACATGACGCAAAAAAAAAGAACACAACACAAAAAAAAAAAATTGTTTGGGGTAAATATGCGTCACATCCACGCAAAACGGCCATCGCTCAGCATAATGCTGCGACCCTATGCGAGACAGAGCCCCAGCGCTGGTTTTCAGCGACAGGAACCTACTACGCTTTGGAATGGGCAACTAGCTTCATTTTTCTGACTGACCGACCCCTTGACAATTCAAAAGTTCCTGTATTTGGTTTATTTGAAATAAATGCTTTGAGTTTGAGTTTTGACTCAGTGGTCAGTCTCTTATAAAGTCCAGACATAATCTTGGTCAGATCATGTTGATTAATGTCTGAAATGGTTTTTTGATGAAAGAACCACACAGATTGAGTGGACCTGTCATAACTAAACTATTTAGGCTTTGTGTTCTTTACGATGAAAACTTTCTTTGATTGTCCAATTCCTACGCTTTTCGATACTGCCGTAGCCATTTTATTTACTCGACACAAAACTAAGTCTAACTGCAAAATATCGGTATATTCAGCAGTATTTTTCAGTTCTGAGCAGATTTGCGGCCGATATGCTCATGATATGCTCAACCATTACTCCAGCATTAAAAGTCTCGTACCTAGTTGTTAGCGGTTGAAATCTTACATGTTTTTGTCGATCAGAAATATTCAACTTATTACCAGTATACCCAGCGAAAAACGATTTCAGATAAAAAATAATTAAATATGAAGTAAGCTACAGGCAAAGGCCCTACAGTAGGACAATACAGGGTTATAACAATCGCTTCGGTATTATAGTATCAGAACTCTTAACAGATAGATTATTTAATGGTTATTAGCAGACAGAAGGACGCTGCTACCTATCTTCTTGATGTATTTCTCTTAGTCAATGTTATCGACATTGATGACTCATTATCATCTGTCCAGCTTTTTCCTAACTTTGCTGAGTTCAGCTTCTAAGCCGGATGCAGCTAAATACCAGTATGTTACATGGAGCGACAGACTATCTGACCTCCACAACCCAGTTACTGGGTAACATGATATCCCTTGGTAAGGCTGGTTGTCAGACTTTCAGGCTTCCAACTACCCGTGACAAAATTGATGGCTATCAAGTTAAAAAATTCAGGTAATTAGAAACCACCGTCTAACCAGCATTATCCGAACAATTAAATACAATATTATAATTGAAGGACCCACGCCACGGTTAATAGCGTGGCGTGGGGTCAAAACGACCACAAACAAAATGGCCGGCCTCCTGAATACTTCGACAACTATTCGGTCTATTATTACGAAGCTCAAGGACGTGGGCCGCTGGATGTAGCCTTGACGTGCCCTTGGTAAATTTTATGATTGTAATGAAGGCAGGCTATTTTGCCCGCAGGGATAGAGAATGAGCTTACGAGTATTAGAACAACCTCATATAGCTACTGTGATCACCAATTTGGAAGTACGTGAAGTCAAGAAGTCGTGAAAAAGTAGTTTTTCGGAAACTGGATTGACTTGTCACTTTGAGAAATTATGTATTGTCGTTTTTAGGGTTCCGTAATCAACAAAGAAACCTTATAGTTTCGCCACGTCCATCTGTCATCTGTCTGTCTGTCCGCGGCTTAGCTCAGAGACTCTTAGTTCTAGAAAGCTGACATTTGGCATGGGTACCTATGTATAATAATCACGTCAAAAAGTGGTAAAATACAATTGTGAAAAAATAAAATTTTGTGGGTTAGCTACCTCCCGTACTCGTAAAGTGGGGATGATGTTTTTTTTCTCGTCTATCCCATGGTGCGGTCATATTATATCATTTATTTTGTAACGAATTCAACTAACGGTATCTTACACGTCCTTTAACCTTCAAGTCATGCTAGTGCTGTGCACTTCTGTAAGTGATGTATTTAATATACAATACCTAAAACTGTATGTGATCTTTATTTGTGTATGTTTTAGTGAATAAGTCGTAGAAGTGCCATATCAATAAATAAAACAATATTACGGGCCTGTGGAAATCAAAGCTTTTACGTGCTAATTTTTGTTAGAGTCAAGGGTCCTCCCCGACCCCCTGCCAGCTAAAAGGTTGGTTTTGGATATGGGAAAAAATTCACGGCAGTAGTATATACAACGAAGTTAAATAGGAAACTATCACAGCTAAGTAGGCTTTACAAGTTACCGAGTAATAGTCGACCAACTAATATTTGCAGTTAGAATGTATGAGAGAACATGTTTTTCAACTACAATGTTAAGTTTGTTGTTTGGATAAAGTCATCCCAACTACGGAACCCTTCATTGTGCGTTGCCTGACACGCTCTTGGCCAGTTTTTTTATATAAGATTAGGTTAATATTTTATTTTAGACTAGAGACACCCGTTAAATGGCAAGTGCGTTTTTTTTTAAGAGCCGGTACCGATGAGTTGAAGAGGCCAATGTCCACTTCGTGCTCTTTGTATGCAGCATCATACATTCTAGACAGAATGCCTTCAGTTGGTATGACAACTTGGCATGCTGAAAAACCTCCTATTAGAACTTCTTGGTAGATTACGTATAGTCGTTCAGTCACATCTAGTGTATCGTTAATCAAAACTTTATTGTTGTTCCACCGTCAGTTATGTAGAGAATTTGTCTTTCTAAGTTTCATACGCGACTACCACTTTACAAATACGTATCAAAAACCTTGATACACTAGCGAATTGAACCTTATGACTTCGGATCAAGGTGTTATAGTTTATTTTAGGGTTGTAAATGTAGAGTTGTTTTGCAAGTGGAATCGTGCGACTTATTTGGGAAGTAATAATAGTTTGTCAGATGTGAGAGTGATGCTTCTGAAACTTTTGTATTGAGTGGACCCGATGCTTTTTGTTATTTTTTTAATGAGTTGGTTGCCAATGTTTGGGAGTTGGTCCTTGAGTGTCATATTTGTATGATTTGGGTGTTGGTAAGAGTTGAAATGAAATGTGACATAACTTTGTGACATTCAAAAAGTTACTTCAAGATATATTATTTGCAGATACAAAAGTGATAGTTAAAGATTTATATATATTTTTCGCCATTTTAAGTGATAATTCACTTAAAATGGCAATGATGGTAATCCATCATGCCCCATTAATGGTAATTTACACGGGCGATGGGGTTATACCTCACGGTCAAAAAAAAATACCGTTTCGAGAAAAATTTGAAATTATTTTATGTGATAGAAATGTATGTAAACATTATAGGAAAAATGAAACGATGTCTCTAAATAGCACACGTTTTTTAATATTGCAATTTTAGGTCAGCGCCATCTCTTGACCGATAGTGGAACGCATGTATTTTTTTTAATGATTATTGATGGTACAGTACCCTCGGTTCGCGATTCCGACTCGCTCTTGACCTATTTTTTATTGCTCTGACTTAGGAGGTTGATTTTAGAGCTCCAAGAGACCGTAGACCTACGTAATATATTTGATGTTAATTTCAACTTAATACCTCCACGAGTTGTTGATAAAAAGGGTCTTGATAGACTGATAGACAAACGGACATCGAAGTGATCCTATAATGGTTCGGTTTTTTTTTTTGTTTTTGGTACGGAACCGTAAAAATTTGCGATGATTAGAAGTTGACTAAATATTTCGTTTCTTTGTAATAATTACACAAGTAGAATCTGCCTAGCCTTCTAGTCTAACCAGATGCAGCAGAATACCAGTATTTTCCATGGAGCAACTGACTATCCGCCCTCCATAAGTTACTGGGTAATACGATACCTCTTGATCAGACTGGTTATCAGACTTTTGAGCTTCTGACTACCTGTAACGACGGTCGAAGATCTACGAACGACAACCGGAACAACGGCTTAACGTACTTTCCGAGGCACGGAGGGGTCTCGATATGGAATGGATGGTCACCCATGCACACACCAAACGCGGCAAGCATAGCTTAACCTTCAATAGACCCGTGCTGCTGTTATTGTTTAGCCACAAATCCCTCTAGACACCCCCTGTAACGTTTTAAAAATGTTTACTTGTGCCGGGTTACATATTCCGAAAATCGTCAAAATCAGTTTAAAAAAGATGGAACGGGAAAACGTAGTACATTCGTTCCAGCCCGGACTTAAAAAAAAAACCTAAAATCTTTCCAAAACTGCCTGTAACAGGTCGAGCACTAAAAAGTCCATTGCAAAAATCTTTTAAAATTCAATTGCTGAGGCAGTCATGGGTCTTCCCCTGCAGATTCAAATAGGGGACCTTACATAACGACGTTATGTTTGGGCACTGGGCAGAGAGGACAGGGGGTAAAGTGGGCAGAGGGCAACGTCGGGGTAGAACGTAAGTCAATTGTTAAACAGCGTTGGTTTTTATAGGGTTTTGTTATGTTAGTTTCTATGGATTTAGGATCTAAACTAGAGCTAGATCTATCTAAACTTTAGATAGATCTAGCTCTAGACATATAAAGGGAATTTATGAATGTACTGCAGGCTACGCAGGAGGCTTTCACGCGGCCCTGACACCTAACGAATACTAACATATAAAATTTTCTTCTTCTTTGTGTCGATAGCACGACACTTTGTTAAATTTAAAGAACATAGCGACACATAACGACTGGCAAATATAATACGAAGTTAGTCGTTCTCGCCGGATTGAAATTGGTAAAAGAGGATGTGAATTCTGATATGACAGCTCGACATAATACGAGGGGGCTCATAATAGAAGGTTAAGCTACGCTTGCTGCGGTGCATTCGGGGATGGGTGACCATTCATTACATATCGAGACCCCTCCGTACCACGGAAAGCATGTTATAGCGTTGGTCCCGGCTGTCATTCGTAGATCTATGACAGTCGTTATGGGTAGTCAAAAGCCCAAAAGTCTGACAACTAGTCTTACTTAGGGGTATCATATAACGTATTACGTCGCAAAGAAATAAATAAAGAAAAATGCGTTTATTGGCATCACAGCAAAAACTACACCTTAAAACTATAAAAAACAGAAAACAGTGATTATAATGCCAAAAGGGCCTCAGCTCAGCATAATTTCAAATGACACAAAAGGTGTACCACCTGACTCTGATTTTACACTTACAACTACTAGAATGATATCACACTTACTTAAAGTGTGTAAGTGATATAAAAAGCTCATGCGAAATCAAATAAAATGTCGTGACATTGTACATATAGTAACTGGGTTGTGGAGGGTCAGATAGGCAGTAAAATACTGGTAGTCAGCCTCATCCAGTTAGACTGGAAGTCGACCCTAACATAGTTGGGAAAGGCTACGCAGGTGATAATGATGATTGCTGCATTTGTAAACCTTCTACGAGAGTGTAAGCACCATATACTCGTATGCACAACATTATTAAAATTTCTTCATATGTATGTAGATACATTATTCTGTTGCAATATTTTTAATGCACAAATAATTTTCTCTGTACCTACATGCTTAAAATCTGATGTCATTATGCTGAGAGACTGAAGCTTTTAAAGTAATTTTAATTTCGTTATTTCGAGTGCGTCGGTTTCGTATGAAAATATTTCTGTCTTTCCTCTTTGTTATTTGAATATAGTTGTAGTATTAGTATCTGTGACTACCTTCTGCCCGCGACTTCATTCACTTGAAAGAAACACTATCTTATGGCACTCGGCAATAGTGTAGCTTTCTGTCAGTGATAGATTTTTTTTGTAATTGGATCTGTACTTCCAGAGATTAATTCTTACAAATATAGAAAAAAAAAAGTTTATTATAACACTCGTTTGTGTTTTATCTATGTACTAATTACCCATGTTTGCAAACCAATAAATGATTTCATTTTGTAATACTTCGCACGACTTCGCACGTTCGCATTTTTTTTTTTTGTATACACTTTTGTTATGTCCATCTGGAATACCTTTCAAATGGAGAAATATTTTTTTAAATAGGAGCGTGGAGATTTCCCTCCACATGTACACAAACTCACAAGATTCGCGATTAGTATAGATTAGTTTAGATGCAACATTTATTTTTGACTTCCATCTTTTAAGCACAGCCAGTTATTCTTCTGCTCTAATTTAAATTTACGTTGGGTAGGCTCCCTAAGGCTTTTTCTTCCCTGCATAGAGGTGCATAATATGTCGAGCTCAATCTGTCTAATCAGACGCAGCTGAATACCATTTTACATGACGCGACGGCCTATCTAACCTCCATAAACCAGTTACTGGATAACACGATATACCCCTTGACACTGGTAAGATCGAAAAAAAATTGCAACATTAAAAATAGTAGCGAGAGAGAGAGAGATAGTAGTTTATGTGTGTGTGTGTGTGTGTATGTGCAACATTAAAAAGAATAGAGAGAGTAGTTTAAGTATGTTTGTGTATTAAATAACAACAAAAAAAAACCCTTTTGTAAGCTTTACAAAAGCCCTAAAAAACTATAAAATTTTAAAGTCCAGTACAGTAACAGCTTAACGCCACATATGCAGAAATGTAAGAGGTTAAAAATTCACAATTGTGTGCATACTGAATGGCTGGTGGCCTGTGGGGAAATCCGACAGCCAACACCAAAAGTATTCAGGTAATTCTAGTACAACAGATTCACTTTTACAAACCTGGCTGCAAAAATGTCCTGGGTTGGAAGAGCTGGTTCATTTTTTATATTCTTAATTGCAGCCATATGTTTCCACTTTGGTCTAGATAATAGCTGGAAAGTTAAAGAGTCAAAATAAAATCCTAAAAAGATAATTTAACTATTTTCCAAATTCATTAAAGACAACTTTAACTTGCGGTAAGGAACTTTTTAGAAAATCGAGAGATTCTTCGGTATGAAATCTCAAATATGCTTACTAGCCTAAGTAACGGTCAAAGCTTGTTCCTTTTCTGTATGACAAATGGCCATCAGATAAACATACATACATAAACTCACGCATTCCTCCCAAGGGGGAAACTAAGAAACTACAGAACACTACCTGCTACGGTCCTCATATCAGATAATGCCAGGCCGAAAAGAAAAAAGGCTAAAACCATCCGAAAAATCACACTTCACCAAAAAATAACATCATCAACAGCCATCAAACTCCACATAACCCAGATATTACGCGAATTGGCCGGAATATTTGGTAAATTTAATATATAAAACATATGAATCGTTCACTCTCCCGGGGGCTTGGCGTAATAACATATTACGCGCAGTACCGACAACAGATCAGGCAGTTCATTAAAATGTTTTATTTATTGACATCAAAGCTTGTAAATTTCTGATGTCCCAAATGGTTTGACAGAAGTGTAGGCCGTGTTGCAATTTGTTAATGTCCCGGCTTGATTTGATTGAGTCTTTGTTTAATGAGGAGGGAATTGCTGGTCCTGCTCCATAAGGGCGCATAAACTAATTGATTAGCATTTGAAAATATTATTGGAGCTGCTGAAGATTGTAAGACTATCTTTGCATTGTACAAACTCAATCTCCTTGAATTATATAATTGCATAGCACAGGTGTGAGTACTATGTACTATAGAGCTACCATTTACCGGGTAATATATCTTTTATTGACTTGAATGTGCTCTGGCGGCTGAGAGTATGTCATGCTCACTCAAATGTCTCGCTGGTGGTGGCGTGTGTTGGATCATTAAGTTCCCTTCAAAATGGTTGAGCTAAATGGTGTTAATCCATGCGTCATGTTCGTGAACGGGCGCCGTCAGTTGGGACTGGTCATCTCTTAGCTGCCACGGCTTATTTTTTTTTTATTGTTTTTATTACAGACGCTTCTAACGTGCACGTCTTTCTACATTGTTCTCACATGTATAACTTCAACATGAATGATGTAACCCATATTTTGTAACAATATTTTGTTTTAAAAGAGTGTCCATGGAGTTTCTTGTCCGTTCTTCTCCATAGGAACCTACTACGCTTTGGAATGGGCAACTAGCTTCATCTTTCTGACTGACCGACCCCTTGACAATTCAAAAGTGCCTGTAATTGGTTTATTTGAAATAAATGCTTTGATTTTGAGTTTGAGTTTTGAATTGTTTTGTCAATCTAAAATATTGTGTCGGGTTCTGTGTTCAGATTTGTCTCCTTCGTTTGGCTTTATTTGATTGATCTTTTATGTTTGGTATTGGCTGTTTCCTGTTTTTTAGGAGAACGGAAAAACCATTTAATTATAAATTAAAAGGGTCCGTTTCACAATAAATACATACTTTGGGTCTCATACTTCGAAAGATATAGGTTTATTTTATTTTTCTAAACAAAATTAAAGTAATATTTTCCGCTCTTAATTTTATCTAAGTATGCAAACCCCCACATGCACCATAATCACGTTTTTATCTTCAATCAAAACTTAAATTAATGGCAATTCGTAACTTATCACAAAAATAAAACCGCCTGCACATAAAATAAATCACGAAAAATCTGACGCGAATTTGTTCAAATTATACAACAAATAATACTTTTTAACTTTATTACTGCGACCTCACAGTACCCTTAGCAAGGTGCGTAGAAAAATACCCCAACTTTTATTATGAGCTTAAGGTGGTAGCTATCTCACTTGTTCGATCTAAATCGACGATCGACGTTGTCTATCATCATTGTCATTATTTTGTAGATGACCGGGAGAGATAGACCGCCAAAATGTTTATTATGTCATATGATAGTATATGTACAAAAGAAGAAATCCCTTTTTACTGTTGTCGTGAGAAATCTACATAGTATTCAAATTGACGACACGATTGGCGCAGTGATTAAGCGATTGACTGCTGCGCTGCGTGTCGCGGGTTCGATTCCCGCACAGAACAAATATTTGTATGATCTACAAGTAGTTGTTCCGGGTCTGGCTGTTTGTGTATGTGAGTTTAAATGTTTGTAAACGCACCCACGATACAGGAGAAATTCCTAGTATGGGGCAACGTTTTAAAAACAAACAAAAAATGATTGTTGCGGAAATTTTAGTAAATAATAATATCTTGATCAACGTTATTAGGGTTCCGTACCCATGTGGGTCCCTATTACTAAGGCTCCGCTGTCCGTCCGCCTGTCATAGGGCTGTATCTTTAGAACCGTAATAAGTAGACACTTGAAATTCTTACAGTGTGTTTGACCGCTATTACAAAAACAAAAATAAATTAAATTAAAAATTAAAGGGTGTCCCCTTATAAAAAACGTGCTAAAAACTTATGTAGTACCTATTAAATATTGTACGGTGGTACAGAACTATTCGTGTGCGAGTCCGACTCGCATTTGGCCGCTTTTTTATCGACTACTGCGCTAGTGTAGCACAATTCTAACTTTATCTTAATTTCTCACACGCGCAAAGATTATCAAAAGACTAAAAGATTCTCTTTCATGTAATATCTAACAAAACGGGCTTTGATCTGATTATTTAAACAAAACACCAAAAGAAAACTTTCAACGGAATGAGCTATCAAACAAGAATTTTTGGTTAAAATGTTTAAATAATTTAAATAATTTCGGTTAGAAGAATATTAAGTTGATTTTTTGTCTGACGTTACCAAGACAAGTGTTTTTAGGAGATTAGGTAAATGTTTGAAGTTTTCTAAAATATTAATATCTTTGTTTACATAGGATCTTTTGTCCGTATCTTGTAGCCAAATAGTCCTTAATTAATTAAATTCATCTAGACTTCGTGATTTTTTTTTTGTGTAAGTACTTGATTCGAGTCTTTTATAAAATCAGTATTTATAAGTATGCGCTGCTGTATGGCACACACCTTAGATGTTCGCTTGAAATTAAAAGTCATGGATACTGGTTTCTTGAATACTTTAAACTACCACGTAAGTAATGCTATATGAATTTTGTGTGAGTGAGTACGACTGACTATCCACGCTGATGTTGTACGGCGCGTCACACTATAATTTGTGCAAGGCGAAAAAAAGTGCTGATCTGTGCAATAATCGCGTGCCAAGTACGATACACGAGTCGTACATTATATCACTGCTAAGTTAACAAAAATACACCGGCTCAGTGCGTGTCGGAATTCATCCCAAGAACAAACATTATTAGTTGAAAAACATGTTCCAAATGCGATTGTAAGTTTGTACGCACAATATTGGGTGATTTACCATGTTATTTTAAGACCATAGACTTCTCATAGGTTTTCCTGTAATCTATATGTATAGAACTATTCTTTGTATTTTTTTTCCTAAATATAGGCTCTGCAGTTTCGGAGATAAGGGGTGGTTAATTTTCATCAATGTTCCCTCATAACTTTAAAAATAATTATAAAAAATATATATTTAAAATCCACATAACAAGTCCTTTCATTTGATATGTCAAACGGTACAGTTTGCAAAACTATTTTTTTTTTTTCTTAATGCCTCCAAGTGACCCCCATATTCAAAATTCATTTATTTACGTTACACGTCCGTGTTTGGGTCATGAGATTCATAAATGTGTACCAAATTTCAACTTAATCGGTCCAGTAGATTCGGAGCAAATCGGCTGTGACAGACTGACAGACAGACACACGTGTGAGTGGTACACGAGTCCTACAAGGATTCCTTTTTTAGAATTGAGGTACGGAACCCCAAAAAGATTCCCAAATGTAGACAATTTCACGTCTGAACGCTTTTCATCTACAATTTCTTTTCTGAAATACATTTCTTCATCGATTTCCCTATAAATACTCGTAGAATTCTGAAAACATTCCCTTCGTTGAGCCTTATTCCGAAAGCTGTTTACCTTAAACGTGTCTCTTCAAACAATTTGAAGCCAATTCTTGGTTTTTTGTTTACATCACAAATAGAACGTGTAGGAACAAAATGTAATGGGATATTAAGTATTTTCTTTGTTGAGGTAACCTCAAGTTGAGATGAAGCTATATTAAGGCGTGTGTGTCGAAATACCACACCCATCTTCATCTGCCTAGTCTTTTCCCAACTTCGTTACGGTCGGCTTCTAGACTAACCGGATGCAGCTGAATACAGTATATTTACATGGAGCGACTGCCTGTCTGACCTCCACAACCCAGTCACTGGGTAATACGATACCCCTTGGCTGACTAGTTGTTAGACTTTCGGGCTTCTGACGACCCGTAACGAATGTTAAAGATCCACGAATGACACCCGGGACCAACGGCTTAACGTGCTTTCCGAGGCACGGAGGGGTCTCGGTATGTAAAGGTGGTCACCCATCGACGGACCACCGCGGCAAGCATATCTTAACCTGATCGATCGACCCATGCGGCTGTTATTAATATGGCCACGAATATCACAGCCGTTTTACCTAAAAAGATACAATGCAGAATTAGAAGCATAAAAGTGTGTCTTCACTTTTATGCCTCTAATTCTGCATAGTGCAATCACTTATCAAGCAAGCCAGGAGGGATCGAATCCGGAATGAGGTGATCCGGCAGAGAACCAACGTTGTCGACGAAGCTCACAGAATAACCAAGCTGGCCATATTAGCCATAGAACCGATGACCGTTGGTGTACATGTGTTCTTGAGTGGACACCGCGAATCGGCAAACGTAAGATATGACATACTCAGGCTAGGTGGAGCGACGATCTTTGCAGGGTGGCTGGTAGCAGCTGGATGAGAGTTGCCGTGTATCGAGCTAGTATTGAGTTTATAAAGGTAAGTTAAAATAGAGTAGTTAATTAGGGTAGAAGCTGGTCAGACTTCAAGAATTTATCATTACCCTAGTCATCACAGTGTCCTTTCTCAACGAGAAATAGACCTAAGTAAATGATGAAAATGGCGGCCCGGATGAGTGGTAGGATTTAAAGACCATTTAAAACATAATTTTAGAGGCATCTTATTGCAGGGCAGAAGAAATTATCATTGATTACAACATACACTTACACATATAGAGAATAGAATACTCTATACTGCAATTAAAAGAAAACATAAATGAATGCACACTAAGAGTCACGCACAATGGTCCATCTTAAGGACTAAGTTCGGAAACCAAACCCTCTAACATAAGAAGAGCCAATTTCATCAATGAACCTGAACGCGATCAGCACATCTAAACTGCGTTCAAGAGCTGTCAGTGCCAATATTCCATAACAATGACTGATATGTTGACGAGAAACAGAACATAAAAAAAACCATTAACAATAATAATTATTACTTAAGAAATGATGGTGTCAACATATTTGCAACCAGTACAATGTATGAAGCGTGCTTCGTACGGAAATTGTAAAGTAAAATTGGGTAGTCATTTCATAAATTGCATTTGACCTGACCCGGTTGCGCCCCCCGGCACCCCTCGCGGTATTAAATCTGAATATTGCCACGTTAATAATTTGATAATATTTAAATATGTTTTAGGGGAAATGTGTATTTTTGCCATACTGGTTCCGGGGCGTAAGAAATGTTAGATAGTTTTTATTTTTATTTTTTATTTTTTTGCTATCTTACTTTTTTAAATAGGTAGGTAGTGAATATTCAGTATCCAGTAAGATAACCACTATCACCCATTTACAGACATCTTCAGTAAACTTTTAGACGCTACCCTATATTAATACTTTCCCAAATGATGTCACCGAATGATGTTTGTCAAATGATGTGTATTTATTCGTATTTTAATAAACACAAACCCCACTAATGTTGAAATCATTTTCATTTTTCAGGCTTTACGAGGCAAAAAAATCATACTCATTCTACAATTCAAATGAAATTCATAACATTTATTTTTAGCGTAGTCATAATTGGATAGAAACACAAGCGTATTTTTAGAACAAACGAATGAGGAAACAGATCAAAAAACCGTTAGTTTTTTCCTTTTCGCCACATATCAGAAACAAAACATGAAACAGAATTGAAAGCGAGACTATGTAGACTGAAACCCAGACTAGTCTGAAATTTAGACTGGATAGCGAAACTTTAATTAACTGAACGCAGCAAAAACATAACAAAAACGCACTAACAAACGTCACTCGGTTTCTATCTTCAAAAGGATTGAAATAGAATTTAGATAGCAGAATGGGTTCCGCGTTCTTTGTTTTTGTTTTTATGCAAATATCATTCCTTTTTGGATTGGAAAGTAGCTACTATAAAACGTGTCAAAATCGTATTGATCTTTAAAAACAATTAATTTGATCCTTTTTTTCTGTCGATAAATCAAAACGAGTGCAAATAGGGCCTAGACAAATATAAAATCGATCAGTTGGCTTGGAAATACTGTAAATTAAGCCAACTTGCAAACTTAACCAAGAACGAAACAGTCATCAATCATTCGCACAATAAAATATTCATGCAATTAACAACGAACTAAGCAGACGAAACAACAGGAGTATGCGAGGATCCTAGCAGGTGACGTACTGTAGTTTTTGCCTACCTCATGTGAAAAAGTCGTGAGTTTATGTATGTATAGCATAATCAGCCTATAATGTTCTGCTGGGACACAGGCTTCGTCCTAGTGAGAGGGAGGGGGCCATAATCTACCACGCGGGCCCTGTGTCGGTTGCCACCAACCAACAACATTTATAATCACTTTTCATCTGCTACAAATAGTAAACTAAACAACAAGAACCTAAACCTACGTATCTCTAAAATTGGCCAATTTCGTTAGCTCGCACGAACGGGCGCGCTCCCGAAATTGAATATCGCGACCGCTGCCCGCCAGACTTCATACATCACGACAGAAATACTGAGCGTACCGTAAACTTTGAACTTGATCTAGTTTACTTTTAGATACTCTGTGGTATTTCAAAATGTATAGAGCTGATATGGAAGTTCTTGTAGATGAAGAGACATTCAGATTTTTTTGCAAATAAGGAGTCGGAACTCTTTCATGTCTGTTCATGTTGGCAACCTAACTTACCTTGATTATTTTTCTCCTTCACTTTGAAATCGTTATAAACCTTTCTGTAGAGTAGTTACTGTTATTAGTTTACTCTCTTCGAGTTAAGTATTGTCAGCTATTTCTAATATAGAATATATTCGATATTATTTATTAATTCATTATTATAACTATTAATTTATTATTAATTATTATAATATTTCTGTAGAAATCTTCCACATTTTTTTTTTTTTAATATGGCACAAATGACGCCATATTTCAAGAAAATGTGGAAGATTTCTATCTCATATATGTAGGTATTTGTATATTTTTCATTCATCGAATTTGTTTAAAATGAACCTTTTATTAAGAGGGTACCGAGCGTGCTGTGGCACCCACATCGTTTGTTTGATGATTTCTTTTATTTTAGAATGAAAATGCAGAAAATAAGTATGTTACGTTGTGCTTCACAAGACTATACGTTATTATTATTACAAACAGTAGTTTGACATTGTTATGTTATATTGAAATCCTTAAAACGGAGCTTAGTGGCCACTATTTTCCATTTTAAGGATTGCAATAAAACTTTAGGAGACTTAAAATGATGAGAGACTTAAAAAGACTTACGATTCACCAGTTTTTGCTACTTTGGTCCTTAATCTGTCTTGCCGTGTCCCAGATCCACTAGCTATGCTTCGTCAAAATAACATCCAAAATTGTCCCTGTAGTGGCCAATTATTTTCACCTCAAAATATACTCTGCAGTGTTAGTGGTAATTCCCGCCACGCTCCAGAGATGGCGCCACTAAAAATGCCGGAAAGCTTTTAAGCTCACGTCACCGCGGTCACGGTAGAGAACTGATTGGCGGGCGGTAGACGAGCGGTGTGAGTTTTTCTATTGTATCAGGCCACTTCTCGGCCGTCGCACAGACACTTCTATGGGCTTATGGTAAGAAATTAAATCACTGGTATTTTATGTTGTGTCAAGCAATAGTTTAATGGAACGGCCAAGCCATACATTTGGACCAAGATGTAAGGTTTGTAGAGTTAGGCATTGTAGAGTTACTACGGGCTTAGCTCTACATTCGATTTGATAACTTTTTAACACTGAAAACATTATGTAAGTCATGGCGACCTACTTAACGTGAAATGTTTTTAGTCTTCTTTTCTGAGTTCACTTTGCAATAATAATATTAATTTATATTGGACTTATTCTAAATCTTAAAATTAATTTTACTTAGTGAAGAATAAGATTTGAATATTTGTTCACCATAATTATGTTATGGTAGAATATAAAGAACTTATTTTAATTTTTTTATTTAATAAAACCGTACTTTGTTAAATTACGTTCTTACAAATAAATAAGTATCTTCTGATTCTGATTCTGATTTTGCGCGCTTTTTAGCAAAAGCAACAATTTTTGGAAATTGTAACTCATAATTTGAGTCCGGATTTTACCCAAATGCATTATGTACTACTCTCAATAATGATGATGATGATAATGATATGTTTGCCTGCTCTACTACTCTCAATAAGCACAAACAAAAATATTTTATAAAAATTATGTTGCATATTTTGACACTTGGCGATTTTTCTGCATGTTTCTAGCATATATTTGCACGAATATTTCGATCATTTTATGTACGCTTTTAATCCGCTCTCTTCTCATAAGCTTGCAAGTAAATATGCGATCAATATTGTAGTTATTTACCTACCTATGTATGAATATAAATTGGAAATAGTTATCGTCAATTCGCAATATTAACTTTTAAAATCTAGAACTTTTTGATCGCGTGTTTCTTTATTTTCGTTAGGTTAAAAAAGGTGGTCCGAACAAGACGTGCCTAATTATCGTTCCTTGTATAGCTAGCGCCATGTTACAGTACCAATCCTCATGTCCTTAAATCAATTCCAACACTCTTTACGACAAAACAAATCAAAGAATAACAATTCAAATGGCTGATTAGTTTAACAAATATTGGCAAATTTTACTAACCGCTCCACATTACGTTCCAGCCGCAGCGTTTCCCCCGCCCGTCTGTCATCCACATCACACACGTCGGAGTTGGATGCTTTGTTGTTTTGTTGTGACCAACTACGGACCTGCGACTGGCGACCAGCATGCTCAATAATTCACTTATTTGACCTCGGCAGGATTAGGCAGGTATTTTTAAATACGGCAATGAACGGCTAGCATCAAAGTTGCTGAACTAGTATTACAATTCTTAAATACTTTTTAACTATTATTGGTTTTGGAAGGTCTTGGTTGAAAAATATGTGGACTGTCCATCTCAGGGTCTGATAAAAGCCTATGTAGGTACAACGCACATATTATAATAGCTATTATTACTAACAATACCACCTAGCTAGCAGCGGCTAGCAATATCTATTATTGATTAAAAATTCACATACGTACTTACCCGGATTTGAACCATCAACCTCGTGCATGAGAAGCGAGACCATAATCCCTGGGCCATCACGACCTATTTTTTGTAACTCACTTTTTTTAATGATTTATTAAAAAAATATAGAATGATGCGCGGGACGCACAAAGCATAGCATCGTTAAAAATCTCTTTCAATACATCCCATAAACGAAATACTTAATGTGTTTGTTTTACCATTTCCTGCATTTTATTTTGTTAAGTAATAGTATTTTAAGCTAGCATGCAAGCTAGTTAGCATGGCGCGAATAATGTGAAATGTCGGAAAAATACAACCTCGTTGGCACGAGGGATACATTTTCAATCATTACATTATTTGGTGATACGACACGGGATCAGTAATATTATTATACAAAAAGCCTGGTACAAATTAACCGGTTTCATTGCAGGGTTTCAAGCAAAAACACCTCAGACAGCGAATTAATTAAAATTAATAATCACTAAGCATCATTGCAATAATTTTGTTGTTTCGTTTATATCCTAATATATATTTCATTTATTAAAACTTTGCTCAAGGACAAAAATACTGTAGGTACAAAAGCGGACTTAATGTCTTAGGCAGTTTCTACCAGTCTACCTTAGGGTTAGCGATGAGTTAATACCGATATTTATCCGTATTAGCTAATATGATTATATTCGTCTAATAGTATACCTTAACTAATATTAGAGTATCAGTGATATTTAAATAAGACCTATTATTATCCTAAGTTAGGGTCTCGCAGAGACAAAACATGACCAGCCCCACACGGTCAAGACCTGTCAAGGTGCACCTTACTTTTTTTCGTTATCCTATATTATTGTGTCCCACTGCTGGGCAAAGGCCTTAAAAGATAGAGAACTCGAAAATAATTATGAAATACTGTTCTTCCCGCTTTAACTTATTTTCAACGCTTTCCTGGTCTTGTCTGCAAATACGAAGAAAAAAAAATCTTTAAAATTCTTATCCTATTTTAACAATTCTCCAAATACCTACCTATTGTTTCGTTTTCATCTCTCATCAATTTCCATTAACAAACAACAAAGCTCTTAAAATCATATTTCAAAATTAAATAGAGCTCTAATTTTAGATCCTTTCCACCTTTGACATTATATTAATCCATCCCGAATGTTAGACAGACATCAATTACAGCTGTCACGTTAGAATTCATGATTTTATAATGACATGAAATTTCCATACATTGACAGCTTAATTGAGTCAATAATCGCGTTAAAAGGAACAAAATACGAGCCACCAGGATGGAAAAAATGGGGAAAAACATTACTGTGATACCAAATATTGATGTATTTTATTGTGTGAAAAATGCTGGATAGCTATGACTTTTTGACTAAGTAATTCATTTTTTGTTTTTAGTAATCGTTTCAAATTGCCTCTTGATGAATATAGACAGCAGCATTGTTTAATTGGCTTAATGTCTAAAAAAAATTAAAATAGAAAGTTATGAAAAATACCAAAAAAAATAAAATAAAAATCGAATTAAAAAAAAAGTGTGGATATGTTTTTCCTCTTTCGAACGATGTAATAACAATCAAATTGTAACAACATATTCCTTACACACACTCCTAGTAATATAGTATAACTACTACAATGTAATTAATAACCTCATTTGTGCGCCAAACTCCTTCAAACTTTAAACACGGGAGAGTGGGTCAATGGCTCAATAGTTCGTAGTTTCGTGTGTTTTACAACTACAATATGTTTAACCAGGCGAGGCGTACGTAATATCTAAAATTACTCTATTAGGAACATTCAATTCGGTACAAAAGTAAGGTTGACAAAGGGTGTCAATATGTTATTTTTATGATAATAACATGTATTTTGGTTGTAAACATGCATATACAGAAAACGAAGTTAATTTGATCTCGGAAGCTCATGTGTTATGCATTAAGTGCGTCATGTTTACGTGTCATCTTGACATTGTTCAAGCTTATATCCGAAAGTGGACTGCGGTCAATAATACATTGACGTGTGTTTTAAATACATTTTACTAAATTTTGCTTTTCACTGTACGGTCAGCAGCAGAAGTAGATTAACACTTAAATTTTACATATTACGATCTAAATAGACTCAAAATTATTTTAAACACTATTTATAACAACGCTATAGGTTTGTTACTAACACTATGGGCGTAGCCTGAAATAAATGCTATTATTATTATTATTATTATAACAGCATTTCATGAAATAGCTAAGTGTTTGTTTTATTTGAATTTGACATGATAATTATGATAAAATATATTTATTAAGTAAAGTATAACAAAAAAAAAAAAACTGAAGTGTTCATCGAATTGTTTTGCTGCCTATAACCTCATAATTAAAATAAGACTTACCTCTTTCAGCTGCAGCGCGTCCGCCCCCGATGACGGCCAAGATGAGAATGATGAGAATCGCTTTCAACGCCATCTCGTGACAGTTTCACTAATCACACCATTACCACAACACAAATCACTATTTTGATTTTATTTACACAACACTACTAATTATTTAAAACATTGCTAGTCGGTTTTCATTCGGATTTATAACCTGCAAAGAGAGAAAAGTTTTATTAATAAAACAGTATAATTTATTGAATTTATTCATTTGTAATTTATTGAATGAATAGATTTATTGGATGAGTTCACAGCGGGAAATGTGATTTTAATGTTCTCTATTAAATAAATTTATAAATTAATAATTTTGTATAAATTGTAATCTGATTTGGTCCGCTCCGCTCAAAAATATACGCAATTAATTTTCTATTCTAATAAAAATCGATCTAGTAAATTTTTTACGGTACCATTGAAATGCTGGGCTTTTTATATATTTTAAATCGCAAGAAAATAAGATTATTTCATTGTGTAATTTTGCAGGAGAGAACAGAATCGAATAAATACTCTTTAACATGTCCTACATTATTCAAGTTACAGATATAAATGTAGAAATGTTTCAATGGGCGATCTTATCGCTAAAAGCGGTCTTTTAAAGACAACCTTTGGATGTATTAAGGGAGAAGAAGTTAATAGTAAACTCCGAGATTTTTTTAACACATGGGATAAGTGATACAAGCCAGATAGCTACCTATTTTTACACATATTTACGTACCCTTCGGGGAAAACAGGGATCATATATTTTATTTAAGCTAATATTGGTTATATCAAATTTCAGCTAATAAGAAGGTTAAAATTACCCAGACTAAAATTAACTAGCTGAGTTCAGAAAGTGGTTAAACTCTCAAATAAATCATATTATTAACTCATATTATTATTGAACCCTGGTTCTAATAATTGACGGCTGATTGAGCAATGAATACGGATAATTTTCTTTAAGCTCGTTGTCTGTAGGATCAATTTAATTGGGTTCACATAAAGTCAATCGCGTAATCAAAGCGTGTAATCAAAGTTTCAGTTTCAGTTTTATGTAATTGAGGATAATAATATAATATTTTACCAACCTATTATTGATAGGCCCCGACTCATATGCCCGAAGTATGGGTTCAAGTCCGGGCAGTACGCTCAGACTTGAACCCACTTGGACTTCGTTGAATTTTGTGTAATGCCAATGTGACTTCTCCAATTCATATTTACTTTGACACCGATGTCAGAGTCACTTTCTGATAAACTCAGAACCGACACCGTTAATTGATTATAAGGATAAATATTACTTTATTTCAAAATGTAAATCATATAATGTATGTAAATCATAAAGCTTCCACGTGGAGCTTTAAATGTGGGTACATCCCCGGATCTCACTAGGTATTCAGCCCTGCTGCCATCTTGCTGACTGGCTAACGTTTTTACCGCGGCTTGACATGACTTTCTTAGTTCATGCCGATACATGAAATGAAAAATGCTCGCTCTATGTAAAATACTCGTATTTAGCTGCAACCGGTTAGACTAAAGCCGAACCCAACATAGTTGGGAAAAGGCTAGACAGGTGATAATTAATGACTTGAGATGAAAAGCCCAATATTCTGATCTGCAGTACAAATACAAGTTTTACTACTTTTATAGGACCTTGACCTAGCAGCCAGCTGCTTCTAAATGACCCCAATAATCTTGCTCTATGAATAAACGAATAAAAATTACCTACTCGTACATTGAATCAAACTTCAGGAACTATCACTCCACAGTCGCGAATGCAACCAAAATGTTATATTTACTGTGATCTAAATTAAAACTTTATAAATAGTCTACATTTTCGCGAATTTTCTGAATCATACATCATAGTAACGCTGTGGTGACCTAATTCTATCTTTGTTTCCGTCCATCACCTTTATTTTGGAATGCGATTGTCGCATATAATTAGTGTTAGCTGGAGAGCTGACATTTGGTCCAACATGACTAAAATATACCTCGTGCCTCGTACCTAATTTTGTAGGTAATGACAGGTTGGGTAAAATCAGCACCTTCATATCTTTTATAATGAAACAGTTTCAATGCTTAATTCATTTTTTGAAGATTTCAGAAGTAAAATATTATTATTTTGAAATAATACAGATAAAATTACTACAAGAATATTTCAATCCACACTAATGTTATATCCTCAACTATTATGCTTCCAGTCTAACCGGATGTAGCTGTATTTTACACGGAACGACTGCCACACCAGATTATTCGACTGCCACTATTAAAATAGTGAATTAATACAGATACGTGATAAGTGCGAATAGATGTTTCAAAATGGACGTATAACATACGCCCATTCTGAAACTTCTATCTTCATTTTGTAAGATGCATTTGGCAATTTTTATCCTACTGCTAATTTCTGTTAGCTTGAATCATCAATGACTAAAGATCTAAAAAAACTGTCTAGTGTAAGATTACCGGTAAATACATTTTTTTCAAGGTCCACATTTACGCGGCAATAGACACTGCTAGGTTAGAGATCACAGTAGTACTAAAAGTGGCAAGTTGCCAGTCGTTGCCTAAATTACTATGAAGTCATTTCCCTTTGCACATTCTGGGAACTAGAAAAACTAATTGGCTCGGTAGCAGAATCTTTCATGCACCTTGTCATGTGGTGAAAGAACTATTTGTTTCTTTGGCAGTTACTAGTCACACAGTTACTAGTCACAGGTAGAAATAAATAAATCAGCAGATATTAATTATCATTGCACCTAACAATAACACGTTTTTAGCTCAACAAGTTTATCCTGACAAACGATTTGCTTTACCATTTCTTTGCAATTACAAATGAGCCTAGTATGAGTCCATGAAGAACCCTTTCTGTTTTATGAAAATCAAAATAAATTGTTGAAGTCAGTAAGATCACCTTTTTTAGAGTTATATTATAAGGGTTAATTCGTTCACCTACGAATACCAAAATTGGAATGTGATGCAATATTCTTATCGAATACTGCATTAACGTATCGAAATCTCGATACCGAGCAGAAATTCAAATAATGAAGCTTAACCCTTCAATGAAGACCGATAACCGATTGTTCTGGAGCATCGTGGCATGCAGAACTCTATTTATAACCCTCACCGTTCAGTTAACAAAAATAAACGGTTGCAGACTGAAACTATTTCTGTTCGAGCCAGATACGCGAATATCATGTTGATATGATTATGTTGAGCTAAGTCCAGATATTTACACTTTCATTTTTCTTCGCAGCGAATGAAAATAAAAACGTATTATGTTTTTATTTGTGTGGGATATAATAAGGTATTGGTATTCTGTAGTTGCTTGTTTGTAGGGGTGTGAATGACCTATGTTGAGTAAATGGCTGGATTGGTACTAAATATTGTTGTTGACACGTAATTCAAATCAAATACCAGCTTTGCTGGGAAGATCAAAATCTCAAAGTAGTATTAGGCTTTATATATTATTTACCGCAACATAATATCTCAGTGGTTTTACATGAAACTCCAACAAAATGGACATAACTGACTAACTGTCTAGTTTCTGTTCCCTGGCAAATTATATACTGTAACCTAGCTGTAAAACTCAAACTCAAACTCAAAGCATTTATTTCAAATAAACCAATTACAGGCACTTTTGAACTGTCAAGGGGTCGGTCAGTCAGAAAGATGAAGCTAGTTGCCCATTCCAAAGCGTAGTAGGTTCCTATGGAGAAGAACGGACAAGAAACTCCATGGACACTCTTTTAAAACAAAATATTGTTACAAAATATGGGTTACATCATTCATGTTGAAGTTATACATGTGAGAACAATGTAGAAAGTATGTATGTAGGTAGTATTTTAAGCTTTGTTCATGTCGTGCTTACTGTATTACCTGGACAGCAAAATATTTTCTATTTCTATTTCTATGTCACAAACAAATCATTGTAAACATGTTCAAGTAATTAATATTCCTATATTTATTTTGTAGTTTTAAGTCAGAACAGACAAAGACGTCTTACTCGAAATAATTAACCTTGAATTTTGAATCAAAACAATTATTCTGTTTTTGTGAACTGTGAGAAAATTCCCAGTATAGTGTATATATACGTTGTTTGGTGACTAACAAATAAATGACCTACGACTGTGAATTATACGTAATCTTAAATTATACTGTAGTGAATAATTTCTTGTGTATAGCAATGCCTACAGTTGTATTCTACCCACGACTAGGTAGTAGGTGTTTCGTGTTTGGGTTTGTTTAAAACTATTTTATTACTAACCGAATTTGATACCTGTCTTCGTCATAGCCCGGTGTAAATTCATCATACACCTACGTATCTATGTACCCTAAAATTCCTTCTAATTTCGGTTTGAAGGTTAAGTCTTGTTCCGATTCTCAAAATACCTAGTAAGTACCAATGTGACTTTTTCGATAGAAAATGCTTATTCTGAAAACTCTAAGATAACGGTGATAGAAAACGTCGTAAGAAAACCTGCTGTGTAATTGCATAACGCGCATAAAATGGCAGCCGGTCGCAATGCCTTGTATTTTGACAGTTCAGCCACGTTAATTGCGATATTGACGTCGTTGATCAAACGAATTTCTCAAATCTATGAAGCAATGGATTAAAAATTTCCTTTACGAATTGTGATTGAAAGTGTATTTACACAATTAACAAAATAACAAAGCATTGCCGTTAGTGCATTTCCTTCTATAAGAACATATTTTTCGCTGGCAATAACATGTAAGTAAGAAATAACTTCATTACAGTCAATCAAATGGTATACAACCCGCTAGCTTGCAATTACTTTAAAACGATATTGTTATGGTGAGTACCTACTTAATTCTTTTACATCACTCTCTTAAGTGTACTATAAGTTTAAAAAGTCATTACCAGAGATCAGAATAGGTAGAGTTTATTTACCTTAACTTCGAGGAAGTAAGTGAGTGGATAATATCCTTTTTATCGCAATATAATATACACACAATAACCAGCCAACTTTTCAAGAATTTATTTTCCTATAATATGTACAGCAAAGTTCTTTAATTTAATAGTTTTAGTATGGACTCCTATATATTTTTTTATATATTATGATTCTTCAAATCAATAATTTATAACTACAAATTAAGTCCAATAAATAATTCGTGGTTTTCAAATCCCGGGATTTATACGTCATTATAATTATTCCGGGATTTTAGTGGAGGTATTATCCACTCTACGTGTTTTCCTCGAAGTTTAGGTAAATAAACTCTACCTATTCTAATCTCTGCTCATTACACACACAACCAAAATATACATTGGTTTTGTAGTGAAAAGATGAATATTTTTCACTGTAGGCACCTACTACGTTTTCAAGAAAAGTAATTCAAAAATTCTTCCACCTCACAACTCCCAGTATGTAAATTAAGTTCGTCCATTTAATTCCAGACTCACATTCATGTCTTGAGTGAAACAATTTGCGGCGTCGACTCATTACAACAGACTAACTATTTGCAGCACGACCAACTATCTAGAATGTAGGCCGAACTGCAGAACTACGAGCGATTTGTTGCCTGATGTGTGTATTGAGATATTTTGAGTCGAGTTGGAGGATCACGTCAAGTTACAAGTTGGGTCTTCTTCTACTTCTTTTTTTTTAAATATTTTTTGAGGCCTGTAGATGTGGTGACTGTGGAGATTACTCTTTGAAATTGAGTTAGTTACTCTTTTGGGCACAAGAAAGAATAGGTAAGAAAGGAGAATGTACTCTTTTACTATTCATCGGTTTTAAACAATAACCTACCACATTGTACGCTTTCACACAAATATCCAACATTAGGGATTACTTCTAAACATGCAGATGAATATTCTAAACATAACTTAATACCGCATGTTGAACTTATAATTTAACACTCTTTTGTTCCGAAAAGGAATAGGTAGAAAAGGTGGCATCAGTTTTTACCATTCGTCGGTTTCAATCAAAAACCTATCTCATTGTACGCTAACACATTCACATCAAACAAAAGCGATAAATACTTACACGCTGAAAATTCTTAAGATGAATCTATACCGCTTATTGAACAAGACCCATATAAAACTCAACGATTATAAACACAATTCTCAAAAGGAAACTCAATAAAGAATCCAATAAAACTAACTCGTTCGTACAGAGTTTTTTCCGCGTGCTATCAAAGGCAGCATGCTAACCGCATGTATTCACGTAAGAGTCGTGTGACGTCAGAGCAAACTGGAGAATGGGGGATATTGACTCCCTTTGACGGGAGTACAGTTGTGGACTAAGGCATAGGAGGAAGCATTGAAATTCTCGGTGAAGTGAAGAATTATGTTTCTTTATTTTATTTAATTGTTGTTACGGCGACAGACGTAGATAAGATGGTGGTAGCTAGCCAGGCGGACTTACGGATCACAAATCTACGAATGAAAGAGTGAAGTTAGAAACATTGCAAAAATAATAAAGTCATCATGAACATAACCCTAAATCTAAATCTTGCAATGTGATTTAATTATAATCAAAATTGTGTTGATTACAGATGATGTGATTGTTGTGTGACCATAGATGTTTAGCTCTAAAGAGTCAAGTAAAGTATTAATGGAAATGATCTGAGCCTACTTTTTAGAAGATATTTATGTAGGTAAGTTTTAGGCTCGTTTTCCAATTAACCTAACATCTGTCTGTATAACCTATGCCCACAATAAAATAATTTGATTTGATTTGATTTGATTTGAAAAGACAGTACTTACTTACATTACGATTCTTAGACAACAAACAGTTTGAAAACTTCCAATAAGTTCAGTTCCACCCGCACTTTTCCTATTAATTGCACTCCAACCCATACTAGGGTGTCTACAGGTGCACCGATATGGCTGCCTGTGATCATTCCACAGCTAGCGTGATGGTACGGCGGCCACGAATCAATCAGACATTGCTTTCAAGTCTAAGAGAAGGAAGGATCCTTTTATTGTGTGCCTTCATTTCTGTAGTCTTGATTAGAAGGTGGGGGCATAAAAGAAGTGAAGCTGTCTTGGGTCAAATATTTTATAGAGAGAGGTGATAATTTAACATTGTGTCAGCTTTGATGGAGAAATCCAGTGTTTTATATGGAGTTTTTCACTTTTTGTATGGAAAATATGAAAAATGATTACCTACATGTTGAGTTTTAGGGGTCTTTGCGTTTTTTTAAGGAAGTTCGAAATTTTAATTATTTTTGCGATAGGACATCATTTTCGAGATATAAGCAAAAGAAAAGAAAAAAAAAGATACAGTACTGTTTTAGCACCTGAAGTTGAGGTGTTGGTGCAAATTTTAGTTCATGACAACTAATTCGATTCCACACCATTTTAATTGCGATTAAAAATCAGATTTTGTTAGAAAATCTAAATTTTAGCAAAATTGCCATTTTCACTAAATTAATAACTCAGTGCCATCTTAATGCTGTCAATTTAAGATATAGTTAAGTTGTGTCACTTTAGTCAATTTCAGAATGGGAAATCGTCGTTTGACAAAAATAAACTAAATTTTGGTGATTTTTAGTCTAGTTTAGAGAATTTTCTGACAAGAGAATCGCCACCTGCTTGTGGTGCCTGGCCGTCCTGTTGACCGTTATTGTTTATTAGTAATTAACTGTTTATTTATTTTACTTTGATGGTCCTAGTTTATTATTTTGTGTTACATAATCCAGCATTGTATAGGTAAGCGGGCGCCCTTTATGCCGGGAGACTTTTATTTAGGTAATTCGTTTTTTTTTTTGGTTTTTGCTTAAGTATAGTTTTTTACTGTATTTGCTGGTATATTGGCGTGTTCTGACATATGGCAAATAATTTAATTTACTGTTCTGTATCTCGTAATGTAATAGTACATTATGGTACAAGTGTGTAATGTTGGCGATTACCGCTGAGGCGCCATTGAGACCCGAGCCGTTAGGTGAGGGTCTTAAGAGGGCCGAGGACGGTAAACATCAATACACAGGTGTATTATACGACGTTTTTCAACACACTTGTGAAGAAAATAATAATAAAAAATCATTTTTCCTTGGAGTTTTCAGGTAGTAAACTTTCCATAACGTTAAGGGCTTCACATCTTATATCGGGCAGTGTACAACATAAATAATTTTCGTCATAACTAGTACTTGTAGACATTTTAATCAATAAATAACTTTAATTTCAACCGTGAAAACGAGTTGTGAATTTTTTTTCGCAATGGCGGAAAAAATTAATCAGTTTCCTATGCGCGCGCATCTAACATGGCGATCGGCCATAGACAAAGGAATGAGGTTTCTTTTTTAGGCTTTCCGCGGATAGCGTTTTAGCCACGTACGAAATGGGGAATTTATAGTTTTCTTTATTACAGAGAAAACAAAAGTTATATTTGAGTGAAAGTTTTTTAAGAACAAAGCAACTCAACCAATAAAATAAAAATAAAAAATTCTATAACTCACTTGTGAATAATAGCAATGAAAAAGTCACAGTTTGATTACAGGTGTCATTATGTGCCTAATTGCGGTGAAATTAGAGCCACTTTATGAGCAAGTGTGTTGAAAATTACTTTACATAACTACCTACTATTGTATACAGTCGGGTTTGTTTAATTGAACAGACAGCTGTGCTGCTGGGGAGTTTGTCGCGCCACTTCTTCCAGCTAAAGCACTAGAAAGTGGTGAAGGGCGGGCATTTTTGGGACATAAGACAGTCCGTCTTATGTAATCTTGACGTTCGAAAAGTACTGACTTTTGATTTTGATTATGATTTTGCACCATTGATAACAATTGATCCATGCGATCTAAGATGGTCTATTTGTCTGTTGCTCCGTCTATCCGTTTGTCCATTTGTCCGTCTGTCCGTCAGTCCGTCTGTCTGTCCGCCTGTCTGTCTGTCTATCTATGCGTCTGTCCATCTGTTCGTCTGTCCGTCTGTCTGTCTGTCTGTCTGTCTGTCCGTCTGCCCATCTGCGGCTTAGCTCAGAGACTCGTAAACGAAAGTGGTTAAATAAAATATCTGTTATTACTTAGCTAATGAAATATAATATTTGCAATTTCCACTCTGAAACCTCATAGAGCAACCTTTTTAAGAGTAAAGTATAAAATAATTAAATAACAACAAAAGAAGTTGATTTTAGACCTTGAAATCAAAATAATTGAATTAAAATTGAGCAATTTTTCTTCCAATTTTAAATATGTAAATTCTCCGTCGAAAAGAATATTGCAGAATATTTTCGATCGGAGAATATTCTCCAAAAGAGAATATTCTCTCGACCCATCACTAGTAGGAGGTAATCTCTGGAACTAGGTACCAGTCAGATTTGAAAAATTCTTTTTGCATTTGACAGCCCAATTCTTAAGGAAGGTTATAGGCTATTTAACATCACGCTGTGACCCTTAGGAGCCGAGTAAAAATAAAAAAGTCAGAAAAAACACTAAGTGAAAACAATATGGGGAAACGAGAAATTTCACGCGGACGAAGTCGCGGGCAGAAGCTAGTTATTTATACATCACTAGCTTTTGATGTCAGAGAACGTACTACATACTGGGATGAAAAGTATCCTATGTCCAATCCCAGGTATGTCTATGTGTGTGCCAAAATTAATCGAAATCTGTTCAGCCGTTAAGGCGGGAATAGACAGACAGTTACTTTCGGAATTATAATATTAAATTAGTATGGAGATGGTTGTACAAAATGTGGTACATAAATCATTCCACAAGGCATTATGAATTCCTTCACAGGATGGGAAGGAAATTACATATTTCTCAATCTAAGTCTTACGAAAATTGTACTGCGCTTCGTTTTAGAGCTTATTTTCCAAGTAGTGTTTTCTCGTTCAAAAAAAAAAAAAAACTTTTTAATTGGCATCTCAGAGTGTAACCACGAGGGGTTGAGACTCTTTAACCGGGCTATCCTGTAGTGCCTTAAGCTCCTTAAAGAAATTTAAGGCCTCCAGCCAAGGCATACTTATAAACTATCCGACTGCACGCTAAGGGTACCCCCTGTGCAGTACGAACCTCGGCTTAGGGCAGAGTCGGGGGGAGGATGGCAAGGGACCGTCGGTGGCTGGATAAAATCCGTGTTTTATTTTGATTATTATCAGGGGGATTTAAAGCTACATGCTGCTCAGCTAAAGCGCGTGCTGGCGCTTCATTTGAAAGCATTTGTCGGGGGCAAAATATTTTATTCCACATAAACCTTTAATAGGTATGCGAGGACAGTGTAGGCCTTTTAACAAGTACCAGGCACTTAATAAAAAAATAGAAAATAGTCAACAAATCTCGCTCTGTTAGTTAACTTTCATTCTTTAGTTTCAGGTTCTAAAGTAGTAGAACATTCTGGGCATTCTAATTCAAGTTTCAACAACAATAAAAAAAATACATCTAATGTTGTATTAAGACTGTATCGAGCGCACAGTGGCGCCCTCATCGTTTGTTCGGTGATATCTTTTATTTTAGAATGAAAATGCAAAAAATAAGCTCGTCAAGTTGTGCTTCACAAGACTATACGTTATTATTACTACAAACAGTAGTTTTAAATTGTTATGTTTTATTGTAATCATTAAAACGGAAAATAGTGGCCACTAAGCTCCGTTTTAATGATTACAATAAAACATAACAATTTAAAACTACTGTTTGTAGTAATAATAACATATAGTCTTGTGAAGCACAACTTGACGAGCTTATTTTCTGCATTTTCGTTCTAAAATAAAAGAAATCACCGAAATAACGATGAGGGCGCCACTGTGCGCTCGGTAGCCTCTTACTGGCGTGAATTTTTCAAAAATCTTTTTTTCCAGATTTACCGTTTTTTTAGGTTTCCGTACCTCAAAAGAAAAAAAAAACTAAACCCACATAGGATCACTCGTGTGTCTGTCTGTCTGTCCGTCTGATACAGCCAATGTGCTCCGAATCTACAGGACCGACTAAGAAGAAAATTTGGTACACACATGAATTCCTGTGACCCAAATACGGACATCTAATAAAAATAAATGAATTTTGAATATGCGAGTCACTTTTGGGGGGTAAATTAGAAAATTTAAAAAAAAAGTTTTTTAAACTTCACCATGTTACGTCATATCAAATGAAAGAGATTGTTGTAAGGATCTAATGTTTTTTTTTTTTTATAATTATAAAATAAATAATTTTAAAGTTATTTAAGAATATAGATGAAAATGGACCATTTCCCCCATATCTCCGAAACGAATGAGCAAAAAAAAAAAACAATTTGAAAAAAATACAGAAAATTGTTTTTTATGTTACAGGAAACCCTATAAGAAGTCTATGGTCCTAATATAGCATGGTAAATCTCTCAATATTGTGCGTACAAACTTACATTTTCAGTTGGAATGTATGGGAGAACTTGTTTTTCTACTACAATGTTAAGTTTGTTCTTGGGATAAATTAATCCCAACTACGAACCCTACATTGTGTGTGGTCCGACACGCACTTAACCGGTTTTTTTTTTTAAATTAGATCTATATTGTCCTCAGCATTTATATGTGTAACTAGATAAATGAACAAACAGCCATTTTAATTTACTTATTCAACAAAAACATCGTCGATTTAAATAAAATTCACATTACATACACTTAGAGAGTGTCACGAATACAGATCATTACTCAACCGGTCCTTTAGACTAAGATTAATAGCCTCCATTAATTATTTTATTTTATTAATTTATATAGCCTCGCCTCGCCTCGCCTCTTAATTACCTGTATTGTAAGGTTAACGCGAGTAATTTCAGGACAAAGATTTTATATTAAGTATTAAATGTAAGTGATAGATGATTTGATACTGAAAACTTAGTCTGATATATTATGGGTCTGTAATAAGAATGTTGGTTAATAATGAAGAAAGAAAAATGTGTTGAATTTTCTCTAGATAAACAATTTTCTAATTCTAAAGAACATATGGATACATTTTGCCATAAAGGTGATAATTATGATGGTTAGAAAGTGGGTGAATACTGAGATGATGGCTAATAGAGATGTATAGGAAAAGACACACAATCATTTTTTTTTTTAAATCACCTTCATTTTAACAAACAAAATCCAGCTTCAAATGTTTAAAAAATTCGTCCCTTCGACAACGTGAAAATTAAAGAGACTGTGATAATGAGTATTTTACTTGATAAGGCGTAGAATTTATCAAGGGTTCTATATTGGTTCTGAGAACGATCTATAGTTGACCCATTGATAGCTCACTGCCAAGTTCGACTCTGAAATGTTACGCCTGGATAGTTAACATAGAATAATATTACTCACGCTAGCGGCATATCTTGGAATACTAAAACATATTAACCTGTAGACAAAACATCTTGATTAGTAACTGCCTTATTGGTTTAGTGATGGCAACTACTGGGAAGTCAGTTACCAAGGGGTATGGTGTTGCCCAGGAACTGTTTTGGAGGTCAGATAGTCAGTCGCTCTATGTAAAATACTGGTATTTAGCTGCATCTGGTTAGACTGGAAGCCGAACCCAACATAGTTGGGAAAAGGCGAGGCAGATTGAACTACTGGGAAGTCACTGAGTGATCTTACAATGGATATGCATTTCAGGCATAACTATTTTTCATATTTTTCACTAAGGTAACCTGACTTGACTTTGACTTTCACTTAGGGTAACCAAGCACCAAGAATCCGGTTCCCGACTTCCCCTCTACGACTACAAGACTACTCCGGGTAGACTAAAAAGTCGCAGGAGCTTCTTACTCCACACATGCGATCAAAGAAAAGCCACCCAAAGAGCAAAGTAAATTGTGGGAAGAGAGTTATCCACCACCTCAAGCAAGACTTCATAAAGACCTTCCTCCCGGTGGCGTACTGCAGTGGCCTATTTGGAAAGCTCTGAATCGATTGCGTACTCAAGTAGGCCGCTGCAAACATTATCTACCGAAGTGGGGCATAATCGATTCACCTAACATTCAATGCGAGTGCGGTGCTCCTGAACAGACTATGTCCCATCTGCTAGAGTGTCCCAATTGTCCGTTCACCTGCACAATTGACGATTTGAACAACACCTCTGACACTGCAATCAATGTGGCCATCTACTGGGCTCAAACAGTATAGATGTACCGTCGAAACGAAAAGATGAAGAAGACAGAGTAACCAACCATAAGAATCCTGAGTTGACTTTTCAATAAGTATACATTATATGGCATAAGTAGTTTATTGCTTACGCGAAAAATATAAGAACTTAGGAATTGGACATGATAAGAGACTATGGAGATGGTTATCGTTGTGGGCGCCCTATGTCCAGCAGTAGACGTCTTTCCGCTGATATGATTATGGTGAAAAGGCAGTCTGAAATACCTACTCTTTAACTTATCTACATGAGACTACAGAGGTATGAAAAACTGGGTGTAAACTTTCTCATCCTCCATAGAAAAGTATGGATCCTCCGACCAGACGGGTGTCGTGTCTGGTGGGCTACTGTACGACGATTGATGTCGGGCTGTTGCATATTTATGCTAGTCGCGCGGTGAGCTTTGCTTGCGCGATGCAGGATTAAGCGTGACGTCAGTGTGATGTGTAGTTCGCATGTTTGTTTTTACATGGCGCCACAAGACTGATTTTTTATCATAAACAATAATAATGAGAGAACGATATTATCTTCTACCCCTAGATACCTCAATTGGGGATTAAATAGATACTCAGTCTTCTAGCACTTACAATGCAAATCCAAATTAATCACCAGAGAATATTACAATAACTAATCATATTGACGCTCTAATACTAAACAATGCATAATACGTCTTATAATATTCATAGGCAATATTGCTCGGCCCCGGGGGATGCTAACGCCACGCAAATATCCGGGGTTAAGCAGCATCACTTAGATTGAACTCACTGAAGGGAAATAGCTAAGGCCTGTGTGCACCACACCACTAAATGCGTTAAACGCATTACGGGGTTTATTCATAAACGTTGCTTAAAGTTAAGTGAAAAGCGTATGGTTAAACAGTCGCTAATCATTACTTAACTTTAAGCAGCGTTTATAAATAAACCCCTCTGTTTCTATCTTCTTCAAACGATTAAGAGAAATAAAACGATGTTTTAGGTTCGTTTAGCCGTACGAAATTTAACCGATTCTGATACAAAATTTAAGGAAATGTTAAAGTGTTATTGAAATTTTATTGCGCACTAGCTACTGCCCGTGGCTTCGCCCGCGTGATTTATTTTTTATAATTAAAGTAGCCTAAGTTACTTCCAATAATATCAGCTATCTGCCAGTGAAATTCCCGTCAAAATCGGTCAAGCCGTTTCAAATATTAGCCGGAACAAACATACAGACAGACAAACAGACCGACAGACAATAAAACAAAATGACTACAATTTTTTTTATTGTTTTTTTTTTTGTTATAAGTACCGTATATACTTTCACTAGCTTCTGCCCGCGACTTCGTCCGCGTTAAATTTCTTGTTCCCCCGACCCACCCCGTCACAACACATTGCCTGCCCGTGCTTTTACTTCGTTTTCGCATAAACTTTCATAAAAAAAATTGTGTCTTAGTTAATAGGAATGTAATTCTTCCTCAAGAATTGGGCTGTAAAATGCAATAAGTTTTTTTTCAAATCCAACTCGCACTTCCAGAGATTAGCGCATTCAAAAAACAAAAACCGGCCAAATGCGAGTCGGACTCGCGCACGAAGGGTTCCTTACCATCCATACTAATATTATAAATGTGAAAGTAACTCTGTCTGTCTGTCTGTATGTTACGTTTTCACGTCTAAACCGCTGAACCGATCGTCATAAAATTTGGCAGAGATATAGCCTGGGATATGGAGAAGGACATAGGCCACGCAGGCGGAGCCGCGGGAATTATCTATAAAAACGGCAAAAAAATCGTGTCCGTTGTATGGGAGCCCCCTAAAATATTTATTTTTTCTGTTTTTTAGTATTTGTTGTTATAGCGGCAACTGAAATACATCATCTGTGAAAATTGCAACTGGCTAACTATCACGGTTCATGAGATACAGCCTGGTGACAGACGGACAGACAGACAGACAGACGGACAGCGTAGTTTTAGTAATAGGGTCCCATTTTACCCTTTGGGTACGGAACCCTAAAAACTAACTCTTCAGCTTTAGAATAGACTACCTCGCAGAGTTGATCATTATTTTGCTGCGGAGTTATTATAAAACAGTTATATCTCCTAAGATATTCATTGAAATTAAATGATGTAAGGGCAACTTTGTTCAAAATTAAATACTTGTGATGAATAACGTATTTATTTGGATAAGGATTAATACCATGTTTATGAAAACTCCTTCGCAAATAATGCATTAATTTCGAACAAATTTGATTACCATAAAAAAAGGTTATAGTGAGTCAATCTTAAAAGATAGACATATGCTGTCGCAGACTTTTTTTTATTAAAGAGGAACAATTACATCATACATGATATTTGCGTAACTTAAACCGTTTACGCAGCGCACGCAACAGAAGCTCTCAAAAAGGAATATTTTTTCCCGTTTTTGCAACATTTTACATTTATGCTCCGCTCCTATTGGTTGTAGCGTAATGTTATTTAGCCTATAATATTTCTAAATAAATGGACTATCCAACACAAAAATAATTTTTCAATTCCAACCAGTAGTTCCTGAGATTAGCGCGTTCAAACAAACAAACAAACAAACAAACTCTTCAGCTTTATATATTAGTATATAGAGTATAGATAGATAGATAGATATATATAGTATATAGATATGCATTTATTAAAAAACTGTTAACAGGGGACATGGCTGGTAGAATAATTTAAATGATAAATGATTTTATTTCGGTAAGTAGGTTTTTACAAACACTTTTACACGTCAATCATATTTTAAAACTAGATGAGGTCGGCGTTTCGTATCTGACTACTCTGAGAAGAAAGACCGAAACAAACTCAGAGGTCACAGTCTCTTTTAAAGTCCAGACATAATCTTAGTCAAATCATGAGAAGACCATGTCGATTGATGTCTGAAATGGTCATAGAAGACACAAAACAACAGAACATCACTCTTTCATTCTCCAAAGGGACAGACAGACCTATACTAAATACACCAAGTTCCATGTAGGTAATACGAGATGAGCTTACTGCCATTGACTAGACACAAATTCAGACTCCGGTTTGCTATGACCCATAACTCCACGCTATAAGCAGACAGACAGTCTTTCAATTATTATTAATATGAGTAAGAATACTGGTCTGGCCTCAATATTAGTCTAGGGGCAAAATTACAACTAGTATTGGAACAGAAGTAGGCTACCCAGGCTTTTTGACTATATCATGATTATGACAAAAGGAAAGACAGTTATTTCTTCAACTAATTACCAAACCTACTATGGTCCATCCACCAACCTGCAGTGGCCAACGTGGTGGATTACGACCCAGAGAGAGTAGGCCTGAGTTACAGGCAACGCTATGGTCCATCTGCTAAAATGCTTTGTGATAGAATATTTACGTCTATGTCTCCTTCCTATAAACCGTCCACCCTCAAAACTAGAATGAAAGGCATCTTCTGGGTTCACTTGTCCCAAGACTTTGTCAAGAACGAAAGAAAGATTAGTACAAAAAATTTACGGCTCATTTCATCAGTCTATGAAAGGCTCTATGTTTAGCCCTCAACATATACCCCCGTTGTAACTTGCGTCATAAATTCATTGCGTGAACTTTGCTAAAGTGACCTAGAACGATGACGTCATCCAGTGTATGACACAAAAGCCTAACAAGTTCAGCCTTGTTCGTCGAGCGGCCATTGTTTAACCCGAACGATACCCAAACGCTGCTTCGGTATTGGCTACCATTCACTTCGGTTCACTTCGTGAATTCAAAATTCGAAGTGGTTGAAAGTGGATTCAATTTTGAAACTCCGATTAAGCTTTGTGTGGCGAAGTTATTGTGTAGGTGACAATGCCAGAAGTCACGGTTTCTTTTGAAGCTCAGACATTTATGAAATACAATTACACAAGGTCAAAATTAAATTAACTAGTGGAACTTCACAGACGTGGGTATCGATATTTAATGATAAATTTTTATTTATTTATGTACTAGCGACCCGCCCTTGCTTCGCTCGGTTTTTACGGCTTGGCAAAACATCGTGATCTGTCGCCATAACAACAATGTTATCAGCATTTTGTTGTGTTTCGGCAGTTAGAGTTGGTAAGATAACCAGTTCTTCTGTGGTTGAGGATTCCGGGTGAAGCTCGCTTCCACCTTCGGCCTTATCATCACTTACCATCAGGTGCGATGAAGGCCAAGAGCTACCAAGTTGTGGCTAAAAAAAATCCTTCCGGTACAAATTCCCAGAAAAGTGGAGAAAGCGGCATCAAAATTCGTAGCGTAGGTTAGAAGAACAACGCGGTCACACAGACAGACACAAAAATCGACTTTCATTTATGAATGTATATAAAGATGACGGCCATCTCTGGTATGTTTTGTTAGAGTCAATATAAAATCCATAACCTGGCCTGTCCTGAGAAACTACACTATTTAAAGATTAACTCCTACATGTGGGATGTCCTACAGTGATCTTCGTATGTCTGAAATGTCTGAACACTTGTTAGACTTCAGACCTTCTGTACGTAAAACATGGTTTTCACGGACGAGGCACTTTCTATCCCTCAAATAAAGTTTGCCTGAGTTCACCGGTATTTTCAAAGGTGAGCGACTGGCGTGGGTATAAGTGTACACCTGCCTGTTTCACCCTTCGGAGTTATCTAGCGTGACGATGTTATGTATGAGAACTTCTTTGTAGGACAGAAAACTTGAAACAAAACTTTGAAACTTACGAGCTATTGTAAATTGGGTAATTAACCTTATGTCTCAGTTAGAAGATGTTTTATGAAGTGTATAGGTAGATTTGTACAGTTTTTTTAATATAAAATACAGACATGTCCTATGTTTTATTCTTATTAATTCATTTCTATTCTACACTAAACGATGTCCTCCTTATCGATTCAATAATGGCTACCCTAATAAATGATTTGTATGCGTGTGTAATAACAACAAAGCTTACAGTATTTTTTTTTATTGTTTATTATTTTAACAAGTAAACCTTAACAACTAGTGATTGGAGCCTCCTTTTAATCAGCTAACCCTGTGTTAGGAGACTCCCTCCCCTCTTTAAGTACCTACTATTTAAAGTATTAGGTGTGTTATTCAGATAACACTACTACTATTAATTATACTACCTGAGTAGTATAATTAACTTAAATGTAGTGTCTTCAGTTGGTAATAACATTACATAAATTAATGAAATCTTTCTTAGTCTTATCCCACTTCTGAGCTAAAATCGTTTACACCAAAAGTATTTTTCTAAATCCAAAAAGAAACAGGAAATATTCCTGTCTTTTCTACCCTTAGCCTTAACCTGCCGAGTTTATAAGGGGCACCCCTTATTCCGGCCATAATTGTACAACAGATTATAAATTAAGCCAGGTGGCTTAATTAAGTGTAGCCTTTGCATTAGGGTGGCTATGATTTTAGGGAGACTTGTCTTATGATGGATGTTTAGATGTTTGCTGGACATAGATTTTGGATGTTGTGGATGATGGATTCTTAATTTAATGGACTTGTGGTCATAAGGTAATTAGGTGTCGTTCATTCATTACATACCAAAACCCCTCCATGACTCGAAAAGCAAGTTAAGCCATTGTTCCCGTATAACATTCGTAAATCTTTGATAGTCATTACGAGTAGTTAGAGCTCGAAAGTATGACAACCGGTCTTACTAATGATTATCGTGTTACCCAGTGATTGGGTTGTGGAAGATAGTTAGGCAATCACTCCAGGTAAGTTACTAGTATTTAGCTATTGCCGGTTAGACTGGAACCCAACCCCAACATAGTTGGGAAAAAGCTAGGCAGATGATGTTCATGTAAAAATATTGATCTAGATAATATTTCAAATAATTCATGGAGCTTTTTCTGTTATAAAGTATTTATTTTATACCTACTACTAGCCCGAATTTAGTTGTTCATTGTCCCTCACTTGAGCCCTCGAACATAATCTTAGGCCTCCCAAATAAACACGGAATAAAGTTATAACAAGGCTGAACGTCAAAAAATATATGGTTATACCGAAGTTATTCCTAGCATAACTTTAGTCAGTGTTTATTTGTAAGGCCCTAAATATTTAAAATTATGTTTTCATTCTTTCCTTGTACTTTTTTAATCTTTGCAGTTCAACTATGACATTCAAATAATTACAGTCCCTTTTATCCTACAATCCCTTAAGCCATGGTCCCCCTACCTTTATCTTAACCAGGTACTTGTTAACTGTCACCTACACAAAGTTAACGGAATAACAACGATTGTCCAAACAATTATCGTTATCCGTTACATGAAGCAGAAGCCTTCTGAGGGGGTAAGCGGGGGGGGCAATGCGGTAGTTAATGGATGAACTTGTGGTTAAGTTTCGTTACAATAGGGGTGGTTTTGGTTTAAGTATTTATTTATTATGTTTTGTTTTATATAATCTATAATTATAATCGTTATTAGTTATAGGACGAAAAGTTACCTTCTTCTATGAATGCGTCTTTTATGCTTTTTGCCACTCTTTTATTATTTTTACGTAATAACATTTATTTCTATGAATGCCGATAAGCCTTTACTTTAAACTAGCTTCTGTCCGCGTCAAATGTCTTGCTCCCCCCCGAGCCCCGCGTCGAATCGCATCTCGCGCCCGCACTTTTACTTCGTTTTCGCTTAGCGATCTTTCTGATTTTTTTCTTTTTGCGCGGCTCCTAAGGTTCCTAGCGTGATATTAAATAGCCTTTCCTCAAGAATTGAGCTATCGAATGCAAAAGCAATTTTTCAAATTCGACAGGTAGTGTCAGAGATTAACGCGTTTCAACAAACGAATAGAAAGCCTTCAGTTTTATTAGTCTCTAGCTGCTACCCGCGTGGCTATTTCTATCTAGAACATCAGTTATCTACCAGTGAAAGTCCCGTCAAAATCGGCGCGTTTTGGAGATTAGCCGGAACAAACAGACAGACAGACAAAAACAAGAAGTTTTTTTTTTAATACCTTTTAAATCATTTCATATGCATTTAGTAAAAAGTAATTTTGACATTACAAACAGACACTTCAATTTTGTTTATTTGTATGTATAGATAATAATATGTCAATAGTTGAAAATAACAACTCGTAACATTTATTAACGGTCAGTTATATATATTGAATCTGGTGGACGACGACAATGAAAATTAAAGGTATATGTAGCAGATAGTTTAAAATTGTTGTCAACAAACACATTCCTTAAATCCAATTGAAACAATGTTCTGGACAAAGTTTTTATTGGCTTACGAAACTATTAAGTTCTATAGGTAAGGTTTCCTACCAGATTTCTATGTCTAAAGTCGGAACATTTTTGTTCACAATTGTAACTTTTATATCAATAGTTACTAACTTACCCTTCTTTTGAAAATACTCTGAACTATATTTTTTCTAGTAAACACCTGTAAAGGATGTAAACTAAGTATATTTTAAGGCCTTCTGTGAAAAGTTTTGAGAACCTCGACTTGACATTAGCAAAGTATGAGAGTAATGGTTTGTACAATAACAATTTGAATAACAAGGAGATTTCAGGTTAATTTCATAGCCAGAAAAAGGTCATTATAAAGATAATGAGATTCTTCATTTTTATCAATAACGGGATAGGGCAAATAACAACAAAATAAAACGCAATCACTATAAAAAAAGACAAATGCTTATTTTTTCTTATTATCTTTGGCAACGATAATAACAAAAATCTCTTCATCACTCCATCACTGTGTCAATAAGGACCTCTTTAGCATGTCATACCTCTTTTTTCACACTATCATCTCGAGCTTTCTATTTAACGCCAGCTTCATCTTCGAGAACACGATCTTTCATCGCATAATCAACATTTTTCCCTGAAGCCATAGAATAAAAATGTGCAGAAAGGAAATACTCCGAAAACATTGGAAATGCTAAAATTCGGGCGTTAATTAGCATTTAGTTACACGAGCCACGAAAATTGCTCAATTCCGCATTGCAACAATCCAACATTTAGCCACACTAAATTGAGCGAAGTCGAGGAAATGCATCATTAGCTAAACAGATGATATGAAGTCAAAATACGTTGCGCAACTACTTTCGGTAACGTTTGTTGGACAAAAACTGCTGCATAATTTAGTTTTTAATATCCGGCACACGTCCCGATCCGCATTCAATCATGGTCAAAATTGACAGCATGTAGCAGAATGGTGGGGAGCATCAACAAAGTAGTGGGTTCAAGAGTTTCCCTTCTACACAGTTTTATTATTCTTTGCCAAAACCTAGTGAGTGTGTTTATTTTCCCGTGACGACACCGCCACAGATAAGCAACACTCTTGTTTATATAAATTACTCTTACAAAAACGTCATGTTCCGACGGAGACGAAATGTGTTAGATATCAGTGATGAGTAACTGTCATCTGTGTTTGCGTGTCTTTATGTAGCTTTTATAAGAAGGTACGTCTTTTTGACACAAAGGTTCTCACTTCGGTGTTTTCTTTTGTGCAGTATGTAAGCTTGAAAAATAATCACGAAATTTAGTAAAGTTTTAAAAGGTAATGGCGAAGAACTACATATATATAGGAGCCAATGTATTGATCCTTAAGTGTCATAATACGGTCTACACTGAAAAAATTTTTTACTTATACATAACCAAACTTTCGTCAACATGTAACACAAAAAAGTGACCACGTAACTTTATGCAACATGTAACCAAAACCTGTACTGGCTGTTGTGTATCACTTTTATTAAATCAAGTTAATTTTTATAAAGTCTTGTCAAACTTTGATTATTCCTGAAATAGCCGAAGTACTAGTAGTTAGGCAAAATTTTTTTTTTCAGTGTAAAATTCATAGCATATTATGTTCGTTCTACCGTCATATCATCGTTCTCTTGCACTTGTCCTAATTTATTTGAGGTCAGCGCAGCATGGCTTCTTCCTCCATACTTCTCTATAAGTATAAGTCATGTAGTCACCCCCCTTTCTAGCCATATCATCTTTCACATAATGACACAGTCAATCCATCGCATCTTTGGCCCTTCCTCTACATTCATACTCAAAACTTTCCTCACGTTATATCTAAAATCAATTTCAAATTAGTGTAGAACGCAAGTGGAATACACAACATTAATTCTAAATGTAAACCCCAAATACACTGTTACTGTTACTACAAAATCGATGCGCTTTGTGTACTATTCCGATACAAAATCAAAACTCAACCGTAGTCAACCAGTCATTCCAACAAAAGCATTATCAACATTATCTCAGTAACAGTTATTTTGAACAATGACCTAATCGACAACACACAGCAGCCTTTGTTTACTATAACGAGATACATCCAGTAACAACCAGTTATAACCGGCTACAACTAGATCGATTAGTTTCAGGCGCGCGATATTAGTAACACCGCTATTTAGTTTTGGTGAGGGCTGTCAAATGCAACGATTTTGAGTAGTCGTCTTATGGTTGATGTGGAGCCAAATATTATGAGACGATGTAAAATGTTTTCGTAAAATTAGATATTTGTTGAGGGATTACGTCATAGTTAAAGGTGGGGATTATACTATAAAATGTATTACCATAGCGATTTTTATTATGGTGTTATTATTTTAATAAATAGAAAACGTTGGATCAAAATTAGGGGTTAGTGAAAGTGATTAGTATGGATGAAGTGAGAATTGCAGTAAATGGTATGAAGAATGGTAAAGCAATAGGTCCAGATGGAATACCAGTTGACGTATGGAAGTTATTACGGGTAGATGGATGGACGTGGTTAGCTTTATTCTTCAATAAGTTGTTGCTGGAAGAAGCCATACCTAAAGAATGGTGTAATAGTTCGCTAGTGCCCATCTTTAAAAACAAAGGTGATGTGCTGGAGTGCAACAACCATAGAGGAATAAAGCTAATGTCACATAGTATGAAGGCTTGGGAGAAAGTTATTGAAAGGCGACAGAGAGAAGAGAGTGAAATTTCGCAAAACCAATTCGGTTTTATGCCTGGTCGGGGAACAACAGATGCCATCTTTGCTATCCGCCAGTTGTGCGAGAAATACAGAGGTGCGCATAAAAACTTACACATGGTATTTGTTGACCTCGAAAAGGCATACGACCGAGTGCCTCGTGAGATTTTGTGGTGGGCCCTTAAGCAGAAATGTGTGCCAGGGAAGTATGTGCAGTTGATTCGAGCAATGTACAGTCGATGCAGTACCCAAGTCCGGTCTACAGCAGGCACTACTGGCAACTTTAACGTGGCTGTCGGCTTGCACCAGGGGTCGGCACTCAGCCTCTTCGTGGTGGTTATACACGCTCTTACGTCGGATATCCAAGAAGAGGCTCCCTGGTGTATGCTATTCGCCGATAACATTGTGCTGGTTGCCGAGAGCGGCTTAGAGGTCCAGAGCAGATTGGAGGTGTGGTGAGAAAGACTGGAGAACATGTTCAACATGAACAAATCAGAGTACATGTTTTGTGATTTTGGCGGTCTGTCCAGTTCTGTGCCCATATCTCTCGCCGGAACGTCCTTACCGATCTGCTCCGATTTTCGGTACCTCGGGTCGCTTGTCCAAGGGGATGGTGAAGTAGACTAACTCGAACCGTGCACCTAGCTTCTGACGTTTCATAAGTGCCCATGTAGGTTTATGTGAAATAAAATATTTTGATTTTTGATTTTTTGATTTTTGAGACCGTGACTTAACGCACCGGATCAACTCGGGATGGATGAAATGGTGACAGGTCACAGGAACAACTTGCTACCCACGGATGCCCCTTAAGTTAAAAGGGAAAATCTACAAGTCTGTGATAAGGCCTGTCGTATTGTATGGATTGGAATGCTGGGCCGTGAAGAGGACGGATGAAAAAAGATTGCATGTAGCCGAGATGAGAATGTTGAGATGGATGTGTGGAGTGACGAGAATGGATAAAGTCAGAAATGAGTATATAAGGGGAAGTTTGAAAGTGGCGCCAGTGACAGAAAAGTTGAAAGGACGTCGTTTGGCATGGTATGGGCATGTGATCCTCATCACATGCCCATACCATGTGAGGAGGAAACGCATGTGATCAGGAGAGTGATGAGGAGGCCCAAAAAAATATGGATGGATTGTGTGAAGAATGATATGAAAGAGAAGGGAGTGAATGATAGAGTGACGGTTGACAGGGGGGAATGGAAAAAGAAAACGTGTTGCGCCGACCCCAAGTAACATGGGACAAGGGCAGGAAGATGATGATGAGAAAACGTTGGATCAAAAGTTTCTGTGAGGTACAAGTGAGGTTTCAGTTTTTACCAAATACACTACAGCAAGCAAGCAGCTGCAAGCTTTCTACATTTATATTTGTAATATGTGTAATAAAATAAGTCATCTCATCATTCTCAGTTTGTCAAATACACACATAATACATATAAAGGGAATTGCACTAGAGTAAGATGACATTGATAAAAATACTTGATGCTGAAAGCAGAACACACTCATCACAAAGAACCCAATGAATAATTAACCCAGCCAAATCGATTTTTGATGCAAACAAAATCACACTTACATTAAAGAAATCCATCAGACATCACTCTGCACTCAATTTACTCACAAAGGCAGAATAAGAAAGAAATACAAATTTTATTTATCAAGAAACTCTTATAAAAATCTAGTTTGAAAATGGCAATGTTTCAATAAAAGCTATATTCAGGCGAATGCCCTAAGGTAGCCTGCGAATGGTCGAAATATCAGCAATATAACTCTCTTAGGTATATTAAGTCTAAATATAATTTAGAGAGTTGTATTGTTGTTGATTCAGTAAATACCATATTCGTTACTGTCACGAATCATCTACATTAATATTATAAACAGATATTTGTTTGTAACTTTCTAAGTTTGTACTTTATGTAGGTAGGGGGTAATCTCTGAAACTACCAGTCGGATTAAAAAAAATCTTTTTACATTTGATAGCCCCAATTCATGAGGAAGGTTAAGGCTATTTAGAATCACGCTGTGACCCTTAGGAGCCGAATAAAAAGAAAAAAAACGCTAAGTGTAAACCAAATAATATCGCGGGCGGGCTATGGGTCGGAGGAACAAGAAATTTCACGCGGACGAAGTCGCGGGCAGAAGCTAGTTTTCAATATAAACCTGCAAATTCCTAAAGAAAATTTAAATTTCTAAGGCTGCCCCTTAGCATCCACCAACACGCCAAACAGGGCCCGCTTAGTGAATTACGGCCCACTCCCCCTCACAGAGAGGCCTGAGTCCCAGCAGTGGGAACAATAAGGCTGACTATCCCCTTTAAGTGCAGTGATCTATCAAGACTAATGTGGCTTGAATGGAGTCGTAACAGTAATTGTTGGCAATGACATGCTCTTTGCATTTAAGATGTTATATTAAGCCACCCCTTTGTAACGACCCCAATGAGGGACGAATGGAAATTATTTTTTGAAGCTGCTCTTAATCTTGGGAGGTTAATTTATGCAGGATTTTTGTTGTTTTTATTCAATAAATATGGTGTGAGCTTTGATGCAATCTGGGGCCTATTTAATAAAACCGTTTTTTATACCAGTTTTCGGCTTTATTAAACATTATGATTTCATCATGATCATTATTATTTATTTAACATTATTCTTTTAAGGAAGGCGCCGCTGACGCGGTCACTCCGCACGCTCAACCTCATAGCGACTGTTACGGACTTATTTTTTTGTTCTCTGAGTGAATTCACAAGGAATGCTATGTTTGTAATATGTTATACACCAATGTAATGTTAGTATTTATTAAGTTAGAGGATAGGCGCATTTATCGCATTGGGTAATCCTGTAATGGTAGACGTAAGAAGATAAATAAATAAATAAATAAATAAATTATGGCATTATGTAATTTTCTTACAAATATGTTGCATTGTCAGATAGAGTTTGTAAGGTGGTTTGAATAATTGTTATTATACCTTCCTATTAGTTTATTTATTTAATAACTAGCTAAGACTTTTCCCATACTCAATAAGCATAATCAGCCTATAATGTTCCCACTGCTGCGACACAGGCCTGCTCTCGGTGAGAGGGAGTGGGCCATAATCTACCACACCGGCCCGAATTTCGAATTTTCGGTCCTAGGAAATGCCGGTTCCTCACGATGTTTTCCTTTACCGTTTTGACCCATACTCAATAATAACTATAAATATTTCGATGCCCGATAAATTATGTAAACCTTACACTGTACTGGTAACTTTCTTCAAAAGAAGGGTACGCATAATATTATATGACCTTGACATTAACTGTATTCTTGAGGCTAATGCTAAATTATCTACGAGTACCTATACCTAATAAATCAGAAGATTACTTAGACTTAATAGTCTACTCATCTTAGTATTTTCGTAAGGTTTTAAATCATCAATCAATCTTAATCTATTTCGATTCGCAGCTGGATTCAATCTCTTGTTTATATCTCATCATCTCCCTTTAGTTATTTACTGCTGGAAATCTACTGAGCTCAGACAACTGTATTTGCAGCATAATTATAATAATCTCACTGCTGGGATACAAGTAGGAGCGGGTCACAATCCACCTTGCAAGCCCAGTGCGGGTTAGTGTATATAACATGTCTTCAAATGTTTGGTTCTTGGACTTGCCGGTTCCCTTACGATGTTTCCTTCGCTGTTTTGAGAGCAGGGGTACTGAAATAATTTATATTCAGTAAAGTGCCTACTTGGATTTGACCTACGACCTAGAACTCGTAAGTCGTGGCCGTTACCACTCGGCTACTACTGCTCTCATTTGCAGCAGTGAGAACAAACCTTTACATGTAACATTTCCAAAAATCTAATCAATAGTTGTTACTTACAGAAATATCTTCAAGGTGAAAAAGTTTCGTACAATCTTGCCCCGTACCGCGAGCTATTATCTCACAGAACCCATCGTTGGAGCAATAAACCGTTTATGCCTTCCGGTGTAGGCAGCAGTCAAGGTTGAAAGCCTCGTTATGCATACAATATTCACCAGTTTACTTTGATTCACGTTTTTATGTAGATTCTTTGAGATATCCATTGCGTTTTTTGTGTTACTGAGATCTGCTAGAGCAGGTACTAAATCATTAACGGATGATGTATTTGGAGCAATGTCAGGTTTTAATGAGGAAGGTATAACAGACACACAGAACACAGTTATTACAGATAGAAATGTTTTCATTGGCATTGACCTATTATTGGCGTGGTTTATATAGGTCAGGCTCGCCCAGTCATAGCGTTACTTATAGATGATGAATCTTTTGTGGCTATGAGTTCATTGTCTATGGCTGATATTTTTGTAAGTCAACGTAATATATGTATATTTAAAACTTGATTACAACAAAATGGCTGAACAAGCGGGTAGAAAATACCCTAGTACATTATCACATAGGACTTTTTATATTACTAAAAGATTCTCCGACAATGCATAAGTTATACATATTTTACAAAAGCTAACTCGTTATATTTTTCTTTGCAATTAGGTAACTCAAGATCAAAATGACTCTTCATAATAACGATAACAATTTAAAACCAACCGCAGCTGCCATACAAAATAATGTCAATAGAAAAACATGAAAGCATACAAATTTCTCACAAACACAAATATACAAATCGTCGTTCGCCTAGAGTAAACATAACGTAAGCAAAAAGCTTTGAGGTATGGAGTATCGCACAAAAATGCGCTAGAGAAACATACCTCGAACCGGGTCATGTGCGAATGTTTTTTTTTTTTTTTTAATCCCTTTCGTTAAAATTTCTCGTTTCAGTTGGCGGATTGACAAAATACGTGTAAACAGATATCGGATGCTGGGCAATGCTGGACCATCGCCGATAAACAGACAATGTTTGGTTAACTAGATGTGCGTAGGATAAGAACAGAGATTTAAATAGTTCGATTTTCCCTCACCGAATTTATGTCGCACGAAAAATGTTAAGTAATAAGGACTTGTAGCTAAATAATAATAACATCTGCACTGGTCGATCAATTAGGTTAACCTACGCTTGCCGTGGTTGGTCGGTGGATGGGTGACCATCTTTACATACCAAGATCCCTCCGTGCCTCGGAAAGCACGCTAAGCCGTTGGTCCCAGCTGTCATTTGTAGATCTTTGACGGGGTTGTCAGAAGCCCGAAAGTCTGACAACCAGTCTTACCAAGGGGTATGAGATAGGTAGTCGCTCCATGTAAAATACTGTATTTAGCTACATTCGGTTAGACTGGAAACCGACCCCGACATAGTTGGGAAAAGGCTAGCAGATGACGAAAAGTGTTAAGTAATATTGAGAAGAGTAAAAGAGCTTTGTTAAATTTTGTTTAACATTTAACATAATACATAACATCACGCCTATAATCCACAATGGGTTAGGGAAAGGGCAGGGCTTACAATAAAGCATAATATTATCATCTTTCTAATGCGGTCCCTAGACAGTCAACATTTCTTGACAAGCACGTGAATTTTTCATGCTCGTCAGGCAATGTTGGCCATCTACAACGAAGCTTGATGTGCTTGACAAGCAAAGTACGTGATTGGGAATGCTTGATGAAAAATTGTATTTTTGCAATGCTTGATTAAAAATGAATGCAGATGCTTGACAAGCATGCTTGACTTTGCGTCAAGTCTCGAAAGCGTGCTTGTCAAGTACGTAAATGCTTGACAAGCAATTTTGACCGTCTAGGGACGCATAAGAGTAAGTTCGTTCGTTTCCATGGGATATTTTGTGTGTCAGAGGTATCAAAACGAAATAGAAACTATTGACGTGGTACGGCGAATCTAACGATTTATATATTTTGATATCAAGGATAGATACAAAGGTAAGTGTAAGTAGACGTGACACCTAAATCTGTAAAGGCGGGGTGAGGTATGTTGCCACCCGCACTTGGTAACAGTAGCAAATTCTATGTAGTATGTGATACCATATAGACCTATTGTTATTTATAGAGTCTTGAAATTGCTTTTTCCTTATCTGGTATTTCACTCGAAATCATTCATCTTAAAGCATCCAAAGAATCTTTCTTTTAACATTCAATTACTTCTTCAATAAGAAAATCAAATAACTTATTCGGATTTTCCAGAACAAATCTCGGTATCCGTTTCCTATTAAGCTTTCCAGTCAAATTACTTGAGAAAACTCTCATCGTTCCCCCCATTTCTCGAAATGAGCAAAATCAATTAGTAATTCTATATGAAACGTAAATAAAATTCTAAAAACGTTAAATAAATCTCGCCATAAAGAAAACGTTTGACCGAATCAAATAAAAGTATCATTTTAGTATATTGAAAGAAGAATCGGTGTAAACTACGTGACCCGATTATAGTCTCTATCTCTTTGATAATAAAAACGATTATTGTTTCAAAAGTTGCTGCTGGAAATTTTTCATTACTCCTCTAGCTTCATTTTGGTACCACGTTTGTTTTGTAGAGTGGTGCAAGTGAAAAGAGAAAAACAGAAAAAAAGAAAAATAGACTCAAATATATTTTTAAGTTTGATAAGACATTAACAGTCTAAAATGAATACTCGTATAACGAATAAAAAAAATCTTGAGTATTGTCCAATATTCAAGTAAATGTGGATAAAGAAGAAAAAGACCATACCTGCAGATAGTGACCACTTCAATTTTGTTATGAAATATAATATAACAGATGTTTTATAGTTAAAGAACTTAACATAATATAAACAAGATCAAACCAAACAAAATACCTGTGGCGGCATCTACAACGTCACATGCGAACTACGCATCAAAGACCTCACACAAATCCAGCATCGCGCTATCAAAGTTAACCACATCAACCGTCGGGCAGTTGCCCACCAGACACAACTCCCGTCTGGCCGGAGGATCCTCCCTTTTCTATGGAGGATGAGTGAACAATACACTATGTTCTTCATACCTCTATATATACCTAATAATTCGTCTAAATTATCATAGATGGCTAAAATAACAAAAATTATACTAACGACCGATGCATCACCAGTTATTATCATTATATTCATCATTGTCGGAAATAATTCACACAGTATGCGTTAATTTCCATGCCTGATTCATCTACATTAGTGATGAAAGAAACTCTAATTATACCCCCAATCGGAATCGGATTAGTGAATAAATTAGACAGTGGAACGAATTTTATGAATATTAAGAACCAACATCATACTGGCAAATGTCCTAATTGTATAAGTCAATTTAAGTTAGGAAATAAGTTAGAACATCAATCAAAACAAATTTTGGACCTACTTCAAGCAAAAACGTTGAAAATAATGGAACTAAAACATAACTTCTCGGCACTATTAATTTATCAAATAATTCGCGACTCCGATTCAACCTTTGTTCAAAACTTTTTGACGTAAAATCATAGTTTACAAGTCTAATGTTTTAACCGTTTTAATTAAATCAACAAAGTAAATTATTAGTCGAGTAAGTTTTTGGAACAGTTCCAAATTCTATATTAAAATGTACGTTATCTTCGCATAGTATGCTACCAAATTAATAAACTTGAATTAGTTTTTAAAATGTATTGCGAACGTTGCTAATAGAATCTGTTAGGACGTAATTGTATTCTTTTTCTCTGTTTTTATTATTATGCCTTATTGTTTTATTAGCGAATTATGTTTAAAATTTGTAAAGGAATTGTAATGGGGTAATCTAAATGATGAAAATGTATAATGGAATGACTGGTTGAATGCTTACAATTTATTTCAGATTCTTACTTACGATAAATGCAGATTTTGGAAATAAATTTCTGTTTTCAAATAACAAACATACAAAAGGTACAGAAAGAAGTATGTTTGAAAATGTAGAAAATTATTATAAAAGTTTGAATCCACTCCAGACTAGTGCTACAGGAACAAAATAAAATAAACTTATCATAGTCCAACTGATGAAAACGCATTGGTACAGTTCCAAGCCACTCGCATTAAACAAATCAGAATCCCAATTTACAATATTGCAGCTCTAAAGCGAATGAGAGGTAAAACTACTTATAATACTACTTTTTCATCCAAATCAACTTCCAGTAGGTACCCTAATCAACGCTTTATATTCAGCACACAAATCAAGATAATCAATTCGAAAATTCTCAAAACCAGCCATTTAATTTTCAACTTTATTGTCTCCGTAATAAAATTTACTTTCGAACAGCGAGAATTTAGCAAAATCTTCATATTTAAACTCGCTATCGCTTATGGCTTGAGCGTCTTGGTCGTTGGTAACATTTGGATGGACGCCAACTTACTGACCAAGACTGGCCTCGGACGGTATTATTTCCACCATTTAGTCAGTTTCTTTAGTTAGTCAATTGATTAGTCAGAAGTATTTTGGGGTTGGGATTCGAGGTCACTGGTTTAGAAGGGTTGGTTTCTATAAAAGACTTTTGTTGTGCTGTTGTGAAAGGAAAATCGTGTTTAACGGGAAGAGAGAAATTGTATCGGAGGGTGTGTTGATGAGTTTGGTTTGCTTATCAGTGGAATCGCCTTTTACAGAGCGCGTCACACTGCTGTATTTTAAGTTTTTAAGCTATTGCATAGCTTCTATCGCGGGCCTTGAGCGCGGGGACCGAATCCAGAAATTCCGTAACGAAAAAACCTCACGCTCCCCACTCCGACGGTTTTACTACACCAGTACCCTCTAGTGATCTAATAATTTCTGGCAGTTCTTTTTTCTGTGTACTGCGTATTTTATTCTTATAAATATTAGTTTATAAAATTATGATCTTCACAAAAAGTGATTGTTGATAGTGGGGTTTGAACTCACGACCAGTTGATTACGAGTACATTCAGTTCCCCTGCTGCACCGCAAGGCTACAATGACTTAATTAAAGCTTGCCAAATAGTTGATACCATTCCAGTTGAACAATTTTTAAACTTGACTAGACGGTTGGAAATGACTCATGTACATGGAATTTTTTCGCTGTCAAAACAGTTTGTCACTCTTTTTTTATTTAAAATTACTTTAGGTTCAACACTTTCGTCTATTTTAAAGTTGTTATTATGCTTATATTTGAATAGTATTTGACTTTGTTTACGTAGTTATACACTTTTACGACGTTCAGCACTTATTTATTTTGTTTTTAAGCTATTGCATAGCTTCTATCGCGGGCCTTGAGCGCGGGGACCGAATCCAGAAATTCCGTAACGAAAAAAAAAAAATTAATATCAAAGAAAAAGAAATACTGCATAAATAAAATAAATAAATAATTATAATTGCATAAGTTGATACAAAATGCTATGCAATAGCTTTACCGCGGCAGTCCCCGAGTGCCACACGTCTTTTTTAAATCTGGAGTTATGAAAATCTGGTCAGTGAGTCGTTTCGAAAAATTAAAAATAACTTTAAATTTGGAAGTCGGTGTCTTTGGTTCCGTATTTTCGTTTTTTGCCACCGACTTCCAAAATTGAAGTAATTTTTTTTTTTCGGAAGTTGGTTGTTATCTTTTTTTGTAAAAAGGTTTTTATTTTTCACTTTTTAGTTGTGTTATATTTATTATTGAAGCTAACTCAAAAATTACCTTAGAAAAGTTAATAACGGGACCACCGCGCAAGCTTCATCTACCAAATGAAAGAAATATAAAAATCGGTTCATAAACATATAAGTTATGCACGTATACATAATATTTAAATACAAGAATTGAGAACCCCCTCTTTTTTTTCCTGAAGTCAGTTAAAAATCATTTATAGCCAGAGTGCATCTCATGACAATTCCAATAAGTCCAAACACAGCTAGGATACATTGTTTTATTACGGAGTTCTGTTGCCTATCTTCCGGCTTCATCATCAGATGAGTTTGATGGTACCATTTTTATCAGAACCATTTATTTAAATCTGCTTCGTCGTAGTCGCTTAACTATCTTAATCTAGATATCTCATCGCCATCCGTGAAATCAGGTATTTCATTAACGATTTCCGATGGCCATTGTGGTCTTCTTCATCAGTTCCACTTCAACAAATGATACTTTCTGAATGCAAATGCTTGACTTGTTGACGAAAATACAAAATTTGAGGAGTTCCCTCAATTCCTCATGGATCCCACCATCAGAACTGAATTTTGGGACCAATCTGTCCTTTCAAATAAAAAAAGGAATTTTCCAAATCGGTTCATAAACGAAAGAGATCAGAGGTAAAAATTAAAAAAAAAAACTACCGAATTGAGAACCTCCTCATTTTTGTGAAGTCGGTTAAAAAGAAACAGAAACGAACAATGAACGACCTATGTTCAAGGCGATTTCTGTCATACAACCTTATGATGAACAGAATGAAAAATGGTTACTACAAAGTAAGAAAAAGACACAAAGAAAAATCTGTTTACAAATCCCACCAAATGTACTAAGCTCAATACCAATAACCCAGCTCTTTAACGACTCATAAACTTACAACTACACCGACCTTGTAAACCATGGCTTACAATTCGGCACACAACGCTGGATTTGTTCTAAAAACGATCAATATGGCGGTCGTAAACGAGCAATGTACTCGTAATTCTGACCGGATTGAGGAAGGGCGATGATATAATAGTGTTATATAAATTTGGGTAAGATAGATGGAAGATTTATTGGAGATCGGAAGATAGATAGTGTTTTGATTTAGGTTAAAATTAGAACAAAATAGTCCTTACGTAACTGGCAATAAGGAAACCTTTTCGTCTGGTATTTAAGAGATGCACTTAGAAGAGTAATAGTAGTTTATGAAACTGCTGCATATTACAACATGAGTGTGTGTTTAAAAACCGAGCCGTAGGCGAGGTTTTTAATAGTATCACACGAGTGTTTTAATACCTAGTTATGTGCAGTTTCATACACTACTTTATCTACTCTCATAAATTGGGATTTAACCTACTAAATAAGAGATTAAAGTTAAAAGCGTAAGAAATTCCTACAGCAAAACGTATGGCGCCAAAAGCCAGCATATGCATGCGCTAAAGCGGGCGCTGCCACAGACAATATAAAAAAAACCGGCCAAGTGCGTGTCGGACCACGCACAATGAAGGGTTCCGTACTTGGAAAGAATTTATCCTAAGAACAAACTTAACACTGTAGTTGGTAAACATAATCTCTCATACATTTCAACTGCAAATGTAAGTTTGTACGCACAATATCGAGAGATTTACCATAGAACATAGACTTCTTATAGATTTACCTGTAATTTATGGGTATAGAACTATTTGCTGTATTTTATTTTTTCAAAATTTTAGGTTCAGTAGTTTCGGAGATAAGGGGGGATGGTCAATTTTCGTCTATTTTCACTTATAACTTTAAAACAATTTATTTAAAAATTATAAAAAATATATATTTGAAACCCTCATAGTAAGCCTTCCAGTTATTATGTCACACGGTACAGTTTGCAAAACTTTATTTTTTTATTTTTTTGTTTACCCCCCAAAACTAACCTCAATATTCTAAATTCATTTATTTACGTCTATTGTAAAATTATAAAAAAAATATGCTTGAGACCCCTATAGTAAGCCCTTTTATTTGATATGTCACACGGTACAGTTAGCAAAACTTTTTTTTTTGTTTGCCCCGCAAAACTGACCCCAATATTCTAAATTCATTTATTTACGGTTCTTTTCCATGTTTGGGTCACTCAAATTGATATGTATACCAAATTTCAACTTAATCGGTCCATTACATTCGGAGCAAATTGGCTGTGACAGAGGGACAGACAGACAGACAGACACACGAGTGATCCTATAAGGGTTCCGTTTTTTTCCTTTTGAGGTACGGAATCCTAAAAATGGATGTTTATAATTAGAATTTTACGACATGAGAGTAGATAAATTCTTTTATCTACGCCCATTCTATAAATCCTCTATAAAAGTTTCTGAAACAGTTAGCTTATTGCCAACATTAAAACACTCACCCTCTTACCACAAAAAAATAATAAAACAACGTTTAAACACTTGTTTAGTTAGACAGTGTCTAGGCCTGTGTTCACCAACATTCAAACCACCGGTTAGGTATTTAAACAGTTGGTTTATGTCAAATTTCTTATGAAATTTTGAGTAAACAACTGATTAAATATCTAAACAGTTGATTTAAATGTTGGTGAACACAGGCCTTAGGGATAAACACTGCTTAAACAGGTGTTTAAAATTTCTTACCACAAACACATGTTTAACATTTATTTAGCAAAACACTGCCTAAATTGACGTACCCTTGCTTTAATTTGGCAACCCTAAGAAAGGTTTCGTTTTACGCCGATTTCTTTGTTGAGCCGTTCTCTTTCCTATCGGTTTTTTGTTTGTTTTTATTGATATTACAGAATAACTAAGTTGGATTTTCAATCATATTAATAAGTCCTCCATTGGTAACCATACATAAATAACTTCAAAATCAAATGAAAAAAAAAAAAACATAATCAGTCCACAATTGAAAAACAATTTTAAAACTTCAATAAAAAAATAAAGAAAAGATAGATAGATAGAATACTCTTTATTATGTACACCATAAAAATTACAGATATAAATGTAGAACTGTTACATAGGGTGTCACAATGGGCGGTCTTATCGCTAAAAGCGATCTTTTACAGACAACCTTTGGATGGATCAAAAGTAGAAGGAGAGACAATACTGCAGGTATTTAGTGGTGTACCACTTACATATATACAATAAATACATATACACAAAGCATATAGATACTTATCCATATAAATATATATATACACACACAATAATAAACATGATACAAGAGCAAGGAACTTTAAGTAATGATGATGTTTAAGGAGAGAGGAAGTGATTTTTAACCAAAATTTTAAAAGTGGACAAAGATTGAGCACGCCTTATCGAGACGGGCAAGGTATTCCATAACCGTACTGCTTGAACTGTAAAAGACTTGTCATAAAAACTAGTGGAATGCTTTGGCATCTCTAGTCTCAAGTTTTCCGATGACCTCAGATATCTATTATGTGAAAAATACAACAAACCTAAACGCAACTGAATGCTCAAAAACATAACATGAATAGCATACCCAGTAACTAGGTTGTGGAGGTCAGATAAGCAGTCGCTCTAAATAAAGTACTAGTATTCATTTGCATCCGGTTAGACCGGGAGCCGACCTCAACATAAGAAAAGGAAAAAGTTTTGCATAACAAAGAAGCTTAGAAAGCTGCTAAAAAGTAGATGATGATATAGCAATACCTCTGCATAAAATAAATTTTAAAACTTGCCGTGCTCGACTCAGTATAGTCCTCCAGACCGAATTATGGCCATGGCGGCCAATCTCACCGGAGAGTAGCCATCTACGCGGGAGATAATATAGTGCACAAGTGTGTGCGGAAACACAGGTGTACTTACTCTTCCCTCACTCTCATAGTCCGATGGGACGGCCATCCGACACGACCGGAGGGAGATCAGGCGCAGACCAACGGCTTAACGTGCGCACCGAGGCACGGGGGTGTCACACCGCCAACTTTCAAACTCCGGGCCGTTACTGAGAAATCCCGGGGATCGAACTCAGGACCCCACGCTTAGCAGTCACGCTTGGGACCACGAGACCAACGAGGCAATTCAACTCAATAACTAAGTTATTGTCATTGCAAGACCTTTAGTCTAATTGCATAATCTTCTCCCAGTGGGGATTGATTTCATTTCAATAGATTTAACTTATTGAACTTGCTAGATCAAAGTGACAGCAGTGAAATTAATGCTTGTTCTATTAACAAAGGCATTGGCGTGTCATTCAAATCACTTTTTGGAAGATTAAAGGCAAAGTGATTATCAAAAATAGTTTTAAATGAGTCAAGTTATTTGATCGTCTGATATTTAAAGTAAAAGCTAATACCGCATTCTTTCCTTTATGCCTAACGTTGCAAGTCTCTATTTAATATTTCACCCTAATTGCGTAACACACTTTCAAATCACAATCTGAATGATTTTGATGGATATTGCTAATCCATTGCTTCATAGGTTTGAATAATTTGTCTGCTCAATAACTTAAATAACGCAATTAATATTTTTTGAAATGTCGAAATGAAAGCCATTGCTACTGTGAGTGTGTAACGCAATTAATTAACATTCCCTTAGCTATATATAGTATTAATATAGTAATAATAGAAAATGGTAAAATTGTTTGTTAGTTTGTAAGACGTACCTAGTTATTCTCTGAAAGTACAATCCGATTACAAACTTTCTTTCACAGATAAAAAGCTACACTATTGCCGAGTGCCATTGGATATGTTGCCCAGTGAGCAGTGGTGGCCCCAGTGGATAGCAGTGGTGGCCTAGCTGAGAGCAGTGGTGGCCCAGCTGAGAGCAGTGGTGGCCCAGCTGAGAGCAGTGGTGGCCCAGCTGAGAGCAGTGGTGGCCCAGCGGCCGCGACTTACGACTAAGGTCGTAGGTTCGAACCCCAAACATTATGGTGGATTACAGCCCACTTTCTCTTACAGAGTTGTCCCAGTAGTGGGAAAATTATACGCTGATTATGTTGTATAGGATATGTATTATGGAATAATTGACATCCACGCGGTCGGAAGTATTGGGCAGATTCTAATCTATTATATTATGTTTATAAAAACAAACACTGAACCCAAAACAACACCGTACGTATCTGTAGCTATAAAAATGGTTAGTTAGTGTTGGATTCGTAGCTGCCTTCCATAGCGCCGAATCCAACCGCCCAGTTACTACGCCAACTATACCGTAAAAATATTAGCAAATGGTCAGTAAAGAGAACCACAAATGTATTGTAACATAGGTATTATCATGCATGTATAAACATAATAGTTATGCATGACATATTCCTGGCTCTCTGCCTATTACACAAAAGCGGCCAAGTGCGTGTTGAACCACGAACATTGAAGGGTTCCATAATTGGGAAGAATTTATCCCAAGAACAAACTTCACTGTGTAGTTGAAATAGGTACATGTTCACCCATACATTCCAACTGCAAATACATAATATGTTGACTATTACTCGTTGTCTTGTAAAGCCTACTTATCTGTGATAGTTTTCCTTTTATCTTCGTTATATTATTTTATATAATTATAATATACTATTGCCGTGACTTTTTTTTTCACATATCCTATTAGAATTATTCATTTTTTATTCTAATATTTATGTTTACTCCATGTTCGATTTTTTTTATTCGAAATTCGAACTAGTAAGCACTAAGCACTGTTTTTCCTTTCACTTGACAACTTATGTTATAACGTACAGAATTATTTATTTACAACAAACACTTCACAGTTCTAAGGCGGGGTTTAGATTCCTGAAACGTAACATGAAATGTAACACACAGAAAAAATCGCCAAGTTGTTGTGCTATCTTACATAAAACAAAGTTGGGTTATTTACAACATTTATAATTCAAGAACGGCTAGACCGATTTTTACGATCTTGGATTTGTTGGATTTGTCTCCGCCCCGAATAGCATAATAAAATATCATGAAAAAAAAAATTACCACTAGTGCCATCTAGTATCGAATAGCAGAACTAGTGAACACTAGCGCCATCTAGTATCGAGTAGCAGATCTAGTAGACCCGAGATTCTTCTAGAAAATTCGATGCTAGAACTTTCTAGAACTTTCGACATCTGGTCAGTCAGAGCCGGTATGTACTCGAACGTTCTAGATGTTTCTACAGTAGAAGGTTTTGGAACGATCTAAGGTCTATATAAGGCCGGTATGCACCGCGACCCGACACAGTTGAATAACAAGCGATCATTGAGTGCGACTTTAGAGTGCAGTTGTGCTTTATAATTAGTGTGTTTGAGTTTTTGTCAGTGTTATTTAATTAGTGTCATTTTTGGTTTTTAAATTGGCAGTTTTTATTGTCACGAACCGCAAGATCGTAACAATATGTAGATAATTCACTTACTCATACATTTTTAAAGAACGGATTTTTCGATGATATGTCGATAACGGATTGAGTGATAAAATTAAGAAATAGCGCGGGTAAGCGACGCGATGCGATGCTACGGGGTGGGTCGGGAGAACAAGAAATTTTACGCGTACGAAGTCGCGAGCAGAAACATTATTAACAGAAGTATTACATCAATTAGGACGGCCAATTTGTGTTACATTTCATGTTACGTTTCACCAATCTGTACCAGTAAGCAATACTGGTATTTAGTTGCATCTGGTAAGACTGGAAGCCGACCCCAAAATGGGAAAAGGCTACGTGAAACAAAGTTGTGAGCACTACTACGAGTTACATTACAATGGACAAACTCTTATAATAAGTTTGTGACGGTACTTCCATTATAATTTTAGGTTTTGCGTAGGTGATATTTACAAAATAAAATAGGGACAGTTCAAAGCAAAGTTACCATATTAAAGCTAATATTAATGAGGTAGTAAACGAATTTTCAAACAAAATATAAGGTAAAAATATTTTAATTTATGTAAGTAAATATATTTAATTTCTTTTTTTTTTTTTTGACTTGACAACGTCATATAAATCGATGAATGACGGCTGCATGCACGAAAAAAAATGAGTCATTGTCCCGTTACGCTCATTGTTCCGTTACGCTCAATGATCAATGTTTTGCTATGACGTTGTCACATCCGTAAACCAACTTTACCGACAAACAATTTTTAGATACATTTACTTACATAAATGAAAATATTTTTAACTTGTATTTTGTTTGCAAATTCGTTTATTCTAAAACAACATATTATGTTGTTTTAGAATATTGCAAACTAGCTTCCGCCAGCGGCTTTGCCCGCGTGATAAATTTATAAATAATGGGGTTACGGTAAATATAATAGACCATGCATCCCCATTTCCACAGTATCGTAAAAAGTCGAAAAAGTAAGGAAGTAATAAAAAGAGGATGACATCATTAATTACCAGGAAATACACTTGTAATTCCATTCACTCTTAGTAAAAATCGGTCAAGTGCGTGTCGGACCACGCACAATAAAGGATTCCGTAGTTGGGACGAATTTATCCCAACACAAACTTAACATTGCAGTTGAAATACATGTTCTCCGATACTTTCCAACTGCAAATGTAAGTTAGTTGACTATTTCTCGTTATCCTGTAAAGCCTACTTAGCTGTGGTATTTTTCCTTTTAACTTCGCTATACATACTACTGTCGTGATTTTTTCACATATCTAAGAACAACCATTAAACTAGCAGGGAGGACACTTGACTCTACCCCATACCATGGGATAAACGAGAAAAATATATCATTCGCTATTTACGTGCAGGGGTACCCTAAAAAAAATACCACTTTGTCGGCGTGATTAATGTACCCATGCCAAATTACGGCTTTCTAGTACTAAGAGTCTCTCAGGTAAGCCGAGGACAGACAGGCAGACGGACATGGCAAAACGATAAACTTCCTTGTTGACTACGGTACCCTAAAAAGAAAAGTATATTATTAATTAAGTTCATTCAATTTCGCTCATTGTTTTTGTCAGAAACTGGTGTCCCTCTCCATTGTCAAGTTACCGAATACGATTAATAATCCTAGTATGATTAGCCTAACCTCCAAACATACATTAGCATCCAGACTAATACCTAACTACGTAACGACCACCGACCACCGCGGCGTCGCTGTGAACTAATTACTAAATTAGATGTACGTAAACAAAACGTTCGTCAATGTGCGAATTCTGAACGAAATGTAGGTGAAGATGATTTTACTAGATGTTGAACTAATTCGAGTAATAACTGGTGGATGAAAAGTAGTTCGGACTTTTGGGATAAAAGCGATCGCCAATCAATTTGACAAAGTAAGTGATAATGAGAATTTATCTTCTGTGATCAATCAAAGTCTGTATAAGCCACATAATATTTTTAACAGCGGTTTTACAAAGGGAGGATAATTTTGGTTAGTACCGTTTAAAAACTATACATATATTATCTATCTACACATATTATAAATTAAAGTCGTTTTTTGTGTCTGTCTATGTGACCGCGTTGCTCTTCCTTTTTAGAGAATCTATTCTAAGGTTTATGTGTATATAAACAAATAAATAAAATTGAAGTGTCTGTTTGTAATATCAAAATAACAGATATTTACTAAATGCTTAAGAAAGTATACACGGTACCTATAACGAAATCAAATTTTTATTTGTCTGTCTGTTTGTTTGTTCCGGCTAAACTCCGAAACGGCTAGACCGATTTTCACTGGCAGATAGCTGATGTTATAAATAGTAACTAGGCTACTTTTTATTTATTTTAGAAAAAGCCACGCGGGTGAAGTCGCCGACAGCAGCTAGTAATACATAAATATTAATCATACATATAAAAAATAAGCAGGAGCAGGTCGCTAAAATATAAAAAAACAAAGTCGCTTTTCGCGGCTGACTGACCCATGAGATCTTTGAAGACTCAATAGATTTTGATGCGGTTCTCAACATCATTTATCAGTTAGAGCATTTATTCTGGAAGGTTTATGTCATCTTTACTATCATCAGCACATAGTAGATAGGCCTCTTCAATTGCACGTCATTCAACTCGATTCTCGGCCTCGGTATTGAACCATTGTTCCCGTGCAAGGCAAGCATGTATTTCGAAGTATTGAAAGGATTGTTTCTTACTAAATGTAACCTCAAAATCTTTATTTTCTTTTGAAATAAATCCTTTCTACAAGTTGTCCGTAATTAAACTTTGTCTTCATGGGCATATATTTGTAATTTAGAACACGCAAAGTAATTTTCCTTTGCTGTTAGTTCTGGGGCGAACGATGTATGGATGCAGAACAATCTCCTTTTATCTGGTCATATATAAGCTAAGTACGAGTGCTAGCGTTATCAGTAGGGTGCGTGGTGGTTTTTAGTTTTTTTTAGTTTATATTTTTCACTTTCTATCTGTGATCTACCCCACAAAAACTCGTATTCCACTACTCACTACGTAAATAACAGTAACAGGAAGTTAACATAACATGCACTAAAGTGGAAAAAATACGTAGTATGAATCTAACTCAAAAACTACCCCAGCAAAGTTAAAAAAATAAATAAATAAGGGTTCTGCAGCTACCAACTGACACAAGAATTATTTTAAATCGGTCTACAATTTGACGAAAAAATCGATTATCAGTTATACAAAAAATATACCTACAGACGAATTGAGAATCTCCCTCTATTCTAAGAAGTCGATTAAAAAGCAACCTATTGAGCTTTAAGAAAGAAAAAAAGAAAAATGCGTTTATTGGCATTGCAGCATAAAATACACCTTATAACTATAAAAACAGAAAACAATGATTATAATGCCAAAAGGGCTTCAGCTCAGCATACTGTCAGATGACACACAAGGTGTACCACCTGATGCTACGCTTTTTAGGGTTCCACACGTCTGAATACAATAAAGGAACTCTTAGTAGAGAAACCAGATAGAGGGTGACATTAAAATCTCCTAGCAGTAAAAAAACCAGAAAGTACGATATTAGCTCCTATTGAATACATCCCTGCACAGCTAACTAGGCGTGTCAAGCAGTAGGTGGTAGCACAGAGTACCTACTGCTAGTGATAGCGCAGACATTGCATTGGCTGCAGTATTACGTAACGCTTCTATTCAAACTAGCATTGATTTTACACCTGTTTATAAAGAGAGGCACCTACTTCCGTCAAGCGGGTGATTTTACCCGTCATACTAAACAACTTTCACTATGACACTCATATTTATCTTCTACTAGCCCGCGACTTCGGGTGCAAAACTTCCTGTTCCCACGACCCATCCCGTCGCATCGCATCGCCTACCCGCGCTATTACTTCATTTTATCAGTCAATCAGTTCTCGAGATATCATCTAACTAAGCCGTTCCATACAAAATGTATGAGAAAATGAATGTCGTTCATACATTTTGTATGCATGTTTTATTAGTTATTCTGCTATTCGGGGCGAAGATAATATCCAACAATTCAAAGATCATAAAAATCTATCCCGCCGTTCTTGAGTTCCCACTCGTAAATGGTGTAACTAATCCAACTTTCTTTTATATATTTAGACTAGCTTTTGCCCGCGACTTCTCCCGCGTGGATGTCGGTTATCACGTAAAAAGTAGCCTATGTCCTTCTCCATATCCCAGGCTATATATCTCTGCCAAATTTCATGACGATCGGTTCAGCGGTTTAGGCGTGAAAACTCAAACTCAAACTCGAACTCAAATCATTTATTTCAATTAAACCATTTACAGGCACTTTTGAATTGTCAAGGAGTCGGTCAGTAAGAAAAATTAAGCTACATTCCCATTCCAAAGCGTAGGTACCTATGGAGAAGAACGTAACTTCTATTATCCGATTCTATCTATCTATCCATTTAGCCCGTAATGTCCCACAGCTGGGCAAATGCCTCCCTTAACGTTTTCCACATACATCTATCCACTGCCATTGCGGGCCAGTCCTCTCGCCCGTTTTTCTATTTTTTTCACGAATCTGATATGAGTTCCATAGCAAAAGTTGTTAAAGGGGAAACTCTAAGGTAGCCCGCGAAATTCAGATTCTTGCAATTTGCAGCTCATTGTCTGAGTGTATGTTAATTAAAGTAAGACTCGTGATGGTAACAATTATGTATTAACAGAATTATAATCATTAGAATCAGTAATAAAACTCAAATTAGTATAATCATGAAAGTCATGATTACATGAAATGTTCATTCAATAGGATTATATAATATTAACGTAGAGAGTTGTATCAATGGTTTTTATGATTGTGATTCTATATATAAATTTTTGATGACACGCAAATTGCAAAAAACTGATATTTGTATTTCGCGGGCTACCCCGACACTTACGCTTTAGGTATGACAGGTAGAATGACCCCTTAATGGATGCAGGTGACTAAATAGCCACCCTGTATATGTCACGGCACGTGTTATCAACATCACATCTCCGGTTATAATGCGACACGAGTTCAGTATAGAGCCTAGGGATTCAATCTCCGTTTCAATGTATTGAGGGACTCGTGGCTAAGTGAAAGCCGCACTGGTCAATCGATCAAGGTTAAGCTTTGCTTGCCGCTGTCGGTCCGTGGATGGGTAACCATCAATTTCCTACCAGAGGGTCAGTACAGCGGAAAGCATGGTAAGCCGTCGGTCCCGGCTGCCATTTGTAAATCTTTGACAGTCGTTACGGGTAGTCTAAAGCCCGCACGTCTTACAACCAGTCTTACGAGTACCATAGGGTATCGTGTTACCCAGTGACTGGGTTGTAGAGGTAAAATAGGCAGTCGGTCTATGTAAAATACTGGTATTCTACTGCATCCGGTTCAAACGATCAAATCAATAAAAAATAAAAAATAAAATTGTTTAACATAAACCTACATGGGCACTTATGAAACTAGGTGCAAGGTTCCAATTGGTCGTTTCTTATGGAAAAGAACCGGTAAGAAACTCCACGGTTACTCTTTTAAAAATAATTGATTTTTACAATTTTTTTTTTTTATATTTTGTATTAACACTGTTAAGTATTTGAAAATATTGTAAAAATTATATTGTAATATTGTAATTGTTGAAAGACCTACATTGTCTTCCCAGTACTTAACAAAATAAAAAATGGTCAGCACACCTAGTCTACTAGACTTTCAACTTTCTCAAATTTATATATAAAGATAAAAAAATATATATATATTGTATTATTATAAAATTTAAATCTATTTAAAACAAATGAATTATGGTTGCCACAACGACAGTTACAAATCTGATATAAATATCATGTCCACAAAAACAACTAGGTAATAAAGAGTTTAAATTAAAATTGTAGGTACATAAAGTCAAATACTGAGATGATTATTTGATTTTGGCTGGACTGGAAACTGGCTAGGCAGATGATGATGCAATATATTGACATCAAAAACATGCCAAGTAGTGACGGGTGTAGGGCGCAAAACATCAAAACAAACCAATAGTGGAGCTATAGGACGTAATCGACGATTTAACCCCGTAACACAAATAGTTGCGGCGACCACGACGGAGCTATGAATGTATCGCAATCGCAATACTGTGGCTGGGTTCTATTTTTATTTTAATATTTGACTCATTGCTTCATTGTAAAATGAATGTATGTGTATAAGTCAAAATATTAAATAGTATAATATAATATAGTCACCCTTTTTCGTTCGCTGTGTATTTATTTATGTTTAATAAACACTTATTTTGTATCGATACAAATAAATAAAAATGAAGTGTCTGTTTATAATGTAATATAAAACAGCGTTTTACTAAATGCATTATGAAAGTAAATACTGTACATATAACAAGCAAAAAAACAAATGAAAAAAAAATAGTGTCTTTCTGTCTGTTTGTTCCGGCTAATCCCGAAACAACTGGACCGATTTTGACAGAGATATCTGATGTTATAAGGACTTACCTAGACCTACCTACTTTTATTTTAGAAAAAGCCACGCGGGCAAAGCCGCGGGCAGTGCAGCTAGTACCTATTAAATATAATATAATAATAGCATTAGTAATATATTAGAAAGACATTACTATTAGTAAAAATTATGTATTGTTAAATTATGTTATTTTTATCTCTTTGTATGCTGCACCGGTCGACGTCATCACGTCAACGCCGGCTGTCGCTGAAAACCAGCGCTGGGGCTCTGTCTCGCATAGGGTCGCAGCATTATGCTGAGCGATGGCCGTTTTGCGTGGATGTGACGCATATTTACCCCCAACTTGTTTATTTTTTTGTGTTTGTGTTCTTTTTTGCGTCATGTTTATCGCAAATGTTTTTTCTTTCTGTCTTTCTTTCTTTTTTCTTCTATAAAATAATAATATTTTATTGACATAAAAGTATGTTACATTTATATGGAAACCCTGACTCCTGCGCTCGGTTGCAACCTGTGTTCAGGAATCATTGTCTTCTCCCAGTAGTTTTACACAGACATGCAATAAGATTTAAACAATTTTAAATGATAAAATACCAATATGTATTTCCTTTTCGTTTTATGTAGTACTAGCTATTATTTTGACATTACAAACATACACGTCAATGTTATGTATTTGTATAGACTAGTGTACAATGGAGGGTGGTAACACAATGTGGTCTCATACAGACAACCTTTGGACTAAGACAAAGGAGAGATAATAAAGACAGTGATTTCGTCAACGAGATCAGCATCATTACTTTTTAATTCATAAGCTATAATAATTTCTGAAATCACTAATCAATTTGACAAAGTGACTTAGCCCGAACTTGCTATTTAGACCCATGTTCAGCAATGGATAACAAATCAAATACTCGAGTAAAAGGTTTACAACGAAATAAGAATAAACCTAAGATTTTCGCCGTCGACCGAACCCCAAAAAGGAATAATGCTCAAACCTAACCAATAAATACAGAATACTAAAAATAAACTTAAACCCCAAACAGAAAATGAAACGACAATGGTCTTTAGTAAAAACTAATTCGGGGACAAAAATATCTAACCGATACCACAAAACAGTTTGATACAGAAGACCAGCTCCTTACAACGAGCGAAAACAGGTGCACGCACACTTAGACTTGTACGTACATACGTCGATCTCAAACGAATGGCCAGTCGCGAGTGCACTTGCACTCGCTGTACGTGAAGCGTGTCTATGCCTGTGTGCGTTTTCGCTCGTTGTATGGAGCCAACCTTCTGTATTTAACTTTTTAAGAGCGATACCAGTCTAGCCATAAAAAGAAATGGCAGCTTCAACCCCGACACGCAAATAGAAATGACCTACGAACGAATCGAATGTTTTTACAACTACATTTGAGTATATTTTTTCGGTCAGTTTCTTGTAAGGTTTATCGGGGTACAAGTAGTGGGTAATGTAGCGAAACATTAAAATTGATGTTGGAGCTGTTTGCTTTCTTTGAGATAACTTTATTTTTCTTTGCTAAGTCAGCAAAAAGTTAATGTGTTTAGTATCTTTAAATTGTAAAATTGTTATCATGGGCTTTTATGTTAAGATAAAGATACCAGTGATTTACGGAAAAGAAAAATAGTCATACATTTAGAAAGAATGGCGATTAATGCTTGTAAGGCAAGCATTTCTCGCCATTAGTCTGCGTCAGAAGAAGCCTCTACCATGCAGCAGGGCAAACATAAAGAGAAGTACTATTTTTTACCAAAACATAAATGTTTCATATTAATTCATTGGCACGTAACAGCATGAAATAAAACATAAATAAATAACAGAACCGTCAAATTGTACCGACCGCGACCGAACTGGAATCGGACAGACCGACAACACAGATCCTATAGATTCGTTCAAACATTTATATCAATATATGCGTACACAATTTTCCCATACATTTTAAACTAGCTGTAGCTCGCGGCTTCGCCCGCAAGTAGGTCGGAAATTATCCCACTGAAAGGTACATACCGGGATAAAAATTATACTTAATCCAGGTTATAAACTATCTGTGTGCCCAATTTCATCCAAATCCGATCAGCCGTTTTAGCATGGAAGCGTTACAAAATAACACACTTTCGCATTTCTAATATTAGTAAGGATATCATCGACGTGTCATGACGTCATCACATCTGACCTACATAGCTGGCAGCGCAGGAGTCTCGCTTCATTAGCTCTTCAGAATAGACTTCCCACGGACAGCTTTCACTGGTGACCGAACAATGGTTTGGAGACGGCCTAATACTATCATTATCAGGTGGTTTTTCGTCATTGAGTACAGTATACTGTCAAAAAAATACATGTTTAATAAGTAAGTTTAACGTCAAAAGGGGCGAGCCTAAATCCGTAAATCAGCCACAAATCCTGATTACGAGCTACTACTTTTTAGGGTTCCGTACCAAAATGGTAAAAAGGAACCCTTATGGTGTGACTAAGTCTGTCTGTCTGTCTGTCACAGCTGAATATCTCAAGAACTACTGATGCTATCAACTTGAAATTTAGAATAGTTTTAGATGACGTTTACCCAAATATGTTGCAAATAAGAAAAAAACAAAAAGTTTTTATTTTTTTTGCAACAGGGACTGAAAGGTGGTCTTAAAAATTCGAACTGCCGCTACTAGGGCATGTGGAGTATCATATGAAAGAGCGCTGTTTGCATATTCTCAAACATTTTTCTTTTTTCTTTAGGCCGCATAGTTTTTGACTTTTGATGAAAAATTTAAAAAAAAGTACGTTCCCTTATCTCCGAAGTTTGCATAGAGAAAAATCTGAAATTATTCTATGTGATAGAAGCTTATGTAAAGATTACAGGAAAAATAAAACTATGTCTCTAAATAGCACACTTTTTCAGAAATCAACAAAAATTACATTAGTTCCTTTATCTGTCAATAGATGGCGCTGACCTAAAACTGTAATATTCTACACCGCAGTGCTAAGTCAGCAAAAAGTTAATGTGTTTAGTATCTTTAAATTGTAAAATTGTTATCATGGGCTTTTATGTTAAGATAAAGATACCAGTGATTTACGGAAAAGAAAAATAGTCATACATTTAGAAAGAATGGCGATTAATGCTTGTAAGGCAAGCATTTCTCGCCATTAGTCTGCGTCAGAAGAAGCCTCTACCATGCAGCAGGGCAAACATAAAGAGAAGTACTATTTTTTACCAAAACATAAATGTTTCATATTAATTCATTGGCACGTAACAGCATGAAATAAAACATAAATAAATAACAGAACCGTCAAATTGTACCGACCGCGACCGAACTGGAATCGGACAGACCGACAACACAGATCCTATAGATTCGTTCAAACATTTATATCAATATATGCGTACACAATTTTCCCATACATTTTAAACTAGCTGTAGCCCGCGGCTTCGCCCGCAAGTAGGTCGGAAATTATCCCACTGAAAGGTACATACCGGGATAAAAATTATACTTAATCCAGGTTATAAACTATCTGTGTGCCCAATTTCATCCAAATCCGATCAGCCGTTTTAGCATGGAAGCGTTACAAAATAACACACTTTCGCATTTCTAATATTAGTAAGGATATCATCGACGTGTCATGACGTCATCACATCTGACCTACATAGCTGGCAGCGCAGGAGTCTCGCTTCATTAGCTCTTCAGAATAGACTTCCCACGGACAGCTTTCACTGGTGACCGAACAATGGTTTGGAGACGGCCTAATACTATCATTATCAGGTGGTTTTTCGTCATTGAGTACAGTATACTGTCAAAAAAATACATGTTTAATAAGTAAGTTTAACGTCAAAAGGGGCGAGCCTAAATCCGTAAATCAGCCACAAATCCTGATTACGAGCTACTACTTTTTAGGGTTCCGTACCAAAATGGTAAAAAGGAACCCTTATGGTGTGACTAAGTCTGTCTGTCTGTCTGTCACAGCTGAATATCTCAAGAACTACTGATGCTATCAACTTGAAATTTAGAATAGTTTTAGATGACGTTTACCCAAATATGTTGCAAATAAGAAAAAAACAAAAAGTTTTTATTTTTTTTGCAACAGGGACTGAAAGGTGGTCTTAAAAATTCGAACTGCCGCTACTAGGGCATGTGGAGTATCATATGAAAGAGCGCTGTTTGCATATTCTCAAACATTTTTCTTTTTTCTTTAGGCCGCATAGTTTTTGACTTTTGATGAAAAATTTAAAAAAAAGTACGTTCCCTTATCTCCGAAGTTTGCATAGAGAAAAATCTGAAATTATTCTATGTGATAGAAGCTTATGTAAAGATTACAGGAAAAATAAAACTATGTCTCTAAATAGCACACTTTTTCAGAAATCAACAAAAATTACATTAGTTCCTTTATCTGTCAATAGATGGCGCTGACCTAAAACTGTAATATTCTACACCGCAGTGTTAAAATTAACTGATGAATAAAGGCCTCGCCGATGAAAATTTAAAAACATTTCGCGGTTCACAACTAAAATATCCTCCTTCCTACCTACTCGCAGGTTGGTTTGGGTGAAGCACAGTTGTAGTTTTTTCTGGGCACATAACTATTTAGTCCTACTTATATGAATGAAGCTTATGAAGCTATATAATTATGATGGTACGGAACCCTCGGTGCGCGAGTCCGACTCGCCCTTGACCGGTTTTTTTCGAATGTAAACGATAATGTGAGTGTTTACAAAATTTTGAAAAAACTTTTTGCCCGACTATAAGACCAACGAGGCAGTCAAAATTATAAGATGGGAAAAACATAAAGAAGATAAGCAGCAATGTTCAATTTGCAGATAAAATAACTGGGATTACAAATCTAATCGCCAAGCGTGGTAATCATAGCAACTTTCCCACTGTGATCAATCAATGAGAAGTAAGTTCATCGTATTGTTCCTTTCTATAGTTTTCATACTTGAAATAGAAACTTATGTACAAGACGGGTTGAAACAAGTTTTATGTTGCATGCTTTATTTTTTATTTTTTTATTCTACTATGAGTATGCTCTTGACTTTAGTCTAGGTCTGGATGACAGAGACAAGGTCTACGATGGAGTGAGCTTACCCAGAAGAAGCCTGTTCACTCTCACTTTGAATAGATCAGGGTTGTATGCGTTCGGAAACACAGACGCAGGCAGAGAGTTCCACTCCTTTGCTGCGCGCATTATAAAAGACGTTTGAAAACGCTTAGTGCGAGTTGGTGGAATATCAACAAGGTAGGGGTGGTAACTTGCAGTGCGTCTAGATGTCCGATGGTAGAAGGGGGCCGGTGGAATGAGGTCGTGGAGTTCATGGGCACACTCTCCGAAGTATTTATTACTAAAATTGAATTAAAAATGTGTCAAGTAGCGCCACGAGGAACATGAAAAAAACTCAAACTGACCAATGAGATCACCCCAAAAAATGTAATCAACGTTTTAAGCTCATGACACAATCGTGGCTTCAAATAGATCAAACGCTGTCGCTTCATTCATACCGCTAAATATATTCCTACGAGTGATATCACTATGTGGGAAATTTGTCGAGGTCGACCGAAGAATATTGAAGACTTGTTCTCTTGTTCTACTGATGTTGGTGTAATTGATAGCTCTGCTCTGTGGGGGTCGCTTGAGAAATCATTGTTTGGTGGATTTTGTATTGTTGTGTGTATTTCGGACTTTCGATTCTTAGTATGAATATTTTGGTGGCCGATTTCTATATTTAACTGGCTGTTATTGGTAGACATAACGCCTCGTTTTGTTAACAAAGTTCATGGGTTCCTATTGAGTAGCAATGAATACTCTTTCAACTAATGATTTCGGATTGAATGAGCAATTCAAATTAGCATAACATACATTGAAAATATTCGATCATTTTCAGTTCGAATGTAAAAAACAAACGTTTTTCTTTGATTTTGGATAGATATAGGTATTTGAAACTTACTCCTTATAAAATCAGCCTTCTGAAAGCCCGTCAAAATCGTTCTAGCCGTTTCGGAGATTAGCCGGAAACAGACAGACGGACTGACAAACAATTTTTATTGTTTTATCTTTCATATGCAATTAATAAAAAGTTGTTATTTTGACATTACAAACAGACACTTCAATGTTATTTGTTTGTATTGTATGTACAAACAAAACCTCGGTTACTTTTCTGTTCGTCGTAGAGACTACTATTACTACAATGTTCTAGTATTTGTCTAAACTTAGACTAAACACAACGGGAATGGTTGAAAACAAAACTTCATTCATAGATTAGTAGGTAGATACTATGGTTTTTAGTTTAGATAGATAGATAGAATACTCTTTATTATAATAACTAGCCTCTGCCCGCGACTTCGTCCGCGTTAAATTTCTTGTTCCCCCGACCCACCCTGTCGCAACACATTGCCTGCCCGTGCTTTTACTTCATTTTCGCATAAACTTTCATTAAAAAAAATTGTGCTAGGACACAATTTTTTTTAATGAAAGTTTATGCGAAAATAGTTAATAGGAATGTTATAAAAAAAAGATTTTTTTTAAATCCAACTCGCAGTTCCAGAGATTAGAGCGTTCAAAAAACAAAAAACCGGCCAAGTGCGAGTCGGACTCGCGCACAAAGGGTTCCGTACCATCCATACAAATCCTTACTAATATATAAATGTGAAAGTAACTCTGTCTGTCTGAAACAAAAAACCGGCCAAGTGCGAGTCGGACTCGCGCACGAAGGGTTCCGTACCATCCATACAAATCCTTACTAATATATAAATGTGAAAGTAACTCTGTCTGTCTGTCTATCTGTCTGTCTGTCTGTCAGTCTGTCTGTATGTTACGTTTTCACGCCTAAACCGCTGAACCGATCGTCATGAAATTTGGCAGAGATATAGCCTGGGATATAGAGAAGGACATAAGCTACTTTTTTACGCGATAACCGACATCCACGCGGGCGGAGCAAATAAAACGGCAAAAAAATCATGTCCGTTGTATGGAAGCCCCCTTAAATATATTTTTTCTGTTTTTTAGTATTTGTTGTTATAGCGGCAGCAGAAATACATCATCTGTGAAAATTTCAACTGTCTAACTATCACGGTTCATGAGATACAGCCTGGTGACAGACGGACAGACAGACAGACGGACAGCGGAGTTTTAATAATAGGGTCCAATTTTACCCTTTGGGTACGGAACCCTAAAAACTAACTCTTCAGCTTTAGAATAGAGTACCTCGCAGAGTTGATCATTATTTTGCTGCGGAGTTATTATAAAACAGTTATATCTCCTAAGATATTCATTGAAATTAAATGATGTAAGGGCAACTTTGTTCAAAATTAAATACTTGTGATGAATAACGTATTTATTTGGATAAGGATTAATACCATGTTTATGAAAACTCCTTCGCAAATAATGCATTAATTTCGAACAAATTTGATTACCATAAAAAAGGTTCTAGTGAGTCAATCTTAAAAGATAGAAATATGCTGTCGCGGACTTTTTTTAGAACATTTAAAGAGGAACAATTCCATCATACATGATATTTCCGTAACTTAAACCGTTTACGCAGCGCACGCAACGGAAGCTCTCAAAAAGGAATATTTTTTCCCGTTTTTGCAACATTTTTCATTTATGCTCCGCTCCTATTGGTCGTAGCGTGATGTTATATAGCCTATAATATTCCTCAATAAATGGACTATCCAACACAAAAAGAATTTTTTGCGTTCAAACAAACAAACAAACAAACTCTTCAGCTTTATATATTAGTATATATAGATAATAATAATAACAATAATTTATTTCAGGCATTATTCCCATATTATGTACACCATAAAAATTACAGATATAAACGTTGAAATGTTACATAGGGTGCCACAATGGGCGGTCTTATCGTTAAAAGCGCTCTTTTACAGACAACCTTTGGATGGATCAAAAGTGGAAGGAGAGACGATACTGCAGGTAGTCAGTGGTGTAACAATGTGTATAAATACTTAAGTACATACATAAAGCTTATAGATACTTATCCATATAAATCCATACTAATATCATAAATGTGAAAGTAACTCTGTCTGTCTGTCTGTATGTTACGTTTTCACGCTTAAACCGCTGAACCGATCGTCATGAAAAACAAAGCAGAGATATAGCCTGGGATATGGAGAAGGACATAGGCTACTTTTTACGCGATAACCGAAATCGACGAGGGCGGAGCCGCGGGCAAAGGTAGTATATATATATATATATATATATTATAATAAACATAAAACAAGAGCAAAGAATTTTAAGTAATGATGATGTTTAAAGAGAGAGCAAGTATTTTTTACCAGATTTTAAAAGTGGACAAAGATTGAGCACGCTTTATCGACATCAGCATGGCATTCCATAACCGTACTGCTTGAACTGCAAAAGACTTGTCATAAATTTGCATTGGCATCTCTAGTTTCAACTTTTCCGAAGATCTAAGGTATATATTATGTGTGTCATGAATGAACTTGAAACGTTCTTTAAGATAAGAGGGGGATTAGTCAAGTCTCATTTTAATTTTCGTCTTCTCCCTTATAGGTAAGAACTAGGGTTAAATTAAATAAGCTGACAAAACTTCACAGACGTGATGGGTGTCGCTATCTAATGAAGATAAAACAATTTAAAAAAAGAGTTTCTTAACTCATAATTTCAAATGGTAACCAATTTTTCGTAACTCCTAGTTGCTCGACAACGTTTCATTTATTCCTCATCATCCGTCTAGCCTTTTCTAACCTATATTGTGGTCGGCTTCCAATCTAACCTGATGCAGCTGAATATTAGTATTTTACGTGGAGCGACTGCCTATCTGACCTCCACAACCCAGTTACTGGGTAACACAAAACCCTTAGGTAAGATTGGTTTTCAGACTTTTCATTCTTTTGTTACTCCTATTACCTAGTGTATTTATGATACCCACGGCACAAATCAGAGCATCCTTATGTCTGCAGCGATATCTAACTACTCATTTGACCTCTTAAAATACTATTCATAATCTGCTCCTAATAACTGATAGTACAAATAGGCTGTATTTAATCGTGTGACAGACAGCAAGTTTGCACGCTTGGCAGTCGGCAGAGTTATGTCTCATGTGTGCATGTGTCCAATTAGACAGCTGGCATTCCTATATGACTTGAGAATATCACTCATCTTTGTTACAACCGTTTGACAATAGTTCGGCCAGGTGTGGTTGAAGATTTGGGATTTTGAAGCTAGGCGTTGCTCATTTGTTTTCTTTTGTCTTTAAGGTCCTTCTATTTGAATCAACTTCATCTCAGCAAATAATTATAGGTTCTTCCCGCTTATTGATTTACAGGGATGATTAGCGCAGGAAAAGTTTACGCTAATAACAATAATATAGTGTAATCTTGAATCTATTTGCTAAGCTCGATATAGCATCAATCCCCTTTGACGAGAAAACGTTTGGTTATCATGTTTGTGTGGGTCCATCGTTAAAAATAAATTATTTCTTCTAGTTTTGTTTTGTTTTAAACTTTTCTATAAGGAAAAACCTTCCCTAACTTCCTAAAAACCTGTCTATTTTCGGTCCACGTCTCTACAGACGTGGACCGAAAATAGACAGGTTTTTAGGAAGTTAGGGAACTACGTACGTACCTACGTACTGCGTCATTTTGGTATTATATGTATCTGATATAATCAAAGTCCAGATATTTCTGGATGTTTATCCAATAGTTGGTGTTTCTGAGCCAAAACTGAGCAATTTCCCTAATAATTTACTATTCACACTCATGACTTCACAATGGTACCTTTACGTTATCTATAAAATGTGTTTTTAGTCCATTTGTTATTACATAAGCGATATTTTGGAAGGTGATAGGTGTTCCAACTGTATTAGTTATAGTCATATATGTGACACATACTATTCCCTGTATTATATTTTATAACGATGACTTCAACAAATCGTTATGCCAACATAAATTCTCAATAGCTTCTTTATTCACTGTCTGGCTTGCTTGCCAAATTACCAAAACAAAACACTTTTAAACTTACGTTTTTTCCTTCAACCGTTTTTCAATACTGGACTATATGAAAACCTTTTTTTATAATACACTGGTACGTACGTGGCAATTTTTTGGCTTTTCATCTGGCATCTATGGAATAATCTTGTCGAGAGCGTACTGCTTCAAGGCATGAAACACAAACATACGTATACTTACGCTATTCCCCAGGGAATGCAGTAACCACACAAAGCCACGTACCACGATCCTCACAACTCTAATTGTTTCGTACAAATTCACGCGAGCTGACTGTTATAGTTAGAACTGTCTTTTATAAAGGACACTGACAATACATATAAAAATAAAAGTCCTGTCTCACTCACTCACTAACGCATTAACGCCCGGCCCAATCTCTTGAACCTACTTCTTGTCTACGTTACAAAGGGAACCTATCCCTTTATGATGTAGACAAGGAATAAGGCGGATTTTGCTAAATATCCATGGGATAGGGAATACAAAGCCAACGAAGTCGCTGGCAAATTGCTCGTAACCAATTTTTTTTATTTTTTATTCACAACTGGGGAGCTCTTAACCTTAATCTCACCTGATGGTAAGTGATGATAATGCCGAAATGTTCTTTTTTTTCTGTTTTTATGATACCAATAAAATCAGTGTTCTTCTATAGCGTCACCAGACGGTGCTTTAACACATGAGACTTAAAACGAAAATCAACCGTTAGCTCTGCCCACCCCCGACCCCCTGTTATTATTATGGTTATATCATGTAAACACTAATAACATCGCTCAATAATATTAGTTCCACGTCGAAGCACAGGTGACTAAAAATACATTACAAGAGCTCAGGTAAATTAAATTAGATTAAAATTTAGTTTAATAAACTTCGCGTAAAGTTGTGCTATTTATTTATTTATTTATTTTATTATTTATGTACACACAGTTAAATACATAGAGATACGATATCATTATAATTTCAGTACAAAGGCTATGTTATCTATACAAATAAATAAAAAGAGTGTCTGTTTGTAATGTCAAAATAACAACTTTTTACTTAATGCATATGAAAGTATATACGGTACCAATAACAAAAACACATTTATTTTATTTTATTTGTCTGTCTGACTGTCTGTTTGTTCCGGCTAAGCTCCGCAACGGCTGTGCCGATTTTGACGGGACTTTCACTGGCAGATAGCTAATGTTTTAAGGAGTAACTTACTACTTTTATTTTAGAAAGAGCCAAGCGGGCGAAGCCGCGGGCGGCAGCTAGTCTATACTAACAATAAAGCTGTTTGTTTGTTTGGACGCACAAATCTCTGGAACTAACCGTTGGATTTGAAAAAATATTTTTGCATTAATCATTATAGATAACACAGATTGTGTCATTGACAAAATAAACATAAGAACAATATAAACGCCAGGATCGAAAAGCTCAACCTATGTATGAACCTACAAGCCACTATCACTATTTTCCTACTTCTTGCGTCCTGAATAAAACAAAATTTTCTAAAGCAAGTTGTTCACGGAACGCTTTCCATAAAGGCGGGCGCACACGGTATTTGGGTCAAGCGTAGCTAAATGTGAGTGTAGTGCCGGGTTCATACGGGTTTAGTCGGGAATACGAATGTAGGTGAAATTATTCATATTTATAGTGCGAATATGTGCGACTTTCGAGTGAGTTTTGGTTTCTTTAGATATGCTTGTTGCTTAGCTTTATTCTGATTGTATGCTGGTAATAATGTCTTTATTTCTGTCCTAAAAAATTGGACTATAAAATAATAATAAAAAGTTGGTTTATCCTGTACTTACAGCACGAAAAAAAAGGTTATTCTTGAAAAATAAGGCTTGTTTTTATTTGTTATGTTCCCATGGTTGTATTTTTATCAAGACTGATAAATGGATCTAGGCTCATTTTGCTTATAGCCATTCATCAGACTTATTATAAAACCTAAACACCCACAAGCTTAATGCAAACGACAGACAAATATATTTACATGGTGTCGAAGTATGATTAAGGGTAGCAGACCTTTCATACGCCACAATACTCAATTGATTATTAATGTTTTGTGCGTTCCCCCTTAAGCTCTGACTGAGGATTTTTGGAAGAAAATTTGAATCAAGAATTAAGTGTCATTTCAAGGAAGGTAACCTTTTATTTAGCACTTACATCATCAAAAATGTAAAACTCTCGTTACATTGTAATTGTAAAATAGTTTACAGACAACTTTTATTTCGCCGCTATCATAATTCCACGATTATCAACGCAAAAAAAAAAATTGTTTAAAAAAAAAAAGTTAGCAATTCTGTAGAACAAAACTATTTGTAACACCAATAGTTTGATATTCGATGAACTAGTGCAGTTCGCTCTAAGCTTTTCACAATATGGGTTCACAATACTCTGAAAAAAGTATCTGCAACTAAAAAACTTAGTATAAATAAAATGGAAACAGAACGTGGATTTATTACTGAAAAAGTGCGTAAAGCTCTTGCTATCAAAGAGCGGGGGGCGCTTTGATAGCGGAGCATGCAAGAGCCTACAACAAATACGATCAAAATCCAACTATACGTATAAAGACTTCTGTAACTACATGATATATTTTATACATAACTGCCTCGTTGGTCTGGTGGTCGCAAGCGCGACTGCTGAGCGTGGGGGCCTGGGTCGCTAATAGGTACCGTTAAAAATGTTAACCAACACAAAAATAAGTAGCTATCATTAACCTAGACTTGTTGTGTGTGTGTGTGTGTGTGTGTGTGGGGTGTGAAGGTGTGTTTGTGTGGTTTCTAGCCCTATCAACTTTCACACACTCCAACTTTATTTTGATTTAGGTATGAGGCACAAAAATCCAATTCCATTTCGTTTCACCCCGTACAGGACACCCCTAGAATCAAACTTAAACCCTTGAACTTGCCAGTCGCTAATCTAATGTATCGTCAAAGAATGTCTGGATTCTGGCTTGCGTTCCTACACATTATACCTATTTAATTCCGTTCCGGATCAAATCAGGTCAGATTCCGAATTCCCTGTAGCAACCGCAAATTATAATGATATATTTCTGTCGCCCCCATTTCGTTTAGCGCCGTGAGCGCACAGGAAATATATTAGTGTTAATAATGTTTAGTTTAGAAAAGAAATGATCTGTGTCAGTTAGGTTAAAGTCGTAATTAATTTTATTTACGAGAATTATGTCAATGATTATGTCATTGACATAGTTCTCATAAGTGTTGACAGAAGACCTACCACCTTACTTATAAACGCAGAATAAAGTTATACTATGAAAAACTTCGGTATAACCATACATTTTTGACTTTTATACCTAGTATAACTTTATTCCGCCGAGAAATGTTAGAAGGGAAATTACTCTTTGCCATGCCAGGGGAATCAAATCCAGGATTCCACGTTCAGTAGTCGCGCTTGCAACCACTAGATCAACGACACAGTCAAAAACACTACTTATTTACATTTAATGAAAACGAGTTACCATACCAATTTAACGATTCCTTATTACAAAACTCACGACCCAACGCAGCCAATCGCTCATCCTCTACACCAATTACACTTCTAATACTCTCTTAGAAAAACAGCAACACAGCTCAACACCGCATCTTTCCACGCACAAATTCTAAACAAAACAAAACGGCGGGCACACATCATCCGGACCCATCAGCTAAAGTGCATCTAATACATGATAGAAACAACAAAGAGTGAACACATAACACAAGGCTATTTTTATCCGCTTTCGTTTTCAAACAGGAATCGATAACTGTCGACGAAATGACGAGAACTAATGAGGTGGCTGAAATAGGTTGGTTTAAATGGATACCATTTAATTAATGTTTAACGAGCTTGACTCCTACTGAAAAGACTGGCCGACCCTAGCAAAAGACAGAATTGTATGGAAAAAGGAGAGAGAGGTCTTTGCCCTGCTGTGGGACATTACAAGCTAGTTAGATTAGATAAGAAATTAATGTTTATGCTGCTCTCAAAACGGAAACCGGCATGTCCTAGAACCAAAAATTCCAAGAAATGTGACATCCACCAACTCGCACTGGGTCCGTGGTGGATTACGGCCCACTCCCTCTCACCGAGAGGAGGCCTATGTCCCAGCATTGGGAACATTATAGGCTGATTATAATGAATGTTCATGTCCTATTCGTAATGTGTAACCGGGTATTATTTCTATAACGTATACGACGTTTTGTTATATATTCCATGGTTTCGTTATTGTTATTAGTAATTAACTGTTGATGTATTTTACTTAAATAGTCCTAGTTTACCAAAGGGGTATCGTTTTACCCAGTCACTGGGTTGTGGAGGTCAGATAGGCAATCGCTCCATGTAAAATACTAGTATTCAGCTGCATCCGGTTAGACTGGAAACCGACCCCAACGTAGTTGGGAAAAGGCAGGCAGATTGATTGGTCCTAGTTTATAATTTGTCTAACATAATCCAGCATTGCATATATGTAAGCAGGCACGCCATATAAGCCAGGAGACTTTTATTTAGGTATTAAGTTTTGTTTACATTTTGAGTTTTTTGCTTGAGTATAGTTTTCATTGTATTTGCTGGCATATTTGCGTATGCTAGCTGACAGACTACTATTGTATAGAATCAAGTTTATCTAATTGAACACAGCTGAGCTGCTGGGGAGTTTGTTGCGCTACTTCTTCTTCCCAGCTAAAGCACTAGGAAGTGGTGAAGGGCGGGCGTTTTGGGAGACTGTCTAATGTTATTTTGACGTTCAAAAAGTGCTGATTCTCAGCCTAATTTGAGTAAATGACTTTTGACTTTGATTTTGATTTTGACGCAACCAATCGCAAACTAGTTAATAACGCGTGTATAATCGCGTCGTGTTCCGAATCGTCATCGCCAGTGAAATACGAGTGCTGTGACATTCTGGCTACTCATTGGTGAATTGAGTTTGTAACTCATTAGTCATTACTTTTGAGTAGCGTCGTGGACGATAGTCCTTGTATCAATGACATTGCGATATATATCTACCGACTCCAATCCCACATACCATCACGCCTGCGTTGCCTGTCGGTGAAGCAAAAGAGTGGTACATCCACATTTCACCATGTAATAAGGGCTAACCTATGTCTATAATGGGCAAAAATTACAAAACGATATTATTAAATTGTACATCAATAACCTGTGAAACATGATATGGCTAGAAAGGGGGTAACTAGGAGGCGGAGGAAACCGTTTCGCATGTGCACTTCGAATGCACAGGCGTCACCCAGATTAGAACAGAAACCCTCGGGGCACCCAGATCCTTCATCGGTGCTCTGAACAGACCAGGAGACGTGATTAGCTTCTGGAGGGAGGTTGGCTGGTTGAAACAACCACCGACGGCCACTATGACCCACGCACAATAGTCCATCTGAAGGACTAAGTGCGGAAACCAAACCCTATAACATAGAACAAGGGAGTGATTACCAAGATGTCGATTAATAGAGCAGTATTGAAGATACATGTTATGTGACATGTTGTGCCGACCACAATTAAATTGGGATAAGGGTAGGAGGAGAATGATGATGATGATGATTTAACCTATAATGTCCCACAGAAGTTCAAAGGATTTAAGACCATTTTTGGTGACAAAATGACACTCTTTCATCTCCACCATTACCAAAACTTAGTTACCAAATCTAAGTACTCTAAAACGAGCTATTTATATGAACGAATATGAGCAGATTAGTTCACCATCCAAAGCTAGATTAGACTGGAAATTGTCGAAACTCCAATATGTAGGAACATAAAAATAAACAGTCGCCAACGAAACGGTTGAAACGATTCAAACAAATTGTTGGTCGTTGAATTCGTATTAAAGTATCATTGGCTACTTGAAATCTATATTAAAACATATCTTCAAGCAAGTTTTTTGATAATAAAACATCACGCCTGCATTCCCCGAGGAGTTAGGCAGAGGTGTGCGTAAGTACTGTAGAGTACACCCACATTTCGCCTGTTATGTTTAAAATCCATGTAATAGGGGACGAGTATTTTTGGGGGAATTCCACAGACAAAGCAATAGCTTTTAAGGCCCAAAAGAGATGCATTCGTGCTATGTTCAGTTTGAAGTCGACCGACAGCTGTATACCCTTCTTTAAAAAAAAATTAGGTAAATCAATTTCTATTTCCACGGCTAGCTGACATCTTCCCCCGTAACAGACGTGACAATAATCAACTATGTTCGCATACGTCAAAGACTGCATTAATGGGAAAAATTTGTAATTAAGTTTTATTTTGTAATTTAGTTTTGTATTGTTTTTTTTATTTTTTATTTTGTAAATTTAAAAAATTTGTGCGCCTTACGGGTGAAACATGTACGTACGAAATATTAATATTGTGCCATCCTGCATGCTTAATTTGCATGTATACACATGTTTTGACAAATAAAATTATCTTTATCTTTATCAACCGGGCACAAATCCAGATTCCAGGCTACTTGAGAAATTCCAGATGGAAAAACCCAATTATACTTTGCCCGACCCGGAAATCGAACCCAGGAGCTCATGCCCAGCAGTAGCGCTTACAACCCCTAGATCAACGAGGCAATTTTGTGATAAATAATAATATCAACCAGTAACTGTTAAGTTAGTATTTTAGACATTATTTTTGTATCACTATGTTTTTTATATTTAACCCAAAGGTTGACTGGTAGAGAATGCCTTGTGGCATTAAGTCCGCCTATGTATCACTATTGTACATGAAGTTTAAATAAATAAATAACCGCACTAATATGAATTTCGAATATGGAAGTCACTTTTGGAGGGCAAATAAAAAAATAAAAAATTGCAAACTACGTGTGACATATCAAATGCAAGGGCTTATTGTATGGATTTCATACATTTTTTTTTAAATAATTTTAAAATAAATACTTTTAAACTTATTTAAGAAAATTTATGAAAATTGACCATTATTACCCTTTATCTCCGAAACTACCGGAGCCAAAAATTTGGAAAAAATACGAAATATAGTTACTTATAGATTAGCGGCAAACCTATAAGAAGTATATAAGTGACATCTTAAATAACATGGTAAATCTCTCAATATTGTGCGTACAAACTTACATTCGCAGTTGGAATGTATCGGAGAACTTGTTTTGCAACTACAATGGTAAATGGTAAGTTTGTTCTTGGGATAAATTTAACCCAAGTACGGAACCCTTCATTGTACGTATTCCGACACGCACTTGGCCGGTTTTTATTATACAAAGCAAAGGAACACGTGCGTAGCTTAGCCGTGGGTTACTGTAGAGTGCTATTATGCAAAGTTCACAGAAGCTTAGTGGCTAATACTTAGTTACGTGTCACTTGTCACAACGTGTAAACATGCTGACATAGTGCTTAGTGTTAGTGAAAGTGAGAAGAATCTGACCTTATTAACTAAGCCACAAGCAGACACGCTAAGCTACTAATGACAAGTACCGGTCGTCTAAGCTTACGTAAACTAGGTATTAGTCCAGATTTTCTCGCAAACTATTAGCGTGAAGTAGTCTTTACTAAGTAGGTAGTTTATATACGACATTAACATCAAGTTTCCGGAACGAAAATCAACGACGTGTCAAAATTTAACGTAGGTATATCAAGTGCCTCGCCTGCCTCTGTGGTCGCAAGCCGCTGAGCATGAGGTCCTGCGGGTTCGAGTCCCATGTCTGGCAAAGTGTTATTGGGTTTTTCTAACTGGAATTTCTCAGTAGTAGCCCAGAGACCGATTTGTTCCCGGTTGATGGCAATAGGCTCGCCCCTATTACCTGGGACTTAAACATACCTGGCGAAATGTGGGTGTACATCTCTGCCTAACTCTTCGGGGAATACAGGCGTGATGTTATGTGTATTTCAAGTGATCCGATTGGCTGCTGATAAATCAGTCAACTAATTACAACAGTTGGCACGCTCTTGTCAGTTTGTTAGCTGATTTTTTTAATTTTCCGTCTAGAAATTAGTCGTTAGTAATTTACATAAACAACAACCTAGTGCTAAAGTAGATTTCTACAACGATGAGAAAATATCCAAAAAATATTCGATGTTATAATGCTTGTTCATCCCTTTCGACTGGATCGCCAAGAGTCTATTAATAACCCGTAACTTTGACAGATGGGTCGCCCGTCAATATTAACTCCAGTAGAAACAAACACAAAACAAACTCAATGTTTTTCTTGAACCCAAACAGCTACCGGGCTGCATCGAATTTAATGTTTCAAAGCAAACACCACAATGTCTGAATCTAATTTAACTTTTAAAATAACAAACAAGATAACATCGAGGGATCAAATCGAAAACCAAATACTTTCATGTTGGACATTGGATAAAATAATAAATGTGACAGATACGACACAAAACGCTTTTTAACCGTAACCGTAGTCAACAAGAAACCCTTATAGTTTCATTTCCGTATGTCTGTCTGTCTGTCCGCGACTTATCTCATAGACCCTTAGTACTAGAAAGCTGTAATTTGGCATAGGTATACATATTAATCACGCCGACAAAGTGTAAAATAAATTCATGGAATATTTTTTTAGGGTACCTCCCCTACACGTAAAGTGGAGATGATATAAATTATTTTTTTTCTAGTTTATTCCATGGTGTAGGGTATCGGATAGGCTGTTCAAAAATATTGTGGGTTAGTGAAACCATTTTTCGAATTAAGGACGTATGTGATGATGTGACTAAAAGAGTTATTGATGAATATACATTTTGATAGATGGACAGGGGGGAGAGGAAGACCAAAGAAAAAAATGAATGGATTGTGTAAGCAATAATGTAGAAGGAGTAAATGATAGCGTGACATGTCAAAATGGATGAAAAAAACTTGTTACGCAAACCCCAAGCAACATTGGACATGGGCAGAAAGATGATAATGCTTAAGAACCATCCAATGAGGAAGACCAACATATTCTAGCTTAGCAGAAGGATTGGTAATCGCAGTAGGTATAAGCAAGAAGGAAGCTGGTACCCAATCTATTGCTTTCATAATCACCACAATAAATCAATCAATCAATTATAATATTATACCATGACATGTGCATCCTGCCCGTCCTAACCTGTAGTGCACAAAGTTGGTCACTTACTGAACAACAGAAGTCCAAACTCAAGATTTGCCAGCGGGCAATGAAGCGCAGCATAATAGTTGTCAAGCGAACAGACTGCGCTCCATAACTCAAGTAGCGGATGTTGGAGAAAAAACAACCAGGCTGAAGTGGCAGTGGGCCGGACATGTCGCACGAATGCACCCGGAAAGATGGGCAAAGATCGTCACTCATTGGACGTCTGAGGGAGGACATCGCCGTCGAAGTAGACCGCGGCGAAGGTGGTGTGACGATCTAGTAATGTTTGCGGGGCCATCATTACCAGAAATCGCACAAAACAGAGAGATTCGGAAAGAAAAAGGGGAGGCCATTGCCCAGCAGTGGGACACAATAAGGCTATAAACAAATACATTGGTAAAACACTACCAACCTTGCAGGACTGTATTACTAGCATCATAAACAACAACTTTTGCTCTATGACCTTTAACAAAACATAATACATTTACCAAAAACAAACCTTCAAGATTTCGTTGTTCTATCTAACACATTTCAATTCTGTATTTTGTTGTACCTTTTTCACTAGACACGGCAGTTTGTTTTGCTACGCGTAGAGTTTAAATATTTTAATTTTTCTGTGAAAAATAATTAATTAATATCTCATGGATTATTAAAAATCACAGAACAAAAGTTGTTTATGATTTTAGTAATATAGTCCAGAGAGATTTTTCGTATTTTACTAACGACCCTGTATATACCATGGCCCGATGACCATGATACATGTTTATGCAGTAGCATGATGGTATTTCTGCCTTCTTCTGGTAATTTATTTATTAAAACTTCTCACACACAATAAGGTACAAAGGCGGACTTAATGCCATAGGCATTCTCTACCAGTCAACCAAGGGTAGAGAAGAGATAAGATGGCAGGTGTTCTATGTAAGAGGAGATAATAATAAAAATATAAATATTAAAAGATAACAAATAAAATAGATACACAAGTACATAAATACGTTATAAACTTAAAATAGACATACATACAAATTACTATTATATATAAATACCTATTTATTATATATATTCAAATTCAAGGAGAAGAGATGATTGAGATGACTCTACACTATATGTTGTGAAAATAACTCTGCAATTTCCGTTTAAATGCATACCGACTGGTGGCCGTCTTGATATCCATAGGAAGCGCATTCCAGAGAAGAATGGACTGAATATGAAAGGAAGAATGAACAAAGTCAAAAGTATGAGAAGGACAGAGTAGGAGAAGATTGCTGGAAGAACGCAGATTCTTAGCGTGTGAAGAACATAGACATTGAAAGTGAGACTTAAGCTAAGAAGGAGGGGTGGGAGAGTTGAAAAAGGAGTAGTAATCTGTAAGGTAATCCAAAGACTCAATTGGTGGTAATAGGTTAACATGTACTGAAGGACTAGATTTGAAATCTGACGCCATATTTCTTACACGTCTGATCTTCGCAATTCTCAATATAAAAAGTACAGCTATCTACAAAATTATACAAAAAAGGGGAAGCTGGGAGGCGGCGAGTTTGTTAGGGACAGGCGATGGACTAATATTAATGGAGCACGTTGTGACACCGTCCTGAATAATTATACTTTGTAACTTGCTTCCCACGACTAATATTGTTATAATCTGGGTTATTTTACGTAATTTTTGTAAGGACAGAAGAACCTATTTCAATATTTTTTTTTTTACGTTCGTTTAACCTCCTTATTTATAAATGTAGTCTCAAGTTAACTAATGGTTTAACGTTTGCTTAACCGTATGTTTTTTGACAAACCCCCACGACACAAGATAGATTGATAGATAGAATACTCTTTATTATGTACACCATAAAAATACAGATATAAATGTAGAATATGTTACATAGCGCACATCGGCAACGAGAGTGTCACAACACAATAAATGTAGTTTTTTGAGTACAATTCCATCAAAGAAAATCTGAGAGAGATATCGCAGCACAAGATATTATTATATTTAAGAAGACTGTTTAATGCTCTATTATATTGTTATGGAAATTAAAATCTAAAGATATTTTTGACCCTTAAACTTCGTATTTTTATGTGTTGAGACTCTCTTGTTGCCGATGTGCGATAGGTTAACACAAATCTCTGGTACAAAAATAAAGACAGGCATAACAACACATTCTACGCTTTACAAGAATTGATTCCATGTAGAAATCGCTCTTAGCTAAAAAAACAATTACTGTCACAGTACCGATCGAGTTTTCACTAACATAATTCTATTTGTCACCACTACAGATGCCCACGTAAAGACCTTGACCTATTATTAATAATAATAAAGTATCTGTACGTAAATATCCTCTATAAATACAATATGCACAAGATTTTGAAATAGAATAATAATTTTACAAAATGGTATTTTCCTCGAATACTTTCTAAAACCGCCTCGGCTGCCTCGTAGCGGTTCTGCTGAGCATGAGGTTCTATGTTAGATTCCCAGTTCGGACAAAGTGTTACTGGGTTTTTCCCTATAGATTTCTCCGTAGCAGCGCGGAGTCTGGGTTTGTGCTCGGTTGATGGCAATTATCTCGCCCAGTATTACACGGAACTTAAGCATAACCGGCGAAATGTAGATGTACTTCTATTTCTTTTCGTGTGGTTACTACCTGGTGTCGTCATTTTATGCCGCTCATGGGCCTCTGACTTGGCTACACATGCCTGCATTGAGAAATATCTTTCAGGCATGCCGGTTTCCTCACGATGTTTTCCATCACCGTTTTTTAAGCATAATTATACAATACCTACGCACATGAATCCGAAAAGTCAGAGGTTCTCTAATAAATACCTACACATCTACTTAACCCTTCGGGGATAAAAGGCGTGATTTTAAGTTATGCATGTATGCATGTATGTTATGTTTCTAAAACAGTTAACCCAATAATATATCCCATTAAAACGCACCTCATTATCACCTAATCTAAAAACAAACCAATTACTCTCTACTTAAACGAACACCATGTAACGTTCCACTCTGCCGGCCCCACTGGGAACGAGCATGGTGCATGCATTAACGAGGTCTTGAACAGGCTCCTGTTGCGATACCCAATACCGGTGCAATTCAGTGTTATTATGTGAATGTTATAGTTAAAAGTTGTTTTGACTAAAGTAAGAGAGTAATATTAAATTGCTTTTAAAAGCATTCGATGATTGAAGTAAGTCTGATCTGGAGTAAGTAAGCACCTTGGACACTCAGTCAGTCAAAATCTTCAGCAAGACAAGGTAAGCACAGAATATTTTTGTGTAGTTTAAAGCCTATCAATGTAACTATGAAGTGGAATTGTTTTAAGTCCTAATATAGCATGCGAGCGTCGTACCAATCGCGGGACAGATATCCAAAATCCAGGAAGAATGCTAGATTCCGGACAATATTCTAAGGTTAGAGTTGTTATTAGGAATTTTTGAAACAAAATAATTTTCCAGGAAGAAAATAACAAAATGAATATTTTTATGTCTATCACTGAAGCCGTGTCTCTAACCCTGTAAGAGTTGGATTTAAGTCCCTAACACTGTAAATTACAAATCTTGTAATTCTTCACTGTTCACAGCAAGTTAACGGTCACGCAGGAAACCAGGTGTTAAGTAGATCTTATCAACGCTAAGGTGGATGCCACTGCCCTCTTTAAATATTCCGTAAAGATAAGCTACGCTACAGCTACATACAGACAGACAACGTGAATTATGTAGTATAGAATATAGCATAACATAATCAGCTTATAATGTTCCCACTGCTGTTGTGGTTTTGAGAGCAGTTGTCATTAAATAATTTACACAAAATGAATGGGTCCGAACCTACGGTCTACAACTCGTAAGTCACTGCCGTTTCTACAGTAGAAATACAAAATAATCTTCCAAAATAATTCAACGGAATAAAAGTCCACAACGTAGATGTTAATTCACGGAAATATTTGCAGGCGCTCAGGAGCAGGACTAAATGTCAATGTATTTTAGATTGACATCTGGTCGTGAGCACCTGTATCAAGACTATTAAGGTTTGGATAATCATCATCATCTGCTAGCCTTTTCCCAACTCTATTGGGGTCGGCTTCCAGTCTAACCGAGTGCAGCTGAATACCAGTATTTTACATGGAGCGACGGTCTATCTGACCTCCATAGCCCAATTACTTACTAGATATTGTTTTGGGTATTTAGTCTGAACGGCCCAAAGCGAATGGACCGCAGGCCAGGTAAAATACGTGGGTATGATTTACCTACCTATTTCACAGAGGCACAACTTTCCCATATTTTGCAATAATAACCGGACCATAGGACCAGATTCTAACTTCCAATGAAACATTCCTGAGTTCGCTGCCCCAAACATTTACCCGAACGCGAATCAAAAGCGAGATTTTGAAACCACGATAACTAGAAATACATTATGCTAATGACGTCACACATACATAAATAGCGACCGAGCGAACATTTAATTTGTGTTGGAATCCATAACTTTCGTTGGAAAGGTTTAATTTGTAAATTACTGATATTCAGCACACATCTGTACTGACAATGAGAATGGAATTAAGCAAATACATCTGAAGGCCAATAATTAATATCGGCCATGTGCGTGTCAGACCATGCACAATAAAGGGTTCCGTAGTTGGAATGAATTTATCCCAAGAACAAATTTAACATTGCAGTTGAAAAACATGGTCTCCCATACATTTGAACTGCAAACATGAGTTGGTCAACTATTACTCGTTAACTTGTAAAGCTTGTACTCAGATCTAGTTTTTCTTTTAACTTCATTAAAAAAAGTAACTAGGTAGTTACTACTTACTACCGTGATTTTTTTCACATATCAAAAACCACCATTTAGCTGGCAGGGCCCCGGGGACACTTGCCTCTAACAAAAATTTGCACTTTAAAGCTTAATATTACGAAAAACGGATCCCTGAATCATTTTCACAAATCCGCAATATTTTTGAACGGCCTATCCACCGATACTTCACACTAAAAATATCATCCCCACTTCACGTGCAAGGTGGGTATCACACAATTTTTTTTTTTCTTTCAACATATTATTTTGCCTTTGTCGTCGTGATTAATATGTATACCCATGCCGATTCCAGCTTTCTAGTACTAAGAGCCTCTGAGCTAAACCTCGGACACAGACATACAGACGTACACACGGCCACAAATCAAGCTATACATTTCCTCCTACAGGCTGATCTCGCATTGTATAGCATTTCCGTACAATGAGAGGTCAGCTTATACTGAAAATGTATAGCTTGAAATGCAGCCTTGTGTACACGGCGAAACTATACGGGTTCCTAGTTGACTACGGAACCCTAAAAGCGTTCAAACTCTAGTCACTTTTAGACAGATTGAGACTGAGGTTAGAATGTGAACGTTAAAAAATACGGTAATGTCCCCTCTGTTGACGTCGAAACGATTGTAGTACCTACCTATTTGGTTTGTTAACAAATGGCTTTTAGAAAATTAACTACGCAACGACACCAGCAAAGTAACTTCATACTAAGAGCTGAGTTGCAAATGGTTTCGAAAAAAAAAAAAACAACATTCTGTTTTGTACTTCTATTTATTGTGTTTCTTTCTGTAAATACTTTATTGTACCCATCACTTCCATCCGTCAAAACAAATACAATTATCTTGTTTCACCAAACCCATTTCTGATCCGAAGCTATCACATTATGTTAATGCCACAAACACAGCTACAGATGCATAAATACCAATATCGGCGGTTCTGAACCGAACTGATGAATACAAGCGGTTGGTTTTACGCAGCATCGTAAATCTGACTATAACATAAACAAGATAAAGACATTCCTATGCTGATGCTAGACACGGTTTAGGAGAATTTTTTGACAGACGACTTGATTTTCGTAATGTTTCACAGATCTGTTTTTGTTTTGTACTTTTTGGTAGACGGGATTATAAGCATCGACATGATAACTGAAACAATGGAAAATAAAACCTTTGTTTGCTGTTTTATGAGGTTCTTGAAACATGGAAGATGATCGTCTGAAAAGTCATGGGTGGTTCCATAAAAATAAATTGTCTAAAACCTGGATAATAACCTTCTTGAAACCTATATATCGAACCCAGAGTCCTCGACAATTTATTCATAACTAACTTCTGCTCGCGATTTCGTAGCCGTGAAATTTCTTGTTCCTGCACGCGCTATTACTTCGTTTTCGCTAACTGCACAGCTCCTAAGAGTTCTAGCGTGATGTTAAATACCCTATAGCCTTCCTCAAGAATTAGGCTATCAAATGCATTTTTTTTTAAACCCTACTGGTAGGTAGTTTCAGAGATTAGCGCGTTCAAACAATCTAACAAAAAACAATCTCTTTAGCTTTATTATCATCATCAGCCTTGCCTTTTCCTCATTATGTTGGGGTCGGCTTCCAGCTTTCAGCTTCTTGCTTCTTCAGCTTTATTATATTAGTATAGATTCAAAAAATGTATTACTCTAAGATTGCCATTTTGATTGTTTGATTGACATTGCCTAGACGTTAACGGTTAGATTTGATAGGTAATGCTCGTATTACAAAAAAACAGACAAGGTACTTTTTTCTGGGTTTCTATAATTTTAAATATTGCATCTTTATGGAAAAGTTACAGTTTTCCTGTATAAAATTCTGGTCCTTCCATCCTTCGGTCCTTACTTATTATACAAGTTACGTATTTTTAATAGATTAAGGGTGAGTTTCACGAAACCACCATTAGTTTAACGGCGACTTTAAATTGATGCTGTCACTTTCTTTTTGATACAAAATGTAAGGGATGGCATGAATTTAAAGTCTCCGTTAAACTAATGTTGGTTTCGTGCAACTCAACATTAGTCTTCTAATGTATATTCAGACTTTTGTTTGCTTATATTAATGCAGAAAACCGAATATTTATGTTTGGGAGAAAATTCGGCGAAAGTTTATCGATCCCTAAATATGTACTGAGTTATATTTTCGTCACTAAAACTGTATCTGTACGCTAAGGACGTGTAAAAAGTAAGTCTGATCAGACTAAGGGCCGGTTGTTTCAAACAGTTCGTTAACGTAACATACGTACGTCAAATATTAACGATTACATTACGATGTTTAACGTACGTCAAATACAAAGCGTTGTTTCACTGCATACAAAAACGGACGTCAAACTTCAAATGTCGAAGAATAAAATGACGTTAACCAGTGGGTCACTGTAATCGTTATTTTTTAACGAACGTCAAGGGCATAATTTTGTGAAACGACGGTTTGACGATAGTTAGCGCCATTTATGACGGATATGCGTGCGTCAAGTGTACGTGAAACAACCCGCCCTAAGACTGTAGCAGAGCTTAGAATTGTGCGATATCAAATTTTTGGTTTTCAAAAAAAGTAAAGTAGTAGGTAAGGATTTCGTAAAGAACGATTAAGAATCAAGGTCGATATTTTCATATTTAAATGGTGTTAAGTTACTGAGAAAAGGGATAATTTGTAAGTTTAAAGACTACGAATTCAATTCTACATGCAATTGCATGGGTATGCAATAAAGCAATTAGAGGATGGCTACTCTCACTACGTATTGTGGTATTTTGCTTCACAAAACCTCATCATCTTGTCTCTATAATTATGTACATAGTTTTGAAGGAAAAGATGTTTTTACGTTCTTTTATTCGTTTAGACATTTTCATCTGAATCTATGTGTTCATGTTTGAAGTCGTATAATACTCACTCAACTTACATTTTAAAGCTCCTACAAACAGATACGACACGCGACGCGGCACAGAGACCGCCCGTCCCGCGGCACACGGTGTCTTTGTGTCGCGCATGTTTGTAGGAGCCTTTACACTTTTATGAATATTACATTCTTTAATATTCATACTTTTGATTATTTTGGATGTTTCTGCATTCAAAACTATATTATTTTTGCTTTGTTGTTTTTATAATACAATATTTTTATAGTTTGACATATTTATCATGAATTGTCATCTGTCAGTTTACTTTTTCTTTGTAAATTATTTATGGTAGTTCTGTATTGTCTATGAACCTCTTGTAAGGCGAGTAATATGGGTAAGTCTTTTCTATAATCTTTTGTATAAAATTAGAATCAATTCTTTAATGAAATTTTATAAAACTTATTAAATAAGGCAGATCTAAATTGTAAGCCACTCTTTTGCTTCTGGCCGGCTAATCAAATTTGAAATTTCTTGATTCAAGTTTGAAAGGCTCTTGTTAGGAACATAAACTGATATTTTCTATTATCAGTGATGAGATTGAATTTTTGATTGTACTGTTTATTGAATATATTATCCGCTACTGTTTCTCGTGTTTTTATGCCTCGTCTGAAGGTCGAAAGTGTGACTGTCTACCTGACCACAACAACACGGAAAATGGGTAATATGAATCCCTTGATGGGCAGAATGAATGGTCCTAATTCTATAACTTGTGCTATTATTTATGTTGAGTCGTGACGAAGACAAGAATTAAGAAGTAGTAACTCAAATAGCAGCATGGGTAGCTAACGGCCGAGCTCATTCACAGCCACAAAACCTGGACAACTTTTGCAGTACACGTGCAAAGCTCCGGCTGCTTTGTAAGGTTACCAGAACAGACTTTGTATTCACTGGCCAAAGGTCCTTCTTCAGTAAAGAATACAATAAAATACATTCCACAAGCTCCTGACACAATCCTTGAAGCACCTGATATTTTGGATGACTACTATCTCAACCTAATTTAATAATCTTTTTAAAACTTACTTATTTCTAATGTGTATTATTGTCAACTTACAAATAGTCAAATTATATTGGGTTATTTGTAACGTTACAACATTGGGCCCAAGCCTGCGATTATTCAAGCTGAAAACGTTTTAATGAAATATACACAAATCTTCATGACTAATAATATAAACATAACATGTTATATAACACCAAACCTTTTATGTTTCTACGAGTAACTAAGGAACTAAATTAAATTTCAACCGAAGAACATCCGTGCAATCCCATACCCATTAGAGAAAAAATATGATCGAAAAGGATACAAAAATATTTGCTTTCCTTAAACAAACGAAACAAATACCGTACCACACAACCGCTTAGATTTCCCTAACAATTTATGTTTACTTACATTTCAGTAGGTATTTGTACTTGAAAATTATTCCAATGGTACAAATAAAGAACGAAGTGGATCTGATTCTACCTCGAAGTTTCATAAAATAAATTCTATGAAAAGATGTTTATTATATTGTGGAATAAAGCTTGATCTCAATTGTTAAGTCCTTTATTAAGACTGTTCACGACCTGTCTTTGAAGAAGTCATTGACCATAAAGATGATATAATTAGATAATAAAAAAACGCAAGTAAAGAGCTAGTAAGAACATGATCATAATACTTAACCACACTTTACTGTACAGGCTTCCCTTTTCTTCTGCCATACTTCCCAAGATAGATGACTACTGCCAGATATATAGATACATAGTATACTCTTTTTTGCTTACCAAAGACAAGAAAAAGCAAATGATTCTGGCGGTGTCTTAACACCGCCAGATATCATAAGCCAGATATATAAGGCATATCTTTCGCACTCTACCAAATATTTTAACCGAGGGTTTACAAGTGAAAGTGATGATTTTTATGGGAAATCTATGATCAGCAGTGAAGGTCTTTTGGTTGAAATGATGAAGATGTAAAGATACGTCTCATTTATAAGCAAACTAGCTTTTTCCTGCGGCTTCGCCTACGTGATGATAGGAAATTGTCACCCGGAATAAAAGTATCCTATGTCCTAACCCAAGTCATGGTTTACCAAATTTTATAGAAATTCGTTCAGTCGTTAAGGCGTGAAAAGGTAACTGATAGACCGACAGAGTTCCTTTTGCATTTATAAATAGCTAAGTAGGTATCAGATCGAGTAACGGTACATCGAGGTGCTGAAGTGTCTAGAGTAAAACACCACTATGTCCATCCAACTCCAGGATCAGACTTCGAAACCTATTCTTCTGCAGGGAGATGTGAGACAGGGAGACGTTATCTCTCCAAAACTGTTCACCGCTGCACTGGATGATATCTTCAAGGTTCTGGACTGGAAAGGGCTAGGCATCCACATTAATGGCGAGTACATCACTCACCTTCGGTTTGCCAACGATATAGGAGTCATGGCTGAGACTATAAAGGACCTTAGTACAATTCTCGATGACCTCAGTATAGTTTCCGAAAGAGTAGGTCTTAAAATCAACATAGAGAAGACAAATGCCCACGTAACACCCACTCTCTTGAAGATTGGAGATGGTACACTCGAAGTTACGGACGAGTATATATGTTTACCTAGGACAAACTATCCAGTTAGGTAGGTCCAACTTTGAGAAAGAGGTCAATCGTCGAATCCGACTCGGCTGGGCAGTGTTCGGAAAGCTTTGCAATATATTCTCGTTCCACATACCGCAGTGTCTCAAACCGAAAGTCTTTGACCAGTGCGTGTTGCCAAAGATGACCTTGGGCACTGAAACATGGTCACTCACAAGGGCCTTATTTGATGGCTACAAGTCACCCAAAGGGCAATGGAGAGGGCTATGCTTGGAGTTTCCCTACATGATCGAATCATCAATGAAGAAATCCGTAGGAGAACCAAGGTAACCGACATAGCTCGAAGAATTGCTAAACTTAAGTGGCAATGGGCAGGGCACATTGCTCGCAGAACAGATGACCGTTGGGGCCGAAAGGTTCTGGAGTGGCGACTGCGTACCGGAAGATGTAGCGTTGGAAGGCCTCCCACAAGGTGGACCGATGACCTTATGAAAACCGCAGGAATCCGCTGGATGCGGAAAGCACAGACAGAACCGGTCGAAGTGGCGGTGCTTGGAGGAGGCCTAAAACCAGCAGTGGACGTCTTTCGGTTGAAATGATGATGATGATGAAGTATAGATACAGTGCTTGATCATTGTTGATAAATATTTATTCTTGGAAAACGACATTGTTTAAAAAAACAAAGGATATTGTACTTAATACAGCTATATCGCAATCTGTCTTCATTACGAATGCATTTTATCCAACTTTTTCAACATCTATTTATTTATATCAAAAATAGATTCAAGTCGTTTCGTATCAATCGCGATTTTCAATAACTATCACAAGCAATAACTCACTTATTGATACACCAGCACAGTGACTCAATTGCTTTTAATGACAATACAATTTGAATCAACAAACAGCATTCTCGAGTAGACAGATAATTATACTCGTAATTACAGCTCTAAGAAAATTCCTATTGATTACCCCCTACCCTTTCAGATATGATAACAGGTCTTGGTTTAAAATATTGTTTTTAAAAGCGGATATATAATTCCCGAGGAGTTTCTAAATGAGTTGGTATAAAATAGATTTTAATTGGTATATATACGTACCTAGTGTCCTACACATAGTTAAGAAAAGTTTCTTTTTCACCGCCTAAGCGTACAATCAACTCAAATTCTTAAGCTTTTATTATTAAAATTGGTCTTTTCAAAACACTTTCTTAAGAATACAGGTTGGTTAAAGTAATAAGTGTTCAGAATGAAAGTCTAAAAATCATTAAAATCATACTGATTTATTGAATTTGTTAACTCTAATGTAGTTGAACATGTAGAACAAATTCCGCGTAAATTAATTCGGAATACTTCGTAAGCCAAGCTCCTAATTTGAACTGAAAATGTTGTCTCGTGTTCTGTGATTAAATAAACTCTTTATAAACAGACATTAATTTAACATAGGACCAACTTTACGGATTATTTGACGTTCATTTAAACTTCCCCAAAATTCGTGTCCCTCATACATTTTACGATGAAATATATCAGTAAACATTACAGTATTCGCTCTTAAAAGGCTATCAACTAAATTCTATTTAAGCCCACAGTGAACGCAAATAAATTTTTATTTTATATGTCATTTTATGCGACGCCAATTCCGTCAAAGCTAAATAATTTGAATTCGTCCAATTTTTCATCAAATTACAGTTTTCCATCAGTAAATATTTTGGTGGTTTTAATTTTAGTCTTTTGGGGAAAAGGACCGTTTTATTACTATTGTCTGGACATTTTTATATCTGGTTGGTCGCTATCTTCAATATACTTCATCGAACCATCAAAGATTTGACCTAACAAAATTGGTTAAAGGGCACTGTTTGCTTGTTTAGCGAAAGTGCTTCGTGTAACAGATACCCATAGTGTCCCAGATGGGACTGAGGGATTGTCAACATCCCCATGGTGTTCAATACATCTAACGACTTGTGTGTTTATTTCTTATGTGAAGGCAATTTTCGGATGAAAGGACCAATTTTTCCGGTCGACAATTTTGGAATTGGTGAATTCAGATCAATCTATTAAGATGATCGGGTAGTTTAGTGTGAACATTCCTGAATACCCAAATACTGTCAGAGATGATAAATTTGCTGATAAAATAAGAGCAGCATCCCAGCGAACGTCATCAATCTAATCTGCCCAACAAACGTAAGACGAGAATATATTTCAATTGGCCGGACGAGCGGAGCAGACCCAGAAAAATAATATAAATCATTAAAAATAGCTTACGGTCAGCGATTGCGTACACTGAAATCACAAAAATTTGACACTTCCTCGGGTAATAGTTACACCCGAAAAATCACACCTCACTGACCGAAACCTCGGTTTCGCACACAACATCCAACAGAGCACAATTCCCGCTGTGACGTAATGATAATATTTTAATAAATACTGACACAAAGCATCGACGTTTATTAATCCAGATACGAAAACATTCGGCGCATTCGGTCGTTCGTGGTGGGATGAAGCGACGTGCGCTCCTCGCGACGGGTCCACCGATACTGGCGAGGCTCGCTGTGCAGGGGCGGCGAAGCTCTGTGTGGGTGATCGTGTACACACAGGGGTGGTTCTGTTATGGTGTGGGTGCTCTTCAGGTCACCAGAATTCGGTGAAGACAAGCGTTGTGAAGTGGCGTGCCCTATTTTAACTGACTCTTTTAGGTTTTAGGCCTTGGAAATTGCACGTAAGCCCTATAGGAGCTTTAGAACGTAATCCAACCGCATTAACTCTCCAAACGTTAGTGTGTTAGCAGAATGCGGTTTTTAGCGAATGAATTTTAATTCTTCGGGACTTAGTTTAATTACATGAATTCCTTTCGTGCTCAGAATGAGTAGTGGCGTTAAATCTTTGTGGTTTTACATTAGGGACCCTTTTATTGTTGTGAGTGTGTTCTAAAGTAATGTGTTTGACGTGTTTTCGAATAAAATTGTATAAATAAAAGCTGGGTTTAGAGATGATGTTTCGCGGCATAATGTAAGCGACAAATTACTATTTCAACGATTCAATCGGTCCCAAAATAAACACGAGTTGGGTGAGGATTCTGTTTTTCGATTAAGTTTTTGCTGTATATTTAGTGCGCTATTTCGTGCAAGTGGGAGCGGAATTACAATTAGTGCTAGAACACTGTTTAAAACTTCGTTTAGTATGAATATGTATGTTAGATGTTGATTAAATTGCACATTGTAAAGACAGGTAACGGGGTCAGATCTCACTCCTACTGCGATGTAGCAAAACATAATATGAACGGTTAAAATAATGAAACTCTACATTACGCGCCGAGTCTAGAACTTTTTCTTTGATATTACTCTTATGGAAGTAAGTAAGAATGGCATGAGTGTTTATTAGTTTTATATCGTACATTAGGGATCTATTGCGGATACAAATTCAATCGGTTTTTGCTGCGCTATTATTTCCAGTCTTCCTTTCTATTATAGGGTGACATAATTACTCATTTATAAGCGTGGAGCATCCTAGAACTTTAAATGACAAATCAAATACCACCTTCAGATTTTATCAGCATAGTCATCCTAAGAATCACACCAGTTTTTTTAATTAGAACCTCTAAATTGTAAAGAGGAAACCCAATTTCAGTATTATTTTTTTTTCTTAAAATCGACACCACGGTCCCAACGATAATAAAAAAATAATAATAATAATAAATCTTTATTGAAATAAATTAGAGCTACAAAAACCTGTGAAGCCTCTGAAACCCAAACTAGGAAAAACCTGTATGTCAGATTTCAGTGCCTTCTCCCAGTTCCTTACATTATTTTCAATGAACACGATAATTTTGAGTACATGCAGAAATTACATTACGATTATTAAGACTTTCGCTGTCCCATGAATCACATATGATTCACGTTGATTCGATCGCTATTCTGACTGGACGAATTTGTGCAGTGGTCAAGAGAGAATGGACAATGGCAGCGGCTAAACGCCACGCGTTACAAAGGACCAGATTTTGGAAGATTATTTTATTAATCGTAGTTTCAGGCTTTAGTTAAGCGCCGTTGTAAACGTAGACTAGTAATGTATATTTATGTGGATTAGAGTGTAAGCTTTTATCTTAGTCCAGGCTTTAAGTTGGTAAATATAAATCTTTCATGCTTGTCCTACTGTAACACAATTAGATTTATTATATAATTAAATATAATATATATGAAAAGAAGCTAGTCATTCATATTTGATAAACAGAAAATAAAATTCAGGTTTTTAGTAAGTGGATATTGTTAAATTGATCAGGGGTGGATTTTATTTGGTGTAAATATATATTTTATAGTCTTCCAGACTGAATTACGGCCATGGCGGCCAATCTCAACATAGGGAGATATTATAGTGCAGGCGTGTTTGCGCAGACACAGGTGCACCCTCACTCTCAGAGCCATAATTCACCAGGACGCCATGGCACGTCGCCATAGCATCCTGGTGAATTATGGCTTACGCCAGATCGCGCTGCCAACTAAATGTATCACCTGGCCTACACACTGTGGTTCTTCTGGCGTCCGCTTGGTGACGCAGCCAACCATACATTTTGTTGGCGACGTGACCTGCCGCGCCGCCATGGCGTCCCTGTGGGGTATGGCTCTCATAGTCCGATGGGACCGCAATCCGACACGACCGGCGAGAGATCAGGCGCAGGGCCAACGGCTTAACGTGCTTTCCGAGGCACGGGGGTATCACACCGCCAACTTCCAAACTCCGGGCTGTTACTAAGAAATTCCTAATGGAAAAACCCAATATAGCTTTGCCCTACCTGGGAATCGAACCCAGGACCCCACGCTCCGCAGGCGCCGTATAAATAACTAGATCCTAAAGAGAAAAGTATGGAAGAAGAAGAAATGCTGCGCTAAACCCAAATAAATTGGGATAAGGCCAAGAGAATTATGAATGACTAGCTTCTGCCCGCGATTTCGTTCGCGTGGAAGTCGTAAGACATCACAATATAGTTAAATACCAGCCACATTTTAATAAAAATTCCCTGAGTACTACGTTTGTAGTTTTGGTCACAGCAACCAAAATATACAGAGAATCACAACTGATGACGCGGGAGTAAGCGACATACAGTTCTATGTTTTATGGTAAAAGGTTTGGTTTCCGCACTTAATCCTTCAGGAGGGCCATTATGGTTATTCTAACCAGCCCACCTCCCTCCAGAAGTTAAATACGTCTCCCGGTCTGTTTAAAAGTCCTGGGTGCCCCGAGGGTTCCTGTTCTGATCTGGGTGATTAATGTTTCCAAAATTGCAGTTTTCAGCTCCTGCAAAGTTTCTGGAGCTGGTTGGTTAGCTCGAACACGTCTCTTTAGTCATCCCATAAGTGCTCTATTGAAATTACCATTCCATTAGAAAGAAAAAGAAGAAAGAAAAAAAGAACACAACACAAAAAAAAAATAGTTTGGGGTAAATATGCGTCATATCCACGCAAAACGGCCATCGCTCAGCATAATGCTGCGACCCTATGCGAGACAGCGCCCCAGCGCTGGTTTTCAGCGATGCTAACGTCATGCAGGTATTCTCGAACAATTATTGCAGTGTACGGCCTTGCATTATCACGCACAAATTTTTTATCCTGGCCCACAAACTCAGTTTATGGCATCACTTAAGACTCTAGGGATTGACGAATGTTTCGGTCGCTATTCAACGTCGGTTTCTATTAGTGACGACACCCGTGATCCCGTCACAACCTCAAAGCCAGTTATTCCTTCATTGGAAATTCCACTCCAGTAAAACTATCGAAGCTGTTCTTGGACTGTACTGAGGTCAGGTGACGATTACATAGGTTGGTGGTAAAGATAAACCAATCATGTCGTGCTGTAGTGACCCGCTTTCGTGGTACTCTTGGACGGCGCACGAAGCCGCCAGTCTTCAGGTATCGATGGTAAATTCTTTGAACGTCAGAACGACTTACGTTTACCTGAATAAGCCCAGACTAAAGAAGTTGCACAGCTTGCGTGGCTACTTCGGGTGCAGTATCCATAACTAGAACGTCATAAAGGATTAAAAAAAAAAGGTATGTGTCTGTGACGTGGACACAGCCGTGTGTTTTACATGAACACGTATACGTAACGGGTAATATTATATTTGAGCGAATTTATTTTATCCTTTAGTGTGTGTTTTTATTCCGAGTGGTGTAATTAAATTGTGGATGTAAGTGATAGTTATGTAGCTGCAACACCAAACTATATACCCCGATTTAGTTATCATCAGTTATTTGAATTGCCACCCACTATGGAACAAATTTAAAGACGTATTCACGTCAATAAAGAAAAACAATTTCGATACTCCTTTTATGCAAAACAAAACACATAACGAAATAACTATTGCCATATAGATGCTCTAATCAAAGGATGTTGTTCCTGCGGCCAAACGGTCAAACTTCGATTTTCTTCTCTTTTTCGGATTCGTGAATTCAAATATGGAACAACTTCAAAACTGCATAAAAACTTTTTCACTTACTTATCATTATTTTAATGTTTTAGGCCTATAAGCATACATAAAAATGCACGATGGATCGATTTAGGATTCCGGAAGTGTATTATTCTTCGTACGTTCTTCGAACTATTACAATCACAGTAGCAAAATGTACAAAAAAAAGCACAAAAAATAATTCCATATCAAAACAGTAGCGGAAAAATGCCTTATTATGGTGGATGTGTCGATAAAATTGATCATATTGCTTCCCCTTAACGGGTCGGACACCGGTCACCAGACACACTGTATGTATATAGATGAAATACTAATTTCATTAAATAATGCTAATGATAAATGATAAATGATTTTATTTCTGTAAGTAGGTTTTTACAAACACTTTTACACGTCAATCATATTTTAAAACTAGATGAGGTCGGCATTTCGTATCTGACTACTCTGAGAAGAAATAACTGATAGATACTGTTTTTTTTATTTTTTTATTACTTCTTTCCGCAATTCATAAAGAAGCTCATGTTGCAAAGAACCTTCATGAAAATACATACGTAATGGCAATGAATACTACAATTAAAAAAAAAAAACAGAAATCGATAAAATCTAGGACTTAACCCGATGCTTAAAAAGGTTCATAAAGGTGAGTAGAGGTGAGTACATGATATATCTCGGGATATTTCTAATCAGGTAACAGATCCAAGATCTTGAGGGATTGGGATCGGTCGCCCGATTAATCCCTAACCCTACAGATTTGGGGTGAAATTGGGTCATTTGCACCTTTAGGTTTCTAGTTTTCAGAATCACTCTCACAACAAGCCGTGGTTTAGCTTTCGAAATTCAAATTAAATCAAGGAACAGAAGTATTTGTGGCTGTAACAAAACTAATCAATGAAGCAGCTCAATTTCTAGCATCTAGGTAGAACTTTACTTTTGCTGTGCCCGACAGGGTCCACAATGATCATATCTTTGTAAAACCTACGACCTAAGTTCACATGTAGAAGCAATAAATAGATTGAGTATTGAGTATTGAATATAAATATATTATGATACAATAGTATTATGTCTCGCACTATTCTCAAGTTCCATATGAGTATATTTTATAGGTCGAAAAATAGGTACATATAATCATTTTCTTACCAAGGTTTTATTAAATCATCGTGTATCGAATTGTGATCGGATTAGTTCTTCAATCTTTGAACACGTTTCTGAGAGAAATTATTGCTTTTATATCTAAGTGAGTCAAACTTAAAACTTCTCAGTTAAGTTTAGTTTTCAGCCTTCTAAGAACCTTTAATTATTTCGTAGCTACTATATATGATACAATTTACCTCACACTAACTACTCCATTACGGGCAGGACCAAAGTAATAGGCTTAATTGGTCCTTCGTCAAGCACCACACAGTAGAGGCCTAAATATTCTAGCCTCGGTTTTGGTCTAATTCCAGATCTGCCTGTGGCTGTGCACTAACTTCTATGAATAATAAATAAAGTGGGTAAGCAGATTGCACGGTGTACTACCTGAGATGTGTATACAATTTCGCAAGTATTATTACTCAAACACGAAAACAGTACATACACGCAGAATTTATATTCTGCGTGTAACTGGGGCCTAAGTCTACTAATTTACAAACGTTGCAATGGTCTCGCCATTGTGAGTATTTGACAGTGTTTGTATGGCAAATCTGTCAAAAACTCACAATGAAGAAACCATTGCAACGTTTGTACATTAGTAGACTTGGCCCCCTGTTTTCGTGCTTGATATCAGAATAAAGATGGGGATTTTAGAAGAAATATGGTTCAAGGTATACATGAAACTACTACAGTCACAGATTGACTGGTCTGGGTAAAAGCTATAAAAACTGTTGGACCAATTAATCAGTGCTCTTTTAGCGTAATGATGACAACGTTATTTATACAGATTATCATTAATTAAATTAACTGAGGAGACGTGAGGGGCTCGTGGCTAAGTAATAACAGCCACACGGCTCAGTCCATCAGGTTAAGCTACGCTTGCTGGGGTTGGTCCGTGGATGGGTGACTATCTTAACATACCGAGACTCCTCCGTGCCTCGGAAAGCACGTTAAACCATTGCTCCAGGCTGTCATTCATAGTCGTTACGGGTCGTCAAAAGCCCGAAAGTCTAACAACCAGTCTTACCAAGGAGTATCGTATTACCCAGTTACTGGGTTGTGGAGTTTAGATAGGCAGTCGCTCCATGTAAAAAACTGCTGACAGATTAGACTGGAAGCCGACTCCAACATAGTTGGGAAAAGGCTAGCAGATGATGATTAATTAAATTAATCGACTTTAATTATATATATTTTTTTTATCTTTTATAGTTTTGAACACTGGCTATGCTTTGACAAGATAAATTTAATGATAACTTACAATTTAGTCCCAGACAAAGGCACACAAAGACCAAAAATCTTAAAACAGAGCTCGCTAAATCTCTTTTCTGACTAAAATTGTGATCCTGGTGGTGCTGGCTTATTTCTGATTACCGAGTTCCTAGTGTTCGCAATGACAACCTGCCTGCTACCTAAAAGAACCAATTTTTTATTTATACATATACTAGCTTTTGCCCGCGGCTCCGCCCGCGGCTCCGCCCGCGTGGATGTCGGTTATCGCGTAAAAAAGTAGCCTATGTCCTTCTCCATATCCCAGGCTATATCTCTGCCAAATTTCATGACGATCGGTTCAGCGGTTTAGGCGTGAAAACGTAACATACAGACAGACAGACAGATAGACATACAGATAGACAGATAGAGTTACTTTCACATTTATAATATTAGTATGGATACAAATAAATAAAATTGAAGTGTCTGTTTTTAATCTCAAAATAACAGTTTTTTACTACATACATACGAAAGTAGGTATTTCCGGTACTAATAAGAAAAAAAAAGACATTTTTTTTTTGTTTTTTGTCTGTCTGTTTGTTCCGGCTAATCTTCGAAACGACCGATGTTTACGCAAGTTTTATTTTGGAAAAAGCCACGCGAAGCCGCGGGCATCAGCTAGTCCTAACTTATTCGTTAAGTATAAATGCGAAAGTGAGTTTGATAGATAGATAGATAGATAAAATACTCTTTATTGCACTCCATAAAAATTACAGATTGTATATGTAGAAAATTTGACAAGGGGTGACACAATGGGTTTGTTTGTTTGTTACGCTTTTACGCTAAAACGGCTGAACAGATTTGGGTGAAATTTGGCAAATGGGGTAGACCATGACATCGATTAGGACATAAGATACGTTTTATCCCGGTAATATAGGATAATTTTCGACCTCCACGCGGGCGAAGCCGCGGGCAAAAGCTAGTAGTGTAATAAACCAATAAACAATATCTAGCAATGGGTATTTAATTACTGATTGGCTGATTGTGTTGATTGCTTGCCATTATTATCGACTGTTCGATTCCTGTCTGTACTTCCGATACGGGTTAAAACGAACACTATTTCTGATCCAATGTTTTCATAGCTTATCAAAGAAAGTTCTTTAATCTCCTAGAAGCGTTTAAAGGTTAAACTGTTTTCAGAATCTTATAAAAGGACCATTTATGTAGGTATTATTAAATGCTACAACTGGTTAGAAAAAGCAATCAAGTGCGAGTCGGATTCGCACTCGAAGGGTTCCGTAGCACCGTACAATATTTAACATTTTTTTTTTCTTATTTAAAAAACAATTGTTTCTTGTATGGAACATAAAATTAAACTCACGCCTTCTTCCCATGGGGGTAGGCAGAAACTATAGAGCGCCACCTGCTACGCTTCTTACATATACGCACGCCGGTTGCGAGTGCTGCCTTACCTCTACATGCGCTCTATAGAGTGCCGACAGATTTTTCCTCTGCTATTCGTGGGAACTAAATGAGTAAATCAAAAAATATTTTTTATAGCAACCATTAATAGTAGTACACACTCTGAAAATTTCAAGTGTACTAGATACAGCCCTGTGTGGCTGACGGACGGATGGACGGACAGCGGAGCCTTAGTAACTGCTCTCCTTGTTCTCCTTGGAGTAAATAAATAAAATAGTTATACTGTTGTTACTGCTGTTGTTGTTATACATATATATATAACAGTATAACTATTTTTGTTGGTACTACCCCTACTTATTTGATATTCCACCAACTCGCACTAAGCGTTTTCAAACGTCTTTTATAATGTGCACAGCAAAGGAGTGGAACTCTCTGCCTGCGTCTGTGTTTCCGAACGCATACAACCCTAATCTATTCAAAGTGAGAGTGAGCAGGCTTCTTCTGGGTAAGCTCACTCCATCGTAGACTTTGTCTCTGTCACCCAGACCTAGACGACTAGAGTCAAGAGCAACCCCATAAAAAAAAAACATTTTATTCCCATTTTACTCCAATTTTATCCCAGTTCTAAGGAATTTTGTCTTATTTTATCTTATTTTATATAACTTTACCAGATTTATAAAATTTTGACAAAAGTAAAACCTAAAATGTTGCCTAGTTTAATGTAATTTAACTAACTTTATGATTGTATGTGTAATCATTAGTATTGACCGATAATTTGTATATGTGGTGCAAATTGTAAATGTAAGTTGGTTATTAATATATTATTTAATTAAAAGCAATAGGGTCCCGGTGGCACCCTTTAAGTACGGAACCCTAAAAACGGTTCAGTTTTACACAATTATCTAAGTCTACGAACAAAAGAACTTCACAGAAACAAAATAGTTTTTTATTTTAGTCTCCGAGGCTTATGGTCATCTTACGCAGTAGTCCTTCGACCAATCTTAGCAAGTACAAGCGAACCCGTGGTAAACTATAAACGTCACTAGTTCTCGTTCTTATGGCCGTGAGAAGGGTTAAGGTACGGTGTCCCGGTAACTGATGGGTTAACTGTCACCCCCCGTTTGTTTAGCACACGTACTTGACGCGAATTTGAATCTAGAAAAAAGCGGGTGGTAAAAACACAACCGACTTAAAAAAAAAAAAACTAAAAAGTGAAAAATAACTTTAATTTCGGAAGTCGGTGTCTTTACTTTCTGTATTTTCGTTTTTTGCCATCGACTTCCGACATCAAAGTTGTTTTTCACGTTTTAGTTTTTTTATCTTGCTATGTAAAACAGTAACAGGAAGTTTTATAACATCATCAACATACAACGAGTGGATTAAATACTTATTATTAAAGCTAACTCAAAAATGACCGTAGCAAAGTTAATAAAATTTGCCCGAAGGTATAATATATATATATATATACATAGACGAATTGAGAACCTCCTCCTCTTTGAAGTCGGTTAAAAGTCATTTATAACCAGAGTGCATCTCAAGACAATTCAAATAAGCCCAAACATGACTACGATACATTGTTTTATTACGGAGTTCCGTTGCCTACCTTCCGGCTTCATCATCAGATCAGTTTAATGGCACAATTTTGATCAGCATTTATTTAAATTTGCTTCGTCATAGTCGCTTAGCTATCATAATCGAGATATCTTGCTACCCGTAAAATACGTATCATTGACGAGTTCCGGTGGCCATCTGTGGTCTTTTTCATCAGTTTCACTTCACCAAATGATACTTTTTTCTATGCTTGACGCATTTGCATTCAAAAAGTAATTGTTGATGAAAATCGCTATATAAATGCGATACGTATAAAATTTGAGGAGTTCTCATTCCTCATGGATCCCACCATCAGAACTAGATTTGGAAAAAAAATGGGACCAATCTGGAAGTATACCATTTCAAATAAAAAAAAAAGAATTTTCCAAATCCGTTCATAAACGACGGAGTTCTTAGGTAGCAAACATTTTAAAAAAATACAACCGAATTGAGAACCTCCTCCTTTTTGGAAAGTCGGTTGAAAAACAATCTACTAGCCTTTTCCTAACTTTGTTGTAGTCGGCTTCCAGAACCGGATGCAGCTAAATATCAGTGTTTTACATGGAGCGACTGCCTATCTGACTGCCACAACCCAGTTACTGGGTAACACGATACCTCTTGGTAAGATTGTTTGTCAGACTATTGGGCTTCTGACTACCCGGAAAGATTGTCAAAGATCTACAAATGACAGCCGGGACGAACGAAGCAGGAGTGATTGCAGCGAACTTGACAAAATTATACACTTACACACTTAGAGACTCCAATCGTTCTATGCGGCGATTTCAATAAAGATCCACGACACAACAGCTATCTCGTCGACTTCAAGTAGAATTAATTCGGGCTCAACTACGTGCATACAACACCGACAACACTGAACAGTACCACTATAGATTGTATGTTCACCAGAAAATAATATTATATGGTTGACATTAATGGCTTAACCCCTTAATATATTATGTTTCTTATTTCTCATATTACAAACCAATGTTAAACAAAATTGCCGTCGAATATTAACCGAAATCAGTTGTGATGTACTACCTATTCAGTTTCAGTATTGTATTAAAATACATTAGAACGAAGTCAATCTTGTTTTCATTTCAATCTTTAACACTAAAAATGACTCGCTCACATAGACACGGCCGTGTGCCCCGATACGACCCCTCCTGATTTTGTCCCTAAAGACCTTATTCAGACTATTACTAACATTTTAAAACAAGAAATAGCGAAATCGGTCCAACCGTTCTCCAGTGATGCGCTCACCAACAAACAGCATTACATTTTTATTTATATAGAAAATGGTCAGTAAAACCAGTAAAAAGTATTAAAATAAAACACGTAAAATACAAAGAATAACACTGAAACAAAAATGTTATTTGAAAATATAAAATTCAATCGTGTATGAATATTTTGAAAAGTTTCATCTTTTTGCTGAAAGAAAATTGGAAGCCGTTTCACTGAAAGCTTTTAGAGTTGCCACTAGTAAAATAAAATAAAATGTATTTGAATTATTATTGTATTCAAATGTCCTATAAAACGTGTGCAGTTTTTGATAGATGACATGTCGTGCCGACCCCAAATAAATTAGGATGAAGGCAGGAGAACGATGATTATAAAAAGATACATACCTATTTTCATTTGATATTTAAATTACTTGAAAAGATCTCCCAAAAGACTGACCACCAGTCTTGCCGAGGCGTATCGTGTTACTCAGTAACTGGTTGTGGAGGTCAAAAAGGCAGTCGCTCCAGGTAAGATACGGTTAGACTGGAAGCCGACCCCCACGTAGTTGAGCAAAGGTTAGGTAGATTGATTTTAATGGTGGAATTAGAGGTTACGTAGGGACCTATTTGGCCTTTGAAATCCCATAACAACTGATAGAGATATTATAAGACATTATGTATCCCTCCCCCCCCTTTTGCGTTATTAACCAGAATGTACGGACTGCCATTGAAATATAAGTGCTGTGACATTCTGGCTACTCATTGGTGATTTGAGTTCGTAACTGGTAACTTTTGAGTAGCATCGTTAACCACAGGTCTTAGAAGCACGGATTGGTTCCGATTTCTTAATAATGAATGACTGTCGGCACGCACTGCTTTAACTTGCTAATGTATATCTAAATAATAAGTTAGGCTTCACAATATGTGCCTGGCAGGAAGGAACACTGACACCTGAGATACAGGACACGTCCTAGTTTGGGTGTCAGGAGTTTCACAAAATCGAGCATGTACTTAGTCTAATTACTATAAGGATCTAAGTTACTTAAGTAATTCATTGTCAACCCTTTTTCTCTCCTTATGTATTAGGCTTATGAAATAAATTATTATTATTAGGTACTTCTACGAAAACGTGTTGCGCCGTCCCCAAGTACCATGGGACAAGGGCAGGGATGATGGACGGTGATGTGTGGAAATTCGCTTTTTTTGTCAATGGGGAATCCCATCGGGCACATGGCTTGTATTTTCATAAAATGTCACTGTTATGTAAATGACACTGATTCACACAATGTGATAAAAGTTCCAACCGTGTCAACACGTCACACGGTCAGACAAGTCGACTCGAATGTCCATTTGTTACATCACTAGCGGGGATGCGTGGTTGGACGATGAGATACACAATGTAGGTATACTGTAAGAGGTATAATAGCTACTAATACCTAAACGTTTAGCTCTGCTAAGATTATAAGGATAACGGACAAGAAATCAAGTACCTACAGGTAGTTTATGCGTCACCAGGAATAACACGGAACTACAGACTTCAGATTTTGACGTCGCGACGTCAAAACCTGAAGTTTGTAGCTACAGTGAGTAGATTCCTCGAAATTACTTGAGAGTTTCCTTTCTTGATAAGTTACAAAGTTCTGTTTTATACATAATCGTCTAGGAAACTATAAGTAAGAGGTAGTCTTGTTATCTTGCAGGTCTTGTTGTCTTGTTATCAGTTTATGTCTGTGGCATGAGACGACTTTGAAACATAAAAACCATTGATTAATTGATGAATTCTCGGTATTGTAGAAGTTGGTACAAGCGTCATAATGCTGCGATTTGATTACGGTATCGCTTTGTTTTGTTTTACTAAGTATTCGATTTAACTTGTATTTTATTATGTGCACCGTGTGTTTCTGTGACTGTAAAATGTTATTTCTTCCATTTCTTTCTATCACAGCTAAAATAAGCATAGACAAAGCTTCGTAGGCATATGTAGTAGGACATAATGGCAAGAAGTGTAGAAACTGTACATCTTGGAACAACAACAACAAAACACACGAACAAATCCGGTAGCATAATAGTAGAATAATAATCTTTTTTGGTGGAACACAACATTCGAAGTAGATTGCCATCTTCCCGTCAAAGATATTCCCAGTTGATTTCTTGGCTTACCTGATGTTGATAAAGCAAAGGGTTGTTTTTAATATCTTCTTTTTTTTGGCGAAGATTGCGGTTTCGTCCTACGGGTTGTAATGTGAGACGTGTTACTGTGGGATCTTGATGCGTCTTGGATGTGGGTTTGGGTCCCGGACGTGTGCGAAGTTACTTTGTTTTATTTTGGTCAGAATCGGATTTATTTGCACAAGCGGTTTTTTAATGTATGTTATAGAGAACAAAGGGAAAGGGTTAATTAAACACTCTGTTACCTTAAGAACACAAATTATAATCTGCTAATTTTAGTTCTATTAGAAGGATTTTCAGGGCACGTTGAAAAACGGACGTTTACTACAATTATGGTCTAAAAGTTTTGGTAAGGTTTTGGTTTAGGTACACACGGCTACATCCCTAGTAGCAATTGCCGTTGGCTTCCATACGCCAACAGTTGGGAATGTATTGGCAGACGGTTAGTTATTCCGCCAACCTAAACTTAAAATAGGCCCGTTGTCATATACATGCACTATTTGCCCAACGGATAGCCAACGACGAGCCTGCTGTTACTATTCCTACTGTTGGGTGATTTTTGTAGGGATTTAAGTTATGATTACAACATTGGGCCAACTAACGCGGGCCTGCTGCTTCTATTCCTACTGTTGGGAGATTTTCGTAGGGATTTAAGTTATCATAACAACAACGGTCCAACTTAAAAACCCTTCAATGGACCAATTATTGCTACTCCAACGGGGTGGTAACGGGGTGCGCGGGGACGGGCGGCGGCACGCGTCGCCCGGCCTGCTCACCATTTTGTTATTCATTTGTGCACCTGAGGCTGCGGAGTGTTTGTGAGTGTTTGTTTTGTTCGCATCAACAAAGATATTAGCCTGATATCAGGCTGGCAGGCTGTGTTTTAGTTTAGTTAGTTAACCCTTAGTGTTTGTGAAAGTGTTAAATGTATAAAGTTGTGGAGTTTTACGACGCCGATGGTTACGGTGGGGAACTCGGTTTGGTGCGTGAAGAATGGATGACGCCACGGAAGACTCATTGCATGTGTGTTACAAAACGTGTAAAAATCATCGCTGCACATGAACCTTATCGGCTTCAAAATAAGGTTGGTTTTTCAAAACACATCGCTAAAACCAACCGTATTTTGAAGCCGATAAGGTTCATGTACAGCGACGCGCGTATGGCCGGCGTTGGCGAGACGCGCCGCTCTGAAACCAGCCATAGAACCAACCAACATACAACCGCTTGCCTAAATGTATTATGTGTCATTGGGCCTACCCATAACACGTTTTCGTCGGGCCTTCGTAGGGCAATGTACGTTGGCCCCATCGCAAATTGGGCCTTCGTAGGCAAATCCACGTAGGCCATCAGTTGTGAGCCCAACCCGCAAACTGCCCGCCAATTGTATGCATTCGCCAACTAACCAGAGGTATGTGGCCCAACTAAGTGCCAACAAAAAATGCTACTAGGGATATCAAGCTATAAATTTCCAGTATAAGCTGACCTCTTATTTTACGGAAATCCTATACAATGCGAGATCAGCTTAGACTGAAAATTTTTAGCTTGATATGTACCCTCGTGTACTTAGCGAAATGATGATATTTGTCAGTCAACCCACGGTTTCTCATACTATGAAGAGATCCGTCGGTCAGTATTTCACTTTTCCCTTTCTTCTACTACAGCATGTGACGATCTACAAAACCCTTTGTTAGGGTTAGAAAACTACAGACAAATATAAAGAAACCACAAAATAATTCACTAGTTCCCAACTTCCTATATAACCGAAAGACGAACCTATCAATGAACATAAAAAACCTAACTTTTTTCTAAACATTTTACACATCAGCGCACGCGCCTAACAGCTGTTCTCACCTTCGCATACAAAAACACACTCATGTAGCCTAAAAACATTTCATAAAAATTTCACCTTACAACTGGCAGTATAATAAGAAAAGTGTAAGGAATTATTTTATCCTGTGGCGCAAGTTTAACGGTCCCCGCCACCTGTTATGACGTAACGCGTCAGGTGCAAGGGTGAAATGGAAGATGTCGTTGTATCTTTCTGACAGAGAATACACATTACGTTTTGTTTTCTTAGGAAGATGTTAGTTTTTTTTTTTTATAGTTTGTGGAACATTCATTAATAATAGCCTGTTGTAAGTAAAAATGATTATTGCATCAACTTAAATAACTTATTCTAGTTACAATAGGGAGAATCCTTTTAAGAAAACTCACACGTGGTTTGATGGATCTGTGAGGTTAAGCTGCTCTTACCGTGGTCAGTCTTTTGATAGGTAGGGACCAGTGACCACTGACCACTACACATAGAGGCTCTTCTTTCTATACTTCGGAACTTTCGTTTCTTCGGAACCTACGTGAACCAGCCTCTTATCGTACAATGATTTGAGTCAGCCCGAAAGTCTGACCATATTTTATAATTTTTTTAGAGTTCCGTACCTCAAAAAGAAAAAAAGGAACCCTTATATCTCAGGGAGGATCACTTGTATCTGTCTGTCTGTCCGTCTGTTACAGCCGATTTGCTCCGAATCTACTGGACCGATTAAATTGAAATATGGTATACATATGAATTTCTGTGACACAAACACGAACGTGTAAGGTAAATAAATGAATTTTGAATATGGATTTCGCTTTTTGGGGTAAGATAAGATAATAAAATAAAAAATTGCAAACTGGACCGTGTGATATATCAAATGAAAGAACTTGTTATGAGGATTTGAAATATATTTAATTAATAATGTTAAAGTACTTAAGTTTTTTTTTTATTATTAAGAAAATGTACACCCCCCCCTAATCTCTGAAACTGCTGAGCCTAAATTGTTTAAAAAAAAATACATATTTCTGAAAATACATAGATCACAGAGACCTAGAAGTCTATGGTCTTAAATAACATGTATAAACTTACATTTGCAGTTGGAATGTATGGGAAGACATGTTTTTCAACTACAATGTTAAGTTTATGCTTGGGATGAATTCATCCCAACTACGAGACCCTTCAAAATGTTTTTTTTGTTTTGTTTTACAGATTAGCCTAAAATGAAATCGCGTCAGAGGATAAGCAATAAACTACAAAATAGACTCAAACCCAACACCTTTCGTTCACTTAACGGTTACACTCAAACTTGCAAACGACCCATTACTACAATATAAAACAGTGAAGTACTAGTGCGTAATATTTCGCGTTACCATGCAATATGGTAATCGCGAACAGGATGTAACAGCTGCTCCGTGTACTGTAGTTACAGTTTAAAGGGGTGCATATGGACGCATGACTTAGAAACGAAATAATTACGTGATATTATCTCCTAATTATGAGAAGCTGTTGTCAAGTGCCGTTATAATATTCACTTACCATCATCGTTACGGATCATTAAGTTCCCTTCAAAATGGTTGAGCTAAATGGTGCTGATCCATGCGTCATGTTCGTGAACGGGCGCCGTCAGTTGGGACTGGTCATCTCTTAGCTGCCACGGCTTATTTTAATTTTTGTGAATTGTTTCTATTACGGACGCTTCTAACGTGCACGTCTTTCTACATTGTTCTCACATGTATAACTTCAACATGAATGATGTAACCCATATTTTGTAACAATATTTTGTTTTAAAAGAGTGTCCATGGAGTTTCTTGTCCGTTCTTCTCCATAGGAACCTACTACGCTTTGGAATGGGCAACTAGCTTCATCTTTCTGACTGACCGACCCCTTGACAATTCAAAAGTACCTGTAATTGGTTTATTTGAAATAAATGCTTTGAGTTTGAGTTTGAGTTTGATCAGGTGTGATGAAGGCCAAGACTTTGCCCGTTGAGTATTAAAAAAATAAAAAATATTTATATTGTCTTGTACACACGGCTACATATCAAGCTATAAATTTCCAGTATAAGCTGACCTGTTATACGGAAATCTTATACAATGCGAGATCAGCTTATACTGAAAATGTATAGCTTGATATTATGTAGCCGTGTGTACATCAGACAAATTACTATTTGTTTAACAAACTGTTCCTTAATCTTTTAATAAATATGACTATCATTTGCACATACATTATCCCTACAATGTTCTCAATGCCACTAGCAAATGCCAACTCGAAGACAGTGCCACTGTCAATCACTGTCTTCGAATTTTCCGAAAGTAAGGCCTGTCTAGGTTTGAACCCACGAAGTTTTGAAATTCCCATCAGTCAGTATATTACTATATTATGGTGAAAACCACAAATAACAATAACACTACTCTGTAGCGAAACTGGAAGTACTTCCATAACATTCTCTATCGTAACGACTGACGAAAGGCGAAGTTTTTTATCGTGGTCATAAAGCAAGCGATGAGTGACAGCGGCTCAAGGGCGATATAAATAGATGTGGGTTGCTATAGGAGAAAAAAGTGTTATTTTTACGATTTTAGGTTCCTTAGAGAACAACGAACTATTATAGTTTCGCCATGGCAGAGACTCTTAGTACTAGAAAGCTGTAATTTGGCATGGGTACCTTTAGGTTACCTACCTTGCACCGCTTGCACGTACTTAAAATAGGGAAGATGTTTATATAAATATATATTTTTTTTCTAGTATATCTCATGTTGTGGTTCTGTGCATACATATTGCGGGTCTGTGAAAATTATTGTTCTATTCAGGGATCCGTTTGCGTAATATTACGCTTTAAAGTGCAAATTTTTGTCAGAGCCAAGTGACCCCTCCCCGCCAGCTAAATGGTTGTTTTTGGATATGTGAAAAAAATCACGGCAGTAGTACGAGTATACATAGGAAAATTATCATAGAAAAGTAGGTTTTACAAGATAACGAGTGATATTCAACCAACTTACATTTGCAGTTGGAATGTAATGGAGTACATGTATTTCAACTACAATGTTAAGTTTGTTCGGTATAAATTCGTCCTAACTACGGAACCCTTTATTGTGAGTAGCTCGACAGGCAATTGACCGGTTTTTTTTTTAATTTTAATTAAAGAGTCACGAACTCTCGAGTCCCGTTAGTCGTCGCCAATATTGGTAGCTAAGTATAAAGCACGCCTGTATTCCACGACCGCGAAGGTACATTTCGGCTGTTATAATAATGATATTAATAATATTTTTATTTTTTTTCAGTAACATCCATAAATTTGTTAGTAAACATTTAACCTTAATAACTATGTTAGAAAACATGCAGGTTGGACAAATAACGGAATAATTTGCGTTATGTTTAAAGCGTAAGCGTCAGGTTAGCCCGCGAAATTCAAAATTTCTTAGGTTTTTGCAATTTACAGGTCAGTATCAGGATGTATGATGATCTGAATATGATTCGCGGCCAGACCGAATATTTATTTATAGATTTATAATCATAGAAATCAACAATACAACTCTCTAAGTTCATATAATCCTATTGAATGACTATTTCTTGTAATCATGACTTTTAAGATTGTAATAACTTAAGGAGTTATGTTATTGATTCTAATGATTATAATTCTGTAAAAACATATTTGTTACGGTCGCGAATCATACTTTAATCTACACACACCCAGACAATTGCTGCAAATAGCAAATTCGTAAGCAATTTTGAATTTCGCGGGCTACCTTAGCGCTTCCCCCTTAAGTCAAAGTCAAAACGTTTACCTATTGTAAATTGGTCTTACGTAATGTTGGTATTTATGACTTAGCAGCCTATTGTAAGTACTGATTGTTTTATATTTCCTACGCACCAGCTCTACATAGCATGTAATGTACTAACAGTACGGTAATTATATATTCTAAGCACACTGCACTTCCTTGACCCAGTACCTTTCGATAAGAGAAGGAAGGACTTGGTTTGCATAAAGCCTCAAACTAAACATGCGTTTGCTAATCGATTTTATATGTGTTTAGGCCCTTTTCTGTATAATAGGCTCGACAAGTTAAAGAAAAAGCAAAGCAGTTATAAAAGTGTAGTAAAATATTCTCAGAATATTTAGCGATACTCAATTACACAGACAGAAAAAATCAAAGAAATTTTGGCTTGATGATAATTTGTTTCCTCGTAAGTATTTACTTTTGTATATTTATATAAGCTTAGTTTTAGATATTGAGGACATTCTAGTCGGTCATTCTTCCATACAAACATATTATGGGGATTAGTACTCGTATGTTTGATGGTACACATTCAAAACTAAAAATAGTATTAATTTGTTTCGCCATTACCTGGTCCTGTATGGAAGTAGAATTGGAAAAAAATATTGATTAGGAAGTTATAACCGTCAAAACTTCCATATTTCAACACTAGTTTTAACTCATCTTTGGGCGTAAATAAAAAGCTTATGTAGTGTGAAAATGGAAAAATAGAAACTGTACGCCCATAGATAATTTATTCAAAAGTACAAAAAAAATATTTTGAGTAGATATATTAAGGGAATTTGTCATTATATCAATACGCCCAAACGCCCAAAGGTCTGTTAAAAAAATCGCGCATGTGTGCATCATTAGCGTTGGCATACTAAACGGGAATGTGTATCCGTGCGCGCACTAGCTTTTTACTGCTCATCACAGTGTCTGTCCCTTTCGCACACGATGTTGGATGAAATAGTATGCATTTTGCCCACGCCCACCAACAAGTTCGACCCGTGCGTCGACTAGCTTCACCTTAATGTACCAATGTGCCTTTTCTCGTAGTTGTTAACAGACTATTTTAGGTATAACAGTTCAACTTTTATTTTACAGTCCCGATTTAATTGAAGTGTAAAGCGATGGCCTAAAACACAGGTTTGAGTTAACCTATATGGGGCTGGTCGCTACCTAACATTGTTATTTCGAACCATCATTACTTGCACCTGTAAAAAATATATTTTAGTTTTATTTTATTTTTAGTCACTGTATTTGTGTGACAAATCTTACTACTATTGACTAAATGTACACTTTTTGCAAACGTGTCATTAATCAATCAATCAATCAAAAAATAAAAATATTAATTTATTCCAACATCAGCGCAAATTCTTTATATTTTTTTAAAGTTCCTTATAGGTAGTGAATCTACTGCTATAAACCGGGGACAAAACCAAACCCTGGCTGCTACTGAGAAATTCCCTTAGAGAAAACCCAATAACACTACGCAATCTGATGATTGATCGCAAAACCACATATTCTGCAGTCGCACTCGTGGTCTCTAAATCAACGAGCCACTCAAATGAGAATCTACTACAATTTGCAACAAATAAACAAGGTACATATTCGTGGCAAACGCTGGCAACACCACACGTTCCATATGATCCGTGAGTTACCTGCATTGTCACGAGCGCTATTTTTATTTCCTTCAATGTTATTATAACGTATAAAAAGTCTCCAATGTTATATGTTATTATGGAATTTGTGTGGAATGAGGCGGAAGTGTATTTTAGTACTGGCAGAAACCCTGGGCAAAAAATAACAGAAACTATTTTTTCCCTTCGAAAGAAGAGCAGTGGTAAAGGTGTTTTTAGGATTCCGTAGTAAACAAGGAACCCTTACAGTTTCGCCATGTCCGTCTGTATGTCTGTCCGACATAGCTCAGAGACTCTTAGTGCTAGAAAGCAGTAATTTGGTATGAGTATAGGTACATATTAATCACGCCGACAAAGTGGTAAAATAAAATCTTGAAATATAAAATATAATATATTTTTTTAGGGTACCTCCCCTACACGTAAAGTAGGGATAATATTTTTTTCTCGTCTGTTCCATAGTGTGGGTTATCGCAGGATAGAGAGACCGTTCAAAAGTATTGTGGGTCTGTGAAAACCATTTTTCGATTCAGGGATCCGGTTAAAATCCAGAAAATCCGGGAGATCCGGGAAAGCTATCACAGCTAAGTAGGCTTAATTCACAAGTTACCGAGTAATAGTCGACCAATTTACATTTACAGTTGAAAAACATGTTCTTCCATACGGAATGTATGAGAGAACATGTTTTGCAACTACAATGTCAAGTTCGTTCTTGGGATAAATTCGAACTAACTACGGAACCCTTCATTGTGCGTAGTCCAACACCAAGTGCGTGTTGGACCACGCACAATGAAGGGTTCCGTGGCTGATTTTTTTTTTTAAATTATAAATACAGTTTTGTTATGTTAACATCGTGCAATTTTATTGTGAATTTATGAAAGAATGTAAGTAGTTCGAAGCGCGCTGTTCGGAATTCATTTAAACATATTTTTGATCAATTAATTTTTACTTGTAGTACATGACTTTTTTAAATATATTTTGGCAACCAGCCAAAAAAAGTAACAAATATTGCATAAAGAACTCAGCAGTAACGTAGCGTAGTAGCTACGCTACTGCTCAGCATGAGGACCTGAGTTTGATTCCCAGGTCAGGCAGTATTGGGTTTTTCCATCTGGAATTTCTCAGTAGCAGTCCGGAATCTGGATTAGTGCCTGATTGATGGCAATAGGCTCACCCCCTATTACATGGGATTTGCACATAATTGGCGTAATGTGGGTGTACTATGTACCTCTGCCCTACCCTTCGGGGTATACAGGCATGATGTTATGTTTTTAAACCTCTGTTAAAAAATTACAACAAATTTAATTTGTGCGCTCTAGATATCGTTGCATGTTTCATTTAGAAGTGCGGTCCCGGAGGCGGATGTATGCTTAGATACCTAGGTACCTATTATGTACGTATTACATTTCCATTTTAAGTTTTTAATTTAATATAAATAAATTTGATTTCGTTTGAATAAAAGGGGCATTCATTTATTATTTATTTTCGAATAAATAAGAACTGCTTGATTTATTCTTATAATTTACGTAAGCCCACTTCGGTAACATTTAAGTACTTTAGAAGGATTACGTTTGTCGTGTTAACATAAATTACTCGCAAAATAAACATGTAGCCTGTTTAAAAAAATGGTCACCCATCCGTGTACTAACCGTGGCAATAATTTCTTAACATAGCTAATCAATCGATTTGCGAGTTCCTTAAAAACTCTCTTTAAGTAATTATTGTTTTAATAATGACACATAACATCAAATAAATTCTATAACCCCGTTATAAAAATCCCACGTGAATATACCAAATAAAATATGTTATCAAACATACAAAACATCATAATTTACCATCAACCTAATACATGCGTGTCCCATCACTATGAAATCCGGACATCCTTAGGGAGGCGATTATTTACACTTTCAATTGTTTCGGGGACTCACTGATACGGTATCGGGAGCTAAATGACGTTTATACGGCTTTTCATTAGTTTATTTTGACAGTGTTTTGTTTATACGATAAGATATAGGAAGGAAACCGGGAAAAGGGAATTTCTGATGACATGAAGGGGGTTAAATTACGATTTTTCTCAATAATCGACATAATAAAAATCTTAAATTTATTCATTAGCTTATAGACATAGCACAGTTTAAACCGCTGGGTTTAGAAGCATGACATTAATTTAGCACAAGAGTTCCGTAGGTATATAAAACGAAAGTGACCATGGTCGGATACTGACACGTGGATTGAATGAATATTTTATTTGTTAATATTTTACATAATTATAGCTATTTTATTGATAACTAGCTTCTGCCCGCGACTTCGCCCGCGTTAAATTTCTTGTTCCCCCGACCCACCCCGTCGCAACAGATTGCCTGCCCGTGCTTTTACTTCGTTTTCGCATAAACTTTCATTAAAAAAAAATGGTGTTCTAGTTAATAGGAATGTAATTCTTCCTCAAGAATTGGGCTGTAAAATGCAAAAAGATTTTTTTAAATCCAACTCGCTGTTCCAGAGATTAGCGCGTTCAAAAAACAATAAAGCGGCCAAGTGCGAGTCGGACTCGCGCACGAAGGGTTCCGTACCATCCATACAAATCCTTATCCTTACTAATATTATAAATGTGAAAGTAACTCTGTCTGTCTGTCTATTTGTCTGTCTGTCTGTCTGTATGTATGTTACGTTTTGACGCCTAAACCGCTGAAACGATCGTCATGAAATTTGGCAAATGTATAGCCTGGGATATGGAGAAGGACTTAGGCTACTTTTTTACGCGATAACCGACATCCACGCGGGCGGAGCCGCGGGAAAAAGCTATCCATACTAATATTATAAATGTGAAAGTAGCTATGTCTGTCTGTCTGTCTGTTATGTTTTCACGCCTAAACCGCTGAACCGATTGACCTGGGATATAGAGAAGGACATAGGCTACTTTTTTACGCGATAACCGAGATCCACGCGGGCGGAGCAAAAAAAACGGCAAAAAAATCATGTCCGTTGTATGGGAGCCCCCAATTTTTTTTTTTTTTTGTATTTGTTGTTATAGCGGCAACAGAAATACATCATATGTGAAACTTTCAACTGTTTAACTATCACGGTTCATGAGATACAGCCTGGTGACAGACGGACAGACAGACAGACAGACGGACAGCAGAATTTTAGTAATAGGGTCCCTATTGTACCCTTTGGGTACGGAACCCTAAAAACTAACTCTTCAGCTTTAGAATAGACTACCTCGCAGAGTTGATCATTATTTTGCTGCGGAGTTATTATAAAACAGTTATATCTCCTAAGATATTCATTGAAATGAAATGATGTAAGGGCAACTTTGTTCAAAATTAAATACTTGTGATGAATAACTATTTATTTGGATAAGGATTAATACCATGTTTATGAAAACTCCTTCGCAAATAATGCATTAATTTCGAACAAATGTGATTACCATAAAAAAGGTTATAGTGAATCAATCTTAAAAGATAGACATATGCTATCGCGGACTTTTTGTTTGAAAATTTAAAGAGGAACAATTCCATCATACATGATATTTCAGTAACTTAAACCGTTTAAACCGGTTAACCGTTATTCTTATAAAAATATAATATTATATTTATGATGACAATTTACGTGGTTTCATTACTTATGTCCACCACGTAAACCTTCTCCGTCACACCTTATTGCACCTGGACAGCCGGCTGTTATGGACTTGCTACGGGCCACTTCTTCAAAATCTACTCCTAAATTAGGTAAGTCAAAGTCCTAAACTACATAGCTTGTTACTTTCTTAAATACGAGTATATCCCTTCGAAAACTAATTAGGTAGACGTTGTGTTCTTTTTTTGCGTCTTGTGTACCGCAAATAAACGTTTTGTCTTTCTTTCTTTCTTACTTTCTTTATTAGATATTATGCTGGTTGAAATTTCCTAAAGATTCTGACATAATATATTAGTATAGCAGCTGCTGCTCGCGGCTTCGCCCGTGTCGGTTTTTCCAAAATAAAAGTAGTAGGTTAAGTCACTCCTTATAAGATCAGCTATTTGCCAGTGAAAGTTCCGTCAAAATCGGTTCAGCCATTTCGGAGATTAACCGGAACAAAAAACAGAAAGACAGACAGACAAAAATTTTATTATTTTATTTTTTATTATAAGTACCGTATATTCTTTCATATGCATTAAGTAAAAAGCTGTTATTTTGACATTACAAACAGACACTTCAATTTTATTTATTTGTATAGATGTATAGATTATATTGCTTCAGATTATAAGCAAGTTGATTTATAATATAGTTATTGTTGCTAACCTATTATATTTTTTATGACACAAATTTTACATTCTGTGATAAGTTAGCACACTGACTTATTATTTGTAATTTTTTTAGTTAAATCGTCTACTTTAACAATATTTGTAAATATGTGAGCACCAATGTATCCAACACAAAGTTAATTTATCCATCACTGTTTCATTTTTCATTGTTTTTACCTGCTGTGGTATAGTAATTTTATTCTAGGTTCATCGTCTTCAAATGTAATGATAATAACTGATATAAACAAAGTATAATAAAACAGATTAAAAGAGTAACTGTGGAGTTTTTTGCCCATTCTTCTTCATGCGAAACTATCTTTTGACAGGGGCAACTAGAATCTATTTTATTTCCGTGTAAATTTTGATGTTCAAAAGTGCCATTTATGTGACTTTGATTATTTTCTGAACTTACTAGGATAAACAAGCAAACAGCACGTTTTCATACCTAGTCACAGCATAACATAAACCCACACTTGTATTCCTCGAAGGGTTAGACAGAGGTGTACTTACCTATAAATAGTACATCTACATTTCGTCAGTTTAAGTCCCATGTAAAAAGGGCCGAGCCTATTGCCATCAACCGGGTACCAATGCAGACTCCAAGCTGCTACTGAGCGGCGGCGATCTCTCGCGTCCGGTCCAGGCCATGGTCAGGAGCGAGAGTGCATTGGAGGCAGTCACCTCCTTCTGCGAAGCAGTAATGCTCGCGAAGGAGGAGGCGGAATGCGTGAGGGAGCGGCAGTCTGTGCACCCTCACGCCCCTAGTCGCCGCAGGAGACGCCCTGGGCGGCGGGAATTGGGCCGATTCCAGGCCACCGTAGGCGCGTGCTTGCGGACGGCGAGCTATGGGCAGCTCGCCGTCCGGTAAGGACCAGGCCCGGGTCGACGGCGCGTTGTATTCCACGCGCGCTTCAAAGAGTTGTCAGCACGCACTGACGGGGTCCGCTAGGACACCGGTCCTAGCGGACCCCGTCAGTGCGCAACAAACCCGCAACCCTGGCAGGCACCGGCCTGCCAGGGTTGCGGGTTTGTCCGAAAGGGATACCGTGGCCCTGGCACACAAGCAAGTGAAGGAACACGGGTGGGTTTTAGTCAGTAAAAGTCTGACACGCCCTTCCGCTCCGCCCAGAGCGAGAGAAGTTATTTGATAATTTCCTACCCAAAAAAAAAAGGCTGCTACTGAGCAATTCCAGATGGAAAAAACCAATACCACTTTGTGTGACCCAGGAATCGAAACCAGGACCTCATGCTCAGCAGTAGCGCTTGGTTGGTGATGCTAGGTTTCCTCCTTAAAATTTTTAATCTCAGTCATTATAAACCTCATGTTCTATAGATAGAGCACAGTTCGAATTAAAGTCCAGGTGCACCGCTGTATCAGCACATTCCGTGCGTCGTGCTAGTTTAATTAATATTCTAATTCTCGAACCTCGCTTATCTGCCGCCATGTTGAATACCAACCGACTGCTGCATAAACGTGAGGCATGCTTATCTTACGATTTGGCAACGAAGACACACACTTATGTTAGTTTGGTAATTAAGAGTAATCCCTTTTGAGGAGTGTAGTTTAAAGCCAAGCGCACATTGCAGCTGCATCGTGCCACAGCGCAACGCATCTTCATACAAAAAAGTGCGGAGCGGCCCGCCTATAGTGTGCGTTGGTTCAAAGGAAATGTAGGTCGCGGCGCGGCCCACCCCAATGTGCCCAAGCTTCAAATGAACTGTGTTCAGATGAAGGTTAACCATTTCCGAGTTATTTAAGCAGGTAAACTTGGTCTAGTGGCTGCAAGTCTGCTAGATGTCTTTAAATCAGCTACGGCTGAACCAAGTATCTACGAGTATAGGTAGGTATAGGATGTTTCATTAAGAAATGCCTGCTCGGTGTCCGGATTTGTGCCCCATTTACATAGGCTAGTTTTCTATTACAAGGGACTTACAATTCAATTCAAGAGTAATGCTATCTTATATGATAATCAGCCTATAATGTTCCCACTGCTGGGACACAGGCCTCCTCGTCTCGGCGTCCGAAAAATTTCTAGGATTCGTTTACTGGGTTATCCTCGGTCCATGGGCACCGATAAATTAATCAGGGCAATCCTAGCCTCCACATTGATTAATGTTGATGTGCCGTGCTTCACCGAGGCTGTGGATACCTGGAGACTCCCTTGCCCGAACTCAGATCTACCCGATAATCCATCTTCCCAGAGGCGGTGGGATGAGACGAGTATCAAAAAATACTTAGTCCAAATACCTATTCCGAGTACCTATGAAATATTTACTCAAATTCAGATAGACTCGCGTACGGTGCGATGAGTATCGCATAGTCCTTTCCACCGTGTTTCGATTGCGAGACATGAAGTCTAACTCTTGCATCAAACTATTCTGTATTAAATTAAACTATACCTTCTTAAGCATAAATTTTAATTTTCATACTACAAGCAACTAAGAATTTGTGAACTTGGTAAGTCCAAGCCAAGATCAATCATCAAGAAGAATTCTTCCATTTTGAATTTTACGTACATTTAATATGGTTTATTTTTACATGATATGAATACACTGGAACAGGTAGATAGTTGTTACTCGATAGCCGTACGCCATGAACGTACTTCGCCAAATACTTCAAATACGGATTCAATAGATCGCTTCCTCGCGGTCCATTGAGTCCGTATGCGAAAAAAAAATCTGGATAGTTTTTTTGTAAAGCCGGGTATTTTAATCATGAAAATTGTGTGATGTTTGAGAGTTAACATTGTATAGCGCTAATAACATCATAAATTGTACAAATGATAGTCACTATTCATAAAATTCTCACTTTGATAGAAATTACTCGATGTACAGTCAACAGCACAACTGTCAAATTTCTCCAAATGATTTTAAATCTTAAAATGTTGATATTAAGTTCAAAATCGAATGAGAAAATTTGACAGTTTGCGGTTACTTGATGTGCAGCTGCTGCGTGTACTTCGTACTTTAAGCGTAGTACTAGATGTGACCTAGTCCAGAAAAATACCTAGTGCGCATACCCGTTCTAGTAAATACAACGTCTCATGTCTAGTAGTACAGACGTCTGCTACTACTGCGGAGCGTGCGCACCTGCTGGCTGTGGGTAAGTGGGAGATGGGTCTGTGGCTTCATGCACTATCGTCGTCAAACATAGGAACTTTGTTCGACGACTCAACTTTCCGCCTCGCTCCTTCCCTATGACTAGGAGCTCCATTTTGTTCTCATTGCTGTAACTGTGGCAAAGATGTCAACAGTATCAGACACCATGGCCTGTCTTGCAGCCGAAGTGCGGGTCGTTTAGCGCGGTACGCGAATATTAACGACATCATCCGACGAGCTCTTGTCACCGTCGGCGATCCAGCTGCATTAGAACCCAATGGCTTGGCACGCGACGATGGCAAGAGACCAGACGGCATGTCTTTATGTCCATGGAAGGTAGGTAGGCCTTTAGTGTGAGATGAAACGTGTGTCGACACTCTAGCGCCATCCTATCTTCCTGGCTCAGCGTGATGTACTGGCGCTGCTGCTGCGGCTGCAAAGAACCTCAAGCGGCGTAAGTATAACAACCTTATTGGTAACTATATGGTCTCTTAAATTACATCTCGAAACGTGTACGCAGTTGGTTGACAGTTCCCGTGTCCCAAGGCCTGGCTTAAATCTTGGCCAGAGGCTACAACGTGGCAATGCCGCCAGTCTTTTGGGTACATTACCAGTGCACAGCGTTGCAGATGATTTTTTCATACGCCATAATTTAAGATATAATTTTGTTATTTTTATTATTCAATTAGGTATTTATTGTTATTTAAGTACATATTATTTTAATTCTGAATAAATAAATAAATTATATACAGAAATTGCCTCATCTTTACAACATTATGAATTCATTACAATACGTAATACAATTTGAGCAACATTAAATGTAGCTAATAATAAACATAGCTCAGCATCGACTCCATTGTTATAGCGGCCGCACAATATAATAACGTTACGGTATTAACGTTGACGTTATTAAACGTTAACATAACGATACTGTGGAGCTCAGTAATTTGTTATAATTCTGTTTTTAACTTTGAAATTTTGCTTTGTTGAAGCTTTTATTTGTGCCTGTTTATATAATATTATTTTAAAGAAATGGCGTTTTCTTAGCTCATTGCCAGATTATTGTTTGATTTAAATAGGTGAAAAGGTGTGGAATAAGATTATAATATCAGTCTGTATTGTCCCGCTGCGGGATAAAGGTATGCACAGGTAGGTTTGCACAAAGAATAAGAATAGTTTATTTGTGAAACATAAATAATCATAACATACAAAGATCTAAAAAACGATTAAATGAGTACTTTTAAATTTCAATGATAATTTATTTATTTATTTATTTAATTCAGACACAGTGATCCATATTTTTGTTAGTATACTTAAGAATTATGTTAGTAACCAAATATTCAAATACACAACTACAATCAAACTATTATATCTAAAAATAAGACAATAAGAGATAGAAAGTGTAAGAATTTCCTCGGAGCCTATTTATGGAAGGAAGGATATTCCCTTGCTAAGTAGGTACCAGAAATGTCTACTGCCTGACGAATTCTCACAAGGAGCTCTAATTCCACATTATATAGAACTTCGCCACATTTCGCAATATTTTGTTCCGAAACTTATAATAGTGATGTGACACTAAGCCACGATTGTTGCAGGTACATCACTAGCGTGGCGAGGCGCGATACCGGCTAATCCCGTCGTTTGAATCATTTCACGACACAGCGCGAAACAGGCGCAGTGCACACTAGCTGAACGCGAATGATTTATTTAGTCAGTTTTGGGGAATTTTGAGTTAATATAAGTTAGTGGTGTTGGAGTGGTTTGTTGTAGATATGTTTTAATTATAGTATTACTAGCGACCGGCCCACGCGTACGGTTCTTACGACTTGATTTTTTGACGATTTTTTAATTATTATTTGTAAGTTAATATTCATTTATTATACATGTCGTTGGATGATTTGATAATTCGAATTTTCGCGAAAACCCTAGGAATATTGCGAAAACACGGATAATTAGACAATGCTGAAAACATTTCTCAATCTTACTGGAAGAAGATAAAGTGTTTGATAAAACACGAATCGCTCTATACTCCATTTATTATAACATTAGACAAATAACTGTTCTCACCCTTTAGATATTTCGATGTAAACGTTTAATAAACTCCGTTAGTTCACGTTAAACACAAAGCACTGTAATCTATTTACTATTTACATTAAAAAAATAACTCTAAAGTGCAATAATTTGAGCAATATTACACAATAACTGTCGTTATTTAGCCGTTATATTTTGTCTAATGTATAGTAAAAATGGAGTATAGTAATATTGCGAAACGAAACGTTAGCTATTATGAAATAAGAACGCTGATTGGCCAGTCGAAGCGCCCAAAACAAGACCTCATCTGATTGGTTCACGTTTTAAATGTCAATCATTCACGCACGTTTTTTATATAGGTTTGTGTTTTTGAGAGCGACCAAACAAAAGACTTTTAAATGTGGTTAAAAGTTTAGCTGAACTTGAAAAATAGCACCAGCACCAGTGTGATAATCATGTTACCTCTATTTATCTAATGTACCTACAAAAGAACGCTGAATAAGTGATTTATCTTAACACACTAGTCTACTAAAAGTCTGCGTTTGTGATCTTACTATAAAATAGATATTTACCTTCTAAAGGGTCCTATGTTTGTAAATTAAAATGTTTAACAAAAAGTAACGTTCCTATATATCGATATCGTTATTTCTAACCCTTGGTAACTCTATGATATAATACTTTAAAGCTAACAGGGTAAAACTAGGAAATAATCAAAATAAGTTTTGGTGAGTAAGCAAAAATCTAGCCAATCAGAGTTAAGGATATTCAATGTTACTAGAGCGATTCATGTTCTTGCAAAAAACGTTGTCTTTTTTTTTTTTTCAGTATCTTTGAGAAATGTTTTCACCATTGTCTAATTATCCGAGTTTTCGCAATATCCCTAGGGTTTTCGCGAAAATTCTAATTATCAAATCATTCTACGACATAAACCTTCCGGAATAAATTCTCCAAATGATGGTGAAAACCGCATCATAAACCGTTGCGCAGTTTAGAAGAGCAACGCGGCCACACAGACACGAAAAGCGACTACGTTTTATAATACCTATCCTATGTATATGTTACGGGTAATGCTAGAAGATGGAGTAAACCTAGGTTTACCCGGGTTGACTTAGTATTACCCAAGCTTTTTGGGTAAAGTCCGAATAATAAGTAAAATTAATTTTAATTCGGCGTTTACCCATACTCACCTAGGTCTACCCAACTCTGGCTTGGTAATGTTAGATGTTGCGTAATTTTCGAACTCGTGGCACTAATGCGGCCCACCTCCCCCGCACCGCTTGCACCGAGAGCGTTTTGATACAAAATTTCAAGAGTTATTATCAGCGAAAGCGTTTAATTCTTTTTACTTTAGTAACGAACAGTATTTGGAAATGATAAATTCAGTAAAAAAAAAAAGCTTTCTAGAGCTCGCAAATGAACAATCGCTTTCAGGAGGTCAAGGTTATAAAAGGTGTAATTGCAAAACAAAATGTGCTACAAAAAAGTGTTCATGCAAAGCTGCAGGAACATTTTGCAATTCAAAATGTCACAGTAGTTTGTCTTGCTCAAATAAATAATTTTAATTTAAATAACATGGATTGGTAGTAATTTTGTGAACTTATTGTTACACAAACTATTAATATCTTTGTGCTTTAAAGATATTATGTTTCAGCCCACTATTAGTTTATGCTATTAAAACTAGTTTATGCTCTTCATGCGATTACATTCGCCTTCGTATATATATTTTTTTAATAATAAAAGTTAAAAATGCCGTTGGATTTTCATTTTACTAATTAATTAGATACATTTTTAACATTACCCAGCCAGAGTTGGGTAGACCTAGGTGAGTATGGGTAAACCCCGAATTAAAATTAATTTTACTTATTATTCGGTCTTTACCCAAAAAGCTTGGGTAATACTAAGTCAACCCGGGTAAACCTAGGTTTACTCCATCTTCTAGCATTACCCGTAACATATATACGAGATGGTATATCTAATAGATATTAGGTTTGGTTTTGATGAAGTTTGTCCACTGCAAAGGATAGATTAAATCGAATTCACACATTGCAGTTTATACAAGTATTTAAATCATAGAGCCTCAAAAATTGTTATGTTTTATTGTAATCATTAAAACGGAGCTTAGTGGCCACTATTTTCCGTTTCAATGATTACAATAAAACATAACAATTTAAAACTACTGTTTGTAGTAATAATGACGAACAACTTAGTCTTGTGAAGCACAACTTGACGAGCTTATTTTCTGCATTTTCATTCTAAAATAAAAGAAATCACCGAAATAACGATGAGGGCGCCACTGTGCGCTCGGTGCAGTCTTAAAAGGAGGTCCCTATGTAAGATTTACTGTAAAAGTTGTACAAGTTTCTGCAATAAACTTTTTTTTTTTTTTTGTTATTGATGATTTACAAATGATTTTTAGAAAGAGCACTCACAGTAAAGCACATTTTGACAGTTCATCTAGGTTCATTGCGTTATTTATTTTGTTGAGCAGACGAATTTATTAAACCTTTATAGCAATGGATTAGAAATATCCATCAAAACTATCGAATTGTGATTGAAATTGTATTATGCAATTAGGGTACTGGTTGTTGTTTTAAATTAATAAGTACTGAATTTCTAATCAAAAAGTAACAATATTTCGTAATTCACATTACAATTCCTTTTGTAGTCCGTTTGTGCCCTCCTTCTAACTCTCATCTCTAGCTGAGCGGTGACTGTGGCGTCTGTAGGCTCCAACAAACACGCGCGATACGCGGTTCGACACAAAGGCACCGATTGTCGCGCGACACGAGGTGCCTTTGTGTCGAGCCGTGTGTCGCGCTTGCTTGTAGGACCCTTGTATCGAGACTCAGCCGCGGTTATGTCACGTTGCTTTCTTATTTATGTTGCGAATCAAGACTCAAGAAGAACGACCCTGACTCAGTGAGGAATTAATGTAAAATTAGTTACATCACCATACCTACTAAAATACATCAATGTTCATTTAAATAGGACAATACATTCCCCACCATTCTGCCCTCCTTCTAACAGTCATCTCCGGCTAAATGGCGGCTGTGGCGTCTGTATCGAGACTCAACCGCGGTTGTCATGTCGCCTTCTTATTTATGTCGCGACTCAAGAAGTAGGGCTGATGCTGACAAGGGGAGGAATTAATTCAGAGTGTCAACTAGTTTGGTTTTCCCTTTGGTAAAGTTATCAGTAATGTGTCTTCATTTGCCTTTAATTTTATGTTAGATGCAAGGTAACTGGTACTATCATTTGAAGTGAAAGTGATAATCATTTGCATTATTTAAGCTCTCTTATGCCGTTATTACAGACACAATTAAAAACCATTGTGTCTCGTGTGGATCTACGTTCCGATAAATGAAGGGTTAAAGATAGATAGATAGAATACGCTTTATTATGTACACCATAAAAATTACAGATATAAATGTAGAACTGTTACATAGGGTGTCACAATGGGCGGTCTAATCGCTAAAAGCGATCTTTTACAGACAACCTTTGGATGGATCAAAAAGTAGAAGGAGAGACAATACTGCAGGTAGTCAGTGGTTTACCATTTACATATATACAATAAATACATACATACATAAAGCATATAGATACTTATCCTTATAAATATATATATATATATACATACAATAATAAACATGATACAAGAGCAAGGAACTTTAAGAAAACTAAAAAAAAACTAAACTAAACTTTAAAGATCTTTTTTTCAAAAAAGATTTCTTTGTATACATCTTACTTTTAGTAACTAAATTAGGTATAATTATGTTATTCGCTGATGAGGAGTCTGAATTGATGGATAGAATATAATAATAGCCTTTGCGCCTTTAAAAAAAACGGTACTCAGACCGATTTTTTTTTTTAATTATTCAATTTAAAATACAATCGAAATCGTTTTTACGTCTTCCATCACTCAAGTTTTCCAAAAATATCCTTACAACACAAAACGTGCCAAAATAACCGCCCCACTAATTTCATTCCCCTTTAATTCCAAACAAGCCCATGCATTTTATTGCTAATTAATTGCGAGGTTTTTCTAATTAAGACCGCCCGGGCCTTCTTACGAGCGGCGAAACGGCCACTATGCTGGAAATAGGCCATTAAAACGCTAAGATTTCAGGATATACCCGACTAATTAAGCATTGCGATCGCCGCCACTAAATAAAACATGAGCCCAATAAATTGAGCCTACAGTGGAATACGTAGGTTCAGTATGTCTATTCGGTTTTGGGAGAATTTCCTGGTTTAAGGCTAGTATATGCTTGTCGCAAGCGCTATTGCTGAGCATAAGGTCCTGGGTTCGATTCCCAGGTCGGGCATAGACTTATTGGATTTTTGTATCTGGAATTTTTCAGTAGCAACCCGGAGTCTGGATTTGTGCACGGTTGATGGCAATAGGCTCGCCCCCTATTATATGGGACTTAACTGCAGAAATGTGGGTGTACCTACCTACTAAATAGTTCCTCTGCCTAACCCTTCAGGGAAACAAGGCGTGATGTTATGTTGTATAACCTTGTATCTAAGAACGAAGAAGATTATGAGACTTTAGATCAGGGATGGGCAAACTACGGCCCGCGGGCCAACTCCGGCCCGCAGTTGGTTTTAATCCGTCCCGCCAACGTCATTTTGACATGAGTGTATTGTTCTCAGAAATTATGTTCTGGGATTCGTGTACGTTTCGGTTCATTATGAACTTTATTAACTAAACAACATTCGAATGACTGTAAGATAAAAAAAGCAGTGGTGCGCTCTACGATTATTTTCCCGGTGTGTGGAAGCATTTTTCTTACGATAAATTCTGGACGCCTGAATTCCCTACGCTTTTCTGGCAACTGATAAAAAAACTTTGCCTACCCCTGCCTTAAACCAATCAAATTGGTTGGTTAGAACCACAATTTGTAAAAGTATGTTTCAAGAAATGAGAATACAGAACTGGATATTTTCCAGCGCCACATGCCATGCGCTAAAGAAGTTACAAATGGTTTAATGGTAGGAGATAATTACTTCTTTCCCACTGTTGGATATAAAACTCGATTTTTCTAACTGTATAGCTGTCAAAATCGTAGGTTTTCACCCGCCCACACTTACCTCCTCAGCGCCCCGCCGCGCGCCGACGCCTCTTGCTTCGGTCTACACAACTCGTGTCGTCTGCACAGTTCTGTCATATTATTTGTAAGTTATTAGTGTTATTACTTATACGTACACTATAATATTTTGACGTTGACAGTCGCACAGTTAGAAAACCCTTTTGTTGCGTTTTTGTGCGACTAAAATAGTAAATTTAATTAATTTATGATAGCATTTCTTCTTGTTAAGGAGACGTACAAAATTTTTACAGAGAGCAATGTTTTCTTTATTTCTATGTACTTTTTTAAAATCAAATAATGGGCACCCTAAAATACATGAATAAATATATTAGTTAATGGTTTCCGCTTGAATGGCGACAAAGTAAGCTTTACGTCCTAGCTAGGCCCAGGCCCTGGCCGGATGCTTTAGCTTAAGTATGCATATTAGGCATACTAATTAGTAAGAACTGAAATAAGATATTAGCAAGGCAAAATAAAGAATCAGTATAGTCTGTTCCAAAAGTTTGTAATAAAAGTGTAAACTGCTCAAGCTAAATCACTCCCTAGAATTCGATACGATACTGGAATTCGTTACTCATTCATCTGTAGGTTTCAAGTTTATATTTCACCACTTTTTCCAACAATTATTGTATGATAATTTGCATGATTGTTTTTTTTGCAGTTTTTGTAATGTGCGTTTTGTTTGTGCAGAATTAAAAACAAATATTTTCTTCTGTTTTCTTTTTATTTAATTGGAATTAAAAAATCATCGACACAAATTGAGATTATAAAATTAACCTATTGAGGTTTGTATTGAGGATTCTCAATTTTCGCTACCTCCGCCACCACCGTGATAGACAGACCGACCGACAGTCAGACACACGAGTGATCCTATAAGGGTTCAGTTTTTTCATTCGGACTTACGGAACCCTTAAAAGCACTAACCCTATAAGTAGCACCCACAGGTACGTTTTGTAATCTATTTATATTACATTTTCATGATATACTTTTGGAACAGAGCACTGTGACCGCTATTCTTCATCTCTGAATTGGTAAAAACCACTTACCTATACTTAATACAGCGGGCAACCCATCTCCGACGTAATCCTTTATTGCTGGTATGAAGTTGAATTTCAATCACGCATTTGATACAATTTGACTTGTATTAGTTGTTGACAATAAAAAAAAAAAAAAAAAATTAGATTTTCAACACAACTTCACACCCACGATACCCACGCTACAAACAGAGGGTGGCACGTGCTCACTCTGAAGTGGAGAAACAACCAATATAACTCTTACGAATAACAATAATAAAACCATATATCGTCGGCGTAGATGGAGAACTAAATAACTACGATTTACATCAAAATGACTTTTTACCATTTTCGTTATTCCTTTCCTGTTCAAAAATATAGGATTTTTATGTTCTAAATGGAAAAATCAATATGTCCAAAACTATCACTAAATCGTAGAAGAAAAAGTAAATAACTCAATAAATAAATCCATAACTAAGCTTTATGATAAGTTGAGTATTGCACGACTTACATAAAATAAGTTGTTTAAGTTTTCTTCGACTCTAAGGGGTTTATTCATAAACGTTGCTTAAAGTTAAGTGACGTTCAAACGTCAAAAATGTATGGTTAAACAGTCGCTAATCATTACTTAACTTTAAGCAGCGTTTATAAATAAACCCCATTTATGTTATAATCAAATAACCATGTTCAAGGAAAACTAAATAACTCGAGTTGTTTAATTTGCACATTTGAAAGAAGAAAGAAGAAAGAAAAATAGGTTTATTTGTCACAGAAACACGTGCATACAAAAAGATAATTAACTTGAGTAGGTGGTATACAGAAAAATAAAAAAATAAAACTAAATAGATCTACATTCCAATCACGAGCACAAAACATTTGAAATTCTAATGTGCAAATTACACTTCAATTTATGCATAATTTATATTATCGATTTCTTCTGTAACACAATATTAATTAAATAAATGAAGTTATTTATTACTTATTTGCCCTTAATTTACTGTCACATGCAACTGACGCGTAGGAAAACAAAACAATTAACCTTAAAAAGTCGCTAACTCCAGTATACTTAAAATATTATGTTATGGCAAAATTAGATAAATTCGTTTTTTATTTCTTTTTATTTCTAGAAAGAGTTTCGTTTGTTTAAGCATATAAAAAAACTACAGATACCCGAAGAATTTATATTCTTCGGGTATCTGTAGCTTTTTTATGATTTTTTTTTTTGCGAATTTTACGATGGGTAATTTTCTAATTACCCATCGTAAAATTGTCGCAATAATAAGTATTCTGAATAATCACATGAACAATAATGTAAACGACGATCCACCGAGTATGTAAAGTGTGAGCGCAAATCAGTGAACTCACTGCACTGCAGGGGTAGTCACAATGATCACCAATAATATCTCAATCACAACAAATCAATGCCGGCTTTTCGATCGATCTCATCAAACTTCATTTGTTTTCTATTTTGGCGGGCTGCCGCGCCGTCGCCGCGTCGTGCCCGCCGTCTCTCTCAGTACCCGCGTCCCGCGGCTACACAGGGCCGGATTTCAAGGTGTGGAGGCCCTGGGGCAAACAAAAAGTGGAGGCCCCGATTTTTATTTGGAATAAGTAGACGAAAAAAAAACAATTTCAAGAAAAAAAGTTTACATTGACAAGGTACCTTCCAGGTCAATGTAAACTTTTTTTTCTTTGATGGTCACAACGGATGTATTTCTCTTATACAGGTTGGATTTTTTAGACGGAGCAGTAAGGGGAGGTACCTTATCCGTTGTAGTTACAGAAAAACGGTTTCAGGAGACTGTCCATATTTTTTCCAAAATTACAGTCAGCAAGAAAATGGGCGATTTTCACAAAACCTTTTTTGATGCCAATCAATCCTGTTTCTTATAAGGATCAAAACATTATATGCAACCAACTGAGATTTGAGTATTAGAAAAGTCAGAAATCGCAAAAATCTTTTCCCATACATTTCGGAGGAAATAAGATTTTCGTATGAATTATAAATATAGTAACTAATAAAATTAAGTAAAAGGCAATGGCGATGACATACAAGATTTGAAAATAGCTCATGAAACATGTCTTGGTAAATTATTAGGCCGCCAACAAGGAGCAGTCAGTCGCACTACCATCCCGCTGATTTGATAATCTCTACACCACAATGACCATGAGCTATTTTCATGTTACATAATTAGCTCATAGTGACACGAGAAGAAGAATAGGTACACCAAATAAGCCAAGTAGTATAGCAGACTAGCAGTGTCCTCCAGTCAGCTGATGTGTGACGTGCTGATGTGCGTTGACGAACTGCTGTTTATGTCTTTAGGTAATCATTGTTATTTCTTTTTATCTCAGTTGGCTCGCCCTTTACCTGAGACTTAATCGTAACTGGTGAAAACCTGCCCAACTCTTCACGGAATATAGGCGTGATGTGTTATGTTATTCCTTTGTTCTGAGTTAATTAAGTCTAAAAATCTTGTGTAATATCGACTTTTACATCTACTTATCTAGCCACAACATCACGCTGACTTCCGAACACCGCGGAGATGACGTCACGATCTTCTATAAATAAGCGTCGTCGCACACCAGGCGGCGCGCGCGCTTAGCGTTTATTATTTTTAATACCGGTCTATTCATGATTTGTGTGCGGCGTTGCTATGGGATCTACAGCCGATTTAGTAACTGATGGAGTTTTAAGCTTTCACAGATGTGTTAACAGTTATAAATTGATAGTCAATTAGTAATAGCAGCACCCTTCCGAGTACGGATTTGTACTCCGTTTGTAGCTTGTTTTGACTTGACAGATGGTGCCGAGCCGTGAAAAAGACAGACGGAATTCAAAGTCGAAGAAAAATGCAGAAAGCTGGTGTGAATCCGAAGAACTAATGGTCGTTTGAGAAGACACATTGACATGATCTACTTATTACAATGTTTTTGGAACGAAGTTCTTTAACGCAGCTTGCGGTAGCAGTAAACTAGCGGAAATCGTCACGTAACGATAAATCGTTAGCCCGAAAAAGTCTAGTACACATTTTTATCTTGCTAAAAACTTATATTAGACAGATGGCTCTTTATTAAAAAACAAAAACAAATTGACACTTGAAACTTAAGAACTAGTTGGCTCTGTACGTAATATACCTACAGCGAATGGAACTTCGTTCCAACCCGGGTGTCCCACGACTACTCCAGACTTTTGATTTTAGACTAGTCTTAGAATATAAGTTTTTAAACTGTCATGGTCACTAATATTATTATTAACATAAGCGGGATATTTACCATGTTTATTCATTGTTATGAGTTCCCGATATTTCGGCGCTGTTGCAAGCACCATGATCACGGATAAACTGAAGTCACTGCGGGTGGGTGTTTATGAGCAGACAAAACGGTCTACCCTCTTTCTTGTTCGCTTTTTGCACTCAGTACCGCTACCACTGTCACTCGCAACTCGATTCTGTTCCCGACACACGAAATTCACTGTGTCCGCTCGCGAACACAGAACACAGAACGCCACTATATTCCTAGACTAGTTAGAGAAGCTACTGAGATTACCAAATATAGGAACTTCAACCGGGATGATGGGTTTCAACTGTCGAGAGCCTGGAATCCAGTGGTTCAGCTGTGTAAAAACCGAAGAAGTGCCGAAAAAAGTTCGCGAGCGGACACAGTGAGTTTCGTGTGTCGGGAACAGAATCGAGTTGCGAGTGACAGTGGTAGCGGTACTGAGTGCAAAAAACGAACAAGAAAGAGGGTAGACCGTTTTTTCTGCTCATAAACACCCACCCGCAGTGACTTCAGTTTATCCGTGATCATGGTGCTTGCAACAGCGCCGAAATATCGGGAACTCATAACAATGAATAAACATGGTAAATATCCCGTTTATGTTAATAATAGTCTTAGAATGTAAATCAGTACCTAAACGTAACATATAATGCCGGCTGCAGCCGGCATTATATGTTACGTTTAGGTACTGACTTTTACGTGATATCAGTCTGTAGACTGATAACACGTAAAACAAGTTAGCCATGTAACACAACAAATAGGTGAATTTGTTTCAACGTGTGTTACACTTCATGTTACGTTTCACCAATCTGTACTCATAAGGCCTACCCATAAGACTTGAAGAAAAAAGGAATGTCAAAATACCTATGACCACAAAGCAAGGCTTTTTAAGACTTGTATCGTAAAAAATGGGAAAACGGTAAGATATTGTTTAGCTATTTCTAACACGAAAATCTTTAGTTAGTACGTATTTAAATTTCCTAACTCCCATCACACTACATACTACTACACTATACTACACACAACTACACATACACACACACTAAGTAGGTAGCTTTTGAAGCAATAGGTACTTGAGTTGGGTATTGTAATAATGTTCCTGAGGAGATGTCTGAATCTGACGTGAAGTGTTCATTGCTGACACTGTGACGTAAGTGTTGATGTGTACTTCAAACTTCAAAATTATAATTAGGTTGAAATCAAGAACGATTTAGAATGATATCTATATACTAATAATAAAGCTAAAAGGATTTATTTTTATTTTTTATTCTACTATGAGTTTGCTCTTGACTTTAGTCTAGGTCTGGATGACAGAGACAAAGTCTTCGATGGAGTAAGCTTACCCAGAAGAAGCCTGTTCACTCTCACTTTGAATAGATTAGGGTTGTATGCGTTCGGAAACACAGACGCAGGCAGAGAGTTCCACTCCTTTGCTGTGCGCATTATAAAAGACGTTTGAAAACTCTGCGTTCGGAAACACAGACGCAGGCAGAGAGTTCCACTCCTTTGCTGTGCGCATTATAAAAGACGTTTGAAAACTCTTAGTGCGAGTTGGTAGAATATCAACTAGGTAGGGGTGGTAAGTTGCAGTGCGTCTAGATGTCCGATGGTAGAAGGGGGCCGGTGGAATGAGGTTGTGGAGTTCATGGGCAAACTCTCCGAAGTACAATCTGTAGAAGACCGACAAGCAGGCAACCTTGCGGCGATGAGCCAAGCTGTGAAGCTTGGCATCCACCAGTTTTACGTCGAAAATGAGCCTCTTAGCTCTGCGTTCCACCGAGTCAAGCGCAGCAAGTTGGTACTTTGCTGAGCCATCCCAAAAGTGGCTGCAATACTCCATGCAGGAACGGACTTGTGCTTTGTAAAGGGTTAAAAGCTGTCCAGGCGTAAAGTATCGCTTCCCCCTATTTAGGACGCCCAGTTTCTTGGCCGCAGTTTGAGCTTTGCACTCGATGGTGGAGCCGAAGTTGAGACCAGATGTCAACTCCATGCCTAGGAGCTCGAGCCGATCAGTTACATGAACAGATGTACCCCGAAAAGTAGGAGTTTGATCAAAACGACTCCTTTTAGCGGTAAAGAGACACGCCCGTGTTTTGGTGGCATTAAAAGAGACCAGATTGTCATCACCCCATTGGGAGACAAGACTCAAGGTCAAATCAGTCCGCTCAACCATGGCCTCTCTCAGGGAATGAAGTTCAGCCCCGCTGGTTTTTGCGCTGGACAAGTATCTCTCTGAAACGGTACTGTCATCCGCGTACCCACCAATACCAGGCAGAAGCAGGTCATTGATGTGCAGCAGGAAAAGAGTTGCAGAGAGAACAGATCCCTGAGGAACTCCGGCATCAATAGCCATAAGGTCTGAGGAGCAGCCGTCCACGACTACTCTGATCGACCGTTCACTCAGGAAGTCTGATATCCAGCTACAAAAATCAGCTGGGATGCCATAAGCAGGAAGCTTGCTGAGTAGTGCAGCGTGCCAGACCCTGTCAAAGGCCTTCGAGATATCAAGCGATACAGCAAGTGATTAGCCGTGTTTCTCGATGGCTTCGCCCCAGCAGTGCGTGACATACACAAGAAGATCGCCAATTGTTTTTTGTTTGTATCTATGATTTAAAAAAACCTTTGATTTGATAGCCCAATTTTTGAGGAAGGCTACAGGCTATTCAACATCACGCTAGGACCCTACGAAGCCGAGCAAAATATAAAATAATCAAAAAGAACGCTACGCGAAACCGAAGTAATAGCGCAAATGAAAGGACTTGTGAAGAGGATTTCAAATATACTCGTACTTTAATATAATTTTAAAGTTGCTCAGACTGTTGCCTAGACTTTTGATTTTGATTTTGAAGGTTTTATTTTTTTATTTCTTCGTTATGACATGCCTAAGTGTGCAAATTCGTAATTTTTTCTCGTTGTCGTATAAATTGCCATTTTTGAGACAAACAATCATTAGTAGGACATATTAACCGGACGATAGCTTTGCTTTCAATGGATTGTACGAAATTAATATACCTACTTAGGTAATACTAACTACTTAGATATGTTTTTTTTTAAATATATATATATGCTACCTACCCTTTACAATCCACTATTCTTAGTTTAAAATCCAACTATTTTCATTACGACTACATACCTATTCGTAGGAATGTAAATACATAAGTACATACATAGTGCGTGCAAACCTTCAGCAAACACAGGAACCAGATGCGAGCCGTCCGTCTGTTTGTTATTCAAATATTACACATATTTCATTCACTGTCCGTGTGTGTGTGTGAGTGAATGCATACACATTTTATTATTAGAGAGTGTGTGTGAGATTAAGGATGAGTGATCAACGTGAAGCTATGCTGCGTTATGCTGTGGCTAGAGCTAAACTGAAATTTCTAGTGATTTGGTGTTTCTAGCAAATAACTTTAAGCTGCGTGAGGTGTGCTGTGCGAGTCAGCACTATTACGTCAATGTGTCATGATGATAAGTGCGAGTGAGTTAAACGAAAGAACAAGCGGTTCCACGCGATGACAGCACTAACAATATCTGCTGTGTTTTAAACAAAGAGATGCCATGTTAACCACACAAGGTGCAGCGCAACACTGTTTGCTGATAATGATCTATGAAGAGCGAATTAGCTAAATAAATTGTAGCATAGCACAGCGCAGCGTAGCTTTGTGTTCGTTAGTCACCTGAAAGGGTTATGTATGTGTGTGTTTAGGCAAGTGTATGCGTGCGGTCAGTTTTGTTAGACAAACGTAATTACACGTGTATTTAATTCAATGTAATTTACGAGATATGCTGTTATGTGATATTTATACAATTTCGTGTTAAATCTGTGTAAATGTGCCAAGATTAATAGTGTTAACAATAAACAAATGATGACGCGATTGGCACAATTAATAGATCGGATTGGACGTTAGTAGGTGTCAAACTTATTAGCCCTATATAGGTACGATCAAAACCCGTACATAGCAATTGTATTAGTTTCATGCTGACATCGACACGCAGCGAATGAATGAAATATACGTATTTTGGGTTGGCGATCAGCAATCGCTTATGCACTCGTTTGGGAAAATATCAAAAATACTCTTTAACCACGAGTCGATCATTCATCATAGTTTTTTTTTTTTTTTCTACTGATTGGGCCTGCCCGTGACCTCGATGTCGCCTGATGAAAATGAATTGTCTGTGAATTGACTCCATTTATTTGAACTTGCTGTTATTTTGATATCACAAACAGACACTTTAATAAAAATAAAATGTTTTGTGTAAATGAGTTCTGGTTTCCTCGTGATGTTTTTCCTTCACCGATGTCAAAAGAAAAGAAAGAAAATAAATAAGATGCCGATGTGAAAGTAAATAAGTATGAATTGAAAAAGTCACATTGATACCTGCCCGGATTTGAACCCACAACTTCGTGCATGAGAAGCGAGGCGTTAAGCCTAAGGCCTCGCTTTTTCTTCTTCTTCTCACTGGGCCTTCACGATAAATAAACAAAATACTTAGAGCCTTACAAATAAACACTGAATAAAGTTATCCTTGGAATAATTTCGTTATAACCATACCGTAAAACGGGGGCTATTTGGATTTTTGGGGGTTATTTAGAACAAAGCAATTGTAAGATTTGAGTTGACATACATTCGAATTGTAATCTTCGTACGAAAAATTCTAAAAGTAAACAAGACCAGAAATAAAATATAAGCTGTCTATGGTGTTTTGGTAGAATTTATGTCAACTGAAATCTTACAATTGCTTTATTCCAAATAACCCCAGAAAATCCAAATAGACATTTTTTGACCTTTATAGCTATAGCATAACTTTATTCCGTGTTTATTTGTATTAGGGTTAATATTTAATTGTTGTGTTTACTCAAACTCGGCAAAGGTAATATAGGTATGCTAGGTATCTTAAAGAATTTATTTTCATATCGGAATCAAGCCAGCGATGTTTAGCATTTAATGAATCAAATCGCTGAGCTAAATCACATATGTAACTCAAAATGCGCCTATTAACAACTAAAACACACGTAAGATAAAGTCTTAAAGGTACGAAACGATCTATTGCAATCAATTGCAAGTTATGGTACCTAATATTGTTAATCCCTTCAATTGCATTTGGTAGACAATCAATCTGCGCATCCATGTGTATCAATCACGTAAAAATAAGCAGTTGCATTGATCGTTTCGGGGACCCTTTAATAGGACCAATGTATTGGAGGCTGCGCGCACGCCTCTCGCGGGACAGCCAATCAAAGCGCGCGCTTTAGGCTTTAGGTGTAAGGGGTGTTGACATATTGAGATCCGTATGTGTTTTGTATACTATTTGGTCTTAAGACGTTTGTATGTGATTTATGTTGTAGGTATGAACACTTTTTCTTTTTTATTGGGATTTTCGTTCTGTACATAATTATAATATTTCAATGTAATTGTGCTTTTGTTTGTTTTATGTCGTTGTAGTTTTTACTGTGCTGTTATGTTATGTTGTACCACAGTATAATAAAGTTATTGTACTGTAGGTATCTACCGGTATTACTGTTTGGGATATTATGCAGCGGATAGTCGAAAAGGTTCAATAGGTGTGAATTCTACATATTCCTATCTTCCCTCCCTCAATCCTTTATTATTCCTCTTGATGAAGATTCAGACTAACACCAAACACATTATGAAGCAATAAGTACCTACTAACTGAAAACTATTAATAATAGCATCGGAGTTCAAATCTGCAGAGAAATAGGAAATAGAAAATTAAAACGTTTCATAAAAACAATTAACAAAGCACTAACCAATGTCCTTAACAAAGGCGTATCGCCATGATTAAAACCTATAGCATTAGGTAAAATAGAAGTCGGCGTCGGCTAAGAACAGAGACACACAGATAGCCGCTATCAAAGACATAACAGAACTGGATGAGTCCGTCTGAGAGCACTCGGACGAACAGACTAGATAGTGTTCAGTCTAAATTATCTAGCTAAATCAACCTCTTTGATCATGTTGCTTTACTCGCTAAGGGTAGGTACATATGTGGATGGTTTGGCTTTGGCCAGTTACAGATAAGAATAGTATTATTTGCACAGTTTCAAGCCAAGAGCTTTTACATGCATAAACTCACGCCTGGCGCCCATGGGCGGGAACTACAGAACGCCACCTGCTACGCTTCTTACTTATTCCGTTTGCTTGCGTTTACGTTCATAACTGGTCATACACGTACGCCAGTTGGGAGTAGGTACCTACCACACACCTGACTTTTCTGAAGAACAAGCTTTTCGAGGTTTAATTTTCATAAAATAAGTAAACTGCAGTGACGCTGATGGGCAAAGGCCACTTTCTCCTTATTACTTATTTACTTGAAATCCTGCGATTTCGTTCAAGATGTCGCGCCACCTAAGCCTTAAAACCTTTATTTTCCGAACTAAATGTTACCCTGACTTCATCATCATCATTTCAGCCAAAAGACGTCCACTGCTGGACATAGGCCTCCCTCAAGCACTGCCACTTCGACCGGCTCTGTGCTTCCCGCATCCATCCATTCTGTGTTTTCACCTTAGAAGTAATTAAGTGTTATAGGCATCGGTGTAGCCACGGTACAGGAAATTAAATTCACAACCTGTAAAAGTTAAGAAATAAATTTTATAATTCGGTTCCAATTTAGACTTACTTGGTTACTTAATTTAAAAATAAAGAATTTCGTCGATAGAACCTTGCACCTGCGAACGATTCGCCGACACAACTTTTGGTCTATCCCCATGTTTACACCAAGGTATAAACCGTTTATTCTATATAACACTGTGTTTGTTTAGCCAAGTTGACATATATTGGTATAGATTTCTATATCCATAAGTCACAATACAGACAAACAAACAGACATAATATCGGCTTCATGTAACGAGTCCTCGTTAAATTCATGCTCCGATACGTTTTTTCTTCAAAGCCTTTCTTTGCAAGAGTTTTGTTAAAAAAATATTTATTATGCATTCAATAGTACATGTTCAGGTACCTAGTTGTGAGGGATCTGTTTGATAGGAGGGTAGTTCGATGTCTGGTGAGCCGTGGGGGTTTTCTTTTAAAGGGGTATCTTTGATTTTGAGTGTCGATATTGTTATCCCTTATTTTGTTTGCTTTTGATGCGATCTGGTCAAATGTAGAAACTAACCCGACGAGGTGTAAAAAAGTTTCAGAAAACGTAGGTTAACTTTTATATCGTACCAATGTAAGGGTGCGTTTCCACTGAGGGAGTTTGTCAAATGAATAGAATATAACACTCTTTATTATGTACACCATACAAATTACTGATATAAATTGTAGGATTCGTTGTAGAGACATGCAGGAATCAACCAATCACAGATGAGACAAGATTCACGTACTCGTAGTGTGTGAATTTCAAATAATGTGTACTTCCCACTACACTCGACTCTCCGCACTTCTCCGCCTCAGTGGAAATGCACCCTAAACAGCATCGTTACACAATTACCGTCTTATTCATAATAAAGTTATCCGCTTCATAAAATTAGTTTAGCTATTGAACTGTTTTGTCCCATTCTTTCAAGTTAAATTTATTTTTTATTCTACTATGAGTTTGCTCTTGACTTTAGTCTAGGTCTGGATGACAGAGACAAAGTCTACGATGGAGTGAGCTTACCCAGAAGAAGCCTGTTCACTCTCACTTTGAATAGATTAGGGTTGTATGCGTTCGGAAACACAGACGCAGGCAGAGAGTTCCACTCCTTTGCTGCGCGCATTATAAAAGACGTTTGAAAACGCTTAGTGCGAGTTGGTGGAATCTCAAACTCAAACTCAAAGCATTTATTTCAAATAAACCAATTACAGGCACTTTTGAATTGTCAAGGGGTCGGTCAGTCAGAAAGATGAAGCTAGTTGCCCATTCCAAAGCGTAGTAGGTTCCTATGGAGAAGAACGGACAAGAAACTCCATGGACACTCTTTTAAAAAAAATATTGTTACAAAATATGGGTTACATCATTCATGTTGAAGTTATACATGTGAGAACAATGTAGAGAGACGTGCACGTTAGAAGCGTCCGTAATAGAAACAATTCAAAAATTAAAATAAGCCGTGGCAGCTAAGAGATGACCAGTCCCAACTGACGGCGCCCGTTCACGAACATGACGCATGGATCAGCACCATTTAGCTCAACCATTTTGAAGGGAACTTAATGATCCAACACACACGCCACCACCAGCGAGACATTTGAGTGAGCATGACATACTCTCAGCCGCCAGGGCACATTCAAGTCAATAAAAGACATATTACCCGGTAAATGGTAGCTCTATAGTACATAGTACTCACACCTGTGCTATGCAATTATATAATTCAAGGACATTGAGTTTATACAATGCAAAAATAGTTTACAATCTTCAGCAGCTCCAACATGATTGTCAAATGTTAATTAACTAGCTGAGGTTGTGGAGCAGGACCAGCATTCAGCCAAGCATTTTTATCAGCGATGTAATCCCCCAACTTATAATATGCCTGCCTGCATAGTGTGCGTTTTATACAAGATTTAAATTTAGTCTCATTCAGTTGAAGTATGCGGGGAGGAATTTTATTGTAACATTTTAAACAGTACCCCATGAAAGATGAGTCTACTTTAGCCAGTCTGAAACCTGGTTGAGCTAATAGGTCCCTATTTCTAGTACTATAATTTTCTAGTACTAAAAATATCAACTAGGTAGGGGTGGTAACTTGCAGTGCGTCTAGATGTCCGATGGTAGAAGGGGGCCGGTGGAATGAGGTCGTGGAGTTCATGGGCACACTCTCCGAAGTACATAAATTAAGTTTGACAGAAAGAGACAAAACAGTTCGATAGCTAAAATAGGTTAATGAAGTGGATAACTTTATTATGATTAAGACGGTGTATGTTCAGCATCATTGAAAAGACTCTTTTTAGCTTTTTGGCACAAAAAACGATTTTTGAAAACCAAATTAAATCAATAATGATCAGTTTCATCATCATCATCATTTCAGCCGAAAGACGTCCACTGCTGGACATAAGCCTCCCCCAATTAGGCGGTTTGCTATAATCGCCAAATTGGGCAGGCGGGTTGGCGATCGCAGTATGGTGTTAAAAATGCATAGAGAACGCTGCTGCCCATAATCAGTTTATTCAGTCGAATCTCATTTTTGCTGTTGCGACTGGTGGACCAGAGTCTTAATCATCATCATCTGCCCAGGCGTTTTCCAACTATGTTGGGGTCGGCTTCCAGTCTAACCGGATGCAGCTGAATACCAATATTTTTTATGGAGCGTCTGCCTATACAACCTAGTAACGGGGTAACATTATATCCCCTTAGCAAGACTGGTTACTCACAATATAGAATAATTTGTCTTAAAAGCTACAGATAAAATTGAATACTGGATCTCAGAAACAATGGGTTTCATGCGAAAACTTACAATCACGAGGTGGTTAATTTTTCCCGGAACATCAGTAAAATGACGAAATAATTTTCGATGACACCCCATAAAATCAAATACCACTCAATAATAAACAATTAAAGCGTCCGCAACACCGCAGTGACCGCACAATGATGCGGGCCGCAACGCGTGACGTCATCGACGTGGCCGCGGCGTTTGCGGTGTATCGATGTACTGCCGATATGAGAGCTGATGTTATCGTTTATTGAGTGTGGAAATCGTCATAAGTATATCTCTGGACCAAGAAATCCACTGGAATTCCCTGTGCCGGTATTTAGTAGAAACGTAGCACTTATCTCAACCAGGCCAGATTATCATGCAATCAACTTCCTGTTTCCAAAGAAGGAAAGTAGGAAGGAAGTTGAAGTACTCAGACGAAGTCTCCCAAAAGGTTGAAAAAACTAGTGGTTGGAAAACTTTGTTTTCATTGTTGGGTTTCCCGAGTCTCGGGGTGAGTGATACTGGCTAGTGCTGACCCTACCGCGGCCCCGATTGTGAACGCAGGTATGTTCAGCAACAAAGCTGACTTGAAGACTCTAGGTCGAGTTTTTTTTGGACCACGTCCGAGTGTTGAACTCGACTTACTTGAGGAGCATTAACGCCATTATCCTGGATTTAAGTTTCTGCAAGGACACTACAAGTGAGTGGGAGTGATAAGGGGTGGCTATGTCGACGACTATGTGGCACTTCCGAAGGACTTGTGCCATGGGTCTGGTGCTGGATAGACATATGAAGGTCCGTCCGTCAAAAATTAGCACTTTTAAGCTCAATATAACACAAATGGATACCCATTTGTGTTATATTGAGCTTAAAAGTGCTAATTTTTGTTAGAATCGAGTGGAAAACGATTACAGATAAATAGGCTTTACAAGTTAACGAATAATAGTCGAACAACTTATATTTGCAATCGAAATGTATAAATGTATGGGAAAACATGTTTTTCAACTACAATGTTAAGTTTGTTCTTGGGATAAATTCATCCCAACTACGGAACCCTTCATTTTGCGTAGTTCAACACGCACTTGGCCGGTTTTATTAGATTTTGGTCGATTTCAAATAAGAAGTACACACAAAGAGTAGGAATACTTCCGTAAGATATAATTCAAAACGGATTCCCGGAGAACGCACACGAGTTTTTCAATACTAACAAACCCGATTTGAGTTGATTCCGAGTTGATAATTGGAAAAGTTGATACCTTTACGTGCACGGTAAGCGTACAGTCAGCCGCAGGTCTATGGGAATGATTTGACATATACAGCGCCTTTATTATTTCGTAGCAGTAAGAGTGATTTTTGTAGTGAAAGTTGTGGTTGACCGTACCTACCTTTGTATGTTTACTTAACGTTCCGTACCATTGGGTGAGGGTAATGAAGGATTTTACACTTCGCTTTGTATGTTTTGTAATTTGTGACGTTGATTAAAAGTAATTAGTTTTTTTTTTGACGTGACAACGTCTAATAAATCGATGAACGCCGGCTGCATGCACGAAAAAGGATGAATCAATGTCCCGTTACGCTCATTGTACGCTTGCGCCGCATCAATGTTTTATTATGACGTTGTCACGTTAAACTATCGTCCGTAAACCAACTTTACAGACAACCAATTTTTCTTTGCAAAGAAAATAGGTACCCATTTAATAATAATTTATGACACCCTAGCAAGAATTAAAAGATTGTAGGTACAAGTTTTTAACTTCGTTCTTACAATAAATTACTTATTTGCTTGCTTAGAAAAACCCACCCCAAAACATTTTCCCATTTTAGCAATATTTCGGATTGTAACGTAGGAGGCGAATAAGGTATCCTTTTTTTTTGCTTTTTGGTTCCCGGCAGCGCCCGTTTACCGTTTTAGTAAATCCGTTTATAGTGGCCAAAGAAAATTAAATCCATAATTTTAATACAACCATCCACCTCTTACCTCGCTAATTAAATTTTCTATTCTCATTGAAATTTTAATTGCTACAGGTCCCGATAAGAGCAGTAAAAACCGCCGTAAACCGGTTGTACATAGCGCCATCTATCGGCAGGGGCATTAAACGTTTAGTACCTTAGCTCCATCTATTGGCGGGAGGTAGTAAACTTTACTGCCGCGGCAGTGACGCTGTATACGTCAATTTTAATTTATGACGATGTTCAATGAATTGGAGAATGTTTTAATGGAAGGGGTGAGATTGTTCTGCGATACTATACATGTATTGGTATGTGGGGGTCATAAAATTATATTGTTCTTGGGTTTAATACTTTCTGTCGTAAGTTGAAGAGTTTAGTGATACTTGATCTTAACTTAGCTATAAATGCCGCGTTCCTATATTTGTTTACGGAACGTTATATTGTGTACTTGCGTGAGGTAATGAAAAAATGTTTTTTATTGAGCACGTATAACTAACACTAAGCAATATAAAACTACTACCTACTGTAGACTGCGTCGTTGGTCTAGTGGTCGCAAGCGTGGTTGCTGAGCAAGAGCGGTCCAAAATCAAAAAATCAAAATTCAAATATTTTATTTCACATAAACCTAAGTGCCCACGAGTATGAAACGTCAGAAGCTAGGTGCACGGTTCCAATTATTCGTTTCCTATGGAGAAGAGCCGGCAAGAAACTCCACGGTTACTCTTTTAAAAATAATTGGCTTTACAATATTATTAAATAACAATGATAATAGGTATGGGAGGACAGTGTAGGCCTTTCAACAATTACCAGGTACTTAACAAAATAGAAAAGTGCCAACAAATCTACACTACTAGGCCTACAACGTTCTCACATTCACAAAATATAAAATAATCTAAGTATATAAAATATTAATGACATGATTGCAATTACAACTACAGTAACATATCTGAATAAATATCATGTCCAAGGTTTGATTCCCTGGTCGGGCATGTGTTATAGGGATTTTCTGTTAGGGATTTCTTAGTAACAGAGCAAAATCAGATTTACACCCACAGATTTACTAGCCAATCATTATCATCTGCTAGCCTTTTCCCAACTATTTTGTTGTCGGCTTCCAGTCTAACCGGATGCAGCTGAATACCAGTATTTTCCGGCTTCTGACGACCCATAATGACTGTCAAAAATCCACTAATGACTGCCGGGGCCGACGGTTTGACGTGCTTTCCGAGGCACAGAGCAGTGTGTGTCAAGATGGTCACCCAGCTACAGACCAACCGCGGCATGAGTATAGCTTAACATGATCGATCGACGCGTGCGGCTGTTATAAGCTAGTCACGAGCCCCTTGTTAACTATATAGCCAACCAGCAATAAATGGAAAATAATCAAATCCTGTTCTCATAAAAGACGTCTTAGATACTATCAACTATCAAATCCAATCTTATTCTCCAAGTTATCAACTACACCCTACTTACATTCTCCCCTTCATAAGAAATCCTAAAGACAAGACAACATCGTGATAAATAATGGGGTGGGAGTCGATAATCGAAGTTAAGTCGCTCCAAACTTAGTTGAAATGCAGTTCACTAACTATGTGGGTAGCACGAGTCGTGTATGTTAGCTGAAGTGAACACAGAAAGGTACTGTTATGAAGATGTGGAGTGGCGGATTAGCGTATTGGCGTATTGATGTTTCGACGGTTCCACGTAGCGTGTCGTAATTTTGGTGTAATAAATGTAAGGCTTGTGCAGTGTTATACTGATTGGAGACGTTATGGCGTATTTTTGAAGTCATGAAGTGATTGATAAATAAAAATATATTTTCAGTGGTTACGATAATACGGTGTAGGGCAGCACCAACAGCATCCTGTCTGCAAGCAGGCTAGATTGTGCGTTTGTGAACCACTGCTGCAAGGTATCGGCTGGGCCTGTCACCTTGCAGCAGTGATGCCACAAATTGCTGCTTTGTTAATGTTTTACTAACATAGTTTGTAAGTATATTGTTACTAACACTTTCGAGTCTTGTTGCTTGAATTAAATGAATATCATTATTATAATGAAACCAGCATAAAGTAGGTACCGAAATCGCTCAGATATTTCCTTTGGCTTGTAATAGAAAAGCGATAGAAGAGTATACGGTCTCATCGCAGTACTTTTCTCTGCTTAGATACTCTGTAACCAACTTTAGGCCAAGGACGCGACGTGCGACATAATTAACTCTGCCATAAAGCACTGCAATACCCTGATTGCGGCTTCCACCCGATGCACTACCTCCCGCATTAGTAGGATTCGCCGACCGAGACATACTCTCACCATTCCCGATGATGCTACCACTCTCCTCCAGCAGAGTAGGACTTCCACTAGCACTTTTAGCAAGCACATCCACTGACAGCCATCATTCAGTCCTTGCCGATGAGGCCTGCCGCGATTTCCCCGTCTATCCCTGCCCTACCCTTGGCTCGAGCCAGCTCGCCTGTAGCTTTAAATTCGTCCCCAATTAATCACAATCCAATCTAGCCCGTCCCATGCTGTCCTCCCCCAGCGACGCCCTAAGTCGAAGTCCGTACCCCCCAAAATAGTCTTGTTGAATTTTATATTTGTTGAAAACGCGCAGTTGCTAGCTCGCTTTTCGCACTTGTAGGTCCTATCAAGTTGTAAAACGCACAGCATTTGTCTTTTTAAACTATACAATAACGGTTTCTGAAAGCTCTGAATAGAAGACTGATTGACCTTAATTTTTTTATAACTTTTAAATTTGTTAGGTTTGTCGTTTAGTTTTGTTATTAAGTTTAGCTGTGACTGTGATTTTCTAAAAAGGTACTATTGTAAATTATTATAGAAAATCGGTATAAATCGATTTATTATAATTTACTCGAAACAAAATGTTGGTGATTTTTAATCTAGTTTAGAGGCCTAAACTACATTTAAAAAAAAAACTTTATTCCTGTCAAACGACGATTTCCGATTCTGAAATTGACTAAAATGACACAACTATATTTTAGTTTGAGAGCACTAAATGGCACTGAGTTATTAATTTATTGAAAATAGCAATTTTACTATTCCGAATTTGTCGTTTTTTACCTAAAATTTTCATTGTCTAACTATATCTGACTATTTTTATGCATAAAATTAGTTGTCATGAACTAAAATTCCCACCAATATCTCGACTTCAGGTGCAAAAACAGTACTGTATCTTTTTTTCTTTAATTTTGCGTATATCTCGAAAAAGGTGTGTCCGATCGCAAAAATAATGAAAATTCGACCCCCTTTATAAAATCCATAAACCCCTAAAACTCAACTTGTAGGTAATAATCTTCATATTTTCCATACAAAAAGTGATAAATTCCATATATATATAGTCGAGGCTGATAATTACATATAATCTACACTGCCCCCCCCCCCCTCCTCGCCTCCGGCTCACAGACCCCACACAGCGCCCTTACAGCAGCTTTTAGCGCGGCCTTACAGGGTCTACAACGGCTCTTAGCTCTAAGCCCTTTGTTAACATCTTTTTACCTTGTGGAATGCGAATAAATGAATATGGATATGAATATGAAAAAATATCGAGTAGTCGCGAATTTTAGTTGTGTCAAAATTATTTTTAAATTTAGAGATTTTTTTTTTCCGAGAAAGCTTTAAGATTTTCATAGCCAAAAGTTCGCGAATTTTAGTTGTGTCAAAATTATTTTTAAATTTGAGATTTTTTTTTTCCGAGAAAGCTTTAAGATTTTCATAGCCAAAAGTTCGCGAATTTTAGTTGTGTCAAAATTATTTTTAAATTTAGAGATTTTTTTTTCCGGGAAAGCTTTAAGATTTTCATAGCCAAAAGTAAGGAATTTTAGTGATAGTTAAGTTGGTTTAGTTCGGTGTACCTACAAGAGAATCGGCACCATTGTATAGTTGATTATAATAAACGTTAGATTTTTTTATGATCTAAAAAATTCTAGATATAGGTATAGTTATTAATACGAGTACTGAAACGTTGAATTCAAATTTAATAAATGTTGATAAGTAAATTTTTTTTTAATTTTTTTTTATTTGTAAACTTGAAACTTACCATTTATATTCCCAGACAGAAATTTGTCAAGAAAACTAATTAACTTGATAGGAACAATGAGAAAATACCCAGAAAGTTACTGTATGGGAAGTTACTCAGAAAGTTTCTCGAAACTTACTCTGTAAGTTACTAAGAATATTGGGAAAATAATATTTACAATAAAAATTTTGTTTGCATTTAAACTAGAAGAAAATAGTAGTCGAAGTCTTATCGGGTCACTCAATAGTAATGTTACTGGGAAAATACTCGACTGGAGTAAATTACTGGGAGACATCACTAGTGTAAGGCATCAACGGATTACATACAAGACAATGCGACGTGAGATCCGCTTCACCGTCTGCCGCGTCCACCGCGCCGTTGCGCGGCGTCATCTGAGAATCGCCTAAATCTTAACTTAAATAAAATTACCTACCCAGTGGATCTTAGTGGAACGTGTTTCTCTATACTAACTGAACTTACAAACCTTCACGACGAATTGGTGTATAGAGTTAACTACTACAACACATTTATGGTCCTTTGAGCCTTCGTGTACTCGTATCTTAGTGTGTTTGTGTCTCTTGTTACGGTAGCGAATCGGATCAGCTGGTCTCCCGGAAGAGAGTCACCCCAGTTGGATTATGAAGGCGCAAGTTCCTAGCCAGAGTACAGGTACATTGAGTACTGGGACCATAGATATAAGAAATAAGGAGATATGCCTGGCAGCTAAAACTGTATGGAAACCCGATGTCTGCAGTCTATCCCTTCCACTCGCCACAACTACACATGCAGTTCAGTAAAAGCAATAGATACGAAGTCGCGCACACGCTCTAAATTCATAAATCGAAACATACTACACAATCAATTATAAACCTTATCGCATCAAACACAACGCGCATTTACCATGCACCGTACAACTCACTCACACGAAAACATCGGGCTCTATCGTTGTGCTGTGCAAAAGCCATTTATTTCACATATACGCTTCTTCTTCTCGATTGACTAAATCGAGAAGTTATCGATTCTTCCATTTATTATTGAATTAAAACTTTTGTGGGGGACCTGAAAATAAAATAAATAATAAACGGTATACAAATAATAATATAATATTAACTAGCTTCTGCCCGCGACTTCGTCCGCGTGAAATTTCGGGCCACCCATCGCGTCGCAACCCGTCGCTCGCCCGCACTATAACTTCGTTATCACTTAGCGTTCTTTCTGACTTTTGTTCTTTTCGCTTGGCTCCTAAGGATCTCATCATCATCATCATCATTTCAGCCGAAAGACGTCCACTGCTGGACATAGGCCTCCCCCAATTGGGGGGGTTTGCCATAATCGCCACGCTTGGCAGGCGGGTTGGCGATCGCAGTATGGTGTTAAAAATAAATAGAAATCGCTGCTGCCCATTCTCTAGTAAATCCCTTAGTCGCCTTTTACGACACCCATGCTAGGAAATAGGGTAGTGCTATTCTTTACGTCCGGCACCACACGGAACTAAGGTTCTAACGTGATGTTATATAGCCTTCCTCGATAAATGGGCTAGCCAACACCAAAATAATTTTTCTATTCGAACCAGTATCTAGTTCCTGAGATTAGCGCGTTCAGCCAAACAAACAAACTGTTCTTTATACTGTACTGTATAGCTTTATAATATAGCTGACCCGCGCAACTTAGTCTGCGTCACCTAAGAGAGAGAGTGGTTTAAGTAATGAATTTACTACTTATTTTGTTACGGAGTTATTTTAAAATTATGATATTTCCTAAGATGTTGATTGAAATCAAGTGATGTCAAGGACAATTTTATTTACATTTAAATACTTGTGATTAATAACATATTTATTTGGATAAGGATTAATATTATGTTGATAAAACTCCTTCGCAAATAATGCACTAATTTCGAAAAAAAATAATTAACATAAAAAAGGTTATAGAGAGTTAATCTTAAAAGATAGACATATGCTGTAGCGGACGTTTTTTTTAGAACTTTTAAAGAGGAACAATTCTATCATACATGATATTTGCGTAACTTAAACCGTTTACGCAGCGCACGCAACAGAAGCTTTCAAAAAGGAATGTTTTTTCCCGTTTTTGTAACCTTTTTCATTTATGCTCCGCTCCTATTGGTAGTAGCGTGATGTTATATAGCCTATAATATTTCTCAATGAATGGACTATCCAACACAAAAAGAATTTTTCAATTCCAATCAGTAGTTCCTGAGATTAGCGCGTTCAAACAAACAAACAAACAATATTTTGTTTTGAGAAAATAAAGATGTGTAATACTCGTAAACATTATTTCACATGGGTCTTCCAATCGGGTTAAACGGTTAACAAATTGAAGAATAAACTATAATAGCAATGTATTCATTAGACAATCGACATTATTGTCGATAGCATACGTTAGTATGAATCTGCACAAGCACATCATTAGCTCGCGGCAAGACACCGCGGCCGTACTACGCGACTCAACCGCATACACATTATATCGTTTCATGATTTTTACATTGCGTTTTCCAGTCGCTTAGCGTCATATTTACGTAGTGGTTAAGAAGCAATGTATTTATTGCAAAAATAATACAGTCGCTGTTATGTATGAAAACAAAAATAATGTAGTAAAAGCAAGAAATATTTCACGCCTTGTTGTTTTTCATGATTTTAAAGACAAATATAGTTAAATACTTGTACTAACTTATGGTAAGTGATTCCATGATGTACAAACATTTTGTATTGGCTTCGGTTTTTACAAGAAATCACTAAACTACACGGCATTCTTATAATTTGTCACGATCACGCTCGAAAGCGCACTAGTTCGCGGAGACCGCCATTTGCCTACTTTGCGAGCATTTCGATCATTGCGCGCGGACACAGACACGCCTCCTTGCCACTTCTCCTGTTTTTTATATTTCTATGACTGGGACTAACTTCAACGACTGGAAGAGCCTTCGACTACTGGAATGATGTAGGTAAGTCGTCATACGGAAACTGATGCGTAATGGCGTACTTACATTTATTGCTATATTTTATTTATACTTTAACTATATTTTAATGTCGTAATGGTATTCACTCAAATCAAGTGACAAACATCATGTTTACTGCTTTTCTTATCAACCTGTTATACTGCGACTGCTGTCTAATCTTCGGATCTTTGACGAGTCGTAAGAAAGAGAACACAATCGAAAATAATTGAGTATCGGTGATTTATCCCCATAACTTCTCTTTTTCGAATAAAATTGTTAATGCTGTCGATATATAGGTGGACAAAAAGAACCGTGCTTGCGCCGCAGATTCGACAAAATATTCAGTCTTACTAATCAATCGATTTGATCGAACAAACAAACAAGTATAATACATCAAGTTTTATCATGAAGCAAATTTCCGATTCTAAGCGAGACTTCAAATACTAATAGCAGCCCCAATTTCCGGCACTGCACACTGTAATCGATAACTGTAGTTGGCATCAAACAAGTCTTACTTAGTTGGGCTGCACTTTGTTAACTATGTGGTTACCGCTCACCGGTTGTGTCGTAATGGCGTAGTGATTTGGTGACGTCATCGCTGTGGCGTACTTTGATGTTAGACCAAGTCTATGCGTTTGCAGTTTATGAGATTGATCTATTTAATTCATTATAAGGTATAGATATTTGTATGTGTTTTTATGAATAATAAAACTACCTCGTAGAATAGTGTAACTGTGTAAGTAGTGTAAGTTCGAGGTCAAGAGCAGGCCCAATCCATACTTCCATACTAATATACTAATAATATCCATACTAATATTATAAATGTGAAAGTAACTCTGTCTGTCTGTCTATCTGTCTGTCTGTCTGTCTGTCTGTATGTATATTACGTTTTCACGCCTAAACCGCTGAACCGATCGTCATGAAATTTAACAGAGATATAGCCTGGGATATGGAGAAGGACATAGGCTACTTTTTACGCGATAACCGATATCTACGCAGGTCAAGCCGCGGGCAAAAGCAAGTCAGTAATTAGTAATAAAAAATAAAAATAAAAGTTTTTAACAAACTGAAACACTTGTACCTCGGCTGGCGCAGTGGCTGACTGGGTGCGGGTACAGATGCTTTACAAAATGAAGGGATTATTATACGTACAAATAGGCTTACAAGGACAGGCAAGCTGCATTTGCAAGCGAGATTTTTATGCAAGATAATATACAAAATGATGTTATGTAATAGGTAGATCTTCGTTTGAGGATAAAATACGTTTGTCTTTTGTTACTTTTTCACAACTAAACAATCAACCCGATTTTCATATAAATGTACAGCTGCAAAGTACCTAACAAGGTAGACTGGTTGGTATAAATTCGCTGGCAACAGCTATTCAATATTACAACATCGTCTACAATAGCCTATTAGATTATTTGCATGCAGTACTCCCCGAGTGAGTCTATGTTGTTAATACTGATTGACGGGATCCGAACTAAGTTGGCGTGTAGTGGTGTGTAGTGGCGCGCAGTGGCGTGTAGTGGCGTACAGTGGCTGGTGGGAGATGAGCGATCGTGTTGCATTCTGGTTAGTGGTTAGTGCTTCTATTGGGGATTGGGTTTACTCTTGCTAATATTGTGTTCCAAGAATATTGGCAGGTTGTAGTAGTATATTCAAGATAATTTATATCTACTAGTGTAGCGAGGGATCCATTTTTAAGCACAATTGTTTAATTTATTTTTCAAGTGGATTTATAATCTAGCGGTATACCTACTATAATTACTAATTGTAAGAACTATCTTTTCAGCTGTGACAAACAATAAATAAATGAATATGAATATAGTAGAACAGTGCTATAGTATTCTCCCTAATGTAAACAAAACTTTCTATAATTAATGCAAAATTAAAGAGAGCATCGTAAGGAAAGTGGACTTTGGTCTCCAAACACTAACGCGCAGTGAGCAAGCGTAGTGTTAAATACACAGTTATACCAAAAGTCTCAGATAATTATAAAAAAAAGAATTCAGATAATTTATGTAAACAAAGTAATGTCAAGAAATGTCATTGTCAAAATGACAGAACAGTGGTGCAAAACATTTTATCTTTTTTTTTTTTTTTGTAAATTATCATTTATGAAATTAAAGTGAACTTGTTTAAAACCGAAAATTTATAAAAATAATTACGGTATGATTATTTTTTTATTATTATTTCTTAAAATCAGTACTTAAAAGAAAATGAAACCTCTTTTTTCGCCATTTTATGTGAATTACCATTACGAAGACATTTTTTGTTATGTTATCCCCTTTGTTTACATAAATTATCTGAATTTGAGACTTTGGGTAAAGTTTTTTCTTATTTCTGTGGTGAAATGCGTTTCTTTTTGGAGTGAGTACAATGGTTTATCATACCACGCAATGGGTAACATACTGGTACACTGGTATACTGGTGCTACGAGTATAAATTTTGAGCAATAAACCTGCTCTTTTAAAGGCTTTAAACCAGATCGACTTTTAAAATCTGAAACAAACAAATTCACAGACACCACGACATTTCAAACCCAGTTCGTCATTACATAGCTACAAACCGTTCCACACACATTGTCTACTCGACTGCTCAACGGATGGCACTCGAAGTCGCCAATTAATTTGAACAATATTGCAGACAATAGCTGGCGAGCCATTGTTGCCTACTACGGACCTAGATGGCGGAGGATCAACGACACAGAATAGATATGTAGGTACAGAAGGTATACAACGACCGGAAATGTACGCACACATAGGTAATACGGGCTGGTGTCCGCAACTCCAAATTAATGCGCGTATTTCGCGTACAGATGGGAATATCGATTACTCGATCCACCCCAGCTCCTCAAGGAAGGCCAGCAACGCCTTGGTGTTACTGACGATCTCACATAGGGTACCTGGGCTACTGAAGTACTTGGCCCTGTCCAGCTACCAGCTATAGCTGCTGTAACTGTACGCAGCTGTTTTTTAGTTAATCGGAGAACCTATTTTGTGAGGCAGCCAGTAATTGTATGGAGTGCTTCCTTAGTCTGCCTGCACTCCCCTATTTCCGACCATAGTTTGTGATGTTGGTCCCTGGTGCGTTTCCTTACCAAAGTGCGTAAGTACCCGAAAGGGAATGGTACGATGGGTTCAGGACCCACTGCTGCCATGGACCACGTACGCACACATAGACAAAACAAGTATAAACTGGCTTCGTCTACTGACACTCCGCCAAAGTGTTACCACCGACGTACGGCCTAGTATGCAGAAAGTGCAAGTGCACTCACGACACAAAATACATACAAAGAGCGAAAACGCATAAATCAAAATCATTTATTTGCAAAAAGTATTGGTACAGTGTTAGTCTTAAAGTCAGTAATTAAGTTCCTAGCGTCTATCGAATGCATCTGCCTGTTATATAGGCGTGGAATTAATAAACTTTAGTTAAATCAAATATGAATATAATTCATTTCTGTATAGGAATATGACAACACAAGAGAGTAAAAATATGATAAGTCATCTTGACACTTTTTTCACCAGAGACTTAAGAAAGAGATTTTGTTCACAAATTCCAACACTGCCGACCGGCACCATCCCTGACGTCTGCAGCGTGGCACACCCGCTGCGGTCGAAACAGGCTGAGCCAGGAGAATACTGCGCTACTCCCAAGGGTATAAAAGGAATTTTGTGACCATAGACCTACCTACCCCCTTCTCTTCGTTTTCATTTTAATAAAATTATACTTTTTTTTTATAAATAAATTTATGTGGTCTTATCATTCATCTTCACCACGTCAACCTTTTCCGTCAAAAGCTACTCGTATACATTTTCAGTATAAGCTGATCTCTCATTGTACACAAACCATATACAATGCTAGATCAACTTATTCTGGGAGGTTTAGCTTGTATGTAGCCGTGTGTACGTACGCGTCTGTCATGTGCCTTCTGTAGCAATCTATTCTGTGTCAACGTAGTACGATCACTCCACGCTCTGCGGTAGGATTGAGGGATTTGATTAGTTTGTGTTACGGTGTATATGTAGAGATTTCGGTTCTAGAATGTCGGTTTATGGTTGTAATTGAATAGAGGAATACATATAAAAATTTGGTTCTTATAGAAAATAACAATACAACTGGTATTCAATTTCCCATTTCACTGAAGTCAGTCTTCATAATATACTGGAACGGTAGCCGATGGATTACCATCAAAAGTTTTCGCAGAACTCTAAAATGAATATAATTGCATCGACCAAACAATGGGGCCGCATCCTAACCAAAAGCGATCGTCAAGTTCATATGTCACTTTTTAGGGTTCTGTAGTCAACAAGGAACCCTTTATAGTTTCACCATGTCCGTCTGTATATCTGTCTACTAGTACTGCTAAAGTATTAAATAAATACTAGAAAGCTGTAATTTGGTATACATATTAATCACCCTGACAAAGTGGTAAAATAAAACATTAAATAAAATATCAGGTTACCTCCCCTACACGTAAAGTGGGGTGATATTTGCTGTCTCGACTATTTCATGGTGTGGGAAATCGTTGTATAGGCCGTTTAAAAATATTTGTGGTTTTGTGAAAACCATTTTTCGATTCAGGAATCCGTTTGCGTATTAATAGGGGTTAAAGTATGAAGTTACCGTTTTATAGTACCTAATAGATACTTTGAGTTGACATTAAACCTTCATGGTGTGAGATATTCGAGTGAATTTGTTTTTGACTTTGATTGTGATTTTGTCAGCGCCACCATGCACCATGCGTTCGTTATTCGCGCGATGATCGCTTTTGGCCCCAGAGCTCTTTCTATAACCTTATCTAATTAGCGTGAGGCAACATTAAAAATAATCGTTTAGAAGATGAATTTCGGTTTCTTGCACTCTTAAGCCAATGAAGATGGACTCCAGTTGAACGAAACAAAATTTAAAACTTATATAAAACGCACACTATGCAGCCAGGCATATTATAAGTTGGGGGATTACAACGCTGACAAAAATGCTTGGCTCAATGCTGGTCCTGCTCCATAAGGGCGCATAAACGAATTAATTAGCATTTGAAAATATTATTGGAGCTGCTGAAGATTGTAAGACTATCTTTGCATTGTATACACTCAATGTCCTTGAATTATATAATTGCATAGCACAGGTGTGAGTACTATGTACTATAGAGCTACCATTTACCGGGTAATATGTCTTTTATTGACTTGAGTGTGCCCTGGCGGCTGAGAGTATGTCATGCTGACTCAAATGTCTCGCTGGTGGTGGCGTGTGTGTTGGATCATTAAGTTCCCTTCATAATGGTTGAGCTAAATGGTGTTGATCCATGCGTCATGTTCGTGAACGGGCGCCGTCAGTTGGGACTGGTCATCTCTTAGCTGCCACGGCTTATTTTTAATTTTTGAATTGTTTTAATTACGGACGCTTCTAACGTGCACGTCTTTCTACATTGTTCTCACATGTATAACTTCAACATGAATGATGTAACCCATATTTTGTAACAATATTTTGTTTTAAAAGAGTGTCCGTGGAGTTTCTTGTCCGTTCTTCTCCATAGGAACTTACTACGCTTTGGAATGGGCAACTAGCTTCATCTTTCTGACTGACCGACCCCTTGACAATTCAAAAGTACCTGTATTCGGTTTATTTGAAATAAATGCTTTGAGTTTGAGTTTGAGTTTGAGCCCATCAGTTTAAGATATTCATAAGTTACCCAGAAGATCAGACCAAGAAATGGCGTTCCCAACGCAGAGAATTGTAGGTAATCATATTCTAACCTTCTCGATTACTAAGGCTGGCACCAATATGGACTCGTATATCTTCCTGGATCTGCAGCCAAAAGCACTCACACTAACATAGGTGACCATCTATAGGTTCAATCAGGCAAATTAATAATAATTAATGGTATCAACTAATAGTAATTCATTCAGGCTAAAAGCTAGCCCCCTTATTTCCTTTCAAAATTACGTGTAAACTCGCATTGTGTATGCGTGTGTGGTCCTATCTCCTGCTAGGAGTGAAGTGTCCTTATAGCAGGTTAATCTCAGGGATTCGGACAGCACGTGTCATGTCATAGATGGTGCCACGCTGGCGAGCTACCGGAGCGAGTGAAACGATAAGTACTAGTAAAGATAGCAACACTTCATAAGCGGTGGAGAGATTGAAAGTATTTTCCCAAATGTTTTAGTTGTTACTGGCTTCGCTCGCGTGGCTTTTCCTAAAATAAAAGTAGCCTAAGTTCGCCTTACAACATCAGCTATCTGCCAGTGAAAGTTCCGTCAAAATCGGTCAAGCTGATTCGGAGATTGGCCGGAATAACAAGCAGACGGATAGACAGACAGACAAATATTTTATTAAAATAAAGTTGGTTTACGGACGATAGTTTAACGTGAAAACGTCATAACAAAACATTGATGCGGCGCAAGCGTACAATGAGCGTAACGGTACAATGAGCGTAACGGGACAATGAGTCATCCTTTTTCGTGCATGCAGCCGGCGTTCATCGATTTATTAGACGTTCTCACGTCAAAAAATATTGTTATTACCGCATATGCTTACATAAGCATTTAGTACAAAGCTGTTATTTTGACATTACAAACAGGCACTTTAATTTTATTTATTTGTACCTATAGATATCGCGATGAAGTATATCTTGGAGATCACTGACATCGGTGAAGGAAAACATCGTGAGGAAACCTGAACTTATCTGAAATCGCAAACCCGCCTTAAGCAAGCGTGGTGATCAATGCTCGTGCCTTCTGTGTATGAGAATAGAGCTTTGCCCTGCAATGAGACAATAATAGGCTAGTGTTATTATTTTTATTAATTATATAGAGGTGAGAGCGTAAACGTATCCCAGATCTATTATGTCCGATTAGGCTTGCCGTTATTGGCAAAATGGACCCACTACTTCGAGAAATACAGGCATACAGTTAGATCCAAGGCATCATAGATTTGAAGTCACTAAAACCGAAGATAAACAAGCGAAGATCTCCATCACTATGTTTTACGACAATAAGGGGGATAAGCTAAGGTAGCCCGCAAAATTCAAATTTTCTTAATCATATTTTGATCAACAGAACCTGATACTGACCTGCTAATTGCTAAATAATATCTTAGCGCTTTAATCTTCAGCGTTGCTTCTCGAAACCGCTCCCGCTACCTCCTATGAGTCCTATGCGAGCAACCTATAACGTAATAACAGGCCAGCTCGCCTGACACACAGTTGTCAAGACACGGAGTACGTCACTGAAGACGTATCCATGCACCTACGAGCAGGTAGTTGTATGTATGGAGACTGAAATGTGACGTCAGACAGACAGTAGGAAACTTACATGTGGATGATGGAATGGTACCTTACGAAACATACTTTTATTTTTCACACAAAATGGTTCTTGTTTTGAAACAAGAACCATCGAAACTTAATATTATTATTTATTTATTTATCACAAACACTGCATTACTTTATTAGTATCTGAAATTGCTCGCTACTGGTATTAGGTGTTTATGTTTGTTGTAATCCAAAAGTAGGCATCTGCTTGTGAACACGAAGATGCCTACAGATGATGAATCGGATAACATCAGTTTTCGTGCTGTGTATGCCTATTTATTCGAACTCACGACATTGCGCCACAGTCAATTATTATTACATTTTTTTTTTTCACTTTAACAAAAATGGATTTCTCGCCGATAAAATTTGTAAAAAAAAAATAAACAAAATTCATACCTCACAGAACTCCAAACATATTGACATGATCGTCTTCCATTCGTCCGCGAACACGTCACACGGTATAGCGTCCAAGAGGTAAAAATTGCCCAGCAGCTGCACCGTATTTTTTCTAGGTAAACCCTCTCTTTTTTTTTTTTTTTTTTTTTTCTAGGGCATCTCAGAGTGTAACCACTAAGGTTCCGACTCTTTAACCGGACTTTCCTGTGGTTGCCTTAAGCTCCTAACGAAACTTAATGCCTCCAGCCAGGACGTAAAAAACTACAAACTAAACGACTGCTGCTCGCTAAGGGCACCCCCTGTGGGGTACGGACCTCGGCTTAGGGCAGCTGAGTCGGAGGGAGGGTGGCAAGGGACCGACGGTGGCTGGATAAAATCAGTGTTTTGATTATTATCGTGGGTAGTTTGGATTACATGCTGCTCAGCTAAAACGCGTGCTGGCGCTTCACTTACAGTCAAGGGTCGGGGAGGACTATTCGTTAGTCGGGGATTTCGCGCGGGGCCTCGGCGGCGAGGTCGGAATGACGATCGTGTATTGTGTGCTCTTATTTTGCGAACTGTACTAGTTTCCCTACGACTCTCCTGGAGGAGAGTAGTGGGGTCGTCTGGGTCGGTCAGTGCATGCCTTGGACGGCGGGTCGAACTAATTCTAGAGGGGACATAACTTGCGGCCTTCACAACTAGAGCGTTGCGATGAGTGGCTGCTGAATCGAAGAAACGCTTTGAAGTGCGCTTCATGAATTGGGCTATCGTGGGGATTTTGAGTTCAACGTGGAAAACCCTCTCACAACAATTGGCTTATTTATATGAATACTCGTATAACTACTCCACAACTTACAACACAGCAAGCAAAATCCGATATTCCACCACCATATACCATTGTACTAGTACCGACATCAATACACAAATAGTAGACGAATACATTAGTACACAAGTACACAATATAACTAAGTTATGATTGGAATGCTCGCTAAATACCGGAGCGTTGCAGGTGCGCTGGTGCCGCTACTTCTACCTACCAACAGATACAGCAGTAGGTAAGTTGGGGTACAATGTGTTGTTGCATTATTGTTTCTGTAGTCACTGTTAAGTAAAAACCTAAGTCGAGTTAAAGTATTGCTCACTCTTTCAGACAGGTAGAACAATAAAGGGATGGAAATAAATATGTGGTGGACTGATGAGCGATGGTCTAATAGGAAGAAGAGAGAGAGCAGAAAACCGTCCAAGTGCATGTCGGACCACGCACAATGAAGGGTTCCGTAATTGGGACAAATTTATCCTAAGAACAAACTTAACATTGTATTTGAAAAACATGTTCTCCCATTCATTCCAACTGCAAATGTAAGTTGGTTGACTATTACTCGTTATCTTGTAAAGCCTACTTTTCTGTGACAGTTTTCCTTTTAACTTCTGTTATGTAGGTACGTAGGGAGACAAGTGAAACTACTGACAGGTAAAAGCACACTGGATTTAATACAGATTATAGCAGAGCAGGGACGCAGCCCACGCACACATACACAATATTGACACACACATATATAACAACTTCGTGCTGTGATTTTTTTCACAAAAAAAAAAACATCCTTTTAGCTGGCGGGGGGGGGGGGGACACTTGACTCCCTTTTCTTGTACTAAGAGTGTCTGAGCTAAGCTGCGGACAGACAGCAGAGCTTAAAGCAGAGGTTCAGTCACTTGCATAAATACATTACACTTCGCAAGATTCAAACGCGATTTTATTCTAAAGTATTGATAGAAATTTTATAGTGTCACGAACATACTATTATGAAAATATTTCTTTTCTCAAAGTTGAAATCGCTATATCACGTGAAAATTGCTTTTCAATTTTGCTAGAATTGTAAGGTTAACGCGTAAATATTAAGCAGTTTCTGCGCAAAAAACATTTCAGTAATCTTCTGCTTAACGTATCAATGTGAAAAAGTTCACATAACATGTTGAGCCCAAGTTTATCCCTGCGAAGGGCCGGTTAGAACTTATATTTGCCATCGTGATGAAAGGATTAGCCAATCGATAGAAGTTGATTGCCGGCCTAGGGTACGCCGAACATAACAGAAGGCCGGAGCGTACGTCGCTCGGGGAGCAACCCAATTTCAGCAATCACTAGACAAGACTAAAGTTATGAAGCCGATTCAAGATTTCAAAAAAAATATTACAGCCACCAAACTTGCCTTAAAAAACTATAGACGGGTGTCATACATACAGGTTTTTAAAATTACGAGTGGCCAACTGAATGCAGTGAAATGAATTATTATTTTTCAGTAGAAATAGTCCGCCATAATGTTTCACGTAAACTTGCACCGCACGAATATTAAAAAAAAAATAGATATCTAGCAAAAGCCGTTACTAAGCCATAAAACATATTTTGGTTGTCTTAGATAAATAAAGGAGCCGGACCGTGGACTATGGACAACCACACGTGGCCTGTGGCCTGCCTAAGCCATTGTACACCCCTAGCAATGCTCTGTACAACTGTTCAATAAGCTACTATAATGCTTAGGGCTAGTTAATTTGGAGCCTTTAGATTTTGAAGAGCTGTGTAGCCGGCTGTAAAGTCCTTGCAAAGAAAGCAATACGACCTCGAGTTTTTAATAGTTCACTACGACTATACAGCCATGTTTGCTGCTTGGGTTCTTACGGTAGACATCGTAGCTAGGAGTTGTTTAGCTTAACTTTAGTCAAAACAGGCATAATTAGTAGCTTAAATAACAACAACCGGTGATTTGATAAATCATTTGACATAAAATTTAACAACAAATTAAAAAAGTCTTCAGAAAATTCGTGTTAAAATAATATGTACAGAAATAAAGACCCATTGATCAAAATATGTTATTATGATAATTATGGTATGGTTGCCGACTTCACCGACAAAAGACTGCCAAGTGCAAGACAATCCTGAAATGTATTTATAAGGATGCATAACATTCTTAAGTTTTATAACACAGTTTCTTGTTTTTTTATAGCTATTTAAAAATATTACTTTTTAATATTGAATAGTCGAATTATTTACACAAAGCAAATAACTTGAGCCATTGAACCTCAAAATTTGACCTGACTAGTTTTTACCAGCAAGTCAAATATTTAGAAAAATAGAACCTTACAATACAAAAACAATAACTTGCATAAAATCATAAAGATGATAAGTTGATTAGCTAAATATAAGATATATAAGGTATGTGAAAACTAGCCAAGTCAAATGTCGAGATTCAATACATCATAAGTTATTTGCTTTGTGTAAATAATTCGACTATTCAAATTTGGTGTGTTTATGTTAAATCGTTTTTGAGGTATGAAGGGTTCAAAAGTAGCTCCATATGGTTCGTGTAATATTACACACGGGTGCTGCTCGCACACTCGGGCACTTCTCTTTTCTTTTGTTGAACTTGGCTTGACACGCTCCCGCGTGTCTGGATAAAAAGTAAATTACTACAAACAGAAAAACAATTTTTCTTTCTTTCTTTTCTTTCTAAATAAATCTTATCATTATAAAATCCCTGGAAGCACCTACACGGTTTAAAGTGTACCTAATTATTTCAGGCAAACTTTATTTTTAGGGTTACGTACTTAAAAAGAAAAACGGAACCCTTATAGGATCACCCGTGTGTCTGTCTGTCTGTCTGTCCGCTGACACAGCCATTTTGCTCCGAATCTACTGGGTTAAATTAAGTTGTTTGTACACATAATGAACTTCTGTGACCCAAAATACAGAAAGAGTTTATTACCTACAGATTACAGGAAAACCTATGATTTTATTTCTGTAAGTAGGTTTGTACAAACACTTACACGTTAATTATATTTTAAAACTAGATGAGGTCTGCGTTTCGTATCTGACTTGTAGATTGGTGTCTGAAATGGTCTTTTGAGGAAAGAACCACACAGATTGAGTGGACCTGTCCTGTCAGTGCACGCATTTGTCAATAATCGTGCAGCTCAACTCAGAACATAAGGAGCTCAACGATTCGACGAACAATACCAAAGAAAGGACATTTGGGCAGGCTGCATAAATTACTCAAACTGCCATACCATGATTATAATAAAAACAAACAGAAAAAAAACCATGACCCACATAATATTAATATAATAAATAATAACATTATACTTCACATGTAAATTATTCATGTCAATGAGTATACACATAAATATCGCAAAAAAAAAAAAAAAAACAATCCGTATGTAAAAATTGGAGCAACTCAATTCCAAGCCTTTTTGTCCTCAATATAATCTTGAATGGTATAAAAATCTTTCTGGCACAATTTACGTTTAATGAATGATTTGAAATTATTAAGGCTTAGATCTTACGTGGCTTGGAAGTTTATTATAAAAACGTATACATTAACATCTGAACGAACCACCTATTTTCTTGAGCCTTGTTGTATTTAGGTAAAACAACCATGTGTTTGTTCCTAGTATTTATATTATGGATAACACTGTATTTTTTATACAATTTTAAGTTTTTATGGGTATATAAAAGATTTTCAAAAATATACTGAGAAGGCACAGTTATTACATTAATCTCCGAGAGAGTGTCTCGGACTTAATTTATAAATTGATCGAACATCTCTTTTCTGCAAAACAAAGATAGACTGAATGTCGGCGGCATTTCCCCACAACAGAATACCGTATGACATTACACTATGAAAATAACTAAAGTACACTAAACGGGCTGTCTCTATGTCAGTTAAATTACGAATTTTTCTAACAGCGTATGCTGCGGAGCTCCGCTGCTTAGACAATTTATCCATACGGGGCCCCACTGAAACTTAGCATCCAAAGTTAAGCCCAAGAATACAGTGCTATCTTCAGGATTCAATTCTTCGCCCTTTATCAACACATTAGTTTTCACCTGCCTAACGTGAGGTACCGTAAACTTAATGCAGTTGTTTTTTTATTTTGTGTTTATAAGAAGTCTATGGTCTTAAAATAGCATGGTAAATCTCTCCATAGGTATTGTGCGTACAAACTTATATTTGCAGTTGGAATGCATGGGAGATCTTGTTTTTTCAAACACAATGTTAAGTTTGTCCTTGGAATAAAATCCCAACTACGGGACCCGTCATTGTGTATGGTCCACCACGCAATTTTATTTTCATAAATTGTGAAAATATGAATAAGTTTTACTCTATAAACTAACTTCCATAGACTCGTTCCACTGGTTCAACGTAATGCACCCCACGAGATTTGATGCGTTAATGAAGTCTTGTATTTAAACCGACAAGCTTAGTTTATTGATTGATACACTTTATTTACAGCGAAAAATGTTTACGAAAAGAAATAATAATTATGTCCATTTATAAGGTAGGGTAAGACTCATAGGAAATCAAAAAATGCATCCGCATCGCTGTTAACAGGAAATGTGCCCAATTTAACCTATAGAGTTAAACAAATAAGTAGTTAGGATTTATGATACGTTAATACTTGTTACCCTTTTTCACAAGCTGCAGGTGAATACAAGACTCGTTGACAGTTGTCAACGAGTTGTCAACGGTTTGTGTGACGCAAACTGAACCTGATCAACGAATGCGCGTTGCATTAGTTGATTGGGTTCAGTCCGCGTGTTTTTACTAAACGTTCGATTGTTGTGCGGCCGGTCATCACGTGGTGGATGTGACGTCATGAAGCCAATGCTGTCGATATAAGTTACTCAATCATGATGATAAAAATACTTATGTGTGTGTAAATTCAGAACATGGTCTACCTGTGTGCCAAATGTCATCAAAATCCTGTCATCCGATAGACAGGACTTTGATGACATTTGGCACACAAATTTATTTTTATTTGAATACCTGACTACTTTTTTGAAAGTATACACAGATTCTTCAAATTCAGATACATGATACGATTAAAACCGCGGGGACCAGCTAGGTACCATAACATTCACAATCACAATCCACCACTGCACATAAGTATACCTTCAACGGCAACCGGTGTACAAACGCAATGACGCAAACAATCCACGTGCAAATAAAGAAAACAAACAGGCTTGTTCCGATGTGGGTGGACTGTCCACTGTCCACCACTGGACACAGGACACATGCACATATTGGACACTGGCTGTTGTTTGTAATACTCATGTTTGATTGTGTATCAGTGACTGTTGACGGATGTCGCGAGGATAAATAACAATCGTGTCAGTTCATCGGAGAGGTGAAGCCGCGATTTATTTGTGTTTTTTTATTGCGCTGGCCTCGTTAAGATATCTCTTGTATGGTCGTCCTCGTTGAAATGTATGAGAGACTTGTTTTTCAACTACAATGTTAAGTTTGTTCTTGGGATAAATTCATCCCAACTACGGAACCCTTCATCGTGCGTAGTCAGACACGCACATCGCCGGTTTTTTGTATGAAATTGCTTTGCGCTTGGCATTAAGCGACCATACCGATACACGGTCTACCTCCAGATCTGTCTGATCGGACCAAAATCCGTACAGTGTGTGGCCGTTATAAACAATTTGTTGAAACTATACAGTGTGATAGTTGCGAGTATATATACACGCATTTCCTCCTGTGGGTGCCTGTGGGTGACTAAGGGATTTACTAGAGAATGGGCAGCAGCGTTCTCTATGCATTTTTAACAACATACTGCGAACGCCAACCCGCCTGCCAAGCGTGGCGATTATGGCAAACCCCCCCATTGGGCGAGGCTTATGTCCAGCAGCAGATGTCTTTCGGCTGAAATAATATGTACACGCATCCGGTTATGTTAGTTACCCCTAAACAGATTATTAATGGGACAACTTCGCCATACTTTTCCCAACTTCCTATGCCTTTGCAACTCCTTAAAGCCATAATCTATAGTGAAGCTCAACGAGTTCCGGAGAAATGATTCAAATGACTGTCAACTTAAACAGGACATAATCTCCCGTCTCTCATTTTTTTTCGCATAAGATCTCATGATGGCGTGGAAAGATTTGCTGGACAGTACTAAAGTATGAAGTAAAGCCAAGGTAAGTAATTGCTAAGCAAATAACCTTACCTACTTAAACTGTCCGCGTATAATCAAATCACAATTCTCATTGTTTGACAGCTGTATGACATAGATAACACATTACATCACGCCTGTATTCCCCAAAGGATAAGGCAGAGGTGTACTTATACATAGTACACCCACAAGTCGCCAGTTATGTTTAAGCCTCATGAGGGGGCGAACCTATTACCATCAACCGGGCACAAATCCAGACTCCGGGCTGCTACTGAGAAATTCAAGATGGAAAACCCAATAACACTTTGTCCAAACCGGGAATCAAACCCAGGACCTCATGCTCAGCAGTAGTGATTTGCAGCAAATTGACACAACATGGTAACAATTTCAATCGATCTGCCGAGTCTTTTCCCAACTATGTATGTTGGGATCGGCTTCCAGTCTAACTTTACTTAGAGCGACAGCCTGTCGGCCTGTGATTGGGTGTCAATTTGCTCAACAGTTAACTTCCTTGGCTGTAAAACCAATCTGTTCAGTAGGCTAGTTTATATTTCTACAGAGTACCTACAATGCTAGTAAAACAGCTAATCAGTAGTAAACAGAACTCTATAGTGCACTACAGTGCTACAATCACTGAACAATCCCGGTCACGTCAACACACGCAACAAATACGCGCGAATTTACTGCGTGCGGTGTACTCTGGGTTGTTACGTCACGTGTACCGGGGCAAGGGAGTAGGGACTGTTGTCGGTATAGTTTGCTTAGCAGAGTAATAAACAAAATCTTTTAGGTATCTTTATTTTATATTTTAACAGGGCATCAAGCTTAAATGGAGCTGGGCTGGCCGCATGTGTCGCATGCCGGAGGAGCTATATGGGCCATACATTAGGTCTCAAACAGCAGCAAACGGCAACGCACCAGGCCCAGGAGGAGATGACGGGACGAACTCGTCTTTTCTCATAAGGATTGGCCACAAACGGCAGGGTAGGGATAAGTGGAAGAAGTGCAGTGGGACACAAACGGCTGGTAATAGTAGGGCACCAATGACGTTCTGGAACATAATTTTTTAAAGTTGTTTTTTTTATTGTTTTAAGGCGTGAGAGGTCAATTGACTACCATTTTAGTAAAGAATGCAGATTATAAATCAATTCAAATATGTTTCAGTCGATCTGAAACGGCTTTTATAAACTTGAAAAAAAAAAAGGTATCAACCACTCACAGGTCAGTTTTCGGGGAAAACAAAAATAACGAGGTCCCAGAGGTTCGTCCCAAACGAACGGTAAATAATATCGCATCAGAGATCAAAGGTGATACAATTGGTACACGATACCTGATCCTATACGATGCTAATGATTATTTACAGAAAAGGTCATTGATCGGTCGTGTAATTCGTGTGATCTTTTACGAAATATATCGATGGTTATGGATGGGCTGTTAAGCGTAGGATACTTGGTTTGATCCCCGGGTTAAGCAAAGTGATATTAAATTTTAAACAACATAACATCACGGCTGTCCCTGAAGGGTGAAGCAAACCCACATTTCGCTAGTTACCTATGTTATTAAGTTTTCTATTCGGAAACTCTCAGTAGCAGTCTAGACTCTGGATTTGCCGCCGGTTGATGGCAATAGGCTCTATTACAATGGACCTACGGGAGAAGCGGTAAGGCACGTTGTCTATATCTCTATCTACTCCTTTCCTATCGCAGGTATGCTGGAAGAGATTTCATTAGAAATAAGCATCACCTTTGTGAGTATTTTTCTGTTCCTTTCTTCTTGTGTGTGTGTACATAAATGGTTAAATAAAGAAGGCAACCCGCGAAATTCAAATTTTCTTACGATTTTTGCAATTTGCGCCTCATTGCTCATATACCCTAGTGTATGTTGATTAAAGTATGATTTGCGACCGAAACAAATATGTATTTATTTAATTATAATCATTAGAATCAGTAATACAACACCTTAAGTTAGTATAATCCTAAAAGTCATAATTTCATGAAATAGTCATTCAATAAGATTATGTGAAACCTCTGCCTACCTATTCAGTGTAAACTTACGGGTGTGATAATATTGTGTGAATTAAATAAATATCTACAGTAAATCAATGAAATATAAAAATAGCAGGCCAACATTAATGAACACGTCCCTTTTAAAAAAGAACACAATAAGTTCGCGTCGCTGATCAAACGTTACACACCGTCGGTCGGTCGACGAGAAGCCTTTGAATAAACATTATCGTTTATGGGAAATGTTATTACAGAAACAAATAATGTATTTTTTACTATGGCTACACAAAATAAGTGTATCTATCTGTAATTTTTACAGTAAACTGTGCCAGCCAGAATGAAGCTACCATTGTGCCACAAAAAAAAAAAAAAAAAAATTTATTTCGCACAAAGAATCCATATACAGTGTTAGTAACATAATATTAAAACAACTTAATATCTAGTGTACCTATAACTCCTCCGCACAAACTGCTTCACAACTGGAGAGCTGAAACTCTCCGCTATAGTTCTTTGGATGCTGTTGGGACTGGTTCTCACTCTCCTCAGTAGTAAAGCTATTTTCTTGCGCACAATCGCGTGAAACCCGGCGGTACGAGCTTGCACAAACATTTCCGACGCGCTGCAGAAGCGAGAACGCGTTAACGAGAGCGTAAACCAAATTAGGTTATTTAGCCGTGAAAAATTAAACACACAGACCGACCAGTTTTCACGTTAAATAATTTTATTTTTTTCAGCAATATAAAAAATAATTACGTCTCTGGCTAATAAAAGGGGCGTTCCTTTCATTAAAGCCGAAAAGCCCGGCTTTCAATCAAAAGTGAGCCTATTAATAAAAAAACTACACCTGTAAACGAACTCAATGTCGCAAGAATTGATACGAATAATAACATTAAACTCTCCGCGTAGTACCGGCCACAAGAATAAAAACGTGGTACCGGCCGCGCGCTAGATACGTACTACGATGCAAGGTTGCCAGAGTTACATACTCAAGGAATAATATTTAAATTCCTCGCCTCTTTCATCACGCACCGTTGCCAAACTATCTCCGATGCCGCAGCTGCGATCTCGCTCTAACGTTATAGCGCTAAGCAGGAGGCGAGATCGTATCGATGAATGAAGTATAGCTTTCTCGCTCACACAAGGTGGCTTCATATCGGGCTTCTAACATCTCATTTTTTCGCAAAGAAATGTGTTAACGTCCTTGATATGATAGTATGTACTCATTTTGCAAATGTTCGAATTTTTAAGCCCGGCTTTTGACTTTTTATGAATGAAACGAATCGTAGTAGGAGGTGGTAGGATTGTAGATCCTGAGTATGTGTGCGCGAGTCGCTGCGCAAAGCGTGAATTTGCATGATATAATTTTAAATTAATTGTTTTGAGCGGTTACTGACGCCGTTTATGTTTTGATTTTTTTATATTTTCTGTGAGTTTAAATGTTGTGATTAGTTTTTGCTGTAATTACCTTCTTTTTGAAGTGATGAAAAAGTTTCTTATCATTAAAATTAATTCGGAAACGCATGCAATTGTTCCTTGTGAAGGATTAAAGTGTGTATTGGTGTGCAATCGTTACTTGGAAAAAGGTAAATACTTTGAGTTTTACAGACTAATATAATCTCGCTGAATACATTATGCGTGTCGATCACAATCGCGCTGTTTTTCAAAGATTAGGTTGATGTTGTGTGTCATTTAGCACTTTAAGAACTTCCTTTCCGAGGTCACAATGAGTTTAAAACCTCATTCAATAGAGGCTATTTCTTAGGGCTTGTATCTTTGCTTTCTTTATACGACCTAGTCTTAGATAAACATATGCAGCAACAAGATGGCAACAAACCGGAGCCCAGTTACTTAAACAAACGAATTAAATGTAAGCAATGTGTAGTTATAAATCACAAATCAATCAATTATTTGTGCGCCATCTAGTAGCCGTATTGTAATATTTTTCCCATAACAACTGTTGCGAATTTGCGAGCGTTTGAAATATGAATTAGTACGACTCGAAGAGCTCTGTTGTGCCAATAATGATAATAGATGGCTCACGTATCATATTTTACACGATACTGATAACTTGTACATAAAATAGTTGTGATTTTTTAAAGGATTACCAGTAGGTACTCTTCGTATTTAAAATTTACCTATATTTAAGCATAACATCACGCCTGTATTCCCCGGAGGGTTAAGCAGAGGTATACCTACCTAGCTACACCCATATTTTTCCAGTCATGTTCAAGTCATGTTTGGTTGTTAATTCATATTTAAATATTTAGGTCTATATCTTTACCTTATCTAGCAACAAAACCACTGATATTTGTTTCATCAAATTTGTTGAAAAACATACATAGTGGTATTAGTTTTTGGAACAAAAGAATAAATCTCAATTACTTACAATTATGAAAAACGAATATTAGTCAGTTCTTTAACGGCTCAGTGGGTAGGCGCCACTTTGCCAGGCGATAGGGTAGGATGTGTTTTTTTATCCAAAATATATATTGGCTTGCCCTAATTTTGACCCCTAGGCACGCCACTGAATAAAACCAAAGTTGTTTCATGAATTTATTCGTAAAAACGTAGCATACAGCACAGTCAATTAATTTCATTCATAGCATCTATTGATAATTTCACAGTTTATTTATTTAAGGCTCGTACAGACTCGCGCGATATCGCGAGCGCGACATGCAGCGACAAAGAAATTGTGCTACTAGTGTCGCGTCAGGCCCGCAATATCGCACTAATCTGTACGAGCCTTTATAAAGGTTTAACAACTTGTCTGTAAAATATCGTTTTTAACTATAAGACCGCCCACTGTCTCCTTTGTAACATTTCTACATAATTTTTATGGTGTACATAAAAAAGAGTATACTATCTATCTATCTACCAACACCTCCTGTATACAATATAATATAAGTATAGGTACCAATTAGCCTTGGACTTACACAGTCGCCAATTACAGGTTAACCAGCATTCTAAGTGTTATCACAGAAAAATAAATAAAACTAGTGACGCTAGAATTAAAGTATGGTAAAACTAAGACAACTGAATATGAAATTACAAATCCTAAAACAGTGCGAACCACCCTGCACAGGCCACCTCCACACAGACGCGATATTTGCTCGCATGTTTAGCGTGCGTTAATCGTTAATAATGTGCTACTGAATAGGGCATCCAACTATTTTGAGAGTGGATTGCCTTTTATTGATTGCAACTGATAACGGAACTTACAGAGGCATATTATGTTATGCGCCTAGTAACTCCTGTACCACTGAAAATAAAGCGGATTTTCATCGCATAAAATGCTTTTTAACGTCAAATAAAAACATACGTACATAAACTCACACCTTTTTCCCATGGCAGAAACTATGATAGGCAAGATGTATGTATAATAGGTATGATGCTAGACAGAAACTTCTTTAAATAAAAGTGAAACCGTCAAATATCTTGTAAAATCCGTGGCAGTTTATGTATGACGAGCTGCTGCCCGCAGGTTTCCCCGCTTAGCTTTTTCTAAAATAAAATAGAGTCAACGTTACTCCTTACAACATCAGCTATCTGGCAGTGAATGTCCCATCAAAATCGGTCCAGCCATTTTGAAGATTAGCCGGAACAAACAAACAGACAAAGAAACATTTTTTTAAGCTATTGCATAGCTTCTATCGCGGGCCTTGAGCGCGGGGACCGAATCCAGAAATTCCGTAACGAAAAAACCTCACGCTCCCCACTCCGACGGTTTTACTACACCAGTACCCTCTAGTGATCTAATAATTTCTGGCAGTTCTTTTTTCTGTGTACTGCGTATTTTATTATTATAAATATTAGTTTATAAAATTATGATCTTCACAAAAAGTGATTGTAGATAGTGGGGTTTGAACTCTCGACCAGTCGATTACGAGTACATTCAGTTCCCCTGTTGCACCGCAAGGCTACAACGACTTAATTAAAGCTTGCCAAATAGTTGATACCATTCCAGTTGAACAATTTTTAAACTTGACTAGACGGTTGGAAATGACTATATACATACTATGTACATGGAATTTTTTCGCTGTCAAAACAGTTTGTCACTCTGTTTTTATTTAAAATTACTTTAGGTTCAACACTTTCGTCTATTTTAAAGTTGTTATTATGCTTATATTTGAATAGTATTTGACTTTGTTTACGTAGTTATACACTTTTACGACGTTCAGCACTTATTTATTTTGTTTTTGAGCTATTGCATAGCTTCTATCGTGGGCCTTGAGCGCGGGGACCGAATCCAGAAATTCCGTAACGAAAAAAAAAAAATCAATATCAAAGAAAAAGAAATACTGCATAAATAAAATAAATAAATAATTATAATTGCATAAGTTGATACAAAATGCTATGCAATAGCTTTACCGCGGCAGTCCCCGAGTGCCACACGTCTTTTTTTTTTTAAATTGCTTATTTGTTATACTTATAACAAATAAGCAATTTAAAAAAAAAGTTTCTTTGTAAAAAATAAATAAAATTGAAGTGTCTGTAATGTCAAAATATCAGCTTTTTAATAAATGCTTATACAGTACGTATATACGGTACCTAAGTAGGTACCATGTTCCAGTTATAAGTATCTTTATTTCAAACATGATAGTCTCATACCCAGTACTTCATTGCTAATATAATTTGTAAGCACGCGAGTCCTCACGCCGCGCGTCCTCACACCCGCGCGTCCACATGTCCGCGTGACCGCGCGACTATCACGGCCCGGATCACACAGCCGCGTTAGTATTCTAGGGTTGCCAACACTACTAGGTATATTTTATATCATAATTATACAGTACTGACATTAAGGCTCAGGTATATGCTAGTGACCTGGAGTAGTTAGCTTGCGTGTTCTGTACTGAGCTCACGCAACGCGTCGTACGTCCAACCAGTAATAGCACTCGTCCATCCAGGACCGCTGTCCCAAATAAGACGCATTATTAATTTACTATAGATAAAATAAAAGGTAAGTTAATAAGACACGTATACTAAAACATCAACAATTAAATTATCTTTAAAAAGGTGAAGGTTTCAGAAAAATACGCTTGATAGATTTTGCGTGATTCTCAGTTTTTTATCCGCGTTAGACATAACTTCACAAATTAATTCCACTATGTAATATAAACATAATCTAAAATATTCATATATTACGTTATAAAAAAATGCTCTAATTTAATATAATTATATTTTTTCCAAATCATTAACACTACTCGTTTAGACGTGATCTTCAGTATAAAATAAATAAAAGTCGGTTATCGTCACCTTAATATACAAAATAAGATTTTCCAAACTACACACAATGAAGGGTTCCGTAGTTGGATTGAATTTCTCCCAAGAACAAACGTAACATTGTAGTTAATTTAAATTGGTCGACTATTACTCGGTAACTTGTAAAGCATACTTAGCTTAGCATAGTTTTCCTTTTAACTTCCTTATATATACTACTGCTGTACATTTTTACACATCCAAATACAACCATTTACCTGGCCTTTCACTTGACTTTAACAAAAATAAGCACTTTAAAGCTTAATATTACATAAAAACTTTTTAACAAAAAAAAACCGATTTTCAACAAAAAAAACACTAAAAAGTGAAAAATAACTTTAATTTCGGAAGTCGGTGTCATTGGTTCTGTATTTTCGTTTTATGCCACCGACTTCCGAAATTAAAGTTATTTTTCACTTTTAGTGTCTTTTTTTTTTTAAAGTCGGTAGTTTTTTTGTTAAAAAGTTTATATTTTTCACTTTTTAGTTATGATATATAGCTCATGATAGTAGTGGTAATCGAATTGTTGTGGGCTATCCCACAACAATTCGATTACCACTACTGACTACACCGCACAAACAACAGTGACACAAGATACCTTTACGAAGTGGATTAATTACGTAGGTATTATCGAAGCTAACTCAAAAACTACCCAAGCAAAGTTAATAAAAATCGATTAATAACCATTTATAGCCCAAATGCATCTCATGACAATTCCAATAAGCCCAAACACGGCTAGGATACATTGTTTTATCACGGAGTTCCGGTGCACACCTTCCGGCTTCATCTTCAGATCAGTTCGATCGTACCATTTTCATCAGAATTATTTATTTTTTGCTTTATAGTCGCTTAACTATCTTTATCGAAATATATTATCGCCACCCGTGAAATGCTTATCATTGAGGAGTTCCGTTGGCCATTCGTGGTCTTCTTCATCAGTTCCACTTCATCAAATGATACTAACTAAATGCAAATGCTTGAGTTGTTGATGACAATACAAAAATCGCTATATTTTTGCCTGTATTTGAGGAGTTCCCTCAATTCCTCATGGATCCCATCATCAGAACTGGATTTTGAAACCAATCTGGAAGTATATCCTTTCAAATAAAAAAAGAATTTTCCAAATCGGTTTATAAACGACGGAGTTCTGAGGTAACAAACATTAAAAAAAAAAAAAACAGAAAAACTAAATACAACCGAATTGAGAACCTCCTCCTTTTTGGAAAATCGGTTAAAAACGGATCCCTGTATCGAAAAATGATTTCCACAAACCCGCAACATATACAGCCTATTCAACGATAGCCCACATCATGGGATAGACGAGAAAAAAAAATATCATTCCCATTTTACGTGTAGGGGAGGTACCCTAAAAAAATTATATATATCAAGATTTTATTTTACCACTTTGTCGGCGTAATTAATATGTACGAGTATACCCGTGCCGAATTACAAAGTCATTTATTACTATAATTTTTTTAACTCTAAAAAATGAGCTTATTCGGTACGCTTCTACGAATTTTAATGTAGTTTCAAAATCACAAGGTAGTAAAAAATATTAATTAAAAAAATTAAATGCTCTGGCTGAGTAGCTGTACCCGCGACTTCGCTTACGTGACTGTGTATTCTATTGACCTTTTAAGTTAGAGGAAATGTGAAGTATACAAGCTGGCAGGGACATCGCCGCGCAACCTGTTACCAATTAATCAGTCCATGAAATCAAAATGAAAAATCAGAATCAAAATATTTTTTTCACATAAACCTACATGGGCACTTATGAAACGTCAGAAGCTAGGTGCATGGTTCCAATTAGTCGTTTCCTATGGAGAAGAGCCGGCAAGAAACTCCACGGTTACTCTTTTAAAAATAATTGGCTTTACAGTATTATCAAATAACATTGTTAATAAATAGGTATGGGAGGACAGTGTAGGCCTTTCAACAACTACCAGGTACTTAACAAAATAGAAAAGTGCCAACAAATCTACACTACTAGGCCTACAACGTTCTCACATTCACAAAATAGAAAATAATCTAAATATATAAAAGATTAATGACATGATTGCAATTACAACTACAGTAACATATCTGAATAAATATCATGTCCACAAAAGCCACTAATAAAGAATTGGAATTCGATTTTTAGGTAAATAATGTCAAATAATGAAAAGATTATGTCAAGGAATTATGTAAAAAAAAAAAACTAAATAAGCATCGTTATTTGAGAAGCCACATGTGCAGAAGGCATTACGTATTGCCAAACTTCCTTGTCTTCAACGTAGTCTTTTATCTTATAATATGCTTTTTTGATAAGGACACGTTTGATGTGGGTTTTGAACTTTCCGTCGCTAAGTTCTGTAACCGACTTTGGCAACTTGTTATAAAAGCGGATACTGTTTATAAGAAATGACTTGCTAGTTTTAGTTAATCTGAATTTGGGTATCACAATGATTCTGGACCTACGTTCTGCGTTGAAATTTGACGACAGTTATTTAAAAAACAAATTGCAGTTCCATACATTTTGACCGCGTACGTATTGCACTTTAGGAAACAGCAGTTTTTTTTTTTAATAACCGACTTATTAGTCGGTTATTAAAAAAAATCTGCTGTTTTTATAGCTCAAGTTCATCCAGAACCATGTACGAATCAATGTTAACAGACTGTGCGTCAATGTCCTGCCATCCTATATTTGTATTTTTTTATTTCTTAACATACCCAAGTACAACATTTTTGTAGGTACTTTTTCTCAAATTAATTATTACTAAGTTTAGTTTGAATGGTGCAATATTCAAAAATATTATAATAACTAAGTTGGCAGCCCTGGCGTGTGACTCGCGACCATACAAATGGAATAGATAATATTGTTTGTTAGATTTTCACAATAAATGTTTAGTTTTGCACTGTGTCAATAATTTGCAATATTAATAGAATGAGTTTGTGTTTGTTTGTATTGCCAATTGATTGGTCGGAGTTCAATTGCAGCGGATTTTGTAATTAGTTCATTGGTTTTGATTAGCTTGATTGGCTCTGATTTGTTTATAAAATTAATAATTAACTGTCGAGAGGAAAATATAATTAGATATAAGTACTAGGTATGTATTAAAAAAAAGTTGTCTACAGCTGAAAAGCGAATGGTTCCATTTAATAACAAACGGCATACAATTAATATTTTAATTAATTTGTTTATAACACGCATTGAGTTATCTGTTCACTTGCCTATATTCTGCAGAAGGTAGACTTTTAGACTGAAGATGCTGATGCTTATTCTCTTGACATCCCATTATCTTCTATATAGTCCTCCAGAGTGAATTTCGGCCATGGCGGCCAATCTCAACGGAGACTAGCCATCTACGCGGGAGATATTATAATGCACAAGTGTTTGCGCAGACACAGGTGCACTTCCGTCACTCTCATAGTCCGATGGGACGGCCATCCGCCACGACCGGAGAGGGATCAGGCGCAGGGCCAACGGCGAGGCACGGGGGTATCACGGCGCCAACTCCATTACTCCGAGCGGTTACAGAGAAATTCCTAATGGAAAAACCCAATATCACTTTGCCCGATCTGGGAATCGAGCCCAGGCCAACGTGACCAACAAGGCAGTTATTGGCTTCTACAATACAAACGAATGGGTAGTGTTACTTTACCTTTAGGTTCTAAGTTACCACGGGGGTTTTAACTTAGTTACAGAACAATATAAAACCGACCAAATGCGTGTCAGACCATGCACAATGAAAGGTTCCGTAATTGGGATGAACTTATCCCAAGAACAAACTTAACATTGTAGTTGAAAAACCAGTTCTCCCATACATTCTAACTGCAAATGTCAGTTTGTACGTGCAATATTGGGTGATTTACCGTGTTATAACAAGTACACAAGTATAGAACTATTTTCTGTATTTTGATCAAAACAGGCTCAGTAATTTCGGAGCTCAAATTGCCAATGGTCAATGGTAATGATCAATTTTCATCTATTTTCTTAAATAACTTTAAAACTATTTATTTAAAAATTATAAGAAAATATACTTGAGACCCCTAAGCTTACAGTAAACACTTTCATTTGATATGTCACACGATACAGTGTGCACATATTTTTTTTTTCTTTTTTTTTTATATGTGTACCAAATTAATACACAATCGGTTTGTAAATTCGGGGCAAATTGGCTATGACAGTCGAACAGACACGACACACACGGACACACGAGTGATCCTATAAGGGTTCCGTTATTTCATTCGGACATACGGAATCCTAAAAATATAATTTTTCTATTGATTTTTTTACATCTTAGGAGACAGTAGCACATCGACGTTCAAGACAGAGCTTAACAAATACGATCCTTACAGATTTGAGGGTTTCGGTAAAAATAATAGAGCATGAATCCTCCTTCCCATAGTTATCGTAAAAGTAAGAAACGAACGATAAAGTAAGGAAGTAACAAAAAGAGGATGAAATCATTAATTACCAGGAACCACACTAACTTGTAATTCCATTCACTCTTAATAAAAATGAACATTTAAAAAGCCGTTTAAGCATTAATTCATTACTTAGCATTCAAAGTGCGGCGCTTCGTATTAACAAAATGTTCTTTTTCCGATCTTCCTCTATAGCTGTCTTGCTCTCGCATATGATATTTGCGTGTATTAAGGGGAGAGATACAACAGCGGCCCGTCAATTACTTGACGACACTCGATTGGCTTTTGTCTCGCGAGTCGCGCCTGCAGATGATGCACGATACAAAAATTGGAGAATTAATTAAATTATTTCAAGCTACTTTTTTTTTTGTGTGTAAAGGTACTTTCTTATTAATACTTGTATTACCTTTGTAGTATTCTCATTAAGTAATATTATCTTGACCTATTGAGGATCTACACATCTCCGAGTTTGTCATCTGCATATTATTATGCTCTATACACATTCTGACACAAAACTCAATATCACTGATGACAACTCTAAACAATTCATCACGTAATTTGCGCAGAACTGACAAGATAAGCGAGTAAGTAAGTTTCAAAAAGGTCTCTTCTCTGTGACAGCTGCGCGCACATATAAAATACGAGGTTTTGCCTGCAGCTTCGCTCGCGTTAATTTATAATATAATTTGAATATCAATTCAGGTTGTACTCTGCTTGTAATAATATCATTCAATCATGATGCGAAAGACACGTGGCGCCATCTATTATCATAAGAACGTTATTGTTGTTTTCCTCGAGAACAGTACATTTTTCGATATGAAAGGTATATACCTATATTTATTTCTGTATACCTGACAACGTATATGCAAAATTTGAGGATGATCGGTTCAGTGGTTTACGCTTGAAAAGGTAACAAACAAACAAACTTACTTTCGCATTTATAATATTAGTTAGGATTTTAAAATTAAACTTATTTTATTATTGTTTTACAACAAACTTCTAGCTTTCTTATAAATAATCATATTTTTAATGATCCTTTTGAATTTGTTTCTTACAATAACAGACCAACTAATAAAGCGTAAATAAAGCGAAACAAAAAAAAATACTCATTAAAAGCTCCTCAACTTTCCTACCGTGTAACACCGAGTGTCCAACAATTTAATTGGTCGCCATCCGTCACGGTCGCAAATTGGACGCGCTGCGTTTTGTGGACGCGTCATGGCGCGGCCAGCGGGCGCGGCGCTGCGGTGGGTGATCTTTAATATATTTTATGTTAGACTAGGTTAGTATAAATTGTACTGATTTTTAATGGTAATAGCGGAACACTAGGTATCGGACTACTGAAACCAAGATATTGACTGATACAGATGACCGTTGATAAGATAATACTTTCGGCATTCGACAGCCATCGGCATTTTACCCGAGGTTGTGCGCTCGACGAGTTTTTTTTTTTTTTTGGACAACTGTCTTCGCCAACGGTGCGCTTTCTTTGTAGGATGTAGTGGCTTTCACTAATGTGTAATTAATGGTCTCCAACTACAGCTCATACGTGGCAAACATAGCTTACCTCTGCTTGGTTGTTATTTACCTAGTTATTTTTATGTGCCTTTAACAAAACCTTTTTGAGTGACATAACTTCAACAAATCTGAGGGCCTAAACAAGTGGTAATCGCTTTCGTATTTCTACAATGACTTCCAACAAGATTGACACAAGCTTTTCGGTTGCTTAGCGGTAGCTCGGTAGCAGTGATAGCCTAGTGGTGTGATCTTCGGACTGCCAAGTCATAGGTCTCGAGTTCGAACCCAAGGCAAGCACCTCTGACTTTTTGGATTCATGTGCGTACCTATTGTATAATATGATCACTTACTTAACAAACGGTGAAGGAAACATATCATATTTTTGTAAAACCTACCACCCTAAGTTCACATGCGGAAACAATAAATATTATATATTGAGTATTGAAAACATCGTGAGGAGATCTGTGCCTGAGAGATATTTCTGGACGGCATGTGAAGCCAAGTAAGAGGCCCATGGGCGGCATAAAAACTCTGCCCCCAGATTAGTTAGTAACCACACGAGAAGAAGAAGGCAGCTCATGTCAATCCCATACATTTTTTACTTCCCATCATCGTTATCGCTGATACAATGTCACTTTGTGTAGACCGTCTGTTCACCCCAAGCAGTCATCACTACGACTACCAATAAAAACCTTGTTGCCTGTCCAGTGACCAGTGACCTTTTCCTGCAAACCTATTCTTGCCTAGATACCTGATCCCCTTATAATCGAATACCACTGTTATTGCACACAAATCTAGCTAATTGTGCGAATTCCCTCGAATTATCTAGATTGGTGTAAACCACAAACACTAATAACAATTTGGGATCAAATCTAATGTTGCACCAATCTGCACTTACCGTTACTTATTGGGTTTCATACGCAAAATACGCGCTTTGATGTACAGTTGCGGACACCAGCCGGTATTACCTATTATTATTATGGCCAGGCAAGTTAAGGACCACTCGATCCACATACTCTCAGACAGCATGTCTGTTCTACAAGCGGTAAGCAGTCACACAGTTGACTCTGGGCTAATATACGAGTGCCACCAGCGCCTGAAGCAGGTGGGTAGCCTCAACAACATAGACATTCAATGAATCAAAGGACACAGCGGGTCGCTAGGCAACGATGCAGCCGATGACCTTGGCAGAAGGGGGTCGAGCACGGCACTAGTGGGTCATGAACCCATAGTACCCTTCGGGTACTTACGCACTCTGGTAAGGAAACGCACCAGGGACCATTATCACAAACTATGTCCGGACCAAGGTGGGTGTAGGCAGGCTAAGACGCTATCGTGAAATCAATAAGAGCGTTGTTTCACAAAATTATGCCCTTAACGTTCGTTAAAAAATAACGATTACAGTAACCGGTGTCATACCCACTGGTTAAGGTCATTTTATTCTTCTACATTTGAAGTTCGACGATCGGTTTTTTATGCAGTGAAAGAACGCTTTGTATTTAACGAACGTTAAACATTATAATTATGTTTATTTGATGTACATACGTATGTTACGATAAGCCTCGCGCAGACTGCCGCGATATCGCGGGCGCGACGAGGGTCGCGCTGCCTGTCGCGCGTGCGATATCGCGCCAGTCTGCGCGAGCCTTTAACCCACCGTTTGAAACAACCGGCCTTAAAAATATGTGAGTTCCTGCACTTATCAGAGAAAACAAATACCAATATGCACCTTATATATTCAGATATTTATAAAGCAATATTTTGCCTTTCATCGTTTGTTTTCATAACTGGATATCTTTTAATTCCATACGAGAACATTAGAGCATACCTGCCGAGGACATTTTCGATTTACCTTCGTGTTTGTTTAAAAAAAAAACCAATTTCAAATACCATTTGGGGATATTCACTTAATAAATTTGTTTATCGCCGCGGGTGCCATTAAATCAAACCTTTGCTGCCCATGGACAAACGGAGGGGACATACTACAGATATAGAAGAGAAGGTCAATTGAAAATGAGGCTGATTCCTCTGACGTATTTTTCATTGCCAAAGGGCACACCCTTTGGCAATGAAAAATACCACAGTGAGACTTATGAATGGTGACGTTTTTGAAGACCTTCTTTCACAATTGTCTAAACAGGTTAAAGTTTTAATTAACCCGGCCTCTGGACACGTTATTCAATCTCCACAGCAATATTTTGTTACGGTTGGAAACTGGATGCTGGCGCAGAGTGCATTTTCTGCATAACTTTTTGTTTTATGACACTGACCAAGGATGTAGGATGTAGGTCCACGCTCTGTGAATACAAAGTCATATTTATTTGGGAAAACAACACTTTTTTGTTCGATTTGAATGTTTCGTTATCAACGGGGTTCGGTTATTTGTTGCTTTTTTTGTTTATTTTATACTCTGCTGGCATTAACTGTTTGTCATATTTGGTAACGAAAAAAAAAAACTCTGTTTTTTATCACAAGATAAACAATGGTGTTAATTTTAATTACCTTTTTAACCGACTTCAAAAAAAGGACAGTTTATAATTCCTATCCTATTCAATTTTTTTCTTTTTGAGTGGGTAATTATCAAATAACTTCTCCCGCATTGGGTGGAGCGGTCAGACTTTTACTGACTAAAATCCACCCGAGTTCCTTCAATTGCCTGTATGCCAGGACCACGGTATCCCTTTCGGACAAACCCGCAACTGGACGGCGAGCTGCCCATTGCTTGCCATCCGCAAGCCCGCGCCTACGGTGGCTGGTAATCAGCAATTGATTCCCGCCGCCCAGGGCGTCTCCTGCGGCGGCTAAGGCCGTGAGGACGCACAGACTGCCTCTCCCTCACACGTTCCACCTCCTCCTTCGCGAGTATTATTGCTTCGCAGAAGGAGGTGACGGCCTCCCATGCATTCTCGCTCCGTACCATGGCCTGGAACAGGGCCAGACGCGAGACATTACCGCCGCCGATCGCCTCCGTGAAGACACGGCGGTGCTCTACCTAAGCCAGGCAGACCTCTACCGTATGCTGCACCGTGTCCTCCGGGCGATCCACACAGTGGTAACACCCGGGCGTTTCCTCCCGCCTTATCTGGAAAAGGAACCTTCTGAAACTACCGGGTCCGGTGAGGACTTGCGTCAGGCGGAAGGTGAGGACGCCGTGGCACCTCTCTAGCCACTCCTCAAAGAGGGGACTTATCGCCGCAATTGTGGCGTGCCAAGCGCTGGGTTGCGACAATCGCACTCTCCATTTATAATAATTCGGCATTACTTGATACCACAATAATGAGTGTGCCAAATACGTCATTAAATGACAGTGACACAATCATGAACCTGAATGATACCATCAAAAAGCTAACAGCAGAATTGCATAGTGCGCACTTAGAGATTGAGAACTTAAATGCCGAAAATTTTAGATTGAAGATGGATCTAGGGAACTGCCAAACAGCCATTGATGCATATAAAAAGGTAACTTTGTCAGACAGAAAGTGCACGACACCGAGACGTTTCCGGAATAGCATAAAAAATTGCTTATTAAATAATAGTTTTTCTACGCCATCAAAATCAAATGATTCTCCTCACATAACACCAAGCAATAGTACCAGACAAGGAAAATCTGATACATCAATATTAACAGACGAATGTGCATTACTCGGGGAAAAGTCCGGTGGGGACGTAATAATATCACCCAACGCCTGTATTACCACACTGAGCAAAGATACTCATAGCGATGATTTTTTCGTATCACCTAAATGCCCTAAACGAGGTGAAAGAAATGGAAACATTGCTAGCATCTTGAGGGAAGGGGCTTGTAATGAAACATCTGAACAACCAACAAAAGTGGAATCAATCAAGCAGGTCAAAGAAAATATGATTCTGCATGAACTTTCACTTGAAATAAACAGCTTGAAACAAGAAATGCATGATTTGAAAGAACAGCTTACAAATTCAGTGTCTTTATTTGCGAGGTGTGAGGTAGAATTGGAGAGTCATGGGTCCCATATACAATTCCTGAAAGAAAAACTCGAGTTACCCACCAACGTCAGATATAACTCTCCTAGCGTCGCTACAATCGCTACCGAGCCGTCCACAACGACTGACAGCACTTCTGTTCCAATCGAAGTTACAAAAAGCATGGTCAAGTCTAAGCAGCGGAAACTGAAGAAACGGAAACAACAAAAACCGCAACCGACTACCCAGCTACCCCCGTGTTCTCAACTTGAACCGGAGGTCATTGACCATAGCCAGCCCATCGACCTTAGCCAGTCTAACAAGCTTGACCAATCAACCCCGGCTACAATGACCAGCGTGGATGCCATCGGTGAAAGCCTCAAGGTGCCTGCTTCCGAATGGACGACTGTAACTCGGAAACATCGACAAAAGGCTTCAATTAGTGGTATTGCTGGACCTACCGTAACATCACTAAAGGCAGTTGAACCACGTAAATATTTGCATCTGTGGAACATGGAATCGGGTGCTGATGAGATACGCAACTACCTGCAGCAGCTGTGTCCAGCAAGTACAGGTGCATGTTCGGTTGAAATGTTAACGTCAAAGGGGGACTACAAATCTTATAAGGTAGGAGTACCAGCTGCTAGTTTCGAAATGTTTCACTCAGCTGATGTCTGGCCGGTCTACGCAAAGATTAGGCCCTGGGTGAACTATAAAATATCAGCCGGTCTACATAACCTGAACGGAAAACAACCCCAGCCTAGCCCACCAGCCAACAATCAGCCCTTTCGTAGCACATAAACTTTCGAACTTACATTGTTTTTACCAGAACGTGAGAGGTTTAAAAACCAAACTATGTATGTGGCGAAATAATTTACTGTTGATGGAGCATAATCTCGTTGCAATAACAGAAACATTTCTTGATGAGTCGGTTGAAGACGCGGAACTATCACCAGGAGACTGGAAACTTCTACGTCGTGACAGAGGCACGCCGTGTGGGGGGGTTCTACTCGCCGCGCGGTCGCCTGTTGTGTTGCGACGGCGCCGCGAATTTGAAACAGACTGTGGTGAAGATCTGTGGGCAAGTTTTGCGTGGTGTGGTCGTACTATTTACGTGTGCGCGGTTTACATTAAACCAAGTGCTAAAGATGCGGACTATATGCGTTGGTTTTGTAAAGTCGAAAGTTTTGCATCTAACTTAAAAGGATCTGTTTTAATTTTAGGAGACCTAAATTTGAATAGTGCTTCTTTATCTATTGTTAACTATTATTCTTACTTTTTATCTTTTTGTTGCCTGAATGAGAAGAATGTGGTGAGTAATTTGAATGGAGGTATGCTAGATGTGGTGTTGGTCCAAGAGAACGCTGGCACGATTAATACTTCTGTCGCTGTCACGGATGGCATAGTTAAACCTGACAATTACCACCCACCATTAGATATCGACATTAAAATTAAATCTACACGTACTTCTGATGTCATTGAACCAAGCAACATTGATACCAATAAAGACTGGAATTTCAAAAAATGTAACCGAGATAAGCTTTTTGATTTACTTTCAAAAAATTCATGGGAGAAGGTTGTACAGACTGACGATGTATATTTAGCTACAGAGTACTTTTATGAGTCAATTTATTCCATCTTTGATGCTTGTGTACCAAAGAAAAGACGCCCTAAAACCACAAGTAGGCGTTATCCGGTGTGGTTCACAAAAGACATAATTCAGGACACTAGACTTAAGCTCAAGTGGCATACTGCTTGGAAGCGCACTAAATGTACAGTAGCCCGTATGAATTTTTCAGATTTGAGAGCTAGCCTTAAAACACGGGTGGCACTTGCTTATGCATCATATACCAAAATGATTGAAAATAATCTAAGAGCCAATCCACGTGATTTCTGGCAACATATAGCCAGTTTACGCTCAAAAGGTGGTTTTGAGCCGAGTGTTACCTACAACGGCGAAAAATTTGCAGGTGTTCATGCGGCTGATGCCTTCGCTGATTTCTTTGTTAGCGTTTATCTTCCCGATGTTCCGCAACTTGATGTTGAAAAGGCTTCCCATTGTGATACTAATGTTAGCAGTAATTATGTAAATATATTTAAATTCACTCCTCAGGATGTCATGTCAGGAATAGGTAAACTCAAGCTTAGTAGTTCAGTAGGGCCGGACAGCATTCCTCCAGAAATTTTGAAAACTTGTAAAAAACACTTTTGCTTGCCTCTATTTCATATTTTTAATCTATCATTAAAAACCGGAATATACCCACCACAATGGAAGATTTCAAGGGTCACTCCTATTCCCAAGAGTTTGAATAAAACATTAGTAGAAGAATTCCGTCCCATTGCCATTTTGTCATCACCAGCTAAAGTTTTTGAAAACATACTACATAACTATATTTATTTCCAAGTTGAAAAGTATCTGTGTAATGAACAACATGGTTTCAGAGCAAAAAGATCAGTAAATACTAACCTTCTTACCCTAGTAGATTACATATCTAAACGATTAGACCGTGGGGGTCAGGTCGATGTCTTGTACTTTGACTTCCGGAAAGCGTTTGATAGGGTCAATAATGATATTCTGCTGGCAAAGCTATGTGCCATCGGATTTCCCCCAGGGCTGTTACAGCTCCTCGCTGACTATCTTCGCGATCGTCGGCAGTTTGTCAGACTGGGCCTTTATGAATCCCAGCCCTATCATACGCGTTCCGGGGTCAGTCAAGGATCAATTTTGGGACCGCTTCTCTTCTTGATAATGATTAATGATCTTCCTTCAGTTATTCATCACGCCAGAAGTTTATTATACGCAGATGATTTAAAACTATTTTCCGAAATTAATTCTGAAGTCGATAGTCTGGCACTGCAGCGTGATATTGAGGCGATAGTGGAGTGGGGTGTGAAGAACAAAATGGAATTTAATTCTTCCAAATGCTTCGTCATGAGTTTTACTCGAGCACGAAACCCTGTCACCTTTACTTATAAAATGAATGGTAGCGCTATTAATAGAACATCTGGAATGAAGGATCTAGGTGTCACATTTGACAACAAGCTAACGTTTCATGATCACATGGCAACGGTAGCAAAAGATTCATTTAGGCGATTAGGTTTCGTTCTGCGCAATGCTAAAGATTTTAGCAACACCAGCGCTATTAAATCTATTTTTAATGTACTGGTTCGTACCAAACTGGAGTCCAGTGCATGCGTCTGGAACCCGCACGAAAAGAAGTACACTTTACTCTTAGAAAAGGTACAAAAAGCTTATCTTAGGTATCTATATAAACGTTTGAATGGATATTATCCTTTTATGTATCCCTCGAACTTTCTTTTAGGCTGTTTAGGTTATAACTCTCTCGAGGTTAGAAGAAAAAATGACCAAATTATTAATATGTGTAAGATCCTTCAAGGAAAAACAGATGCTCCTGAATTGCATGACGAACTGTCCCATCTTTTTGCTCCGATGAACTATAACCGTAGCAGGAGGCACAGATTGTTCGCCGTGCCTTGGAGTCGAACCGTCGCTCGAGCCCAGTCTCCTGTCCCTCGCACGCTCTCTGCGCTCAACGCTCTCTTGGACGCTAAGCCTCACTGTGATGTGTTCGCGGATGAATGGAAGAAGATCTTGTCAACATGTCTGGAGTATTGTGAGATGAGCGTATGACTGTCGAGTAGCTGTATTCTTTTGTTTTTTTTTTTTTTTTGTACTAATATAATGTGTTGTATCTTTAACTAATGTAATTGGCCTTGGCCGTTTTATGTTAAAGTAAAATAAATAAATAAATAAATAAATTTCGCCATGAGATCCAGCCGGAGCTCTGGCCACTGTGCCGTGACGTTTCACCTCCTCGCGCCACTCTCATAAGTGCGCGAGGATTTTTGCCTCCAGATCCCATGGTGGTTTTTTATCACAACGTAAACAAGAATGTTAACGTTAATTAACTTTTTAACTGACTTCAAAAAAAAAGGGCCAGTTTATAATTCTTTCCATCCCCGCAAAGTAGCACTATTTACTTTGCAAGCTGTCATTTTCAATCCTACAGGACGAAAAAACTGCACCGTACTGCAAGCAAAAATGTTACAAGTGCAGAGATTATTTTGCAAATAACATTACATCTTTATTCTACGAAGGGATTGGTAGCACAGAACACTGGTGGTATACTCACATGTTGCCAGTTATCTTATAAGTGTCATGCATATGAATACGCTTTGTCGTCCCATGTATAACCTAAAGGAGATTGTTCTGCATCTATACATCGTTCGCCCCAGAACCAACAGCAAAGGAAAATTACTTTGTGTGTTCTAAATTACAAGTATATGCCCATGAAGACAGAGTTTAATGACGGACAACTTGCAGAAAGGATTTATTTCAAAAGAAAACAAAGATTTTGAGGTTATATTTAGTAAGAAACAATCCTACTACTTCGAAATACATGCGAATAAATGCATGTCACTGTATTTCTATTGCCTGTATGTGGTTAGTTAAGCTAAGAGAATCAGAAAAACATTTGAGTACTTACCTGAGTACCTATTAGGTATTCGGTAAATCTTCTAGTTTTTGTATTAAAATAGGTAGATAGGTAAATAAGTACTTATTTATTTAACTTTAATGCAAATGACTGTATTCTAATGTTTATTTTTTATTTTATTTATTTATACTTAGGTAGGAAGTCATATTACCTCATGTGTGTTAGTCATTGAAAGATTGGACATCAATAATTATCATGTCTAATCTAATTTTCAAAGATGGCGGCATAATATTTTATGTGATGTCGATAGTCACTCTTTTAATTGTTCATTATAGAACGCAGAATGTCTGTTTCATACAGATATTCGCAATTAGTCTAATAAAATGTATTTATAATTATTATGTAGGTCAGATGTTTGTTAGTCCTGGGGCCATTTCCGACGATGTCCTTTACCCAACCAATGCATGTAAGCGAAAACCTGACAGCAACGAGGCCATTTATAGGATCACTCGAGTGTCTGTCTGTCCGTCTGTCACAGCCAATTTGCTCCGAATGTAACGGACCGATTAAGTTGAAATTTGGTATACATATCAATTTGAGTGACCCAAACACGGACGTGAACCGTAAATAAATGAATTTAGAATATTGGGGTCAGTTTTGGGGCGCAAATAAGAAAATTTAAAAAAAAAAGTTTTGCAAAATGTACCGTGTGACATATCAATAGAAAGGGTTTACGTGAGGGTCTCAAATATATGTTTTTTTATAATTTTAAAATATTTTTTTTTTAAGTAATAAGTGAAAATAGACGAAAATTTACCATTCCCGCATCTTCGAAACTACTGAGCCTAAAATGTTGAAAAATATACAGAAAATTGTTCTATACTTATAGATTACAGGAAATATATAAGAAGTATATGGTCTTAAAATAACATGGTAAATCTCTCAATATTTATTTATTTATTTATCAAAACATTATGCACAAGTAAAAAACTGTACAAAGGCGGACATAATGCCTTGGGCATTTTCACCAGTCTACCTTAGGGTGATGCAGAGACAATACACAGTAGGTAGGTGCAATAATAGAAAACAATTTAGAAGATATTAATAACTAAGATACAAGAATAAATACATATATACATACATACAAACATACAGCAAAAAATATATATATATATAATATTGTGCGTACAAACTTACATTTACAGTTGGAATGTGTGGGAGAACATGTTTTTCAATTACAAGAAATTTTCACAGATATTTCTGTTGCCGCGATAACAACAAATACTAAAAAACAAAATATAATAAATATTTAAGGGGGCTCCCATACAACAAACGTGATTTTTTTTTTTTTGCTCGTTTTTGTTCGATATTGATATCGGCAACAGGAATTATAAAATAAAAATATAATAATAATACATACAAAGTATATAAATATAGGAGGTTTAAAATGTTCACAGAATATTTAGTTATATATTTACTTTAAAAATAAATTAAAATAAAACAAATACAAACCATACAACAAACTGCTGTTTTTATAGATAATGGTACGGAACCCTTCGTGAGCGAGTCCGACTCGCACTTGGCCAGTTTTTTTTAATAATAATTTTAAGTCCGCCGCACAAGTAAACCACAAAGACAGAGATTTCAATTCGCTGGCCGTCAGACTGCCAGTGTCAGACGAAAGTCAGACAGAACAGACGTGTTCTTACTCAATTTCTCATTTCCTTCGATGTCTCGAGAACGAGTGCGAACGAGGCCTTAGAGGACATTTTATACGCAGGCTGTAGACGTCGGACAAATTCTGAACACGACTTTCTTGATGTTAAATGAAAATTGCAAGGAAATTGTTGAGTCTGAATAGTCATCAACTCAAACCATTGTGCGCTGTAGCTGTAAAATTAATATATTTTTTGACATCATAAGAATTATAAAAATATGGAAAGGGAATCGCAACCTGTACTATGGTGACTACCTCTCCATTATGCACGTACCGCCTATAGGTTTCAAACCAAATTGTAAAATTGAAAACATTTGGAATACAAATTGGTCCAAAACATTACAACATAAACAAACAAAACATTATTAACATTATTTAATGTATTCCAACGATACAAATGTCTGAATTGTAATGGTTAAAAATATACTATCAGATATGATATTTGTAAGTCTACTTACAGCTCATACCCTGCTAATAAAACAATATAGTTTTATTAGCAGGGTATGAGCTGTAAGTAGACTTCGCCAGTACTTGCTTATGGGGATTAAAAAAAAAACGGCCTAGTGCGTGATGGACCACGCACAATGAAGGGATCCGTAGTTGGGATGAATTTATCCCAAGACCAAACTTAACATTGTAGTTGAAATAAAAGTTCTCCCATACATTCCAACTGTAAATGTTAGTTTGTATCAATCAATCAATCAATCAAAATATTTTATTTCACATAAACCTACATGGGCACTTATGAAACGTGAGAAGCTAGGTGCACGGTTCCAATTGGTCGTTTCCTATGGAGAAGAGCCGGCAAGTAACTCCACGGTTACGCTTTTAAAAATAATTGGCTTTACAATATTATCAAATAACAGTGATAATAGGTATGGGAGGACAGTGTAGGCCTTTCAACAATTACCAGGTACTTCACAAAATAGAAAAGTGCCAACAAATCTACACTCTACTAGGCCTACAACGTTCTCACATTCACAAAATAGAAAATAATCTAAGTATATAAAAGATTAATGACATGATTGCAATTACAACTACACTAACATATCTGAATAAATATCATGTCCACAAAAGCCACTAATAAAGAATTGGATTTCGATTTGTAGGTAAATAATGTCAAAAAATGAAAAGATTATGTCAAGGAAGAATGTAAAAAAAAAAAAAAAACTAAATAAACATCGTTATTTGGGAGCAGTTAATAGACATTTACATAGTTATGTTGTTTATGAGGTACCAGGGAAGCCACATGTGCAGAAGGAATTATTGCCAAACTTCCTTGTCTTCAACGTAGTCTTTTATCTTATAATATGCTTTTTTGATAAGGACACGTTTGATGTGGGTTTTGAACTTTCCATCGCTAAGTTCTGTAACCGACTTTGGCAACTTGTTATAAAAGCGGATACTGTTTATAAGAAATGACTTGCTAGTGTTAGTTAATCTGAATTGGGGTATCACAATTTCATGTTTACTACGTGTACTTATATTATAAGTATTTAATTTTTGCGAGCATTTTGCGAACATACAAAAAACTTTCTAAGATGTAAAGAGAAGGCAAAGTTAGTATATCAATTTCTTTGAATTTATTTCTCAGGGACTCACGAGGACCCATTTTATAGATCGCGCGGATTGCTCTCTTTTGTAGAATGAAAATGGAATCTACGTCAGCTGCCGATCCCTACAGCAGAACGTCATAAGACATAATACTGTGGAAATAAGCAAAGTATACTAACCTAGCTGTGGCTATATCAGTTAATTGCCTTATTTTTCTTACTGCATATGCAGCTGAACTTAATCTACCTGAAAGAGCTCTAATATGGGCGCCCCATTGCAATTTCGAATCTAAAGTAATTCCTAGAAATACCGTTTTCGTAATAGCATCTAGTTTCATGCCACTTGTACGCACAATATTGAGAGATTTAACATGTTATTTTAAGACTTTAGACTTCTTATAAGTTTTCCTGTTATCTATAAGTAAAGAACTGTTATCTGTATTTTTTATTTTATTTTAGGTTCAGTAGTTTCGGAGATGAGGAATGGTCAATTTTCATCAATTTTCATAAATAAATTTTAAAATATTTATTTTAAAATTATAAAAAAGCGCGGTTCACGCAATCACTTCCACAGAAAGTGAGAGGAAAGATGTTACACATCAAATCCGGCCAAGTAAGTGTACGCGAACCACACACAATGAAGGGTTCCGTAGTTGGGACGAATTTATCTTAAGAACAAACTTTAATTATTTATAGTTAATTTAAACACGGTACAATACCAATTACTGTAATTAACATAGAAATAATGAAAATAAAAAAAAACTACACAATGCAGACAATTGTGCCATAAACAAATTATTCGCTAATATACATGGAACAGTGGACACTCTCGCGTACTGTTTCTAACAGAACATCAGACATACGCGCTTAATTTTATTCCATTCATCCGCAAACACATCACATGGTTGACCATCAGGAGAGCATTGAGCATCCTTAGAGTACTACACACAGGCGATTCAGTTCTGGCGACCGTTCTGCAAGGCAGTTGCGCGAACTGATTGTGTCGGCCACTTTGGCGGTGACCGATGTATTTGTCAGGCACAAATAGGCGACAGAAAAGGTCATGGAGCTCAGGGCAGTCGATACGACCGTTAAGGGTCTTACAGGCTATCGTTAGCTGGTCAAGGCCTCTTCTTACCACCAACGAGTTGAAACATGTAACATGTAAGGGTAGAAATTGAAAGTTCTTTTATAAAGATATCTAAGAAAAGTTTTCTGCACTTTCTCGAGTATTAATATTTGAGCCACGGTATAGGGATGCCAACCACAACTACTAGTCTTCAGCTGACTGCGAACTAGAGTGGTGTACAGTAATATAATAACACTCGGGTAGTGAAAATCACGAGCATTTCGCAAAACAAATCCTAAGCGTCTGAAAGATTCTTTCGCAAGGGTGGAAATGTGATCTCTGAAAGTCAGAAAGCGGTCGAAGGTCACTGCCAGGTCCCATACGTTGGTGACTCGAGTAAATTTTTCCCCAACTAAGCTGTAGACAAAATGGATTGGTCGTATTCCTCGAGCGAATGTCATGAAGTAGCACTTATTTGTGATACAGAACAGCTTATTTAGAAGAGCTTAACATTGCAGTTGAAAAACAAGTTCTTCCATACATTCCAACTGCCAATGTTATTTTGTACGCACAATATTGAGTGATTTGCTAAGTTTTTTGAAGACCATAGACTACATATAGACTTTTCTGTAAAGAACATTTTTTTTTTTTTTGATAATTTTAGGCTGTGAAATTTTAAAAGCCCCTTAGCTTTCGAAGTTATAAATATATATATCTAATATCCTTACAATAAGCCCTTTCATTTGATATGTCTCACGGAACAGTTTACAAAACTTTTATATTTTTTATAATTTACTAATTTGTTCGCCTTGATCAAAATTCATTTAGATACGTTACGGTATGTTCATATGTGTACCAAATTTAAACTTAATCGGCCTAGTAGATTCGAAACAAATTGGTTGTGACAGACGGACAGACAGACCCACGAGTGATCCTATAAGGGTTCCGTTTTTTCGTTTTGGCCAACTTGACTCTTCAACAAGAATGAATTAACCTTAGAAAAACTCTAAAAACTCCCTGCTCTGCACTTACATCAAAACATAATAAAATGGTCTCAACTCCGTATTCTCCGCACTCAGCATAAACAAAGCGTCGTTCAAGCTATTACTCAATTTCCTCACTTCCGTCGATTGTCGATTGACAATAAAATGATCGAACAATCAAATATTTTGCTTCAGCCCCTTTCCCCCCGTTGCACCCCCTTTCACACCTCTCAACCCCTGGCAATAAATAAGGAAATTAGTTTTTGTTTGCCTATTTGAATGATTTTTGAATGATTTCTCTCCCTTTTTGAAAGGTATTGTCATGTTTTGGGTTCCGTACTCAATAGCTGGCAACGAGATCCTATTTTTACTAACCCTACGATGTCTGTCTGTCACATAGCTGTATTTTTAGAACCATAATAGCTAGCCTGCCTCGTTTGTCTAGCGGTCGCAAGCGCTACTACTGTTGTCAGGCAAATTTATTGGGTTTTTCCATCAGGAATTTGTCAGTAGCAGCCAGTCAGTAGAGTCTGGATTTGTGCTCGATTGATGGCAAACGGCTCGCCCCCTATGACATGGGACTTAAATATAACATGCCAAATATGGGTGTACTGTAGGTACACCTCTGCCTAATTCTTCGGGAATTACAGACTTGATGTTATGTTATTAGCTAGACAGTTGTTACCGAACAACAAAATACGTAACTATGGCCTTTCTCATGGAATACTAAATAAAACCGGGAAATACAAAGGATACAAGACACCTCAAAACGTTAAACTTGCTCAATCGTAAAAATGGTAATAATACATAGTAAGTGCCAACCCTACTCTGATTATAGTGCATACTCTCTATAAAGAAACAACTAATAGGTAATAAATAGAAAGTAAACTATAACAGTTTTGGTGGTAGGTACGGAACCCACAGTGCACGCGTCTGACTCACACTTGGCCGGTAATTTTTTGTATATTGTAATTAAGGGAGTCTCCTGGTTGATTCAAAATATATCAAGATATTTTCTTGATTCGTAATATTGATAAAATTGATAGAATTTATTTTTTTCGCTTTCACAGGTAATTTGGTTATTAATAACAGTATGTTTTGTTTATTATTATTCTTGTTTTCATGTCTCAAAAAGCATGCTAATAGTTTATGATAGGAAAATAAACATAGGAATTAATTTAAAGAATGACTTTTAATGAAACTACTGCTGTCAATGTATTTATGTTTTTTGGACTTAGTAAATAAATTATATTATTATTTTAGGACATTTTAATCCCGTTCAGACAATTATTAACTGCCTCATTAGTCTAGTGATCGCTATTGCTGAGCATGAGGTCCTGGGTTCGATTCTCAACTTGGGCAAAGTTATTGGGTTTTAAAAGTTCGTATAATAAAAGGCTGTTTGACGATGATGGTATATGCTACATGTCTTACATGTTTTTCATATTCATAATTATTAAATTATTTGCATTCCATAATGCATGAAGGTGTTACAATAGCTTAAAGCAAAGATACAAATTACGGACCATGTTTTGCTGCCCTACGGCAGCAAAACATGTTCTTACAAACATAAAAACAAAATCAAATCCATAAAAAACCCTTTCGTAACAACATCACAATAGGAACAGCGTGGCCTTTGTCCGGTCGTCGCTGGAGGACGAATATTTAAATTACATGCGACGGACGGTATTCGGTGTATTCACCCTTTTGATCTTCACAATCGTGGGGTAATGTAGTTGTTATTGTGGCATCCGGGATGCTTGGGAAATATAGAGGAACTGGTTAGAACATATACGCTGAAGTTTCAGCATTTAAATCGCGCCAATTATCTAATCTTGGCTAACATTATGCAACTGATACCGAACCTAGAATATTATGTATTGTTGCAAGAGTATTTACAAATAAAGTAGGTAAAAATTAAGATAAGTGTCCCTGCAACATACACCTTTTTTTTTTCGGGTGGGAAACAATCAAATAACTTCTCCCGCTCTGGGCGGAGCGGGAGGGCGTGTCAGACTTTTACTGTCCAAAACCCACCCGTGTTCCTTCAGTTGCCTATGTGCCAGGGCCACGGTATCCCTTTCGGACAAAACCCTCAAACTGTGGCAGGGTCAAGTGTCTCCCTGCCAGCTAAATGGTTATAATAGAATAATGGTTAATGGAATATTATGTATTGTTGCAAGAGCATTTACATTTTTATTTTTATGACTGATTGTGCCTGCTCTTGACCTCGATCTCGCCTGATGGAAACCGATGGATCTATGATGGAACAAGAAGCCAGAAGCCCAGAAGATGCTTGTTCACTCTTGCTTTAAAGGCAGACGGTTTATATGTATGTGGAAGGGAACACAGACGCTGACAGAGAATTCCACACTTTGGCTGTGCGCATAATAAATGTGGAGGAGAAGCGCTGAGTATGACTGGACGGGATATCAACATGGTACCCTGCAGTACGTCTGGTAGATCAGTAATAAAAGGGCCATGGTGGAATCAGGTCGTGGAGCTCCTGCGCACACTCTCCGAAGTACAGTCTGTAGAAGACCGACAGGCAAGCAACATTATGCTAATGAGTAAGGCTGTGAAGCCTAGAGACACCAACGTTTCGTCGCCTATATGCACCGAGGAGCCTACCAAACTCTTGCCAATTCTCAAGTTCCACTCTAGCACACGTCCACAGAGTCGTAATATTGTGTATCCCGTCTACATCCATAGGTACTAATATTATAAATATTAAAGTAACTCTGTCTGTCTGTTACGTTTTCACGCGTAAACAGCTGAACCGTTCGTCATGAAATTTGGAAGTGATATAGCCTGGGATATGGAGAAGGACGAGATAACCGACATCCACGCGGGCGGAGCCGCGGGCAATAGCTAGTTTACTTCAGGGTGATCTCGGTGAAACTAAATATCGTGACGAAACATCTAAAAAACAAACACGCAGTGAGCAAGTGCGATAACCAATACGTTCCTTCTCCGCCTAAGAAGAAAGTTTTTACATTTAGATCTGTGTGCATAATAAAGAGTATTCTATCTATCTATTTATCTATTCTAAGACCAGAATACCAGATTTCTTACACCGCGTTTGTGTCTACTATTTCTTTTATCGTTTACGCCAAAAACAAGTTTTTAAGACTAGTTGGTGTAGAAAACTTGTCAAAAGTGTCGAAAAAGTGAACAAACTAGTTAACAAGACATATATTTGAATCAACGTCAGTCATAACAAAGGGGATCAAAAAAATATCTTAAAAATTCACAAAAAAAAGGCGCAAAAAAAAGATTCGTTTTTCTTTTAAGTACTGACTTTAGAAATAATCATTAAAAAATTATCATACCGTAATAATTTTTTTAAATCGGTTATAAACAAAGTTATTAAAAAACGTCTGTTAGTGACATAATTGGTGATGTTTTTCAGAAAGGTCGGTGCGTAGCACTCGTAACCGGCGTGCGTGTTTATCTAGATGTATCAACGTAAGCGAAGGAAACCCCAGTAGCATTTTTTGTTGGCATTTAGTTGGGCCACTTACAGAGGTAATTGCAAAAATACTACTAGAGAAAGGAGTATGTAAGGAGCGTAGCAGGTGGCGTTCTATAGTTTCTGCCTACCGCCATGGGAAGAAAGCGTGTGTAAAAAATTGGTCAAGAGCGAGTCGGACTCGCGCACCGAGGGTTCCGTACCATCATAATATAGCTTCATTCGTATAGTTACCTAAATAGTTCAGTGCCCAGAAAAAACTTCAACTGTGCTTCACCCAAAGCAACCTGCGAGTAGGTAGGAAGGAGGACATGTTGTGAACCGTGAAATGTTTTAAAATTTTCATTGGCGATGCCTATATTCGTCAAAGAACTTTAACACTGCGGTGTAGAATATTGCAGTTTTAGGTCAGCGCCATCTCTTGACCGATAGTGGAACTAACGTTATTATTGTTGAAGATTTCTGAAAAAGTGTGCTATTTAGAGACATCGTTTTATTTTTCCTGTAATCTTTACATAAACTTCTACCACATAGAATAATTTCAGATTTTTATCTATGCAAACTTCGGAGATAAGATAGTGGGAACGGTATATTTTTTTACATTTATCGTCAAGTCGAAAACTAATCGGCCTAAAAAAATGTTTGAGAATGTGCAAATAGCGCTCTTGCATATGATACCCCACATGCCCTAGTAGCCTCACTCCGAATTTTTAAGACCCGTGCAGTCCCTGTTGCAAAACAAACAAAAATATACCTTTATTTCGTTCTTATTTGCAAAATAGTTGGGCAAACGTCATCTAAATCATCATGTTCTTGAGATATCCAGCTGTGACGGACAGACTGAGTCGCACCACTTAGGTACGGAAACTAAATGGTAAAAAGGGTTCCTTTTTACCATTTAGGTACGGAACCCTAAAAAGGAGATTTTCTAGTATCACATATTTTATGATACTTTGAACACTACAGGGGTACCAAAAAATTTCACATTTCGTTTCACAGAATGTCAAAGTCGCGTCTTTTCAATTCATTCGTTTTCTTTTCCCCGATGAAACATGATTTGATGTCTTATAATTTTTTATTTTTTTAATACTTCCAGGAACTCTTTTCCCGCGCTACCTCGAACCAACTTACATCTTCAACAACACATATATTACAACTCTCATTCATAGATTCATATTGTAAGTTGTAAGTAGCATGTCTTGGATGTGGGATGAAAACGGCTGAAACTGTTCCGAGCGGAAATCGATTTTGGGATAAGCCACACGTTTCCGACACACTGCACAAAACATTGTTTGGCTACGGTATTTTGTTTACATAGTTCTTCCAATTGATTAACTTAAATTTCATATACAATTAATTATAAAAAACTAGCTTTTGCCCGCGGCTTCGCCCGCGTGGATGTCGGTTAGCGCATAAAAAAGTACCCCATGTCCTTCTCCATATCCCAGACTATATCTAAAGTGATTCACTATGTGAATAGAAACCGAAACAAATGACAATGATTTAATTTAATAAAAGTACTTATATAAAACCAAAATAAGAAATTTCACTCAAATTCTTAAAGCAATCAATTGTACCAAATTACAACACGAAATAAAAATGCGACACCAATAATTTATTTTTAAAATAATTCACGGAAGTACCAACAATGTGAAAACAAAACGAATTAACCTCCGAAATGTCGCATGATACTCTGTTTGTGCTGAGATGATGTGACGCTCGAAATGTCTAATGAACACCATTGGTGCATAACTTTTCTAAGGGTCACGTTCGCAATTGGACGAAATATTTGACATTTATTTTGTACTTGCAACACAATCTGGCTGTAGAATTCGATTAATCGACTAATAATAATACTTAACCGGTATTAATACATTTTAGCGGGAACACCACTAAAGGAACGAAAAAAAAATAAATAAAATACGTCTATGGTCGTGTGGCGGTTTGGCGCGACGCATAATGTAAACAAACATTCATCAAGGTTATACGTGCGTAAAGTAATGGATTCAATGAGAAAACTGTTTAATCATAGAAGAATCCTATACAGAATTAGTGAGAAATAAGTGTAGATTTCATATTGAGTGTTAGTTTATCGAAAAGTGATAAATATGTCAGTGAAAAAGTAACGAAAGTTTTGGAATGCACAAATTTTGATCATATGGCCGCCGTGTTTAGTAATTGTTTTTATGATAAATATTCTTGTTTATTGTTTAAAATACACATAAGTAGCTAGCTTATTTATCTACGAACATAATTTGGCTAATAGCTTCTGATATTATAGCGTATTGTTATCGTAATCGTATTTCTAAGAGTAAATTCGGCATACAAATACCTACAAAAAGACAATAAAATGGATATAGTATGTTATCCTTAAGAGATAGACATATGCCATCGCGGACTTTTCTGAAGATCTATATAAGATACACAATTCCACCATACATTATTTTGTTATATCTCAAAGGGTTTAGCCAGCGTTTTCGTTGAAAGCTCCCAGACGGCTTATTTTTTTCCGACACCTCCAACAAATATCGTTAATTTATACAAAAATGTATACAAAACCTTAACAAATTATATACTAAAACCTTCCTCGAGAACCACGCTATCCATTGGTGAAAACACCATGAGAATCGGTGCAGTAGTTTTTGAGTTTATCGCGAACAGACAGACAGACAGACAGACAGACGCGGCGGAGGACTTTGTTTTATAATATGTAGTGATAGTGAAGTGATAGTGATTTAATGATAAAATGTTTTGCACCACGGGCCATTTTGACAGTGATATTTCTTGACGTTTACATAAATTATCTGAATGATTGTTTTAGACTCTTAAGATACATGTTTTAAACACGACATATTTTGACAAGACTTGTGGAAAACAAGTATCACAACTTATAAATGTATGTAAACGCCGAGTTATGAGTGCAAAAAAATAAAAGGTTAGTTTCCACTTTCCTTGCCAACAACAAAAGTGAAGAATTATTTTCAATATTCTCTTCTATCACGCAAACAAACAAAATGTTAATCAGCCACGGGATTGCTTTGTATAATGTATTTTACCCAGATTTACAATTGAAATAGCGTCTCCCAAAACTACCTGAAAGGGATCAGACCCATTTAGTCTTACAAAGAGACACAGGACATTGAAGATGTATGGTCGTCCGCACTTATCTAGAGAGGCTCGGATTTTAGACTAAGTAGGTAGCTGTGCCTGATAGGATGGGGGCAATGACCTAGTTAGGTACCTACTACGTAATCTGCTATTGCAATTTTAGAGTGATTAAATAATTATTTATATACTTATTTATTTATTTAGTTTACTTTAACATAACACGGACAAGGGCCAATTACATTAGTTAAAGACATGTTTTGAATATTATATAAAGTATTCAATACTCGACAGTCATACGCTCATCTCACAATACTCCAGACATACTGACAAGACTTTCCATTCGTCCGCGAGCAGATCACAGTCAGGTTCAGGTTCTCATAACTACAACTATTTTTAGGGTTGCGTATGCGAAAGGTGCCAACAGAACCCTATTTATTTATTATATAAAGCATCAAGGCAAATAATAAAAGGAACGTAAACCAACATGGTTTTGGTGGTACGGAACACAGGCCAAGTGCAAGTCGGACTCGCTCTTACAGCGCGTTCGACTTGCATTTGGCCGGTTCGCTAAGTTTGACTTTGTAGCGTCGTCTCTGTCACTCACACCTGTGTGTCTTCCTAAAACATGTGTATGTTCTCGTGTGTGTCAGTGTGGCCGCGTTGTTCTTCTAAACTACGCAACAGATTTTGATGCAGTTTTCACCATCATCAGATAAAGTATTCCGGAAGGTTTATGTTTATAAAATATTAATAATAAATTTAGATATAAAATAGAAATCTCGATGTTTTGTGACGTCATAAAAACCGTGCGAATCAGGGGCAAGTCGCTAGTATAATAATATTTTTCTTAATATTTTTATTCATAAACAATACTTTCTGCTTTCCCAAAACAAATGAAGCCATTTTGAACGTGACATCCCGAATCCAACCGAGCGCACCCGAAGATTTCCGATTCAATCCGATCTTCCGTTGTCCAACAATAAAAATAGGTAAGCAGTACAGTTATCAGCTGGGTCGGTTGGACCCAACATTTGTATTGTGCTTATCAATTTAAGTGGATTTATGGGTTTCAATGGATCGATTCTACCTCGGGAGATAGAACCATCCTGTGTTAGTTTCATTTTAGAAGTTTCTCCATCAACCTATTCTCATCCGCTGCCAGTATGTGTATGTGTATGTGCTGTGTATATAGAAGTTTAGAAGTGGCGCCGGTGGCAGAAAAGTTGAAAGACGGAGACTGACTTGCAACGTTTGTTTGTAATGTATCGAGTTTTTGAAACGCGTTACAGTAGCCGGTGCAGCGACCCGAGCCGCTCGATGCGAGCATTGCGAGCGCATGTGTACAAACAATTCAGTGCAGTCGTAAAGTTTTTTTTTTTTTTTTTCTTCTTCTTCCAATAACAATAACGTAATAAAATTAATGAAGCGCACACAACCTCTACGTCCGCCATTCTGAATAAAAATGGAGCAAGCTTGACTCAAGTGCTCGAAGCGAACGTTCGCCACGATTAGTGTATCGCAGTTTTGTAAAAAGAAATGGAGTGCTCTTGAGCCATGTGCTCGAAGCGAGCGTTCGTTCCGCGTCTTGTGTATTGCCGTTTTGTAACCAAGCTCGCCTCGAATGATACATTACAAACAAACGTTGTAAGTCAGTCTTCGCCTTAAAAGAAATGGTTTGGCTGGTAATATTGGTATGTGATTAGGAAGGATGAAACTCATTTGACTAAAAGGCGGACTGTTGATGTATGGAGAGGGACAGGTAGGCCAAGGACAATATGGATTAATTGTGTGAGGAATTATATGAAATAAAAGGGGTTGAATGATAGCGTGATGGTTGACAGGGGAGAATGGAAGAAGAAACGTATTGCGCTACAAGTAACATGCGACAAAGCAGGAAGACGATGATGTCTAGTATGTAGTCCCAAATACTCCACACTTTTTTCAGTTATGCGACATCGCTGGACTTTAGTTTTATACGTATGGAATCCGCTGAATCCATAGACACATACGATATTATAGGCCTTGAAAAAGTGATCAAAAACCTTTTATATTTTCTTCAAAAAGTGTAAAAACTCCTCAGAATTCCACATACTTCTTATCACAAGAACAAAAGTTGAACCTCGAATAAAAAAAATCCTTTTCCGACCTCAAGAAGACGTATCTCTCTCTACTATCAGCCTCTCTGCCCACCCTGCAGCCTCCAACATCCCGGGCGAGCTCCACATACAAATGATATCTCTACACCGTGTCGATATGTCCGTTTGTGTGAAAAAACCCCGCAACCCGCCGAGATAACACGGGATGTTCGTATTGAGGAAAATCCACCCTTAAATAGATAAGCGGATGATTCTTTTTTTAAACAAAAAAGCGGTTTTGTTTGAGTGGAATTGTGGTTGTTGGTTCTGTAGCTGTGTCCGGGAAATAACGGGATACGGGAAATAATAATTTAACTACCTCTGTGGTCTTGTGGTAAGACCACCTGTCTCAAACCCTGAGGTCCCAGGTTCGTTTCCCAGCGGGGGCAAAATTTTCTGCTCGGTTTGGTTGGTGGTAGGGCTTGTTCGTGGTCCGCCTGGCTAGCTTCCACCATCTTATCTAAGTCTGTCTCTGTGGTTGAGGATTCCGGGTGAAGCTCCCCCACTGTGCCTGTATAATACCTGTCTGCCTGGTTATCCACATTTACAGCTTATACAATACTAGCTACTGCCCGCAGCTTCGCCCGCGTGGCTTTTTCTAAAATAAAATATAATAAAATAGCCTTTGCAATCTTTGTTAATCTAATCCTTATAACATCAGCTTATAAAATTACCGTCAGAATCGGTTTAGCCGTTTCGGAGATTAGCCGGAACAAACAGACAGACAAACCGACCTTATTTTTTTGTTATACGCGTAAGTATCGTATATACTTTCATACGCATTTAGTAAAAAGCTGTTATTTTGACATTACAAACAGACACTTCAATTTTAATAGATGATTAGTAGTCGTATCCGCTTTTGGTTGAGTTTAGACATAGGGCTTTAGACTTATTAGCTAGAAACATTTTAGGTCCGGAAAATCCTGGAAAACAGATTCTTTCACACAATACATCAGTTATTACAACGACTGTCTAATTTTACTTGCACACACAATCTATCGCAATCTGAATGATTTTGAAGGATATTGCTCATAAATGTTCGAAAAAATTATTTATTTATTATTTATTTAATACTTTAAGCACAAAAAAATGTACAGAGGCGGACTTAATGCCATAGGCATTTTCTACCAGTCAACCTTTGGGTGATGCAGAGACAAACAGTAGTAGGTGCAATAGCGAAAATTGAGGAATAAATATTCATTTAAATATAAAGATATACATAAACTTTTGTTGATTTGTTATTACAAACTATAAATTCAATATATAAATCTTATTTAAAAAAAAATTGTCTGCTCAACAACGTAAATAACGCGATGAATGTTGTTTATTTATTTATTTATTTAATACTTTAAGCACAAAACATGTACAGAGGCGGACTTAATGCCATAGGCATTTTCTACCAGTCAACCCTTGGGTGATGCAGAGACATACAGTAGTAGGTGCAATAGCGAAAATTGAGGAATACATATTCATTTAAATATAAAGATATACATAAACCTATTACAAACTATAAATTCAATATATAAATCTTATTATATATAAATATAAGCACAAATAAATACACATAAATATGTATACTAAAACAAATAAGACACACAATGGGAAAACATTACCGTTATGATGATACTGCCAGCTTCTTGCGAATATGCTCACGAACTTTTACTTTAAAAGATAATCGGTTGGTTGCCATCCTGATTTCCTGGGGGAGCGCATTCCACAGAGAGATAGACTGTATGAAGAAGGAATAGTGAATGAAGTCTGTGCGGTGAGTGGGACATTGAAGAAGACGATTGTGAGATGAACGAAGATTTCTATTGTGGTTGGCGCAAATGTACTGAAAGTGGGGGGCTAGGTAACGAGGGGAAGATGGAGAGTCAAGAAATGAAAACAAGGTGGTCAGCGCCCTTTGCTCTCTGCGCTGGCGTATGGGCAACCACTTTAGAAACGACCGATGCGCAGAGACATGATCATATTTACGCAGATTGTAAACGAATCGAATGCAGTTATTGAGAAGACGGTCAAGTTTGTCGAGGAGATCTGCATTCAGGTCATAGTAGCACACATCACCATAATCGATGATAGGGAAAATTAAGGACTGCACAAGCATTGTTTTAGTGCTCGCTGGTAATATATTTTTCAATCGGTACAGAGCCCGCAGCGTTCCAGTAACCTTCTGGCTTACCTTAGCGACTTGAGTTCGCCAGTTCAGAGTATTGTCAATGTGCAAGCCTAGGTCCTTCACGTCAGTGCTAAAAGGAACGACCGTACCATTGAAGAGAACCGGTGGCAAAGTTGAACCATCCACCTTGCTAATACCACGAGGACTGCCAATGATGATCGTCTGGCACTTCTTAGGGTTTACAGCTACACCAAATCTATCAGCCCAGGTTTTTATGGCTATCAAGTCCCTATTCAATTTGTCGATAGCGTCAGGCAATTCATCAACCTTCCCTTGACAATACAACTGCAAGTCATCTGCATACAGATGATACGCACATTGAAGTACGGAAGTTATTCGATTAATAAAAATAGAAAAGAGTAGAGGAGAAAGTATACCGCCTTGAGGAACGCCAGTTAACAAATCACACCAGCATGAAGAAGAATCCCCAACATGAATGGATTGCTGGCTATTGTTGAACTGTCAAAATGAAATCCACTGATAGATAAATACATTCATTTATTTGACTGAAATATGGTATTTTACAGATTTTATAATATACACAATAGTTCTTCATATTCCGCCTACTTTATTCGGCATGCAAATTTTTGTGACAATATACTTATTCTACTTTAGACAAAACAATTCGGTACAAGACGGCACGGTTGGCGCAGTGGTTAAGCGATTGACTGCTGCGCTGCGTGTCGCGGGTTCGATTCCCGCACGGAACAAATATTTGTATGATCTACAAGTAGTTGTTCCGGGTCTGGCTGTTTGTGTATGTGAGTTTAAATGTTTGTAAACGCACCCACGATACAGGAGAAATTCCTAGTGTGGGGCAGCGTTCAAAAAAAAAAAAAAAAACAAAAAAATAATAATTCCAATGTCAAAAAAATAATATAATAAGTACTACATCAAGAATTGTCTAATTATCAAATTAAAAAGTCACAGATAAAATAATTTAATTACAAATTGTCTAAATATCAAATTTCAAATGACAATCAAAGAAATTAAATTACAACAGTCAATAGCTTAAAAAAAAAAGTCATATTTAATTTTCATGTCACGCAACTTTCCCATTTGTCCTAAAATTCATAAATTCCTTAATAGTGTAAAAACAATTTTTGTTAAGCCATACTCTGAGATGCTTTTGAAATAAGCTGGTTCGCAGTTCTCTAATAACCTTCGGTATATTATTAAATATCTTTATTGCCATTCGAATAGTGTTTTTGCATAACTAAGATGGTGTGCTACGCAGTTAGGCCTCACCTACTAACCCCTCCCCTGCTGACACACAGACCACTTATCTTCAGTTACTTATTGTAAGTATGATAAACTTTTACACTACTTGCTTATTCCCATCACATTCGTTCCGTTTCCACCCATTCCATACGGGACCCTAAAAGCGGTCACACAATGGAGGTTCTAGCGTAAATTGAACGTTTCCTAACAGAGCGCTTGATATCGGGGTATGCAGATAATAATACATGTCATTTGACAATAGGTACATGAAACGGAACCAACATTGATGGGATTATCAGGTTATGTTGTTTTTGTTATGTATAACATCACGCCTGTAATTCACGAAGGGGTAGCCAGAGAAGTACAGTAACACCCACATATCGCCATTTATGTTTAATCCCATTTATTTTTTTGCTTATTGGACTGCTCTTGGTCTTGATATATTTAGTTTTTCTTTGTTTTTTTTACTGACATCCGCACTGAAAGAAATGTTTGCATAACTGTAACAAAAACTTGGTTACTGTTTACACAAAAATTGTGTCTTGCGAACTAGATGTTATCTGTTACAAAACCCTGTTTTGCACACTACAAAGTCGTTTTGTTAAATTTAAGCAAAGTTTATTTCCATCTAACTAAAGTTGAGTTATTTTTGAAGTAACTTAATTAGTTCGGCTAATTATTTCTTTCAGTGCGGTCTTGTGGTCCCGGTCATCTACAACGCCACGTGCGAACTACGCATCAAAGACCTGACGTCACAAATCCTGCATCGCGCAATCAGAGTTTACCGCGCGACTAGCATATATAAAACATCCCGACATCAACCGTCGGGCAGTTGCCCACCAGACTCGACACCTGTCTGGTCGGAGGATCCTCCCTTTTCCATAGAGTATCAGTGAACTTTTACACCCTGTTCACACCCATACACCTCTATAGCCTCATAGCGCTCTGCCCGACCTGGGAATCGAACTCAGCACACCATGTTCAGCAATCGCACTCCGAGCACAAGACCAACGAGGCAGCCTGAATGAGGAAACCAACCTATAATTCACCCAGAATGATTAGCCCCTGGAGAACATGTTCAGTAGGTATCCCCAGGTGTACGATTCACACCTGACGTAGCGCGACGACGCGCATCGAAGCACTTGCAATGAATTAAAGTTGCTTCAGCCTACTGTCGTTATATGAATGAATATTTTCGTCGCAAATACATAATGTACCTACTTGAAAATGTATTGTTGCGGAATGAAAAAGTTAAATATCTTTTGGTCCATTTTTTCATTTTCTCTTTCAACATTAATCTGCCTTCATTACATAATACATTTACATACAAATAAATAAAATTGAAGTGTCTGTTCGTAATATCAAAATAACAGCTTTTTAATAAATGAAAGTATTTATGGTAATAAACAATTTTTTTTTTAATGTGTCTGTCTGTCTATTTGTTCCGGCTAATCTCCGAAATGGCTGGATCGATTTTGTCGGGACTTTCACTGGCAGATAGCTAATGTCGATATAAGGCTACATTTATTATAGAAAAAGTTACGTGGCTAAGCCGCGGGCAACAGCTAGTTATGAATAAGAATTAGTCTCGAAAGTTGCCAAATCTCCTGATTGGACTTTCTAAATCAATCTTGGTTATCACTAACTTGTACTGAAAGAAAACATCCAACCTCCACTTAGTATCCTGGAATGGTCAACATGCTGCAAGCATGTACTGGTATGGTAGTTAAAATACATGAATTCTTACTAGGAGGCCTTTTCCCTGCAGTGATACAGTGAGGGTAGCAATATCACGTTTGATGACACATGCTAACTCACACACAAACACGTAATAAGTGCGCAGCCACATGAATGCGACCACAGAGTAAACAGCGCGGCTTACACGACATTAACAAGCTCGTGTTGCAGATTAGCCGACAGTCAAACGGTGATTAGGCTCATAGACTGCGTGCTTTGCTGCGGTTGTGGAGGGTCATTGTCAATGACGTCATATTGAAGGCTGTCAGAAGTAGCAGAGCACTTTGTATATTTAACCATATTTGTGTAAGGTCAAGTTTTTTTTATATTGTCATTTGCCTGCATTTTCCCAACTATATTGGAGTCAGCTTCCAGTCTAACGGGATGCAGATTTTATATGGAGCGACAGCCTATCTGACCATCCAGGGTAAGTGGGTAACTAGGCATCACACCTAACAATGATGTGATAATGTCACACCTAATAATGTTATGTGTAAATATGATTTTACAGATAACCTGATCGATCGACCCGTGTGGCTGTGCTTAGCCACAAGCCCCTTTCTTAAAATATAAAATAAGTCAACTCAAACTCAAAGCATTTATTTCAAATAATTACAGGCACTTTTGAATTGTCAAGGGGTCGGTCAGTCAGAAAGATGAAGCTAGCTGCCCATTTCAAAGCGTAGTAGGTTCCTATGGAGAAGAACGGGCAAGAAACTCCACTGTTACAAAATATGGGTTACATCATTCATTTGGAAATTATACATGATTGTGAGAACAACGATCACAACACTACCGCAACGAACCCAAACATATGACATTGTACTAACGTCATGTCGGAATATTAATCAAAGATTAATTCGTGTTTTTGGTGCATTTTACCAATATAAAGTGAAACTTGGTGCTTACGAATGATATTCATTGTTATAGTGTATGGAAAACATAGTAATTAATTAGGATTATGAATTTAATTTTCGATTTCTTACGTAGACGTTCATACAAAGTTATAGCGGCATGTAGAATAAGAAACGTCAATTCCGACTTCTTATGAAAATAGCTATAACACAGCAAAATTGCACATGGCTATAAAACATTTAATAGGTTTTTCACCGGTTTTTTTTTTCACTTATCGACAATTTTTCCGCAACTACGTAAGTTTAACCGATATATGTATAGAAATAACTGAAATAAGCAGGCATACGTTTCTTTAATACAAATATAAATTCCACTGCATACAAATACACCATCCACTGCTTGCAAACGTGAGCCATCAGAAACTTACTCCAAAAGAAAAACAGTATAGTTTTGGGTATTCGCTAATATTAGACAAAAACTAAAACATAAAACATTTTTGAATACAACAAATACAATAAATACTACACAGCAAAATCACGAAATTAAGCAATTTAAATACAACCAAAGAAAACATAAATTCTCGATTTTTTATTTTAGTATAATAAATTGAAAATAAATAGGAGCTACAGAGCTGATGGTTAATAATATTTTATTATATAAATCGACCAGAATGTTTTCTACATTATAATTATACCACTTTGCAAAAAAAATCGGGCACTTTCGAATCAGCACTCAGTGAATATTAGCCCAAAATATTATTTCTTTATTCCGTGGAATAGATACTGGAAATAATAAAAATCAATCTATTAAATATACATAATTCTTCGTTCGTCGTTCCTTTGCCTCACTCTTGGCCATACTATAAGCAGCCCATATAAGACTTCTTACAGCATTTTCTACAACAAGGATACTTCCGAGGTTTTCTCGATTCTCCTCCTTTCGACTTTGATCTGAACTTATTCGACTTCTTCCTCATTTCCCCAAATTTCGGACATTCTTCAGTCACGGTATCGTGCCTATGAGAGACCTGCCTAAGCTTATACTGCTTAATCTTTTGCTTCTCTGCTTCTCTTAACTTTAACCATCTGTCCAACTTCGTTTGGAGTAGGAGTAGATTCCTCACTTTCTCGTCCCTGATTCTACTTAAGTCGTCGACATTTTTAAATATCCCCGTGGCCATGATAGCATGTTTGATGTGGTCGTAGCCTTTGTTTTTGTATCTACTTTTAGATTTACCTGGGCTTACTTGCCGTCTTCCATCTTCAAAAATAATTGAGCTGTTACCAGTTTTTGATATGGTTGTTTGATTCGAAACGCATTCTTTAGATCCGTTGCATACTGTATGTGCTTGTGCAAGTTCAAGTTCTGTGCCATTGAACTTATCTATGAGTGAAAGCAACTCTTGCATGTAAGCTATGCCTTGTCTGGCATCGGAATCGTTACTTTTTTCTAAAGTTTTTATTGTGTCTTTGACGGCATCATTGAGTTGGTTGTAGATTTCTACCTTTTCTTTTTCTAAGTCTTCTATTTGCTGTGTTTGATTCCCTTCCACTATAGTTGCTACTTTTATACTTGCACACTTTATTGTACAGATGCTGTGTACTATTACAATCAACAGGCAAGGTTTCATTTTAGTTATATTCCCAAGGGACTAGTTATACTGGAACTGGAACTGTGCGTGGAACTCAGTGCGTGTTATTTCTTTGAACAATTTTGTGTATCTCATTCTCGATACAATATTTTATTTACTTTCGTAACGTATTTCAATTTTACAATATGTTTTATCGCTGCTGATTTTGTTTTTCAATTGAAAATGTTTTTCTCTTTGACTGTGTTTGTATATGAAATGGATTTATTTCGTTTATTTACATTACAGAATGCTTTTGAAACCCCGACATTTTTCATTAACATAACATGTAGAAAACAAATAGTATTCATGGTATCATATCAGCAGGCTTATGTACATTTATATGGAACTAGCATGGTACTGTTCCCCCGTTTACGGTACATAATATATATTTATAGATTCAGGGCTTCATAGTTACTGTTTACAGGGTAGTACTAAATTACAGTTTATTTTTTTATTTTTTATAATTATAATATTCAAAATGTATTCCGAAAAAAATTGGAATAATACAGTATATTTAAATCTTAGAAATAATGTGGGTATTACTATTATGACAACTGATTTCTTAACAATATTTAACATAATTTTTAAGAATTGCACCGACCAGGTTCAAACTCGCTGGACTCTGCACACAACAAGGATGCTGTGTGCAGAGTCCAGCGAGTTTGAACCTGGTCGGATTGGATTTAAAGAGGACTTTAAATAATAAACTAACAACGAACATGAACAAGACTGTTTCTTTTGTAAATGCAAATCTAAGATGGCGTCGTTAGCAAATCTTTAATTTCCACCCGCGGATACACTTTGCCTTTGTGATGGACATTTATGGACACTAAAACGGCGATTTAAAATAATTTTTTGACTGTTTAATTCTAACAGATCTGCGGGAATATGCAAAACAGCAACTTACAGTAAAGTCAGGGCAATTAAATATTAAGCAAATTGACTACCAACAGCAAATCTCAACTGTATTTCTTTCTGTTTTTTTTTTTTTTTTTTTTTTCTTTTTTTGTAGGAGCCGACTCCTTAAAGAAAAACAAATAAAAGAAAAAAGAACAGTCAGAAAAATGTAGCTGCCATATAATGCCCATATAATCATTTATAAGACTGTCCTCGAAGTGTTACTCGTCGTGTTGTGTGTTTGCAATGGGCATCATATTATGATGCCCGTAGCAAATTCCTATGGAGCAGAATGGGAAATAAACTCCGAGGACAGTCTTAAAATAAAATAAAATATCGTCATTTTCATGGCCCAACAATTGACATCAACAACGAACCTCAATCTTGCGTCTATCGCCATCGATAAAGACGTCGCTAATCGAATTACATCGACGTTACGGTGATCGACGGGAATGGGTAGAATCGACCGGGCGGGTAGACGAGCGACTGATCTGCATAATGTTGTTATTTCAATAATAAATGATGTTATGAAGATTGTGTGATGGCCTATGAATAAATTAATAAATATTTTCTTAGAAATGCTAAAAGATTAAGAAGATTAAGGTTTAATGCAATTAAGATTTTAATTCGGTTAGTGGGAATTTGAATAATGGGATAAATCAATTCTTAGTAGCGACCCCGTCCCTGCTTCGTACGGTTTTTATGATCTCACATAACATTGAAATATCTTTATTATAATTATGTTAGTTTTTTCAGAATAAATACTTTGAATGATCGTAAAAACCACATTATAATTCATTGCGAAGTTAAGAAGATCTAAAGTCACACATACAGTCATGAAAAACGACTTCGTTTTATACTATGTATAGATTTTGGTTTCATTTTATTATGTCAATAGCAACTAAACGTTTTAAAATGGATGAACATTTTATTTTTTAATAAGCTGACGAGTAGTAGGTACATCGTAAACTGAGGGTCACAGTGACAACAAATTCGCAAGCAACTTCTTGCGTCCAAAGTGCAACAAAAAAGTTGCCCATCTACACATATAAATCATCGTCGATATTAATTTGTTAACTCACTGGCGCGTTCGGCGAATTAATGGTTAATGGCGAGTCTAAGCAAGATTGACATAAAGCCTTATTTAATAAACGACGTTTTGTTCAGTTTATGATTTAACGAGTTAATGGGCCTTCGCTGAATGAGGGTTGAACTGACAGGACCTAAGATGGAATGTACGAGTAGCTTATGCCTTTAATTTAGCAGTATGCTATGCTTTTATTTAGAGTACATTGAATTCAATTCTACTGGTCTCTAACCTAACACATACTTATTGATATTATTTGCAGGCAGGCACACTGAAATTATCAAAAATTACCAAAAGGGAAAGAACGATATTCATAACCTAAATACAGAGAAGTTTAACAAGTGTTATACTAGCTTGAAACCACGCCTGGAAATCTTCCTTGTCACAGTTTATTTTAATGTCTTTAAGTTAGTATCAAACAGGTTGGCGAAATGTTAAATCTAATTATCAATCACTGCTCCATTTATGGGCATCATATGGATAATTATCTTATGATAAATCATCATCACAACATTCTGGCGAAATGTGGGTGTATCCATTATAGGTAGAAACACCACTGCCTATGTTATGTTATAATCATAAAATTAAGTTTTTATATTAACCTGTTACCTAAGGGTCCATACTTTTTAATTTCTTATTATAAACTCAAAGCATTCTCATTTGTCTCAAGACCAGCCAGACACGAAGAAGCAACTCTTGAGATGTAAATGCACTCGGAAACAATTGAACGCTGGCACCGTTGCACCGGCCGAAATAGACGGGCTGCAGTATGCCACTCATTGTTGATGGTGTTCGTTTTATTATGAAGACCTGTTACTGAACTGCTGTGGTATAGATTCACATTTTATTTTTAATGTTAATGGGTAGCAAAAAGGCAGGGTGATTGTAAGGGGTGATAGTTGGAGTAGTTCCCTATGGAGATCTGCAATATATATGCGGTGTCATCTAAGAGCTGCAATAACTCATGTACAAATCAAATAATACACGACACGACACGACTCGGTTGGCGCAGTGGTTAAGCGATTGATTGCTGCGCTGCGTGTCGTGGGTTCGATTCCCGCATGGAACAAATATTTGTATGCCCTACAAGTAGTTGTTCCGGGTCTGGCTGTTTGTGTATGTGAATTTAATGTTTGTAAACGCACCCACGATACAGGAGAAATTCCTAGTGTGGGGCAACGTTTAAAAAAAAAATATATATATATATATATGCCTATAGCATTAAGTTCGCCTCTGTACATTTTGTGTGCCTAAAGTATTAAATAAATAAATATTATGAGTAAAGTGCTGTAGAAAATGGAGAGTCATTGCAACACCACCTTGTACCTGTGGCGGCATCTACAACGTCACATGCAAACTACGCGTCAAAGGCCTGACGTCACACAAATCCTGCATCGCGCAAGCAGAGTTTACCGCGCGACTGGTATACAACATCTCGACATCTCGAACCTCTTTTCTATGGAGAATAAATGAACTTTACAACCTGTTCTTCATACCTCTATATACCTTATAATGGTTACAGTACACAGCACGGCATTGTCAACACTTTCCATACTAACCGAGCGTGTCACCATTTACTCGCACTTCAACCCAAATGAAGTATAGAAACTGATGGCTTTGAAGGCGGTCCGTGACAGAATTTGACGGCACGGTTGGCGCAGTGGTTAAGCGATTGACTGCTGCGCTGAGTGTCGCGGGTTCGATTCCCGCACGGAACAAATATTTGTATGACCTACAATTAGTTGTTCCGGGTCTGGCTGTTTGTGTATGTGAGTTAAAATGTTTGTAAACGCACCCACGATACAGGAGAAATTCCTAGTGTGGGGCAACGTTTAAAAAAAAATAATAAAAAAAAAAAGATTTCCAAAAAAACACTACAAAGTGAAAAATTACTTTAATTTCGGAAGTCGGTGTCTTTGGATCTGTATTTTAATTTTTTTGCCATCGACTTCCGAAATTTTATCAGTAATAGAACACATTTCCATTATTTGTTCAATACTCTTTTTTTTTATCCGACTTGAAATCAGCAAATTATGGACACAATCTATTCGTAATAATATCAATGTGTCGGCGAGTACAACCCCGTGCCGCGCGGCAGGGCGGCGCCGCGCCCAGTGGCCGACAGTCCCGTTACGCATGCGAGTGACGTCGCCTCGCGTCGTTTTCCTGCGCATGCACCGCAGTGCACATGTTTTGTACTTACCTACAACGATGTAAGACTTTACTAACCGCGAGTTTTACGAGATGGTGCGAGTGTATTTAGTAAGTGGGTAAAACTTTGCGCGCTAACCCCGCGATCCATTAGGAATGGACTATTTTAGCAGCCATTCAGACGCTGCTTGATCAAATGATCACAGACAGTTCAGGACCCCGAATAAGTTTAAATGTTAAAACTACCTTAGTTTAATTGATCACAAAACTTCTTTTTCTGCATTTTGATGGTTCTAAGTCCCTGAACGTATGAAGGAAAAATTGGAATTACTCTTCAAATAACTTGAGGTTACGGCCTAAACTTAAAAAACTCGTTCAAACCTGATAAAATTAGCGATTAATAACCCGCTTAAATACCTACGTCGGCGAATTGCACGCGCATAGCTAATAGGTACCTACCTACCGATGACGCGAACTCCAGCAACTCCATCGAACGCCAACAGATGGCGCTGGCGTACCGGATACAACTCGTCTCCGACATAATATATATTAGCCAATGGATTTGTACGTGTGCACTTCGTGACGATCACATCAAAAGTTATCACTACCGCCACCATGACTCTCACAACCCTATTTGGTGTTACCCGCTCTAAATAAAAATACTACAAATGAAATAAATTTTAAATCACAGAGTAAAAATAATCAAGTACAACTTTTAAAAAGTGTTACAATATATCGACTAAATCGTCGCGCGCCGTCATATAAATTAGGTGTTACAAACACAATCTAAACCAAGTTAAGTAAATCTTAATTAACAAATGGCACTAGTTAGGACAGATTGAAACACGATAGCGTGTGAATACTCGCGCCAGTAGCTATCTGCTAGAGCTGGCCGCTAGTAAAACAGTCTAGTGTAGCACCAGTTCTGTTGAGACAAGAACCACGTTATCTTATAACTAGATGAATTTAGGTAAATGACTGTAAACGGTAGGCAGAAATACTAGTCTGTAAAGATTTTTTTTTCATTTTTTTTTTTCTAGGAGTATATAGACTGCCTCGTTGGTCTAGTGCCTCATTAGGTCCTGGGTTTGATTCCCAGTTCGGGCAGTGTTATTGGGTTTTTCCATTAGGAATTTTTCGATAGAAACCTAGAGTCTTGTACTGCCTGATTATTGGCATTAGGCTCGCCCCTTAAAATTTTCTAAAAAGAAGAATCTTCAATATTGGCATTACTTTTGATTTCATCCTCCAAAAACATAGTACCTAACCCATTACACACTGAAACATAAACAAATTTCGAAATTCTTAATACTTCTGAAAACTCTCTACGTAGTGACGTAAGACGACGGTGACGGGGAGGGTACAGACGCGCGGGGGGCTGCAATTACCGGAATGCAATTAGAGCAAGCGATTCTGTGACAGAGCCCAAACCGACAACGGACAGGTGCGAGTCTTATACTGACACCCATAGTAAGTAACAAGTTACAGAGTTGTGTTGACATACTGCTAGTTTGTCTGCAGAAGTGAGTGATCGTTTTTAGGCTGTGGCCTGATATTAATTAAATATTTTGAATATCAATGTGAATGGTATTGTAGTGACTACAATGATAGATAGATAGAAGATAGAATACTCTTTATTATGTACACCATATGGATTCAAGATATAGAATTATACATTTAGAAATTTTACATAGGGTTAAACAATGCGGTCTTATTGCTTAAAGCAATCTATTACAGACAACCTTTGGATGGATTAACGGGACAAGGAGAAACAATAAACAAACGAATGATAAACTACGTCAACGGGTCGTCAACGAGAAACGAGATTATTTGAACCGAACCTGACGTCCCGGTGGTGGTGTGTGGTAGACACGCGGCCATCGTGAATGTATGCATCGCTATTTCGGTGCCGTCATCTCGTTTCTCGTTGACGTCCCGTTGACGGTGCGGTGGACAAACGGCCTTAAGGTGCCGTACTCGGTCGTAAATGTGCAGATTGGGTTTCAGAATTTTATTTATTTATCTTAATATTATACTTACATAAAAGTAAGTCACACCATTTACACCGTTTACACCATTTATAACTCAAGTACATCAGGACCGACTTTTATGATCTTGGATTTGTTAGATTTGTCTCCGCCCGGAATAACAAAATAACTAATAGAACATGCGAAAAATACACGAAAAGAATATTTATGTAGAAAATTCACTTTCTCGTATATTTTGTACAGAACGGCTTTTTTGATGATGATCTCGAGTATGGATTGGGGAACGGGAGAACAAGAAATTTCACGCGGACGAAGTCGCGGGCAGAAGCTAGTTATTATTAAAAACCCGGTTTCTGAATTGAGAACTTGAAGTTGAGAACTTTACAAACTCTACTTTAGCATTTCTTCAATGTACTCGTAGCTTGCGATATTTAAAATTTCAATTTTTTTTTTTCTCACAGAATTTAGAATTTTAAAGAAATCACTTTCTATAATGCTGAAGTAGAGTTTGACAAGTTCTCTATCAGAAATAGAGTGATAGTTTACTTATAGCTATCAAAACTAAGAATTTTAAAGATTACTGATCTGAGATACACTAGAGCTCTCTTCATTTTGAGTTTTTGACAGATTTGCCATACAAACACTGTCAAATACTCACAATGGCGAGACCATTGCAACGTTTGTAAATTAGTAGACTTAAGCCCCTGGAAAATTGTTTAGGAATAGCCAAAACATTGTTACCAGCTTTGAAACCATTGAAAAGATAAAGGAAACAAATCTATCGTTTGTGCACACAGCACGCTCAAATCTCCACTGATCTATTAAAGGAACAATCTTGAATAGTGAATACATTTAGTATTCAAATCCCAGAAAACACGATTGGTATGGTATACAAATCTATGAACAAGACAGAATTTAACGATGACGCTTTAGTATGACTCAAATGGGCATATAAAACATGAAAAGTGTGTAAGTACGTTCAAGAAACTCGCTTATTGAGAAAATTCATATACTAAATACATTTTTCGTGTTATAGCCATTTCAATGACAGTTTAATTAGAATTTACAAGCAATTCACGTACGGTGAATTTTTTAGCGGCTTACAAACTAAAGTTAATGAACCTATATCAGTAATAGAAAGAAGCATAATTATGAAGAATGATTTTTTGGTTTTGAAACTAAGAAAATCAATGTTCGGTAAAAATAAATCGGCATGTGTAGTGAGACACCCGGTTGGAACAAAGTTCCTTTCACTGTATATTATGTAAACACAGAGCCATCTAATATGGTCTCAAGTTTCAAGAGTCAAAATTTCTTTTCATGGTTTTTTTTTTTTTAAGCTATTGCATAGCTTCTATCGCGGGCCTTGAGCGCGGGGACCGAATCCAGAAATTCCGTAACGAAAAAACCTCACGCTCCCCACTCCGACGGTTTTACTACACCAGTACCCTCTAGTGATCTAATAATTTCTGGCAGTTCTTTTTTCTGTGTACTGCGTATTTTATTCTTATAAATATTAGTTTATAAAATTATGATCTTCACAAAAAGTGATTGTTGATAGTGGGGTTTAAACTCTCGACCAGTCGATTACGAGTACATTCAGTTCCCCTGTTGCACCGCAAGGCTACAACGACTTAATTAAAGCTTGCCAAATAGTTGATACCATTCCAGTTGAACAATTTTTAAACTTGACTAGACGGTTGAAAATGACTCATGTACAGTCGCGGAATGAAAAGGTTGACCAGTTTTCAAATAAATTCATTTACGCGTTGCAAGCACATGTTACCTTTTTAAACTGTGTAACAGACGAGAGTGTTGTATTGAAAATTATGTTAAACTGTTTGACAACAAAGTTCAAATTTGCTTAGGCGAATGTTCCTTGACTATTAATAGTTGAACTAGAACCTTTTTATTAGTTTGTTCTTGCCATTACGTTGTGTCAAGTTTGATAAATCTAATTACATCCTCTTCGCTTTTAATGATTAAAACTATAAATGTGAATAACAGTTCTTGTCAATGTCAAATGTCATTGCCATTTTTTTTCATTCATGTAGTGAAATGACATTCATTATGACGGAATTTGTCATACTCGGTCGATAAAGCAGATACTGATAACCTAAACTGCGCAAGCAAAAACAGATCTTAAGGTGGTCAACCTTTTCATTCTGCGACTGTACATGGAATTTTTTCGCTGTCAAAACAGTTTGTCACTCTTTTTTTATTTAAAATTACTTTAGGTTCAACACTTTCGTCTATTTTAAAGTTGTTATTATGCTTATATTTGAATAGTATTTGACTTTGTTTACGTAGTTATACACTTTTACGACGTTCAGCACTTATTTATTTTGTTTTTAAGCTATTGCATAGCTTCTATCGCGGGCCTTGAGCGCGGGGACCGAATCCAGAAATTCCGTAACGAAAAAAAAAAATAAATTATATCAAAGAAAAAGAAATACTGCATAAATAAAATAAATAAATAATTATAATTGCATAAGTTGATACAAAATGCTATGCAATAGCTTTACCGCGGCAGTCCCCGAGTGCCACACGTCTTTTTTTTCTAAACAAATACGTTTGCCACTTGATACTGGCTCTTTCGGGAAAAACTCTTTTCATAACGTGACGATTTCTACCAGTTACCTACTATTGCAAGCCGCTTTAAAGAATTTCGTCCCAAAAAATATGTTTGTTAATGCGAGGGCTCGGGCTTGGGCGGTCTTATCGTTTACGGGGGAATGCCATATCCATCGTATTTCTTAGATCTTAGCCCCACACAGAGCTAAAGTAGAAGCTTTGCGGATAACTTGAACCGGCAAACGGCCACATCACAACCAGCAGGTCTCGCACACACGAGACCAAAGCCCTTTGCAACGTCTCTCGGAGGGAACTTGTTAATCTACTGCTTTGGGCAGGCGGTGACGCACAATGTGTGTCTTAAGCCTTACACTTGTCACGATATGACGGAGGTGGCAATGTTTTAGAGTACATACGAATGCATACTACTGAATATTAGCCACAGAAACTGCGCGAAGAGTATTGCTTTAATCTTCTTGAAGTGATGAATTAGTGATCCTTGTGTTAGGTGTAGAAAGAGATATTCATTCTACTGCATAAGTTCACATTTGGCCTAAACTCTGGCCTGCTTCATTGGTTTAATAACTTGATTTAAACGAGTGTCCATGGAGTTTCTTGCCCTTATTTCTAGATAGGAACCTACCACGCTTTGTCAGTTAAAAAGTGCCTGTAGTTGGTTAAATTAAAATAAACGCTTTGAGTTTGAGTCTAGTGATCAAAAGCGTGGTTCATATTCCCGAATCATACACTGTTATCGAATTTTGACCATTAAACAAATTTCAGAAAGTCTATTTGTACAGTTTAATTGAAATTGGCTCGCCCTTTATTACATCAACATCGTCATTATCCACCTAGCATTTTCCCAGCTATGTTAGGATCGGCTTCCAGTCTAACCGAAGGCAACTGAATACCAGTACCTTGCATGAGCGCGCGGGAGGCTTGGTGGCTCGTGCGCTGCTGGTGGCCACACGCGATCACCCGAGCTACCGCTTGCACTGGTCGACGGTTAAATGAAATTATCACAATAATTTTATGTTAATGTTTAAGGTTTAATTAATAAACGCCTCATGGTGTAATCAGTTGTTATTATATACTTATAAAGGTGCTCTTAGCCTGTAAAAGTGTTGTTATTCATATTAGTGTGACTGTTACTTTACTTTTAAGTTCTACAGCTATGTATATTTTTATGTTAATAAAGATTTTTTCTAAACAAACAGTATGTTGCATGGAGCGACTGCATGTCTGACCTCCACAATCCAGTGACTGGGTAACACGATATGACGATACCCTTGGCAGTGTAGGGCGTAACCAACTACTATTTAGTAATCTGATTTCTAACTACGACTACAAGTAGTTATGATAACATGAAACCTAACTACAATATTCAGGTTACCTAAAGTAATCGTTAATCTAATTGCTGCAATCAAGTAGTTATAACTACTGATTATTTAAGTTCTAAGAATGTTTTGTTTTGCAAATAAAGATGTAAAAAGCAAACTGCTAAATGAAATTTTAAACAACAATTTTCAATTCACCCAATTCTGTCTGATCAGGCGCTCAGGCAGTGTAAAAAATCTGTTTATTTCAGAAATCTTTATCCATCTATTCTATATAAATAAAACCACCCAAGTGCGTGTCGGACTACGCACAATGAAGGATTCCGTACTATGTTATTATAATTTATGTTGACTTGAAAGAGCATGGCAGTTGAGAGTATGTCATGCTCACTTAAATGTTTCACTGATGGTGGCGCGTGTGTTGGATCATTCGGTTCCCTACAAAATGGTTGAGCTGGATGGTGCTGATCCATGCGTCATGTTCGTGAACGAGCGCCGTTAGTTGGGACTGGTCATCTCTTGACTGCCAGGGCTTATTTTTAATTTGTAATTTTATATTTTGAATTGTTTTATTAGTTTTTACATTGTCTCACATATAGAAGCAACAAGAATAATGTACCCAGGATTATGTAATATCTTGATTTAAAAGAGTGTCCTTGGAGTTTCTTGTCCGTTCTTCTCCATAGTGATCTACGTATTGGAATGGGCATCTAGCTTCAACTTGCCGACTCTGACTAACTGACCGTCTCTTTGACAATTCAAAAGTGCCTGTAAATGGTTTAATTGAAATAAATGCTTTGAGTTTGAGTTTGAAACAGACAGACGGACATGGCGAAACTATAAAGGTTCCTTGTTGACTACGGAACCCTAAAAACGAAATGCTGTTCGTTGGTAAGCGCATCACTTCAGAACGGCTGGACCGATTTGGTTAGTTTTAAAATGTTCGTAATAGTCCGAATTATGTTCACAAATTAATTAAAAAAAATTAATAAAGAAATAAAAGTGAGAGAAAAGTTGGAAGAGTTTCAAATTCGGGAGAAACTGAACGTCCTTTTTTTAATGGGATTTTTTTAGACAGGACTACGTGTGTCGGGTCAGTTAGTTGTAGATAAACACAAGACTTCAATTCTTAGTTATCTAAATAAATGTATTATTATGTAGATTATAGGTAGGTAAACAAAACATAAACACAATCTTGCTCTAGTGACTAATAAGTCGGTACGTGAAAGAATCGCGCGCGCGTTGTCTTTCCGTTTGAAATATTCATTCGTTTCACCGCCGGTAGATCAGGTGACATATAATAAAATGTATTATTATTTCTGGTAGTGCGATAATCAGCCAGGCATTATTACAGATTCGCACTATTTATAACAATGATTAGTTATTTTAAGACACCTACATTTAAGTCTATACGCAATATAATGGGTCGGACTGCGGACGTACGATTATAGGTATATTATAATGTTGTGCAAATTTCATGTTGCTATGTGCCTTACGTAAACGTAATATTAGTTGTAAACAAGAAATAAAAGTTTAATAATCTTAATATGTAGTTAAAAAAAAGTAATCATACAATCGTGATTGCAACTACTTCTAGTAGTTAGTAATCGAAATGTTACTACTTTTACGATTATTTCATGAAATCTATTTTTGTGATTACTAACTACAAAATGTAATCGTAGTAAGTAATCAGTAGTAAGAGTACATTTTGCCCAACAATGCCTCTTGGTAAGGTCGCCCTTTATTACATGGGACTTATAGCGTCGACTGCTTCAATGCGACAATGTGTAAGCGGAGCGCGTCCCTGGTGCGTAGGGCGCGCGGCCGCCACAACAGCATACTGAGGCGATAGCGGGCAGGCTCGGCTGTCCATATATTAGACGCTACAGTGACCTGCACGTCACCTACAGTCGTCGACGAGTGGGTGATGATAGTGCGGCGCTTTTTGTTTTGTATTGTATTGTAATGTTAATGTATTGTCTGACGTGTGTGTACTGTATTAATTATTGTGATAAGATGTAACTTGAGTGAATAAATGAATAATAAGATGACTGTTAGTATTAGTTTACCTATTTTTACACCACTCCTTCGGAGAGTACATGCATGATGTTATGTTTTTTAAATGTATCAACTATGGTCTGTTCCAAAAGTATCTGATGGAAGTGTCAACAACACCTATTCAGGTTACATCCTCACGCAATCACTCACTAAAGCTAATTAGTAACACATATATCTGTATTAAGAAGGTTTCAAGTTTATACCTCACCACTTTTTCCAATAATATTTTTTTTATTAAATAAAAAAAACATTTAATTCAGACCACACAACCCATATCATATAAAATAAAATTTCATAATAATGCAACAGAATGGAATAAAAACCCAATACAATTAAAAATAAATGAATGAATGGGTACAAATTGTAAAGGTCACATAATTAAAATTAAAATAAAATGTCAAATGCAATTAAAATAAACAAACGAGTAGGTACAATTTATAAGGGTCACATAATTGAAATTAAAATTAAAAATATTGTGAACAACATTACTAAATTGTAATTTAAAAATCATCGACGACAAAATGAAAAATATATTTAAGGTGATTACAATTAGAATTTCGGGTATAAGTATTCAAATAATCAAATCAAAACACTCTATAAGTAAAACTACAGATTGGCACTCACAGGTACCATTTCTGATCCATTGGCTATTTTCATCACATACCTACTTTTTGGAATAGGCCATAGATACAATACCTTTGCCAAAATATTGACCTATGTGTTACCGATAGTGCATACTACAAGATTGATTTTATATCGAATACTGACATCTTGTTTAGTAGGTAGGTACCGTTTCTAAAGAGATACTGGCTACAATTTGTAATCGGCATCGGCGATCCGGCTGTTGTGAGAGAGGTATTCGAATTAATACGACTCAGATATTTGAATCGGATTGCTTGTTATGAGTTATTTAGAAAGTATTTTCTTCCCTGGAGATTCTCTAGGAATGTGTAATGATTTTGCAAGCTATATAATAATATATATTAAAATACCAGCCTATTATTATCCCACTGCAGGGCAAAGGAATCTCATACAGAGAAGGCACGAGCATTGATCACTACGCTTGCTCAAGACGGGTTGGCGATTTCAGGCTTATATTAATACGTCCTGGTTTCCTCACGATGTTTTCCCACATCGATGTCATTAATGTCCAAGATAAACTCAGAAAGAAATAAACTCAAGCTAATTAGCGTTTAATTTTAGTAACAGTGTAACGAATGAAGATGACGATGAAAATTTAGACAAGTACACATATTACGATGGCTTCGCTCAAATAAAAAGCCGGTACTTTATTTAAACAATTTAATATAAATTGATGAAATAATGGTGTATGCACAAACGCAATCATAAAACAATATTTCAGTTATAAAACAAACATCAGCGACAATAAAACATATTGTAAAATTTAAATACGTTACGAAAGAAAATAAAATAAATCAAAAAAAAAATAAAAGAATCAAAATCAAAATTGTTCAAAGATATAAAATGCTTGAATCAACGTGCTCCGATCTTCCTTAGAAAATAATACAACGCACAAACATGACAAGTGCACTGGTCATCATAATAGGATATATCGTGTGCACTATTGAATGTGAGGATAACGAAACAGAACAGTCAAAAGAGATAGAATTTCAAGAAGACCATGAACTCTTACGACTTCCTACAATGAATAGAAGATGCTAGAAACACCTTAGAAAGAAACAACAAAAGACATCCCAAATAAAGCATTGCGTTAATAAAACCATTACAATTGTACGCATTTAATTGGACGCATTTAATGTCACAGATCATTCATTGACAATAATCAAAGTGACGCCATAGATGTATCTAGCTCAGAATTCAGTGGGAATTCTTCAAGTATTGAAAGAAAAAAACAAAGCTTAGATCTCAGTGGTAATTTCTCAAAATAATATTGGAAGCAAAAGACATAACTCGGAACTCAGTGGGACTTTGTCAAATTTTGGAAGAAATCATTGTTTTAAGACCACAATTTAATAAAATAAGTGATAAACATTATTTAAATACTAGAAATAAAGATAAAATAGCTCAACCATTTTTCAGATTATCTAAAGTAAGTACATCTTTTATGGAGTACTGTGTTAAATGTTACACCAAAATACCTTGTGATATATTGCAATTAAATGAAAGAAAATTTAAAACTCATATTAAAAGTACACTTCGTAAACAAGCTTATTACAAATTAGAGGATTATATCCAAGATAAGAATGGTTGGAAACATGCTGGTCCTGCTCCATATGACAATATAGAGCCTAGAATCAAACTGGTTGCTAATTTTATTGTATAATGTATTATTTTAATGACATTAATTTTACACTCTGTGATAATTTTAACTCGCAAACGTGACTTTTTATTTGTATTTTTTTTTGTAAAATCATCTATCTAATAATATTTATAAATATGTGAACACCATGCTTCAATTTTAATTGTTTTTACCTGTTGTGGTATAGTTATTTTATTCTGGGACTAGGCACATCGTCTTCACATATAATGATATAATATTGATGTATACAAAGTATTGTAAAACAGTTTAAAAGAGTAACGGTGGAGTTTCTTGCCCATTCTTCTTCATGTGAAACTATCTTTTGGCAGGGGAAACTAGAATTAATTTTGACGTTCAAAAGTGCCATTTATATTGAAATAAATGCTTTGACTTTGATACCCTAACCAATTTTCGGACTGTACATCATATTTCTTTAACCCCTATACCGACGAAGAAGTAAATAAATAAATTCTAATGCGAATAATAATTCGAAAATATACAGCTATTACAGATTGATTTGCCTTTTGCCATCAACCGCACACAGAGACGATTCCGGGCAGCTACCTAAAAATTTAATGCGGAAAATAACCAAATAACCCAAAAAATGTTTTCTGACCTAGTGATCAAACTTACAACCTCATGCTCAGCACTCGTGCTAGCGACCTACTCTGGACCATAATTGCCCTTATAAGTTGGCTGACAAGTTTAAAATATAAGTCCTCTAAATTAATTAAAAAATTATCCATGTGTAATTAGTTCCTAGCAGCTAATAATTGACAGTAATAATTATAAACAGTAATCAAATAGTATCAACTTACTTATCATACAGGATGTTTTCAAACAATCACATGTTTTATTTTGTCAGATCGCTTATTAGTGAACTTATATGAATTTAACGTGACGCATTAATACAATTATTTTTCTTATTAGGGTTCCGTACGTCCAATTGAAAAAACGGTACCCTTATAGGATCACTCGTGTGTCTGTCTATCTGTCCGTCTGCCTATCTGTCCGTCTATCTGACCGTCTGTCACAGCCAATTTGCTCCGAATCTAATGGACCGATTAAGGTGAAATTTGGTATACATATGAATATCTGTGACCCAAATACGGATGTGTAACGTAAATAGACGGCACGGTTGGCGCAGTGGTTAAGCGATTGACTGCTGCGCTGCGTGTTGCGGGTTCGATTCCCGCACGGAACAAATATTTGTATGACCTACAAGTAGTTTGTAAACGCACCCACGATACAGGAGAAATTCCTAGTGTGGGGCAACGTTTAAAAAAAATAAATAATAATAAATGAATAATTGAATATGGGGTCACTTTGGGGGGACAAATAAAAAATTCAAAAAAAAGTTTTATATATATATGTGTGGCACATTAAATGAAAGAGCTTACTCTGAGGGTCACAAATACTTAATTTTGAAATAATATGTTTTAAAGTGATTTAAGAAATTAGATAAAAATTTACCCTTATCTCCAAAACAAATGAGTTGGAATGTATGGTAGAACTTGTTTTCCAACTACAATGTTAAGTGTTATATTAATCCCAACTACGGAACCTTCATTGTGCGTGACCCGATACGCATTTGGCCAGTTTATTTTTTATTTTTTTGCATAAAAATAGTTTCTATTTCAAGTTCTCTTCAAAATCTTTGCCCAGCAGATGGGACAACAAAGGTTAATAAAAAAGACTCGTATATGATTTAATCAAGCTAATCTTTTAACGGAAATAATGTAACTAAAACTCGACACTTGATAGTTAGCGCCGCAAACTAACAAAATGTTACAATATTATAAAGGTCACTGACATTTTCATTCCGTCCAGTATTATAATTAATCATTCGGCTAGCCTTTTCGCCAACTATCTATGTTATACTCGTAACATGCTGCAAAGTAACTGGGCAACTTTTTATTTTTTCGCTGTATAATTTACATATAATGACCTTTTAACTACTGTATAATAAATATCGAGAATCGAAAGTTTTTTTTTTTTTTTTGAACTTGATTTGATCGCATTTTCAAATTACAACAGACATTCTGTATCTGTCGCATATAATGTCTTTAACATGGTTATTTTACTTAGTGTTTTAACGTGCTAAACAATACATTTATTACTATCTGACTGTACACCCCTTGGACCAAATAAGTATCCGCCCAGTCTAGTAAGCAGTTGTCAGGGTCATAACTACTTTGTTCAACCGATTGTACAAACGCTAATTTAAATTAGATTGCCTGTAGCCAAGTATTCTAATATCTTAGAAAAGGTAACCTTCTATTAGTTGTAATGTAAATAAAACAGAAACAGCACAGATTCGGCATCATTCTGTATACGACGATGTTACATTATTATCTGTCAATCATTATAGTTTAATTAATCCAGTGTAATCCGCTTGTTGGCTTAACCATGGATGTGATATTATGTTTTATACGCAGTTTAGCAAAGGCGTATGATTTCATGAAAATAGCTACTCAGCAAAATACGTCTTCGTACTAATCAAAAAACTTGCTACATGCACCTTTTGCTTCGACCAAGTACAGGCGTAACCCCTTCCCCATAAGTAGTGTCATAGCTTTCAATAGTTTACCTTCACACCTCCATCAAACAATTTTGCCTTTTTAATGGGAAAGGTTTCTTCCCTTAAATGTGATACTTGTGGAGTAATAGATGATGTATACCATTTGTTGATGGAATGTGTTCAATTTCATGCAGAGAGAGAGGAATTATTGGAAAATTAGATCTGGACAAATTGCAGGTCGGAATCATGAATACTATACTCTCAAACCCTAACAGTGAAGGAACTTGTCTTTTGTTTAACCTATTATCATCTTAAGTTAAACTAGTGATATACTAGTGAATATGATTAATCGGACTGACATATACATGTAGTATAAAAATCCAAAATAAAAGATTTAAAAAAAAAATCTTCACACCTGGATATCGATCACTTTTGCACCAGCGCACACTACATTAGAAATAATTTAAATAGGAATATTTTGGTGATAATCCCATAAAAAATAATTACTGTTAACATGCGTTACCAACTCTCCACTCTTGATATTGCACGACTCGACACAATCGCTTTACTTTTTTTCTATGCTTAATGTTATTCTTTTAGCTAACGCTATATATAGTACCTATGTGTAACTAGATATTATGTTATTTTATTTATTTATATAGAAACACAAGTTGTTTCCTTTGTGGCGGTGTCTACAACGCCACATGCGAACTACGCATCAAAGACCTGACGTCACAAATCCTGCATCGCGCACTCAGAGTTTACCGCACGACTAGCATATATACAACATCCCGACATCAACCTTCGGGCAGTTGCCCATCAGACATGACACCCGTCTGGTAGGAGGATCCTCCCTTTTCTATGGAGGTTGAGAGAATTTTACGCCCTGTTCCTCATACCTCTTGTAAGGAACTAGATGGCGCTCGAGAATCATCATGAAGTTGACAAGTGCGAAGATAGCAACGCGCGAGCAGCGCGCCTAGCTGGCATCTGGCAGCGAGGCTGACGTTCTCTTTTTCTGGCGGACACCGACGGCTCAACATCGACCTAACATTTTGCTGTACTACATATGTGTATTTTTAATTAAATATTTATTTAAACTTTTACCTTGTTTTTTGAGCTCTTATACTCTATACCTTATAATTAAACAAAGCACACAGACATCTGGGGTCTGTCTTAACATGCCATAGTCTGGAATTTACTCAACTCAACGTGCTACTCACAGATTAAGGTAAAATGGCGTTGTAGTATTCTTTGAGCTTGTGTTTTACGTTGTTACTGTTCATTAAGTCGCGAATGTCTAAAGGTATTTGGTTTAGTATTGTTCGTCGAGTCGTTGAGCTCCTTAAATCCTGAGTTGAGCTACAAGTTTACTGACAAATGCTTGCACTAACTGGACAGGTCCACTCAAAATTGTGTGGTTCTTTCCTCAAAAGACCATTTCAGACACGGATCTACATGGTCCTCACATGATCTGACCAAGATTATGTCTGGACTTTAAAAGAATTTTAAAAGAGACTTTGACCCCTGAGTTTGTTTCGCCATTTCTTCTCAGGGATAGGCAGATAGGAAATGTCGACTTCCTCAAGCTTGTTTTTATATTTTTTATATGACGTGTAAAAGTGATTCCGATATCCTATTTACAGAATAAACGATTTCATTTCATTTCATTTAAAAAATATTGTTACGTGGCACTTGAAGTGACTTTACTTTTGACTGACGGGTATTCACATAATACTTCAATGGGATCTGGATCTCAATGTTGTCAAAATGTTCTATTTGAAACGAGTAGTCAGCGCGGGCTAGAACTGGTAACACTTTGCTATTTTTAAATAAACCTGTATAATTGACGCGGTATTTTTTTTACATAGTTTGGTACTACCAGTTTCAGCAGACGTGTTTGAATCCTGGATTTTCTCGAGGTAATTTTTAAATGTGCGTCCATAGTTGGTCAGTCCATAAGAGATTATAGACTCGACAAGAGCTGTGTACATTTGTAGGAAGATTCTGTACGGTATATTCCGCTTTATAATGGAGAACTTAGTGAAATACTCACTAAGTTCTCCTTATACGAGTAACGCAACTTACTGCATACAGATTCCACATGATAGCTCCAATTGAAGCAATTATCCATAGTCCATACTAATATTATAAATGTGAAAGTTACTCTGTCTGTCTGTCTGTGTCTGTCTATCTGTCTGTCTGTCTGTCTGTCCGTCTGTATGTTACGTTTTCACGCCTAAACCGCTGAACCGATCGTCATGAAATTTGGCAGAGATATAGCCTGGGATATGGAGAAGGACATAGGCTACTTTTTTACGCGATAACCGACTTCCACGCGGGCGGAGCCGCGGGCAAAAGCTAGTCAATCATAAGGCCCAAGTAGGTATGATATGGAACTTGCTCAATAGGCGAACATTGGCAATCTGTTACATTTTTATGCTGCCCGCGGCTTCGCCCGCGTGGCTTTTTCTAAAGATAAAAGTAGCCCAAGTTACACATCATAGCATCAATACCAGTAAAAATCCCGTTAAATTCGGTCCAGCTGTTTCGGAAATTAGCCGAAACAAACAGACAAATAGACAAAATATTTTAAAATAGTTTTTTGTTTTAAGTACCTTATATTCTTTCATATAAACATAGTAAAAAGTATTTTATTGTTATTTTGACATTACAAACAGACACTTAATTTCATGTATAGATAATTAAATAAGTCTGGATACTTTTTTCTAGGAATAAGATGCCTGCATTCTTGTGAGACTCGCAAAATAAAATAAGTATATATACTCCCATAGTACTAAATGTCGTTTTTCCCCATACAAAGAAAAAACGAATCGCTTCTTATATACTACTATTTTCAGAAGAAAAGCCAAATAAAAATGATGTTTCTTCATTACTGCATCAGATTTAGAAAAACATTTTTAAGATTATTTAAAATTGGAATTTCGGGCAAATAATAGATTGAAAGCACTCAGTTTGTTAGTGGTACTACCAACTGGCATCCACAGGTACGTTATATGATCCATTTGTTTAGATTTTCATCAGATGCTTTTGAAACAGGCTATACATTGACAATCAAAAGAAATAATTATGTTTATTCCATCTCTGTAACTTTTTTAAACAAAATGATACCCCAATAGTCTTTTATTTGCAGCCATATTGCAATAATATAATTTTAAAAGAGCTGTAACTAAAATAGATTCCCTAAGGGAAGTCCTTGCATTATTAGTGATTTTTCCTGTTACGACCGTGAGAAAGGTGCAGCTGTTGAGTTTCCCCTTGCAGTGCAGTTTATTTCAAGTAATAATCACATCAGTATGCCATTTTATATAATAAACTGTCTTTGATTCAATTTGACCTCCAGACGATACTACCTTCTGGAAGGGGCAACTAGAATAATTCTATTTTCTGGTTAATTGTGACGTATAAAAGTGCCTTTTTTTAAAACAAATAATTTGACTTTGATTTCGATTCTTGCATTCAATTCCAAAACTATTTCAAGCAATATATTTGACAACATTTTGGAGTAAAAAACCTCTTCCCTTTTTTTAAGTCGCTTACAAACCGTCACTATAATTTTACTAAGATTTCCACTACGATTGTCTCGTTGATCTAGTGGCCACAATCACGATTGTTAAGCGTAGAGTCTTGGGTTCATTGCAGAACCATTTTACCATTAGAAACCGTTCATTAGAAATATAATCAGACTTTAACGTTCCCTCTGCTGGGAGGCCTCCGTTCTGTAAAGGGAGTGGGCCATAATCCACCACGCGGGCACAGTGCGGGTTGACGGATAAAACAAGTCTTCGAATTTTTGGTTCTAGGACATGCCGGTTTCCTCACAGTGTTTTCCTTCACCGTTTTGAGAGCAGTTGTGAGCTGGTGATTAAATAAATTACACAAGGTAATTAAGTTACATAAAGTAAATTTCCTGCCTGGGTTTATACCCCCGACCTACAACTCGTAAGTCGAGGCCTATTACCACTGGACCACCACTGTTCTCTGGGTTCATTGGACGTAACTGGCGAAACATGATCGTCCTATACACTCTGCCTACCCCTTCGGGAAATATAGGCGTACTGTTACGTGAAACTCGTGTCTGTAAACAGATTAACCATACATTTCAAACCTCCATCTCAGTAGGATATCTTGCCTCATCATTGCAATCAGAGTATACATAATTATACACAAGCCAGCCTGTAATCCGTCAATCAGAATGTATCCAGAGACAATAGTCTCGACTGCTCAATACTGCCGTGGTATCGGTACCGGTGTGTGGTATCGATTACCGAGCATCAATTACTTGCAGCTGAGGCTCATACGCCCGCGGGACGGCCACTGAATTGTTCACGTCAGAGAATAGCTCATACTCTATTTCAGTCTAAATTAAGGTTTTGTTAGTAACTAAAGTTATCTGAAAGTTTATAGTATAGTTTTTGTAATGGGCCGAGTTGCCACAGCAAAAAAAATACTCAGTACCCAATTCTTTATTGCATTCCATATGTATTACATAGATGGTATAACAAAGTAAAAGATCATTATGGACCCTGTCGGGCACAGTAAAATTAGGAGACAGGAAGAGGGCTAAGTAACTCAACATTATTTCCAAGATCAAATTCGAAATTCAAGCAATTCACTATTAGTACACATTATTAGATGTGTTTAATTGTGTATAATTATGTATTTATATTATATACTAGCTTTTGCCCGCGGCTTCGCCCGCGTGGATGTCGGTTATCGCATAAAAAAGTACCCTATGTCCTTCTCCATATCCCAGGCTATATCTCAAAATTCTAACCTAATAATAATTTTAATGTGATTCACTATGTGAATAGAAACCGAAACAAATGATTTAATATAATAAAAGTACTTATGTTCTGAACGTGAATGAGTCTTTACCTAAAGATAACAAACACAAAATCAAAATACGAAATTTCACTCAAATTCTTAAAGCAATCAATTGTACCAAATTACAACACGAAATAAAAGTGCGACACAAATAATCATTTTAAAATAATTCACGTAAGTACCAACAATGTGAAAACAAAATGAAATCCTCCGAAATGTCGCATGATACACCGTTTGTGCTGATAAAACGCTCGAAATATTTAATGAACATCATTGGTGCATAACTTTTCTCAGGGTCACGTTCGCAATTGGACGAAATATTTGACATTTATTTTGTACTTGCAACAGGATCTGGCTGTAGAATTCGATTAATCGACTAATACTTGACCGGTTGACATTTTAGCGGGAACACCACTAAACGAACGAAAAAAAAGAAAAGAAAATACGTCTGTACTCTGTGGTCGTGTGACGGTGTGGCGCGGTGCTTAATGTAAACATTCATCAAGGTTATACGTGCGTAAAGTAATGGATTCAATAAGAAAAAGGTTTAATCTTAGAAGAATCTTACACAGAATTACTGAGAAATAAGTGTAGATTTCGTATTGAGTGTTAGTATATCGAAAAGTGATAAATATGTCAGTAAAAAAGTAACGAAAGTTTTGGAATGCACAAATTTTGATCATAAGGCCGCCGTGTTTAGTCATGTTTTTATGATAAATATTCTTGTATACTGTTTGAAATACACATAAGTAGCTAGCTTATTTATCTACGAACATAATTTGGCTAATAGCTACTGATATTATAGCGTATTGTTATCGTAATCGTATTTCCAAGAGTAAAATTCGGTAAACAAATACCTACAAAAAGACAATAAAATGGATATAGTATGTTATCCTTAAGAGATAGACATATGCCATCGCGGACTTTTTTAAAGACCTTTATAAGATACACAATTCCACCATACATTATTTTGTTATATCTCAAAGGGTTTAGACAGCGTTTTCGTTGAAAGCTCCCAGACGGCTTATTTTTTTCCGACACCTCCAACAAATATCGTTAATTCATACAAAAATGCATACAAAAACTTAACAAATTATATACTAAAACCTTCCTAGAGAACCAAGCTATCCATTGGTGAAAACAGCATGAGAATCGGTGCAGTAGTTTTTGAGTTTATCGCGAACAGACAGACAGACAGACAGACAGACAGACGCGGCGGAGGACTTTGTTTTATAATATGTAGTGATAGTGATTATTCATAATGTTTGGTGTGTAAGAGAGAGAATAATTTTATTTTGCAATTTATTTGTCATCTAAAAACTCCTTTACTGAGTAGTATGACTTGGATTCCAGAAATTATATCAATTGACTAATAAATATATTTGTTTTGTCTATTTCTCTAATGCCATTTGGCAATTTATTATATTTTTATGGACATAACTAAAGGGCTGGTTGAGTGCATTTTGAGTCGAGATTGAGGTATGTTTTGTTTTTGTTGTGTTGATAAGTGTATAAATATGTCGACAATGTAAATTTTGAGTTTGACTTCTAAGAAAGAAAGAATAACGTTTATTTGGTCACACTTCTCTTTGTAAGTTACTAGCATGCAAGTATGAAATTACGATCTACTTGCAGGAATGGTTCCAGTTGTAATCTGTAGCTAGCGTAGAAGAATCGGACTGCTGCTACGGCGTAGCAACCGGGATGCTGACGCGGCTACGACTGCTACATGAGCTACGATGTCGTAGCAAGTTGCTACGCGTAGGTCAAATATTTATTCTTGAGTTGAGCATCGGCTATTTTGTTTTATTTTTTATTGTAACGATACATTTATATCACCAAATACATTTTTATAATAATTGTGCTTGTGTGCTTCGATCATTTATTTTAATTTTAAAAGAAACGTTATTTTCGTTGTAAAGAAATGATTTCGTTTTCAACTTTGATTTACATATTTTCAACCAGTAGAGTTCCTTTTAGCAAGTTTCTTGTACCTGTCACGTCGAGAAACATGACAAGACCTAACTAGTCGTCGCCTGACAAGTGTCACGTCGTCATAGAGAGTCGGCGACATGTTGTAAAGGGTTGTGTGACGGGTGACAGGTAACGAAACTGGACCGAATGAAAATATACCTAGAGAGGGTTGACAAGGTCGTCTGGCCAGATATACAGGCTGTATTAGAAAAATTATGCGATTAAGTTTGGTTTGTGAAATGAATTAACGCAATATAGTCAAACATTATCTTCTGGCTAGAGTTACAAGAAAACATAACATCACAACTGTTTTCACCAAAAGATTCGGCACAGGTGACGTTATAGTACATCCACATTTCGCCAGTTACGTTTTAGTCCCATGTAATAGGGGCGAGTCTATTGCCGACAACCGGGCACAAATCTAGACTAGAATGGATTTCTTCAAAAAATAACAAGTGCGTTAGGTTCTCTAATAACCTTTTTTTTTTAATTACCGACTTTTAGTGTAAGCCCATAGATTAGAAACCCAAGCTGCGTTTTCTTTAGAAAGTTGTTTATATTATTATAACAATTCAGAGTTACTTTCACGTAACCCCACTTTGTTATTGGATAATTTAGTATTAAATTATCTAACAAACTATTTAAATAATACAAACAAATATCCACGCCCTGTATAAACAGTTACGAGTGACAGGCCTTATGTAGCAACTTATGATACTTCAACAGAGGGACCTAAAATGTAGATTATAATATATATTACAGACGAATACCAGACTCAGACATAGTAGACTCAAGAAATGCCTAGCTTCTATCAAAAGTAACCATATGACAGTTAAACATAGTATACGTCTTATTATGTATGAGAACACGTGTTAAAGGGAATGATCACACATTTCATGACATATCTACGCTTTAATAGATAAAGAGTCCACTTGTTACGAAGCATAATGCCATGCCATGCATGGTCGCCACATAAAGCCAAGTACAAAGTAATGCTAGAACGTGTCCAGAAGAAATTTGTCAAATCCCTGTACTTAAATAATAAAATTAATAAAGCAGTATGGTGTGTATCCAGGGTATCCAATGTTGTGTCCTACTATATTTGTGCTGGGCATGGTAGGCTATAATTAACTGGAAGTAAGAAGGGAAGTAGCTCTCGCCACTTACTGATTTAAGATTATGCGTGGTAAAATACACAAGCCAGGCGTTCTACGCACGGGTGCATGGGTTGTGATGCCTGATGAGCACGTGGGGCGACGGGGCGGCCGCCGCTGCGGTGGCTGGCGCCCGCTCGCACCAACCTGCTGCAGCACGCGCCGCTGACGCGCGCCCTGCATGCACTCAATATATTGTCACAATAGATTCACTGCTTCAATTGTACTCTGAGTGAATTCACACGGGCCGCATTTTGTAAAATTACTCTTGGTTGATCATAATAATATAATTGTAAGTCTAATCTTTGTAAGCTATTATAACTACGCTATTGTATTAGGTAAGACTGTGAAGATAGTTGTATGTGTTTTTTAAATAAATAAATTATTATTATTATTATAGACACGTAAAAAGTACAATGAAATAAATGTCAATACAGTGTTGTGACTGCAATATAAAACTAAAAAAAAAAAATAATAAATAGTAGTTGTGACACCGTCACACTGGATGACGTAAACGAACAGTTTTTGTTCAACAATCCAGTATTACTTTCCTGAAATAGAAATGAAACCACTTTATATGCTAGTGGAACTCTTCGTCTTAAGCTTGTAAGGATACAAAGTCAATCTCTTCAAAATGTTGACGAAACGTATGTGAGCATTACATAAGTACATACTACACCTACTACCGCGGAAGAGCCCCCTTTGAAGTCAAACGTAACTATGACTATTGATAAAGTTTGTGTGTTATGTTAATCAACAACAGTGTTTATCGAAAGACCAATCTTCTTGCGATATCAATTCCATGAATACCTACTATTCGAAAGCCAGTTTTCCGTGAGCATGCAAGTACAAGAAGTACTCCTGCACAAACATGGTGGATTGCGGTGCGGGCAACAAGTTAGGCGGAGTAATCACGAGGCGGCTGCGCTACTACGAGTGCAAGAGAGGTTCAGTACTTTACATCTATACAAATTGATAAAATTGAAGTGTCTGATTGTAATTTTGAAATAACAGGTTTTCTAATTTCTAATTCTAATTGGGTATACCCAATTACCCATTGGGTATACCAAATTTCAAAATCTTGAAAATTTTTTAGGTACCTTTCCTACCCTTAAAGTGGGGATTATATTTTTTTCTCGTCTACCCCATCAAAGTCAAAGTCAAATCATTTATTTCAAATAGGCACGAAGATGCACTTTTGAACGTCAAAAATTACATGAATAGTTAATTGATTCTAGTTGCGCCTTCCAAAAGGTAGTTATGTAAGGAGAAGAATGGGCAAGAAACTCCATACTTACTCTTTTAAAATGTTAACAATAATTTGTATACATTAATTAATAATTATAGGTGAAGACGATGTACCTAGAATAAAAATAAAAATTACTTACCACAATTGGTAAAAAGAATGAAAAGTGAAGTAATGACAGAAAAATTAACAAATGCGATAGGTACATGGTGCTCACATATTTACAAACATTGTATATGATTTTCCGAAAAAAAATTAAACATCTAATAAGTCAGTGTGTGAGTTAAATTTATATTAATCACAGAAAATAAAATTAATATCATAAAAATTATAAATTATTCAGTTAAATTAGCAACCAGTTTGATATTGTCCATGTATCGAAAACCATTTTTCAATAAAATTCAGGGATCCGTTTGAGTGAGAGTCAAGTGTGTCCCCCTCCCCTGCAAGCTAAATGGTAGTTTTTTGATAATTATGTAAAATAAATCACTGCAGTTGTAACTATAACGAAATTAAAAGGAACACTATCACAGAAAAGTAGGCATTACAAGATAACGAGCAATAGTCAACTGCAAATGTAAGTTACATTTGCAGTTGGCATGTATCGGAGAACATGTATTTCACAACTACAATGTTAAGTTTGTTCTTGGGATAATTTCGTCCCAGCTCGGAACCCTTCATCGTGCGTGGTTCGACACGCACTTAGCCGGTTTTTTTTTTACATTTTTCTCACATACAGGAGAAGAATAATAATGTCAAGATTTCTTAATATCTTAATTGATTTAAAAGTTCTTCCTTGGAGTTTCTTGCCCGTTCTTCCCCATAGAAATCTACGCTTTGGAATGGGCAAATAGATTCAACTTGGTGACAACTGACCGACTCGTTGATTCAAAAGTGCTACCTATATGGTTTAAATGAAATAAACGCTTTGAATTTCACATTATTATACGCAGAAATTAATCTTAAACCCTGACACTAAATAATCACAATACGATCATATTATTGCCGACTGATTGCAGCTGACCGTGGCTTCTGTTGTTATCTAATGACGACATAATGGACATTGTTTCAATAATTGAAATGAATGTGGCACTATTACTCTATCTAATAAGTTAATGTAATAGATCAAATCAAATCAAATCACATGATTTATTTGCTTGAATAACACACACATTATTGTACATGGGGTGATACATACAACAAAAGTTCTTTAAACCATATCCTACCTAAACAGGAAATATTTATATTATACTTAATAAAAATATTTCATATATTATTCATTAATTTAACTATTACAAATATTAATATTAGATTATTATGAAATATATTTTTATTTAATTATATTTCTAAGTTCTAACATTATTTAAGAAAATAGATAATAATATGTACAAGTATATAAAATATATTAATATATGAAATATATTAATTATTTATTTATTAAAACTTTATGCACAAGTAAAAAAATACTGTACAAAAGCGGACTTAATGCCTGAGGCATTTTATACCAGTCAACCTTAGGGTGATGCAGAGACAAAACATGGCAGGTGCAACATAAGGGATACATATACATAGATACATACATACATAAATATAAGCAAAATAAACAATGTCAGGAGAAATAACGATTGGTAGGGGAGAAAACGAATCAGCGCTAGGATGATTCCGCCATCTTCTTACGAATATGTTTACGTTCCTTCACTTTAAATGATAACCGACTGGTTGCCATCCGACTGGTTGTATCTGAACTGACATTCAGAGGCAGCGCCTTCCAAAGAAAGACCGCTTAGACAAAGAAAGAAGAGTGAATGAAACCAGAGTGGTGAGACGGACATTGTAGAAGACGATTGTTGGTGGAACGAAGATTTTTACTATGGGCAGAGCATAAGTATTGAACATGGGAAGTCAGGTAAGAAGAAGTGGGTTCGTCGAGTATGGAAAACAACATAGACAAAGCCCTCAACTCTCTGCGGTGACAAATGGGCAACCATTTTAAAACCAATCGGTACGCCGACATATGATCATAATTACGAAGATTGAAAACGAATCAAATTAATTTATTTAAAAGGCGGTCGAGTTTATTGAAGAGATCCGCATTCAGGTCATAGTAACACACATCACCATAGTTAATTATGGGAAAGATTAGGGACTGTCCAAGCATTGCCTTTATGTGTGATGGGAGCAAGGTTTTTCAACCGATAGAGCGACCGCAACGTTCCGGTGAGTTTTTACTGATAGTCGTGATCTGGACAAGTGTCATGACATGCAAACCAAGATCCTTAACGTCGGAGCTAAACGGGATGACTAAACTGTCGAACATCACAGGTCGCACAGTTAAGCCATTCAGCTTCCTCACACTGTGGGGGCTCCCTACAATGATAGCCTGCCACTTGGTAGGGTTAACCGCCACCCCAAATCGATCACAATAGTTTTTAACTACACCTAAATTCCGGTTTAGCTCCTCAATCGCATCGGATATGTTGTCAAAACTTGCCTGGCAGTAAAGCTGCAAATCGTCAGCATAAAGATGATACGCAGTCCGAAGCTCGATGGTGATGAGATTAATAAAAATATAGAACAAAAGAGGAGATAATATACCGCCTTGAGGGACGCCAGCTGCAAGATCACACCAACTCGACGAAGAGTCTGTAGAACGAACCGACTGCTGACGCCCCTGAAGATAAGGGAAAAACCATTCCAATAGCTCCCGAGAGACCATAAGATAGGAAAGGATGGATAAAATGACTTCGTGACTGACGGTATTAAAAGCATTGGAGAAGTCAATTAACACTAAGGCTGTTTCCTTTAGTGTCTTTCATTCCTCGCCTTATATCTTCAGTCACTTTAAGGAGAGCTGAAACGGTACTGTGACCGGGTCTGAAACCGGATTGAAATGGTCTGATGAGAGAGTTGCTGTGAGTGAGTGTGTGAATTATGTAATTTACTTAACTTAAAAAATTAATTACATTTATCATTTAAATAAACATCAGCGGTTTAGGCGTGAAAACGTAACACACAGACAGACAGACAGAGTTACTTTTACATTTTTATAATATTAGTATGGATGATACTAAATAATGATACTACTATACTTTTTTTTACTCCTTGCTTCCTTTATATTATTAGGTAATTTATTATATATTACCCATACAAAATGCATTCTTGTCAAACATAGCTATTCTATGGCATATTGCACGAAGAGTACTGGCAAGCCTGGTACTTTTTCTTCATCATCATTTCAGCCGAAAGACGTCCACTGCTGGATATAGGCCTCCCCCATGGTGGGCGGGGGGTAGCACCACACGGCACCTACCGGCTACCACCTACACTTTAACATAATAGAGAGTCGGCCAAAAAACGCCTCAAACATATAACTCCCAGAAAGATTGGAATATTTTCGTCAGTTTTTCTGTCTCCCCGCGGAACTCTAAGCTAAAACTCTTAGCAAACCGAAGCACACATCAAAGTTACACGTACCGCTAAGACCCGATGCTCCACGCGCACTTGCATATGGTTCCACTTCAATAGGAAACGTATTGACGACGCCACTCGATGCAACTTTGTCAAACTCACTCTTATGTAATGCGTTTTCAAAACATGAATATTTCTTTGAACATTTTTATTTTGTATGACGAGTTTTCGTTTTAAGCCGTTCAACTAAGCGTAATGTTGTACTTACGATAGGAGTTGGCTGATCCATGTTGCACCCGACGATATCGAAGACTGCCTCGTTGGTCTAATGGGCGCTAGCGCTACTTAGTGCATGAGGTCCTGGGATTCGGTCGGGCAAAGTGTTATTAGGTTTTTTTTTTTTTTCTATTACTTAGGAATTTCTTATCAGCAGCCCAGAGTCTATATTTATGCCCGGTTGATGGCAATAGGCTCGCCCTCTATTAGGGGACTTAAACATGCATCTCTGTCTAATCCTTCGAGGATCACAAGCGTGATGTAATGTAATACTTTTTTAAATAAAGAATTCATTTATATCTTTTAATAGTCGTATTCTCTTATCGACACAAACAAACATAATAGGTTGTGCCGCGGTAAAAGCTAGTCAGCAACTCAACAGGGTGGCAGCAAGGACGACTGCCGACATCTACACATTTAACTATCTATTATAATAATGGACCCTACTATTCCAATACCTTTAAAACGTGCTCCAACCACGTAGTTGATTGTAAGTACATCGGCATGTGCCAATGTACGTACGATGAGAATCAATAGAGATGTGCCGAGGACAGAATCGGAATATAAGCGCCGTACTCAGAGGCTACGAGTGTCGTCAAATAGAGTCAGGGTGGTGTCGGTAGTTTTCTGTCGATATTATGTCGATTTATTATTATATCATTTATTTATTGGATCTCCAACAGAGGCTACACAATTACATGCAAGTTTACAAGTACAAGGATAAAAACAAGTATGTATTGATTTAAACATTTGTACGCCACATAGCAATAGTCGTAAACGCTTGACTTTTACAAAGTCTATTTAGTCTTAAGCTAAGTTATTACTTTTAAAGTCGTTTACAAAATTAAAATATTATTAGTAATTATCTACTTAAAATCATACTAACTGCTTCTGATTCTATTTTCTTTGCAAAGTAACTATAATTAGTAAGTGAGCGAACGGTAAGATTGAATAACTCAGAGTAAAACTAAAACAAGTTGCTACTAGACGTAGAAGTTTAATACGCTGAAAATAAATCATGAATACTTGAACTATTTTTAGAGTGAAAAGTGAATACAAATACCATTCTGGAACTCCATGTTATTTCCAGTATTTCAAAAACATGTCTATCCAATCTCCAGCTAATCTGCCAGGTATGACAGAAATGTACGAGGTATTATATTATGTTTTATGATGAAACAAGTCACATAAAAATCTATCTAATAACGTAACGACAAACTGTTAGTAACGAGTTCCATGATGATGACCGTGATAATAATGCACTTCGACAATAGCATTTCTTTATTATTTTTAGCGACGTAAAAAGGTTCTCAAGCGTCATTCTGTTTTTTTTTTTTTGTCAATTTAATTTTTATTCTATTTTAGGGTTCTGTACCTCAAAAGGAATATATGGAACCCTTTTATGATCACTCGTGTATCTGTCTCTTCGTCTGTCACAGCCAATTTGCTCCGAATCTACTAGGCCGATTAAGTTGAAATATAGTACACTTATGAACTACTGTGACCCAAACACGAATGTGTAATGTAAATAAATAAAATATTTTTATTTAATAATTTTAAAATAAATACTTTTAAACTTATTTAAGAAAATTTATGAAAATTTACCATTCCAGATAATCTTAGGCTTATCTCCGAAACTACAGATACTAAATTTAAAAAAAAATACATAAAATAGTTATTTACGTACAGATTACAAGAAGAACTATAAGAAGTCTTAATATAACATTGTAAAATCTCTCAATGTTAAGTTTGTTCTTGGGATAAATTCATCCCAACTACGGAATTGTATGCGGTCCGATACCCATTTGGCCGGTTTTTAATATTTTGTTGAGGAAAATATTTCTTTTTGTCAATTTACTATTTTGCAATAATTTGGAACTTCTGTCGTGCCAGTGAAATGGAATTGTTGATCTCCTCTAAGTTGAAAAAATTATGCAGAAAAACTTTTCGGCTCATCAACAATATAATGTGTACACCAGGATTGAAAAAATATTGGAGCTAGTTTTTTATAACTCTCCTAATACCTTATGCATATTTTACAATTTTTACAAATAAATTATTTTTATCCTAAATTCACAAACGTTATCAACACTTTTACCACACAATGTGTCCCCTCCCTAGCTAACCCGTTTACTGACACAGGTAGTGCGTGGCGGCAGCTACGAAAATCAAACAATCGGTAGCGCGACACTACATCTCCCCTCTCGCTCTCACGTACCCACGAGTGAGAGGGAGAGAATGTGTTCAGGAAAATGTAACCAACAATAATAATTGCTTGTCGGTTATCGAATGGTTCGCACAATTGTTTTGTAGGAGTCGATTATCGGAGACTCGTATAGGTTTATTTTATATTGAATCTTTAGTGGTGTCGCGACTTACTTGCGATATTTAATTACGAGTTTATGAGAAGTGGTTATCGCGTATTATGTGAATCAGTAAGAATTCTTGTATTACAGTTTGTTTTGTATGTTAATCATATAGTTTTCTGACGTCTGACCTGACCGCATTTTGAAATATTTCAAAAAAAAATTCACTGATTCATAGCAATCTGTCTAATTTTCAGTATGTAGTTGAACGATACTTTTTAGACACCAGTAGCGTTGCACGTACCCAGGAGACCATTTGAGAAAATTAAAAAGGAGACAAAAAAAAAAACCCGTAGCAAACCGTCTAAAAACCTTGTTTTCAAGTGAACATTGGTCAGTTGATGCGAATAAATCATTGTCGGACTCATAACCGCTGTCGTGAGGGATAAGAGCGTATCAAACGTCGCGCGTTGGCCGGGCAGCTCCGCAACATTATTTTCATTTTTGGAATTTTAGGTGATATTAATTAAAATGTCTGAAATCTGTTTTTTGGTAACACCGACAGCCACACAACGGATAAAAAATAAATAACCAGGTTGCTATGAGACAGTCAGTTCTCCGGTATCGGCAATTTTATTTTTACATTTTTGAAAATGCGCTTGGCCACTTGTGACGCGCAAAATGTCTGAAAACAAACTTTTTCGTAATACAATGACGAACCCTGTGTACATTTTTAATATCAGACACATTGTGATAAAACCGTCTGCCAATTTTATTGACATAGCAGAAATGGGCCTCTGGTAACTGTAATGTTCCTGACTGGTACTGCCCACCGAGTCGGGTTCAGAATCATCTTATCTAACGATGTTATACGGTTTGACCTTAACACGATAGGATATACTGATAAAGTCAATAGCCAATTATTAATAGTCAAAATGTCTGTAAATATTCCTTCAAAAAACCCACAACTTCCATCAAATAAACTCACGTACATAACTCTTGAAGTAATTTCGAACTGAACAAAAAATACCCAAATCCACTCACACGAAGCCATTTCATTTCGATCCTCAGACGAAACAACGCACTTTCGATCTAATAATGTTCGAAATAAACAAAAAACTGGTCAAAGACAAACACTAATGCTGCCCAAAGGACGAGAGACTTAAAACTTTTGGTGCGCAGAACAAATGAATGTGCAGAAGGTTTAAGAATGATCATACTGCAGAGAAGCCGGATGAAATAACCATTTATGAAATGAGAAGTTTCAGAAAACTGTATAATTTCTCACCTCCTGCAAGAACAAACTTAACATTGTAGTTAAAAAACATGTTCCCCATACATTCCAACTGCAAATGTAAGTTTGTACGCACAAAATTGAGTGATGTAGTATGTTATTTCAAGATCATTAGACTTCTTATAATCCTGTGATCTATAAATATAGGTATTATTCTGTGTATTTTTTCCTAAATTGTAGGCGCAACAGTTTGTAGTGGGAATGGTCAATTTAAAACAATTTTCTTTAACAGCTTTAAATCTAATTACTTATTTTAATATCATAAAAAAAACTATATTTTAAATTCGAATATCAAGTTTTTTCATTCGATATGTTACACGGTACAGTTCGCAAAACTTTTTTTTTCTTTCTTATTTTTCTCCCAAAAGTAAACCCCATATTCAAAATTAATTTATTTACCTGACACGTTTGTGTTTGGGTCACTGAAATTCATATATGTACCCAATTTCAACCTAATCAGGCCAGTAGATTCGGAGCAAATCGCCTGTGACAGATGGACAGACAGACACGAGTGATCCTATAAGAATTCTGCTTTTTACTTTTGTGAAATGGAACCAAACATGAACCTGTATTAAGACAATATGCATAAATATTTTTTTTTTTTTTAAACCCTTAAAATCACGTAAACATGTTCTCTTTTAGCAGAAGCTCTTTCACCTATAACTATACGTATTTCTGCTTCCAGCAAAGCTGTGCTTCGTTTAGATGGCGATGTACATAGCTAGCGTGTAAGATATTTTATGTATTTGTGACTTAGTCTCTAAGCTCGAACACATCTGTATTCCTTTTGTTAGTTAAGGTGTCCACCACATAATCAGTCTGTAAAGTTTCCACTACTGGTGGGATTTAAGCTTCCTCCGCCACGCGGACTCATTGCGCGTTGGTGTGCATCAATCAATCAAACAACTCAGCGTATCGTAGTCCACTGCTGGACATAGGACTCTCCCAGGCTGCGCCACAACACTTTGTTCTCCGCCTTCCGCATCCAGTCTGTCCCAGCCACCTTTTTAACGTCGTCTTTCCATCTAGCTGAGGGGCGTCCCACACTACGCTTTCCGATACGCGAACTCCACTCCAGGACTAGTCTGCTGCACAGAGCATCGGTCCTTCGACAAACATGGCCAGCCCAATGCCACTTCAGCTTGCTTACTCTGCAAGCTATATCGGTTACTCAAGTTCTTTTCCGGATAATGAATTCCTGATTGTATCCTTCAAAGAAACTCCGAGCATAGGTCGGTCCATAACGAGCTGAGTGACCTTAATTTTGTGGACCAGCCCGACGGTCAGTGTCCACGTTTCGGCACCGTATGTCATAACGGGCAGGACGTACTGGTTGAAGACCTTAGTCTTCAAACATTAAGGGACAGGCGACGAAAAGACTTGACGAAGTTTTCCAAACCTTGCCCAGCCCAACAGGATCCTCCTGTTGGATTCTTTCTCAAAGTGGTGTTTACCGAGCTGGATGACTTGCCCTACGTAGACATACTTCTTTACAACTTCGAGAAGCGACCCTTCGATGTGGATTGGACTCGGCAGGACGTGAGAATTGTACATGACTTTATGTCTACCTGCTAAGAGGCTCCATTTAGGCTGTGCAAGATCTGGTCTAACTGTTCCAGTGTGCATGGGTGGTAGAAACCATTTTCCATAAGGTAGTCCACCGACTTGTTAGCCAACCTACGAGTATCATAACAACTACAGTGGAATGAAACCGTACCGTTTACGTGACTTTTTTGTCTGCTATTGTTGATAAACCTTCTTCATCTTCTTCTTCTTGCTACGAATAGGCTCGCCTTCAACACCGAGGATGTTTGTTTAGGAACTAATCGATAGCTCAAGACGCGCGCGACGGGGACGTGGCAAAATATTGGCGGGAACTCGATGCGTGTTGTGAAGACCCTTCACCAGTCGATTAACTTGGAAAGGTTCTTTGTGTAGGAATCAGATGACCAATGGAGAAATTTTGGAGGTTACTCCTGAAAAGTTAGAATTCAGGACTTGAAGTTGAATTGGTGTGCATTGAATTAAAGATTAGTGTAGTGAACAAGCGAATGAGTTCTGTGGATGTGATTTCTGCATTTACTTTCCCAATTAGATAACTGTTATGAGTTATCATCACTCCTTTATTCCCAGAAGAGGTAAGCAGAATCGTAATAAGACCCACATTTTTTCAGTTACTTTTAAATCACAGGAACGAGGGGGTAAGCCTATTGCCTTCAGCCACACACAAATATAAACTCCGGACTGCTACTGAGAAATATCCATTTAGTAACCTATAATAATAATAAATACTTTTTTATTCAGACAACCAAGATCCATTATGTTAGTAACAATATTCTTAACCTAACTAAACTCAAACAACAAACTAAAGTAAAAACAAAGACAGCGTACAGGTGACTAGTGACCTCACCAACGGGCTGTCATGTCTCCCGACTATGGCACTCAGAATGCTGTTGGGGCTGCCACGGAGTCTGTTTAGCAGTGAGGCCGCTTTCTTACGCCGCACAGCATTAAAACAGTCGGTACGTGCCTCAGCGAACATAAATGATGCGCATTTAGGGTGCTGTTGCGTCTGCCTCGGTTCTGCCGAGGCAGACGCAACAGCACCCTAAATGCGTTGTTAAACTGGATCCGCAGAGCATTGTAGGTCTTTTGGGTGTAGCTGAACCACAAGCTCCCCGAGTACAGTGTCGTGTAATATGCTTTAAACAACGTTACTTTGACTGCGACTGTACATCGGAAGAACCGGCGTGCCAGCATATTAACCCGAACCGACAATGCTCTGCGTTCCCTCTCCATATCTGCGTCGTCTTTCAAATCGTCCGTCACCAAGTGGCCCAGGTATTTAAAGAGTACACCATATGCAGCTCCACACCGTTCAGTAACATAGGAGGGACGGTGGAGGGACACCTTAACAGTTCTCCTAGCCTGGTTATCGAACTCAAGACAACAATCTTAGTACTAAGGTTTCTCCCATTAGCGCAACGAAGTACAGGTAAGTAGCTCCATAAAGTTTCAAAGAACGATTTCATCTTACTAACTCTACAGTCAGTCCATTTCCAATTGATCTTAAGATCTCACCGCGCAGTCAATTGCTCAATCTGCTCGATTACTTACATCAGTCGAAGTCACTTAAGCTTCGACACTTCGGCTGCAGTTTCTATCTTGAGCTGAGTCTATGGATGGGAGTCTGGGCTAAGCTTAGCACTTTATTGAGATTTACTTTAAGGACTAATCTTTGAAACTTTAGTTGTCTTATTGTAGGACATAGAAGGCCTCTCCTAAGATAGATAAAGCACGTGAATTTTATGATCATACTAGCTCACATGCGATTGAGGCTATGTCCAGCAGTGGACTGGTGCAGGCTGATGATGTTGACTAGCTCAATGCGTATTAACGGTTTAAGTCCACTTAATCTAGCAGTGACTTGCTTTGTAGGGCGGTTTTCGTTGTATTTTTAGGGTTCCGTACCTCAAAAGGAAAAATGAGAACCCTTACAGGATTACTCGTGTGTCTGTCTGTCTGTCCGTCGGTCACCAATCCGTCTGTGCCAATTTGCTCACAATATAATGGCCCGATTTAGTTGACATTTGGTAGACATATTAGTTTCTGTGACCCAAACACCGATATGTTACTAAATTTGACATATCAAATGAATGAGCTTACTGTGGAGGTCTCGAGTATTTTTTTTAATAATTTTAAAATAAATGGTTTTTAAGAAGAAAATAAATAAAAATTGACCTTGGGCCTTATAAACTGCTGAGCAATTTTTTTTTTTTTTAATACATAAAATCGTTCTATACTTATCATCATCGATATCATTTCAGCGGAAAGACGTCCCCTGCTGGACATAGGCCTCCCCAAATTGGGGGGGTTTGCCATAATCGCCACACTTGGCAGGCGGGTTGGCGATCGCAGTATGGTGTTAAAAATGCATATAGAACGCTGCTGCCCATTCTCTAGCAAGTCCCTTAGTCGCCTTTTACGACACCCACAGGAGGTAATGGGATGGATGTATTCTATACTTATAGATTACAGGAAAACCTATAATGTCAATGTCAAATCATTTATTTCAAATAGGCATACGCCTATAATAAAGGCACTTTTGAACGGTAAAAATGACAAAAATAATTCATTGATTCTAGTTGCCCCTTCCAAATGGTACGTATGGAGAAGAATGGGCAAGAAACACCATACTTACTCTTTTAAAATGTTAACAATATTTTGTATTCATTAATTATTAATTATATGTGAAGACGATGTAGGTACTTAGAATAAAATAACTATACCACAATTGGTAAAATAAATGAAACGTGAAGTAATGACAGACAGAATAATTATGCGATAGATACATGGTGCTCACAAATTAGCAACCAGTTTGATTTTGTCTAGACTCTAAATTGTCCTATGGAGCAGGACCAGCATGTTTCCAAGCATTCTTATCTTGGATATAATCCTCTAATTTGTAATATTTATGCTAGTTTACAAAGTGTGCTTTTAATATGAATTTTAAATTTTCTTTCCTTTAATTGTAATATATCAGAAGGTATTTTATTGTAACATTTAACACAGTACCCCATAAGAAGTCTATAGTCTTAAAACAACATGGTAAATCACTCAATATTGTGTGTAAAAACTTACATTTGCAGTTGGAATGTATGGGACAACATGTTTTTCAACAACAAAATTAAGTTTGTATTTGGGATGAATTTATCCCAACTACGGAACTGTTCACTGTGCATGATCCGACACGCACTTACCGGTTTTTTTTTTCCAAAGTTAGCCCTGACTTCGATCTTAGAAGCTTTTCAAGTAGGTACATTCTCACGTAATAGTTTTATGTTAATTGACCACTATGGTGAAGGTCGCGGGAATGCGGGATGCGGGAAGCACTGGACCGGTCGATGTGGCGCCTTTCGGATGAAAGAAATTCTGGTTCTGTTTTCTTTTATGTTTTTAATTCTCTGCCAAACCCTTCGAGAATTACCTACAGGCTATTATGTTATGTTATGTTTTTTATAAACTAGCTGCTGCCCGCGGCTTCGTCCGTATGGCTTTTTCTAAAATAAAAGCCTAAGTTACTCCTTATAATCAGGTATCTGACGTTCAATATCCCGTCAAAATCGGACCAGCCGTTTCGGAGATTAGCCGGAACAAACAGAGAGAAAGACAGATAACAATTTTTAAAATTGTTTTTTTTGTTACAAGTACCGTTTAAAGTTTCATATGCATTTAGTAAAAAACTGTTATTTTGACATTGCAAACAAGCACTTAATTTTTTTAATTTTGTATATATAGATTAATTGTGGCATCATTAGCAACTGAATCCATTCCAACTTAATTTGACAAACTCGTAACCCACTTCCTACCTTTAGCTACAATACAACATACTTCACGTCACATACAACGGCACATCTCCTGGATGTAAGGCTGCTAATAAACGAATGTGCGGTGAGTTAATACATTAAATTTATTCACGCCGAGACCCGCGGGTGGCCTTGTCGGGTACCCGGGTCGGGGTGCACTGGCGGCGGGACATATCCGGCTAGACTTTTTTAGACCAGCGAGGTAATTTCGACACACACTTACAATTTATTTATTTGGGAAAACATGCACAATACATAAATAAATTTAAATATATATACATATATAATATATACACAAATCGAAGTTATCGCGCAGTTAAATTACAATAACAACTACAGAAATATTTAAATAAAAAAATAATACACAAAATTAACAAAAATCTATCTATTAGATACAAATAAATAAAATTAACGTGTGTTGTAATTTCAAAAATAACAACTTTTTATTATATGCCTATTAAAGAAAATACGGTACTTATAACAAAACATTTTTTTTTTTAATATCTTCTACCTTTCTGTTTTTTCCGGCTAATCTCCGAAACGGCTGGACCGATTTTTTTCCCTGTCACATAACAACTATCTAGTTGATGTTAGAAGGAGTAACTGAGGCTACTCTTATTTTAGAAAAAACCTCGCGGGTATCGCCGCGGGCAGCAGCTAGTAACTAATAAAACTTACAAAAATAATATTGGCACAAACAAAACCTCACCTTTCGTTCATCATCTCATAGAACCTCAAACATGCACGACACAACGTCTATCCATCTCGTGGCAAACAAATCTCACCGAAAGAATGGCAATGACTTCCATTTTGTCAGTTCAACATTCATTGCGTTTTTTATGTTGCTGAGATGTTGTAAATCATCAACAGTCTCCCTGCTGTTATCATGGTGGCACTCTGTTCTCATAATTAAATTAAACTAAATTAAACTTAGTTTAAATTAAATTAAATTTAACTAAACAATTATTTAGTTAAACTTATATTATGTTACGTATAGTCTAATAAATACGTAGTAGTTCATTTCCCAGCCTGATCGAGCCATTAGTGGGTGCTTGATGGTCCATTTGATGGATGCGATGACGATGAGCGCTCACTCGCAGAGCACAGGTCAGCGCACTTTAATGAGTTTGCAATAATATACCATTAATAATCTGCATGAGCCTGCACAGAGTGGGAATCTGGGAAAATTATGTAGAAATAGTAGTTCGAAATAATCGAAAAGGTTTATACCTAAGCACTTTTTTACACAATCTCTTTTTGCATAGCGGACACACGTTCGTGGATGGGTGACCATTTATTACATATCGAAACCCCTTCTTGCCTCGAAAAGCACTTTAAGCCGTTGTTCCCGGCTGGCATACGTAGATCATTGACAATCGTTACGGGTAAGAAACCCAAAATTCTGCCAACCAGTCTTACCAAGGGGTATCATATTGTTACCTAAATAACTGGGTTATAGAGATCAGATAGGCAAGCACTCCATGTAAAATACTGGTATTCAGCTGCATCCGGTGAGACTGGAAGCCGACCCCAACATGTGCAGTGGGAAAAGGCAGGAAAATTGATTGATTAGACTGCCAACGAACCACGCAAACTAAACGGTTAGCGCTGGTTCCAATAATCTCCGTACTAAGTGTGGCACGTGTCTAGTATGTGTCGCTGAGCTCGTTTCCCGCCGTCACTCACACGCACCCCCTCGCTTTAAGAAGTGTCTTTAGGACGAGTCGCCCGATTTCCGTCTGCTTTCACGAAATCCCCTCAAATCTCCAAACAACGATCACTTACACACGAGAACCAACTTTAAAACCTTTAAAATAGGGTTACATATTGATTGGTGACAAAATGTCATTTCTTTGCGTAAAATTGGAAAGGTCGCTTTTAGGTGTACATAGTGATAAGAATTCAGTGTTATAGTACGTAATGTTGATAGCGGCGCGTGATATGAACGGGCTTGGTTTATGTGTGTAATGTTGACAGATATATATGGGATTCATAAGTAAGAATGACTGCCTTGCGAGCACGACTGTTGAGCATGGGGTCTTGAGTTCAATCCCCAGGTCTGGCATATTTTTGGGTTTTTCCATTAGGGAGTCTTCAGTACCACCCTAAAGTCTGATTGTACACGGTTGATGGCAATAAAATAAAATAAATAAAGTTAATTTAATTCAGGCCATAAAACCCATATTACCTACATATTTAGAACTTAGAAAGAAAAGAAAGATAATACATGATTGCGGTAAACAGGACGCAAAAAAAAAACAAGTTGAGGGAAAATTTGCGTCACATCCATGGAAACTTATTTATTTATTTATTACTAGCTGCTGCCCGCGGCTTCACCCGTGTGGCTATTTTTTTCAAAAATAAAAGTAGCCTGAGTTACTCCTTATACACATCAGCTATCTTCCAGTGAAAGTCCCGTCAAAATCGGTCTAGCAATTTCGGAGATTAGCCGAAACAGACAAAAAAAAATTTGTATAAGTACCGTATAATAATATTCTTTCATACGCATTTAGTAAAAAGCTGTGATTTTGATATTGCAAACTGACACTTCAATGTTATTTTTTTGTATAATTAAGGTATTCTTCTAGTATAGTAGTAAGTATAGTTCTAAGATAATATCTGTTGCATTGGTATTGTATCTGTGTTACTAGCTAGTTTTTAAATACTTTAAATTGTAATTTTATGGAGAACGTAGTGGGTAGCATAATTGTTTTAAATTGTAATATTTAAGATATTATGACTATTACAGATGGAGATGGAATGATACGCAGAATTAGTTAAGAATCAATTCGGAAGGTGCAGGTGGTTGCCGGGCTTCGAAAATACAGCTTTTTATCAATATTTAATTTTACAAATTCTAGCGACGTGGTGCTTGCTCACAGACAAAAACGAAGTTGCCAACAACAAAAAAAATACTTTGTGCCGGGACCACTCGCACCTTGCAACATTGTACTTTATTTTAAATAATGCTTTCACGCGTTGCCGACAGATGGCACTAAGAGTCCTTAACATAATACATAATTTACTTAAACCGATATTGAGGCGTGCGTCGTCCACAATCCGCCCCCTAGTGCTTAACTGAGTTGACTTAAGCAAAATAAACCAATATTATTTAATATTTAAAAACAGATCTACGATCGAAATAAATTAACAAAAAAAAACAATTCCAGTTCAGCACTAACATTCCGCTGGAAAGAGTAGGGCGACGCGCGTCACCGGACGCCGAACCACACCAGTACGTGTGCGCACATCGACCACTCTGATGCGACCATCATCGCCGCCATGAGTCGCACTCACCACTCCGTGGCGCCAAGAACCTCGCTCTAAATTTTGTTCAATTAAAAGCACATAGTCTCCATCTCGCAACGCTCTCTGCTCTTTATTCCACTTATATCTAGGTAGCAAAGTAGGTAAATATTCCTTAATCCACCGCCCCCAGAATGCATCAGTTAAACGTTGCGCTATGCGCCACTGCTTACGTAAACACAAGTCGTCATTATTATAAATACCGAAAGCAGGACCGTTAGACGATGTACCTATCAGAAAATGATTAGGTGTTAGGGCTTCAGGAAAGTTAGGGTCACAAGATACATAAGTTATAGGACGACTATTTACCAATGCTTCTACTTCCGCAAACAATGTAGCTAACGTCTCCGCACGTGGAGCGCGTTCCTTAAGTACGACCTTCAATGCTGTCTTCACAGTCCGTATCATTCGTTCCCAGGCGCCTCCCATCTCAGGCGCACCAGGAGGAATAAATCTCCACTCTATACCTCTAACAGTGCCGTCTTCCTGAAGTTTACTCCGATTAAGTTCTAACAAACTACGTTTCAATTCATTATCGGCACCTTTTAGGTTTGTCCCGTTATCAGAATAAATAACGCTGGGCGTACCGCGACGGGATATCATCCGCCTAAGCGCCATAATGGCCGAATCAGAAGTTAAATTATCGGTTAACTCTAAATGAATTGCGCGTATCGTCAAACAAGTAAAAATGACACCGTATCTCTTTTCTCTCCTTCGGCCTATTGTAACCTCCATGGGGCCGAAGAAGTCGACTCCCGTAAACGTAAAAGGCCTGCGGTGGTGCTGCAGGCGCGCGGCGGGCAGGTCAGCCATGCGCTGCGGCTGCGGCGCTGCGCGACGGTACCGGCAGAATAAGCAACGCGAAGCTACGGCGCGTACGGTCGGCCGTATTTTTATGATCCAGTATCGCTGCCGTAACTCATTTACGACCAGTTCGTGCGCTCCATGAAGCGCTTTCCGGTGGTAGTATTCTACCAACAGTCGTGTCAGCTTGAGCTGACCATCAAGTATGGCGGGTCTCATTGTTGACTGTTCAACACCTTGAACTTTGTCAATTCGACCTTGAACTCGCAAAATACCGTCAGAGTCAATATAGGGCGTCAGACATAACAATCGACTAGAAGACATTAAGGGCTTATTCTGTTTAAGTAGTTCAATGTCCTGCGCGAACGAATCTCGTTGACACTTTTTAATTAACAGATTTTCCGCTTCGTGCAATAGTTCAACATTAAGTTGAGTGTCAATACGTTGACAACGTTTTATAAATAATAATACTCGAGCGGTAACTCGAACGAGTCGCGTCCAAGACGAGAAATCGTCTTCATTAGGTAATGCATGTTGAATAACCTGTGACGTCATCACGTTAATGCTCCTTGTCTCACATACCGCGTCATCTGATGATTTGGTAGACCTGAGATCCTTAGGCCATGTATTCTCTGGCTGCCGTAAGAATCCAGGTCCTTGAAACCAAACATTGTCGTACGTAAGTGGTGGCGCTTCTTCTTTGGTAGCTATATCAGCTGCATTTAGCTTTGTCGGTACGTACCGCCATTCCGTTAACTTCGTTAGTTCATCAATTTCACCCAGACGAAAAGCAACGAAGGGTTTATAGTTCCTAGGGTCACTACGAATCCATTGGAGCACCGTGTGTGAATCAGTCCAAAAGAAGCGCTTATCGGTCTTTAAACTTGAATGTTCTCGCTGAACAATATCAGCAAGACGCGAAGCTATCAATGCGCCTTGTAGTTCTAGTCTAGGTATTGATATAGGGCGGAGTGGGGTCACTCTGCTCTTCGCGGCTGCAAAACACACGAGTACGCTTCCGTCTAGTCGCGTGAAGCGCCAATAAATAACCGCGGCATAAGCTTTAATGGAAGCGTCACAAAATATATGCATCTGTGTATCTACAATCGTATTGACGTCCTGTGTACCTACAACAGTTGAGCCGCACTGAGTCCATGTACCTGCATTAAAATACCAACGGGGTATTCGTAACAATTCTAATTGTTTTAATTCATCAAGCCATTTTATCCACTTGATCAGCTCGGCAGGTTGAATCTGGCACTTCCAGTCGACACTAGATCTATGTACTTCTTGTAAAATGATTTTACTTTTTATCAGAAACGGTGATAAAAATCCGTGAATATCATAAACTGACATAATAATGCTAAGCATTTTTGCTTTCGTAGGTGGTACGGTTCCTTCTAAAATATCTTTAGGTATACGGGTCAAATTAATCCTAAAACCGAACGAATCATCCGCGTGATGCCATATTAATCCTAAAGTGCGCTCAGTTGTGTTGTTTACGCCATCTTTGAACTGTATAGCGCTATGGGCTAACGCATCCGTAGGTATAGAATCTAAAACACGTTTGCTATTACTCGACCAACCTCTTATCTCGAACCCACCTTTCCTGTGAATGGAGGTTATATCGTACACTAATTTAATCGCGTTACTCTCGTCGCTTGTTGAATGTAAACAATCATCCATGTAATGATCTTTCAATATTACGCCAGCGGCCTCCGAATTAATATTTTTGTATTTTAGCGCGTTTTTATTCTTTATATGCTGCGCAATAAAAGGTGACATCGTTCCGCCAAAAATAAGGCTTTGCATAACGCAATGCTTAATCGTACTACCTGTAGACTCTTGCCATAAAAATCTAAATACATGTTGGTCGTCTGGCCGTATCTTAATTCGTAAAAACATATCGCGTATGTCGCCTACGATTACGAACTGATTTTCGCGAAATCGAAGCATAATTCCGAACAACGAATTGTACAAATCAGGTCCAGTCAATAAATAATCATTTAAACAAACATTATTAACTTTCGCGGCAGCATCCCAAACTAACCTCAGTTTTCCGGGTTTGTTTACATTTTGCACACCGAAGTGCGGCAGATACCAAACGTAATTAGCGGAGAGTAATTCATCGTTCTGTAGTTCTCGTGCATAACCACTGTTAAATAACTTAGAAATTTCCTGTTTATACCTACTCGCGTAATCACTATCTTTATGAAATTTGCGTAACAACATTTGTTGACGTGATAGGGCATTACTGTACGAGTCGGGCATATCGAAATTGTCTTTTTTAAAAGGTAGACCTACCTCCCACTGAGTACCCACTTGACGTGCAGTTTTATCAACAATATCAATAGCTCTGACATGATCTTTATTCTCACGAGATAAGGTCGATATTCCAACGGAATCGAGATTAAATGAATTTTTGATAAGGTCATTAAGTTCACTAATTACATGCGTATTATCACTATCAGAAGAGCGAGCGAGATGGAAGACGTTATGTTCACTTACCGAAGAGTGAGTACGACCTTTGTGGTAGCCATGGATGGTCCATCCCAGCCTGCAGCGTGATCCATACAGCGAGTTCCTTCCCCCGTCAACAATCTCCAGCGGAGCTATTATAAAATAATTATCCTGACCTAACAATATACGCGGAACTACTCTTTGCGCGACAATTAATGGTTTTATATGAGCTAAGTGGGTACATTCCATTTTGTTTACTAGTGACATATTTTGAGCACTTAGTTTTAACTTATCACATTTCCGTAAATTAATGTCATAGACAGCATTGTCCTGTCCAGAAATTTTTAGCTTCACTTTTGGCACTTCCGATTGATAAAGTTCTAAGCCGAACGCGTCAGTAAACTTTATAGGGCAAGAATTTTCACTTTTTAAGCCTAAATCGTCCGACAGTTCCGAGTCAATTATTGACACTGCAGCTCCCTCATCCAATAAGGCGTATGTACTCACTACACCTTTAGGTCCACGCACTTTTACGGGAATTACTTTTAGCAGCGCGAAGTCGTCCGTCGTTGAGCTCGTAGTCGCGTGACTGACGTCATCGTCGCGTGCGACGTGCGATACCGATGCGTCGGCGTCGGGAGTTGTAGGTATTTCTTGTTCCGAGCTATCTCGGGATATTTGCGGCGCATCAGCTGATTGTGACGTTGTTGTAGGTTTCGTCCAGTGCAGAAGGCGGTGATGAGCCATACCACAGCTGTTCTCGTCACATACAGGCGCAGGGCACACTTTGCTACCGTGTTGTTTAGTTGATAAACAACAATAGCATAGTCTGTGCTTTTTGACGAATCTCCATCTATCTCTTCTCATCGCACGTTTGAATACACGACATTCTGGTAGCGTGTGAATCCCTTTCTCACAAAACAAACATTTCGTGTCTTCAACAGCGACGGAAGTAAACACAGAGCGGTGTCGAGTTTTATCATCAGCTTTTCCAGTGATGCCTGTGTCAGTCGTTTTCTTGATTTCTCGTGGCAGAATGCATCCGACGACTGATAACATCTCCGCCTCAGTTTTCAAAAATGTAGCTAGCAACTCCAGCTTCGATATGCCTTCTCCTTGTTGATTATAGGCGAAATCTGTCCATTTACCTATCAGCGTGCTCGGCAATTTTGATACAACGGCTGCAGCGAGCTCAGGGCTTCGTAAGTAGTCATGTTGGTTTAGGGCGCGTATTGTTGCTACGCAATTGTTGACCTTCACAGCGAAGTTGCTTATTTCGTGCTGATAATAACTATGTAACGATGGTAACTTTTTCAGCTGTGTCGTTATATTGTAAACAATGGTGTCAGCTCGACCAAATCTCAGTTCGAGTGCATTTAGTACTGCCGACGGCGGTGTGTTGCCGATCAGCAGGTCAGTTACAGCTTCTTTGGCCTCACCTCGTAGTGCTCGACGGAGCCTGCACAAGTTTTCAGAGTCACTGAACCGACACACTCGGTTTGAGTCTTCGTAGGCATTTTTAAAATGTAGCCACTCAATGCATTCACCACTAAAAATAGGCAGTTCGCGCGGTGTAGCGAGCCGGCTGAGCAGACGATCCTCGTGCTGCGTGTCTGTCTGTTTCATCATACTTTTTAAAGTGCGTGACAGCTCTTGTATGCTGTCCTGAGGAGGCTGAGCAGGAAGACAGTTATGGTCCAGCCACTTCTCCACATCATCATGTTGCTGTTGCTCCGGCAGGGATACAGAACAGTTCGTGCCTTGGTCTTCATCATGAATTCCCTCAATGTCGGCGTGGTTTTCATCATCGGCGTCGACAAGGGCAAGGTCCGCTTCTAATTTCTTATCTATTAATTCCAGTTGAATCTTCGCTTTTGCTTCAGCAGCCTGCAGTTCAAGCTGTTTACGACGTGCTATAGAAGAAGCTGTTGATTTCTTAGAACGCACAGTAGTTTTCGAAGCGCACGTAGATTGTTGAACGGTAGCACGCGGTGACTGTTTTAATGTCGCCGGCGTAATCGAATAATCAAGTTCCCGTGGCGTTATAGGACAATCGCTGCCATGGGGAAGAGTCCGTTCGTTAATCTTCATAGGTGCACTATCCAATTTAAGAGATTCTAGTTGTTCTTTGCGCATACGACGCGTCTGCACTGTCGGCGTTTGTGACCGGTCCGCCATTTTTTTCAACTCACGAGTCGAAGACAACACAATCACATCCGTGCTCGAAGACCATTTGTTACAGATGGAGATGGAATGATACGCAGAATTAGTTAAGAATCAATTCGGAGGGTGCAGGTGGTTGCCGGGCTTCGAAAATACAGCTTTTTATCAATATTTAATTTTACAAATTCTAGCGACGTGGTGCTTGCTCACAGACAAAAACGAAGTTGCCAACAACAAAAAAAATACTTTGTGCCGGGACCACTCGCACCTTGCAACATTGTACTTTATTTTAAATAATGCTTTCACGCGTTGCCGACAGATGGCACTAAGAGTCCTTAACATAATACATAATTTACTTAAACCGATATTGAGGCGTGCGTCGTCCACAATGACTGTTTCTTATTGTGCTACTGTTTGTTTTTCCTTAAATAAAAAAATAAATACCAACAGCATATACATATACCTAACATTAGCTTAAAACAGTATTTAGGTATTACATAATCATAACTGGAGGAAAGTAAGTGTGTCATATACCTCTGCTTTACCCATCGGAGAATACGGGTGTGATGTTCGTATCGCTGTTGTAAGTAATGCGCATGTGGCTCACGGTTGCCACTCACGGCTGTTGTAAACGACTAACTGTATCCTGAACACAGTTCGGTGTGGTCGCCTCGCAGATTTCCGGTAGAAGTAGCCACTGTGGCATTTCAAGTGGTGTTATATAAGAAACACTGACTCACGGTACTGAAAAACATCTTCAAACAACTTGCTTACTGAAACTGCAGTAAGCAAGCATAATACTCGTTGCTTTTCTGTATGAGAATGTCTTTGCCAAAGAGCATAGTAGGTACCTATGGAGAAGAAGGGTAAGAAACTTCACGGTCACTCTTTTAAATCAAAATATTGATTACATTATTCAAGTTAAAATTACATGTGAGAAAGATGTAGAAAACAATTTAAAAAAAAAACGGGGTTTGGCTATATTGTACGTCTGCAGATCATGAACGTAGGCCAGCACATCAAGTTACCACAAACTGTCAAATCTCGTTCGATTTTGAACTTAATCATCAACATTTTAATGTTTTAAATCGTTTGGAGAAATTTTAAAGTTTCGTGTAGATTGATGTGCTGGCTCGGACGCCGTCATTCTTTTCCCGTCCCCGGCACCGCTTCACTCTGTCATATGGTGTTTTATGGGTATCACTGGATTGCTCTTGAGAAGCCCTTTCCAACCGTATATGGTCGCTACATTTTGATTTGGCGTTTTGACGAGTATAGGCCGTCATACCATTTTTTTTTTGTTTTTTTTTTACTATGGGTTTGCTCTTGACTCTAGTCTAGGTCTGGGTGATAGAGACAAAGTCTACGATGGAGTGAGCTTACCCAGAAGAAGCCTGCTCACTCTCACTTTGAATAGATTAGGGTTGTATGCGTTCGGAAACACAGACGCAGGCAGAGAGTTCCACTCCTTTGCTGTGCGCATTATAAAAGACGTATTGTTTACTTTACCTGTTCGCCCGTTCACGAACATGACGCATAAATCAGACCCAAAGACAAGGCTTTCGTAGCTCTGTTTGCTCTTTTACCTTCAAAAGAAACACTTTCTTAAACTATACAACACTAAACTATTCAAGCCTAACACTGCAACCAACACGATTCTGTTTGCATGACACAAATAATTGGATGATAATCGTTCGACAAATGTTTGCGCCAAGACTCCGGGGAACAATACGTTTGCAAAACGGTTTGATCAAACATTCGGTCCAACTCATGCATAAAGCATTATGAATGGGGATTTAATGGCTGTGGTTGAGTTGAAACTGAGCAGGAAGGATTTGAAATAGTACACATAGTTTGTAACTAACATAATATACATATCAAGCCTGTATTCCTGGAAGGGGTGGGCAGAGGAGTATTACAATTCGCCAGTTATATTTACTTAATTTACTTGCGAGTACATCTCACACTTGAGATTTGCAGATTACATCATGATACTGGCTGAATCGCTGCATGACTTGCAGCAGATGCTGGCCTGCCTAGTTGATTTTTCTGTACGCATTGGTCTCCGGATGAACTTGGACAAAACCCAAGTTATGTTCAACGAACACGTCACTCCGGGACCGATTGCTGTCAATGGCGGTGCTCTCGAGGTTGTTCGAAAATATGCTTACCTCGGGCAAACTCTGCAGTTTGGTAAGAACAACCTTGAGAGGGAGATTAACAGAAGAATTCGGCTGGGCTGGGCAGCGTTTAAGAAGCTTCATCGAGTCTTCAATTTTTATTTTTTATGATCTACCCACTACTGTCGTTTGGGCAAATTCAATAGTAAACTGGTTTATATATAAATAATCATAGATAACCAATATATTTTCAGAAAGTACTCCAAGACCTTTCATTCGATACCAAACACGATATATTTTTGTACCCGATCACTGTTTTTATATTTAACCTAAAGGTTGACTGGTACAGAATGCCTTGTGGCATTAAGTCCATCTATGTACCACTATTGTACATGAAGTTTAAATAAATAAATAAATATATTAACCTTCTTTTTTTCGTTTACGCTTTACATTCACTATAAGCCGCCATGTTGGATTTTTTGTGACGTCATACAACCTATGGCCCACGCAGCAACTTGACGTTTCCAACGAAACCTCGTTTGTCAAAATACGACTAGGAGTTTAGGAGTTATGAGGGAACAGATGAACAAACATACATGTTAAAATCATAACCCTCTTTTGGCTTTGCCATAGTCGAATACAAACTCAATAACGCTTCGACTAACCAGGGATCAAACCCAGGAAGCCCCATGCTGAGTATTATCACTTATAACTACAAGGTATGTAGTCCAACGAGGTAGTCATTATTTTGTGGCATGTATCTAAATGTTTACGTAATAAAGTATCTGACTTTCAGATAACGTACACAAAATCATGATTTTATAGCAAAAATATCCAAACTGGCTTCACTCAGCTTCGCGGAAGTGAACTCAATGGCATTGTTGACCTTACGTTAGGAACCTACTCTTGATACTCAAGAGTCACGACACTCCACATGTAGTGCACTCTACGGAGAAAGAATTCGCTGGATGTAATACACAAGCTGATAAGCTTGACTTCCTGATACGGACAGCAACAAAAGTAGGTTAATCATAAGGTCTAAAATTTGAGAAGGTATTTAACGATAAATGAAAAGCTAGTCATTAGGCACTTGTTTGTAGCAATTTATTTAAAAGCAGAGAGTTCGAGGATTTGAATGATTAATTTATAACAATAGCAATGCTCATTAATATAGATATGTACACAAAATTATGCCAATACCCCTTACCTTACTTACCAAAACATAAAAATCTTATAACTCAATACAATTCAAAGAATGTTCATCACATTATCTGCACGATACAGTCAGAGTGCTTCTCATTTAGATAACCATTCTCATTTAGCGGACTAGCGCCATGATCAGACCAGGCAACATGCCGCAAAGTTAATAACACACACACTCCCCTGGAATGGTAAGGAAAAACAGGACGTGTTTTATAACATAACATCATCCTTGTTTCCCAGAAGAGTTATATTGAGGTCTACCTATAGTACACCCCCATTTCGCCATTTATGTTTAAGTCCCACGTAATAGGTGGTTATCATAATCATAATAATTTATTATTACTTCGAGACCAACACTGTAGTGTTGGTCTTGAAGTAAGTAATTAAGTTCCTAATACATAGTCAGACATTTGACATGCAAAACATTACAATGTATTTAATGCTAGAGTATTATAATTATGTCCAATGGCATGCTTTAAATGCTTGTTTATATTATGCTTTAATTTTAAAATACATTCAATGTTAATTATCGTCATATCAATTTAAAACAGATTAATTAACGTTATTTATAAATTCATTTACCGAATAAAATCCCCACATAATGTTCCCACTGCTGGGACACAGGCCTCTTCTCTGTGAGAGGGAGTGGGCTGTAATCTACCACGCGGGCCCAGTGTGGATTGGTTGAGGTCACATGTCTTCGAAGTTTTGATTCTAGGACATTCCGATTTCCTCACGATGTTTTCGTTCACCGTTTTGAGAGCAGTACATGGTGATGAAATTAAATACACAAAGTGAAGTGCCTGTCTGGGTTCGAACTCACGACCTACAACTCGTAAATACTGGGCCACCATTGCAATGAACCGAGCACAAACCCAGACTACGGGCTGCTACTGAGTTTCAGATACACACGCAGAGGTCACACTCATCAGAGGTCTCTTACAAAAACAGGGCTTTGTGTTGCTATCATAATCTTGTAGTTTCATTTGAAGAAACGAAGCAACTGTTTTTTAACATTTTATCACCAAGTTAGAACACAGCTTTATTCCAACCAAATTACTTAACTACACGAAACTGCACACCTACGCCTGTCTCCCTCTAACCTATCAGAAAAAATACACATGAAAGGGACACAGCGATATATTTTGGAAATGTTTCTTGATCAACAACTTGTCACGAGGGGAGTGGATACAAAAGATTGAGGTATTAGTTGCACGACTTATGAGGGTTATAATAATAGTTCTTATATTATTATAGTATTTAATATAGGAGTGCACTTAAGGGCTGTCTAAGTGGTTTAGCGGATATAATGGTGCAAAGGGATATTTTCCCGTTTTCAACAACACTACGCTAAATGTATTGCCTAATAAAACTCACTATTCAATTTTCAACGTTTCACTCAGCGTCGAGAGTTGAAAATTTTATCCTAAAACAAATAAACGCGGTATAAAGTTATGCCAGGTATAAACGTCAAAAAATGTATGGTCATGCCGAAGTTATTCCTAAGATAACTTTATTCCGTGTTTATTTGTAAGGCCATAGATGACTTTAGGGTGTTATTTATTGTTTTTGAGGCTCGTTTCACACAGGTCGTCTTAGCGCTCTACTATTCACAAAAATATCAAATCTTTTGAAGAAAAGTGACACGAAGTTATTATCAAGAAGCGCTAAATACGCAAAGGGAGACTTAAGTCCTCCTACACATTCAACACTGCAGGCCAACTTTATTTTTCTAGTTGCGACCGAGAGTTAAAAACTAAATTCGGTCTAGTGAGCCAGCTAACGGCACACGTAAGAAGTTATTTGTAAGGGGCGTCGTTATCGAAGTCGATGAGGATAACTATCTATTGTTTCTGACAACGGGCATTAATATAGAAGTGCAAAATGGCTGGCAAAATGGTTTAGCGAAAATAATGGTGCATAGGAGTATAATAATTTACTTGAATGCAAGCAATAGTGGCAATGAAGGAATAAATATTTGGTTTCTGAAGAAAATCTGAAGGTAAAACTAGATTGGAAAACGTCGGCCTTAGTCGAGGAAAACGTCGCAGCTGCGAATTGATAGAATCCAGATTAAAGTTTGAGATCACGAAAATTGAAAATGTTATTAATTTTTTCTTTCAGGAAATTCTTAATACCTTGTGATTCGGAATTTAGAATTCTGTTCAGTAGCTTTCAATAAGCTCCTTTACTATTCTTAATGTTTGGTTGGAAGAGTCTGATAGATAGAAGCCAAATGATAAAAAATGATGATTTATAACACTCGACCATGACATCTTTAACCAAGGAGTTAGCCCATTCCCTAAAGAAAACAAAGTTTAAATGTCTCGTATGCCTATGACGATACCAGTTCCAAATTCCAATTATTTTATTTCACATTAACCTACATGGGCACATAAGAAACGTCTGCACATAAGAAAGGTGCACGGTGCCAATTGGTCGTTTCCTATATAAAGAAGAGCCGGCAAGAAACTCCACAATTACTCTTTTTTAAATAATTGGCTTTTACAATGTTTTCAAATTACACTGGTAGGTAATGTATGGGAGGACAGTGTAGACCTGTGTCAGCAAGTATCATTACTTAACTAAATAGAAAATGGTAAAAAGATCTAAGCATCTATGAGTCCACAAGTCCTATATGAACGTTCTCACATACACAAAATAGAAAATAATAATATGACAGATTAAAAAAAAACCGACCAAGTGCGTGTCAGACCACGCACAATGAAGGCTTCCGTACTTGGTATGAATTTATCCCAAGAACAAACTTAACATTGTAGTTGAAAAACATAAGTAAATGTAAGTTGGTCGACTATTACTCAGTAACTTGTGAAGCCTACTTAGCTGTGATAATTTTTCTTTTAACTGCGTTATATATACTACTGCTGTGAATTTTTTCACAAATCCAAATACAACCATTTAGCTGGCAGGGGGAGGGACACTTGACTCTAACACAAATTAGGACTTTAAAGCTTAATATTACGCAAACGGATCCCTGAATCGAAAAATGGATTTCACAGACCTGCAATATTTTTTAACGGCCTATCCAACGATACCCCACACTATGGATAGACGAGAAAAAAAAAACACGTATATAAACATATTTTTCAAGATTTTATTTTACCATTTTGTCGGCGTGATTAATATGTATAATACCCATACTATACCATACCCATACTATAATACCCATATATATACCCATGCCAAATTACACCCTTCTAGTAGTAAGAGTACATGAGCTAAGCCGCGGACAGACAGACGGACATGGCTAAACTACAATTATTCCTTTATTTACTGCGAAACTCTAAAAAAACGTGTGGCTTGGCTGTTGGTAGACCCCGTTCCTTCTCGCGTATGATTTGAAACAAAAACTTTTGACCCTTGGAACTTGAGTCCTTGAAACTGACTTTTTTTTTTCCGAAGTTTCTTTTAGCTCGTATAGACTGTTTTACCCACCCACAGACGCGCTTTTAATACAGAGCCTAGTATACGTTTTTAAACGTTCTCATAAAGTCATACTTGATGGCACTGTATTAAAAACGCGTATTATGTCGCATGGAGGGTGCATAACGCTTTTTCCTTACGTGACGATTTCTACCAGTCACCTCCTACCGCAAGCCTGCTGCGTTAAAGAACTTCGTTAAAAAAAAAAACATATAATTGAAGCAAATGACATTCACTCCCATGACCCTAACTAGAACACAGTAATGCTGTTGTCAGATATAAGTATAATAATAGTGATTCTTCTTCGGACGAGTTTTTTAGGTCACCTACAAAATTATTCACAAAAATTAAGAAACTTTCATATTTAACCCTTTTCGGGGAGGGAGCCGATAGGATATGTGTTGTCTCTCTGTGAATTTAAGATAAGATAAGATAAGATATTTATTCATAGAAACATGATTATACATACAAGGCATGCAGGTTATTCATAAACAAAAAAGATCCGTCATGTTCGGCCTTTAGGGCATACAAATATACAGGGTGTTTGGCAGAACGTTGAACATACGAAAATGGTGGATAGGTGGGGTGATCTGCTACTTACTCAGGCCTAATTTATTTGGCCCTGGCCCCCTGGATATTAAAAAAAAAAATTTTTTGCTTTCTTCTAGTTTCACCACTTTCTTAACTTTAAAGTGTAATTTGTATTAAAAATGGGTAAAACAGGCAATATTTTTATTTATTACATCTTTCTGTAAGTTTGAGGAGTCATAACTTTTTTTCTAGCTAACATCTGAATAAAGCAATAATTTTATAAGAATCTGCCAATATTAAAGATAAAAAAATAAACTAAAATATTGCCTGTTTTACCCATTTTTAATAAAAAAATACACTTTAAAGTTAAGAAAGTGGTGAAACTAAAAGAAAGCAAACAATTTTTTTTTTTATATTCAGGGGGCCAGGGCCAAATAAATTAGGGCTGAGTAAGTAGCAGATGACCCCACCTATCCACCATTTTCGTATGTTCAACGTTCTGCCAAACACCCTGTATAGGTTAGAACAGTCAATTATGGGTGTTTAAACCAAGCTAAAACATTATTAAATTGTCATACAAACTAAAAATTAATTTAAAACACTAAATTATAAATTTGAATTAAATTGTCCTATGATCTCCGTTGACAAATAAATATCCGGGACACTCAATAATGAACTACTGTATGCCTGGTTGTTCTTTATTTGACATAATGAAAAAAATTATAAAATGCAATTTTAACCAGGATACAATTCTAATATTTTTTGTTGGTAATAGGGGTAATGTGAATAAAGGAGAATTACTCCAATCTGTAATATTGGAGTAATTCTCCTTTATTCATTATGCAACCTTAGTTTAAGAAAAATTATGATGTTCACATTCCCATACAGCCAAAGTTTGCCACAGGAAGAAAACAACTTTAGATCTGAAATGAATATGACATTGCATAATTTGATGTTTAATAACAATTCATTCCATTTAATTGACACTAACAATTATGTTGGTAATCATTTATATTTGACAAAAGATAGATTTTTTATGGATAGGTACTATCTTTCAAAGTACTGTAAAAGACAGATAGCTGTGTCGCTATCATATTATTTTTCTATTACAGCCAAGAATTTGGCTAAACAAATTGCTTCTATTGCAATGCTATTTTATTTATTTATTTACTTCAATCAACTTTGGATCATAGGTACAATTAAACAGAATTATAAAATCATTAACACAATTAAAATAAGCATCACAATTAAAATTAAAATCAAAATTAAATATTAAAATTACAATTAAAATTTAAATAAATAATAATAATTAACAAAATTAAATAAAATTAAAACAAAATTAAAATCAACATCAAAATTATATGACATGTTAAATAATTCAGCCAATAATTTGGTATCAAAAATTGACATTGATAATCATTTAAATTAGAAATTAAGACAACAGAGGCAACCTCTAGCAATAATGTACACAATTGCAAAAATAAAAGTTTAAAATCAGTAAATAGCATCAACCTGGTGCATCAAAATATTCAAGGATTTATGAACAAAGATTTAGAAGTAGAATTATTTATGAATTGTAACAGTATTGATATTCTTTGTATAACTGAACATTGGCTTAAAAGCCACCAGTTCTTGTTCAATTTCAATAATCACCAGGTTGTTAGTTCGTTCAGCAGAGTAAATGCTATACATGGTGGCTCATTAATTTTAGTAAGTAATAGCTTAAATTTAAAGACCGTAAAGATATTGTGAGCCTATCTGTTGAGCGGATAGTTGAAATAGCCTGTATAGAATTGGAGCAGTTTATCGTATTAAGTGTGTACAGACCTCCTTCAGGATTGTATGACTGCTTTGAAAAGGTAATGGATGAAGTGTTACACAAGATTTTTAACTCGAACAAGTCCATTATCACTTGTGGTGATTTTAATGTTAATTTATTAGAAAAATCAGGTTCTTGCAGTAAAATAATAAGTCTGTTTCAGTCCTACAATCTTGTACACCTATTTTCGGAGCCCACAAGAATAACCCCTACTAGCGCCTCATGCCTAGATAATATTTATACAGATATTATACCAAGCCACAAAGAAATTATAAATTTACTAGATTCTGATCATTGCGGGCAACGGATTACTATCCAAAACCAAAATAACAAAATGGCAAAAAAGGATATCACTGTTAATCCCAAAACTGCAAGTCGCTTGGAAGCTTTTAAAGTTAAACTAATTAATAAATTACCAGCTTTGTCTATTCACGCTGATCCCATTCATCTATATGATGATTTTTTTGATATAATATACTGTAAACAATTTCATTCCACGTTTATTCCCAAAACTATCTCGGTTAATAGTAACGCATCTTTCAGTGATTGGGCTACCATTGGTATTCATAAAAGTAGAACACGGCTTTATGAGCTGTACAATGAAAGGACTTGTGTAAATACCGCTGAATTTAATTTATACGTTAGAAATTATTCAAAATTATTTAAAAAAGTTTGTGGTATGGCCAAGTCGCGTTATTTGAGTTCGAAGATTAAAAACAGTAGTAATGTTATTAAAACGACTTGGAATATTATTAATAGTGAAACGGGAAGGTCTAGCAACCGAAATACTGACTACAGCCTATAAATTAATGACAAAATAATAAAATCAGACTCACAAGTCGCCGCGGCCTTTGAAAATTTCTTTTCGGATATTCCCGTTTTAACTACTACTCGTAAATTCCTAAACTCTTCACCTTCTGTTGCTGAGTCTTTGCTTAAGGAAAATGTTAATTTTTGCGATTCGGAATTTAATTTTGAACATATTACCTGTAGAGATATAATTAAAACCTTTTACACTTTAAACGTCAAAAAGACTGCGGATCTATGGGGTAATTCTGTAGAAGTTGCAAAGTCTATTATTGACATTGTAGCACCTACTTTAGCTCTTATCTTTAATAATTGTATCGACTGTGGGGAATTTCCCGATCTTATGAAAAATAGTAAAATAATACCATTGTTTAAATCAGGTAGCACATCAGACCCCACAAATTTTTAGACCTATTTCAGTACTACCTAACTTTAGTAAAATTTTTGAGAAATTAATGTTAGACCAATCGCAAAGATTTTTTAATAAAAATAAATTATTACACAGTAAACAGTTCGGTTTTACAAGGGGTAGTTCAACTACTGATGCCGGTGTTGAACTTTTAGGACATATTTATAATGCATGGGAAGATAAATGTGATGCCTTGGGCATCTTTTGTGATTTGTCCAAGGCATTCGATTGTGTTCTTCATGAAACGTTAATCAGGGAACTCCGCCACTACGGGATCCGGAACACTGCTCTGGATCTTCTTGCTTCATACTTGAGTAATAGGTTTCAGAGCGTTGACGTTAATGGGAAAAGATCTCCCGGATCTTTATTAACAATGGGAGTCCCACAGGGCTCAATTCTTGGTCCTTTCTTGTTTCTTATTTATATTAATGACTTGCCTTACCTCATAAAGGATAATCATGAAATAGTGTTGTTTGCGGATGACACTTTACTTTTGTTTAAACTTAAACGTCAGGAGCTGGTTACTGACGATGTAAATAGCGTGATCTCAAAAGTAGTTCATTGGTTCAATGTTAATAATTTACTTCTTAATGAAAAAAAAAACCAAGTGTATTAAGTTTACGCTGCCTCACGTTAGGCAGGTGAAAAATAATGTGTTGATAAAGGGCGAAGAATTGAATCCTGAAGATAGCACTGTATTCTTGGGCTTAACTTTGGATGCTAAGCTTCAGTGGGGCCCACATATAGATAAATTGTCTAAGAAGCTGAGCTCCGCAGCAGACGCTGTTAGAAAAATTCGTAATTTAACTGACCTAGAGACAGCGCGTTTAGTGTACTTTAGTTATTTTCATAGTGTAATGTCGTACGGTATTCTGTTGTGGGGAAATGCCGCCGACATTCAGTCTATCTTTGTTTTGCAGAAAAGAGCTGTTCGATCAATTTATAAATTAAGTTCGAGACACTCTCTCAGAGAGAAATTTAAGGAAATTAATGTTATGACTGTGCCTTCTCAGTATATTTTTAAAAATCTTTTATATGCCCATAAAAACATAAAATTGTTTAAAAAATACAGTGATATCCATAATATAAATACTAGGAACAAACACATGTATGTTGTACCTAAAACTCGGCTCAAGAAAATAGGTGGTTCGTTCAGATGTCAATGTATACGCTTTTATAATAAACTTCCAAGCCACGTTCAAGATCTAAGCATTAATAAATTCAAATCATTCATTAAACGTAAGTTGTGCCAGAAAGCCTTTTATACCATTAAAGATTATATTGAGAACAAAAAGGCTTGGGATTGAGCTGCTCCAAATTTTACATATTGAAACTTTTTTTATTGTGATATACACATTGACATGAATATTTACTTGTGAAGTATAATATTATTATTTTAATTATTGTGAATGTGAAGACTATGTGGGTCTTTATTTTTATTTTTTTCTTCCCCGTATTTTTTTTTTTAATCATGGTATGGCAGTTTGAGTAATTTATGCGGCCTGCCCAAATGTCCTTTCTTTGGTATTGTTCGTCGAATCGTTGAGCTCCTTATGTTCTGAGTTGAGCTGCACGATTACTGACAAATGCGTGCACTGAATGGATAGGTCCACTCAATCTGTGTGGTTCTTTCTTCGAAAGACCATTTCAGACACCAATCTACATGGTCTTCACATGATTTGACCAAGATTATGTCTGGACTTTAAAAGAGACTGTGATCTCTGAGTTTGTTTCGGTCTTTCTTCTCAGAGTAGTCAGATACGAAACGCCGACCTCATCTAGTTTTAAAATATGATTGACGTGTAAAAGTGTTTGTAAAAACCTACTTACAGAAATAAAATCATTTATCTAATTTATAAAATGCCTGTAAATATTTGTTATTATTATATTTTATTATTATTATTGTTTATTGTTTGTCATTTAAAAATTCTAAAATACTGTAGTATGCTTTCCCAACTAGATGTAATTTTAGCCGCTTCTTTAGTATGTGTGCGCTTAGTTCCCTCCATCCCTTAGGAAGTTTAGTAAATATTAGAGGCGCCATGCAAAATACACTTTTTCCCATTAATGCTGTTTTAGAACCATGTGAGCAAAGCATAGTGTTATCGCGTCTGGCGCGACTGACTTTGTCTGCCATGCGCGGGAATAATTGCCGATTACATTTTACAAACATGACAACTTCGAATATGTACAGAGACGGTAACGTCAGTATGTTATAATTAATGAAATACGGTTTACAACTGAGAGTCGACTCTAATTTAAACATCGTCTTAATACACCGTTTTTGGACCTTAGGTGCGATGAAACTAGGCCGTGGTACGCTGTTAGTAATGCGTCAGTGTTAAGCACAGGAACTAATTTGTGTAGGGCATAAGAAGAGTTACTATTTTTTTTGCTTAAAATTCCAACGTGTTCTTTCCAATTTAACTTTTTGTCAACAGTCACACCGAGGAATTTAGCAGTGTTGACTTCTTCAATTATTCTATCATAATATTGGACCTTTAAGACCCCTTAAGATTTTTATTAATTATTATTTTTCTTTTTCTTTAGCAAATAGCCTGAATTATTCATTCAGCTAATCTCTTAATTGATACTAATTTCTGAAGTTAAACAGTGTTACTAAAATTAAGAGATTTCCAGTAGCATTTTTATCCACCAATATTGCCCAAAGCGGTACTTTTCAAACTCCTTTAGTGATGATCCCTGTACTTACTCCTATAATTTTTGTGTGAACGTTATAGCCGCCCTGCGGGTAACAAACACGCACCCTAGAGGTTTCAGGTTCAAATCCCGTCTGAGCCTTTTGACAGCAAATAATTTATTTATTTGCCCTGAAAACAAATAAGCTCAGTGTTGTGTATGATTTGTCAATCATGTAGACCTTTTTTATAAGAGTGAGCTAGACTTAAAATCTGAAAAAATACTATTCAGAGCAAAGCCGTGACAAAAACCTTGTGCAAACTGAAACAGTAAACAATTCCAAACTTATTTAATCCCAGTCGGGTTTGTTTTTGCGTGTAAGTTTAGAAATCATAACGATTTAGCTCCAACGCAGTTCAGTGTAGTCTGCACTAAAGTTAGTCTGTATATTGGACTAACTTTAGTTAGTGCAGTTTGAAACTAGTGTCGATAGGTGGCGCCATATGTGACGCGTGAGAAGGAAGAAAAGTCGTATCAGTATCTAAATTATAATTATATAAGTTACATAACAAGATTTTCTGCTAATAATTATAACATTATTATTATAATTCCTGCCAAGGTATAGAGGGTTGGCTGACGTGTAGTTACTACAACGTAGTAGTAGGTACGAACGTACATACGCAGCTACTACATTTCGCCAGGTGTGTTACTTATAGGTTCAACGTAAGAATAGTCGAGCGTAATGCCATTTACCTAAGTATCGGGTTTTTAAATTAAAACGAATAATATTAGTAACTTTTATGGGCATTTGGATTCCTGGAGTTTGTACATGTGCCCAGTTAATGTGGCTGTACAGGTCTGCCTAACCCTTTTGCTGAATGCAGGCTTGATGTTATAAATGTACATATTATATTCATATTCCTATTCGTATCTTTATTTGCATTCCATAATGTTTGAAGGTGTTACAATGGCTTAATCATCATTCATCATTTCAGCCGAAAGACGTCCACTGCTGAACATAGGCCTCCCCCAATCGGGGGGGTTTGCCATAATCGCCACGCTTGGCAGGCGGGTTGGCGATCGCAGAATGGTATTAAAATGTATAGAGAACGCTGCTGCCCTTTCTCTAGTAAGTCCCTTAGTCGAAATGGGAAATGGGGTGGTGCTATTCTTTACGTCCGGCATCACACGGTATATAGTAGTAGTAATGGCTTAGTGCTATGGTATAATTATGGACCCTGTAGGGCACAGACAAAAGTATAAAATTAATGATTAAAATAAAAATAGGAAACAAATTCACAATCAATAACACTAGTTTACAAAGTTTTTGTCCTTTGAATGAAACGTTTTTTTTCTTAACAATCGAGGTGCACTGAGTTTCAGAAAAATTATTAAAAAAATGTAACACGTCATGTTTCCAAGATATTTATTATTTTTGATAATTTTTTACAAAAAATAATGCTTACATAAATATCAAACAAAAAATTAAAAGTGAATTGTCTTAGCTTTTTTCTTGTATTTATTCGTGTCTGTATCTCTAATAACAGACCAGCAATAATCACCTAACATGGCCTGGTCCCAGTATCCTTGATAATTTTGCTCAAAAAATTTCAAATCCTGATGAAAACGCTCTCCATGTTCATTGCTGACTTGTCCGAGAGCAGCCCAAGAGCTTAGAGTTTTTCTGCATCTTTCACAAAAAACGTGAGGAGCCCATGTTTTGTCCTGGTGACAGACCGAAATTTTGACATAACCGAAATATGCATCTTTAAGTGATTCCGTTATGGGATATCCTTTTTTAGATATTATAAATTCACCACAAACATAACAAAAACGATCAGAATGTACTTTACACAACCTTTTTGACATTTTTAAAACAAGTATTTATTTAACTGAACACTGCACAGCATCAAAATTTTAAAATAAAATCGAAACCAACTTATGAGTAGTTTGAAAATAAGATGTTATAAGAACTTGATTTATAGACGTGATAGAAATAAAACAAATATATGTTTGCGTTTAGTTATTACTACCAAATACATCGATATGGAATTCATTGAAAGGACATGACTTTTATTTTAATTTGTAAACTAGTGTAATTTTTTAATATGGTATTAACATTAAATAAGTAAATATAACATTAACTTTATTGAGATCAGTTATAGGTTGTGGTACATAATAATTATTTGGTAAGGTCAATTAAGCATACCTGTATCATTTTATAATATAATATTCATCTATATATGTATGAATGTATTTATACGACTGACTGTGTATGGTGTCTGTTTGTGTTAAATCAATTTATTTGTTATGCATGTATTCGTTTATTGCGTAGTATGCTTTTTAAATTAATATTTGTTTGAGCTTATTTATAAATGTAGTATAGCTGGTTTCATCTTTTATTTTATGTTGTAATGCCTCGTTAGTCTAGTGGACGCATTTTGACGTGTGTAAGTTTTGATCAATTTAATAGAAATAAATATAATTTCGCCCTATATTACGTGGGTAAAAATAAGTGACACCTCTACCTTACCCTTTGGGGAATACAGGCGTGAGTGATGTTTTATATAGTCTATCTATTTCTAACTTAAAGAAATATCTCAATAAATACAAAATCAAAAACATAACCCCTTTGAAATCCATAGCAGTTAAACAGGAACCGTCGTAAACCATCGTTCTCGTCCGATACGACTGATGCTCATTATTTCCGAGATAGGGTGTATTTTTATTGACAAGATAAACGGTCACCCGGACTAGTAGTTGATACATCTTGGAAATAAATAAGGTTTTTATCGGGGAGATGAATGGGCCCTAGCCCATAAGTTATGTTATGTAGCAAAGGAAGTTTGAATTGAGTAAATATTAAATTTGATTAGGAGGCTGAAGTTTCAGGATTATATTGACTCGGTAAAGCATAATCAGCCTATAGCGTTCCCACTGCTGGGACGCACGTCCTCTCTGTGACCCGGGAAAATAGTTGCTAAGTCAAAGTCAAATTATTTATTTGAAATAGGTACTTTTGAACTTCTGAACTGATCTTCTGATCTGAACTTCTATTCTATAACCATAATTTAGAAAACAATGGAGGAGCTCGTGGCTAAATAATAACAGCCGCACGGGTCGATCCATCAGGTTAAGCTACGCCTGCCGGGGTTGGTCCGTGAATGGGTGACCATCTTTAGAAACCGAGACTCCTTCGTGCCTTGGAAAGCCCGATAAGCTGTTGGTCCTGGCTGTCATTCGTGGATCTTTGACAGTCGTTACAAGTCGTCAGAAGCCCGAAAGTTTTACAACCAGTCTTACCAAGGGGTATCCTATTACCCTGTAACTGGGTTGTGGAGGTCAGATAGGCAATCGCTCCATGTAAATTATTCAGCTGCATCGGTTGACTGATTGATTCTGCTTCTTAGCGGGTCGATGACAAAAATAAAAAATACTTTGACTTTGTAGGTATATTTCTTTTTTGATTGATTATCTTCCATGCTGAGGTCTCGGTTTTGATTCCCACGTGGCACATATTATATGTTATGGCTCACTGAAACTTGTAGCACAGCCGTAAGTGCAACGACATTTTTATTATAATTTTTTTGGGCGATAACCGAAAGTGTAACTTGTAAATAGAGCCTAGAATAATTTAATGAATGCAAATACATTTAAGTGACGCATTCAAACATGCTTAAATTCACAATACACCGTAATAAAACCTACATGTACCTACATTTACATTGTAAAAACGTTATAAAACACCGCAGTAGGTCTGCCAGCGCCGATGCCGCGACAAATGGGTCGTTAAGATAAAACCGCGCACACATCGCGGGCACATCGCATGAATCTACCTAAACACACAGGCACCGTTAACTATGATGTTAGGCTTAGGACAGAACGGAGATGTCGACTTTTGAAGTCAGTTGTAAAGAAAACAGAAATACCTACACACACGCCTGTTTTCCGCGATGGGTTAGGCACACGTGTACACCCACCTTTCACCAGTTATGTACCTACGTCCGATTTATTCGCAAGCAATCGGAAATTGCTAATGAAGACTGCGGAGTCGACCTCAGGACTAACTGCTTCTCACACGGAAACTGTACGTCGCTTGCTCCGGCGTCACTAGTCTTGAGTCTCTGTATACTTTGTCTGCTGAGACCACAACTACAAACGTAGTATTCAGGGAAGTTTCATAAAAATAACATAAAATCATGCTTGTATTCCCCAAAGGATTTATAGGCAGAGGTTAAAGCGAGGAGGAGGCTATAGTACACTAATACAAATCTTGAATACGACGCATACGATGCAGGCAGGCATATTATAAGTTGGGGGATTACATCGCTGATACAAATGCTTGGCTCAATGCTGGTCCTGCTCTACAACCACAACTAATTGATTAACATTTGAAAATACTGTTGGAGGAGCTGAAGATTGTAAGACTATCTTTGCATTGTATAAACTCAATCTCCTTTGTATTATATAATTGCACTAGCTTTTGCCCGCGGCTTCGCCCGCGTGGATGTCGGTTATCGCATAAAAAAGTACCCTATGTCCTTCTCCATATCCCAGGCTATATCTCAAAATTCTAACCTAATAATAATTTTAATGTGATTCACTATGTGAATAGAAACCGAAACAAATGATTTAATATAATAAAAGTACTTATGTTCTGAACGTGAATGAGTCTTTACCTAAAGATAACAAACACAAAATCAAAATACGAAATTTCACTCAAATTCTTAAAGCAATCAATTGTACCAAATTACAACACGAAATAAAAGTGCGACACAAATAATCATTTTAAAATAATTCACGTAAGTACCAACAATGTGAAAACAAAATGAAATCCTCCGAAATGTCGCATGATACACCGTTTGTGCTGATAAAACGCTCGAAATATTTAATGAACATCATTGGTGCATAACTTTTCTCAGGGTCACGTTCGCAATTGGACGAAATATTTGACATTTATTTTGTACTTGCAACAGGATCTGGCTGTAGAATTCGATTAATCGACTAATACTTGACCGGTTGACATTTTAGCGGGAACACCACTAAACGAACGAAAAAAAAGAAAAGAAAATACGTCTGTACTCTGTGGTCGTGTGACGGTGTGGCGCGGTGCTTAATGTAAACATTCATCAAGGTTATACGTGCGTAAAGTAATGGATTCAATAAGAAAACGGTTTAATCTTAGAAGAATCTCACACAGAATTACTGAGAAATAAGTGTAGATTTCGTATTGAGTGTTAGTATATCGAAAAGTGATAAATATGTCAGTGAAAAAGTAACGAAAGTTTTGGAATGCACAAATTTTGATCATAAGGCCGCCGTGTTTAGTCATGTTTTTATGATAAATATTCTTGTATACTATTTGAAATACACATAAGTAGCTAGCTTATTTATCTACGAACATAATTTGGCTAATAGCTACTGATATTATAGCGTATTGTTATCGTAATCGTATTTCCAAGAGTAAAATTCGGTAAACAAATACCTACAAAAAGACAATACAATGGATATAGTATGTTATCCTTAAGAGATAGACATATGCCATCGCGGACTTTTTTAAAGACCTTTATAAGATACACAATTCCACCATACATTATTTTGTTATATCTCAAAGGGTTTAGACAGCGTTTTCGTTGAAAGCTCCCAGACGGCTTATTTTTTTCCGACACCTCCAACAAATATCGTTAATTCATACAAAAATGCATACAAAAACTTAACAAATTATATACTAAAACCTTCCTAGAGAACCAAGCTATCCATTGGTGAAAACAGCATGAGAATCGGTGCAGTAGTTTTTGAGTTTATCGCGAACAGACAGACAGACAGACAGACAGACGCGGCGGAGGACTTTGTTTTATAATATGTAGTGATAGTGATAGTGATAGTGATAGTGATAACACAGGTAGCGTAGGTACCTACTATGTACTATATAGCTACCATTTACCGGTTAATATGTCTTTAATTGACTTGAATGTGCCCTAGGGGCTGCTGAGAGTACGTCACTCAGATATCTCGCTCGTGTGTTGGATCATTTAGCTCCCTTTAAAATGGTTGAACTGAATGGAGTTGATCCATGCGTCATGTTCGTGAACGGGCGCCGCCAGTTGGGACTGGCTATCTCTTAGCTACCAAGGTTTTTTTTTTGTGTTTATTTGTTGTACCTACCATCTTCTACATCGTTCTCACAAAGGAGTTTCTTGCCCATTCTTCTCCATAGGTACCTACCTGCGTAGTCGCTTTGAAATGGGCAACTAGTAGTAGTATTTTCGTAATTGCACCTACCACTGTTTGTCTCTGCACCACCCAAAGGTTGATTGGTAGAAAATGCCTATGGCATTAAGTCCGCCTCTGTACATTTTTGTTCATCATTCATTTCAGCCGAAAGACTTCCACTGCTGGGCATAGGCCTCCCCAAGCACCGCCACCTCGACCGGTTCCGTGCTTCCCGCATCCAGCGGATTCCTGCGGTTTTCACAAGGTCATCAGTCCATCTTGTGGGAGGCCTTCCTACGCTACGTCTTCCGGTACGCGGTCGCCACTCCAACCTTTCGGTCCCAACGGCCATCTGTTCTGCGAGCAATGTGTCCTGCACATTTGTGTGATAAAGTGTTAAATAAATAAACTAGATTCATATTTCTGACTGACCGACTCCTTGATGATTCAAAAGTGCCTGTAAATGGTTTTATTGAAGTAAACTATTTGGGTTTGAGTTTGAGTTTGAAATCCACATTTCGCCAGTTATGTTTAGGTTATTATTAGGGTACGTCTTGGTTATGGTTAGAGTATTAACCGGGCACAAATCCAGACTCCGGGCTGCTACTGAGAAATTCTTGATGGACAAAAACCAAAAACAATGCCAGACCCGAGAATGGAAACCAGGATCTCATACTCAACGGTAGTGCTTGCGACCAGTAGACCAACGAGGCAGTCAAAGGTCAAAGTTCCCAGGAAACAAAAATAATGAAATTGAAGAAGTAGGCACCTAGTTTATTTATTTATTTTTCATCTAGGAAACGTTAGTGTCGTTGCGAAGAAATCGGGACTTTGTCTACCCTTTTGTATGCAGTATGTATTGTAACAAATACACATTTCCTGTACAATCACGAGAGCTTGCACAAGTGATACTATCTCGGGATTGAGAACCAATATCTGCACATTGAATTTATTGATTCTCAATACAATTTCAAGCTATCTTCCAATAGGCGGATACGTCTGTAGCAATATCAAACCTCTGGAAAATAAACTGCAGATCTTACTCAAAGCATTCCACTAGAATTGGAAATAAATCATTTTATTACTGAATTTATTCAATCAAATTCAAATACAATATAAAATCTGGAGATAAAAAGGATGCTCAGCATTAAAAAAAAAACGATCGAGCTATGGAACTACCGGTTCCAAGTTCATTCGTTTTTTTTTTAATTTGTCTTTTCATTAAAATACATTTCCTGTTCTTGACGTTAAAAAGTTTCCAAAGAAAAAGTTTTCCTTTGATACAATTAACAAGAGAATGATCAAATGATTTCATAGTGTTATTGAGTAAAAACTTATTATTCCGTATATTTGAAACAACAAAAGTTTAAGTTTCAATTTGTTTAATAATGTCATTAAATAATATTAACAAGCGTATTAGACGTTGGTTATCAAAAGGCCAATTCTCGTACCTACTTATACATCGTTCAAATTCAAGTCGCAATTTCATCCCAGCGACAATCAATATTAAAAACTTGGCCAAAATAGTAAATTTTTTGGTCAAATCAGCATTGCCATTCAACGTGGCAAAGCTGCCAGCCTTTTGGGCACTTTTCCCACTGACGGCGATGCGGACAAATTTTTTGATGCCCAATGAGCTTTTCCCTCTATTTATTTTTCTTTGCATATAAATTTAAGGTTTTTATGACAGCAATCTGTTCAAAAAATCTCTAACTTACGAAAGTAAGTTAGAATTTTTTTGAACAGATTTGATTTTCAGCTTCAGTAAGCTTTCAGCAGAATGCGACCATTCTAAAAAAATTAGGAATTGCCCGCCCTCTAAGCTCTTTGTTCAATTCATTTATTTACAATCCATAATCAATTTATTTCATTTTTAATAGTCGTAATTCTATAATTGTTAACAAGTCCTCAATATGTAACTCTATCCTGCTATCTGCTTTTCCTAAATAAACAAACATCATAGTCAGTCCTTCAATTAAGGCTCTCGCAGACTGGCGCGACAGGCAGCACGACACTTGTCGCGCCCGCGATATCGCACCAGTCTGCGCGAGCCTTTAAACCCATGCGCCGTCCTTCCACCCTTGTCACACTAATGTCGATGATGTGAGATATCAAAACACTATAACCCCTATGTAATTACAAGATATAACACGTTAACAAGTAAGTTACAGAATTGCATCAATATCTTGTCAAAGTCAAAGTCAAATCATTTATTTCAAATAGGCACGAAGATGCACTTTTGAACGTCAAAAATTACATGAATAGTTAATTGATTCTAGTTGCGCCTTCCAAAATGTAGTTATGTATGGAGAAGAATGGGCAAGAAACTCCATACTTACTCTTTTAAAATATTAAAAATAGTTTATATACATTAATTCATAACTATAGGTGAAGACGATGTACCTACAATAAAATAAAAAAATTACTTACCACAATTGGTAAAAAGAATGAAAAGTGAAGTAATGACAGAAAAAATAATAAATGCGATAAGTACATAGTGCTCACATATTAACAAACATTGTATATGATTTTCCAAAAAAATATAAACATATAGTAAGTCAGTGTGTGAGTTAAATTTATATTAATCACAGAAAATAAAATTAATATCATAAAAATTATAAATTATACAGTTAAATTAGCAACCAGTTTGATTTTGTCTAGACTCTAAATCTCTCTCAATCTCTTGGTAGTATGTCTGACGGCAGTTCAGGTAAATAGCATGAACGCCTTACCAAACAGATTGTTAAACGGCCCACGTACAGTCATGGATAAGAATATATAGACACTGAGCAAAATACCAAAGCGAGTTTCTCATTGAGTATCAGCTCAGATTTTGATAATTTCACTTCAAAAAATTTGGTGTGGGAAGATGCTTTATAATAATAAATCTTTATTTCAGATCACAGAGAATCAATGCAGAAGAGTTATAAAAGAAAACTTAAAATTAATATATTAATCTTATGCTGGGTAAAGTCTGAAGCCGAACTTCATACTATCCACGTAGTATGTAGTACTCCTAGACGTATGAAGTCTGACCCAGTGACGCAGCATTGGAAAACACTTAATATTTCCAACCAATATTGTAGGAGGAAATCATTGTTGAATTTAACTAAGAGCTTAAATGCCTTTGCCCTTGACTGTACGGACCACGTTCGATTCATGTAGACTCTATATTGTAGAGGAGTAATTCTACGAAGCGGTCTGACTCCGGACACACGCCAGAGAAATGTTTCGCTTGAATACCGAGAATTTGAAACGGAGTGTTATTAACACTGAATATTAATTTAATTATTGTTAATAGTCATTAAGTTGAGCAAACTGTAAACGTATGAATTTATTTAATTACTAGCTGCTGCCCGCGGCTTCGCCCGCGTGGCTTTTTCTAAAATAAAAGTAGGCTAAGTTACTCCTCATAACATCAGTTATCTGCTAATTAAAGTCCCGTCAAAATTGCTCCAGCCGTTTTGGAGATTAGCCGGAACAAACAGCTACAAACAGACGGACAATTTTTTTTTTTTATTGTTTTGATACCGTCGTATAAACTTTCATATGCATTTATTAAAAAGCTGTTATTTTGACATTACAAACGGACACTTCAATTTTATTTACCGATTTGCAGGAATTTGTCGGTTAAGACTAGAACTGCGAGTGAGAAGTATTGAGTTTGGTCCCTTCCCGTTATCATAATATGAACGTGAACTACCCACTCCAGCGAATGCTGGACTATGAATGAACAGACTTAAGATTGATTTACACGGTGCAATTGAATTGTCTACGGTATACCAAATATTGAAGCAACAATAAAACCTGCATCGTCTAAACAGTGGTTAGACGATGCAAGTCATTTGTTGCTTCAATTTGACTGTATGCCAGAGGCACAACTTGCATCGTGGGGCTCTGTCTCACATAGGGTCGCAGCATTATGCTGAGCGATGGTCGTTTTGCGTGGATGTGACGCATATTCTTTGCGTCATGTTTACCGCAAATAAACGTATTTTCGTTCTTTATTTTCTTCCTTAAAAAGGCTTTTATACCTTGTAATTCGCGAAGGGTTAAAAAAAGGTATAAAGTAGAAGTAATTTCTGTCAATAACTTTATGGAGTCCCAGTTATTAAGTAGCATGTCGCAGCTACTGAGAATTTCCAAGAAAAATGCTCGACCTGGGATCGAACCTGATTCTGAATTCCTCACTCGGCTGCAAATCTGATAACCTCTGTGCCAAGAGACAATCCTTAAATTACATTTTTATTTTCATTTGACTGCCGATCCACTCAAAGAACGCTGCGTGCTTTTGTCGTAAATTTTATCAAAAAATATTGAATGTTTATTTCTTCCCCTTTAAAAGACTTTCAAAAAGGAAAACTCCTTACTTCACTGCACTAAGTACACCAAGCAACCCCATAAAAAGTTCCATTTAAGCCCGTAACTCACTCAGCCAATAAAAAGAAGTCGTTTCCGCCGGTGTGCACCGTACTCTAGGACAAATTCATTATTTCTCATAAATATCATCTTAGGTCCGTGATACGTCGTGAACAATTCGTTTTTTAAAAGACAAATGACGCTCTCTGTTACCAAGATATCGATGCTCGGTACTAGAGATGTCTCTTATCGATATGTCGATATTTGTGCCAACTAATGTTTGTATACAGAGTGTAATGTGTAAGTAAGGGTTGGTTGTGGGAATGTGATCTTTTTAGGGTTCCGAACCAAAATGGTACAAAGGAACCCTTATGGTGCGACTCAGTCTGTCTGTCCGTCTGTCTATCACAGCTGGATATCTCAAGAACTACTAATGCTATCAAAATGTTTGGAATAGTTTTAGATGACGTTTGCCCAACTATTTTACAAATAAGAAAGATTTTTATTTTTTGTAACAGGGACGAGTGTCTTAAAAGTTCAAAGTGCATGTCATATGAGTATCATATGAAAGAGAGCCTGCAAATTAAAAAAAAATTTTTTTTTTTGCCGCATAGTTTTCTACTTTTGACGAAAATTAAAAAAAAAATACCTTTCCCCTTATCTCCGAAGTTTGCATAGATAAAAATCTGAAATTATTCTATTGTTCTATGTGTGTTGTGTGTTTTGTGTATATGTAAAGATTACAGGAAAAATAAAACGGTGTCTCTATATAGCACACTTTTTCAGAAATCATCAACAAAAATCATACTCAAGAGATGGCGCTGGCCTAAAACTGCAATATTCTACACCGCAGTGGTGTGAAAGTTCTCTGACAAATATAGGCCTCGCCGATGAAATTTTAAAAACATTTCACGGTTCACAAATAAAATGTCCTCCTTCCTAGCTACTCGCAGGTTGCTTTGAGTGAAGCACAGTTGTATTTTTTTCTGGGCACAGAACTATTTAGGTACCCATACGAATTAAGCTATATATAATAATACAGAACCCTCGGTGTGCGAGTCCGACTCGCTCTTGAACGGTTTTTTAATGGCTGTGGAGGGTTTTTCTGTAATAAATACATTCAAAAGAGGTCCCTTGAATTAAAATAAAAGATAACAGATGCAAACTGGTTTTTCAGAACTATAAAGCCTGGAATACACATGCTATTAAAAACAATGCTTGTTTGCTAGCAAGTAGCATGCTTATTATTTTATAGCATGCTCTCCGTGTTTGTAAAATGATTATACTTTTTTCGTAGATATGTTCTTATTATGTGCTAGTTGGTAGCATCTGCTCGAAATTCGCATGTTTTTATGCTACTATATAGCATGTGTGTTCCAGTCTTTGTTTATTTAAGTTTTAAAATAAAATTACATTTCATTCATGAAGGTAAAGTAGGGTAGGGAAAGTAGTGGTTTAATTATCTGGGATGATACCAGATAAATTAAACCACTACTTAGCTTCATTTTCATTCTCATATAACGTTAGAAAACATGGAAGAGTTAAAAAGAAACAATTCTCAAGCTCTCATTCCAAAAATGAATATCTTCCATAAGTCGTATGTTTGTATTTGGCTCCGCAACTCATCAACTGCCATCAAACATATTGACTTGGAAGCGATATTAACGTGAATATACTCTTATTTGACTAACGTCTGGTGCACACTCGATATTACTTTTAAAAGAGATCAAAGACTGAAAATATACAATTATGTTAGTTGAAGTCTAATCTTTGGCTAAATTGCCTGACCTAACTAATAAAACGCGATTGTTATCACAAGGGGACACCCTTGTGATAACAATCGCCTTTTATTAGGTAAGTACAATCACGATCACAGACATCTGACCACTTTGAAAACAAAATCCTGCTCACACAATAACCACATCTGTTAACCGCCCCTTTTTTGCGACGACCAATAAAACAAACTTTTGTTTAAATAAATTTCTCAGGCTCTGATACAATAACCACCTCAGCTGGTTTTTCCTTGGGGGCTTATATTTTCATTTACAAAAATAAGGGGCTCAGAAAGAATCTGATGCTGCGATGCCATTGGTTGATGAGCGTAGCTAAGCGTTACTACAGCGGCCGAGCGCTGCAAGCAGGAATAGTCCTTACGGTGCGCGGTGGTCCATAGGTACTCCAGTTATTAAACAATGTAATTGTGTTGATTTAGGTATCGAAAAGATTTTTTTTCCAGTTTATCTATGTATAAAATTATAGTGATTGTCATTACGAGTATGTTACATAATAACGGGTGGTGTCTTGTGTAACCTGCATTCACTTTTTGAATCAGCCGTATTATTCTGTAAAAATCTCAACGTGAGAACTAAGGTGTGTGTAGCGTACAGTAAGTGAGAAAAGACCGACAGAACTAGTGCCATTTATAATAATTATGTATGACTAGCTATTGCCCGAGGCTCCGCCCGCGTGGATGTTGGTTATCGCGTAAAAAAGTAGCATATGTCCTTCTCCATATCCCAGGGTATATCTCTGCCAAATTTCGTGACGATCGGTTCAGCGGTTTAGGCGTAAAAACGTGACAGACAGACAGAGAGACAAAGTTACTTTCACATTTATAATATTAGTATGGATTGCAAGGAATATAATTATTTCTTAATTTTTCTGTTAAACACAATTACCTAGTTGACAATTTTCTTACTAAAAATTATACCGTTACATATTTACGTAACCGAACCGCGTCACGGTAAATCATTATATCTTTATTATTGTAATTAAAAATATATATTATTTATATTGAAACGGCACCTGCCCGGAACAAAAAAAAATTAATTTGATTAACAAAACCCACGGATTAATACATGTTCCAAATCGATTATACGGTAAGTACAGTCGTACAGTCAACCGCTCGTCGGCTCACTTTGAACCACGACCGCCTTTACAGCTACCAAATAAAGCCGCTGTTACAGTCAAATAGAGACTATGCAAGTATTTCAAAACTTTTTCATATTTAAATTGTAGGTATACATTGTACATAAGAGTCACATTTTTTAATGCTTCACACGTTTTACAATAATATTTTACTTTTTTTAAGGTTCCGTACATCTGAATGAAAAAACAACCCATATAAAATCACGCGTGTGTCTGTCTGTCTGTCTATCTGTCCGTCTGTCACAGCCAATTTGCTCCGAATCTACTGGACCGATGAAGTGGAAATTTGGTGCTGATATGAATTTCTGTGACCCAAACACGGACTAAATTAAATACTTTTAAAGTTATTTAAGGAAATAGATGAAAATTTACCATTAGCCCCATTTAGCTCCGAAACTAACATTTAGCCTACATTTTTTACACAAATACAGAAAATATTTCTTTATAGATTACAGGAAACCCTATATGAAGTCCGTGATCTTAAAATAACATGGTAAATCTCTCAATATTGTGCGTACAATCTTACATTTGCAATTAGAATGTACCTATGTGAGAATTTGTTTTTCAACTACTACCATTTGTTTTTCTGTTTGTTCTTGGGACAAATTCGTCCCAACTACGGATTGTGCGCACTGTGCGTGGTCCGACATGCACTTGGCCGGTGTTGGTGGAACGGAATACAAACTCGAATGGCGAAGCGACGTAAAAATAAATCATGAATAAACATTTGCTCTAAGCAAACTGCTTAAAATCTCACTAAAGTAAGTAAGTGCGATTTGGGCTGGACTAAGCACCAAAAATATTTTAATTCATATGATTTGAGACTTAAACAGAGATGCAAAAGCATTACCTATCGTGGAAAATGACGTCACATCATGGCCGAGACAGAAACAAACATTTAAGCTGTAGTAAAAAATGATGGAGCAGAAAAAAAAATTGCATTAAACAGTTGTTGAATTTGACTTTTACTTGTGTTGATATGTTCGTGCGACTGACTGTATATAATAATTATATAAATAAAGGGGATTGTTGAGTGTGGCAGAGGATATACAGTGACCGACCAATACCATGAGGTTTCTATGTGTCGTGTTGTTGGTCACCTCTCTCATCGCGATCGGCAAATCGCTAGTTCAGCCAAGTATGCAGCCAGCCACAGCAATACCATCCGTCTCAAGTATGTATTCTAAACATTATTGTTAGTACAGGTGTGGTACAGTCTCGCACTCTATCACATAGGGATGAAGATGATTCTTTCAATATAGCTCTTGATATCTCTTGTTATCTATGTTGCAAATCTGGCAACACGGCCGGCAGTGCCAACTCGAGCAAAAACAAACAAACAAAGGCACAGCCGTACCATCTTTTCTCGAAGCCATTCAGGACATGTTCGACCCCCTGAACTTCGTTGTGGACAAAGCTAGAAGCCTGAATTTTCAGTGACCAAGAGGGCATAAAGGTACTGAATAAATTAACTGACGTGGTTTTACGTTCGATCTCACAACTTTTTGTGTTGCGAGACTTACATTTTTTAATATGACTGTTTTTGATGGAATCGTCATTTTCACGAAATAGTCTTATTTGCAGCAAATACACTCCTTTGCAAAAAAACGGGCCGTTTTGTTTTTTCTACATTATTGATAATCATTTAGTTCTAAAGAGGTTTTAATAGCCAAACTATGTTACTGGCGCTTAATAAAGAGTCTGTGTATGAAAAAAAGTTAATTCCAAATTCGAAACTTTTGTTTAAAATAATAATAATCCCTTTTTCAGTTTGTGACTTTTTACATACTTTTCGCGGGTTTGCGGTTAAAAGGTTATTAGGCAACTAAAACTAACTTCTCGTTATTTTTAGTAGAATCATTTATGTTTGTCGCATAGTCTAGCCTTATTGTGACTTAAAACAGTTATCTTTGTGTCGATTGTAATGGCAGAAAAAGCAATAAGAGCTAGTAAAATTATAGTGCTGCTGGAAGAGGGCTGTAGCCAATGTTACGTCTCACAGCGGTTAAACGTGAGTCGTTCAACCGTCCAAAGAACCTGGATTCAATACCAAGAGACAGGTTCCGTTCAGAGAAAGCAAGGTTCTGGGAGAAAACGTTGCACACAACTACGAGACGACCGCTTTTTAGTGACTCAGGCGCTGAGGACCCGCAAATGCAGCTGCATAGACCTCATAAGAAACCATGAAGAGGTACGAGGAGCACAAGTTAGCCTATGGACAGTGAGGAGGAGGCTTTTAGCGGCTGATATACACAGTCGACGACCAGCTCGGGCCCCCAAGTTACTCCGTGAGCACCGGATTGCTCGATTGAGGTTCGCTGTAAATTGCCTATCTTGAACACTAGGTTACTGGAGTAGCGTACTCTTCTCCGATGAGGTTTGAATTTGTCTGAATGGTGAGGACCGACGTCGGCGAGTGTTACGAAAACCAGGGGAATGCTATACCGACGTGTGTTTTGAAGAAATCACCCCTTATGGTGGAGAGTCCGTTATGTTTTGGGCGGGCCTAACTTCCCGCTATCGTACCGAGATAGTATTCATTGAAAATGGCTCACTAAATGCGCAAAGGTACATAACAGAAATCCTTTGTCAACATACACAACCCGCACTGACTGTAATTGATGAAGATGCCATTTACATGGACGATAATGCTCGAGCCCACCGTTCTGGCGACGTGGATGCTTATATGCAAGAAGTCGGCATTCGTCGTTTGGATTGGCTAGCGCGGAGCCCCGACCTTAACCCCATTGAGCACGTCTGGGACCTACTAAAAAGGCAGTACGATCTGTCCAGCCACTTCCACAAAACATCAGGGAGCTTAAACGTGTGATTTCGGCTGAGTGGGAACACATTCCACAGAACACCATCAAAAGCCTGGTGGAGAGCATGCCAAGACGATTAAATGCCGTAATCGCTGCAAGGGGAGGTCATACTCGTTATTAATTCTTATTTTTTAATGTTTTTTTTTATTAAAATACCATAAAAATACTTGTAGTCTTCATTTCATTATACCGATAAAAATGACCATTTTAACGGGGCTCTCTGTTTACATTAACTAAAACACCTATTCCAGGATTCAAGTGTTAAAAACTATATTCTCATTGATAATAAGAAATTACAAGTCATTTATGCTAATGACATACTAAAAATATTAATATTATCCATAGAAAAGCCAATGACTGTAAGGTGTCCGTTTTTTTTGCAAAGGAGTGTATAATATCGAGTGCTATATTGATGTTTATCGATAGATTTTATCGCCTGCCTCGTTGTTCTAGTTGTCGCAAGCGCTACTGCTGACACGCGTACACTGCTATTTTGTCGACTCATTGCTCGGTAGAATCTGCTTCAGATATTGCGTCGTGTCAATGTCAATACCGGAGAATGACACTAAGCCGTCTTCTTTACTTAACAGATCAATTTAAAAATGTGACACTAACTCTGTCAGTTAAATTATTTATATTCCATAAAATGCCAGGTTATTAAAAAGGTAAGGTCAAATCGACGTTGGTCAAAGGTTTATGCTATTTCGATCTTTAATATCAAGTAAGTAATTAAATATAGTTTTCTATGCTCAGTTTCGTAGCTTCAAAAGGTATTATGTGTCCTGACTTGATAAAGGAAAGAATTTGTAAACTGACGAAGATATAAAAAATGGGACCGTACATTAGTGCTGTTTTCATTTATGTTGTTACATTTTATTTTTATTTTTTCTTACAGTCTGTCAGGTGGATTGGGAGTGCCAACCCCACTGCTTCTGTTATAAGGAAAATCAGTACCAACAACGAGGACAGTGCGTATGCACCATGGATCTCAAACTTTTGAATGGTAATATTTTTTGCCACGTGTTTAATCGAACCTACAATAAATGTGCCTCTTTTTGTGTGCCTCAAATAACTCCCATTTTGTTTCCTAAAAATACTAAATAGCCAAGTAACTGTCGCTCTTTGTTGTACTCATCTTTATGATCGACTTTTACTGCGGGACCAACCCTGAAACTGCGAAAAAAAATCAGTTGCTCCATACATTTATGTTCGCATAACTCGACAAAATGTAGGGAAAAAACAGCTGCAGCCGGGCGTCAAAGGGCGCTTAACGATCTCCGGTCACAATAAGGAGAGGCCTGCGGGTGGCGACATTGGGGCTGTGTCGTCGCCCGAACACTCAGGACCAAAGAGGTGCCACGCCATGTTCCATGCGCGCCTTTATGTGAGGACGTGCGGTCGTGGTCCGCTAGGTATGGCGGGCTGATACCAGTCGGGGGTGCGGCGAATGTGCAAGCATGTCCCGGGGAACAGTGAGGTTTTAGTCGGTAGGAGTCCGACATAAACCTCCGCTCTCCCCAGACGGAGGGCATCTAGGAGGATTTCGCCACAGAAATAAATAAGAGGTGGTGCTACAGTAAAAGTTGTTGTTGTTTTTGTTTCTTCAGAGGTTTAAATTATTTCAATTACAACTTGTTTGTATTTTGTCAACCAATTAATTAGTTTTCTATAAATATATATTTTTATAATATTAATGAACAATAGTAAATTATTATGTGTGTGGGGGCAACGTATTCTTCAAAAATAAAAAAATTATACAACTAATATTATTAACACTAGGTATCTACTAAATTTAAAAAATAATCATCCACATCGCTGTCATCCGGTTGTGTAATTTATGTTAATTCTTCTTGGTTTTGTGGTAACTGAATTTTTATTGTTACTTTCAGAATGTACCGAAGACAAGGAGTGCCAGGACAGGGACACACAGAAAGGTCGTCATAAGTGCGATTGCCACAGAGACAGCTCCTTACAACCCACGGGCCAGTGCGAATGTATCAACCCTATAGGCTAAGATGCATGAGTAAATGGAGAGCTAGAGAAAATAAGATTAACTAGAGAGAGAGCTAAAGGAATAAGTTGCTTTTTATTCTTCTCGTTTTAACCCATTTATTCTAGAGCCTATCCTCACGTCGCTAACTTCATCTGCATCATGCATCATCCACAGGCCTTTCACGATCATTTGCTGGTCTGCCTATTTGGCTATGTAATCTTCTTCCAACATCGATTTAATGGGCTTCGGCAATTTATTTTTCATTTCTGTTCGCTATTTATTGCTTAGTCTTTTGCCCACTTTTTTTTAACATCCTACAAAAGCCACCCAACTTACAACGCAGTATATATGAGATAAAATCTTTAGCACTCCATTTTTAAAACACTGGAACATTTCCTCACGAAATAGTAACATCTTTTTGACTCAAATGTTTCCTCAACTATTTTAGGCGAATGTAAAAATTAAAATTTCAGAAAGCAATGTTTGATTCTTGTACATACCTTAACCCAATTCATAAATCAATGATAACAAAACCCTATCCCAGTATTACCTAGAACATTTCAAACGTATTTCACTTCTGTTCACCTGTTAAACGTCCAAACGTCACAGTTCATCCGAAACCACCCGAACGACCCCGACCTCTCCCGACATCTCCCGACCTCACCCGATAGCGCCCGACTGCACACGAAACTGACTGAATTTAATCTTCTACCATGTGAATTATTCAATGTGTCTGATACATATTCAAGAGTATTCCAAGAGGCTCTTTTTGCGTTCTCATATAAATCTTAGCATTGGAATAAATTAAAACAGGTGTCATGTGTCGCCATTGAGACAAAACGAGGGAATATACATAAAACATTGCTTTGAGTCGTGTTTCAAAGACAGCAAGTGAAATGAAGAACATGGAGATTTTATTTGTATTATTTAGAAGAGATGTGTGAGTGTTTAGTGGATTAGACGGTAAATAATACAGCGTGATAAATAAAAGTAAAGTCAAAGAATTTTTAATCTTACGAATGAAAACAATTGAAGGACGACTTAGTTTTAGCCCGTAAAATTTCAACTTCCACGAATAAACATGATCATGCCAAGAGACTGGTACAATCGTTGACTTTCGTAAGGGAATTTATTTTTAGGTAAACGGTTTGCTGATCGATCGCCATTATGTTTTTAGGGTTCTGTAAAAGAACAAAGTACAAAGAACCCTTAGTTTCGCCATGTCTATCTGTCTGTCTGTCCGCGGTTTAGCTCAGAGACTCTTAGTACTAGAAAGCTGTAATTTGGCATTTTGATTTACATATTAATTAAATAAAAATTATAGGATGATACCCACCCATGCACGTGAATTGGGGATGATATTTTTAGATGATATCTCGTCTATCCCAAAGAGTGGGGTATCGTTAGGTAAGCCGTTCAAAAATATTGTGAGTCTGTGAAAACCGTTTTTCGATTCAGAGATCCGTTTGCGTAATATTAATCTTTAAAGTGCTAATTTTTATTAGAGTCAAGTGCCCTCCCCCCTGTCAGCTTAGTGGTTGTTTTTGGATATGTGAAAAAATCACTGCAGTAGTATATATAACGAAGTTAAAAGGGAAACTATCACAGCTAAGTAGGCTTTCCAAGTGAACGAGTAATGGTCGACCAACTTAGCAGGTGAAATGTATCAGAGAACATGTTTTTCGACTACAATGTCAAGTCTGTCCTTGGAATAAATTCATCCCAACTACGGAAACATGCAGCATCCATGCATGTGGATTCATGCAGGCTACCCAAATGTTCTTTCTTTAGTATTGTTCGTCGAATTGTTGAGCTCCTTAAGTTCTGAGTTGAGCTGCGCGATTACTGACAAATGCGTGCACTGACTGGACAGGTCCACTCAATCTATGTGGTTCTATCATCAAAAGACCATTTCATATACCAATCTACATGGTCTTCACATGATCTAACCATAAAGATAATCCCGGTGCTAAATCATCACTAGATTTTATATTTCACAGATTTGCCATTAATTCACTTTTCTGGGCTATTTGATGTATAGCTTTAATTTAGGGGTAAATATAGTTTTAGACATAGCGTTCGTTGGAGATAACATGATTTCGGACTCACGTTATTCGGGATAGCGTTCATTTGGAAAAACGTGATTCGGGATAGGATTCATTCAGAATAATGTGATTCGGGATAGCGTTTATTCGTGATAGCGATTATTCGGGATAGCGATTATTCGGGATAAAGTGATTCGGGATTTCAAGTTTCGGTCTTACTTATAAGAATCTGATCTTCTATCTGGATTATATCTAATATTTACACTATCAACAATATGGATTACGGCCACCGTTTACCCTATGGATGCCTTAACAGATCGTTTCATCATCATCCTCATTTCAGCCGAAAGACGTCCACTGCTGGACATAGGCCTCCCCCAAAAGGGGGGATTTGCCATAATCGCCACGCTAGACAGGCAGGTTGGCGATCGCAGTATGGTGTTAAAAATGCATAGAGAACGCTGCTGCCCATTCTATAGCAAGTCTCTTAGTCGCCTTTTACGACACCCACGGGGGAACAGATCGTTTAGTGTGTTTAAATGTAAACACCAGTGGCACATGAGTATGTGTGTGTGTCGGATATTTGGTGGTAATTTGATAGAGTTATCAAATCACCACCAAATATCCGACAGATTGCCTGCACCCCTACCAGCACATTTGATTCACTGTCGCCATGTTTATCGACTGATGACCGACATTCGGCTCACAATAGAGTAGTGCCTGCAGCATCGATGTCGATACACCTCCGTATGTCTCTAAATGGCCAGTAGACCCAGCAGCGACATCTATCGTTTAATTGTCTCCAATTTGTCGACATTTTGGTGACGATTTGTCGCCGTTTCGGCGACGATTTGTCGGCGTTGATAGCGGTGATCAGTGATCGCTCCATTGTATGTAGATGCTATTGTCAGTAATTGTCTATGTGCTCTGTTTCGGTCCGGTTGCGATTGGATCAATGTAGTTTAGATAGAGATGGAAGCCGAAATGCTTTTGTTACGATATTTTGTATTGAAGGGCATGTTGAATCGTATCTGAGTAGTGATAAAGGCAATTGAAATGTGATTGCTCGTCAAGGAAATATACAACAACAAGAACAACGTTTTCCTGAGTAATATTGTATTGTTAAAATGCATTTGAGTTTTGATTAATCTATCAACTATTCAGAACGATGCAACCAGCAGAATCATATTTGTTAAACATAGGTATCAACATTTAGGATCATATAAGTAGTAAAGGTCCTTGCTATGTTTTGTCATTACCGACATACAAATTAAAATATAAAAAAACCAATTTAAATCACAAATACAAAATGACAATCAAATTAAAAGCAGCAACATCTCATCTCCAGGTAAGATTTTTTTGATAATATAAAAAATAGGAAAAACTCAAAACAAAAATATTTTAATCAACATTTGGTCAAAACTGCATCCATCCTAATTTCTTTATGAACCAACCGCTTTCCATATTCCTAGAACCGTAATTTAACAGTAGATACATCACTTACAATCTGCCTAGCCTTTACCCAACTATGTTGTGGTTGGCTTCCAGTCTAACCGGATGCAGCTGAATACCAGTATTATACATGGAGTGACTGCCTATCTGACCTCCACAACCCAGTTACTGGGTAACACGATTCCCCTTTCTAAGGCATATCACTATCTTTCAAAAATAATCAGGTTGGTAGCACTCGCATCAGTATCAGAGATGTCAATACTCGTATAATTGTTCGTTCGTGTACGGTAGGCGGCACAGGGCGCGCGCTACATTGCTCACTCTTCATTCAATGGGAGCACAACGTGGAGTGGTGTACACGTGACGTCACACACTCATGTGTGTCACAGAAAATGAGGATGCAAGTCATGAAAGGTAACCGAGTTTTGGAATATGAAAAAAAAAAATGTTTTGTAATACGTTTTCCTAGGAGCCACCCGCAGGGATGAATGTCTATATACGGCTTAGTAGGCGACTCGGCCGCTGAATCTCGCCCGATCCGGCCGAGACAACACGTGTCTTCGTCGATATTTCGCCATTACCGTATAAGTTCGATGTACTTGTAAATACGAGTATAAGAGGCAGATAAACAAAAAACTAAATATCTACAGTATTATATTATATTATATCTGTTCAGTATTTTTTTTTACTTGTGCATAAAGTATTAATAAATAAAAAAATATGTTAATTAAAAATATCAAATATCATGTTTTACAAAGTAACTAGCTTCTGCCCGCGACTTCGTTCGCGTGGAAGTCGTAAGACACGAAAATATACTAAAATAACAGCCACATTTTTATAAAACTTTCATCTATACTACGTTAATTTGTAGTTCAGTAAATCATTGAATTCAGGCCATACAGCCCATATTACATAAAATAAAATTTCACAATACTGCAACAGAATAGAATAAAATGACAATATAACAATTAAAAATAAACGAATAAGTGGGTACAAATTATAAAGGTCACAGAATTAAAATTAAAATTAAATGTCAAGTGCAATTAAATTAACGAACGAAGTGAGTCAGGACTGGTGACGCGGGAGCAAGCGACGCGACGTACAGTTGTCCGTGTGAGAAGCAGCTCGTCCTGTGGGCGACATCCACCGCCTTCAGGAGCAATTTCCCATTGCTTGTGAAGTTTTTCGTTTTTAGTGAATTAATGAACACCTGTGTTCCTGCATATACTCGTACTACCTAATGGCACAACACTGATACTCGTACACTGACTGATGCATTCGATTATTCCTGACCTGCAATCACTAAAATAATATAACAGTAGATTGTAAACACACGGGATTTTTCATTACCTTACCATGCAATAACTTTTTGTTTGTTAATAGCCTTCTTCTGCTTGCACTCAATAACTTACCAAAATTTAATCACAATCGGTCAAGGTATTTTCGAGTTGTTGCGAGACTAACGCAAGGCAGTTCATTTATATGTCTTTATACATATATATAACTAGCTTCTGCCCGCGACTTCGTCCGCATAACATTTCGGCCCACAACCCACCCCGTCGCATCGCATCGCCCGTCCGCGCAATTATTTCGTTTTCGCTTAGCGTTTTTTGTCGTTTTGCTCGGCTCCTTAGGGGCGTAGCGTGATGTTAAATAGCCTATACACTTATTTTGTTGCGAAGTTATTTTAAAATTATGATATCTCCTAAGATGTTGATTGAAATCAAGTAATGTCAAGGACAATTTTGTTTACATTTAAATACTTGTGATTAATAACATATTTATTTGGATAAGGATTAATATTATGTTGACAAAACTCCTTCGCAAATAATGCATTAATTTCGAACAAATTTGATTACCATAAAAAAAGGTTATACTCGTAGTGAGTCAATCTTAAAAGAAAGACATATGATGTCGCGGACTTTTTTTTAGAACTTTTGAAGAGGAACAATTCCATCATAAATGATATTTGCGTTACTTAAACCGTTTACGCAGCGCACGCAAAGGAAGCTTTCAAAAAAGAATAATTCCCGTTTCTGCACCATTTTTCATTTATGCTCCGCTCCTATTAGTCGTAGCGTGATGTTATATAGCCCATAATATTTCTCGATAAATGGACTATCCAACACAAAAATATTTTTTCAATTCCAATCAGTAGTTCCTGAGATTAGCGCGTTCAAACAAACAAACAAACTCTTCAGCTTTATAATATTAGTGTAGATTCTTCTGTGCATGTGAAAACTCGGTGGTAGGAAACTCGTTTATGGGTCAATGTATACGCTTTTACAACAAACTTCGCATTGAATTTCGAAACTTACCCGTTAAACGATTTAAAAGCTGCAATCAAACCAAACTTTGTAAAAAAGGGTACTATAAAATTTCTGATTATTTAGAAGACAAAAAAGCTTAGGATTGAGCTGCTCGCTCTGCTTAAAGCCTTGTGATTAAACCGTAAAACTTGACACTTTAATAATTATACAACGTTTTATATACATAACATTACTAAATATTATATACAAAATGACACGTATATTTACTTTGAAAAGTATTAAATACATATATATTAGTTTAATTATTGTGAATGTGAGCACTATGTGGGTCATTTGTTTCCTTTAAGATTATCCTCTTTCTCACTTAGTTTTAATGATGGTCTGGTATTTTGAGTACTTTATGCAGCCTACCCAAATTTTCATTCTTTGGTATTGTTCGTCGAGTCGTTAGCTCCTTAAATCCTGAGTTAAGCTACACGTTTACTGACAAATGCTTGTACTGACTGGACAGGTCCACTTAAAATTGTGTGGTTCTTTCCTCAAAACAACTCTTTGCCTGCGTCTGTGTTTCCGAATTCATACAAGCCTAATCAATTCAAATTGAGAGTCAACAGGCTTCTTCTGGGTAAGCTCACTCCATCGTCGACTTTGTCTCTGTCACCTCTGACCTAGACTAGAGTCAAAAGAAAACCCACATTAAAAAAAGAGACCATTTCAGACACGGATCTACATGGCCCTCACATGATCTGACCAAGATTATGTCTGGACTTTAAAAGGGAATTTGACCCCTGAGTTTGTTTCGCCATTTCTTCTCAGGGGTAGTCAGATAGGAAATGTCGACTTCATCTAGCTTATTTTTATTTTTTTATATGACGTGTGTGATTCCGATATCCTATTTACAGAATAAACGATTTCATTTCATTTCATTAAACTAATGAGCTAAAAATGGAATTTCACCAGAGATCTTTAGTAAAATTAAATGTAATAAATAAGTTATCAATTATAATATGTTGAGATGACTTTTAAAACGAAATCGTATGACTATTCTTTCAGGAACCATGTTTGGTTTGAATAATTTTGTAAAGCCTTAATAATTAAATTTAATTATTAAAATAATAATATTTTAAATTTAAGTGTTCAAATGGCAGTCGTTCCGCGTGAAGCATTGCAAGGTTCGAAAGAAACTAACACCATTTAGAACAACAGTCTAACACACCGTTTTTTAGTTGAGAACTTGTCAAGCAATACTCTAACCTGCAAAATTAAAAAAATATTTGAAAAAAACTTAATATATTTTTAATTTCGCAGGCTACATTGCAGGAATTAAGTACTTTTCTCAAATTGGAAACCGGTCTAAGTTAAATAAAATAATGCAAAACTTACAGAAACAAGATAAAAAGCCAAGATACACAATCCTGCAAATCCCAGAATGTTTGTTTTTTTTTTTTTTAAACGATGCCCTACACTAGGAATTTCTCCTGTATCGTGGGTGCGTGCACAAACATTTAAACTCACATACACAAACAGCCAGACCCGGAACAACTACTGTTGGTACATTTTGACAGCACAGCTTGTGTCACTGACTGATAGGTACCGACAGATATCAATCACCCACTACTAATCTATCTATCTATATATATATATATATACTTAAAATATAAAGCTGAAGAGTTTGTTTGTTTGTTTGTTTGAACGCGCTAATCTCAGGACCTGCTGGTCGGAATTGAAAAATTATTTTTGTGTTGAATAGTACATTTATTGAGGAATATTAAAGGTTCTATAACATCACGCTACGACCAATAGGAGCGGAGCATAAATGAAAAATGTTGCAAAAACGGAAAAAAAAATTCCTTTTTGAGAGCTTCCGTTGCGTGCGCTGCATAAACGGTTTAAGTTACGCAAATATCATGTATTATAGAATTTTTTCTCTTTAAAAGTTCTAAAAAAAGTCCGCGACAGCATATGTCTATCTTTTAAGATTGACTCACTATAACCTTTTTTTATGGTTATCAATTTTTTTCGAAATTAATTAATTATTTGCGAAGGAGTTTTATCAACATAATATTAATCCTTATCCAAATAAATATAATATTAATCACAAGTATTTAAATGTTAACAAAATTGTCCTTGACATCACTTGATTTCAATCATCATCTTAGGAGATATCATAATTTTAAAATAACTCCGCAACAAAATAAATAGAAAATTCATTACTTAAACCACTCTCTCTCTTACGAGTAGGTAACGCAGACGAAATTGCTTGCAGCTATATAATTTCCTAGCTTTTGCCCGCAGCTCCACCCGCGTGGATGTCGGTTATCGCGTAGAAAAGTAGCCTATGTCCTTCTTCATATCCCAAGTTATATCTCCGCCAAATTTCATGACGATCGGTTCAGCGGTTTAGGCGTGAAAACAGACAGACAGACAGATAGACATACAGACAGACAGACAGACAGAGTTACTTTCATTTATAATATTAGTATGGATAAAGCTGAAGAGTTTGTTTGTTTGGTTGAACGCGCCAATCTCAGGAACTACTGGTTCGAATTGAAAAAATATTTTAGTGTTGGATAGCCCATTTATCGAGGAAGGCTATAGGCTATATATCTACGCTACGATCCTTAGAAGCCAAGCGAAAAGAACGGAGGTCAGAAAGAACGCTAAGCGATAACGAAGTTTTAGCGCGGGCGAGCGACGGGATGCGAATGCGACGCTATGGGTGGGCCGAAATTTCACGCGGACGAAGTCGCGGGCAGAAGCTAGTCTATAATATTACTGCCCGCACGGGGCCTGCGTGGTGGATTGTGGCCCACTTCCTCTCACGGAGTAGAAGTCTGTGTTCCAGCAATGGGAATATTATTAGGCTGATTATGATAAGCCATCCTCGGCCTGTAAAAGCTTATTTTTATTGGAAATCTTTATTCACCAAACAAAAAATAAAACATTAGTAGATAGAAAGCCTCAGATCTTCTTGCAAAAAGCTCCTAAGTAAACGTTTTACAAGTGCACCCTTTCCACCATCACACAGTGATTCCCCAATCAGTATTCTAGCTGTTCAAAAATAAAACCTGTTTATCAATAACGGTTTGATTAGCTGAACCCCACGAAAAGGAACCAGCGATCAGATCGAGTAAGAAGTAAAAACGAGTGTAAGTATTAACTCGTATCGAGGAGCATATCTATCTCATTACCACAGATACGGATCGGGGCATTGCAACACAAAAATGAGACAGAAGGGCAACTTTATATAACTATATACACCAATAAAAAAAATAAAAATGAAGTGTCTGTTTTTAATGTCAAAACAATAGCTTTTTACTCAATGCATAATTATGAAAGTACCTATACAGGATAGATTTTTTTGACGGGGCGGGAAGGGTAGGTCCTTTTCCGTTGTAGTTACAAACACGGTTTCAGGAGACTCCATAATTTTTTGAGAAATTTCCCTCCCCCCCCATTCTTTCCGATTTTTCTAGTATGAAAACCTCAGTTGGTCTGATGGAGTTTTTTGGTCCTTATAAGAAACAGGATCGATTGTCATAAAAAAAGCATATTTTCTTGCTGACTGTACATTTTTTCAATATCTGTGATTGTGGATCAAAATTTCACAAAAAAATAAGGACAGTCTCCTAAGACCGTTTTCCTGTAGGGACAACGGTTAATGTACCTGCCCTTACTGCCCATCTCAAAAATCCACCTGTATATGGCACCTACTTATAACGAAAAGAACAATTTTTTTTTTTATTGTCTATCTGTCGATGGGTCTGTCTGTTCGTCTGTTTGTTCCGGCTAATCTTCGAAACGGCTGGACCAATTTTGACAGGACTTTCTTTGGCAGATAGACGATTTTAAAAGGAGTAACGTAAGCTACTTTTATTTTAGAAAACACCACGCCGGCGAAGCTGCGAGCTGGAGCTAGTACGTATAAATATAGCTTCAGCCCGCGACTTCGTGCGCTTGAAATTTCGGCTCCGGCCCACCGCGTCGCACCGCATCGCGCCCATGCTATTTCTTCGTTTTCGCTTAGCGTTTTTTCTGACTTATTTTCTTTTCGCTCGGCTTCTAAGGGTCGTAGCGTGATGTTAGCCTATAGCCTTGCTCAAGAATTAGGCGATCAAAAGCAAAAATATTTTTACAAATCCGACTGGTAGCTCAAGAGATTAGCGCGTTCAAACAAACAAACCAATACTTCTTCATTTGATGTAGTAAGTATGCACATTTACAATGCGGAAGGCGGAGGACAGGGTGTTGTGGCGCAGCCTGCGAAGGTCCAGCTGTTGATTGCGAAAGGCTGAGCTGTCGATTGATTTGCATTATTACATAAGTTTTATTTTTCTTTTTTTTTTTACTGATTGGGCCTGCTCTTGACCTCGATCTCGCCTGATGGAAACCGACGGATCTATGATGGAACAAGCGTGCCCAGAAGATGCTTGTTCACTCTTGCTTTAAAGGCAGACGGGTTATTTGTGGAAGGGAACACGAACGCTGGCAGAGAGTTCCACACTTTGGAAACTATTAACACTATTACTTATTATTTTTGTAAATATTTATTTAATAAACTTGCCATAGCAAATCACACTTGGACACATTCATAATTTTCCTTGTTACTCTGGCCGCTGTGTCTCAGTGGAACAACGCGATCACTTGGATACGTTTACAAACACATATCTCATACAGAAACACCGAGAGCTCGAACTGTCTGTAGGCTGTACCAATATTTGTTGCAAATGGGCATTGAATACGAGATCTATGGCAGAGAAACGTTACTGTAGCAAAAGGGATGACGGCAAAAAATATTTTTTTGTCTTTCATGTAGATTATTTAAAAATATTGGACACGTATTTTTTATTTTTTACGTAATCAAAACATTACGGCGATACATTGAGTTCAAATGTGGCATGACGTCACTGCTCGCTAGATTTTATACGTAGCTGTGACGTAACAAAGCCCTCACTCCCCAAGTTTAGTGTGTATTATCTAAGTATTTTTTTAGTATTCCAAAGCCAAATGGCAAAAAAGGGAACCCTTATGGATTCGTCATGTCTGTCTGTCTGTCCGTCCGTATGTCACAGCCACTTTTTTCCGAAACTATAAGAACTATACTGTTGAAACTTGGTAAGTTGATGTATTCTGTGAACCGCATTAAGATTTTCACACAAAAATAGAAAAAAAACAATAAATTTTGGGGGTTCCCCATACTTAGAGAGTGTAGATTTGTTGGCACTGTTCTATTTTGTTAAGTACCTGGTAATTGTTGAAAGACCTACACTGTCCTCCCATACACTATATCACTGTTATTTGATAATATTGTAAAGCCAATTATTTTTAAAAGAGTACCGTGGAGTTTCTTGCCGGCTCTTCTCCATAGGAAACGACTAATTGGAACCGTGCACCTAGCTTCTGACGTTTCATAAGTGCCCATGTAGGTTTATGTGAAATAAAATATTTTTATTTTTTGGATTTTTGATTTCCTTAGAGATGAACTAAAAAAATTTTCGAACGGAGTAGAAGCATATGGCAATTTTTTTTTTTTTTTTTTCAGAAATAAATCTAAAATAAAAGATAAAAATATTGAAATTTGGGTGCGTATGATTTAAATTTAAATATTATTTATCGTATTTATTTATTGAATTATGTTTTTTGTTAAATTTCTGTGTTTATTGTTATAGTATGATAAGTTTACTTCAAATGTTCCATAGATCAATTTCTTTCTAGGTTAAAGAAAAAATAATAAAAACTATGCCATAGGCTTCTACTCCGTTCACCTAGTATACCCAAATTTTTACGAGACGGTAAAAAATGTCATCCGGTATACAGCAGCGAGGATAAACAGCGTACGATCTTCGACTTTCACGTCCACCAGGCACATGTCACATGATGGAATTTCCGCAAGGCCTGATAGCATTAACGATGATTTCGCCGCAGCTCGTGGAGCTCTGTAGGTTTTGTAGGTGTAGAAACTCACTGGCGGTTCAGACGAGGTAGACGGATGATCTCTACGAAATTGAAGTGCGGTGTTATTGCTTGCTTTTAGTTCGAAGCCATTGAGCTTCACAGTGTTCGCGCAATATATACATATACATACACATTTTTCAAAAAACAGAGTGGCTGGGATATCGACGCGCAAACTGTAACCATGACTTCAGTACATGATCCTAAACGAGCGTAGAAATTTTTCGACGGTTATCAAATAAAAAATTCTGCTGTTTCATAGAAAAGTGCGCCTACGCGGTCAAAATGTATCAAACAGCAAAAAAAAAACAAAAAATTTCAACGCAGTGGGGTCAGAATCATGTATTGAATCCATGGTAACAGGTTGCACGTCGATGTCCCTGCCACCCTGTATTATCGTGCTCAATATACCTCGCGTGGGCCACCAAACTTTGTGCATTGAAAGCACCCAAGCATATTATAATTTGGGGGATTGCATCGTTGACAAAAATGTTTGGCTCAACACTGGTCCTGCTCCGCAAGGATAAACTAATTGATTACCATCCGAAGATAATGTTGGCACTGCTGAAGATTGTAAAAACTCTCTTTGTACCTATTGTATAAATTCAAAATCTTAGTATTGTGCAATTGCATTGCCGGTGTCTGAGCACTATGTACCTAGTTTAAAGCTACCGTTTACTGGGAACGTCTTTCATTGACTTGAATGTGAGCCTACCACTGTAAAGGTTGACTGGTAGAAAATGCATAAGGCATTAAGTCCGCCTCTGTACATTTGTGTGATAAAGTATTAAATAAATAAATAAATGAGCCCTGGTGGCTGAGAGTATGTCATGCTAACTCAAATATATCGCTGGGGGTGGCGTGTATGTTGGATCATTAAGTTCCCTTCAAAGTGGTTGAGCTGAATGGTGCTGATCCGTACGACATGTTAGTGAACGGGCGCCGTCTGGTCATCTCTTAGCTGCCACGGCTTATTTTATTTATCTTTTAATTGTTTTTGTTTTTATCTTTTTATTACCGACGCTTCTAACGAGCACGATTTTCTACATTGTTCTCACATACCTATATTATAACTTCAATATGAAAATTTAAAATCGTTTCTATCGTTAGTGAGATACAGACCGTCAATGGATGTGACTCTACTCAGCGCAACGTACACAAGCTGTGTCTGTTGTGACTTATCGTACTTGAAGACAATTGCGTCGAATGTGCTACCTTGCCATTTGTGAATGGCGATCGCGCTTGTTGACACAACCGGGAACTGGTTGCATCTACACTTGACGGTCCGTCGTTTACTAAGCGTGTCTTGGCAGCTTTGAGACGCTTCCGAAACCGCCTCGCTCGTTCGCCGCTGGACATTTAAAGTGGAGGTTATTTTTAATTATAAATATTGTCCAAATTAAACTTATTTTTATTTAAATCAATTGGTCTAAATAAACTCTACAAACGCACTAAAGAATCACCACGCTACGTACGTGTGAGTCGTTAGGCACACTGAATAGAAAGGATTGAGAGCGCCGAATGCGCCGAATGCGCCGATTTCGGTAATTCTGCGAAGTGTCCTTCCCCCGCCATACCGCCCGGTCCCGACGCATACTCAACAGCATCGAGCTGACTCTATTAACTAAATAATGACACTGGATTTGTAGTTCTAGTTTTGTAATTATTAACGTAAAGGCTCATACAGACTCGCGAGATATCGCGGGCGCGACAGGCACCGGCAAAGAAATTCTGCTACTAGTGTCGCGTCGCGCCCGCGATATCGCACTAGTCTGTACGAGCCTTAAGGCGATATCTATCTTTTTGTTGCGGTTGACTTTTCTAACCTGATACCCGTATGTTTCGGTGTGATTTTAAGGAAAACCTAAAATCACTGCCTGTCCTGGGAATCGAGCCCAGGAACTCACGTTTAGTAGTCATGCACGGCTACTACACGAACGCCTGCTGCTCGTATTGATAATTTATTTTCGTCTATGATCTACCTCTAGCTTTTTCAGCAAGCCTTCTGTTCCTTATTGTCTCGGGAATGGAACGCAGACGGTATCTACTGCGCCGCGCCGGTGGATCCGGCCCTAACTCTGCAAGTGGGCGGGACGGACTATCGCGATGCGCGTGGAATCCCGCCATCAATAGTACTGGCCATCAATGTTCCGCTAGATGGTACTGTTCTGAATGAACACAATTTTTTGTAGAACTTTTTTAAATAAAATTTAATGATTAAATAAAATGCTTCCATGCAGACCTTGATCCATATCATGTTAGAAATACACAGTACTTATAAGCTATGTTAATAACAAGTGTAATACAATATTTCAGTTCATATATCTGTTGCACTCACCTGTCGTACCGGGTACATGCACATGCATCCAAGGTGCCATTTTTTTTTTTAAGCTATTGCATAGCTTCTATTGCGGGCCTTGAGCGCGGGGACCGAATCCAGAAATTCCGTAACGAAAAAACCTCACGCGTCCCACTCCGACGGTTTTCCTACACCAGTACCCTCTAGTGATCTAATAATTTCTGGCAGTTCCTTTTTTCTGTGTACTGCGTATTTTATTCTTATAAATATTAGTTTATTAAATTATGATCTTCACAAAAAGTGATTGTTGATAGTGGGGTTTGAACTCACGAGCAGTCGATTACGAGTATATACAGTTCCCCTGTTGCACCGCAAGGCTACAATGACTTAATTAAAGCTTGCCAAATAGTTGATACCATTCCAGTTGAACAATTTTTAAACTTGACTAGACGGTTGGAAATGACTCATGTACATGGAATTTTTTCGCTGTCAAAACAGTTTGTCACTCTGTTTTTATTTAAAATTACTTTAGGTTCAACCCTTTCGTCTATTTTAAAGTTGTTATTATGCTTATATTTGATTAGTATTTGACTTTGTTTACGTAGTTATACACTTTTACGACGTTCAGCACTTATTTATTTTGTTTTTAAGCTATTGCATAGCTTCTATCGCGGGCCTTGAGCGCGGGGACCGAATCCAGAAATTCCGTAACGAAAAAAAAAATTATTAATATCAAAGAAAAAGAAATACTGCATAAATAAAATAAATAAATAATTATAATTGCATAAGTTGATACAAAATGCTATGCAATAGCTTTACCGCGGCAGTCCCCGAGTGCCACACGTCTTTTTTTTTTTGAGGATAGCAAATCATCAAATGAACCTTCCCGCTCTGGGTGGAGCGGAAGGGAGTGTCAGACTCTTACTGACTAAAACCCACCCGTGTTCCTTCCTTGGCCCTTTATGTTCCGGGGCAGCGGTACCCCTTTCGGACAATCCCGCTGATCCAATGTGCCATAATGGCGCAACTTGGCTTATCACTGATGAACTGCAGACGCTCCTACGCACTACGCATCATGGACGCAAGCCTTTTTGGTATGGATGGTATTGAAACCATCAGTATGTGCTTCGGCAAACATTCCTGATGCACTGCAGTAACGTGGAAGACCCAACAACATTCAGAAGGCATAATTATACTGAACTCTGAGGGCACTGTATGCCTTTTGCGTATATCGAATCCACAGAATGCACGTATAGGTACATAGATTGACAAAAAGTCAGTCAAAAGAGTTACTTTCACTTCTGGTGTGTTAGATTCGGTTTACAATAAGCTGGCGAAACCAGATATCGGTTTACTCCCATCTCGACACCTTCTCGTTCGTTTCGGCACCTTTGAATTTATTTATCATGCCCCATGAACATTCCTACCTCGGCACCCTATCATTAATCAATATTAGGTACACAGTCATCAAAAAATTAATACACAGTATCGGTATAGTGAGTAAATCGACTTGATTATTTATTAAATCAAAACTTACTGTTTATAAAATAAGTTTAATTTATAAATACTAGTGTTGGACAAAGTAAAAGATATTTTTATGGGACTTGCACAGCCAGGTCTTTGAATCGCCCTAATTATAATCTCCATTCGGTAGTAATTTGGCAAATCTTAAAGCATGAGGATTGTGTTTTAAAATGAATGTTTTAAGTTCCTAATACATATTGTAAAACAAAATAAATAAATATTGTTTAAATCCTATAATAATAAATGAGCATTATTTGAATAGCCAAGGCAGCTTGCGAAACTGAAAACCGACGACGGCATTATCGTATCCGCCAAACCTGAGCTGTTGAGGTTCTATAAACGTCAAATGACCCAAGAACTAGATTGACCCGACACTACACCGAAGACATCCCGAACGTCAGTTTGTACGAGATTAGGATGGCTCTGAAGCAGCTAAAAAACAAAAGAATAGAGTAGAATAGAATGCATTTATTTGTCAGAATATAGTACAAAGTCGTTAGGTTCATTATATATTACGACCATAATGTTCTGCCGCTTTCGGCCTACAAATATGTCTTGCATAATTTATGGGTCATCATTACATCAAAATTATTCATTACTAGAATTAGAATTTTAGAGGTATGAGAAACAGGGTGTAAAGTTCACTCATACTCTATAGTAAAGGGAGGATCCTCCGATCAGACGGGTATTGTGTCTGGTGGGCAACTGCCCAACGGTTGATGTCAGGATGTTGTATATATGCTAGTCGCGCGGTAAACTCTGATAGCGCGATGCAGGATTTGTGACGTCAGGTCTTTGATGCGTAGTTCGCATGTGGCGTTGTTGATACCGCTTTAGAGGTATGAGGAACGAGGTGTAAAGTTCAGTCATACTCTATAGTAAAGGGAGGATCCTCCGACCAGACGGGTATTGTGTCTGGCGGGCAACTGCCCAACGGTTGATGTCGGGATGTTGTATATATGCTAGTCGCGCGGTAAACTCTGATAGCGCGATGCAGGATTTGTGACGTCAGGTCTTTGATGCGTAGTTCGCATGTGGCGTTGTTGATACCGCCACATTACTCCCCTCCGGAGACCGTAGGTTGATAGTGGGCTGAGTCAGCGCATATGATGCTTGCCAGGGCCAGTTGTGATTCCAGTGAGTCGGAACCGGGTGCCGCATAGTTCACGGTGGGTCGGAACTGTCTGCGGTGATTCCCCAGTGAGTCGGGGTGGCGCTGCGTTTGTTGATCCAGTGAGTCGGACGTCGTACAGCGCCGGGTTGAGGCTGACTGCTGGCGTCGACCAGGAGAGCGTTGAAGGGCTCTGCTTGTGGACTGGCCGAAAGTGCAGTGTGCTGTGCCAAGGTTGCTGATGAGGCTGAGGGTGATGACCAGGTATGCGCGTTCGCTGCATGCTGGTGGTCAGGATACCCGTTGAGGCCGTGGGTACTGGCTGGCTGTGTGACTCGCCGCTCGAAAGTTTGAGGAAGTGATGGATGACGTCACGCTGAAGTAGTTGCACGAAGGCTGCGCTAATATCACGTCGGGGTCACCAATTTAGAGGTATGAGGAACAGGGTGTAAAGTTCAGTCATACTCTATAGTAAAGGGAGGATCCTCCGACCAGACGGGTATTGTGTCTGGCGGGCAACTGCCCAACGGTTGATGTCGGGATGTTGTATATATGCTAGTCGCGCGGTAAACTCTGATAGCACGATGCAGGATTTGTGACGTCAGGTCTTTGATGCGTAGTTCGCATGTGGCGTTGTTGATACCGCCACACTGCCAAATAATTACAAATAATTTAAATAAACTGATTATTCGTTGTAAAAGAGATTAATTATACAAATAATTCAAAACTCATAAAGGTCAAGGATAATAATGTCAAATATTTAGGTAAATTTTTCATTCTTCAGAATAATAAAATTTTCTTGATAGAAAGTTTAATAATTTACATTTAAATGTTCTCAGGGTGAGAGCTTTAAAGCCATCAGGTAATTTATTATAAACAGTAATGGACATGCAGTATATACTTTATTAGAAAACAATTTAATTCTACGCCAAGGAATATTAAGCATATGCACTTTGCGGCTGGGTCTGGATACAACATCATTAAACAAGTCAAATTCATGTCTGTTTTGGTGTACAAAGACAGACAGACAGAGATATGACAGTTGCGAAGAACATCTACTCTCCTATTCTGAGACGTTTGTGGGGGTGATGAACGAGTGAAGTATTTACGTTTTGCTTGTACGTCGTCCACATGAAGCGAACTCAAGTAATACTTTGAATTTATTTAAATATAATAATATTTACTAACATTAATTATAAGAAATTTACTAACACAGCGAATCTTATGTTGTCCGAAATAAAGAATGTATTATTATTATTATAGTGCTGGAAGTGGCAGTTTTTTTTTTTTTTTTAATAGTGGAACACAACTGTCCAGTGCGTGCGCTCCGCAAATTGAGCGTACGCATTTTTTCTGAGCTCGAAACACTCTTTTAAGTTCAACCGAATTACCCCATACCTATATATATATTTTTTTTTTCTTACAAAACGTTGCCCCACACTAGGAATTTCTCCTGTATTGTGAGTGCGTTTACAAACATTTAAACTCACATACACAAACAGCCAGACCCGGAAGAACTACTTGTAGGTCATACAAAAATATTTTTTCCGTGCGAGAATCGAACCCACGACACGCAGCGCAGCAGTCAATCGCTTAATCACTGCGCCAAACGTGCCGTTAAAATAAATCAAATCGTAAAATAATTCTAATGCCATAGCGCAAAATTTATGAGACATATTCATGGTATACACATAGTGCCGCGTTAACACTAGCCACACGTGTTAGTCTTAGATATAAAACGAATCCAAATCGATCTATCTTCTTACATAGATCATCAATATGAGATTTCCAGTTACATTTTTTGTCAATTATTATACCCCCAATAATTTTGATGATCTGATGACGGAATTACGGCTGAACTCCTAAAGGCCGGCGGAAAACGCGTTCTTAAAGCCGATTCGATAACCCGTTGTTATCTCTCCGAAACTGTTCACCACTGCACTGATTGGCATCAACATCAATGGTGAATACATCACTCACCTTCGGTTTGCCGACGATATAGTCATGGCTGAGACTATGGAAGGTCTCAGTACAATGCTCGATGACCTCAGTAGAGATTCCGAAAGAGTGGGTCTTAGAATGAACATGGACAAGACAAAGGTCATGTCAAATGCCCATGTAACACCCACTCTCATAAATATCGGAGATGCTACACTCGAAGTTATGGACGAGTATGTTTACCTAGGCCAAACTGTCCAGATCGTTGTAGGTCCAACTTCGAGAGAGAGGTCAATCGTCGAATCCGACTCAGCTGGTCAGCATTCGGGAAGCTATGCAATATCTTCTCGTCCCACATACCGCAGTGTATCAAGACGAAAGTCTTTGACCAGTACGTGGTCGCTCACAATGGGCCCTTTTAGAAAGTTAAAAGTCACCCAAAGGGCAATGGAGAGGGATATGCTTGGAGTTTCCCTACGTGATCGATTCAGAAATGAAGAGATCCGCAGAAGAACCAAGGTAACCGACATATCTCGAAGAATTGCGAAACTTAAGTGGCAATGGGCATTGCTCGCAGAACAGATGGCTGTTGGGACCGAAAGGTTCTGAAGTGGCGACCGCGTACCGGAAGATGTAACGTTGCAAAGCCTCCCACAAGGTGGACGGATGACCTTGTGAAAGCCGCAGGCATCCGCTGGCTGCGGGAAGCAAAGAACCGGTCGAAGTGACGGTGCTTGGGGGAGGCCTATGTCCAGCAGTGAACGTCTTTCTGCTGAAAAGTGATGATGATGATGATGATGTTATGCTGATTAAATTGTTCACGGTACCTACATATAACTGTTGATTTTTGTAATAAGTTTTTACATTATTGCTGTAAAGATTTTAAAATGATTATTCATAACCGAACCGTAGATATTTTAATTTATTTTATTTTTTAAGATTTTTCACGGTAGAGATACTGGAGCCTCTAATTAGAGCGATTCAAGGGCTTGTCTGTGAAAGTCCCCTAAAAATATATTTTACTTTATCCACTATATAATATTATTTTAAATTAAACTTATTTTATAAACGGTAACTTTTGAAAAATGTTTATTTTGATTTAATAAATAATCAAGTTATATACTGATACTGTTCCGTGTGGTGCCGGACGTAAATAATAGCACCACCCCATTTCCTCCCATGGGTGTCGTAAAAGGCTACTAAGGGACTTACTAAAGAATGGGCTGCTGCCCATTCTCTAGTAAGTCCTCTATGCATTTTTAACACCATACTGCGATCGCCAACCCGCCTGCCAAGCGTGGCAGTTATGGCAACCCCCCCCCCCAATTGGGGGAGGCCTATGTCCAGCAGTGAAAGTCTTCCTACTGAAATGATGATACTGATACTGTGTTTCCAATTTTTTTATGTGTACCTAACAATGATTTATGACAGGGTGCCGCGATGGGAATGTTTCGTGGGCATAATATATAAATTCATAGGTGCCGAGATGGGAACGTGCCGAGATAGGACCAACCCAAGATATCACGTACTATAAAAACATTTTAAAAATACAGTCGTATTTAGAACCTCCTTTATTTTCTTGACATCGGTTGAAAACAATAGGTCTGTAAGTATAGCAGACTGCCAGTTTGCCTTAACTTGAGAACCAATCAAAGGCCGTTGACTCCTTCCGATTCCTATTATAATAGCATATAAGCTCTCACGAGACACGTCTTACATAAGCAACGAATAGCAAACTTATCAGTTTGATCACCTATAAACCTGTCTGTGAATAATACCAAGTCAAATTATTACTTCGCCCAAGAAACTCCAATACATAGGTAATGCCTTCACAATAGATAACGTAAAAGTAGCCGCTAACACCGTTGTTATCGAGTGTACCGCTGTAATTAGCAACTGATACCCATCAGAGTCGCTATCAGTACTGGCGAGCACAGCGATGCATTGTTTAGGTGTTGATGCTAACAAGGACGGAGGAACAGATAGGTACAGTATACGGAGTATATGGCCCGTCGAGTTTCAGAAAGAGATTGTCATACATGTTTGAGTGACAGAGACAACTCTCCATTAACAGGTTGAAGGACACTGAGAGGACACATGAGACACAATAGAAGTTGTATTGTTATGACGTCTATGGGCGTTTAGTGTCCTACAAAGTGTTAAGCTGAACTTTCTCTATCATTACAATAATAATTCGTCAACGAAATCATCATTAGAGTTAAATTGGTTTCTGTACTACGTGTCGTGGATTCGATTCCCGCTAGGTAAAAATATTTGGGTTAATTTTTCGGTTAACCCAGAGAAGAGTTCCTAATTCGAAATTACATTTTGTAGGAACCCATAAATTGAGAAGGTTTTGATATAAAAACTCTATTAAATAATGTTTATCATTATGGTAAACAGCACCAAAAATCAGCATCAACAATCAGTTTAACACCCACCGTTGTAATCTCTCGATATTCATTGATTCCGATAACCAACACAAACACATCACCGAAACATTTCACAGAATCCCGATACCGCCTGAAAACTACGTCACACCTCCGAAATTCGCTATTCGCTATCGCTGTGTTCCGCATTCATAACCGTCTTTATTCACTTACTAGAGCACAAGTTTCTAAGGAAACGCGCAATGGATAGCGTATAATGAAGCCTTGCGAAGCTGTATCGAGGGAGTGCCGAAGAAAACCGCCAATTTGCCGCCGCTGTCTCGCTTTACATATAAACTAGTTCCAGTGAATATATTAAGCTGTTTACTGATTGAATCCGTTGTTTCCTATTATTACTTCTTGTTTTAATTTACGGGAAGATAAGCGGTTTGTTCTGTGTGTAGGATGGATTGATATTTTTTCTTCTGTATTGTGATTTTTGGACTAAATTGTTATTTATCCTTACATTCACGTTATACGTTGATTATGCCAACGTATAACGTGCCCACTGCTGGGACACAGGCTATAATCCATCCTGCAAGCACAGTGAGGGTTGGTGGATGTCACATATCTTCGATTTATTTATTTTAAGACTAGCCGGTTTCCTCACGATGATTTCCTTCACCGTTTTGAGAGTAGCAGTGATTAAATAAATTATACAAAATACCTACAGTGCCAGCCTGGGTTATTATCCTTATCTTATGCATTCTTGCAGTATTGTTGAAGATATACCATGAACTAGCCCAAAGCGATACTTAAATGACTGACTGATGAATGGAGCTGACGGAACTTTGCGTTTCTCACTTTCACAGTCCCATGACCTACATTTAGGCTGAGGTGATTGATTAACTATTTCTGCCATTGAACTACTTTTAAACAAACTTGTAAGTGTGCTGAGTGCAATAAAACAAAATATATTGTCAGTGTAGTTGAAAAATGTATATTTTACTGAGCAAAAACCTCCCTGTTATATTGGTCCTTTCTTATATTTTAAACATTCTGTACTAGTATCTTCTGAAATTCTTAACTTTTTAATTTAAACATATTGTACTAAATGGCTTACCCTGCCAATGTGCTAAAGTTTTATACACAAAAATGTAAGCGCGGATGAAAGTAGTCGTATCAGCATAATATGAGACCAGCTAAGCCTCATACGCGCTCATATCGTGCCCTAATCCTGAAAAATACCCAGAAGATAGACACAGAAGGTGAGATGTAGTCGATCTCGCAATTGCATAATCACCTTAAGGTTGAATGTCTTTTCCACGTCATAAACCGAAAAGGTCTATCTATGTCATCTTTCTTTCTTTCTTTTTTTTTTAAACGTTGCCCCACACTAGGAATTTCTCCTGTATCGTGGGTGCGTTAACAAACATTTAAATTCACATACACAAACAGTCAGACCCGGAACAACTACTTGTAGGTCATACAAATATTTGTGGCAGAAAGACAATTTCAACCTTGGTGAAGTTTCAATTTACTGGCAATTGTTGTCAAAAGGGGGGCGTTTACATGATACACTGTTTTTCAGAAAGAGACTCACACAGGTATAAATGACAGGGACGACGACGCTCTAAAACGCCGAACTGTTACCAAGCAGATTGTACGATAGAACAAGCTATTTGGTGTACAGGCAACTAACTTACAACTACTTTTAACACAGTCAGTGCCGCCACCGCGCCGGGAGCCCTCCTGGAGAGCTCAGTCTAGTCGCATATGGGATGCCGCGAGCCCGCGCGGAGGGTCTACTTGCAATAGGTATGGCGGCATAGTGTATGAGCTCCTGACAAGTGGGTGGAGTCAAACGAAAGCATGTTATTAGCGTTATGAGTACTCAATTCCTTTTTAACATCACGCAAAATAGTTTTTTTTTTTTAAGATTTTCATTCGTCAAAAGTTTCTACGTACACAATAAAAATTGATATTATGTAGAAGAAAGATTAATATTTTTATCTTTATACCAAATAGCTTGTTCTACTGTAATATTATTCACCATTTTATATTGTTTGTTCTACCTGGAACTGCTGTAGTGTTTTATTTGGTGTGTGTACATAGAGGCTCGCTCTAATAAAGTTTGTAGTGAAAACCTTAAACGTTTATAGATGTAAACTGATATGCAGAATAGGTCCAATGCTGCCCTGGATTCCCTGCTTATTCGACAAGAGGATAGGCAGGAGAGTCACCCATCTTATCAGCTAATAAAAAATAAAAGAGTGGAACATAAGCCTTCCCTTCACCGGACAGAATCCATACATACTCGTATGGCTACGCACTCAAGAAAATAAAAGTTTTAAATACGCTTATTGCTCAAATCAAATATTTCATTTCTTTGCAAACATGGGTAATTAGTACATAGATACCGTACATTGGTTCTACCGTCACATCTCTCTATCCAGTAGTATTTGCGTGACACGTGAAGATATAATCAGACAAAAAAAAATCGTCTTTGAACGTTTCTATCATTCCCAAACCTCGTAGCACTTACTTTTCGAAAAATATTCTGTACAGTTTTACTTCCCTACGATTTTATTATAAGTATATATTCGTGCGGCATACCAAAATACTTTTTGCTATTAGTACATAATATGTACTAATAGCTTGAGCAGGACTTATGTTAATAAGTTGTGTGAAGTGATATTATCACTTCACATAACTTATTAACATACATAAGTCCGTATTGGATTCGTTCTGACGGCCGACAATTTTTAAAAGTGCTGTGGATTATCTTTGAAAACAAAGCTGTTTCTGTTGTGTGTTCTTGTATTGTATCTGTTCCGATGAGTTAAGAATGATCAGTGCCGAGTAGAATTTAAAACCATCCTGTATGTTGGCTGTCATATTAGCCACAGTTGATACAGTTCGGTGTGACCTCCGTGGATATGAACATGCCCGACGCAGCGGCTCGCGTGACCGAGAGCCGGCAAATGGAACGCCAATCACTGCGCGATGACTGACAACGTGACAACGAGATACGGTTCACCCGCTGTCAATATAAAGTGGAGTAAACTGTAGAGAATACATGTGAAGTGGAGAATCAAGTTTATTCCGGCCTATGAGACATTTCAATTTCTGTGTCGTACAAAAATTGTTCAATGAGATATTCAAACTCGCATCAGTCAAGTACTAAATATATGTAGGTACTGTCGACTGCACGTCTATGGTAACATTGAGATCTTAAACTGCGTAGTTCGAAGTTTCAATAGAATAAGAGGCCAGATCATAATGGTTTAGTTAAAAGAAAGCAAGAATAATGTTTATTCGGTCACAGTTCGTGAAACACAAAATACAAATCGACGCGACGGCATGATTGGCGCAGTGGTTAAGCGATTGACTGCTGCGCTGCGTGTCGCGGGCTCGATTCCCGCACGGAACAAATATTTGTATGACCTACAAATAGTTGTTCCGGGTCTGGCTGTTTGTGTATGAGAATTTAAATTATTGTAAACGCACCCATAATACAGGAGAAATTCCTAGTGGGGCAACGTTTAAAAAAAAATAACATATATATATATATGTTTTACAAGAATAGGTTAATTTCAGCATTATGCCAGACAGATGCTGTCTGACGCTGATTTTCTAATGAACCTTTAGTGCCGATTCACACCGGAGCGGCAGAAACCGGCTCTGGCCGGCAGCGGCCGGCAGCGACACCGACGCGACGAGGCCGACGGACCTCTTCTTGGCTGACAAGACGTGCGTGGCCGCGTGGCCTCGACCTTTTCGAGCTTTTCAAGCAAAACTGGTATTTTAATTATGTGGATAAAGTTTAAAATTATTACACACTGAAAGTGCTAACCGCGCCGCTGCCGGCCGCTGCTTTCCCGGTGTGAATCAGCCCTTAGGGACAAGTGACGGGGAATACTAACAGTTTCAACATACCTTATACAAGTTTTTTATACTTAAAAATAGTACCTAGTAATCAAATATAACAAAAACGATAAAACCAAGAACTATCCCAGCGAAACCTGTTCTTAACGATTAGCTAGATTGAACAGTGCACGGTGCACACAAAGCGTTCTCGGCAGCCCCCGCGACTGACAATACACCGAAACTTATTTACTTTTACGACAGTAAAAAATTCTGTGTTAATTAGTTATCACTGAAACATGTTAAACAAACGAGTGGTTCGCTTTGAGGAGCAGCAGCAGTTGGCCATGATAGCCAGAGGCTGCCCCCAGGGCAGGGTACTGTCCCGACTCCTTTGGAATCTGGTGATAAACAACCTCATCACCGAACTCAACGCCAACCGCTCCTACACAATAGGTTATACAGACGACCTCGCAATCCTTGTTTTGGGGAAGGTGATGGCAACAATCTGTAACCTCACTCAGCAGGCGCTACGTATCGTAGAAAGATGGTGCAGGGAATTTGACCTATCAGTGAACCCCACTAAAACGGAACTAGTCATGTTTACCCATAAACGAGCATTAGGCCCTTTCCGCCTACCGAAACTGTTCAATAAAGAACTTCAGTTGGCCAACGAAGTCAAGTACCTCGGTTTTTTTTTAATGTTTGTTACCTCAGAACTCCGTAGTTTATGAATCGATTTGGAAAATTATTTTTGTTTGAAAGGATATTTTTTTTTTAGATTGGTCCCATTTCAACCAAAATCTAGTTCTGATGATGGGATCCATTTGAAATTGAGGGAACTCCTCAAATACAGATATACATGTAGCTATTTTTCTATTTTCATCAACAAGTCAAGCATTTGCATTCAAAAAGTATCATTTGGTGAAGGGGAACTGTCAAAGTCAAATCATTTATTTCAAATAGGCACGTAAGATGCACTTTTGAACGTCAACGTGTAAATTTTAATAAATAGCTCTAAATTGTACATAATGGTTAAAAAAAAATCGGATTCGAGTTTTTTTCGACTTTTTTTTTGCATTTTCTGAGAAAATTTACCATAGTAATGTAGGTATTTTACACCATCAGAAAGTAGAGATTTCAACGAACAAAAAGCACACCAACTTTAAAAAAAAGCAGATATTTTAAAAATGGTATGTTTAACGTAACATAACATTTAAAAAAAAATCGATATGATGAATGATAATTTAGTACAAGATTAAAAAATAATAATTTCGTTTTTTTTTTTTGCACAAACTAATTCAAACTCATGATAAAACTGTAAAGACATTATTAATTTGATTTTGTCTTTTCAGATTATCAGTATGGATGAAGCTATTTGTATAATCTGCAATAATGCGGATGATAAACAAGTGTTTGTAATAAAAAAAGCAGCTTTGAATCGTTTAGTGGGGTCTAGCAAGAAAATAATCGTTTCGTTTTTTTTTTGCTTTTTCTGAGAAAATTTACCAAAGTAATGTATATTTCAACAAAAAAAAAAACCCACCGACTTTAAAAAAAAAGCAGATATTTTGACGTGAGAATTTTCGATTGAAAATTAGGATTAAAATTATTATTCAAAATAAGGTGAAAAAATTAATATTTTAAATCAAAAAAATTACAGTGTGTTTGGGACATACATATAAAGGTAAATTTCGTGAAATAAAAAAATGATTTGTAAAAGATAAAAATAAAAAAACAAAAACTTGGTTATTTGAACTTTTCACATAAATTTTGAGGTTATGTAAAAAAAGTGTATATACAAAAGTTGCAGATCTTTTTATTACCTTCAACTTTGCTATTTAACTTTTTTCCATAAAACTTGTAATTTTGACGGAAATCGAGATAAACCGTTTTTTACCCTTAAAAACTCACCCCCATCCACTTCCCGACCTCAGTTCCTTTTTGTCATATTCTCTTCCTTATCCAATGGGTTTCATCCTACTTTATAATTTTTTCACTTTTTACCATTTTCAAAGGCTTCAGCGCTGGTCTAATAAGGCACCTGTGCCACCACCGCGGCGGTGATTAACGACAAGCGAGAATAGCTGGAAAATAAAAACAAGTTGGCGAGCAACGAGTGCACGACGACGACGAGCGATTACTCGCTGGTATGCGTATGTACCAAGCGTGAGTCTCTCAGCGAGTGTTATGCGGTCTGCCCGCCAACTTTCAACCAAACTATTATCTTTTACTTACATGGGACCTACATTCTTGTGTACGTTTTTTGAGCGAGAAAATCGTTGATAACTAGTCGCGTCCTTATCAGCGGTGGGTCAGGAGCCTTATACTTAATCCTTGAATGTACCTACTTGTTAAATTGACACAATACTCAGCGTATTCCGCGTCACCGGTCGCAGGTAATTACGAGTATCGTCATTATACATCGGTCTGAGTATTATTAATGTACTGCCATTATGTACTATTATGTACTAAATACGACTGATAACAGGTGTGAGATTACATCGCTGATGATTGTTGTACATGTTGTTTATGTAATTAAGATATGACGGCCATATTCAATACCTAAAATTAAAAGAGCTAACGTAAAATAACCTACGTCCAAAATCCCTAAAATATTAATACCTAATGTTTTTAAATACCTAAGCAACCTAAGTTTAAAATGCCGATTGGACTAAGGCCTGTGTTCACCAACATTTAAATCAACTGTATAGATATTTAATCAGTTGTTTACTCAACATTTCATAGGAAATTTGACATAAGCCAACTGTTTAAATACCTAACCGGTGGTTTGAATGTTGGTGAACACAGGCCTAAATATCTAATGTTTAAACGGAGCCTTCTAATACAGGCATTGTTTGCCTAAAAGGAGGCTCCAAACACATTTAAATGTAAAATGTAATTTTCTATTTGTCACAATAAACTATTTTGTATTTGTATTTGTATTAAAATATCAACAGTTATTACACCTAAGTTTGATACACCAACATTTGAAATACCAAATGGTCAAAATACAATAGAAAAAATGTAGGTAAACCCACGAGCAACTTGGAAGTAGCGTTCGCCGGCTGCTGCCGCGGCACCGCTCACTACGCTCGCTCGGCTCACGCGTGGTTGGTCCCAGTTCTAACCTAACCTAACCTATTCACCCAGTTCAAAATGACGAACGCTACTTCCAAGTTGCTCGCAGAATGTTTTTCACCATTTTCTAAGTATCCGGGTTTTCGCAATATTCAAATTATCAAATTACTCTGTGACATACGTACATAATAAATAAATGTCGGTCTTAGATCGGTATTTCTCATTTTGGTCAATTAACGGTGAGGTAAACCAATTTAAGGAACTTAACTAACCTAACCTAACATAGAATTTCAAGTTTTAGTTTTATGAACTTCAGTAACATATCTTTTTGACATTTTAAGCTTTCGGTATTTTGAATATAAGTGAAACAATCACTAATGATTGTTTCACAAAAAAAAAAAAAAATATATAAATAAATACCTAAGTATTTAGATTTTAGGGATTTTAAACGTAGGTTATTTTACGTTAGTTCTTTTAATTTTATATAATGCAACCATCCGACATTTTAAGTTTTCGGTATTTTGAATATAAGTGAAACAATCATTAGGTATTTAGATTTTAAGGATTTTGAACGTAGGTTATTTTACGTTAGTTCTTTTAATTTTAAATGTTGGAATACGTACCCGCTCAAGTGAATTGATTTTGGAATTAGAAGTTTCGCACTGGTTTTGTTTGGCATACTCTTGTCACTCACGTTCGGAGAAATCTCAGCTGAGAATTATTACTATTATTGCCTGCACAACCTTAAGATTACAAGTTAAGATTATCGAACGGGAAATGAAGAAAAAAAATATTTTAATATTTTTACGATTCATTTCGGATTTGCCAAAATTTTACAAAAGCCATTGATTTCCTCTTTGATCTTATCTCATAGTTTTTGTTTTGAACTTCAATTCCATCTCGAAAACTAAAACCCAGTTTCACCAACCGAATAAATTCAAATTCTAAATAATTAATTGGAATAAACCTACATGGGCATTTATGAAACGTCAGAAGATAGTGCACGATAACAATTTATTGGTCGTTTTCTTTGAGAAGAACCGGTAAGAAACTCTGCACTACCGACAGTGCAGGCCTGTCAACAAGTACCATGTAAAAGTAGTGTAAAAGCCCCTGTACCTTAACACACAACAAACTATAAACAAATGTGTAAGTGTTAAAACAACACAGCGTCATGCAGACAGACAGGTGTCCGTGCTGAGTGACGTCACATACTCGACACGTGTCCATACATGTAGGTACACAGTGTAGGGGAGGTCAGAAGGCACACTACTATCTACTTGTTCTCGCATATCGCCACGAACTGTTACCACCACTGTCTACCATGAGTTTGCACAGCCAATACTCGCTAGCGTCTCCGTAAATAATATGTATGAAATACTATACAGCGCCCCTAGCGGTCACTGAAAGAATTAAAATGCGTACCATGAGCACTATAGATTTCGATAGGTAAGAAACCTAACGTAATCTATTCGATAGTCACTAACGTTTTTCAGCTGTCGCCATACAAAACGGCACCATGAGCCACTAATTTGACAGACGCTATCGAAAAATACGCTTACGATAGTAGTTACGTTACTCACTAGCATTTTGACGAGTGAAACGTAGTTTACAATAAAATTATAACCGATTTTGAGTCCAATTAAGTAAAAATAATGTCTGGAAGATATTATTTGGCATGGAATATGTTAGCAGCCGCTGAATTAGAAGACCAACGACGTGAATAACGTGAATTTCAAGCCAACATGAGAAAAATAAAATGGAATATCTATTTCATTGAAAATAAATATCAATCAACCCTGGCTACCCTGGCGCTTCCCCCTAATTATTAAAATAAGTAGAAACATAACTTTCCATGAACTCCACCATCAGTTGAAATTGTGCCACACAGGGTCCTCATTGTATTGTTATCTTATAAACTTATTTAACTCCGCGAACCACACAACGTCAACAAACTTGATAATACAACAGTGACATACTTATAACGAATACAAATTCAACAACCACTAAATACCTTAAGTAGTTCACTAACTGGTAACCTTTCTATTTAGTCGGATCATTGACTGTGTAGCGAGTACATTTAGAGTATATGCCTTCTCTCTTCTTATTACTTAGAAAGAAAGAAACAAAACTTATGGAGTGAAGTTAGCTAGACGACACGATCTATCGAGCTTACGTTAGCGCCCGCGTAAGACTCCGTAAAACTCATGGTACAAGCATTATCGAAATCTATTCGATCCACGTTAAAACGATTTTAACGAGTTTAACGATAGCGAGTAAGTTTTCGATAACAACTCATGGTAGGGGTACTGTACGAGATTATACTCGTACTCAAGCCGTGGTAAAAAAACCAGCCATGTGTGGGCCGGACCACACACAATGAAGGGTTCCGTAGTTGGAATGAATTTATCGAAAGAACTAACATTGTAGTTAAAAAACAAGTTCTCCCATACATTCCAACTACAAATGTAAGTTTGTACGCACAATATTGAGAGATTTACCATGTTATTTTAAGTCCATAGACTTCTTATAGGTTTTCTGTAATTTATAAGTAAAGAACTACTTTCTATATATATTTTTTTTTAATTTTTGGTTCAGTTATTTCGGATATAAGGAGGATCTGTTTTCTGAAATAACTTTAGGAGTATTTATTTTAAAATTATAAAAAAAAAACATAAAATTTATCTGAAATTCTTATAATATTTCATTTGAAATGTGAGACGTTGAGTTTGTGAAACTCTTTTTTAAAATATCTAGTTTACCGCCATATTCAAAATTTATTTATTTACGTTATACATCTGTGTTTTGACCACAGAAGTTCATATGTGTACCAAATTTCAACTTAGTCGGCCCAGTAGATTCAAAGCAAATTGGCTGTGATAGCCGGACAGACAGACATACGTTTTTTTTTTTTTTTGTAGTAGGGATCCCTAATAATATTAGCATGATGGTCGCGACGCTGGTGAGCCAAACGAACAGCAAGGACTTTAACCAAATTAATGAATTGAGGAAAATCTCGTCGCAAAAGTTTTGAGTATGAATGTGGATAGCTATAAGATGTTAATAATGACTAAAGAAACGAGGGGTGGACTGTATGAAAGATGACACGGATAGAAAGGGGGTGACTGCCGAGATAACGACTAATAGAGAAGTATGGAAGAAAAACACCGACCTCAAATTAACTGGAATAACGGCCAGAGATGATGATGATATAGAACATCTCTCTGTAAGTTATATTGTTGACTGGTCTACGACTTGAAGAGTCACAGCCTGACCCCCTTCTGTGAGACCATCATACCCCAAAAGATGGCCGTAGCCGACCCAGTTTAAGTTAAAACGTCTCATGTTTCTGTAAATTTACCAGCCCTTAAAACTGGAAAGTTGGTTCTGAAATATGATGTTATAACTCGGTAGATAGTTAAGTAGCAGTCTACTTTACTTCTCCGAGAATGTTTCAAAAAGCTCTACTACTAAACTCCGTAATTTATTTCGTGTTCGTAAAGAGTGGCACTTCTGTTGTGTGTTACTCTGTGACGGCCGGTCGGTCGGTCATCAATACGTCTTTGTTCTTGTGCATGCTGACAACGTTACTGCTGTCTATCTATCTGTGATCGTGTTGTAGCATATTTTGACGATCAATCGCTACAGGTTGTAGGGTCTACTGCAACAGAAAGTCTGTTAAGTCGGTCAGGGTTTCTTGACTTAACTATGGAATAAATTTTTAAGAAATTAATCAGACAGGTCGAGGTTAGTACCTAAAGAAGGTACTTCAGTTCAGTCAAAATAAAAACTTTAGCCATTGGAAGTGCAGTACGAACTGTAGTTTTATTTTTTATTTTTAGGTTTGCGTATCTCAAAAGGAAAAAACGGAACCCTTTTAGGATCACTCGTTTGTCTATCTGTCCGTCTATCACAGCCAATTTTCTCTGAATCTACTGGGCTGATTAAATTGTTTGGTACACATATGAACTTCTGTGCCCAAACACGAACGTGTAACTAAATTAATTAATTTTGAGTCACTTTCTGAGGGCAAATAGAAAATTTAAAAAAAAATGTTGTATTTGTCACACGAAACTGTGAAATATGTTTTTGCGAATTCTTAAAACTATTTGTCGAAAGTGCAACTACCTCTCCTGATGTAACTTCAGCAAATACCTACTTACTGAATAGTTTCTCCAGAATCTACAACATAACTGTAACATCGTGTAACAGAATAATTGAACATTGAAATCACGCAAAATACGCGCATTGACGTGGAGTTGCGGACACCAGCCCGTAGTACCTAACACTGTGTAACAATAATAAACAAACAGCTCCCAGTGTGTCATAAATCATTACCGCAACATCCAATAATTATATTAAGCTGTGTACAGACGAGGCGCTGATTGCCGCGCGGCGTAATCGCAGCGCGACAAACATTTGCGGCGCGCCTGACGCACCTGCGTCCGACCTGACGTCACCTGACGTCGCTGTAATTGTGTTATTGATGACTAGTTTCTGCTACCTCTTGATGTTTTAACTAATAACTATAGTTTATATTTAGGTAATGAAACCAAAAATAAAAGGAATTTCATAAAATTCCTGCATAATTTATTTTCGATTTGTTCTATTACAAAAATCTGCCTAGCCTTTTCCCAACTATGTTGGGGTCGGCTTCCAGTCTAACCGGATGCAGCTGAATACCAGTATTTTTCATGGAGCGACTGCCTATCTGACCTCCACAACCCAGTAACTGGGTAACACGATACCCCTTGGTAAGACTGGCTGTCAGAATTTTGGGCTTCTGACGACCCGTAACGACTGTCAAAGATCCACGAATGTCAGCCGGGACCAACGGCTTAACGTGCTTTCCGAGGCACGGACGAGTCTCGGTATGTAAAGATGGTCACCCATCCACAGACCAACCCCGGCAAGCGTAGCTTAACCTGACGGATCGACCCGTGCGGCTGTTATTACTTAGCCACGAGCTCCTCGATTTGTTTTATTACAATTAACTATAAAAAAATATCCCATTAATCGTACAGTACGAAAATACGTGGAAAGAGGTGTTATTATTTTTTTGTTTCTGTTCTACAAAAAGTTTGGAGATATTACGTAGTTACTCATATTAATTTAATTTTATGCCTAAGTCTAATATAGGAAAAAATAAATTTACGCATAACAATTTTGCTTTAGACCCCTCTTAAACTACGCTTGCGGAGGTCGGTCCGTAAATGGGTGACTATGTTTGTTCGTTGTTTCATAGCTAATAGTTTTATAAAATTTCATATTTTCGTTTCATAGAATCAATATCAATATCAATACGCAGAATACTTACTTTGAAGATTTTTAAATCATTGATTTTTGTTTCACATAAACTTTAATGCTATAATAGTCATATCATAGAATATCAAATCAAATATTCTTTAACCATATATTGTATAACATTTTACCAATTTTTTATTTTTAACATATTTTTTTTTTGCATTTTGCAGCATGCAAGCAAGCAAGCAGCATGCAAGAAAGTATACAGCATGCAAGCGAGCATACAGCATACAAGCAAGCATGCAGCATGCAAGCGAGCATGCAATATGCAGCAGGCATGGTTTCTGGCACGGCTCCGGCGCTGCGGAGATCCGGCGGTCCCACGCGAGCTTATCGTCGCAGATGGCATTCACGCTCACCACCGCAGCTTCGGCTTGCTGGCCGGCAGTGCTGGCCAGCCTCAGCCGCGGCGGCGAGCGTTAAAACCACCTGCTCCTCAGCTCGCGGGCCGCCTCGCCCCTCCGCGCCAACGCGGATTTAAATTACACTCTAGGGGTAGGGCAGACAAGACTACGTGGAGTCGGTTTTGCAGCGATTCGTTTCTGTCACTAACTTATACCGAACAAATAATATTCGTTATAAAAACAATTCTACTGTTTGACAAGTTTTTTAAACAAAAAAAAAAATAATAATTAAAAATATGTTAAAAATTCATTGAATTGCGTTTCTGTTAATATAAGTAAATAGTCTTTGAAACAATAATATTCGCACTAAAAATACAAGGACCAATATATGAAACACTTTCTGGGAAACGACATTCTATGAAATTTCTGTCTGCGAAATAAGGGTAAACCGGGTGACTACGAGTATTCATTGCATACCGAGTTGGTCCTGGCTGTCATTCGTAAATCTTTGAGACTCGTTCGACAGACGCCTGAAAGTCTGACAACCAGTCTTACCAAGGGGTATCGGGTTACCCTGTTACTATACCCAAAGTCTCAAATTCAGATAATTTATGTAAACAAAGGGGATAACATATCAAAAAAATATCTTCGTGATGGTATTTCACATAAAATGGCGAAAAAAAAGGTTCCATTTTCTTTTAAGTACTGAATTTAAGAAATAATAATTAAAAAATAATCATACCGTAATTATTTTTATTCGGTTTAAAACAAAGTTATTAAAAAAAGGAGATTTTCAGGTATAAAATATTAGGTTGGGGAAAAAGTCTTTTCGCATTATAGTATGTATGAACTTGTAACTTGCACCTTATTCTTATTTTGTAAGATTTGCTTTAATGTGATGAACGATGAAATTTTTGATATGTTGCATGTTGACATAATTTATTATTGTATGCCTATTAGGCAGGACATAATGGATCTGTAATTTACCTAACATCTGTCTGTATAACCTATGCCCACAATAAAATAATTTGATTTGATTTGATTTGATTTGAATAAAATCTCTTTGGCTATACTATTTGTATCTGGCTGGTTTTGGTATCATTGAAAGTTTAAATTTTACAGAACATAATTCCAAATTCAAATTAGGAAAATGTGTGATTTTCATTTGTTTTTCGTACTGTCAAGATGAGTGAATCTAATGAAGAAATTCGATAAATTTTAAAATTTTACTACAAAAAAGGTAAAAAGGCAACGCAAGCCGCCAAAAAAATTTGCGATGTTTTTGGACCTAGTGCAGTGTCTGTGAGAGTAGCACAAATTTGGTTTAAGCGTTTTCAATCCAGAAATTTTGATTTCAAAGATGCACGTCGCTCTGGTCGCCCTATTAAAGATAAAATGGATGCCATTTTTGAAAAAGTGGAGCAAGATCGGCATATGAGTAGTTACGATGTAGCTGAAGAACTAGGAATTGACCACAAAACAGTTTTGGCACATTTGAAAAAACTGGGTACACAAAAAAGCTCGATATTTGGGTACTTCACGAGCTCACTGAAAGAAACCTAATGAACCGTGTATTCATTTGTGATTCTTTATTACGACGTAATGAAACCGAACCATTTTTGAAGAAGCTGATAACTGGTGATGAAAAATGGATCACGTACGACAAGAACGTGCGAAAAAGGTCGTGGTCAAAGGCCGGTCAGGCTTCACAGACTGTGGCGAAACCCGGGTTAACCCGCAACAAGGTGATGCTGTGTGTGTGGTGGGATTGGAAGGGCATTATTCATTATGAGCTGTTACCACCAGGCAGGACCATCGATTCTGAACTCTACTGCGAACAACTGATGAGATTATAGCAAGAAGTTGAGAGAAAGCGGCCGGAATTAATCAACAGAAGGGGTATGGTTTTTCGTCATGATAACGCTAGACCTCACACATCTTTAGCCACTCAGCAAAAATTAAGAGAGTTTGGCTGGGAGGTGTTAATTCATCCGCCGTATAGTCCTGACCTTGCACCTTCAGATTTCCACCTGTTTCGGTCTCTTCAGAATTCTCTAGGCAGTGTCAGGTTAACATCACGAAAAGACTGCCAAAACCACTTGTCGCGGTATTTTGATCAGAGGTCCCAAAATTTATATAGCAATGGGATCATGTCCCTACCTACAAGATGGCAAAAAGTTATCGAACGTAAATAAACTATATAAAAAAATGTTTTGAATTTCTTAAAAAATGCGAAGAAACTTTTTCCCCAACCTATTATTTTATGATACTGGTAGCAATGCAGGAGATCCAAACATTTTCACATTTTTTACATCTTCAACAACACTTATAATACAACTCTCATTCATAGATTCATATTGTATGTAGCATATCTAGCCAGATTTTGGATGAAAACGGCTGTAAACTGCTTCGAGTGAAAATCGATTTTGGGAGGCCTACGTCTAGCAGTAGACTTAAAAGGGCTGATTATGACGATCATAGGCCGGGTCTCCGACACACTACATAAAACGTTGTTTGGCAACGGTATTTTGTTTGCATAGTTCTTATAATTAATTCACTTTAAATTTCACAGATGATTATTTAGAAAAACAAAAATGATAAAATGTTTTGCACCACTGTCCTGTCATTTTGACAGAGACATTTCTTGACATTACTTTGTTTACATAAATTATCTGAATTAGAGACTTTGGTTGTGGCGGTCAGATAAGCAGTCGCTCCATATAAAATACTGGTATTCAGCTGCATCCAGTAAAACTAGAAGCCGAAGCCTATTAGGAAGATTATACAAAATTGTAACAAAACTTACTTAATAAAGAAGCATAGCATTATTAAATCTCATACAATTTATATCAGCGCACACTCCGAACTTTCAAAGTAAGTTGTAAAGGGCGCGCGAGACGAGTTGGGAAATAAAGTCGTACCGTCTAGCGAGGCCCTTACATTAGCATGTCTGAAGATTGTAGCGAGGAGCTGCTGGTATAATAGAATACTGCAGACTTGTTAGAACAAGTTGTCTCACTTCAAAGAGATGAAAAGTATGGAAGCAATATTCTTTGGGATTGTTTACCGACGTAATACGTAGTACAATCATTATAAAACATTGATCGCCCGTCCCAACAACTTTATTTTATCTATTATTATAAAGAGAGAATGTGTGAGTTTGTGTACGAGTATATGTGGAAGGTAATCTCTGGAACCACAGCTCCTATTTGAAAAATTCTTTCACCATTCGAAACATACTTATTCCAAATGGACATTGGCTTTATATATATTATGAAAATATATGCAAAAAAAATACTATCATATTATTTAATACTAGCTTCTGCCCGCGACTTCGTTCGTGTGGAAGTCGTAAGACGACACAATCTACTAAAATACCAGCCAAATTTTAATAAAACTTCCCTGAATACTTCGTTTGTAGTTTTGGTCACAGCGTCTAAATATACAGAGAGTCAGGACTGGTGACGCGAGAGCAAGCGACGTACAGTTCCATGTTCTATAATAATAATAATAACTCCACCGCCGTATCTCTACGTTGACGTCGTGGTGGGGCTTGCGCGCTCCGAACTCTAGGTCTGTGCCGGTAGAGTTTACTTTACCGGAACATGTCTAGGGTGAGGAGCCAGACCAAGAGAGATAAAGAAACCCGCAGGGCAGCATGTGGCGAGCTGTTCGGCAGTTGCGACCCCACGGACCCTATCTCCCGAGAGAAGTCATGTTCCTCATCTCTGGCTTGCCTTTATTGCCTGGCTGGAGTGAACACTGACGAGGAACTGAGCTCCCACCTTATTCTTGCCTTTATTGGCCGGCTTGAGTGGAGATTCGCAATAGCAAACGTGCTCGGAGGAAGGAAGTGTTCCAGTAAGTGCTTGTAGGGATCTTGACCATCTTCCGGGCTCTGGGATTGTTCTGAGAGCCGTCGAATACCTCTCCACTCCTCGAGCACCTCAGGATATGTTGCCCCCTTGTCGCTACGTCACTATGTGCTAGCGACCGTTTCCAGGGGCCCATTAATGAGTGTGCAAGTCACCTCCTGCCATTTTATCCGTGTACAATAAAACATTGATCAGGCAGGGGCCATAGTTCTTCCATGGTTTTAGGTAACCAGTCCATTTGAACCACCCAAACCCATAGCCCAATATATTTGTTTCCATATCCTACAATAGTCATACACCAACCGGGGGTTGTCCTTGGGTGCACTTGCATAGTGCGTACAGGGATAATCGTCGGTTGGTGCCTCATTCCATTTAAAATTGTCTAAGGGGCCTCTGCGAGTTGGCTTCGGCCCCTCGTATGCCTTCCAAAGGTCCGGGACCCTAGGGTCCCGAGTTATATAAATATAAATTGCGTAATTTTTTAATTGACAAAGCTTATTATCCGATCCAAGATTTTCTTAATAATTAGTACCTACTATAATCTGTCACCATACACCTTATTCTTATTTTGTAAGATTTGCTTTAATGTGATGAACGATGAAATTTTTGATATGTTGCATGTTGACATAATTTATTATTGTATGCCTATTAGGAAGGACATAATGGATCTGTAATTTACCTAACATCTGTCTGTATAACCTATGCCCACAATAAAATAATTTGATTTGATTTTGATTTGTATATAAAATAATAATAATTAAAAAAAAATATATAAACTTGTGAATTCTGAGGTACCGTATTACAAGTATGTGCCCGACCCAGTTCTCGAAAATGACCATGTCACGTTGTACTGGAATCGGTCTTTCATTACTGATAGGACTATTGTCGCCAATAAACCTGATATAGTGGTTATAGACCGATTATCGCGCCGCGTAATAATAGTCGATGTTACCATTCCACATGACGAGAACCTCGTGAAAGCTGAGAAAGAGAAACAAATAAAGTATCTCGACTTAGCACACGAGGTTGTCGACATGTGGAATGTGAGCTCAGCTATCATTGTGCCGATTGTCGTGACGGGCAATGACCTGATGGCCGAAAGCCTCGATCAACATCTCTCGAGACTTTCGTCAGGCGGTTGGATCAAAGGCCTGATTCAGAAGGCAGTATTCCTTGATACAGCTCGCATTGTGAGGAGGTTCCTGTCTCTGCAACCCTAACCACCGGTGGCTTGGACCCTGCTCCCGACACCGGCGGACCACTATTTTTTATATTTTTAAATGTTTTTTATTTTTATTTAATTCTTTTTTTTAAAGAAATATTTAAAAATGTATTTAAATATGGATATAAAAATAAATAAACGTCATAATAATAATAACACCATTTATTTCAGGCAGCATAGGCCCACAGAAATCTATGGTAAAGGGTTTGGTTTCCGCACTTAGTCCTTCAGGTGGACCATTAAACATGGGCCATGGCGGCCATCAGTGGTTATTCCAACCAGCCCACCTCCCTCCACAAGAAAATTACGTCTCCCAGTCTGTTTAGAACAGCTGTGAAAGATCTGAGTGCCCCGAGGGTATCTGCTCTAATCTGAGTGACGCCTGTGCATTCAAAGAACACATGCATGACGGTTTCCTCAGCCTCCATGCAAGCCCTGCATAGAGGATTGTCCGATATGCCTATTGTGTGGAAGTGTTTGTTTAGCGAGCAGTGTCCCGTGATGGTCCCCATCACCAGGCGCAGGCCGGTCCTGTCCAGGAGTAATAACCGCCTGGTTAGCCTACCATCTAAGAATGGCATAGCCTCCCTGGACTGTCTGCAGGTCGGTGTCGAGGACCACCAGCTCTTTTCTAATGAACTATCGAAGGCCTGTGTTCCTGCATATACACTCAATCAAATCAAATGAAAATATTTTATTTCACATAAACCTACATGGGCACTTATGAAACGTCAGAAGTTAGGTGCACGGTTCCAATTAGTCGTTTCATAGGGAGAAGAGCCGGCAAGAAACTCCTCGGTTACTCTTTTAAAAATAATTGGCTTTACAATATACAGGAGGACAGTGTAGGATTTTCAACAATTACCAGGTACTTAACAAAATAGAAAAGTGCCAACAAATCTACACTCTAGTAGGCCTACAACGTTCTCACATTCACAAAATAGAAAATAATCTATATAAAAGATTAAAAAATTAAAATATATATTAAAATGAAAACCTATTTAAACCAAATAACATGATTGCCATTACAACTACAGTAACAAATCTGAATAAATATCATGTCCACAAAAACCACTAATAAAGAATTGGAATTCGATTAGTAGGTAAATAATGTCAAATAATTAGATGTGTTTGTACCATTGACAGCTCGAACCAACCTCGGGCGATCAGCGCCATTGAACCGTTTCATGCGGACATATAATGAAAATCACTCTCGCACCAATAGCATTGACATCTTCTCAAACACCCTGGCTCAATTTCGTAATCATCTTTTCCGGCAACTTGTAGATTGCTAATTGCTGACAATCGATTTTTGTTAATTCCATCATTCATTCATTGATATTGTTCTAGTTCCATTGTTACATTTTAAACTTTAATGTTAATTACTTTCAATCATTATTTAACTTAATTTGATTCATGATTGTATTTTTATTGATTTATTTGATTTTATTGTTGTTAATTTATTTGATATTAGTATTATTAACTTGTTCATTTTTTTTTTTTTTTTACTTTAATCAAGAATAGCAAACCATGTAAGTGCTGTGCACACCTTTAAGTGACAAGTTAGCTAAAGTATGTATGTAAGTTATATGATATGTTCTCTGTTAATGTTTTTGTTAACTAGTCGTTGGAGTGCCATAATAAATAAATAAATAAATAATGAAAAGATTAAGTCAAGGAAGTATGTAAACAAAAATAAAAAATATAAATAAACATCGTTATTTGGGAGCAGTTAGTAGACATTTACATAGTTATGCCGTTTATGAGGTACCAGGGAAGCCACTTGTGCAAAAGGAATTATTGCCAAACTTCCTTGTCTTCAACGTAGTCTTTTATCTTATAATATGTTTTTTTGATAAGGACACGTTTGATGTTTGACGTTTGATGTTTATTTGTTTTGAACTTTCCGTCGCTAAGTTCTGTAACCGACTTTGGCAACTTGTTATAAAAGCGGATACTATTTATAAGAAATGACTTGCTAGTTTTAATTAATCTGAATTTGGGTATCAAAATTTCATGTTTACTACGTATATTTATATTATGGAAATCGCTTCTTATTTTGAAAAGTCCTAAGTTTCTCCGTACATACAAAATACTTTCTACGTAAGATGTAAAGAGAAGGCAGAGTTAGTATATCAATTTCTTTGAATTTGTTTCTAAGGGACTCACGAGGACCCATTTTAAAGATCGCTCGGATTGCTCTCTTTTGTAGAATGAAAATGGAATCTACGTCAGCTGCCGATCCCCACAGCAGAATACCATAAGACAATACTGTGAAAATAAGCAAAGTATACTAACCTAGCTGTGGCTATATCAGTTATTTTTCTTACTGCATAGGTAGCTAAATTTAATTTACCTGAAACAGCTCTAATGTGGGCGGCATGGGCGCCCCATTGCAATTTCGAATCTAAAGTAATTCCTAGAAATACAGTTTCCGTAATAGCATCTAGTTTATGCCATCGAGTTTTAAATTTAGACCCACTTGGGGTACATTTAGTAATGAGAATTTAAGACATTCAGTTTTATTAGCATTAATTAAAACATTATTAGCTACGCACCATTTTCAAATCTGAAAACAAATTTACTTTTAAAAGAAAAGTTCGTAACGACTACATAAGTCAGACTAAATAATTCTCTACGACTAAATAGTCTTAAATAATAGTCTAGTCATACTAATTATTATAAGGTGGTATTTGTTAAAATATATATTAGTTTATTTTATTTGTATATGTGTATTAGTATCATAAAACTATATAAATTCTCGTAATCTAGAAGTTATTATTTTAGACATTATTTTTGTACCCTATCACTACGTTTTTATATTTAACCCAAAGGTTGACTGGTAGAGAATGCCTTGTGGCATTAAGTCCGCCTATGTATCCATGAAGTTTAAATAAATAAATAAACCATTTTGAAAGAACAGCCAGACTATCGTTGACATGTAAGACATCCGTGTCTTTTCTACCTATTTAAAAAATTAGAGAAGCGTCATCAGCAAATAGAATTATATCCAATAAGTTAGCCATCATGTAAGGAAGGTCATTAATATAAACTATAAATAGAAAAGGGCCAAGAATTGAACCTTGAGGCACGCCCATCTTAACTAGAGACCCCGAGGACGTCGCTCCATTAACGTTTACTTTGTGCTGCCTGTTTGATAGATAGGAAAGAACAAGATCGGCAGCTTGTCCACGAATTCCGTAGTGGCGTAATTTACAGATCAGTGTGTTGTGGTCAACTCAGTCAAACGCTTTTGAGAGGTCACAAAAAATGCTAATTACATCCTGGGACTTCTCCCAGGATTCCAAAATGTGACTGATGAGTTTTATTTCTGCGTCAGTCGTCGACCTACCCTTCGTGAAACCAAACTGGCAACTATGTAAAATCCCATTTGAGTTAAAATGTGACAACATCTAGTCTAGCATGATTTTTTCATTTATTTTACTCAATGGTGCACACGGTACAACGGGGATATAGGTCTGTAATTAGAAGGATCACTCTTACTACCCGATTTAAAAATTGGTACTACTTTACTATGTTCCATTAAGTCGGGAAACGTACCGCCGCTGTCCAAACATTGATTAAATATTCCTGTTAAGACAGGTGCAATTGTGTCAATGATATCTCCAAGAACTTTAACGGAATTCCCCCATAAGTCTTCAGTGTTTTTCATGTTAAGACTTTTGAATGCTTTTTTAATTATGACAATAGAAATGGGCTTGAATGAAACATTCAATGTATCAGTGTTGTGCCACTAATGGCACAATACTGATACATTGAATGTTTCTCATTGTCATTCTTAGAGATTATTCCTGACGAACAGCTATCACTAATATAATATAACAGTACATCGTAATTGTAAACACACGGGAAGTATAAGTCCCCTGTTAAGTCAATAATGGCAAAAGTTGTCTCATAGCTCGATAGATGGCGTTGTGCTGTTTAAATGCGCGCTATGGTTTCGTTACACACGATTAGCTATAAGAAAACGGAATATTAATAAAAAATCTCCTATATCAGCATAGTCTTGTTTTATTGCTAAAATTCCTAGCATAGTAAAGCATCTTGGTATAGAGGTGTAAATGGTCCTTCGAATCGGAACTTAAGAGTCAGTAAAGTGGCGTGTACTTTGGTTCCCGAGAACCACTTTTTGTCGTCATCAGCGCACCCAGTAGGGGCAGTGCAATATTCCAGTGGGAGCAGCAGACTGGTGACCAGAGGAGCAACTCGGCAGTGGCGCCACCTAGCGGAATTGATTTAGCAGCTGGAACGGTGACGAGACGAAACATTGTGATGTCGTACGTGAGTGTGAGTGACGTGTATCAGTGAACGAATAATTATGAACTGTGAGTACTTTCCAATTCGATTTTAAGCCTTATTCTCTTGAACAAAATAACTTTGAAGTTTAGAAGCATTTTGCATGGACTTAGAAAATTTAACGAAAAAGTGAAGTGACGGGGAATCCATGCCCAAAATTTTACAAGTCTTTAAAAGACTTAGAAAATTTCGAAGATTTGTGTCTACAGCGACTTAGAAAATTTGATGAACCTTCCTTGCAGTGACTTAGAAAAATTGCGCGTACAGAGAGGCATGTGTTTTAAGAGATTACGGTTCGGCTTAAGTGTTTCCATCTATCATAAGGTTATTGGTAGACATTGTATTGTGTAAACTTTTTGTATTGATATCTACACAAGATGGAAGTCTACAATAAAATTCAAATGGACACTAATAAGGCCATATCGCGCGCCAGGGCTAACTTTAAAAAGTCGCCCAAGGAGCGAATTTCTAAGTCATATGTTGAGGTAAGATTGGAAAGTTTGGAGTCACAGTGGACATCATTTTCCAACACACATCGTCAGATATTAAGTGAAATAAAGGAAGCAGAATATAGTAAATCACATTATTGTTCATCAGAAGTGTATGAGGTAACTGAAGATTTATATTTGGACTTTAAAACAGATTTAAAAGAAATACTTACTAACTTGTGTAAAATAGAAGTTTCTCAGAATGTATCACAGTCTTGTGCAGGAAAAAACTCAGATGATTCTTGCAATATAAAAATACCTAAAATTAGTTTACCTATGTTTTCTCGACAATACTCAGAGTGGATCACCTTCCGTGATTTATTTTTATCCCTTATAGACAGTAATAAGTCTTTAGATGATGTTCAGCGACTTCAGTATTTAAAAAGTCATTTATCTGGAGAAGCTGATCAACTTTTGAGAAATATACCTATTTGTAGCTCAAATTATCAGACTTCTTGGGAACAATTAAACAAGCGCTACAATAATAAAAAGTATATGGCAAGTTGCATTCTTAAACGGTTTCTTAGTCAGAAAAATATATCGGGCGAGTCAGCACAGTCTCTTAAAGAATTATTGGATACAAGTAACGATTGTTTGAATGCACTTAAAAATTTGGGAATTAATGTCGACACTTGGGACTTCATTGTAATATACATTTTAAGCTTAAAATTAGATTCTGAGTCTCGTAAATTGTGGGAAGCCAAAATTTGTGAATATTCGGAAGATTTACCTACCCTACAGCAGTTTAATAAGTTTTTAGAACAAAGGTTCCGTTCATTAGAATTTTTAGACAATAAGTCTTCTAAAAATACTGTCACAAAAAATGTTCCTGTCAAGACACTACATGTAGCTACTCTGTCATGTGTATTTTGCAAATCTGACCATAAACTTGGTAGTTGTAAGAAGTTTAGTAACGAAGATGTCACCTCACGGCGTAGTTTCGTCCAATCCAATGGTTTATGTTTTAATTGTCTCGGGTCAGGCCACGCAGTATATGCCTGTCGTTTGCCGACTAGATGTCGGTTATGTAAAAGAAAGCATCATTCTTTACTACATTCAAAAGATGCGTCCGTGTCAGCTGACCCTAAAGTAGAACCTAAGCAATCAGTTGATACAAAACAAATACAAGACGATGCAAGTAACATTGTAACAAACTGTGCTGCGACTTCCCGCAGTCATGATTTGTTGCCGACAGCTTTGGTGAAGGTTACCTCCGGTACAGGCACAGAGGCGACTCTGCGCTCTTTGCTGGATCAGTGTTCACAGGCTTCGTATATTACGGAGTCAGCAGTTCAACTTTTAGGGCTGAAAAAATATATCAGTTATAAATCATCACTGAGGCTCGGCGAAGATGATAAAGGTTGTGCATTGACCTCAAAATATATTGTTTACTTAAGATTACAATCAATGTACAATCTTAACTTTGTTTTGTCGGTTAAGGCTCACGTACAGAAGAAATTAACGTCAATTCTTCCTTCTAATAAAATAAAGTTCCCATTGTGGAAAGAACTGAAACAGTATAATTTGGCAGATCCTTCTTGGGATACACCAGGAAAAATTGACATTCTTTTAAGTTCCTCGGTGTATAGCAAAGTCCTCAAACAAGGACTCAGTAAGGGTCCTCCGGGATCTTTGATTGCGCAGGATTCTGAATTGGGATGGATACTTTCAGGAGAGATTACGGGAAAGGAAGATTACGTAGAGAGTCTTAACTATTTAACGTTAGAAGGTGATCAAAATGATCTTATAAAACGATTTTGGGAATTAGAGGAAACAGTCGTGCAAAAAAAGCACTTCACGGAAGAAGAACAAAAATGTGAAGAATTTTATAAGCAATCAACTCAACGGGACCACGAAGGTCGTTATGTTGTTAGGTTGCCGTTTAAAACGGCTACACCACACTGCGCAAATGTTCAAACTAAAGATATTGCATTGCGCAGGTTTTTTAATTTGGAGAAAAGGTTAGCCAGAGACTCAGAGTTAAAAAGGCAATATGTCGATGTAATTAACGAATATATCGACTTAGGTCATGCAGAAGTTATTCCTGTGGAGCAAATTAACAAGCCTGATGTTGTATATCTTCCTCATCATGCGGTGATCAGGGAAGATAAAGCAACTACTAAAGTTAGGGTTGTATTTGACGCCTCTAGCTTAGGCAAGAATGGTGTGTCGTTAAACGGCGAACTAATGGTCGGGCCAACCTTACAAGCTGATTTACGACACACTATAATGAGATGGAGGATGCATCCCATTTGTATGGTTGCGGACATTGTAAAAATGTACCGGCAGGTGGTTGTATCTACTGAAGATATTGACTACCAAAGATTATTGTGGAGGCAAGATCCCAAGGACAAAATTCAACACCTGCGGCTTTTGAGAGTAACATTTGGCACGGCGTCAGCTCCATATTTGGCCGTCCGTACATTGCACCAAATAGCGCTAGATGAGGGAGAAGGCTTTCCTGTTGCACGGGAAAGGACGCTGACGGATTTTTATATGGATGACCTGATGACTGGCTGCCAAAACATATCGGAAGGAAAAGATATATATGAGCAAATGACACAATTGTTAGGAAAAGCGGGCTTTGAGCTACAAAAATGGAAAACCAATAATTCAGTATTAATGAAACATATGACAATAGATAAAGAAGAAGAAAACCTAGAATTGAAAACAGATATAATAATGAAAATATTAGGACTTACCTGGTCCAGAGAAACTGATGAATTTGTATACTCGGTGACGCTGCATCCCTTGAAGATACCTGTAACTAAAAGAAGTGTTATCTCGCATATTTCGATGTTGTTCGATCCATTGGGTTGGCTGGCACCTGCAATCATAAAAGCCAAGATATTAATTCAAAAATTGTGGTTGTCTGGAATACATTGGGATGATGAGTTACCATCGATATTGTTAAAAGAATGGTTGACTTACCGCAGCGAACTCGAACAACTTGTACAGTATCGGATTCCTAGGTGGTTATCAACTTACCGCGGTGATTCATTGGAGCTGCACGGATTTAGTGACGCCTCGAATCAAGCTTATGCAGCAGTAGTTTACATGCGTGTGGTGGGTCAGCAGGGGATCATTTATTCTCGCCTGGTGACAGCCAAAACGAAGGTTGCACCAATTAAACAAGTTTCAATACCGCGACTGGAACTGTGTGGTGCAGTTTTAGTGTCAAAGTTGTTGAGTGAAGTAGCCGAAGTATTGAAAATTGAAAAGCAGAAGATTCGGGCGTGGACAGACTCGACAGTAGTACTCGCTTGGTTGAGTAAACATCCATCTAATTGGCAAACATTTGTAGCAAACAGAGTGTCAGAGATTTTGACATTAGTGGACAGAAGCCAGTGGGCTCATGTGAAATCAGCGGACAATCCGGCAGATTGTGCCTCAAGGGGATTAAAATCAACTGAATTAATCTCTAACCAGTTGTGGAGGGAAGGGCCAGAGTGGCTGAAAAACAAAAACATTGATTACAGCAAAAAGACTGAATGCAAGACAGTGTTAGAAGAAAAGGCACAAAAGGTGAGCTACGTTACAACAGACGAAGATTTAGCGTTAACAGTATGGACAAAATTCTCAACATTAAGAAAATTGATCAGAGTAATTGCTTACTGCAGGCGTTTTATATATTGTAAAAGAAGAAGCGACAACTCTGAGCGATTTCCTTCATGGTTAACTGCTAAAGAACTTAACGAAGCGTTAACGGTTTGTATTAAACAGTGTCAAAGGCAATACTTTAGTAGAGAAATAGAAGACCTCGTTAAAACAGGAAAAGTTCAAAAGAAAAGTGTACTTACCTCACTTAATCCATTCGTCGATCACGAAGGGGTGCTCAGAGTGGGGGGACGCTTAGAAAGAGCCACAATCGATGAAAACGTTAAACATCCGATAATTATACCAGCCAAGTCTCATTTTACTGACTTGTTAATAGCAGATACTCACCAGAAGACGTTACACGGTGGACCCCAACTAATGCTCAATTATTTGAGGTCCAAATATTGGGTTCTTGATGCAAAAAATCGCACTAAGTTCTATGTACGGAATTGCGTATCTTGTGTTCGTCATGCAGCTCGTATAAGAGAACAGCTTATGGGTCAGTTGCCCAAAGCAAGAGTTAATGCTAGCCGACCTTTCCACCAAAGCGGAGTGGATTATGCGGGTCCAATAAATATACGAACGTCCAAGGGGAGAGGTCATCATTCATACAAGGGCTATATTTGCCTCTTTGTGTGCATGGCGACAAGAGCCATACATCTCGAGGCGGTCACCGATTTAACGTCTAAAGGATTCTTGGCAGCCTTCAAACGATTTGTGGCCAGACGTGGACATTGTGCTGATCTTTACAGCGACAACGGTACCAATTTCGTGGGTGCTGCGAAAGAGGTAAAGGTACTGCTGGCTGCCGAAAAATCAAGCGTGACAACAGAAATAGCAGATTGGTTATCGGATAATGGGACAAACTGGCATTTTATACCACCCCACGCTCCAAACTTTGGCGGACTGTGGGAAGCAGGTATAAAGTCCACAAAACACCATCTTAAGCGAGTTGTTGGAAAAAACACTCTAACTTACGAAGAGATGGCTACCGTCTTGTCTCAAATAGAAGCATGTCTAAACTCCCGTCCCATTTCACAGCTAAGTAACAATAGTCAAGACCAAATTCCTTTAACTCCTGGCCACTTTTTAGTGGGAGAACCTCTTGTGCTTGTACCGGAGTTTAACTATGAACAGTCGACTCTGACTAGTCTGAAGAGATGGCAATTGACCCAGCGAATGGTTCAAGATTTCTGGCGACGCTGGTCAAAAGAGTACTTAACTCAGTTCATGAATCGTTACAAATGGGCATATCAAACTCCGGAACCAGCCATTGGTGATATTGTTCTGGTAAAAGAGGACGATTTACCGCCAGCTAGGTGGCTTTATGGTATCATCACTCAAAAACACCCTGGGTTGGACGGAATTACGCGCGTGGTTAGTTTAAGATGTAAGGGGTCGCAAATTAAAAGACCAGTGTCAAAGATATGTGTGCTTCCCGTTAGCAAATAAGGGAAAGTTCCTTTTTTATAATTATCGTTTGTAATAAATAATAACGAACAATTTGTTATTATTGTGTTATATGTTTTAACCATACAAGTATAAACTAGACTATTTTAGTTCCACCTATTATATTATTTTACTAGACATTAACTAGCAACTATTATCTTTTTATTTTTAGTAGCGGCTGCGACCGTATCTTTAGTTGCTGTTTCATTTTATTGTAAGTTATTGTGTTGAAAATATTTCAATATTTTTGTGTTCTGTAAAGTGTGTAACAACCTTTATCTCTATTTTATAAAAAAATGTGTAAATTTAGTTTGTTATACTATTGTCTCAGTTTTGTATCGGTCAGTATTGTATTTCCGTTTATGATAAAGTTTATTATGGACAAAATATTAGGTCAAGATGGACGGTAAACTCACAGTTTGTCCATAGTGGGCGTAATGTTAAGTCAATAATGGCAAAAGTTGTCTCATAGCTCGATAGATGGCGTTGTGCTGTTTAAATGCGCGCTATGGTTTCGTTACACACGATTAGCTATAAGAAAACGGAATATTAATAAAAAAACTCTTATATCAGCATCGTCTTGTTTTATTGCCAAAATTCCTAGCATAGTAAAGCATCTTGGTATAGAGGTGTACATCCCCTCTTTGAGGAGTGACTAGAGAGGCGCCACGGCGTCCTCACCTTCTGCCTGACGCAGGTCCTCACCGGACACGGTTGTTTCGGCAGGTTCCTGTTCAGGATAAGGCGGGAGGAAACGCCCGGATGTTACCACTGTGTGGATCGTCCGGAGGACACGGTATAGCATACAGTGGAGGTCTGCCCGGTTTGGGTAGAGCACCGCTGTGTCCTCACGGAGGCGATCGGGGGTGTCCGGCCCTGGTCCAGGCCATGGTACGGAGCGAGAGTGCATGGGAGGCCGTCACCTCCTTGGGCAGTGGGCAGCTCGTCATCCGGTAAGGACCATGCCTGGGTCGACGGCGCGTTGTGTTCCACGCGCGCCTCAAAGAGATGTCAGCACAAGCTGACGGGGTCCGCTATGACCGATGACTGCCAGGGTTGCGAGTTTGTCCAAAAGGGATACCGTGGCCCTGGCACAAATGCAACTGAAGTGACACGGGTGGGTTGTAATGGGTTATTCCACAAATCCCCCCTGAAAATCCCCCTTAGGAGGAAAAGTGGAATCTATAAAAAACAGTCTAGAATTCACCCCGGATAATCCCGCTTAGGGGGAAAACTAGAATTGAAAAAAAAAAATATTCCAAGACCGATTAGTGAAAGTGATTTTTTTTACCTTAGGGCTCAGTTTACCCCACTGAGGGGGATTCTCTCAGGGGGGACTAGTGGAATAAGCCAGATTATCAGGGGTGAATTCTAGACTGTTTTTTATAGATTCCACTTTTCCTCCTAAGGGGGATTTTCAGGGGGGATTTGTGGAATAAGCCGGTTGTAATCAGTAAAAGTCAATTGATCAGAGAAGTTAATTGATAATTTCCTCGATTCCAATTAAAGTAAAAAAAAAAAAAAAACTGTCAAGGGCGAGTCGGACTCGCGCACCGAGGTTTCCGTACCATTTTATATAGCTTCATTCGTATAAGAAGACTAAATAGTTCTGTGCACAGAAAAAACTACAACTGTGCGTCACCCAAAGCAACCTGCGAGTATGTAGGAAGGAGGACATTATGTTTGTGAACCGTGAAATGTTTTTAAATTTTCATCAGCGAGGCCTATATTCGTCAGAGAATTTTAAAACTGCGGTGTAGAATATTGCAGTTTTAGGTCAGCGCCGTCTCTTGTCCGATAGTGGAACTAATGTATGTTTTGTTGATGATTTCTGAAAAAGTGTGGTATTTAGAGAAATTGTTTTATTTTTCCAGTAATGTTTACATACATTTCTATCACATAGAATTATTTCAGATTTTTATCTATGCAAACTTCGGGAGATAAAGGGGGGCGAAAAAAAATGTTTGAGAATGTTCAAATAGCGCTCTTTCATATGATACCCCACAATACCCTAGTATCCCCACTTAATTTTTTTTTAACTCCCATTAAGTCCCAGTTGCAAAAAAAAAATCATTCTTATTTGCAAAATAGTTGAGCAAACGTCATCTAAAACTATTCCAAACAAGTTGGTAGCATTAGTAGTTCTTGAGATATCCAGCTGTGACAGACAGACGGACAGACAGACTGAGTCGCACCATAAGGGTTTACCATTTTGGTACGGAACCCTAAAAAGAAGCACAAAAAATATCAAAACTTTGGAATCGAAATCAGGTTTGCATTGCTTTGTTGAAAGTTGACTGAAATAGCACAATATGTCATAATTGACTACTTAGATCCATAAGGTATGCTAATCATTTAAAAGATTAAATCTGTATAATTATCTGCTATAATCGTTTCCTATTCAACCCAGCGAAGTAGTAAAGAAATAATATATTCGACTGTTGTCATACACTGAACTGATACAACAATGTATCAGTTCAGTGTATGACAACAGTCGAATTATATTCACAAGTTCGTTCTCATCTCTGTCTTACCTACGAACTGTATGGGAAAACGTTTTTTTCGATTTGTGACTTTTTCTAGTACTCAAACCTTAGTTGGTCCCATAGAGTTTTTGATCCTCGTAAGAAACAGGATCGATTGGCATCAAAAAACTTTTTTGTGAAAATTGCCCATTTTCTTGCTGTCATTTTTTTTTCAAAATCTGTGATTGCAGATCAACTTTTACTAAAAGTTAAGGATAGTCTATTAAGAACATTTTCTTGTAGCAACCACAGTTAAGGTACCTGCCCTTATTGACCCATCTCAAAACATAATACAATACTGCTCATCCCCCATAGCAAATAGCGTGATAATTTATACCTAGTAATTTGACCAGACCTATAGGGGAATATCTGTGTAAAAATTAAATAAAATCTATCCGGTAGTTTTTGCGTGATGCTGGAACATACATTCAGACAAACAGACAAACGGACAAAAATTCTAAAAACTATATTTTCGGCATCAGAATCATTCCCAGACCACGTGACAATTACTTTTTCAAAAATATTCAATGTACAGTTTTGACTTCGCTACGATTTTATTATATGTATAGATTATATAATACTATCTTGAATTCATGGAAGCCTAATACTTTTTGTCAGGTTGCTACTCAGAACTTGTGCACAACGTGTCGGGAACAGAATACTGTCTTCACAGTCATGTAAGTTGCACCCGTGCGAAGCCGGATGGGTGGCTAGTGTTTGATGGAGATGACCTGATGAACTAATTAATAGGGAAAGTCTTGTTTTATGTAATCACTAGCTTCTGCCCGCGACTTGGTCCGCGTTAAATTTCTTGTTCCCCCGACCCACCCCGTCGCAACACATTGCCTGCCCGTGATTTTACTATATTTTCGCATAAACTTTCATTTAAAAAAAAATTGTGTCCTAGTTAATAGGAATGTTATTCTTCCTCAAGAATTGGGCTGTAAAATGCAAAAATATTTTTTTATCCAACTCGCAGTTCCAGAGATTCGCGCGCGTTCAAAAAACAAAAAACCGGCCAAGTGCGAGTCGGACTCGCGCACGAAGGGTTCCGTACCATCCATACAAATCCTTACTAATATTATAAATGTGAAATTAACTCTGTCTGTCTGTCTATCTGTCTGTCTGTCTGTCCGTCTGTCTGTATGTTACGTTAAAAAAATCATCATCGACGCGGGCGGAGCAAAAAAAACGGCAAAAAAATCATGTCCGTTGTATGGGAGCCCCCCTTAAATATATTTTTTTTCTGGTTTTTAGTATTTGTTGTTATAGCTGCAACAGAAATACATCATCTGTGAAAATTTCAACTGTCTAAATATCGAGGTTCATGAGATACAGCCTGGTCACAGACGGGCAGGCAGACAGACAGACAGACGGACAGCGGAGTTTTAGTAATAGGGTCCCATTTTACCCTTTGGGTACGGAAACCTAAAAACTAACTCTTCAGCTTTAGAATAACTACCTCGCAGAGTTGATCATTATTTTGCTGCGGAGTTATTATAAAACAGTTATATCTCCTGAGATATTCATTAAAATTAAATGATGTAAGGGCAACTTTGTTCAAAATTTAATACTTGTGATGAATAACATATTTATTTGGATAAGAATTAATACCATGTTTATGAAAACTCCTTCGCAAATAATGCATTAATTTCGAACAAATTTGATTACCATCAAAAAGGTTATAGTGAGTCAATCTTAAAAGATAGACATATGCTGTCGCGGACTTTTTTTTAGAACATTTAAAGAGGAACAATTCTATCATACATGATATTTGCGTAACTTAAACCGTTTACGCAGCGCACGCAACGGAAGCTCTCAAAAACGAATATTTTTTCCCGTTTTTGCAACATTTTTCATTTATGCTCCGCTCCTATTGGTCGTAGCGTGATGTTATATAGTTTATAATATTCCTCAATAAATTTACTATCCAACACAAAAAGAATTTTTCAATTCCAACCAGTAGTTCCTGAGATTAGCGCGTTCAAACAAACAAACAAACAAACAAACAAACTCTTCAGCTTTATATATTAGTATAGATAATAATTTACAAAGTTTCAATGGAAGCTCGTTTCTAGAAGTCTGTTATTTTAACGTTAATCCTTTATCTTGAAGTCTTTCAAAACACGAAAATATAACTATAATAACAATACCTACTACCCCATCATCAATTGCATTATTTTCCGGACAAACCCTGTAAACTTGGTCTCGTTTCAGTAAAAGTTCATCTGATAGGTATCAGTACTATCAGTGTATTTCTCACTTATCTCCACTGTAAACATTTCAATTGTTTCGACCCTTATCACACAGTTTACATCGAGCGGGATACGAGTGTCGAGTCCCCTTAAGAATGGGAGATAAAAACTAAACGAAAGAAAGCACAGAGAGGTATTGTGACTTGTAGTGTAGGAGTGCAAGGAACCGGTGCGTGGATAATTACGTGTACATTATATAACTGTCTCTTAAGAGAAGAGTTACAGTCAAATCGTAATACAACACGTAACATCACGCCTGTATTCCCCGAAGGGTTAAGCAGAGGTGCACCTATAATACACCCACATTTCGCCAATTCTGTTTAAGTCTTATCAAGGGGCGAGCCCATTGTCATCAATTCCAGATTCCGGGCTGTTACTGAGTAATACCAGACGAAATACCGGCCAAGTGTGAGTCGGACCACGCACAATGACGAATTCCGTAGTCAGGATGAATTTATCCCAAGAACAAACTTAACATTGCAGTTGAAAAACATGTTCTCCCATACATCCCAACTGCAAATATAAGTTTGTTCGCACAATATTGGAAGATTTGCCATGTTCTTTTAAGACCATAGACTTTTATATAGGTTTCCGTGTAATCTATAAGCATAGAACAATATGTTTTTTTTTTTTTCAAAATTTAGGTTTAGCAGTTTCGGATAAAAGGGATAGATTTTCAGGATTCTTTAGGATCTTTTAGATTGTGGTAAAATTTCATCACTTTTTTTTTCGGTCTCTTGTATGCTAAGCCTGACTGTGATGTGTTCGCGGATGAATGGAAGAAGATCTTGTCAGTATATCTGGAGTATTGTGAGATGAGCGTGTCAGATTCTAAATGTAAACTACATTTATAGGTATTGATAGCCACTTTATTAGCAAGCTTTGTGTATCAGTATGGTAATTAGTAGTTTACTATGTATGAAAGTCCCTAAGAATATGGTGTGTAGGAAAAGGATTTTATAAAGAAAAGCACAGAAAGACAAGACTAGGCATTTATTTCAATTAGGCTTGTCAAGGTAACGCTACTGAGAAAGCTAGTTGTCCGTTCCAAAACTAGGTCTTCGTGGAGAAGAACGGATAAGAAACTCCACGGTAACAGCATTAAGTATTCTATCATCATATTTCTTCGATTTCTTACATTTCCATAAATTACCGTTATCTCAAAACAGATAATTATATCTATTGGACTTTTACTCATGTTCCTACCTTTATATTATAACTAGCTTCTGCCCGCGACTTCGTCCGCGTTAAATTTCTTGTTCCCCCGACCCACCCCGTCGCAACACATTGCCTGCCCGTGATTTTACTTCATTTTCGCATAAACTTTCATTTAAAAAAAATTGTGTCCTAGTTAATAGGAATGTTATTCTTCCTCAAGAATTGGGCTGTAAAATGCAAAAAGATTTTTTCAAATCCAACTCGCAGTTCCAGAGATTAGCGCGTTCAAAAAACAAAAAACCGGCCAACTGCGAGTCGGACTCGCGCACGAAGGGTTTCGTACCATCCATACAAATCCTTACTAATATTATAAATGTGAAAGTAACTCTGTCTGTCTGTATGTAACGTTTTCACGCCTAAACCGCTGAGATACCGCCGATAGACCGCCTGGGATATAGAGAAGGACATAGGCTACTTTTTTACGCGATAACCGACATCCACGCGGGCGGGGCAAAAAAAACGGCAAAAAAAATCATGTCCGTTGTATGGAAGCCCCCCTTAAATATTTTTTTTTCTGTTTTTTAGTATTTGTTGTTATAGCGGCAACATAAATACATCATCTTTGAAAATTTCAACTGTCTAACTATCACGGTTCATGAGATACAGCCTGGTGACAGACGGACAGACAGACAGACAGACAGACGGACAGCGGAGTTTTAGTAATAGGGTCCCATTTTACCCTTTGGGTACGGAACCCTAAAAACTAACTCTTCAACTTTAGAAAAGACTACCTCGCAGAGTTGATCATTATTTTGCTGCTGAGTTATTATAAAACAGTTATATCTCCTAAGATATTCATTGAAATTAAATGATGTAAGGGCAACTTTGTTCAAAATTAAATACTTGTGATGAATAACGTATTTATTTGGATAAGGATTAATACCATGTTTATGAAAACTCCTTCGCAAATAATGCATTAATTTCGAACAAATTTGATTACCATAAAAAAGGTTATAGCGAGTTAATCTTAAAAGATAGACATGTGCTGTCGCGGACTTTTTTTTATAACATTTAAAGAGGAACAATTCCATCATACATGATATTTGCGTAACTTAAACCGTTTACGCAGCGCACGCAACGGAAGCTCTCAAAAAGGAATATTTTTTCCCGTTTTTGCAACATTTTTCATTTATGCTCCGCTCCTATTGGTCGTAGCGTGATGTTATATAGCCTATAACATTCCTCAATAAATGGACTATCCAACACAAAAAGAATTTTTCAATTCCAACCAGTAGTTCCTGAGATTAGCGCGTTCAAACAAACAAACAAACAAACTCTTCAGCTTTATATATTAGTATAGATATAGATAATATAAAGGAACATGAGTATTCTATTTAAAAAAATTACACATTACCAATATTGGCAATAATATACTTTACACTACAACATAACCATAATAGGCAATAATTAAGGTATAATATCAAATTACTTAACTTACGTGACGACTGGACGAACCAACCACTTGAACATCTACCGAGCAACTCGACTAGACAGCTTTTTTTTATCTAGGGCATCTCAGAGTGTAACCACTAAGGTTCCGACTCTTTAACCGGACTTTCCTGTGGCTGCCTTAAGCTCCTAACGAAACTTAATGCCTCCAGCCAGGGCGTAAAATCTATAAACTAAACGAACCTCGGCTTAGGGCAGCTGAGTCGGAGGGAGGGTGGCAAGGGACCGACGGTGGCTGGATAAAATCAGTGTTTTAATTATTATCGTGGGGAGTTTGGATTACATGCTGCTCAGCTAAAACGCGTGCTGGCGCTTCACTTACAGTCAAGGGTCGGGGAGGACTATTCGTTAGTCGGGGATTTCGCGCGGGGCCTCGGCGGCGGTGAGGTCGGAATGACGATCTTGTATTGTGTGCTCTTATTTTGCGAACTGTACTAGTTTCCCTACGACTCTCCTGGAGGAGAGTAGTGGGGTCGTCTGGGATCCTATATGGGTTCCGTTTTTCCCATTTGGACGTATGGAACTCTAAAAACCTAATAACACTTTGTCTGACCTGGAAAGCGAACCCAGGACCTCATGCTCAGCAGTAGCGCTTGCAACCACTTGACATTCATGTGAATTCATGAAATAGAACATTCGATGAAAATAACGTTGTCAATACAGAAGCGAACAATCAAGTACCGAACAGCATCGAACACATTCATTATTACTAATGACAGCTCACACATATAACGGATCGTCAGACTATAATGATATAATCATGTAACATAATGTATTATGTTATAATTATAAGCTTTTTACACAAAATAATTGAACAGAAGTCCCAGTCAAAACGCGATAACGGGACGCAGCAAAAACACTGGCTGTAAGGTATTTATGGCAAGCAGTTATTGGTGTTACACTACCATTATATGATTATAACATAGATTTGAATGTTTTTAAGCAAAAGTACATTTCTATCAAAACAAATGAGAGACGTAACTTAAAAATATCAGTCTATCTGATTACGCAATTTCAATGTTTTCAATTTGTCATATTTTTAACAGAATGCGTTCCAATTTGATTAAAGATTCATGGATTAACTTTAAGTAAAGACTGAGTACCGGGGCAAAACTTCTGTCTACATGTAAATGTGTGCAGTCATAACATTTGTATGTGCTGTGTGTGTGCAATAATTACAGGTAATCGCCAGCGATCGGTGGCATTAATCGCAGACACCTACAGCAAGGTAATTGGCTTGCAGTGAGCAGCCTGAGTTAACTGTGACCACACTGCTGGATAGAATTAGGTCGATGTGGGGCACAAGTCGAGGCACACTGTGGATTGTATTGATACGTGAATTAGGGCATCGGAAGCCAACAAGGTTCCCTCAAATATCCCAGGTTTGAACAAAAGTATTTTTTTTAAGTTAAATTTATTGGCTGATATTATAAACATATCGTGGTGATAGGAAAAACTAAGTAAGTCTTATTTTTATCCCTCTATACTGGCTTTTTCCTGCAACAGATCAACACAACTTCATTTCACCGTAGGTAATCTTGTTCTAAGAACAGAAGCAAAACAACAAGTAATTGCCTTTCGATTTAAAAAGTGGAACGGGATGCATCGACGCCGATGACATTAACCTGAGCGGTGATAGCATTGGGGGCAATCTGTGCAACGTCGAAGCCGTAGCACGTACGAGCGCGTAGCGTGTAGTGCCGTCGCGATAGTGTATGCTAAGTACGCGAGCGGGCACACATTACTTGGGAAACTTGCTTATGTTAAACCGCGTAGAGTGTGGACCTTGGGCCATCTAATACTAGATTTCTTTCCTGTTAGAACTTTTTTGTGCGGAACATAGGCACGGACTTATTAGTAAATATAATTACAAATAAATAATTAACATATATGACGCGATGGATAAAGCTGTGCAAGCCAAGCCACCATTGAATTATATAACTCTGTTGATGCCTTCCTGGGATTAGCGATCCTTTTAATTACATCATGTACTCTGAAAAGCGGAACTCTTTACCACATTATTCAATAGAAACTACAGTCGATATTTCCGAGTAACTATTTAATATTGTAATATGGAACGGATCGTATTAAAAGAAAATAATCAAACTTAAGAACAAAAATAGAAGTAAAAGGAATTATTATTGAACCTTCATTTTATTCCCTTACACTTACAAAATGGTTAATTCATTTTAATTTTCTCCGTTACTTGGAACATTTCATTTCATATTAAAGTAAGAACAATTTAAATCCTTATAAAGCACTACAATGCTATCGTTTCAAGGAAGTGGACGTTGCATAGGTGCCATTGTTATTGCTTTCTACGTCGCAACGCCATCTTCCTTCATTGTCTGTGGTCACGTACGGGTTTTAAAGTAGTCATAACTTCACGCTAGACTTTTCAGGACGTATTCTTTAACCGTGGAACGTCTAGTGAAAGAGTCTACTAGACGTTCCACAGTTAAAGAATACGTCCGATTTATAATATTAAATGAAAAGACCTTAACTTAAATTATACCTACCCCTATCGGAATTTAATTCTAACATAATATCTTAGTAAACCTGTAGTATATTTCTTTCTGTGGCCAAGATTCAGTATCTGCAGAGGACTTCTACGGCGGTGTATTCTTTATCGAGAATCACTCGGGCAACACAATATTCCACTCAATTAATTTTTGTACACAATATACGCCCACACAATGAACTGAATTCTTTGCCAATAACCAAAAAATTTCAAGAACACACTTAGCATAAAACATTTTCTTCAATATTTTGAACCTTATTCCCTTATCAATAAAGTGTATAAACATCCACTGTAATACAATCGAAATTGGCATCTCTCAGTGGAAATATTTGCTCAACATAATTGTCGTCATTCAATATTCTTCCTTTGAAACGTTTCTTGAATTAATATAAAACGCGTTGGTATGACGCCTCCAATCTGTTGTGATTGACGGAGAGCATTGTGATGAACAAATGGTTGGTAGACCCGCCCGCGAGCCGCGACGGACTGTCACTAACAGGCTTACTCCAGGCTTGGTTTCGTTATTTTAATTTGTGATGAAATGTCTGTATTGTTTAAAAGAAGTGTGGACAGAGGTCGATGTCTTTTTATAAGTCGATTATTAATTTATATGTTAAGGATTCCCTGCGAACGCTGAGATTTATTTCGATTTGGAGTTGTAGGTCCGCTTCTGTGGTCCGCTTGCACGACAAATCATTGAATACGTTTAGCACTAAACATCATTCTGTCTCTGTCATCTTCAATAATTTGACAGAACAGAACGATGTTTTCAATACGTATAACGCCAAACACATTTAGTGATGTGTAGTAGAAGCGGACCTTAAAGTCCAAGTCGTTCGGAGAGAAACATTACTTGCTCATTGCTTATTGATATTTATATTATTTTAAAAGCCCTTTAGCAGCTTTTACGGTATTTTAAAACTTTAAAAGTGTCTGTAACCAAAAGCCAATGAAACCATTTGCCAGAAAATGTGAAACGAATTTTGCGAAGATTTAAATGCAATGTGGTCGTATCTCTGGAAATAATTTATAGATCGAAGTAGTGCGGGCTTAAACCGAGACAAATGATAGCAGTCACTGTGATCAGCATAAAACCCTGGGACCCACACTAAATATACACTACTTGACAGTTCAGTGTGACATAACATCACGCCTGTATTCCCCGAAGGGTTAGGCAGAGGTCTGGTGTATAGCAGTAGGTAGGAACACTCCCACGTTTCGATGTCCTGAGGATTAGTAAAGTAAACATTTATTTGCATAGATTGTAGGTACACTACTTATGATGTTACAATTAAAATATGGGTAAATATGGGTGTCCTTGTACAATCTACCTTATATAGGCATGCAACATTATTATTAAATGAATCATTTAATTATAAAAAGTCAAAGTCAAAGTCAAATCATTTATTTCAAATAGGCACGAAGATGCACTTTTGAACTTCAAAAATTAAAATCAAAGTGAAATACAATGATCAGACAGTTAAATTATTTTGAGGTATTACAGTTGAACAGTAGTTGGCATGGTACATTCATATAAAGGAACAAGAAGATTAATTGAAATATCTACAACACAATATAATAGTAATAAAATAAAATAGGTATGACAAAATTGAATTACATTAAATTATTCAGTACATATGTCAGTGTCATTTAGAAAGTCATTCATAGAATAATAGCATTTTACAATTAATAATGCTGTCAGCTTCTTTTTAAAGTTATTAATTGTGTAATTTGTAATTATGTTAGGTATTTAATTATATATTATTGGGCCCATACTAATAACACTTTTCTTTGTAAAGCAGTATAAGAACTCTCAACATGTAGTAAATATTTATACTGACTTCTTACTTTCTATCTTTTGAAACTGCAGTGAAAAGGTTAATGTTACATTTAACGAAAATTGCGACTTCTAAAATGTACATAGCCGGGAAAGTTAATAGTTTGAGGGACTTAAACACCGGACTGTACCAAGAACCTCTCGCTCACGACCACTAGACCGATGAGTCTAAACTATGTAATACTGACTGTATTAGTCTATTTAATACTATTACATATCACATAGAATCAAAAACCGCACCTGGAGAAGCTTTTTATCGATGCAAAGTAACTTGGACGGTGTCGTGTGTTCATTAAAATTACATAAAGAAATGCTTCTAAAGACGCTAACAGAATCGATACTGTTCCTGTTCGACTTTGAACATAATCTCGTACCGAAAGGTCAGATTATTCCGCAGTGACCGCCGAGCGCGGTGGTGACCACAGCGTGCTCCGTCGGTGACGCTGACCGGCAACCGCTCGGTTATGTCGATGTACATTATTACCTCTCTAGTCGGTTAGAAGCAAGGATGCTCTAAGAGGATTCTAATAAAACACTAGCATTGTGTCTCCTGGTCTGAAACCAGCACACCTACCACCACCATACCATACCATTCGATTCGGTGGCGAATTTGACTGTTATGGTTTTGATGGTAGATAATGTTTAAGTGGTAAATAAATTATTATTATTGGGTATCTCGCAACATAACTTAAGTAATACTTACTATAGAATATGTATTGAGTGACTAATAAACAAATAAAACAACCGACTTTCAAAAAATCACTAAATAGTGTAAAAAATTTTAGAAATCGGTTGTAATTTTTTTATTTTTCTATTTTTAGCTATGGTACTTACCCCACATCAATTCGTATACCACTACTTGGTATGCAAACAACAAGTGACAGGAATTATTATAATATCATCAAGATACACAAAGCGGATTAAATACGTTTTAACGAAGCTACCTCAAAAATTACCAAAAGTTAATAATATCTATATGAGACCACTGCGCAAGCTTCCTCTACCAAATGATATTTCATTGAAAACAACATGATTGAATTTCGTTTGTTAGTTAACATAGCACCTCGAGACTCACAAACCACTGCACGTGACATATAACTTTAGTTGCCCCACACTTAAAAAAAATTAAACAGCAACACGCAAACGATATTTTAATAAATTCCACATCCCGCCTTCATCACATTTATTTATTTAACCTGCAGCAATTGGCCGTGGCCACATAAATGATGTTGGTAAATAATTTTATTAAATGTCCTCGCGTCAGAGCGCAGCAGTGACAACTTGCAGACGGCTCCATACGCGGAGATGACGCGAATGCAATAAACCAAACTGTGTCAAACACATTACCATGACTAGTAGGGCTGGCAGCGTCATCAATCGGTCAGATATTGCAGGTTTTATATTCACTTGTCTAAACTATCAGCTGTTTTTGTTTCCGTAGTCAACAAGGAACCCTTGTAGTTTCGCCATATCCGTCTGTCTGTCTGTCTGCGGCTTAGCTCGGAGACTGTTAGTACTAGAAAGCTGTAATTTGGTATGGGTGGGTTTGGTTTGGTTTGAAATCTTGAAATAATTTATTTTTAGGGTACCGTGGGTAAAAAGGGGAATTTTTTCTCGCTTATCTCATGGTGTGTGGGGTATCGTTAGATAGGGCGTTCAAAAATATTGCGGGTTTGTAAACGCCATTTTTCGATTCAGAGATCCGTTTGCGTAATATTAAGCTTTAAAGTACACATTTTTGTTCGAGTCAAGTCTCTCCCCCCCCCATAATGCTAAATGTCTGGACTTTAAAAAATTCTGTGATCTCTGATTTTGAATTGAATTTTTTCTCAGAGTAGTCAGATAGGAAACGCCGACCTGATCTAGTTGTTTTTAAAATATGATTGACGTGTAAAAGTGTTTGTAAAACCTACTTACCGAAATATAATAAAATCATTTATTTAGAAAACATTATGTTAAGTAGTACTAATTTCTGCCAGGGTTGCGAGTTTGTCCGAAAGGGATACCGCGGCCCTGGCACACAGGCAACTGAAGGAACACGGGTGGGATTTAGTCCGTAAAAGTGTGACACGCCCTCCCGCTCCGCCCACAGCGGAAGAAGTTATTTGATAATTTCCCAGCCAAAAAAAAAAGTGGTACTTATTTACCGTGTACGACGGTATGACCAATTTCATCTCCTGAGCGTTTGCTCAGGAGATGAAATTGGTCATACCGTACTACGTCTACTTATAGGGGACTTCTTCTCGTGTGTTTACACGAGAAGAAGTCCCCTATAAGTAGACAGCCCTATCACATCGTATAGGTAGCTAGTACCTACCTACATAGGACGCGCACGGCACGACTCCGACAAATTGAAATGCCACGATTGCTCATTTACGAAGAGATGGCACATCACGAGTCCACAGCATCTTCAGCAGTTGAGATGTTCTCGAGCACAACTTGTTTTATTGTTTTATGTGAGGACGCAATCTGGACAAGTCGCCAAAGAAATAGTTTGGTTTAGCAGTACCTGCAAGTTTTATTTATTTATAGAGTAAGTAACAGTACTAGAGTGGAAGCCGGTTATTTCTCTCTGTTGTTGATAGCTACACCTAAGTTGGTTATATTAAATTTAAAATTATTAAGTTAGTCATGTTATTTTATTATGCTGAATTATGACGCGCATCGTTGGCCTAAAATAGGTTACAGAGTAAGCAGGAAAATGTACGGCGATGAGACCGTACACTATGTTTCATTCAGTATTGTTAGGCATACTCTGCAAGTTTGCTTTAAAAATAACGCTTCGATATAATTAGGTGCTTTGTTTTTACTTAACAATACATCATTTTAAGTAGCTCTGTTGGTATTGTAATAGCGCGTTATAAAGCACTGAATAGTTTTTGTAGTTTAGCACTAAAATAAGTTTTAATTATTACACAAAGTTTCGCAATTACCACCACATTATGAGTAACAAATGTACCGCAGTATAAACTATTTACTTTTCGTGAAGTGTACTAAAAACAGTAATTCATATTAATATGTCCGGTCACCAATAAATACTCGTATGTAGTTCAACAGAGAAAACGATTTTTTTTTTTTTTCGTTTTGTTAGCTCTGTGATAAAAAAATACTATTTGTATGCACTTATTAAATAAAATTTATGTAAATACTAAATATTAAGATTAAATTTAATGTATCATTATTTCAAAATTTAATTATTTACATGCCATAGCAGGTACGTAAACCGTAGCACTTTTACTCCACCTACCATGATGCTACGAAAGTGCTACGCTCGTAGCACCTCGTAGCACACACGTTCCCACTTCAAAACGAAAGAACACAGGTCTTTTTGAACACTGACAAGTTTAGATTGATTTGGACTGTGACCACTATAATAAAAAAAAAAACAATTGATGACACTATTATCAAATTAACTAAACGTTTTGTCGTTCTACAGTGCTACGAGACCGCTACGCTCGTAGCAACTCGTCACAAATAATTCAAAGGTCTGGCTTTTGAGCCCATTGTCTAAGGGTCAATTTCACAGGTTTTCTGTGAAATTATCTGCCAGTTAAGTTAACCGATACTTATCCAGTAGTGGCAAAACCGTGTAGTTTGATTATAATTAGCGCAAAAAATTCGTTTAGATGTAGTCTATCCATTGTATCGTTCTATGACAATTTTTTTTTTTTTTGTTTATCATTCCTTATTTCACTTAATAAGACTAATTTTTTTCATTTCTATGAGTAAAACATAATAATTAAAACTAATCTCTGACTTTCACACTGTTAATACAACATTAACATCGAATCAAGCTGCAACATCATATAATAGCTGTAATACAAACAATAGCTAATTCACAAGCTTATCGTAAGCTAACCTGGATGCGGATCGAACAGCGCGCTCTCATTATAGTTGCGGTGGCAATGCGGACCGCAACCGCCACGCTGCCGCACCGCAGCCGACCCGCAGTCGTCCCGCAGTCGACACTGACGTATCTATTGAATTCCGAGTATTTCAGACGCAATCAGATTATAGTAGCATGCCTTATTAAAATGAGGCTAACAAGATATCGGTTCAGTGTCAGCTTTGCTAACAAGTCAAAGTTATTTTGGTGGCCACCTGGTTACTGAACTAACAAAGTAACGGATTTTCATTTTTTCTTCTAATATAACTAGCCATGTAGAATGTATGGAAGAAAAGACATATTGCGCTGACCTCAAATAATTGGGATAAGGGATGATGACGATGATGACTACTAGCCTGTGTGTAACACATTCCTGTTACCTCGTATTATGATTCCCTTAACCCTTCGTATCCTTTCCCTTCGAACGTGGATCGTAATGTTGCTTGCCCGTCGGTTTTCCACAGACTATACTGCGGAGACTGCGCAGGAGCTCCACGACATGGTCCCACCATCGCCCTTTTACTACCAGACTACCAGACGTACTGCAGGGTACCATACGTACTTGGTTGCTATCCCGTCCAGTCGTACTCAGCGCTTCTTCTCCACATTAATTATGGGCACAGCCAAAGTGTGGAACTCTCTGCCAGCGTCTGTGTTCCCTTCCACATATAACCCGTCTGCCTTTCAAGCAAGAGTGAACAGGCATCTTCTGGACACGCTCGTTCCATCATAGACCTCATCCATCGCTATTAAAAAATATAAACAAATCCACGCGAGACACAATGGTTTTTTAATTGTTTCTACGAGTATAATTACCGGTTTCTATAATATACGAGAGGTTAAATAAAATAAAAGTGGATTGAACTCACGACATCTTTGCTCGCCACTCCCTCTAAACTGCTGGACTATTGGTTTCAATAATAACCTACTAGCCACATCCACTGTCTGTCATCTAATTACATTCCACCTCACAGCCTCAAATACTGCTCAAACACAGAATCAAAACATGCCGCGACCGCGTAAATCTGTTCTGAATAATTCATACACATCGGTGACGGGTAGCCGCGCTTTGTCCGCCAATATCCTGGCCATTGTGCGCACTGGCCGGCTATTGTGAGCACTGCCGGACAATGCAGGTAACCCCACAAATGATAATTAAACGGGCACATTGGGGTTATTGCTGAGATTCTTCGGTGATCGCGACATCTGGGAGTTACGTGGAATAGAGTTGAGTGTTTTGGAGTTGTGAGGAAAATGTAAGTTTTGGTATGCGGTTGCATAAAAAAAACCGGCCAAGTGCGTGTCGGACCACGCACAATAAAGTTCCGTAGGTGGGATGAATTTATCCCAAGAAAAACTTAAGATCGTAGTTGAAAACATGTTATTCTACTGCAAATGTAAGTTGGTCGACTATTACTCGGTAACTTGTAAAGCCTACTTAGCTGTGATAGTTTTCCTTTTAACTTTGTTATACAATACTATTGCTGTGATTTTTTTCACGTATCCAAATACAACTATTTAGCTGGCAGGCCACTTGACTAACAAAAATTAGCACTTTAAAGCTTAATATTACGCAAACGGATCCCTGAATCGAAAAATGGTTATCATAAACCCGCAATATTATTAAACGGCCTTTCCAACGATACCCCACAACATGGGATAGACAAGAAAAAAAAATATCATCCCCATTTTACGTTTACGGGAGGTACCCTAAATATATATAAATATTTTTTTTCAAGTTTTTATTTTACCACTTTGTTGGCGTCATTAATTTATGTATACCCATACCAAATTACAGCTTTCTAGTACTAAGGCCTGTGTTCACCAACATTTTAATCAACTGTTTAGATATTTAATCAGTTGTTTACTCAAAATTTCATAGGAAATTTGACATAAACCAACTGTTTAAATACCTAACCGGTGGTTTGAATGTTGGTGAACACAGGCCTAAGAGTCTCTGAGCTAAACCGCGGACAGACAGACAGACAGACGGACATGGTGAATTTATAAGGGTTCCAAGTTTACTACGGAACCCTAAAAACCGTAGGAGGGTACGTCTTTGCCTATATTTTCGGGGAATACACCCCGAAAATATTGGCAAAGACCAATAGCCCTGTAGCCAGATGTTTAGTTGAAGTTTCATTGTAGGCGAACCTATTACTATATAATCATCTGCTTAACCTTTCTCCAACTATATTGGGGTCCACTTCCAGTCTAATTGGATGCTATGTCTAGATACTAGTCCAGCCAACCAGCCTATTGCTATAATATATACCGGGCACAAATCCAGACTCCAGGTAGTTACTGAGAAATTCTTAACCGAAAAAATCCGATGCCTCTTCCCGACCTGGAAATCTAACCCAGGACACCACACAAAACTGCGAAAGCTGTTCATTGCGCAAACTTGACCTTTCCTTTTAACTTCGCTTTGACTTTGATCGCTCGCTCGAAAAGAAAAGACACAAAACTCGCAAAAAACCCACAACTCACTTACAACGTTCTTACTCGTCAAACGATTCTAATTTCACGAAAAACAAAGTATCCAATAAACCGCTCTCAAGTTTCCTATTGATCTTCTGAATCTTCTGAACTCACAAACTTGGGGCCATTCATCTATTCCTACGTTTCTTCTCGAGCGGAACATTTAATTTGTAAAGTGTTCAATCATTTTTTCGCTATTGACGAGACTCAATGGGGGGTAAAATTACCCCTTTCTGAGGGTAAGTGGGTGATTTGTGTGGAAGCGCTGGCATCTAGCGGGACGGGACGGCGGTTATGTAAATAACGTGTGCTCAATCATATTATGGAACGATGTTATATTAGATCGATAGATAGATAGAATACTATATATATACCTATATCTCTTTGAATATATACAATGTGTAACTGAATTATGAAAGTAGTTTGTTCAGAATCGTTTACTGAATCGATTTCTATCATTTTTATATAGGTATTTTTATTCCAAATATGTTTAAAACAACGTTACAGTCATACTTCCGCTGTACAGTCAAAACTAACCAAAATGGACAAAGTACCTTTTCTTCTTCAAAGTACTTTTTCAGTTTCTTACCCGTTCTTCTGCATAGGTACCTACGCTTTGGAATGGGAATGTAGCTTAATTTTTCTTACTGACCGACTGCTTGACAATTCAAAAGTGCCTGTAAATGGTTTAATTGAAATAAATGATTTGAGTTTGAGTTTGAGTTTGACCTACAATGCCAGACCCTGATACGTGTGCAACTGTGTGCGTGCGTATATTTGTAATGTGTCCACAATTTTCTGCCACATTCAGTATACCTAACTTATTATTTTAATAACTAAACAATGTTTAATACTTATGAGTAAAAATTCTGTGAAATGAAAATGATTGATGAGAATGATTTGAATGGTGTGAGTAAATGATTATAGCATAATATTCTATTCGGGGTTTGGTGGTGTCCGTTAATTCAGGGGCATGGTACATAGGTTTGTTGATCACGACATGATGTACGTAGATTTGTTGATCATAATTGCTTGGCTGATGGACACGTAGAGTTATTTAGTCGCTTAAAAACTGAAAAAGTACAGCCCGATAGCGACCAAGACTTTTTAAATATAGAGTTTAGACAGTTTAGTGACCAAAATTCAAATAGCTTTCGACAAGTATTCTGAATATAAATTGGTTGAAAGAAGGTATAAATGGCTTTTTAAAGAAAATTTGACAAATATTCCGCACAAGTTTCAAAAAGAAGAAAAAACGGGTAAATTCTAAGAAATATCAAAAATCGTGTTCGGTAACGGCATTTATACAAAATCATACATTAGAATATACAGACTAGTCTTAAAAAAAGCTAGAGGCCTTGCAGTCAATAAAGAACTAACCAAAGCAAATGAATCTTCTAAAGCTATATGGCAGGTTGTAAATAGACACAGTAACACAAAATCAAAACGTGAAAATAGTAAAAACATAGTCCTTAAAGTTAATAATAAATTAATATCAAATCCCCAACAAATACTAGACATCTTTTCGAACACGTTCGACAGTGCAGACACAGTTGGCGAATCTAATTCTTTTGATCAAGCTATGAAAACTTTACAAGATAGCGTAAAAAAGAGTAGATCAAGAAATGACTTGCGATCTAGCTACTACTTGCCGAAATAAAAAAACTGGTAAATTCTATGGCTACCAAGAAATTTTCTGGTCATGATGAAAAACCGATACAGACTGTTAAAGATCACATTGACTTACTGGCAAGACCTCACACACATCTTATAAACATGCACATCTTATAAACACGTGTATAAATATGAGTATATTTCCTGAACAACTAAAAATAGCAAGAGTCTTACCACTTTAGAAAAAAGGTTGCAAATTAGATCTTAATAATTATAGGCCGATTTCTTTATTGTTACCAATCATCTCGAATTTTTTTGAGAAAATACTCAAAATTACACTTCTTAAACATCTCAATCGTAATAAAATACTCAATCACAGACAATTCGGGTGTCAGAAAAATGTGGAAACAAATGAAGCAATTAATACTTTAATGGAGCAAGTAGTTGACAGAATTAATGATAAATTGAAAGTCGTAGGGTTATTCCTCGATCTTAGTTCCGCTTTTGACACGGTAAATCACAAGTTACTATTAGGAAAAACGGAACATTACGGAGTAAGAGGACCAGTCTTGTATCTATTTAAGTCTTACTTAGAAATTCGAAAGCAATATGTGGAAATTAAAGTGAATGAAGACAGTAGTCAAAAAGTTTTCAAATCGGGACTTAAACTAATGAAACAAGGAGTTCCACAAGGTTCGATATTAGGACCAATCTTTTTAATTTTATTTGTTAAAGACTTAATCATCTATATGCTGGCACGAAGTGATACTGAACTTGTGCTTTTTGCTGATGATACAAATGCTATTATAGCCGCTAAAGATATTGATACTCCCAGTAGTAAAGTAAATAATGCTCTTGCGCTCTTTCAACATTGGTTTACCATCAATAATCTTAAACTAAATGTCAGTAGAACGACGTTAGGACGACGTCAAGAAACGAAGAAAAAATTGACATAGTATTAAATGAAATTATAATACAAATGTTAAACAGCGTAAAATTCTTAGGTATTCATATTGACGAAAGCCTAAACTGGAAAAAATAATTGACAGCTATAGAAAGTTCAATAAGCTCAGCTTGCTATGCCCTAAGAAGTTTTCGAGATGTGATCGCTATTGAGCAATTAAATGTGGTATATTACTCGCTTGTAGAGTCAAAGCTAAGGTACAGTATCACTCTGTGGGGTAGTAGTTACGCGTACAATATAAATACAGCTTTCATTATACAAAAAAGGGCAAGAAACATGGTGAGAATTCCACAGTGGGTATCGTGTAAGGAGTACTTTAAAGAACTTCAGATACTAACGGTCCCTTGTTTGTATATTTTAGTTTTTCTCACAGATCTTATGAAACAGCTGCAGAATTTCGAAATACCAGAAGAAAGAAGTAAGCGGGAAGCTACTAGGCGTAGGCACTTACAAAATAAGATACAACCTCATTTAAAAGTCGTGAGTCATGCTGCAGGTTATCAATCAATTAAACTATTTAATAAACTACCTGTACACTCAACATCACCATTTTTATTGACATTAGATTATATTTTTGACATAATTGTAATAGTGGAATCTTTAGTTTATTTGTTTTGGTATTATTCTTAGTTTTTTTATTATTATTTTTTGACATTTAACATAATAACAGGTTATGCAAATGTTTTACTTTTTAATTTCTTATTTGGTTACTAATGATTTATATTGTAATTCTTTTAATTTTTAATTGTTACAATTTTGTGTAAAATATCGATACAATCTAAAAAAACATTACAGAAATAAATAAATAATAATAATAGACGTGGAATGATCCATGCATGTTCTGAAGTTCTCAGTGTTTCCTTGAATAAAATTTATACTGAGATAAACCTAGCCTGGTATTTTTTTTTTGTCAGTACTTCGGATATATAAAATATGTAAATATAAATGGTGCCTTAACCGGCGTTTAAGCCAAGGTATAAAACATGTATTCTACATACATTTATGTAGAATACATGTTTTATACCTTGGCTTTAAACGATAAACGAAACTAGTACACACGTACTAGTTTCGTTTATCGTCTTCTCCTAAAACAAGTTGTAAAGACTAGTTGTATACAAAACTTGTCAAAAAGTATATAATAAAATTTCTAACAATATTAAAGAGCAACCATTTGGAATATTTAAAAATCATCTCACAAAACTACTTATAAATATTATGTTATTATCAGAATAATAACATAATATTTATAAGTAGTTTAAATCTGTTACAGATAACAGATTTTTTGCTGATTAATATTTAAACCTAGATTTTTTTTTAAATGTTGCGTTATTGTGGATTTTTGCATGTCTTAAAGGTAGAATGTATGAGAAACTCTAATATTTGTAATATCTTATGTATATACCTACATTCTTTGCAAATAGAAACATTATACATATTATATTCTATTCAACATAACAAATTATTTCATCCTTTATCTATCGAGTGGTGTAAAGGACGCCGAGCATGCATAGTAAATAAGGTTGATTTATTATTTACACATAGGAATAAGGTTGATTTATCATTAACTAGCTTTTGCCTGCGGCGTAAAAAAGTAGCCTATGTCCTTCTCCATATCCCAGGCTATATCTCTTCCAAATTTCATGACGATCGGTTCAGCGGTTTAGGCGTAAAAACGTAAATACAGACAGACAGAGTTACTTTCACATTTATTATATTAGTATGGATTATGTTGGCAGCGAGACCCTATGTACGCACATGGGCGCAAGCTTCTCTGAGATGCATAGTATCGAAATGAGAACTAAAAGTTTCTAATTAGTTTATTTAGTTAGGTTCTAGTTAGATTTCAAGGCTTCGATAGTTATTAGTTTTCCTATTGCAATCCAAGACAAAATAAGATAGTTTTAAGCGGATTTACAAGAGAATTTGATACAGAATAAGATGTGTATTATAATTACGTTAAAGTTGAAAATGTGATTTCTTAATTATTATGGACATACGAAATTAAACGAAATTAGTTTTTAATGAAAGGATTAATCACAAAACTCACAATTCCATTCGAATTATGTAAATCGGTCCACACTTTTAGAAGTTATAAGGAAATTAGTGTAGTGAAAATTATCTGAACTACGATTGTAACAAGTTATTGTTCTACGAATTTTTAATACCGATAGATAAGTCCGATATTATTGGTGAATCAGATAGGGAAATAAGTTAGAAAGGCCCTACACTAAAAATTGTTAGCATTTAGTATGGAAAAATGTAAAAACGGACGCTTTAAAGCTCCCAGCCTAAGTAAAAATGACGTGTAAATTGAGCCCAAAAATCGCGGGCCTCGTTAAGGTAAAGTAGAGCAAGACCGATGAATATAAAAGGCTTGCCATTGGGCGATTAGGATCAGTCGGTCTTCAGCTCTCGAAGAAATAATCACAAGAAGAAAAATCAAGAATAAACAGGAAGAACTCAAGAAGTCTTTTACTTGAAGAACTCCCAAAATACAGTCCACCATAAGTGGTGTGATAAAATTTTGTATGTAGATGATAGATTGGCGATGCCTCGGCATTGATGTTGTAATAATAAATATTGTTTACTTTTTTTTTTTGACATACCTCGTGACCCTAGGATCCCAGAACTTTGCTTGGAATATTGCATATCATGGAAAAAAAATACATATTGGACTATGCTGTTAATATGTTGAGTTTAGTGGATATCTATAGTGGACTGGGTGTCTAGAAGTATGATAGGACTATGTCCCGCCAGATCAATGTTATGTAATACATGGACAAGATAAAAGCCAGCCCTTGGGTCACGGGAAGTGTCAACTAGCCTTTTGGAGATTTCATTGAACAATAAATAAGCACTGGGACCCCACGGCCCGAGGGTTTCAACCCCAAACGGCTCGCAAATATAGTTACCGATTAGGTTACTATACTTTCGCCGCTTGAGGTTTTCAGCAGCCGCAGCAGCAGCGCCAGCACAGCACGCCGAGCCAGGAAGATGGGATGGCGCAAGAGTGTTGATGTTTTCATTTATTTTTCAATGAAATCTCCAAAAGGCTGGTTGACACTTCCCGCGACCCAAGGGCTGGCTTTTATCTTGGCCAGAGGCTAAGCATTGCCATACAACGTGGCAATGCCGCCAATCTCTTGGGTACATTACCAGTCGACAGCGATGCGGAGGAATTTTTCGACGCCATATTTTAGTTCATTTTGTTATTAGTTTTATTTAGTTTAGGTTAATTTATTTTTATTAACTTGATTTTGTCAATATTTTATACATGGATAAAATCGCAGTGGGTGACTTGCCCTGCCAGGGTTGCGGGTTTGTCCGAAAGGGATACCGTGGCCCTGGCAAACAGGCAACTGAAGGAACACGGGTGGGTTTAGGTCAGTAAAGGTCTGACACGCCCTCCCGCTCCGCCCAGAGCGGGAGAAGTTATTTAATAATTTCTCACCCAAAAAATGGGGGTGACTTGCACACTCCATAATGGATCCCCGAAAACGCCCGCTAGTACATAGTAACGTAGCAAGAAGGGGGCAACACTTCCTGAGGTGCCTGAAGAGTGGAGAGGTATTCCACGGCTATCAGGATAATCTCGGAAGTACGTTCAAGATCCCTACCAGCATATACTGGAATACTTCCTTCCTCCGAGCACGTTTGCTCTTGCGAATCACATCAGCATGGCCAATAAAGGCAAGAAAGAGGTGGGAGCAATGTTCCTCTTCATTGTTCACTCCAGCTTTTCAATAAAGGCAAGCCAGAGGTGAGGGACAAGACTTCTTCTGGAAGACAGGGTCCGTGGGGTCGCTACTGCGGGTTTCTGTATCTCTCTTGGTCTGGCTCTTCACCCTAGACCTGTTTCGGCAAATTTAACTCTACCGGCACAAAGCTAGAGTTCAAGTGTGCGCAAGCCCCACTACGATGTCAACGTAGAGATATGGTGGGGATTATTATTACTGATTATTTATTATGAAAAAATAAATTCACTAAATTTAGTAAAATACAATAAAAAATGAATGATCAATCATTGGAAATAGCACACTTGGCCCCCAGATTTCAAGTGTTGTTCTGGGGTTCTTACTTCTCGTTTCCACATCAGAAAGATACAAATATACGTTAGTTAATTATTAAAAAAATCACAACTCAATGTTAACCTTGTCACACAATTGTAGCTTGTAGCTCATTACACAAATAACTTACACTTAACAACTCGCCACCAACAGCGACTTATATTTTTTAATCTTTGTAAGTCGCCCCCGTTCCCTCGCGTCCCTCCGCGTTCCCCCGGGTCAAACGACGGGTATTTATTTCTAGTTAATTATTTGAGTGCACCCCCCTTCCTTCCCCCTCGACTTCCCCCTAGGAAGAGGAAATCATTGTTATTTACGTATCTGTTATGTATATATTCTGTGATCGTTAAGTGTTTATTAACGTATGTATGCCCCCACCACATTTAGTCGCAATTATAAAGTCTTGAAGTAAACACGCATTTTAAATTACCAAATTCCTGCTAAGCAAACACCAACCTAAACACCAAGAACATAGTGATCAAAATCGAGCCGGACTAATTAACGGAAAAATACAAGTTATCGAAGATATCGGGCGGCCGGCGCGAACAATAGCCAGCCGCATTCCAGAGGTGATTAGTGAACATTAGCAAAATATAAAAAGGTGCGATGAGTACTACTGCGGAGTTAATTAACGTTTTAGAAGACACAGCTGCTTTATTACAAAAAACACAAGTGAATTTGAAGAAATGTCCTAAAACTAGGTTGACAAAAGGTTACATTGAGGCAAGAATCAGATGTATAGAACAATATTGGACTACGTTCAGGGAAACTCATCAACAATTAGTCAAGATAACACCGAAAGAACATAAACAAAATGTACCGTATTTTGTTAACGAAGATTTCTTTATTTATGAAGACTTATATCTTGTGCTATTAGCCGATTTACAAGACCTTTTGTTGACGAGTAATGCAGCGTCCGCGTCATCCACAACATTGAAAAACAACTCGTTTACAAGTGCAAATAGTGATCAACTCGTTAGGCTGCCGAGGATACAACTACCGAGTTTTAGTGGGAATTATGAAGATTGGCCTACGTTTCAGGACCTATTTATTTCATTAGTACATGAAAACACGGCGATCAGTGATGTTCAGAAGTTACACTATTTAAAGAGCAGTGTTACCGGGGAGGCCGAGACATTATTGAAGCCTATTCAAATTACACAAAGTAATTATAAACAAGCATGGAGTGTTCTCAAATCAAGGTATGGTAATAAAAGATTGATTATCAATTCAGTGTTAAAGAAATTATTTTATCAAAAGAAAATAAGTGCTCAATCTGCAAATCAAATAAAGAATTTATTAGACGTCACAACGGATTGTTTGAATAACTTACAAAATTTAAACATAATTACGAACTCATGGGATCCTATAATTATTTTTCTTGTGATACAGAAAATGGACCCTGAGTCTCATAAAGAGTGGGAACAAGCTACTTGCACAAATCACGAAGATGAATTACCTACCTGGAATGATTTGAAGGAGTTTCTACAATCAAGATACCGTACATTAGAACTTATAATGTCAACATCGGGCACCCGTGAAAAACCTATAAAAGAACGTTCACACCTGGTTACTGCTACAGCCACCACATCACTATCGTCGGCAGATAGAACATGCGTGTTATGTAAAGAAAAACACACTTTATGCCATTGTAAGGAATTTACCAAACTGCAACCTGCTGAGAGATCTGAATATGTTAAGTCAAACAAACTTTGCTTTAATTGTTTGGTACCAGGTCATTCCGCATATCAATGTAAATTGCAAATGACCTGTCGTATATGCAGTCGACGTCATCATACTCTTCTACATCGAAATAAGGACTCTGCTTCTTCGGTACAAACTGAGGACTCTAAACAACCGAAAGCATCACAACACAGTGTAGAAGAGAAGGAGGAAATAGTCAATACTACGATCGCGTCGCATCACAGTGCCAAACAAAGTACAAGTATAGCACTACTGGCCACGGCAACAGTTTTATCAAGGAACGAGCATAATCACACTGTTGTTCTACGTGCGCTAGTGGACCAAGGTTCGCAGGCATCATTCATCAGCGAGAAGGCGACACAATTGCTCAAATTAACCAGGCATACAGCAAGAGGAAATATCATTGGGGTGGGATCTACAAGAACCAATGTCGATCACGTGGTGCAACTAAAAATTGGTTCACGATTGAATCCAAGCTTCGAGATCAACATACAAGCATACGTCATGAGTAAACAGTTGACTACGAGAATCCCCTCCAAAGCTGTTACTGTCGCACATTGGCCACACCTAGAAGGGATCAACCTGGCTGACCCGGACTATCACAAACCAGGTCCTATTGACTTGCTTCTAGGTGTTAAAGAGTATGCACAAATCGTGCAACAAAACCTAATCAAGGGTCCTCCCGGTTCTCCGTGTGCTCAAGAAACAAACCTGGGATGGATCTTGTTTGGAGAAATCAACTCCAATTTACAAGATGAATCTTTTCTGGTCCTTCATCAGCAAATAGAAGTAGAGAATCTGTTGAAATCCCTCTGGGAAATTGACACTGAAAAGAAAAGAAAGTTAACAAGAGAAGAAAAGCTATGTGAAACAATATATGAAGAAACTCATGCAAGAACAAACGAAGGAAGGTACATAGTAAAGTTACCTTTTAAAACCGATAATCCTTTATCGCCTAACGGAAACACAAAAGAAATAGCAAGAAATCGATTATTACAGTTAGAAAGAAGATTTAGAAAAGCACCTACACTAAAAGAAGACTACCAAAAGGCCATGCAAGAATATATAAAATCAAATTACATGGAAGAAATACCTGAAAATGAAACTAAGAAAAATAAAGCGGTTTACTTACCTCATCACGCCGTTGTCCGCGTCGAAAAGGAAACCTCGAAGACACGCGTCGTGTTTGATGCTTCAGCTAAAGGCTCGAATCACGTCTCTCTCAACGATGAACTGCTTGTAGGTGCTCAGCTGCAAGATGACCTTAGAGATATTGTTATGAGATCGAGATTACATCGTGTCTGCTATGCAAGTGATATACAAAAAATGTATATGCAAGTCTTACTACAGAAACAAGACGCCGATACATATCAACGCCTTTTGTGGAGAGAGGAAGAGTCAGATCCGATCAAAGAATACCGTATGCTTCGTGTCACGTTTGGTACAGCGTCAGCACCTCATCTAGCAGTCAGAACTCTTCATCAAGTAGCTGAAGATGAAAGTCAAAATCATCTAAAGGCTGCACGCATTATCAAAGCTGACTTCTACGTCGATGATTTAATATCTGGTGATGACACTGCAGAGAAAGCCATACAGACAGCTCAAGAAGTTTCTTATATACTACAAAGGGGTGGCTTCATATTATCAAAATGGTCTTCTAATTCTACTGAGTTTATGCAATCTATAGATGCCAATAAGAGAACAAATCGAGTACACTTAGATTTGAAATTAGATGGAACTGTGCAAGCCCTAGGATTGATCTGGAATCTAGGAACAGATCGGTTTCAATATAAAATAAACTTACCTGTGATGTCAGATAATGTTACAAAAAGAACAATCTTATCAGACATGCAAAAACTGTTCGATCCGCTGGGATGGATTGCTCCAAGTTTAATCTTGGCTAAAATGCTTATACAAAAGCTATGGCTAGAAAAGGTTGGCTGGGACGACAAAATAAGCCAACACTTGGTGGACGAGTGGTTGACTCTTCGTGAAGACTTTGAAGAAGTAAAAGAAGTATACATTGATCGATGGCTAGGCACATTAAGTATTGATGTAGACAAGATTGAAGTTCATGGCTTCAGCGACGCCTCCACACGAGCATATGCAGCAGTGGTTTATGTCCGAATAAAGATGAGAGATGGCTCAGTGTCAACAAAACTGCTAGCGGCAAAGACTAGAGTGGCACCGCTACGAACTGTTTCCTTACCACGGTTGGAGCTGTGCGGAGCGCTGTTGGTATCGAGGTTGCTTAAACAAATAGAAAACGCTATGGGAATATCTGCATTGAACATCTATGCATGGACAGATTCAACAATTGTCCTTGCATGGTTATCTGGCGATCCCCACAAATGGAACACATTTGTAGCGAACCGGGTTGTAGAGATTGCTGAAAATATAAACAACAACCAGTGGTTTCATGTCTCATCTGAAGATAATCCTGCAGACATTGGGTCCCGGGGCATGTTACTAGTTGATCTGAAAAAGTCTGATTTGTGGTGGAAGGGTCCAGCTTGGCTCTCTGAAACAGAAATAAGATTAACAAAAGAAAACACATCTACAGAATTAGAAAAGAAAAAGGATAAAATACAAGCAAATTTAAAAATAGAACATGAAGAAAGTATAAAGTTACAATTTAAAGAATTCGATAATCTAAGAGAATTGATAAAGGTGATAACATATTGTAGAAGATTTTTAAATTTTAAAAGAAGCTTAGAAAACACGGAAAAGGGTTTTACTACAAAGGAATTAGAAAAATCCTTAATGAAATGCATAGAATTAATACAACAGGAAGAATTTAAAGATGATATAGGAAGACTAAAATTAAATAAAGCTGTAAAAAGAGAAAGTAAAATTAAAACCTTGAATCCTTACCTTGACGGAGATGGTATCCTCAGGGTGGGCGGTCGACTTCGTAACGCGAACTTGGATGAGCAGGTTAAACATCCTATTATATTGGGAAACAAGAACGATTTGGTGTCTTTGATTATCGCTGATGCACATACCCACACATTACATGGCGGAGTTCAACTTATGTTGAGTTACATAAGCTCAAAGTATTGGATTGTACGAGGTAAGGCACTTATAAAATCCTGCATACACAAGTGTCTAGTATGTGCTAGACTCAGAGCGAGATCAAGGACACAGATAATGGGTGACCTGCCTAAAGCGAGAGTAACTCCTGCTCGAGCTTTCATACATACCGGAGTTGACTTTGCAGGCCCATTTCAAATAAGCATGTCCAAAGGAAGAGGCATCAGAACTCAGAAAGCATACATCTGTGTATTTATATGTATGTCAACCAAAGCTATGCACCTTGAGCTTGTTAGCGATTTAACGTCCGAAGCCTTTATCGCTGCATTCAAGCGGTTTGTGTCTAGAAGAGGAAAATGTAGCGATATATGGAGTGACCAAGGCCGAAATTTTGTTGGTGCCAACAAAGAACTGATGGCCGCATGGAAAGAAGCAAATCTGGTCTTTGAAGGTGACATATCCAACACATTGGCACTGGAAGGAACACAATGGCATTACATACCAGCGTACTCACCGAACTTTGGAGGATTGTGGGAGGCGGGTGTAAAATCTGTAAAACACCATTTAAAACGCGTACTCACCACTAACCTCACCTATGAAGAAATGACCACGGTACTGTGCCAAATTGAGGCTTGTCTCAATTCTAGGCCATTGTGTCCTATCGATGACAAGGACTCAGACTGCATAGAAGTACTAACACCTGGACACTTCCTAATCGGGGAAGCTCCTATCGTTGTACCTTCACCTGATTTCAAACATACAACGATTCATTCCTTGTCCCGGTGGCAATACACTCAAAAATTGCTTGGCGATTTCTGGCGACGTTGGCAACAAGAATACCTAACACGATTGCAACAACGTCCCATTTGGTTAAAGAAAGCAGATGAATTCAAGATTGGTGATGTTGTTTTAATAAAAACCGATGGATTACCGCCTGGGAAATTTTCTTTGGGTCGCGTTGTAGACAAACATCCTGGAGAAGATGGTATTACCAGAGTCTACAGCATAAAAAGTGGCAATAATGTAGTGAAGAGATGTTGTTCAAAGTTATGTCCTTTACCCATTGCTACTGAGTAAAATGTTATAGTTAAGTTAATATGTTAGAGTAAAAGGTTGAAGTTAAATTAATAAAAGAACTACGTCCTTTTGGTGGGCGGTATGTTATGTCTATATTCTGTGATCGTTAAGTGTTTATTAACGTATGTATGCCCCCACCACATTTAGTCGCAATTATAAAGTCTTGAAGTAAACACGCATTTTAAATTACCAAATTCCTGCTAAGCAAACACCAACCTAAACACCAAGAACAGTATCTCTTATAAGAAAATATTTTGAGGTAATTTGTTGGAATGTTTTTCCAATCCTGTAATTATAACTTTGTAAAGAAACATTAGAAAAGGGGTACTCAAGGTTTGTTTTTTGCGGATCGCTATTCTTAGAAGAATATTCATTTCTTTAACTAGAATGGTCACAGGCCAATATTATATCACTTGTAATAAATATAACGACATAAAATAACTGACTGACTGACCTGACTGTACATAAAACACGTCGATGGTGTGTTGTGCAACTTGTTGTAACATTTTATTGTTGTTATTTATGATTTCGTTGTCAACAAATTTTAGGAGTCAGAAGGTCCAGTCAATCAAATCACTGAAATATTCATGGTTGTCTTATTTGGTGCAACTCCGTTTTCAATGCACAAACATTCCCTAGAATAAATTCAAATGGTCTGCCTTTTAGTATGTATATTGTTATGGAAACGTCCGAAATTGTAACAACCAGCCTTGCCAAGGGGCTTCGCGTTACCCAATTACTGGATTGTGGAGGTCAGACAGCAGTCGCTCTATGTAAAATACTGGTATTTTCTGAATCCTATTAGACTGTAAGCCGACCCCAACAATAGTTGCAGAAAGACTTGGCAGGTGATGAAATTATTGTGAGAATAGAACGCACTTCGACTTACATCGCCGACTGTACCTACTTTCTATTTATTTTTGAATATAAGCAAAGTCGACACGACGTTTATGTGCGTGCGTGTGACGTCACACTATCAATCGAATGTTCTGTCCAATCTACAGCATGCTGACTGTCCCACTTGCGTGTATCTCTAACAGATTTCAATCATCATTCCATTTGCGTCTGCCTCCCTGGCGATCAGGCGACAGCGCGGGCGAGGCAGGCAGACAGGGGGAATCTAGTTACTGCGGCATTAGCTTCTGATAACTTGACCGCCGCTGTAATGTACTGTTGTTATGTGATTACAAGGGGTCCTAGGCGTAATTTGTGATTTTGGGTAACGCGACATCACATCGGAGACCGGCTCGGGATGAAACAGAAGGATTAGGTATGGAAGGATCGTAGCAGGTGGCGTTCTGTAGTTTATCTGCCTACACTCATGGGAAAAAGTGTCAGTAGTATTCTGAAGTAAAAGAGTCCACTTAGTAGGTAGCTGCTCCAACAGAACAAGACTAATAGACATCGTCCGACCTCGAATTCAGACTCAGAAATTCGCGCTATCAAGTCACCATTAGACTTGGGTTCTAACCCCGAATATACACCTATGTGTTAGTTGTGAACTTGTGATACTTAAAAACATGTCGTGTATAAAACATATGTCGTACATGTATTTACGTTGGTTTATTAGTATTTTGTTCACCTTTTTAAAAAGTTTTCTACAAGTTTTGTATACAACTAGTCAACTAGAACAAAATACTAATAAAATAACGTCAATACATGTACGACACATGTTTTTGCACAAGCGGTGCCGGGAACGTAAAAGAATGTAGCGTTCGAGCAGATCAACGACGGCGCCAGTTCATCTGCAAACGTACAAATGTATTCACGAAAAACACACGGCCGTGTGCACGACACAGCCACACCCAGATTCTTCTTCTTTTTAAATTCTTTTTTTACTTTATTTTTAGTTTTTTCGACTGCTCGTTCTTAATCTAAGTATAAATATTTCAAAGAACCTCATCATCATCATCATCATCATCTGCCTAGCCTTTTCCCAACTATGTTGGGGTTGGCTTCCAGTCTAACCGGATGCAGGTGAACACCAGTGTAATTTTTTTCTAAGTAAGAAAAAAATAAAAGACTTTTTCTCGAAGCATCTTGTATTTTTATTGTAATGAATCGCAGTGGTCAGTGAAATTAGTCTCGACGCATAAGGCCCTCCTCAAACAGAGCTACTTTAAAGAGAAGCTCATTACTAACTGAAAGCTCTAACTATTAGATGACTCATTTTTTATTATCACTGTGATGTCTGTGGTGACGTCAGTCACTTTACGGCAAGTTAAACAGACCCATTGCATTTCCTTATACTCTCTGAATGTCAATTCCAAATATTTTGACAGTTTATCTATATCCATTGCATTATGTTTAGAGTGCCACAAGAATATTTTGGCACTCGAATGACGTTAGCATAGGTGACGAGGTACTGTATGTAAATCATTTGTTATTTTTTTTGTAAATTTTGTCGTTCGAATGTGCCATTTAAGTGCCTATTTGAAACAAATGATTTGACTTTAGCGTTGACTGAGGCACTACTAACTAATTAAGAACCGATAGCGCTGATCTCCATTAAAATAATATTTTTGGGAATGAATGATTAGCTCTCTTACCTCTAACTGCCGAAACACAACAATGCTCTTAACATTGTTGTTACGGCGACACACTTAGATAAAATGGTCAAGCCAGGTGGACTTAGAACCCCCCCCGGTGGGTTCCCGCATTGTCGAGGCGGGGGGGCTCAGTAGCCGTGGCTTGGAGGGCCACGGTGAAGCTAAGAGGAACCCGAGGAGGGGGCCGCTCGTCAGGGCTTTTGCGGCTAAGCCGACGACGTAGCGGCCGTAGGTTGCGGTGCCGCTTTGGCGACATCGCAACTGAGGCGGGCCGCGATGTCGAATGGGCGGCATCGCGGCTGAGTGTGGGAGGCCGCGGCGGGAGAGGAGTGCCGGTATTGCGGTGAGCCGTTCTCCCTACCTTCCGCGGCCTTGACGGGGTCGCCACCGTTGAATGGCGGACGCGGTGGGGCCGCAGAGGAAGAGGAGTGTCGGTATTGCGTTGGCCGCTCTCCCTATCCTCTGCGGCCGAAAAGTGGTAGGCGGCGGGGCCACTAACCTGACCCGTTGCGGGGGGACCAGGGGCGCCTGGACGCGAGATCGTCTGGCGCGAGGTCCCAGGTGGAGGCCAGCAGGCAACGGGTGCGGGGGCACCCTTGCCTGTATTGCACAGGCCTCTACCAGTGTCGGACGGGAATGGCCAGGTGTTCCCGGTCATTCCCATATCGCCCCCAGGCTGAGGGGCATGCGGGGCCCGCCAGTTAGGCGGGCATGCGCCGGGAGGGTTGTGGACGTAAAGGCTGTGCCGGTTTCCCATGACCCTCCCATCAAGGCGATGAGGGAACTCCGCTGAGTTTTAGTGGGTATTCTGCCATTTTGGCAGGGAGTCCCACATACCCCGTCTCGTCCCCCGACGAGCGGGCATGCATAATGCATTTCTCAGCGTAAAAAAAAAAAAAAAAAAAAAAAAAAAAGGTGGACTTAGAACCCCCCCCGGTGGGTTCCCGCATTGTCGAGGCGGGGGGGCTCAGTAGCCGTGGCTTGGAGGGCCACGGTGAAGCTAAGAGGAACCCGAGGAGGGGGCCGCTCGTCAGGGCTTTTGCGGCTAAGCCGACGACGTAGCGGCCGTAGGTTGCGGTGCCGCTTTGGCGACATCGCAACTGAGGCGGGCCGCGATGTCGAATGGGCGGCATCGCGGCTGAGTGTGGGAGGCCGCGGCGGGAGAGGAGTGCCGGTATTGCGGTGAGCCGTTCTCCCTACCTTCCGCGGCCTTGACGGGGTCGCCACCGTTGAATGGCGGACGCGGTGGGGCCGCAGAGGAAGAGGAGTGTCGGTATTGCGTTGGCCGCTCTCCCTATCCTCTGCGGCCGAAAAGTGGTAGGCGGCGGGGCCACTAACCTGACCCGTTGCGGGGGGACCAGGGGCGCCTGGACGCGAGATCGTCTGGCGCGAGGTCCCAGGTGGAGGCCAGCAGGCAACGGGTGCGGGGGCACCCTTGCCTGTATTGCACAGGCCTCTACCAGTGTCGGACGGGAATGGCCAGGTGTTCCCGGTCATTCCCATATCGCCCCCAGGCTGAGGGGCATGCGGGGCCCGCCAGTTAGGCGGGCATGCGCCGGGAGGGTTGTGGACGTAAAGGCTGTGCCGGTTTCCCATGACCCTCCCATCAAGGCGATGAGGGAACTCCGCTGAGTTTTAGTGGGTATTCTGCCATTTTGGCAGGGAGTCCCACATACCCCGTCTCGTCCCCCGACGAGCGGGCATGCGTAATGCATTTCTCGGCGTAAAAAAAAAAAAAAAAAAAAAGGTGGACTTAGAACAATCCCTACCATCAACCAAACCGAGCAGAATATTTTGCCCCCGCTGGGAATCGAACACGGGACCATTTTTCATTTTTCCAGCCTCTTGGGTACATTACCAGTCGACAGCGATGCTGAGGAATTTTTCGACGCCATATATTTTAGTTTATTTTGTTATTCGTTTTATTTAGTTTAGTTTATTATTTATTGTTACTAGCTTCTGCCCGCGGCTTCGCCCGCGTGAATGTCGGTTATATCGCGTAAAAAAGTAGCCTATGTCCTTCTTCGTATCCCAGGCTATATCTCTGCCAAATTTCATGACGATCGGTTCAGCGGTTTAGGCGTGAAAACGTAACATACAGACAGACAGACAGACAGAGTCACTTTCACATTTATAATATTAGTATGGATTTAGTTGGTAGGTATGTTATTATTACAGATATTTATTTTATTTTATGTTTTATAGTCATGTTTAAGATATGCTATCTCTTTATAAAAACAATGTAAGTAAATAAAGAGTACTATAGCTAAAAAAAAAATTACTAGCAAATCCAGTAATATATTATTTTAATTTCATTTGAGTATATCCATGTGAGACGGGCCTAAGTTTGAAACTAGTGTCGTGTGCGGCGGGCGCGGGTGGGTGACGGCGGCGGGCGGGTGTCGACGGACGCTCAGACTAATTCCGTTGAGTAGCTGTCGTTACCGTCACAAAGGTTTGCATCACTGTGCGTCTATGTACTGGAAAAGTTTACTTTTCTCATTCTGCTAATTGTTTTTCAGAACTTCCTTTAAGCATATTAAGCGAAAATGTTCGATTATTCCCTCATGTTAGGCAGTGTGGTTTCGTTTCGTCTAGGTGCACCACATACAAATTACAAGCGAATCCGCATTTAAAAGCTTGATACAAATAAATATCCGCTTAAATACATATAAATATAGCTATCTTGTTATACTCGTATATTATATATGCACGCACAATGGTCCATCTTAAGGACTAAGTGCGGAAACCAAACCCTCTAACATAGAACATAAACGCCTCTGTGGTCTAGTGGTAAGACCACCTATCTCAGACCCAGCGGTCCCGAGTCCGATTCTCAGCGGGGGCAAAATATTCTGCTCGGTTTGGTTGATGGTAGGGCTTGTTCTAAGTCCAACTGGCTTGACCATTCTATCTAAGTCTGTCGCCGTAACAACAATGTTAACAGCATTATTGTGTTTCGGCAGTTAGAGGTAAGAGAGCCAGTTCTTCTGTGGTTGAAGATTCCGGGTGAAGTTCGTTTCCATCTTCGGCCTTATCATCACTTACCATCAGGTGAGATTAAGGCCAAGAGCTACCCCGTTGTAGATTTTAAAAAAAACTGTTACCGACACACATTGAGAAGACACATCAATTGTTAAATAGCAAAAAAAACGGGGCAGTATTTGGGGACTGCCGATAGAAGTGAAAACTAAGCAACTTCCCAAGTAGCAAAATTTGGTCATGTAAATATCCTAGGAGCATGTATTTTTTTGTCCTATTGGAATCCTCAAAAAGTTTACAGAACCTCATTTGGGCGCAGTTTATTTATTTATTTATTTTAACTTCATGTACAATAGTGGTATACATAGGCGGACTTAAGGCATTCTCTACCAGTCAACCTTTGGGTTAAATATAAAAACAAGTGATAGGGTACAAAAATAATGTCTAAAATACTAACTTCTAGATTACGAGAATTTATATAGTTTTATTTATACTAATACACATACGAGTATACAAATAAAATACACTAATCGATATTTTAACAAATACCACCTAATAATAATTACTATGACTAGACTATTATTTGAGAGTTAATTTAGTCTGACTTAAGTAGTGGTTACGAACTTTTCTTATAAAAGTAAATTTGTTTTCAGCTTTTTTAATGCCAAAAGGTAGCGCGTCCCAGAACTTTATAGTAGAGATAGCGTAAGAATTTGACATAAAACCGGTACGGTGTGAAGGAATTTGGAGAAGTAGATTCTTGGAAGCTCGTAGGTTACGACTATGAGAACTGCCCAACACTTTGAAATAATTCTTTAGATAATCGGGAGCACATGGATCGTTCATAACCGTAAAGAGCAAGCAGAGAGATCGGAGGGACCTTCTGAGTCGGATAGACAACCATTTAAGCTGAGAACGGGAGAAAGAAATGTGATCGTATTTACGAAGGCCAAAAACAAACCGAATACAATTGTTGAGAAGTCGATCCAATTTATTTAGAAGTTCTTGGGAAAAATCAGAACAACAAACATCAGCATAGTCTATAACAGGAAGCACAAGTGACTGGACCAAGGTGAGTTTAGGACCATTATGCCCTAAAATCATTTTTTTACGGTCCGGTAAAGTGCAATTCGATTTTATAATTATCTTACTCGTATTAGGTGTTTTTACAAGATATAATTGTCCTATAAAGATCCGGTAACTTCTAAGAATTACATAATAATTACCTACATAATTTTATTCATATGCAATACCTACCTACATAAAATTAAATAACTAATATACTATACCCATACATACATACAAAACTTATAATATATATATATACATAAAAAAACTTAATTACACACAAAATTAAACACATCTAATTATTTATAATAATATTGAATTGCTTGAATTGTTACTTAGCCCTCTTCCTCTCTCCTAACTTTGCTGTGCCCGACAGGGTCCATATTGATCTTTTACTCTGTTATACCATCTATGTAGTACATATTGAATGCAATAAAGTATTGAGTATTGTGTATTGCATTGAATAAGCGCGATTAGTCCTCTAACGATATGACGAGTGCTGCTACTGATGTAATTGATCCAACAGTTAGCAGCGCGATACCATTACTAGAGCATTCATTCGATCACTTTTTGTAACGCTGACGTGCTGCGGTGTCTTAAGAGAAAAATATAATATTTTCAAATATTTTCAATTCCACATTCTAATATCTATTTACAATAGGTTAGAACTTTTGTCTTTTGACTGTTGTGTTTAGGATGTCTACTCAACTTGCGAAAATTATTATTAACATAAGCGGGATATTTACCATGTTTATTCATTGTTATGAGTTCCCGATATTTCGGCGCTGTTGCAAGCACCATGATCACGGATAAACTGAATGACAATGACTGATTTACAATGAATAAACATGGTAAATATCCCGCTTATGTTAATAATAATATTAGTGACCATGACAGTTTAAAAACTTATATTGCGAAAATTATTTTATTGATAAAGTGTTCGATGATAATAAACATATCTTCATGCCCCTTCAAAACTAAACATATTTGTTATTAACTTTATTCGATAATAATTAACAAATACTTAAGCCGACATAGGATCTGGATCCCGTGTCATAATACTCCATTGTCAAAACTGTTATAAAAAAACTTAGTCAAAGTTAAGACTACTACAGGATATACCTACTTCGCCACCATATTTAAGTTTTAGGGTTCTTTAAGAGAATACAAAAGAAAGAACCCCCCGCATGCCAGTATATGTATGATAATGTTTTAAACAGAACGAGTATTTTCAGAATAGTGTCAGAATTAGAAAATTGAAAGGATTTTACATTTCTTAATTGATTACGAAATAGATAACGAAACTCGTCTTTGATAACTGCCACTACGCTTAAATCATTTCCATTTGTTTAAATCCATTTCAATTTTTTCTTGTTTTCTCTAACAAATCACAAAATGAAAGTAAAATGGATGATTACTCCAATAATAGCAAATGTAGGACACATTTAAGTAGAATCTTACCTATAAAAATCGGAGGTCATGCTAGTTTGGTGCTAACAATCCATTATAAGTCACGACTAAGACAAATTGGTCCTATAATATCCTTGACCTATAGCAGCTATATCTAAGACGTCTATAGAAGTGCATGTCTTATAGAAGAATGAAACAAGACGTTAACAAGAGCAAACAATCATATTAAATGCGTTTATAGGACGAAAAACGATACTTTCCTAATTAGTTTTATAACATGCGTTTATAAGACTGCAAGTTCTAGTAAGAATCTTATAAAATAATCCTGTAAACGTTTATAAAATTAGTTATAGGTTCGTATGTACTACTTGTAGCACAAATCCTCTTTTAAATGCTGTTGTAAGATCACTGCCTTAGTCAAGACGTCTATTAGATTCGTATATGACGTTTATTCTTATAAGTCGATTACTATAGGAAAATTTTGCTACTTGGGTTGTGATTTGTATCTTCGAGCTATTAGATTATTCATTTAGAATTATTTTTGTTTCATAAAGAGGTGTTTATGATCAAGGAGAGGCGTTCGGTGACGATGACGCGAGTTCCATGATTTATGTTCACCCAAAAAGTGCTCAACGCGCCTAAAGAAGTTTTCACTTCCAAAACCGTGTCAAAATTGTATCTCACGCGTTCTGTACTTTCTGCCAATCTAGTCATACGAGTAATATCTCAGCACTGCGCCTCACTGTCAACTCGCATTCAATGCTTAATGCACGCAAACTCCCAAAGAGCTCGCTCGTCAACGTCGCGCCGTGGCATCGCGCGTCTATCGCGACTCGCGGGTCTATCGCGCGTCACACTAAAACGTTTCCCGTGTCGCGATATTGATGCCTCGTCGATCGTAGTTTACTATTCTGTTGAACGCGAGTATTTTTGAGCAGAACACAGGATTTCCATATAATGTAGACAGCTGCTTTTCATTGCAAAGTTGTACAGAGGAATGGTTTCCAGAGTGATCCCGGCTTTAAATAGGACAGTTCACCTCAAACGCTTTTCGTACTGAAACGCGCCTATATTTAGATGTTGTGACGACATTGGTGACGTGTTGTGGCCAGCGACCTGTCTATGGGCAGTCAGGAAAACGTATTATTTATCAGATTGACTATTATCAATTAGAAAATTGTCCGAATGATGAAATTAAATTAAATCATTTATTCTGTAAATAGGATACCGGAATCAGTTTTACACGTCATATAAAAAAAAATATAAAGAAAATTAGCTAGACGGAGTCGACATTTCCTATCTGACTACCCCTGGGAGAAGAAATGGCGAAACAAACTCAGGGGTCAAAGTCTCTTTTAAAGTCCAGACATAACCTTGTTCAGTGAGGACTCCTGAGGACCTCATCTGAGGACAGAACCACACTGAGTGGACCTGTCCAATCAGTGCAAGCATTTTTCAGTAATTGTGTAGCTCAACTTAGGACTTAAGGAGCTCAACTCAGGACTTAAGGAGCTCAACGATTTATATCTATATTCAAATAATAAGATACAAGTGCATGGATTGTACGACGACGACTTGCTAGTCGTCGTCGTACAATCCATGCACTTGGGTTACTTCCTTCGAGGCGTCAGAATTGATGTAATTGCAGTTCCTGTGAGAAAGCGGTTCCGAAAAATTTCGTTGACCAAGTATCGATCTTTTCGTGCTTTGGTACACCTGGCCCTGCCTGTATCTGGTCTGCGTAGGTTAGAGCCGGTTTCCTCGTAACGTCGGAGAACTCGTTGTACAGTTGTCAGCGACACACCAACTGTCCATGCTGTATCACGCTGACTCCGGCCGATTTCTGGTGCATTCTTCAGGTGTAAGCGACATTATAACAGCTTCAATAATGAATATTGAACATCAGAAACGCTATTTTCATACCTATTTATATGACAGAATAGAGTAAAAGCAAAAACAGATGCACAAAAGTTCCATTTACAAAAGAACCATTTTTTTTTTTGGATTTTTTTTTTTGCATTTCTTTACAATAACTAAGAAGTTTTATTACTTTTATTTAAGAAACATTTGTCTATTAAACACAATTTATTTCATTAAGCTAGCATTCTTCGTTTCCGAGACATTTAGGTATCTTTATGTGAATCTAATTCATTGCTCTCGAGTGTTCATAACATAACTACTTTACTTTTTTTTTGTTTTTTTGCTTTTATCAGCAATGGCTGTTACATTTTTAGTTAATATGAGGATAATGGTGTGGGTTACATGTTTGTTAATCTTAGTTTAAGTATTTCTTTGTTATCTGTAGCGAGTAACTCTTTTTTGTCCCTAATAAATAAAATAAAATAAAATATGTGTTTAAGTCATCGTTCTGTTTCTGGCAATCATCTGAAGATGACAGACACTGATTGACGGCACGGTTGGCGCAGTGGTTAAGTGATTGACTGCTGCGCTGCGTGTCGCGGGTTCGATTTCTGCACGGAACAAATAATTGTATAACCTACAAGTAGTTGTTCCGGGTCTGGCTGTGTATGTGAGTTTAAATGTTTGTTAACGCACCCACAATACAGTAGAAATTCCTAGTGGGGGGCAACGTTTAAAAAAAAAACATAAATATATATTAGTGTTTTAAATATGTTTAGCGTTAAACGTACCTATTTAGTGATTTGTTGACGTTTGACTGATATACTGGAGATCATACTTAATTGTATTTCATCAGTAAAATAATTTAGTTTTCTTCCCGACCTAGCCTGTGTAGTTTTTAACGTAGTACACGGTTACTAAAACATCATGAGTTATTGCGCCGCGTGTCGACGGCCTGGGCCTCAAGTCTGCTATGACAATAGTGTCAGAATGGTCTATCATTGATTTACAAGTACAAGTTTGGTAATCTACTAATATAATGGCGTCATTATGACTTTCCAATGGTCAGCCACTGATACTCCATTGAACGAATTGGTAATCTCGTGCATAATGACAAATGAAACTTCCTATTAAACTTTCAACTTCCTACTACTTCAGATTCCTTATAACACTAATAAATAATATGTAAAAATATACATAAATGAAATCTGGCATGAATAAATGTTCAAAATGCCATTGTAATACAATTCTATTACGAGAATAGTCGATCATTGGTCGGTCAGTGACCGACCAATGATCGACTATTATGAATTTAGGAGATTACGAACTTTTAGCAAAATGACAATGGGATCGTGTTGGAGTGACGAATTTATAAAAATAGCAGACTTGGGCCCCAGAGCGATCGCCATTAAAACACCATTACTCGATCGCGATACCGAATTGAGTTTAGTAAAATATGTTAACAGCTTTTCATATTCTAACATTTAATTTTCCTGAAAACTGAGCAGAAATAATTTAAAAATAATATGAGGAGGTATGAAAATATTGAGTTAGAGGTGCAATATGTAGCTGTAATTACAACCAAATGTTTCTTTTATGGAAAATAAGTGGAGTCGACGCAAAGCGGTTTGCGCGGGCAGTCGTTAAAACAGCCCACCGAGCGTAAACGAGCGTCAGGGATCAAGGTTCCACTGTCGGACGACACACATGAATAATCTCCTATGATTTTTCGGAAGGGTTATTCCCAAAGTACTCCAAAAAGAGTTCCCAAACTACTCCATGAAAAAAAAAAATCAAATAATATTAAATTTAAAAAAATAATCGTCAGCTACCCTTTTATGGTAATCCGGTCATACATATTTAAATTCGCTTTTTTATAAAAATGTTCTCAAAGTACTTCAAGTACTTTAGTGTTCAGTGTTTTTTTTTTTTTTTTTGTACCTGACTTTTGTCAGGCTCAAAAGCTTTACAAATATATTTTTATGTATAAAGAAAATTTTAAATAAAAGACACTATAATATAATTCAACAATCATTTTGAATGTCATTTTTTTTTCGTTCATAGATTAAAAAAATATTGGTTGTCTGTAAAGTTGGTTTACGGACGATAGTTTAACGTGACAACGTCATAACAAAACATTGATGCGGCGCAAGCGTACAATGAGCGTAACGGGGCAATGAGCAAAATACTCAGGAGGCAGCCTCAATTTACGGCTCGCCAGCCAGTAAGAAGACTCCAGTCTCAACACCAAGTGATCATCAGTGATCAATCTGCTAGGAAAAGATTGCATGACAATACAGGAGCAATTCCAAGTGCGGGCAATGTTTAAAAAAAATGCGGATCAATACTGTGATGGTCGTCCCTCACCGACAGCCGTATGGACAAGATTTCAAGAGTTCATGCTAAATACTAACACAAGTATTTTTCTTGCTTAAAAGGAGTCTCCAAATCATGTAATGCAAACCATGTATGTTAATTGAAATAAACATTTATTATTATTATTATAATGCGCATGCACCTGCACACACAGCCAGACTGGTGGAAGAATGTGCTATGCGAAAACAATATCACGCTATTAGAGTGGCCTGCTCAGTCCGCTGATCTCAATCCCATAGAGCATGCGTGCGAGTATGCGCGTTTATGGGGGTATTTTTGATGTGTATCATCTTTCCTCTCGCTATCAAGTGTAAAACAGGAAGCCGGGGAAGCGTGCGCTATTTGATTTGAACAATGAATAAGCGCGGTGGTAGAGTTGGCCTAAATTAAAATCCAAGATTATAATAATAATACCAGCCTATAACTGTCCCACTGCTGGGCAAAGGCCTCTTCTCATACAGAGAAGGCACGAGCATTGATCACCACGCTTGCTCAAGACGGCGATTCCAAATCCAAGATTGCGGCTGCAAAAAATGTCAAAAAACAAAAAATGATTTCAAATAATACCTGAATATTTTTTTTCAGGATATAATATTAATGTTGCATATTATCAAGGTGAGATGTCAGATGTTACACATCATTTATGCGACTAAAGACTGACTGTAAGGCTCTTTCGTTTTTTTATTTTATTTTTTTATTAACTTTATTTGTGCATATTTTTTTATATACAAAAATTGCTTTTTTCGTTTTTGGTACCATTTCAGATTTTCATAATTCATTTAATTTTTTCACTACCAACCCCTTTTACTAAATCAAATAATTCGAATCAAAATCTGAATACAATTACGCTTCTGTTGGTATAAAATGTGTTAAAATTAAAATAATGATGTCCCTAGACTTTGTTGAGTCAAGGCATCGTACGAGTGATTGACAGCGTGAACGCGCTCAGCAAAGTGCTCGGCTGAAGGGTTGTGCAAGTGTTTTTCAAAGAAATACTGAAGAGCGACTGCTGTACCGCGGCGCGATGTGTCCCACTAATGTGAACGTGGCAGTTGATCCCATCGGTCAGCGGGTGACGAGTGTGGTAAATGCTGATATAAAATGTATTATGACCATTAATAAAATCTTAATTCAGTGCTGTATTTTGCATTTTTAAATCTGCAGATTTTAATTTTTCTTTGTCTATAGTAAGTTTTATTTCGGAAATATGATTTTTTTTTCCAAAAAAATTGGAAATTTCAACCCCCTCCCCAAGTTAGGGGTTGCATCAAAAAAGTTTCAATTTAAAAGTTGTCTATATTGTTACTTGGAATGATAAAAATGTTAAACGGTTCAAAAAAATTCCATAGGAAAAAAGTTATGGCCAAAATCAGATTTTCGAAAAACCGCCCCCCACCCCGCCCCCCATGGACGAATTCCGCCCATTCACGAACTTATCCTAAGTTTTGACCCTTACGATTTTTGGGCCAAGTTTGAAAGCAATCGGTGCATAATTGCGACCTGTAGAGTATGGCTAAATTTTGCTTGTCGCCCCACCAACCAACCAACCAACCTACATACGTGTACATATATATATATAAACTTTTTAACCGGCGGTTGATTTGGGTTCTAGGGGTCATAACTAGACCCCCTATAGTGAAATTTTCGGAAAACTCGACTTAAGGTGCAAGACCAATAGGTAAATTTTTTCTGACGAAATCTACCTAATAAAACGGAACCCTTATAGGATCACTCGTGTGTGTCTGTCTGTCACAGCCAATTTGCTCTCCAGAACCGATATATTTGAAATTTGGTACACATGAATTGCTGTGACCCAAACCCGAATGTGTAACGTAAATAAGTGAATTTTGAGGTTGTACGTTGTTTCATATCTGTAACGGAAAGCACCATAATTCGAGCTTAAAATAAATTATATATGTCGTCAAATCATTGAAATGTATCGATTATTCCGTGGAGACGAATATTCTAATATAAATTGCTTAAATAGCTTTATATACTAACGAAAATGATCGATATCTCAGAACTGTAAAGAGATAGCGTAATTTGAACACTGCCATTAGCTTAGTTGGAGCATTTACCCCCTAATTACCTATTTTATATAACAGTATATACCCCCGGGGTACCGATTAAAGTAAAATCCATTGTGTCGGAAAGTAAACAGTGTTATGTACCATTTTCATACTGCGTAGAACCACGTCTCCCGTACCCCTCCTACGTCTAAGGAGAGCTAACTGCGCAATACCCCGCAGACACCCGTTCCCCTTCAACACCCCCTCATCAGGTAGGAATGTTTGTAACTGGTGAGTTTCATTAAGTATACGACCAAGGGTTACCCGCAACTTGTGATCAGGTGTAAAACCTATAAAGGGAACCCGAGCCAGTTGATTTTTGTAGTACATCAGTAGTACATTGGTAGTACATCAGTAATACATCAAGTAAATCTCTCAGTAGCAATAATCTCTCCGTACGATTCAGTTGCTCTCCACATATATTCGAGAATTAGTCGCTCCGCGCTTAGATAGTTTTAATAAAGTCAGTTTAAGTTAGCCAATAATTTCAGTTTAAGGTAGTTTCTAGATATTCTATTAGTTCGTAAGTGCTGATTTATATATTGTGACTCTATTTTTGTTGACTGTAATTATCGTGTGTTATTTTATTGATTATACAAGTGTTTAATCTGACAGTGTGGTTTTCACTGGTTACGAGTAAGTGCGTTGGTAACCTTTCAACACCCCCGCCTACAACACCTGACTCCCCGAATATCTTACAATATCTAATAGTTTTATAGAATTTAATTTCGTTTCACATACATTTTTTCTCATATTTTCGTTTCATAGAATAATCAATACGCAGAATACTTACTTTGAAGATTTTTAAATCATTGATTTGTGTTTCACATAAAGTTTAATGTTACCCTCCGCGCCTACGCGGATTTAAATTACACTATAGGGGTAGGGCACACAAGACTACGTGGAGTCGGTTTTGCAGCGATTCGTTTCTGTCACTAACTTATACCGAACAAATAATATTCGTTAAAAAAATAGTTCTACTTTTTGATAAGTTTGTTAAACAAAAAAATGTGATTACAAAATTATTGAATTGTGTTTGAGTAACAATAATATTCGAACTAAAAATACAAGGACCAAATATTATATGAAACATTTTCTGAGAAACGAAATTCTATGAAATTTCTGTCTGCGAAATAAGAGGACACCGGTTTAACCACATTTGGTTGATTATGGATATGTGAAAAATATCATGGCAGATTTATTAAAAAAATTAATACAAGATTATACCACTAAATCAAGATAATTAAAAATAAATTAACCTAAACTAAATAAAACTAATAACAAAATGAACTAAAATATTGCGTCGAAAAATTCCTCCGCATCGCTGTCGACTGGTAATGTACCCAAGAGACTGGCGGCATTGCCAGTTGTATGGCAATGCTTAGCCTCTGGCCAAGATAAAAGCCAGCCCTTGGGTCACGGGAAGTGTCAACCAGCCTTTTGGAGATTTCATTGAACAATAAATGAGCACTGGGACCCCACGGCCCGAGGGTTTCAACCCCAAACGGCTCGAAAATATAGTTACCGATCAAGTTACTATACTTTCGCCGCTTGAGGTTTTCAGCAGCCGCAGCAGCAGCAACAGCACAGCACGCCGAGCCAGGAAGATGGGATGGCGCAAGAGTATCGACACAAGTTGCGTCCCACACTAAAGGCCTACCTACCTTCCAAGGAAATAAAGACATGCCGTCCGGTCTCTTGCCATCGTTGCGTGCCAAGCCATTGGGTTCTAATACAGCTGGAACGCCGACGGAGACAAGAGCTCGTCGAATGATGTCATTAATGTTTGCGTGCCGCGCTAAGCGACCCGCACTTCAACTGCAGGACAGGCCGTGGTGTCCTAGGCTGTTGACAACCTCGCCACAGTGACAGCGATGGGGAGAACAACAAGGAGCTCCTAGTCGTAGGGAATCAGCGAGGCGGAAAATAGTGTCGTCAAACAAAGTGCCTATGTTCGACGAAGGTAGTGCATGAAGCCAAAGACCCAACTCCCACCTACCCACAGCCAGCAGGCGCGCACGCTCCGCAGAAGTAGCAGAAGTGTCAAGTAAATTGTTCTGTATTACCCTACAGAGCGGCTCATCCCACCGTCTCTGTGAAGAAGGATTGTCGGGTGGATCTGAATTCGGGCAAGCGAGTTTCCAGGCATCCAATGCCTCGGTAAAGCATGGCACATCAAAATCAATCAGTGTGGAGGCTAGGATTTTCCTGATTAATTTCTCAGTGCCATGAACCGAGGAAATGAAAGCCGGTAAACTAATACTAGAAATTTTGCGGACGCCGAGGCCTCCCATACGAATGGGAAGAGAAGCTTGAGCCCAAGCTCGGTTGTCCATAGCCACATTTAAAATCGAAGTTAATGTATGCCGGATAATTTGGTCCATTTTGTCTAAAAGGTGAGTGTACTTCCATAAATGGGAAGCGCGAAGGAAATATATTAATTTAGGGCCGAAACAGCAGTAACGAATTAAGGTTAAGGCCGAATGCATGTTAATTTGGAACAATCTTTCCGAAACGTCATTGAAATTTTGTATTTTTTCCTCAATAAAAAAGGGAAAGGAATTTTCAAAAATAGGAGATCCAAGGAGACGAAGAGAGCTTTTTTCAATAATTTTGATTTCAGGAGCTATTGCGTTAAATTTGGGAAGAGTCAGATGTCTGTCAGTACTGTCAGCTAAGTATAGTTCACATTTAGAAAGGTTGAGATCAAGACCAATGGAATGAAATTCATTTTTTAAGAATTGAAGGTCATTTAAAACAGTTTCTACATCGCCTCCCAAGGTTCCATCATCAAGATACCAAACGTTAAATTTGGAATTTAGCTGTCAAATAATTGGGTGAATATATGATATAATATATAATAATATATCATGGCAGTAGTATACGATTGTAAAACAAAGTTAGAAGGAATACTATCACAGAAAAGTAGGGCTTATAAAATAATGAGTAATAGTCAACCAACTTACATTTGAAGTTGGACCATTGACCGTCACGTATATCGATGCATGGGAGAACATGTATTTCAACTAAGATGTTAAGTTTGTTCTTGGGATAAATTTGTTCCAACTACGGAACCCTTCATTGTGCGTGGTCCGACACGCACTTGGGTGGTGCAGCTTAAAAAAAGTTGATTTGTTTTTGTTTGCATACAGCAAACAAAAACAAATCAACTTTTTTTAAGCTATTGCATAGCTTCTATCGCGGGCCTTGAGCGCGGGGACCGAATCCAGAAATTCCGTAACGAAAAAACCTCACGCTCCCCACTCCGACGGTTATTTTTTTACTACACCAGTACCCTCTAGTCATCTAATAATTTCTGGCAGTTCCTTTTTCTGTGTACTGCGTATTTTATTCTTATAAATATTAGTTTATAAAATTATGATCTTCACAAAAAGTGATTGTTGATAGTGGGGTTTGAACTCACGACCAGTCGATTATGAGTACATTCAGTTCCCCTGTTGCACCGCAAGGCTACAATGACTTAATTAAAGCTTGCCAAATAGTTGATACCATTCCAGTTGAACAATTTTTAAACTGGACTAGACGGTTGGAAATGACTCATGTACATGGAATTTTTTCGCTGTCAAAACAGTTTGTCACTTTTTTTTTATTTAAAATTACTTTAGGTTCAACACTTTCGTCTATTTTAAAGTTGTTATTATGCTTATATTTGAATAGTATTTGACTTTGTTTACGTAGTTATACACTTTTACGACGTTCAGCACTTATTTATTTTGTTTTTAAGCTATTGCATAGCTCCTATCGCGGGCCTTGAGCGCGGGGACCGAATCCAGAAATTCCGTAATGAAAAAACCTCACGCTCCCCACTCCGACGGGCACGGAGGTGTGGTTTGAAGGCCGTGCATCGTCTAACGTCGTTTCAGTTCGGCAGTCTTCGACACGGCGTTGTGTGCGTGCGATTAGATGTATTGTACGACTCTACGAAACTCTGTGGTGGATTTACCGCGCAACGCAACGCCATCTAGTAATCGCAGGTAGAACTAACTAAATAGAGGTGACATTGGCGTGGCTTGTGATTCGTAATCGAGACAAGCGTTGCTCTGTTGGTGGTCTCAGTTGTGTTTTGTTGTCGGTTTTATCCACTAGATGGCAGGCATCGTAATTCAAAAGTTTTTGAAAGGTTGTTGAGGTATGTGAGCAATTTATTTATAAATCAATAATTTTACTCGTGTTTATAATTCTCCTAGCTAGAATTAACATTAAACATTAACGTTCTTCATAGCTTATAAAAACCACTTTTAAACGGTTCTCCAAAGTTCTGGGCCGATTATGGATTGACTTTACTTTCTTATCGGCCACCACGCTCAAAAAGTGTAACTTGAATTAATATCAAAGAAAAAGAAATACTGCATAAATAAAATAAATAAATAATTATAATTGCATAAGTTGATACAAAATGCTATGCAATAGCTTTACCGCGGCAGTCCCCGAGTGCCACACGTCTTTTTTTTTTTTTTCTTAACATCGGAAGTGGTCAATGGTTACAATTTATTTTCTTTGAGGACATACTTCACATGACCCACTTGTGTACTGTGACGGAAGTGAGAATGACCTGTATTGTCAACTACACGTGAGACGAGTACCACTTAAACTACCAAAATCGCCCTTACACCTACAAAATAAGGGCATTGTCAAACCCAAGGTTTACAATTACCACGGACGTGCGTCTGACTGTACGCCATAAGCACGCGCTGTCGGGCTCACATCGAATGACGGCAGCATACGAATCATCGGCACTCTCTCTGACACAAGTCACACTCACCGCGCAGCTATTTGACTACTAGTGGCCTGCACAAGTGGCTCGGTTTCACTTCTGTTTTCTGCTGATGAGTAGGTAAAGGTGTGTATAGTACTCCCACATTTCGCTAATGTTTAAGTCCCATACAATAGAGGGCGATCCTATGCCTTCAACCGGGCACAAATCACGAATCCGGGCTACTACTGAGAAATCATCATCTGCTCCTGAAAACGTTCAAAATCTATTTGCAATCTCATCTCAGTGACATTAATGTCTAAAAACTTGTCAAAAATGTGGGTTAATTCAGGTAAATTAGAGGTATTTTTGACGGATCGAGGTTGAGCTTAGATTGAGAACGTTATTAAAAATACAGGAGTCCCTCTTCGTCTCAGCAAACCTGACGATAACCCATTTGACATTCATTAATCAAAAAACAAAATTACATAGGAGTTGTCTACAACTCGACTGGTATATTTACTGTTTAGGTATTATTTATGTAAGTAAACAATGTCCTTCGCAGTAATTAGTAACACACACGTTCCCCAGAGAACAAACAAAGTTGAAGCAAATTTTATTTTAATGTACAATAATATAATATTTGGCCGCGAGCCCCGAACCGAACCGTCCGCTCATTAGTAGCCCCCCGTGCATTCTCACACGCACACGCACACACTCACACCACCGCAACCACGTGAGTCACACAGTGTGAACTACCACAGAATTACTACACATTATTATATCTCGGTAACTTGTGTCCATACTGCATAACATCATTTAATCCTAGGAATAAGAGTATTGTACTTATAACAAAACAAAAAAAAATCCTGCAGAAATATCATCACTCTTGTGTAATGATTTGAACTCTTTCGAATTTCATGATTTTATACCCAAAGTCTCTAATTCAGATAATTTATGTAAACAAAGTAATGTCACTGTCAAAATGACAGCACAGTGGTGCAAACCATTTTATCATATTTTTTAAATAAATATTTGTTTTTATTGTTTTTTTTATGAAATTAAAGTGAATTAATTATAAGAACTATGCAAACAAAATACCGTTGCCAAACAATGTTTTATGTAGTGTGTCGGAGACACGGCCTATGATCGTCATAATCAGCCCTTTTAAATCCACTGCTAGACGTAAAAACCGAAACCCAAAATCGATTTCCACTCGAAACAGTTTACAGCCTTTTTCATCCAAAATGTGGCTAGATATGCTACATATGTACAATATGAATCTATGAATGAGAGTTGTATTATAATAAGTGTTGTTGAAGATGTAAAAAATGTGAAAATGTTTGGATCTCCTGCATTGTTGCCAGTATCATAAAATATTTTATACCAGAAAAACTCCTTTTTTTAATATTTTTGTTTAAAACCGAAAATTTATAAAAATAATTACGGTATGATTATTTTTTAATTATTATTTCTTAAATTCAGTACTTAAAAGAAAATGGAACTCTTTTCTTCGCCATTTTATGTGAATATCACGAAGATATTTTTTTGATATGTTATCCCCTTTGTTTACATAAATTATCTGAATTTGAGACTTTGGGTATAGACCCAGTGGCTTAGGCTGTACGTTGTCTGTCAGGACATTTAAGATTTTTACTAAGTAAAACGACGTTTTGATAATAACTGAATTTGATGCTGTTTCCATGTATCATTCATTCCGTTGTAATGTGCTCACGACTGTTGTAGCAAATGTTGTTGGTCTTCTGTAGTTGCACTTAGCACTATTACAACACAAAACACTCCGAACAAAAACATAACGTAATTATACAGCATTATAGTATAGAATTCATTAAAAAGACGCTGGCGGACGGAGCGGTATGCTGTGTTTTTAATCAAATCAAATCAACGCTACGCCGTAGCGGCGCTACGTAGCCGTGCGCTACGAGTTCTATGGCGCTACGCTACAAATATTATTTTATTATGAGTGGTAGTGGTATAGGTGTTTTGTATTTGTTAAGATGATTGTGAATAGAGAATTCCGAATAATTTGGTTTTTTTTTGTTGATAAATAATACCAGTTATCTATCAGTTTTACAATAAAATTGTATGTATTTATTTATTCAATTAATCAATATTTTTATTGTGGATCATAGGTAGGTACATAACAGGTTTTTTTTTATTGTGATCAGCTATGTCCCGCCCTTAGGGAATACAATAGAAACACACACACAATTAGGTACATAGAAATTACATTTACGTTATTGTAACAAATTATTAAGATTTCACTTAGAATACTGGGTCCGTTCCTCTTTTTAGTATATATAAATGATTTACCTTATTTACTGAAAAACCGACCCCAAATGGTGTTATTTGCTGATGACACATCACTGATTTTTAAAGTAAACAGACATGCCCAGGACCTTGACGACGTAAATAACGCTATGATTAAGGTCCATAATTGGTTTACTGTAAATAATTTGGTATTAAATGAGAAGAAAACTAAATGCATAAGATTCGCTTTACCGAACGTTAGAAGTAATGAATGTCACGTTGTATTGAATAAGGAGATACTAGAATTCGTCGAAAATACGGTTTTCCTGGGGATTACGCTTGACTCAAAACTACAGTGGGGTCCTCACTTAACATCACTTGCAAGGCGGCTAAGTTCAGCCGCTTACGCTGTTTGGAAAATCCGCCAATTAACAGACGTGGATACCGCGAGACTGGTCTATTTTAGTTACTTCCATAGCATCATGTCTTACGGTATTTTGCTGTGGGGACGAGCTGCAGATATTGATTCCATCTTTATTCTGCAAAAGAGGGCTGTCAGAGCTATCTACAACCTCCGCAGACGCGAATCTCTGAGAGAGCTGTTTAAAAAGATTAACATTATGACGGTACCTTGTCAATATATTTATGAAAATATTATGTATGTTCGAAAAAATCTACATCTTTTTAGTAAAATAAGTGACAGGCATAATTTTAACACTAGGAATAGGAACAAATTAGATCAACCACGCTTCAGATTGTCTAAAGTACACACTTCTTTTATGGGGTACTGTGTAAAATGTTATAATAAAATACCACTCGATATTCTTCAACTAAATGAGAAGAAATTTAAAACGTGCATAAAACGCACACTATGCAGACAAGCATATTATAAGTTGGATGATTATATCGTAGATAAAAATGCTTGGCTAAATGCTGGTCCTGCTCCACTGCCACTTGGGCTCACTAGATAAAATTTGAATACTTGGAAGTTGCTTCCCCCTTTTTTTATTTTTTTTTATTTTCTGACATTACGAACTTAATGTTTATTTTGTTTTTATTTAAGCATGTTTTTATTGATGAATACTCCAATAGATAATAATTATTTTCTTTTTTGGTAGTAAATTTTTATTAATCTCTCAAATACATTGCAAACTATAGTTCTGTATAATTTAGCAGCATTTTTTCAATTTTGTAAATGTGAATACCATGGAGTCGTTTACTATGTTATTATGATTTATGTTGACTTGAAAGAGCATGGCAGTTGAGAGTATGTCATGCTCACTTAAATGTTTCACTGATGGTGGCGCGTGTGTTGGATCATTCGGTTCCCTACAAAATGGTTGAGCTGGATGGTGCTGATCCATGCGTCATGTTCGTGAACGGGCGCCGTCAGTTGGGACTGGTCATCTCTTGACTGCCAGGGCTTATTTTTAATTTGTAATTTTATATTTTGAATTGTTTTATTAGTTTTTACATTGTCTCACATATAGAAGCAACAAGAATAATGTACCCAGGATTATGTAATATCTTGATTTAAAAGAGTGTCCTTGGAGTTTCTTGTCCGTTCTTCTCCATAGTGATCTACGTATTGGAATGGGCATCTAGCTTCAACTTGCCGACTCTGACTAACTGACCGTCTCTTTGACAATTCAAAAGTGCCTGTAAATGGTTTAATTGAAATAAATGCTTTGAGTTTGAGTTTGAGTTTGATATAAAAAAGACAATAATAAAACGGAATAAATTCAGGTAGGTACACATCAATGGGACACTGAACACATCATGACTGAGGGAGACTGCATTGGTGAAGTGATTTGTCTGATAGGAAATCTTTTAAAGAGTAGTAGTAGTTCATGTACAGTACAAAATACAAAAGCGTTTTTCTCGTGAAAAAAATATCATCAATTTCATAATATTATAGTTTCGATAATATTATGTTTGTAACACCATAAAAAGTACCACTACCACCGGGACAAACCACTACGACAAACCGTCAAGTTAGGTAGGTCCAACTTCGAGAAAGAGGTCAATCGTCGAATCCGACTCGGCTGAGCAGCGTTCGAGAAGCTTTGAAGTATCTTCTCGTTCCACATACCGCAGTGTCTCAAGATGAAGGTCTTTGACCAGTGCGTGTTGCTATTGATGACTTACGACACTGAAATGTGGTCGCTCACAATGGGCCCTATTAGAAGACTAAATGTCACCTATAGGGCAATGGAGAGAGCTATGCAAAATGACATGAATATTTACTTTGAAAAGTATTACATATATTACCTTAATTATTGTGAATGTGAGCACTATGTGGGTCATTTGTTTTCTTCAAAATTATCTCTTTTTCCTCTTTCTCAAGTAGTTTTAATGATGGTTTGGTATTTTGAGTACTTTATGCGGCCTACCCAAATGTCCTTTCTTTGGTATTGTTCGTCGAGTGGTTGAGCTCCTTAAATCCTGAGTTGAGCTACACGTTTACTGACAAATGCTTGCACTGACTGGACAGGTCCACTCAAAATTGTGTGGTTCTTTCCTCAAAAGACCATTTCAGACACGGATCTACATGGTCCTCACATGATCTGACCAAGATTATGTCTGGACTTTAAAAGAGACTTTGACCCCTGAGTTTGTTTCACCATTTCTTCTCAGGGATAGTCAGATAGGAAATGTCGACTTCCCCAAGCTTGTTTTATATTTTTATATGACGTATAAAAGTGATTCCGATATCCTATTTACAAAATAAACGATTTCATTTCATTTCATGCTTGGAGTTTCCCTAGGTGATCAAATCAGAAATGGAGAGATCCGCAGAAGAACCAAGGCAACTGACATAGCCCGAAGTATTGGCAAACAAGTGGCAATGGGCAGGACACATTGCTCGCAGAACAGATGGCTGACGGGGCCGAAAGGTTCTGGAGTGGCGACCGCGTACCGGAAGACGTAGCGTTGGAAGGCTCAGGCTCACGCATCCTTATTCAGACAACAAAGCTCCATAATTTTAGTAATACCTTATAGCTAGTGTAAGTAAGTAATATAATTATTATTAGAATTTGAAATAATTTGCACAGAAAATTATCAATTAGGTACAAGTTTCTCATTTGGCCAATTTGATAACAATTAATTTCTCTGACTGTACTTGCAAGGGACTTTAAAATAACTGGCGAAATAAGGATAAAGGTACTTCTTGTTACCCCTTAGATTAATGCAGGCTTGATGTTACATTTAACGAATAAATCTTCGTTGTAATCAATGTATGATTCGACCGTGACGTGTATCGTTGTATGGGAGAACAGTTTTTCAACGACAAAGTTAAGTTTGTTCTTGGGATAAATTCATTCCAACTACAGAATCACTGTCCGTGGTCCGACACGCACTTGGCCGGGTCTTATTAAGTGCGTTATAACTTTTTAAAGAGATTAGTGATGTAAAAGAATTCACTACTCAGCACAATCATAAACTGAACTGGAAGGAACATGTAAGAAGAGTATGCAACAAGCTTGATAAGTTTGTATATGCCCTTCGCAAGTTAAAACTGGTGTCCTCAATGCATATCATGGGTATGTTTCATCAGTATTGCGTTATGGCCTAGTGTTATGGGGTAATACAGTGGATGTGGGCAGAGCATTCAAAGTACAAAAAAAATGTATCAGAGCCATGAGCGGAGCAGAATATTTAGACCATTGCAGGCCATTATTTAAAGAAATAAATATTCTTCCACTCCCATGCCTATATATTTTTGAGGTTTGTTTATTTGTAAAAAATACCCACATTTATTCCTGTTAAATGAACAAGTCTCCCAAAGCCTGAAAAAAAAAAAATGCCAGGAAATTGCTAGTACACACAGCTCCATTAAGTCCTTACCCCCCCCAAAAGACATGTGGGTTCAAATCCGTGATAGGCCCAAGTTGATTTTTGTATTTTGCAAAATCGTTATTACAATTAATTTATTGTTTTAGTGAATAAATAAGTATTTATTGTTTTAAATATTGTTTTTATTCAATAAAAAGTTAATTCTTTTATTAATGCATTTAACATTACATTACATTACATTAACATTTACGAAGTCATACACAACATTCAAGTAGTTCGGAGGTTTCAAGACCGCTTGCCGTGCATAATATTGCAGATTCGAATCCTACGCACAACATGTGTTTTTGTCATGCAGTATGCATTTTTTAATATACAGTTGTTTTCTATTATAATTTAGTAATATATAGAAAGAATTAAAACATCAAGAAAAATAAATAATATTTATTATTGCTACTATTTAACAAAATTTTGATCTTATTTTACTAAAAAATATTGTAAAGATAATAATTTACATTATCTTTACAATCTTTTTATTTATATTTTCTTTTATATATATATTTTTATTTTTGTAAAAGTTCTGTTTGCTTTTTTTTTATTGGAAAAGATTTGATAATATACAGTTATCATTAGTCATTACATATTTTGCCAACTGACACAAATGAGTCCCTAGACAACGTTGTAGTTATAATTTGAGGGTATGGATTAATTTTATAAAGAAAACGTAAGTAAGTAAAATTAATGGATACTGTAATGTTCAATGGATCAATAAAACACACTTTGCCAGATCGCACAAGTGAGGTAGTAGTATATACGTCTAGCGCACGTCTGCTCTCGCTCACGGTTAGTGATTGACTCCCCAAGCCGCGCGCGCCGCCCAGGCGCATACACTACATCCCTTCTTTAATTTATAAATGATTGTAACAATAACTTAAACAACAATATTAACAACGAAAGAACAGAATAGATTTAGTAATATAAATTAATGAATCAGGCATACAAACATTATATCAACCACAAAGTAACAGACGGATTATCATTTTAGAAAGAAAGAAGAAAGAAAGAAAAATAGGTTTATTTGTAAATAGGTTTTAATTGCATAAAGGTATATTGCAATAATGTAGTCCTCATTGTTCAATGACCCACAAGGTCCTTATTATCATTGTCCATAACTTGCCAAGAAACATTAATTTTCTTTAAATGTACTATATTCCGACGGTACTCTTTACCGTCGTTCCGTACATGAATGTCACCATCGGTGACTCCCGTCACTGTGTGAGAGGTAGGGTTATAGTTAAGTGTCAATTTGTTATCCATAGTTATATATATATTTTTTTTACATTACCGTTTCCCCTATTCCTAAATTAGAATCACTAGCTCTTCTTTTTCTATCCCCATATTCTTTCCCTTTTTCTTTCATTAGCATATCCCTATCTCTCACATCAGAATCTATGAGTAGGTATATGTTCTTCATTTGGAGTGAAAAGAACTTTATCTCAAAAGCGGGCAATATGTACATTTTTACATTAGCTTAAAATACTTTGTTACAACATTAATATCTTGCTTCGTTCTCGGAGTATGTACTTATCAAGACCAAAAACAACAATGTGATAATGACCGATTCGGAAGTATCAACTTTTTATGTTACGTTTCTAGTCTATGTAATCAGATTACACAAAGTCAATAACAATCACTAGGTATTTATCTGCCTGCTCTGCTGCTGGTGACATAGAATAGAATCAACTGAGATTATATATTCTATAATCTGAGAGAATCAAGTAATTAGTCAACCAACAGTGTAACTTATATCAAATAAATAAACATTTCAGAGCAGTACCTACCTAATAATACTCAGTTTACAAAATAACTGAAAAGCAATTATTCATCTATTTACCCGGTTTATCAAAAAATATCCAGTATTCATTATTGATAAAATCAAAACAATACTTTGGTCAGCCAATCTGACAATATCATTGCAAATTGTATTGATAACCCTTATTTCTGTTAAATAATTTCAGTTTTTGACATAGTTACTCTAAACTGTAAGCACCTACTTTCCTCTTAAAGTAAAAGGTTATTTCAAAACAAAATCATCAAGACCCGGGGTAGCGGTTCAGAGAAAATTAAAAGTTTATTTTAACAATACTATCAGTAAGCACTTTGAAAGTGAACAACAATAAAAGAAAGAGAATGACTAATAACCTTTGACCTTGTCACATTTGTTTTTCAACAATTTAAATGATATTCACTACTTGGTACTTATTAGTTTATCGGACCAAAGAGAAATATATATTTCAAGTCAATCTGCCTAGCCTTTTCCCAACTATTTTGGGGTCGGCTTCCAGTCTAACCGGATGCAGCTGAATATCAGTATTTTACATGGAGCGACTGCCTATCTGACATCGACAACCCAGTAACTGGGTAACATGATACCCCTTGGTAAGACTGGCTGTCAGACTTTGGGCTTCTGATGACCCGTAACGACTGTCACAGATCCAAACTCAAACTCAAACTCAAAGCATTTATTTCAAATAAACCAATTACAGGCACTTTTGAATCGTCAAGGGGTCGGTCAGTCAGAAAGATGAAGCTAGTTGCCCATTCCAAAGCGTAGTAGGTTCCTATGGAGAAGAACGGACAAGAAACTCCATGGACACTCTTTTAAAACAAAATATTGTTACAAAAATATGGGTTACATCATTCATGTTGAAGTTATACATGTGAGAACAATGTAGAAAGACGTAGAAAGACGTGCACGTTAGAAGCGTCCGTAATAGAAACAATCCACGAATGACAGCCGGAAACAACGGCTTAACGTGCTTTCCGAGGCACGGAGGAGTCACGGTATGTAAAGATGGTCACCCATCCACGGACCAACCCCGGCAAGCGTAGCTTAACCTGACGGATCGACCCGTGCGGCTGTTATTACTTAGCCACGAGCTCCTGCTCCTAGAAATATATATTTCAAGTACCAACTTTAAATTCTGGCTTCTTACTAGGTACCACATTATGAAATATTTATAGTCATGTTAATCAGTCCTCCAATTTTTCTCAAAATGTATTTTTTAAATAAAAATATTTCTGAAAACCAGAATCTGACATCAGTATTTCAGTAACACTGAGTTTCATTTGTGAAATCTTGTAACTTATTCACAACAATCATTATCTTTTTAATACTACAATCTTTGCTATGCCAAGTGTCATTTTATGAATACTTGCATTTTATTCTCAGCCTCACCTAGTGAGCACTAGAATCTTAAATCTTTCCTGCCAAGTTTCATCTTTGTGAATACTTGTACATAAGTAACTAACATTGTAACAACATAATCATTATTGGTTTTATAAGTTATGCTTCAATTAAATGTTCACAAGCTGAGTTTAGGTAATTAATGATCTTTCAACTTATTTTAATAATTGTAGGAAGGTATATATATATATATTTTATTTTTTGTTCATAGGAAACTTTATAGGTAAATACCTGTCATCATTTTCTCATAAAAAAACCTTTTTTTTTTTAGACGGTTAATTTATCAGTTGAAGCTAATTAATTTTAATGAACAACATTTTGTTTAAAAAAAATAGTTTATAGGTTACATAAGTTTTCCTATGATGCTCCATCAGCTGGAGATACTCCCAAATTTCAAATTGTCAAATAGCTCCAACGAAGCCATTTGATAGCAAAATTTATATAAACCAAATTGTCTCGACCTGTCGCTGTGTCCCTAAATGGAATAGACGCATCATCATCTTTACCTTCCTTTGCATGGGCCCCGGGCAAATTGTATTAAATCTCCTGTAGTGCTAATCCACCAACATGGAGAAGAGTAGCTCGCTTTTTATTAAGGGAGTCAATATATTAGCGGCTAAAAGATAAATTTAGAGGGCCCGTTTCCATTTCTCCCATCGGGTAGGTACAAACCGATGTCGTGTCACCCTCACAATTAAAGTGATCTAAAGTTGTCAGCATTGAAGTTCCGTGAGTCATTTTTTGAGGATTTTGAGACTCGTATGCATGGCCTTTTATCTTTTATATAGATAGCAGTTGAAGTTGCGTGAGTCATTTTTTGAGGATTTTGAGACTCGTATGCGTGGCCTTTTATCTCTTAGATCATATATATTATATAGCTTTTATATAGATAAAAACAGTTGAAGTTGCGTGAGTCCTTTTTTGAGGATTTTGAAACTCGTATGCGTGGCCTTTTATCTTTTATATAGATAACAGTAACACTACTGCAGAGCCTTATTAGTATTTGCGTGCCCATTAGAGCATTTCGGATTCAGCATGACCTTTGACGTAAGCGTAAGTATGACTAACTAAATATACTAAATAACTTTATTCGATTACGTTACTTTACTATTACTAGGGAAATTGACTTTATCTATTAACATACTAGGTTTATTAACTGGTCAGCAATAAATATGCCAGTATTTAAGCCATTATTGATGCTTACACTAACGTTTCTCGGTCTTTTCTCACATTCATTCTTTAGGCATGGTCGTATGTGCGAATAGTATTTGCGTGACCCTGATATTTCTGTGTCAAAATGCAAACAATTGATCGTAGCAAAACCAGTGACCCAATTAAAATAGTATCTACTGATTTTGTTTTATATTTACAATAAGTGGGTATGTACATTATTCATTCATGTAATTTTTGACGTTCAAAAGTGCATCTTCGTGCCTATTTGAAATAAATGATTTGACTTTGACTTTGACAGAAAAGTTAAGTATGTCCAAGATTTATGATTGGTATAACTGACTGGCTGGAATAATTGGTTATTATTTTTATTTAAAATAAGAAGCTTGCAAATAACTCAAGTATCTTTTTATTTAAATGGAAGCACCTACTCAATAATAATAATTAACAATAATTTACTGTTTGCATTTTACATTAAAAATAATTGCGTACTATTCAGGCATGGCCCTTTGTTTTGTTGTAAACAACACTCACTGCATGGCCTTTATAACATTTACGCTTATCAGTTGTTTACACCAATCGAAACAGTTTTTTTTTCCGTTACTTTACTATACGAAACTGAGGAAACAAAGTAATCATTAGCTGTAAACGTAAACATCTAGCTTGACAACGATTTTTGTTTTTCTATGGGTTTGCTCTTGACTCTAGTCTAAGTCTGGATGACTGAGACAAAGTCTACGATGGAATGAGCGTACCCAGAAAAAGCCTGTTCACTCTCACTTTGAATAGATTATGGTTGTATGCATTATTTATTTACGTGAAGGTAGGTACAGCGTGACTACGTTCTGTTTTCACTTTAGTATCCAAACTATATAATTATACGAAACTAGCTTTTGCCCGCGGCTTCGCCCGCGTGGATGTCGGTTATCGCATAAGAAAGTACCCTATGTACTACCCTCTCCATATCCCAGGCTATATCTCAAAATTCTAACTTAATATTAATTTTAATGTGACTCACTATGTGTTTATTACCGAGCTGGTAATGAGTTGAACTATCGAACTAATGTGCACACTAATAGGGTTGAAAATAAAACCACAATTGTGTACTGATCTAAGCTGGTATTTTTAATTAAAATTGCGAGACCCCAACCAAATCGCGGTAACGAAACCATAGCGAGATCTATTTCGACGTCAACGCCATCTATCGAGCTTGACATCAAACTTTTAACATTTCACAATAATAACTATGGTTTTATGGTTTCTTCATGAACACTATGTGAATAGAAACCGAAACAAATGATTTAATATAGTAAAAGTACTTATGTTCTGAACGTGAATGGTGCATAAATTTTCTCAGGGTCACGTTCGCAATTGGACGAAATATTTGACATTTATTTTGTACTTGCAACACGATCTGGATGTAGAATTCGATTAATCGACTAATACTTGACCGGTTGACATTTTAGCGGGAACACCACTAAACGAACGAAAAAAGAAAACAAAATACGTCTATACTCTGTGGTAGTGTGGCGGTGTGACGCGATGCTTAATGTAAACATTCATCAAGGTTATACGTGCGTAAAGTAATGGATTTAATGAGAAAACGGTTTATTCTTAGAAGAATCTTATACAGAATTACTGAGAAATAAGTGTAGATTTCGTATTGAGTGTTAGTTTATCGAAAAGTTATAAATATGTCAGTGAAAAAGTAACGTAAGTTTTGGAATGCACAAATTTTGATCATAAGGCCGCCGTGTTTAGTAATGTTTTTATGATAAATATTCTTGTATACTGTTTGAAATACACGTAAGTAGCTAGCTTATTTATCTACGAACATAATTTGGCTAATAGCTACTGATATTATAGCGTATTGTTATCGTAATCGTATTTCCAAGAGTAAAATTCGGCAAACAAATACCTACAAAAAGTCAATAAAATGGATATAGTATGTTATCCTTAAGAGATAGACATATGCCATCGCGGACTTTTTTGAAGACCTTTTTATGATACACAATTCCACCATACATTATTTTGTTATATCTCAAAGGGTTTAGACAGCGTTTTCGTTGAAAGCTCCCAGACGGCTTATTTTTTTCCGACACCTCGAACAAATATCGTTAATTCATACAAAAATGCATACAAAAACATAACAAATTATATACTAAAACCTTCCTCGAGAACCAAGCTATCCATTGGTGAAAACAGCATGAGAATCGGTGCAGTAGTATTTGAGTTTATCGCGACCAGACAGACAGACAGACAGACAGACAGACGCGGCGGAGGACTTTGTTTTATAATATGTAGTGATATAGTCCCTTGATTGATCGTAAACAACTTTTAACGTGCCTTATTTTTCAGCGTGCAATCTCCCCCTTTTTTGGTAAATGTTTTCAGTACTTACTTTTATCCTCGTCGCCACTTGTAATGTTCAATGGATCAATAAAATACACTTTGCCAGATCGCACAAGTGAGGTAGTAGTATATACGTCTAGCGCACGTCTGCTCTCGCTCACGGTTAGTGATCGACTCCCCGAGCCGCGCGCGCCGCCCAGGCGCATACACTACAGATACCCTCAAATGATATCTTAGTCCTAGTAATCTATCGATTAGACAGAGACCTAAAGATAACGGACGATAGTGGATAACAATTTCATCGCAATTCACATGGGCTCGATGGCTAGTTTGTCAAACTGGCTGGTATGACTATGACGACATTCGGTAATGCGATCGTTCGAATCCAAGTTGAACTAGTAAACTCTTTTTTAAGTATTCTTTAGATTATTCGTAACGAATTCAATATTGTAGCAGTGTAACATTTTAAAACTTAAGGGGTTAGCACATAATGACGCCTACTGTACCTCCACAGAGATTGCAACTATGCCGTAGAAATGCCAGTTGTATGACAGTAAAAAATTATAGTAAACTAGCTTTATCCCGTGGCTCCGCCCGCGTGGATGTCGGTTATCGCGTAAAAAAGTAGCCTATGTCCTTCTCCATGTCCCAGGCTATATCTCTGCCAAATTTCATGACGATCGGTTCAGCGGTTTAGGCGTGAAAACGTAACATACAGACAGACAGACAAACAGAGTTACTTTCACATTTATAATATTAGTATGGATTACCACCTGGCTTGAGAATGTTATCACTTAATAAATTCAAATGTAAAATGTTTACTTGGCTCTTAGACATGTGTTTTTATTCCGTTAATGATTTTTTTAAATCATACTTTTTGACATTTTAATTAATAATCTATGCTATTAGTATTTTGACATTATAATTAATATTTTGACACTAGAACTTATATTTTTGACATGACAATATTTTTTTTATTTTTTGACATGTTTTGTATTTTATTTTTGACATAATAATTAATATTTTGACATTACCAATAATCCTATTCAATTAATCTAAACCAATATTATTGTATCAAATTAAAAATATAAATTCAAATAAATTTTACTAATTTAATATAACTTTTATTGTAATGTCTACGATTTGCATGCACTTAGCTTAATTAATTTTTCTACACCAGCAATGGTGGTATATGTGAATTAATGTTTAATTTTAGATCTCAATGTACCATATACTTAGAAATAAATATGATTATATTCTATTCATAATAATGTTCAAATTCAAAATATCTTTATTGTGGCTATATGTTTGTTACAGATCTTAACAAAAAAAATCAGTTCCAATATGTCCTGCCTAATTGGCATACAATAATTATATGTTGGCATTAAGTTTAAAATTATTTTACATGTCAAATTTAGTTATTATAAATGTCAAAATATAAAAATACAGTAAAATTATTATTAGGTATATACAGTGAAATTAATGGTCAACAAATCGATCAATAATTCAAGAAATCTTGGATCGTGTAGTATGCTTTATCAATTAAAAAGTTACGTAATTTATTTGTTTAAAAGTAATGGCAAGTTATAAGTTAACTACAAAATACAAAATCACGTCTGTTTATCAATATGTTAATAAATTGTATGAGGATTTCTTTTCAGTAGTGCCCACTGAATTCAATAAAACTTTTGAAAAGAAAACAAAAAATATTTACCCTAATTTTATATTTAGTGACTGGGCAACTAGAGGTATTAGGATAAGTAGGGAAAGACTGTTCGAGCTGTATGGCCTTAAGCCATTTATTAACACTGAAACTTTCAGCAAGTATGTTACTACATATTCCAAAATTTTTAGAAATACCTGCAAGATAGCTAAAGCCTTATTTATGCATTAGCCACAAGATCAAATCAGCTGAAAATAAAATAAAAACAGTTTGGAATGTTATAATTATTGAAACCAATAGAAAGAAAATACGAAACACAGATTTCACATTGGAGACTTCACGTGGCGCCATAAGCTCCAATTTAGAAGTAGCTCAAGAATTTGTACATTTCTTTACTGATATACCATCTAGAACGACGGAATCTTTAAATTCCTCACCCGATGTCTCAATTGATTGATTAAGAGCGAACGTTCCAGGCTGCCCGGTTGAATTTCAATTTAAACATATAAACCCTATGATAGTTATTAAAGCTTTTCGGCAAGTCAAAATCAAATTAAACGAAGATCTATGGGGAATGTCTATCAAAGTTTGTACATCTATAATCGAGAGTATAGCACCATACTTAGCTTTAATATTTAATTTGTGTGTGGATCAAGGAGTCTTCCCGGATTTAATGAAATACAGTAAGGTTATACCACTTTTTAAATCAGGGGACAGTAAAGACATTAACAATTATAGACCAGTATCCGTGTTGCCGGTATTCAGCAAGGTGTTCGAAAAGGTGATGCTCAATCAAATGCTTAATCATTTTAACACCAGCCATATCTTACACGATCAGCAATATGGTTTCACCAAAGGACGTTGTACGACTGACGCCGGTGTCACCTTATTAAGACACATATTTACAGCATGGGAGGAGGCCCAAGATGCCATAGGAATCTTTTGTGACCTCTCCAAGGCATTTGACTGCGTAAATCATGAAACCTTATTATTGAAACTGGAGCATTACGGACTAGGTAAACTTGCGCTGAGTTTAATAAAATCTTATTTAAATGATAGACAACAGCAAGTTCAAATAAATTGAGTCAATTCACTCGGCTTAAGAGTAAAAATGGGTGTGCCACAAGGCTCGATATTGGGTCCTTTCCTCTTATTAGTATATATTAATGATCTACCCCATTTATTGAAAAACCAACCACAAATGGTGTTATTTGCTGACGATACTTCATTAATTTTTAAGATAAATAGACGTGCATCAAACCTTGACGACGTAAATAACGCCCTACTGCAGGTCCAAAATTGGTTCACTGCTAATAATTTAGTATTAAATGGCAAAAAAACTAAATGCATAAGATTTGCTTTACCGAATATTAAAAGTAGTGATTGTGACATAGTATTGCATAGGGAGTAACTAGAATTCGTCGATAAAACGTTTTCCTGGGGATTACGTTCGACTCAAGGCTGCAATGGTGTCCTCATTTAACATCTCTTGCAGGGCGGCTAAGTTCAGCAGCATATGCTGTGAGAAAAATCCGTCAATTTACTAATGTAGATACCGCGAGGCTAGTCTATTTTAATTACTTTCATAGTATCATGTCTTATTGTGTTTCATTCATGTGTCTTGTCGTATTTTACTATGGGGACGGGCTGCACATATCGAATCTATTTTTATTCTACAGAAAAGAGCCATCAGAGCAATATATGGCCTCCGCAGGCGCGATTCTCTAAGGGAACTGTTTAAAGATATTAACATCATGACGGTACCTTGTCAATACATCTATGAAAACATCATGTACGTAAGGAAAAATATAAATATTTTCAGTAAAAGAGGTGAAAGACATAATTATAGTACTAGAAATAGGGACCAATTATTTCAATCAGGTTTCAGACTGGCTAAAGTAGACTCATCCTTCATGGCGTACTGTTTAAAATGTTACAATAAAATACCTCCTCACATATTCCAATTGAACGAAACAAAATTTAAAACTTGTATAAAACGCACACTATGCTGCCAAGCATATTATAAGTTGGGGGATTACATCGATAACAAAAATGCTTGGCTCAATGCTTGTCCTGCTCCATAAGGGCGCATAAATTAATTGATTAGCATTTGAAAATATTATTGGAGCTGCTGAAGATTTTAAGACTATCTTTGAATTGTATAAACTCAATCTCCTTGAATTATATAATTGCATAGCACAGGTTTGAGTACTATGTACTATAGAGCTACCATTTACCGGGTAATATGTCTTTTATTGACATGAATGTGCCCTGGCGGCTGAGAATATGTCATGCTCACTCAAATGTCTCGCTGGTGGTGGCGTGTGTCAAAGTCAAAGTCAAAGTCAAATAATTTATTTCAAATAGGCACGAAGATGCACTTTTGAACGTCAAAAATTACATGAATAGTTAATTGATTCTAGTTGCGCCTTCCAAAATGTAGTTATGTATGGAGAAGAATGGGCAAGAAACTCCATACTTACTCTTTTAAAATGTTAACAATAGTTTGTATACATTAATTAATATTCATAGGTGAAGACTATGTACCTAGAATAAAAAAATAAAAAAAAAATAAAAATTCATCAAAATTACTTACCACAATTGGTAATAAGAATGAAAAGTGAAGTAATAACAGAAAAAATAATAAATGCGATAGGTACATGGTGCTCACATATTTACAAACATTGTATATGATTTCCCAAAAAAAATAAAAAAATAAAAACAACATATAATAAGTCAGTGTGTGAGTTAAAATATTAATCACAGAAAATAAAATTAATATCATAAAAATTATAAATTATACAGTTAAATTAGCAACCAGTTTGATTTTGTCTAGACTAAATTGTCCTATGGAGCAGGACCAGCATGTTTCCAAGCATTCTTATCTTGGATATAATCCTCTAATTTGTGTGTGTTGGATCATTAAGTTCCCTTCAAAATGGTTGAGCTAAATGGTGCTAATCCATGCGTCATGTTCGTGAACGAGTGCCGTCAGTTGGGACTGGTCATCTCTTAGCTGCCATGGCTTATTTTAATTTTTGAATTGTTTTTATTACGGACGCTTCTAACGTGCACGTCTTTCTACATTGTTCTCACATGTATAATTTCAACATGAATGATGTAACCCATATTTTGTAACAATATTTTGTTTTAAAAGAGTGTCCGTGGAGTTTCTTGCCCGTTCGTCTCCATAGGAACCTACTACGCTTTGGAATGGGCAACTAGCTTCATCTTTCTAACCGACCGACCCCTTGACAATTCAAAAGTGCCTGTAATTGGTTTATTTGAAATAAATGCTTTGAGTTTGAGTTTTGAATAAGCTTGTTCGACTGAACATCACCGCGAATACATGTCGATACTTTTACGAGTACCTTTGGAATATCGAAGTGACGTTAAGCAAACATCTTTCACTCGAAATCAAATGTCTGAAGAAAAAAAAAACATAAGTGAAAAATGAATTCATTAGTTGAACCGGTCCAACGATGTTGTATTTCGGCATTCGTCTAATGAAAAATCCAAAAATGAAATAAACAGAGGAACGTTCATGCATTGATTAATAAAGTTAAAATACTACACATTCGACTTCTAAAAATGTTAGTGAGCAAACGAACTACATAAACAAAGCTCGAACAAGGAATATGAACAATTATTTAAGAATTGCAAAATAAGTAAGTAAGTAAGTAATAAATTAACGTAAAATAAATATAGTACCTATATGTCGGAGTTGGACAGGGCAGTTATTTTTTTCAAATAAGCAGAACTGCTGACCTTATTCTGACCTTCGGTTCTGCTATAACTACAGTGGATTTCACATTTGATCTATCAGGAAACTTAAGGATTTCAATAAAATAAAAACCGGTCAAGTGCGAGTTGAACTCGCGTGGAGAGGGTTCCGTACGATGAATATTTTATCTACCATGTTTTTTTTAAATCTGACCTAAATTTGTTTGTGGTAACTAAAAAAAGTATGTATGGTACCGGACTGTAGAGGGAAATTGCTGATATTGTTGTATTTTGTCTTGTCGTATATTCTTGAATACATGGACTAAGACCGAGTGATAGAAGGTATTCTAATATTTAATTTTTTGATTTGTCCTTAAAATTAATATTGAAGTCTCCTGCTATGATAATCTTTTCGTGTGCACTGATAAAACTCTTAATGCATTCGACATCAATTTTAGGAAGGCATTTTGGTGATTTATATACAGTTAAGAATTGAACACCAAATGCTTTGAACTGGAGGCATTCACAATGCCCACCCCCTGGACTATCTACAAATAAACCTTTCTTGGAGCAATTATCTAAGTCATTGATGTATTTATAATTTATATGTATATGCTATAGCTATGCTATGCGGCGCTATAGCATATATAAATTAAACCCATCCCGGGTTTGCATTCGATACATTAGGGCCGTCTATTCATGTTGGGGATTCTTCTTCATGCTGGTGTGATTTGTTAACTGGCGTTCCTCAAGGCGGTATACTTTCTCCTCTACTCTTTTCTATTTTTATTAATCGAATAACTTCCGTACTTCAATGTGCGTATCATCTGTATGCAGATGACTTGCAGTTGTATTGTCAAGGGAAGGTTGATGAATTGCCTGACGCTATCGACAAATTGAATAGGGACTTGATAGCCATAAAAACCTGGGCTGATAGATTTGTTGTAGCTGTAAACCCTAAGAAGTGCCAGACGATCATCATTGGCAGTCCTCGTGGTATTAGCAAGGTGGATGGTTCAACTTTGCCACCGGTTCTCTTCAATGGTACGGTCGTTCCTTTTAGCACTGACGTGAAGGACCTAGGCTTGCACATTGACAATACTCTGAACTGGCGAACTCAAGTCGCTAAGGTAAGCCAGAAGGTTACTGGAACGCTGCAGGCTCTGTACCGATTGAAAAATATATTACCAGCGAGCACTAAGACAATGCTTGTGCAGTCCTTAATTTTCCCTATCATCGATTATGGTGATGTGTGCTACTATGACCTGAATGCAGATCTCCTCGACAAACTTGACCGTCTTCTCAATAACTGCATTCGATTCGTTTTCAATATGCGTAAATATGATCATGTCTCTGCACATCGGTCGCTTCTAAAGTGGTTGCCCATACGCCAGCGCAGAGAGCAAAGGGCGCTGACCACCTTGTTTTCATTTCTTGACTCTCCATCTTCCCCTCGTTACCTAGCCCCCCACTTTCAGTACATTTGCGCCAACCACAATTGAAATCTTCGTTCATCTCACAATCGTCTTCTTCAATGTCCCACTCACCGCACAGACTTCATTCACTCTTCCTTCTTCATACAGTCTATCTCTCTGTGGAATGCGCTCCCCCAGGAAATCAGGATGGCAACCAACCGATTATCTTTTAAAGTAAAAGTTCGTGAGCATATTCGCAAGAAGCTGGCAGTATCATCATAACGGTAATGTTTTCCCATTGTGTGTCTTATTTGTTTTAGTATACATATTTATGTGTATTTATTTGTGCTTATATTTATATATAATAAGATTTATATATTGAATTTATAGTTTGTAATAGGTTTATGTATATCTTTATATATAAATGAATATTTATTCCTCAATTGTCGCTATTGCACCTACTACTGTATGTCTCTGCATCACCCAAGGGTTGACTGGTAGAAAATGCCTATTGCATTAAGTCCGCCTCTGTACATGTTTTGTGCTTAAAGTATTAAATAAATAAATAAATAAATATTCTGCACACTTGCTCAAAACCTTCCAGCACAAAATTGTCGCTTCGGGAACCCCAAGTTTTCACAAATAAGGTTATATGAGATGAAATGATTATACAATCAGCTCTTACATCTAGTAAATGTTTTCGTAATGATTTTACATTGTGAAAGATAATTTGAATTTCGTCTCCTGGTGACTGAAAAAATTCAAACTGGGGTATCAATTTATTTTCCATCAGTCTTATCATTTCCAAATGAACTGGACTTGTTTCTGATACCTTTGCGGGGGGATTAAAATCACGATTCGATGTAACCAAATAAAGGCTAGCTGATGTAGCTCGAGAGCAGGCTACGTATAGCATTGATCGCTTTACGTTTCTACTTATATGAACAACTACTTTTTCCATAGTGGAGCCTTGAGATTTATGAATCGTCATTCCTTCAGCTGGTACTACTGAAAATTGAGATCGATGTACTTTTCGGTTTGACGACTTCCATTGATTCACAGTGTATGTAGACGTTTCTAGAGGTGTCCACTGAGATTGTATAAAGTACTCTGTGCGTCGAGCTGTATGTCCCCGACCCTTGCTTTCAAACGAAGCGCCAGCACGCGCTTTAGCTGAGCAGCATGTAATCCAAAATCCCCCTGATAATAATCAAAACACTGATTTTATCCAGCTACCGACGGTCCCTTGCCACCCTCCCCCCGCCGACTCTGCCCTAAGCTGAGGTTCGTACCCCACAGGGGGTGCCCTTACCGTGCAGTCGGATAGTAGTTTATACATAAGTATGCCATGGCTGGAGGCCTTAAATTTCTTTTGGGAGCTTAAGGCACCACAGGATAGCCCGGTTAAAGAGTTCGAACCCCTTGTGGTTACACTCTGAGATGCCATCTACAAAAAAAAAAAGCTGTATGTAGGTACTAAGCGCAGAAGGTACGACAAGTGACGGATCCCTCACCTACTTAAGGGCCTATACTTCCTCAGATTGCTTGTTATGATCCTCCGCTATAGCGTTCATTATATTCCATAAAATTTCCTCTATAGAAAAAAAAAAAAAAAAAAAAACAATGTTACCTACAAACCGAATAATAAACCACTAGTATTAAAATAAAAAGACTTCACATTAGATCATGAAACATGCATAATAACAGAATTAAATATAAAGCAGATACAATGTGTGTTTTTTATTTTTATTACATGTTTTTTCACCGTAAACTGAAATTACCTAAGCTTTCGACGATCCCTGCCTTCAAAGACGCCACTCAGTCCGCGAGCAGTAGTGAAAGAGAGATAAAGTTTGAATATAAGTTGAGGTACCTATCATGGACTCTTAATTCGAACGAATAGTAGCAAGAAATTAGGTATTCCAAGAACAAACTAAACATTGTAATTGAAAAACATGTTCTCCCACACATTCCAACTGCAATGTAAGTTTGTACGCACAATATCGAGAGATTTACCATGTTATTTTAAGACCATAGACTTCTTATGGATTTTCCTGTAATCTATAAGTATAGAACTATTTTCTGTATTTTTTTCAAAATTTTAGGCTCAGTAGTTTCTGAGATAAGGGGGTGGGGGGGGGGGGGGAATGGTAAATTTTCGTCTATTTTCACTTATAAGTTCAAAACAATTTCTTTTAAAATTTTAAAAATATATATATATTTGAGACCCACACAGTAAGCCCTTTCATTTGATATGTCACACGGTACAGTTTGTAAAACTTAATTTTTTAATTTTCTTGTTTGCCGCCCGAAACTGACCCCAATATTCTAAATTCATTTATTTACGGTTCACGTTCGTGTTTGGGTCACTCAAATTGATATGTATACCAAATTTCAACATAATCGGTCCATTACATTCTGAGCAAATTGGCTGAGACAGACGGACAGACAGACAGACAGACACACGAGTCATCCTATAAGGGTTCCGTTTTTTCCTTTTGAGGTTCGGAACCCTAAAAACAAGCAAACTACTTATAATACAACAATTTTTAATCAAACAGACATAGATTTTACTCACAATGATTTTCCTCTTCAAAATCGGCAGCAAAAGTGAGCTCCGCACTCAATTCGCGCCTTTTATTAACTCGTTTGCCCCTCCAGAGGCAAACGTCAATCACAAAGTATTTTACCGCCAAATAAACAGGTAAAGTTTAAACATATTTTAAAAGTAAATAAGTTTTAGGTATTACTATTAACAAAACAATGTTCCAAAATTACAAATTATTTAAAAATAATCAGAATTGAATTTTAGTAGCATTACTAGATTTAATTAGTCATGATCTTGACATTAACGTAATGTCAAAATCATTACCAACCAAATCAGAGGTTATTTATTAACAAACATAAAACTTCTCTTAATATTGGTAAGTACTGTACTAACACACATATAACACGAAATCAACTAATTATTGAACTGCCGAATAATCTCCGCGGCGACATATATATTAATTAAATATAATTATATTAATTATATAATTATATTAATTATATTTAGGTCCTTACATAAATATGAAATGGGCTTTTTATACGGACAACACAAAACGATAAAAAAAAATGAAATTATAATTATATTAAATCAATCAAAGTATGTACTATTATTATCTATGTACTCTCGCCATTTTATAAGTAGTTCATTGATTCCTTTGCTGAAAAATTTGTGGAAGCGAGAATCAATAAAATGTTTGAAGGCAGTTTCGATTGCCTCATCGGAATTGAATTTTTTTCCTTGCAAGAAATTGTCAAAATTCCGGAAAAAAATGGTGATCTGTTGGAGCAAGTTCCGGGAAGTATGGTGGGTGTCGGAGATATTCCAATCGCAGCTCCTCTAATGTAGCGACCATCTGTTGTGCAGTGTGTGGTCTAGCGGTGTCCTGAAGCAGCAGTGGGCTAGAGCAATTGACCGCTCTCGGATGTTTTAACGGCTAGCTTTTCCATCATGGTTTGCAATTGTTGACAAACAGATCTGCCGTAATCGTCTGGCCAGATCTTAGTAAGCTGTAGTGGATGACACCAGCACTGGTCCAACAGACACTTACCAGTGCCTGTGCAGGATTTGGCCGGTTCTCCTGGGTTCAACCATTGTAATGAGTAATTCCGAGTATTGCACAGAAAGAAAAGAAAAAAAGAAAGAAAAATTGTTTATTCTGCACAAACAAGACGCACATTACATGAAAAATAGACAAAATACACATACTAATACAAAGTAACATAAGTAACATCCATTTTGCATCACAAGTAACAATAAGATTCAAAATCCCCTCGTTATTGTGACGGTTGAGTAATGTAACGCAGCACTCGACGTGAGTTTGTTGGTGTGCTTCACTCAATTCATGCGGTACCCATTTTTCGAGCTTTTCGAATTTGTTTCAAGTGAATTAAAATTGTTCCGCTTCCACAATCACTTTTAATTCTTCATTGTCAATTAGAGACTCCGGCCGTCCACGGGGTTTGTTCCGTAGGTCAAAGGTTCCAGAATAGAACCAAAACGTACCGTGTTCCAGAATAGAACCAAAACGTACCCGTTACACCAAAAGTAGAACCAAAAACGTACCGTGTTTTCTTTTACAGTAGCTTCGCCATACACATAATTAATCCTTCGAGCTGTTTTTGCAGCGCTGGTGCCGCGGTGGAACTCGAATTCGTAAATAACGTAATATTTTAAGTTGTCCATATAGTGAACAGGACGATGTCAAAAAAATAATCAAATAACGCGAAAACAAATTAATCACTAAATTCAATACATAAGCCTAAATCTAATATACTACTATATACTAATATATACAGCTGAAGTTTGTTTGTTTGTTTGAACGCGCTAATCTCAGGAACTGCTGGTTGGAATTGAAAAAATCTTTTTATGTTGGATAGTACATTTATTGAGGAATATTATAGGTTATATAACATCACGCTACAACCAATAGGAGCGGAGCATAAATGAAAAATGTTGCAAAAACGGGAAAAAATATTCCTTTTTGGGAGCTTCCGTTGCGTGCGCTGCATAAACGGTTTAAGTTACGCAAATATCATGTATTATGAAATTGTTCCTCTTTAAAAGTTCTAAAAAAAAGTCCGCGACAGTATATGTCTATCTTTTAAGATTGACTCACTATAACCTTTTTTTATAGTAATCAATTTTTTTCGAAATTAATTCATTATTTGCGAAGGAGTTTTATCAACATAATATTAATCCTTATCCAAATAAATATGTTATTAATCACAAGTATTTAAATGTAAACAAAATTGTCCTTGACATCACTTGATTTCAATCAACATCTTAGGAGATATCATAATTTTAAAATAACTCCGCAATAAAATAAGTAGAAAATTCATTATTTAAACAACTCTCTCTTAGGTGACGCAGACGAAGTTGCGCGGGTCAGCTATATTATAAAGCTATACAGTACAGTATAAAGAAGAGTTTGTTTGTTTGGTTGAACGCGCTAATCTCAGGAACTAGATACTGGTTCGAATTGAAAAAATATTTTAGTGTTGGATAGCCCATTTATCGAGAAAGGCTATAAGGCTATAAATCTACGCTACGATCCTTAGAAGCCAAGCGAAAAGAACGGAAGTCAGGAAGAACGCTAAGCGATAACGAAGTTTTAGCGCGGGCGAGCGACGGGATGCGAATGCGATGCGATGGGTGGGCCGAAATTTCACGCGGACGAAGTCGCGGGCAGAAGCTAGTATGAAATAAATTTGGGATTCATAAGCAAACGCCAGATTGACGCCAATTTCATATGTAACGACCTAATATTAATTACCAGTTGATATGAAAGTAAAAATGACAATGAATCTTGATCAATATTATGATAATTAAAAAACACAAAAATAAACAGTGCATAACTACCCAACGTGACTTGTAAAGAAAATAAACTACATGTGTCAAATGTGAATAATTATTATATACGAGAACCTACTGCAGACAATAGCTTTGCAGGTTACCAGATGTTACGGCCCGGCCACGACATTGCGCGAATTGCGACGCGGCAAGCGTTTTTTCTGTTTATTGCGCAACGCACTGTGGCTAGTTGGGGTCACACGCAATGAATTAGGATAACCGCTGCCGCTGTACGTGAAATGAAACAAAAATAAACATTCACTCGAGTGAAGCGTCTGATATCAGCTTTAAAAAAACCGGCCGAGTGCATGTCGGACCACGCATAATGAAGGGTTCCGTAGTTGAGATGAATTTATCCCAAGAACAAACTTATCAACTTATCACTTATTACTCGGTAACTTGTACAGCCTTATTAGCTGTGATAGTTTTCCATTTAACTTCGTTATATATATACATATATACTACTGCTGTAATTTTTTTCACATATCCATATACGGACCCTTAACTCTAACAATAATTAGTAAGTACTTTCAAGCTTAATATGACGCAAACGGATCCCTGAATCGAAAAATGGTTATCATAAACCCACAATGTTTTTAAACGGCCTATCCAACGACACCCCACACAATGGGATAGACGAGAAAAAAAAATTTCCCCACTTTACGTGTACGGGAGATACCCTAAAAAATATATATTTGAATAAGTTTTTTTACAACTTTGTCGGCGTGATTAATATGTACATATACCCATACTAAACATCTACGTGTGAAAATTTGTAATTGGCCATCATCATGTTAAAAACTTTGTAACCGTTGTGTCTGTAGCTGTAAGTTTTCCAAAAATAATAAAATAAATTACAGCTTTCTAGTACTAGAGTCTCTGAGCTAAGCCGCGGACAGACAGACAGACACACGGACATGGCGAAACTATAAGGGTTCCTTGTTGACTACGGAATCCTAAATATAGCAGGAAGTTATAAACTATAGCACGTCACTTGTTTTTATGGTGTAACTTATTTGCCGCACACACAGCACCCACACACGCAAACTGTTTAAGTATGTTTCTTTGACGACGCGAGTTAGTTTTATTTAAGCGACAGATTGCTTCGGCCGGGTGACTTCTATCCTGTACAGACAGTGCGTACTTGTGTGCAAGTTGACCGATAGCCTACGGTGGTGCATGTTGTATAGCATGCTGTGTTTAGTGCTGCTCGCGTTCACACTCACTGGACCATGTCTGGGGGATAGCGGTAACTGTAAGTATTTACTTTATTTATAACTAGCGAGCCGCCCCTGCTTCACACAGGTTTTTACGACTTGACGAAAGATCCATATTTATTTATTATTTGTAAGTTTAATATTAATTCATATCACATAAAACCTTCCGGAATAAATTATCTAAATGATTGTGAAAACCGTATCAAAATACGTAGTTTAGAAGGCAACGCAGTCACACAGACAGACACCAAAACAGTTTTAAATTTACAATATAATACACATACAATGAATAAAATACATACATATAATTTAATACAGATATAGATTGAGGAAACAGCTACTCAGAGAGGCCATGGAGGAGTGAATGAAGTTGACCGTAAATCTCGTTTCCCAGTGGGGCGACGACAATCTGGTGAAATTCAAAGGTGAGGAAACACAGGCGTGTCTTTTCACTGCCAAAAGGAGCCAGTTTCAGTTATAGTGCACTTTCCGAGGTGCATTTGTACCAGTTACCGACCACCTTGAGCTTTATGGCATGGAGTCGACGTTTCATCTCAACTTCGGCTCAGCCATCGAGTCATAATCACAGACTAAATAAGGTGAGACGATACTTCACATCTGGACAGCTTATGAAGTCTGTACAAAGCACAGATTCGTTTCTGTATAACAGTAATTCAGCCACATATGGAGGGCTCAGCAAAAAACCAGCTTGTTGCACTTGACTCGGTGGTACGCAGAGCAAAAAGGCTTATAGGCGACGAGACGTTGGTGGCTAGGCTTCACAGCCTGGCTCATCGGCGTAATGTTGCTTGCCTGTCGGTCTTCTAGACTGTACTTCAGTGAGTGTGCACAGCTCGAGAACCCGATCCCACCATCGCCCTTTTGCTACCTGACTATCAGACGTACTGGAGGATACCGTCGCCCTCAGCGCTTCTCCTCCACAATTATAATGCGCACAGCCAAAGTGTGGAACTCTCTGTCGGCCTCTGTGATCCTTTCCACATATAACCCATCTGCCTTCAAAGCAAGACTGAACAGTTATCTTCTGCGTACACTCGTTCCATCGTAGACCAGTTGCTTTCCATCAGGTGAGATCGAGGCCAATAGCAGGAAGATTACGCCCTATATACAAACTCACAAATTTTACCTCTTTATAATATGAGTATTTGCATAACAGTAATCTTAGTTCTCGTTCCTATAAAGATGCTGTCAGAGGTAAATTAACTGTGATAATGAGAGCTGGCTTGAGGAGTCGGTGATGGGTGCCCATAGATTGGTCTTTTTTGTTATTTGGCCCTAAAAAAAACCAAAACCCCAAACTTCGGAGATAAGGTGGGAACGGACTTTTTTTTTAATTTTTCGTTAAAAGTCGAAAACTATGCGGCCTGAAAAAAAGAAAATATGTTTGAGAATGTGCAAATAGCGCATTTTCATATGATACCCCACATGCCCATTTCAGATTTTTAAGAAACCCGTTCAGTCCCTGTTGCAAAAAAATATAATATTTTTATTTCTTTCTTTTTGCACAATTGTTGGGCAAATGTTATTTAAAACTATTCCAAATTTCAAGTTGATAGCATTAGTAGTTCTTGAGATATCCAGCTGTGACAGATGGACATACTTACAGACTGAGCGCTTAAAACCAGCGCTGGGGCTCTATCTTGCATAGGGTCGCAACATAATGCTGAGCGATAGCCGTTTTGCGTGGATGTGACGCATTTTTCCCCATAGTTTTCATTTTTTTTTTGTGTTTATGTTCTTTATTACGTCATGTTTACCGCAAAGAAACATTTTTTCTTTCTTCTTTCTTTCTTTCTTTCTTTTTAGCACTTTGGTACGGAACTCAATAAAATATATACTCGAAAACTCTTTATCGTTCAATTAGCTTTCTAATGAGGACCTTTGGATCCATAGAATTTCTTTGAGTCCACCAAAAGAAGTTAGAGTAGCAGGATGAGATTAGAGCAAATAGAGTGTGCTAAGAGAGACAGCCCACACTCACACGGCGTTGAACTGTAGGTACGATTTAATTTTTTTATTTTTATTTAACGGAATAATTACGTAGTAAACGACACTTAGTGTCTATGGCCTAGCTGTGTTGTGTCTCTTGCTTAATTTGGAGATAAGCGTGGAGATAAGCGAAAGTTATGGATTTTCCTTCTCCAACGCTGTTCGTTTCTGATCAATTACGGTGCGGAATCCAATACAGTTGAACAGTTTTTCCGGGACTCGACGAGCTTCATTTCCAAAATACTTTTCTAATGGCAGCCTCCACACAACAGATAAAAGTAGTTCGATCTCTCTTAACTATTCCGTGCGGTAGCCACTGTTGATTCTGGCTTTCAGGAGTTGCAGTGGTTGGAAATAGAGTGGCGAACGTCGAACGCTTGAACAGAGTGGTGTGATCCCATCCTCTTTCCGCACACGCTTGTGCACTATATTTTCTGCGCAGTGGGCTAGCCTCTGCACGCTTATGGTTTTTTCCAAAAGTATCTGATGAAAGTGTAAACAAACCCTGTTCAGCGCGGTAATTGCGTAATACACGTAGCAATGGGTTTCATTTTGACAGTTCAACAACAGTCATTGCGTTATTTACGTTGTTGAGAGCAGACAGATTTTTCGAACGTATGAAACAATGGATTAGCAATATCCATGTGATTGATAGTGTGTTACGCAATAAAGGTGCGGGTTAAATTCTTACGCAATCACTCACTAAAATGAAATAGTATCACATTCATCTGTATATAGAAGATTTCAAGTTTATATCGCATTTTTCCGACAATTATTGTTTGAATGACATTATTTAATGGTAATTAGAAAACCAACTAAAATTGAGGTTGATTGTCAAATGAAAAACATTTAGAATTTCGAGTTGTAAGTAAAAAATCAAATCAATACACTCAATTTATAAGTGGCTCTACAATTTGGGCACCACAGGCTAGTTTTCTGATCCATTTGTTTACATTTTCATCAGATACTCTTAGAACAGACTTAACGTGACCACTTCTATCTCTACTCTACGAAGAATAGACATATCCCTTTTCATAAAGAGTATAATCGCTTGTGGTTGATGTTTCCGCAGCGTCGTCGTCGCCGATGCTGCGGCTGCCGCCTGTGCCGGCGTCGCGCCGCAAGTCAGCCGTGCAGGTGCACTCGCTGCGTCGCCAGCTCATGCGCGACAACTACGACTACCAACACTCGGCCGACGAGAGGCAGCCGAACATCACCGCAAGGAGCGGCGGCGACAAGGTACCAGCATACCGTACATACTTTATACTCAATCATTTAATGCATTTCACAATGTGTCCTTAGGAGGTATCTTAAAATTTTATGAGAATGAGACAAAATATGATCTAGACGAATGTGGCCGCTTTTCTGTAGATCGAATTTTGTTGCTACGTGTCTCAATATGAAACTTTGTAAAAGGTATCGGAAAATCCTAGACACAATTACCGAGGTTCCTGATTGAGCCGTTTTTCATAATTCAGTCACGAGATATTTTTTTAAAGGAGTGGCGCTAGTGGACCGGTGAGCGCCCTTTTAAAGTTTTGTGTTTCTAACGTTATTAGGTTTTTTTTTAAATATATGCATATATATTACCTAGACTTTTGTACAAAACTGCATTATCTTCTAAAAAAAATTAAACCACCGAAAAAAATAAAAAGCAATAAAAGCACTAAAAAGTTAAAAATAATACTATAACCTATACCTTATATTAATAAACCTAACCTAACCTACGATTAACCTATAATAAAATTTATCCATTTTTTGGAGTCGGTGCCAAGCAATATACTATACCTACTTAAATTTACTATACCTATTTAACCTACAGACTGAGGCCAGAAGACACTTACGTTAATACTTAATAATAATAATATATTTTTACATACAAATCAATAAAATCGGAGCAAACACAATGCAACAACGCAAGGAAAGCAAGGAGTTCGACGATTAACTTCAAAAGCTTGAATCACGTGATCATAATGAGCAATTGTGTAGCAACCTTACTTGTAGAAATATCAGTAACGAAACCATAACTATCCAGCTTTTTTGTACCAAAACGGAAAAATACTCTGGAGTTACCAGTCGTTTCATTACTTAGCTTGGCACCGACTCCAAAAAATTGTTAAATTTTATTATAGGTTGAGACAAAGTCTACGATGGAGTGAGCTTACCCAGAAGAAGCCTGTTCACTCTCACTTTGAATAAATTAGGGTTGTATGCGTTCGGAAACACAGACGCAGGCAGAGAGTTCCACTCCTTTGCTGTGCGCATTATAAAAGACGTTTGAAAACGCTTAGTGCGAGTTGGTGGAATATCAACTAGGTAGGGGTGGTAACTTGCAGTGCGTCTAGATGTCCGATGGCAGAAGGGGGCCGGTGGAATGAGGTCGTGGAGTTCATGGGCACACTCTCCGAAGTACAATCTGTAGAAGACCGACAAGCAGGCAACCTTGCGGCGATGAGCCAAGCTGTGAAGCTTGGCATCCACCAATTTTACGTTGCCAATGAGCCTCTTAGCTCTGCGTTCCACCGAGTCAAGCGCAGCAAGTTGGTGCTTTGCTGAGCCATCCCAAAGGTGGCTGCAATACTCCATGCAGGAACGGACTTGTGCTTTGTAAAAGGTTAAAAGCTGTCCAGGCGTAAAGTATCGCTTCACCCTATTTAGGACGCCCAGTTTCCATATAATTTGGTTTAGCCGTTTTCGAGTTTTTGGTAGACTAACAAACGTCAATTCATTTTTATAATATTAAAGTACTAATAATGCTATAAAAAATAGGGGTTGGCGGTAGTGCTACACTCAAGCAAAAAAAAAACAAAAAATGCAAAATAAAAACTCATTACCTAAATAAAAGTCTCCTGGCATAAAGGGTATGCCCGCTTACATATGCTATGCTGGATTATGTAACACGAAATGATAAACTAGTACCATCGAAGTAAAATAAATAAACAGTTAATTACTAATAACAATAACGAAACCATGGTCCCCACAGCTTGTAATTGCCCTTGCCTTTCTCGCATCAATTTTGTCAAATATCTTGGTGTTCAAATTGATGATGGCCTATCATTCTCGACACACATAAATACACTCACCTCACGACTGCACAGGTTGATTTTCATTTTTAAGTCCCTTCGTCACATTGCGGATACTACGGTGCTAAGACTTGTATATCTGGCCCTCTGCCAATCACTTATACAATATTGTATAATTAATTGGGTCGAATCAGCAAAAACTCATATGCTGAAATTGGAACGTGCTCAAAGGGCACTCCTGAAGGTTGGATGGCGGTTACCTTACCGCTTACCTACCATCGATCTTTACAGAACATGTACGGTTCTCTCTGTTCGCAAACTATTTATCCTTAACCTTACTTTAACCACACACTGTAAAATCCCCTACGATCCATGCAAGCTTGGCTCTCAACGACGTAAACATACTGTTTGCCCCTCCTTCCGCACAAATTGTCGTTCGGCCCAACGTAGTTTCCCTTTCCTCAGTGGCTACGTCTATAACAAAACTAATAAAATTTTAAATATATACCCTACGTGCAGATCAAAATGTAAAAAGACTATTACAAAATGGCTACTTGAATTAGATTATGCAGAGACTGAAAATTTACTAAACATCCTAAAATGATTTCGTCTATCGGAAATATTCACCTATTCAAATTAGTCCTAGATCGCGTTTCACCTTACTAATCACACACAGACACATTCACTTTCGGGCAAGTAGGTGCTCGCGCCCAGTGCCCTTCGCGGGCGCTGGGCGCGAGGACTTATATTGCACTCACGGACACACAACACTCTCCAAAGACACACAGCACATATCCTTTGTATTGTTTTAATTCTATTCCTCTCAGTACTTGGAGTTTTCAATGTTGTAGTACGTAAGTGCAATTAAATATTGTATTTTAAGAGTGTGAGCCTGGAGATCTGTCATACAGGTCCCGAACCCAGTATAGACTCCAGCTCTCACAAAGGATACACCGGAAAATTTAACTTATGCTATGAATCAAAATTGTTCCTTTTTGAGAGAAATAAATTACTTTATTATTACTTAATTACTTTATTATGGTCAACAAGACGACCAGGCACCACAAGCAGCACCCGTTCACGAGCTTAACGCAAATATCAGCCATTACGCTCGCCATATTTGAGAGAAGGAGGCAACCCGCCCCCGTCGCTACCGCATGCAGTGACATCTAAGGGTGAGTGACGAACTTGCTGCCGGTTGCTCAGAAGAATAATACGATCAACTGTCGAGGTCGTTAGCTAACCACATATTTCAATACAACTCATTAAAAAAAAAAACATTATAATGAATGATCATGTCAATAAAACCAATGTTTCATGAGCCAGGCAAGATTTTAGGTAGTGTAGGTAGGTAGGGTAGGTAGGTAGGTAGGTAGGTAGGTAAGTAGGTAGGTATATTCATATTCTTTCCCTTTTGTATAATGTGCTCTTTTCCCCTTCCACCCCTCTCTATCTTAAAAAACGTTTCCAGTTTCTTTGCGACTCCCACACGAAATTTTTAAGGTCATCAGATAACTTGAAGCTTAAAATGCCCATGCATTCCACAACTTTCCTTGACAAATCCTTTACTGTCCAGGCCGCTCGTTTGTGGAATGCATTGCCAGATACAATAAAACGCGCGCAATCACTGCCTATGTTTAAAAGACTCGTGAAGGAACATTACTTGTTGTTGTAATTTTGTTCTCGTTGTTTACTGTAATAATCTAGTCTTCATTTGTTTTATTTGCTTATTTAGTTAGTATGTACGTATCTATGTATCTATTATATACCTGTGTATCTATTATAGGATATTGTACTGTTATACTTTTTATATTTGCACCAATGACAACCCCATTTTATGTCCATAAATTCACTGTCCATGCCAAGGTTGCCTGGAAGAGATCGCAGTATGCGATAAGGCCGCCCATTGTATATTTTATAGTGTATAAGTTTTCTTTTCTTTTGTAATGTGTAATCTGATGTACAATAAAGTATATATAAATAAATAAATAAATAAATAAAGTAGGTAGGGTAGGGTAGGTAGGGTAAGGTTAGGTTACGTTCAGTTGTTCAGCAAGTTGTTAAATTCAAACAGACCATACGCCATAGTGTCAATGTTGTATGCGCCAGGGAAGGTTTTAGGTAGGGTAGGTAGGTAGAGCAGGTAGGTAGGTAGGGTAGAGTAGGTAGGGTCTTTTTATAAATCAAAACTTTTTTCGTAATTTTTTTGTTCATTGAAAACCACTTCCTAATAATGTTAATGATAAGAAATTCTGGAAACTATTTACATACGTTATAACCCATCTGTCGCTCTAGTTACATACGCATTATCCGTCCGTCGCGTCATTCTTGTTACATATGTACTTCATAACCCATCTATTGCTCTAGTTACATACGTCGTAACCCATCTGTCGCTCTATTTACATACGTCATAACCCGTCTATAGCTCTAAATGAGATTAGAAGTAGTATAAAACTCTCTAGTTAAGAGTTGTTTCAAATTGTGTTCTTCTTTATGCCATTTGCAGAAGTTTTACTATCAGAGAGGTGAAACTGACCACTTGCCACGAGCGTCGGAGCTCGCGCAGGCAAATATCAATGAATTCAGCGCAGAAAGTGTTCAACAAGAGCAGGATCTCCAGTACAAGCAAAATAGCGAACACGAGCACCGAGGTCAACATGAGCAACATGGGCAACAAGAGCGGAGTCGTCATCATAAGCTGCCTGGCGAATACGAGCACCGTGATCAATACGAGCAACCTGGCGAACACGAGCAGCGTGATCAATATCAGCAACCTGGCGAACACGAGCAGCGTGGTCATTATGAGCAGCATGACCAATACGAGCAGCATGGACCACATAAACAGCATGGGAAACGCAAACACCATGGAAAACACCAAGAGCGTGAACAACGTGAGCACGGTGGACAAAACGAGCAACGTAGCTCATATGAGCAGCGTGGACAAAACGAACGCAGTGAGCAGCAAGGGCAGTTTCACGAGCTAGAACAGGCGCAGTCCATAGAACAGAAACCTCGCGCCGCGGCCTCACTCGAAGACGCGCCAGTCGCGCGCCCGTTTGCCGTCCCGATCACCGACGAGCTCACCGTGCGCGACGTCTTCGATCGCGAGTACACACCGAACCGGCGCGCCATCGAACCGGACCAAGCCAAGGAATACAACCCTTCCTACTACAACAAGCGGCACAACGTATACGACCCCCCCTACCCCGCAAAGAAGCAACGCAGGCCTCTCAGTGACCTTCGTAGCAACTACAAAGAGCAATATGGACAAAATGACACGGGCAACGACATGCGAGAACAAGAAGAACTGGCGAGCAATGCGCAGGAGTCCCAGGATTATACCCCAGATGAACAGGAGGCCTTCGATCAGCAGGACGCCTCCGGGTCTCAGGATGATGAAGGATCGAACTTTCCGGTAAACAAAAAGCAACCGAAGATATACGAGTTCGTCTCGCGCAGCACCACTCGCGCCAACCGCCTGCCGTACTACACGCCGGTCCCCGCTGGAAGAAACCCACCACCGCACCGCGTGCACAACTCGCTGAGTTTTCACGGCCACAACTCACCGCTGCACCGCAGCCGCAACGCACCGCCACCGCACCGCAGTGCACCGCTCTCTTACCGCAACGCACAATCATCGCACCGTAACGCACAGCCACCGCACCGCATAGCACCGGACCACTACATCTCGAAAAAGGACTTGCTGTACTACATAGATGACAGCCAGCTACGACGCCGCAACAACGACGTGTCCCCTGACGTGCTTGATGGGGACCAGCCGGCCGACGAACAGCAGTCCACTCTACAGCCCAGCCCTGGCCCCAACAACCCCGCCGGCACACTGACCAGCCCCGGCAACCCAGCATACCGCCCGGCGCCCACCGAGGGCGGGTCTGGGAGAGAGCTCCCCTGCCCGACTCGCGCGCGTCGCAGCTTCGTCGTCACCGTGTCAGCATCCAACGTCACATACAAGCTACTGACGGTAAGCATAATTTTATCAAAATGAAATGGTGCTACAAGGATCTTTTGGCGCCTCAATGACATTGACAGGGGCGTTGCTGGTAAACATACTCTAAATGGATTGACAAAACTAATGCAGCGTTAGTTCCGATTTTGGTCACACGCCACAATAACCTTGTAGCGTTGTAATGAACAAGTTCAAAATGGTGGCCTTTTTACCCGATTGCCTCAGAAGGTCACGTTTTCTTCTAATTTCTAACAACGAATCCTCTTGATTTTGGATGTCATCGTTCCGGTAACTATATGGAAAGTTCAAAATGGTGGTGACTATATGGATATACTTGAGATAAGTATGTAAGTACGTTTACATTACGAATAAAAAAAAACTAAATTTCGCATTGCCCACAGTACACGTAGCAATGCGAAATTTATATACAGTATGTATTTTTGAGATAGGGTAGTAAGGGCAGGTACATTAACTGACCGACCGACCGTAGCTACAGGAAAACAGTGGTCTTAAGAGACTGTCCTTATTTGAGAAATGTTGGTCCCCATTCACAGGTTTAAAAAAAAGGACAGTCAGCAATAAAATAGGCCATTTTCACAAAACTTCTTTTTTTGATGCCAATCGATGCTGTTTCTCCTTCTTTTTCTAGATCAAAAAATCTTTATCGGGCCCACGGGGGGGGGGTAAGGGGGCACACTTATCACCTTAGTGCCCCAAGTCAAACTCACCTGCTCGTGGTGCACCCTGCTGAATAAAACTTCGCAGCTAAATGGCGCAGACTAGTGGCGGGCAGCAGTGTCACTAGTGCGAGAAGCTGCGATCTGCGATCGCCAACCCGCATGCCCAGCTTGGCGGTTTTGGGCAAACCCTCCAAATGGCAAGTCTAAATCAACCACGGCCTCCAGTTCCCGGCCGCCTTGCTATTCCGGATTCTGGCGGCGATCATGGTAACGGCAAGGTAGGGGGTGCGAAGAATCCCCGGGTTACGAATGGCCGCCAAACCCAACTGACCTTGGCGACGTATAACGGACGCACGTTACGGCTCGACGAACACCTAGTGCAGCTAGAAGAAGAGCTCGGAAAGATAAAGTGGCACATTCTTGGGCTGAGTGAAGTCCGTAGAGAGGGGGAGGACACAATAACCCTTGAATCGGGCCACCCTTTGTATTTCCGAGAGGGAAACCAGCTATCCCAAGGCGGAGTCGGGTTCCTGGTAAACAAATCCCTTTGTGACAACGTTGTGGAAGTCTCCAGTGTCTCGAACAGGGTAGCGTACCTAGTACTGAAGTTAACCGAGAGGTATAGCCTCAAGTTTGTTCAGGTTTACGCGCCGACCTCGGCACACTCGGATGACGAAGTGGAAGAAATGTTCGAGGACATCTCCAAGGCCTTACATTGCACTACTAAGGCCCACTACAACGTTCTCATGGGGGATTTTAACGCAAAAGTGGGAGTACAGAATTGCAACGAATCGGTAGTAGGATGCTACTTGTTTGGCAGCAGAAATCATAGGGGGCAAATGCTTGTCAACTTCCTTGAGAAGGAGGAGCTTTTCTTGATGAACTCCTTCTTTAAGAAACAGCCCCAAAGGAAGTGGACGTGGCGAAGCCTGGATACTATGACGAAGAATGAGATAGACTTCATCATAACGGATAAAAAGCATATATTCAGGGATGTCTCGGTGATCAACAGGTTCAACACCGGCAGTGATCACAAACTCGTCCGAGGCTCTCTGAATATCAACTTAAAGCTTGAGCGAACTCGTTTGATGAAGTCTAGGCTCCGTCCAAGCATGCTCTAAACTTTGTTAGGATCTGAAGCGTTCCAGTCAGACCTGGAGAACCGATTTGCTGCCGTGGAAACCACAAACGACGTTGACCGGGCGCTCGATCAAATGGCGGAAATCCTCAGGGAGGAAGGCACGCGTTTTTGTAAAATGCGGCGTACAGGCAAGAGGTCCAAACTTTCGGAAGAGACTTGTGATGACCGGGGTTCCAAGTAACTGATAGTTGAAGGAAAAACATAGGCAGCTTAAACAGTTTTAATAAGTAAAGTTGCCAATAGGCAACTTAAATACTAACACACTTATTGATGACAAATAACCACTAATAATAAAAATCTTTAGATCATTACAATATCCCCTCTCCTCTAAAGAATCCAACCGGATTCAAAACAAACGTTTAAGGTCACAGGAATGCCATTTTCCTAAATCTTTTCCTCTGAAACTCTTTAATCTGTAGACGTCGCCTGATATCTTCTCTGCTATGACTGCTTTTTCAAACTTAGGGGCCAATTTAGACATAAAAGCCTTGTTTGCATTCGATAGAAGTTTAGTGCGTTTCCAAACCAGATCACCAACTTTATAGTCACATACGCGACGTCTCTTGTTGTACTGTTCGCTGTTGGTATCATGTGATTGCCGTATCCTTTCACAAACTTCGTCATAAATCTTACTTCTGAAGGCTATATTTCTTTCAAATTGTTCTTTGTCGAAGGTAATTGGTTCGTCTGGTTCAAAGCTATAGGGTCTCATGCCCTGGACCGTCGTCTCGCGCCCAAAAAACAAATAGGCTGGTGTTTTTCCCGTCACTTCATGAACGGATGTTCTGATCGCATGTCCTATGTGCGGTATATACTTGTCCCATTCTTTGTGATTATCTTCAACGTAAGAAGCTATAACCGAGCCAATGACTTTGTTTACCCGCTCAGTGGGGTTGGCCTGAGGATGGTAGTAAGGGGTATACCATAGTTTTACACCGTACCCTGAAACTAGATCTTTAAACTGGTTGGATACAAATTGCTTTCCATTGTCACAAACTATTACACTAGGGGTTCCAAACATTAAAAATATATTTTCCTCCAATATTTGAGTTATAGTTGATGATTTTCCATTCCTGAGTGGATACAGAAAACAGAATTTGCTGAACCAGCATGTTATGACTAGCAGCATAGTATTGCCATGCTTAGATTTCGGAAAAGGCCCCATTAGATCCATAGATATGATTTGAAAGGGTTCTGTTACCTGTCGTTGCTTTCCCATTAAACCAGATGGCCTACTCTGTGAGTGCTTGTATTTTGCACACACTTCACATTTCCGAATGTAGTTTTTTACGTCCTGGATCAATGTTGGCCAAAAATAGTCCTGTCTCGCGCGATTGACCGATTTTTTAACACCAAGGTGACCAGATGTAGGGTCATCATGACATTCCTCTAGGATTGCTTGTCGTAGCTTTTCTGGAATCACTAGTTTCCAACTGTCATTTTCATTAGGAAATTGTTTTAATCTCATGTATTTCCATAGTTGTCCTTGACTGACTTCCCAATCCTGATCATTCTTTCCAGCCAGCACCAAGTCCTCTTTTGATTTATACCACTCATCTTTATCTTCTGGTTTTATCTCTATTATATTAATTTCTTCTTCAATCGCTCTTGATAAAGCATCCGGTACAGTGTTATATTTACCTTTGCGATGGACTATTTCGTAATCAAATTGTTGTAAGCGCATAGCCCACCTTGCCAAATGCCCATGAGGGTCCTTATTACGGTGTAGCCACTGAAGAGCACTATGGTCCGTAATAACCTTAAAATGATTCCCTTCTACATATGGTCGAAATTGTTCTACAGCATGCAAAACACTTAACAGTTCTCGCTCAGACGCCGAGTACTTGCATTCTCTTTCCGACAGTTTCCTGCTCGTATAAGCAATGGGAACCTCCAGACCATCGACTATTTGAAATAAAACTCCACCAGTTCCCCTGTTAGAAGCGTCACATTGAACAGAAAAGGGTTTTGTGAAGTCTGGCACTCTTAATACTGGTGTCGAAGTCAGGGCAGTCTTTAGATTTAAGAAAGAATCTTCAGCCTCTTTATTCCATAAAATACATTTAGCCTTCTTGCCTCCTTTAGTTAGTTCAAGAAGTGGAGCTGCGACAATGGCAAAATTTTCCACAAACCGCCTGTACCAACTAGCTAGACCAATAAATCGCTTTAGCTCCGTGTAAGTTGTAGGCCTGGGATAGTCGAGTATAGCTTTTACTTTGTCCGGATCCGTACGTAATCCTTCCTTGTCTACAATATAACCTAAGTATTTTAAAGATGATCTCGCAAATACGCATTTCTCCAGGTTGATCGTCAACTCTGCTTCCTTAAGCTGATTTTTTACATGTAACAACGACGATAAATGGCTGTTGAAGCTGTCGTCACATATAACAATATCATCCAAATAAGATTTTCAAATTCCGGCGTAAACAAGCGATCCATCAACCGTTGTTGTGTTTGAGATGCATTACTTAGTCCAAACGGCATGACTTTGAACTGATAAAGTCCTTTTCCAGCGAGTCCAAAAGCAGTCTTTTCCTTGCTTGTTTCTTCTAGCGGTATCTGCCAGAATGCTGATCGTAGATCAATAGTTGACAGGAACCGAGCGTTCTTTAGACTGTCTAAGATGGTGGTAACTCTAGGCAAAGGATAAGAGTCTTTTACTGTTACCTTATTTAACTGGCGACTGTCGAGGCACAATCGATTTTTACCCGAAGATTTCTTCACCAGTAATACAGGAGAACGCCATGAGCTAAACGAGGGTTCTATTACGTCATTGTCCAGCATATCTTGGATCTCCTTCTCAAGTTCTGCCATAATTGGAGGAGCAAAGGGGTATTGTCTATGTTTGATGGGCAAACTGTCCTCGGTGTCAATCCTATGCTTGATCAACGATGTTCTTCCTAAACCTTTACCAATTTCTGCTGCCATTTCCTCTAGCAATTTGTTAAGGCGCTCTTTTGTTGATCAGAAAGTTCATCACGCGAAATTACTGGTTGCGAGACATTAATTTCCGTAATGTCAGCAATCGATTTCCCCGCCCCTATAGCTAAATTAAATGACTCAAAAAAATTCATACCTAAAATAATATCATGCTTTAAGCAGTCCATGATGTAAAAATCTACCACGTTATATTTTCCCATAAACTCAATAGGTAAATGAACAATGGAATCCATTGTATGATAGGTGCCATCAGCCGTTGAGATCATTTCCTTATCGACTTTATGTCCGGCAAACCCCAATTTCCCAATTTTAATTGCAAATCTCTGCGAAATCACTGATACAGTAGCTCCAGAATCCAGCAATCCCACAAACGACTGATTTAAATTTTTTATTTCAGCATAGTATCGATTGTCTTGCCTATGCTTATTAATATTACAGATTTTTCCTGTTTTAAAATAACTCGAAACTGTATGTAGCCATTGCTGCCAGTCATCCGAGGTAGAATAACTTAGCTTCTCGGGGTACGATCGGCCGGCATCGACTCCGAATTGTCGTTTCCCTTATCTGTAGCATTGCATGAGCATTTATCTGCCGTTTTCCCGAAACGGCCACATTTATAGCAGAAGAGTCTTTGTTTTGGCAATTTACATTCCCTGAAACGATCTCCTGGAGTTCTGCAATTCCAGCATTTTGTAAGAAGTACTTCCTTTTCATTTATGGCTGCCAGCTCAGTCGTATTTTCATTTCGTGATATCTTCGAAGTACTTCCCTTATATGCTAAATCTCTTTCCAGAAAGTGCTCACTTGGAGTAGGTTCCTTAAAATTTTCACAGCTTAACTTAGTGCGTTCAATTATCCTTAGGATTGATGTTAACTCACTCACTGAACCGAACGTGTCTCGGCATATGGCCTTCTGAAAATAGGGTTGTAAATTCCTTCTAAGTATCATCAATTTTTGCGTTTCAGTAATGACGGTCGGTAGCCGATTAAACATATTTTGCATAATAGCGATATAAACCAAAACGGTTTCCTGGTTGCTTTGGGTTCTTCGTTTGATTTCCTCCAACAGCTCCTCTTGGTAATATGGTTGCTGAAATGTGTCCAACAGTAACTTCACTAATTGAGACCAATTTGCAACTGTACCTTTATTGGCCCTAAACCATATTAAAGCTTCTTCTTCGAAGAAATCTATGGCATATCGAAATAAGTCTTCATCGGCAGCATTCCGTGCCTCTTTAAGTTCCTCAATTCTTTCCAAGAACGCGTTCACACTTACAGCTCCCTTACCACTAAATTTGACACCCCAATCTTTAATGGGAACCAACTTCCGTTTGTGAAAACCATTATCAAATGTAGAAGACCTTTGTAGGCCTGGATAATGTGAAGAAAGACTAGGTCTCTCTAAGGTGGTTCGAGGTATGTCAGTGTTGGCAACAGTCGATTTCGAGGCACGATTTTGGTGAATTTCCGTGTCACCATCCTTTGGTAAGGTAGATTTTCCAGAGTTTCGGCACTTTTCCAAATGTTCCATTATCTGTATGGCCTCCTCACCCAGAGACTTCTGTAAAATGTCCTTATCATGTTCAGAAATTACATCCTCTTCCTCACATTCTTCTTGCTCAAGCTGCCTTAGTGACGACATGGTATCCTGAATGTTCTTCAGTAATGTTAAATGTTTCTCAATGTCACTGGTATCAGAAGGTATAATAAGCTTAGTACGGTTCGATAAGTGTGTCAAACGAGAGTGTATACGTCTAAAAAACGAATGTTCAGGACTGTGTGATACTTCAGACATAAGTGAAATTATTGCCGATAATTTATGTTCACAAATTAATATTTCATGACTCGGGTTGTCAATGCAGGATTTAGGAACATCATCTTTATGCAGTGCATTGACATCCATGATCAGACACAACAATAAAATTTAAATAAACTGAAGCAAAGTTAAAATAACACGATAAATAGGTTTCTGCTTCGAATTACAGTGATACAACAAAACTTGTTAAATTTACGAAACTACTTTTACCAATATTTGGCCAGAAAAATACCTAAATACACAAAATAACAACAACCGTTATATACCTTGTTTATCCTTCATTCAGTTAACCCGTGGGCGCCAATGTGATGACCGGGGTTCCAAGTAACTGATAGTTGAAGGAAAAACATAGGCAGCTTAAACAGTTTTAATAAGTAAAGTTGCCAATAGGCAACTTAAATACTAACACACTTATTGATGACAAATAACCACTAATAATAATTAAATGACTATAATTAACTACAGCCGTGCCGGACAATTAATTTTATAACCGGACAACAAAGTAAAATAACGTAAACAACATGCATAAATAACTAACAAAAATGTCTTAAAAAACAAAAAGATGACACGAGAACTGGGATCGAACTCGTGACTATATATCCTTTCTCGATGCTATGCCCCGAGACCAAACCGTTTCTTATCTATTGTGGCGAATATGTCGTTCAGTATTTCGCAGCGAATCACTACGATGTCTTCCTAATCGAAGCGGACTTAATTCCAATAAACTATATCTGGACGTTAAGGGCGTTTCCGCAAGCTGAGGACAAAATGACAACCGTCAGCCTTGAAAAACAATTACAATCATCTATCTTACATTTCATAAAAAAGACGCAACACTCACCCCAAATTCACAATGTTGTACTAACGTATCGTTTAATATTCTTTATCAATTCCAAGCAATGATAAGTTATTTCCAGAAATCTATTGCGGAGCAACCATTAGTTCCTTTTTGTCTTTTCACCGATTCACAATTGACATATTATCTCTCCGTCTCAGTTATTTTTCTCCCACCGTCACTTGTCAATTTTATAATATATTTTACTAAATCAACTGTGGCGAGCCTAGTAACGCCATCTAGTTTTGGACTCGAGAACTAAAATCTTTAGATCATTACAGACTGTAGAGCTTATGACGGAGCGACGTGAAAACCCACCTATCACTTCGTTGGAACAATGGGCACTCAACAAGAACATTAGAACGCTGGTACGACGCGACCTACGTCGCTTCAATACGCGCTCCATAGAGAAAGCGATTGAGCAAAATCGGGGGTCGAAAGTGTTCGTCCAGTCACTTGGGAGAAGCCACCTGACGAAGTTGACTAAATCCAGTGGGGATATCGTCGTTTCGAAGCCGGAGATCCTTTCTTAACTTACTTTTCAACTATGGATAGACTGGCACTATATACGAGTAGTTCTGTTTTTCCCTTTTATACAGAATCACAGTTGATAATACTTTATTCACATAACAATCTCTAGCCTGTTAGCTAATACATAGATAATTTAAATATAACTGAACTGCTAAGTAACTATAAAATGAAGTGTCCAATAACGTATTATTTTTTATTTTTTCATTTTTTGTTAAGGCAAAGAAGATAAGTGTTCTTCACGTATTCCTTATGAAACAGAAAAACAGTTTTATAAAAAAATTTGTTGACAACACTTAAACACTGTGATACATGAGCGTATAGCGTCCGTTTTGCCAAATATAGTTAAAGCTGCGGCTTCCTAGAAGGGTGGCGGCCGCAATAGCGTCTGAAATGTACCGGCGAATGACGTCACTGAGTCGTTATTTATGAAAGTAAATTGGTGTGTTTTCCTAAAGAGCTTTTTTGACACCGTGATGACAAACCCCGCTGCCATAACTTTCATGACAGCCACTTTTCTAGAAAACCGTAGCTTTACAGTAGTTTGTTACTTTACCTCTTCAAATCAAAAATGAAATGAAATAATTTTTTTGGTTTGCAAACATGAGTAATTAGTACATAAATGTTTTATCATGATAGTCCTCCATGTTTTACCGTCACATGGGCATGCAAATCTTATTATTATTTAATTTACTCAAATTTAAAAATATTATAATTTTAAATAACAATCATCATCTGATATTGCATTACTGTCAGAATCGCAGTGATCTTTGTAGTCATTACTATAAGGTTGCTGTTGGGTTGCTGTTACTGACAAGTCTGTCAAAATCACAGTGATCCTTATTTTCGTTACAATAAAGTCGCTATTGGGTTGCTGATGTCAGAGGTAAAATAACTGTGAATGGACTGTAGTTGAGGTGCTGTATCTACTGTCACTGTGGTATGTTCCAGCTGAAATCTCGCTCGGGGCGGCGGCAAGACGAGCGGCGCATCCTGGAGGAGCGTGGGCCGGCGGGGGTGGCCTTCGTGAGCCTCGACCACGCACCGCTGCCCGCCTTCCGCCTGCCGCGTGCGCGCCGCCAGTATATGCACGCCCCGCGCCATCACCGCCGTCACGAACCCGCTTAGATCACCACACAGCAAACACCCCAAAACACAACACACACCCCACCACACAACACACACCTCACCTGCACGGAAATTTCACACTAATATTCAGCTGCTCCTTCTGGGTATCTTATTATTTTATGCATATAATTTATGAAGGTTAACAAATCTACGATAATCCAAAAGTATAATTTTATGTCTTTGTCCACAAGTTAACTTTAGGTACTCGGTCAAATTCTAAATAGTACCTATTATAGAATTTCTTTATGTATTTAAATCGAATATTTTATTTTGCTTTGTAGTTTTTGCCTACCCCATGGGAAAAAAAATCCTTTATTTCTAGAATATTTTATTTAAAGTGATTTTTTTTTTTTACAAACAACAATCTATTGAATTATTTCCCCAAGCCCCAACAAGCCAATAGGAAAAATTGTGACGAGACGTCAATAGTCCTGCTGCTAAAAAATCACAAAAGGGTCAACTGAACATGCGTCTCGCAAGAGGCCAACTGGCTGCATTCGTCACAGATATGCAGTAAGCTATTACATTATAGTGTTTTATTGTTAACTTTATAGAGCACAATAAAATTTCCTATCATAGTATTTTATTTGCCGCTTGGAGCGATAAAGTGCGAACCGCCGCATGTAGCAAAAGATGAGGATCCTACTGGCGCTGGTCGCTCTCTATCGGTGGAGAGACCTGCTGGCACAGGAGCTCACCATGGTCACTACGCAGCGAAACAACAGAGGTCAGTGACACCACATCAAACTCAAAGCATTTATTTCAATGAAACCATTTACGGACACATTTGAATCGGTGACTCAAAAACATGAAGGTAGTTGCTCACCCCAAAACGTAGCAGATTTCTAAGGAGAAAAACGGGCGTAAAAAGGAATTTTGATGTGCCCAACAGGGTCCATAATAATCTCATAAAATTTTAAGTTACCACATAAGTACACATTGTGGAATGCAGTAAATTATTGGGTATTGAGATACTCCTTGGATACTCTTAAAAATCTAAAATTGTTACAACCCAAAGTAAGCAAGGCGGAGCAGGGCAGTTGATGTGTAGAACAAATCAAGATAAAGATAAAGATATATTGCATAACTGTGTACATCAAGTTCTTATTTTAAACGTAAACATTTTAGGCTCAACAGTCTACCCATGTCGGATATGCAATATTATTACAAGGCAAATAAATTTCAAATAGATTATATAGACAAATTACAAATGAATTACATACGAACATTATTTTTTCTCAAAAAACTCATGCAGATTATAAAACATATTATCAATTAACATTATTTTTAATTTCGTTTGAACATATTTCTATTTAATTGCTTGATTGGTAGACTGGACGTTGAACGGAATGGACGTCCCGTGACTCCGAGAGTTCCGCCACAGTTTTTGCTATACAATCTGTAAAACGTGCACAGCACATGTTAAGTTACCAGCCGGGCGTCGAAATCGAACAGTATTTCTTTTGTTATGAGGTGGATGTGACTTTATATCGCCAAATACATTAAACCAGTGCAAAAGTGAGCCTGTGGACTTAGCCTACGTGCGTTCCTGATCTCAGGTGGGCGATCCGGTGCATACGAGGGACTAATTTTCTGCCGCAGGACCCAGTGCCCCGAGCGAGCAGGCTAATCTGGTTTGATCTTTCCTTGTCTTTCAGGGATTTGTTTTATATATTTTATTTGTAAAAACTTTATGCACGCGTGAAAAATGCTATGCAAGGGTGAACTTGGTGACTGGGGCATTTTCTACCAGTCAACCTTATTGGTTCAGTAATAATTTTGTATGTCATTTTTGTGAAGTACTGGTGAGGTTTGGAAATAAACGAAACAAAAATACTTATTAGGGACCCCATAGCTACACAGAAAACGACCGATGTAATCATTCATGGAATAAAACTACCAACAAAATTAAATACCTAGGCACATCCATAACATCTACACTAAGCAAGAAAAGCACAATTAATAAACTTTGTGAACAGGCCACTAGAAATGCAAAGTCTCTACTACCATTCTCAAACTCTAAGATGGACTGGGAACTAGCTAGACTCATGTACCGAATGGTGATCGTGCCTGGTATGATAGGTACATGGGTTGAAATTATCGGCACTTACGGTCAAGACTAAGAAGATATGAGAAAGTTATCATTAGAGACTTAATTAACCATGCTAGGAATAGACCAAGACAAAGGAAAATGCATGAAATATTAGACTGAAAAACGGTAACTAAACGCATCAAGAACCACAGGATGTGCTATCTCGCACATGTGCACAGGCGCCGTGAACCACATCTGTTACATGCAGCTATGCAGTACAAGGCCAAATCAAAGAAAGTTGGCCGTCCTATTTTTATAATTATGGAATGATAACCTAAAACAGAACGACGTACTTCAGCAAGGAAATCAACTTTTGGATGGACACGAAGATAGAGACAAGATCAAGAAAACTGCTAGCGGTATTTACAAGAACCCTGAAACGGATAGAAGCAAGATTTCAGACGAGGAAATTGGAAACATAGTAACGTGTAACACAATATAAAAGCAGCACAACAAAGAGTCGAGGAAGCAGCTGGACCTGATCGGAGCCAACATGCAGGCAACATGCGATGACGGTGAAAAGATGCCCCCTCCCATAAATAAATATCACCCGTCTCTCCACTATTCACTATTCACTATTCACTATTCCTGTGCCTACTCAAGGATGCATATCCGGTACGGCTCTAAGTATCCTTCCATATCCTATGGGCACGTCTTCCCAACCATTATCTTGCCCCCCGGTCTACTCCTTGATATGTAATGGTCACTTTAGCACCATGAAACATGAGGCTCCAGGGGCTAGTGCGAATTTTCGGGTTCATTCGAGTAATCCAGTCTGGTTTAACCACGCTGGGGTCGGTGCATTTCATTCATTCATTCATTCAAACATACTCGTATTTCCATTTAATTGCTTAATAGATGGCGGTAACTGATTGTACACACGTTTAATAATGTTGGGTGGGCAGGTGTGTTGTCGGAGCCATATCAATTGGAGTGCGGAGTGAGACAGGGGGGGTTGACCTCCCCTGCCCTCTTCAATTTGTATATGAATACCCTGATTGAGGCGCTTAGCAGCCATAATGTCGGTTGTCATATTGACGGTGTCTGTGTCAATAATTTAAGTTACGCAGACGACATGGTGCTGCTGAGCGCGTCAGTCGGCGGTATAAGGACACTATTGGCCACATGTGAACGCTACGCAACAGAACATGGGTTACTGTATAACGTTTTGAAAAGTCAGTTCATTATTTTTGAGGCAGGGACCAAGTACGATCTTGATGTGCCTCCCATACGGCTAAACGGTGTTCCTCTTGAGCGAGTGGAACAATTTAAGTACCCAGGTCACTTGGTCCTTAAACCTTAAAGACAATGCTGATATTGAAAGGGAACGGAGGGCTCTGTCCGTGCGAGCGAATATGTTGGCTCGCAGGTTTGCACGTTGTACTGCAGGCGTAAAGGTGACGCTCTTTAGAGCATTCTGTACCACCTTCTACACGTGCAGCCTGTGGGAGAAATATTCGCGAGCATCGTATGGAGCCCTTCGTGTCCAATTTAATAACGCATTCAGAAAACTGATGGGGTTGCCATGGCGTTGCAGTGCATCAGGGATGTTTGCGGGGGCGCGTGTAGATTGTTTTTACGCTATAATGCGCAAGCGCGCTGCATCAATGGTGGCACGAGTCATGGCCAGCCCCAACAGGGTTCTGAAAATGATAGCGGACAGAGTGGACTGTCCTTATATAGTTCACTCTTGTCAGTTACATGTGTCACCGTATTGTGTTGTTTACTAACATGTAGTTGTAAGAACATTGTTACTAACCCTTTATGAGTCTTGGCTCGAAATAAAGTTGTTATTATTATTAACAGTTACATAGGTACTTCCACAATAAATCATATTATTATTATTTATTTATTATTATTATGTCAAATTTATATTGTTTGGGAATGTTTCTCTTAGAATCAGATTTGAAATTAAAATATTGCATATTATTTTTAACAAATAAACATAATTCTAGTAAATAAATGCCAGTCATTGTCAGGAAACCCTCCTTTCTGAAAACTTCTCTTAATGAATCGGTACTATGCATGTTATACAAGGTGCAGTTTTGAACCTGCAAAACATTTCAGGAGGTTGTTATGAGACTCGTAAATAATCATATAACAATACTATACCAAGTCAATAATCAATAATACTTTTTCTTTTCGATTTTTCAATTTTATTGTTTTTCAGAATAACGCTCTTAATAAACCTCTTCAAAAAAACAGAATCACCCATTGCGATGTATCGCGCGTCATGTCACTGTGTGCGTGAATGCGATGACCAGTGACGTCAGCCTGTACGAGTCTCCGCCCACATTTCTATGAAACGAACGCGGCACGTACGTTAAACTAAAATGAAGGTCGTTGCTATGGTTACGGGGAGCCCCCGCGATGCTCGTCATACCGCATTTCGATTAAGACTCGAAAATCTGTTACTGCGCATCGAAGGATCAACCAACGTGCCGCGATCTGTACAAGTTGTTGTAGCTACAGCAACTTATAGCAAATAATTTTACCTTAGATGTAGTTCGAATTTGAAAATCACAATGTACCTACATTATTGTTTTAAATTTCGCTAAATAATAACTCATTTTTAAGCATCATTACAATGCCGTGGCCAATCTGCCGAGCCTGTTCCCAACTATGTTAGGGTCGGCTTTCAGTTTAACTGTATGCAGCTCACTACATGGAGTGCCAGTGAATCACGTAGGGCGACTGCGTATCAGACCTCAACAAACCAGTTACTTGATAACACGATACCCATTTGTTAGACTAATTGTCTGACTTTCTGGCTTTTGACTACCCGTACCAACGACGATACGGCAGGGCTGTAAGGTCGTTGACCCGTACCGACCCATGTGGTACCTAACGACCGTCCGAGAGCTACAAATCAATTCGAACCAAAGGCTTTAATTAAGTGCTTACCGAAACACGGGATTTCAATGATGTCCTAGATAAATTTAAAAAGTACTTACATCATTATGAATTAAAAAAATAACACAATGGTACTTGGTCAGTTGCGAACCCGCAACCTCAGGCATGAGAGGAGAAAGCCTTAACCACTGGGCTATTACGATAAATAATAATAGTAGAAAGTAGATACAACTGCGCCAAAAAAAGATCACGTTGGCGTCGTTAGTTACCTATCAGCTGATGAATAAAATGATAGGCGGAGATAAATAAACCTTACAAAGCACGTAAGCAGTTCCTGTTGCACAATTGTGAAACTACGATCGCGAGCGCGTGCGCAGGGATTTACGTAGGCACCTAATAATAATAATAAGGCATGTAGGTACTCGGCGCAGTCGGCGCGCTCTGTAGGTAAATTCAGCCCCAAGGACGGTTTTTATTTGTAGATTAAATTGGTTGATTTAAGATTTTCCTTCCTACTTTTTAACGGGCTGAGGACCGACAGAAATACATCAAGATAATTTGTGCTAGTTAAGTAGGTAGGTACCCATGTGTTAGGGATTTTAGGTGATTTATTTTGTCTGATAGGTATTTTTGGCGTAGTTGAAAAATTTTAATCAACTTATTTACACTAATCAAGTTGATTTAGCTAACATCGTATTTACAAATTATTGTCTATGTACAAATAAATAAATAAATTACCTACTTATGTTAGTTACCTGGAGATATTGTTCAAAGTTTCCACCGTCACACTCCAGGCACAGTCTAGCACGACGTTGCTGATTTTCCTTCAGCTTACGTAACACAAACACATTCGTTTTTATTGTGTCGAAAGCACTGATCACTTTTGCACGTAGTTGGGTAACACTGGTGATTTCGTCTGTGTACACCAATCTTTTAACGTCTCCCCACAGATAAAAGTCCAGGGGCGTGAGGTCCGGAGAACGCGGAGGCCAAGCCACTGGACCACCGCGACCAATCCAGTGGGTGCCAAACCTGTCACTCAAGTACTCACGTACTTGCCTACCGTAGTGAGGAGGTGCACCGTCCTGCTGGTAGTACATGTTGCGTTCCACTCCCAAGGGAACTTCTTCCAACATTTCCTCGACGACGTATTGCAACATCTCCAGATATGTGGCACTAGTGAGGTGACCATCGATAAAATGGGGTCCAAGCAATTGGTCTCCTATTATGCCAGCCCACACATTTAAACTGAACCTCACTTGAAAAGAATGCCTTTTAGTCACGTGCGGGTTGTGTTCGCGGTGAGCCCACCAGTGTTCGTTATGAACATTGTAGATGCCAACTCGAGTAAATAAACACTCGTCCGTCCACAGGATGTTGGCGTCTTGGTGTTCCAGCAACCAGCGACAAAATGTAACTCGCGCGGCGTTATCACTTTGGTGGAGATCCTGTACCTTGCGGTAATGAAAAGGATGCTGCATTTCTTTGTGCAGTAGCCGCCACACTGTGGAGTGGTGCACTCCAAACCGTCGACCAGCCTCCCGCGTGCTTGCACGTGGCTCTCGCCGGAAGAATTCCAGGATATCTTCCTGCAAGGCGACAGGCAGGCCTTCGTTGCCGCGACCTTCAGCATGCTGGGGAACGTCGAACTGCCGATGATCGCGCAGTCTCTACGTATCAGCCAGCATTACCCTGTGTGAGGGACGTTGCCGATTGGGGAATAACTCCGCGAACATTTCGATGGCTCGAGATACATTGTCTCCACTGATGGCATACAAGCGGACCATCTCCACCAACTCTACATTGGAGTATTGGTCCGTCATCTTTACAACTAGGTAGTAGGTACCTATCCCGACCGTTAATCGAAGGCGCACTTGAGGGGCGGAATTTGCAAGCGTATGCACATACCGGCGACATCAAATACACTAATAAATTGACCCGATTTATGCGTTTGCGATGGCCGCGGGGGCGTGGCGGGGGAGAGGGAGCGGGCGGTGGTTGGTGCTTTGGATTTATGAAAGAAATGTCGGTTGCGTTTGTTTGTGTGTGTGAAAGCGCAGTTTAAGGACACGTACAGATTGGTGGTAGTTTTAAAAAGGGAAGTACACACTTACCGATTTCCGTAAATAAGAATAAAATGAAAAAAAAATACCTGCCCATTTTATTGTTGATTCGGGTCGAGAATCACTAACATAATTACCTCCTAAAATGTTTTGCAGATCCAAAACTGCACCTTGTATATTGTCCTAAAACATTTTTTCTGGAGAATGAATGTGGACTGCACGTTTGTCGAGTTTCCCCAGTATATTATTATAAGTTAAGTTAGCAGTGGATAAACATTACCAATATAGGCATTTCTAGTAACACTGGATATTTTTTTATTAATCTTTTCAATTTGTGCCTTCCAGTTGCATCGCACATGATTTGTTTGACACTTCACATGACTCTTGTCCTTTCTGACGCCATGGCGGCGTAGCCAGGTCGCGTCGCCAACAAAATGTATGGTTGGGAGCGTAACCAAGCGGACGCCAGGTGAGCTACCCACTATATAGCTGTATACATTTAGTTGGCAGCGTGACCTGGCGACGTCGTCATGGCGTCCTAGTGAGGTATGAAATCTAATCCTGCTATATAAGTATACGGTAACCTCTTGAGGTCAGTTCTTGAACTGTGAGCGTCTAACTAAAAGGTATGCTATTTTCAGTCGAAGAGGACTTGAACATCGCCAACAAAAGACTGGAGTTCGCGAACATAATCAGAGATAATCTGCGACGGAACAATGACGACTATGCGCTGCTCCAGCGACAGAACCAAGTGGCGTACCCCGCGCCCGCCGCACAGCCCGCGCCCCTCGCGGCCCGGCCACCTTACCGCAAACAAATGTTACCACCGGGATCTCGCCCGCAGCCACCGCGCCAGCGCTACGGCGACACGCGGAGGGGGAAAGGTGACATGAACCAATTATTCCAAGACGACAACGCTTTCAGGAGCTTCACGCACTCTAAGCATGTCAATAAAGTGCGCGTGAACAAGCTCAAGCGGGTGTTGAACAAGGACAAGGTTCAGATGCGAGAGGGGGAGCAGAATGAAGAAGACTCGACGATTAACACGCAGCTGGAGACCAGACCGACGTTTTCCCCCCCTACGCCACTCCAGCTTCCGACCCCGCCGCCACCGCAGCGGCAGGTCCCGGTGCTGCGACAAATGAAGGACAAGAGCCAGTCGCCATCGCCAGACCAGCTTGACATGGCGGCAGCGCGCAACCCGGAGATCACACGCATCCGCTTAAAGGTACTTAACATAAAAGATAATATAAGCCTATTAATTTCCCACTGCAGGATAAAGGCTTCTTCTCATACAGAGAAGGCACGAGCATTGATCACTACACTTGGTCAAGACTAATTGGCGATTTAAGACTTATATTAACTAAAAGTCCAGGTTTCCTCACGATGTTTTTCTTTCACCGATGGCAGTAATGTCCAAGATAAACTCAGAAAGTAGGTACATGTCATGAATGAGTTAATTCAATGAAATGACTCTTGTGCCTGTGCACTAAAAACATGCAATTAAAACAATCTTACGTGAGATTTTGGAAGGGGGGAGAGGGTCGAGCGAAATCTCATGACATCTCACCAAGGGGCTCCCCCCTGAGAGTCGAGAAATCGCCAAAATCGCCTCTCGTTATTAATGGCCCCCTCACTGCATCGGCAGTCGGCACCGATACCCTTCGAGCCGGAACACAACAACGCAGTTTGCCAGAAGTAAAAGGTATGGCAATAGGGCGTACTGGGCGTACTTCCCCGGACGACCAATGTGCGGCGCACTGCTAACTGCCGAGTCTATGAGTGTTGCGTTCCTTTGTCGCAATAACGTTATGCAGCTCCACAAGGTCGTGTTTACATAATTCAGCAGGTGAGTCGCCTAATTGGCAGATTAATTATGCACATTTCGCCTTCCTATGCAGTGTGCCAGCACAATGATATTCGAGGTAAAGTAGGTATAATACGGGTCGCTGGTGCATCAACGACTTAGTCCGACATGGATCCAAATGAACGTGGCGGTAGCTATACTTACTGGTTTCGTCGAATTTTGAATGTCAGACTACAGCAAGGTAATGTCATGGTTCATGTACGAATCTATGGTTTGTTCCAAAACTATCTGATTAAAATGTAAAAAATGGATCAATCAAATTAACCTGTGAGTATTAATTTGTATTTTACTTGCAAATTGAATGCTTTGATTTGATTATTTTAATAGTTTCTCCCGAAATTCTAATTTTGGATAACCTTAAAGATGTTGTTTATTTCAAAATTGAGCTTCGATTCAATTCTCATCGATGATTTTTTAATTACAATTTGATAATGTCATTCAAATAACAATTGTTGAATAAAGAATAAAGGGGTAATAAGTAAAGTTGAAACCACTACATTCAAAACTTCAAAAAAGCATAATTCTGATTATACACTGGAGACGTCATGTGGGGTCTCATTTGCGATATATATATAAAGTAGTTGCGCAAGAATGTGTAAATTTCTTTACCAGTATCTCACGAGAACTTCCTCGCCCTCGCTCTCTTTTGATTTAGTAAGAGTGAACGTTTCAGCCTGCCCGATAAAATTTAATTTATAGCATATTAACCCCATAACAGTAATAAAATCTTTTAAGCAAGTCAAGATCAAATTAACCGAAAATCTTTGAGGAATGTCCATTAAAGTCTGTACCTATAATTGACACTATAGCGCCTTACTTGTAGTGTTGGGTAGGACAAGCAATTTTGATGAGTTTGTATGAGTAACTCATTCAGCTTGGTGAGGTAGTACATTGTACCACTTCAAATGAGGTGGGACAATATTACATTAATAGGACAATGTAACATCAATGGGATATTGTCCCAAAAATGGTACATTGTCCCAATAATGTCAGATTGTCCCACCTTACGTGAACTACTTACACAAAAGATATACGAGACTTTGAGCTGAGCTTAGAAATATGAGGGATAGGGAAAATATCATATTACTGAGTAATGCACGACTACAACAAATGCATCGTAGTTTAGAAGGATGACGAATAAAATTTGTGTCTCAAATTAAGTAAACATCGCACGACATGAAATATATTTTTTTAATAGGTTATCAAGAAAAAAAATACAAATTGTAATAAAAAAATAGCATTATTGCCACATTTTTACCGCCGAGTCTGTTACGTCTCTCGATGATAACCTGACCAGACTTCGAAAAAATTCTTTCCGTAGGAACACTCGTAGCAGATATGCACAGTCGTTTTTTAGCCATTTCATATAACCTACATTAATAAGGTCTACTCTCCCGCCCGCACACATTCGTTCGTCCGGCCGCGCTGTCCCGCTCACTTGAAGTGAACCAACGAAACGAGTCAAGACAAGACCTCGTTCGCGAGCTAGAAGTGCGACTGCGACAGAAGATAGGACGACATTCGAATTCTACCGACAACGACAATCCTTGCACTCGCTCGCTCACCTCACGTCAGCATTGTCAGGCCTCACTCACCTCACCACACTCACTCAATTGTCAGTTCGAGATTCATTCATTTGTATGTCACAGTGAAGCGGTACAAAATTTTATTTTGAGGTGTTGGGACATTCAATCGTTTTGTATGGGACATTTGAGGTGCCTCTTGTATGTCCTACCCAACACTACTTACTTGGCCTCAATATTTAATTTGTGTGTAGATCAAGGAGTCTTCCCGGATGAAATACAGTAAGATAATACCACTTTTCAAATCCGGGGACAGTAAAGACACCAATAATTATAGATCCGGTTTTCAGTAAGGTGTTTGAAAAGGTAATGTTTAATCAAATGCTCAATCATTTTAACACGAATAAAATACTTCACGAACAACAGTATATTTTCACCAAAGGACGTTGCACGACCGACGCCGGTGTAACATTACTAAGACACATTTTTAACGCGTGGGAAGAGGCCCAAGACGCCATAGGAATCTTTTGTGACACTCCAAGGCACTTGATTGCGTCGATCACGAAACCATACTTTTGAAACTTGAGCATTACGGACTTGGAAAAATTGCGCTTAATTTAGCAAAATCTTATTTAAATGATCTATCATTTAAACCATTTATTTGAACTTGCTGTTTTCTACAACAGCAAGTTCAAATAAATGGTTTCAATTCACTTGGTTTAAAAGTAAAAATGGGTGTTCCACAAGGCTCGATATTGGGTCCTTTTCTTTTTTTAGTGTATATAAATGATCTACTCCATTTATTAAAAAATCCACCACAAATGGTATTATTTACTGACGATACTTCCTTATTTTTTAAGGTAGATAGGCATGCTACAAATTTTAACGACGTAAATTACGCTCTACCGCAGGTCCAAAATTGGTTTACTGCTAATAATTTAGTATTAAATGGGAAAAAAACCAAGTGCATTAAATTTTCTTTACCAAATGTCAAAAGTAGTGATTGCGAGATAGTATTGAATCAAGGCAAACAAGAATTCGTCAATATACTGTTGTCCTGGGGATCACGCTCGACTCAAGTCGACAATAATAAAAAATAAAAAAAACTTTATTTCGGATAAGCAACATTCATAATTTTAGTATGGGTTAGTAAACAAAAAGATAACTTATATCAATGTTAGTAAACTTATTATCTATTTGGTAACGAGGCTGTTGTTCGAAATACACCTTTGAACAACATCACCTAAAAAAAGAGATTTTTTTATTATTTTGAAACATACCTGATGCACTACAGAAACGGGGCAACCCCATCAACATCCTGAACTCCTTATTATATTGGACCCGTAGGGCGCTGATAGCCCGCTGAGTATAGTTGGTCCACAGACTGCACGTGTAAAACACTTGGCAATAAGCTTTAAAAAGCGTGATTTTGACTGCCCTGCTACAGCGTGCAAACCTACGAGCCACCATGTTACATCGGACTGCCAGCGCCCTACGTTCCCTTTCAATATCCACTTGGTCATTAAGGTCTTCGGTTATATAATGCCCCAAGTACTTGAACTGGTACACTCGCAATATGTCATTCCCATTTAGTTGAATCGGGGGTACATACTCAGGACATTTAGCACCGTCAGCCTTAAAGACCAAGAACTCGCTTTGTTTAGCATTATAAATTAGGCCATGTTCTCGAGCATACCTCTCGAAACAAGAAAGCAGCTCTCTAAGCGCCCTAACCGTAGGGCTCAGCAGCACCATATCGTCAGCGTAGCTGATGTTGTTGACACTGACGTCATCAATGCGACATCCGATTTTCTTGCTGCTGAGCTTAACGATTAGATCATTTATATAGAGGTTAAACAGTTTTGGTGACGTTATCCCCCCTTGTCTCACCCCGCACTCCAGCCCATACGACACAGACAGCCCATCGGCCCATCTCACACTGTTCGTCTGGTTGTAATACCAATACTGGAAGATACGCAACAGCTCCGCTGGCACTTTTCTCTCCCACAGCTTTTCCCACATAACCTCGTAAGATACAAGGTCAAAGGCATGGGAGAGATCTAAAAAGCAAGCATACACTGGTGTTCGATGTTTTGTGTAGTACTGCACCGTACGTTTGAGGCCGAGAATCGCACTTTCAGTGCCAAGATCATTACGAAACCCAAACTGTGCGTCGTGTAGTTTTAAAAAGCTATCCAACCGTGCGTCCAGCTGACTGTCGAGTACCTTCGCAATAATAGTAGCCAGGGAGATGGGTCAATAATTACACTTATCGGAAACGTTATCCGTTTTATTGTTAACAATAGGCGCGACAATAGTTTGCAAGAGATCACAGGGAAGGTACGAGTGACACATACATAGCGAGTAAAACATTGCGAGCACTCCAGCCAAGTGAGGACCGGCCTACTGCAAGTGCTCAATGCTTAAACCATCTTTACCCGGGGACTTCTCTCTCGTCATTTTATTAATGGTGCTTGACACCTACTTGGCTGAAAAACGAACCAGATCAGAATCATGACAGCATCCGTCATCGAGCACTCGCATCGGAGAGCCCAGCGGTAACTCTACTTTAAAGGGATCCATAAACATGTTGGCTATGCTGTCCGGCTGATCAGCACCACCAACACTCACAGGAAGGCCAGGCTTAATATCAAACTTTTTGGTAGCCTTCCAGAACTTCTGAAAATTATTGGCTTTATGGAGAGAAGCTACAATATCAAGCTTGATTTTCTCTTGATGAGTCTGACACCACACAAGTTTGCTTTTAAACATCTTTCTTGTCAGGCACATGTCGTTGAAGATATCGCCAGAAGTTGGTTTATTATGCCATACCCATATCTGATATCTAAGCCTCGCCCTCGCGTGGGCGTCTCGCACGTGCTTGTTCCACCCAACAACACGGCCAAAATGTCTATGAGTCCAATTTTTCACTTGGCTCTGTACCGCGGCTTCCAACAAAGTAGTAACAATACTTTCATACATCTTGTCAAGAATTAGCCTATGTTCAGTATTATTACAGTGTTTATTACTGCACAAACCAAATTCCTGAGGGTAATCAATTAGCTTTAACTTACTATTACATAGGTCATAGTACACGTTTATTTAATTGCTATCCCTCTCGCCCCAAATTACCCTGCTACGGGATGTTTTATGGGCTATTAACTTAGGTTTAATCTTTTCTAACCTACACTCAACAAATATGGGACAGTGATCAGACCAGAACACATCGTGCATAATACCTATCTCAGTAACCGTTAACCAAGCAGACTGTGTGACGACACAAAGGTCAAGCCATCGCCTACAACCATGCGCGTCACTGACAAAGGTACTTGACTCTAAGCCTAATTTGTCAATGTCCGCACACCTCCACTTTTGTTCGTTACAGAATTCTAAGAGTTCACAACAAAATGACTCACCGGGGTGTGCGTTGAAATCGCCAAGTATGTAAACTGTTTCAATGTTACTAGCTACAATAGAGACTTCATTTAACTTTTCTTGCAGGACGGCTGAGTTCAGCATAATTATGCTGTCAGAAAAATCCATCACTTTATTGATGTAGCTTTCATAGTATCATGTCTTACGGGTTTTTACTTTGGGGACGGGCTGCAGACATCGAGTCTATTTTTATTCTGCAGAAAAGAGCCATCAGAGCCATATACAGAATAATGTGAGTGTGAGTGGTTCAGTATCAGGAATAGAACACATTTCTATTATTTGCTCAATACTTTTTTTTTTTTGGTCCTACTTAATATCAGTTAAATATGGATACAATATATTCGTAATAATATCAATGGGCGAGCGCACAGCTGATAGGACTACTGCGTTCCGCTTCACTGACCGCGCCGCGCGCCGGCGCGTTGCGTGACGAGTATCCATTATACCAGTTTCAAAATAAACATCTTTCGTTAACGATAACTTCATTTTGTTGTACTAAGACATATCAAAATCTCGTATATTAAAATATATAATATATAATTTTTCAAAATTTGCGCACTGATTACAAACTTTCCCTGTATAATCTCCGCAGGCACGATTCTCTAAGGGAATTGTTTAAGGATATTAACATCATGACGTTACCTTGTCAATATATCTACGAAAACATCGTGTACGTAAGGAAAAATTTACATATTTTTAGGAAAAGATGTGAAAGACATAATTATAGTACCTACCTATATAGGGACCTATTAGTTCAACCAGGTTTCAGACTGGCTAAGGTAGACTCATCTTTCAAAGGGTACTGTTTAAAATCTATATAAATAAAAAGAGAAGTCCTGACTGACTGACTGACTCATCAACGCCCAGCCCAAACCCTTGGACCTAGAAAGCTGAAATTTTGCACAGACGTTCTCTTTATAATGTAGACAAGGAATAAGGAAGGATTTTTCGAAATTCAACCCCTAAAGGGGTAAAATAGGGGATGGAAGTTTATATGAAAGTCCGTCAGTTTTGAAGTTAGGATCTTAAAATTTTGTGTTTAGGCTGAAGATTAAAAATTAATTTAAAGGGTTTCATCGTTTTTGATACTTTCACCCCCGAAGGATTAAAAAGGGGGATGAAGTTGAAAAGTCCTTAATTTTCGAAGAAAAATCACTTACTATCTAGGCATATGGTTGGAAGCTAACGATGTTGTTAGAATTTCAACCCTAGGGGGTGAAAAGGGGATATTTTTTTTTAAATTAACTTTCCTTTTTTAAGTTAAAATCACTAATATTTTGGCTTATGGTTGGAAACTAACAAAACGTAAATCGTTTTTTTTATTTTTTATTTCAACCCACAAGTTTCTGAAAAGCAGGATCAAGTTTTGTATTGAAGTTGTTCATTCGCTAAATTTTGTATTCAAGTAAAAATAATAAAAGTACACGTGTACTGTTTCTAACTTTACAGTATTTTACATGGAGCGACTGCCTATCTGACTTCCACAACGCACAGACATTCTTTCGGGCTTCTGACTGTACTACCGTAACGACTGTCATAGATCCACGAATGACAGCCGGGACCAACAGCTTAACGTGCTTTCCGAAGCACGGACGGGTAAAGATGATCACCCATCCACAGACCAACCGCGGCAAGTGTAGCTTAACCTGATCGATCGACCTATACTCCTGTTATTATTTAGCCACGGGCTCCTCCCCCGAAGAACCTTCCATCCTCTTCTCCGGGAGAATCGATATAGATATAGAGTATTGCGGTGAGCCGTTCTCCCTACCTTTCGCGGCCTTGACGGGGTCGCCACCGTTGAATGGCGGACACGGTGGGGCCGCAGAGGAAGAGGAGTGTCGGTATTGCGTTGGCCGCTCTCCCTATCCTCTACGGCCGAAAAGTGGTAGGCGGCGGGGCCACTGACCTGACCCGTCGCGGGGGGACCAGAGGCGCCTGGACGCAAGGTCGTCCGGCGCGAGGTCCCAGGTGGAGGCTAGCAGGCAAGGGTGCGGGGGCACCCTTGCCTGTATTGCTCAGGCCTCCACCAGTGTCGGACGGGAATGGCCAGGTGTTCCCGGTCATTCACATAGCCCCCCCAGGCGGAGGGGCATGCGGGGCCCGCCAGCTAGGCGGGGCGGAGGGGCATGCGCCGGGAGGGTTGTGGACGTAAAGGCTGTGCCGGTTTCCCATGACCCTCCCATCAAGGCGATGAGGGAACTCCGCTAAGTTTTAGTGGGTATACTGCCATTTTGGCAGGGAGTTCCACATACCCCATCTCGTCCCCCGACGAGCGGGCATGCGTAATGCATTTCTCAGCGTCCAAAAAAAAAAAAGATTAGGATATAGAGTAGAAGACGTCAGCTAATAAAGGATTTTTTTTAAATTCAACCTTTAATGGGGTAAAAATGGGGGATTTCGTTTGTTTGAAAAATCTTATTCCTTGAGTTTATAAACTTGAAACTTGGCACAAATGCTTATCTAATTAAATAATAAAGTTTGTTTATTTCAGTTTTTTTAAAACTATCCCATAAAGGGGGATTGGGGGTGTCAAAGTTTGTATGGAAAAACTGATGGCTATCAACACATAGCTCAAACCACTGAACGGATTTGGCTGAAAATTGGCACACAGATAGTTATTGTGACGTAGGCATCCGCTAAAAATTTTTGAAAATTCAACCCGTAAAGTGGTAAAAAGGGGTGATTTGATTTGCTTGAAAAATCTTATTCCTTGAGTTATAAATAAAAATTAAACTTGGCATAAAGGGGGGTTGGGGGATGTCAAAGATTGTATGGAAAAAAACCGTAACGGACTGATCTATTTCAGAAAAGGCTCAGGGTTTCAGAAAGGCTTTTGAGCTCTAAAAAGGGCTTTTAAGGGGTGAAAATGGGGGGATTTATATTGTACGAAAAAAATTTTTTTTAGTTCATAAACTTGAAACTAAGCACAAATACGTTCTTAAATAAGACACAAAGTTTTTCATAATTCGTTTTTCAAAACATCCCCTCAAAAGGTGCTCATTTTTTTGACAGAAAAGAATAGGATTACGAGGTTATGGGGTTTTTGAGAATTGATCCCAGTCATGAGGGGTAATTAGGTTTTTACGGGAGAATTTACTGCGTGCCTTAAATAACTTAAAAGTTTTTATTTTTAAGGTTTTGAATTACTCAAAAGTATTTTTAATCCCGGTCATAGAGTACTTTCAATCCCGGCAGTACGTTCCCGCTGGATTTGTTCCGACATCCACGCGGGCGAAGCCGCGGCCAAAAGCTAGTGTTACTATAAAATTCCTCTTGAGACTTTAATGAATGAGACTTTTAAATCTTGTATAAAGCGCACATTATGCAGGCAGGCATATTATAAGTTGGAGAATTAGATACATCGCTGATAAAAATGCTTGGCTGAATGCTGGTCCTGCTCCACAACCGCAACTAATTGATTGACATTTGAATATAATGTTGGAGCTGCTGAAGATTGTAAGACTATCTTTGCATTATATAAACTCAATCTCCTTTAATTGCATAGTACAGATGTGTTTAATATAGAGCTACCATTTACCGGGTAATATGTCTTTCATTGACTTGAATGTGCTCTGGCAGCTGAGAGTATGTCATGCTCACTCAGATTTCTCGCTAACAGTGGCGCGTGTATTGGATCATTTAGCTCCCTTCAATATGGTTGGGCTGAATGGTGCTAATCCATGCGTCATGTTCGTGAACGAGCGCCGTCTGTTGGGACTGGTCATCTCTTAGCTGCCACGGCTTATTATTTATTTTATTTTTGAATACTTATTTTTTTTTTTTTTTGTTTCTATTTGTTGTACCCACTCTGGACACTTTTAACGTGTATGTTTTTATTTTTACATCGTTCTCACATTTAGTTATAAATTCAACATTATAGATGTAACTAATAGTTTTGTAACAATTTAATTTAAAGAGTGTCTATGGAGTTTCTTGCCCGTTCTTCTCCATAGGTACCTACTACGCTTTGGAATGGGCATGTAGCTTCATTTTTCTTACTGACCGACGCCTTGACAATTCAAAAGTGCCTGTAAATGGTTTAATTGAAATAAATTGTTTGAGTTTGAGTTTGACAGATGAATGTGTTAGTAACTCCCTTTTGTGAGTGATTGCGTAAGAATTTTACCTGAACAGAGAACAAACCCAAGGTTGACGTTCATCTGTTATGTGTATGCAGGGACGGCTGTGCCAGCGCAGTCTGATGAACCTGGAGGGCCCCACGTACGACAAGCTGGGCAAGGAGGTGATCCCCGAGTACAAGCCGCGGAACGTGCGCGGCCGACAGTTCCACCAGACGCGCGCGCCCGAGCTTGTGCTGCCACGCTGCTGCAACTGTTGCAAAAAGTCTGTGCTCGGCTGCCAGTGACTTTCAATGTGTTTTACAAAAGAGTGTCTTCCATTATTACCCCTGCCCCGTGGTACTTTATGTTGTTCGTTTTAAGTATAAAAGGACAATAACACATATTAACTGTATGGTTTCCACATTGATAGGGAATAATGTTAAGTTGGGGCCTGCTCATGGAGAAGAGAATATATTTTGTCTTGTCAGCATTGAATGTTAGTAAATTGCTTTGAAGCCAATTAGTCACAGTATTAAAACCTAGTTGAGCGATTTCGAACAGTTCGCTACTGGTTAGAAGGGTAAATATTAACGCGTGTGTCATCGGAATATTATATAATTTTGCCATCTTTAATATTAAGATTACACAAGTCGTTAATATAAATCGGGAATAGCGTGGGGCCTAGAAATACCAACACCAGTATTTTTCCGCTCATCGATCGTAATATTATCTGTTCTAACACATTAGTACCAGTCGTCTAAAAGTCAGCAAATAGTTTCAGTGGCGTTCCCCTTTTTCTATAGTCTCTAATTAGTTGAGAAGAACAGAAATTCACATACGAGTAGGTCACGCTGATGCCTTTATGGCGTGGCATTCAAAAGGCGTGCACATACTTAATATTGTACTCGATACGTAGCTTAGGACCCTTCCATTAAAACAAATAATTTTGATGTCATTTTCAGTTTATAACATGTGAAATTTATTACATTTAAATAGGTATTTTATGAAAATTATAAGTATGTTAATTCTAAGCCTTCCTGGAGGTCGGGATTCGAAACTATTCCTGGTCCCAACTCGGCATGTGATGCGGCCTTCTGCAACAGAAGTAGAGATCTGTAAAGGCATGTAGGTAATACAGCAGAAGAAAGTTAGCAACGACGATAAAACAAGCTCTACAGGTAACTACGAGAGTGATCACTCACTTTGGCGGCGACCTCATGTAGCTCTGCACCCTGCAACACACACACATATGAGTGGCACATGAGCCACGACCGTGTCACGTGGCCGTACCTCATTTTTGTATCAAAATGTAGGCGGGATCGTCTACTGCAACCGGCCACGCTACGCACGAATGGGTGGCTGGTAAACAAATGAGCCACGCACCAAAGTGGCAAACCTCTCCGTGTATATCCTACATACGTAGCAGTGGATTTTTGATTTCATCCACAAATAATAATCTGGCAGTTGAGCACTTCATGCGGCCTACCCACCCTTCTTTTGGGTAATTTTCGTAGGGTCTTTGAGCTCTTTGATGACTTGGACTCACATGATCTGACAAACCATTCAAATATCCAGGACTTTAAATTAAGAGACCGTGCATGAGCTCGGAGGCAGAGGTCATAAGAACTTAAAAAATATTTGACGCGTGAAATGTGGGAGTGTTATTAATAACCTAAGTAAATATAATTTAAGGCAACTATGGTACTAAGCTATACATACTACTAGGCTACTGATGCTATACTTACAAAATAATTATAATTGAAGGCTAGCGCAGATTGGGATGGACCGCAACGCAAATAAATCCTTCATTCTTACATTTTCTATGAACCAACGCACACTACAGCCGGGCCACACCGTACTTTTTGTAAAGAATGCATTGCACTGCGGCCCGTTGCAGCTGTAATGTACGCTTGGATTGACGACACGTAGATACTGTGTGCACTCACCAGTGGGAGTTATCTCCGATAGGCACGAGGCCGCGACGAGCGCGCACCAGCGGCTCCAACCTCCGCCACAGGGGCGCGGCGCTCTGTTGGCAGCGCGCGCAGTCGGAGCCGGGTGCGGGAGGCGCGTCCTGCAGCTCCGAGCACAGCAGTAACAACAGTTCGTGTTGACGTCCCGCCGGCGAGCGCGGCAGTAGCAAGCACGCGCGCGCGATTTCCGCGCCAAGCTCGGACTGCTCACTGTGCTCGCCCTGCTCGCCGCTCTCGGTGCTCTCTATACTCTCTAGGTAGACGGAGCGTGGCCGGTACGCGAAGTCCTGCTTGTGGCTGTGTTTGTGTCCGCGTTTGTGTTTCTGTGACGCGGCGGGGGGACCCTCGTCGAGGACGAATGCGCTCGAGGGGATGTTGCTGAAAGGCGTGTCTTTGACGACGTGCGCGCGCTCGTATCGTTCGCTTGCCGCGCTCGTTTCGCTCTCATCGCTCTCTTCGCTCATATCACTCATCATCAGGGGGACCAGCAGCTCTATATTCGAGAGAGAGTGTGGCTGCAAACGAGATCTCTGAGATTAGACTTTTGTAACTTGCCAAAATGTAAGGACAATGCAGACTATCTGATAGGTATAATAGTAGGTCCTAGCACATAGGTAGGTCATGATATTTGCAGCTATTTCAGAATAACAACCAGAACATTTGTCAGAAGTGGTTAACATGGATTAAGTTGCGTCCTTGAAAGATCTTCTACTCACGTTTTCGCTGACACGCCGAAACTCTCGGACAGGCTCTGCGAGTACCAGTTGCCACTGCGGAGCACACGTTACTGCTTACTATTATGCCCACCACGACTCATAACGCATTGTCTAGAAACACTTTGTAGTGTTCTGGAGGTACTTCTGTAAACTTATGACGTTGTGTCGAGCCAAAAATGGTAAGACTAGGGGTACTATATTTTGATTTAAGGGCCCCTTTTCCCGAAAGTTTAGGCATTTTACGCACCGAGACGGCTTGCGCCCGCGTTGCACAGGAGCCGTCACGATATAAACTCCGGTGACCTATGGCGGCGGGCGAGGTACACAGTATAAAAAAATCTGTAGTTCAAATATTATTGGCGTGCTGGTAATAAGAGCTAGTTTGCAACAAAAACGTATAGCATGATGTGCTGTCAACTGCATTATTGACTGTAAACACTAATATTTTAAATATTTTTATATTTTTTAACAATACACTTATATTGTTGTGAATGTATGACTGGCAGGCGATGATCATTCTATAGAATTTAAAGAATGGTAGTAGAAGATTTGGTGAGTACTATAATGAAAGACAAGAGTTTGTTTGTTTGTTTGTGTGTCTGTTTGAACGCGCTAATCTCAGGAACTGCTGGTTGGAATTGAAAAATTATTTTGGTGTTGGATAGTAAATTTATTGAGGAATATTATAGGCTATATAACATCACGCTACGACCAATAGGAGCGGAGCATAAATGAAAAATGTTGCAAAAACGGGAAAAATTATTCCTTTTTGAGAGCTTCCGTTGCGTGCGCTGCATAAACGGTTTAAGTTACGCAAATATCATGTATTATGGAATTGCTCCTCTTTAAAAGTTCTAAAAAAAAGACCACGACAGCATATATCTATCTTTTAAGATTGACTCACTATAACCTTTTTTTATGGTTATCAAATTTTTTCGAAATTAATTCATTATTTGCGAAGGAGTTTTATCAACACAATATTAATCCTTATCCAAATAAATATGTTATTAATCACAAGTATTTAAATGTAAACAAAATTGTCCTTGGCATCACTTGATTTCAATCAACATCTTAGGAGATATCATAATTTTAAAATAACTCCGCAACAAAATAAGTAGAAAATTCATTACTTAAACCACTCTCTCTCTTACGAGTAGGTGACGCAGACGAAGTTGCGCGGGTCAGCTATATAATTTGCTAGCTTTTGCCCGCGGCTCCGCCCGCGTGGATGTAGGTTATCGCGTAAAAAAGTAGCCTATGTCCTTCTCCATATCCCAGGTTATATCTCTGCCAAATTTCATGACGATCGGTTCAGCGGTTTAGGCGTGAAAACAGGCAGACAGACAGATAGACATACAGACAGACAGACAGAGTTACTTTCACATTTATAATATTAGTATGGATAAAGCTGAAGAGTTTGTTTGTTTGGTTGAACGCGCCAATCTCAGGAACAACTGGTTCGAATTGAAAAAATATTTTAGTGTTGGATAGCCCATTTATCGAGGAAGGCTATAGGCTATATATCTACGCTACAATCCTTAGAAGCCAAGCGAAAAGAACGGAAGTTAGAAAGAACGCTAAGCGATAACGAAGTTTTAGCGCGGGCGAGCGACGTGATGCGAAATTTCACGCGGACGAAGTCGCGGGCAGAAGCTAGTTATTCAATAAAATCACCTCATTTAAAAAAATATTTAAGTGTTGGATACCCCATTTATCGACAAAGGCTATAGGCTATATATCTACGCTACAATCCTTAGAAGCCAAGCGAAAAGAACGGAAGTTAGAAAGAACGCTAAGCGATAACGAAGTTTTACCGCGGGCAAGCGACGGGATGCGAAATTTCACGCGGACGAAGTCGCGGGCAGAAGCTAGTTATTCAATAAAATCACCTCATTTTAAAGAATCATTACAATGCAGAAATCTTACCAATGAAAGTAGTAGGTACTAGTGACCCCAAAGAAAGGTTCACGTACCTACTGTAAGTACGGTAGTTATCAGCTGATTAATAAAATGTTTGTTTTGCTTTATTACGTTTTATTGAAATCCTGCTGATCGGACAATCCCAAAAATTGGTAATCTTAGATCTGAATAATATATATATTTAAAAAAATGTAAAAATAAAAACAAAACACAACATAGGTACACTTCCTTAAATTTTACCAGGGTGCAAAATTGCACCTTATAAAGGTGAATGTTTCCATTAAAGAAATTCTAGTCATACTGACTTCGCTAGTCTGTATAGAGAAATAATTATATTGTGACGTAAAGAATAAGTACTTACGCAATACACTTTCGGATTTTCTTCACTTCAGATTCTTAATTTTGTTTTTTTTATTCGCCATTTTAATTACTTAAAATACAACACGTTTTTTATGCAAAAAAAAATTGCATAAGTCCTCCCTCGATGACGTCCGGCAGGACACTGGCGCGTCTGGCGCGGGGCACGCGAGCCGTTTTACACGTATTTATTTAATATTAAAAAAAAACTGGCCAAGTGTGTGTCGGAACACGCACAATGAAGGGTTCCGTACTTGGAAAGAATTTATCCTAAGAACAAACTTAACACTGTAGTTGGTAAACATAATCTCCCATACATTCCAACTGCAAATGTAAGTTTGTACGCACAATATCGAGAGATTTACCATGTTATTTTAAGACCATAGACTTCTTATAGATTTTCCTGTAATCTATAAGTATAGAACTATTTCCTGTATTTTTTTCAAAATTTTAGGTTCAGTAGTTTCGGAGATAAGGGGGGGAATGGTCAAATTTCGTCTATTTTCAATTATAACTTTAAAACAGTTTTATTTAAAATTACAAATAAAAATATTTGAGACCCTTACAAAAAGCCCTTTCATTTAATATGTCACACGGTACAGGACGCAAAACTTTTTTTTTTTAATTTTCGTGTTTGCCCCCCAAAACTGACCCCAATATTCTAAATTCATATATTTACGGCTCACGTCCGTGTTTGGGTCACTCAAATTGATATGTGTACCAAATTTCAACTTAATCGGTCCATTACATTCGGAGCAAATTGGCTGTGACAGACGGACAGACAGACAGACAGACAGACACACGAGTGATCCTATAAGGGTTCCGTTTTTTTCCTTTTGAGGTACGGAACCCTAAAAAATAAGTGCCATATTATAAATCTATCCAATAATATCCCTGTCAAACCCGATTAGTAAATGAAATATAAAATTTTCATAAAAATTGCGTTCCCCAAATCTCATACAACTTAAAATACTTTCAAAATCGACCTTACTTCTTATTTTTTTTTATCAAGCAAAATGTTAAATATCGTGTTTTTAACCAAAAAAGTCACTAGATCAAATATGTATCTGTTCTATATATTTTTTCTACGAATTTTAATATGGTGATTTCTCTGAAAACAACTCGATCTAGAAACGTAAATTTCGGAAAAGGGGCCCTTAAAAGAGTGTCCATGGACTTGCTTGCCCGTTCATATCGATAGGAACCTACTACGCTTTGGAGTGGGCAACTAGCTTTATCTTTCTGACTGACCGTCTCCTTGAAAATTCAAAAGTGCCTGTAATTGGTTTACGTAATTGAAATAAATGCTTTAAGTTTCAGTTTGACAACGAGCAGAATAAGCGACAGGAAAGTGAAGAGCTCACCGCGATGAGCCCCAGTAGGGCGCCGCTCCTCATTGCGAGGTATGGTGTGCGTGTCAGTGGCGTGGCGACGGCGTGGCGACGGCGTGTCGACGTAGCGTCGTCGGCGTAGCGGCGGCGAGGTGCGCAGTGTGCGTGGGTGTCGTGCGCGCGCGCTATATACGACAGCGCGCTGAGCATCGTCTCGCTAGCGAGTTAGTCACACTCTCGTGCAATAGACACGCTGTAACGTATTCGCGACGCTGTCCTACTATAAATGAGTGATAAATTGTTCTTATCTACTTATCTTAGGTAGGTACATGTTCTCTTTGTACTTTTGTGCAATGACGTGTCGCCTTCCCAAACAAGTAGGTATCTACAAATCCTAAAATATTCGTCAGTCCTCACACCGATCAATATAAGCCTCTGAAATGCCACTATATCCACACCAATAAAAGCGAAAAACTCTGTCTGTTACCTTATTTTTGGGTGAAATTTGACACACAGGTAGACCATGACCTAGTTTAGGACTTTTTATCCCGATAGTACGTTCCCGTGAGATTATTTACAACCTCCACGCGGGAGAAGCCGCGGGCAAGAGCTAGTTTTATATAATTATTTCGTTACGTTGGGGTAATGTCATATAATACGGCTTTTAGAGTTCCTTCCCTTAAAAGGAAAAAACGGAATCTATAAAGGATCACTCCCTCATAGGACAGACAGAATACACGTCTGTCTGTCTGTCACAGCCAATTTGCTCCGACTCTACTGGGCTGATGAAGTAGAAATTTGGTACACATACTTCTGTGACGCAAACACGGACGTGTATCTAACTTAAATAAATGAATTTTTAATATGGGGTAATAATAATTATAATCGTAGGCGCAAATTAGAAAATATAAAAAAAAAAAAGACGTGTGGCACTCGGGGACTGCCGCGGTAAAGCTATTGCATAGCATTTTGTATCAACTTATGCAATTATAATTATTTATTTATTTTATTTATGCAGTATTTCTTTTTCTTTGATATTAATTCAAGTTACACTTTTTGAGCGTGGTGACCCATAAGAAAACAAATTTTTCTTTTATTAAATAAACAAAGAGTATATAATATTAAGAGACGGGAGTCCCATAGATAAAAATGAAAAACGTCGGTTGTATGAAACGTGAGCTAATAATGAATACCAACATAACAGAAATGACACGGACTGCAGACATGACATAAAGCTGCCAACATAATAACAAGATAGGGATGTACTACTACTCACTCGTAATTTTTATCGATATGTTGCTGTAAAAAATTTCGGGTTTTAGGATCCTGACATTTTTACGGTTTCATTCTTAATAAAGGAGATCACTCATTTAGTAGGGCGACTCGGGCTAAAAAAAAAAAGTTGGCGGCCAGGAATGAAATACATTTTATTTGAAAGGTTACAGGAGTAGAAAGAAAATTGTATGGTGACAACGTTATAATTAATTTAGGGACAAAGATATAGAACGGTCTTTAAAAAATAAAATCGGGTTTGTTCGAACACTTTAACTCGAGAACGGCTGGACCGATTTTCATGGTTTTTGGTATTCATAAAATAACAAAATGGAAAGAACATAATGCAACGGGCGGCCTTATTGCTTGGCAGTAATTTCTACCAGGCAACTTTTGGGTTAGGAAAAACAGCTAAAAAAATATACATTTTGAATTCGATCCCTATTTTTTATATTTTATGATTACAACACTGCTATCTACTAACCAACTAGATATATATAATAGGCGTTGTACGGATTATAATAAAACAAAGAAAAGGGTACAAAAGTATCAATTTATTGTTTTTTTTATACAGTGATCTTACATATTATGCTCATTATCTTGAACGATAACATAATCTAAAAAACCTGCCGGTGTTTGTAAGGGCTCATCTAGATGTCTAGCCAAGCCGAGAAACCAAATAATTGACATGGTATGAGCACAGCAGCCTAGAGTTTTTTTGCCAGTAAGACACGTACAATAATATTTTTTAATTGCATTTCTGCCATTTTCCGTATAATCTGCCATAATATAAACATAGTACGTCCTGGCCCTCGAATGTCGCGATTGAATACGACCTCTTAGAAGTCTCGTTGTATTATTAACATTAGGCAAGTTGATAATATTAGGATCATTATACAGTTCAATCGTGTAAACCCCGTCTCTGAAATCTTCGAACCCAAATTGTTCTCGTCTTTGGTGCCATAGTAAAACATAATGTATTCTATACATATTTTTAAAATATGTAAGAATTATCGAGGGCCACCCAAAAAAAAAAAATTAGCCCAGAATGGGTGATCTCCTTTAAGGCAAAGGTCACTTAGGCCAACGGTAACTTTCGATTTGAACTAAGGTTACGTGGTAATTTTCTTATAAAAAGAAACCAGCTACGGCTGTGATTCCACGTTGGCGTAAGCGGGGTTCAGAGACAAATCCCATTGTATAGTCTAGATCTAATCCGAGGTAAACTTGACTATAAGATGAGATTTGCTGTGATGATAATAAAATAAAACAAAACTTTGGACTTAAGTTTTTTTATAATAATTAGAACACCTTTTCCTTTCTATTGATCATTCAATTGGCAATGGTTCAGCAGTTGATGTTGAAGGTACTGAAATGTAGAAAACACGTTGCTTATTAACTGACACATAAACAAGTGAATTCAAATTTAATTCTAATCTTGAATAGTTACTTGGGCTTAGTCTCATTCTTTTTATCACATTTTCATTTGAAAAAGGGTCTGTAATAGACAAAAAAGTATCTGTAATATTTACAATTGATACATTCAATACAGTTAATCAAATAGTAAAGTGAATTTAATAAGTTTAAAATAAACATAAACCTTACCCGCAATAGAACATATTTTCCTGTCTTTTGAACATTCTACTGGCAATGGTTCAGCAGTTGATGTTGAAGCTACTGCAATAAAAACAAAATGTAGTCATTCACTTCTAATTCCAAAAACAATGAAGGGTATCGTAGTTGGGATGAATTAATCCCAAGAACCGAATTAACATTGTAGTTGAAAAACATGTTTCCCCATACTTTCCAACTGCATAATAATAATGTAAGTACACACAATATTGAGTAATTTACCATGTTATTTTAAGACCATAGACTTCTTAAAGGTTTTGCTGTAATCTTTAAGTATAGAACTGTACACTGTATTTTTTTTTATGTTAGGATCAGCAGTTTCGGAGATAAGGGGGGAAATTGTAAATTTTCATCTATTTTCTTTAATAATTTTCATTAAAAATGTAAAATGAAATGAAAGGACTTGTCAAGAGGATTTTTTTTTAAATAATTTAAAAAAAGTTCTCTTGTCAAGTCCTTTCATTTCATATGTCACATGATACATTTTGCATGTGTACCAAAATGCAACTTAATCGGTCCAGTAGATGAAGGTACATAAGGGTTCCGTTTTTTCATTCGGACGTACAGTACCCAAAAAAAAAAAAACTTACTAGATGTACCAGTCCAAGAATCGCAGTAGTCGAAGTAGAAGATAACTCTGCAAAATATAATTGAACATGAGTTACTAAAGTAATCGGAAAGGGTGAGTTAGGATGAATTACGACTGGAAAATAAAGTCTTACCTGTTTGCTCACTTTTGAAGATGTGTAGTGGAAATCCAACGAACAGCTCATCTGCCATTGGTTCTGCAGTAAGTTCTACAGACGGAGTAGCATTTTTTCTTAGTTGTGTCTTCTTTTTATTGAAATCCTTTGGTGGAAAATGACTGCCACAAATATGTTCCAATTGATGTAGCTTTTCAATGGGTACATACACCAAGTCTTCTTTCCCGTAACTTTAACCCATTTTTTACATCTAGCTGGAACATTTTATTACATTATTATGATTATAATAGTAGTGTATTTAAACTTATATCTTTGTTATTTTGGTTTTGCAGTATTAATAGAATAACAGAGAAAATTAAATGAAATAGGAATATTATAATAATAAAAATATCGACAGTCGATAAAAAAGTAACATGCGTCAAGCACTAGCATATTGATAGGTTACTTTGTAATTTTGTAAATTTTGGACTTTAAATCAAGTAATTTATTTTCTGTAAGAGCTTATCAATGTTTTTTAACATAACAATTGAAAATATATGCTTACCTATCTTCATTCAAAGGAAATTTGGCTATGAAGATTCGCATTTGACCATCTGACCGGCCGGATCTTATAACACATATTTCACACGTTTTGTAATGCATTGCAACTTAAATTACGTCACACGTACATACATAAATACAACAATAACTCTAATTTACGATAAATATCCACAAAACACAGAATAAAAACAAAAACAGCGCTTTGTTGACAAAGTTCTTGACAACAAACAAGACAAGAATATGGCGGCCGGTAGCTATGGCGGCTGAGTAGCGTAGTGCGATAGAGTCGAATAGATGTTAAAGCGAGACAGCGATAGCGTGAGGTTTTTTCGTTACGGAATTTCTGGATTCGGCCCCCGCGCTCAAGGCCCGCGATAGAAGCTATGCAATAGCTTAAAAGTTTTGCAAACTGTGACATATCAAATGAAAGGGCTTTAGGTATTACAAGTATGGTAAATCTCTCAATATTGTGCGTACAAACTTACATTTGCAGGTGTAATGTATGGGAGAACTTGTTTTTCAACTATAATGTTAAGTTTGTTCTTGGGATAAATTCAAACTACGGAACCCTTCATTGCGCGCGGCCCGACACGCACTTGGCCGCTTTTTCTTTACTCAAACCTCTCAGGTTAGCTTGTGTAGCCAGTTGTGTTCGTGGCTGCAGTGTGTGAAGTGCCAACACGACGTGTTCCCTAGTAGCAACTGCCGTTGGCTTCCATACGCCAACACCTGGGAATGTATTGGCAGACGGTTAGTTATTCCGCCAACCTAAACTTAAAATAGGCCCATTGTCATAAACATGGACTATTTGCCCAACGGATAGCCAACGACGGGCCTGCTGTTACTATTTCTACTGTTGGGTGATTTTTGTAGGGATTTAAATTATGATGACAACATTGGGCCAACTAACGCGGGCCTGCTGCTTCTATTCCTACTGTTGGGAGATTTTTGTAGGGCCAATTACTGCTACTCCAACGGGATGGTAGCGGGGTGCGCGGGGAGCGGGCGGCGGCTCGCGTCGCCCGGCCCGCCCGCCTTTTTGTTATTCATTTGTGCACCTGCGGCTGCGGAGTGTTTATGAGTGTTTGTTTTGTTCGCATCAACAAAGATATTAGCCTGATATCAGGCTGGTAGGCTGTTTTTTAGTTTAGTTAGTTAACCCTTAGTGTTTGTGAAAGTGTTAAATGTATAAAGTTGTGGAGTTTTACGACGATGATGGTTACGGTGGGGAACTCGGTGTGGTTCGTGAAGAATAGATGACGCCACGGTAGACTCATTGCATGTGTGTTACAAATCGTGTAAAAATCGTCGCTGCATATGAACCTTATTGGCTTCAAAATAAGGTTGGTTTTTCAAAACAAATCGCTTAAAAAAAAAAAAAAAACATTTATTTCAGGTTCCCCCATATTACAACCACACGTTACAAAACACTGGATAAATACAAATCACAATATAACAATAAATACAATGTCATCAAATCATAAATACAATGTCAAATAAAATTTAAAATCAATCGGAAATTAATATTATAAAATTAAAATAAAAGTTTCAGGCAAATTTTGAACAAAAATAATAAAATAAATTAATAAAACACAGCACAATATCACGTCGCTCGTTAACATGCCCTGGCTATATGCCTACTGCAACACTTCCTGATATAAGGGCAGTCCAATCGTCCAGCAATCATCTTTAGGACAGCATTGGAGCTGACCCGCACCCTGCGCACCAAGGACGCGCACCCAACCAACCTTATTTTGAAGCCGATAAGGTTCATGTATAGCGACGCGCGTACGGCCGGCGCTGGCGCGACGCGTCGCTCTGAAACCAGCCATAGAACCAACCAACTTACAACCGCTTGCCTAAATGTATTATGTGTCGTTGGGCCTACCCATAACACGTTTTCGTCGGGCCTTCGTAGGGCAATGTACGTTGGCCCCATCGCAAGTTGGGCCTTCGTAGGCAAATCCACGTAGGCCATCAGTTGTTGGCCCAACCCGCAAACTGCCCGCCAATTGTAGGTATGCATTTGCCAACTAACCAGAGGTAAGTGGGCCAACTAAATGCCAACAAAAAATGCTACTAGTGCTCATTGTTACAGTTTGCGCACTGGTTAAAATTTTGTCCTGTATATAAATCAGCAAAAATATTTGGACTTGAATCATTAACCAGGGAGAAAATATAGGAATACGTTAGTATGGAATGAACGCCAACGACCACGAGTATTAGCTTTACTGTGGTACAAATACTACAGCTTCGCAGATATCGCCGAGGCACGTGTCGATCCTAGTATGTTTACTATTAATATAATATTACAAAGTTTAAAAAGTTTTTTTTTAGATACTAAATAAAATAAATGCAAAAACACTTTTTTTAAACTTCGGTTCGCTAGGCACTCAGATCAAATATATTTGATCTGAGGCTAGACAACGATGTAGCCGATGAGCTTGCCAGAAGAGGGTTAAGCATGGCACCAATGGGTCCTAAACCCAACGTACCACACCCCTTCGGGTACTTGTATACGCACTCTAGTAAGGAAACGCAGCAGGGACCAACATCACAAACTATGGTCGGACCAAGGGCAGTGCAGGCAGGCTAAGGAAGCACTCCCTACAATTGATGGCCGCCTCACGAAACAGATTCTCCGACTAACTAAACAACAGCTGCGTACAGTTACAACGGCTTTATTATCATAAATACACGCAGTAGACTTGGTATCCGCTTTTAAAAGTGCTCCCAAATAATTGTTTTATTTTTACCATTCTTTCTTGACAAAATCAAATAGTTAATCATCTCGTTATTTGACATAATATACCTACCTATAATTCTAATTGCAACTCTTTATTATTAGTAATTAATCTTCTATAAAGATTAAGCTTTTGCCCGCGGCTTCGCCCACGTGGATGTCGAAAAATATCTGATTTAATCTAAAAAATAAAGAACTTTAATTTAATTAAAAACAAAATTTCATCCCTCTTTTCACCCCGTTAAGGGTTGAAATTATAACAACACAGTTGCGTTATTAAGCTTCCAAACGTAAGCCTAGATAGTAAATTTAGTGATTTTTCTTCGAAAATTAAGGACTTTCCAACTTCATCCCCCTTTTTTAACCCTTCAGGGGTGAAGTTATCAAAAACGCTGAGACACGTATAAACTAATTTTCAATCGTCAGCCTAAACACAAAATTTGAAGATCCAAACTTCAAAACTGATGGACTTTCATATAAACTTCCATCCCCTATTTTACCCCTTTAGGGGTGGCATTCCCAAAAATCCTTTCTTAGTGGATACTTACTCTTCACAAAGAACACGCCCTCCAAGTTTCATGTCTCTAGGACCAGCGGTTTGGGCTGTGTGTTGATATATCACCCAGTCAGTCAGTCAGTTTACCATTTTATATACAGGGTGTTTGGCAGAACGTTGAACATACGAAAATGGTGGATAGGTGGGGTCATCTGCTACTTACTCAGCCCTAATTTATTTGGCCCTGGCCCCCTGAATATAAAAAAAAAATTTGTTTGCTTTCTTTTAGTTTCACCACTTTCTTAACTTTAAAGTGTATTTTTTTATTAAAAATGGGTAAAACAGGCAATATTTTAGTTTATTTTTTTATCTTTAATATTGGCAGATTCTTATAAAATTATTGCTTTATTCAGATGTTAGCTAGAAAAAAAGTTATGACTCCTCAAACTTACAGAAAGATGTAATAAATAAAAATATTGCCTGTTTTACCCATTTTTAATACAAATTACACTTTAAAGTTAAGAAAGTGGTGAAACTAGAAGAAAGCAAAAATTTTTTTTTTTTAATATCCAGGGGGCCAGGGCCAAATAAATTAGGGCTGAGTAAGTAGCAGATGACCCCACCTATCCACCATTTTCGTATGTTCAACGTTCTGCCAAACACCCTGTATATATAGAAAACTAGAGATCGGATATTCGGATGCATAAAGTTATTTTTTGACTATGAAATAACACACACAACTAATCGGATACATGGTGTGGAAACGACTTATTAAATACTAGCTTCTGCCCGCGACTGGTTCGCGTTGAAGTCGTAAGATCTAGTCTAAGATACCAGCCACATTTAATTTTTTCCGACACCTCCAACAAATACTGTTAATGTATACAAAAATTTACACAAAAACTTAATAAATTATACACTAAATCCTTCCTCGAGAACCAAGCTATCCATTGGTGAAAACAGCATGAAAATCGGTGCAGGAGTTTTTGAGTTTATCGCGAACAGACTGTCAGACAGACGCGGCGGAGGACTTTGTTTTATAATATGTAGTGATGTCGTATTATTTAACTTTACACCGTAAGCTATCATTCGATTCTATAGTAAACAAGGAGCGAGTCGAACTCGCGCACCGAGGATTCCGTACCAGCAGTGCAAGTACGTAGGACTCGATTCGATAAATTTGACAATTATTCTCGATAAAATAAGTTTTTATCGAATCGAATCGATGTCGCAAGTATGTAACTTCTACTTTAACGATCGGTAAATAAACTCTAAAATTTTAACGAATTTAAAGAAAATGCACGAAACGACAATATTACAGTTGAGATCGCCAATTTACGCTGTCAAGCTCGGTAATTTATCGACACCTTGTAAAAGCCCGATAAGCATAGCGATCATTAAGTACTAATACGAACAAGATTGATAAAAATGCAAACCTTAGCGATCTCGATGTCTTATCGAGATATCGTGGGCCAATTCGAGTCGTTAAAGATCGCTTGTCAAATGGCAATACTGAGGACGTCCACAGACAAAACATTTAAGGTGGGATTTCTGTGGCACGACTAATGTCAGAGATATTAAGATTTTGTTTTTTTTTTTTATACATTTTTGGATTGTAAACAATATTTATGGGTATAATTGAAAGAAGCTACACTGTAATTTAAGCTACGCTTATAATTTTAAAATTGCTTGAGACATTTTGCAAAAAATCCTTTACTTACTTATTCTATGAATGACCCGCCCGGACACGGCGACTATGGCGGCACGAGCGCGGTGAATTTAGATAATTAATCATCATATTTTATCAAGTAATTTTAAATTATAGTTTTTTTTTAATCTGTTCCATGATTCGTGTTTGAATAGATACATCCTATATATATATACTTTCTTTTCTTTTGCTTATATCTCGAAAATGGTGCGTCCTATCGCAAAAATAATGAAAATTTCGACACCCTTTAGGAAAACCATAAACCCGTAATACTCAACATGTAGGTAACTTTTTTTTTTCCATACTAAAATTTAAAATTTCCATATGAAACACGTTGAGGCTACCCCGCCCCTGCGCACCTCCAGCTCTAAAAAAAAATCATGAGATAGGGCAAACAAGTGCAACGTTGCGAAGCTAAAAAAAATACCACGTGGAGTCGCGATTGTCAAATTCGATTCACCCTGTTAAAGTTAGGTGGTTGAGATGTAGGAAAACAGTTAATAAGAGAAAACGATAAAGAAATATATTGATAAATTAGTATTTAACAAACAATTAAAATGACTGTCATCAACAGTATGTAATAAAGTCATAATTTCATAAGTCCTAAATCCATGATCAGTAATGATCGCTATGCTTAGCGGGCTTTTACATGGTGTCGATAAATTACCGAGCTCGACAGCGTAAATTGGCGATCTCAACTGTCAAAATGTCATTTCATACTTGCATTTTCGTTAAATTCGTTAAAATTTTAGAGTTTATCTACCGATCGTTAAAGTAAGTACCGTATTTACTTTCTTTACGTGTTACGTACTTCCAAATTCGTTAACAAGATCGATAAAAATGCAAACCTTAGCGATCTCGATGTCTTATCGATGCAAAGTGCGTACTTGCACTGCTGCCCAGAATAATTACAACTGTGCTTCACCCAAAGCACACATACGAGTAATATAATACTACGTACAGATACCCAATTCCATACAAAGAAATGACAACTCCCTGAGGCTGGCAATTTTTTTTATCCACGATTTTTTATCACATGGCAGCATTAGCGACTCACTAATTGCCAGACTGTAGTTTTACAACGCCATCTAGGAGTCGGCCTAGGTGTCGTTCTCGTGATTTATGAGTGTAAATAGATAAATCAACATTAAACAAGGAAGTTTTGATTTTTACTAATGTTGCTTCAGCCAAAGTCTACTACTATAACGCTTTTTATTGATTGTTAATTTCATAATTGTTACTTATGCTGTCATCTGTGAATTTTTTTCAAGACTAATTATAATTTGTTCGAGTTGAGACCCCATGCCCAAAGCAACCTGCTACCTGCAAGGAGGACATTTTGGTTGTGAAACGTGAAATGTTTTTAAATTTTCATCAGCGAGGAAAAGATGAAAAAAAACCGGCCACGTGCGCGTCGGACCACGCACAATGAAGGGTTCCGTACTTGGAAAGAATTTATTCTAAGAACAAACTTAACATTGTAGTTGGTAAACATAATCTCCCATACATTCCTACTGCAAATGTAAGTTTGTACGCACAATATCGAGATATTTACCATGTTATTTTAAGACCATAGACTTCTTATAGATTTTCCTGTAATCTATAAGTATAGAACTATTTTCTGTATTTTTTTCAAAATTGTAGGTTCAGTAGTTTCGGAGATAAGGTAGGTAGGGAGGGGAATGGTCAATTTCGTCTATCATCACTTATAACTTAAAAAAAAATTATTTTAAAATTATTAAAAAAAAAAATATTTCCCATCACAGTAAGCCCTTTCATTTGATATGTCACACGGTACAGTCTGCAAAACTTCTTTTTTTTTTTTAATTTTCTTGTTTGCCCTCCAAAACTGACCCCAATATTCAAAATTCATTTATTTACGGTTCACGTCCGTATTTGGTTCATTCAAATTGATATGTATACCAAATTTCAACTTAATCGGTCCATTACATTCGGAGCAAATTGGCTGTGACAGACGGACAGACGGACACACGAGTGATCCTATAAGGGTTCCGTTTTTTCCTTTTGAGGTACGGAACCCTAAAAAAAAAAGAAAAAGAGAATAAAAAGAGAGAAAAAACAGAGAAAGAGAGAGAATTTTAACACTGCGGTGTAGAATATTGCAGTTTTAAGTCATCGCCATCTCTTGACAGATAAAGGACCTAATGTAATTTTTGTTGATTTCTGAAAAAGTGTGCTATTTAGACATAGTTTTATTTTTCCTGTAATCTTTACATAAGCTTCTATCACATAGAATAATTTCAGATTTTTCTCTATGCAAACTTCGGAGTTAAGACGTCGAAGTGGCCAGAAAAAAGAAAAATTGTTCGAGATTGTGCAAACAGCGCTCTTTCATATGATACCCCACATGCCCTAGTAGCCGCATTTAGATTTTTTTTAAAAACCTTTCAGTCCCTGTTGCAAAAAAAAAATAACTTTTTGTTTCTTTTTTATTTGCAAAATAGTTGAGCAAACGTCATCTAAAACTGTTCTAAATTTTAAGTTGATAGCATCAGTAGTTCTTGAAATATTCAGCTGTGACACACAGACGGACAGACACAGACTGAGTCACACCAGGGTTATTTTAGTACGAAACCCTAAAGTAGTAAATTTATCAATTCCGGAATCGCGAAATTTTTACGATCGATAAAAAAGTGCATTCCATATTAGCCAACTCCTGAACGTAAGTAAGTATAGTACATTCAATTCTATACTTATAACTCTAAATTCGTCAACCCCGGAATCGCGGAATATTTCCAAAAAAAAAAGTACATTAAACACCTCAACGTTAGGTAAATATGCATCCGATTATCCGATCTGTACTAATAACACTGTTATTTGAAAATATGTATTTTTTTAAACCATTATTTTTAAAACCGTGGAGTTTCTTGCCGGCTCTTTTTCATAGGAAACGACCAATTGTAACCATGCACCTAGCTTCTGACGTTTCATAAGTAAAATATTTTGATTTGGACTGACCACGGGTCATTGAATAAACACCTCTTGTGTCATAGGAGTCACAGAGTCCGCTGTGCAGGGCCTGCATGGAAGACGACGAGACAGCAGCTTATGTGCTACTAAACTGCCCCGTGGCCGCCACATACAAGGCCAAGTACTTCGGTCACCAGGTACTCTCCATGAGATTGTCAGTAACACCAAGGCGGTGCTGGCCTTCCTTGAGGAGCTGGAGTGGATCGAATAATCGATATTCCCCTCCGTACGCAAAATACGCGCATTGACGTGGAGTTGCGGACACCGGCTCGTATTACCTATTACCTGGTTTTAGCGTAAGTGTAAGTAAACTTTATGTTTACTGTTTGTATAGATGAAAAAGTGTGATTAGAAAATAATTATGTACTAATAAATATAGAGAAGCTACGCCTGCTAACAAACTACTTTCCAGTTTAGCGGAGATAATAATGGTGTTCTAAAATAATTATGCTTGTGAATAAACACTTTTTCTTCCAAATAAATAAAAATAGAAGGTATTGATATAATATTGTTTTTATTTATTAAATGTCTAGACTAGGAGGTACATTATCGCTGGAGTCACTTGTGCAGGCCGGCGCGCTTGGCTTCCAGTTCGTAGATGAGCAGGCGCCACATCTTCACCACGAACACCTCCGCCTCCTCGTCCAACACCTGAGGAAGGAAGAAAATGTATTTATTGGACTCGCACAGGAAGAACACCAACTAAATAGAATGACACAAGAAACAAAAACAAAAGTATATGAAAAAAACCGGCCATGTGCGTGTCGGACCACACACAGTGAAGGGTTCCGTAGTTGGGATGAATTTATCCCAAGAACAAACTTAACATTGTAGTTGAAAAAGGCTTATTCCACAAATCCCCCCTGAAAATCCCCCTTAGGAGGAAAAGTGGAATCTGAAAACAGTCTAGAATTCACCCCTGATAATCCCGCTAAGGGGGGAAAACTAGAATTGAAAAAACAAAAAATAACTTATTCCAAGATCCCCTGAAAGTGATTTTTTTACATTAGGGTTCAGTTTTTTCCACTGAGGGGGATTCTCTCAGGGGAGATTAGTGGAATAAGCCGTTGAAAAACAAGTTCTCCCATACATTCTAACTACAAATGTAATTTTGTGTGCGTAATATTGAGGGATTTACCATGTTATATTAAGACCATAGACTTCTTATAGGTTTTCCTGTAATCTATAAGTAAAGAACTATTTTACTGAAACTTTAAAAAAAATTTAGGATCAGCAGTTTCGGAAATAAGGAGGGGGAATGGTAAATTTTCTTAAATAACTTTAAAAGTATTTATTTTAAAATTATAAAAAAAATCTTTACAATAAGCCCTTTCATTTCACATAATATATCACTCGGTACCGTTCGCAAAACATTTTATTTTATTTTTTAGTTTGCCCCCTAAAAATGACCATAATTCATCTATTTACGTTACACGCCCGTGTTACGTCGCACAGTTATAGAAGAGGTCATCAACTTAATCGGCCCAGTAAATTCGTTCGGAGTTAAGGGGAATGGTAAATTTTCATCATCAGTCAGCAAAACTTTTTTTTTTTAATTTTCAAATTGTCAAATTTTCCCCCCCAAAGTAACACGTCCGTTTTTAAGTCACAGAAGTTCATTTATGTACCAAATTTCAACTTAATCGGCCCAGTAGATTCGGAGCTAATTGGCAGCGGGACGGACAGACAGACACACGAGAGATCCTTTTTTTTTTACTTTTAAGGTATGGAACCCTAAAAAGTAACTGAAAGTCCTGTACGAGGCCAAAAGGCTCCTACCTCAGCATAACCACACATGATTTTTAATAGGGCCCGCTGTGATTCCACGGGCAGATATAGATATAAATAAAATAAATAAGGAATGCAGTGCATTACATTTGAATTCAGAATCTTATATAATGATAATTTTTTGTGAACTCATTGTCATACATGACAAAGTTCGAATTCCATTGGAACCGATTTAGGACCTGTTTATTACAAACGGTCAATCAAAAATAGAACGCTAAACGTATTTTAAACATCGTGCCGTTTCTGACAACCATTTGAAGATGACAGAGACAGAATTATGTTTAAAATACATTTAGTGTTAAATGCATTTAGTGATTTGTGATGTAAGTGGGCCTAAGGCTTAACAACGCTACGAACTAGGGTATCTCAATTCCTGATTTTCTTTGTTCCCTGATACCGAGACCTCTCGAGCACCATTTGCCGGGAATTCCCGAGAAGTCGGAAATTTGATTAACCTCAATAAAAATGTATGAAAAAGGTTTTAAAATAAAATACACATTTTCGTAATCAACAATATATTCTTTTTAATCAGTCTTCGTCAATTAACTAAAATGAACAATAATGCCTTCTTAATTTCCTTTATAATCTGTAAAATCTTTAAAATTAACAAACTATCAATCACAGACACTTTTTTTTTTAATAATTAGCTGTTACTGACAAATATGATCACTTTGATATAATTAAAATAAACTCCATTTTAGGTATTAACATAAATCGAAAAACAAACTGCATTAGTAAACATGAAAATAAAAAACTAAAATAATATGGTTCTGCGAGTACACAATTTCACAACAATAGGGATATTCATATTTATTTGCTTCTTATTCCAAAAATAAGTTATGTAATCAAGAAATATTAGATACTTACGTTTATTGAGAAGGCTGATATTTGGAACACAAGTCTCCGGCGACTCTAGATAGGCGCACCGACACAAGCTACGCGGTCAAATGCTTGCAAGTGACCGACTGAACTAAACAAACAGAGAGATCACGGAGTGGGGCGGGCGGGAGGTGGGTGCCTTATTGGGTAGTAAAAGGATGGAAAAGGGGGGACGAACACAGGAAAACGACAAACGATCAACGAACGAAACACACACGGATTAACGTCAAATTGCAATTTTTTTAGTTTTTAGGGTTCCGTACCTCAAAAGGAAAAAACGGAACCCTTATAGGATCACTCGTGTGTCTGTCTGTCTGTCCGTCTGTCACAGCCAATTTGCTCCGAATGTAATGGACCGATTAAGTTGAAATTTGGTACACATATCAATTTGAGTGACCCAAACACGGACGTGAGCCGTAAATATATGAGTTTAGAATATTGGGGTCAGTTTTAGGGGGCAAACACGAAAATTAAAAAAAAAAAGTTTTGCGACCTGTACCGTGTGACATATTAAATGCAAGGGCTTTTTGTAAGGGTCTCAAATATTTTTATTTGTAATTTTAAATTAAACTGTTTTAAAGTTATAATTGAAAATAGACGAAATTTGACCATTCCCCCCCTTATCTCCGAAACTATTAAACCTAAAATTTTGAAAAAAATACAGGAAATAGTTCTATACTTATAGATTACAGGAAAATCTATAAGAAGTCTATGGTCTTAAAATAACATGGTAAATCTCTCGATATTGTGCGTACAAACTTACATTTACAGTTGGAATGTATGGGAGATTGTTTACCAACTACAATGTTAAGTTTGTTCTTAGGATAAATTCTTTCCAAGTACGGAACCCTTCATTGTGCGTGTTCCGACACGCACTTGGCCAGTTTTTTTTAATATCTCGACCTCCCGGGTACTCAACCCTTTTTTTCCCGTCTCGACTAAGGCCAAATTTCCCGGGAATTCCCGCTTCGAAACTTCTCGATGAGAAACCCTACTACGAACATAACGTTAAAGTTGTTGATTCATCATCATCATTTTAGCCGAAAGACGTCTACTGCTGGACATAGGCCTCCCCCAAGCACCGCCACTTCGACCGGTTTTGTGCTTCCCGCATCCAGCGGATTCCTGCGGCTTTCATAAGGTCATCGGTCCACCTTGTGGTAGGCCTTCCAACGCTACGTGTTCCGGAACGCGGTCGCCACTCCAGAACCTTTCGGCCCCTACGGCCATCTGTTCTGCGAGCAATGTGCCCTGCCCATTGCCACTTAAGTATGGCAATTCTTCGAGCTATGTCGGTTACCTTGGTTCTCCTGCGGATCTCTTCATTTCTGATTCGATCACGTAGGGAAACTCCAAGCATAGCCCTCTCCATTGCCCTTTGGGTGACTTTTAGCCTTCTAATAAGGCCCATTGTGAGCGACCACGTTTCAGTACCATATGTTATCACTGGCAACACGCACTGGTCAAAGACTTTCGTCTTGAGACACTGCGGTATGTGGGACGAGAAGATATTGCGTAGCTTCCCGAACGCTGCCCAGCCGAGTCGGATTCGACGATTGACCTCTTTCTCGAAGATGGACCTACCTAACTGGACAGTTTGTCCTAGGTAAACATACTCATCCACAAGTTCGAGTGTAGCGTCTCCGATATTTATGAGAGTGGGTGTTACATGGGCATTTGACATGACCTTTGTCTTTTCCATGTTCATTCTAAGACCCACTCTTTCGGAAGCTCTACTGAGGTCATCGAGCATTGTACTGAGGTCTTCCATAGTCTCAGCCATGACAACTATATCGTCGGCAAACCGAAGGTGATGTACTCGCCATTGATGTTGATGCCAACCCCTTTCCAGTCCAAAACCTTGAAGACATCCTCCAGTGCAGCGGTGAACAGTTTCGGAGAAATAACATCTCCCTGTCTCACACCTCGCTGCAGAAGGATAGGTTTCGAGGTCTGGTCCTGGAGTCGGACTGACATAGTGGCGTTTTTGAACAGACATTTCAGCACCTCGATGTACCTATAGTCGATCTGGCACCGTTGAAGAGACTGCAGTACAGCCCATGTCTCGATCGAATCGAAGGCTTTCTCGTAGTCCACAAACGCTAAGCAGAGAGGCAGGTTATACTCCTCGGTCTTCTGTATATTCTGCCGCAGCGTATGTATGTGGTCTACGGTGCTAAAGCCTTTACGGAATCCGGCTTCTTCGGGAAGCTGGAAGTCGTCAAACCTGCGTGCGAGACGGTTCGTAATGACTCTTGAAAACAGCTTGTAGATATGGCTCAGAAGTGAGATGGGCCTATAATTCTTAAGGAGGGCATTATCGCCCTTCTTAAAGAAAAGTATCACCACACCTCTGTTCCATGCCTGTGGCGTTTTGCCCTCGAGTATGACGGAAGCAAATAGCTTCTGGAGGGCCTTAAGAACGGGTTTTCCGCCGGCCTTTAGGAGTTCAACCGTAATTCCGTCATCACCCGGCGCCTTGTTATTTTTGAGCTGCTTCAGAGTCATCCTAATCTCGTACAAGCTGACGTCTGGGATATCTTCGGTGTAGTAGTTGATTAAGTAGCAATAAATATAAATTATCTAAGACTAGCTTCTGCCCGTCTTCGCCCTCGCGGAAATCAACTATACCATGAAACATATCCTATGGCACTCGGCAATAGTGTAGCTTTCTGTCACTGAAATATTTTTTGTAATCGGATCAGCATGTACTTTCAGAGCTTACAAACAAACAATTTTAGTTGAGATTGTTTAGCCAGTTTCGGCAAAAATTTATACTTTCGACTGTGTTTGTTTTCAAAAAGAAAACTGTTTTCGCGGTAATTTCGTCCAGCCGTACTTTTTTTTTTGTCGTATCCACCAAGCAAATGTTACAGCCAATAACTATTAAGTCAAAGGAGGTAGTCAACCTGTGCCCTGAAACGTAAAACTGTAATCTAATTAATTGTACTTGTACAATCACAGCCAAAATATGTTCGTCAACGGCTATTTTTATCTGCTTGGATTGAATCTACTTGACTGACTCAGCATTATACAGCGTGGCGCTCCAATGGCGACAATAATTTAACACGCGTATACGGTTTCGCGTTTTAATATAATAGCGAAATTTTAATTTTATCAAACGTCATTATATATATATATATATTACAATTTTCTAAAATACCATCTTGAAGCAACCTGTACGTAGCACAGAGCTCATTTGCGTCACGGTTCATACTCGTAACATTACATCAATGAAATAAAAACGAAAAAGAAATACTATTAGAATGAGACACGCAAAAAGTACAGAATTAAAGGAAAGAGATACTTAGTCCTTTGTCGGCGGCGAATCGCGCCCCCCTTCCACCCGCCCGCCACGAAGAATCTAAGTGAAGTTCTTTAGTACAAGCCGGGCCTGTCCTTGACACACTAATCAAGTAATCACTCACGCCAGACCTTCGTCACTCCAGTGCCCCAAGTCAACCTCACCTGCTCGTGGTACACCCTGCTGAATAACAAACGAGGCTCTGACAACCGACAAATGGCGGTATAACCATTCTGAATACAAACTTTGCAGCTAAATGGAGCAGACTAGTGACGGGCAGCAGTGTCACTAGTGCGAAAGGCTGCGATCTGCGATCGCCAACCCGCATGCCCAGCGTGGCGATTATGGACAAACCCTCCAAATGGCAAGTCAAAATCAACCACGGCCTCCAGTTCCCGGCCGCCTTGCTATTCCGGATTCTGGCGGCGATCACGGTAACGGCAAGGTAGGGGGTGCGAAGAATCCCCGGGTTACGAATGGCCGCCAAACCCAACTGACCTTGGCGACGTATAACGGACGCACGTTACGGCTCCACGAACACCTAGTGCAGCTAGAAGAAGAGCTCGGAAAAATAAGGTGGCACATTCTTGGGCTGAGTGAAGTCCGAAGAGAGGGGGAGGACACAATAACTCTTGAATCGGGCCATCTTTTGTATTTCCGAGAGGGAAACCAGCTATCCCAAGGCGGAGTCGGGTTCCTGGTAAACAAATCCCTTTGTGACAACGCTGTGGAAGTCTCGAGTGTCTCGAACAGGGTAGCGTACCTAGTATTGAAGTTAACCGAGAGGTATAACCTCAAGGTCATTCAGGTTTACGCACCGACCTCGGCACACCCGTACGACGACGTGGAGGAAATGTTCGAGGACATCTCCAAGGCACTGCACTGCACTACTAAGGCCCACTACAACATTATCATGAGGGATTTTAACGCTAAAGTGGGAGTACAGAATTGCAACGAATCGGTAGTAGGATCCTACGGGTTTGGCAGCAGAAATCATAGGGGGCAAATGCTTGTCAACTTCCTTGAGAAGGAGGGGCTTTTCTTGATGAATTCCTTCTTTAAGAAACAGCCCCAAAGGAAGTGCACGTGGCGAAGCCCCGATACTATGACGAAAAATGAGATAGACTTCATCATAACGGATAAAAAGCATATATTCAGGGATGTCTCGGTGATCAACAGGTTCAACACTGGCAGTGATCACAGACTTGTCCCAGGTTCTCTGAATATCAACTTCAAGCTCGAGCGAACTCGTTTGATGAAGTCTAGGCTGATCCCGAAAATGAGGATTCCAGAGCCACCTTAATCCGCCATTTCACGGAAGACCTGCCAGAAGTCAGCCAAGACGAAATCGAGGCGGCTCTTAAACAGCTTAAAATTGGAAACGCCCCCTGGTGAGGACGGGATTACGACCGAGCTCCTGAAGGCGGGAGGAAGGCCTGACCTGAAAGAGCTTAGGGAGCTCTTTAACTCTGTCCTGTTCTCTGGGAGAACTCCAGAAGTGTGGCGCAGGAGTGTCGTCATTCTCTAGGGTGATAAGACCCTTTTAAAGAATTACAGACCCATTTCGCTCCTTAGCCACGTATATAAGTTGTTTTCAAGAGTCGTTACGAATCGTCTATCGCGAAGACTCGACGAGTTTCAGCCACCGGAGCAGGCTGGGTTTCGAGGAGGATACAGCACCATAGACCACATCACACAGTGCGGCAAATTATACAGAAGTCCGAAGAGTATAATCGGCCCCTATGTCTTGCATTTGTGGACTATGAAAAGGCTTTTGACTCTATCGAGACCTGGTCTGTTTTGGAGTCTCTGCAGCGATGCCAAGTCGACTGGCGATACATCCAAATGCTGAGATGTCTTTATGACAACGCGACAATGACCGTCCAAACCCAGGATCAGGGAACTGAACATATCCCCCTGCGTCGAGGCGTGAGACAAGGGGACGTAATTTCCCCGAAATTGTTCTCTAACGCATTGGAGGATGTGTTTAAGATGCTGAACTGGGAAGGACGTGGCATCAAAATCAATGGCGAGTACATCTCACACTTGAGATTTGCAGATGACATTGTCATACTGGCTGAATCGCTGCATGACTTGCAGCAGATGCTGGATGGCCTAGTTGATTCTTCTGTACGCATTGGTCTCCGGAGGAACTTGGACAAAACCCATATTATATATATATTATATATATTATGTTCAACGAACACGTCACTCCGGGACCGTTTGCTGTCAATGGCGGTGCTCTCGAGGTTGTTCGAGAATATGTTTACCTCGGGCAAACTCTGCAGTTTGGTAAGAACAACTTTGAGAGGGAGGCTAACAGAAGAATTCAGCTGGGCTGGGCAGCGTTTGGGAAGCTTCGTCGAGTCTTCTCGTCGCGTATTCCACAGAGCCTAAAGACCAAGGTCTTCAATCAGTGCGTCCTGCCTGTTATGACTTACAGAGCTGAAACGTGGACACTCACGGTACGTTTGGTCCATAAATTCAAGGTCGCTCAGCGAGCTATGGAACGGGCTATGCTTGGAGTTTCTCTGAGGGATCGAATCCGGAACGAGGTGATCCGGCAGAGAACCAAAGTTGTCGACATAGCACACACAATAAGCAAGCTGAAGTGGCAATGGGCCGGCCATATTAACCGTAGAACCGATGACCGCTGGGGTAGACGTGATCTTGAGTGGAGACCGCGAATCGGCAAACGTAAGGTAGGACGTTCTCAGGCTAGGTGGAGCGACGATCTCCGCAGGGTGGCTGGTAGCAGCTGGATGAGAGTTGCCGAGAATCGAGCTGAATGGCGTGCAATTGGAGAGGCCTATGTCCAGCAGTGGACTGCTATAGGCTGATGATGATGATGATGATATTTTATATACAATTTAAAACTACCACCTAGTCAGAATATATTCACAGTTCTCAATAACATAGACACAAAAAGTTATGTTAATTTAATTTTATCGAAGAGGCAGCCCTGCGATTGCAAATACTCAAATCTTTATTGCATTCCACAATGTATAAGCTTAGGTGGTAAACATAAATTAAGAAACAATCGTGGACCCTGTCGGGCACAGCAAAAGAAACAGGAAGTAGAGAAGACGACTTATAATCTAACATAATTTAAAATAATAATAAAAATAAAACATTTGTATTTTAATTGCATTTAAGGGATTTATCATTTAAATATTCGTTAACACTGTAATAGCATTTACTTATCAATAGGTTTAATAATTTATTTGTAAAAAGATGGTTTTTTTTTTCTTTTCTTATTGATTCGGGTAAGTTATTATATATTTTTATAGACATAACTAGAGGGCCTGTTGAATGCATCTTTAAGCGGGATGTTGGTAGGTTTAGTCGTGTTTTGTATCGGAGTGTGTATCTTGTTTGTATGTCTTCTCGTTTTGTGTAAAAGTCTTGGTGTTTATGAGCAAACTTGCATATTTCTAGTATATAAATACAAGGCAGTGTTAAAATATTTTGGTTAATAAAATGGGGTTTGCAGCTATCTATTTGTTGTATATTTACTAAGATACGGACAAATTTCTTTTGAACTGTCAACAGTGTCAGTGCATCTGTACTGTTTCCCCACATTATTATGCCGTAACTAAGCCAGGCATAAGCATAAGCGTAGTATGTTACCAAGGCAGTCTGTAAATTCGTGGTTTTTTTAACTTCACGAAAAGCATAAAAGAATTTTGAAAGTTTGGATTTAATTTTTTGTACGTGTGACTTCCAATTTATATTCTTGTCTATGGTAATGCCTAGTAATGAGAATTCGTTTACGGTTTCTATTGAAATATTATTAAAAGAAAAAACTACATTTAGAGGATGTTTTTGGTGAGGATAGAAAGTTATGAGCTTAGTCTTTTGCTGTGGGATCGCGCGGTGCGAAGCAATCACAACTGTACGCTTGAGCATTTAGGCACATTTTAGCATGCAGCGGTTGCTGACGCGACGGAGTAGACTATTATAGCAGTAGGTATTGGAAATTTTCTACTGAGTAAAGTATCTATAGTAATCTGTGCTCACGCGCTTCTACTACCTACGCCGTGTAAAGACGAAAAGACACTTACATTGTTGTTGTAAAGTATTTATTTTTGTGTAATTATGATAGTAATAATTATAATAAGGTACTTCGATAAAGACGCTTGAATTTGTTTTCGTTAGTATTATCTAGTAAGTAGGTACATCCTTTGCGTTATGGACGCTTTTATTTGTGTTATTAGTGCTTTGTGTAAAGTTGTGATCGTGATGGCAAATACACATCCGACCTACACGGCAGCCGAATATGCAGACATGATCCTAATTTTCGGAGAAGCCCATCAAAATGCCGCCCTTGCGATAAGGATGTATCGCGAGAGTTATGGCAATTCGAGATAATGCCCTACTAATCCTCGCACGATTGTAGGAGCTTTTCAGCTTATTCGGGAAAACCGGACAATAGATCCTAGGTCAACACCCAGATCGACCGCCTAGTGACAGCCTACACGGCAAATTGCAACGCAATTGCATGAAAATGTGGTACATTATTTTGAAGAGCAGCCGAAAGTTAGCCTCCGCTAGCTGCCTAGCTCCAATGCGCTCGGCATTTTCACGTACCGTAAAAACAATAAAAATTGTGATTGTGATTTGTGATAGTGGTAAATAACTGATAAGAGAGGATGATAAGTGATTAGTGATTGTTTACGCATCTCCGCGCTGCACTCGAACTGCGGTGCGAACGTGTAGGTGTAGGTACTACGTGCGCGAGCGCTCGGTACTTTGATTTGAATGCCGTCAAAGCAGCAAGCCACGCGCGTCACGTGGTTGCCAGCGCGCGAAGTGGGCGTTGCCACTCCTAGTAGAACGTAAGTATGTAGTTTCATGAATGAATCTGTACACAGAGTGATACCAATTGTGATTAATTTTTTAATATTTAGTTTGTTTGAAAAAAAAATTTTTTTTTTTTTTTCAATTTATGATTAATTTTTTCTTATTATATTTTTTATTGATACTGGTCACTAGCCCTACCCAGGTTTTAAATTAATGTCGCCATTGTAGCGCCACGTTGTATATTGCGTCGTAATGTCAATACCGCAGAATGTTATTCAGCCATCTTATTTACACGTCAGACCGAATAAAAAATGTGACACTGACAAACACTGGCAATCTTTATGTTTATATTTAATAAAGTGGCCAGGCCTTTAAAACGCTTTAAGGTTGATTCCAACTTAATATTGGTCAAAGGTGTCTGATATTTTGATCTTTGTTGTAATTAAAAATTGTTTTCTATACAATAGTCTGATCTGTGTCGTAGCTTCAAAAGGTATTATGACTTGATAAGAAATGAATTTCAAAACTGATGAAGATATAAAAGACTCGACTGTGCATAACATAACAACACGCCCGTATTCTCGGAAGGGGTAGGCTGAATGGGCTCAGGGGGCTCTGAAGGGGTTGGGGTTGTACAGTACATCCATTTAGCCAGTTTTATTTAAAACACCACCTTGCTGCATATGAAGTGACTCGTGTGTCACACTTCACACGTGTGGTCACACAGTCACACGACGCACGTGACGCGTCACACTCACCATTTGCACGTCGTCGAGGATGCCCTGCGGCGCGGACCCGGCCACCACCTTGCTGCATATGAAATCTACGAGGGTGGGCTCGGGCTCGCCGATGTACTCAATAATCTTCTTGTTGATCCACGGCCTGATCTTCTTTTCCATCAAAACGTTGTCGATCTGTGGACACAAGAACATGACGTCACTGACCTCTGAGTTACCATACGTTATACACAAATCTTCCGGAATAAATTATCTAAATCATGGTGGAAACGACATCAAAACCCATTTGTAGTTCAAAAGAACTAGTCACAAACACGAAAAGCGACTTCGTTTTATTCTATTTGTTGATTGTCACTGTGAAGTTAATTTAGACTATAACTTTACAAGCATCTTCAGGCGTGCGGCAAAAACCGGAACTAACGCCGCCATATTGTTTTTTCATTACAATTTCACAAATTTTTACCAACAGGACCCCTTAGAATAATAATAATAATAATAAAATAATATAGGTATTTATTGAAATACAGGAAATAATAATAATTTTATTTCAGAAAAACACATATACAGGAAAAGATTTTATCCAGTGCGCAAACTTTGACAAATTAAACTTAAACGAGTTTTATTAAGCACGGAAGAGCGGAAGAGCGGAAGAGCGGAAGAGCGGGGAGCGGAAGGGACTGTCGGCAACGGCGCGGCGCCTGCCAGCAGCGCTGCACCCGCCGACACCCGCCGCGTGCGCACGCGCTCTTTTTAAACGCGCTCTAAAAATTTGCGCACTGGTTATTTTTTTTTCCTCTATAAGGTTCAGAAAAACAAGTTTTATTCTGTAATGTTCATTTTAAAAGTGAACATTACAGAAAAAAGTGTATCGTTGGTGCCTGTACTAATGAAAAAAATCGTTGTATCACGGACACTAGAAACTAACAATGACAGAACAATGTCATTCGGCGCCTAAAGATCCGTGTAGCACTCTACGGGCCAATTTCAGCGCGCGTAAACTGCTGTCATTGATTGAATGTTTTATGAACAGCTAATCGCATCAGTGTACACGCGCTTGACAGTAATTTGTCTCATACATTTTGCGATAATTTTTGTCCGAGAAGCTGGCCCTACATAACGCTACAGCAGACAGTCGAGTGCACACACCTGTGCCGTGTCGAGCTTGTACTGGAACAGCTGCTCCTTCTGCGTGGGGATCTTGTCGATGAGGCTCTTAATATGCTTCCTCTTCTCTTCGGCGCTGCGGCTCTCCTTGTCGCCGTCGGCGCCCGCCCCGCCGCCCTTCTTGCCTTTGTCTTTCTTCTCTTTCGCTACGACGAAATACTATTATTAGCTCAGATAGAAGCATGTACATTCCGTGGTGATTCAAATTTGTGCGTGTAAAATGTCTTGTCTACTCTCTACCTCGTTTTGATCAAATATCTGACATCGCTGACAGCATAAAAATCTGACCGTAAAATGTTACGAGCCTTTTTTATATTGCAATCAATGCCGCACATATTGCAAAAAAAATATAGCAATTAGTGCCGCTCATATTGCAAAAATATACTGTGATATCCCACTGGCAACCAAAATATCTGGCAGAAATATTTCAAGTCATTCTTTAAAATTACATTTATGCCAGACGAGTAAAGGACATGTCCGAAAATAGTTTTAAATTACTCAATGATTCTAACCAGGATAAGTTAAATACATATATTTCAATAGACATCCCAAAAATTAGTGGTTCTAACTATATCATACATTTTTAAAGACCTCCAATATTGAGAAAATTTGTTTTTTATTTTAGTGTGGATTTACGTTTATTTTAGTTCCTAAAACGAACAAACTTTTCTAATTATGTACACTGCCGGTCAAAAGTTTGACCACTAATAAAAAAACTTTTGTTATTAGTAAATATTTTCAAAATATTGGTGATAAAAAGTAATCTGCACACCTGCATATTCTATTGTTTATAAAGACTGCCTAAAAGCTTATTCTGTTATATATTAGCCAAGGAAAGGGCAATAAACAAGCATTTTTTCCATACTTCAATGTGAACCGAGGAAGATTCGAGTCCGAAAATCGATTGTAAAATTTTTATTACCTCATTACCGCAGCTGACTCTTCTTTTATTTTACATCAACTTACAATGCAATTGTTCTAAATTCTTAAAATAGTTTCAAAGTTTATTCTAACCCGATATTTTCATGGTTATCTACGAATATCCGCAGTTAGTCTGATTTTGTGATTCCTACAGTCAAGGCGTCTCTAAAATGGGAAAAGTTTGCGAAATTAGTATTGAAACACGATCTGCCATCGTTGTTCTCCATAATGAAGGCAAATCTGAACGTGAGATTGCATCTCAACTCAAGTTATCGAAGACTTGTGTTCATCGCACTATTGTGCGGTACAAACAAACTGGCTGTAATCAAGATCGTCCGCGCTCCGGGAGACCAAGAGCTACAACTTCTAGTGAAGACAAATTTATTGTGATAACCAGCAAGCGAAATAGACGCTTAACAGCCCCAGAAATACGTGTTGAAGTCAACAAATCTCGGAAAAAACCTGTGTCAGTGTCTACAGTGAAAAGACGATTGCGAGAAGCCAAGTTGTTTGGTCGCGTTGCTGTTCGAAAACCTCTTCTTAAACCGCAGAATAAGAAAAAACGGTTACAATGGGCCCTAGCCCATCGAGACTGGACCGAAGAAGATTTCAAAAAAGTACTTTGGAGTGACGAATCTAAATTTGAAATATTCGGTTCAAAAAGAAGAATTTTCGTTCGACGTTCCGCCGAAGAAAAGTTGATGCCACAGTGTGTAGTCCCGACTGTCAAGCATGGTGGCGGATCTGTTATGGTCTGGGGTTGTTTCTCAGGCTATGGGACTGGAAATCTGGTCCAAATTAAAGGAATTATGAAAAAGGAGCAGTATAAAGTAACTTTGGAGAAAAATGCTATTCCCTCCGGACTAAAGTTAATCGGCCAAGGATTTATTTTCCAAAGAGATAATGATCCAAAGCACAGTTTAAAATTATGTAGGGGCTATTTAGACGAGAAACAGTCGGAAAAAGTGTTGGAAAACATGACATGGCCACCCCAAAGCCCCGATCTTAACCCTATAGAGCTTTTGTGGGAAGAGCTTGACCGGAACGTTCGGGAACAATGTCCTTCTTCACAGTAGGCCATGTGGAATGCATTAGAAGAAAGCTGGAGGAATATCTCGCTAGAGACTATAAATAAATTAATTGCTCGCATGCCAAGATTGGTAAAACAGGTAATAAAATGCAAAGGAGGATATTTTGATGAAAAATCTGTACAAACTCTCTTGTGTGTATTTTCTTTAGAATATTGTATTCTTCAAAACTTCATGTAATTTTGTTAATTTTAAATCTTGTGTAACATGAAAATAAAACCTGTTTTTCATAAAGTTTTAAATATGTTGACTTTTATTTGTTTTCTTAATTTTTTTATAGTGGTCTCAAACTTTTGACCGGCAGTGTATGTTAATACCGTGAACACGCCGTAAACAAATTGTAAACTTGTCAAAATTGACACATGGTACTGTCAATCAATATTTGATTTATGAGTAAACACTAGCTTTTGCCCGTGGCTTCGCCCGCGTGGATGTCGGTTATCGCGTAAAAAAGTAGCCTATGTCCTTCTCCATATCCCAGGCTATAGACATATATACAGGGGAGTGATGAGCCTGTATGGATTAAGCGGGGAATATTTCAGGGCGACAGTTTGAGTCCACTTTGGTTCTACTTAGCCCTGAATCCTCTAAGCACACTGCTGGAGGATTCAGGTCTGGGCTATCGGTTGAGGAGAGGTGGTCAGGTCATATCTCACCTCCTATACATGGATGACTTGAAACTCTTTGCCCCCAACAAATTGCAACTGATGGAGCTACTGAAAGTAACTGAAACATTCAGTAGCGCCATCAGGATGGAATTTGGTGTGGACAAATGTGCAGTCATGCATGTAAAGCGAGGGGAGATTATGGAATCCGAGGGAATTCAACTCTCGGATTCCATACATCTTAGATCCCTCTCCTCATCCGAAAGCTATAAGTATTTGGGTATGTCGGAAGCGTTAGGCATCAACGTTGCTGACATCAAACAATCGTTGAAGGAACGCTTCTTTGGTCGCCTAAAGAAGGTATTAATTAGCCTTCTTTCGGGCGGAAACAAGGTGCGCGCCTTCAACGGTTGGGTCATGCCGGTTTTGATGTACTCTTTCGGCATACTCAAATGGACTCAGACCGAACTAGACGCCCTGGATAGGAGGGTCCGTACACTGCTGACCGCAAACCGGATGCATCACCCACGATCATCGGTGATGAGACTGTACATCCCGCGGAAGTGCGGGGGTCGAGGCTTTTTAAATGCTAAGACCCTTCACAACCGCGAGGTGTGCAGTCTCAGGGAATATTTTTTAAAATCTGTAGTGGGTATACACCGTGATGTGGTCGCAGTGGACAAGGGGCTCACCCCGCTCTCCATGGCTAAAGAGAACTGGCGCAAACCTGTAATACTTACTATAGATGATCGCAGGGAGATATGGCAAAGCAAGGAACTTCACGGACGCTTCTATCGGGCTCTTCATGAGCCTGGTGTAGATTTCTTAGCGTCCGTATCCTGGCTACGTTTTGGTGAACTTTTCGGGGAAACTGAAGGTTTCATCTGTGCAATTATGGACGAAGTTATCTTGACGAATTACTACCGGAAACATATTATGAAGGACGGGACGGTTGACGTGTGTCGGGCATGCCACCGTCCGGGTGAGTCCATCAGACATATTATTTCTGGTTGTTCTCGTCTGGCTAACGGCGAATACTTGCACAGGCATAACCAAATAGCCAGGATTATTCACCAGCAAATTGCTTTGAAATATAAACTTGTGAATTCTGAGGTACCGTATTACAAGTATGTGCCCGACCCAGTTCTCGAAAATGACCATGTCACGTTGTACTGGGATCGGTCTATCATTACTGACAGGACTATTGTCGCCAATAAACCTGATATAGTGGTGATAGACCGATTAGCGCGCCGCGCAATGATAGTCGATGTTACCATTCCACATGATGAGAACCTCGTGAAAGCTGAGAAAGAGAAACAAATAAAGTATCTCGACTTAGCACACGAGGTTGTCGACATGTGGAATGTGAGCTCAGCTATCATTGTGCCGATTGTCGTGACGGCCAATGGCCTGATGGCCGAAAGCCTCGATCAACATCTATCGAGGCTTTCGTTAGGTGGTTGGATCAAGGGCCTGATTCAGAAGGCAGTACTCCTTGATACGGCTCGCATTGTGAGTAGGTTCCTGTCTCTGCAACCCTAACCACCGGTAGCTTGGACCCTGCTCCCGACACCGGCGGACCTCTATTTTTTTTATTTTTAAATGTTTTTTATATCTTTTTTAAGAAATATTTAAAAATGTATTTCATATGTATTAAAAATTAAATAAATGTCATAATAATAATAATATTTAATAATAAACTGCTCCCGACACCGGCGGACCACTATTTTTTATATTTTTAAATGTTTTTTATATATATTTTAAGAAATATTTAAAAATGTATTTAATATGGATAAAAAATAAATAAACGTCATAATAATATTTTATTTGACGTAAAAGTAAGTACACATACAGAGTGACACTTAATTTAAACATGGGAATAGCCTGACACAAAATATTGATCAATGACCCCTATGCTAGGAAAACCTGTGTTACAGGGGTCATCCATCCATATCCATATTGTGCGTACAAACTTACATTTGCAGTTGGAATGTGTAGGAGAACATGTTTTTCAATTACAATGTTTAGTTTGTTCTTGGGATACCTAATTTCTTGCTACTATTCGTTCGACTTAAGAGTCCATGATAGGTACCTCAACTTATATTCAATCTTTATATCTCTTACACTACTGCTCGCGGACTGAGTGGCGTACATCGGTCATCCTAAAAGTACATCGGTCTCAATTTCCAGTAGTACCAGCTGAAGGAATGACGATTCATAAATCTCAAGGCTCCACTATGGAAAAAGTAGTTGTTCATATAAGTAGAAGCGTAAAGCGATCAATGCGTAGCCTGCTCTCGAGCTACATCAGCTAGTGGCCTTTATTTGGTTACATCAGATAGTGATTTTAACCCCCCCGCAAAGGTATCAGAAACAAGTCCAGTTGAGAGGGTGCGCGGGCGGCAGTTCGTCGTCGTCGCCCGCGAAGGCCGCACATTCGCTAGTAGTGTGCAGTGTGTAGTGTGTATACTCACGGCGTGCGTGGTCGGTGGGGTGCGAGTGCGGAGGGTGCGCGGGCGGCAGTTCGTCGTCGTCGCCCGCGAAGGCCGCACATTCGCTAGTAGTGTGCAGTGTGTAGTGTGTATACTCACGGCGTGCGTGGTCGGTGGGGTGCGAGTGCGGAGGGTGCGCGGGCGGCAGTTCGTCGTCGTCGCCCGCGAAGGCCGCACATTCGCTAGTAGTGTGCAGTGTGTAGTGTGTATACTCACGGCGTGCGTGGTCGGTGGGGTGCGAGTGCGGAGGGTGCGCGGGTGGCAGTTCGTCGTCGTCGCCCGCGAAGGCCGCACATTCGCTAGTAGTGTGCAGTGTGTAGTGTGTATACTCACGGCTTGCGTGGTCGGTGGGGTGCGAGTGCGGAGGGTGCGCGGGCGGCAGTTCGTCGTCGTCGCCCGCGAAGGCCGCACATTCGCTAGTAGTGTGCAGTGTGTAGTGTGTATACTCACGGCGTGCGTGGTCGGTGGGGTGCGAGTGCGGAGGGTGCGCGGGCGGCAGTTCGTCGTCGTCGCCCGCGAAGGCCGCACATTCGCTAGTAGTGTGCAGTGTGTAGTGTGTATACTCACGGCGTGCGTGGTCGGTGGGGTGCGAGTGCGGAGGGTGCGCGGGCGGCAGTTCGTCGTCGTCGCCCGCGAAGGCCGCACATTCGCTAGTAGTGTGCAGTGTGTAGTGTGTATACTCACGGCGTGCGTGGTCGGTGGGGTGCGAGTGCGGAGGGTGCGCGGGCGGCAGTTCGTCGTCGTCACCCGCGAAGGCCGCACATTCGCTAGTAGTGTGCAGTGTGTAGTGTGTATACTCACGGCGTGCGTGGTCGGTGGGGTGCGAGTGCGGAGGGTGCGCGGGCGGCAGTTCGTCGTCGTCGCCCGCGAAGGCCGCACATTCGCTAGTAGTGTGCAGTGTGTAGTGTGTATACTCACGGCGTGCGTGGTCGGTGGGGTGCGAGTGCGGAGGGTGCGCGGGCGGCAGTTCGTCGTCGTCGCCCGCGAAGGCCGCACATTCGCTAGTAGTGTGCAGTGTGTAGTGTGTATACTCACGGCGTGCGTGGTCGGTGGGGTGCGAGTGCGGAGGGTGCGCGGGCGGCAGTTCGTCGTCGTCGCCCGCGAAGGCCGCACATTCGCTAGTAGTGTGCAGTGTGTAGTGTGTATACTCACGGCGTGCGTGGTCGGTGGGGTGCGAGTGCGGAGGGTGCGCGGGCGGCAGTTCGTCGTCGTCGCCCGCGAAGGCCGCACATTCGCTAGTAGTGTGCAGTGTGTAGTGTGTATACTCACGGCGTGCGTGGTCGGTGGGGTGCGAGTACGGAGGGTGCGCGGGCGGCAGTTCGTCGTCGTCGCCCGCGAAGGCCGCACATTCGCTAGTAGTGTGCAGTGTGTAGTGTGTATACTCACGGCGTGCGTGGTCGGTGGGGTGCGAGTGCGGAGGGTGCGCGGGCGGCAGTTCGTCGTCGTCGCCCGCGAAGGCCGCACATTCGCTAGTAGTGTGCAGTGTGTAGTGTGTATACTCACGGCGTGCGTGGTCGGTGGGGTGCGAGTGCGGAGGGTGCGCGGGCGGCAGTTCGTCGTCGTCGCCCGCGAAGGCCGCACATTCGCTAGTAGTGTGCAGTGTGTAGTGTGTATACTCACGGCGTGCGTGGTCGGTGGGGTGCGAGTGCGGAGGGTGCGCGGGCGGCAGTTCGTCGTCGTCGCCCGCGAAGGCCGCACATTCGCTAGTAGTGTGCAGTGTGTAGTGTGTATACTCACGGCGTGCGTGGTCGGTGGGGTGCGAGTGCGGAGGGTGCGCGGGCGGCAGTTCGTCGTCGTCGCCCGCGAAGGCCGCACATTCGCTAGTAGTGTGCAGTGTGTAGTGTGTATACTCACGGCGTGCGTGGTCGGTGGGGTGCGAGTGCGGAGGGTGCGCGGGCGGCAGTTCGTCGTCGTCGCCCGCGAAGGCCGCACATTCGCTAGTAGTGTGCAGTGTGTAGTGTGTATACTCACGGCGTGCGTGGTCGGTGGGGTGCGAGTGCGGAGGGTGCGCGGGCGGCAGTTCGTCGTCGTCGCCCGCGAAGGCCGCACATTCGCTAGTAGTGTGCAGTGTGTAGTGTGTATACTCACGGCGTGCGTGGTCGGTGGGGTGCGAGTGCGGAGGGTGCGCGGGCGGCAGTTCGTCGTCGTCGCCCGCGAAGGCCGCACATTCGCTAGTAGTGTGCAGTGTGTAGTGTGTATACTCACGGCGTGCGTGGTCGGTGGGGTGCGAGTGCGGAGGGTGCGCGGGCGGCAGTTCGTCGTCGTCGCCCGCGAAGGCCGCGTGCACGCGCCGCACGCGACACGCGTCCGCTGCAAACACACGACACACACGCCGTTTAACACCCTGAACTTCTCTACAACAAGCCATGCGCCCGATGGGATTTCCCGTCGGCAAAAATTATAAACTAATTCCCTATTTAGCCCCTTTAGGCGATGAGTTTTCAACAATAGTACTTTTTGCTCACTTTCGGTATAAAAGGAACTCTTGTGCAAAATTCCCAGCTCCTAGACCCAACGGTTCAGGCTGTGAGTTGTCAGTGAATTAATGATGATGAAAAATTGAAGAAGTTTATGTAAAAAAGTATTTAAGAAGTTCTTAATATCTGTTCCAAAAGTATCTGATGAAAGCGTAAAAAAACCGTCAGGCTCAGGTTTAATTAAAATGAAATTAAAGAGAATTAGTAACGTATTCTTCTGTATTTAGGTTTTAACTTTATATCTCACTACTTTAAAACAATTATTGGTTAAATAAACATTATTAAATTGTAATTTAAAATTCATCTATGAAAACTGAGGTTATAAAGTTAACCTCATTTGTCAAATGAAAATCATCTTTAAGGTGATTTAAAATTAGAATTGGGTGGGTTTAAGTAATCAAAAAATCAAACCAAAGCACTCAATTTGTAAATGGTGCTACAAATTGTCATCCTCAGGTATGTTTCCTGATCCATTTGTTTACATTTTCATTCTTTTGGAACAGCCCATAGTTCCTTTTTTGCAGAGCACGAATGCTAATAAACGATGATTATTAAGGCCCACTTGCGCGATAATCACTTATTGCATTTAATAGGTACTGAACGTATTTAAAACAATATTCTCTGTCTGTAATCTTCAAACGATTGACAGAAATAGAACGATGGTTTAAATTCATTTAGTGATAAATGCGTTAAAAGTCCATAATACCTCAGCGCCACCTCACTTAAGATTGAGTAGGGTGCTGAGCGGGAGGGAGAAGGCTCCAAGGCGCCGATAGTTAAGGTGATTTCTTTTTACGGTCAAAATAATGGTAATAAAATATATATATTATATATAGTATCTGCTTTACATTTAGTTCAGTTATTCTGCAAAGTTTCATGATCTAATTTGAAGTTTATTTTTATTTTTATACCAATGGTTAATTGTTCGGTTTGGAGGTAACTTTGTATTTTTTTTTCTATAGTGAAAATTTTATAGAATCGTGTTTTTGTCAACTTAACATTATTCCTCAACTTTACCATATATTTATTTCAAAATTAATGTTGCAGTATTTTCGATCTAACGGAGGATCATGCTAAGCAATTTGAGGTATTGTAGAAAGTGATTTGTTGTTCAAGTGGGCATAAATAAACAATCGGTGAGACCCCGTTCATACGAGATCATCAGTAAGACATTTAACTGTATTATTTTGGGGTCTCATAGCAGTTTCGTACGGCATTTCTTTTTAACCGTATGAACAGTGGGACATTGACGTGTAATCTCATTTCCCCTTTTTTACCATAAAATACCGTAGTGATCATGATCGTGTGAGCGGTGTTAGTGTTAGTGTAACAGTGTTACCTCTTCCCATGTAGGTCGGCGGTGGCCTCCAGGCTATCACAACGCAGCACAAACATTAAGTCATAAGTAAGTAGTAAGTCATACATCATTATTATAACAATCGTGAACATACTGTTACAATGGCTCCATCTGTCACTTCGAGTTTCCAGAGAGATAGCATTACATATCGGCGAGTAAACAACAATAAAACAATATTTATTAGTTAAGTTTTACAATGTCTGTAACTAAGAGGTGCTACAGAGTTGTTCGGCTCGGCGTGATATGGCACAGTAGAGCGGCAAAAGCGAATATAATTATGTAGATATATGTTCGAGAAAAGCCGCTCGGCTTGGTTCGCATTGTACCGAGAACATGATTTATCGAACGTAGATGTCGAACGGAGTTGGCCGATCGGCACAAGCCGAGAGAACGTCGGCTTCGTTGTTCAACAAATACTGCGAAATCGAATGTGCCGAACGTGTGTAGCACCACAAGGAGAGCAATGAATATTAATATTAATAGATGGATTTTGTGAGGAATGATAATAATGAAAAGGTTTAAGAGGAATGCGCTATGGCATTACGCGAAATTTAATTACATTTAAGTTGAAAGCGCTAGGGAAGCCAGCGAAATTCAATTTTTTTACGTATTTTGCAGGTCAGTGTCAGGTGGTATATTGATCAAAATATGATTCGCGACCGTAACAAGTATGTATCAGTTGCATTAATTATTTTTAATGATTATAATTCTGTAAACTAAATTGTACCCAAAAGCTATTGAATGAGGCGCGGGTGGTGTGTGTTGTGTGTCTGGTGACTCACCGTTGGGCGTGTCGGTGCAGTTGTTGGGGCTGAGCTTGTGGTGGTTCTTGAAGCTGATGGTGATGGGCGAACTGCCGGTCGACGTCACGCTCTGCAACAGTCGCATGGATATGAGCAGTGGACATGTGTGGCGCACGACATAAATGAAGGGTGTAAAAAAAAACCCAACTGCAGCTAAAAACTTCAAAACGAGCTCACTTTTCAAGCATGTCTGATGCAGTCGGTGGCAGTTATTTAAGTTAAAGCTAACCAACTGCATAAGACTACTTGAAAAGTGAGCATGTTTTGAACTTTTTAGACGCGCGCGGTTGTTTTTTTTTTTTTAATTTTTTTCAAGTTTTAAAACTTTTTAACAATCACATTGGTCTTAAAGCAAAAATAGACTGATGTTTTAGAACGCGCAAGTAACATTCAACCTTAGGGTGGTATAGCGTACGACGCACGGTGGATCGAAATTGCTATATGAGGGACATTGGGGTTTTTTTACAACAAAAAAAAGTGAGTAAACGGTACTGTTTTATTAATGATATCATAGGTAAAATAATTGTGTTACAATAAAATACTATAATTAAAGAATATTAATAATTTCAAAACATATATTTATCGAAAAAAGTAAAAAAAAATATTTTTTCACTATTAAAGTAAATGGTAAATTTAAACAAAATTGTCTTTGTTGTTGGAAAGTAATTATTTATTTATTAATAAAATTAGTTTCCGACAAAGGGCAAGTCAGCCCGCCGACCCTCGCAGTGAACCTGGGCACCACGGACCACGTAAAGAGCGCGTTCCTCGAGTACGTTGCAATCGTGAGAGCGACCAAAGAGGTCAATCTCACGACATGCAGGAAGATACTGCAGACCTTCCACAGAAACACAGAAGGCCTGCTAAGGGTACTACTCGAGGAATCAGAGGCAGCGGTGTACGACAACGTCACATCCCAGGTCATCAAATCCCCATCCTCCATGCACTCTTCCATAAACCCCTTTCATTCTAGTTATAGTAGTTAGTATAGTTGGAGGTGATTTTAATGGACATGTGGGAACATGTCCATTAAAATCACCTCCAACTATCAGTTCCTCATGCACCGGGATGTTCATCAAAACTGTGTCAAAATCCTCCCAAAACTTCTCTTTCACCCTTTCATTACAGCCCATCTGCGGTGCATACACACTAATTACATTCAGCATTACATTTTCTAACATAACTTTTACAACTATTAGTCTATCATTAATTCTTTTGTTGACATTATGACATTGTGCTGGTTGTCGAGAGCGGCTTAGAGGTCCATAGCAGATTGGAGGTGTGGTGGGAAAGACTGGAGGCCGTTGGCCTGAGACTGATTTTGGTGGTCTGTCCAGTTCTGTGCCCAAATCTCTCGCCGGAACGCCCTTACCGATCTGGTCCGACTTTCGGTACCTCGGGTCGCTTGTCCAAGGGGATGGTGAAGTAGACCGCGACGTAACGCACCGGATCAACTCGGGATGGATGAAATGGCGACAGGTCACAGGAACAACTTGCGACCCACGGATGCCCCGCATGTAGCGAAGATGAGAATGTTGAGATGGATGTGTGGAGTGACGAGAATGGATAAAGTCAGAAATGAGTATATAAGGGAAAGTTTGAAAGTGGCGCCGGTGACAGAAATGTTGAAAGGACGTCGTTTGGCATGATATGGGCATGTGATGAGGAGGGAGGAAACGCATGTGACGAGGAGAGTGATGAAGACAAATGTGGATGGATGGAGAGGGAGAGGAAGGCCCAAAAAAAATATGGATGGATTGTGTGAGGAATGATATGAAAGAGAAGGGAGTGAATAATAAAGTGACGGTTGACAGGGGGGAATGGAAAAAGAAAACGTGTTGCGCCGACCCCAAGTAACATGGGACAAGGGCTGATGATGATGAATCTTAATGCGGTTCACAGAATACATCTACTTACCTTTCAACAGTATAGTTCTTATAGTTTCGGAAAAAAGTGGCTGTGACATACGGACGGACGGACGGACAGACAGACAGACAAACATGACGAATCCATAAGGGTTCCGTTTTTGCCATTTGGCTACAGAACCCTAAAAAAGCAGCTTTGAATCGTTTAGTGGGGTCTAGCAAGAAAATAATCGTTAGATTTTTTTTTTATTTTTTTTTTCTGATAAAATTTACCATAGTAGTGTATATTTTTTTACACCATTAGAAAGTAGAGATTTCAACGAACAAAGAACTCACCAACTTCTTTTTTTAAAAGCAGATATTTTGACGTGAGAATTTTCAATTGAACATTAGGGTGCTTCTTCGATATTAAGTCAAAATAAGGTGAAAAAATAAATATTTTAAATAAAAAAAAAAAATACAGTGGGTTTGGGACATAAAAAGGTAAGTTTTCACCAAATTTCGTTTTTTTTTTTTTGTAATAGATAAAAATAAACTACTAACTTGGTTATTTGAATTTTTCACATAAATTTTAAGGTTATGTGAAACAGATCTTTCTATTACCTACAACTTTGCTATTTAATTTTCTTCCATAGGACTTGTAGTTTTGCCGGAATCGAGATAAACTGTTTTTTACCCTTAAAAACTGACCCCTTCCACTTCCCGACTTCAGATCGCCCGTAAATATTTAATTCTTAAATTTTTAGGGTTCTGTACCAAAATGGTAAAAAGGAACCCTTATGGTGTGACTCTGTCTGTCTGTCTGTCACAGCTGAATATCTCAAGAACTACTGATGCTACCAACTTGAAATTTAGAATAGTTTTAGATGACGTTTGCCCAAATTTTGCACATAAGAAAGAAACAAAAAGTTTTTATTTATTTTTTTGCAACAGGGACTGCAAGGTGTTCTTAAAAATTCGAAATGCGGCTACTAGGGCATGTGGGGTATCATATGAAAGAACGCTGTTTGCACAATCTCAAACTGGTAGGTTTTCGACTTAGGATGAAAAATGTAAAAAAAATACCTATTCCCCCCTTATCTCCGAAGTTTGCATAGAGAAAAATCTGAAATTATTCTATGTGATAGAAGCTTATGTACAGATTACAGGAAAAATAAAACTATGTCTCTAAATAGCACACTTTTTCAGAAATCAACAAAAATTACATTAGTTTCTTTATCTGTCAAGAGATGGCGATGACTTAAAACTGCAATATTCTACACCGGAGTGTTAAAATTCTCTCTCTCTTTCTGTGTTTTTTCTCTATTTTTATTCTTTTTTTCTTCTTTTTCTCGCTGATGAAAATTTAAAAACATTTCACGTTTCACAACCAAGATGTTCTTCTTCCTACATATAAGCAGGTAGTAGGTTGCTTTGGGCATGGGGTCTCAACTCGAACAAATTATAAAATTAATTATTATTATTAATTATTAGTCTTAAAAAAAATTCACATAGGTAACAATTATGAAATTTAAGTATCTAGGCCGACTCCTAGATGGCGTTGTAAAACTAGTCTCTGGCAATTAGTGAGTCGCTGATGCTGACATGTGTAAAAAAATCGAGGAAAAAAATAGTGAGGTGTCATTTCTTTGTATGGGATTGGGTATCATCGCCGGCGTACTCACGTGGCGCGGGTCGGGCGGGTGCGGCGGCGAGGGCGGGCGCGGCGGCGTGGTGCCGGCGTCGGACGAGCCCGGCGAGGCGCGGCCGAGGCGAGGCGAGGCGCGGCCGAGGCGAGGCGAGGCGCGGCCGAGGCGAGGCGAGGCGCGGCCGAGGCGCGGCGGCGAGGCCGGCGTGGCGGGCGGCGAGGCCGCGGCGTCGCTGTCGCTGTCGATGGGCTCGGCCTCGGTGGGCAGCTGGCGCGACGCCGCCAGGCGCAGGTAGCGCTCGCGCTCGCGCGCCGCCCGCTCGCGCGCCTGCAAGGGCCGCGGGTGAGTCATCGGGGCCGCGGCGCGCGTGCGCGCTCGTGGCGGCGGGCGTACCTCTCGGCGCGCCTCCTCGCGCTGCTCGGCGCGCTGGCGCTCGCGCTCGCGCTGCTGCTCCAGCTGCAGGCTGACGTCGATGAGCAGGCGCGGCGCGTACTGCGCGTCGTGCGCGGCGCGCGCGCGCTCGTAGGCGGCCAGCGCCGCGGGGTCGTCGGGCGCGCGCGCGCCCCACACGTGGCGCCGCAGCGCGCCCAGCTCGGCGGCCTCGCGCGCGCGCTCGCGGGCGTCGCCCGACGCCTCGCGCACGCGCAGGCCCAGGCGGCGCTGCAGCTCCTTGCCCCTGCGGACGAGCCACGTACATTATGAGATGCGACAAGTGCGAGGAGACCTATCGAATACCAAGACTTGACCTGCGCTATTCTCAATGATCTGAAAGAGCAAGCAGCTAAAAATCAATCAGGCAACAACAAAAATTCTCACAGATTTGAAATCAAGCATAAATCAAAAAACTGAAAGTTTAAATGGCGCCTTAGAAGAAATGAAGAAAACGATACAATTTATATCCGTATATTGATATTCTCAAAGCAACAGACCCATGAATTTTATTGTTGCCCTAAAAAGCGAAAATGAACAATTGCGCTTAGAGATAGCTATAAAACGGCATCAATAAACTACCACTACGTTGGCAAAAATGAATTAATTGCATGGTTATTACTTTTATTAATAAAAATAAAAAATATAGAAAAACAAGGGCGTTAACTTATTTCATGAAAAACGGCAATTTCATAAGTAAAGACCTAATATGTACCATTGTTACTCAACTAGCAAGAGTAGTCTCATAATTATGATTTCAGAGTCAGATATCGTACACTACCACAGAGTCCCCAAACAAAATCAGGAATCTAATCGTCCTCGCTCTAGTAAAATTCAACAGTCCTAGAGTTCGAGATAATATTCTACCCTCTGTAAGAAACTATAACAAGGACAACTCTGACGATAAATTCAATATTCGCCTGTTGTCGAGTTTTAAAATGTAAGGACATAAACTCTAAACCTATTGTTGTAAACAACGAAATTTTGAAGCTTTGGAGATTTATATTTATATATATATATATATATATTTTTTTTTTTTACAACACAAAATTGTTAAACTACATCTCTATTGTTTTTTTGAAAATAGTTCGTTACTTACAGGAAAACCTGAGAAATAATCAACTTTCATCGATTTTCTAAATAACTTTGAATGCTAATTTTTACATTTTCTAATTTGCCTCCCAGACAGATAGACACACGCACGAGTGATCCTATGAGGGTTCCGTTTTATCCTTTTGAGGTACGGAACTCTAATAAATGGGATAGATAGATAGATAGTATACTCTAAATTGCACACCATCAAAATTACAGATAATAATAAATTGTAGTAGTAATAATACCTAATAGTAGATCATTAATATACACTAAAAAGAGGAAAGGTCCCAATATTGAACCTTGTGTAACACCCATTTTTACTTTAAAATTCAGTGAATTGACACCATTTGTTTGAACTTGCTGCTGTCTTTCATTTAAATAAGATTTTACTTAACTGAGCGCAAGTTTACCTAATCCGTTATGCTCAAGTTTCAAGAGCCAGGTTTCGTGATTTACGCTGTCAAATGCCTTGGCGATGTCAAAAGATTCCTATGGCATTTTAGGCCTCCTCCCACACTGCACTGTTAATATGTGTTTTAATAAGGTGACACCGGCGCATGGTGGGCTGAAAATCGGCTTGTGTAGACTTAGGGATTTCAATTTGCAAGTGCCGGATTTTTTGCCGGATTAGCTTCTATTAGTCATTACTATATACAAAAATGACACCCGAATTAATTCTGCTCAAAAACGAAGGAATAATATTTTTATTACCATATTCAAAATTAATTTATTTACGCTTCACTTTAAGGTTAAATAAGATTTTTTTTAAACCTAAACCCCAATTTTCTTTTTCCAACAAACTGTTCTTAGCTGTCATTGCCATAAATAATTGTAATTAAAAAAAAAAGTTTGGAAAGTACATATTTCCAGTTTTTTTTTTTTTTTTTTTTCGCGCAAAGGCGCTTAGACAAACTGCCAGGGCTGGTCAGCTAGTTATTTGAAATAAATATTTCATCAATTTGTATGGATGAATTGTGCGAAAGATGATATGGCTAGAGAGGGGGTGACTACCGAGTTGATGACTAATAGAGAATTATGAAAGAAAAAGACAAGACATGACCCTGAGATTTTTGCATGCTGTTTTATCCTAGTTGAACATGTTTGTGTCATTATCAAATCTTCATCAATTTGCATTATTTCGAGCCATATTAGAACTGCTACTCACTTGTAGTACTTGTGGTCGTCCCTTTCATCGTCATAGTCCTCTAAGAACTCCTTGAGTCGCTTGGCCTCTCGCTCTCTCTCCTCCTCGCGACACCTAAGAAACAAAAAAGCAAAACATATCTATAATAACGAGCAGACAACAGAAATAGTCGGAGCTGAACTGTGGCGCAGATTGTGTCAGTGAGCCGAGCCATACCGCGGGGCTACGCGCACCTGCCCATTTGTCACGTTAACTTTGAGACCATTTCGTTCGAGAAACTGGAAGCGAAGAATGCGTTCCTGACACCTGTCAGCTGAGTACAAAAGAAAATGTGGCTTACGAATTTAAACTTTCAAACTCAAACTCAAATCATTTATTTCAATTAAACCATTAACAGGCACTTTTGAATCGTCAAGGAGTCGGTCAGTAAAAAAATGAAGCTACATTCCCATTCCAAAGCGTAGGTACCTATGGAGAAGAACGGGCAAAATACTCCATGGACACTCTTTTAAATTAAAATGTCACAAAAGTATTCGTTACATCTATAATGTTGAATTTATAACTAAATGTGAGAACGGTGTAAAAAATAAAAATAATAAAAACTTACACGTTAAAAGCGTCCAGAGTAGGTACAACAAATAGAAACAAAATAAAATAAAATAACCCGTGGCAGCTAAGAGATGACCAGTCCCAACTGACGGCGCCCGTTCACGAACATGACTTGAACATGAATTTTACGAAAATGCAAGTAAGAAACGACATTTTGACAGTTGAGATCGCCAATTTACGCTGTCAAACTCGGCAATTTATCGACACCTTGTAAAAGCCCGATAAGCATAGCAATCATTACTAATAATGGATTTAGGACTCATGACTTTATTGCAGGGTAATGAGGAAGAACGTCAGCAGCATCACAATGTGATGCGTATTCGGAGGCGGCGTCTCAGAGACACAAACAATCCTCTGGAAACACGACGACGCTTTACAAAAAAAAAACTGAAATTTTGGTAAATACTGGTAGCTTCTCTGAATTCTCTTCCATAAATATTGTTTACAATGCCAAAAATGTATGAAAAAAAAAAAAAGGATTTTCTTAATAGCTCGGGCATTAGTCGTGCCACAGAAATTCCACCTTAACTGTTTTGTCTGTGGACGTCCTCAGTATTGCCATTTGACAAACAATCCTTAACGACTCGAATCAGCCCTAAATACTACTAGTACTTCCAAATTCGTTGAACAAGATCGATAAAAATGCAAACCTTAGCGATCTCGATATCTTATCGATGCAAAGTACGTACTTGCCTGCAGGGTCGATAATTTTTTAAACCAAACAAAGATGATTAGAGAATGAAGAGGAAACAAAATTTTAATTAAAAAAATGAAAGGAAAAATAATTTACAGGCGATCTGAGGTCGGGAAGTGGAAGGGGGTGGGATTTTAAGGGTAAAAAACGGTTTATCTCGATTTCCAGCAAAACTACAAGTCCTATGGAAAAAAGTTAAACGGCAAAGTTGTAGATAATAGAAAGATCTATACTTTTGTATTTACACTTTTTTCACATAACCTTAAAATTTATGTGAAAAATTTAAATAACCAAGTTTTTGGTTTTTTATTTTTATCTTTTACAAAACATATATATATATTTTTTTTTTCACGAAATTTTGTGAAAACTTACCTTTTTATGTCCCAAACACACTAATTTTTTTGGTTTAAATGTTTTTTTTTTTTTCACCTTATTTTGACTTAATATCGAAAAAGCACCCTAATGTTCAATCGAAAATTCTCATGTCAAAATATCTGCTTTTTTTTAAAAGTCGGTGGGTTTTTTGTTCGTTGAAATCTCTACTTTCCGATGGTCTAAAAAAAAATACATTACTTTCGTAAAATTTTCTCAGAAAGTGCAAAAAAAAGAAAACGAAAAAAACTCTAATCCGATTTTTTTTTTGTATTTATTGTAGATTCTTTTCTAACTAGACCCCACTAAACGATTCAAAGTTGCTTTTTTTATTTCATACGCTTATCATCTGAACATTTTAGCCCATCAAAAGGTAGGTATTTCATACAAAAGTGGGGAAGGGGCTAGGAGGGTGTGGGCCTTACTACCTGTTATTTCGTTGCAGCTGTAAAAACCGTTAGCCAGTATTCGAGATACAGAGCAGTGAACAACATCTATATCTATACTTATAATAAAATCGTAACGAAGTCAAAACTGTACATTGAATATATTCATATTCACATATTTTAGAAAAAAAGTAATTGCCACGAGGTCTGGGAACGATTCTGATGCCGAAAATTATAGGTTTTAGAATTTTTGTCTGTTTGTCTGAATGTATATTCCAGCATCACACAAAAACTAAAAGACAGATTTTGTTCAAATTTTACATAGATATTCCCTATAGGTCTGGTCAAATTACTAGGTATAAACTATCACGATATTTGCTATGGGGGATGTGCAGTATTGCATTATGTTTTGAGATGGGTCAATAAGGGCAGGTACCTTAACCATGGTCGCTAGAAGAAAATGGTCCTAAGAGAGACTATCCTTAACTTTTTTTTTAAATTGATCTCAGATTTTGAAAAAAATATAAAGTCAGCAAGAAAATGGTCAATTTCCACAAAAAATTTTCTAGTACTCAAACCTCAGTTGGTCCTATAGAGTTCTCTTCCTTTTCCAATGGGTTTCAACCTACAATTTTATTTTTATTTTTTTGTCACTTTTTACCATTTTCAAAGGCTTCAGCCCTGGGGGCCAAGTCTACTAATGTACAAACGTTGCAATGGTTTCTTCATTGTGAGTTTTTGACAGATTTGCCATACAAACACTGTCAAATACTCACAATGGCGAGACCACTGCAACGTTTGTAAATTAGTAGACTTAGGCCCCAGGTCTATAGTTCTTAATCAACAGCTCTTAAGATCAAACCATGAGAAATACCTGGGCCTGATTTTGGACAGTAGACTGACATTTAGACCACATATTGATTACGTTAGAGGTAGATTGATTCCCTTGACTGGAGCTCTGCGAAATATTGCTAAATGTGTGCCATTTCAATTACGCTACACAATCTATAATACACTAGTCAAACCGCATCTAGACTATTTAATCCAAGTATGGGGACAGGCCGCTACTAAACATCTTCATGACCTACAAGTAACGCAAAATAGAGCAATCAAAGGTATATTTAATTACAATTACATAACACCTACGAAAGAGATTTAACTTATAAAAATTATACACCTACCACACATGCATACTAATAAAGAAAATTATACACTGACAAATCACCTTCAAACATAAAACTCGTCACTACTACACCAGGAATAGGAATAGTATAGAATTGCCTTCAGTTAGGACTTTGTACGGAAGAAGAACTATTCAGTTTGAGGGAGCGCAGCTTTATAATAAGTTACCAAAAAATATAAGAGATTCTTCTTCAATTAACATCTTTAAGAATAGGTTAAAGTTGTATTTGGCTAACAAAAGTAATCATTACTCACTGTATATACTCGATAGATATTTTGTTAAGTTTCTCATATTTAAGTGAACTATGTATGTTCTTTTGAGAAATAAATTACTTTAAACCGAATCGTGTCCGACCGTCAGGTGTCAGGAACGCATTCTCTCGGCGGCCGAAATAGAGGCAGGTTTAAAGATTTGTATAGAATTAACAAATAGGCACCTCTCTCTCTCTCGCTCCTTCTCGTATTCCTTCTGCTTGCGCCGCTCGCGACTCTCCCAGTTCCGTAACCTGCAACATTGTCAAACATTTAGATTCGAATCAGGCTGAGAGCGAGCACTTTTTAAACGTTTTTCTGTAGTGGTTCCAAAACTTGATATAGATGATAGCTAATATTAGTACTATTGTAGACTCATAGATTTTTTTGTACCTAGTACTTGTTGACAGGCCTACATTGTCCTCCCATACCTTTTAACAGTGTACTTTGAGAACATTGTAAAAGCCAATAATTATTTTTTAAAGAGTAACCGCGGAGTTTAATGCCGGCTCTTCTCCATAGGAAATGACCAGTTCGAACCGTGCACCTAGCTTCTGATGTTTCATAAGTGCCTGTGTAAAGATTTATGTATTTTAAATTCGAATTTATGAATATTGAAACAAATAATGTAATTTCAAAGCTGGCATGGTAAATATTAGGTATGGGCCGAACATGGGTTTCACCGAATACGAACATTCGGCCGAATGTTCGGTAAAACTTCTACCGAACCGAATATTCGGCATAATTGATTCCCTTACGTGAACAGTATACAGGTCTGAACTTGTTCACGCAAAGTGCGCGGATTGGCGCCGAACCGTAACACCCACTACCCCAGCTGGGTAATTGATTGATCTCTCAAATGAGTACCTATAAAAAATGTTGTTTCTGTTTATTTTCACTAAACTAAGTAGAAACTAGAAATACGATTCATAATGTGCTAAAATGTTGCAATTTGATCATGCAACTTTTTCTTGCCATAAAAATTGATTAAAAAAAAACTTGCTTAATTTCTTACAATAAAGACCTAATTTCTGATTTTAATATATTATTGTATTATCAAATTATCACTGATGCCTGAACCAGCTGCATATTTTATATTTTGTTTATAATAACCATGTTTTTTATCTACTGTTCTTGGAAATAAAGCTACAATGTCGACAAAAACATAAAGCTGCACTTTAAATTACTTACCTAATAAAAATAACGCATTTAACACACAACTCATGATAAATCATACACAGCTCAATACAGTAAAAACTTTGTACTACTTTGCCGAACATTCGGCGATACAGCCGAATATTCGGTAAACCTGCCGAATACCGAATATAAAACGAATATTCGGCCCATCCCTAGTAAATATGTGATAATCGGATCAATGGTAATATGTAGTAGTAACATTCAAAAGTTTTTGAAAGTGGATACCCATCCTTGTCGCGCCAAACAGATAATGTACATATTATGCTGTTGCTGGTATGAAGTTACATAGCCGTGACGTCACTTCTAGAGAAGTTCCAAAAAAATCAGCTAATACAAAAATTTGAAAAAAAAGACTAACAATAAAACATGTGCTGAAATTATCTGACGGTAACAGATACGACACTATTGACAATGCGGTCTCTGTCTAGCAGATAATTTAAAAACGCTTGTCACTGTTATTTTTCAGCTAATACACTACTTTTTCTACTGATGTTTATGTTACTTCTAATAGAAAAATAATGATAATAAAAAACAGTCATCATCCCTATTACGTAAGACTGTGTCAAGGAGTATGGACTATACGGTAACTGATTCAATCCACGCCCAGGAACTGAAGGATACGATTCAACTCCTCCAAACGCAACTTAGTAGTTCACAGAATGAACTTGAGAATATCATACTCGAAAACAATGACCATCGTAAACAAAATGATAAATTACTGAAAGATGATACTACTCTGAAAAAAATCTTAAATCAACCACCGCAAAGAGAATATGATAGACCAGAAGATACAAAAAAAGCATATACAAATTCTATGTTACACCAAGATATGGAAGGCTTCTTTGACCCACCTAGAAATTTGGCTATAAGTAATAAGTGCAACACAACGACACAACTCAGTGGTAATATCCTGAGCCTACAAAAAAACATCGCAGATCTGGAGCAGCAGTTGAAACAAGCCAGAAACGAAATATTAAACCTCAAGGATCAAATATTGAAGCTTCATAAGATATTGGAAACAAAAAGTGAATGTCAAAGGAAAATATTTCTCCACTAGATGCTCTAAAAGTGGAGCGTACGAGCAAAATATATATATTTGGCACTCAAAAATGTGTTGGACTATCATCTGCATTGATGCGATCTAGACAGGATACATCATATGTAAAATATGAAGTCACGTCTCTAACGAAGCCATACGCACTAACTAGTGACGTCATTAAGAACTGCCATAATATTCAGCTATCGCCAAATGACAAACTCTTTATTTGTGTGGGTGAAAATGACTATGATGTTAAGATTTTATCTTCACAACTTCGTCAACTTCTCGATGTATTCGGCAATAATAATGTCATTGTTCTGATTTTACTAAAGAATATTTATTTGAATGTAAGTTGACTTAAATCAAACAATGCGCAATATTTGTAATGAATTCAAAAATTCTAACTTTATTGACTCTAATTACACTAGTTTACAAAGTTTTTGTCCTTTGAATGAAACGTTTTTTTTCTTAACAATCGAGGTGCACTGAGTTTCAGAAAAATTATTTAAAAAATCTAACACGTCATGTTTCCAAGATATTTATTATTTTTGATAATTTTTTACAAAAAATAATGCTTACATAAATATCAAACAAAAAATTAAAAGTGAATTGTCTTAGCTTTTTTCTTGTATTTATTCGTGTCTGTATCTCTAATAACAGACCAGCAATAATCACCTAACATGGCCTGGTCCCAGTATCCTTGATAATTTTGCTCAAAAAATTTCAAATCCTGATGAAAACGCTCTCCATGTTCATTGCTGACTTGTCCGAGAGCAGCCCAAGAGCTTAGAGTTTTTCTGCATCTTTCACAAAAAACGTGAGGAGCCCATGTTTTGTCCTGGTGACAGACCGAAATTTTGAAATAACCGAAATATGCATCTTTAAGTGATTCCGTTATGGGATATCCTTTTTTAGATATTATAAATTCACCACAAACAACAAAAACGATCAGAACGTACTTTACACAACCTTTTTGACATTTTTAAAACAAGTATTTATTTAACTGAACACTGCACAGCATCAAAATTTTAAAATAAAATCGAAACCAACTTATGAGTAGTTTGAAAATAAGATGTTAAAAGAACTTGATTTATAGACGTGATAGAAATAAAACAAATATATGTTTGTGTTTAGTTATTACTACTAAATACATCGATATGGAATTCATTGAAAGGACATGACTTTTATTTTAATTTGTAAACTAGTGTTATAAATTAACTAATACATGTAAATTAATTCATTCTATTATTGACTATATTGATTATGAAAAATACTTGAATGTTAAAGAACTAAAGAAATTGTATTGCGTAGTCAACCAAATGTTACGAAAACTGTTCTGAAATATAAAATGATCCTAAGGGAACAATCCCATATTACTTTGCACGAAAACAGCCAGAATGCGATGCTATCAATAAACCCGAATAAAAAAAGACTCCCACTACTACAAAAATAAGTACTATACCACACTACTTTAAGGTTGTAGACAGGAAACAGCTTTTTCGGGAAAAATGCTAATAAAACCAAAACTTTTAAAATATTACACCAAAATATCGCTAGTATTTTATCAAAACAGGAAATACTAGAATTAACATTATTAGAATTACGAGACGCGAATAAAGAACCTGACATTTTATGTTTCTCTGAAACGTTTATGCGTGCCGGTAACAGATATCTAAAATTAAATAACTATATTTTAGCAACTACGTTTAGTAGAGACAAACAGAGAGGTGGAACCTGTATTCTCGCAAAACAGGGTACTATATACAATGAGCTTTCTTACATAAAAAAATATTCAACACTAAAATCATTTGAAGCCTGTGGCATTGAAATCCCATTGCATAATTTATTAATAGTATGTCTATTAGGGTGTCCCTTAAATTTTAAGTTCGATGTATTTTTACGCATACCTTCTTAACTCAACAGCAAGCCAGCATTTATGTTTTGCAGCGCCCTGACAGGATTCATGTACAAAAACCGACAATAATATTTTGTAAAACGTGTGATGTGCATGAGAGCAAATAAATAAATAAATAAAACTTTCGTAATAACCCAACATTGTCTAGGAAAAATTATTAGCCCATTTTATAAACGATAACCCGTGCCGACTTGCGATTTAAACTTCTCCATACAAGTTGCGCGGGTTATGCGCTGCGATCTGTAACTACGTGTTTAATTTGTCACTTCATTCGTGATTTTTAAGACTGTTATTGCGCTATTGTTAATTGCATAAATATGTCGATGGAAGTACGGAGCGATAAAAAAATTTTTTCGGAGTACCTAGCCATCAAATAAATGGTGCAAAATTACCATCTAATCGACAAGTTCTCGCTGTGTTATTTTACAGTATTCGCGAAGTCAAGCTGACTGTCAGCGAAAGCGCAAATCTTGTGATTAGAGAGTGCATTATATTTTGAAAAAAAAGCAAGAATTCCCACAAAGGCATTTCCGAACTCAGCTTGCCAGACGTTCCCTGCCCTAAAAAGAAAATTATAACGCCTAAGCTTGTCGCAGTTTTAGATCGACGTCAGTTAAGCATAAAAGACGGTCTCATAAAAGCGCTTGGTCTGAGCAGCGATAATTTCGCTATTAACAAATCCTCGATTCAGCGAATTTGTACTCAGACGAGAATAACCAGGGCAAAAGCAATAAAAACTAACTTACAAAACAAGGTACCTGAAGTAGTCACAGTCCATTGGGATGGAAAACTATTACCTACCCGGATTGGATTTACGTAGTTCAAAAGAAGAACGTTTGCCCCATTATTGCTTCATTTGACGATAGAGACAGCTTCTTGCAGTGCCAAAACTAGAGAGGTCTTCTGGAAAACACTGGACTGGAACCTTCATAATAAAGTTCAAATAATGTGCTGCGATACAACAGCTTCAAATACTGGTCGTTTCAAAGGAGTTTGGGCAGTTTTGGAGCAGACATTAGAAAGAGAATTTTTGCTTTTCGGTTGTCGTCATCATGTTTATGAATTGGTCATAAAAACAGTCTAACGAATTCCTAACGCAAAGCCTTACTTATCACGGCAGAAGAAGAGCAAAAACAATTCTTATTGCGCTGTGGCCAGGAACATAGAAATTTGTATCCGGACTGTTATAAAATTACTCTAAAGAGAAGTTACCCTGGCTGATTGTTATAATTTTATGTTTTAAAATAAAGATTAATGTTTACCTTATTTTATTTTACCTCTTATTTACCAAATTTGTTACATTTATATTAGTTTTATAGCAGACCGAAATATTAGGACAAAACGCGATTTTAAATAAACTTTGAAGCTCAGTCGGCACGGGTCGCGATCATGCTAGAAAGCTAAAATTTCATATTTGAGTATGTTTTAGCATTTATAAAAAATATAGAGGCTATGCACATCGATATAAAAATAAATTTAAAAAAATGTCATATAAGGGACACCCTAATGTCTATATAGAACACCAAAGTCTGGCCCTAATGTATTTTTAAATAAACTTGACCAACTTATGTGTGAAACAAACACAAAATATGGGCCAAGTAAAAAATAGTAATTGCTGGTGATTTTAATATAAATACCCTAAAACCAGGAAAAGTGACCTCCTATTTAAAAGATTTATGTAATACCTACAATCTGCAAATGCACATTAATATTCCCACTCGTAAAGACGCTTGTATAGACCACATATGTACTAAGCAATATAAAGACAACATCGACAGATGTTTTGCCTCTTTATTTATCTGACCACGACACTGCCCAATTATTAGACTTTCCAGTAAGAGAGCAAAATTCGAAGTCTAAATCATATTACATTTTTAAGAAAGACTACTGTAACGAAAATATTAAAAAATTCAAAGAATGTCTCACAAGTTTATCGTAGTCAGAAGTACACCTAGAAACTGACCCAAATCAGGCTTTTAATAAATTTCATGACTTTTTATGTCTGTTATATAACTTATGCTTCCCAAAAATAAAAATAAAGATTAATAACTCTAACACGTACCAACAAAAAAGGATAAGTAAGGGTCTAAGAACTAGTTGCAAAACTAAACGATCTTTACTACAAAAATAAAAATTTAACGAAAAAAATCAAAATTTCAAAATTTCGCTATGTCAGTGGGATTCGTCAGTGTCTGCTTATCTAATTGTAATTCAGAAATATTATTGTCAGTTTTTGTATTCCCAATTTCGCGATTAATGACTGACCACGTTGCTCTACATATGTTTTGACTTTTTCTAATGAAATTAATATTAAAATTCTTAGACTTTGTAGCACATGACGTTTTAATTAAAAAGTTAAAAAGCATTGGAATAAGAGGACTAGCACTGCAGTGAATTTCCTTTTAAGTAATTGGAAACAATATGTTATTTTAGATAAAGTACATGAAAACTTACTCTCTTCCTATTCTTCTGACTCCAGGGAAAATAAATGCGGCGTCCCTCAGGGGAGTGTCTTAGGACCTATTTTGTTTATATTATTTAAAAATGACATACCACTAGTGACTAATCATAAATGTATACGTCTGATAAGAAGTGTAAATCAATATCTGATCATGGAATGGACATTAATAATACCATTGACAACATTTTAGGATGGCTAAAGACAAATAAATTAAAAATCAACTTAGACAAATCCAATTTTATACAATTTAATAAATCTAAACATGCTAAATATAATTTTAAACTTGATAGACTGAAAGAAGTTACACAAACCAAATTCTTGGGTGTACTCATAGATCAAGACTTAAATTGGAAAGTACATCTAGATAATTTGTGCAATAGGATCAATAAATTTGCTTATGCTCTCAGACAAGTAAAGAACGTGACAAATAGAAAAACGGCAATTATTACATACCACGCATATACAGAATCCATTTTACGTTATGGGCTAATTATATGGGGAACAGTACGGATAAGGACAGAGCATTTATTGCACAAAAAATCCATCAGGGCCTTTTGTGGACTCCATCCTGATGAGTCCTGCGAACCGTTTTTAAAAAAGCTAGGTTTATTACCACTTCCCTCACTTTATATATACGAAATCTGTAAATATGTGTACATTAATAAGGGATTTTTCACAAAAGCGTATGAAGTAATCTCTCGACCAACAAGGGATCCACACAGACTTGTATTAAAGAATAATCCTAAATCAGCCAAGTATGCTAAAAGCTGCCTTGTGATGTGTGTTCGTATTATACAATAAAATCCAAAAGAACTAAAATTATTAAAATAATCCTAACTCATTTAAAAACAAACTGTATAAATGGCTGAATGGACATAATTTTTAGAGAAAGATTTCTTTGACTTGAAAATATAAAATGGTATGTACAAATATTCATGAAAATGTTTGTGATGCATCTGAATGACTATTATTGTATTATTGACCAATTAATCTGCGACATTCTATAGTTACCTTTAACTCATTTATTAATTATTTTGCATGCAATTGATACAAGATTCTGTATAGGTAAACATGTGGACATTATATAAAAACCAGACTGTAACAACTTTATACCATGTTTAAGGTAAATAAAGACTTATCTTGTGAACTGCGTGTATACGCACCTCTCCTGGTAAGCGGCCTCCTTTTCCCTGGCCTTTTTCTCGAGGCGCTTCTTCTCGCGCGCCTCGTCCTCCACCTCCTTGTCACGCCTCGCGTCTGCCTCGCTGCGCGACCGCCCACGCGACCGCTCGCGCTCCCTTTCGCGCTCGCGGGAACGTTCGCGCTCTCGTTCACGCTCGCGCTCGCGTTCACTGTTAAAAAAATATGGATAAGCAACTAGGTAGAAATAGGAACTACCTGCCGTAGGTAGAAATGAAATGAAATTGTTTAGTCGACATTTCCTATCTGACTACCCCTGAGAGGAAAATGATATTTATGTAGTAAGTCGGTTATGAATAACAGTTTTTCACGATTTGATGAGGTCGGTGTTTCCTAGAAACATTGTATAGCCGAGTACTGCTCGGTTCATATCATTAAGGCGAAAGCGTCAGGATAGCCCGCGAATTTTGATCAACATACAACCTGATATTGACCTTCAAATTGCCAAAAACACAAGACAATTTAAATTTCGCGTGCTACCTTAGCGCATCCCTCTTACGAGTCATGCCAGAACGCGCTAACTATTTCACACAACACAAATGGCGTAGTCTCGCAAGGAATCTTTTAACATTCATCTATATAGTCTCACTTCACTCATAATATTAAACTACATAATTTTTAAACGTTATCACACAGCACACGACAGCTATTTTATTTCATTACTTTAATTAAAACGGTTAAAAATCAATTACAATACTTGAAAGACACACACATAACAAAGAATATTATAAAGTTGAGGTTAAAACATAACAAAGTTAACAACACGTTCATGTATCCCTCCCACAGTACTTCTGACCTGCCAATAAAGTCTTCGTCCATTTATCCGCAAACAGATCGTTTGTCGGTAAGTAGTTTGATCGTGGATCGTTTGATTTTGAAAGAATCATTTTCAATTTCACTTAAATTTGTTTATTCGGTAACAATTCACGTTCGAATATAACCAAATGAAACAAGTATTAGTGCCGGTACCGTCCCCGCGGTACATACTCGCGTCGGATCTGGCGCCGCGTGCGGATGTACGGGTGCAAGGCCAGCATGGCGCGCTCTGAGGCTTATCCGCTTGTTATAGGAGTTTATTATAAAAGTCGTGCAATAACACAAATACTAGAAGGTTGTTACTACGCGACGCACTCGCTGTTATGACCTAAATATTGTTATTACTGTTACAACAACTCAATGTTTTTATTTGATTTGAGGAGTGTTTTTTCAAAATTTTCCTAACTAAATTTTCACTGACTGCAAAAATTTGTGGGAGGTAGAAAAGTTGCAATTTTCGTTAGAAAAGATGTATCAATGTATTTTTTTTTATTTTTTTTCGATATTATCGCATACTAATAATTTGATTTTTTAGTCATTGGTTTTACAAAAACCAATACAAATTGAAAATATGCCTTTTTGGCGGCCACAGCCACGGAAATAATCCTTTCGTAATATACTAGTGACGAAAAAGCAAGATTACAGTTTTTAAATAATTACACTTTTGTCTGTGGTCTCAGTGATGCCCCGATAGTTTCTTAAAAGAATACTTGAGTTAAGGCGATATGATCCGACAGAGACCGCGATTACTAGTTTTTAGAATCTATGGGAAACCTAAAAAACAGTGGTATACAATTCTGATAAAAAAAAATATTTTGTTCAGAATTTTATAACACGTTATTTAAGGATCTGGCGGATATGCAGTCGCGTTTAATAACACGATTAGATAAAATTTTCTCTATAGAAAAAAATCACAATGTTACCCCTTTTCGTAATGCTAAATCAATCTCATGGCTACAAAACAGACTCTTTTTTCATAATTGTTATATAATTGAAAAGGTATATCTATATATAGGTCTAGTGCAATTCGCTGAGTTTGTCTTGATAAAATGATTAAAAATAATTACTATGATCAAATACCTACCAAATGCTCAAGGCAACCACTCGCAACTTCACTGCGAGTTACTTCAGTCGCGCGTTGGCGCTCATAGACGACAGAGACAGACCTATGTCAGTGCTTTACGCGCGATCACGTGACCGTACATGAAAAATTACTGAGCAACAATGGGTAATAAACGAAAAAAACAGAAAAAGAAATCACGAACAGTTATAAACAAAGAAAAATTTCTCCTAAGAAACCTGAAAAATTAATTAAATATTGAATTTATATCTATCAGATTTTATTTTGATTCAAACTCGAACTCAAACTCAAAGCATTTATTTCAAATAAACCAATTACAGGCACTTTTGAATTGTCAAGGGGTCGGTCAGTCAGAAAGATGAAGCTAGTTGCCCATTCCAAAGCGTAGTAGGTTCCTATGGAGAAGAACGGACAAGAAACTCCATGGACACTCTTTTAAAACAAAATATTGTTACAAAATATGGGTTACATCATTCATGTTGAAGTTATACATGTGAGAACAATGTAGAAAGACGTGCACGTTAGAAGTGTCCGTAATAGAAACAATTCACAAAAATTAAAATAAGCCGTGGCAGCTAAGAGATGACCAGTCCCAACTGACGGCGCCCGTTCACGAACATGACGCATGGATCAGCACCATTTAGCTCAACCATTTTGAAGGGAACTTAATGATCCAACACACACGCCACCACCAGCGAGACATTTGAGTGAGCATGACATACTCTCAGCCGCCAGGGCACATTCAAGTCAATAAAAGACATTACCCGGTAAATGGTAGCTCTATAGTACATAGTACTCACACCTGTGCTATGCAATTATATAATTCAAGGACATTGAGTTTATACAATGCAAAAATAGTTTACAATCTTCAGCAGCTCCAATAATATTTTCAAATGCTAATCAATTAGTTTATGCGCCCTTATGGAGCAGGACCAGCATTGAGCCAAGCATTTTTGTCAGCGATGTAATCCCCCAATTTATAATATGCTTGGCTGCATAGTGTGCGTTTTATACAAGTTTTAAATTTTGTTTCGTTCAATTGGAGTATGTGGGGAGGTATTTTATTGTAACATTTTAAACAGTACCCCATGAAGGATGAGTCTACTTTAGCCAGTCTGAAACCTGGTTGAACTAATTGGTCCCTATTTCTGGTACTATAATTGTGTCTTTCACCTCTTTTACTGAAAATATTTACATTTTTCCTTACGTACATGATGTTTTCATAGATGTATTGACAAGGTACCGTCATGACGTTAATATCTTTAAACAGTTCCCTTAGAGAATCGCGCCTGCGGAGGCCATATATTGCTCTGATGGCTCTTTTCTGTAGAATAAAAATAGATTCGATATCTGCAGCCCGTCCCCATAGTAAAATACCGTAAGACATGATACTATGAAAGTAACTAAAAAAGACTAGCCTAGCGGTATCTACATCAGTAAATTCACGGATTTTTCTCACAGCATATGCTGCTGAACTTAGCCGCCCTGCAAGAGATGTTAAATGAGGACCCCATTGCAGCCTTGAGTCGAGCGTGATCCCTAGGAAAACAGTTTTATCGACGAATTCTAGTTTCTCCCTATTCAATACTATGTCACAATCACTACTTTTAACATTCGGTAAAGCAAATCTTATGCATTTAGTTTTTTTCCCATTTAATACTAAATTATTAGCAGTGAACCAATTTTGGACCTGCAATAGGGCGTTATTTACGTCGTCAAGATTTGATGCACGTCTATTTATCTTAAAAATTAAGGAAGTTTCATACATGTCTATTTAGAAGCACAGTATAATAAAGTAACAGAATTACGTCTCGGCAGTGATTTGATAATGCTATATAGAACGCTCTTTTTAACCGACTTTAAAAAAGGAGGTTTCTCAATTCGACCGTATATATATACTAGCTTCTGCACGCGACTTCGTCCGCGTGAAATTTCGGCCCAAGCAAACGCGTCTCATCCCGTCGCTCGCCCGCGCTATAACTTCGTTATCGCTTAGCGTTCTTTCTGACTTTTGTTCTTTTCTTTTGGCTCCTAAGGATCATAGCGTGATGTATATAGCCTTCCTCGATAAATGGGCTATTCAATACTAAAATAATTAAAAGTCAAAGTCAAATCATTTATTTCAAATAGGCACGAAGATGCACTTTTGAACGTCAAAAATTACATGAATAGTTAATCGATTCTAGTTACGCCTTCCAAAAGGCGAGAAGTATGGAGAAGAATGGGCAAGAAACTCCATACTTACTCTTTTAAAATGTTAACAATAGTTTGTATACATTAATTAATAATTATAGGTGAAGACGATGTACCTAGAATAAAAATAAAAATTACTTACCACAATTCGTAAAAAGAATGAAAAGTGAAGTAATGACAGAAAAATTAATAAATGTGATAGGTACATGGTGCACACATATTTACAAACATTGTATATGATTTTCCAAAAAAAAAAAAAAATACATAATAAGTCAGTGTGTGAGTTAAGAGCCATTTTACGTTTTCGCGCGAATATCTAAGATTTTAGTCGCCTAATTTACCATCTTAGTTAATTCTCTGGTATTGGTGAATATATGTAAATAATAGATGATTCTTTCGTATTGACACTTCATGTAACACATTTACAAAAACTTATTTGTGTACTTTGTAGTTATTAATCTCCCAGAACTAGTTTACTGAAAAATCAGCGCAGAGGCAATTTCAGACTCCTATTTCTATAATTAATATTTATAAATTTGACTGAAAAAAATACACAAAGCATCAGACATATAGTTTTGTCGACAAATGACGTACTAGAATTTCGATTATTAATAACATTAATAGGTAAAAAAAATAAAGACTTAGGACAATTTTTACGATTTATTCGCAATTATATTGCGATTTTTTTGTTTGAATAAAGCGTAATTACATTTTAAAAATCATCTCAAAATGAACTATGTTCTTTAACAAATCGAATTCTCAAGTTTGATTAAAATCCCTTCATTTAATTAGCCACAATATCCTTTTTTTAAACACTCTAAAAAGAATAAATTGCGATGCACAAGTGGGCACCGTTTAGTACAGCGCGAGCGCCCATCGAGGAAGGACCTGTGCTACTTTTTCCCGCATCTCAATTGTCGAGTGCTCATATCGTAACCGTGATATTATACTACGACCACAACATTTTGATGCTTCCCAAATTGACTCGTTTTTACGAAGATTGCGTATTGCCGGAAATTATAGACCCTAGAAAAGCAAGATCAATGCCTTTACGACAAATATTTATTTAACGTAAGTGATAGTCATTATTACTTGACATTATTGTCAAATAATAATGACCAACACTTATATTTTGTACGATGTGATTGTTTTCCTGTTCATTTTTATTATATACTTTCAAAACATATATTTGTATTTTTTTATTAGTCTAGAAAGCTTTAGTAGACTGAATAAATAAAATAACTTTTTTAATCAATCTCTAAATACCGCATTATTATTATAATGGCTCAAGATTATTTAGTCCGTCTCGACACTCGCGTTACACTGCTTAAATTGTGTATGTGTGGATAGTTACGCTCACATACACAGCGCTGCCGTCTTTTACCTAAACTCGAGCGTTAAAATTTTGTGAAATGGCTCTTAAATTTATATTAATCACAGAAAATAAAAATTAATATCATAAAAAATATAAATTATACAGTTAAATTAGCAACCAGTTTGATTTTGTCTAGACTGTAAATTGTCCTATGGAGCAGGACCAGCATGTTTCCAAGCATTCTTATCTTGGATATAATCCTCTAATTTGTAATATGCTTGTTTACAAAGTGTGCTTTTTATATAAGTTTAAAATTTTCTTTCAATTAATTGTAATATATCAAAAGGTATTTTATTGTAACATTTAACACAGTACCCCATACAAGATGTATGTACTTTAGATAATCTGAAAAATGGTTGATCTATTTTATCTTTATTTCTACATGGCGTACTTTCACTATAATTATGATTCGAAAATTGAATCTTTTGCATAGGCATCTTTCTGTTACGCGGTCGTGACTTTTGTTTAGGAGGGAGTTTTCATACATAGAATAAAATGGGATAGATTTTATACGAGGAAAAATGAATGAGTCCGTACGTCTTAGCATTGAATTCTCAAGTCTTTTAAATGGTTGTTTAATATATTTAATTATCAGTTTTAATTTAATTATTTTCACATCAATATTTGTCAATAATCGAATAGGCTGTATAGGCTGTTGTCGGTGTAAAAAAAAATGTCCAGTTGCAAAAACGGGCCATTTTCAGAAAATTTTAATATTTCATATTTACCTAATTCTTTGATTTGTTTTTACTATTTCCACAACTGTATTGAAAAACGTCGTGTGATACACGGGTGTGTAGGTTATTGCAAACTCGTGTCATTAAAAACCCTACCCCCTACCCCAATAACCTTTTTCCCACCCTTGTATCACAATGTACTATTGTATTTGTATTAACTTTCTTTCTGTTCAAATATTGCAGTCATACTGATATCTCTGTACTCGAACTTTGAATGGCGCGCTAACGTACTCGACGAGCAGGACTCGCGGGCGGCGCCCCGCGGATTGCCCCGCACCTCACCCTCAAATTAGCTCGAGCGTTGAATCATAGTTATTAAGTAACTTTTGATTTCTTATGAAAATCCTCTACCAAACAATTATTGTATGAGACAAATAATTGTATCGCACTATCGCACCAATATTATAAAGTTGAAAGTTTGTGAGTGTGTGCGTGTGTTTGTCTCTTCTTCGAGCTCAAACGGCTAGACCAATTTTGATAAAATTTAGTATGAACGTAGCTGATACCCTGGATTTACACATAGGCTACTTTTTATCCCGAAAGAATGTAGTGTTCGCGGGTAACACCGCGGGGCGCAGCTAGTAGGATATAGATATGAGCGCCGATGGGTATAAGGTTGGCGGCGGCAAGGTGACTTGTAAAGCATTTTTTTTTTACTTAATCCCAACTAATATTATAAATGCGAAAGTAAGTTTGTTTGTTTGTTTGTTTGTTTGTTACCCTTTCACGCCTAAACCACTAAACCGATCATCCTGAAATTTTGCATATACGTTGCCAGGTGTACAGAAACGGACATAGAGTACCTTTCATCCCGAAAAAAGTACTGTTCCTAAGGAAAACAACAATAACGTTTTTATGATAATAGATGGGAGCCACGTGTCTTTCGAATCATGATTTAATTATACTCGTATTATTATAGAAACTTTAGTAGTGTGTTAAGAGTTGTTTTTTTATTTATTTTTTTATTCAAGGTCGAGCAAAGCCGCTGGCAAAAGCTAGTGCTTTATAATGACAGAAAAGAATAAAAAAGACACATAGTTTATCGTTCACAAATACTTTTATTATTATGGTGATAAAAATAGTTCCAGTAGGAACTGTGTTTATTCTTTAATTTTGAGAACGGTGTAACGGTCACTTTACCTACTTTTATTTTCTAATTTCCACATTGTGTTCCGACTCTGGTGACGACGACGCTGCCGTTACTCGTTCGTTACTACTACGCTGTGTTGAATAGGAAACGAATTTATCAGATAGTTACAGATTTAATCTTTTAATTGATTAAATGATGAACCTTATGGATCTAAGCAGTCAATTATGACATATTATGCTATTTCAGTCAACTTTCAACAAAGCAATGCAAATCTGATTTCGATTCCAAAGAATTGATATTTATGTGCTTCTTTTTAGGGATCCGTATCAAAAAGAAACCTTATGGTGCGACTCAGTCTGTCTGTCTGTCACAGCTAGATATCTCAAGAACTACTAATGCTATCAACTTGAAATTTGGAATAATTTTAGATGACGTTTGCCCAACTATGTTGCAAATAAGAAAGTTTTTTTTGCAACTGGGACTTAACTGGGTGTCTTAAAAAATCGAAGTGGGACTACTAGGGTATGTGTGGTAGGGTTTCATACTATGGTATGAAAGAGCGCTATTTGCATATACTCATAAATTTTTTTAGGCCCCATTTTTTCGACTATTGACAAAAAAAATAATTAAAAACCATTACAACCCTTATCTCCGTTTTTTGCATAGAAAAAATCTGAAATGATTTTATGTGATAGTAGTTTATGTAAAAATTACAGGAAAAATAAAACGATTTCTCTAAAGAACACACTTTTTCAGAAATCATCAACAAAAACTACATTAGTTCCATTATCGGTCAAGAGATGGCGCTGACCTAAAACTGCAATATCTTACACCGCAGTGCTAAAATTCTCTGATGAATTGACCTCGCCGATGAAAATTTAAAAACATTTCACGGTTCACAACGAAAATATCCTCCTTCCTACCTAATCGCAGATTGCTTTGGGTTAAGCACAGTAAGTTGTAGTTTTTTCTGGGCACTTAACTATTTAGGTACTAATACGAATAAAGCTATACAATTATGATGGTACGGAACCCTCGGTGCGTGAGTCCAACTTGCCCTTGACCGGTTTTTTTACATTTTGTTACTGTAATTGTGATAGTTCGAAGAACTTTATAGGACTTTTTTTTTGGGTGGGAAATTGTCAAATAACTTCTCCCGCTCTGGGGGCAGCGGGAGGGCGTGTCAGACTTTTACTGACTAAAACCCACCTGTGTTACTTCAGTTGCCTTTGTGCCAGGGCCACGGTATCCCTTTCGGAAAAACCCGCAACCCTGGCAGGCATTGATCCTAGCGGACCCCGTCACAGTTCGTGCTGACATCTCTTTGTGGCACGCGTAGAACACAACGCTCCGTCAACCTGGGCCTGGTCCTTACCAAACGGCGAGCTGCCCATTGCTCGCCGTCCGCAAGCCCGCGCCTACAGTGGCCGGGAATCGCCAATTGATTCCCGCTGTCCAGGGCGTCTTCTGCGGCGACTAGGGGCGTGAGAGCGCACAGACTACCTCTCCCTCACGCGTTCCGCCTCCTCCTTCGCAAGCATTACTGCTTCGTAGAAGGAGGTGACGGCCTCCCATGCACTCTTGCTCCGTACCATGGACCATTACGGTACACTGTACGCTAAACAAACAATTCCACTCAATAGACATATCGGACAATCCTCTGTGCAGAGCTTGCATGGAGGCTGAGGAAACCGTCGCGCATGTGCTCTTTGAATGCACAGGCGTCTCCCAGATTAGAACGAGAGACCCTCGGGGCACCCTGATCTTTCACAGATGTTCTAATTATACCGGGAGACGTAATTAACTTCTGGAGGAAGGTGGGCTGGTTGGAATAACCACTGATGGCCGCCATGGACCATGTACAATGGTCCACCTGAAGGACGACTAAGTGCGGAAAACAAACCCTTTACCATAGAACATAGAACTGTAAGTCGCTTGCTCCCGCGTCACCAGTCCTGACTCTCTGTATATTTTGACTGCTGTGACCAAAACTACAAACGTAGTGTTCAGGGAAGTTTTATTAAAATATGGCTGGTATTTTAGTATATTATGGTGTTTTACGACTTCCACGCGAACGAAGTCGCGGGCAGAAGCTAGTTACCTATAAAATAGATATACTTCAGTACAGTCAGTCACAAAAACTCTTAAAAGAAAGATTAAAGTTTAGCATTTTGTTATAACGTCAATGCATATTTAAAATTGTAGGCTTTAATCCTTACGAATACACACAAAAACACACCATCATGCACAGCACACCACACCACGTGAGCAATCATGTTTTGATCTAGTTTAGTTTTATTTTAATCTTTATATTTTTGTTTTTTTTTTAGTTTCAATTAGCATTGTACCATGTAATTAGGAAGGGTACTGTCTTCTGAGATACCGGTTAACTACCTAGTTCAGGAGGCTTTTTTATGTAACAGGGACTCTTGTTTGCGAATAAATTAATTTATAATTATTATTAAACAAAACAAAATCCTTAGTTCGCAAGCAATTTGTAATCATAGCATACATGTCTCAAAATAGTATTAAGTGTGATTCCACATATTTGAAATAATACTAATTTACCTTAGTTTTATCTTATGTAGTAACTTAATTTGATAACTTTTATTAGGATTCAGTGTTTATGAAAGACTGTGACTTTTAAATTTATGTATAAGTATTTTTACCATCTTATGTAAAATTTCAAATGATTATTGGTCGAATTTTAAAAATATTTTATGTTAGGCTTAATTACCATATCATTTTAGATTTTTTATAATTTGTTTTTCATATTTTTTAGACTCCTGAATCCAGAAACCTTACTTTTTTAATTTTGTCACTTGATTATTGAATATTTTAAATTGTTGAATTATAATAAATATGTTAGGCTTAATTGCCATATATCAATAATTTAGATTTATTTATTATTTGTGTTTTATGTTTTTTAAACTTCTGAATTCAGCGCCCCACTTTTTTAATTTTGTCAGTTGATTTTTGAATGTTTTTAATTTTTGAATAAAAAAATCAAGACCCAAAATGATTGTTGAATTATATTATAGTATTTTATTTAAAAACATATTTATACTTAAAAATACATTTGCAAAGCTTTTGAACCTGACTGTACGTCAGCTACCCTTTTATAGTATTCCGGTACATATTTAAAAATTAGCTTTTTGATTAAAATGGGGTGGAGTACTTTGAGAACATTTTAATGTTATCATGGAGTAGAATGAAACCTAATTAAAAATATTATATTTTTCATGGAGTAGTTTGGGAACTCTTTTTGGAGTACTTTGGGAATAAGCCCTTTATTGCACACCATAAAAATTACTATTATTATTTTATTTTTATGGTAATATGAACTAAGAGAGTTGTATTGTATATTTATATATATAATTCAAAAAATTGATAGCTGATACGGCCGCGAATCATATTTAAATCAACATACAACCTGATACTGACCTGCAATCGCAAAACTTGAGAAAATTTGAATTTCGCGTAGTACCCTGACACTTACGTTCGCTCAGCGGCGGCGGCGCTGATGTCTAATAGGATAAGGTGGCTTAAGCTGTTTTGTATGTGAGTCGATTATTTATGCACTTTTCAATGATGGTTTCAGATGCGATTTGCCTAGACTACTCGATTCCGTCGAGATCTCCTATCGAGAAGAAGAAAAATAGAAGTAAACTAAACTTTTGAAAAAGGGCTCCTCGTTTACACTCTACTTGTATTTATTGAGGGGCTCGTGGCTTAAGTAACAACAGCCGCATGGTTCAATCGAAGGTACGCTTGCCGCGGTCAGGCCGTGGATGGGTCACATTATATACCGAGACGCTCACTGCCTTGAAAAGCACGTTGTCGGTCCCGGCCAACGACCATATGGCCCATAGACGCCTAATAACAGGTGACCGATGTCTGTCAACACATCAGACTTATAGATCTGATGGGGTTTGACGCAGAATGTGCACTTGACGCAGAATGTGCACTTCGCAAAATGTGCACTTCGCATAATGTGCAATTCTCAAAATAGCACTTCTCAAAATGAGCATTTCTCAAAATTAGCATTTCTCAAAATGAGCATTTCTCAAAATGAGCACTTCTAAAAATGAGCACCTCTCAAAATGAGTGTGAATTTTATCACAATGGGTCAAAATAAAAACCGTTTGCTTACAATATTTTTTTTTTAAATTATTTTGCTCGAGTTTAGCTTAGAAAAAACTAATCACTTGCAGGACATGTTTGATTAAATGCTATATTTATTTATGCTGTATTCATATATTTAGTAATTACTAGCTGCGCCCCGCGGTGTTACCCGCGAACACTAGATTCTTTCTGGATAAAAAGTAGCCTATGTGTATTTTAACAAAATTGGTCCAGCTGTTTGAGCGTGAAGAAGTGACAAACATACAAACACACACACTCACAAACTTTCGCCTTTATAATATTAGTGTGATAGATAATAAATATATGAATACATAACTTCATTGTCTAACTTCTAAAAAAAAAAATGGTATAACTAAGTAACATACATAGGTAGGTTAGTAATGATAACCTTCGCAAATCTCCTACTCTATATTATCAAAAATAGCGTATAAAGATTTAAACAACTGATTATCCACCAGCAAATACTGGTGCCGATTCCCTTGTTCACAAACTAAACTAAATTTAAGTTCAGTGCATATTTTTCTTTCTATTTCATTAAGAAAAGGACAGAAGATAAAGGGCTATGCCCAATGTTGGTGCCTTTTTTTTTTTTGATGGCACACTAACGCCACCTTGTTAGATGTGTAGAGTATTTCCATTCAAACAATAGTTACTATGGCAGCTCAGCTCTAAAGTACATCCGTCTCGAGTTATGCACCCTAATCTATGACGCGTATTTAATTAGGAAAACTAAAAATATGAGTTACCTTTAATGGTCTAATATTATTTATTTCATAGTCCAAACTCTATTGGACTCAAGATGCATCATATTGACGTAAGTGGCATAGTGTGACATCAAGTTACACTTCACCGTAACAATGTCACTTTACACGACGTCCAGAACGAGTCGTGTACTCCTTTATGTCGCCAGATGGGGTATCTTCTTCCAGGTCAGCTTTGTCGGCCAATATGTAGGCTGGCTTTAGGCGGTCTATTGAGACCGTGACCTCCTCACCCTTAAATAAAATTTTAAAAGCTTTATCGCTCTTGTGCAGAACTTTGTGAGGACCTGTGTAGGCTGGTTGCAGCGAGCCACGTAATGCGTCTTCACGGAGGAACACGTGATCAGTGGTCTGCAGATCCTTAAAAACAAAAATGCTCGTTTTGTTGTGACGGGAAGCTGGAGTTGGCTGAAGTCTCTGTGCAAAGTTACGTATACGCGCGATAAATTCCGTGATGTCGGTCGTTCCATCATCACTGGGAGTAAAAAATTCTCCTGGGAGTCTTAGCTGCTCGCCGTATACCAGTTCGACGGAAGACGCTTGGACATCCTTTTTGAATGCGCTCCTTATGCCAAGCAATACCCACGGCAAGGACTCTGTCCAATTGTTAGTGGCATGGCACATTATGGACGCCTTCATTTGCCTGTGAAATCGCTCCACCATGCCATTGCACGCCAGATGGTATGCCGTTGTCCGCTTGTGCTGGAAACCAGCAATTTTTGACAATTGTTCGAACAGGGCCGACTCAAACTGACGGCCTCTATCCGTAACGATGACAGTAGGACAACCAAACCTGGCAATCCATCCGGACAGCAGTGCTTTAGCTACTGTCTCAGTAATGTCGACAATAGGTACGACCTCTGGCCACCTCGTGAATCGGTCGACTGCCGTGAGACAGTATTTAAAGCCTTGTGACATTGGTAGCGGGCCCACAAGGTCGATGTGGATCGTAGTGAAACTGGCGCGTGGGAGTTGAAAAGTCCCTAATGGCGCGGAAACGTGACGGCTCACTTTAGCCCGCTGGCATGCGAGCCAAGCTCGTGCCCATTCCCTGCAGTCCTTCCTGATACCTGGCCAAACGAAGCGCTCTGCGATTAATTTGGCAGTCGCCGAGACGCCTGGATGACTGAGGGAATGCAAGCTGTCGAAGATTTGTTTCCGCAGCATTTTGGGTACAAATGGCCTGGGTGACGTTGTACTGACATCACAGTACAGAGTTGAACGCTCCCCGGGGACTTGTACCTTCTCTAGCACAAGCGAAGACCCTTTCTGAAGAAGTTTCTTCAGCTCTGGATCTGACGCCTGCGACTGCGCGAGAATGTCAAGATTGACTGGAGCTTGAAGCTCCTCCACGCGAGATAACGGGTCGGCCACGACATTGTCTTTTCCAGAAATGTGTCGTATGTCGGTGATAAATTGGGCTACGAAGTCTAGGTAGCGGAATTGCCTAGGCGAACAGTGTTTCTTCCTCTCGTGGAATGCGAAACTGATCGGCTTATGGTCCGTATACACGACGAAGTGCCTAGCCTCCAGCATGTGGCGAAAATATTTGATGGCCTCGTAAATGGCCAGCAGTTCCCTATCATAGGGAGAATACTTTGCTTGCGAAGGGCTGAGCTTTCGGGAAAAGAAAGCTAATGGTTGCCAACCATCGTTACTAAGCTGCTGTAACACCGCGCCAATTGCAGTATCCGACGCATCGGTGACCAATGCGAGATTGGCATTGCATCGGGGTGAGCTAATAAAGCAGCATTAGCCAGGCTTTCCTTGCAGTCCTGGAATGCCTGCAAAGTATCCTCCGCAAGACATATAGGATGCGAGCCCTTTACGTTGCCAATCAAGAGGTTGTGAAGTGGCGTCTGTATTCGAGCTGCATGGGGCATAAAACGTCTGTAAAAATTAATCATGCCCAAAAATCGGCGTAACTGACGAACGTCTTTAGGCTGAGGGAACTTCTTGATCGCATCGACCTTAGAGTCAAGTGGTTTGGTGCCCTTTTCGGAGATATGGTAACCTAAGAAAGTTACTTCCGGGACACCGAAAACACACTTGGATGTGTTTATTAACATGCCGAAGTCCTTCATCCTGGTGAAAATGGTACGGAGGTGCTCCTCGTGCTCTGCTTCTGTCCTGGAGAAGATCAAGAAGTCATCCAAATAGCAGTAGCAGAAGTCTAGTCCTCTAATCTCGTTGACAAAACGTTGAAATGTCTGGCCAGCGTTGCGCAGACCAAACGTCATGTACGGGAATTCGTACAGGCCGAACGGTGTGGTGATCGCCGTCTTCGGGATGTCGTCCGGGCTGACAGGTATCTGATTATAGCTTTCACGAGGTCAATTGTGCTGAAAACTCGACAGCCTGAAATGCTGTGTGCAAAATCGTGAATATGCCTAATCGGATACCTGTCAGGAACGGTTCTCGCGTTCAGCATACGGTAATCTCCGCAAGGTCGCAAACTGTTATCTTTTTTCGGAGCGAGATGGAGTGGTGACGACCAAGGACTCTCCGAGGGTCTGGCAGTTCCGTTGGCCAACATCAGCTGGAACTCCTGCTGAGCAATTTTTAATTTGCCCGGCGCTAATCGCCGAAATGAAGAAGATACTGGAGGACCTGGAGTCGTGCGGATATGGTGTACGGTGTTATGTGGTGTAGTGCGTAATATTCCGGGAGGTCGGGTAATTTCGGGAAATCTTTCTAAAATTTTGTGATGCCTTGAATTGCCAGAAGTAACCTTTACAGAAAATAAAGAAGAAACTGAGTGATTCGATGCTATGGCAAAAACATTGGTGCTACTATCTATTAGCCGTTGATTTCTACAGTCAACGGTTAATGAGTAAAAACACAGAAAGTCTACTCCGATAATCGGTTTAGTAACTTCAGCTACTACAAAACGCCACTTAAAGTCTCTACGAAATCCTAGATTTAAATTGAGATCAAGGAAACCATACGTCGGAATGGGCGTCCCATTCGCAGCCACGAGTTGGTAGTTCGTAGGTGCACGACGATCGCTGAGCAGACGACGAGGGTAGACGCAGAGGTCGCTTCCAGTATCGACCAGAAACTGCATCTTCGTTCTTCGGTCTGCGACGAATAGGCGACCAGTAGAAGAGGGGCAATCATCTGTCGCCATTACTGACTGCCCGCGGAGTTTTCCTTCTTAAAGTCGCAGGGCCTTAAACAACGCTTGGCTTTCTCACCGTATATTGAGTGATACCAGCACTGTGGGTTCTTCCGGTAGCTTGAATTTGAGCGGGTTGAGGATCGCTGGCGTGAGTTGCGTCTTGTGTCACGATCGCGGCTGTGCGAGCGATTGCACGATCGACTGTTACGCAGCTGCACCTTCAGGTCTTTCATCGTGCGCTTGAGTTCTGCGATTTCGGCTGCCATCTCACTCACTGTAGTTCCTGCTGCCGAAGTTGAAGCAACGTGGCTTGATGGTGTGACAATATCCTGGACGCGGTCTGCCAGTTCAGCCAAAGCCTCTAAGGTACTGTGAGGTTGCGATGCAAGGAGGGGCTGGATACTGTTGGGAAGTCGGCTACTCCAAATAGTGCGCACAAAGTCCTCGGGCACGGTTGGTCCAGCTAACCCCTGCAGATGGCGAAGAAACTGCGATGGCTTCCGATCTCCCAGCTCCTCATGCATCAACAGCTGCTTCACCTTCTTCTCCTGGGAGGCTGAGAGGCGCTTCACCAATTCGGTATTCAGCTTGTCGTACCGGTTTGTGGCAGGTGGGGACACGATGACGTCCTTCACCTCTTTTGAAAATTGGGGCTCAAGGTGACCGACCACATAATTAAATTTCGTGACGTCATTCGCCACTCCTGCATTCTCAAACTGCGCTTCTATTTGTGCGAACCAGATGTCCGGCTCTTCTGGCCAAAATGGTGGTAGCTTCAATGACACGCGGTAAATATCGTGTACCGTGGAAACGCGCTTTGCTTGGCGCGACCTTTGTGTGACATGTTTCGCCGGCTGTGACGACGCGGTGTGCCCGGACTCACTATCACTCATCTTAACGGTGTTCTACTCGGGGTCACCAGTATAGTAAAACAAGTCTTTTCTTATAAACACAGAACTTTTGCACAAAACTTAGAGAAGGAAAGTATAAACCCACATCAAATGTGTCCATATCATAAAAGCATATATTTATTTATTTATTTATTTATTTATACAATTTTAAGAAAGCTTACAGACTAATACACGTAAATGGTAACGAAGTAGTAAACATCTGACAATTGCTAATTACAAGCTTCCACATATATATGATAATGTTGTAACACAAGATTAAAGGGGAAAACAAAAAAAGACAAAAGGAAAAGGTATGGAAAAATATGTAGGTATGCCGTGATAAACCACAAAATATTCACCCATTGAAATATTCCTTGCTCAAAATTGTCCTGATTCTTAACGCACTTGTGCAGAATAAATCAATTTCTAAATACGATGGCAGGTTGTTGAATGTTATTGCACTGCGTATACAAAAAGCGTTACGCCTATAATTTGTCGTTGTAAACGGTACTTGTAATAATGGTCGCAATCTTAGGTTATTTTGATTGGTGCGAAGATAGATTTTACGAAGTAAATCGGGACAATCGATTGTTCCATTTGCAATGTTAACAAGAAAACAAATATCATTAATATTACGCCTTAATTCTAATGGTAAAAAATGATAACGCTTACACCGGTGTGCATAGCCGTCTGAAAACTTCTGCGCCTTGAAATCTAGGTATCTCATAAATTTCCTCTGAACTAACTCAATACGAGATTTATACGTCTCATACTGGGGGTTCCATACTTGGGAAGCATACTCAAGGGTACTGCGCACGTAAGAACAATAAATTACCTTTACTGGTTTTAGAGTGTGAAAGTCGGAACAAGTTCGCATTATGAATCCCATAGCTTTGGAGGCTTTCTTTATGATAGATTCTATATGTTCGTCAAAAATCATTTTACTGTCGTGTATCACACCAAGATCTCTAACACTATGCAGTTTATTTATGTAATGACCATCTAATTTATACGCGGAATCAATTAAACGCCTTTGCCGTGTAAACGGTACATGAAAACATTTAGACACATTAAGCTGCAGGTTATTATCCCTACAATATACCACGAACCTGTCCAGATCGGACTGGAGTTGCTCCGCATCAGATAATGTATGCACCGATTTAAGGATCTTCATATCGTCCGCGTATAAAAGGATGTGTGTGTTTCTAAAACAGGTTTTAATGTCTGAAATAAATATAATAAATAATAATGGACCCAAGATCGAACCTTGAGGGACTCCTGAAGGGATAGAATTCCATCGAGACGTATATCCCCGTAACACAACAGCCTGTGATCTATTTTCTATATACGACGAAAACCATCGAAACAAATCACCGTGTATTCCTACAGACAATAACTTCTGTTGAAGCACACGATGATCTATCCTGTCAAAACATTTACTGTAGTCGGTGTAAATCACGTCCACCTGATGACCACCCTCCATTCCGTCTGTTATGATCGCGTTGGACAATACTAAGTTGGTGGTAGTAGATCGTTTTCTGAGAAATCCATGCTGCTCATCAGTAAAGTGATTTTTCATAGTGAAATATAATAAGATAAACACATATTTCAGCTCTAAGTAACAAGAATATTTATTCAGAAGTGACAACATCAATTTTCCATATAAATCGGTAACCTAGCAACTATATTTGCCAGAAATTCGAATGTTGCTACTAAGTATACCCAGTCTCAAATTCAGATAATTTATGTAAACAACGGGGATAACATATCAAAAAAATATCTTCGTAATGGTAATTCACATAAAATGGCGAAAAAAGAGGTTTCATTTTCTTTAAAGTACTGATTTTAAGGATTAATAATTAATAAATAATCATACCGCAATTATTTTTATAAATTTTCGGGTTTAAACAAAGTTATTAAAAAAAGAAGATTTTCTGGTATAAAATATTTTATGATACTGGTAACAATGCAGGAGATACAAACACTTTCAAATTTTTTACATCTTCAACAACACTAATATTACAACTCTCATTCATAGATTCATAATGTAAGTAGCATATCTAGCCACATTTGGATGAAAACGGCTGCAAACTGTTTGGAGTGGAAATTGATTTTGGGAGGCCTACGTCTAGCACTGGACTTAAAAGGGCTGATTATGACGATCATTTGCCGTGTCTCCGACATACAACAAAAACATTGTTTAGCAACGGTATTTTGTTTGCATAGTTCTTATAATTAATTCACTTTAATTTTAGCGATGACTATTTACAATAAAATAATATGATAAAATGTTTTGCACCACTGTCGTGTCATTTTGACATTGACATTTCTTGACATTACTTTGTTTACATAAATTATCTGAATTAGAGACTCCGGGTTTAGGTATGTATGTATACCTACAACGTAAACAAAGGTGATAACATAACAAAAAAATATCTTCGTAATGGTAATTCACATAAAATTGCGAAAAAAGAGGTTCCATTTTCTTTTAAGTACTGATTTTAAGAAATGATAATTAAAAAATAATCATACCGTAATTATTTTTATTTATTTTCGGTTTTAAACAAAGTTATTAATAAAAGGAGATTTTCTGGTATAAAATATTTTATGATACTGGTACCTAACAATGCAGGAGATCCAAACATTTTCAAAATTTTTGCATCTTCAACAACACTAATATTAAAACTCTCATACATAGATTCATATTATACTCGTAAGTAGCATATCTAGCAACATTTTGGATGAAAACGGCTGTACACTGTTTCGATTGGAAATCGATTTTGGGAGGCTTATGTCTAGCACTGGGCTTAAAAGGGCTGATTATGACGAGCATATACCGTGTCTCCGACACACTACACAAGACATTGTTTGGCAACGGTATTTTGTTTGCATAGTTCTTATAATTAATTCACTTTAATTTTATCGATGATTATTTACAAAAATATTTAATGATAAAATGTTTTGCACCACTGTTCTGTCATTTTGACAGTGACATTTCTTGACATTACTTTGTTTACATAAATTATCTGAATTTCAGACTTTGGGTATAGTTATGCCATTAATTTTTTAAATTTTTTTTAGTAAATAGGGAATGAAATTATATATTTATTATAATTAATAAATATATGAAATCAGCGTATACAAATATAGCATTTAATCAAATATATCCTGCAAGTGATTAGTTTTTTCTAAGATAATACGGTTATCGTGCTAAAAATCGAGCAAAATAATAAATAAAATTGTAAGCAAACGGTTTTTATTTTGACCCATTGTGATAAAATTCACACTCATTTTGAGAGGTGCTCATTTTGAGAAGTGCTCATTTTGAGAAGTGCTAATTTTGAGAAGTGCTATTTTAAGAACTGCACATTTTGCGAAGTGCACATTTTGCGAAGTGCACATTCTGCGTCAAGTGCACTTTTTGCGAAGTGCACATTCTGCGTCAAACCCATCTGATGTATGTCACCACTCAATAATTTCGATTCAGTTTCGACCAGTTCTGTGAGCCGTAAACACTTCCGCGTTAGTCAATAAAAATTACGTTGGTTTGGTAAAAACAGCCAGACTTCGAGTTTCCTGAAAGATGTCATAACAAATTCATTGTTACATAATCATAATTAGATTTATTTTCTGATATTATTTATCGGAGTTCATCTTATACTGGTCATAGTTGTAGGTGAACCAGAGGTGCAAGGACTCTCTCGTTGATGTCTTTCATGTTTGCGTCCCTTTCTTCTGAAAGTAGTTTTTTTACTATCTCTTTTCCTCTATTATTAGGTAAACATAAATAATGATGCAGCAAATCCTAATTGACCAAATCTGTTATCGATAAAGCAAAAACCTATACTATAGACATAAATAAGAAATTTGAAAAAAAAAAATATCACTACAATAGAGAAAAGCTGCCCAATGCAAAGGCAAATTATTATTATCGCCACTTTAGTGTTTGATGGGATTAAAATAGCTTAAAGTTATAGCTTATAGTTTAAATAGCATAAAGAGACAAAGGTGGCTTGATTGTTCTGAAATAATCATAAAAGCATACCTTGAAAAAAAATCAAAAAACCACTAACGCAAAACCAATGTCCTGGTCAATAATACTTTAAGCATTTTCATTGGCGAGGAACTATTTCCTAATATAAGTAACCATCAATTCCACTCTGAAGTAACCAGTCATGTAGTGGATTTGTCAATAAGTGTTATGCACAAATTATATTTCCACAAGGCTAGCTTTTCTTACAAAGTCTGCTCAACAAAAACAATGTTTGGAAAAATTAGACAAAGTTAATACATTTCAAAAATGATTAACGTATCTGTGTTTCTGATTGTCCAAAAATTTGGTATATTTTAGTCCACAAATAAAATTTTCCTCGAGGAAAATTTTACGAGGAGGCGTCTGTCCCAGCAGTGGGAATATTAATATTATAGGCCATTATTGTATTCTATAAATAATTATTTGACTTTCAGAATTTAGTCTTTTTTTACTATTAGGTAAAATATATGAAACAACCTCTGAAAAAAAAATCTTTTTAAATAAATACGGAAAGAATTTAGGTTTTTTTGATTTTATTCTTAAATTTTATGTTATTACTTTAAGTACCTATATTAATTACATTAAGTGCATGTTAAAATACTATTAAGAAATAGGAAGATTAGAAGCCACTTATTTAAAAAAAAAACGATACCTTCGTGTTTTATTTAAATTTGCCCCATCCCTAGTAATACGTAATGACCATGGTAAGGCCAATCAGAACGCAGTACCCCGCTTCCTCATACCTCAGCTAGAATTGTTTTGATGCGTTAGATCAAGCATTAGGCGTCTATGGGCTATATGGTCGTTGGTCCCGGCTGTCATTCGTAAATCTTTGACAGTCGTTACGGGTAGTCAGAAGCCCGAAAGTCTGACAACCAGTCAGGGAGGACAAGGGGGCTCGTGTTAACAAGCCTGAATAAAACGAATAAGTAATAGTTACCGTTCTCTTTCTCGCTCTCTCTCTCGCTCTCGTATCTCCCTCTCTCGCTCGCGCTCGCGCTGCTCTCTGTAACAAACGCACCAGTTAGTAATTCACCTACGATTGGTCAAAATGATTCATCTTTTATTGAAGATTCGTCATAAAATACAAGGCGAGGTTCTTCAAGTTAACTTCTAGGAAATGTAATTTTAATGTCTTTTTATTTATAAAAGGTAATGAAAAACACGTGAAAAAATTATATTGCTTTTGAGACTTTTCTGTGGGTATGTCAGGTACTCGTTACATAATTGGATAAAGTTCACTCGATAGAAAAAAATTCTATATTTAAAAATTTATAAAATTTTATATATTATACTACTTTATGTATTGAAAATCACATCAAAATAAATGTATATGATGATATAATGTCCGTCGGGTTTAACATTGTTAATATCGTAAAACATATAGGGGTTTATTCATAAACGTTGCTTAAAGTTAAGTGACGTTCAAACGTCAAAAATGTATGGTTAAACAGTCGCTAATCATTACTTAACTTTAAGGAGCGTTTATAAATAAACCCCATAATCTTCAACACAAAATTAACGAAGTTCACGGCACAATTTACTCGCGCCCTGCTGCCACCTCAAGAACAAGAATACACGCTTGAAGAACCTCGCCTTAAGTTCGTCGTGAATTGTTTATTGGCCTCTAGAAAGTGAATAGAATTATTATTATTATATACTAGCTTCTGCCCGCGACTTCGTCCGCGTGAAATTTCGGCCCACCCATCGCGTTGCATCCCGTCGCTCGCCCGCGCTATAACTTCGTTATCGCTTAGCGTTCTTTCTGACTTTTGTTCTTTTCGCTTAGCTCCTAAGGATCATAGCGTGATGTTATATAGCCTATAGCCTTCCTTGATAAATGGGCTATCCAATACTAAAATAATTTTTCTATTCGAACCAGTATCTAGTTCCTGAGATTAGCGCGTTCAACCATTTTTTTTTTTTTATCTAGGGCATCTCAGAGTGTAACCACTAAGGTTCCGACTCTTTAACCGGACTTTCCTGTGGCTGCCTTAAGCTCCTAACGAAACTTAATGCCTCCAGCCAGGGCGTAAAAACTTATAAACTAAACGACTGCTGCTCGCTCAGGGCACCCCCTGTGGGGTACGAACCTCGGCTTAGGGCAGCTGCGTCGGAGGGAGGATGGCAAGGGACCGTCGGTGGCTGGATAAAATCAGTGTTTTGATTATTATCATGGGGAGTTTGGATTACTTGCTGCTCAGCTATAGCGCGTGCTGGCGGCGCTTCACTTACAGTCAAGGGTCGGGGAGGAGCGTTCAACCAAACAAACTCTTCAGCTTTATAATATAGCTGACCCGCACAACTTCGTCTGCGTCACCTAAGAGGGAGAGTGGTTTAAGTAATGAATTTTCTATTTATTTTGTTACGTAGTTATTTTAAAATTATGATATCTCCTAAGATGTTGATTGAAATCAAGTGATGTCAAGGACAATTTTGTTTACATTTAAATACTTGTGATTAATAACATATTTATTTGGATAAGGATTAATATTATGTTGATAAAACTCCTTCGCAAATAATGCATTAATTTCGAAAAAATTTGATTACCATAAAAAAAGGTTATAGTGAGTCAATCTTAAAAGATAGACATATGCTGTCGCGGACTTTTTTTAGAACTTTTAAAGAGGAACAATTCTATCATACATGATTTTTGCGTAACTTAAACCGTTTACGCAGCGCACGCAACGGAAGCTCTCAAAAAGGAATAATTTTTCCCGTTTTTGTAACATTTTTATTTATGCTCCGCTCTTATTGGTCGTAGCGTGATGTTATATAGCCTATAATATTCCACAATAAATGGACTATCCAACACAAAAATAATTTTTCAATTCCAACCAGTAGTTCCTGAGATTAGCGCGTTCAAACAAACAAACAAACAAACAAACTCTTCAGATTTATATATTAGTATATATATATATAGATTATACTCGTATTCACTGATAGAACCATATTCTAAAGTGCATTTACAAGGTACTTCTGGTAGATTGGAGGACCGAGCAGGCCCCATTACTTTATCCTCAATTTACTTTCCACCAAGACACAAAATTACTGCAGATATGTTCAAAACCTACTTCAATACTTTTGGCCATAGATTTATTGCGGGTGGTAACTGGAATGCCAAACATACATTTTGGGGATCCCGCTGTACCAGCACTGGTGGATGCGATTTGAAACACTGTGTTGATGAAAATAATTAAAACCGATATCTACAGGTGAGGCGCCTAACATGGAAGCATCACATTAGAAATAAAAGGAATGAGATAAACCATAAGTTCCGCAACCTGTATTGGCTCATGGGAAGAAACTGTGCTCTCTGTAGACAACAAACTCCTCATCTACAATTCGGTACTTAAGCCAATATGGACCTATGTAGGGTTACCATATCTCAGGATTTGTCCTGAGATCTCAGGATTTTTAGGCTCTTCTCAGGATTGCGGCCGGATATCGGCAATCTCAGGAAAACTCAGGATTTTTAAAATTTTCAATAAAATAGAGAAATAGAGTAGATTTGAGGGGACTGAGCAGTGAGCGAGAGAGGACTGCGATACACTGAGTTACTTTACTACTGTGAGCGGGTGACACATTACAATCTATACATATCAGAAAAGATACCAAATGACATGTGTATCACTCATACTCTCAGTTTTTTTCGTTGTCGTTATCCGTTCACGTAAAAATGACCATTGAGGCGCTTATTTAACAGATACTTTATGGTAGTTTTTTGCATATAATGTTTGCACTAACAAGTTGTCGTTTTACTTTGATGCGTAAAAATGTATGTACCTACGTAACATTATGTATTTTACGAGAATATCCTTTGAGCCGATGATCCAAATGAAACATATCAATATTTCGTATCATTTCAGTGATCTAGACGCAAATTAAGTTTACGAGAGAATTCGCAATTTCGAGAAAATCTCAGGATTTTTCAATGGAAATCAGGGTTTTTCTTTTTCTTTTTTAATTTTTTAATTTTCTGGTAACCCTAGACCTATGGGATCCAATTATGGGGCGTTGCCAGAAAAACCAATATACTCTGCCTGCAAAGAGTCCAAAATGGTATCTTAAGATCAATAGCAAATGAAGGTGCATTTGCTATTGATCTTAGGATACCAGTTTGCTAGGAACGACGAAATCCACGACTATCTCCAAATTCCCTCAGTAAACTCTGTAATCGAGCGGTACAAAAGACAACACAAAGCACGCCTAACCTTGCATCCAAACCCACTAGTTACTGAACTGTTAAACCCGACAGCGGTGGTAAAAAGAAGAACCAACTTCTTTAAGTGGGAGGCGCGTGTGCGTAGTCGCAGCGGAAAAGTGTCGAATCTCTTAATTTCAGTTTTACAGATAATTAGTGTATGACGTCGAGTAAATGTGTATGGTAAGTAAAAATTTGTGCATCCAACCATTGGGGAGCTATTCAAGAAAAACTGTTTCCGCTGGAACTACGTCACCCTAGCGGCACTTTTTTTATCGATGGATCTACTAGAAAAAAAAATCCTGATAAAAAAGAGGTAAATGTGTATGTATAAATGAAATTTGTGTGCCATAAAACTGCGAAGATATTCAAGTTTCCGCTGCGCTGACGTTTGGCCGTTTGATGAAAATCATATAAAACGGTTTAGTGGAGAGTTGTAATTTTTTACGCACGTTGCTTTGAATTTGTGTGTAATGTTTGTGAATACAGAATTTGAAAAAAAAAAAAACATACCGTTCAGAAGGTATACGAGGGCGGCACTGAAAATTTCGGGAATCAAGGAAGAGACACAACATTACTATTTAAAAATGTATTTATTGCTTTTCGAAGTATTCTCCGCGAATTTTGACACATTTTTCCATACGATGGAACCAATCATTGAAGCAACCATTCCATTCGGAAGTTGGGGTCTCCAAAATGACCGTTTTGTAGGCGTCCACAGCTTCTTCAGGTGATGAAAATCTCTGTCCACGCAATTTATTCTTTATTTTAGGGAAAGTATAGAAATCATTAGGGCTTAGGTCGGGGCTGTACGGCGGATGGTCTAATAATTCTATGTTTTCTTGCTCTAAAAACTCTTTTGTTCTGTGCGAGGTGTGAGAACTCGCATTGTCGTGATGGAGGATGATGCGGCGGTTGCAGTTCTCTTTACGGAGTTCAGAAACGACATGTGGCAAACAAATGCTAGCATACCATTCTGCATTAAACGTTCTTTGTCCCTCAAGAGGAATTGTCGTAACATGGCCGGTTTTGGAGACAAACGTGGCCACCATTTTTTTTTGCAACACTCCGTGAACGAACAATTTTTGTTGGCTTTAACTCATTTTCGAACACCCAAACTCGTGACTGGTTTTTTGTTTCGGGTTCGTACGCATATATCCAGGATTCGTCACCTGATACGATGTTGTATACAGCATTTGAGGATCCTGCGTGGAATCTTTCGAGAGTTCTGACGCACCAAGTAACGCGAGCCGCTTTTTGTTCTTCACAGAGCGAATGCGGTATCCATCGGGAAAACAACTTTTGTACACCTAATTGTTCATGCAAGATTATTTGTATTTGACTCATGCCAATGTCTAAAGTTGCCTGAATTTCGTGGTATGTCACATGTCGATCTTCCTCAATCAGCTTACGCACAGCATCAACGTTTTCTTGGGTGACTGCAGTTTTTGGACGACCTTGACGGGGATCATCACTGAGCTTGACACGTCCACGTTGAAATTCAGCAAACCAGCGATAAATTGTGGTTTTGGATGGGGCTTCATCACCAAATGCAGAAATCATCCGGTCAACACACTGTTTTTGTGTTAAACCACTTCGAAAGTCATAATAAATCATCGCTCTTGAATTTTCTCGAGTCAATTCCATTTTCTCAACGACTAAACAAGTTTGACAAAACCTTGTGACAAGACCGAGAATCTTTTTTTAAATAAATAAATGGTATTCGATTTTTAAAACCAAGGAGTTTTCAATTAAAAAGATTTTAATATGACAGGAACAGTTTAAATATTCCATTCCCGATACTTTTAGTGCAGCCCTCGTACACGTAAAAGTAAAATAAGGTTATTAGGTCCAAGTGCTTAAAATAGTAACTCTAGAGCCTAACTTATAACGTTTATTTGTATCTTGTAAGGGTCTACAATGTCCTGCCAAGTTTCATTTATGTGCTCTTAGTAATTAATGAGCTATGGCATAATAATTTACTACAACTGGATCACTATATTGTATGACATCCGATTGTAGAACTTTTTAATGGAAAAGCAAAATGAAACATATTCCAATATTTAGTGTATTAATGCAACAATTCACAGGTCAAATTTCAGCTCGTTACACTAAATAATTAAAGAGATATAATAAAATTACCTGAACAACTGCAGTACATGGATAAACCGACCAAGTTTGAATGGCTACCAAAAAGCGGGCCTGCAGTATAAAGAGCTTACGTTCTAAAATTACCAGTGTTGTACCATTATTGGATTGGTACAGATGGGCACACATCTTTAACAAGTAACTAATAACTTTCGTGATATTATTGTAGGTAACTTGTTTTTTTTTTTTTTTAACTTACGAAATTATTTCAATAATAATTATAAACCTAAGATTTACTCATACCTTTATGGGCTTTTACAGTAGGCAATATATTTCAAATCAAATCAAATCATTTATTTGCAATGAATGTAGGTTACATTAAAATACAGGTGGAGTAGGTAGGAGTGAGCCATGTACATTCTGTCTGGAAATAGGCAAGCAAAACTTATTAAAACAAAAAATGTTAAGAAGTTATCTAAAAATAAAATTACAAATTAAAAGGCCATACTTAGAATGATTACAATTACAATTATATATACATTAATTAATATTGAAAATGTCAAATTAAAATGTTACTTTAGAATAAAATGAATAAATGTATTTTAGGTCAATATGTTCAAAATAATATTAATTATATTTATTAATATTATTTAATAATATTATTTGTTATTTGTATTGAATAAAAAACGGATTCTTCATATTAATGTTATTATTTCTTTGTAAATAATGTTCTTTTTTAATGTTAATTAGTCATTAAATAATAAATACTTTTAATAGTACAAAGTTAATGCAGTTGTTTTATTTTCTGCTAAACTATTGTGTACACACCTGTACGAAACTAACGATACTATACTGATAATTTTAGAACGTTAGCTCTTTATACTGCAGGCCCGCTTTTTGGTAGCCATTCAAACTTGGTCGGTTTATCCATGTACTGCAGTTGTTCAGGTATTTTTATTATATCTCTTTAATTATTTAGTGTAACGAGCTGAAATTTGACCTGTGAATTGTTGCATTAATACACTAAATATTGGAATATGTTTCATTTTGCTTTTCCATTAAAAAGTTCTACAATCGGATGTCATACAATATAGTGATCCAGTTGTAGTAAATTATTATGCCATAGCTCATTAATTACTAAGAGCACATAAATGAAACTTGGCAGGACATTGTAGACCCTTACAAGATACAAATAAACGTTATAAGTTAGGCTCTAGAGTTACTATTTTAAGCACTTGGACCTAATAACCTTATTTTACTTTAACGTGTATATCTTCTGAACGGTATTTTTTTTTTTTTCAAATTCTGTATTCAAAAACATTACACACAAATTCAAAGCAACGTGCGTAAAAAATTACAACTCTCCACTCAACCGTTTTATATGATTTTCATCAAACGGCCAAACGTCAGCGCAGCGGAAACTTGAATATCTTCGCAGTTTTATGACACACAAACTTTTACTTACCATACACATTTACTCGACGTCATACACTAATTATCTGTAAAACTGAAATTAAGGAATTCGACACTTTTCCGCTGCGACTACGCACACGGGAGGTGCAGCACTAGCTGTTCCACCACAACGCCATTTGACATGCAACGAATTCGCTTATGGTCCGAGGACTGATTGCAAATAGAATTAAAAAAGAAAAAAACGTAATCCGAAAAAATTACCGATTCATTACTGTTGTTTTGATTCGTTCTTGCTATGCTTTTTGCGGAAGACGAGTCACTTTGCACTTCACACTTACCTTTCCCTCTCTCGTTCTCGCTCTCGCTCACGTTCTCTGTCTCGCTCCCTCTCCTCACGTTCACGTTCCCGCTCCTTGTCCCGCTCTTCTCGTCGGTCCTTATTCCTAAAACGTGAAACATTGTAATATTTCGTCTTTTTTTTTGTTCTTTTATGGTTACTTTATTTATTATTACATATATATAATAATAACAAAATATATATATATATATATATTTTGTTATTATTTTGGACCCTAACTATTTTGCATTTAATTTTATATGATTTTCTTGTAATTTATTTACTGAATATTTGTTCTGATTCTTGTAAACTTGTATGTTATTGTGTACTGCCGGCATAAGGAAAAAGGGCACATCTAACATTTTATAAATATGGAGAAAATCGAGTTTCAAATTTTTATTGGTTTTTGGCGAAAAATATCGACTTTAATATTATTTTTCGGAAATCAATGAATTAAAATAAATTCATTTTCACGATTCCTATACGATTATTGAAATATAAGGTTTTAGTTTATTGGTATTTATTAAATAATCAACATTTTCTAATTGGTCAACTTTAAATCAAAGAGCACATCTGTGGTAGTTATGCCTTTAATATTTAACGCAGGTCAATTATGCCTTTTCAACTAAATAAATAATACTAATACTAATATTTATCGTGGCACAAATAAAAGCCGAATTTATGCATTATGTGACCTTTTGACGTACTATAAGTCAGATGTGCTCTATTTACGTACAATAACTTAAAAATTGGCTCAGTTGTGCCTTTTGAGCTTACGGTATTTTTGTTTATCTTGTTCCTAAAATTGTACAAAAAATATTGGCAGAAAGGTCTTTTTTTTCTGATTCCGAATAAGTATATAACTCAATTTCGGAAAAAATGTTAGTTGTGCCCTTTTTCCTTATGACGGCAGTGTAGCCCTCTATTGGAGATAAATAAATAAGAATATTTTACCTTGAAGTACTCCGGCGGCGGCGATCTTTTTCTCTCCCTTCTCGCTCCCTCTCCTTATCCCGATCTCTCTCTCGCTCCCGGTCGCGTTCTCGGTCGCGGTCACGCTCTCTGTCCTTGTCGCGCTCCCGCTCTCGCTCGGCGGGCCGCTCGGTGCGCTCGGTGCGCTCGTTGCGCTCGCTGCGCTCGTTTCGCTCGCGTCGCTCGTCGCGCTCGCGTGGGCGCTCGGGCTCGTCCTTGGCGTCGCGCTTGCGCCGCACCACCACCTCGGCCTCCTCCTGCGCCCAAACGACTCACTGAGTGCGCGCCCGCCGCGAGCTCGGCACCGTTCGCACACGAACTAATATAACACAGCGCCGCGGCCACGCTCGCGCGACACACTCCTCTGTTACGATAGGGCCGCGTCCGCGATCGCCGCGCGAGTTTCACGTCACGTTCATAAGTCACCTTTTGTTCGGCGAACCCGAACGCGTGGGCGCGCCGACAGAGGGCGCCTTCCAGTTTTCCGAACAAAAAGTGACATATGGACGCAGCGATCGCGTGTTCGCGCGAACGATCATTTTGGGGGTAAGTGTGATGACGGTGGAGCGAGTGCCGCGTCGCGGGAACGTGCCCGCGCGTAAGATAAGTCGATCAAGTTCAGTTTCATACGATTGAGGGTGGTCGCTCGCGCTAGAGACAAGCTGGCCGCTCCCCGCCGAGGCCGCTCCGCCGCACCTGAAAATCGCCACCTACTGACACTCGCACTGACACGTCGCTACACACGCACACACGCACACTCTCGCACGCGCACGCCACTGCACGCGCTCAGCGACGCCCATCGCGCACTAACACCACTCTACACTTATTTTCTTGCTATTGTACACTCCAGAGGTGTGTTGTAGAGATACTTTTTAACTCTTACAAAGTTTATTTGTTAACCACCTACAACAACAACAAATAACATTCCATTTTACATCTAGCCAGTTCCCTGAGCTTACCTCCCAACTACCGGTCCCGGTCCCTAGTTTCATTCAGGATCAAATTAAATAAGCTAGCGAAACTCCGCTGGCCTCGATATGTACACAAGATCAAACAAAAAAAAATTACCGATTTTTATTGGGTCATCTATCGTATGTTGTATAGTTCAGAATCAGTTTTATTTTTATTTTATCGTGTTTAGATATCGGTAACCTACTATGCGAAATTAATACAATAGATTTTTCAAGTAACTACAGTTCCTAAGGTCATTGGCCCAAAAAAATCATCAAATCGTTTTCTTTTTTGTTTTATCATGTTTAGGTATCGATACCCATCACGTCAGAGGGGTTTCGCTAGCTAATTTAATTTGACCCTGTTGAGAACGACTCATGTTTATGAATCACTAATGTCATCGGTACACTTTCACAACTAGTTTCATTGCGCGGTGTCGTGACTTTTGTTTAACACTATATCGATCATTAGTCTCGGGGGACTAAAGCTGGGCCCTATTTGAAAAAAAAAATGTTTCAATAAAACACACCTCTGAAATGCGGATCACTTACGAGTATAACACTGGAGAAGGCATAGGCGCAATATTCTGAACAAAAAAGTCTGTCACTTTTTGCGGGGGACGCGGTAGCTACTATAATAATAAAAAGACATCAGTGGCTCGCCCAGAAAGAGAAGTCAGATTTTTTTTAAATCGACATCGATATTAATTCAGAATTTTGCTTGAATCCATGAAATACCACAAGTGATGCATAAAATGGTTAAATGTTAATAATAACAACTATGAAATAAAAGAAAAACATTTTAATGTCATAGTAACAAGTATTAATACATTTAAAAAATCTGTAGTATAGGTACATAACACCCAATGGTTTTTAAAATTAATCAACTTGGAGTAAATATGTTAGCTTTTTGCCAAAAAATAATGATTTACAAATTTTAAAACCGTTAAACCGTTATAGTCGTTATGGAATTTTTATAATTCCATTGTAACGGTTTTAAAATAGTTTTTAAATCATTTTATAAACAATATAAATTACTAATTTGTATTAAGAAAGTATCGATACATAAATTTTGGTTTCAAACATGACCTCAACTTTACGGTAGTCTCGCTAACATTTTAGCTAGAAGACATAATTGTATGGCAAATGTTTGTCAATTTTGCTGATTTGACGTGTATTTTCGTAATGCAAAGAAAAATATTTTGAACCTTACGAACATAAAAATGAGATGTAGTGAGTTATCGTGACGTCACAAAAGTAATGTGAGTAAAATTCTCGATTCATGCCTTGTTTTACGTGGAATCTTGTATCGAATGAAAAATTAATATGTATTATGAGGTTTGGATTTTTTGTTTCAATAATACCATGACTAAATATTAGAAGATAATACTTACGTATGGAAGGTTATTTCGTCTTTATTTAGGTTTGACGTATTTGTACAAGTTGTAATAGCTCGATCAGGCCTTTTCACGGAGCACTGATGTGCGTTAGAATCGATTTGAAAGTAGTCGTTATGAACGCGCTAGGTCTTGTATTTTGGAAGCTTCTCCAGTGCGCAGCGCATTCGGTCTAAGGCCGTCCTTGCAGCAACGCCGCGTGCAGTGGCGTGGCCCAGGCGCTCCCCGCGGTACTTACGCGGCGTGGCGCGCGACGCGGTCCTCCCGGCGCGGCCGCGACGTCCTCGGGGCGCCCGGCGGCCGGCGCCCGGCGGGCGGCGCCGCGGGTCGCGCGCCGCCACTCACGAGGCGCGCGCGCGACCGACGCGTCGTTTCGGAGGCGCCGGACTGCGGCTCCGAGCGGACTGACCGTCGCTTACACGCTACATCGCTCGACATGCATGCACATATCGACCGTATAGTACGAAAGCCCGCAGAGGGGTGAAGGACACGCGAGAACATAGGTGTGTGCGTTGTTTACGTGTTCTGTGGGATGTGAAGGGTGTGTGTGTTGGTGTACGAATTCAAGTGTCTGAGGGTATTAAGTATCAAGCTACAGGTGTGCTGCGGGTGGTCTCGACTGCTAAATAAAACTACTCGATTTTGATGATAGGACATGTCTTGGGTACCGATTACAATTATAATGAGACGCCCGATGTGTGGCCACACTGAAGGTATGGACGAGCGAGTTAGTGGCGGACTGAAGACCGCGGTCGCGATGTGTTGTGAGGCCCGACGTGACGTCAGGAACAGAGTGTGTACGTATTGTTTGTGTGTGGTCCACAGATGGCCAGTGTGCAGGTACTCACCTCACTCCGCGGCGGCACCTCCCGCCACACACCGCTCTATTACACGCGCCCGACACGTCACTACCGCCTGCCTCACACTCCACAGTGAGTGCGACCTCTATCTTTTATTGAATTATCATTAAGTTTACGTCACTAATGATCGTCGTTAATTAAGTCACAACTTATCTATCAAGGTATTTTGATCAGTTTTCAAATTCATTCCTTTATCAAGTCACGATACATAATTACCTTTGAAGCTACAGCACTGAGCACACTATTGCACAGAAATCTCTTTAATTACTTAATAGCAAAGATCAAAATAGCATATACCTTTGACCAATGTCGAGTTGAAATACACCAACATTTTTTTAATGGCCTGGCTATTTTCTAAAATATGTATATACCAATTTTTATTTTATCTAATTGTCTGAGTCTTTCAATGTCGCATTTTTAATTCGGTCTGACATGTAAAGATGGCTGAATGTCATTCTGCGGTATTGATATTACGATGTAATATATACAGGAAAAGTTTTTAACTAGTGCGCAAATTTATTTTGGAGGTTCAGTATCAGATAGAGAACTCATTTCCATTATTTGTTCAATAAAATTTTTTGGCCGACTCGAAGTAAGCAAAATAGGAACACAACTTGGGCGCGTGCGACGGCAGGGCGGCGCCACCGAGCAGTCCAATAATGCACGCGTCGAGTGACGTCGCGTCGCTTTTCTGCGCATGCACCGCAATGCAAATGTTTTGAACTTACTACAACGATGTCAGACTTTACTGCCGCGAATTTTACGAGATGGTGCGAGTGTATTTAGTAAGTGGTTAAAAAAAAAGTGGAAAGGACCATTTTAGCAGCCACTCAAAGGCTGCTTGATCAAACGATCACAGACAGTTCAGGACCACCGAATAAGTGTAAGTGTTATAACTGTTATAAGTGCCTTAATTTAATTTATCACAATGCTTCATTTTCTGCATTTTGATGGTTCTAAGCCGATGAAAGTGTGAACTTTTCCTGTATACATATACTGCTGAGTCGGTAAATCAGATTCTATCGTGCAATGACCAAAGACAAAGGTGACGAACATATTTTGGCTGAGACTGAACTTCGCTGAAACAGAAGACGACCTGTCTCAGATAGTCGAATAAAAGGATAAAAGACATTTACGTGAATCGTGTAATAAAGCGGTGCTTCATGAAACCGTTGAGTATAAAACCATTAGTTAGTCCACGTGGTCGGCTCCTGAGGAGCTGGCGGCGGGTGCGGGCTTACCTTCATGCTCTCACGGAACTTGCCGATCTCGCGATGGATGACGTCGCGCTTCTCCTCGGAGATGTCGGCCTCCTCCAGCACGCGCGCCGTTTTGGAGATCGCCTCCTCTGCGGGGGAGGGCCGGTTAGCGACAAACAATATAATAGGTTGGGGAAAAAGTTTCTTCGCATTTTTTAAGAAAATTCAAAACATTTATTAATATAGTTTATTTACATTTAACTATAGTATGTAAGGTACCATTTTGTTCGATAACTTTTTGCCATCTTGTAGGTAGGGATATGATCCCATTGCTATAGAAATTTTGAGACTTCTGATCAAAATACCGCGACAAGTGGTTTTGGCAGTCCTCTCGTGAAGTTAACCTGACACTGCCTAAAGAATTCTGAAGAGACCGGAACAGGTGGAAATCTGAAGGTGCAAGGTCAGGACTATACGGCGGATGCATTAACACCTTCCAGCCAAACTCTCTTAACTTTTGCTGAGTGGCTAAAGATGTGTGAGGTCTAGCGTTATCATGATGAAAAACCAAACCCCTTCTGTTGCTTAATTCCGGCCGCTTTCTCTCAACTTCTTGCTTTAATCTCATCAGTTGTTCGCAGTAGAGTTCAGAATCGATGGTCCTGCCTGGTGGTAACAGCTCATAATGAATAATGCCCTTCCAATCCCACCACACACACAGCATCACCTTGTTGCGAGTTAACCCGGGTTTCGCCATGGTCTGTGAAGCCTGACCGGCCTTTGACCACGACCTTTTTCGCACGTTCTTGTCGTACGTGATCCACTTTTCATCACCAGTTATCAGCTTCTTCAAAAATGGTTCGGTTTCATTACGTCGTAATAAAGAATCACAAATGAGTACACGGTTCATTAGGTTTCTTTCAGTGAGCTCGTGAGGTACCCAAATATCGAGCTTTTTGTGTACCCAGTTTTTTTCAAATGTGCCAAAACTGTTTTTTGGTCAATTCCCAGTTCTTCAGCTACGTCGTAACTACTGATATGCCGATCTTGCTCCACTTTTTCAAAAATGGCATCCATAGCCTGGTCGTAATAGGGCGACCAGAGCGACGTGCATCTTTGACATCAAAATTTCCGGATTGAAAACGCTTAAACCAAATTTGTGCTACTCTCACAGACACTGAAACTAGGTCCATAAACATCGCAATTTTTTTTGGCGGCTTGCGTTGCCTTTTTACCTTTTTTGTAGTAAAATTTTAAAATGTATCGAATTTCTTCATTAGATTCACTCATCTTGACGGTACGAAAAACAAATGAAAATCACACATTTTCCTAATTTGAATTTGGAATTATGTTCTTTAAAATTTAAACTTTCAATGATACCAAATCCAGCCAAATACAAGATACAAAGAGTATAGCCAAAGAGATTTTAGTACAAGTTCATACATTGCGAAAAGACTTTTTCCCCAACCTAATACTACTTGAAATAAGAATCTCAGATCATTTTCCTGCATTCAATTTCTACTTTGTCAAATAGAAAAAAGAAAATACATGTACGAGTATTTAACGCAAATACACGTTTTCAAAGTCCACAAAAAAAAAAAAATCGTAACCGTATTTGTATGTATAGTTTTTTTAGTTGTGTGCCTCACGGCTGAGCCAAATAGCATGTAATTACTGTTAACTTGCGTGTTCTGTACTGAGCTCACGCAACGCGTCGTGCGTCCAGCCAGTAAAGGACTCGCCCATCCAGGAGCGCTGTCCCAAATAAGACGCATTATTAATTTATTATAATAGGTCTTTACCTATGAAATTGCCGTTCTGCCGTACTGGCTATTTCAAGTCCAATTTTTTTCTTTTTTCGCTGAGAATTCTAAGTTCAAATTATTTTTATTTTTTAATTATGGAATTCTTTTCGAAAATTAGTCATTTCTTTAATGGTTAGCGTTCTGTTTTCATCGCATTTGTACGTTTTTCGTCATCATGGATACGTTACAAATTCGAGTGATTATGGAGTATGAGTACCGTCGTGGCAGCAAAGCGGCAGAAGCGCACGCAACATCAACGACGTATACGGAGCGAACACTACTAACGATCACACCACCCGTTATTTATTTATTTATTATTTATTTATTTATTTATTTATTATTTATTTATTTATTATTTATTTATTATTTATTTACTATTACCACTTACATTTCTTTTTACAGGTGGAAACCCCCAATGCCCCAAACGAAAACTGACCCCTAAAATGTGATGGTCTAGCGCCGGTGTCATTCATCACAGCTTCTTATCAAACGAGATGAGCATTACTGCAGATGTGTACTGAGAAGAACTGTACATAATGATGGAGAAGCTCGCACATCTCCTACCAGCTTTGGTCATTCGTTCGGCTCCGCTGCTCCTGCACGACAACGCGCGACCTCATACTGCACAGCAGACATTCTCCAAGTTACAAGAGCTGGGGTTGGAAGTTCTCCGTCATTCACCGTACTCACCAGACCTTGCCCCTACAGACTTCTACTTTTTCCAGATTTTGTATAACTTCTTGGCGGGGCAAAAATTCAATAACCGAGAGGCAGTTCAAAATGCTTTTGAAGAATTTGTTGCCTCCCGTCTAGCAGATTTTTTCAAAAAGGGCAACTATAAGCTACCACTACGTTGGCAAAAATGCATTACATCAAATGCATTGCATGGTTAATTACTTTGATTAATGAAAATAAATAAAAAATATCGAGAAACAAGGGCGTTAACTTATTTAATGACAAACGGCAATTTTTTCATAGGTAAAGACCATAACAAAAAGTATTTTAATAAAACAGGTATACTAAAAGACTAAAAATTAAATTATCTTTAAAAAGGTGAAGGTTTCGGAAAAATACTTTTGATAGATTTTGCGTGATTCTCAGTTTTTTATCCGCGTTAGACATAACTTTACAAATTAATTTCACTATGTACTATAAACATAGTCTAAAATATTCATATATTTTTTTCCAAATCATTACACTACTCGTTTAGACGTGATCTTAAATATAAAATAATTAAAGTCGGTTATCGTCGCCTTAATAGCAGACAATTAGTGCCTGACGCTGGTTTTATGTTACTAGGACGTCTCACAGATGTAAATCAGATTGATAGGGTGTATTAAAAAAAATAAAAAATAAACTACCTGTCCTAATGTATTTTGGATTGAATTTTGATTGACCATAAATACTAAATATTATCAAATAACTAGCTTTTGCCCGCGGCTTCGCCCGCATGGATGTCGGTTATCGCATAAAAAAGTACCCTAGGTCCTTCTCCATATCCCAGACTATAACTCAAAATTCTAACTTAATATTAATTTTAATGTGATTCACTATGTGAATAGAAACCGAAACAAATGATTTAATATAATAAAAGTACTTATGTTCTGAACGTGAATGAATCTTTACCTAAAGATAACAAACACAAAATCAAAATACGAAATTTCACTCAAATTCTTAAAGCAATCAATTGTACCAAATTACAACACGAAATAAAAGTGCGACACAAATAATAATTTTAAAATAATTCACGTAAGTACCAACAATGTGAAAACATCGAATTATCGAATGAACACCATTGGTGCATAACTTTTCTCAGGGTCACGTTCGCAATTGGACGAAATATTTGACATTTATTTTGTACTTGCATCACGATCTGGCTGTAGAATTCGATTAATCGACTAATACTTGACCGATTGACATTTTAGCGGGAACACCACTAAACGAACGAAAAAATAAATTAAAAAATACGTCTGTCCTCTGTGGTCATGTGGCGGTGTGGCGCGGTGCCTAATGCAAAACATTCATCAAGGTTATACGTGCGTAAAGTAATGGATTCAATGAGAAAACGGTTTAATCTTAGAAGAATCTTATACAGAATTACTGAGAAATAAGTGTAGATTATGTATTGAGTGTTAGTTTATCGAAAAGTGATAAATATGTCAGTGAAAAAGTAACGAAAGTTTTGGAATGCACAAAATTTGATCATAAGGCCGCCGTGTTTAGTAATGTTTTTAAGATAAATATTCTTGTTTGAAATACACATAAGTAGCTAGCTTATTTATCTGCGAACATAATTTGGCTAACAGCTACTGATATAATAGCGTATTGTTATCGTAATCGTATTTCCAAAGGTAAAATTCGGCAAACAAATACCTACATAAAGACAATAAAATGGATATAGTATGTTATCCTTAAGAGATAGACATATGCCATCGCGGACTTTTTTGAAGACCTTTATTAGATAAATAATTCCACCATACATTATTTTGTTATATCTCAAAGGGTTTAGACAGCGTTTTCGTTGAAAGCTCCCAGACGGCTTATTTTTTTCCGACACCTCCAACAAATATCTTAATTCATACAAAAACTTTACAAATTATATACTAAAACCTTCCTCGAGAACCAAGCTATCCATTGGTGAAAACAGCATGAGAATCGGTACAGTAGTTTTTGAGTTTATCGCGAACAGACAGACAGACAGACAGACAGACGCGACGGAGGACTTTGTTTTATAATATGTAGTGATAGTGATGTAGTGATAGTGATAGTGATGATGTAAAAGTAACTCTGTTTGTTTGTAATTTTTTTACGTCCGCTGAACGGATTTAGATGAGATTTGGCTCGCGGATAAGCTAACTGCACCTAGGTGTTAAGACAGGATACTTTTTATACTCTTTTTTACTTCCCGTGAAATAATTTCAATTTAGTATCTTAAAACAAAGTCGGGTTATTTACACCATTTATATAACTCAAGAACGGCTGGGCAGATTATTATGATCTTGGATTTGTTGGATTTTTCTTAGACCCGAATAGCAGAATAACTATTAAAACAAATCGAAAAATTTACGAAAAAAAAAAAATATGCAGACAATTCACTTTCTCATAAATGTATAGAGCGGCTTTTTTGATGATACCATCTCGAGAACGTATTGGGGAACGGGGAAACAAGAATTTTTACGCCGTTGAAGTCGCGGGCAAAAGCTAGTAATAATAAATGGTCAATCAAAATTCAATCCAAAATAGTTCTTTCGATTTAATTTAATTTTTAATAAAAAGGTCCCGAACAAACTTTAGATGCAATGGAATTTTAACTTTGTTATGCATGATGTTATGATGAAGTTAATGATGTAAATAAGATTTTGTAACAATATTATATATTATATAATATACAATATTTATTTATATTCAAATTGTTTATTATACTTATTCAAAAATGGACAATATTAATATATTTCTTATGTTTCTATGTTAATTAATGTAATTGGTGGTGTGCCGCTTTAATGCACTACAAATAAATAAATGTAACACAAAGTGGAATGGGCAACGTCAATGGTTAAATTGAAACTTGTGCGGCCTCGCATGGGTACCTTTCTGCAGCATCTCGTAGTTGTTGATGTCGTCCTGGTAGTCGCGCATGATCTGCGCCAGACGCCGCTCGGCCGCGTCGTCCAGCGCGCGCTGGCGAGCGTCCAGGTACGACGCCTCGCCCTCCGTGCCCGGCGCGCCCTCCTCCTGCCCCAGGCGCGAGCGCTGCTCCGCTGCGAAGGCCAGGCTCGTCAGCGGGACAGAATCGAATCGGCAACCAGAGCATGTGCTGTACTCACTCTTGTAGGTGTCGACGAGCGCCTGCATCTTGCCGTCGGTCTTGGCCAGCAGCTGCTTGTCGGCCACGGCGCGGCTGTTGAGCAGGCGCACGCAGCGCAGCGCCGCCTCGGGGCTCGCGAACTCGCTGAAGCCGAACGTGGACACGCGCTTCCAGCTGAGCACGGGCCCGCACGCGCCCAGCAGCGAGCGGATCATGGCGTCCGGCGCGCGCGACGAGATGTTGCCTGCAACCGATGATGTTATAGAGGACTATAATAATATGTCCGCAAGCAATGAGGTTATATTATACTAGAGGAGCAGCGTCCTACTAAAACTTTCAGAAAAACGTAACCACAAGTCGTAGCTTTGAAACGGATACATAAATTATGTCAATCTGTCAAAATAATCTGTTTGTCTCATTTCTTCTTTCGTCAAACTAATTACGATGGAACGAGACAAAACATTGTCATCGGAAAAACGGCCAGGGTTGCCAATGATCAACGTAATTACCCCAGAATGAATAATAGTATATTATGCAATTAGTGAATAAAGAACGGATTTAAAGCGAGGGCCACAGATGAATCGTGAGCAAGTGAAGGATTCTAACGACTGAATCACGATCGTAGGGACTAATTCATGATGATTGAATCACGAGCGCAGCGAGTGATTCAAGTGTTAGAATCCTGAGCGACGCGAGTGATTCATGGCCCTCGATATAAATCCGTTTTATTCAAGAGTTGCATACTATACTTTATACCATGACTACGAGAAAAAGAAAGATTTAAGCGAAAATTGACATTTAGTGAAGAAAAAAGAAAGATTAAATAAATTAAAATGCCACTAAAATTGGAACAATTACTAAAACTAAGAGTAATAAGGAAAATACATCGGCCGCCCTCTCTTTCATAAACTCAAGTGTTAAGTGTTAAGTGTGTGTTGTGTTGTTCTTCATCACTTGAATGTATTTTCAATCGATTTATTATTAAGTAACACTAAACTCTATGTTCGTTTATCTTACAGTATTCAAAATAGCGCCAATTTACAAATGACAGCAAAGAACACAAAACTGTTTTTATTCTAATGCTAAACTCCTTTTCCTAAATGTCGACAAATCAAATCTCGAGGAGTTATTTAAACAAGGAGTTTGTATGTCGAGTATTATTTGCACAAGGAGTTTGTATCAAGTATTTTTTTGCAAGGAGGTATTGGTGTGTTCTAAATTCAAACACCAAAATAGTGATTAAAAGTGCTTTTTATTCAGTTTTCAGTGAATAAAATAAGCTTTTTAGAGGGGGAATGGTATAGAGGTATTGATTGAATCAATTACCTACTAAGAAAGATTGTATTATGGAATTTTCAATAGATTAAAGATTGAAAGAAATTGAAGGATTTGGTACATATAGGAAGAAGAAAAAATGTGTATAATAATGTAAATATTATATTTCAAAACTATAGAGAAATTGTGTCAAATAACTATTGTTTAAAGTGGAAAGATATTATTTCAATGTTTATGACAATCTATACTAATCTATACTAATATTATAAAGCTGAAGACTTTGTTTGTTTGTTTGAACGCGCTAATCTCAGGAACTGCTGGTTGGAATGAAAAAATCTTTTTGTGTTGGATAGTCCATATTATAGGCTATATAACATCACGCTACAACTAATAGGAGCGGAGCATAAATTAAAAATGTTGCAAAAACGGGAAACATTATTCCTTTTTGAGAGCTTCCGTTGCGTGCGCTGCGTAAACGGTTTAAGTTACGCAAATATCATGTATGATGGATTGTTCCTCTTTAAAAGTACTAAAAAAATCCGCGACAGTGTCTATCTTTATAATAAGATTGACTCACTATAACCTTTTTTTATGGTAATCAAATTTGTTCGATTTTAATGCATTATTTGGGAAGGAGTTTTATCAACAGAATATTAATCCTTATCCAAATAAATATGTTATTAATCACAAGTATTTATATTTAAATAAACAAAATTGTCCTTCACATCACTTGATTTCAATCAACATCTTAGGAGATATCATAATTTTAAAGTAACTCCGTAACAAAATAAGTCGAAAATTACTTAAACCACTCTCTCTCTTAGGTGACGCAGAAGAAGTTGCGCGTGTCAGCTATATTATAAAGCTGAAGAGTTTGTTTGTTTGGTTGAACGCGCTAATCTCAGGAACTAGATACTGGTTCGAATAGAAACATTATTTTAGTGTTGGATAGGCCATTTATCGAGAAAGGCTATATAACATCACGCTATGATCCTTAGGAGCCAAGTGAAAAGAACAAAAGTCAGAAAGAACGCTAAGCGATAACGAAGTTATAGAGCGAGCGAGCGACGCGATGCGACGCGATGGGTGGGCCAAAATTGATTGAGTGGACCTGTCCAGTCGGTGCACAACAATAATTAACACAATGTGATCATAAACAATCTAGAATTTTTCATTTATAAATATAACCTCACTTTAAGATTATTTATTGCTAACAAAATTAATTTTGGCGTAAGGAGTGGTGATATATTAAGTTAAAACCTTCGAAATACACGTGAATGTGTTACTTTTCTATTTAGTAAGTATTTGGGTCATACTGCACAGTATGTTTAAACCAAACAGACTATAATAATAATTTAGTCTTATCAAACTCAAACTCAAAGCATTTATTTCAAATAAACCAATTACAGGCACTTTTGAATTGTCAAGGATTGTGGAGGTTTTGTATAGGAATATACATTCGTCATTCACTAAACTCTCAACAGTCTGGCAAAATCAAAATCGTTTTTATGGGTAACCCTAATGGCAAAAATGTTTGATAAATGTAATTCGTCTTTTATTATTATTATATTTTTTTTTTTTTTGTTAATTTGAAGAAAATTTAGCAAACTTTCTTGTGAAATGTAACACCACTTGATTTATTAATCTTTTCAGACCGTGACATGCAAATTTTAACCACACATTTCACCATTATGATATTCTTTATACTTAAGCGATCACTCACTTGACGTCAAAGTCAAAGTCAAATCATTTATTTCAAATAGGCACGAAGATGCACTTTTGAACAACAACTTTTGGGCAAGAAACTCCATAATAACTCTTTTAAAATGTTAACAATAGTTTGTATACATTAATTAATATTTATAGGTGAAGACGATGTACCTAGAATAAAAAAATAATTAAAATTACTTACCACAATTGGTAAAAAGAATGAAAAGTGAAGTAATAACAGAAAAATTAATAAATGCGATAGGTATATGGTGCTCACATATTTACAAACATTGTATATGATTTCCAAAAAAAAAAAAAAATTCAACATATAATAAGTCAGTGTGTGAGTTAAATCTATATTAATCACAGAAAATAAAATTAATATCAAGTTGTCAACTATACCGTCAAGTACTGTACTGTATCGTCAAGTTGACAACTGAATGCAGATATGCCTGTGGACATATACGACGTAGTAACGCGTCGGTGCCGTACACTGCTGATCTAGTCCTATATAAGGTCATTGTTCGCAAGCATATCCGACTTCTGTACCTGTACTCGTCGTCTTATCGGGTATGAAGCCCATAGCCCATAGCCATACCCGACTGAAGCCCATAGCGCCACGTCGATTCACGGATTGGAAACAGTTCGAGATGAAAGTAGAGACCACCACGCCGACCCGGCCTATCGCGACCTCCGCGGACGTGGACTGGACGGCGGATGAAGTCACTGCTTGCATACAAGACGCCTTAGAAGCGGCAACTACAACACAACCGCAGGGGAGAGTGCTATTGCCGCCCCTGCCTGTGCACATCAGTACGATGATCGCCGTGAAGAGGCGCCTACGCAAGCAGTGACAACAGCTCAGATGCCCCACGCTCAAGACGCAGCTGAACCGTATCGCGGAGGTCAAGGCCGAGCTCAAGGCACACACCGTCGCGGGCTGGGAGGAACGAATCGACGCCACTACGGATAGTTGGCCGTCGGTTCACAAACTCTGCCGCCAGCTTACGAACACCCCAGCCCCGGTGCGCCCATTGCTGAACCGCGACGGGGCGCTAAGGTACGTACCTTAGCGCCCCATCGCGGTCGGAGGACCGGGCGGAGGTCTTCGCCGAACACCTGGAACGTCAGTTCCGCCCAAACCCGACGCACGACACCGAGCATGTCGCAGCAGTCGATAAACACCTGGGAGACAACCTCACAACGCCGATAGCTCCCGAGGAAGACCCTATCTTCTCGTCTGACGCAGTTAGACGCGCCATCCTAAGGACGAAGCCCCGAAAGGTCCCCGGTGCTGCCGGTATCACCAACACAGTGCTGCGCCACTTGCCCTTCCGTATGGTAGCGGCACTGGCGCGCCTGTTCACGGCGATACTGCGCACGGGGGCCTTCCCCGCTTCGTGGAAGGAAGGGCGCGTCATAATGCTGCCCAAGGCGGGAAAGAACGTGCTGAAGCCGGAGAGCTATCGGCCGATAACACTTCTGCCGACAGTCTCCAAGGTGTTCGAAGCACTCCTGCTGCGACACCTCCTACCACATATCGCGCCGCGTCCGGAAAAAATTGGGTTTCGGGCGGAACATAGCACGACACTCCAGCTGTCGAGGGTACTGCACCTACTCACAGCTGCGCTCAATAAGAAGGAGTACTCGGTGGCAGTATTCCTCGACATGGAGAAGGCCTTCGACCGTGAATGGCACGACGGCCTTGTCTACAAGCTGGCAACGTCAGACGCGCTACAAGGAGCTGACGTCACGTGGTCGCCCCGGGCCAAGTACCTGGGTATGACGATCGGCCGTCGGCTCACGACCGGAATTAATTCTGTTGATTAATTCCGGCCGCTTTCTCTCAACTTCTTGCTTTAATCTCATCAGTTGTTCGCAGTAGAGTTCAGAATCGATGGTCCTGCCTGGTGGTAACAGCTCATAATGAATAATGCCCTTCCAATCCCACCACACACACAGCATCACCTTGTTGCGAGTTAACCCGGGTTTCGCCATGGTCTGTGAAGCCTGACCGGCCTTTGACCACGACCTTTTTCGCACGTTCTTGTCGTACGTGATCCACTTTTCATCACCAGTTATCAGCTTCTTCAAAAATGGTTCGGTTTCATTACGTCGTAATAAAGAATCACAAATGAGTACACGGTTCATTAGGTTTCTTTCAGTGAGCTCGTGAGGTACCCAAATATCGAGTCTTTTTGTGTACCCAGTTTTTTTCAAATGTGCCAAAACTGTTTTGTGGTCAGTTCCCAGTTCTTCAGCTACGTCGTAACTACTGATATGCCGATCTTGCTCCACTTTTTCAAAAATGGCATCCATTTTATCCGTAATAGGGCAACCACAGCGACGTGCATCTTTGACATCAAAATTTCCGGATTGAAAACGCTTAAACCAAATTTGTGCTACTCTCACAGACACTGCACTAGGTCCATAAACATCGCAAATTTTTTTCGCGGCTTGCGTTGCATTTTTACCTTTTTTGTAGTAAAATTGTAAAATGTATCGAATTTCTTCATTAGATTCACTCATCGTGACAGTACGAAAAACAAATGAAAATTACACATTTTCCTAATTTGAATTTGGAATTATGTTCTTTAAAATTTAAACTTTCAATGATACCAAAACCAGCCAGATACAAATAGTATAGCCAAAGAGATTTTATTACAAGTTCATTCATACTATAATGCGAAAAGACTTTCCCCAACCTAATATTCACCGGGCGGCGTTACACTACAATACTATGCCGCTCTCACACTCATACTCCGCCTATTACCCGGGTCATGGTCTGGCTAGCTCTGATAAGTGGGTCGAGTATAGGCTACATTGACCTGTAGAAGCGCCATAAAGTCGCTGGTCGTCCTCGCCGGGCCTCCCCCAGGTAACTGGGGGCCTCACCTGGCGGGGACAGACCGCCGAAACGTGAAGAGGCGACACTGTGCAACAGTGTCGCGGCGCGACTACAGAAACAATCTCAGATACCCTATCGCCCTTGCGGGGGCGTAGCGACATCTAAACATATCCGACTTCAGTTGTCAACTTGACGTCAAGTGAGCAATTGCTTAACGATAAATTGGTGAAATGTGTGGTTCAAATTTGTATGTCACGGTCTGAAAAAATTTATAAAGCAAGTGGTGTTACATTTCACAAGTAACGGCTCGTTCACACATAGTCTCAGTTTGACTTTTCCGTTTTATCGGATACGTTTTTTTTCATCGATGGCGTATGGAGTTGTATGAGCAACTTGAGGGCTCGTGCACGTAGCGATCCGTTTTACAGGTCCGTTATTTGATGGCGTACGTAGTTGTATGAGCGAGTTCACACACACAACAGTATTCCGGATTTAGTAATTATGTCGCTCCGGTTCAATTCTGATCCGTTAAAACGGATCCAGTAAAAACGGACCTATATGATTGTGTACGAGCCCTCACTTATGACACAGTATTCAGTACGAGTATACAGTAAAAAATATCGGTCCGTTAAATTATGACATTCCGTTTTGTCATCGAATACTGGATGAACGGAATAAGTATCCGTCATGTATCCGTACAACTTTACTGGATATAAACTGTGTGTGGGGTGAGGGGGCCGGCGGGCGGGCGGTGCAGCTAAACATACAAGTTTGTACGCGCAAGCATGTCTATTTTGCATTCAAAGAGAACGCGTGCTTTCGCTGTGACCAACCATGTCTTTGCGCCATGAGTGGATGCTGCCAATAACGTCGATTCTTCCTTCTCCGCCGGCGTATGTACCAATACAACACGACAACGTCCATCCTGGTAGAGTAGCGGTGGTATACTGCGAATTTTGCTTGTGAACATCGTATATCCAGTGATGACGGATATGTTGAACGTACGATGCCTATGTGTGAACAAAGTATAGTTTTTTGTCATATCCGTTAAAACGGGTACCGTAAATAGTGTGCGTTACTCCAGCGAAATGTTGTCGCTTTTCAGGATTTCGGCTTGACAGATAATTAGTACCCCATCTCGTGTAAATGTGCCCGAAATTTAGAATCTGTGCGTCCAGCCGATCCAAAGGGTTGCATATTAGAAAATCAAAACTTTCCTGAGCAAATTTCAAAAGAACAACGTACCAATCAACAAAGTATAAAATAACGATGGTCATTTGATCAAAAGTTCAGCTGACCAAAGTCTGGAATATCAATGTTTAAATTATTTATTACACTATTGACCAAATCGTTTAAAGGTTAAAATGGATTACTGGATAAATTAATAATTATCAAATGGATTCACTGAAAAGGGTACGTATTAAAATCCCGACATAATAACTATGACTGAAATACCGACGTCCAAAACAACGAAATTCAAAATACTGAAAGTTTTAAATGCCGATAGCCGTTATATCGAAACATGAAATACCGATGTCCAAATGCCCGAAAGGATGAAACCCCGAATGGACAAACTTGGAAGTAGCGTTCGCCGGCCGCTGCCGCGGCACCGCTCGCTACGCTCGCTCGGCTCACGCGTGGTTGGTCACAGTTCTAACCTAACCTAACCTATTTCGCCCAGTTAAAATAACGAAGCATAGGTACCTACGATCTGCCGCAGATTTTTTTTCCAATCTAATTATCTATACTCCATTTACTATAGCATTAGACAAATAGCGGCTAAATAACGACAGTTATTGTGTAATATTGTTGAAATTACTGCACTTTAGAGTTATTTTTTTAATGTAAATGGTAAATAGATTACAGTGCTTTGTAATTATCGTGAAATAACGGAGTTTATTAAACGTTTACATTGAAATAACGAAAGGGTGAGAACAGTTATTTGTCTAATCACTATCACTACATATTATAAAACAAAGTCCTCCGCCGCGTCTGTCTGTCTGTCTGTCTGTCTGTCTGTTCGCGATAAACTCAAAAACTACTGCACCGATTCTCATGCTGTTTTCACCAATGGATAGCGTGGTTCTTGAGGAAGGTTTTAGTATATAATTTGTTAACTTTTTGTATGTATTTCTGTATGAATTAACGATATTTGTTGGAGGTGTCGGAAAAAAATACGCCGTCTGGGAGCTTTCAACGAAAACGCTGTCTAAACCCTTTGAGATATAACAAAATAATGTATGGTGGAATTGTGTATCTTATAAAGGTCTTCAAAAAAGTCCGCGATGGCATATGTCTATCTCTTAAGGATAACATACTATATCCATTTAATTGTGTTTTTGTAGGGATTTGTTTGCCGAATTTTACTCTTGGAAATACGATTACGATAACAATACGCTATAATATCAGTAGCTATTACCCAAATTATGTTCGTAGATAAATAAGCTAGCTACTTATGTGTATTTCAAACAGTATACAAGAATATTTATCGTAAAAACATTACTAAACACGGAAGCCAATGATCAAAATTTGTGCATTCCAAAACTTTCGTTACTTTTTCACTGACATATTTATCACTTTTTGATAAACTAACACTCAATACGAAATCTACACTTATTTCTCAGTAATTCTGTATAAGATTCTTCTAAGATTAAACCGTTTACACATTGAATCCATTACTTTACGCACGTACAACCTTGATGAATGTTTACATTAAGCACCGCACCACACCGCCACACGACCACAGAGTACAGACGTATTTTTTCTTTTTTTTTTCGTTCGTTTAGTGGTGTTCCCGCTAAAATGTCAACCGGTCAAGTATTAGTCGATTAATCGAATTCTACAGCCAGATCGTGTTGCAAGTACAAAATAAATGTCAAATATTTCGTCCAATTGCGAACGTGACTCTGAGGAAAGTTATGCACCAATGGTGTTCATTAGATATTTCAAGCGTTTTATCAGCACAAACGGTGTATCATGCGATATTTCGGAGGATTTCGTTTTGTTTTCACACTGTTGGTACTTACGTGAATTATTTTTAAATTATTATTTGTGTCGCACTTCTATTTCGTGTTGTAATTTGGTACAATTGATTGCTTTAAGAATTTGAGTGAAATTTCGTATTTTGATTTTGTGTTTGTTATCTTTAGGTAAAGACTCATTCACGTTCAGAACATAAGTACTTTTAATATATTAAATCATTTGTTTCGGTTTCTATTCACATAGTGAATCACATTAAAATTAATATTAAGTTAGGATTTTGAGATATAGCCTGGGATATGGAGAAGGACATAGAGTACTTTTTTATGTGATAACCGACATCCACGCGGGCGAAGCCGCGGGCAAAAGCTAGTGTTATAATAAATGGAGTATAGGTGCAGGCAGATTGTATGATTCATCATTTTGAACTGGGTGAAATAGGTTAGGTTAGGTTAGAACTGTGACCAACCGCGCGTGAGCCGAGCGAGCGCAGCGAGCGGTGCCGCGGTAGCGGCCGGCGAACGCTACTTCCAAGTTACTCGCAGAATTTTATGGATCTTCGGGATTTTAAGCTTTCGAGCCAATGAACAAAAAGACATGTGGGTTTTTATAGATTTGATATTCTAAAATTACCTCTAGCAACTTTTGATCAGTCGTTCATTTGATGTCACATACATTGGGATTCTAAATTTTTTCTAAATAAAACATTTGGTCATTTAAATTTTGTTATTTCGTTTATTGTTCTTTTGAAATTTGCTCGAGAAAGTTTTGATTTTCTAATATGCAACCAGTAAACTGAACCAGTACTCGTATGCTTTATACAAATTATTTAAAGTTGTCGATCAATCAGCTCTATTAACTGCCTATCATGCCTACGTATCATCAACCCTAAAATACGCTATCATATTCTGGGGCAACGCCAAAAATAAAGAATCTGTGTTTAAAGCGCAAAAAAGATGCGTTCGCGCAATTGCTGGTAACTATGTTCCTGAATCATGCGAACCATATTTTAAAAAGTTTAAAATTCGGACCTTTCCATCAGCCTATATTTATGAAATTACAGTATTTGTTAAAACAAATAAAAATCTATTTGGTGAACTAAAATCAAAAAGATATGCACTTAAAATATCTAGTATACCACATAAAACTGCACTTCTGGGCAAAAGTTTTTTTGGAATGGCATCTAAAATTTACAATAAAATACCTGTGGACATTTTAAACACCAAGGAACTCCCACTATTCAAATATAAATTGCGTAATTTTTTAATTGACAAAGCTTACTACACGATCCAAGATTTTCTTAATAATTAGTACCTACTATAATCTGTCACCATACACCTTATTCTTGTACCTGTTTAGACAATTTTGCTCATAATCTTAAGCAAAAGTGCCAACATGAAGTCACTGACTTTGGATTATCTGACCATACTGCTCAAATAATTAAGATAAAAGTTAATAAAACGAATCAAATAAAAACATGGAGAACATTAATACGAGATATAACTCAAGAAAATCTTATTAAATTTCGATCGCACCTCGAAAGTCTATCATTTTCTAATGTATATAATACAGAGGATGCTAACAAAGCCTGTGATAACTTTCTTGACATTTTCCTACTGTTACACGATCTCTGTTTCCCGAGCAAATTAGTTACTGTAAAATCAGAGAAAAAAATAAAATGGGTCTCTCGCGGGATACGAATATGTAGCAAAAAACAACGGCAACTATTATGGCAGCAGAGACTAAAACCAACGTCTGAAAACAAAAATAAATTTAAGATTTACTCAAGGAGGTTTAAGAAAATTATTAAACTTACACAAAAAGCGCAGAATAACCACTTAATAAATAACTCAAAAAACAAATCCAAAACGGCCTGGCAAGTTATTAATAACAACAAAATTGTAAGAGAACCCATTTCTCAAATAAAAAAAGGAGATGAAATAATATCAAACCCTAATTTAATAGCTGAATCTTTTAATAACTTTTTCATTGAACAAACCTCTGGCATACCTAAACATACGTTATGCGATACCGTTAACATAAATATAAACCCGCATACAATATTTATGGCCCCTGTTATACCTCAAGATGTAATGCGTATAATTAGAAACCTGAAAAATAAAAAGAGCTCTGGCCTCGATGGCATTTCAACAACAGTTATCAAATTTGTTGCACACTGTATAGCTGAACCCCTTGCTCATATTATTAATGTAAGCATACAGTCTGGCGTATTTCCAGAAAGTCTCAAGAGCGTAATAGTAATACCAGTATATAAAAAAAACGATAAAGAAGAAATGGTAAATTATAGGCCAATTGCTCTTATCTCTATATTCTCCAAGATCATAGAGAAAGTTATCTATGAATCTCTTGACAACTTCCTAACTAAATACCACATACTATGTGACGAACAAATGGGCTTCAGGAAAAATAAAAATATTAACATGGCCATCTTGATTTTCTCCATGAAATAATGCCTAAAGTAGATTCCAAAATACCGGTATGTGCAATATATGCCGATATGTCGAAAGCCTTTGACTGCGTGGACCACGATATTCTCTTAACCAAACTTGATGCGTACGGTATTCGTGGCAATGCTCTTAACTTAATAAAAACTTATCTCAAAGGCCGTAGACAATGTACAGAGATATCACGCTTATGTTTAAAATCTAGGAATGTACAAAAAACTTTATCGTCATTTAAAGAAATAAAATATGGAGTTCCGCAGGGAAGTGTCCTCGGACCTTTACTATTCCTACTTTATATTAATGACCTGCCACGCCATATATCTAATCCAATGATTTTATTTGCAGATGACAGTACTTCAATTGTTTCATGTACCAATAAAGACTCATACGTAAATGACATCAATAACTCGATCAGCAGTTTAATAAAATGGCTTGACAATAATAACCTAGTTATTAATCTTCAAAAAACTAAAACTATGCATTTTCACCAACGTATATCTACAGGTGACATGGATATCAACTACAATGGCCAAACTATCGATAAAGTGAATAGCACAAAATTTCTAGGAATCTTAATTGATAGCCAGTTAACATGGAAGCCGCAAGCAGAAGATATCTGTAAACGTCTGAGCACAGCCGCGTTTATGTTATACAACCTATCCAAAAAAGTAAATCGGTCAACAATACTAGTGGCCTACCATGGTCTTGTAATTTCTATTTTAAGATTTGGTGTTATATTTTGGGGTTATTGTAGTGAACGAGAAAGCATTTTTAAAGCTCAAAAGCGCTGTTTGAGAGCTATTTTTGGCCTCAAAGTTACTGACAGTTGTGTGCCTATATTTAAGTCTCAGAAACTATTAACTTTCCCATGCCTCTATATCCTCGAATTGGCAATATTTGTTAAAACAAACCGTAATTTATTTGCCACATTAACAGAAACCAGAAAACGGAGTACATCATTAAGATCACAATATCAGAATTTACTTCACACAGGCACATTTAAAACGAGTTTATTAAAAAAAAATGTAATTTGTATGGCTCCTGTTGTCTTTAATAAAATTCCCGATCATATGAAAACCTTGCCCTTGATGAAATTTAAAAAATGTTTTACTGAATTACTTCTAGATAAATGTTATTATTCTGTTCAGAACTTCCTAAATGATACATCTTAATAACCTATTTTGATAACTTGTATAATAATTATTGTGTTTGCATGCCAACAAGGCAGAATGTACACGGTTCTTTATTATGTTATTTACCATCCTATTTGTATGTACCTGCATTCAAAGCAAATAAAGTATATTCTATTCTATTCTATTCTATTCTTATTTTGTAAGATTTGCTTTAATGTGATGAACGATGAATTTTTTGATATGTTGCATGTTGACATAATTTATTATTGTATGCCTATTAGGCAGGACATAATGGATCTGTAATTTACCTAACATCTGTCTGTATAACCTATGCCCACAATAAAATGATTTGATTTGAGGTTTCAGAGTTATTCAAGATGCCGCTGGGGTAACGTTTAGCAAATTGCTGTACCTCTGAAACGGCATGACATACAACTATGATTTTTTATACTACGGTAGATCTTAATTTGTGCTTATGCTGGGCAATTTCATTTTTTCTATAATCGACACCGTTGGAACATAAGAAATTGATTGTCAAAAAAATCGTTCCTTGCGCTTCAATGAGAAACCCTAGAAACTTTCCAACTATGGTGGTTTGTACCTTTTATGAACTCAAAGCATCATGCGAAATTAGATGTTTCTATTCCAACTCCTCAGAGAGCTGTTCCATTTTAATTAAAATCCGGCTACGCTAAAATGTAACACTCTATTATACGAGTTATTATTAAGTGAGGGTAACTGTGATTCGACAAATAACACTGCGTTACAAATGAAAAAAAAAATTGAGTACCCGCTTTGAAATGTCATGTTTTCTTATTTATACATATCGTTTATTAAACAAACATACAAATTTTCTTTTCATCACGTCTCATTTTTCTTCCGGAAGAATGTGCCAAATTATATTAAAAATTAAAAGGCCAAAACATATTTAATAGAAATCTAATAAAATCAACCAGAATTTTTTACATTAATCAAGTTTAATTTCATAATTTAGGTAAATAAATCTCAAAAAAATAATCTTATAAAATTTTAATCTCAAAATATCGTAAAACTTTAACTTTTTCTTTTGTGCCCTGAATGATCTTCTCGTTTTAATCGTCAACAGTAATCACCTAGCATAGTTGTGTCCCAACGGCCTTGAAATCGTTCTTCAAGCTTCTTTTCATCCTGGTGAAACATCTCGCCCTTCTCATCACTGACCGCACCAAGATTAGATGTAAAGAAAGAAAAATGAGAATGAAGAAAGTGAATTTTTAATGACATTCTGCAACTTAACTTTTCGTATGTTTTTAACATGTCGGTAACTAGCTGTTCCGCATTTTCGGCTCTGTGGTTTCCTAAAAACCCTTTTATGACTGCTTTCAGTGATAACCAGGCACCAAGTTAAGTTAGGGAGGTAAAGGAGGCGGCATTTCTTCACTTCGAGGTACTGGTTTCGACATTGAAGAAACGTCAGGATACTTGATGTTGTGCTTGATTTTCTTTGTAAAATCACGTATGTCAGTCATGCAAAAGTAGCAATCATTAAAATGATTACTAGGTTCACGCCATTAAGCTGATACCTACGGCAAATGGCACTGATGTCTTGTTCCCATTTAACCAAGATATGAGAGTAGCATAGCACGAAACACAAAACAACTTTGGTATCCATGGTTTATCTTGATTAATAGCACATCCAAAACAGAGTAAAATAATATGCACTTCTCACTTTTCGGAAACATTTTTTGTTTGTTATTTTACATTTATACTGTCCGCAAACGTAACAAAACTTATTTGGTGCATTTAAGCAGGTGTAAGGCAGGGGGGGTTAAGCTCCCCCCTGTTATTTAATTTATATGTAAATGAGCTCATCGAGCGACTGAGCAGCACACATGTCGGCTGTCATATAGACGGTGTATGTGTCAATAACATAAGTTACGCGGACGACATGGTGTTGCTCAGTCCCTCGATGAGTGGACTGAGGAAGCTTCTCACGATCTGCGAGACGTATGCGGAGGTGCACGGCCTTAAATACAATTCAAAAAAAAGTGAGGTGTTAGTGTTTACGGCACCTAAACAACAGCCCCGTCGTGTACCTCCAGTATATCTCAACGGTGTTGAACTGAATGTGGTAACTCAATTTAAATACTTGGGTCATGTTGTCACCAGTGACCTACGTGATGATGGGGACATAGAACGCGAGCGCAGGGCGTTGGCGGTGAGGAGCAATATGCTCGCCCGTAGGTTTGCTCGCTGCACGGCAGACGTCAAAGTCAGTTTATTTAAAGCGTTCTGTCAGTCCTTCTACACGAGCGGCCTATGGGTGTCATATACGAGCCGAGCCTACAACGTCCTGCGCGTGCAATACAACAATGCCTTCAGGATGCTGTTGCGGTTGCCGCGACGTTGCAGTGCGTCGGGAATGTTTGCTGAAGCACGTACGGATGGCTTTCACGTCATCATGCGTAAGAAAGCGGCTTCCCTACTGCAACGTTTGCGTAGCACTCGGAACGGCATCCTGAAAATGATTGTTAGCAGAGTGGACTGCCCCATCCAAAGGCACTGGGTAGAATTAGGTATAGGTTTATGTTAAATAGAATTAAGTACTAACAATAATAACATAGCATGTAAGCACAGTTTGTTACTAACCACTAACTACGTATGGACTGCTTAGGTCTGAAATAAAGATATTTTATTTTATTTTTTTATTTTTTTAAGCAGTTGCGAAGACCACTTAGTCCAGTATTCATATTGGATTTTCAAATAAATATGTACAAAGATGTCGACGTTAACGAATAGAAACGATTACTGAACAAAACAAAATAATAAAAAGAAAAATACATCGAAAACGGTAACTGTTTCTTTACGCCTAAATTGAGAGTAGTAGAAATAAAAATTGTCATGTACCTCGAAAACTAGACGTGATGGATATCACATATGTTTGGAACATAATAATCTATGACTCATTACCTATTCATTCCAGCTAACAGTTAAGAGGGTACCAAAATCGTGTAACGCAGTGTAATTAGTACCTTTATTCAATTGCTTATCCTTAAAGTTTCAGCTGAAAAATCCTTGTAACTACACAGATATAAGAAAAAAAACCATAGGAAAATAAATTTCACGATTAACCGAACAATTCGAATAACTGTCTAAAAGCGGGCGCGCAGTACACTGTGCCAACCTTCTTAAATTTGTAGTACAAGATTTCGTTTTTTGAAACAGTCTCGCACAAAAGTGTTACATAAAATTATTTATTGGTTTGTAAAAGACGTACGTAGGTACATACGCGCAGTATGTAAGTCATATTATATTGAGGATTTGCAAATCTTTAACTTTCAGTCAAATGTTAGAACATAACTACCTACAGAAAAACATAACTACCTACAGCAATTTAATAAAGACTACACTATGTATATTTGACGATAAATGGTATTTTTTATGGCTAAAAAAGATAATTATGACATAACAATAAAAATACTGTTTCTAGATATTGTTTTCAATTGAAATAAAATAGCATTTCATACTACGTGACCACTACCACACTGCGCAATGCAACGGGAGACGACATCCCCGCCTGCGACCTCAGGGGCCAACCGACAGTGGACGGAGTACGTACGCCATCGCTCATAAAAGTTTATTAACATTATGTTTGAAATAAACTCGTCAATAAAGTCCCTACTCTCTGATAACTCTCTACGTTACATATTTATATAAAAGTAAGTAAATAGTTATTTAAACCATTAATCGACGTATCCTACGAATAGGGGCGTAACTGCATAGTAGCTACTTTTCAGGAGACACTTTTTTGTGTTTAATTAAATTAAATATGAAAAAATATGTGTTGGTGATTTTGTATAATGTGTATTGGTATTTTAAGGTTCGGCTAGGATTATTTTCAATAAATTATCTTCATATTTTATACGCATTTTGTTCTTTAAATCCCGTTTTTAATTGTTTTGTTGAACTGGTTATATGTGGTATGATGAGCAGAATTGAATTATGCAATAAAAAAAGAAAACCCCTATGTTCGTTAGGGCACTATTCGTAGGATACGACGATTTGTACGCACCTGTACTCATCAAAATTTAATTATAATACTACAAATTTAAGAAGGTTGGCACAATGTACTGCGCGCCCACTTTTAGACAGTCATTCGAATTTAATCGTGAAATTTCTTTTCCTATGGTTTTTTTCTCATATCTGTGTAGTTACAAGGATTTTTCAGCTGAAACTTTAAGGATAAGCAATTGAATAGAGGTACTAATTATTTTTCGAATCACAATTACCCTCACTTAGAACTTTTAAAGAGGAACAATTCCATAATACATGATATTTGCGTAACTTAAACCGTTTATGCAGCACACGCAACGGAAGCTCTCAAAAAGGAATAATTTTTCCCGTTTTTGCAACATTTTTCATTTATGCTCCGCTCCTATTAGTCGAAGCGTGATGTTATATAGCCTATAATATTCCTCAATAAATTTACTATCCAACACAAAAAGAATTTTTCAATTCCAACCAGCAGTTCCTGAGATTAGCGCGTTCAAACAAACAAACAAACAAACTCTTCAGCTTTATATATTAGTATATAGAAGATTACTGACATCGGTGAAGTTGAAGTCGGTTGAAATCGCTAACCCGGCTTGAGCAAGCATAGTCATCAATGCTCGTACCTCCTCTGTATTCGAAGAGGTCTTTGCAGTGGGATAGTAATAGGCTGGTATCATTAATGTGACCAGCCCGTGCAGCGTGTGCCAGTGACGTACCTATGAAGACGGTGACGGGCGGCCCCTCGGGCTCCTTGGCGCCGTTGTTGCGCGTGGGGCCGCGCGCGATGACGGCCTTGCCGGGCGGCGCGGGCAGCAGCGCGCCGCGCCCGCCGCCCGCGCCGCTCGCGCTGTACGCGCCCACCATCACCTGCGGACACACAGCATACATAAGCACACAGACACAGCGCTAACTACAACCAGCATGAATGAGCTGTAGGATTGACCGAGTTGGGTAGTGGTTTCATATCGTGCAAGATCAGTAACCATCATCTTCCTATAGCTGAATGTATCAGAACAGATTGCATTAAATAGAAAAACATAAAAAAGCTTTCAAATAAATTGCACACAGCAAAGTGCATAACTGCCTACCACAAACATACATTCAAACATTATTTCAATCAACTTGCCATCAAAAGTTATATCAATAGCAGACAAACAAAATCAAAAGTCATTTATTCAAATTAGGCTGAGAATCAGCACTTTTCGAACGTCAAAATGACATAAGACAGTCCCCCAAAACGCCCGCCCTTCACCACTTCCTAGTGCATTCGCTGGGAAGAAGTGGTGCAAAAAACTCCCCAGCAGCACAGCAGTCTGTTCAATTAGATAAACTTGATTCTATACAATAGTAGGTATGCAAAGTAATTAACAATACAAGACACAGAACAGTAAATTAAATTATTTGCCAACAGAAAAACCGGCCAAGTGCGTGTTGGACCACACACAATGAAGGGTTCCATAGTTGACATGAATTTATCCCAAGTACAAACTTAACATTGTAGTTAACAAGTAAAACAAGTTCTCCCATACATTCCAAATGAAAATGTAAGTTTGTATGCACAATAAAAAATAAAAATATTGAGAGATTTACCATGTTAAATTAAAACCATAGACCTCTTATTAATTTTCCTGTAATCTATAAGTATAGAACTATTTTCTTAGATCAATTTAAAAGTATTTATTTTAGAATTATAAAAAAAAAATACATCTGAAATCTTTACAATAAGACTATTAATTTGATATGTTACACGGTACAGTTTGCAATACTTTTTTTTTTTCAAGTTTCTCAATAAAGAAATGAATTTTGAATACGAGGGCTGCAGTAAAAGTATCGGGAATGGAATATTTCTACTGTTCCTGTCATATTAAAATCTTTTTAATTGAAAACTCCTTGGTTTTAAAAATCGAATACCAATTATTTATTTAAAAAAAGATTCTCGGTCTTGTCACAAGGTTTTGTCAAACTTGTTTAGTCGTTGAGAAAATGGAATTGACTCGAGAAAATTCAAGAGCGATGATTTATTATGACTTTCGAAGTGGTTTAACACAAAAACAGTGTATTGACCGGATGATTTCTGAATTTGGTGATGAAGCCCCATCCAAAACCATAATTTAGCGCTGGTTTGCTGAATTTAAACGTGGACGTGTCAAGCTCAGTGATGATCCCCGTCAAGGTCGTCCAAAAACTGCAGTCACCCAAGAAAACGTTGATGCTATGCGTAAGCTGATTGAGGAAGATCGACATGTGACATACCGCGAAATTCAGGCAACTTTAGACATTGGCATGAGTCAAATACAAATAATCTTGCATGAACAATTAGGTGTAAAAAAGTTATTTTCCCGATGGATACCGCATTCGCTCTGTGAAGAGCAAAAAGCGGCTCGCGTTACTTGGTGCGTCAGAACTCTCGAAAGATTCCATGCAGGATCCTCAAATGCTGTATACAACATCGTATCAGGTGACGAATCCTGGACATATGCGTACGAACCCGAAACAAAAAACCAGTCACGAGTTTGGGTGTTCGAAAATGAGTTAAAGCCAACAAAAATTGTTCGTTCACGGAGTGTTGCAAAAAAAATGGTGGCCACGTTTGTCTCCAAAACCGGCCATGTTACGACTATTCCTCTTGAGGGACAAAGAACGGTTAATGCAGAATGGTATGCTAGCATTTGTTTGCCACAGGTTGTTTCTGAACTCCGTAAAGAGAACTGCAACCGCCGCATCATTCTCCATCACGACAATGCGAGTTCTCACACCGCGCACAGAACAAAAGAGTTTTTAGAGCAAGAAAACATAGAATTATTAGACCATCCGCCGTACAGCCCCGACCTAAGCCCTAATGATTTCTATACTTTCCCTAAAATAAAGAATAAATTGCGTGGACAGAGATTTTCATCACCTGAAGAAGCTGTGGACGCCTACAAAACGGCCATTTTGGAGACCCCAACTTCCGACTGGAATGGTTGCTTCAATGATTGGTTCCATCGTATGGAAAAATGTGTCAAATTTCGCAGAGAATACTTCGAAAAGCAATAAATACATTTTTACATAGTAATGTTGTGTCTCTTCCTTGATTCCCTAAATTTTCAGTGCCGCCCTCGTATGGGGGTCACTTTTGGGGAGCAACTAGAAGATTAATAAAGTTTTGCAAACTGTAACATGCGCATTTTTTTAAACTAAAGGCACACCAAACCATCACACAACATACAACTTCTATTTGTTAGATTTTGTCATTTGAGCTTTCCAACTTGTTATACTGTACTTGGCTCACCTAAGTAATTATTTTCACTCCCGACTCGTAGTCACACCAGTTATCATACCAGTATGACAAACAGGTTTTTATTTCTTTTTTGTCACACTATGGGTTTTACTACTCAAACTCAAACTCAAAGCATTTATTTCAAATAAACCAATTACAGGCACTTTTGAATTGTCAAGGGGTCGGTCAGTCAGAAAGATGAAGCTAGTTGCCCATTCCAAAGCGTAGTAGGTTCCTATGGAGAAGAACGGACAAGAAACTCCATGGACACTCTTTTATAACAAAATATTGTTACAAAATATGGGTTACATCATTCATGTTGAAGTTATACATGTGAGAACAATGTAGAAAGACGTGCACGTTAGAAGCGTCCGTAATAGAAACTATTCAAAAATTAAAATAAGCCGTGGCAGCTAAGAGATGACCAGTTCCAACTGACGGCGCCCGTTCACGAACATGACGCATGGATCAGCACCATTTAGCTCAACCATTTTGAAGGGAACTTAATGATCCAACACACACGCCACCACCAGCAAGACATTTGAGTGAGCATGACATTACTACACCTTTTATATCTTATCACTAGCTTCTGCCCGCGACTTCGACCGCGTTAAATTTCTTGTTCCCCCACCCACCCCGTCGCAATACATTGCCTGCCCGTGCTTTTACTTCGTTTTCGCATTAACTTTCATTTAAAAAAAAATGGTGTTCTAGTTAATAGGAATGTAATTCTTCCTCAAGAATTGGGCTGTAAAATGCAAAAAGGTTTTTTCAAATCCAACTCGCAGTTCCAGAGATTAGCGCGTTCAAAAAACAAAAAAACCGACCAAGTGCAAGTCGGACTCGCGCACGAAAGGTTACGTACCATCCATTTTATTTTTTATTATAAATGTGAAAGTAACTCTGTCTGTCTGTCTGTCTGTATGTTACGTTTTCACGCCTAAACCGCTGAACCGATCGTCATGAAATTTGGCAAAGATATATCCTGGGATATGGAGAAGGAATTAGGCTACTTTTTTACGCGATAACCGACATCCACGCGGGCGGAGCCGCGGGCAAAAGCTATCCATACTAATATTATAAATGTGAAAGTAGCTCTGTCTGTATGTATGTTACGTTTTCACGCCTAAATCGCTGAACCGATCGACCTGGGATATAGAGAAGGACATAGGCTACTTTTTTACGCGATAACCGACATCCACGCGGGCGAAGCAAAAAAAACGGCAAAAAAATCATGTCCGTTGTATGGGAGCCCCCTTAAATATTATTTTTTTCTATTTTTTGTATTTGTTGTTATAGCGGCAACAGAAATACATCATATGTGAAAATTTCAACTGTTTAACTATCACGGTTCATGAGATACAGCCTGGTGACTGACGGACTGACGGACAGACAGACAGACAGACGGACAGCGGAGTTTTAGTAATAGGGTCCCATTTTACCCTTTGGGTACGGAACCCTAAAAATTAACTCTTCAGCTTTAGAATAGACTACCTCGCAGAGTTGATCATTATTTTGCTGCGGAGTTTTTATAAAACAGTTATATCTCCTAAGATATTCATTGAAATTAAATGATGTAAGGGCAACTTTGTTCAAAATTAAATACTTGTGATGAATAACGTATTTATTTGGATAAGAATTAATACCATGTTTATGAAAACTCCTTCGCAAATAATGCATTAATTTCGAACAAATTTGATTACCATAAAAAAGGTTATAGTGAGTCAATCTTAAAAGATAGACATGCTATCCCTGACTTTTTTTTTGAAAATTTAAAGAGGAACAATTCCATCATACATGACATTTGCTTAACTTAAACCATTTACGCAGCGCACGCAACGGAAGCTCTCAAATAGCAATAATTTTTCCCGTTTTTGCAACATTTTTCTCCGTCATTTTTATTTATGCTCCGCTCCTTTTGGTTGTAGCGTGATGTTATATAGCCTATAATATTCCTCAATAAATGGACTATCCAACACAAAAAGAATTTTTCAATTCCAAACAGTAGTTCCTGAGATTAGCGCGTTCAAACAAACAAACAAACTCTTCAGCTTTATATATTAGTCAAAATAAACAAAGACATTTGAATGTATAGGTACAATGCAGCATTTCTGTATAAGATATATGTTATTATGTTAGTTTCAATTGCGTATTAATTAATAATATATATTCATTCATTATTTAAATCTGAAAAACGACATAATTTCATTATTAATTATTATTATTACTACAATACAATTAATTAACTATTATACATTCATATTTTATTCTCTAATTCATTATTATTCATAATTATTAATAGATTAGTAATAAAAAGTTTTGTTTTTGAAAATATTTGTATGCCATTCTATGGCAGGGTATGCTGGAACCAATATTTGTAACATCTATTGTACCATAACCTAACAAATAAACATTTTTGATTTGATTAGACAATTTTTTTTTTTTAGGAAAGGTTTTAATGAAATAAACAGATAAAAAAAATTAAAAAAATCTTCTCATGTATGAGTTGGGGCACTATAGAAACCTCGCCCAGGGCCTCAAGTCTGCTATTACAATAGTGTCAGAATGGTCTCTTCATTGTGAGTTTTTGACAGATTTGCCCATCGATTTAGAATACCCTAGATACACTATCACCTACAAATCAAAGTCGCAAAAGTGTCCCATCGCTAAGTTACAAGTGTGTGCGTCTACTAAGGCAAATCTAAAACACATAATGTACTTAAGAACATTTCAATTTTCCTTACATGTATGTAACCTTATGTGCATGGAATTAAGGTGTGGTTTCGAGTGCGCGCGATGGGCGGTTATGACATTTCAAAATTAGACCATCGCGCAAGTCGTAAAATTTTATTGCTCTCAGCTGTAGGTAAGATAATTTAAACGATACTATTCCTTAAGCAAATGCTTATTAAGTCAAATTCAGTTTATGCCCCGTGACAATCGTAAAAAATTATTGCTTTGGAACAGAAGGATAATGGAGTGGTCTTGAAATTTTACTCAGTACTATGTGCTTAAATAAAACAGGTTGAGGTGGTTAAAATTAACTTATTTTTATTTTATTTATTAAGACAATTTAAAAAGATTGATAGATAATGGTGCCGATTCTCTTGTCACAAAATTCTCTAAACTAATACTAAAAATCCCCAAAATTTAGTTTATTCCTGTCAAACGACTATTTCCTATTCTGAAATTGACTAAAGTGACACAACTTAACTATAATTTAGTTTGACAGCTCTAAGATGGTACTGAGTTTTTAAATTTAGTGAAAATGGCAATTTTACTATTCTGAATTTGACGTTTTTTAACTAAAATTTAGATTTTCTAACTAAATCTGATATATTTATAATCGCGATTAAAATGGTGTGGAATAAAATTAGTTTTCATGAACTAAAATTCACACCAATCACCGACTCTCACGACTTCTGGTGCAAAACCAGTAATGTTTATAAGGTGTATCTATTCATACACGAAATATTTTAAGAGAAACATCTTTAAGTCGTAAAAAAGCCACAGCAGCGAAATTTTTTATTTTTTATATGTAAGTGTTTTATATTTCTACATAATAATTATAATTTTAAAATTGCTTGAGACATTTTGCGAAAAAATCCTTTATTTACTTATTCTATGAATGACCCGCCTCGACGCGGTGACGCCGAACGGTGCGGTGGGGTGGCGGCACGAGCGCGGTGAATTTTGATAATTAATCATCATATCAAGTTTTTTTTTTTTTTAAATAATGTACTCAGAATAAAAAAAAAATCATTTCCATGGCTTCTTTACCACCTATATGTGTATCACTTAAAATATTTCGTGTTTATCCCAATATTTATTTTTTTCTTTTCTTTTGCTTATATCTCCCAAATGGTGCGTCCTATCGCAAAAATAATGAAAATTTCGACCCCCTTATATTAACACTTAAACCGCTATTACTCTACATGTAGGTAATCTTTTTTTTTTTTTTCCACACAAAAAATGAAAAATTCCAAAAAAAAAACGTCGTGGACTCGCGGCTGCCCCCCAATGCGCGTCTCCGGCTCTAAAAAAATCATAGGCAAACAAGTACAACGTTGCGAAGCCATAAAAAAAAAATACCACGTGGAGTCACGATTGTCAAATTCGATTTAGTTGAGTCAAACTTATTTTTAAATTTAGAGAATTTTGTTTGCAGAATAGCTTTAAGATTCTCATAGCCAAAAGTAAGGAATTTTAGTGATAGTTAGTTTAGTTCGGTGTACAAGAGAATCGGCACCATTAACTCAGCACATTTACTCAGTAGTCACAATATTTTATGTAAAAACTTACTGCAATACATGGAATAACCCCTTTCTTTACTTTCCGAAAGCCTTTCTTCGTATAATACATGTCATTTTCTGAGAAGTGACAAGAGCGAACCACACTATTTTTTTTTTTATAGAATCATTTGGCTTTAAAAAATCTTCACTCCTCTCATTAGCTATAATTTTTCGCAATTTTTCCCTTTCAATTAATAATAACTATAATATAAAAAACACCAATCACCATTCAAATAAATTTTGCTCATCTCCGGACAGGCTATAGTTATTCTATGTTAATTCCATATTATTGACATACCGCAGAAAGAAAAAAACAATAAGCGACTCTATTCATTTACTATTTGACTATGTTCCACTTTATACATCTTCCATCTCCTTTCCACTTAATACAAGTGCTGCGCGAGGGAAAAAGCCAAATGCGTAGAGTCAAATGAAGAGACATATTGAAATAAATTTAAAAAATATATGTTTTTAATGAGTTTGAAGGCGTATTTTGCCACAAATTCACTACATTATAAAACTATTATCTAGTACTTACCGAAAATACGATATGCCATTCCTTTTCAACGTGGTTAAAGTATTATTTTTGCACTTTTTTACAGAGCACTTTGGCGTGTTCACCCGACAACAAAGCGCGCGTTACTGAGAGCGCAACTGTGCTTAGAAGTAATTTAAGCACAGTTGTATCGTCAACGCTTTAAAAACATTTCAAGCGTTGACGGTGTATCTAGGGTATTCTAAATCGATGGATTTGCCATACAAACACTGTCAAATACTCACAATGGCGAGACCATTCTGACACTATTGTAATAGCAGACTTGAGGCCCAGGGCACCGGTAATGTTAAAACTGGCACTGTCTGTACTGAAAGATGTATCATATCAGTCACCAAAAAGAAGTTGATTAGTTATCATCGCTACTTTGTAACGGAAGAGCAAATTTGTATAATGTTTGGGGACCTGTCTCTAATATTTGAAGTTATGTCTTACTTTCGACACTTTATCTACAAAATCTGTCAAACAGCAGTTGATGGTTTTATTCAATATGATGGTAATATGACCCTACTTACTCATTCTAACTAACTTCAGATGTCATACACAGTAATATGTATATAAAGTGTTATGCTGATGGAATCCTAGCTACTCAAATTACGGTACGGTTTCATTACTTTTGTGAGTAGCACAGCTAGCCACACTCACTCAGCTGTAGCACTCTTGATGGTTCTTTGATGAAATATATTTAATGAATGATTGGTATCACATCATCCTCATGTTGTCGACGACTACTAGTCTGGTTTCCATCCGCATCAGCGTTACTGCTGCGAGGTTACATCCTGCGGCACTTACGTGTGTGGGCATCTGCATAGTGACGACGCCCGGCGCGATCCCGTACGGCACCAGCGGTGGCCGGGGCGGGAACGACATCTTACCGCTTAACACCTGTGCTTACTACTCTTTCCTCCACTGTAGAACGCCAGATTTCTGAAGTTTCACCACAAAACCACCACCGGTGACGCGTACACTTTTAAAATAATTTCACGAAGCGAGAAGAAACTACAACTCACATTTAATAAAAAAATATACTTTAATAATTAGGATTTACTAGAAAACCAACTAAAAATCTCACTATAAACCACAATTTACTAGATCCACTTTTATCACCAACATGGTTACTTTGGCAGCCATATTGTTTTTTAATAAATATTTTTTTTAATCTGTGGTTAAAAGTTGTCGTTTTTCTATTCGTCCAGAAAAGGGAGAAAAGGCAACTTAAGCACTGTCTCCAACAACGCCGTAATTACGGTAAACGTAATTTGAACATATCTATCACCTACCGTAGACATGTTCAATTCTACCGTAATTTCATCTTTATGAGTGGCGCCTTAAAAATGATGTACCCAACCTAACATTCAGTTTATTTTTTATTTGAAACAATGTTTCTGTCATTGCCCCACTCAAACGCCGATTGCTTGCGAGCGCATTTTCAACCACATTACCGACTTGCGAATTGAACCAAATGTTAACAAAATCGATTGTTGGGAATCTATTCACGCAGAGAGGACAGGCAAAAACTGCGTAGATTTCCATCCTACCGAAAAAAATATTAAAAGTATTAATGTTTCCAATTCCATGTACAAAAAGGCTGAAACTTTTGAAATAAAGTTACCGTAAAAGGTGCTAAGTCTGCCCAAATGGCAGAAATCTGCCACAAATGGTCACCCTGCTGGCCAGCGTCTCCAACCATTGAGGTAGGAAAACTATGGAGATGGCGTAGACGGAGAATCTACGGGAAATGGCATATTCTACTATAGAAAGAATAGTTATACAAATATCTATCATATCGACACACACATGTCAAAAAGTCCTTTGTCTCTTTTTAACTAACCAAGAGCTACATAAATATGAAAAGACACAAGGACTAAATTTGGCAACAATATTGTGTGACGTCAAAATCATAACTATGCGTGCGTGACCGGTCGCCAATTTGAGTGCCGAAAGCAGTGTTGCCATATATATATATATACTAGCTTCTGCCCGCGACTTCGTCCGCGTTAAATTTCTTGTTCCCCCCACCCACCCCGTCGCAATACATTGCCTGCCCGTGCTTTTACTTCGTTTTCGCATTAACTTTCATTAAAAAAAAAAAGACGTGTGGCACTCGGGGACTGCCGCGGTAAAGCTATTGCATAGCATTTTGTATCAACTTATGCAATTATAATTATTTATTTATTTTATTTATGCAGTATTTCTTTTTGTTTGATATTATTTTTTTTTTTTTTTTTCGTTACGGAATTTCTGGATTCGGTCCCCGCGCTCAAGGCCCGCAATAGAAGCTATGCAATAGCTTAAAAACAAAATAAATAAGTGCTGAACGTCGTAAAAGTGTATAACTACGTAAACAAAGTCAAATACTATTCAAATATAAGCATAATAACAACTTTAAAATAGACGAAAGTGTTGAACCTAAAGTAATTTTAAATAAAAAAAGAGTGACAAACTGTTTTGACAGCGAAAAAATTCCATGTACATGAGTCATTTCCAACCGTCTAGTCAAGTTTAAAAATTGTTCAACTGGAATGGTATCAACTATTTGGCAAGCTTTAATTATGTCGTTGTAGCCTTGCGGTGCAACAGGGGAACTGAATGTACTCGTAATCGACTGGTCGAGAGTTCAAACCCCACTATCAACAATCACTTTTTGTGAAGATCATAATTTTATAAACTAATATTTATAAGAATAAAATACGCAGTACACAGAAAAAAGAACTGCCAGAAATTATTAGATCACTAGAGGGTACTGGTGTAGTAAAACCGTCGGAGTGGGGAGCGTGAGGTTTTTTCGTTACGGAATTTCTGGATTCGGTCCCCGCGCTCAAGGCCCGCGATAGAAGCTATGCAATAGCTTAAAAATGGTTTTCTAGTTAATAGGAATGTAATTCTTCCTCAAGAATTGGGCTGTAAAATGCAAAAAGGTTTTTTCAAATCCAACTCGCAGTTCCAGAGATTAGCGCGTTCAAAAAACAAAAAAACCGGCCAAGTGCGAGTCGGACTCGCGCACGAAGGGTTCCGTACCACCCATTTTATTTTTATTATAAATGTGAAAGTAACTCTGTCTGTCTGTCTGTCTGTATGTTACGTTTTCACGCCTAAACCGCTGAACCGATCGTCATGAAATTTGGCAAAGATATAGCCTGGGATATGGAGAAGGACTTAGGCTACTTTTTTACGCGATAACCGACATCCACGCGGCCGGAGCCGCGGGAAAAAGCTATCCATACTAATATTATAAATGTGAAAGTAGCTCTGTCGGTATGTATGTTACGTTTTCACGCCTAAATCGCTGAACCGATCGACCTGGGGTATAGAGAAGGACATAGGCTACTTTTTTACGCGATAACCGACATCCACGCGGGCGAAGCTGAAAAAAACGGCAAAAAAATCATGTCCGTTGTATGGGAGCCCCCTTAAATATTATTTTTTTCTATTTTTTTGTATTTTTTGTTAAAGCGGCAACAGAAATACATCAATTCATATGTGAAAATTTCAACTGTTTAACTATCACGGTTCATGAGATACAGCCTGGTGACTGACGGACAGACAGACAGACAGAAGGACAGCGGAGTTTTAGTAATAGGGTCCCATTTTACCCTTTGGGTACCGAACCCTAAAAACTAACTCTTCAGCTTTAGAATAGACTACCTCGCAGGGTTGATCATTATTTTGCTGCGGAGTTTTTATAAAACAGTTGTATCTCCTAAGATATTCATTGAAATTAAATGATGTAAGGGCAACTTTGTTCAATATTAAATACTTGTGATGAATAACGTATTTATTTGGATAAGAATTAATACCATGTTTATGAAAACTCCTTCGCAAATAATGCATTAATTTCGAACAAATTTGATTACCATAAAAAAGGTTATAGTGAGTCAATCTTAAAAGATAGACATATGCTGTCCCAGACTTTTTTTTAGAAAATTTAAAGAGGAACAATTCCATCATACATGACATTTGCGTAACTTAAACCATTTACGCAGCGCACGCAACGGAAGCTCTCAAAAAGCAATAATTTTTCCCGTTTTTGCAACATTTTTCATTTATGCTCCGCTCCTTTTGGTTGTAGCGTGATGTTATATAGCCTATAATATTCCTCAATAAATGGACTATCCAACACAAAAAGAATTTTTCAATTCCAACCAGCAGTTCCTGAGATTAGCGCGTTCAAACAAACAAACAAACAAACAAACTCTTCAGCTTTATATATTAGTATAGATATATATATATTTTTTTTTATATCTGCGGCATCTCAGAGTGTAACCACTAAGGTTCCGACTCTTTAACCGGACTTTCCTGTGGCTGCCTTAAGCTCCTAACGAAACTTAATGCCTCCAGCCAGGGCGTAAAAACTATAAACTAAACGACTGCTGCTCGCTAATGGCACCCCCTGTGGGGTACGAACCTCGGCTAATCGGCTTAAGGCAGCTGAGTCGGAGGGAGGGTGGCAAGGGACCGACGGTGGCTGGATAAAATCAGTGTTTTGATTATTATCGTGGGGAGTTTGGATTACATGCTGCTCAGCTAAAACGCGTGCTGGCGCTTCACTTACAGTCAAGAGTCGGGGAAGACTATTCGTTAGTCGGAGATTTCGCGCGGGGCCTCGGCGGCGAGGTCGGACGATCGTATACTGTGTGCTCTTATTTTGCGAACTGTACTAGTTTCCCTACGACTCTCCTGGAGGAGAGTAGTGGGGTCGTCTGGGTCGGTCAGTGCATGCCTTGGACGGCGGGTCGAACTAATTTTTGAGGGGAATTGCCATATATACAGATTTCTCCGTATTTATACAGATTTTCGATGTGCGATACAGATTAGCATTGGATACAGATTTTTATACAGAATTTTCACATTCTGTTGACTAAATTGCCGTAATCGGCTAAAAAAGGAGCATAATAAAATAAATAACACCACTATAACACTGCAGTCTACCTCATTCTAGTGCAGTCGTAGAGTGAATCTTTTCACCTATAAACAAAGCAACTGATTGGTGAAGAATCTTGCTATAGCCTAGAGATTGATGATATTACTGCAAACATTTAACAAAAATATGTATGACTAATTAATGCAAATTATTGAAAAAGAAGAAATTATTGGAGAAATTATTGAATTAGTAAATTGTTTGTTTGTTCGTTGCAAGTTTTGATTTGATAACTTGTTGTTTGAATTATATTTTTAATTTTAATAAATACATCATTATGACAATTTTACTGATAATTTGTGTCTATTTTTATTTAAGCCTACCTAACCTATTCCCTTGATTTTCAAAAGAAGCAGAACAAAGCAACTAGGCTGCTTATTGGTAAATTGGTTTTGTTTTGGTTATTTTGACCATACAGATTTTATACAGATTTCATGATAAAAAGGCATACAGATTTTATACAGATTTTAGCAGTTTCCACTACAGTTATAAGGTTCAATGCGTCTGGCAACACTGGCCGAAAGTACTCTGTAGTTTTGTGGTAGATGTTCTGTCAAACAATTGCATGCTCAAAATATTTTTGTTGTTTTCAAGACAAATACATAATTTGGTGTTCTGAGTTTGGACATTAATAGAAAAATCATGCCCTCGTGTTGTATAAAACAGTGTGGTGCGAGAAAAAACAAAAATCAGTCTAATTTAAATCTGCACAGGTTAGTAACTATTTTTCATTATTAAAGTCGAATGTTGTAGAATTTTGTGTATTGTTTCAAGATGATCCTTTTGAAGATTATTGAAACCATTGTCATGTTTTTATGGCTTTTATCGTTGTTATTTTCTTTGCATTGTTTACATAAAATTATTGATATGTAAGGTTAGTGATGGTGATTTTCGCATGCGATACGTATCAATAATATTGATACTGTTAAATACATTGCAATTATATTTTAATTCACAGATTTCCTGTAAAATAAATTTTAAAGAAGAAATAGAAAAGGATAGAAGCTAATGGTTCTGAAAATATAAAGCAAATTTGGTATCACCCAGCATATCACAGAACGCATCAATATTCTTCTATCTAGCCCACGACAATCGACATCAAGGGATGAATCAGCTCAGCTATTTCTCTATCCAGAACATCCGAACGAGAGACCCTTAAACCTGGAACTACGTGTATCTCCCACGTTTATCCCACAGACAACTCAACATTCATCTTCACAGAGGACTGAAATTAAGTTACCGGGAAAAAACATCTCATTGAATATCCAGAATTGTACAAATTGTACAGACGCCAGCACATCAAGCTACTACAATCTGTCAAATTTCTTTAATAGATTTTCAACTTTATCACTACAGTATAAGGTTCTAGGTTGATTGCATAAATTTAACAGTCTCGGGTAGCTTGACCTGCTGGCGTCTGTACATTAAATTTTTAATAAAATAAACTATTATATATTGTATTGGATTATTTTATTTTCTCGCAATCGTAGTCAAAAGTAGAGTGTAACACATGGCGCTAAAAATCCAATAAAACTTGGCCGAGCTTTATACAACATTATTTTTAGTATAGGCAAAACCTGAATATAGTTTGTTCAGAATAAGTAACTGAATCGATTCCAACAATTTTTACATCATGTTATATTTTTTCCCAAAAATATTTCAAAAAGGTTACAAGTTGGACACCGAGCGACACTAAGTACCTATCCGCAATCATACGCGCACTACACAGGTCACGGGAGGTCATAGCAGCAGTACTGCGCCTAGGCGCGGGCGCATAGCGAAGCGGGGCGGGGTAGTAAAACGTAAAACAACCCCTTCAGTCGCCCGGATGCTACAGGTCGATGCGCACGTGTCACTTTTTCAGTTACTCCCGCGATCGCAAGCGCGCGGCTGCCGTGGGTCTTACAGTTGTGTTTCGGTTGCCACCAATCAAAAGCACCGCTCGTCGCGCGACACGCGGTCCTTTGCGTCCTTTGTGTCGCGCCTGTTCGTAGGAGCTTTCAATCAAAGTGAAACCGACTTAAAAATCAAAATTGAAAGTGCATTTAACATAACATAACATCAAGCCTTGTTTCCCCGACAGGTTAGGCAGAGGTGCATTAAATAATGTTAAATACAATAATTATGTTTTAAGCATTGATGGTTTTAAGTAAATTAAATCGAGCTCGTCTGTGCATAAAACAAAGAGGGGGACATTTTTCGAACATATTATTATGTTTGAGTAGGGACTGATTAGTAAGACATTGTAAATAGTGATTAATTAAGTCAATTATTGTAAATAGTGATCTTTAAACACGTCAAGAAATCGTAGAAAGTTATTATTTGTACCTACAGCCTGCTGTGGTTAAATGCGATGTTTAACACTTTTCATCCACTTTGAACTTTAATTGGTTGGCATAAGGTGCAACAAATAGCATTGACTACATTTTGTCACTTACGGCTTCATTTACGAATAAAGTAAGTACATAATAATACCTACGTCCTACACTTGACCATTACGACACAGTCCAAAGCCTGCAAGTGTGATGGAAAGTGTTATCACCAGTTAATTTCAATACAATCGCAGTACGGTTAGATACCTACTGCCAAATTAATATTATTACCAAGAACGCAAGGCGCGGGCGCGCTCGCGCATGTGCGAGGGCGCCGCGTGGTGAGCATGTTTTTGTTCGGACAACCAGGTAACATAACAAGCTCATAACTTTGTTATTTTTCATGATACAGTTTTGAAATTTTGTACAAAAATTATTTACATAAAAATACTAGACACGTGTTTCGGGTTTTGCATAAACTAAAACTAATATTGTATAATGGGTCATTTTAGCTCCTTGTATAACAATCTACTATTTTTACATAAATCATTGTTTATTATTTTACATAAAATTATCTCCCTACTTTTCGAAAAACAGCTCGAAAAGTAGGATGATAACAAAATACTACCCGTTGTCTTATGACCAGGAGTGAACTGCGATAGGCAGATTTGATTAGATTTTTTTTTTAATGGTAGTTGCTCGTACCATACGTCTCCTGGTAAGTATGTAAGCTTAAACAATACTCTACACCCAAAGCTACTTCTATTTCTGTGGGCCTGGTTTGATCATAATAAATTGATATTACAATAATATTGATATATCGTAACAGAAGGCTGTGGAAACGCCAAGCGATTCAAGCTACACTTAAAGGTTTGTATTGATTTTCTCACAGAGAGCACGTGTTTGTAGTGAAAATTATAAGCCGAATTATGCAATGTAGCGTACGTACGTTTGTTTTGAATTATGCATAAAATTAATGTTTTACAATGGATAGTTTAGTAAATGTAAAATTTTAGATTTTAAAATTATACTGCTATACGTATTTTACCCTGGTGGTAGCACCATTAGTATAATCTTCTTTTCTGCCTAGAAGCTCGTCTTTCCTATTTCTGCCGTAAAGTAGCAGTGCATCCACTGTCGTGTTTCGGTTTCAAGCGAGAGAAAAGAGAGCCAGTGTATGAACAGGTCAAGATGAAACATAAAACACCCACAACTTCTAAAATTCTTGTCACTTCAGCTGCATTACATCTACGAGGTTAATTCTAAAAATTTAAACCAGTATTAGATTTTTTTTATTTGAAGGTTAAATATCGATATCCTGCTGTGCATGTTGCTCGCAGTTACAACCCTACGAAACGCCGCCATCTTATGTGCCCGATTTTTGTAAGTATGCACGCTAATTTTGTAGGTATGGCAAGTCCATAGGTTTCTAAGTCAGTGTCTCCAACTCATCGATTTAGAATACCCTAGATACACCGTCAACGCTTGAAATGTGTCTCGATACAACTGTGCTTAAATTACTTCTAGGCACAGTTGCGCTCTCAGTAACGCGCGCTTCGTTGTCGGGTGAACACGCCAAAGTGCTCCGTAAAAAAGTGCAAAAATAATACTTTAACCACGTTGAAAAGGAATGGCATATCGTATTTTCGGTAAGTACTAGATAATAGTTTTATAATGTAGTGAATTTGTGGCAAAATACGCCTTCAAACTCATTAAAAACATTTTTTTTTTAAATTTATTTCAATACGTCTCTTCATTTGACGCTACGCAGTTGGCTTTTTCCCTCGCGCAGCACTTGTATTAAGTGGAAAGGAGATGGAAGATGTATAAAGTGGAACATAGTCAAATATTAAATGAATAGAGTCGCTTATTGTTTTTTTCTTTCTGCGGTATGTCAATAATATGGAATTAACATAGAATAACTATAGCCCGTCCGGAGATGAGCAAAATTTATTTGAATGGTGATTGGTGTTTTTTATATTATAGTTATTATTAATTGAAAGGGAAAAATTGCGAAAAATTATAGCTAATGAGAGGAGTGAAGATTTTTTTAAGCCAAATGATTCTATAAAAAAAAATATTGTGTGGTTCGCTCTTGTCACTTCTCAGAAAATGACATGTATTATACGAAGAAAGGCTTTCGGAAAGTATAGAAAGCGGTTATTCCATGTATTGCAGTAAGTTTTTACATAAAATATTGTGACTACTGAGTAAATGTGCTGAGTTAATGGTGCCGATTCTCTTGTACACCGAACTAAACTAACTATCACTAAAATTCCTTACTTTTGGCTATGAGAATCTTAAAGCTATTCTGCAAACAAAATTCTCTAAATTTAAAAATAAGTTTGACTCAACTAAATCGAATTTGACAATCGTGACTCCACGTGGTATTTTTTTTTTATGGCTTCGCAACGTTGTACTTGTTTGCCTATGATTTTTGAGTCCGCGACGTGTTTTTTATGGAATTTTTCCCTTTTTGTGTGGAAAATAAAAAAAAAGATTACCTACATGTAGAGTAATAATGGTTTAGGGATTTATTAAAGGGGGTCGAAATTTTCATTATTTTTGCGATAGGACGCACCATTTTGGAGATATAAGCAAAAGAAAAGAAAAAAAAATTTGGGATTAACACGAAATATTTTAAGTGATACACCTATAGGTGGTAAAGAAGCCATGGAAATGATTTTTTTTAAATTCAGAGTATTTATTAAAAAAAAAAAAACTTGATATGATGATTAATTATCAAAATTCACCGCGCTCGTGCCGCCACCCCACCGCACCGTTCGGCGTCACCGCGTCGAGGCGGGTCATTCATAGAATAAGTAAATAAAGGATTTTTTCGCAAAATGTCTCAAGCAATTTTAAAATTATAATAATTATGTAGAAATATAAAACACTTAGATATAAAAAATAAAAAATTTCGCTGCTGTGGCTTTTTTACGACTTAAAGATGTTTCTCTTAAAATATTTCGTGTATGAATAGATACACCTTATATACAGTAGGTACTGGTTTTGCACCAGAAGTCGTGAGAGTCGGTGATTGGTGTGAATTTTAGTTCATGAAAACTAATTTTATTCCACACCTTTTTAATCGCGATTATAAATATATCAGATTTAGTTAGAAAATCTAAATTTTAGTTTAAACACGCCAAATTCAGAATAGTTAAATTGCCATTTTCACTAAATTTAAAAACTCAGTACCATCTTAGAGCTGTCAAACTAAATTATAGTTAAGTTGTGTCACTTTCGTCAATTTCAGAATAGGAAATGGTCGTTTGACAGGAATAAACAAAATTTTGGTGATTTTTAGTCTTAGTTTAGAGAATTTTGTGACAAGAGAATCGGCACCATTATCTATCAATCTTTTTCAATTGTCTTAATAAATAAAATAAAAATAAGTTAATTTTAACCACCTCAACCTGTTTTATTTAAGCACATAGTACTGCGTAAAATTTCAAGACCACTCCATTATCCTTCTGTTCCAAAGCAAAATTTTTTTACGATTCACGATTCATTGTCACGCGGCGTAAACTGAATTAGACTTAATAAGCATTTGCTTAAGGAATAGTATCGTTTAAAATTATCTTACCTACAGCTGAGAGCAATAAAATTTTACGACTTGCGCGATGGTCTAATTTTGAAATGTCATAACCGCCCATCGCGCGCACTCGAAACTACACCTTAATTCCATTCACATAAGGTTGTATGTAAGGAAAATTGAAATGTTGTTAAGTACATTATGTGTTTTAGATTTGCCTTAGTAGACGCACACACTTGTAACTTAGCGATGGGACACTTTTGCGACTTTGATTTGTAGGTGATAGGTATCTAGGGTATTCTAAATCGATGCTCCAACTCTATTTATTTGTCAAAATTACGGTGTTGCCAGTCTAAAAATACGGTATATGGCGGAAAATTACGGGAGATCAAAAATTAAAAAATATGGTTTTTAACCCTGGCAGACTAATAAGCTGATGATTCAAAAAAGTGGCAGAGATTGGCAGATTTCAAAAAATCCTTAATTGTTTAAATAAATTTGTATACATTAGTATTTCTATTTAGAATACTTATATATATTTTTTAGTTTTTAGTTAGTTTTATTTTTTCCTTAATTTTTATTATGCATTTATTTGGTAGGAAATTATTTACTGAGGTGGCAACTTTATTGTCCTATGTCAGATAGTACGGGGATTTCCCGTTTATTGTTTTATGTAGGTACGCCATATGATTATGAACGGTAATGAATCAGTAATAAGGTTTATTTCCTTATTAATATAACTGATCAAGGTTCAGTTTGTTGTTTTGTCTATCTGCCAACTTATTCTCTTTTGGCGTTTAACTTATCGTGTGCGTGCAGTGCCACATTGTGTTGTGTATTCCGTGCATGATGAAACGAAAATACGAGCTCCAAAATATACTAATATTACAAATTTTGCAAAACCACTTCTAATTTTCCATCTTTATGTGCATATTCATGTATCATGTTACACATGTTTGAACAAATAAATTTATCTTTATCTTTATCTTTAATTTTGCCAATGTCAAAAGCCTCATGTGAAAGGATATTCTCCCAAGTAAACCTGAACAAAACAAAAATAAGGAACAAGTTGCTAATTAAACATGTTTCCGCGTTAACAACGACAAAGGACTCGTATAAAGGAACACGGAGACTGCATCCGCTTTAAACCAACAAAAAATATGATTAAAAATATGTCGTCAAAATCAATTTATGAAAATGAAAAAAATTAAGAGTTTGAAGCAAATGTTGACACATAAGTAGTTGATTAATAAAGGATTTTTTTAAATATACAGTTTTTTTTTTATTCATACCCGTCTTCAATCTGGAGTTGGGTTTGGCAGATTTTATGCCAGTGTCGGGCAGATTCGCCATTTTTGAAATGGTCACACTGCTGGCCAGTGCCTGCCTTTATTTACACCCATTTATATACTTTACTTTCTTATCGGTCACCACGCTCAAAAAGTGTAACTTGAATTAATATCAAAGAAAAAGAATACTGCATAAATAAAATAAATAAATAATTATAATTGCATAAGTTGATACAAAATGCTACGCAATAGCTTTACCGCGGCAGTCCCCGAGTGCCACACGTCTTTTTTTCATGTTTTCGTTGTGTTGAGTTACTATCAAAAATACGAAACCTAAAGTAGGTTGTCTCCAACCGACGTTGGAAAGTTTTTAAAAAAACGTCCGGATAGTCAGTACCTGGGGCTTATTCCACAAATCCCCCTGAAAAATCCCCCTTAGGAGGAAAAGTGGAATATATAAAAACCAGTTTAGAATTCACCCCTGATAATCCGGCTTATTTCACTAACTCCCCAGAGAATCCCCCTCAGTGGGGAAAACTGAACCCTAATGTAAAAAAAACACTTTCACTTGGAATAAGTTTTTTTTTGTGAGAACGTTGTAGGCCTAGTAGAGTGTAGATTTGTTGGCGGTTTTCTATTTTGTTAAGTACCTGGTAATTGATGAAAGGCCTACACTGTCCTCCCATACCTATTACTTATCACTGTTATTTAATAATATTGTAAAGCCAATTATTTTTAAAAGAGTAACCGTGGAGTTTCTTGCCGGCTCTTCTCCATAGGAAACGACTAACTCGAACCGTGCACCTAGCTTCTGACGTTTCATAAGTGCCCATGTAGGTTTATGTGAAATAAAATATTTTGATTTTGATTTTTTTTCAATTCTAATTTTCCCCCCTAAACAGAATTATCAGGGGTGAATTCTAGACTGTTTTTTATAGAATCCACTTTTCCTCCTAAGGGGGATTTTCAGGGGTATTTGTGGAATAAGCCAGTACCTGGCAACAAAGGTCAGTTGAACTTTATAAATCTAAATGTGAGTGGTTGACCAAAAAGGGACTTGGAGGGATTGGGGAAACCGTTATTTATTTATTTTGAAATTTGTGGCCTTTTAGCTTTGTTTTGGTCTAACCAGAATATTTTTAGTCAATTATTTTCCCTTGAGGTCCCTTTTTGGTGAACCACTCACAAATGTATCATCTATATAATTACTTACGTTATTTTAGCATAAGTTTCTACAACAAGTCTGTTTTTTCCTCGCAAGTGTCTTGAAAAACGTCGTAAAAAACGCGCGTGCATTGATCATTCATTATACACTCGGCTCTCTTATCGCGCTCGTCTGCGACTCGCGCGAATAATATCGCCTCGAGTGTGATGACCAACATAGCACACTTGTATCATACTCGTAATGTACTATATTCGAGATAATATCTTATCGCCACCCGTAAATAGGTCTTTAGGTACCTTGTCTTTACCTATGAAATTGCCATGCTGCCGTACCTATTTCAAGTCCAATTTTTTTTTCTTTTTTCGCTAAGAATTGTAACGACAAAATATTTTTTTTTTTAAATATGGAATTCTCTTTTGAAAATTAGTCTTTTGTTTAATGGTTAGCGTTGTTTCATCGCATTTGTACGTTTTTCGTGCTATTATTGATCGAAGGGACTAAACTAAAAATTATCTTCTGTCCATTTCTTAATGAAATAGAAAGAAAAAGATGCACTGAACTTAAATATAGTTTAGTTTGTGAACAAGAGAATCGGCACCAATGACGAATTATAGGCGATTGTGGAAGCTGATGATTCTCAATCTACAGCTGAATTAACAGCAGCTTACGATGTTTGTTCCTGTAATTGGTTTATTTGAAATAAATGCTTTGAGTTTGAGTTTTGCATCATAACAATATTGGTCCATTTGCGTCGAATTGGCAAGGTAAAAAACATCGAATTAGAATACCCTAGATACACCGTCAACGCTTGAAATGTGTCTCGATACAACTGTGTTTAAATTACTTCTAAGCACAGTTGCGCTCTCAGTAACGCGCGCTTCGTTGTCGGGTGAACATGCCAAAGTGCTCCGTAAAAAGTGCAAAAATAATACTTTAACCACGTTGAAAAGGGATGGCATATCGTATTTTCGGTAAGTACTAGATAATAGTTTTATAATGTAGTGAATTTGTGGCAAAATACGCCTTCAAACTCATTAAAAACATATTTTTTTTAAATTTATTTCAATACGTCTCTTCATTTGACGCTACGCATTTGGCTTTTTCCCTCGCGCAGCACTTGTATTAAGTGGAAAGGAGATGGAAGATGTATAAAGTGGAACATAGTCAAATATTAAATGAATAGAGTCGCTTATTGTTTTTTTTATTTCTGCGGTATGTCAATAATATGGAATTAACATAGAATAACTATAGCCTGTCCGGAGATGAGCAAAATTTATTTGAATGGTGATTGGTGTTTTTTTATATTATTGTTATTATTAATTGAAAGGGGAAAATGGCGAAAAATTATAGCTAATGAGAGGAGTGAAGATTTTTTTAAGCCAAATGATTCTATAAAAAAAAATAGTGTGGGTCGCTCTTGTCACTTCTCCGAAAATGACATGTATTATACGAAGAAAGGCTTCCGGAAAGTAAAGAAAGGGGCTATTCCATGTATTGCAGTAAGTTTTTACATAAAATATTGTGACTACTGAGTAAATGTGCTGAGTTAATGGTGCCGATTCTCTTGTACACCGAACTAAACTATCACTAAAATTCCTTACTTTTGGCTATGAGAATCTTAAAGCTATTCTGCAAACAAAATTCTCTAAATTTAAAAATAAGTTTGACACAACTAAATCGAATTTGAAAATCGTGACTCCACGTGGTATTTTTTTTTATGGCTTCGCAACGTTGTACTTGTTTGCCTATGATTTTTTTTAGAGCCGGAGACGCGCATAGGGGGGGCAGCCGCGACGTGTTTTTTATGGAATTTTTCACTTTTTGTGTGGAAAATAAAAACAACCTACATGTAGAGTAATAGCGGTTTAAAGGCCTCTAAAAGGGGGTAGAAATTTTCATTATTTTTGCGATAGGACGCACCATTTTGGAGATATAAGCAAAAGAAAAAAAAAAACGGGATATTTTACACAAGATATTTTAAGTGATAGTGGTAAAGAAGCCATGGAAATGTTTTTTTTTTTATTCTGAATATATTATTAAAAAAAAAAAAAAAAATTACATGATATGATGATTAATTATCAAAATTCACCGCGCTCGTGCCGCCACCCCACCGCACCGTTCGGCGTCACCGCGTCGAGGCGGGTCATTCATAGAATAAGTAAATAAAGGTTTTTTTCGCAAAATGCTCAAGCAATTTTAAAATTATAATAATTATGTAGAAATATAAAACACTTAGATAAAAAAAAAAAATTCGCTGCTGTGGTTTTTTTACGACTTAAAGATGTTTCTCTTAAAATATTTCGTGTATGAATAGATACACCTTATATACAGTACTGGTTTTGCACCAGAAGTCGTGAGAGTCGGTGATTGGTGTGAATTTTAGTTCATGAAAACTAATTTTATTCCACACCTTTTTAATCGCGATTATAAATATATCAGATTTAGTTAGAAAATCTAAATTTTAGTTTAAGAACGTCAAATTCAGAATAGTAAAATTGCCCTTTTCACTAAATTTAAAAACTCAGTACCATCTTAGAGCTGTCAAACTAAATTATAGTTAAGTTGTGTCACTTTCGTCAATTTCAGAATAGGAAATGGTCGTTTGACAGGAATAAATTAAATTTTGGTGATTTTTAGTCTTAGGTTAGAGAATTTTGTGACAAGAGAATCGGCACCATTATCTATCAATCTTTTTAAATTGTCTTAATAAATAAAATAAAAATAAGTTAATTTTAACCACCTCAACCTGTTTTATTTAAGCACCTAGTACTGAGTAAAATTTCAAGACCACTCCATTATCCTTCTGTTACAAAGCAAAATTTTTTTACAATTGTCACGCGGCGTAAACTGAATTTGACTTAATAAGCATTTGCTTAAGGAATAGTATCGTTTAAAATTATCTTACCTACAGCTGAGAGCAATAAAATTTTACGACTTGCGCGATGGTCTAATTTTGAAATGTCATAACCGCCCATCGCGCGCACTCGAAACTACACCTTAATTCCATTCACATAAGGTTGTATGTATGGAAAATTGAAATGTTCTTAAGTACATTATGTGTTTTAGATTTGCCTTAGTAGACGCACACACTTGTAACTTAGCGATGGGACACTTTTGCGACTGATTTGTAGGTGATAGTGTATCTAGGGTATTCTAAATCGATGGTAAAAGAGCTTGACAAATGGATGCCCCACGAATTGCATGATCGCCAGCGCGAAGCACGCGTAGAGTTGAGCCTTGCACTCATATATAAAAGTACTCTGTGCTTGTACTGCTCAACAGGCACACAAACGAAGGAATATCGAATCGCATTGTTACTTGCGACGAAAAATGGATTCTGTTCGACAATCGCAAGCGCTCAGCAAGTTGGTTAGATCCTGGTTGAGCACCTAAACAATGCACCAAACGAAAACTGACCCCTAAAAGTGATGGTCACTGTTTGATGGTCTAGCGCCGGTGTCATTCAGCACAGCTTCTTACCAAACGAGATGAGCATTACTGCAGATGTGTACTGTAAAGAACTGAACATAATGATGGAGAAGCTCGCACATCTCCAACCAGCTTTGGTCAATCGTTCGGCTCCGCTGCTCCTGCACGACAACGCGCGACCTCATACTGCACAGCAGACAGTCTCCAAGTTACAAGAGCTGGGGTTGGAAGTTCTGCGTCATCCACCGTATACTCACCAGACCTTGCCCCTACAGACTTCTACTTTTTCCAGAATTTGGATAACTTCTTGGCGAGGAAAAAATTCAATAACCGAGAGGCAGTTCAAAATGCCTTTGAAGAATTTGTTGCCTGGAAGCCAGCAAACTTTTTCAAAAAGGGCATCAATATGCTACCACTACGTTGGCAAAAATGCATTGATTGCATGGGTAATTACTTTGATTAATAAAAATATTTTTTATTTAGAGAAACAAGGGCGTTAACTTATTTCATGAAAATCGGAAATTTCATAGGGAAAGACCTAATACGATTATCATTGAGGAGTTCCGGTGGCCATTTGTGATCTTCTGCATCAGTTCGACTTTATCAAATGATACTTTCTGAATGCAATTGTTGATGAAAATATCAAAAATCGATATATGTATGCCTTACATATTTGAGGATTTCCGTCAATTCCTCATGGATCCCATCATCAGAACTTGATTCTGATAAAAAGGGACCAATCTGGAAGTATACCTATCCTTAAAAAATAAAAATAAAACAAAAAAATCACGTTTATTGTAGGTAATATTTATGTGTACGTTACTCCAGCGGAATGTTGTCGCTTTTCAGGATTTCGGCTTGACAGATAATTAGTACCCCATCTCGTGTAAAAAATGTGCCCGAAATTTAGAATTTGTGCGTCCAGCCGACCCAAAGATATTCACGAAACACAGATTCCGCTGGAGTAACGTTACCCCAGCGGCATGTTTTTTAACCGGTGCGGTGGTCGTAGCTGAGTACAAACTATATAGCTACTTAGATCACATTTGTGCCTAATTGCGCCCAAAAAATGAAATTTGTGCGTCTTGAGGTTTCAGAGTTATTCAAGATGCCGCTGGGGTAACGTTTAGCAAATTGCTGTACCTCTCAAACGGCATGACATAAAACAATTTTTTTTTTTTAATACGGAGCTATTCCATTTGAATTAAAATTTGGCTAGGCTAAAATGTAGCACTCCAATATATGAGTTACTAGCTTTTGCCCGCGGCTCCGTCCGCGTGGATGTCGGTTATCGCGAAAAAAGTGGTCTCTATGTCCTTCTCCATATCCCAGGCTATATGCCTGCCAAATTTCATGACGATCGGTTCAGCGGTTTAGGCGTGAAAACGTAACATACAGACAGACAGAGTTACTTTCACATTTATAATATTAGTATGGATATGGATTATTAAGTGACGGTAATTGTGATTCGACAAATAATTAATACCATTGCTTATCCTTAAAGTTTCAGCTGAAAAATCCTTGTAACTACACAGATATCTTGAAAAGCGACATTACGCTGGAGTAACGCACACAACATTTATTTTATTCTGTTTTTTTTTTTTTGTATTTGTTGTTATAGCGGCAACAGAAATACATCATCTGTGAAAATTTCAACCGTCTTAACGTAACTGTGTAACTGTCTGTATAACGTTTTGAAAAGTCAGTTCATTGTTTTTGAGGCAGGGACCAAGTACGATCTTGATGTGCCTCCCATACGGCTAAACGGTGTTCCTCTTGAGCGAGTGGAACAATTTAAGTACCTAGGTCACTTGGTCACCACTGACCTTAAAGACAATGCTGATATTGAAAGGGAACGGAGGGCTCTGTCCGTGCGAGCGAATATGTTGGCTCGCAGGTGTGCACGTTGTACTGCAGACGTAAAGGTGACGCTCTTTAGAGCATTCGGTACCACCTTCTACACGTGCAGCCTGTGGGAGAAATATTCGCGAGCATCGTATGGTGGTGCAATTTAATAACGCATTCAGAAAACTGATGGGGTTGCCATGGCGTTGCAGTGCATCAGGGATGTTTGCGGGGGCGCGTGTAGATTGTTTTTACGCTATAATGCGCAAGCGCGCTGCATCAATGGTGGCACGAGTCATGGCCAGCCCCAACAGGGTTCTGAAAATGATAGCGGACAGAGTGGACTGTCCTTATATAGTTCACTCTTGTCAGTTACATGTGTCACCGTATTGTGTTGTTTACTAACATGTAGTTGTAAGAACATTGTTACTAACCCTTTATGAGTCTTGGCTCGAAATAAAGTTTTTATTATTATTATTTCCTTTATTTCATTTTTATACATATAATTTACATTTTTAAATATTTCTATAAAAAATACAAAAATAAAAACATTTAAAAATATAAAAAAATATATTAAAAAAATGTAGCCCACCGGTATCGGGAACAGGGTCCAAGCTACCGGCGTTTAGGGCTCCTGAGAGAGGAACCTCCTTACGATACGCGCCGTGTCCAGAAGTACCGCTTTCTGTATCAAGCCCTTGAACCAGCCACCTAACGAGAGCCTCTTCAGATGATGGTCGAGGCTCTTGGCTATTATGCCATTGACCGTCACGACTATCGGCACAATGATTGCTGTATCCACATCCCACATGTCGACAACCTCGTGAGCCAGATCAAGATACTTAATCTGCTTATCTTTTTCAGCTTTCACTAGGTTCTCGTCATGCGGGACCGCGATATCAATAATCATTGTACGACGCTCTAATCGATCTATCACCACTATGTCTGGCTTATTGGCAACAATAGTCCTGTCAGTGATGATAGATCGATCCCAATACAACGTTATTTTCGAGAACTGGGTCGGGCACATACCTATAGTACGGTACTTCCGATTCCACAAGACTGTATTTCAGAGCAAGTTGCTGATGGATAATCCTGGCTACAAGGTTATGCCTATGCAAATAGTCTCCGTTAGCCAGACGAGAACAACCAGAAATAATGTGACGGATTGATTCCCCCGGACGGTGGCATGCCCGACAGATGTCAACCGTGCCGTCCTTCACAATATATTTCCGGTAGTTGTTCGTCATCATAACTTCGTCCATAATCGCAAAGACAAAACCTTCGGTTTCTCCAAAGAGATTACCGAATCGCAACCAGGATACGGACGCTAAGAGGTCTACATCGGGCCCATGTAGGGCCCGGTAAAAGCGCCCGTGAAGCTTTTTGCTCTGCCATACTTCCCTGCGATCATTAGTATCTAATACTATAGGTTTGCGCCAGTTCTCGTTAGCCAAGGAGAGCGGGGTGAGGCCCTTGTCCACTGAGACCACATCTCGGTGCATCCCCACGTCGGCTTTTAGGAAGTATTCCCTGAGACTGCATACTTCACGGTTGTGCAGAGTCTTAGCATTTAAGAAGCCTCGACCTCCACACTTCCGTGGGATATACAGTCTCATCACCGATGATCGTGGGTGATGCATCCGATTTGCAGTCAGAAATGTGCGGACCCTCCTATCCAGGACGTCAAGTTCCGTCTGAGTCCATTTGAGTATGCCGAAAGAGTACATCAAAACCGGCATGACCCAACCGTTGAAGGCCTTGTTTCCGCCTGATAAAAGACTATTTAATACTTTATTCAGGCGGCCAAAGAAGCGCTCCTTCAGCGATTGTTTCATGTCAGCAGCTTTGATGCCTAACGCTTCCGACATACCCAAATACTTGTAAGTTTCGATTGGGGAGAGGGATCTCAGGTGTATAGAATCCGAGAGTTGGATTCCCACGGATTCTACAATCCCCCCCTCGCTTTACATGCATGGTCGCACATTTGTCTACACCAAATTCCATCCTGATGGCGCTACTGAAAGTTTCGGTTACCTTCAGTAGCTCCATCAGTTGTAAATTGTTGGGGACAAAAAGCTTTAAGTCATCCATGTAAAGGAGGTGAGATATAACCTGACCACCTCTCCTCAATCGATAGCCTAGACCTGAATCCTCCAATAGTGTGCTTAGAGGATTCAAGGCTAGACAGAACCAAAGTGGACTCAAACTGTCGCCCTGAAATATACCTCGCTCGATCCTTATCGGCTCGCTATTCCTCTGGATATGTCGACATCCTGGATAGCGAAGGACTGTCCTCCACTGCCCCATACACGACATCAGGAAGGTGCGCAGAGTTGCATCTACTTTATACAACTCCAGCACCCTCATGAGCCATGTATGTGGCACCTAGTCATAGGCCTTCTTATAATCTATCCAACATGTCGACAGATCCTTTCGGGAACAACGAACCTGTTGACTAATGGCCATATCAATGAGGAGCAGCTCCTTAGTACCGCGGGATCCGTTCCTACATCCATTTTGAGAGGCAGACATGATGGAGTTGGTGTCTATATGATTGTTAATTTTAGCTCTCAAAATGGAAGTAAGAACTTTATAGACCGTCGGAAGGCAAGTGATCGGTCTATAATTTTTGGGTTCCGCAGTACTAACTAATTATTATTATTATTAACTATCACGGTTCATGAGATACAGCCTGGTGACAGACGGACAGACAGACAGACAGACGGACAGCGGAATCTTAGTAATAGGGTCCCATTTTACCCTTTGGGTACAAAACCCTTTAGGGTAAAAACAACCGAATTGAAAACCTCCTCCTTTTTGGAAAGTCGGTATAAAATCATTCGGATTGTGATTGATAGTATGTTATGCAATTAGGGTGCCATAGCGTTCCCACTACCGGGACGCAAGCCTCCTCTCTGAGAGGGAGCACGGGTCCATTGTGAGTTGGTGGATGTTACATGTCATGTCTTCAAATTTTTACGAACATGTGAGGGCTTGACGAAAAAATAAAAATACTTGGTGTGTAACAAGTGTAACAACAAATATATTGTCAAATAGATTTTTATTCCTAAAACTACTAATATTATTATTTTGATATGTTATTTGTAAAATGAGCTGCAATCTATTTGTATTTTACTGTGGGGTCGGGCTGCCGACATTGAATCCATTTTTATTTTACAAAAGAGGGCTGTCAGAGCCATTTATAATCTACATCGCCGCGAATCTCTTAGAGAACTATTTAAAACGATTAATATAATGACGGTACCTTGCCAATTCATTTATGAAAATATTATGTATGTAAGAAAAAATCTACATATTTTTAATAAAATCAGTGATAGGCATAATTTTAATACTAGAAATAAAGATAAAATAGATCAACCATTTTTCAGATTATCTAAGGTACATACATCTTTTATGGGGTACTGTGTTAAATGTTACAATAAAATACCTTCTGATATATTACAATTAAATGAAAGAAAATTTAAAACTCATATTAAAAGTACACTTTGTAAACAAGCATATTACAAATTAGAGGATTATATCCAAGATAAGAATGCTTGGAAACATGCTGGTCCTGCTCCATAGGACAATTTAGAGTCTAGACAAAATCAAACTGGTTGCTAATTTAACTGTATAATTTATAATTTTTATGATATTAATTTTATTTTCTGTGATTAATATTTTAACTCACACACTGACTTATTATATGTTGTTTTTATTTTTTATTTTTTTTTGGGAAATCATATACAATGTTTGTAAATATGTGAGCACCATGTACCTATCGCATTTATTAATTTTTCTGTTATTACTTCACTTTTCATTCTTTTTACCAATTGTGGTAAGTAATTTTGATGAATTTTTTTATATTTTTTATTTTTTTATTCTAGGTACATAGTCTTCACCTATAAATATTAATTAATGTATACAAACTATTGTTAACATTTTAAAAGAGTAAGTATGGAGTTTCTTGCCCATTCTTCTCCATACATAACTACATTTTGGAAGGCGCAACTAGAATCAATTAACTATTCATGTAATTTTTGACGTTCAAAAGTGCATCTTCGTGCCTATTTGAAATAAATTATTTGACTTTGACTTTGACTTTATAAAAATACGCAACGTCCGTAGACAAAAATCTACAAATTGTACTGTTTCTTTACTGGTAAAATTTTATACACGGTTAAAGAAGGCGCCGAAATTGAACAGAACTCAATGTTTGAGGTTTGTAATAAGTGTAGGAATATGCAATAATACAAATATAAGGTTTAAGGTTCCTACAAACAGGCGCGACACAAAGCAACCGCGTGTCGCGCGATGAGCGGTGCCTTTGTGTCGCGCCTGTTTGTAGGAGCCTTTACAGGTTGTAAAAACTATGTAGAGTATAAACTTATCTTTGGTATGACAGTGAGTTAACAATAACATGGCAATGACAGTTTTACGAAGATACCCTAAAGAGTCCTAGACACAAGTCTTAATTCTATTATAATAAGGCCGGTATTAGATTATTCATTATTATTTAAGTTTCTAATATACAAAAATATAATTACATTTCTCAACATATTTATCGAATCCGCAATTCCTCGCACTACTTTTTATTAGTCATCGCACAAATAAACCAAATCAGCTTATGAATCACAACATTTTGACGAAGGCAACCAGCTGGTGGTAGTTGCGTAACACACTTTTATTCACAATCCGAGGTTTTTGAAAGAAATTCCTAATCCATTGCTTTATATCTTTGAAAACTTCGTCTGCTCGACAACGTACGTATCGCAACGAATGTTGTTGAACTGTCAAAATGAAAGGCTTTGTCATTGTTAGTGTGTTACTCAATTAACCGCTGCGCGCTGGTCTGTTTAAGTCCTGTACACACCGGAAACAGTCGCGCAATAGCTATTGTTTCCTGCAACATTAGATGTAGCGAGATGTTCTTTTGTTGACTATAAATACACAACATACTCAAGCAAGCCTGCAACATTCCATGTGGCCATCAACATTGTTCACACATGTTACATAAATGTTGCGCAGCTTTGATTCCGGTGTATACGAGGCTTCACAGTTACATTTCCTTACACTTTACATTATTTAAATTAAACCCCTTTGTGCACCCATTTACTAAGTAGGAACAAATTGTACTAAATTACAACATATTAAAACACTAAGTTACAAAAAAAAAGAATAATTACTAAAATAAAACATGTTTTATTTATGAGGATTCAAATAAGCGTCTACTTTACGTACTTACATACACAACAAAAAATAAAGCTTAAAGCACTCACTCACATACACTTATTCACTTGGGACAAAATGTTAAAGATATTAGTGCCCCAGTGAATACATGGCTTTATTTGACAGTAGACCTACCTACTGCTTACATCTCAGAGTGTTTTCACAATATTTGCATTAATCCTATAATAAATTAATACAATAGATTCTTCATTTGTACAAGAACACACAATGAAACAGGCATGTATCAGGGATTCAGGGCATGCATTCGTACGGCCAACAATGAAACTCGATTATTACTGTTAGGTACTTTACTTTTTACAAATTCATAATCCTTAAAGCGTCCACACTTTCTTATACAAACATATTTTATAATCCGTTCACAAAAACCACCCGTATTGCTATAAAATTACGACTCAATTTTCTAATAACAAAAAAGTTTCAGCGTGTGACTGTGAGTCAAATTGTCAGTGCCGACATCAGGGCCTCAAGTCTGCTATTACAATAGTGTCAGAATGGTCTCTTCATTGTGAGTTTTTGACAGATTTGCCATACAAAAACTGTCAAATACTCACAATGGCGAGACCATTCTGACACTATTATAATAGCAGACTTGAGGCCCTGACGCTTTGTACGAGTGAAGGTTAATTTTTGGTACATTTCACTCCAATTGAACGAAACAAAATTTAAAACTTGTATAAAACGCACACTATGCAGCCAAGCATATTATAAGTTGGGGGATTACATCGCTGACAAAAATGCTTGGCTCAATGCTGGTCCTGCTCCATAAGGGCGCATAAACTAATTGATTAGCATTTGAAAATATTATTGGAGCTGCTGAAGATTAAGACTATTTTTGCATTGTATAAACTCAATCTCCATGAATTATATAATTGCATAGCATAGGTGTGAGTACTATGTACTATAGAGCTACCATTTACCGGGTAATATGTCTTTTATTGTCTTGAATGTGCCCTGGCGGCTGAGAGTATGTCATGCTCACTCAAATGTCTCGCTGGTGGTGGCGTGTGTGTTGGATCATTAAGTTCCCTTCAAAATGGTTGAGCTAAATGGTGCTGATCCATGCGTCATGTTCGTGAACGGGCGCCGTCAGTTCGGACTGGTCATCTCTTAGCTGCCACGGCTTATTTTAATTTTTGAATTGTTTCTATTAAGGACGCTTCTAACGTGCACGTCTTTCTACATTGTTCTCACATGTATAACTTCAACATGAGTGATGTAACCCATATTTTGTAACAATATTTTGTTTTAAAAGAGCTCACTTTTTCATGCCATCTATTCGAAAAGGACCACTTGGTTCGCCTTTAAGTGCACCCAAAGGTGGTGTTTTCTATAAGAAACTTTTAGCGGGCAGTAATGAATTTTTAATCCTCTTTATAAGTGCGCCGCAATTATCTTTTCCGCGCACTTTTTGAATTTGGAACATCTTAGTGTTCAGCGCCAAAGAAATCGAACGCAAATATTGTTTGAATAAAGACTGGCTGGTACGACGGCCCAAAGTCGCGCCGCCGCCGCCGCACAGTGGACGGAAAAACAAGGTTCCCTTTCGTAGGACTTTTGAAAAATAAAATAGTTATTTGATAGTTTCAAGTATACAGTTTTGTCGAGTACATTAAAACATTGAATAAATTAGTAGTTACGGGGTTTTTTTTCGAGTCTATACCATAAAAAAATGACTTTATATATTTAAAATGTATGAAAATGGAATTAGTTTTCCTCATAGCTTTTTTCTGTCTTGGATTGTAAAGCTGAAACTTTTAGGTATTCTTGCCGAGCCTATAAAAAAGCTACCTGGGCTTTAACCTTGACCCCGAACTTCTCCGTTCAAAAGATATGAATGAATAAAAAAATCATATTTGGATGATGTTTTAACACGCGATAATGTACCTCAAAAATTAATGAAAAAAAAAAGCTGAATTAAAAAAAAAAAGAAATCAAATTAAAAACGCGCGAACAGCATAGCAGCCGGAATATACAGCCCGCGTTTTCGCAAATTTTCACGGATTGTAAGAAATTCATGGTTTTGTTTTGAAAAATGAGTTCTTCAAGTGACAGTTAAAGTAGGTATAGAATTAACTGCTGAAAGTATTAGAACTGACGCAAGAAATGTGATGGATTATAAGTTTTTAGTTGTTTTATTATTAGATACTATTTGTTGGAATGAACGCAAGGTGTGTCAACGCCTGATGCTTTTATTATAATACCTGTCGACGAACTCTGAGTTGTCGACGATCTCACGTGGGCGCTCTCTCTCTCATCGGCTCAGTGACGCGTGTCAATTTGTTAATATCTTTTACTTTGTTAAATATAATAAACACAGTATAAACTACCTTTGAGTGCTTTATTTATATTCAACAGGTTATGGGCCGTCCCTGCCTGATAAAAATCTTGAAAATAAAGTTGTAATTAAAATTAAAGTTCCGTGAAAAGTGAGGCCTAACCTCAAATTCCGAAAAAAAAAATATTTTCAGTATATTGTCCGAAACGCTACAAAATGGCTTTAAACACATTATCAATACAGAAATTGACTGGAAGAGACAATTTTTCGACTTGGAAATTTGCGATGGAAGCATATATGCAACATGAAGAACTATGGGAATGTATCCAGTCTGATACTTGTGATTCAAAAAAGGACACTAAAGCCAGAACAAAGATAATTTTAATGATAGATCCACAATTATACGTACATGTTCAAGATGCAAAAACAGCAAAACAGGTATGGGACAACTTATTAAAAGCATTTGAAGACACTGGTTTGCTCCGTAAAGTGGGGCTTCTTAGAGATTTGATTACGACAAATCTAGAAACTAGTACAAATATAGAAGAATATATAAACAAATTGATGTCAACAGCACACAAATTGAGAGGAATAGGATTCAATGTAGATGATGAGTGGCTCGGGACTCTAATGTTGGCCGGGTTGTCACAAGAATATAAGCCAATGATTATAATGGACCTTGGTACAGCTAGGCAATGTATTGGTTTTAAAATAACACAGAACACTAATTTAGAGGAAATTTCGTTGGAACAAACAGTGTACATAGAGAAAATTTTACATAGATTCAAAATGAATGATTGTAAGCCTGTACCAACCCCATTTGAAGCTGGGACTCAATTAAAAAAGGCTGAAAATCAAACTGAAGTATTGAAAAATGTACCTTATCAAGAAGCTGTGGAATGTCTTTTGTACTTGTCGCAAGGTACACGGCCTGACATAGCCTATGCTGTTAATAACGTTAGTAGATTTAATAACAATCCAACAATGCAACATTGGATTGCTGTCAAGAGAATATTTCGTTACTTGAAAGGAACTATTGATTTGAAACTTACATTTAAAAAGGATAACAAAAATATAGTTGGTTATTGCGATGCAGATTGGGCCAGCGACACCTTAGATCGAAGATCTTGCACTGGCTATTTATTTATATTTCAGGGTGCGTGTATAAGTTGGAACTCTAGAAAACAAGCCACAGTGGCGCTGTCCAGCACTGAGGCTGAGTACATGTCTCTGGCATCAGCTGTTCAAGAGGCTATCTGGCTGAGGCAACTTAATGATGACATCTGGCATAATTTTTCAGGTATTCCAATGACTATATACTGTGATAATAGTAGTGCTATTAGTCTTTCAGGCTCAAATGTCTACCATGCTCGCAGCAAACATATTGATGTTCGCTACAACTTTGTGAAAGAAAAGGTTGCTGCCAAGGAGATACATGTGGAGCACATAAGCACCGAGTTTATGTTGGCGGATGCGTTGACGAAGGGACTGTATCGACCGAAGCTCTGCCATCTCACAATTGGAATGGGTTTGCGTTCAGGAGAGGGTGTTGGAATGAACGCAAGGTGTGTCAACGCCTGATGCTTTTATTATAATACCTGTCGACGAACTCTGAGTTGTCGACGATCTCACGTGGGCGCTCTCTCTCTCATCGGCTCAGTGACGCGTGTCAATTTGTTAATATCTTTTACTTTGTTAAATATAATCACAGTATAAACTACCTTTGAGTGCTTTATTTATATTCAACACTATTTAATTCCAATTTAGTTGTTATGTTACTCTATGTTTTATTAAATAATAATATTACAATAAAATATGAGGCGCCTTTTATTTTCTCATAGTTGGTGATGAAAAGTAGAGTGTATTACTTGGGCGCAAAATATATTTTTGGCTCAGGCGACGTACTTTGAATCCCTCGCTACGTTCAGGATTCTACTAAAGAATCCCTCACTTTGCTCTGGATTCAAAAAAGCGCCCTCGCCGTAAAAATATTATTTAGCTCCTTTATGATAAAATCTACTATTACAAAACACTAGTACCACATATTGAAATTCAAACAATACGCGGAATTCAGAGTTATTTTTCTGTTCCTTTCTTCTTGTCTGTTTATATGTGTGTACATAATAAATTGTTAAATAAATAAATAAGATTTTTTTTGTTTCGTAACTTACCTTAACGCATCCCCCTTAACCACAATATAAATCATCATACCGAAATGTTACAAGTTGTTATTTTAAAATTGTGTCGTAACAATAGCAATATTGGTGGTTTTTGTGTTCGTAATTAGAGGTGTGCGCTAGTCGTTCTTCCCGTCCTTGGCGTAGGCGTCGAGCGGCGTGTCCGGCCGGCCGCGCCGCTGCCCCAGCACCCGCGCGCCGAAGTAGCCCAACAGAGAGCCGGCCGCGGCCGCCAGCGCGCCCGCCTTGGCGCCCACGGCCAGCCCCACCGGGCCGCCCGCCAGCAGGCCTAGCGCCGCACCACCCGCGCCCCACGCGCCTGCGCGCAGCCTACAGGCCGATACCAAACGTTATTACATACTCAGGCGCCCACGGCCAGCCCCACCGGGCCGCCCGCCAGCAGGCCTAGCGCCGCACCACCCGCGCCCCACGCGCCTGCGCGCAGCCTACAGGCCGATACCAAACGTTATTACATACTCAGGCGCCCACGGCCAGCCCCACCGGGCCGCCCGCCAGCAGGCCTAGCGCCGCACCACCCGCGCCCCACGCGCCTGCGCGCAGCCTACAGGCCGATACCAAACGTTATTACATACTCGGGCGCCCACGGCCAGCCCCACCGGGCCGCCCGCCAGCAGGCCTAGCGCCGCACCACCCGCGCCCCACGCGCCTGCGCGCAGCCTACAGGCCGATACCAAACGTTATTACATACTCAGGCGCCCACGGCCAGCCCCACCGGGCCGCCCGCCAGCAGGCCTAGCGCCGCACCACCCGCGCCCCACGCGCCTGCGCGCAGCCTACAGGCCGATACCAAACGTTATTACATACTCGGGCGCCCACGGCCAGCCCCACCGGGCCGCCCGCCAGCAGGCCTAGCGCCGCACCACCCGCGCCCCACGCGCCTGCGCGCAGCCTACAGGCCGATACCAAACGTTATTACATACTCAGGCGCCCACGGCCAGCCCCACCGGGCCGCCCGCCAGCAGGCCTAGCGCCGCACCACCCGCGCCCCACGCGCCTGCGCGCAGCCTACAGGCCGATACCAAACGTTATTACATACTCAGGCGCCCACGGCCAGCCCCACCGGGCCGCCCGCCAGCAGGCCTAGCGCCGCACCACCCGCGCCCCACGCGCCTGCGCGCAGCCTACAGGCCGATACCAAACGTTATTACATACTCAGGCGCCCACGGCCAGCCCCACCGGGCCGCCCGCCAGCAGGCCTAGCGCCGCACCACCCGCGCCCCACGCGCCTGCGCGCAGCCTACAGGCCGATACCAAACGTTATTACATACTCGGGCGCCCACGGCCAGCCCCACCGGGCCGCCCGCCAGCAGGCCTAGCGCCGCACCACCCGCGCCCCACGCGCCTGCGCGCAGCCTACAGGCCGATACCAAACGTTATTACATACTCAGGCGCCCACGGCCAGCCCCACCGGGCCGCCCGCCAGCAGGCCTAGCGCCGCACCACCCGCGCCCCACGCGCCTGCGCGCAGCCTACAGGCCGATACCAAACGTTATTACATACTCAGGCGCCCACGGCCAGCCCCACCGGGCCGCCCGCCAGCAGGCCTAGCGCCGCACCACCCGCGCCCCACGCGCCTGCACGCAGCCTACAGGCTGATACCAAACGTTATTAAATACCAGGCGCCTACGGCCAACCCCACTTCTTTTTTAAACCCTGTCATTAATATATTTTTTCCTATTATTTAGCAAATCACTAGCTTTTGCCCGCGGCTTCGCCCGCGTGGATGTCGGTTATCGCATAAAAAAGTACCCTATGTCCTTCTCCATATCCCAAATTTCTAACTTAATATTAATTTTAATGTGATTCACTATGTGATTAGAAACCGAAACAAATGATTTAATATAATAAAAGTACTTATGTTCTGAACGCGAATGAGTCTTTACCTAAAGATAACAAACACAAAATCAAAATACGAAATTTCACTCAAATTCTTAAAGCAATCAATTGTACCAAATTACAACACGAAATAAAAGTGCGACACAAATAATAATTTTAAAATAATTCACGTAAGTACCAACAATGTGAAAACAAAACGAAATCCTTCGAAATGTCGCATGATACACCGTTTGTGCTGATAAAACGCTCGAAATATCGAATGAACACCATTGGTGCATAACTTTTCTCAGGGTCACGTTCGCAATTGGACGAAATATTTGACATTTTGTACTTGCAACACGATCTGGCTGTAGAATTCGATTAATCGACTAATACTTGACCGGTTGACATTTTAGCGGGAACACCACTAAACGAACGAAAAAAAAAAAGAAAACAAAATACGTCTGTACTCTGTGGTCGTGTGGCGGTGTGGCGCGGTGCTTAATGTAAACATTCATCAAGGTTGTACGTGCGTAAAGTAATGGATTCAATGTGAAAACGGTTTAATCTTTGAAGAATCTTACATAGGATTACTGAGAAATAAGTGTAGATTTCGTATTGAGTTTTAGTTTATCAAAAAGTGATAAATATGTCAGTGAAAAAGTAACGAAAGTTTTGGAATGCACAAATTTTGATCATAAGGCCGCCGTGTTTAGTAATGTTTTTATGATAAATATTCTTGTATACTGTTTGAAATACACATAAGTAGCTAGCTTATTTATCTACGAACATAATTTGGCTAATAGCTACTGATATTATAGCGTATTGTTATCGTAATCGTATTTCCAAGAGTAAAATTCGGCAAACAAATACCTACAAAAAGACAATAAAATGGATATAGTATGTTATCCTTAAGAGATAGACATATGCCATCGCGGACTTTTTTGAAGACCTTTATAAGATACTTAATTCCACCATACATTATTTTGTTATATCTCAAAGGGTTTAGACAGCGTTTTCGTTGAAAGCTCCCAGACGGCTTATTTTTTTCCGACACCTCCAACAAATATCGTTAACTTATACAGAAATGCATACAAAAAGTTAACAAATTATATACTAAAACCTTCCTCGAGAACCAAGCTATCCATTGGTGAAAACAGCATGAGAATCGGTGCAGTAGTTTTTGAGTTTATCGCGAACAGACAGACAGACAGACGCGGCGGAGGACTTTGTTTTATAATATGTAGTGATAGTGATAGTGATGTAGTGATAGTGATAGTGATATTCTTGTATACTGTTTGAAATACACATAAGTAGCTAGCTTATTTATCTACGAACATAATTTGGCTAATAGCTACTGATATTATAGCGTATTGTTATCGTAATCGTATTTCCAAGAGTAAAATTCGGCAAACAAATACCTACAAAAAGACAATAAAATGGATATAGTATGTTATCCTTTAGAGATAGACATATGCGAAGATAGACATTTCGGAGCAATTTCCCTTACAAAATCATTGCCTCATCTCCCTCACAATACCATGCTTCTGCTGAGTACCTCTTTTTGGAGGTCTATGTAAAAGGCGTCAAGACCCTACTTGGTGTTGTTTATTGTCCACCCACCGTTGACTATTTTTCTGAACTCGAATTGGCGCTGGAATCCGTAGGGTCAGAGTTTCACCCCCAACTACTTGAACTTTCATCCCCTATATCCCCCCCTTTAGGGATACTTTTGAGAAAAAAAGTAGCCTATGTCCTTCCCCGGGATGCAATCTATCGCTCTGCCAAATTTTATCGAAATCCGTTCAGTGGTTTAGGCGTGAAAAGGTAAGATACAGACAGACAGACAGACAGACAATACAATATCTTCATTACGCAAAATGCGTAAAAATGATGAAACTATTAACAAGTGCTGTGACTGACACGAATGGTTTAGCCCCACGAAAACTTAACTTTTATAGTCACATAGACTTAATGTTTCGATTATTTCAAGCTTTCTCACAATTAGATAAGAAAGGGTCTAGCCGGATAAGTATGAGGAGTCGGCCCCCAATTAATGAAAGTGGGCAATCACAGCAATAACGGAGAATACTGTTGTAATCATTACCATCGGAAATATAGTGAATACTAGCTTTTGCCCGCGGCTTCGCCCGCATGGATGTCGGTTATCGCATAAAAAAGTACCCTATGTCCTTCTCCATATCCCAGGCTATATCCCAAAATTCTAATTTCATATTAATTTTAATGTGACTCACTATGTGAATAGAAACTGAAACAAATGATTTAATATAATAAAAGTACTTATGTTCTGAACGTGAATGAGTCTTTACCTAAAGACAAACACAAAATCAAAATACGAAATTTCACTCAAATTCTTAAAGCAATTAATTGTACCCAATTACAACACGAAATAAAAGTGCGACACAAATGACAATTTTAAAATAATTCACGTAAGTACCAACAATGTGAAAACAAAACGAAATCCTCCGAAATGTCGCATGATACACCGTTTGTGCTGATAAAACGCTCGAAATATCGAATGAACACCATTGGTGCATAACTTTTCTCAGGGTCACGTTCGCAATTGGACGAAATATTTGACATTTATTTTGTACTTGCAACACAATCTGGCTGTAGAATTCGATTAATCGACTAATACTTGACCGGTTGACATTTTAGCGGGAACACCACTAAACGAACGAAAAAAAAAAGAAAACAAAATACGTCTGTACTCTGTGGTCGTATGGCGGTGTGGTGCGGTGCTTAATGTAAACATTCATCAAGGTTATACGTGCGTAAAGATTCAATGAGAAAACGGTTTAATCTTTGAAGAATCTTACATAGAATTACTGAGAAATAAGTGTAGATTTCGTATTGAGTGTTAGTTTATCGAAAAGTGATAAATATGTCAGTGAAAAAGTAACGAAAGTTTTGGAATGCACAAATTTTGATCATAAGGCCGCCGTGTTTAGTAATGTTTTTATGATAAATATTCTTGTATACTGTTTGAAATACACATAAGTAGCTAGCTTATTTATCTGCGAACATAATTTGGCTAATAGCTACTGATATTATAGCGGATTGTTATCGTAATCGTATTTCCAAGAGTAAAATTCGGCAAACAAATACCTACAAAAAGTCAATAAAATGGATATACATAGTATGTTATCCTTAAGAGATAGACATATGCCATCGCGGACTTTTTTGAAGACCTTTATAAGATACATAATTCCACCATACATTATTTTGTTATATCTCAAAGGGTTTAGACAGCGTTTTCGTTGAAAGCTCCCAGACGGCTTATTTTTTTCCGACACCTCCCACAAATATCGTTAATTCATACAGAAATGCATACAAAAAGTTAACAAATTATATACTAAAACCTTCCTCGAGAACCAAGCTATCCATTGGTGAAAACAGCATGAGAATCGGTGCAGTAGTTTTTGAGATTATCGCGAACAGACAGATAGACAGACGCGGCGGAGGACTTTGTTTTATAATATGTAGTGATAAATACGATAGACTTTGCTATTTATGTTCTAAAACAAGTTGATGCAATATTTCGAAAAAAAAAAATATGAAGTGGTGTGGACCATAAAGTACTGCGGTATACTACTCGTATAAGGCGCGAAACACATTACAGTGGACCCCCGGTAATCCGGCCCCTGTCTAATCCGGCGCCCCCTGTAATCCGACATGTCTGTACATAATTATTATTGAATATTTTTTTGACAGTCTTCGCTCTTCGCGTTATTATTTTTTGTAAGTTAACAAAACTAACGTCATTAATTCTATAGATAGCATTAATGTGGTTAATTTTGTAACTAAACGTAAGCTCTCTATTGTGTTGTTTAACTTACTAAATTCGACATACATAATGAAGTACATAGGTATGTATGATTTGTACTTCAAAGATAACATAATTATAGAATCTTATTATTGATTCTGTAATTTGTCGGATTACAAGGTACTCTTTTGTAAAAAAATCCGGACTATAGTCTTAGGCAGTATTCTATCCTGCCAGGGTTGCGGGTTTGTCCGAAAGGGATACCGTGGCCCTGGCACACAGGGAACCTGAAGGAACACGGGTGGGTTTTAGTCAGTAAAAGTCTGACACGCCCTCCCGCTCCACCCAGAGCGGGAGAAGTTATTTGATAATTTCCCAACCAAAAAAAAAAAAAAAAAAGGCAGTATTCTATAATCCGACAAATTCGATAGTTCGACACTGCCCTGCAAAACGTTTGTCGGATTACCGGGGGTCCACTGTATTATTTTTTTCGAAGTGTTGTAGCAACTATTTTTTCACGTAATTTTTATGAGTAATAGTGCACATAGAGGAGCATAACATATATTATTTTCGTGATTGTAGGTAAGTCTTACAGAACATCAAACAACAAAAAACCGGTCAAGGAGCGAGTCGAACTCGCGCACCGAGGGTTTCTGTACCAGCCCAGAAAAACTACAACTGTGCTTCACCCAAAGCACACATACCTGTGGCCATGACGGCATAAGCATCGAACATTTTAAACACGCAGGTCCTCACCTGCCTAGAGTGCTCGCGATGTTCTATACCCTATGTTTAGGACATTCGTACTTGAGCAATTTCAAAAAAATGGGTATCCCCGGTTTTTGCCTTGTCCCTCGACTTTGTTCATTTATTCTTTTGTGATGAATGACTTCTAGCAGAATATATTAATTTAAGTGAAAAAAACGTATTTTTAAATATTTATATAAATTGTCGTTTTGTTGTTACTTTACTAAATATAAAACTTACGAAGATTTTAAAATAATGAAGACTATCGAATTTACTTGTCCCCTTCCCAACTGGCGTCAGAAAATCTTTGATAGCGAAAAATTTGAATACGCGAGTGATTTAGTAAATATGATTTGAATTCTTGAAAGTCGAGATTATCAGTTCAAAGTAGCTATAAAACTTTTTTTTAGATATTTTCTATTAAAAATAAATCTAAATTAAAATCGAAAATTTTAACTAACCGGAACATTCGGTTTTGTGACCGCTCTTTTTTGCAAAAATTCTTCTAATTGTGGAAATTCGGCACGATATTCCAACACAATATACCTAATCCATCATCGAGAAGCACCATTTTGCTTTCATTGTCAAATCTAATTTGTGGCCAGCGCGGACGCATATTTGTTGAACTGTTCTGTGTTTCAATTTCTTTGCTCAGGTATGTGACCAAGTTTTACTATTATAACTCACTTTTCTCAAAATATTGTTATTGTTGACACATTGCAAACTTTGTATTGTATTTGGTATCAAAAAGTTAATAGTGCTAAGTACGATGGGTTATTTTTAAACAATTTATACTACAAGAAGGTAGCATTATTGTGACCTCCGTTTGTGACTTATTTTTTTAAATTTTACAGCAGGGTACACTTTATTTTGAAATTGCCCACTTACCACCTTCGCTTATGAAAACTGTCGTGGTGCCAATTGTGAAAAATAAGACTGGTGATATTTCTGATAAATCCAACTACAGGCCGATTTCGCTTGCCACTACGGTAGCGAAAGTGCTTGATAGTTTGCTTAGCAACCAACTGGATAAATACCTGAACATTAGTGACAACCAGTTCGGTTTCAGGCCGAGACTCTCCACAGAGACAGCCATCTTGTGTTTGAAGCAGACTATCAAGTACTACACAGAAAGATAAACGCCCATTTACGCATGTTTTCTCGACTTATCGAGGGCATTTGACCTGGTTAATTACGATATCCTGTGGCAGAAACTGAAGGGTATATCGCTGCCAGGAGAACTCAGCAGGATCTTTAAATTTTGGTATCATAACCAGGTCAATGTCGTGCGATGGAAAGTGCATAATGTGCGGTGAGGCAGGGGGGACTAACTTCACCCAAACTCTTCAACCTGTACGTCAACGCGCTGATAGAGGAGCTCAGCAGCACCCGTGACGGCTGCCATATTGATGAAGTATGTCTCAATAATATCAGTTACGCGGACGACATGGTGCTGCTGAGTGCTTCTGTATATGGCATTTCCAAACTGTTGGGCATATGCGAAAAGAACGCTCACAGACATGGCTTGACTTATATTGTCAAAAAAAGTGAATGCATGGTCTTTCGGGCCAGAGGAAAATGTCCGGCAACGATACCTGCCATAAAATTATGTGGAACACCACTGAAGAGGGTGGAAAATTTTAAATATCTTGGACATACATTGTCCTCTGATCTGAAAGACAATTCAGACATAGAGCGAGAACGCAGGGCGTTGTCTGTAAGGGCGAATATGTTGGTACGCAGGTTTGCTCGTTGTACCACTGGAGTGAAAACTACATTGTTCAGAGCATATTGTACATCTTTTTACACAAGCAGCCTGTGGGTCTCCTACACGTGCAGACAGTACAGCGCCTTGCGTGTGCAATATAATAATGCGTTCAGGGTGCTGATGGGGCTGCCCCGATTCTGCAGCGCATCAGGGATGTTCGCCGAGTCGCAAGTGCTTCTATTCTACTATGCGGAAACGATGCACATCCATGGTGCGCAGGGTTCGGACTAGCTCCCACAGCATCCTGAGGGCATTCGCGCAGAGGTTCGATTGTCAGTACCTGAACCATTGCTGTATGGTTCACATACGGAGCAATCGAAGTATGTTATATGTTTATGTGGTGTTTGTAATTGTATGTTTTTATTTATGTTTTTTTTTTTGTAATCTTTGTGTCCTATGATCCTTTGTTGGTCGAAATAAACGTTCAATCCCATACAAAGAACTGGCTACTTTTTGTCCTTGATTTTTTAACACATAGCAGCATCAGCGACTTACTAATAGCCCGAGACTGTAGTTTTACAACGCCACCTAGGAGTCGGCCTAGATACTAGGTGTCATTCTCGTGATTTATGAGTGTAAATAGAGAAATCAACATTAAACAAGGAAGTTTTGATTTTTACTAATGTTACTTCAGCCAAAATCGGCCCTATAACGCTTTTTATTGATTGTTAATTTCATAATTGTTACCTATGCTGCCATCTATGAATTTTATTTAAGACTAAATTATAATTTGTTCGAGTTCAGACCCTATGCCCAAAGCAACCTGCTAATATGTAGGAAAGAGGACACTTTGGTTGTGAAACGTGAAATGTTTTTAAAATTTCATTAGCGAAGAAAAGAAAAAAAAAAAAAAAAAGAATAAAAAGATAGACTTTCCTTAACTCATGGACAAAACGGAAGCTAGTCTCGATATGTACATAAATTGTGTTTGTACATTGAGTCGATCTAAAACATAAGTTTCAATATAGGTTCCCAATTGGGGGCCGACTCGTCATACTTATCCGGCTACCCTTTATTAAAGTTTTTTTCGTGTACAGAGCCTTAAGGTTCGTTCTCTAAACGAACCTTAACGACGCTACAAAATGGTAACTTTTCTGATAGAAATGTTTTTAAGTGGTAAATAAACTATTATTATCATTAGGTATTTCTTCATTATTACATCACATAATGTTACGCGCCACACAAGTTTAAGTACCACTAGCGCCATCTAGTCAGAACTAGTGACCACTAACGCCATCTAGTATCGAGTAGCAGAACTAGTAAACTCGAGATTCTTCTAGAGATTCTTTCTAGAACTTTCGACACCTGGTCAGTAGGGGCCGGTATGTACTCGAACATTCTAGATGTTTCTACAAGGTTCTGGAACTATCTAAGGCCGGTATGGACCCCGATCGAATCAGTCGAAACTTCAAACGATACAAGCGATATTCGAATGCGACTTTAGAGTGATCCGTAGTGCATTTGATTTTTATAATTAGTGTGTTTTGAGTTGTTATCGTGTTCTTTAATTAAAGTGTCATTTTTGGTTTTTAAATCGGCAGTTTTTATTGTCACGAACCGCAAGCTCGTAACAATAACATCACGCCTGTATTCCCCAAAGGGTCCCATATAATAGGGGTGTACGTTACCCCAGCAGGAAAGTGTTTCCTAGAGTGATATGAGTGGAACTTATAATTAGTGCGTAATCTGCTGTAAATGTGCGCTACATAAAAAAATTGTGCGCTTTGTCGTTTTGAAAAAAAAAATACGGAAAAAGCGATTCCTGCTGGAGTAGCGTTTTTCCAGCAGGAAAATTCTAATGAATGATCGGAGAGAGAAATATTGTGCATGGGCAGAGCTTATATTTGTGCAAAAATGTGCGCCGAAAATATAATTTGTGCGTCTTCAGGTTTTCGAGATATTGCATTTCCTGCTGGAGTAACATTTTGCAGAATCGTGTATCTCTAAAACCATTGTATGTGCGCCTTTAGAATAAACATACACGAGCAGCTCTTTATTTGTGCGTATTTGTGAATTGTGACAGAATTAGATTTAAGAAAATATATTATATTATAATTTTCAAGTAATCGCGTTTTTTTTAAAGCCAGAAAAACTATCGTAGCGACTAAATGAGAAAACGTATACGCTCGCTGAATACTGTATTCGGTCCTTCTTGACGCTTATAATAACCATAAAAAGTTTCAAAAGTGTACATGCATGTAATAGATTATTGTGATTATAGGTATATTGTTGTTATGTTATGAGTATTCATTTCACTGTTAAAACTTGATGAAATTGTAATGATTTGCATAACCTAAACTTGTAACAACTGTGAATACCTAATTTACTTTATTCCAATAATTCTTTAACTATTTATTTCAGTATGTCTGTAAAAGTAGATTAGTTAAAATATTAAGGAATAATGTAGCAAAACATAGGAAATATTCTAAACGGAAATCCACCTTTTATGTCGTTGATATTTGATATTTTGGATGACGTTAGATTGAAACGTCAAAGTTGTTTGTTCTCGACTATAAGAGGGGGAGCTCCGGGTGTCAGAGCCGATTCTGGATCCAGACATCGACCAAAACGGAGCTCCGGCCTACAGGTAAAAGTTTAAGTACTTAATTCGATATTATACCTTAATTATTGCCTATTATGATTATTATGATTATGATTATGTTGTTGTGTAAAGCATATTATTGCCAATATTGCTAATGTGTTAAATTGTTTAATGGAATACTTGTTCTTTCTTTTGCCATTATTATAATGTTGCTACTAATCTGAGTAAAGGTCCAATAGATAGAACTATCTGTTTTAACGGTAATTTATGGAAATTTAAGATGTAAGTTAATTGATATTATAACTTGATTATTGCTAATGACTATGATCCTCTGTATGTGTTAAAATATGGCTAATTGGCTAATATTGTATTGTGTTTAATCAAAGGAATATTCATGTTCTGTTTCTTTCCACTGGTAAAGTTTCTATCTTTGAGAAATGATCCAAAGTATATCATGCAAATGTAAAAATGTGTTGATAAAATACTTTAAACCAAGTTTCCGTGGAGTTTCTCGCCGTTCTTCTCCACGAAGACCTAGTTTTGGAACGGACAACTAGCTTTCTCAAATAACGTTACTTTGACAAGCCTAATTGAAATAAATGCCTAGTCTTGTCTTTCTGTGCTTTTCTTTATAAAATCCTTTCCCTAACACCATATTCATAGGGACTTTCATATATAGTAAACTACTAGTTACCATTCTGACACACAAAGCTTGCTAATAAAGAGGCTATCAATACCTATATATAAATGTAGTTTACATCCACTTTCTAACACATGCGTTATTGAATAATATTGCTAAAAGTCAAAACGACGGTGTCATAACTTTGACGGCTAAATACAAGAAACCGGCTCAACCCAAGATGTGCAGGGTCTAAACCAAAAATTTGTGCGTTTAGTCAAAAATATAGTGAAAATATTCAGCTTAGAAATTTTCGCAGTAAGTAGATATAAACAAAAAACAAAACATGTACACAACGGCTGGTTATCCGACCAAATTCGAATGACTACAAAAAACCGGTCAAGGAGCGAGTCGAACTCGCGCACCGAAGGTTCCGTACCAGCCCAGAAAAACTACACTGTGCTTCACCCAAAGCACACATAATATAATACTACGTACCGATACCCAATACCATACAAAGAAATGACACCTCTCTAAGCTATTCAAAATTTCAAGTTGATAGCATCAGTAGCTCTTGAGATATTCAGCTGTGATAGACAGACAGACAGACTGAGTCACACCATAAGGGTTCCTTTTTACCATTTTGGTACGGAACCCTAAAAAGCAACGGATTCATACTTAACGATGACCTTCTTGACTTTACTTACGAACCGTTTGAAACGTGTTGTGCCTGAGTACACAAGTAGAAAACTACTTACTAGATCTCGTTCAAACCAATTTTCGATGTAAGTTTACATGGTAATGTATATCATATATTTTTTTAGTTTTATCATTCTCTTATTGTAGAAGTTACAGGGGGGGGACACACATATTTTACCACTTTGAAGTGTCTCTCGCGCAAACTATTCAGTTTAGAAAAAAAAAAAAATAGAAACCTCAATATCATTTTTGAAGACCTATCCATAGATACCCCACAGCTATTGGTTTAATGAAAAAAAAAATTGAGTTTCAATTCTAAGTATGAGGAGCCCCCAAAACGTATTGTTTTTTTTTCCTATTTTTGTGGGAAAATCTTAATACAGTTCACAGAATAGATCTACTTACCAAGTTTCAACAGTATAGTTCTTATAGTTTCGGAAAAAAGTGGCTGTGACATACGGACGGACAGACAGACAGACATGACGAATCCATAAGGGTTCCGTTTTTTGTCATTTGGCTACGGAACCCTAAAAAGACATAGAGTATCTAGTATCTACATACATATATTGATTTAAGCCGTAGGTTAGATAAAATAACTTTTTTCATCATTAATACGCATTTTTAGGGTTCCGTACCTCAAAAGAAAAAACACAACCCTTATAGGATCACTCGTGTGTCTGTCTGTCTGTCCCTCTCATAGCCAATTTGCTCCGAATGTAATGGGTCCATTAAGTTGAAATTTGGTATAAATATCAATTTTAGTGACCCAAACACGGACGTGAACCGTAAATAAATGAACTTAGAATATTGGGGTCAGTTATGGGGGGCAAACAAGAAAATAAAAAATAAAGTTTTGCAAACTGTACCGTGTGACATATCAAATAAAAGGCTTAAATTTTTTTTTTTTTAATAATTTTAAAATAAATTGTTTTAAAGTTATAAGTGAAAATAGACAAAAATTTACCATTCCCCCTTATCTATGTAATGGACCGAATAAGTTGAAATATGGTATACATATCAATTTGAGTGACCCAAACAGGAACTTCAACCGTAAATAAATGAATTTAGAATATTGAGGTTAGTTTTGAGGGGCAAACAAGAAAATAAAATAAAAATGTTTTGCTAACTGTACCAAGTGACATATAAAAAAAGGGCTTACTGTGAGGGTCTCAAATATATATTTTTTATAATTTAAAATAAATTGTTTTAAAGTTATAAGTGGATATAGACGAAAATTTACCAATAATAATAATAATACCATTTATTTCAGGCAACACAGGCCCATAGAAAAATACCTTAACCTAAACATACATACATATTTTAATATAAAGCTTGTGTTAATAAAAAGGCTTGGCAATCCCCCCCCCCCCTGTAATGGACCGAATAAGTTGAAATATGGTATACATATCAATTTAAATGAAAATAGACGAAAATTGACCATTCCCCCCCCCCCTTATCTCCAAAACTACTGAACGTAAAATTTTGAAAAAAATACAGAAAATAGTTCTATACTTATAGATTACAGGAAAATCTATAAGAAGTCTATGGTCTTAAAATAACATGGTAAATCTCTCGATATTGTGCGTACAAACTTACATTTACAGTTGGAATGTATGGGAGATTATGTTTACCAAGTACAATGTTAAGTTTGTTTTTAGGATAAATTCTTTCCAAGTACGGAACCCTTCATTGTGCGTGGTCCGACACGCACTTGGCCAGTTTTTTTTTATTATTATATCACGCCTTGTTTCCCCGAAGGGTTGGGCAGAGGTGTGCCTATAGTAAAACCACATTTCGCCAGTTATGTTTAAGTCCCATGTTAATATTTTTAATTAGCCCCCAAAATTAGGTCATATAATTGCCCATAAACGTTTGAACGCGACTGTACGGAAAACAGCTTAGGTTTAATAAATCCAATAAAGATGGTCATCGCTAAGTACGAATCCATCGCTTCTTTGTAGTCAACCGAATTTGGTCGGATAACCAGCCGTTGTAAACAATGTTTTGTTTTTTGTTTATATCTATTATACTTAAGGCGAGGTGATCCGACAGAGACCGCGATTACTAGTTTTTAGAATCCATGGGAAACCTAAAAAACAATAGTAAAAAATTCTGAAAAAAATATATGTGTTATTTAAGGATCTGGCGGAGATGCAATCGCTTTTAATAACACGATTAGATTAACTTTTCTCGATAGAAAAAAATCACAAAGTTACCCCTTTTCGTAATGCTAAATCAATCTCATGGCTACAAAACAGACCCTTTTTTCATAATTTTTATATGATTGAAAAGGTATTAAGATTTTCTAGTGCCAATCGCTGAGTTTGTCTTGATAAAATGATTATAATAATTACTATGATCAAATACCTACCAAATGCGCAAGGCAACCACTCGCAACTGCACGGGGAGTTCACTTCAGTCGCGCGTTGGCGCTCTTAGACGACGGACCTACGTCAGTGCTTTATGCGCGATCACGTGACCGTACGTGAAAATATTATTAAGCAACAATGACTGATAAACGAAAACAAACAGAAAAAGAAATCATAAACAAAGAATATTGTCTCCAAAGAAACCTGAAAAATTAAGTAAATGTTGAATTGCTGCTATCAGATTTTAGAACAGATTTTCTAGAAGCACAGTATAATCAAGTAACAGTATTTCGTCTCGCGGCGGTGATTTGATAATGCTACATAAAACGCTCTTTTTAACCGACTTCAAAAAAGGAGGTTTCACAATTCGACCGTATATGATTATATATATATATATATATTTTATGTTTGTTCGCGGATAACTTCGTCGTTTATGAACCGATTTTGATGATTCTTTTTTTGTTGGAATGGAGATATCCCAAGGGTGATAATATGATAAGTAAACCAGGATCTGATTATGGGATCCATGAGGAATTGAGGGAACTCCTCAAATATTATAGGCATACATATAGCGATTTTTGTATTTTCAGCAACAACTCAAGTATTTGCATGCATTCATCATTTGATGAAGAAGACCATAAATGACCTCCGGAACTCCTCAATGATAAGTATTTTACGGGTGGCGATAAGATATCTCGATTAAGATAGTTAAGCGACTATGAAACGAATTTAAATAAATAATTCGAAGCCAGAAAGTATGCACCGGAACTCCGTAACAAAACAATGTATCCTAGCCGTGTTTGGACTTATTGGAATTGTCATGAGGTGCACTCGGGCTTTTTGAGTTAGCTTCGACAATACGTATTTAATCCACTTCGTATATCTTGTGTCACTGTTTTTTGTGCGGTGTAGCAAGTAGTGGTAATCGAATTGTTGTGGGGTAGCTAAAATATTTAACAAAAAAAAAAAAACAACTTCCAAAAAAACACTACAAAGTGAAAAATAACGTTAATTTCGGAAGTTGGTGGCAAAAAACTAAAAAGTTTTTTGGAAGTCTGTTTTTTTTTTTTTTTGTTAAATAGGTTTTATATTCCAAAGTTTTATCTTGTTCCTTCACTCGCACCGATCGCATGGAAAAAGTGAGATAATCATCTACTAAGTACCTGTCAAGGACGTTATGCTCGCTACGCTTCAATAAATATTACGTTCTACATAACACAGATATAAATAAAAACAATTTTTTTTTAATACATTTTCTGTTTCAATTGGTAATTTAAAAAATTTGATATTGATGAATTCAAACATCCATATTTCACGGAAATAAATCTAGCACCTACCGCGTCCATGCGTAACGGCAGGGCACTCGAGACTAGTGTTGGGTAGGACATGCAAGAGGCACCTCAAATGTCCCATACAAAACGATTGAATGTCCCAACACCTCAAAATAAAATTTTGTACCGCTTCACTGTGACATACAAATGAATGAATCTCGAACTGACAAGTGAGTGAGTGTGGTGAGGTGAGTGAGGCCTGACAATGCTGACGTGAGGTGAGCGAGCGAGTGCAAGGATTGTCGTCGCACTTCTAGCTCGCGAACGAGGGAGGTCTTGACTCGTTTCGTTGGTTCACTTCAAGTGAGCGGGACAGCGCGGTTGGACGAACGAATGTGTGCGGGCGGGAGAGTAGACCTTATTAATTAATGTAGGTTATATGAAGTGGCTAAAAAACGACTGTGCATATCTGCTACGAGTGTTCCTTCCACAGAGTACTTTTATAGTTCCTTCGGAAATAAATTTTTTCGAAGTCTGGTCAGGTTATCATCGAGAGACATAACAGACTCGGCGGTAAAAAAGTGGCAATGTTGCTATTTTTAAATTACAATTAGTAATTTTTTTCTTGATTAACTATTAAAAAGAAATATTTCATGTCGTACGCTGTTTATTTAATTTGAGACACAAATTTTATTCGTCATCCGTCTAAACTACGATGCGTTTGTTGTAGTCATGCATTACTCAGTAATATGATATTTTCCCTATCCCTCATATTTCTAAGCTCAGCTCAAAGCCTCGTATGTCTTTTGTGTTAGTTAGTACTTCAAATACGGTGGGACAATCTGACATTATTGGGACAATGTCACATTTTTGGGACAATATCCCATTGATGTTACATTGTCCTATTAATGTAATATTGTCCCACCTCATTTGAAGTGGTACAATGTACTACCTCACCAAGCTGAATGAGTTACTCATACAAACTCGTCAAAATTGCTTGTCCTACCCAACACTACTCGAGACTGTTGCGTACTGGTATTCACCGAGATTTCGAAGCGCGTCGTTTCGGCCGTTCTCTATGAAGTCGTTATACTTTTTATTATACTATGCTAGAAGCAAAAGAAATTGATAGAATTAAGGTATTAGAATCAGCTGTGTATAACCATACGAAATGTGGTATACGAGTAAATTATTTTAGTAGGTAAACAACCAGTGTGGATATAATATAGGTCAATAATTATATATTTTTTTTTTATTGTTTGCAAAACAACACAAACACTCAATACAGTAGGCAAGTATGATATATATTTGTATATCTTTATATTATTTTACAGATATTCGTCAAACCCGCAGATTTTTGAACATCGTACTGAGCTTTCTAATACAAGCTTTTTCACTCCTTTGCTCTCAGTTGATATGAATATAGAAAATCCAAGGTAGGTAGTACACCTTTCTAGCAAATATAATACAGCCCTGTGATAGACGGACGGACGGATGAACGGACAGATAGCGAAGCCTTAGTAATAGGGCCCGTTACCTTTTTTTTTATGGTTGTAAAATCCTCATGGATGTCCTTCACCCTGGGGGGGGGGGCGTTTACTGAATAAAAACCACCCCGGTGTTCCATCTCACACCTATGCAGGTCGCGGGAACATACGACCCGCGGCCGGCACTAGTCGGAGGTCGCAACTCCCGATTAGTGCCGGCCGCAGGCCTCCTCAGGTCGGGGGGAGGAGTGAGGTGTTTGACTCCTCCCGCAACCTCTAAGAGGGGCGCGCATGGAATACTACGCGCCGCTACCTCAGATCCTGATGTATGGGGGGTGATGGACGTCCCCGGATCCGTCGCTCTTGGACCCATTTTTGGGCCGGAAGAGGGCGTTGTCCACCTCGCCGACGCCCGGTGCGCCTGCTACGGGCCGGGTGAGAGGATGAGATCTATCTCTCCCTTTCCGCCGCCTCTTTCTGCGAGAATACTATTTCGCAGAAGGATACCACCGCATCCCTGGACTCCTCGCTGCCGACCATCGTATTCACTGGGGCCGGCAAGGACAGGTCACTGCCTACTCCTGAGATGAGGGCACGGCGCTAGTCTTCCTAAGTGGCTCACTCTGCTAGCGTATGCCGCGCCGTGTTCTCCCGGCAGTCGACGAAGTGGTGACAACGGACCCAGATCGGGGCCCCGTAAGGGGGCAACGATCGCACGATCCAGCCGTCTACAAGCGGCGCTCGGGCCCCCCAAATTTGGAAGCAACATTGACTGCACTCCAGCCGCGCTCAGCAACTTGGACTCCAGCCGCCGGAAGTGGGGGCCGAGATCCCATCAGCTGTCGACTACCAATCCCAGGTACTTCATGGTACGCTCGACAGCAATTCGAGCCCCCCAACTACTATGTGTGATGTAGGCGGTGGCGCCCGCCGGGGATCATGAAATATCATAGCCCCCGACTTGTTGAGGGCCACCTCCAAGCCTAGGCACCATATGCGGCTCACCACCGCCGCCAGCGCCAACCGACGAACCAACCAACGTCGCCAGCAACGCTGCCTCCCTACGAACTCCCCCGGACCGTGACCAGTGTCGTCCGCGTAGCACGTTAGTTCTACGCCCGGTTGGAGTTCGCCGCTCAGTACCCAGTCGTACCCGATGTTCCACAGGAGCGGGCCTACGACCGAGCACTATGGAAGGGTTCGCTACCTTTTTTTTTTGTCGGTGTGGATGTCCTCCACCCTGGGCCGGGCAGAGGGGTCTGTCCGACTCTTACTGACTAAATTCATCCCGATGTTCCCTCGCACACTTGAGTCAGGGGGCTGCGGGTGCGAATGTGTCTTCTGCTGCCCCGGGCTGGTGACGGCCCGTGCGCTGACGTCCCCGTGTTATGTCTTAGAGAGGCGCGCGTGGAACACTAAACGCTACCATCTCGGGTCCTGGTTTGGGGTCCGCTTCCTAACCTAACCCTAAAAATTAAGTCTAAATCTATTTATACTACAAGTCTACAACTAAATTCAACTGACAATATTGCATCCTTTGAGTAAGAATCCATAAAAGTTTCCAATGGCAATATTGCTGGCAAATAAGAAATTCCCCGTCAATATTGATGCTGGGAATATTGCCGGCAGTGGCAATATTGCCACCGGCACGTCACTAGGTACAGATTACAAATTTTGTGTCTATTTTCAGCCAACTAAAAAACGTACACAATGGGTGTACGGATGATATAAGTCACAAGTAAGTGTAGTCAAATATTTATAATTATTTTATTTTCGAATCCATTAACCAACACCCTTTCTCTTTTTAGGGTTTTGGAAAAAATATCAGTAACCAAGTCGATATCATCTTTAAACTTATTTTCAAACTATTATCAGTATGAATCTACTACATGAATCAGACATTTATTTTCAGTTTTATTTCAGGAATGCTGCTTTTGACTCGAATGAACCATTCGTGGTAGAAATAATAAAAACTAGGCGTGATGATTTTCAACCGGTTCAAGGACGAAAGGATAATTAGATGATTTCAATTATCTACTTACCCAGCTTCAAGAAAAAACACAATATAATTGATTATATAACTGTAAACTAGCTGATATTAAATTAGTAGGAGAGAGAAGAATCGGTAATCATTTGGCAGTTCAAATAATTGTACCAATTAAATTAAAAAAATATTTTTGTATTTGTATTCACTTTTTTCTGTTCAAATACTACAGTCTTACTGATATCGCTGTACTATGACCCTGTGTTATTGTAGCCGTCCGAACTTTTAATGGCGCGCTAACGTACTCGTCGAGCAGGACGTGCAGGCGGCGCCCCGCGGATTACCCCGCACCTCACCCCCTCAAATCTGCTCGAGCGTGGAATCATACGGCCTTAATGCGAAACATTCCAAGCTGAATATTTTCACTATATATTTTCGATTAAACGCACAAATTTTTGGTTTAGACCCACACATCTTGGGTTGAGCCGGTTTCTTGTATTTTGCCGTAAAAGTTGTGACACGTTTTGACTTTTAGCAATATTATTCAATAACGCATGCTTATACACTTTTAAATTAATGGAAATTTAAATCGCGATTACTTGAAAATTATAAATATTTACTTTAATCTAATTCTGTCACAATTCACAAATACGCACAAATAAAGAGCTAATCGTGTATGTTCATTCTAAAGGCGCACATACAATGGTTTTAGAGATACACGATTCTGCAAAACGTTACTCCAGCAGGGAATCGTATTGTATCGTTTATGTCTTACTAGCTTTTGCCCGCGGCTCCGCCCGCGAGGATGTCGGTTATCGCGTAAAAAAGTAACCTATGTCCTTCTCCATATCCCAGGCTATATCTCTGCCAAATTTCATGACAATCGGCTCAGCGGTTTAGGCGTGAAAACTTAACATACAGACAGACAGACAGACCGACCGACAGACAGACAGAGTTACTTTCACATTTATAATATTAGTATGGATCTCATTTCTAATATTGTTAAATTAATAGTGTATGCCCTAAAGGGTAGATCTTTGAGTATCTATAAAATATCTGTAAGACCTGTTATATCACCAAAAATCGCACTAATAAATACTTTGACTTAGACTTTGAAATGCAACACCTCGAAAACCTGAAGACGCACAAATTATATTTTCGGCACGCATTTTTGCACAAATATAAGCTCTCTGCCCATGCACAATATTTCTCTCTCCGATCATTCGTTTAGAATTTTCCTGCTGGAAAAACATTACTCCAGCAGAAATCGTTTTTTCCGTTTTTTTTTCAAAACGACAAAGCGCACATTTTTTTTAATGTGGCGCACATTTACAGCAGATTACGCACTAATTATACGTTCCGCTCATATTACTCTAGTAGGCACTTTCCTGCTGGGGTTACGTACACAATAGGGAGCGGATCTATTGCCATAAATAAACGTGGCACAAATCCAAACTTCGGGCTGCTACTGCTACTAATAAATTCCTGACAGAAAAACCCAATAGCACTTTACCTAGCCTGGGAATCGAACTCAAGACCTCATGCTCAGCAGTCGTATTTGTCACCACCAGACCAGCGAGGCAATTGTTAATTAAAAATAATGAGTATTGTGTACCTCTCCCCGGCGGCAAGGTGTTCGCGCGCCACGCCCACGTTCTCCGCGGCCACCTCCACGCTCCCGGCCGCCGCCGTCACCTGTCCAAACATATGAGTAGTATTAATAAAAAAAACATTTATTTCAGTACTTTAACCCATATAAAACGAAAAAGAATTTTTACAAATTGCCATGCTTGCACTATAAATGTTACATACTATTACTTACAGATTAATAGACATACAAAATAATTACAGAAATTGAAAATGAATTTAGAATTATACGTCAAATACAAAATATTCAAAAATAACTAAAAAATTATTCAATATAACAAAAGAAAATGTCACAAAATGTCAAAAATTTTATTGAAAAATGAAATGTCACAAAATGTCAAAAATTTTATTGAAAAATGAAATGTCACAATATGTCCAAAGAAAATTTAATACCAAAGTCAAAGATATATATATCGATGCCTAACAGCCAAAAAGGCCTAACCGCCACTTTACGAATTTTACAGGAGTGTGATTTAAAGTTCAAAATAAATGAAAAAAAAAAATCATATATATTTTACTGTAGGATCCGAAAGCTTCAAATTTTTTCGAATCACTTTTAAATATGACTCTACCAAATGTCATAGTTATTTAAATATAATTCACCCTCTTAGCACCATTTACTGTCGCTTACCCTCAAATGGTCCCAATTTTACTAACAGAAAGAACGTCGTAAATGAAAACAACTCACTGATTCAATTCCAAACTAAATGATTTAACTGTACAAATTCGTTTTATTTTAATTATGGAAAAAAGCGTAACTGTGAGTTTTATTTTCATTAAATGGGGCCAATATGATATAACCAGCTATTGGTTAATGATAGACAGACAATGAAATTGTATAAGTTAATTATTTATAAAATATAATAATCATAGTACACACAGCGTCATTATGTCCTAACCCCTCAAGTTTTAAAATGTTACACTGCTACAATATTGAATTCGTTACGAATAATCTAAAGAATAGTTCAAAAAGAGTTTACTAGTTCGACTTGGATTTGAACCATCATCGCATTAGCGAATGTCGTCATAATCATACCGCCAGTTTGACAGACTAGCCAGCGAGCCCATGACTATAGCGATGAAATTGTTATCCACTATCGTCCAAGTAGTTTATCTTTAGGTCTCTGTCTAATCGATGGATGTTATCATTTGAGGGTATCTATTAATTTTACTTACTTACGTTTTCTTAAAAAAATTAATCCATATCCTCAAATTATAACTACAACGTTGTCTAGGGACCCGTTTGTGTCAGTTGGCAAAATATGTAATGACTAATGATACGAGTAACAGTGTATTATCAAATTTTTCCAATAAAAAATAAATTAAAAAAAAACAAAAAACTTTTACAAAAAGGAAAAATATATTTAAGAAAATATAAATCAAAAGTTTGTAAAGATAATATAAATTATTATCTTTATTCTAATTAGATAATATAAATTATTATCTTTACAATATATTTTTTAGTAAAATAAGATCAAAATTTTGTTAAATAGCAATAATAAATATTATTATTAAATGATTATTAAAATATTTTATTTTTCTTGATTTCTAAATTCTTTCTATATATTAGAAAGAAAACACATGTTGTGCCTAGGGTTTGAACCTCCAATATTATGCACGGCAAGCGGTCTTGAAACCTCCGGACTACTTAGACGTTATATAAGTCTTCGTAAATGTTAAGCTTATTGTTGCTTGTCATTATATGCATTAATAAAAGTATTAACTTTTTATTGAATAAAAACAATATTTAAAACAGAAAATACTTATTTATTCACTAAAACAATACATTAATTGTAATAACATGTTTTTGAAAAATACAAAAACCAACTTGGGCCTATCACGGATTTGAACGCACGTGTCTTTTGGGAGGGTAAGGACTTAATGGAGCCTTGTGTACTATGTGATTATGTATTTTAAAATTACATGACTACATAGGAATTTAAAAGGATATTAAAAGAAAATAAGATTTTTGCTAAATCAGTCTTTATTTTTCAAAATTATACAAAATCACAGTTATTTAGTGTTATTTATTGAAGTAAGTTTTGCACTATATGTACATTCGTACTTATGGAATACCTACTCTTAGGTATAAACAAAGAATAATAAACTTTAAATGAACTAAAAAAAAACATTAATAGAAATCAATAAAAGTACTTTAATCACAAGAATGTATCAACCATGAATTCAGATTAGAATGATTTATTATCTTACAGCATCTATATTTATTTTTTTGGAAATTATGAACTTTACAAGACAGCAAACGAATAATATTACTAATAAGTGCTTGTTTTGTTTATAATTGCTTAGTTTATAACTGCCAATGTTTGTAATGAGTTGGTGTACAATATATAATAATAAATAAGTAAATAAAATGCTACAGAATAATAACTGTTTACTTGTAACATCTAAAATAACTAATTACATCCACCCACATACATGAATAATGAAAGTCCATAAACTCACCGTTTTTTTACTGTCGAAGTAGACACTAAATTACGCGCCAAAATGACTCACATCCACGCGTGGTGCATAACCCGTCAGGAGGTTGCTAATCGCAATTTAATTATACCAAATGGGTTATTTGGTGCTGCAGATCATAGTAGGGCCATAGCTATTTTTGATGGGACATACGTGTACATCCAAAAAAGTAGTAATTACAAATATCAGAAACAAACTTACTCACTGCACAAATATAGAAACCTTATAAAACCATTTCTCCTTGTGTGTACGGATGGTTATATCTTTGATGTACTCGGACCGTATCCTGCAACTACATCAGATGCAGACATTATGCGTAGTGAGTTTGCAGATGGACGGCCTTTAAGAAATTACTTTGCTAGTGAAGACACTTTTATATTAGATAGAGGGTTTCGGGATGCAGTTCCCTTGTTAGAACAATGTAACTTCAATGTGTCCATGCCAAAATCTCTTGAAAGTGGTGAACATCAACTATCCACACTACAGGCTAATAAGTCTCGAGCAACTACAATAACTAGATGGGTAGTTGAAATTGTAAATGGTCGATTTAAAAGAGACTATAAGCTTTTTCGCCAAGAGTTCTTTAATGTTGCGTCAAAACATGTAATGACAGACTTTACCATAGCTGCGGCCATAATTAATAGTTTTCATCCGCTTTTAACAAACAGAGCGAATGCTGAAACCATATTAAGTATAATTCAGAATAAAATGTACACTGAAAATACTTTAGCTACCTATGTAACTAGCCATGATTTAAATAGGAGGCGAGCTCAATTCCAAAGAATTAATGTTACTAATAATAATGTTAATGATTTTCCAAGGCTGGACCTTGAGGACCTTATTTTAATATCGTTAGGGCCTTATCAAATAAAACAAGCCAGATCCTATTATGGTGAGCATATACGAAGTGGAGGACACTATGTTATTGAAATATACAGAGAGAGCAACAGCAATTTACTAGACTTGATTTCACAAAATGACAACAAATGGTTGTTCAGAGGAAAAATTCAAAGCCGGCACATTAGGAGAAGAATATACTTTGTATATATTATAATAAATAATAATCTTAGTGGGCGTGCTGCTATAGAGCAATATTGTTGCAACTGTTTGGTGGGCAGACGCACTGTAGGGTGTTGCGCTCATGTAATGTCCATTATATGGTATTTGTCATGGGCCCGACATGAGCCAAACATATGCCCACCAGCTCAATTTTTAGACGACTTGTTAATTATTTATGAAAATGAAGAACAAGAAACAGATTTCTTCAAATAAAAAATGGTTTCATTTCTCAATTCCCATATTGGATTTATTTATTTTTACTTTTCATAACCTGACAAACATTTTTGTTATCTCTCTATTATCTCGATATTCCCATGATCAATATTGATATTGATGTTTTCATAGTAATTAATGTATTTCAACAGTCATTTTAGTATGTATATTATAATTGTCTGTTAAGTTGGAAAACTGGGCCAGACAAAGTATGGGTGGTTGCCAGTGTCCTTTAAGGATGACGGTTCAGTGGTTTAGGCGTGAAAAGGTAACAAACAAACAAAAAAAACTTACTTTCGCATTTATAATATTAGTGAGGATTAGGATATGTCGGGGTACGTAGCAAGGTGTCGGTGTTTTTATGGAGAAACAAATGTTTATGTTGAACTCTCAAACTGTTCTTAGTGTTAAAGCAGAAACCCGCAGGGCAGCATGTGGCGAGCTGTTGGGCAGTTGCGACCCCACGGACCCTATCTCCCGGGAGAAGTCATGTTCCTCATCTCTAGCTTGCCTTTATTGGACGGCTGGAGTGAACACTGACGAGGAACTGAGCTTCCACCTCATTCTTGCCTTTATTGGCCGGCTTGAGTGGAGATTCGCAAGAGCAAACGTGCTCGGAGGAAGGAAGTATTCCAGTAAGTGCTTGTAGGGATCTTGAACATCTTCCGGGCTCTGGGATTGTTCTGAGAGCCGTGGAATACCTCTCCACTCCTCGAGCACCTCAGGACATGTTGCTCCCTTGTCGCTACGTCACTATGTGCTAGCGACCGTTTTCGGGGGCCCATTATCGAGTGTGCAAGTCACCCCCTGCCATTTTATCCGTGTGTAAAAAAACATTGATCAGGCAGGGGCCATAGTCCTTCCATAGTTTTAGGTAACCAGTCCATTTTAACCACCCAAACCCGTAGTCCAATATCTTTGTTTCCATATCTTGCAATAGTCCTACACCAACCGGGGGTTGTTCTTGGGTGCACTTGCGTAGTGCGTACAGGGATAATCGTCGGTTGGTGCCTCATTTAATTAAAAAGCGTCTAACGGGCCTCTGCGAGTTGGCTTCGGCCCCTCGTACGCCTTCCAAAGGTCCGGGACCCCAGGGTCCCGAGATATGTAAACATTTAAAAATAATAATAATAATGATTATAAAGCTGAAGAGTTTGTTTGTTTGTTTGTTTGAACGCGCTCTCGAGAACTACTGGTTGGAATGGAAAAATTATGTTTGTGTTGGATAGTCCATTTATCGAGGAAGGTTATCCATACTAACCATACTTCCATACTAATATTATAAATGTGAAAGTAACTCTGTCTGTCTGTCTGTCTGTCTATCTGTCTGTCTGTCTATCTGTCTGTCTGTCTGTCTGTCTGCCTGTCTGTATGTTACTTTTTCACACCTAAACCGCTGAACCGATCGTCATGAAATTTGGCAGCGATATAGCCGGGGATATGGAGAAGGAGATAGGCTACTTTTTTACGCGATAACTGACATCCACGTGGGCGGAGCCGCGGTCAAAAGCTAGTATATTATAACATCATGCTACGACCAATAGGAGCGGTGCATAAATGAAAAATGTTGTAAAAACGGGAAAAAATATTCCTTTTTGAGAGCTTCCGTTGCGTGCGCTGCGTAAACGGTTTAAGTTACGCAAATATCATGTATGATGGAATTGTTCCTCTTTAAAAGTTATAAAAAAAGTCATACGTACAGCATATGTCTATCTTTTAAGATTGACTCACTATAACCTTTTTTTATGGTAATCAAATTTGTTCGAAATTAATGCATTATTTGCGAAGGAGTTTTATCAACATAATATTAATCCTTATCCAAATAAATATGTTATTAATCACAAGTATTTAAATGTATACAAAATTGTCCTTGACATCACTTGATTTCAATCAACATCCAAGGAGATAATTATCATAATATATACTAATATTATAAAGCTGAAGAGTTTCATTTGTTTGTTTGGTTGAACGCGCTAATCTCAATTGCAAAAACGGGGAAAATTTATTTATTTTGAGAGCTTCCGTTGCGTGAGCTGCGTTAACGGTTAAAGTTACGCAACAATCATGTATGACGGAATTGTTTCTCTTAAAAAGTTCTAAAAAAAAGTCCGCGATAGCATGTCTATTTTTTAAGGTTGGCTCACTATAACTTTTTTAATGGTAAGTAATCAAATTTGCTTTAAAATAATGGATTATTTGTGAAGGCGTTTTTATAAACATGGTATTAATCCTTATCCAAATATTAGTATATTATACCCAAAGTCTCAAATTCAGATAATTTATGTAAACAAAGGGGATAACATAACAAAAAAATATCTTCGTAATGGTAATTCACATAAAATTGCGAAATAAGAGGTTCGATTTTATTTTAAGTACTGATTTTAAGAAATAATAATTAAAAAGTAATCATACCGTAATAACATTTATAAATTTTCGGTTTTTAACAAAGTTATTAATAAAAGGAGATTTTCTGGTATCAAATATTTTATGATACTGGTAACAATGCAGGAGATCCAAACATTTTCATATTTTTAACATCTTCAACAACACTAATATTACAACTCTCATAAATAGATTCATATTGTAAGTAGCATATCTGGCCATATTTTGGATGAAAACGGCTGTAAACTGTTTCGATTGGAAATAAATTTTGGGACGCCTACGTCTAGCTCTGGGCTTAAAAGGGCTGATTATGACTATCATATACCGTGTCTTCGACACACTACAAAAAACTTTGTTTGGCAACGGTATTTTGTTTACATAGTTCTTATAATTAATTCACTTTAATTTTATCGATGATTATTTACAAAAACATTTAATGATAAAATGTTTTGCACCACTGTCCTGTCATTTTGACAGTGACATCTCTTGACATTACTTTGTTTACATAAATTATCTGAATTAGAGACTTTGGGTATAGGTCTTTACCTATGAAATTGCCGTTTATCATGAAATAAGTTAACTCCCTTGTTTCTCTATATTTTTAATTTTTATTAATCAAAGTAAAGTCATCCAATCCCATGCAATCAATGCATTTTTGCCAACGTAGTGGTAACTTATTGATGCCCTTTTTGAAAAGTCTGTTGGACGGGAGGCAACAAATTCTTCAAAGGCATTTTGAACTGCCTCTCGGTTATTGAATTTTTTCCCTGCCAAGAAGTTATACAAAATCTGGAAAAAGTAGAAGTCTGTAGGGGCAAGGTCTGGTGAGTACGGTGGATGGCGGAGAACATCCAACCCCAGCTCTGGTAACTTGGAGACCGTCTGCTGTGCAGTATGAGGTCGCGCGTTGTCGTGCAGAAGCAGCGGAGCCGAACGATTGACCAAAGCTGCTTGGAGATGTGCTCCATTATTAGGTTCAGTTCTTCACAGTACACATCTGCAGTCGATGAGCATGGCTGCAGATGTGTGCCGTACCGTTTGGTAAGAAGCTGTGATGAATGACACCGGCGCTAGACCACCAAACGGTGACCATCACTTTTTTAGGGGAAAGTTTTCGTTTGGGGCATTGTTTAGGTGCTGAACCAGGATCTAACCAACTTGCTGAGCGCTTGCGATTGTCGAACAGAATCCATTTTTCGTCGCAAGTAACAATGCGATTCAATATGCCTTCGTTTGTGTGTCGGTTGAGCAGTGCAAGGCTCAACTCGACGCGTGCTTCGCGCTGGCGATCATTCAATTCATTTGTCAAGCTTTTTTACCTTGCTAATTCGATGCAAATGGCAATATTGTTTTGATGCTAACATCGAAAGCTGCTGCTAATTCAGTTGTAGATTGAGAATCATCAGCCTCCACAATCGCCTTTGATTCGTCATTGTCGACTAAAGTTTTCGGTCGACCACGGGGTTCATTTCATAGGTCGAAATTTCCAGAACGGAAGCGAGCAAACCAATAACGGGGGTGGTGCGATCGTTAGTAGTGTTCGCTCCGTATACGTCGTTGATGTTGCGTGCCGCTTCTGCCGCTTTGCTGCCACGACGGTACTCATACTCCATAATCACTCGAATTTTTAACGTATCCATGATGACGAAAAACGTACAAATGCGATGAAAACAGAACGCTAACCATTAAACAAATGACTAATTTTCAAAAGAGAATTCCATATTTTAAAAATAATAATTATTTGAATTTAGAATTCTTAACGAAAAAAGAAAAAAATGGACTTGAAATAGCCAGTACGGCAGAACGGCAATTTCATAGGTAAAGACCTATTAATAAAGCTCAAGTTTTTTTTTTTTTTTGTACGAACGCGCTAATTTCTGGAACTACCAGTCGGATAAGAAAAAAAATTTATTAAAAATACGAAAAAACAATGGGATTGGAAAATTCTTTTTGCATTTGATAGCCCAGTTCTTGAGGAAGACTTAAGGCTATTTAACATAACGCTAGGACACTACGGAGCCGAGACAAAATTAAGAAAGAACACTAATCGAAAACGAAGTAATAGCGCGGGCAGGCGATGCGATGCGATGTGGTGGGACGGGGGCACAAGAAATTCACGCGGACAAAGTCGCGGGCAGAAGCTAGTCTAATAAGTAATAACATTAGGTCAACGCGTCGCGCCGATATTGCTAACTAAGGTGTTGATGCTGAGATGTTACAATGATGTGTTAATAAAATAATGGAATGATCATGAATTCATGATAATAATGTTTACAAGGTGAAAACAAGCCAACTTAAGATTAAAATGAGATGTTGTTGTTGTTTGAGATGTTTAGGGTCGTAAGGATATTTAGAAAGAACAACTCAGATTGGCTGCCGAAAGTATAATGTCTATATTTAAAACGAAACAAGTAAAATAACATAGAACGCTAATCAAGCATTAACATGATACATAATTATAACGGAGCATACATACACTATAGTGTAAAGGAGAGCATACACTTCACCTCCGGTAATTTAACGTTTTTTTTTTTTTTAGATTTCACAAAACATTCAGGATATAAATAGTTTAGTTCGGTTTTTGTGTACAATATCTATTTTATTATTCTTTCTTAAAATTTTAACATTACATCCCAAATCCTCTATAACAGTAAATGGTCTATCAAATAAAGGATCTAATTTCTGACCAGTTTCATTTTTAATCAATATCAAATCATCTTTATTATATTGAGTTGGGTTCAAATATTAATCTTTACGATTACATTTGCTTAATATTAAATTATTTCTAGCTTCTTTATTAGCTAATTGAAGTTTATACTTAAAACTATTACAATAATTTTCTGGATTATATAGCGGTTCAGCATCATTATATATTCTAGAAGGAATAATACATGGCTTACCAAATACAAGTTCAAACGGCTGGTATTTTGTTGCTGAATGGACAGTGGTATTATAACTAAAGCACCAATAAGCTAACCAATGTGACCAAGTTTGTGGATTATTCTTGCATTGAATTCTGAGAAAAGCTCCTAAATTTTTGTGTGTATTTTCTAACGAACCAATAGATTCGTGATGGTACGCAGTTGATGATATTTTATCAATGTTTAAAAACTTACAAACCTGTTCCATTGTTGATGACATAAATTCAGCACCTCGATCAGTTGCTAATGTTTTTGGTAGTCCAAATCTAAGAATAAAATTATCTACTAAAGCTTTACTTACAGTTACAGTGTCCTTAGTTCTAAGTGGATATGCTTCCACAAATTTACTTAGCTCGCACTGGAGACTCAGTATGTATACATTACCTTCATAATCTTGAGGCAATGGGCCTACAATATCTAAAAATATTATATTAAATAAATTAATATTATATTCAAAGGCATAAGATGCTGTAGTTGTTATACACATGGGTTCCTTAATAGGCTTACCATGCTTCATCTTTTGACATTTCTCACATTTTGATACAAAATCCTTGACATCCGTTTCAAGATCTGGCCAGTAAAATTGTCTTTTAACGTTATTTATCATTCTGCGCACACCAGCATGTCCACTGGTTGGCAGTAAATGAGTCATGTAAAATAAATTTAATATTTTTATCATTAGTAATTCTCTTGACACCTGTTAAAACATGAAATCGTGGTCCGGACCAAGTTTTCATTGATTCAATTTCTTGAATAAAGTCTTTAAGAAAGCTAGCATTATTTATATCTTTTATTATGCATATCTCGTAAATATTTAATTTCTTACAAAATTTTCTCAATATCTACACAAATTCGGCTGGCGTAAAATGTGAATGATAATCGAGATTTATGAATAAATTCTTTCTCTGTTCTTCATATGCAAAACATTTTTCTTTTAAGGATATCCTATTATTTTTATTTATTTAAATCTTCACCTTTTATAAAAATCATTTCTACAGAATCATTTGGTTTCTTTAATATTTCCGCAACCCTTGGCTGATCAGACCTTGTGTCTGCGGATTTATTAAACAAATCTGTATTACTTGCATCATTCATATCATTCATCTTCTTCTTTTGAGCTCTTGTTAATACAGTCACTACATCATTATTCATACTCTTTAGTTCATCCGATGTTATCACAATCCTAGATAATGTATATATTTTTTAGTATTTGTTGTTATAGCGGCAACAGAAATACATCATATGTGAAAATTTCAACTGTTTAACTATCATGGTTCATGAGATACAGCCTGGTGACAGACGGACAGACAGACAGACGGACAGCGGAGTTTTAGTAAAAGGGTCCCATTTTACCCTTTGGGTACCGAACCCTAAAAACTAACTCTTCAGCTTTAGAATAGACTACCTCGCAGGGTTGATCATTATTTTGCTGCGGAGTTATTATAAAACAGTTGTATCTCCTAAGATATTCATTGAAATTAAATGATGTAAGGGCAACTTTGTTCAAAATTAAATACTTGTGATGAATAACGTATTTATTTGGATAAGGATTAATACCATGTTTATGAAAACTCCTTCGCAAATAATGCATTAATTTCGAACAAATTTGATTACCATAAAAAAGGGTTTTAGTGAGTCAATCTTAAAAGATAAACATATGCTGTCGCGGACTTTTTTTTAGAACATTTAAAGAGGAACAATTCCACCATACATGATATTTGCGTAACTTAAGCGGTTTAAGTTGCAGCGCAGCGCACGCAACGGAAGCTCTCAAAAAAGAATATTTTTTCCCGTTTTTGCAACATTTTTCATTTATGCTCCGCTTCTTTTGGTTGTAGCGTGATGTTATATAGCCTATAATATTCCTCAATAAGTGGACTATCCAACACAAAAAGAATTTTTCTATTCCAACCAGTAGTTCCTGAGATTAGCGCGTTCAAACAAACAAACTCTTCAGCTTTATATATTAGTATAGATATAGATAAAAAGATGAAATTTTAGTCTGAATGTTCGAGACATTTACTTTCTGACTATTCATTATGAATTTATTATATAGGTACCCAGTCGACACGGCTCACACCTATTTGTTCACGACGATCGAAATTTAAAAATTCTATGTTGGTGGGCCAGGAGTACCGGGATCGATATTAATCGATTTCCATTACTTCTCTGAACGCACCCTTTAAAGTACCGCTACTCCACACCAGATGGCACCAGCATAAAAGGGATGAACTTAACAGAGAAAGCGCAATACAGTTTCTAAGCAGTGCGAAAGAGATCGACTCTTGTCAAAGTCAATCGCGAATGAACTAGAAAGATCATAAATGTTAAGTTGATCGATATGAAAAACATCTTATAGACTACTCGACGAGGCAAAAGATTTCTTTCCATCAGTAGCAGAAGCGATCAAGATTGGCCTTAGTCTACCCGTCACAACGTGCACAATAGGAAGATCTTTTAGCACACTGAGAAGAGTTAAAACTTGGAATAGGTCCACAACAGGTGACGAGCGACTGTCTGGATTATGCTTGATAAGTGTCCACCGAGGCAAGATAACCGAGGACAATAAAGATAACTTTATACAAAACGTCATTAATAAGTTCGGTCAAAAACCCGGCCGGCTGCAGTTGCTTTTTAAATGAGAATTGTGTAATTACTGCCTACTAATTATTGTGAATAAAAATTTTTTTTCCAACAGACGGCTTTTTATTTCAATAATTCCTGTTGATCCCGAGATTCCCAAGGGGTGCAAGTGCACCCCCTGGCACCCCCCTGCCGGCGCCCATGTTAGGAAGTAACAAAAATATAGAACTGCCATCACAACCCTGTGATGGCAGTTCTATATTTTTGTTACTAATTACATCGAATTAACTAAGTGTCGTACACTTAGTTAATTGGATAAAATTAGTAAATATAAGTATAATTACGTGTATATATTTACTATTATATCTATTTAACTAAGTGTTACACACTTATTTAATTAGATTAACTTAAAAAAAAGAGAGTTACCTATCGCTAATTTCTACCTGAGATTTTGTAATTATTACTATATTAAATAATTACCTCCTATGTGCCTGACTAATAGCTTTGATCTGTAAACTGCACGTTTACAGATCAAAGCTATTAGTCAGGCACAGTTGCTTATAGTTGTTTGTTTTCGTGTTTTATTTTTATAATACATAGTTTTTATAAGTATGAAAAGGTTTTTTTTTACATATTCTATAACTACCACTCCCTCTACCCCTCAAAATGGGTCTCTTTACACCAAAACGAAATTAGGTAATCATAACAGGTTATAAGAAAGCCCATAGGAACCAAAATTCGCAAAAAAAAAAAAACTGTCCAGCTAGCATGTTCTAGTCGAACCATAGTGCGCGGGCGTGTTGCGCGACGAGTATCCATTATACCAGTTTCAAAATAAACATATTTCGTTAACGATAACTTTTTATTTTTTTTTGTACTAAGACATATCAAAATAAGAAATAGGTGTAGGTGTATAATAAAACACGTTTAAGTTTAATTTATCAACATTTGCGCACTGATTAAAAACTTTTCCTGTAGGAAACTCCTCCGACCAGCGTATCCATCTGATCCCTTCATCTTGACGTCAAAATGGAGGGACCAAATTTTTTGTTAAATAACTACGTATCTGACTGTCCTTAATTATTGAGATATTTTTATCTGCATACTGAGTCCGTAAAGCAGATTCTATCGTGCAATGAGCAGACAAAATAGCCCTTCAGGTGACGAACATATTTTGAATGTGACTAAAAACATATAGCTCAAATAGATAGCAGACTGACTTGGTCGCGCTGCGCCAACGCGGCGGCCTGCGCGGACTGCCACACGTCGTGCAGCGCGCGCAGCTCCGTCTGCAGCTCGCTCCAGCCGCGCAGCAGCGCCTCGCGCTCCTGCAGCCCCACAGCCTGCGGCAGAAAACGTAAGGAGCACCATCATCATTAGCCTATAGCAGTCCCTAGCTGGACATAGGCCTCTCTAATCCATTTTGAGGCTTTAAGAAACAAACTCCAATTCAAAGTGTATTCTAAATCTTAAAATTAGTAGTGAAATGATTCTCACATGGTCATCGACTTGGAGTTGAATCTGCGACGAGAACTCCGCCGGAGCGTCTGCGTCACTTTCACCGTTACCCGGCGCATATGCGACCACCCCCACTGAATCCGTGGACGCAGCACTCGCCGCCACTGGAACTTCCGGCACTCTACGGTTTATTGACAACGGGGACGTTCCTGAAGACAGACAGTATCGCCGGATCAGAACGAACTCCTAACACAAAGGAGTTTGGACTGCCGAGTCAACGGATAGACTCGCAGGTTAGTCTAAATGGTTTGACAGACATCTGCGAAGGGTCAGAAGCTCAACGCGAGACTAAAGCACTCATCTTTTACGCACTAGCGGTTGAACATCGCTTAAGTGGCCGTTTTATGACTTTTGATATGCAACCTCTCATATTTCACGCACTAAACCACCAGTAAATGTCAACCAGTTCAAATCGCCTGGGCGGCTGACCACTAGTGCGTATAAGGGCTAAGCACAGGCAAACGCGTTCCTTGGCCTGCCGGCGGTCCGAGCCAGTCGCACGCTGCAGTTACACAGGTGACGCAGTGAGGCATGCACCACGCTCCAACGACATCGAAGGAACGATCAGAAATAACATGATTTAGTGAAGCCGTTAGCACACCAACGCAGGCAGCGGAAAAAATGCGTAACAGAACAAGACGTATGGAACAGTATGCGTCAATGTGCTAACAGCGTTAATAACACAAAACTCGGTGTTCATTCAGTCTGTTAGCACGTGCATGCAGCCGAGCTCACCCGTCAGTCGACTGCGGCCCGCGGACGACACGAGCGCCCTACAGCTGTCCTCTATTAAACCTACAAGACAAGTTTTACAAAATAAAACAATTGCCTTGTTGACTGTTGACTTGAATCGACTTCACACTCTTGTTGAAGGGCATTCATTGAATCATGCCCAAAACATACCCAATTCTGGTAAAAATCAAGAGGTATCGTGTTACCCAGTAACTGGGATAGGTCAGATAGGCAGTCGCTCCATTTAACATACTGGTAGCTGCATCCAGTTAGACTGGAAGCCGACCCCAACATGTTGGGAAAAGGCTAGGCAGATACACTTGTATTACCGAATCAAGATTCACTAACACATGAATGTTATGATACGTGTAACGTGACCGACTGACTACCGAGAAGACGACTTATAGAAATGTGTGGAGGAAAAAGGCGGTGAGGCGATTGTATAGTTACCGAGGTAGTCGACGATGGCGCGCAGCGTGGTGTCTCGAGAGCGCTGCGTCAACGCGTCGAAGCGCGCGCGGTCTCCGTCGCGCACCTGCCGGCATTCAACTCCATTACCCATGACTAATCTCAAATGACATCTTCACTAAAATCAACTAGAGAAGCTACTTGGCACCTACGAGTATTCTCATAAAAAATCCCGTATACTCAAAGTCTCAAATTCAGATAATTTATGTAAACAACGGGGATAACACAACAAAAAAATATCGTAATGGTAATTCACATAAAATTGCAAAAAAGAGGTTCTATTTTCTTTTAAAGTACTGATTTTAAGAAATAATAATTAAAAAATAATCATACCGTAATTATTTTTATAAATTTTCGGTTTTAAACAAAGTTATTAATAAAAGGAGATTTTCTGGTATAAAATATTTTATGATACTGGTAACAATGCAGGAGATCCAAACATTTTCACTTTTTTTAATCTTCAACAACACTAATATTACAACTGTCATAAATAGATTCATATTGTAAGTAGCATATCTAGCCATATTTTGGACGAAAACGGCTGTAAACTGTTTCGATTGGAAATCGATTTTGGGACGCCTACGTCTAGCACTGGGCTTAAAAGGGCTGATTATGACTATCATATACCGTGTCTCCGACACACTACAAAAAACATTGTTTGGCAACGGTATTTTGTTTGCATAGTTCTTATAATTAATTCACTTTAATTTTATCGATGATTATTTACAAAAACATTTAATGATAAAATGTTTTGCACCAATGTCCTGTCATTTCGACAGTGACATTTCTTGACATTACTTTGTTTACATAAATTATCCGAATTAGAGACTTCAGGTATAGTTTGTTCACAAGTTTGCGCTTAGCGCATGGGCAACATTTACTGCCGCTGAGCGTATTAATTAATGTGAACATTTCTTAACAGTTGACTTACGAAAACTGTAACCATGTCCTATTACACGATGCAAATGGCGACGTCAAAAGTGTGACGTGTCAACGGACAAGTTCCTTGTAGAAAACTCCAAGTGATCAACGCTTTCGAAGTTCACTCTAAGGCCCGTATTACAGAACGTCACTCAATACTCAAGCATTACTTAAGACTAGATTCAAGCCATTTGATTGGTTGAATCAAGTTTCAAGTAATGCTTGAGTATTGAGTGAAGTTCTGTAATACCGGCCTTAGAGGGCAGTGACCGGCTGCGCCAAGCTCAGTTGGTAGTGTCACCAAAAGAAGGCGCTATACATTGGGACAGTTTAAAAAATCAACACATTGAACAAAAAAACTCGCAGGATGCCGCCAGCGGCTGCCCGAGGCTACGCGAGCACTCGCACGCCGCCGCTGCGTGTGTGAGTGATACTATTTTGTTTAGTAATGAACACAAAGTTTAACTGAAACTGCTCGCCGCGACGCTGCCAGCCGCGCTGCCATCTCAGTGTGAGCCAGCGCGTTGGTACCTGCTGCCGCAGCGCGATGAAAGTGATAAAGTGTGTCATAGTCATAGCACAAGAATATCGGTTTTTTAATCATGTGGGTTGTAATTTTTTAGGGTTCCGTACCTCAAAAGGAATAAACGGAACCTTGATAGGATCACTCGTGTGTCTGTCTGTCCGTCTGTCACAGCCAATTTGCTCCAAATCTACTGGGCCGATTAAATTGTATTTTTCTACACATATGAACTTCTGTGACCCAAACACGGACGTGTAACGTAAATAAATAAATCTTGATTATAGGGATCACTTTTAGGGGGCATCCTAGAAAAAAATAAAAAATGTTTTGAAAACTGTACCTACCGTGCGTGTGACGTAATAATATCAAATGAAAGGGCTTATTGTGGGGATTATCAGTTTTTTTTTTATTTTTTTTTATGAAAATTTATCGTTCCCGCCCCCCATCCTTATCTCCGAAACTACTGACCCTAAAATTTTTAAGAAAAAAAAAAAAAAAAAACAGAAAATTGTTCTTCACTTATAGATTACAGGAAAATCTATAAGAAGTCTATGGTCTTAAAATAACATGGTAAATCTCTCAATATTGTTCGTACAAACTTCCATTTGCAGTTGGAATATACGGGAGAACTTGTTTTTCGAATACAATGTTAAGTTTGCTCTTGGGATAAATTCATCCCAACTACTTAATTGTGTGTGGCCCGACACGCAACCGAATAATCTGCCGAATGTTCGGTTAAAAGTTTACTGAACCGAATATTCGGCGCGAATATTGGTGCGCTTTATCCATCGATTTAGAATACCCTAGATACACTATCACCTACAAATCAAAGTCACAAAAGTGTCCCATCGCTAAGTTACAAGTGTGTGCGTCTACTAAGGCAAATCAAAAACACATAATGTACTTAAGAACATTTCAATTTTCCTTACATACAACACTATGTGAATGGAATTAAGGTGTGGTTTTGAGTGCGCGCGATGGGCGGTTATGACATTTCAAAATTAGACCATCGCGCAAGTCGTAAAATTTTATTGCTCTCAGCTGTAGGTAAGATAATTTTAAACGATACTATTCCTTAAGCAAATGCTTATTAAGTCAAATTCAGTTTACGCCGCGTGACAATCGTAAATTTTTTTTGCTTTGGAACAGAAGGATAATGGTCTTGAAATTTTACACAGTACTATGTACTTAAATAAAACAGGTTGAGGTGGTTAAAATTAACTTATTTTTATTTTATTTATTAAGACAATTTAAAAAGTTTGATAGATAATGGTGCCGATTCTCTTGTCACAAAATTCTCTAAACTAAGACTAAAAATCACCAAAATTTAGTTTATTCCTGTCAAACGACCATTTCCTATTCTGAAATTGACGAAAGTGACACAACTTAACTATAATTTAGTTTGACAGCTCTAAGATGGTACTGAGTTTTTAAATTTAGTGAAAATGGCAATTTTACTATTCTGAATTTGACGTTTTTAAACTAAAATTTAGATATTCTAACTAAATCTGATATATTTATAATCGCGATTAAAAAGGTGTTGAATAAAATTAGTTTTCATGGACTAAAATTCACACCAGTCACCGACTCTCACGACTTCTGGTGCAAAACCAGTACTGTATATAAGGTGTATCTATTCATACACGAAATATTTTAAGAGAAACATCTTAAAGTCGTAAAAAAGCCACAGCAGCGAAATTTATTTTTTATTTTTTATCTAAGTGTTTTATATTTCTACATAATTATTATAATTTTAAAATTGCTTGAGACATTTTGCGAAAAAATCCTTTATTTACTTATTCTATGAATGACCCGCCTCGACGCGGTGACGCCGAACGGTGCGGTGGGGTGGCAGCACGAGCGCGAAGAATTTTGATAATTAATTATATCAAGTATTTTTTTTTTTTTTTTTTTAATAATATGCTCAGAATAAAAAAAAAATCATTTCCATGGCTTAAAATATTTCGTGGTTATCCCAATATTATTTTTTTCTTTTCTTTTGCTTATATCTCCAAAATGGTGCGTCGCGCGAAAATAATGAAAATTTCGACCCCCTTTTAGAAACGCTTAAACCGCTATTACTCTACATGTAGGTAATCTTTTTTTTTATTTTCCACACAAAAAGTGAAAAATTCCATAAAAAACACGTCGCGGCTGCCCCCCTATGCGCGTCTCCGGCTCTAAAAAAATCATAGGCAAAAAAGTACAACGTTGCGAAGCCATAAAAAAAAATACCGATTGTCAAATTCGATTTAGTTGTGTCAAACTTATTTTTAAATTTAGAGAATTTTGTTTGCAGAATAGCTTTAAGATTCTCATAGCCAAAAGTAAGGAATTTTAGTGATAGTTTAGTTCGGTGTACAAGAGAATCGGCACCATTAACTCAGCACATTTACTCAGTAGTCACAATATTTTATGTAAAAATTTACTGCAATACATGGAATAACCCCTTTCTTTAGTTTCCGAAAGCCTTTCTTCGTATAATACATGTCATTTTCTGAGAAGTGACAAGAGCGAACCACACTATTTTTTTATTTTTATATAGAATCATTTGGCTTAAAAAAATCTTCACTCCTCTCATTAGCTATAATTTTTCGCCATTTTTCCCTTTCAATTAATAATAACTATAATATAAAAAACACCAATCTCCATTCAAATAAATTTTGCTCATCTCCGGACAGGCTATAGTTATTCTATGTTAATTCCATATTATTGACATACCGCAGAAAGAAAAAAACAATAAGCGACTCTATTCATTTAATATTTGACTATGTTCCACTTTATACATCTTCCATCTCCTTTCCACTTAAAACAAGTGCTGCGCGAGAGAAAAAGCCAACTGCGTAGCGTCAAATGAAGAGACGTTTTGAAAAAAAAGGAAAAAAAAAAAAAACTGTGCTTAGAAGTAATTTAAGCACAGTTGTATCGTCAACGCTTGAAACACATTTCAAGCGTTGACGGTGTATCTAGGGTATTCTAAATCGATGGCTTTATCGTGCATCTCAAACATTCAGCCGGACTGTTATTGCATCATCTAGTTAGCGGCAAAACATTGAGACGTGTTAGATAATTATAAGATTAAAACAATACAAACCTACCAATTTTATTTCATCTATTAGACCTAGGGCTTTCAAATACCGGATTTTTTCAATACCAGTATCAATACCGGTATTGGAAAAGTCAATACCGTGATTCCGGTATTGATATCGGTAATCCGGTATTGAACAAAAGTTCAATTTGGACATTAATAAAACCAATAAAATACGTGTTTTTTATTTTCAAATCAGTCTTTACTGTTCTTATTTATTGAAAATAATAAAATAAATACGTTTTATATATTGTTGTTACCATATTCTTTTTGTAAATCTTTTTGCATAAGATTCTGTAATATCTCCCACTGGGAGAGGGCACTGGCTCTTGTAACACAGGTATATCACCTAGCACAGGAGTCAGGGACTTCACACTATTTTGTAACCACTTTCTTGTGTAATAAAGATTATTATTATTATTTTTATGTTTACATATCTCGGGACCCTGGGGTCCCGGACCTTTGGAAGGCGTACGAGGGGCCGAAGCCAACTCGCAGAGGCCCGTTAGACGCTTTTTAATTAAATGAGGCACCAACCGACGATTATCCCTGTATGCACTACGCAAGTGCACCCAAGGACAACCCCCGGTTGGTGTAGGACTATTGCAAAATATGGAAACAAAGATATTGGACTATGGGTTTGGGTGGTTAAAATGGACTGGTTACCTAAAACTATGGAAGGACTATGACCCCTGCCTGATCAATGTTTTTTTACACACGGATAAAATGGCAGGGGGTGACTTGCACACTCAATAATGGGCCCCCGAAAACGGTCGCTAGCACATAGTGACGTAGCAACAAGGGGGCAACATGCCCTGAGGTGCTCGAGGAGTGGAGAGGTATTCCAAGGCTCTCAGAACAATCCCAGAGCCCGGAAGATGGTCAAGATCCCTACAAGCACTTACTGGAATACTTCCTTCCTCCGAGCACGTTTGCTCTTGCGAATCTCCACTCAAGCCGGCCAATAAAGGCAAGAATGAGGTGGGAGCTCAGTTCCTCGTCAGTGTTCACACCAGCCGGCCAATAAAGGCAAGCTAGAGATGAGGAACATGACTTCTCCCGGGAGATAGGGTCCGTGGGGTCGCAACTGCCCAACAGCTCGCCACATGCTGCCCTGCGGGTTTCTGTATCTCTCTTGGTCTGGCTCCTCACCCTAGACATGTTCCGGTAAAGTAAACTCTACCGGCACAGACCCAGAGTTCGGAGCGCGCAAGCCCCACCACGACGTCAACGTAGAGATACGGCGGTGGGGTTTATTATTATTATTATTATATAGCCCTCTTATTTAATGCTTGGCGCATGAGGTTACACAGGGTATTTTCGTGGGTGCCATTTACTATTATAGTTATGTCGTCGGCGTAGCCTACGGTGAAGTAACCTTTATCGTTGATGTTTTGATTAGGCTATCTACAACCAGAGGACGCCGCCTTGCGGACAGTCTTTCGCCACGATGGCCCTTGTGGTGTCGTTTACTGTGACTTGCACAGCTCTCCGCTTGAGCATGTTGGTGATCCAGCCACTCAGGGTCGAACCTATGCTGTGTCTGTCAAGAGCCGTGTTAATACTATCGAACGTAGTTTTGTCGAAGGCGCCCTCTATGTCAATGAAGTCGGCCAGTGATGAGAATTTGTGGTCCACTGCAGATTCAATTTTGGAAACCACGCTGTGCAGCGCGGATTCTGTTGATCTGCCTGTGGAGTACGCATGCTGTTATTTGTGGAGTGGTTCTTCCCTTAGAGGTCCATCCCGGATATACCTATCGCAGTCTCTCGAGGGTTTTTAACAGGAAGGATGTGAGGCTTATGGACCTATAGGACTTGGGTTGTGTGTAGTCAGTTTTTCCAGGTTTGGGTATAAAAATGACTTTCACTTCGCGCCATGCGAGGGGTAAGTATCTGAGTGCCACCGAGGCTCGATAGATTTCCACCAGCCATGGTGTCAGATGATCTACCCCCCACTGTAGTAGGGCTGGGAAAATGCCATCCAGCCCTGCGGACTTGTATGGCTGAAAGGTATTTATAGCCCACTTAACCCGGTCTTCTGCTACTATGTGGTGGGCTTTAGACGAGTCTTGGTCCGTTGGGGTCCATTCCGATTCAGCCTCCCATGTCCTGTCCTCTAGGAGTTTGCAGTCTGGGAAGTGAGTCTCAAGGAGGACCTTACTGGTTTCAAGGTCAGTTATAGTGTAGGAGTTATCGGGTTTTTTCAGCGCGCCAAGAGTCCGGTCCTGATCGGTTGATAGGATCTTTCTTACTCTTGCAACTTCATTATTTGTCTCGATGGATTCATAGAATTTCCGCCACGCTGTTCTTCTGCAGTTCTGATTTGCCTTTTATAAATATATTGGGTCTCTTTGTATAGCTCCCAGTCGTCCGGGAGTCTAGTGTTTTTGGCTCTGTTGAATTGCTTACGTAGTGCATCTCTGAGTTTGCTAAGTTCAGCGTTCCACCAGGGGTTCCTCTCGCTCCGGGTTTGTGGTGCTCTTAGTTTGCAGCATGCATGGTAAGCTTCGGTTAGGTATTCTGATAGTTTTGTCACAGTGTATTCCAGCTGTTCTTGGTCTTTTATGGTAACTTGTGATAAGTGCTTAGTTAGTAGGGAAGCTAGGAGGCTTTTGAACCCGGGAACATTAGTGCGCCGCGGGTTGCGCCTCGGTACGGGTTTCCTCGTGTTGGTGGTCAACGTAAACCGGATCCTTCTGTAGTCCGAGCAAGAAGGTTCGTCCGATACGTGCCAGTTTGTGATGAGGTTTGTCGCGTTTTCTGTAGCAAGTGTTAGGTCTATGATTGTTTGTCCTCGGACTGTGACCCAAGTGGGTTCTGACCCGCGGTTTACAATGTTAAGGTTAGTAGAGAATAAATATGTGGATAGTACCTCTCCTCTGGAGTTCGGTGTGTCACTGCGGATGGTGGGAGTTTGAGTCGGTGCAGATGATCAGGTCCAGCTTGCGACTATTAATTGTATCGTTATTTTAAACGGGTGAGATGTAAGTAGTGGGGCCTGAGGCGTGCGGCGCGGCGGGAGCCCGCCCTCGCGCCTCTCTGATGCCGTGCCGATCAAAACGTTGCCTGAATCTGCCTGATTCTTATAACTTTAAAATTGCTTGAGACATATTGCAAAAAACCTTTACTTACTTATTTTTTTTATTCTATGTATGACCCGCCCGGACGCGGCGACGCGACGGTGGCGGCACGAGCGCGGTGCCTTTTGATAATTAATCATCATATCAAGTAATTTTAAATTATTTAATTTCTTAAATAATATACTCATCCACTACGGGATCCGGAACACCGCTCTGGATCTTCTTGCTTCATACTTGAGTAATAGGTTTCAGAGCGTTGACGTTAATGGGAAAAGATCTCCCGGATCTTTAGTAACAATGGGAGTCCCACAGGGCTCAATTCTTGGTCCTTTCTTGTTTCTGATTTATATTAACGACTTGCCTTACCTCATAAAGGATAATCATGAAATAGTGTTGTTTGCGGATGACACTTCACTTTTGTTTAAACTTAAACGTCAGGAGCTGGTTACTGACGATGTAAATAGCGCGATCTCAAAAGTAGTTCATTGGTTCAATGTTAATAATTTACTACTTAATGAAAAAAAAACCAAGTGTATTAAGTTTACGCTGCCTCACGTGAGGCAGGTGAAAAATAATGTGTTGATAAAGGGCGAAGAATTGAATCCTGAAGATAGCACTGTATTCTTGGGCTTAACTTTGGATGCTAAGCTTCAGTGGGGCCCACATATAGATAAATTGTCTAAGAAGCTGAGCTCCGCAGCATACCCTGTTAGAAAAATTCGTAATTTAACTGACCTAGAGACAGCCCGTTTAGTGTACTTTAGTTATTTTCATAGTGTAATGTCGTACGGTATTCTGTTGTGGGGAAATGCCGCCGACATTCAGTCTATCTTTGTTTTGCAGAAAAGAGCTGTTCGATCAATTTATAAATTAAGTTCAAGACACTCTCTCAGAGAGAAATTTAAGGAAATTAATGTTATGACTGTGCCTTCTCAGTATATTTTTGAAAATCTTTTATATGCCCATAAAAACATAAAATTGTTTAAACAATACAGTGATATCCATAATATAAATACTAGGAACAAACACATGTATGTTGTACCTAAAACTCGGCTCAAGAAAATAGGTGGTTCGTTCAGATGTCAATGTATACGCTTTTATAATAAACTTCCAAGCCACGTTCAAGATCTAAGCATTAATAAATTCAAATCATTCATTAAACGTAAGTTGTGCCAGAAAGCCTTTTATACCATTAAAGATTATATTGAGGACAAAAAGGCTTGGGATTGAGCTGCTCCAAATTTTACATATTGAAACTTTTTTAATTGTGATTGCTTTATACACATTGACATGAATATTTACTTGTGAAGTATAATATTATTATTTTAATTATTGTGAATGTGAAGACTATGTGGGTCTTTATTTTTATTTTTTTCTTCTCAGTATTTTTTTTTTTCTCTGATCATGGTATGGCAGTTTGAGTAATTTATGCGGCCTGCCCAAATGTCCTTTCTTTGGTATTGTTCGTCGAATCGTTGAGCTCCTTATGTTCTGAGTTGAGCTGCACGATTACTGACAAATGCGTGCACTGAATGGATAGGTCCACTCAATCTGTGTGGTTCTTTCTTCAAAAGACCATTTCAGACACCAATCTACATGGTCTTCACATGATTTGACCAAGATTATGTCTGGACTTTAAAAGAGACTGTGATCTCTGAGTTTGTTTCGGTCTTTCTTCTCAGAGTAGTCAGATACGAAACGCCGACCTCATCTATACTCCATTTACTATAGCATTAGAAAAAAGAGGCTCGTAGAAGCAGGAGTGCGAAACATTTTATTCAAAGTTAAAAGTTTAAACAATTAAACTAAAAATGTTTTAACATAACTTTGATAAATAGGTCGTAATAATATCTTCATCACACATTACTTACAACAAAACGAATGAATGAAACAAACGATTACGTCGTGATGATTTAAATTTAATTAAGATTAAAGGAAATAAAAGTCTTTTTTTTTTACAATATTTTATTTAAAACAACAACTTTCAACACAGAATAGTTGGTGTAACTTCTTCGTCTTCATCATATAATTTAGTCACTATCATCAGAGAATAAAGATGAAGAAGTTTCACCGACGTTACCTAATAATAAATCTTTCTACCACATCATCCATTATGCTTTAACTTTTCCTCTTCTTTAATTGCATGAGCAACGCAAGACTGCCATCGTTCTAGCGTAATACTATCCAGATCTAGTGGGAGTAATTGTTTCTCCTTGTCTAATTTGAACGTTTTGTTATGTTGAGCCACATACCCCATCATTTGAGCCCATATTAATTCTATAGGGTTGAACTCGCAGTGGTAGGGTGGGAGGCGCAATACTGAAATACCCTTCTCTCTAGCCATCTCATCTACAACAAACTTTTGGTATAAATGTCTTTGTATTTTTGCTTTTTCTAATAAAGTTGCCCTAAGATCTTTTTCCTCAAAAGGAATATTTTTGCTTTTAAACCATTCCTGTATATCTGCCTTTCGTGTAGCTGTGGTTGGCAGCTTCTCCAATGTCCTTGAGTGGTATAGCGCATTGTCCATAACAATTACAGTGCCACTCTCAATTTTTGACAAAATTAACTTGAATCATTTTCACTTTTGTCTATCGCGCTTCTATAACATATTCCCTGTAAATTGAGAGGTCTGGCTCTTATAAAACAGGAAATCCTAGTACAAGAGTCAGGGCTACACAGATGATTGTGTCTTGAAGTGTAAATAAATAAATTATTATTATTATTAAAGTTGAAGGCGTCCATTTCGGAGTGGCCATCTTCATCACCTTTCTTTGCATCAAATATTAATGCAGCATCCATTAAAAACCCTTCACAAACCCTGTGAAATAAAATTAATACAAGTCAATTATTCCGTACCCCCTATATAATTTCACTGCTGGAAATAGTTCATAGATAAATACTATAACAAAATTTATAACTTTAAAAGTTCGCTTTGCATACGTTAATTCATAATACAATATAATATGTATTACTTAATTAATAGTCAATAACAATGGGGTGTTCATTTTTTTATGGCGAGGACAGTCCATAAAATACATACCAGTATGACCGATTATAAGTTGGATTTTTTAAACCAGCAGATAGACCTTCCCAATGTGCTTCTTTTGAAGACTTATTATTAGTGTCATGCCATATTAGGCTTTTCGTGTGACCTGTTTGTATGATAAAAGGTTATTAATATAAATACCATTCATTTCACGAACCAATTTTATGAAATTATGTTTAACTGTATAATTAATTATAATGTTATTGAATGCAAGAGGTCATACACTGCTTAGTGCATAAATAGCTGTTAAGAAATTTAGAAGCACTGTACCTTCATTTAGCCAAGTGTCATCTAAATAATAATATATTTTCCTTCCTTTATTCCTTAGCCTTTTTATTTCATGAAGATATTTTAGTCTCCAAAGGACGATCTCCTGCTTGTCTATGACTTCTATGAGTGCACTTTTTCTGCTCCGTTTGATTTATGTGAACTTTAATGTTTATTTAATTATTTTATACAGACTGCTTTTTTTAAAATCTGGCAGAGACTCGTCACTGTTAACTGCTTCCAGCATCTTGTCCAAGGTGGGCAACTCATTATTAAAGAAGAAGGAATGAATTTTCCTGCATATTCCACTAAATGTGATGTCATCAAAATCATCACGTTTCATGTGCTTCTGTTGAGGAGGGGGAGATTGCAGGCGACTTCTTATGTTGTACTCTTTGAGAATATTGGACAGAGTAGCCCGAGATACGCCTGTAAATAATAAAATCATGTACGGAGTTTCTAAAATATAATACATTTTATCACAATGCATGTTAGTTTCAAATATTTTTATAGTAATAATTTTATGAATCATCCTTACCGGCAACTTCTGCGATTTTGTTTATCATCTCAGTCCTATAATGAGGAGTATCTGCAGGCCAGGACTCCAATTGCTTAAAAATATTTATCACAAGTTGTTTTTCTACAGCACGCAGCCTTCTTTTTTTTTGGGAGACATTATTATTTCGTCGGAGTCAACTTTTAGACAACGTTTTTTTCGCCGTTGGCTTTGGTCAGACTCAGCACTTTTAAGTTGTAAGCCACTCGGTCCCGCACCGGGATCACTCATAGCTCAAAAAAAAAAAGTTACGTTTTGTACAAACAACCCAATGACAACACTGATAACAATACAATAATAAAGAAATAACTAAATATTATTTATTATTTTAATAAATAACAACAAAATCACGAAAATTAAACAATAACAAACAAAGTATTCACAAGTAAATGACATACATGACAATCTTAGAACATTGTCAAGTCAATTTCACAGACAACATAAACCAGTAAAATTAGAAATCCCCGGCTGTCACAGCTTATGAAGGGATTAAGTAACATTTTAGATTTGGTAGAATTATAGTGAAACAAAAAGCGTTGCAGTATTGTTGACTCCTGCTTCTTTTAGGTTTTTAGCATAGGCACTGTAATTTTAAATTGGAATGAAATAATATATCTAAATGAAAGCTACTTAATTTCATATGGTTGTTTTTTTAAATGATTACAATTAAGTGTGATAGCTGATATGTAAATTCATTTTAATCGATTTGGCGTTAATCGTAACTATAACAAGTTTATTGTACTTTTGTTATAAAGTGTGCATCAAAAATAACCTTTTTTAACTTCTGTCTAATGCTATTATAAATGGAGTATAGTTTTAAAATATGATTGACGTGTAAAAGTGTTTGTAAAAACCTACTTACAGAAATAAAATCATTTATCATTTATCATTTATCAGATTCAATAAAAATCGTTTCGATGGCTTCTTTACTACCCATAAGGTGTATCCCTTAAAATATTTCGTGTTTGAATAGATACACCCTATATATGCGTTATCCCGTCGCCTTTGCGAAACTGACTGACAATAACTAAAACGACATAAGTACAGCTCGATTTCGGGCATTGTCTCAGGCGGGACGCGGGAGGGTGAGCTTAAGATAACAGCGCGACGCTTGCGCTGGTGAAAACAAGTGTGAGAATAAGATCATATAACTTTCAGATTTAAAGTTTGTAATACCGTAATCACGGTATTGGGGCATCAATACCGGTAATGTAAAAGGCCAAAATAAAATCCGTGATCACGGTATTACGGGATCCCGGAATACCGGTATTGAAAGCCCTAATTAGACCATAACCTCTTCTAGTCGAAGCAATGTAAGATTACTACTATGTATCTCTTTATATAATATATCCTCCCAAATGGGGGAGGCCTATGTCCAGCAGTGGACGTCTTTCGGCTGAAATGATGATGATGATGATCTCTTTACACAGACAGAATAAATGATAAGACACACTTGATATGGATACAATTGTGTAATTGTGCCACTTCATATATGCGTTTTTGCGAAATAATCGGCCGAATACGAATGATCAGTAAACCTGCTGAATATGCCGAATACCGAACATAAAACGAATATTCGGCCCATCCCTCATATTGGTACTTTGTTTTTTCTTAATATTCATGTAATTTGCTATCATTTAATTGTGTTTCATTTGTTTGTGTTGTGCTACTTCTTTCGTTTGCATTAAATAAATGGGTTTATTTAATTTATTACTATTTTTTATACCTGCCGCCGCAACGCCTCGAGCTCCAGCAGCAAGCCACGTAGCTGCGATGCCACTCGCCGCGCGTTCGTCTGCTCGGCGCGCGCGCGTACGTAGTTGCCCTGCTCCTCATACTGCACAAGTAAAACCCATACTATTAAAGGTCTATCCACATATTAAGGCCGTGTCCAGGACGTGATAGGGCCATGGTACACACAGGACAGCTACTAAAGCTCCATCGACAGTTCGGACACGGAAGGGTGTGAGCGTGTTCATATAAAATGTACAGACCAATAGTTTTTTGAGCGCATGACCGAGCACTATCCGTCCACGTCCCGGGCACGGCCCTGATATGATGTGTGTATTTGCCTTAAGGCGAAAGCGCCAGGGTAGAACGCAAATATCTGGTAACTTGAGAGGGTAAAAATTTAGTATCCGGAAGCACGAAAACGAGGGGAAGGGGTATAGGTGTGTAATGTTTGGTATAATAACAGATAGTCTAATTTAATTTGACATAACTTTCATGTGCTATAATTTTCATAGGCTATAAAAACATTTAACCTAATTTCATATGATCTAATGTTATATTTGATATAATTTTCATTTTCTCTAATTTCATTTAGTATAACGTTCATTTCATATAGTTTTCAAATTGTACACCGTGACATTTTAACCGTCTTACAACGGCAGCCCACTTCATGTATCCAATGACTACTAATCATTCATAACAAAAAATAACAAAATAAAAACCATTTGAATAATTCAAAAAACTTAATAGTATTAAATAAGTATTACGCATGACGCAATTTGAAACACCCTGTTACGAGCGCGCGGTCAGAGCCATAACAAAAAAGTGACACCAAAGTAGCCACGAGCGTTTTAGCGGATAAGTACGTTTCAAGGTCGCGCGGAATGGAGCGGCCACATGTTTATCAGAGTTCATTCACCCTAGTGTAAAAATGTGTTTCTTACTATTGCAACCTTAATGTTCTCGGTATGTATGTAGTAGTTTGTAAGGATATTTAACCCAAACTAAGTTGTGTAAGATAGATACGAGTAGGTACATACTAAATGCAGATTATTAAAAGAGGTACGATTTAAGTTACAAACATACGGCCGATTTCAATAACTGATCAATTTGTTTTCGTTCGACAGATAGAAATTTGACTCAGGTACCTACGTACGTTAAAAATCCAGAATTTCGATCTCTAACCTGGGCAAATAACAAAACAAAAGATAGTTAATGAAACTGGCAGTACGTAAATTGTTTCCGGCGTATTTAAAAAAATTGGAATCAACTGAATTATTTACACTAATTACTAATTACGTATTTACAAATGATCACTTTTTGTTTACACATGCAAGTAGTTAGTTAAGCTTTACCTGTGCGCGGGTGTCGTTCAAAATAATCCATTATTGCGTACAGGAGTACCATGTGCAGGTACTCGATATTCGAGAATTGATAGTTCATATCACTCATTGTGAAGTAGGTAGGTACCTAATCTCTCTAGCGATCGCGAACAATGGTCGATAACCGGTAGCGCGCGCGCGCACTTCCACTTCCGATATTCGGACGCAACTGAGACACTGTGAGAGTGACCTTCACCATTTTTTTTGTGAAAGGGGTGGGGGCGTGGCACGCGCCGCATAGCGTTAGAACTTCTCATTGGATGACGGTCCACGTGGACTGTGCTTGATTGGGTAAGCCAGCGATGGAATGATCTACTCGCTCGTGCGCTGGGTAGGTATGTTCTACCGTTTAATACGTAAACATTATAAACAGGATGTTCATAATTCTAATGCATTATTTATTTTTCTTTGCACCTATTATTTAAATTAATGGTAACAAATTTTTAATCACGCCTAGAGGTATTTTATGTCGGATACATTGAGTGGACTTCTTTTGTAAGACGACTAAAATGCCACAGTGTATAACGCTCTTTTTATTTAAAGTTTATTTGACCTAACTTTCATATTAACTTATTTTCTAAGGTAACGCTACTCCATTAGAGGGAGGGGGGGAAGTGTAGAACCCCCTGTGAAGGAAAAAGTGCGGAGCACCCCCCCCCCCCTTATGAGATATACACATATATACTAGCTTCTGCCCGCGACTTCGTTCGCGTGGAAGTCGTAACACGACACAATATACTAAAATACCAGCCACATTTTAATAAAACTTCCTTGAATTCTACGTTTGTAGTTTTGGTCACAGCAGTCAAAACATACAGAGAGTCAGGACTGGTGTGGTGACGCAAGAGCAAGCGACGTACAGTTACATGTTCTATGGTAAAGGGTTTGGTTTCCGCACTCAGTCCTTCAGGTCGACCATTGTACATTGGCCATGGCGGCCATCAGTGGTTATTCCAATCAGCCCACCTTCTAGAAGATAATTACGTCTCCCGGTCTGTTTAGAACATCTGTGAAAGATCTGGGGGCCCCGAGGGTTTCTGTTCTAATCTGGGTGATGCCTGTGCATTCAAAGAGCACATGCACGACGTTTTCCTCAGCCTCCATGCAAGCCCTGCACAGAGGATTGTCCGATATTGTGTGGAAGTGTTGGTTTAGCAAGCAGTGTCCCGTGATGGTCCCCGTCACCAGGCGCAGGCCGGTCCTGTCCAGGAGTAATAACCGCCTGGTTAGCCTACCATCTAAGAATGGCATAGCCTCCCTGGACTGTCTGCAGGTCGGTGTCGAGGTCCACTAGCTCTTTTATAGTGAATTATTGAAGGCCTGTGTTCCTGGATATACACTAATGGCACAACACTGATACCTACATTGAATGTTTCTCATTGTCATTCTTACAGATTATTCCTGGCGAACAGCTATCACTAATATAATATAACAGTACATTGTAATTGTTAACACTCGGGAAATCAAGTATAAGTCCTCTCTTTGAGGAGTGGCTAGAGAGACGCCACGGCGTCCTCACCTTCCGCCTGAAGCAAGTCCTCACCGGACACGATTATTTCGGGAGGTTCCTGTTTAGGATAAGGCGGGAGGAAACGCCCGGGTATTATCACTGTGTGGATCACCCGGAGGACATGGTAGAGCATACGGTGGAGGCCTGGCCGGCTTGGGTAGAGCACCGCCGTGTCCTCACGGAGGCGATCGGTGGCGACGATCTCTCGCGTCCGGTCCTGGTCCAGGCCATAGTACGGAGCGAGAGTGCATGGGAGGCCGTCACCTCCTTCTGCGAAGCAGTAATGCGCGCGAAGGAGGAGGCGGAACGCGTGAGGGAGAGAGGTGGGAACGGTATTTTTTTTTTTTGTCAGAAGTCGAAAACAGTGCAGCCTAAAAAAAATTTTTGAGAATGTGTAAATAGCGCTCTTTTATACGATACCCCACATGCCCTAGTAGCCCGACTTCCGAGTTTTAAAACCCCCGTTAAACCCTAGATCGTCAATCGTAGATCTAGAACGTCATCTAAAACTATTCAAAATTTCAATTTGATAGCTTTAGTAGTTCTTGAGATATCCAGCTTAGACAGACAGACTGAGTTGCACCATAAGGGTTCCTTTTTACCATTTTGGTACGGAACCCTAAAAAGAAGCACAAAAAATAACAATTCTTTGAAATTGAAATCAGATTTGCATTGCTTTGTTGAAAGTTGACTGAAATAGCGTAATTTATGTCATAATTGACTGCTTAAATCCATAAGGTATGATAATCATTTAAAATATTAAATCTGTAATTATCTGCTCTATTCGTTTCCTATTCAACCCAGCGAAGTAGTATTGGAATAATTCGACTGTTGTCATCTCAGTATCATTCCTACGAAGTGTATGGGAAAAGTTTTTTTTCGATTTCTGACTTTTCTAGTACTTAAACCTAAGTTGGTCCTATAAAGTTTTTTGATCCTCGTAAGAAACAGGATCAATTGGCATCAAAAAACTTTTTTGTGAAAATTGCCCATTTTCTTGCTGACTGTACATTTTTTTCAAAATCTGTGAATGCAGATCAGTTTTTTTCTAAAAGTTAAGGATAGTCTCTTAAGACCATTTTCTTGTAGCGACCACGGTTAAGGTATAATAGTTTATTTGTAAAACAGGTGATTACATACAAAGATCTTAAAAATTAGGTAGTGCCCTATGTTTTGTCAATATATCGACATACAAATGATTAATATTACAAGAAAGAAAGTAATAATAATAAGTAGGTAAGGTACCTGCCCTTATGGACCCATCTCAAAACATAATGCAATACTACTCATCCCCCATAGCAAATAGCATGATAATTTATACGTAGTAATTTGACCAGACCGGGAATATCTATACAAAATTTGAACAAAATCTGTCCGTCGGTAGTTTTTGCGTTTAGCTGGAACATACATTCAGACAAAAATTCTAAAAACTATATTTTCGGCATCAGAATCGTTCCCAGACCTCGTGGCAATTACTTTTTTTTTTCAAAAATATTAAATGTACAGTTTTCACTTCGCTACGATTTTATTATATGTATAGATATAGATTTTTTAAACTACACGGAGCGGGTCTAAATTGGTTTTCAAGGCCAAGGTCAACACCCTAAAAGTCAAGGTCAAACCTAAATATACTCTATATCAAACCTATATATACTCTTGAAATATTACTTTGTGACAAGCTCTGAGGTCAAAGGTATTTTCGATAACAGACGTCTCGAAGTAAGGCGTCCTTGACGGAGCCCCGCTTCGCGGAGCTCCTACTTCAGGGTGGTTTAAAAAAAAAAACCACGAAGGGGATGGCAGGGTATATTCGCTCGCTCACTTGACCCCGCCATTCCCTTCTAACCTAACTCGTCCGAGTCGGGGTGCCCCAAGTCCAGAGCTCGCTTCGCTCGCTCTTGCATCCTGAGTTTTTATTTTCCTCACTGACAGACTACGTGAAGTGACAACAAAATGGCGTCGTTTTACGTTTGGTTTCAACTAACGACAATAGTCGGTAAATTATTCTGTTAATTTAATAGCACTAATTTATATCAGCAAAATATATGTAATATAATATGTAAATTGAAACAATATGTATATAAAAAAGTATCTAAATCACTAAAATTTACGTATTTATTTCATTATTAACCGACTCATTGCCACCATCATTTTCATGCATAATTTAGCCAGGCCCCGAACATTGGACGACATTGATGTAATATAGGACTAGATCAGCAATGTACGGCAACGACGCACTACTACGTCGTATATGTCCACAGGCATATCTGACTCAGTTGTCAACTTGACGGCAAGTGAGCGATAGCTTAAGGATAAAAAATATCAAAATGGTGAAATGTGCGATTAAAATTCGCATGTCACGGTCTGAAAAGATTAATAAAGCAAGTGGTGTTACATTTCACAAGTTTGCTAAATTTTCTTCAGATTATCCAAAAAAAAACATAAAAGGACGAATTACATTCACATGTATAAACTCAATGTCCTTGAATTATATAATTGCATAGCACAGGTGTGAGTACTATGTACTATAGAGCTACCATTTACCGGGTAATATGTCTTTTATTGACTTGAATGTGCCCTGGCGGCTGAGAGTATGTCATGCTCACTCAAATGTCTCGCTGGTGGTGGCGTGTGTGTTGGATCATTAAGTTCCCTTCAAAATGGTTGAGCTAAATGGTGCTGATCCATGCGTCATGTTCGTGAACGGGCGCCGTCAGTTGGGACTGGTCATCTCTTAGCTGCCACGGCTTATTTTAATTTTTGAATTGTTTCTATTACGGACGCTTCTAACGTGCACGTCTTTCTACATTGTTCTCACATGTATAACTTCAACATGAATGATGTAACCCATATTTTGTAACAATATTTTGTTTTAAAAGAGTGTCCATGGAGTTTCTTGTCCGTTCTTCTCCATAGGAACCTACTACGCTTTGGAATGGGCAACTAGCTTCATCTTTCTGACTGACCGACCCCTTGACAATTCAAAAGTGCCTGTAATTGGTTTATTTGAAATAAATGCTTTGAGTTTGAGTTTTTTGAGTTTCAAACATTTTGGTGCCATCAGTGTTACCAGTCAAAACAATTATGATTTTGCCAGACTGTTGGGAGTTTAGATGTTGCTGTAAGACAAAATTATTATTATAGTCTGTTTGGTTTAAACATACTGTGCAGTACCCAACACTTACTAAATAGAAAAGTAACACATTCACGTGTATTTCGAAGGTTTTAACTTAATGTTTCACCATTTCTTACACCCAAAATAATTTTAATAGCAATAAATAATCCTAGACGTAAAGTGAGGTTATATTTTTAAATGAAAAATTCTAGATTGTTTATGATCACATATTCACATTGTGTTAAATAGTGTTGTGCACTGACTGGACAGTCCACTCAATCTGTGTGGTTCTTTCATCAAAAGCCCATTTCAGACACATGGTTTTCGCATGATCTGACCAAGATTATGTCTGGACTTTAAAAGAGACTGTGACCGCTGAGTTTGTTTCGGCCTTTCTTCTCAAGAGTAGTCAGATAGGAAACGCCGACCTCATCTAGTTTTAAAAATAAGATTGACGTGTAAAAGTGTTTGTACAAACTTACTACAAACTACTACTTACAGAAATAAAATCATTTATCATTTGCGACTCCGCCCGCGTGGATGTCGGTTATCACGTAAAAGGTAGCCTATGTCCTTCTCCATCCAAGGCTATAATCTCTGCCAAATTTCATGACGATCGGTTCAGCGGTTTAAGCGTGAAAACGTAACATACAGACAGACAGACAGAGTTACTTTCACATTTATAATATTAGGCCTGAAACTGCGTTATGCGGACACCCACGCGGTTCCATACAAAAGTGCTCCGTCGCAGGGACAAGCGCCCGCGTAAGTCGCGGAGGCACGCGCTGGGCCTGGTAGCGCCAGCTTACTGGCTGTCGTTTTATTTATGCTAGTCATCGTTTTGCTAAGTTCTCCATCGACACAACTGTACATGCACACCGTTAAAATTAAACTACGCCGTATTTAATTGCCATCAGAGCCCCCCGCGTATCCACGCGTGTACACACGCAACGGGTGCCCGTCGCGGAAGCCCGCTTAACGCAGTTTCAGGCCTTAGTGTTGTGGACCGACCAACCTCATTATAATATTAGTATTGGCAGTATGTATTTTTTACTTTTTTACTTTATTTTTTCAATATAAAGATTTTTTTTTAAACCATGGAAAAACTATGTAAAACGTATAGTAAAGATATAATATTATCATTAGTCTTTATTTTATTTGGTAATTTAGGATCGAGTGGCTTCCATCCTCCACAATTAGTATGGATAAATGATTATCATAAACATTAAAATAATATCATTCCATTTTAAACAATAGTTATTTGACACAATCTGAATAGTTTTGAAATATAATATGTGTCCCTTTAACCCCGTATAAGTTTGTAAACTGTTACCAAAGGTTTGCTATCCCTGACTTATAAAATATGAATTCTAAATTAATGGCCAAGGGTATTGTCAACTTCAATGTTTAATTTAGGATAAAAAATGGTAGTTCTCTTTATCTCGATTTTTTAAAATCTGTTTTTAAGTAAGTTCGATGTGACGCGCCAGGTGCGTCAATGGCCTCCCGTGATATTTGCTTATGACGCGCCTGGGGCGTCAATTGCCATGAGTCGGTTAATTAATATGAAGTAAAACATTTTACGTAAAACGAAACGTTCAATGGCGAGACAAAATGTCAAAAGTCAGAAAGTATTGCTAAATTTCTAAGATTTTTGTTTTCTTTTTCGTATACAATATATCTCCGCACCTTATAATTTTACGTGTAGGCTTCTAATAATATCTTTCTGTAAAAAATATGGACTCCCAAATCGTGGGATGGTAAAGCGAAACTTAGCCAGTGCAACCCCTTCGCCCTTACGTAGCCCCAAAGTAGACATTTCCAAATTATATTAAACGTTACTTATAGATTTTGAATATTATAGCAACTTATTATATTAATTGAATATTATTTCAAATGTGCATTATATAAACTGTTCATTATACCATAAGAAATTAGGTAAAATGAAATTATATCAATAATTCATTATATCATTTCATCGCTATATTAAAAGAAAATTATATTAAATGAAATTAGGTCTTATGATCATTAGAGCTTTTGTTATTATATCAAAAGTTACACACCCAAGGGGTATGGGGGAGAGGGGCGGGGGGAGGGATACCCCTCCCCCCTGGAACCCCGCCTATCAAACGAGAACGACCGTTCTTGAAAAAAATAATAATCTGATAACTTTTTGACAATGCGAGCCATATAGTCTCGTCTTGGCAACATTTTAGGCTTGACTTTAGTATCCAGTGGCACGAAGTGACAGTGGTTGAAGGTGGTAGGGGTTGTGTCCCTGATTAAAACGTTATCACTCTTGTTAACAGAGAATGCATATTTTTGAAGAAAAATAAAAAATAAATGTTTCTAACCTCAAATCAGAAACAGTGTAACGAAACGTTAAAATGGGCGATTGACAACAAAATCTGTACCAGTATATTGTCTGTGGTGTAAAATGTTGTGTAAAATCGTTGAAACGGAACGTGAAAAAGAACTGTGTCAGTGTCAATATTGTCATTTGTTTTTACCCACTGTGGTTAGAATAGGACGAATCTGTCCCAAAATCGAATCGGGGCACCCCGACTCCACCTAGTCCTTTTGGCTGCACCCTAGAGTGTATTTAAAAATCCGGAGGCGCGGAGGGCGGGCAGCCCCCGCCCGCTGTAACGAAGCATAGGCCAATCCTTTGTTACGTAAGGGCGAAGGGGCTGCACTTCCCGCAGCGCCGGAGACGTGCAGAAGCAACTTTGTTTTGAAAACAAGGTTATACCCACAGTCTCAAATTCAGATAATTTATGTAAACAAAGAGGATAACATAACAAAAAATATCTTCGTAATGGTAATTCACATAAAATTGCGAAAAAGAGGTTCCATTTTCTTTTAAGTACTGATTTTAAGAAATGATAATTAAAAAATAATCATACTGCAATTATTTTTATAAATTTTCGGTTTTAAACAAAGTTATTAACAAAAGGAGATTTTCTGGTATAAAATATTTTATGATACTGGTAACAATGCAGGAGATCCAAACATTTTCAAATTTTGTACATCTTCAACAACACTAATATTACAACTCTCATACATAGATTTATATTGTAAGTAGCATATCTAGCCACATTTTGGATGAAAGCGGCTGTAAACTGTGTCGATTGGAAATCAATTTTGGGAGGCCTACGTCTAGCACTGGGCTTAAAAGGGCTGATTATAACGATCATATACCATGTGTCCGACAATCTACACAAAACATTGTTTAGCAACAGTATTTTGTTTGCATAGTTCTTATAATTAATTCACTTTAATTTTATCGATGATTATTTACGAAAACATTTAATGATAAAATGTTTTGATAGGAGTGGTTTTGGTACCAGGGGGGAGGGCTCCCGCTCCCCCATACCCCTTCCCCTCGTTTTCGTGCCACTGGATACTAAATTTTTACTGGGGGGACGGAGACCCCCCTGTGCCACTCAATGTGATCGTAGCCGACGGAGCCCCGGTCGACGAAACCCCACTCCGGCGGGGCTCCTACTTCTGCATAGTTAAAAAAAAATAACCACGAACTTCTAACCACTTCTAACCTAACCTGTCCGAGTTGGGGTGCCCCAAGTCCCGAGCTCGCTTTGCTCCCTCTTGTATCCAAACTTACAGTCTAAAGGAAAAATATACAAAAAATATGTTTTGTAGACGCATGCATTTATTAAACTTGAAATATGTATGTACCCATATACAACCCATATAAATTCTCTAAAACACGAGTACAAACGAGAGATTGAATGACATGAGACAAAAATTCTCTAACTAGCTGCCAATGCGTTTGCGTTTTGTTTCACCTTTATAATAAAAATAATAACTTTAGATTGTCACAAAATCAAAATTTTCGTAGTTATTCACAAAAAGCTCAAATCACTGTGAAGTTGTTAAACACAGATAAATTAACGAAAATAATGAGAATTAAAAAAAAAAAAAAATGAGCGTCAACTTAGTACGTATTTGCAAAATCAAAATGCCTATTTAAAACTCCCTAAAATAGCAACGCCTTCTGTCAAAATTACGTCAATAGCAATAAAATAGTGCAACAGTTGAGGTTAATTAACGAAGTTCCATAAAAAAAAAACCGAAAGTATTTATTTCCTAAACTTGAAAGTTCGTAAAATTGCTCAAGATAATAAGAAAAAAATTCAAGAGTACTGCAGAGCCCAGGCCTCGAATATACCCATGAACTATACACAATCATTCAACGTTACGTGAGCCAAACTCGTTAGATATTTCCTATCAGCAGCCAATTTTTTATGAAGTATTTTGCTAATGTTTCATGTACTACGCGGATTTATCTATTACGCATTAATTTAAACGTTATGCAAACATGTGAGACGATGGCCCGATACCGCAGAGGCACATTCCCATCTAATCCACCTAAACAAAGGCTATAGAAATAGAGCAAGACGTTACCTTGATAATATTGGCCTTATGTTGTCGCAGTAAATCTAAATGATGAGGAATTGCCACATCGTTGAACTTTGTCAATGAGAACTCCACTCGCTTCAAGGGCAATTTATTGTCGTCGTCCATTATGCATAAAGTTCACAATAATGAAAATTAATAGTACTTTTGTTTATTTTGAAATAAGCCTTTACGATTTCAACTTCATCAACATTCTGAATTCTGACGTATCTAATGATTCTGACATTGACAATAATCAAACGTCATTTACGTCATGTGTCAAAAATGCAAACAAATATTTTTTGCTGGTAATATTTTCTTTGAATGCTCGAACAAGGTTTTGTTTTTTAAATACGGCAAACCCATAGACATAGAAAACTATAATAATAGACCACTGCTTGGCGCGTAGATAGAGAAAACTATAGATCGCTGGTCATCTTCTGTCTTACTTACACAAGAAAAAGAAAAATATATACAAGATGCTTGTAAAGAAAAGAGACAGAGCCTAACATTTTCTGTCCCTTATCGCGTGTCGCGTTTTTCAAGAACAGCACTTCAGTTGCTAAACAAAGTTTGACGTTTGATACGTGTTCGAAAAGTGGTTGCGACGAAATTTTAAGTTATTTAATTTGTTATTTCGAAAAATACTAATTATTTTGTGTTTTTTGTTGAGGATTGACTTTAGCTATTGCTGCAAAATGGTAAGGTGCAGTGTTTTTGGTTGCAAAAGCGATAGTGAGAAGAAAATTGCCGGATTGTCCTTTCATTCGTAAGTAGCTAAATATTTTAGTTTATTCGGTGAAAGACAGTGAAAGTTTTCAACTAATATGGTTTTTCAACTCTTAAAATAAATATACAGCTGTTTCAAGATAAAATGAGAGCTGAATTATGTTTTTATTATTTATTATTCTTCACATAACCTCCAAGCTCAGTGCTGCCTACTTTTACTCGAATACTTCCCCATTTCAGGGGAAAATTGTACGCCAATAAAATAAATTACCTTCATCAATCATTTCAGATGAATGCTTTATTAGAGTGTTTGTATAGCGCTGGCAGCAAATTTGTTCCTTTTTTCACTGGACGTAATATTACATCTTAACCTTTTAGTATCTATTAATAGTTTAAAATATTGTATTTGTAGTAGGAATTAAGTCAATTGAAGAACATTCGGGGTAAAATCACTTTAAAGTGGGTAACCCTAAAGTTTCAAGTACCTTGATTTTCTGTCCCTTACAGCGACACGCCAAGGTACTTGAAGCTTTAGGGTTACCCACTTCAAAGTGATTTTACCCCGAATGTTCAGATGCTTTTCAATCTCTATTATCTACTTTGTACAAACGCACAGGGTTTATAAATAGAAACAAAACATCTATACCCAAAGTCAGAAATTCAGATAATTTATGTAAACAAAAGGGATAACATATCTAAAAAAAATATCTTCGTAATGGTTATTCATATAAAATGGCGAAAAAAAAAGGTGCCATTTTCTTTTAAGTACGGATTTTAAGAAATAATAACTATAAAATAATCATACCGTAATTATTTTTATAAATTTTCGGTTTTAAACAAAGTTATTAAAAAAGGAGATTTTCTGGTATAATAGTACATTATGATACAAGTGTGCTGTGTTGGTCATTGCACTCGAGGCGGTATTAATCGCGCGAGTCGCAGACGAGCGCGATAAGGGAGCCGAGTGTGTAATGATCAATGCACACGCGTTCCATACGACGTTTTTCAACACACTTGCGAGGACAAAAACAGACTTGTTGTAAAAACTTATGCTACAATAACGTAAATAGAGAGATGATACATTTAGATTTATAAAGTTCAACTGACCTTTGTTGCCAGGTACTGACTATCCGGACGTTTTTTTTAACAACTGTTCAACGTCGGTTGGTCACAATACTTTAGATTTCGTATTTTTGATAGTAACATAAAACAACACAACGAAAACGTTAACAAAACAAATATTTATGGAAAATGGCGCGCTGGTTTTGTATTTTTTTTTCCGCGTGCCCCGCTTGCGATGCGCGCGCAGGTGTAAATAGAGGCACTGGAAAACCGCTAAACAGCCTTTATAAAAAAAATTGTTTAGGCTGATCGTAGTTTAGTTACTATGGAATTAGAAAGTACTATTGGCATAGTGAAATATACATTAGTTCAGTGAGAATCCGCAATAATAGAACGTCAGTCAGGATCTTTTCCGTTTGGTTCCGGGAGGGACCACGGACAATTTAAGGTAGGAGTGAGGCGTATACTATCGTAACAGCTAAATACAACAGGTATCACAAGATACTAGAATGTAACTGTGACAAATAAACTGAAAAAAAAAAAGCTTCTAATCCACGACGAGATAACAGAATCCATCCAGTCACAAGCTTTTGTCTATTGCTTATGCTTATGACAGTTACCTTAGTTAGAATATAGATAATAAATGTTACTGTTACACTGTGACACCCCTGTTGCATCGTCCGTCACAAGCTCTTTCCTTTTCTCGCATAGGTGTAATACCATAGTTAGAAAGAGAAGTACCTCCGTGTATTATAACTGTGCAGCTGTGGTAACAGAGAACACACAATAGTTTGTTCCCACATAGTGTGAAATAACAGCCTGCTATTTTGTAACATGTTTTTGGAACGGTTAATTACGTGGAACAGAAACAGGCGGAACAGATATGGGATTTTACCTGTTACAACTCACTCCTGATTTAAGTTAAATAAATTTTAGTTAATTTTGGGACCAAAGACAATCCAGACTATTTAAAAAAAAAAGTGAGCGCGCGGATTCCCTTTGGCATGACGTTTCTTGAGTTTCTTTGACGAGATTAAAAAAAAAAAAGCGCATGTTTTCGACTAGTAAACAGTTATCTGTGGCGTTACAGCACTCGTATGGTAACGTAAAGTAAAAAGCACGCATTTTTAATACACTGCATTATGGACATAAAAGCGGTTCAATAAGAGCCACTTTACGAGCAAGTGTGTTGAAAAATATTTTATGGTACTAGTAATAATGCAGGAGATCCATACATTTTCAATTTTTTTACATCTTCAACAACACTAATATTACAACTATCATTCATAGATTCATATCGTAAGTAGCATATCTTGCCACATTTTGGATGAAAACTGTTTTGAGTGGAAATCGATTTTGGGATCAGCCCTTTTAAGTCCACTGCTAGACGTAGGCCACGTCTAGCAGTGGACTTAAAAGGGCTGATTATGACGATCATAATGCCGTGTCTCCGAGAAACTACAGAAAACATTGTTTGGCAACGGTATTTTGCATAGTTCTAAAAATTATTTAATTTTAATTTTATAGAAGATAATATACAAAAAAAAAAAAATATACAATGCTTTGCACCACTGTCCTGTCATTTTGGCAGTGACATTTCTTGACATTACTTTGTTTACATAATTTATTTGAATTAGAGACTTTGGGTATAAGTCAAAATAGTTTATTCACAGTAGGAGTTGTTTCACCTGCGGGAAAAAGAACATTTAAAGAAAACATTTAAAGAATACAGCATAAAAAAATCTTTTTATCTCCACTTTCATCCATAATTCCCGTGATTTTGGTTTGGCGGGAAATCTGAAAGTTTTTAACACTTTAATACCTACTACAAATACAATATTTTAAACTATAAATAGATACTAAAAGGTAAAGATGTAATATTACGTCTAGTGAAAAGTGGAACAAATTTGCTGCCAGCGCTATACATACACTCTAATAAAGCATTCATCTGATATTATTGATGAAGGTAATTTATTTTACTGGCGTACAATTTTCCCCTGAAATGGGGAAGTATTCGAGTAAAAAGTAGGCAGCACTGAGCTTGGAGGTTATGTAAAGAATAATAAATAATAAAAACATAATTCAGCTCTCATTTTATCTTGAAACAGCTGTATATTTATTTTAAGAGTTTAAAAACCATATTAGTTGAAAACTTTCACTGTCTTTCACCGAATAAACTAAAATATTTAGCTACTGACGAATGAAAGGACAATCCGGCAATTTTCTTCTCACTATCGCTTTTGCAACCAAAAACACTGCATCTTACCATTTTGCAGCAATAGCTAAAGTCAATCCTCAACAAAAAACACAAAATAATTAGTATTTTTCGAAATAACTTAAAATTTCGTCGCAACCACTTTTCGAATGCGTATCAAACGTCAAACTTTGTTTAGCAACTGAAGTGCTGTCCTTGAATAACGCGATACGCGATAAGGGACGGAAAATGTTAGGCTTCGTCTCTTTTCTTTACAAGCATCTTGTATATATTTTTCTTTTTCTTGTGTAAGTAAGATAGAAGATGACCAGCGGTCTATAGTTTTCTCTGTCTACGGGCAAACCAGACAGTGGCCGCCTTCCGAATTGGCTATAATCGCTCACAGCGCTCACATCGTCTCACATGCGTTCGATTTAGATATTACGATTATGACAGCCGAGGGCTGTCAACAACTCGGAACGCTCGTGAACGCGCTCACGGTGCTCACTCAATTTCAAAACGATATTAGAGTATTTCTCTGTTTAAACACCAAAATTATCTTTTTCTTAGGTTAGGTAGCAACAGTAGCCAGAAGAACAATTTTGAAAATGCCACGATTGCTATGATGCGATTCAAAACAAAAGAGCATAACTGTCATTTTTGACAGCGCTCACGGTGATATTAGTAAAAGGCATGGTCGGCGTTATTGCAAGATGGCGAATGTCATGACGTCATCTATGACGTTTCACGGTCAAAGTCAAAGTCAAATCATTTATTTCAAATAGGCACGAAGATGCAGTTTTGAACGTCAAAAATTACATGAATAGTTAATTGATTCTAGTTGCACCTTCCAAAAGGTAGTTATGTATGGAGAGGAATGGGCAAGAAACTCCATACTTACCCTTTTAAAATGTTAACAATAGTTTGTATATATTAATTAATAATTATAGGTGAAGACGATGTACCTAGAATAAAAATAAAAATTACTTACCACAATTGGTAAAAAGAATGAAAAGTGAAGTAATGACAGAAATATTAATAAATGCGTTAAGTACATGGTGCTCACATATTTACAAACATTGTATATGATTTTCCAAAAAAATATATTAAACATATAATAAGTCAGTGTGTGAGTTATATTTATATTAATCACAGATAATAAAATTACAGTTAAATTAGCAACCAGTTTGATTTTGTCTTGACTCGACGGGACAGCGTTATCGCGCTCACGCTAATTCGGAACGGGTTTTAGCACGCGAATATCGATATTATCGCAACTCGGAACGTAGGGAGTGACATACGGCAGCTCAGATTTTTACGATAACAACACTGGTCTGATCTGACACATTGTCATGTCAAACTTCGTGGTGTCAAAAAATAATGGGCCGTTGATTGAAGTTGAATAGTTGAATTAATACCTTCTATTCGGATTTCCTGATTTGTGGTGTTTTAGTAACATTCGGCATTTGTTTCAATGTTATATATGCTTCTCAAATAGTTTAACGGAGCACATTATTGTGTTCGGATTCTACACCTAAAAACGAAAATGGACGTGGATACAGGTACGTAAGTTTGGTGTTTCTAACCTCAATATCATGAAATTGTTGTAGACACACTCAAACAATGTGATACGCCGAAATACTGCCTCGGACCATGCTACCTAGTGGTGAACTCCTAGTTTCGACAGCTTGTGCTGATCTTTATGTTAACATAGACTGGAAGCAATAGTAAACAGTGCTGATTTTGGGTAACCATCTACCTACACAGGACATTGTTTTGTCAACAATCTATCTATATGAAATAGTACTATGATGATTTGCAAGAGATCATTATTTTACTAATTAATTACTCAGATAAAAAAATAAGCCATGGATAATGACATGTAACTAACTGAATTATTTTGTTTCTGGGTTACTTGCTACTGCTAACTTGACTTGGCGTAATAGTTAGTATGTAGTTTGACCTAAAGCTAAGTTCAGTATTTATAGGTTGTTGCAATTGAAAGTATCTTTTGAGCCATGTCATGTCATTAAATGTCTGTGTTTGCATTTTAGAGAATTTATAAGGGTCGTTTATGGGTACATATATGTATTTTTGGGGGAATACCCGCATGAGGGAAGTTTAGGAAACGCATAGTTAAATTTACAAACTCTATTGTTTGTTTATTTTTCCTTTAGACGGTAAGTTTGATACAAGAGCAATTCGCTTGCTCTTGTATCCAAAGTAAAAAAAGCAAGCTCGTGACTTGTGGCACCCCGACTCGAACAGTTTAGGTTAGAAGCGGATGGCGGGGTTGAGAGAGCGAGCGAAGCGGGCAAGCAGACTTCGCCATCTCTTTCGTGTTTTTTTTTTTTTTTTCAACTATGCAGAAGTAGGTGCCCCGCTTAGCGGAGCTCCGTCAACCGGGGCTCAGTCGGATTCGATCACGTCGAGTGGCACTGGGGTGGTCTCTTCCGTGCCCCTTCTCCCTCCCCACATAAATCAGATAGGTGATATCAAAAAAACTTAACAAAATATAACCTCAAAATAAGATTGAAAAAAATTCATTAAAAATAAAACTATGCTTTTCCTAAACTTTTCGCATGCGGGGGAGGGATCTCCACTCCCTCTCCCCCACCCCCCATTCCTCCACCTACCCCTTACCCTTACCCTTATAATATAAAAGTCCTTCCATGGTCTGTCACTTGGCTGAGTACTATGCCGCTCTCACACTCATATTCCGCCTATTACCCGGGTCATGGTTTGGCTAGCTCTGAAAAGTTGGTCGGGTATAGGCTACATTGACCTGTAGAAGTCGTCCTCGCCGGGCCTCCCCCAGGTAACTGGGGGTCTCACCTGGCGGGGACAGACCGCCAAGATGTCGTGAAGAAGCGACACTGTGCAACAGTGTCGCGGCGCGACTACAGAAACAATCTCAGATACTCTATTACGCGGGCCCAACATCCGGAGGCCGTATTAGGCCGCCACAAGGAGGGGCCCATATTAATGGGTCACCGCGAACCCTCCGCGTACGGAGAGCAATGCTCCGGTTCCGCCGGCCACGCCCCCTTGCGGGGGCGTAGCGACATCCAGATCACTTGGCTGTCACTGAGCAGTGCCGTGTCTACAATAAAGCTTGTGTGTGCAGGAGGCGGGCGCTCCCGATCCGGGTCGCGAAGCTGCAGTCCCTCGGTAAGTTTTACATGTTAAATACTATGGAATTTGCTCGGTAATTTTCTGCCTGTTAATGTTTTATACACATCAAGTCTCATTGTTTGAGCAAAATGCATGTTATAGTTTGGGTTTAAATAATAATAAGCTCATTATTATTAAAACAATTAGACGGTAATCTAATTAAACTAGCAAAAATACGCGCTAGTAGATCACAACTTCACAGTCACAAGTTAACACTACACAATAACAAAGTAAGGTGTATCTATTTATTCACAAAATATTTTAAGAGAAACATCAATAGGTGGTAGAAAAGCCATAGCAGCGAAAAAAATGTTTTAATCTAGGTAAGTGTTTTATATTTTTGCATAATTATTATAATTTTAAAATCGCTTGAGACATTTTGCAATAAAACCTTTATTTACTTTCTTTTTTTTTATTCTATGAATGACCCGCCCGGACGCGGCGACGGTGGCAGCACGAGCGCCTGTCACTACTCAATAAAAGTTTAGACGTTATTAATAACTTGCCGACTAAAATTACGTCAAGTGCTGATTAATTTGACAGGACTAAACTAAAATTTATCTTCTATCCTTTTCTTAATGAAATAGAAAGAAAAAGAAGCACTGAACTTAAATTAAGTTTAGTTTGTGAACAAGGGAATCGGCACCAATGACAAAAACGACATAAGTACAGCTCGATTTCGGACATTGTCTCAGGCGGGGCGCGGGAGGGTGAGCTTAAGATAACAGCGGGACGCTTGCGCTGGTGAAAACAAGTGTGATAATAAGATCACATAATTTTCAGATCTAACGTTTGTAATCACGGTATTGGGGCATCAATACCGGTATTGTAAAAGGCCAAAAGAAAATCCGTGATCAAGGTATTACGGGATCCCAGAATACCGGTATTAAAAGCCCTACCGGCAACGGTGGTATATGTGAAGCTGACTCAGAAATAAATTATATTATTATTATTATTATAAAACATTAATAAAATTATACCCAAAGTCTCAAATTCAGATAATTTATGTAAACAAAGGGGATAACATATCAAAACATTTTTTTCGTAATGGTAATTCACACAAAATGGCGAAAAAAAGGTTCCATTTTCTTTCAAGTACTGAATTTAAGAAATAATAATTTAAAAATAATCATACCGTAATTATTTTTATGAATTTTCGGTTTTAAACAAAGTTATTAAAAATAGGAGATTTTCTGGTATAACATATTTTATGATACTGGTAACAATGCAGGAGATCCAAACATTTTCAAATTATGTACATCTTCAACAACACTAATATTACAACTTTCATACATAGATTCATATTGTAAGCATATCTAGCCACATTTCGGATGAAAGCGGCTGTAAACTGTTTCGATTGGAAATCGATTTTGGGAGGCCAACGTCTAGCACTGGGCTTAAAAGGGCTGATTATAACGATCATATACCGTGTCTCCGACACGCTACACAAAACATTGTTTGGCAATGGTATTTTTTTTGCATAGTTCTTAGAATTAATTCACTTTAATTTTATCGATGATTATTTACGAAAACATTTAATGATAAAATGTTTTGCACCACTATCCTGTCATTTTGACAGTGACATTTCTTGACATTACTTTGTTTACATAAATTATCTGTATTAGAGACTTTGGGTATAGTGAAGCTAATAAAGTAGGCATTACGATTCATATCATACGTAATGTTCCTCGAGTCATTGTAGGTTGGCTAAGTATAACCTTGTACCTGTGTGTGTGCAGGCGGGCTCTGTGTCCAAGATGTCACACGACGGATCCACACATTCAAGACGTAACTCCAGATCAGCATCGCCCTCAAAGTCCCGATCGCGCTCAAGATCCAAGTCAAGATCACGCTCGAAGTCGCGGTCACGTTCCAAGTCGCGGTCGCGTTCCAAGTCGCGGTCGCGTTCCAAGTCACGTTCGCGCAAGTCACGTTCGCGTTCCAAGTCACGTTCGCGTTCCAAGTCACGTTCGCGTTCCAAGTCACGCTCACGTTCGAAATCACAGTCAAGGTCGAAGTCGCGATCTCGTTCCAAATCGCGGTCTAGGTCTAAATCTAGCTCGCGGTCCCGTAGCGGGTCACATAAGTCGGCGCGCTCCCGCAGCTCGTCGCCGGCCAAGTCTCGGTCTCGCTCCGGTTCTCGCGCTCGCTCTCGTTCTGGTTCTGGGGCTCGCTCCCATTCCGGCTCTCACGCTCGTTCCCGCTCCCGTGCTCGCTCTCGCTCGGGCTCTCGCGCCCACTCTCGCTCCGGAAGCGGTTCGCGCCCAAACTCAGCCGGCGGCCGTTCCACAGCGAGGTCACGTTCTAAAAGCCGGTCGAAGTCTAAGAGTGGCTCTCCAGCCAAGTCCCGCAGTAAATCGCGGTCCAAGTCCGGCAGTGCCTCGCCGAGGCGCTCTAAGAGCGGCTCGCCGTCGCCTCAAAAGTCCAAGTCTCGCAGTAAGTCTCGTTCGCCCGACAAGATGGAAGTAGACGGTCTCGCCGCCACCGAGCGAACGCGCTCCAAGTCACCAGGTGAGGAAATCATGGCATTATAACCAATTTTTTTTTTATCTTTGCCTTCCTACCACCAATTGTACAAGGAAGTGCAGTAAATGCAGTACGTACGTGTGCTTGAAAAACAGAACAAATTTAGGTCGAGTGTTGGAAAAGCTGTGCTTGAGAAGAGCTTGTATGTAGTAAAATGATGTTTTCTCCCGACACTTCTTACTGAATCGCTAATGTATTGTAAAACAGTTTAAAAGAGTAACGGTGGAGTTTCTTGCCCACTCTTCTCCATGCGAAACTACCTTTTGGAAGGAGCAACTAGAATCAATTTTATTTCCGTGTACATTTTGACGTTCAAAAGTGCCATTTATGTGCCTATTTGAAATAAATGCTTTGACTTTAAATGAGCACGTAACTTTTTGGCTTCCAGAGGACCACGCGAACCGCGCACGCTCCCGCTCGGCCTCGCGCCGATCTAAGTCAAAGTCACGCTCGCGATCTAAATCCCGATCCAGATCTAAATCACCTGACAAAGGTAACAACTTTGTACTCTCACTTGATTATCTTTATGTTTAATCATTCCCGTAATCGCCCTTTCAATCACCATATAACGCCGTTTGGTTTTTAGTATCGCCTCAATTGGTTCAATTAATAAAACAACATAGTTAAGATACTTCATATAAAAGTGTTACTGTATTTAACTCTCTTAAGCTATGATCATTAGTGTCCGACCGAAATCAGGTTTCGGCCGCAGTTTTGGCTTCGGCCAAAAAGAGGCCGAACCTTTGCCCCGACCGTAACGGTTTTAGTAGAATACATAAGACTGGCCTTTATTTCGTCTAGTTATGGTTATATCTTTTGCATAATGTGCTTTACTTTTTGTTTAATGAACCTTATATATGTGCACTTTATGTTGCAGCTCGTAAGGGTCGGAGTCGCTCCCGCTCCGAGTCGCGCGCTCGCAAGTCGACCTCGCGATCGCGTTCGCGATCGGGTTCGCGTTCCAAGTCGAGGTCTCGGTCTCGATCGCGGTCGCGGTCTCGCTCTGGGTCTCGCTCCAAGTCGCGGTCACGTTCCAAGTCCAAATCTCGCTCGCGGTCTCGCTCTAAATCGGGCTCACGTTCGCGTTCCGGCTCAGCGAAGTCACGCTCTAGGTAAGTCTACTGACTCATCTACGGAAAGTTCGGCGTAAAGTTCGTACAACATAAGAAACCGAAATTACGCAGTGTATTTAAGCGGAAATTGCAGAGTTATTTTCATAACAAATATTGTGTCATCTATTGAGACGACACACTATTTGTGGAAAAGTGGAAATGTGGAAAAGTCGTGGGACGCCCTGTAGATAATTGTACAGGGCGTCCCACGACTTTTCCACATGGAGGGGAAGTACCTTAAATACTGTAGATAGAAAATTTACTGAATGAAGACTTCATTTTTATTTTAAAAAGAATACGAACTGCATTCAAATAATTTTAAATAGTCGCCTGTCTGAACCGGGAATCGAACCCGCTAAATGTAAAAAAAAACCTTGTAATTTTATTATACCGATCGAAAGGCTCAATCATTTACATTTATTTCTTGTAAATAACATATCATCTAAAATAAAAGGAAGACCATAAATATTTAATATTTAAGTTTTTATGTGTATCGTGCTCGTGTGCAGGTCGCGCTCTCGCTCCAGCAGCCGCTCCGGGTCTGGCTCGCCTTCGCGCCGAGGTAAGCAACGGAATTTATTTATTTATATAGGATCATTAAAAACAAAGGTGATGTGCTGGAGTGCAACAACTATAGAGGAATAAAGCTAATGTCACATAGTATAAAGGCTTGGGAGAAAGTTATTGAAAGGCGTCAGAGAAGAGAGTGAAATTTCGCAAAACTAATTCAGTTTTATGCCTGGTCGGGGGAACAACAGATGCCTCTGTCTCTTTGCTATCCGCCAGTTGTGCGAGAAATACAGAGGCGCTCAAAACTTACACATGGTATTTGTTGACCTCGAAAAAGCATACGACCGAGTGTCTCGTGAGGTTTTGTGGTGGGCCCTTAAGGAAAAATGTGTGCCAGGGAAGTATGTGCAGTTGATTCGAGCAATGTACTGTCGATGCAGTACCCAAGTCCGGTCTACAGCAGGCACTACTGGCAACTTCAACGTGGCTGTCGGCTTGCACCAGGGGTCGGCACTCAGCCCTTACCTCTTCGTGGTGGTTATAGATGCTCTTACGTCGGATATCCAAGAAGAGGCTCCCTGGTGTATGCTATTCGCCGATGACATTGTGCTGGTTGCCAAGAGCGGCTTAGAGGTCCAGAGCAGATTGGAGGTGTGGTGGGAAAGACTGGAGGCCGTTGGCCTGAGACTGAGTTGGACCAAAACAGAGTACCTATTTTGTGATTTTGGCGGTCTGTCCAGTTCTGTGCCCATATCTCTCGCCGGAACGCCCTTACCGATCTGCTCCGACTTTCGTGTCGCTTGTCCAAGGGGATGGTGAAGGAGACCGCGACGTAACGCACCAGATCAACTCGGGATGGATGAAATGGCGACAGGTCACAGGAACAACTTGCGACCCACGGATGTCCCTTAAGTTAAAAGGGAAAATCTACAAGTCTGCGATAAGGCCTGTCGTATTGTATGGCTCGGAATGCTGGGCCGTGAAGAGGACGGATGAAAAAAGATTGCATGTAGCGGAGATGAGAATGTTGAGATGGATGTGTGGAGTGAAAAGAATGGATAAAGTCAGAAATGAGTATATAAGGGGAAGTTTGAAAGTGGCGCCGGTAACAGAAAAGTTGAAAGGACGTCGTTTGGCATGGTATGGGCATGTGATGAGGAGGGAGGAAACGCTTGTGACGAGGAGAGTGATGAAGATAAATGTGGATGGATGGAGAGGAAGGCCCAAAAAAATATGGATGGATTGAGTGAAGAATGATATGAAAGAGAAGGGAGTGAATGATAGAGTGACGGTTGACAGGGGGAATGGAAAAAGAAAAGGTGTTGCGCCGACCCCAAGTAACATGGGACAAGGGCAGGAAGATGATGGTACAGGAACATTAAAAAAACACTAACAATCACTATGGACTATATTAAGGACTAGCTTTTGCCCACGACTTCGTCCGCGTGAAATTTCGGCCCACCCATCGCGTCGCATCCCGTCGCTCGCTCGCGCTATAACTTCGTTATCGCTTAGCGTTTTTTCTGACTTTTGTTCTTTTCGCTTGGCTCCTAAGGTTCAAAGCGTGATGTTATATAGCCTATAGCCTTCCTCGATAAATGGGCTATCCAACACTAAAATATTTTTTCTATTCGAACCAGTATCTAGTTCCTGAGATTAGCGCGTTCAACCAAACAAACAAACACTTCAGCTTTATAATATACTAGCTTCTGCCCGCGACTTCGTCCGCGTTAAATTTCTTGTATCCCCGACCCACCCCGTCGCAACAGATTACCTGCCCGTGCTTTTACTACGTTTTCGCATAAATTTTCATTAAAAAAAAATGGTGTTCTTGTTAATAGGAATGTAATTCTTCCTCAAGAATTGGGCTGTAAAATGCAAAAAGATTTTTTCAAATCCATCTCGCAGTTCCAGAGGTAAGCACGTTCAAAAAACAAAAAAACCGGCCAAGTGCGAGTCGGACTCGCGCACGAAGGGTTCCGTACCATCCATACAAATCCTTATCCTTACTAATATTATAAATGTGAAAGTAACTCTGTCTGTCTGTCTGTATGTTACGTTTTCACGCCTAAACCGCTGAACTGGTCGTCATGAAATTAGGCAAAGATATAGCCTGGGATATGGAGAAGGACATAGGCTACTTTTTTACGCGATAACCGACATCCACGCGGACGGAGCCGCGGGCAAAAGCTATCCATACTAATATTACAAATGTGAAAGTAGCTCTGTTTGTATGTCTGTCTGTATGTTACATTTTCACGCCTAAACCGCTGAACCGATCGACCTGGGATATAGAGAAGGACATAGGCTACTATTTTACGCGATAACCGACATCCACGCGGGCGGAGCAAAAAAAACGGCAACAAAATCATGTCCGTTGTATGGGAGCCCCCTTAAATATTTTTTTTTCTGTTTTTTAGTATTTGTTGTTATAGCGGCAACAGAAATACATCATATGTGAAAATTTCAACTGTTTAGCTATCACGGTTCATGAGATACAGCCTGGTGACAGACGGACAGACAGACAGACAGACGGATAGCGGAGTTTTAGTAATGGGTCCCATTTTACCCTTTGGGTACGGAACCCTAAAAACGAACTCTTCAGCTTTAGAATAGACTACCTCGCAGAGTTGATCATTATTTTGCTGCGGAGTTATTATAAAACAGTTATATCTCCTAAGATATTCATTGAAATGAAATGATGTAAGGGCAACTTTGTTCAAAATTAAATACTTGTGATGAATAACGTATTTATTTGGATAAGGATTAATACCATGTTTATGAAAACTACTTCGCAAATAATGCATTAATTTCGAACAAATTTGATTACCATAAAAAAGGTTATAGTGAGTCAATCTTAAAAGATAGACATATGCCGTCGCGGACTTTTTTTTTGAAAATTTAAAGAGGAACAATTCCATCATATATGATATTTGCGTAACTTAAACCGTTTACGCAGCGCACGCAACGGAAGCTCTCAAAAAGGAATAATTTTTCCCGTTTTTATAACATTTTTCATTTATGCTCCGCTCCTATTGGTCGTAGCGTGATGTTATATAGCCTATAATATTTCTCAATAAATGGACTATCCAACACAAAAAGAATTTTTCAATTCCAACCAGAAGTTCCTGAGATTAGCGCGTTCAAACAAACAAACAAACAAACTCTTCAGCTTTATATATTAGTATAGATAACTGAACCGCGCAACTTCGTCTGCGTCACTTAAGAGAGAGAGAGTGGTTTAAGTAATTAATTTTCTACTTATTTTGTTGCGGAGTTATTTTAAAATTATGATATCTCCTAAGATGTTGATTGAAATCAAGTGATGTCAAGGACAATTTTGTTAACATTTAAATACTTGTGATTAATAACATATTTATTTGAATAAGGATTAATATTACGTTGATAAAACTCCTTCGCAAATAATGCATTAATTTCGAACAAATTTGATTACCATAAAAAAGGTTATAGTGAGTCAATCTTAAAAGATAGACATACGCTGTCGCGGACTTTTTTTAGAACTTTTAAAGAGGAACAATTCCATCATACATAATATTTGCGTAACTTAAACCGTTTACGCAGCGCACGCAACAGAAGCTTTCAAAAAGGAATATTTTTTCCCGTTATTGCAACATTTTTCATTTATGCTCCGCTCCTATTGGTCGTAGCGTGATGTTATATAGCCTACTAGCGACCCGCCCCGGCTTCGCACGGGTGCAATGCTGATTCTAAATACACTACAGAAAAACTGTGAACGTTGTATATAAAAACATAGCGGCCCGCTCCGGCTTCGCACGGGTATAAAATATATAGCCTATGTGATTAAAATCGATTCAGTAGTTTTGATTTAATCATTACTGCCCGTGGCCCGCACGCGTTAAATTTGGAGTAAAACAATCCCCCTTTCCCTATACCATGAAGATTTCCTGCTATCTTTGGAATATCTAAATTCATACACTACCTTTTTACTTATTTACTTTTTACATTTTTAACTATTTATTTTATTTTTACAACATATTACAGAATGTCTTTATAAACAACGTTCACAGCTTTCTTGTCATTAGACAATACAAACATGTTTTCTCTGGAGGTCACTCTTGAAAGAGCGACATACAGTTGTCCATGTGAAAAACAGTCAACGCTCAAATCTAAGCCTGCAACGTTGAAGGTTTGACCCTGCGATTTATTAATGGTCATTGCAAAAGAAGTCTTTACCGGAAACTGTAAACGTTTAAATTGGAAGGGTAAATCCGATGGTATCAGAGGGATTCGGGGAATGAATACATCTTCTCCGGTACCACATCCTGTGAGTATTGTGCACTCTGTTATGAAAGTTTTCAATGATTTTACCAGCAAACGCGTGCCTTTGCAAAGTTTAGGTAGATTCAGGTTTCTTAATAAAATAACAGGACAACCTACTTTCAACACCATTTTGTGAGGAGGGAGTCCAGACGGGTTCAAAGAATTTAGAAATTCTGTAGGAAAATGAACAGCTTCTTCCAAATCGAGAACAGTATCGACCGAGTAGTATATTTTCGTCGGCGCATCAATCTTTGAAAGAATCAAGTTATTTACTTTATCTACTTGTTCGTTAGTTGGTGACAGAATCGCTCTTTCTTTAAACCAAGATATTGTCTTATAACTTATGTTATCAATGTCAGGATAGACATTGTTGACTAACTCTTGGATGTTGTCTATCAAAACGCAAAGGTTTTCTAGGTCAATCCTTCCCTCACTTTGTGTTAACTCTCCATTGCCAACTTTTAGCAGCATCTCTGGAAATAGCCTGTTCTCACGTGAAGATGACGAAACCCTCATATTAGTTTTAAGCTCTAATTTATTGACATGTGGCCAAAGGTTGGATCTTTTTAGGCAAGCATTTATTTCGTCAGCACGTGTTCCTCGAGTCACAACTGGTAGGATTTGACGGAAATCTCCTGAGAACAGAATTGTACATCCCGCTACGTCCCGCAATTTTTAAATCTGTAATATCTTCGAAAATATTCACTTAAATCATACGGTGTAAAGGTCCATATAGATCTATATTAAATGAACAATGTATTCAAGGTATTTAATTGGTTAAGGATTAATGCTGTATTGGTTAAAATCGCTTCGAAAATTAGCCATTATTTGTCGTAAAAAGTAAATGACAAAAAAAAGTTATTGTGGGTTATCCATAAGAGATAGACATATACCATCATGGACTTTTCTGAAGACCTTTTCAATGTGTACAATACTTAGTACATTATTTTGATAAAACTCGTAGGGTTCAGCCTGCGTTTGCAATGTAAGCGGAAAAAATGTAATTATTTACGACATCACATTAGAAACCTCAAAAATAACAGTACTTCTCTACTATTTAATGGATGTTATTATACATATAAACCTTCCTCTTGAATCACTCTATCTATTAAAAAAAACCGCATCAAAATCCGTTGCGTAGTTTCAAAGATTTAAGCATACAAAGGGACATAGGGACAGAGAAAGCGACTTTGTTTTATACTATGTAGTGATAATATTCCTCGATAAATGGACTATCCAACACAAAAATAATTTTCCAATTCCAATAAGTTCTTGAGATTAGCGCGTTCAAACAAACAAACTCTGCAGCTTTATAATATTAGTATAGATTATTTTAACCCCCTATGCAAATATGTGCATGTAGGGTGTAAGACTAGGGGTGGTGTGTGTTAGTTAAAATAAAAAATAAAACACCGGAACCGCGGGATTTATTCGATACAAAAGCGCTTTCTATAATAGCAAACATCTCAACTTTAGGTGAATATGCATCCGAATATCCGATCTCTAATCATAAACAACAACTTTTGTTCTATGACTTTTAATAATTCATCAGAGTTTAATTTATCAGTTTTCATACAAAAATAAAAATATTTAAATTCAACGCTCTAAATGTTCGAACTCTACGGGAAGCAAAACAAACTGCCTTGTTTTACAGTGAGTGACAGTGCACGGGAGTGCACGTTTATGTTGTAGTTGTTTATTATCCCTAAATAAATAAAAATAAAATATATGCAATTCCGAGCCTACTTAGGAAATGTGTAAAATAATGTAAATGTATGTATTTCTTGATTGTATGCAATTCCGAGATGATACTAGGAAATATATAAAAACTTATTGAGTTCTGTGAATAAAATAAATAAAACACGTTTCTAAACTGAAATCAGATTTTTTATTAAGGGTCTAATCAGTTGTAAAAAATTAACTATTTATTCATTTATAAGGTCCATCGAGCACACATAAAAAACTACGCTTAAGTTCTTTTAAAACCTACACTTTCGTTTGTATGTTCAAATCAAATCAAATCCATTTATTTGCCAGAATGTAGGTTTACAAGGTATGATCTTAAAACTATAATGGCCCCTTTACATTCTACCTTTACATATGGTGTGCAAATATTTAATTGTAACCTGCACAATGCTATTATTTTAATTAGGTACATAAAAAATATAGACAACAACAACAAATAAGATCTCATGCAGGATTTATAAGAACAAATTAATTACTTGATGTCAGAGTTATAACTATGTCAGTTCAACAGATAAAGTTTAATAAAATGTCAGATTATGAATATAAATAAATAATGTAAATTGTAATTGATAATGTCATAAGTATTATAATTTAAAAGTGTGTAAAATTTGAACATTAATCAATTATTATAAGGTCATACTACCATTCCAATTACCACCATTATCAATATTATTGATTCATGTTTCCTTCTCCGCGATCTGACATGTATTCATTAAGATTATAAAAGCATTTTTCTTTTAACCATTGCGTTAACTTTTTTTTAAACATAGTCAAAGGTAAATCTTTGTTGTAATCTGTCTGTCATTTAAGTAATTCTACGTCATCACAATATAAAAGTAGAAGTCTTTCTATTTTGTACTTACAAACATCCCGAATGTAATACATTTCCAATTGCCATTTAGGAAATGTATAGATTTCCTAGGCAAAGTGCTTATTACTAAATATATCAAAGATTTCCTATTTATTTTAGGAATTGTACACATTTCCTACGAATTGTATACAATGACGGATTACATACTTTTCCGTTAACATATACATAACTTTAAAATAGCATATCGAATAAAAATCTTTTTGATTACTACGTTATAGCTTATGCTGAGTTTTTATAATAACACTTGACATGACATTTTATTAAAGACTACCACTTTGCCCGTGACTTCGTCCTCGTGGATTTCGTATTTATCCTACAAAATGTAACACCCCCTCCACCCGGTACCCCTTAGGCGGTAGTTTTGGAAAATTAATGATTAAGATCCTTTTACTTATCACTAATTTATTGTTTATTATATTGATCGAAGGAAAATAAAAATTACATATAAAATTTTCCTCTCTTTTCACCCCGAAAGGGGGTGCATTTTTGAAAAATCTTCAATCAGTGTTTCGTTATTTAATGTTTATATTACTTTTGACCTATCCAGACACGCAGTGAAATCCTCCCCCAAAAACGTAATTACCCCCTTTTGGTCGATTTTCGAAAATCCTTAAAAATACACCAAACTTTCGCCTATATCTTTTGTCAAAACCAAGTTAACCGGACAGCACGTTAAAATTCTTTCATACAAACTTTAGCACCCCCTAAAATCCCTTTGAGGGGTAGTTTTGAAAAATTCAATTTTATACGTGAATGTATTCGTGCTAAGTTTCAAGTTTATTGACTTAAGAAATTTTTTTTTTTTACAATACAAGACAGCCCTTATTTTCAACCCCTTTAAAGGTCGAATTTCCAAAAACATTCTTAGATTTCGCCCACGTTAGAAAAGGAACCCTTGTGCAAAATTTCTGATATGTCGAGTCATTCAGCACCTGCGATTTCTTTCGCGTGGATTTCGTACTTTTCCCTACAAATTTCAAAACCCCCTCCAACCCTATTATTTACTTATACAGAAGTATAAGTAGATATGTTGCGCCGACCCTAAATAAATTGGGATTAGGGCAGGAGAATGATGAAGTATTCGGGCCAAGTTTCAAGTTAATAGATCAATGTTTTTTTTAACAGTTGTGAAACAAGTCATTGATCATCGCAATGCATGGACATCTTGGCATTTTGTAAGCCTTCGTGCCGAAGGTCAATTTTTTTTATCGATTTTCAACGCACTCCTTAGCGCCGTCCGTAGAAAAGATGTAAGATGTTGGACTCGGTTCGATTCTCAATGTCCGGCTCAATACCGAGAGTTAAAAACCCAGTTCGCGATAAAAAAATCGCCCGTGCGTACCAAGGCATCAATCCAGTGCTGATCATTACAGGCAAGAAGCGGCGCGCTGTGCGCCTCTCTTCGGACGACGAGGGCGGCGGTGGCGCGAGCGCGGGCGCGGCCGGGCCCGCGTCGCCCGGCTCGCGCACCGCGCCCGCCTCGCCGCGCGCGCCCGAGCCCAACGCCTCCCCGCGCGCCGCCGACAAGCCCGCCGTGGACGACTCGTCGGATGACGAGTTGGCACCCGACTCCAAGTCGGCCGAGATGGCGTCGGGCATGTCCGACTTCGAGGTGATGTTGGCGCGCAAGCGGGAGGAGCGGCGCGGCCGGCGGCGGCGGCGCGACATCGACATCATCAACGACAACGACGACCTCATCGCGCAGCTACTGCAGCAGATGCGCCACGCCGCTGAGGAGGACCGTGACCTCAACAAGCGCAACCAGCCCGCCGTGCGCAAGGTACACACGAGCAAACTTGTAGCTATCATTACATCGACATCATCAGCGACAACGACGGCCTTATCGCGCAGCTGCTGCAGCAGATGCGCCACGCCGCCGAGGAGGACCGTGACCTCAACAAGCGCAACCAGCCCGCCGTGCGCAAGGTACACACGAGCAAACTTGTAGCTATCATTACATCGACATCATCAGCGACAACGACGGCTTTATCGCGCAGCTGCTGCAGCAGATGCGCCACGCCGCCGAGGAGGACCGTGACCTCAACAAGCGCAACCAGTCCGCCGTGCGCAAGGTACACACGAGCAAACTTGTAGCTATCATTACATCGACATCATCAGCGACAACGACGGCCTTATCGCGCAGCTGCTGCAGCAGATGCGCCACGCCGCCGAGGAGGACCGTGACCTCAACAAGCGCAACCAGCCCGCCGCACTATGTGACCAACCGGTATTTTCCATCTCAAAAATCAATAACTCTGTTGTTTTGTGATTTTCTTCATGATTTTTTTTCACGTATTTATGAATATCTAGGCAATAAAAAAAAACAAACATCATCATTTTAAAAATTATATATTTTTCGTAAAAAAATGACAAAGATAAAGTTATATGAAATTTCATACAAAAAATTATACAGTTATATTAAAATAGCAATAAAAGTTACACTTTTGCTTAAAATAAGTTTAAAACTAAATTATTATTATTAAACAAACAGCAACATGATAAAAAAAAAAAAAAAAATTGTGTTTATCCTATTCATCACTTTCTATTTCCAACAATTCTTTAGTTTCGTCAAACAATGCTTTGGATATTAGAAAACTTGGTTTATTTAAGCTAGATATAGAAGGATCAGATGTATATACAAAATATGCAGAACGTCTTCGTTTGTTGCTGATCTGGAACACTTCCTAGCGTGATGTAACCTGTCATCATCATCAGTCTATAGCAGTCCACTGCTGGACATAGGCCTCTCCAATTGCACGCCATTCAGCTCGATTCTCGGCAACTCTCATCCAGCTGCTACCAGCCAGCCTGCGGAGATCGTCGCTCCAACTAGCCTGAGGACGTCCTACCTTACGTTTGCGGATTCGCGGTCTCCACTCAAGAACACGTTTACCCCAGCGGTCATCGGTTCTACGGCTAATATGGCCGGCCCATTGCCACTTCAGCTTGCTTATTCTGTGAGCTATGTCGACAACTTTGGTTCTCTGCCGGATCACCTCGTTCCGGATTCGATCCCTCAGAGAAACTCCAAGCATAGCCCGTTCCATAGCTCGCTGAGCGACCTTGAATTTATGGACCAAACGTACCGTGAGTGTCCACGTTTCAGCTCCGTAAGTCATAACAGGCAGGACGCACTGATTGAAGACCTTGGTCTTTAGGCTCTGTGGAATACGCGACGAGAAGACTCGACGAAGCTTCCCAAACGCTGCCCAGCCCAGCTGAATTCTTCTGTTAGCCTCCCTCTCAAAGTTGTTCTTACCAAACTGCAGAGTTTGCCCGAGGTAAACATATTCTCGAACAACCTCGAGAGCACCGCCATTGACAGCAATCGGTCCCAGAGTGACGTGTTCGTTGAACATAACTTGGGTTTTGTCCAAGTTCATCCGGAGACCAATGCGTACAGAAGAATCAACTAGGCCATCCAGCATTTGCTGCAAGTCATGCAGCGGTTCATCCAGCATGACAATGTCATCTGCAAATCTCAAGTGTGAGATGTACTCGCCGTTGATGTTGATGCCACGTCCTTCCCAGTTCAGCATCTTAAACACATCCTCCAATGCGTTAGAGAACAATTTCGGGGAAATTACGTCCCCTTGTCTCACGCCTCGACGCAGGGGGATATGTTCAGTTCGCTGATCCTGGGTTTGGACGGTCATTGTCGCGTTGTCATAAAGACATCTCAGCACTTGGATGTATCGCTTGGATGTAACTTGTATTTCTTGTAATCTTTATTTCGGGCTTCCTGGGCATCTTCGAATAATTGTCCTATAGGCAAAACTGCATAATGCTCTATTAGTTTAGCACCATGTATAAGTACTTTATGGACCGAAGATAGCATGTAGTACCAGTTATAATTGCGCGGTTATCAATGTATACTGGCGGAATTTGATCTCTTATTATTTGATTATTTGATTACAAAGATCGCGTCGAACACAAACGAATTCACTCATTGTTAGATAATATATGTTTTTTGTCCGTTAATTGTTATTGAAAAGAAGTATCTGAACACTTTGATGAATAGTGTGCTGAAAACACGGGTATATAAAGGACCAATATTTTAGTGCCTTGTGCAATAACCATAGAAATATAAAAAAACGGAGAAGTGGCAAGGGGGCGTGTCTGTGTCCGCTCGCAATGATCGAAATGCTCGCAAAATAGGCAAATGGCGGTCTCCGCTAACTAGTGCGCTTTTGACCGTGATCGTGAAAAATTATAAGAATGCCGTGTTGTTCAGTGATTTCTTGCAAAAACCGAAGCTATAACAAAATGTTTGTACATCATGGAATCACTTGCCATAAGTTGTACAAGTATTTAACTATATTTGTCTTTAAAATCATGAAAAACAAGAAGTAGTAAAATATTTCTTGCTTTTACTACGTTATTTTTGTTTTCATACATAACAGCTACTGTATTATTTTTGCAATAAATACATTGCTTCTTAACCACTACGTAAGTATGACGCTAAGTGACTGGACAACGCAATGTAAAAATCACAAAACGATATTTTGTGTATGCGGTTGCCTCGCGTAGTACAGCCGCTTTGCCTTGCCGCGAGCTAATGATGTGCTTGTGCAGATCTACTAACGTAGGCTATCGACAATAGTGTCGATTTTCTAATGAATATATTGGTATTATAGTTTATTCTTCAATTTGTCAACCGTTTTTTACCCGGTTGGAAGTCTTAAGTGAAATAATGTTTATTACACATATGTGTGTTCTTATTTATTGATAAAAAAAATATTTACTTAATAATATTTTGTTTTTAGCAAAATATTGTTTATTTATATTATATTATTACTAGCTCTGCCCGCGACTTCGTCCGCGTTAAATTTCTTGTTCCCCCGACCCACCCCGTTGCAACACATTGCCTGCCCGTGCTTTTACTTCGTTTTCGCATAAACTTTCATTTAAAAAAAAAAATGGTGTTCTAGTTAATAGGAATGTAATTCTTCCTCAAGAATTAGGCTGTAAAATGCAAAAAGATTTTTTCAAATCCAACTCGCAGTTCCAGAGATTAGCGCGTTCAAAAAACAAAGAACCGGCCAAGTGCGAGTCGGACTCGCGCACGCCCTTCGTGCGCGAGTCCGACTCGCACTTGGCCGGTTTTTACATAAATTATCTGAATTAGAGACTTTGGGTATAGTTAATAGGAATGTAATTCTTCCTCAAGAATTGGGCTGTAAAATGCAAAAAGATTTTTTCAAATCCAACTCGCAGTTCCAGAGATTAGCGCGTTCAATAAACAAAAAACCGGCCAAGTGCGAGTCGGACTCGCGCACGAAGGTTTCCGTACCATCCATACAAATCCTTATCCTTACTAATATTATAAATGTGAAAGTAACTCTGTCTGTCTATTTGTCTGTCTGTCTGTCTGTATGTTACGTTTTCACGCCTAAACCGCTGAACCGATCGTCATGAAATTTAGCAAAGATAAAGCCTGGGATATGGAGAAGGACTTAGGCTACTTCTTTACGCGATAACCGACATCCACGCGGGCGGAGCCGCGGGCAAAAGCTATCTATACTAATATTATAAATGTGAAAGTAGCTCTGTCTGTATGTCTGTCTGTCTATCTGTCTGTATGTTACGTTTTCACGCCTAAACCGCTGAACCGATGGACCTGGGATATAGAGAAGGACATAGGCTACTTTTTTACGCGATAACCGATTTCCACGCGGGCGGAGCAAAAAAAACGGCAAAAAATCATGTATGTTGTATGGGAGCCCCCTTAAATATTATTTTTTTCTGTTTTTTAGTATTTGTTGTTATAGCGGCAACAGAAATACATCATATGTGAAAATTTCAACTGTCTAACTATCACGGTTCATGAGATACAGCCTGGTGACAGACGGACAGACAGACAGACAGACGGACAGCGGAGTTTTAGTAATCGGGTCCCATTTTACCCTTTGGGTACGGAACCCTAAAAACTAACTCTTCAGCTTTAGAATAGACTACCTCGCAGAGTTGATCATTATTTTGCTGCGGAGTTATTATAAAACAGTTATATCTCCTAAGATATTCATTGAAATTAAATGATGTAAGGGCAACTTTGTTCAAAATTAAATACTTGTGATGAATAACATATTTATTTGGATAAGGATTACGAGTAATACCATGTTTATGAAAACTCTTTCGCAAATAATGCATTAATTTCGAACAAATTTGATTACCATAAAAAAGGTTATAGTGAGTCAATGTTAAAAGATAGACATATGCTGTCGCGGACTTTTTTTAGAAAAGAGGAATAATTCCATCATACATGATATTTGCGTACCTTAAACCGTTTTCGCAGCGCACGCAACGGAAGCTCTCAAAATGGAATATTTTTTCCCGTTTTTGCAACATTTTTCATTTATGCTCCGCTCCTATTGGTCGTAGCGTGATGTTATATAGCCTATAATATTCCTCAATAAATGGACTATAAAAAAAAAAAAACTATTCTGCCTATAATTCGAAGATGTATGAGGTACACGTATTGGTGGATTAAAACGAAGTACTTTACTTGGCACATTAAAATGAAAGACAATAATTCGGGGTTATCAATATTGTTATTGAGGATCTTCCACAAGAATAAACAGTCTGCAATTTTACGTCGATCTACCAGTGGTAGCAGATGATACTTCTTACAGAGTCCAAGATAATCGGTTGACCGATATGGAATTGTTTGATGAAAGCAAAGATGTTTTATGAACCGTCTTTGGATGTTTTCGATGCGGTCAATGTATTTATGATAACGTGGATTCCATATCTGAGACACATACTCTAGCTGACTTCTTACAAAAGTGCAATACAATATTTTTAGTGTTTTAGCATCAGTAAAACACTTAGAGAGACGTATTATAAATCCAAGCAGTTTAGAAGCTTTTTTGACATTTGCGTCAATGTGTGTGTCAAAAACTAACTTACTGTCTTGATGGACGCCTAAGTCACGAATGATATTGCACCTCGGCAAGATTTGGCCAGCCAAAGTGTAAGTAGTGGCAAGGACTGCACGTTTTTAGTGTAAGTGATCACCGAACACTTGGATGGGTTGAGATCAAGTCTATTAGCCCGACAATACTCTTCAAGCCGATACAAGTCAGCCTGTAGTGCTAGTCTATCTTCGAGCGTTGAAATAGTGGCAAAGCTTTGCATGTCATCGGCAAAGCATAAAAGTTTGGATGAATCGAGGCACTCATCGATGTCGTTCACATAGACTACAAAAATAAAAGAGGACCGAGCATCGAACCCTGAGGCACTCCGCTGGGCACGTTTACCCAACTAGAAATATAATTATTAAGTGCTACTGCTTGTGACCTATTATCAATGTAAGAAGAGAACCACCTCAAAAGGTTCCCGCGAATGCCCATGTAGCTTAATTTCTTTATCTTTTATACTTGTAGCTAATCATTACATCGACATCATCAACGACAACGACGACCTCATTTTGTACCAAAATATCAACCAAATTGGCCGAACGGCTTTTTCCTAACATTTTGCATGGGATCTATCCATGCACGTAGACCATAGCATGGTTTAGGCTGTGCGTTGTCTGTCAGTATATAAATGATTGTTATTTTTATTTTTTTTAAACTTTGCTCCACACTAGGAATTTCTCCTGTATTGTGGGTGCGTTTACAAACATTTGAACTCACATACACTAACAGCCAGATCCGGAACAACTACTTGTAGGCCATACAAATATTTGTTCCGTGCGGGAATCGAAACCGCGACACGCAGCGCAGCAGTCAATCGCTTCAACCGTGCCCTCGAGTATTGTTTGTATCGAGTACCTATTTTTCGCAAGGAGGTTGTATAGCATTGAGATGGAGGTTGAATATATTGGTGTGTTCTAAATTGAAACACCAAAATAGTGATTAAAAGTGCTTTTTATTCACTGTTTTCAGTGAATAAAATAAGCTTTTTAGAGGGGGAATGGTATAAATAAACATATTATAGAGCTTAGCCATTTGGACTTCGTATGTTTTTATTATATAATTAGAAGGTATTGATGATTGTTGACGGACTTGCTTAATTTTTAATACTTTGTAATAGGTACATATTGTACAGCCAGTTACTTCACTTAGCTGACCTCCCTTTGCTTAAATAGTTGAGGTTTTATTTAGTAACAAATCGTATGATTTCATATTTTTTTTTAGTTTTTGGTAGACTTCTTATAGGTATTTAAATAAAATTGAGAATTATAAAATTGTATTGATTCGTATTCTAAAAAATCTCATTCATTTATGCAAGGGGTGGTCAGCTTATTGCAGTTACTGACTGTACTATGGTAATTTTATTGTAGGTAAATCGTCTTCACATGTATAATAATTAGTGTGTACAAAATATTGGTGCCGATTATCTTGTCACAAAATTCTCTAAACTAGACTAAAAATCACTAAAATTTTGTTTATTCCTGTCAAAAGACGATTTCCCATTCAGAAATTGACTAAAAGTGACACAACTTAACTATATTTTAGTTTGACAGCACTAAGATTGCACTGAGATATTAATTTAGTAAAAATGGCAACTTTGCTATTCTGAATTTGACATTTTTAAACTAAAATTTAGATTTTATAACTAAATCTGACTATTTTTAACCACGATTATAAAGGTGTGGAATAAAATTAGTTGTCATGAACTAAAATTCGGTGTGAATTTTAGTTCATGACAACTAATTTTATTCAACAACTCGACTTTTGGTGCAAAAACAGGGTGAACGTTTGATATAATAACAAAAGTTCTAATGATCATATGACCTAATTTCATTTACTATTCTTTTTTAATATAACGATCAAATGATATAATGAATTATTGATATAATTTCATTTTACCTAATTTCATATGGTATAATGAACAGTTTATATAATGCACATTTGAAATAATGTTCAATTAATATAATATTCAGTTCCTATAATATTCAAAATGTATAAGTAACGTTTAATATAATTTGGAAATGTCTAAAGGCGAAGGGGTTGCACTGGCTAAGTTTCGCTTTACCATCCCACGATTTGGGAGTCAATTTTTTTTTTTTACAGAAAGATAATATTATTAGAAGCCTACACGTAACATTTTAAGGTGCGGAGATAGATGGTTTACGAAAACAAAAGAAAAAATACTTAGAAATTTAACAATATTTTCTCACTTTTGACATTTTGTCTCGCCATTGAACGTTTCGTTTTACGTAAAATATTTTACTTCATATTAATAATGAAATAATTACGTAAATTTTAGTGATTTAGATACTTTTTTATATACATATTATTTCTATTTACATATTATATTACATATATTTTGCTAATTTAAATTAGTGCTATTAAATTAACAGAATAATTTACCGACTATTGCCGTTAGTTGAAATCAAACGTAAAACGACGCCATTTTGTTGTCACCTCACGTAGTCTGTCAGTGAGGCAAATAAAAACTTAGGATGCAAGAGCGAGCGAAGCGAGCTCTGGACGTGGTTCATCCCGACTCGAACGGGTTAGGTTAGAAGGGGATCATCCCCTTCGTGGTTTTTTTTTTAAACCGCCCAGAAGTTGGAGCCCCACCTAGCGGGGCTCCGGCGACCACGCCTTACTTTGAGACCTCTGTTATCGAAAATACCTTTGACCTTTTTTTATCTTTCACAAAGTAATATTCCAAGATTTGATTATATTTTGGTTTGACCTTGACTTTTAGGGTGTTGACCTTGAAAATTTCATTTAATTTATTATTGTTTGAAAACGTGTAGTTTAAAAAAAACATATCTCATAAAGGGGGTGGGGGCTCCACACTTTTTCCTTCACACCTCCCCCCCTCCCCTTAGTGTAGTAGCGTTATCTTAGAAAATTTGTTAATATGAAAGTTAGGTCAAATGAACATTATATAAAAAGAGCATTATACAATTTGAAAACTATATGAAATGAACGTTATACTAAATGAAATTAGATAAAATGAAAATTATATCAAATATAACATTAGGTCAAATGAAATTAGGTTAAATATTTTTATAGCATATGAAAATTATAGCATATTAAAGTTATGTCAAATGAAATTAGACTATCTGTTGTTATACCAAACGTTACACACCCGCAAAAACAGTACTGTAATATTTTTTCTTTTCTTTTGCTTATATCTCGAAAATGGTGCGTCTTATCGCAAAAACAAAGAACATTTCGACCCCCATTACTAAACTCCCTATAAGTACCCCAAAAACTCAGCATGTAGGTAATATTTTTTTTAATTTTCCATACAAAAAGTGAAAAATTCCATATAAAACACATTGAGGCTCCTGCGCTCCTGGGCGCCTCCGGCTCTAAAAAAAATCATGGGGTAGGGCAAACAAGTACAACGTTGCGAAGCCAAAAGAAAAAATAAAAAAAACCCACGTGGAGTCGCGATTGTCAAATTCATTTTATTTGTGTCAAAGTTATTTTTAAATTTGAATTTTGTTTGTAGAATAGCTTTAAGATTCTCATAGCCAAAAAAGCAAAATTATTTTTTTTTTTAAACCCACGACAGTTAAAAGTAATTGAAAAAGGATAAAATAATTAATAAAAAACCCAAGAATATCCCTCCAGGGCTGCCATTAAATGAACTAGTTTTGCAGTTTTATAGTAACGTGAATAATTGGAGATTTTTGTTACTAAACTAACACCCTTAAGAGGGCATAAATATGGGTCCACTAGCGCCACATTCCTCTCGATCGTATTTTGTTGCATCGTGTCTCAATATGAAACTTTATAAAAGGTATTAGAAAATTCTAGACACACGTACCGAGGTATTTGTTGAGCCGTTTTTCATAATTCCTTCTCAGTCACGAGATAATATTTTTTTAAAGGAGTGCGATAGAGGCCTCCTTGACCTTACGCATCTCGCGTTCTTATTATCGAATACGTAAAGCACGCGCGGTGGCGTGCTACACTAAAACGACGATCAAAGAATATGCAGGGGCGCAGAATGCGCACGTAGGTCGGCATTTTTACCTACGATTCCAGAATGATATTTGTATAGATAGATACATATGTTAAGTATATTTTAAGTTTTTACTGGACATCATTTTCTATGATTTATTTAGGTATAGTGAAATAAAATATGTATGATAAAAATAAAATGGTATATTATGCAATTAGTGAATAAAGGACGGATTTAAAGAGAGGGCCATAGATAAATCACGAGCAAGTGAAGGATTCTAACGACTGAATTACGACCGTAGGGAGTGATTCGTTCAAGTGTTAGAATCCCGAGCGACACGAGTGCTTCATGGCCCTCGATATAAATCCGTTTTATTCAAGTGTTGCATACTATACTTTATACCATGACGACGAGAAAAAGAAAGATTTAAGCGAAAATAGACATTTAATGAAGAAAAAAGGAAGTTTAAATGAATTAAAATGCACATTAAAATTGGAACAATTTTGGAGTAATTTTCTTATTATTAGGATGGTCAACCTGTAAAGCGATATTTATTTCCTTTCGATGGTCAGAACTTTCTGCTGGAGGAAACTCTAGGGCATCTTTGGACGTTGAAGGGCGTGGAGTGCACAAAGAGTTTTTTTTTTAAACGTTGCCCCACACTAGGAATATTTCCTGTATTGTGGGTGCGTTTAAATACATTTAAAGTCACATACACAAACAGCCAGACCCGGAACAACTACATGTAGGTCATACAAATATTGGTTCCGTGCGGGAATCGAACCCGCGACACGCAGCGCAGCAGTCAATCGCTTCAACTGTGCCGTCGAGTATTGTTTGTATCGAGTACCTATTTTTCGCAAGGAGGTTGTATAGCATTGAGATGGAGGTTGAATATATTGGTGTGTTCTAAATTCAAACACCAAAATAGTGATTAAAAGTGCTTTTTATTCACTGTTTTCAGTGAATAAAATAAGCCTTTTGGAGGGGGAATGGTATAAATTAACATATTATAGAGCTTAGCCATTTGGACTTCGTATGTTTTTATTTATTTATTTTATTATTTATGTTTATTAAGTTCGGAAAAGTTACGACAGCAATAAACAAAAAGCCCTGATAAAATTGTATGAACTACGCCAAGTATTGGTTCAAATACTGTAATCGTGCTATTTTAATAAAAACATACAGCAATAAAAGAAAAAGATACCAAATATTGTTAATTTCTAACAAAATTACGTTACGTGCTTCTTTTTTGACATATTCTCAAGTTTAAAAAACGTTTTAACAAAAAAACAACCGACTTCCCAAAAATAAAAACACAAAAAAGTGAAAACTAACTTTAATCTCGGAACGGAAGTCGGTGTCCTTAGTTCTGTATTTTCGTTTTTTGCCACCGACTTCCGAAATTAAAGTTATTTTTCACTTTTTAGTGGTTTTTTTATTTGAAGTTGGTTGTTTTTTAGTACATTTTTTTTTTCACTTTTTATTAGTGATGCAACGAATACTACTTTTACGAATACGAATATCAAACCTACTATTCGGAGAATACGAATAACTCGCCATGGTAATAAAAGACAAATTTATTTGATGAATTTCTATTCTTCTAATAATTAAAATTTACAATAGGCAAATTTTTGTCGTCTTGGGGGCACTATGAAAAAAATACTTAGAAAAATTTCGCGACCAATTTCGAGGTAGCGCTCGCCGGCCGCTGCCACGGCACCGCTCGCTTCGCTCACTCGGCTCGCCCGTAGTTGGTCACAGTTCTAACCTAACCTAACCTATGGATATCTTTGCAGGTACACACCGCTATAAATAAAATTAAAGAAGACGCTTTAATTAATAAAAACAAAAAACCAATTCATATAATTAGTGAGTGCGAAGCAAGCACTTGATTATTATGAATAAAAATAAATCGAATAAGATATGACTTTGAATAATAGTGTAAAAGATGGTTATGTTGAGAAAATATAGGATAACGAATAAAAGTATAATAGATGTTTATTGCTACTGACATTATGAAGTTGAATCCTTCGGAATTATGAACATTAGAGACAGAGTAGTTAGGAATTGTGATTGTTATACCCAAAGTCTCTAATTCAGATAATTTATGTAAACAAAGTAATGTCAAGAAATGTTAATGACAAAATGACAGGACAGTGGTGCAAAACATTTTATCATTTAATGTTTTTGTAAATAATCATCGAAAAAATTAAAGTGAATTAATTATAAGAACTATGCAAACAAAATACCGTTGCCAAACAATATTTTGTGTAGTGTGTCGGAGACACGGTATATGATCTTCATAATCAGCCCTTTTAAGCCCAGTGCTAGACGTAGGCCTCTCAAAATCGATTTGCAATCGAAACAGTTTACAGCTGCTTTTATCCAAAATGTGGCTAGATATGCTACTTACAATATGAATGTATGTATGAGAGTTGTAATATTAGTGTTGTTGAAGATGTAAAAAAATGGAAAATGTTTGTATCTCCTGCATTGTTACCAGTATCATAAAATATTGTATACCAGAATATCTCCTTTTATTAACCCCCTTTTTTTAACTTTGTTTAAAACCGAAAATTTATAAAAATGATTACGGTATAATTATTTTTTAATTATTATTTCTTAAAATCAGTACTTAAAAGAAAATGGAACCTCTTTTTTCGCAATTTTATGTGAATTACCATTACGAAGATATTTTTTTGTTATGTTATCCCCTTTGTTTACATAAATTATCTGAATTTGAGACTTTGGGTATAGGATGAAAAATGTTAGGAAGAATATTTTCGGATTTCCAATTATCGGAGTTGAAAATTTAGGTGAACTTTGGCTCACCCTATAAAATAGCATAATAAACCTAGCGCAGCGTTGTCACATCTACCAACTTTGTGGTAGATCTTACTTATTTCACCTCCCATCTACCTATCTACCAACTTCGGCCTCAAATCTACCTATTTTTCAAAATATTACGTTCAAAAACATTATTTAGCAACACACAATTTGAGCCATGCATGCGTTTTATACATGTAATGAAACGTTACCGTCTCGTCGGATCGAGCTATGACACTTGAAACGGAACTCTGTGATTGTGACGGATGCACGACACTGACACTGACAGTTAGCAGCGTTCTGAAACGATTTGTGCTCCGGGTTTGGCGCGATATTTCTCTTTCCGTCGCGTCAATATTGATGTGAGCGGGAACGGAGTGAGCGTGACAATGATACACATTATGGGTTGTTTGTGGACAAAATTATTTCTTGACATTATTTTATGAAAAGTGAGTTCGCGCGTTTTGTTTAAACTTCGTTCGCGGCCATTTGAATTTTGTACCTATGTACCTAACTATATAACGTGCTTTTTTTTACCTATTCTCGTCTCGTTATCATTACATCACAATGGATTCTAACAGCAACAATGAAAATGATCGTAGAGGAGAAGGAACACGGAGTCAAAGATCCGAACTAATATCACCAATAAAAGAATAAAACCTCTTTAGAACAAAAAACCTTTTTATTTACTCGAATTATTAATTCTGAAAATGTACTGAAATTTTGGTGGTACGATCTACCAATTTTTCATTTATAATCTACCTATTTCTACCGATTTTCTAAAATCAGGTGTGTCAACACAGCGGTTGCGTTTCGTCCGTCAAAAAATACAGTTAAAATTCGACGACGACCCACCACTACAAAATTCAACTATCTATGAACTAATAACGATTATTTTAAACACTTTGCATGAATGAGGGTTACTATCCTACGGAAAGTCTTAACCACACTGGTAAACTTAAACTCTCTGTTCCACCAACCTGTTGCAAGTAGTGATAACTTTTGACAGATACGGACTTTGACTTTATTTCCAATCCTTTAAATCTCTTGAAAATAGTTACACAAAAATGACAATATTACATGTGAATTTTAAAATCATCCCCTATTTTAACCGCTTGAGGGATCATTTTAGAAAAACTATGAAATACATAATTCATTATTTGTTACCAAAAGCATAAATTTTAATTTTCATATCCCTAACATAAGAAATAACAGATTTCCCATACAAACTTTCATCCCCTATATCCCCCCCTTTAGGGATACTTTAGAGAAAAAAAAATAGCCTATGTCCTTCTCCGGGATGCAATCTATCGCTCTGCCAAATTTTATCGAAATCCGTTCAGTGGTTTAGGCGTGAAAAGGTAACATACAGACAGACAGACAGAGTTACTTTCGAATTTATAATATTAGTATGGATAACACGCCGTCCCGGGCGTTCGCCTGAATGACCCTATGGAAGATACGTACGTACGTAGATACGTATTGTTCGGAAATCCTATACAATGGCAGATCAGCATATACTGGAAATGTATAGCTTGATATGTAGCCGTGTGTACATTAGATAAGTATTTGCAAATAAACTTTGCCCGGCAGCGCTCCCTGGTGATTTGTCACCGTAACATCTATCTAAGAACACAACAAAACTAGAACCCATCTCTGATGATAAGTACATCAAAATCGGACTAGTAGTTTTTGGACATAAATGTCTTTAATATGTAGTAGCTAATATAAAATATGCAGCGCCCTCTATACCTGAAGTCTCTAATTCAGATAATTTATGTAAACAAAGTAATGTCCAGAAATGTCACTGTCAAAATGACAGGAGAGTGGTGCGAAACATTTTATCATTAAATGTTTTTGTAAATAATCATCGATAAAATTAAAGTGAATTAATTATAAGAACTATGCAAACAAAATACCATTGCCAAACAATGTTTTTTGTAGTGTGTCGGAGACACGGTATATGATAGTCATAATCAGCCCTTTTAAGCCCAGTGCTAGACGTAGGCGTCCCAAAATCGATTTCCAATCGAAACAGTTTACAGCCGTTTTCGTCCAAAATGTGGCAAGATATGCTACTTACAATATGAATCTATTTATGAGAGTTGTAATATTAGTGTTGTTGAAGATTAAAAAATGTGAAAATGTTTGGATCTCCTGCATTGTTACCAGTATCATAAAATGTTTCTATACCAGAAAATCTCCTTTTATTAATAACTTTGTTTAAAACCGAAAATTTATAAAAATAATTACGGTATGATTATTTTTTAATTATTATTTCTTAAAATCAGTACTTAAAAGAAAATAGAACCTCTTTTTTTGCAATTTTATGTGAATTACCATTACGAAGATATTTTTTTGTTGTGTTATCCCCGTTGTTTACATAAATTATCTGAATTTGAGACTTTGAGTATAGTCAGTTATTACCGTAACACCTATTTAAGAACCCTCACTAATCAACCACAAACTGCATCAAAACCGGACTAGTAGTTTTGGTTTTGCACAAACAAATGTTTACTGCAGCGCCCCCTGGTGAGTTGTCATCGTAACACCAATCTAAGAACATGCTCCAAACAAACCCAAACCCATCACTGAAAACTGCATCAAAATCAAACTAGTGGTTTTGGAGAAAAATGGCAACATGGATTTGCACAAACAATGTATGCTGCAGCGCCCCCTGGTGAGTTGTCACCGTAACACCTATCTAAGAACATGCACCGATCAAACCCGAACCCATAACTGAAAACTGCATCAAAATTGGACTAGTAGTTTTGAAGAAAAATGGCAACATGGATTTGCACAAACATCCTCTCACCCCAAACGCTTAAATACCATCTCCGTTCCGTCGTGGGTAAAAAGTAAGGAATTTTAGTGATAGTTTAGTTAGTTTAGTTCGGTGTACAAGAGAATCGGCACCACTCTTCAACCTGTACGTCAACGCGCTGATAGAGGAGCTCAGCAGCATTTTGCTGACGTATGTCTCAATAATATCAGTTACGCGGACGACATGGTGCTGCTGAGTGCTTCTGTATGTGGCATTTCAAACTGTTGGGCATATGCGAAAAGTACGCTCACAGCCATGGCTTGACTTATAAAGTCAAAAAAAGTGAATGCATGGTCTTTCGGGCCAGAGGAAAATGTCCGGCAACGATACCTGCCATAAAGTCATCCTCTTCAGTGGTGTTCCACTGAAGAGGATGACTTTTAAATATCTTAGACATACATTGTCCTCTGATCTGAAAGACGATGCAGACATAGAGCGAGAACGCAGGGCGTTGTCTGTAAGGGCGAATATGATGGCCCGCAGGTTTGCTCGTTGTACCACTGAAGTGGAAACTACATTGTTCAGAACATATTGTACAACCTTCTACACAAGCAGCTTGTAGGTCTCATACACGCGTGGACAGTACAGCGCCTTGCGTGCGCAATATAATAATGCAATCAGGGTGCTGATGGGGCTGCCCCGATTCTGCAGCGGATCAGGGATGTTCGCCGAGTCGCAAGTAGACTGTTTCTATTCTACTATGCGGAAACGATGCACATCACTGGTGCGCAGGATTCGGGCTAGCTCCAACAGCATTCTGAGGGCATTCGCGCAGAGGTTCGATTGTCAGTACCTGAAACATTGCTGTATGGTTCACATACGGAGCAATCGAAGTATGTGATGTTTATAGAGTCTTTTTAATTGTATCTTATTATTTATTTTTTAATTTTGTAGTCTTTGTGTCTTATGATCATTTGTTGGTCGAAATAAAAGTTTTATTATATTATTATTATTGTAAAACATTTGAAATCATTTAACTATGGGGTTTCATGTCCATACTTATCCATACGAATCTACGTTTTGGAGACTCTTACTCTTAGAATCAATACAATTTTCTTGTAAATTTTGACGTTAAGAAATGTTTTAACGGCCTACTTGAAATAAACGATTTGACTTTGTGCCCGGGGCAGGTGTCGATGCTGAAGGCAGCGATGTCGCAGCTGATCAAGAAAGACCTGCAGCTGGCCTTCATGGAGCACAACGTGCTGAACGTGCTGTGTGACTGGCTCGCGCCCATGCCCAACCGGGCGCTGCCGTGCTTGCTCATCAGAGAGAGCATCCTGAAGCTGCTCATGGACGTAAGTGTTACAGCAGGACTTGAACGACGTACTGCCGTCCTGTAGCCGGCTAAAAAAGAAATCGTCATTTTTAATCGCTTGAGTGACTAGTAACGCAGGCCAGCTCGGTGGGTATAAGTGCAATAAATAAAAAAAGAACATTACAAAGATTAGTTTATTGAGATTACAAAGCCGGTTGAGGTGGGTCAGTTATCGAGCTCGCGAAAGGTTAGGACCGCCTAAGAAACCCCACTATCCTGTAGGTCCTCAAGGTGTAGAAAGCGGGATCTGGAGGTAGATGGGTCCAGGTCCGGTAGCGTTGAAGCAGGGTTGTCCAGCCACTTCCCTGCGGCGACGGAGGCGGCAGCACTATTAGGAACCGCTGAGTTGGTTTCCGGAGCTTGAGCAATTAAACAGCGCTTGTAGGTACACTGACGTAGTAGTAGGTAGGAACCCTGGAATGGAGTCGAATAGTCCGGATCCACGCGGCCGACTGCTACATCCCGACAGCCGTAGGTCATGAAGCCTAAGGTGGACAGTAGTGAATGGGCAACTATTAGCTATCGAGATGAAGCAGTCCAGGTGGCGTGGTACAATAACTTAGTACAACTTGTAACTCAATGTGTTTCCTGGAAACCGACGATTCGGAAGTAGAGCGAATTATAATCAACTTGAAATCAAGTTCTGTAGCTGGAATTGACGGTATTTCGGGACATATACTGAAGTTAACGCGCAATATTTTAATCCCCTACATCACACATATCTGCAATCTTGCGATATCTACCGGTGTTTTTCCAGACAGTTTCAAAACAGCTCTAGTCCACCCTATTTATAAGGGAGGGGACAGAGGCAGTGTCAAAAATTATAGACCTATATCTATTCTTCCAACCATTTCGAAGATTCTGGAGAAGATACTGAACAACCGTTTGCTTAAATACGTTAATGCTCATAAACTTCTCTCCGAAAACCAATACGGCTTCAGAGCCGGAATTGCAACGGAGGATGCAGTTATTGCACTCTCTGAAAAAGTGACTCACCTCTTGGATAAGAAGCAGCGGTGTATTGGTTTATTTCTAGATATCTCGAAAGCTTTTGACACTGTCTCTGCGCCTATACTTCTGTCGAAACTGGAACGCATGGGAATTCGTGGTCCTGCACTTGAAATTTTTTCAAGCTATCTGGAGAATCGTTTCCAACATGTTCAATTGGATGAGGTAATAAGGGATAAAGCTAGAATGGAATACGGCGTACCACAAGGCAGCATTCTTGTTCCTCATCTACATTAATGATCTGTGTTCACTTCCATTAACTAACTGCTTCATATTTACCTACGCTGATGATACAGCCCTACTTGTTCATGGGAATGACTGGAGTGAAACAGAAAAATATGCTCAGATGGTGTTGGACATTATCATGAACTGGTTTAGCAATAATTTGTTGACCCCGAATGCAGAAAAAACGAAACTTGTTTCTTTTTCTTTAAGTAATAAGCAAAGATCGGAGTAGGTAGATTGAATTGGGATCATTGACCTCAAACGTGTATTTTAACATGGACATGCCTTTGGGATTCCGGAATTTTTAAAATTATTAAGATACTCGCCAAAGTTTCAACTTAATCGGACTCAATCGGATGAATTTTTTGGAAACACGTTGCAAAAAAAAAACTAACATACGTTTTATTATTCAAGAGATAAATAAAAATCAATTTTTAATATTTTAGTATCGCTTCCATCAAATTTCGAATGTAGTAGTTACGAAATCACTAAATAATTCAATCCCACAAAAAACCGGAATTTTCCGGAAAAAAGGCATGTCCATGTTATGTACGACGTCATGAAATTCCGTAATTTCAATCTACCTACTCCGATCTCTGGTAATAAGACTCAGCCAAAAATAACGCCTATTGTTAAAATACATAGTTGTTCTCCAAACTCCTGCTGTTCCTGTCCTGCTTTGGCAACCACATCTTGTATAAAATACTTGGGCGTGCAAATTGACAAACACATGAACTGGTATAGTCATATTGATAATCTAGTCACTCGAACGCGTAAACTCATTTCCATCTTTATAAAACTCCGTGGTTCAGCTGACTCTGAAACACTTATGATGGTCTATTATTCACTCTGTCAGTCTCTTCTCCTATATTGTTTGCCAGCTTGGGGTGGCGCTTGCAAAACATACCTTCTGAAATTAGAGGGAGCTCAGAGAGCAGTTCTCAAAGTTATGTTCTGCAAGCCCTATAGATACCCTACTTTAGAACTTTTTAGGGAAAGCAGGGTTCTGACAGTGAGAGGCTTATATGTGCTACAATGTGTATTAAGGAAACATCGGCTGCCGTTCACAGCAAGTACTAAACGTCGCGCAGACATTGCCCTCCCACCAGTTAGACACAAAACCACCTTTGCACAACACCAATTCACCTACCTCAGCTATATTCTATACAGGGTGTTTGGCAGAACGTTGAACATACGAAAATGGTGGATAGGTGGGGTCATCTGCTACTTACTCAGGCCTAATTTATTTGGCCCTGGCCCCCTGGATATTAAAAAAAAAATTTTTTTGCTTTCTTTTAGTTTCACCACTTTCTTAACTTTAAAGTGTAATTTGTATTAAAAATGGGTAAAACAGGCAATATTTTTATTTATTACATCTTTCTGTAAGTTTGAGGAGTCATAACTTTTTTTCTAGCTAACATCTGAATAAAGCAATAATTTTATAAGAATCTGCCAATATTAAAGATAAAAAAATAAACTAAAATATTGCCTGTTTTACCCATTTTTAATAAAAAAATACACTTTAAAGTTAAGAAAGTGGTGAAACTAAAAGAAAGCAAACAAATTTTTTTTTTATATTCAGGGGGCCAGGGCCAAATAAATTAGGGCTGAGTAAGTAGCAGATGACCCCACCTATCCACCATTTTCGTATGTTCAACGTTCTGCCAAACACCCTGTATAATAAAATCAATAAATTTCTCCAAATTCACAGTTTAAATTATCACCAATGCTAAAGGACAGTTAAAGAATGGCTAATTGAGAAATCATATGACGGGACCGAAAAACTTCTCTTCCCACATGCTTAAGACAGATCTCCTCAAGTATTTTCACACATAAACACTCATACACTCCACCCACTTTCACACTTACTCACACATCCACCATTACTACACCTGCCAGGACACTTTCACACCATACACAAACCGCACTTTCACTTTACTTACACATACATACACAACATATACATACCTACCACACCTACCACGTCCAACTCACTCTAACTCAGTTTTATTATTAATTGTTTTTACTTTTTCTTCTTTTTATGCACATAAATAATATTACATTGTTATGTTAACCATGTTACTGGTGAACACAGTTTTACTAAAATATTTTTGTTCATCTACCCTTATGGAATCACTGGTCCTCAAGTCACAGGCTATAAACCTAGTTTGGGTGCCAGGAGATAATACTCAATGCACTTTATATTGTACCATATTACTGTACTTTGTGAACATTTTACTGGAAATAAACATTATTATTATTATAAAAGAACATGAAAAGAAGAAGGATGATATCCAATCGTTAGGTAGGTGGAAGAAAGATAAAATCTTAGCATTCTTCTTTTCGACGCAGTCGGTTAAATTAAATAAAGGTACAGCGAACTTCCACACCAAAAATAAAAGTTTTTTCTTAGCAATTATTTTTGCAGAAAGTTTACTGATGAGTACTGATGTACAGAATGCGTAGATAACGGCTTCGTGAAGGGTTTTTTATTTCCTGTATTTAAATATTGACCGACGCTTGCAGTTTCCGTCGATCGACAAGTCTCTGCTGAAGCAGTCGGGTATCGGCAAGGCGGTGATGTACCTTTACAAGCACCCCAAGGAGACCAAGTCAAACCGGGAGCGCGCCGGTCGGCTCATCTCCGAGTGGGCGCGACCCATCTTCAACCTCTCCACGGACTTCAAAGGTATGCTCACGTCCTGACAGTCACGAGATGGATAGTTCGGCAATTATATCAGATTTCACAATTAATTCAAGAAGAATGTGATCTAAAGATAAATTGCGATCAAAAATATTTGACATCTCTTTGACAGCATAAAAACCTGACAGTATAATTTTTCGAGCCGTTTTCTTCTATATCATTGCCGGTAAAGCTTGGTTTCCTTCGCTGTTCCGTCATAATTATAACGGCCGTCATGGAAATCTATCATTTTAACTATACCCAAAGTCTCAAATTCAGATAATTTATGTAAACAAAGGGGACATATCAAAAAAATATCTTCGTAATGGTAATTCACATAAAATGGCGAAAAAAGAGGTTTCATTTTCTTTTAAGTACTGATTTTAAGACATATGAACTAAAAAATAATCATACCGTAATTATTTTTATAAATTTTTGGTTTTAAACAAAGTTATTAAAAAAAGGAGATTTTTCTGGTATAAAATATTTTATGATACTGGTAACAATGCAGAAGATACAAACATATATTTTTTTTTTACATCTTTAACAACACTAATATTACAACTCTCATTCATAGTTTCATATTGTAAGTAGCATATCTAACCACATTTTGGATGAAAATGGCTGTAAACTGTTTCGAGTGGAAATCGATTTTGGGAGGCCTACATCTAGCATTGGACTTAAAAGGGCTGATTATGACGATCATATTCAGCTGAAAATTTTGTACTGTGCTTTTGTCCGTAGCCATCTCGAATATGCTTCTCAAATTTGGAATCCAAATTACAATGTTTATATCAATCGCCTTGAAAGTATACAAAGGCGATTTTTAAGGTACACTCAATATCGTTCAAATACTTATCTTCCTAACTATACTAGTCGGTGTAAGAAATTTTATATTCTTCCTTTACACGAGCAAAGAACAACTGCAGATCTTGTTTTCTTATCTAGTATAATGAACGGGTCTACTGACGTCCCTGAGCTGGTGGCCAAGATTGGACTTCGTGTACCATCTGTGTTTCGTCGGAGACCTCACCTCCTTCATGTACCTATTGTGAGAATTATCTATAGGCAAAATACATATATTTTGAGAGCATGTCGAATGTTCAATAAGGTGTGCCGGAATGTTGAGCTTGATTTATTCACAAATAGTGTCCAGAATTTAAAAAAAATATTAAGTAACTTTTTCTTTGAAATGTAACTTTGTTTCAAAGTCAAAGTCAAATTATTTATTAGTGCGATTTTTGGTGATATAATAGGTCTTACAAATATTTTATAGATACTCAAAAATCTACCCTTTAGGGCATACACTAATAATTTAACAATATTAGAAATTACATACATAAGACATAAACGATACAATTCTAGCAAATTCAATACAATTCTAATAAATATATAGGAATATTACATTATAAATCATAAATACAGGATTAGTCACAAGAAATTCATAAATGGTATAGTAGCATTTGTCTTTAAAAAAAATATTTAGTTTGCGTTTAAATTGAGTCAAGTTTAAATCTTTTATGTCATTTGGTAGCTTATTACCAAATGACATAAACACATAAGGGCGGTTTTTGATCTTCTTAGGCATAATTCATATCGGTATGTTGGTCTTATTGATCGATAACTTTGTTCTGAAGCTTTTTTAAATAAGTCACCGTTTTTTTTTTACGAACAATGCGGTCTCGTATATGTAAAGACAAGGCAGCATGAGTATTTTGAGGGAAGTAAAATGTGGTTTGCAACTTTCTGTTGATTTAAGATTGCATATGGACCTAATGCACCTCTTTTGTGCTTTAAGGCCCTATGATTCCACGCTCGAGCAGATTTGAGGGGGTGAGGTGCGGGGTAATCCGCGGGGCGCCGCCTGCACGTCCTGCTCGACGAGTACGTTAGCGCGCCATTAAAAGTTCGGACGGCTACAATAACACAGGGTCATAGTACAGCGATATCAGTAAGACTGTAGTATTTGAACAGAAAGAAAGTTTATACAAATACAAAAATATTTATTTCTATAGAAAAGTGTTTTTACACAGTTGGTGACTGGATCCTATTTTTAATTTAATTGATACAATTATTTAAACTACCAAATGAATACTAATTCTTCTCTCTCCTACTAATTCAATATCAGCTAGTTTACAGTTAAATAATCCATTATATTGTGGTTTTTTTTTGAAGCTGGGTAAGTAGATAATTGAAATTAACTATCCTTTCGTCCTTGAACCGGTTGAAAATCATCACGCCTAGTTTTTATTATTTCTACCACGAATGGTTCATTCGAGTCAAAAGCAGCATTCCTGAAATAAAATTGAAAATAAATGTCTGATTCATGTAGGTGGATACTGATAATAGTTTGAAAATAATTTTAAAGATGATATGACTTGGTTACTGATTTTTTATTCAAAAACCTTAAAAGAGAAAGGGTGTTGGTTAATGGATTCGAAAATAAAATATAAATATTTGACTGAACTTACTTGTGACTTATATCATCCGTACACCCATTGTGTACGTTTTTTAGTTGGTTGAAAATAGACAAAAAACATGTAATCTGTACCTAGTGACGTGCCGGTGGCAATATTGCCACTGCCGGCAATATTCCCAGCATCAATATTGCTGGCGAATTTCTTATTTGCCAGCAATATTGCCATTGGCAACTTTTAAGGATTCCTTACTCAAAGGGTGCCAACGGAGCCGGCAATATTGTCAGTTGAATTGGGGACTTCAGCGCGCGGGCCGTCATCAGCCCGGGGCAGTGGAAGACACATTCGCACCCGCAGCCCCCTGGCTCAAGTGTGCAAGGGAACACCGGGATGAATTTAGTCAGTAAGAGTCGGACAGACCCCTCTGCCCGGCCCAGGGCGGAAGACATCCATGACGATTACCACACCGATAAAAAAAAGGTAGCGAACACTTCCATAGGTCTCGGTCGTAGGCCCACTCCTGTGGAACACCGGGTACGACTGGGTACTGAGCGGTGAACTCCAACTGGGCGTAGACCTAACGTGCTACGCGGACGACACTCAGGTCACGGTCCGGGGGAGTTCGTAGGGAGGCAGTGTTGATGGCGAAGTTGGTTGGTTCGTCGGTTGGCGCTGGTGGCGGTGGTCAGCCGCATATGGCACCTAGGTCTGGAGGTGGCCCTCAACAAGTCAGGGGCTATGATATTTCATGATCCGCGGCGGGCGCCACCGCCCACATCACACATAGTGGTCGGGGGGGCTCGAATTGCTATGAGAGCATACCATGAAGTACCTGGGATTGGTGGTCGACAGCTGATGGGATCTCGGCCCCCACTTCCGGCGGCTGGAGTCCAAGTTGCTGAGCGCGGCTGGAGTGCAGTCAACGCTGCTTCCCAATTTGGGGGGCCTGAGCGCCGCTTGTAGGCGGCTGGATCGTGCGATCGATGCCCCCTTATGGGGCCCCGATCTGGGTCCGGTGTCACCACTTCGTCGACTGCCGGGAGAACACGGCGCAGTATACGCTGGCAGAGTGAGCCGCTTGGGAAGACTAGCGCCGTGCCCTCATCTCAGGAGTAGGCAGTGACCTGTCTTTGCCGGCCCTAGTGAATGCGATGGTCGGCAGCGAGGAGTCCAGGGACGCGGTGGTATCCTTCTGCGAAATAGTAATCTCGCAGAAAGAGGTGGCGGAAAGGGAGAGATAGATCTCATCCTCTCACCCGGCCCGTAGCAGGCGCACCGGGCATCGGCGGAGGGCGGACAATGCCCTATTCCGGCCCAAAAATGGGTCCAAGAGCGACGGATCCGGGGACGTCCATCATCCCCCATACATCAGGATCTGGGGTAGCGGCGCGTAGTGTTCCACGCGCGCCCCTCTTAGACGTAGCAGGGGGGAGTCAAACACCTCACTCCTCCCCCCGACCTGAGGAGGCCCGCGCCCGCACTAGTCGGGAGTTGCGATCTTTCGCAACCCCCGACTAGTGCCGGCCGCGGGTCGTATGTTCCCGCGACCTGCGTAGGTGTGAAATGGAACACCGGGGTGGTTTTTATTCAGTAAACGCCCCCCCCAGGGTGAGGGACATCATGAGGATTTTACACCCATAACAAAAAAAGGTAGCGGACCCTATTACTAAGGCTCCGCTATCTGTCCGTTCATCCACCTGTCCGTCTATCACAGGGCCTTTTGCTAGAAAGGTGTACTACCTAGCTTGGATTTTCTATATTCATATCAACTGAGGGCAAAGGAGTGAAAAAGCTTGTTGAAGAAAGCTCAGTACGATGTTCAAAAATCTGCGAGTTTGACGAATATCTGTAAAATAATATAAAGATATACAAATATATATCATACTTGCCTACTGTATTGAGTGTTTGTGTTGTTTTGCAAACAATAAAAAAAAAAATATAATTATTGACCTATATTACATCCACACTGGTTGTTTACCTACTAAAATAATTTACTCGTATACCACTCGTATACCACATTTCGTATGGTTATACACAGCTGATCCTGATACCTCAATTCTATCAATTTCTTTTGCTTCTAGCATAGTATAATAAAGAGTATAACGACGCGCTTCGAAATCTCGGTGAATACCAGTACGCAACAGTCTCGAGTGCCCTGCCGTTACGCATGGACGCGGTAGGTGCGAGATTTATTTACGTGAAATATGGATGTTTGAATTCATCAATATCGAAAAGTTTTTTTTTTAAATTACCAACTGAACCGGCAAATCTATAAAAATAATTTTTGTTTTTATTATATTATATTTATTGAAGAGTAGTGGCATAACGTCCTTGACAGATACTTAGTAGATGATTATCTCACTTTTTCCATGCGATCGGTGCGAGTGATTTCGCCCCCGTGGATTTTGGAATATAAAAACCTATTTAACAACAAAAAAAAAAAAATACCTTCTTCCAAAAAACACAAAAAACTTTTTAGTTTTTTGCCACCGACTTCCGAAATTAAAGTTATTTTTCACTTTTGGGTTGTTTTTTTTTTTTTTTTTTTGTTAAAAATGTTTTCTACCCCGCATCAATTCGATTACCACTACTTGCTACACCGCAAAACAACAGTGACACAAGATATACGATGTGGATTAAATACGTAAAAATAATATCGAAGCTAACTCAAAAAGACTACCCAAGCAAAGTTAATAAAAATCGGTTAATAACCATTTATAGCCCGAGTGCACCTTATGACAATTCCAATAAGCCCAAACACGGCTAGGATACATTGTTTTATTACGGAGTTCCGGTGCATACTTTCCGGCTACGAATTATTTATTTAAATTTGCTTCATAGTCGCTTAACTATCTTAATCGAGATATCTTATCGCCACCCGTAAAATACTTATCATTGAGGAGTTCCGATAGCCATTTATGGTCTTCTTCATCAGTTCTACTTCATCAAATGATACTTTCTAAATGCAAATACTTGAGTTTTTGATGAAAATACAAAAATCGCTATATGTATGCCTATAATATTTGAGGAGTTCCCTCAATTTCTCATGGATCCCATAATCAGATCCTGGTTTACTTATCATATTACCACCCTTGGAATATCTCCATTCCAACAAAAAAAGAATCATCAAAATCGGTTCATAAACGACGAAGTTATCCGCGAACAAACATTAAAAATATATACAGCATGTAACAAAAACCCTGTCCGATCCTTAAGAGTATTATTCGGCATCGTACTGCGTACACTATTACGTAACCATTTAATAGATTTGAGATTATTATTTTTCCCCAGTGAATATAATTAAATAAAAATTAAAAATTAAAACTGATCAGAGGCAACACTGATTGCTCGAAAAAGTTCACAAGTTCACTACCTACAGTTTTTTGTCGCCGCCGAGCGAGGCGGTTTGTATGATTTTTTGTCATTAATCTACTTTGTCGCGTGCCGCCAAACTTATAACGAAAGAAACTTACGCTACGTCATTCATACCTTATGCCTACGCGTAGGTATCAGCTGATATTGTTTTGTAGGCATAGTGATCCGGATTTCTGACCTAATTCTGTTTATCAAGAAACGAAAAAAGAAAGTTCTTTAAACCGAAGAAACAAATTATTGAATTAAATGTAGCCCTGATAAGGGCTTTTTTAAATGTGATGTACCTTTTGGCAATGTACTTACCGACCAAGTAATCAGTTCGCTTGTTGTTGTTGCATACTTCGGCGATCTTGCTCCACATGATCGTCACCTTTTCACTAAATTTGCACATACTCTTTGCAGCGCACTTGAAAATGACTCTGTTTCATAGGGTGCAGGTTTTAGAGCGCCCACACGTATTCGTTGTGGCAGTTGAATACCCACACCTGTTCTCTCAAACGAGCATTCATCGGCGAAAAGCACACGATTAGACCGGAGAACTGTGTTCCTCGATTTCCACGTTGCACTCTCGTGGTCTTCCAGCATCAGCGGCCTGCGACTCGTGCCCATGAACAATGCCTGTGGTGTATCTACACGGTTATGCAGGCGATGGAACGCACGCTCCGATGGTATTGTCACACCTGGCATATTAGCGAAGCGCACCTCATAAGTTCTACGAGCAGCTGCATAATTACAGTCGGTCTTGCCTAAGCACATCAACATATTAAACGAAACGATAGCGGCACGTGATACGTACAGACGTCCGATCAAAAGCTCTCTCCACGAAAGACTGGTCATTGGCCAACAAGTAGCGCGCCGGTAGGCAACCAGTCGGCGACATCAAAGAGTCGGCGACTAGTTGAAAAAGTGCCTACAATGCGGTAGCGTAGGGCGGTGTTCTTTGAAATAAAAATAGGTAAAAATAAAAAGATTTTGCCGGCGGGTGGAGTGTTGTCAACTTATGAAAATTTGCCATATTCAGTGTTAAATTACGCATGGATTATAAAAATAAAAAATCAATAACTTTTGTTTTTTATGAGTTACATTTTTATAACCATTTTTTCTAGTACGTATGTTGAACCAGGAATACGCCTTTATTGGATCGGACAGGGTTTTTGTAACATATTGTATACTAGCTTTTGCCCGCGGCTTCGCCCGCGTGGATGTCGGTTATCGCATAAAAAAGTACCGTATGTCCTTCTTCATATTCCAGGCTATATCTCAAATTCCTAACTTATTATTAATTTTAAAGTGATTCACTATGTGAATAGAAACCGAAACAAATGACAATGATTTAATATAAAAAAGTACTTATGTTCTGAACGTCTGATGACGTCAAAACCAAAATACAAAATTTCACTCAAATTCTTAAAGCAATCAATTGTACCAAATTACAACACGAAATAAAAATGCGACACAATATATTCATTTTAAAATAATTCACGGAAGTACCAACAATGTGAAAACAAAACAAATTAACCCCGAAATGTCTAATGAACACCATTGGTGCATAACTTTTCTAAGGGTCACGCTCGCAATTGGACGAAATATTTGACATTTATTTTGTACTTGCAACATGATCTGGCTGTAGAATTCGATTAATCGACTAATACTTGACCGGTATTAATACATTTTAGCGGGAACACTACTAAAAACAAAAAAATATGACTATGGTCGTGTGGCGGTGTGGCGCGATGCATAATGTAAACAAACATTCATCAAGGTTATACGTGCGTAAAGTAATGGATTCAATGAGAAAACGGTTTAATTATAGAAGAATCTTATACAGAATTACTGAAGAATAAGTGTAGATTTCGTATTGAGTGTTAGTTTAACGAAAAGTGATAAATATGTCAGTGAAAAAGTAACGAAAGTTTTGGAATGCACAAATTTTGATCATTTGGCCGCCGTGTTTAGTAATCTTTTTATGATAAATATTCTTGTACACTGTTTGAAATACACATAAGTAGCTAGATTATTTATCTCCAAACATAATTTGGCTAATAGCTTCTGATATTATAGCGTATTGTTATCGTAATTGTATTTCCAAGAGTAAAATTCGGCAAACAAATACCACTACGGGATCCGGAACACCGCTCTGGATCTTCTTGCTTCATACTTGAGTAATAGGTTTCAGAGCGTTGACGTTAATGGGAAAAGATCTCCCGGATCTTTAGTAACAATGGGAGTCCCACAGGGCTCAATTCTTGGTCCTTTTTTGTTTCTTATTTATATTAATGACTTGCCTTACCTCATAAAGGATAATCATGAAATAGTGTTGTTTGCGGATGACACTTCACTTTTGTTTAAACTTAAACGTCAGGAGCTGGTTACTGACGATGTAAATAGCGCGATCTCAAAAGTAGTTCATTGGTTCAAGGTTAATAATTTACTTCTTAATGAAAAAAAAACCAAATGCATTAAGTTTACGCTACCTCACGTTAGGCAGGTGAAAAATAATGTGTTGATAAAGGGCGAAGAATTGAATCCTGAAGATAGCACAGTATTCTTGGGCTTAACTTTGGTTGCTAAGCTTCAGTGGGGCCCACATATATAGATAAATTGTCTAAGAAGCTGAGCTCCGCAGCATACGCCGTTAGAAAAATTCGTAATTTAACTGACATAGAGACAGCCCGTTTAGTGTACTTTAGTTATTTTCATAGTGTAATGTCGTACGGTATTCTGTTGTGGGGAAATGCCGCCGTCATCTTTGTTTTGCAGAAAAGAGCTGTTCGACCAATTTATAAATTAAGTTCGAGACACTCTCTCAGAGAGAAATTTAAGGAAATTAATGTTATGACTGTGCCTTCTCAGTATATTTAAAAAAATCTTTTATATGCCCATAAAAACATAAAATTGTTTAAAAAATACAGTGATATCCATAATATAAATACTAGGAACAAACACATGTATGTTGTACCTAAAACACGGCTCAAGAAAATAGGTGGTTCGTTCAGATGTCAATGTATACGCTTTTATAATAAACTTCCAAGCCACGTTCAAGATCTAAGCATTAATCAATTCAAATCATTCATTAAACGTAAGTTGTGCCAGAAAGCCTTTTATACCATTAAAGATTATATTGAGGACAAAAAGGCTTGGGATTGAGCTGCTCCAAATTTTATATATTGAAACTTTTTTTTATTGTGATTGTTTTATACACATTGACATGAATATTTACTTGTGAAGTATAATGTTATTATTTTAATTATTGTGAATGTGAAGAGTATGTGGGTCTTTGTTTATTTTTTATTTTTTTCCTTCTCAGTATATATATTTTTTTTTTCCTGTTCATGGTATGGCAGTTTGAGTAATTTATGCGGCCTGCCCAAATGTCCTTTCTTTGGTATTGTTCGTCGAATCGTTGTGCTCCTTATGTTCTGAGTTGAGCTGCACGATTACTGACAAATGCGTGCACTGAATGGACAGGTCCACTCAATCTGTGTGGTTCTTTCTTCAAAAGACCATTCCAGACACCAGTCTACATGGTCTTCACATGATTTGACCAAGATTATGTCTGGACTTTAAAAGAGACTGTGACCTCTGAGTTTGTTTCGGTCTTTCTTCTCAGAGTAGTCAGATACGAAATGCCGACCTCATCTAGTTTTAAAATATGATTGACGTGTAAAAGTGTTTGTAAAAACCTTCTTACAGAAATAAAATCATTTATCATTTAACAAAAAGACAATAAAATGGATATAGTATGTTATCCTTAAGAGATACACATATGCTATCGCGGACTTTTCTGAAGACCTTTATAAGATACACAATTCCACCATACATTATTTTGTTATATCTCAAACGGTTTAGACAGCGTTTTCGTTGAAAGCTCCCAGACGGCTTATTTATTTCCGACACCTCCAACAAATATCGTTAATTTATACAAAAATGTATACAAAAAGTTAACAAATTATATACTAAAACCTTCCTCGAGAACCACGCTATCCATTGGTGAAAACAGCATGAGAATCGGTGCAGTAGTTTTTGAGTTTATCGCGAACAGACAGACGCGGCGGAGGACTTTGTTTTATAATATGTAGTGATATACTATATGTGATTATATACGGTCGAATTGAGAAACCTCCTTTTTTTAAGTCGGTTAAAAAGAGCGTTTTATGTAGCATTATCAAATCACCGTCGAGACGAAATACTGTTACTTGATTATACTGTGCTTCTAGAAAATCTGTTCTAAAATCTGATAGACATCAATTCAACATTTACTTAATTTTCCAGGTTTCTTTGTAATGTAAGTCTTCTTTATTTTTTTTTTTGTATAATTCATGGTGTATGTGTGTTTGTGTACAGCGATGACGCGCGAGGAGCGGCAGGCGCGGGACGAGGCCATGGCGGGCGGCAGGCGGCGCGACGAGCCCGGCCCGTCCGGCCCGCCCGGCGCCAAGCGCGCGCGCGACGAGCCGGACCCGGACAAGTGAGTGTGCTTGCAGCGCGTTCCACACAGAGGCCATGGCGGGCGCGCGACGAGCCCGGCCCGCCCGGCGCCAAGCGCGCGCGCGACGAGCCGGACCCGGACAAGTGAGTGTGCTTGCAGCGCGTTCCACACAGAGGCCATGGCGGGCGCGCGACGAGCCCGGCCCGCCCGGCGCCAAGCGCGCGCGCGACGAGCCGGACCCGGACAAGTGAGTGTGCTTGCAGCGCGTTCCACACAGAGGCCATGGCGGGCGCGCGACGAGCCCGGCCCGCCCGGCGCCAAGCGCGCGCGCGACGAGCCGGACCCGGACAAGTGAGTGTGCATTTTGCGGAATTCCTTTTGGTTGATCATCGTAATAATATGGTTGTAGTGCTGTAGTGAAGCGATAGTGAACTGTGCAGGGTGGCGCGGCCGGGCGAGAAGGGCTGGGTGGCGCGCGCGCGCGTTCCGCTGCCGTCCAACAAGGACTACGTGTTCCGGCCCAAGTCCACGTGCGACACCGACATGTCGCGGGTGAGCCACGCTTCCGAGTCACTCGGACTAGCCCAAGAAACACGTGCGTTTTTTTAACGGGACTATTTTTTACCGCGTTTTGGATTTTCATGCCTCGGTGTTGAGCCGCATTGAAAAACCAAGACAGTGCAACCAATCGAAACAATCCATGGCGCTAAGCAGTGCGTTTTACATCGACTGCACGATAAAAAATCACCGAGTAAAAAATCGCCCGTGGCTACGAGGGCTTAGGGATGATTCTCATTAGAGCGGGCCGTGCCCGGGGCGGGCCGTATACGTGGGCCGGACGGGGCACGGATTTGAAACGTTACATACGATTTGTATGAAGCAATTTATATTACACAGTGCATGTTCCGTGTCCCGTCCGGGCCCGCTCGACACCACGGTTGATGCACGGTCCCGTCCCGCCCCGCCCCGCCCCGCCCACGTCCCGTCGTAATGAGAACACTCTTCCGTACTGCGTACGGTCAGTGAGCGACGAATGTTTAGTGAGGGGACCACGCACGTTCTTTTTGTTTCACCGAAGGAAGATTAGTTTGGAAAGTCGGTTTCTTTTGTTGCATGACTTTGCGGATAAAATGGACGATGAAAAATTAATCGAACTTGTCCGAAAGTATCCTGAGTTGTATGACATGACTAGAGATCGGATATTCGGATGCATATTCACCTAAAGTTGAGATGTTTGCTATTATGGAAAAGCTTTTGTATCGAATAAATCCCGCGGTTCCGGTGTTATATTTTTTATTTTAACTAACACACACCACCCCTACTCTTACACCCTACATACTGCAGTATTATTTATACTGCTTGTTCTAAACCTGCTTTCTTTTAACCTGCTTTTTGAATTGACCGGCAAGAAATTTCATTTATGACAATCATTTAAAATTTTGAATCTGACTTTCTAGTGAAAAATTTGGTTTTGTTAGTTTTGATTGCAGACTTATGCTCGGACCGTAATGGTTGATTTTTATTTTCTTCGGTTTGCTCGTGTACTAGACGACTCATCTCATATTTTATGTCATAAAATAAATTTGTATCTTAATATCGCGATAAATTTATAATTTTAACCGTAATAATAAAAATTAGTTTTATTTGTTAATTTTTCTTGTAAAATACTTTTCTTGGCGTTTTTTTTTATTTTATCCAAATTCTACATTTCTTAAAACGCTTATTATTGACTGGCCAATCAAATCCAATAAGTTTTTTATGTTTTAACCATTTAACTTAGCCGTAAAAGTAGTATTTTACTTTTATATTTTTATTCTAAAACAATTTTTTGTGTTTTTTATACCTTCTGTATTTTTTATATTCCCAACAAAATTAAACGTGTAAATGTGGTGATATTTTTTTTATTTTCATTACGCTACAATACACATAAGTACTTGCATAGGGGGTTAAAATCATTTTAAATAAATATGCATCTGAATAGTTATGCAATCCAAGAATACCGGGTATTTTTTTTTTATAAATAATATTTTTGATGTCGCATCCATACTATACACCCGACTTGTTATGCATTGCCGGTATTCCTGGCATCACGGGATATTTTCTTACAAAAAAAAAATATTTTAAGAAGCTGCTTCCATACTTTCATAGCTTAAAATTAACTTCAGGTACATATGCATCCGATTATCCGATCTCTAGACATGACACATCAGAAATACATGGATACTAATCGTTGTGTAGGTTCTATCGGTCTTTAATATCGTCTCATGTCTTCTAAGGGCGGGCTGTAGCTCATTTAGTAAAATGTCAAAGTTTTCTTTGGACATTCTAAAATAGCCAAAGAATTTATCTTCATCGTCTGGTAGGTATCTGCATATAGTGTTAAATTCTCCGTAAAGTTCAAGCGTTCTCCAAAGAGGATGCACGCTCCATTTTCTTTTAACCCGGTTCTTACTCCTTGCTTCTGCTTCCTCTTAATCAATAGCTATCGCAATAGCAGCCATCTCCAGTAAAGAAAACTCCATTATAGGTACTAACTACAATCATTGGGAAATACCCAGCACTACGCGACCGTGTCGACTTATAACCGGGCTCCAGCCCGTCCCCGCCCCGGCCTCGGCCCGCCCCGGGCACGGCCCGCTCTAATGAGAATCATCCCTTAAGGTTAAATACACGGGCTGCACGTGGCCATTTTCCTCCTAGATTGCGCTGAAATAATCATTTTTATTTTATTTTTACAAGCTTTTATTTAACTTGCAATGTTTGTTTGTATGTATGTATGTTCGGGTCAAGTCTGGCAACTGAATTTTAAAGCAGTTATCCTCAACAGACTGAGACGAAATGACATGGCCGGATCCTGCCCCCAAAATCAATTTATTATGTACAGTAATTATTATTATATGAAAATTACTTCTTAAATATACTAAAATAAATCGCAAAAATTACATTTCTCTAGAACAGGCGACAAAAAATGCCAAAAAATATGTGTGTTAATTGATTTTGTGTGGTTTTTAATTTCGACATATTAGACAGCAATGCAATACAAATCATTTGTGTTTGGATACACGTATATGACAAATCTAAATGTATCTGTAGCTCTGAAAGTTCTTGAAGGTGAAGTTCATATAAAAAAAAAAACACGACTGCTAGAGAAACGTATTGCTAAGGTTAAAAAGTCAACTTTTTCATGATTATCGCAGACACCATTTTTAGAGCTGCCGAAGCCCGAACATAATGACTGTCATGATGTGGATCACGTTACGAATAATGCATCGACAATAATATATTCAAGAGTGTGTATCCGAACGTCCTAGTTACTTTGACGTTTGAACTGCGCGCGCACACGATGCTCTGTCTAGAGATGGGTTGTAACAGGGTAAACACGATATCTGTTATCACTGTTACTATTATACAAAAATAACAGATCCGAACATCTGTTATTAAATAACAGCCTGTTATTTTTGTACGATAGTAAGTCAGAACAGAAGTAAACATATTTCGAAGTAAATAGTGTTTCTCTTTTTAGCAAGGGTCATTTTTTAACGAGGAAGAGAGAGAAATTGATAAGCTTGCAATACTGCTTGTGTAACAGCCGTCGTAATAGTGTGTGGAGATTGTTATAATGAATTAACAGTAGCAGCCGCTGTAACAGTCTTTGAGGGTCTTTTTTTTTAATTAACAGATAAGTTATATTGTTAGGAACAATTGTTATTTGTTTTCTTTTTTTTTTTTTTCTATCTGTTACGATTAAATACCCCTCACTCCTACCAATCTGTCACCTGTCACTCTGTGCCCTTTGCTCTGTGCAGTCTCGCGTTGATTTATCACGTACGACTGAATGGTTATCTGTACAAGAGGTATGCACCCACATAGTAGTTATTTTCATATTTTCATTAATCATTGCTATTCAAAATAGGCACTTAAAAAAAAAACCTATTTACTATATCTCTCGCTTCTTCTCTGATCATAAAACTTAAACTATTGCAAAAACATACCTGAAAGCTTTAATATGACGTACCGTAGGTCAATGTACATGAATATTATTTGTTTGGGCAAAGCTCGCTACAAATTCCGGTCATGTCCTTTGCATACACGTTTAGTTTGGATGACAGTGCTTAATTAACTAAGTGACGTCATTCCATATCCAAATATGGCGGACGGCCCAAGATGACGGATTAGTTATTTTTTGTGCACTCCTAGATTTGGGTATCAAATGAATGAGTTTGTTAAGAAGAATACGAAAAATAAAACTACTACTCTAAATCGGTGTCTAGTGCGATGCGCGCTCGACAACGGTCGCGCATCTAAATTCGCTACGAATTATTTAATTCGCGTTTAGCGTGGCATTAGCTATCGCCGTCATGGGTTCCGAAAAAGTCATAGTCAACGAGCTCCTGGCGTTCTTGCAACATCAACTAGATGTCATGGACGAAGTTAGCTACACTACGTCCCGCAGGAGGGACGAAAGGGAGAGGAGTCTCCAAGCCACGTGTCGGTGTGCTAGGAGACCCCGACCTTTGTGGCGCACGAGCTGCGGCAGCTGGTCCCGCGGTCACGATATCGTCTCTGCTAAAAGCCTGGCCGCGAATCCGCGATGACCTTCAGTGAGTTACGTGCCGATATGGTTGACTTAAGCAATACTGTAGCGGTCGGTAGGTCACCTGAGCTCGCATCAAAAGTGAACACTCGTCGTGGTGCAAACAACGCATCGCTGTCCAGTACCGAGTCAGCGAAATCGAATTTGAAGAGTTTCCACTGTAACCTAGACATTAAAATTTATCTAAATACTGTATCTTAGAATACTAAATAAATAAATAAATACAGGCTAGCCTAGTCTAAGAGACAGGGTTATACAGGATCGATTTTTTTAACCTCACCTGGGGGGAAAGTACTCTAAATACTGGAGATAGCAAATTTTACTCAAAGGAAACATTCCTTTATTTTTCTAAAGAAACAAATCTGCATACAAAGATTTTCGAAAATTCGCTTGCCACGCTTGAGAACGAACAGACTAAAATCCGAAAAACATAACAGCCTGTATTTTATGACATCAATCGATAGGCTCAATCATAAGGATCAAATCTCTCTAATAAACATGATAAATACCACGTGGAGTCGCAAAATGATTGTCAAATTCGATTTTACTTGTATCAAAATTATTTTTAAATTTAGAGATATTTTTTTGCAGAATAGCTTGAAGATTCTCATAGTCAAAAGTAAGGAATTTTAGTGATAGTTTAGTTAGTTTAGTTCGGCGTACAAGAGAATCGGCACCATTGTCAAACTGTATTTATCTACACTAATATCGAAAAGTTCTTATTATGAAATCAAAACAACAATGACTAACAGATAACACAACAAAATTGGCACTGCCGCACTCTGGCTAATGTTAGTTATCTTTTGTTACACGCCCTTTACTCACACAAATGCATATTGTATCTAATTGGGCGAAACCAGGAATAGTACGAGATTCCGCTGCAGAATTAGTGTATGAATCGAGTACATGCTAAAAACCTAATTTTTACGCATATTTATTATCAGAAGAATATGCATCGACTAGGGTTGCCATCAAAATGTGGCCGCTAGTATTTTTAATTAAATAATTTTTAATTGATTTTTTGGAAAAAAATGTAATGACTTGTTTTTAAAATAAAATATCGTCCACTTCACGGCAATATACATAAATACTCTGAAAAATCACGGCTGCCGTTGCGCACGTGGCCGCACCTCTTCGCAGCCAGGTGCAAACAGGTATAATTTTGATATATTTTTACGTTCATAACGTATATTTAATATATATATATATCAAATTAAAGCTAATTTTTTCTGATTATTATGATATACGGGTGCCTAATTTAATCTGGCCGAAAATAAGGGTTACTGGCTGCTAAAGATGGTAAATATTGAAGATAAAGTGAAAGAGAGCTAGCGCGTAACGTCGCCAGTCAGACGAGGACAGAGATTGCCAGCTGTACGACGTTTTAAAGCCATTGCGCATGCGTCGGATGTTAGTGTTCTCAACTGACCAGCTGCCACATTCTTATTCTAACTTGAAAACCTTTTCGCGAAATTCGCAAAATGGGGCGCAACACCCGAAAGGATATAGTTAAATTCCATTGTCATACCACAGCACTGTTTTCATTAAATGTAATATAATTAAATGAAAATATTAAGTCGATCTAAAAAAACATAAATATATAATATTTGTTTTTTTTTTAATTTTCCAAATATAGACAGTTATATATTTATTTCGGAAAGATACAGCGCACAGTTAACAGAAAAAGTCAGTAATAGTATTTATTTCTCCACATTATATTGCTGAATGATTTTATTGTGCGCTTAAAATAATAAATAATAAACCTGATAAATTTTGCCTGTCTGAGAATTGTAATATCTTAGGAATTAGTAAATGTTGCTACGTTACCACGTTTTTCCACAGAATAAGAAACTGAAAAAAAAAAAAAAAATACAAAAAAACCTCGAAGTTAGCACTGTATTATTTATATCGCAACTATAACCTATATTATTTTAAACTTCAATTGAAATTTTACTTACTGTTTGTGTTTTGCAAAAAATTTCGAATTCTTCTTTATCTTTTTGCTTTAAAACTGTAATTTTTTTAAGGCACTCTGTATGATATCCAAAATCAGCAGTAGATTCAATTGTTAATAAACTGTCGTGATATTTATATTTTTTCTTACGACGAAACAAAACATTAGCGAACACTTTCTGAATGATGCATCATTAAAGTCAAGTACATTGCTTTCTTTGTCACACAGAAAACACGCCTTCATCTTTATCAATTTTATTTTACATGAATTAATTTGATAATTTTAGATGCACAAATAAAATAACAATATATATAACGTTATATAATACGAACTCCAAAACAGCGTGGTTTTCAAGTTAGAATAAGAATGTGGCAGCTGGTCAGTTGAGAACACTAACATCCGACGCATGCGAAATGGCTTTAAAACGTCGTACAGCTGGCAATCTCTGTCCTCGTCTGACTGGCGACGCGGACGTTACGCGCTAGCTCTCTTTCACTTTATCTTCAATATTTACCATCTTTAGCAGCCAGTAACCCTTATTTTCGGCCAGATTAAATTAGGCACCCGTATATCATAATAATCAGAAAAAGAAAATAGCTTTAATTTGATATATATATATTAAGTGTACGTTATGAACGTAAAAATATATCAAAATTATACCTGTTTACACCTGGCTGCGAAGAGGTGCGGCCACGTGCACAACGGCAGCCGTGATTTTTCAGAGTATTTATGTATATTGCCGTGAAGTGGACGATATTTTATTTTAAAAACAAGTCATTACATTTTTTTCCGAAAAATCAATTAAAAATAATTTAATAAAAAATACTAGCGGCCACATTTTGATGGCAACCCTAGTCGATGCATATTCTTCTGATAATAAATATGCGTAAAAATTAGGTTTTTAGCATGTACTCGATTCATACACTAATTCTGCAGCGGGAACCTAGACTAGAAGGAGTGTGGTTTGTCACTAGCTGCGCACTCACAGAAATATTTTCTTAAGTGAGCATGCTTAAATTTTGTCCACTATCAATATAAATGTGTATCTGTATTTTTTGTGAATAACCTTTATTGTTATTATAATAAATTGAAAAAATAAAAAGTTAGCCTTGTGTGCATACACATACCATTCAAATAATATACATTTCGCATTTTTCTTTAACACGTCTCAATATTATTTCTGGCAGAATTCAGTTTAAAAAAAGGCTAATAGCTTCGGTATCATGTTGCTGATAAATTCATTAGATAAACGTCTACCACAGTCAAAGGTTCAGTGACTGGAATAAAACATATAAAGTAGCACTTATCCATTTTGTTGAAACGCCTAAACCCTCCCTTGAACCCGAAATAGATTTTAATAAAATATATAGTAAAAGTAAGAGGAAACAAGATACTGAAATAAATTATAAAGTGGACATGCAGTACCTAGAATTATCAATTTACTTGATGGTTATAATCGTGCTTTTTATTCATAACTAAAACATTATCCAATTTTAGAGCAAAGTTTTTCTTTTCTAGTGCAGCTGGCTTTGATTTTTCTTCGCCAGTGATGGAAAGCAATTAATCTCAATAACAGTTCTCTCATTTCCAATCATACCTGTTACAAATTGACACAAAAATATAAAACAATTGATAGAAGAAATACAATCGCTTATCGTCCTCGTAGTCCTTGGTCTCTTGCTATTATAACTAGTATCATAATTTTGTATATTTGCCAAATACTGACTTGCCTCTGTTTCAGACCACCAAGAAGAAGATGACACGCTACGAGAAACAAATGAAGCGCTTCATGGACCAGAAGCGCATGAAGTCAGGCTCACGCCGCGCCGTCGAGATCTCCATCGAGGGCCGCAAGATGGCGCTGTGACGTCACACGCACACACCGTCGAGATCTCCATCGAGGGCCGCAAGATGTCGCTGTGACGTCACATGCACACACCGTCGAGATCTCCATCGAGGGTCGCAAGATGGCGTTGTGACGTCACACGCACCGCGCTACTTGTGTCGCACGCAACACGCCAATATCGGGATAGTTTTTTTTATTTGTCCTTAATAATATATATAATCATTAGAATCATCAATACAACTCTCTAAGTTTAATTACCTAATTGAATGAAATCATGACATTTTAGGCTAATTCTAACTTACAGAGTTTTATTGATGATTTTAATTCTGTAAATACATATTTGTTACAGTCGCGAATCATATTTTGATCTACAATCCTGACGCTGAGCTACAAATTGCAAAAAACGTGTTAAAATTTTGATTTCGCAGGTTACGTTTGCGCATACCCCTTAACACCTATTACGTTATTAACTAAATGAATGGTAATTTATTGTCTGGTTATGTGTATTTATGCTCATAAAATAAGTTAAAAGATAAAACATAGTTTACATGTAGAAGGTAAAAAGAATTATAAACCTTCCGGAATCAATTGTGTATAATCTATCTTTTCTATCCATAACAGGCTTCGTCCCGATTGACTCATCTCCGCCCAGACCAAACCAATAACCGTCTTATTCATAATAAAGTTATCCGCTTCATAAACCTATTTTAACTATCGAACTGATAACTTTATTATGAATAAGGGGTGATTTTTCAATCGTCAGTTAAGTTTTATCGGAGGAATAAATATGTCAGTTTGACAGCTTTTGCTTAGAAAATATGTCAAAACGCCATTTTTAAACTTCAGATAAAAGTTATCAGGCGATTGAAAAATCAGCCCTAAGACGGTTGGGTATAGAAATTCGAAATTAGAACAAGGTGTGGATTGTATATAGTAGGTTGAAAATGGGCACTTTGTGTAATAAATGTCATTACTTGGGTGAATATTGGCACAAAGGTGTACTTTAGTACATAATTGACATTCGTTTTTCAAAACTAGAGGTATTCAAGTTTGAATGGAAGAATCCTAACGTGCGATCTGATTAACATAAAACTTGATATAAATAATAAAAATTGGTATAAATATTCTAAGTCTAGCTCAGAAATCTCTGTTTTGACATAATTAACACACCCACATTTGGTCAGTTACCTATGTCTAAATCCCATGTAATAAGGGACGAGCCTATTGCCATCAACCGGGCATAAATCCAGGCTCCAAGCTGTTATTATTATATATTTTTTAATGTAGTGTTTTTTAGTACAGGGTTATTTAAAACTGGCTAGCTAAACTCCGCAAACGTGATGGTTATCTATATCTTAACGCGATAAAAGGATTTGATGTTATTTTTCGGGAGAAACTCATGCTCAGAGCATTTTTTTTTTCATTTAAACCAGATACAGGCTCTTTTGAATTTTCAAAGAGTTGGTCAGTTAGTCAGAAAGTTGAAGCTAGTTGCCCATTCCAAAACGTAGATCTCTAAGGAGAAGAATGGGCAAGAAACTCCAAGGACACTCTTTCAAATCAAGATATTGCTTAATCCTGGGTAATTATTCTTGTCGCTTCTATATGTGAACAATGAAAAAATGAATAAAAACACTATTCAAAAAATAAATATTCAAATAAAATAAAAAATAAGCCCTGGCGGTTAAGAAAGACCAGTCTCAATGACGCCCGTTCACGAACATGACGCGTGGATCAGCACCATCCAGCTCAACCATCTAGAGATGATCCCGCTCAACGACCGCTGGTAGTGTTGTTACTTTGAAGTATGAGTTGAGAAAAACTGTTTTCTCTTGTTTACATATAATCTCATCACGTATGTAGAGTTTAGCTAGCATTTTTTTAATCCCTCTATGATTAAATTACTTTATTTTTCAGGGTTCCATACCGCAAACGGATTATAAGAGAAATTTTTCGTCCGTCTGTCAGGACCCCTTTTCTCAGCAACTGATATCAAGTTGAAATTAATATCAAATACTAAAGTCGGTTCCTTGGACGGGGGAAAAATCCAAGCTTCTAAGTCAACGCAATCAAGAGATATAGTCAATTAAAAATATGTCGCATAATATATTGATTATTGTCTCACTTTTCTGAACCTATACTTACACAGTAAAGTCTCGCAGTACAAATATAGGGAAAAATTTGCGAAATTATTTATAATTTTAGAGCATAAAAATATTCGTTTTTGTCATTGCAAACTTACATTTGCAGTTGGAGCATTTGTCGTGATGTAGAACGTGGAATGGAATTAAAAAAAAAAAAAACAACTGCAAAGTTTAGATTGTCATTAAATCCGGCATTGGAAGAAAAACTACACACTGATAGAAAGCTAACTATTGCCGAGGGACAGGATGATTCTTCCACGTAGATGACATCACGGGCAGAAGCTAGTTATTAATCAATTAAAAACAGCATGAAATCACCTGCTGTTTTTGGTTCTTGAATGAATGAAACAAAGAAAATAATAATAATTTCGCGATGTGCGTGCGACAAGCGCAGCGCGTCGGGCGCAGCGTCCCTCGCGCGTTGACGATGTTTAGTCTTAAGTCATAGCATAAGTTACTACTTACTAAGGAACTGAATAAATTAATTATGTGGCGAAATGCTTTTTTTCATTTGGCCCGCCTACAATACCCGCCTACAATACCCGCTTACAACACCCGCTTACAACGGCACCGTGACCGTTACTGGCTAATTCCACAAATCCCCCCTGAGAGAATCCCCCCCAAGGGGGAAAACTGGACCCTAATGTAAATAAATAGAATAGAATATATTTTATTGTAAAAACATGAGTATACATCAAATAATATGTGCGAGGTCTTAAAATAACAGGTAGATCTGCATGTTTTGCCATTTATGGCGTACAAAGCAACATATTTCTGGTTTAGAATAAACCCTAAAAAAATTGAGTCTATACAACAAACTAGGAGAGTGATAACTTAATCCTAATGTTAATTAAAAAGGAGAAGAAAAAATTTGAGGGTGAAATTGGGAAAATGTCGTAATTTAGGAATCCATTTAATTAATTGCGGTCATTTAAAAATTCCGATATGCTATAATAGCATTTGGCTATGAGATATTTTTTTAAATGTATTTTAAACAGAGCAGTAGGCATTTGTCTAATAGGTTTTGGGATATTATTATAGATGATTGGTGCTAAACAGAAAATACTTTTACGCATCAATGCCGTGGCTGATCTTGGTACGCATAATTTATTATTATCCCGTCGATTACGAATAGAAACGTCTGATAGTTTCTTGAATAGTTTAGGATTGGTTTGTATAAAATTAGCCATTTCATAAATAAATAAGGAAGGCAGACTTAAAATGTTATATTTAATAAAATACTGTTTGCAACTATCAGTTATTTTCAATCCAAACATAGCCCTAATACACCTTTTTTGTGACTTAAAAATGATTTCTTTATTAGTAGAGTTACCCCAAAATATAACTCCAAACCTCAATATGGAGCCGACAATTCCATGGTAGGCAGTTATAAGCGCATTGGCACTCTGAATAGGTTTTAGTTTATAGAGGGCATAGGCAGAAGAACATATTTTTTTACTTAATTCTTCTGTGTGTGCTTTCCAGTTCAGACGTTTGTCAATAGTTACACCTAAAAATTTTGCTGTATCTACCTTTTTTATAACAGTTGATTTGTGTTGAACATTAATATTTGGTGCTTCTAAACGTTGACTAAAGAATATAATTTTTGTTTTTTCAAGATTGATTTTTAGATTATTGTTATCTAACCAGTTAATTATTGAATTGATTGTATTATTAATTTCATGTTCATACCTATCTTTATTTATAGAATTAATAGTGACTGTTCTATCATCGGCAAAAAGAGATACAGGATAATTAGTTACTAATGGCAAGTCATTTATATAAATTATGAATAATAAAGGACCCAATACACTCCCTTGTGGTACTCCATATTTAACTATACGTTTTTTTGATGCATAGGTTTCTTCTTTTTTGGTGTTAATGTTTATTTTAGAAATTTCTGTATATTGTTTACGATTTTTCAGATAAGATTCTATGAGATTTAGTATATTGCCTCTGACGCCATAAGCTTCCAGTTTACGGAGGAGAATGTCATGATTAACATAATCGAAAGCCTGGGTCATATCGCAGTAAATGGAACATACCGGCGTCCTTTTATCCACATTACTCATGACGTTATTTATAAAATCAAAAATAGCCATGTTTATTGTTTTATTCTTGCGGAAACCTTTCTGGTCTTCTGTGAGAATGTTTAATTTTTCTAAATAGTTATAAATTTGATTATAAATGAATTTTTCAAAAACTTTCGAAATAATAGGAATAAGTGCAATAGGTCTGTAACAGTTCATACTCTGCTTGTTACCTTTTTTGAAAATGGGTTTAACGATAGTAGTTTTTAGACTTTCCGGGTATGATCCAGTGGTTATACACATATTAATAATATGGCTTAGGTGGTCACAGATATGATAAGCGATATACTTTAGGATTCTGGTAGAGATCCCATCATATCCAACACTTGTAGTATTTTTAAGCGATCTTATAATTTGAAGTATGTCATATGGAGTACTTGGTGCCATGAACATAGATTGACTTGATTTAGAGATATTTTCGGTTACGTTCTTACCAGCGTATGGTATTGTTTCTATGTTTTCTATAAAGAAATTGTTAAAAGCATTCGCAATTTCACGCGGCCTGGTTATAGTTTTATTGTTTGTTTCTATGGAAGTGATACTATCCTTTGGTAAATTCAGTTTAGACCTATTTATAATCGCCCATGCGGCTTTGGATTTGTTTGTAGATGATTTTATTTTATGATTGTTTTGTGCTCGTTGCGTTAAATTAATTATATTTTTATATATTTTAGAGTATTTTTTGAATTTCGTTTTATTTACTTCATTACGATTTAGCCTATAGTTCCACATAAGCTCTCTTTTTTTTGCTACAGATTTTTATGCCACGTGATACCCACTGAGGTTTTACTTTGGTTCTTATTGTTATGTTTTTTAAAGGAAAACATAAGTTATACAGCATCATAAAAGCTTCCAGAAATGCATTATATGCTGTGCTAGGATTATTTGTATTATATATTTCAGAAAAAGGGAAAGTTTTTATGTAATCTTTAAATTTTTGCATATTTTCTTTACTATAATCTCGTCTATTTGTTCGCCAATAGTTTATTAAGATTTTTTTATCAACCTGTAATTTTAGTACTTGCGCTGTGTGGTCTGAAGTTCAGAAAGTCCCCTTATCATTTTGAGTTATTCCACTTTTCCCCCTGAGAGGTTCTCCTCAGGGGGTAAAACTGGACACTAATGTAAAAAACGTCCAGAAAGTTCCCTTTTCATTTTGAATTATTCTTTTCCCCCTTATTTTTAGTTTTGATTTTTACGCTCTTAAAGTAAATACATAATTTAAAAAAAATGTGATTAGATCCAATGTAATAAAAAAAAAGGACAGTATAATATACAATAATCTTCCAGTCTTTATTTCACAGAATTTTGTTATAATAAAATGTGATGAAGAGTAAAAACAATCACAAACAAACAAAGATGAGGGAAATCGGTTGATTTTAGTAAAAATAATAATTCAAACAATTTAAACAAAGTAAGTAGGTACCTACCTAGAAAAACCAAATTATTTAGCACTAGCTTCTGCCCGCGATTTCGTTCGCGTGGAAGTCGTAACACGACACAATATACTAAAATACCAGCCACATTTTAATAAAACTTCCTTGAATACTACGTTTGTAGTTTTGGTCACAGCAGTCAAAACATACAGAGAGTCAGGACTGGTGACGCGAGAGCAAGCGACGTACAGTTACATGTTCTATGGTAAAGGGTTTGGTTTCCGCACTCAGTCCTTCAGGTCGACCATTGTACATGGGCCATGGCGGCCATCAGTGGTTATTCCAATCAGCCCACCTTCTAGAAGATAATTACGTCTCCCGGTCTGTTTAGAACATCTGTGAAAGATCTGGGTGCCCCGAGGGTTTCTGGGGCCTTACTCCCGAAAACGATTTGAGTTTGATTTTGATTCCGATTCGATTTCGTTTCTGATCCGAACTCGATTTAAAACTTAAAACTGACCGATATTAGTTTCGCTTCGAACCACCGCATGATCGTGCGCTAGTGTTGGATTCAAGAGTATGGATCGGAATTTAATTCGAACTCAATTCGATTGATTCAGAACTCGATGCTGTCAGGAGTAAATCCCCAGAAGCGAGTTCGAATCGGAATCAAAATCAAACTCGAATCGTTTTCGGGAGTAAGGCCCCTGTTCTAATCTGGGTGATGCCTGTGCATTCAAAGAGCACATGCACGACGTTTTCCTCAGCCTCCATGCAAGCACTGCACAGAGGATTATCCCATATTGTGTGGAAGTGTTGATTTAGCAAGCAGTGTCCCGTGATGGTCCCCGTCACCAGGCGCAGGCCGGTCCTGTCCAGGAGTAATAACCTGCTGGTTAGCTTACCATCTAAGAATGGCATAGCCTCCCTGGACTGTCTGCAGGTCGGTGTCGAGGTCCACCAGCTCTTTTATAGTGAATTATTGAAGGCTTGTGTTCCTGGATATGCACTAATGGCACAACACTGATACCTACATTGAATGTTTCTCATTCATTCATTCATCTATAATCACTATCACTATCACTATCACTATCACTATCACTACATATTATAAAACAAAGTCCTCCGCCGCGTCTGTCTGTCTGTCTGTCTGTTCGCGATAAACTCAAAAACTACTGCACCGATTCTCATGCTGTTTTCACCAATGGATAGCTTGGTTCTCGAGGAAGGTTTTAGTATATAATTTGTTAAGTTTTTGTATGCATTTTTGTATGAATTAACGATATTTGTTGGAGGTGTCGGAAAAAAATAAGCCGTCTGGGAGCTTTCAACGAAAACGCTGTCTAAACCCTTTGAGATATAACAAAATAATGTATGGTGGAATTATGTATCGTATAAAGGTCTTCAAAAAAGTCCGCGATGGCATATGTCTATCTCTTAAGGATAACATACTATATCCATTTTATTGCCATTTTGTAGGTATTTGTTTGCCGAATTTTACACTTGGAAATACGATTACGATAACAATACGCTATAATATCAGTAGCTATTAGCCAAATTATGTTCGTAGATAAATAAGCTAGCTACTTATGTGTATTTCAAACAGTATACAAGAATATTTATCATAAAAACTTTACTAAACACGGCGGCCTTATGATCAAAATTTGTGCATTCCAAAACTTTCGTTACTTTTTCACTGACATATTTATCACTTTTCGATAAACTAACACTCAATACGAAATCTGCACTTATTTCTCAGTAATTCTGTCTAAGGTTCTTCTAAGATTAAACCGTTTTCTCATTGAATCCATTACTTAACGCACGTATAACCTTGATGAATGTTTACATTAAGCACCGCGCCACACCGCCATACGACCACAGAGTACAGACGTATTTTGTTTTTTTTTTTTTCGTTCGTTTAGTGGTGTTCCCACTAAAATGTCAACCGGTCAAGTATTAGTCGATTAATCGAATTCTACAGCCAGATCGTGTTGCAAGAACAAAATAAATGTCAAATATTTCGTCCAATTGCGAACGTGACCCTGAGAAAAGTTATGCACCAATGGTGTTCATTAGATATTTCCTGTATCATGCGACATTTCGGAGGATTTCGTTTTGTTTTCACATTGTTGGTACTTACGTGAATTATTTTAAAATTATTATTGTGTCGCACTTTTATTTCGTGTTGTAATTTGGTACAATTGATTGCTTTAAGAATTTGAGTGAAATTTCGTATTTTGATTTGGATGGTATTTAAAAGTACTTCAATTTTATTTAAAAGTACTCCCATTTCATTTACCTAATTTTGCCTGTGTTCCACCAAATATACTGAATGTGCACCAAAATATAACCTAACCTAACCTAAACTTTAATATTTGGTGCACGATCAGTATTTTTCGGGGAAGAATAAAATTTTAGAAATGCATACATAGATGTACCTTAAGATTTTTGGTGAACACAAAAATATTATCCTTTTGATTTTGTGTTTGTTATCTTTAGGTAAAGACTCATTCACGTTTAGAACATAAGTACTTTTATTATATTAAATCATTTGTTTCGGTTTCTATTCACATAGTGAATCACATTAAAATTAATATTAAGTTAGAATTTTGAGATATAGCCTGGGATATGGAGAAGGACATAGGGTACTTTTTTATGCGATAACCGACATCCACGCGGGCGAAGCCGCGGGCAAAAGCTAGTTTTAATATAAATTGTTTTAAAGTTATCAAGTGAAAATAGACGAAAATTGACCATTCCCCCCTTAACTCCGAAACTACGGAGCCTAAAATTTTGAAAAAAAAAAAAAAAATTGTTCTATTCTTATAGATTACAAGAAAATCTCTAAGAAGTCTATGGTCTTAAAATAACATGGTAAATCTCTCGATATTGTGCGTACAAACTTACATTTGCAGTTGGAATGTGTTGGAGAACATGTTTTTCAATTACAATGTTAAGTTTGTTCTTGGGATACCTAATTTTTATAGATAATGGTACGGAACCCTTCGTGCGCGAGTCCGACTCGCACTTGGTCGGTTTTTTTTTTTTGTCTAAAGTCGAAAACAATGCGGCCTAAAAATTTTTTTGAGAATGTGCAAATAGCGCTCTTTCACATGATACCCCACATGCCCTAGGAGCCCGACTTCGAGTTTTAAAATCCCCGTTAAATCCTAGATGCAAAAAAAAATCTTTCTTATTTGCAAAATAGTTAGGCAACCGTCATCTAAAACTATTCCAAATTTCAATTTGATAGCTTTAGTAGTTCTTGAGATATCCAGCTGTGACAGACAGACGGACAGACTGAGTTGCACCATACGGGTTCCTTTTTACCATTTTGGTACGGAACCCTAAAAAGAAGCACAAAAAATATCAATTCTTTGAAATCGAAATCAGATTTGCATTGCTTTGTTGAAAGTTGACTGAAATAGCGTAATATGTCATAATTGACTGCTTAGATCCATAAGGTATGATAATCATTTAAAATATTAAATCTGTAACTATCTGCTCTATTCGTTTCCTATTCAACCCAGCGAAGTAGTATTGGAATAATTCGACTGTTGTCATGTTGTCATCATTCCTACGAACTGTATGGGAAAAGTTTCGATTTCTGACTTTTCTAGTACTCAAACCTCAGTTGGTCCTATAAAGTTTTTTCATCCTCGTAAGAAACAGGATCGATTGGCATCGAATAACTTTTTGTGAAAATTACCCATTTTCTTGCTGACTGTACATTTTTTTCAAAATATGTGAATGCAGATCAATTTTTTTCTAAAAGTTAAGGATAGTCTCTTAAGACCATTTTCTTGTAGCAACCACGGTTAAGGTACCTGCCCTTATGGACCCATCTCAAAACATAATGCAATACTGCTCATCCCCCATAGCAAATAGCGTGATAATTTATACGTAGTGATTTGACCAGACCTATAGGGAATATCTATACGCACTTAGTTTAGTAAAATCTTATTTAAATGATAAACAACAGCAAGTTCAAATAAATGGTATCAATTCACTCGGTTTAAAAGTAAAAATGGGTGTTCCACAAGGCTCGATATTGGGTCCTTTCCTTTTTTTGTATATATAAATGATCTACTCCATTTATTATAAAATCAACCACAAATGGTGTTATTTGCTGACGATACTTCCTTAATTTTTAAGGTAGATAGACGTGCTACAAATTTTGACGACGTAAATAATGCTCTATTGCAGGTCCAAAATTGGTTTACTGCAAATAATTTAGCATTAAATGGGAAAAAACGAAGTGCATAAAATTTTCTTTACCAAATGTCAAAAGTAGTGATTGCGAGATAGTATTGAATCAAGAGAAACTAGAATTCGTCGATAAAACTGTTTTCCTGGGGATCACGCTCGATTCAAGACTACAATGGGGTCCTCATTTAACATCTCTTGCAGGACAGCTAAGTTCAGCAGCATATGCTGTCAGAAAAATCCGTCAATTTACTGATAGATACCGCGAGGCTAGTCTATTTCAGTTACTTCCATAGTATAATGTCTTACGGTATTTTACTTTGGGGACGGGCTGCAGACATCGAGTCTATTTTTATTCTGCAGAAAAGAGCCATCAGAGCCATATATAATCTCCGCAGGCGCGATTCTCTAAGGGAACTGTTTAAGGATATTAACATCATGACGGTACCTTGTGAATATATCTACAAAAACATCATGTACGTAAGGAAAAATTTACATCTTTTTAGAAAAAGAGGTGAAAGACATAATTATAGTACTAGAAATAGGGACCTATTAGCTCAACCAGGTTTCAGACTGGCTAAAGTAGACTCATCTTTCATGGGGTACTGTTTAAAATGTTACAATAAAATTCCTTCCCACATACTTCAACTGAATGAGACTAAATTTAAATCTTGTATCAAACGCACACTATGCAGGCAGTCATATTATAAGTTGGGGGATTACATCGCTGATAAAAATGCTTGGCTGAATGCTGTTCCTGCTCCACAACCTCAGCTAGTTGATTAACATTTGACAATCATGTTGGAGCTGCTGAAGAGTGTAAGACTATCTTTGCATTGTATAAACTCAATCTCCTTTATATTATATAAATGCATAGCACAGGTGTGACTCCTATGTACTATAGAGCTACCATTGACCGGGTAATATGTCTTTCATTGACTTGAATGTGCCCTGGCGGTTGAGAGTATGTCATGCTCACTTAAATGTATCGCTGATGGTGGCGTGTGTTGGATCATTTAGCTCCCTTAAAAATGGTTGAGCTGAATGGTGCTAATCCATGCGTCATGTTCGTGAACGGGCGCCGTCAGTTGGGGCTGGTCATCTCTTAGCTGCCACGGGTTATTTTATTTTATTTTGTTTCTATTTGTTGTACCTACGCTTGACGCTTTTAACGTGTAAGTTTTTAGTATTTTTACTTTTACATCGTTCTCACTTTTAGTTATAAATTCAACATTATAGATGTAACGAATACTTTTGTAACAATTTAATTTAAAAGACTGTCCATGGAGTTTCTTGCCCGTTCTTCTCCATAGGTACCTACGCTTTGGAATGGGAATGTAGCTTAATTTTTCTTACTGACCGACTCCTTGACAATTCAAAAGTGCCTGTAAATGGTTTAATTGAAATAAATGATTTGAGTTTGAGTTTGACTTACATTCTAGGTTATCTAAGTAAAATATCTGCCGGCGCCCGCGGTAAATATTTTGGCAACCAATACCGGCGAAGAAATAGGCGCCCAGCGCCGCGGCCGGTAGCAGACGCACTCCTTAAATTTTAAGAACTTCAGGGAGGATTTCTGGACATTGGCTTTTCAGATTCCAGTTTTCCACCCTAAGGGGAATTATCAGGGGGGAATTCTAGACTTTTTTTTATTCCACTTTTTCCCCTCAAGGAACATTTGCAGGGGGGTTTGTGGAATAAGTATTTTTCGATTCCAGTTTTCCCCCCTAGGTGGGATTATCTGGGGGGATTTCGAGACTTTTTATAGATTCCACTTTTCCTGGACTTGACTTTCAGGGGGGATTTCTGGAATAAGCCACCGTTACTCCAGCAAGAAAATCTCTTCTGGAATTAATTAAATTCAACGAATAATTAGTGCGTAATCTGCTGTAAATGTGCGCCAAATAAAAAAATTGTACGTGCTGCTGCCGATTTGGAAAAAAAACGGAAAAGCTATTCCTGTTGGAGTAACGTTGTTCCAGCAGGAAGATTTTAAACAACGGATGGCAAGAGAGAGAAATAATGTACATGGGCGGATAGCTTACATTTGTGCGTAAATGTGCGCCGAAAATGAAAGTGCGTCATAATGTTTTAGAGATTTTTCATTTCCTGCTGAGACGTTTGCAGAATCTTGTTTCTCGGAAACCATCAATGATTGCACACTCATTGGTTATAGGTTTCGTCCAAATTGGAAGGAGGACGCGCCTGTGCGTTACCCCAACAAAATCATGTCGAAAATAGTAATTTAAATGTTATAGATATTTAGTTGCCTAGCTTCTTTAATGCGTTGTGTTATAGTTCGTTAGTGTTAAGAATGCAGTGATCTCATCAGTGCAACTGCAAGATAAAGGTGTATTCACAGTGGTGTTAAATTCAAACAAATTATATTTTAAAAGACCTTCAACTGTCATTGTGAACTTGACTTTGTAATTTGAAAAGATTTGATTGGTTAGGGGGCGGGGCTAGGCCGACGGATAATTATGACTGCATTCTTAACGCGAACGAACTATAGTTGCGCACATAAAAAATTTGTTGTACGGTGGCCAGCACATCAAGTTACCACAAACTGTCATTCGTGTAGCTTGATGTGCTGGCCTCTGTACTAGACGAGGTACATGTTGCCTATCTGCCCATCGTTTTTCCGTATGTCAAATGCGAGGGGATGGAGAAAACCGCCCAGAGTCATCGTTTCCAGAGCTGACCTGTGATTCAGGATTTGAAGTCCCAACTCGTCCAGAGTATCAGCCAAAGTCTCCCCCTCTGGTCCGATTCCCGACTTCCCCACCAAGTGTTCCAAGCGTTGACATCCCCCGCCAGTATTACATCCTTGACGCCAATATCCTCTATAATTTTCTTGAAGTGCTACAAGTCTGGCTCGATAGGTTGTCCACCATCCAGGTACACTGACACGATTCCTATTTCCCAAGCTCCTATCCTCAACTTCACCACTGCGAAGATCTAGTCATAGCCACCCGAACTAAAAAATGCGTTGTTAAATAGTTTAGTAGTAGTGCTCTAGGTGGCGCTATACTTAATTTATGTAGGTATACTTAATTTATCATGAAACAATAATAATAAATACACCGTGGCATTTTAACCGTCTTACAACGGCAGCCCACTTCATGTATCTAATGACTACTAATCATTCATAACAAAAAATAACAAAATAAAAACCACTTGAATGATTCAAAAAAAATTAATAGTATTAATTACTTCACGCCTCGTCCTCAAGCACAGAACAGAAAAAAACAGTAGAAGTCGCATAGCCCTTCATTAGTATCGGAACCAGCGTACCCAAACTCACACATAGACAGGTTAATAGTATTTCGTAACACTAAGAAATCCTTGGTGTGATTGGTAGTTTAATATTGAATGAAAGTATGAAATATGTCAGACATCGCTGATTTGAAAATAAACCACAGTTATATGATGTTGTTTATTGTCTACTTTTTTAAGTACCGTAGAACGGGGCTATTTGGATTTTCAGGGTTTATTTGGAACAAAGCAATGAGTTGATATAAATTTGAATTGTGATCTCCGTACGAAAAATTGTAAAAGAAAACAAGACCAGAAATAAAATAAAAGCTGTCTATAGTGTTTTGGTAGAATTTACGTCAACTCAAATCTTACAATTACTTTATTCCAAATAACCCCCGAAAATCCAAATAGCCCCGTTCTACGGTATTTATAACCTTTTCCGTTTAAACTGCACACGGAATACTTTAATGAGCAAGTAACGCTATTCGCCGCTAGATGTCACTATAATAAATGCATTCAATTTAAAGCTGTATTTCGTTACAATTAAGATTGATATTTGCGTAACGAGGTCATTACAATTAGTGCTCCTATAGGGATGTACCACTGTCGTTGACTTATTTATCGACATTCCGTTTTATTTTCAGACAAAATACAGTCAACAGCTAAAGTCGATAAATATTATTATTAAAAAATGATCAAAGTTTATAAAAGTGAGAATTAATTAATACAAAATAAAATAAAACAATGGTTTAATTAATTATATAAGTAAAAACAGCTAAAGACAAAAAAATACACAGATTATTGGCCTTGAAATAATACATACTTGTTAAGAAGTTGCCTTTTTGATAGTTTTATATTAATTTTAAGTAGATGGTGTATCCGCACATTAATGTACCGTTCTGTAATGGCTTTTATCAAGTCAGTTACATGGTTTGATGTGGGGAATTCTCCAATTTGATGAAAATTAATATTTTCGAACAATTTTTCTGTTTTTTTTGTTTTTGAAATCTAAAATTACAAAATAATACGAAACCCACTTTTTTATAGGTTTGAGACTATGAATTGAACTTGTTCGATTAACATTTTCTCGACTAGAATATTACGAATAGATTACTTTTATTCATGTTTTGCTTATTTCAAACTAGGATAAGGTAGAATTAGAAAAAAACAACTACAAACTATAAGGGTTCCTTGTTGACTACGGAACCCTAAAAAGGTTTGAACGTTCACTAATACACAAAAAAAACCGCACACGGTTACATTTTTCCCGATATTTATCATAGAACACATAGAACATTGTAAGTTTAAAATATCGATAACTCATTATCGATAAAGGTAATCTCTAATTGAGTAGCTGACTGTAACATGCGTATAGTTGGAATCTTCTCGAAAAATATGTTTGAATTTAAAAGAAAGTAGACCTTAAATTAAACAGCACAAAGTCAACTTTTAATTGTCTTGTATAATAAAATATTGTTTTTTCAAATTTAAATCGAAATAAAATCAATTATGACTAACCGATGATATGATATTCCTCCATTTGATAAATTTTTGGTTCTGCTATCGTGTTCGCATTCTAAAACAGCACAATAGGGCATATTTGTATTTTTTTTTCTAGTTCTTTTTACCGTGACAGTTGTAGCTTGACTGATGTGCGTAATGTGGGCGTGGAACATTGACATATATATTACTGCGTAAGGACTGGGCGGACCGCATGTTATAATGACGCCTCGAACGTGGTCCCAAAATGGTCTTCCCTATAGCGAAGTGAACTAGAACGCGTTCGGCTGTCTTCGGGAGCGGTCGTAAAATTTTACAAGCAAAAATGCCAAGTTGTGTCGTGAAGGGTTGCGTGAACTACGACAAAAAGCACAATAAAACAATTGATAACATTTCATATCACCGATAAGTTAAAAATATGTAATTATATCAACTTCTAACATTATTTAAAACAATTTTCTTTCTAATTTGTCTCAACGTTTGGCAAAGACGACGCGAAGCCGCGTAAAAGTGCGACATAACTTTGCAGCGGCGCGCGTTTTTATCCGATGAAATGAAAAGATTTATTATTATTACTATATGATTTAATTATGTATAAAGTTATTTTTATTGTTTATTAAAAGCAAATTAAAATGTGTTTTTATGTACTTACTGCTAAAAAATCTATAAGTACAGTGAAATACGTATTTATTTTGCAGATTTCCTTCTGATTCCGTGCGAAATAAAGTTTGGAGTCGTGTCATAAGTTAAAAAAAATAAGTTTAAAAATATTGTTTTATTCGAAGGCCAATGAAAATTTTATAACACAAACAAACTGCAATAAATATAAATTTCGAAAAATAGAAGGTTTTTTTATTTCTTTGTACCTCGAGAAATACCCGCTCTTACAAGTTTACGTCTAGGAGCAGACCACGCCGATTGACATCGTAGTTCATAGTAGTTCTAATAGATGGCGTTAGTGTTTTTGTATGGCGACCGTGTCCGGCAAACGTTCGGACGACCGTATCTTTACTATTTATATCTATGCGCATGACGCAATTTGAAACACTGTTACGATCGCGGTCCGGTCATACGTTCCAAGGGCGGCGCGAAATGGAGCGGCGACACCTCTAACAGAGTTCATTCACCCTTGTGTTTCTTACTATTGCAACCTTAATGTTCTCGGTATGTATGTAGTAGTTTGTAAGGATATTTAACCCAAACTAAGTTGTGTAAGATAGATACGAGTAGGTACATACTAAGTGCAGATTATTAAAAGAGGTACGATTTAAGTTACAAATATACGGCCGATTTCAATAACTGATAAATTTGTTTTCGTTCGACAGATAGAAATTTGACTCAGGTACATACATTAAATCCAGAATTTCGATCTATAACCTGGCAATTAACAAAACAAAAGATAGTTAATGAAATTGGCAGTACGTAAATTGTTTCCGGCGTATTAAAAAAATGGGAATCAACTGAATTATTTACACTAATTACTATTTACAAATGATCACTTTTTATTTACACATGCAAGTAGCTAAGCTTTACATGTGCGCGGGTTTCGTTCAAAATAATCCAATATGTTCTCTTCGAGAACAGCTAGGTGAAAATCGTGGACGGCCCCGAGCTTGCGCATGCGGTGGGGTGCGAAACTGGCCGTGATCAATCATCGTTGTATTGCTGCTAAAATCACTTGCGGTTTGATTACACGTCGGTAGCGTCAAACTCAAACTCAAAGCATTTATTTCAAATAAACCAATTACAGGCACTTTTGAATTGTCAAGGGGTCGGTCAGTCAGAAAGATGAAGCTAGTTGCCCATTCCAAAGCGTAACATGTCGAGATTATTAGGCGCAGCGTATAATCTCCTTGATTCCCGTAAATTGTCATCACTTATTGCGTACAGGAGTACCATGTGTAGGTACTCGATATTCGAGAATTGATACTCGTAGTTCCTATCATTGCACTCATTGTGAAGTAGGTACCTACCTAATCACTCTTTGCGCTTAGAAGTTAGCGATGGCGAACAACGGTCGATAACCAGTAGCGCGCGCGCGCGCACTTCCACTTCCGGTATTCGGACGCAACTAAGACACTGAGAGTGACCTTCACCTATTATTTTGTGAAAGGGGTGGGGGCGTGGCACGCGCCGCATAGCGTTAGAACTTCTCCTTAGTTTAGATGTCGCTACGCCCCCGCAAGGGGGCGTGGCCTGCGGAACCGGAGCATCGCTCCCCGTCCGCGGAGGGTTCGCGGTGACCCATTAATATGGGCCCCTCATTGTGGCGGCCTAATACGGCCTCCGGATGTTGGGCCCGCGTAACAGACGCGGGCCCTGTGATAGGGTATCTGATATTGTTTCTGTAGTCGCGCCGCGACACTGTTGCACAGTGTCGCCTCTTCACGACATCCCGGCGGTCTGTCCCCGCCAGGTGAGACGAGGACCCGGCGAGGACGACCAGCGACGAGATGGCGACTTAGTGGCGCTTCTATAGGTCAATAATGTAGCCTATACCCGACCCACTTATCAGAGCTAGCCAAATCATGACCCGGGTAATAGGCGGAATATGAGTGTGAGAGCGGCATAGTACTGTAGTGTAACGCCGCCCGGTGAATACGTGTAGTCGCGACCGCAGCTGCGACTATACGTGCATATATAGGTGCCTGTATACAGGTGAATGTATGTTTTGTTACGTATTCAAACCTAAATTAATCTAGAATACAAATACGTAATAGATGCGTGTGGTTTGTGACGTATTGTCTCAAGCAAGCCGCGTGTAACCTGGGTGCCACTTGCTTGGGCGTCATGTCCGGTGCGATGGGGTCAGTCGTCCGCTACCAGGTCACAGGGCAGGGGTCTCGCGTCAGGCGGGCGCGTGTGCCAGGGCGCTATCTGCTTGACATGGGGCCAAGCAGATGCGTCGGCACGCGCGAACATGCCTTTCGCGGGGTGCCGCACGAACTCATCCAGGCCGCTCTCAATCCCGAGGCCCCGGTGTAGTACGCTATTCCTCACGTAGCGAGGAGCATCAACAATGGTCCGCAGCGCTAAGTTCTGTTGCGCGCGGAGCAGCTTTCGGCTCGACTCGCTCGTGAGAGCGTACCAAGCCGGGGCGGCGTACGTCAAGATTGAGCGTACGTATATTTTGTACACGCTCAACTTGACGCGCGCCGGGATGCGGGACGAGAGCACCAGTTTGAGTCGGTTGCGGGCGACCCTTACCTGCGCGGCGACTTTACGGACGTGTGGCCCCATCGTGAGCCGACGGTCGATCGTCACACCCAGGTACTTGGCCCGGGGCGAATACGCGACGTCGGCTCCTTCTAGCTTCAGGGGGTGGGAGGGGCGCAAAACCCGTCACCATCGCCTGTGTCTTACCCACGTTCACCGACAGCCGCTACTTCGACAGCCACTCGGGAAGCAGGTCAAGCGCGTGCTGCAATTGGACCGCCACGTACTTCGCATTAAGCGAGGTAGTAATGTACGCGGCTTCGTCTGCGTACAGCGCGAGCGTAGCGACTGAAGTGGTGGGGATGTCGTCGGTGTAACGTGAGTAACACGCTGGCGACACACAGCTGCCCTGCGGCACACCAGCCAGCACCAGGCGGGCGCTGGATAACGCCCCGTCGACCACCACCCTGAAGGTCCTGTTAGAGAGGAAAGTAGAGACCACTTGTACGACGCGACGGGGCGCGTCTGACGTGGCCAGGTTGTAGACAAGGCCGTCGTGCCATACACGGTCGAAGGCCTTCTCCATGTCGAGGAATACTGCCACCGAGTACTCCTTCTTGTTCAACGCAGCTGTGAGTAGGTGCAGTACCCTCGACAGCTGGAGCGTCGTGCTATATTCCGCCCGAAACCCAAATTGTTCTGTGCCTCTTTTCTGGGTCAAAGCCCACGCGGGCTTGCCGGGGAATGAGCGTGCGGACGTTGAAGTGGCAAACGTGATACGAATCCTCGAGTACAGGTCACAAAAGTGTTCTTCCCAGACGTCCTAGCGGCGAAAAGGACACTTAGAGACGCAGTTCTCACACCGGTCCATGTACAAGTCCTCACGGGACACGGAGGATTCTCAGCGTATCTCCACCGCTTCCACCTCAAGGATAGTCCCTTGTGCATCTGTTACCCCAGTTGCGATGAGACAGTCTGGCACCTGCTCTTCGAATGCCCCCGATTCAGTCACGACAGAATAGAGCTGGAGGTAAAGATCGGAACCTACCTAAGTCAGTCCATACTCCACACCATCATGGGGAGACTGGCTTCCAGAACCCTATTCTTGGCATTCGCGAGGAAAGTCGCCAAAGTCGCAGCAGCGGCCAACAAAACGGACGCACCCTTGCGTAGTCGAAACCGACCACCATCCACGACCACACCACCAATATCAACAACAACAACAATAACCACAACAAGCACCGCACCAACAACAATAACAACAACAACCACTCAAACAGCATCAACCACATCACTCACCACAACTCAAACTGCTCACACAAACACCACCCGACGGCCAGCACCAGTGGAGGCGGCAGCATCAGCGGTGGCACAAGCCAGCCTTTAACCGGCACCCAGCTCCATGTCCATCTCGGAGCTTCTGGCATGCGGAGGAGACGGAGTCCCGGGCGTCAGACTGCGAGGTGTCGCCCTCTTCATGAACAAAGAAGGGGAGAGGCTAGGCTTAAGCTTCTGCGTAGGCTCGAACCGAGCTGGAGCCCGAGTACACATCTCACCAGGCCTCGCCGCCCTGATGAACGGAAGCACAACCAAAACGAGCATAAAAGGCAGTAAGTACGGTTAAAAACCCGGTTTTTCAACAGAAAAATATCTAAAAACTTGGTTTTTTTTCGTTACGAAAAATGGACCTGAGCTCGCAGAACCCGCACTAATAATACTGATATTGAAACTAAGATCAAAGACGATTTAGAGCAAAAATTTTGAGATGAAACTTAGTGTAAAATTAGGTTTTGTAGGAGAAAATTAAATATTTTCGAAGTTCTCTATTCATTAGGCGCACGCACGTGCGAGATGTCAAAAGATGCCTCTGCGCACGGGCTACAAACTACATATCTAAAAACATGGTTTTTTTTCGTTACGAAAAATGGACCTGAGCTCGCAGAACCCGCACTATAATACTGATATTAAAACTAAGATCACACACGATTTAGAGCAAAAATTTTGAGATGAAACTTAGTATAAAATTAGGGTTTATAGAGAAAATTAAATATTTTCGAATTTCTCTATTCACTAGATGCACATACGTGCGAGGTGTCAAAAGATGCGTGTCCGCAAGGGTCAACGATCTATGGAGTCACTGGATATAAATGCTTTTCATTTGAATTATGGTAAAAAACCCAGTTTTTCAACTGAAAAATATCTAAAATCTTGTTTTTTTTTCGTCACGAAAAATGAACCCGAGCTCGCAGAACCTGCACTATAATACTGATATTGAAACTAAGATCAAAGAAGTTTTAGAGCAAACATTTTGAGATGAAATTTAGTGTAAAATTAGGTTTTTTTGAGAAAATTTAATATTTTCGAAGTTCTCTATTCGCTAGGCGCACGCACGTGCGAGGTGTCAAAAGATACGTCTCCGCAAGGGTCATCGATCTATGGAGTTACTGGATATAAATGCTTTTTAAACATTTTGAATTATGATTAAAAAGAACAGATTGTGGTAGGAACTAAAAATGTCAATAAAATAAAATAAAAAATATAACGATTTTTTTTTCTAGATAACGATGATTTTTTATTAAATAAACATTCATTTTCATTAAATACAAAAATTTACATATTTATTTTAAATCGAAACTACTCAATTAGTTTAATCAGTGACTTCGGTAATAGTTACATTCGATGTTGCCTCTGAGAACGGTATTACTGTGACAATTGGTCGATGGTAACTGAAGTACGATACGAAAGTATTGGACATAACATTATTAAGATATCTAATAAATACAGCATCTATTGTTGTTCCGTATCTGGTGGTAGGTTCTCTTGGATTGTTATTAATTTCCAATTGAAATTCTTCTTGAATTCGGGATTGACCGTAGAAAAGCTAAATTAGACTCTATGCAGTTATGAATATACTCTTCGGATTGAACTTGTTCCTTAGTTATATTGGTATCTGTACCAACATGCCTAAACGCGATCGTTAAACAGTCACGAACTCGCAGTCTCATTATTTTTACAGCCATATATAACAAATGATAGGGATTGACTCCTCGCCGATCCTTACGTCGCAGTTCACTAGATGCCATCATAAAAGGTGTAGCTTTGACTGTATCCCTAAATTTTCTAAAGTGTCCCATATAAATACTCGGAAATGATAGCTCTTCAGCGTGCTCATCGAATAATAAACTTTGTGGGATATTGTGTTGCCCTGGCGCTAATCTTAAATATTTTTCTTCGTTCCATACCAAAGTTTGTTGTTGAGCAGTTAGGCTTTCTTCAATATCGATGTTTTCACTAAATTCGTCAATGTTCTGTTGTGTAATCAGTGGTGTTTCTTGATTAAAAAATGATTCATCAATTGTTATTTTATAATGCAGATATAAAGGTGTATGAGTCAAATAATCCAACCATTGTCTAATTGATCCGATGTTAATTAGGCCATGAACAAAACTACTTTTATGAATCATTTTTTTTTTAATATGTACATAAATGCAATGTTCATCATTGACATCTCTTGGAAGTGATCGTACCATTGTATCCACAGAAACAGGAACATTGATAATTTGTCCGTATATGCCGAATTGTCCTTGAACGTGCCTTAATCTTCTTATTTGCATAAAGGGAATTCGAGGAGAAATAAGCCTTTCAGTGATGAAATCTATTTTTGGTAAATGTTGTGGTATTTTTGGATAGTGAAATCCATTATAAACAGAAAAATTAGGAATGTTATTTTTATCTAATGCTGATTTACAAGTAGAGCAAACTTTGAGTGTATCCACATTTTGCCCGTTAGTTATTGTGTTAATAATACTTCCAGATGCAGATGGTTTCTTTAAATCTTTCTCAAACCAAAGTCGATCGCAGATTGAGCAAGCATGTCCAAATTCATTATTTTTAAAGTTATCGTTAAAATATTCATGAGCTGATTTATGGTATCTAAATCGACTGTAGTTATTCGGAATTTCCGAAGAATTTGCACTTGATTGACTTCGTCCAATTTGCTGAGATACTTCAACTACTCCATGCTGCATTTCTTCTAAACTAGCTATATTTTGAGAATTTGTACTTATTTCATCTATTATTGGATCGTTAATTATTCCTGTAAATTCGATGTTAGGAGAAGCAGCTAATTCTGTAATCACATCTGCATTTTGTAGACGCCTCCTTCTTTCCGCTTCACGTTGTTTCAATTTATCCCTGTTCTGCTCCCTGTATCTTTGTTGACGTTCTCTTTTTTTTTGGAGAGCGTTTTGTTCATTACCTTGATCATTGCTTTGAATAGATGATGGTTGTATTTCTTCCAAACCAGATGAACTTTGAGCAGTAATTATTTCTTCATTATTCAGTTCTATTCTATTCGTGTTTGAAGAGGTAGATGGTCCGGCAATACTTTGTGAAAAATGTATGCGTTCTCTTCTTTCCGCTTCACGCTGCTTCAATTTGTCTCTGTTCTGCTCCCTGTATCGTTTTTGACGTTCTCTTTTATTATTATTTACTCTAAAAAAAAATATATATATATATATATGTGTTAAAATAAGCTTAATTAAAAATTGGTAGATTCAGGTACTATTAGATTAATAAAATCTTACATCACATTAATAGTATGTCTTGTGTTTAATTGACCTTGGTGATGTCCAGTTTCAATAATAATATCTTGTGACCCCTGTGATGATTGTTGGGTTCTAAAACATTTATAAAAATAATATTAAGTTTTTAAAATATTAAGTTAAATATTAAGTTATTAAAATATGCAGAAAAAATTTTTAAATGGCTTCAATATATTAGTGAACTCAAGAATCTTAGCTAGTTATTTCAATATACTACTAAAGATCGTAAATTATAAATATAAATAATGAATGTTTCACTATAAACTCCATTATGATTAGAAAAATTAATTAATTTTTTAAAGTTTAAATTAATAACAAATAAGAAAAAGATTCGTGCGCTGCACGCCATCAGCTGATTTTAAAATAAAGTTCTGTCAGTCTTAATAAATTTATTCTCTAAGCAATTGTTTTAATGCATTAATTTCAATAAGAATGAAATTAAAATTAATAATTAATTTAAAAACATGATATGCAATGAAATTTATGTGAATTTTAATCTACCTAGAGAGTAGATTTTACATTTACTGGCGCTCAATACACACCAAATATACGCGTGCTAAATGCACAGATAAATGCATACTTTAATTATAAAAATATAATTAACTTACTGATGACTTGATAATGTGTCATAGTGTGATTTTGCTTTCTTTGCAGGAGGCTGATCACTTCCACTCTCTAAATTATCACGGTCAGACATTTTATTATCAGAACAGAAAAATGATTTATTTACCAGAAAAACACAGGTTATGAGTACTGTAATAAACAGAGTATACATTATAGGTATCCGAGCTCAGTGGAGCGAAAGAGATGGCTTAACGCCGGATCGAGTGAGAGAGAAACGCACAGTCGATTGCGCGTGGCGACGCGTCGCCACGCCAGAAATCGGTCTCACGTGCGCCTATAGATGTTTCACATCAAAAACCGGTTTTTCAATTGAAAAATATAAAGGTCTTTAGTATAAGTTATGGGGGGGGGGAGTAGGAAATGGTTCACGGGGATAATGGAAAATTTTATTGTTAGTTGGTTATGGTTATGATTATGGTTACGGCTACTACGTAACGTTAGTTAAAGTCTACTAGGAATTGCGGGGTATGAGGAGGGGGGGATTTTTGAATAAATTAATGAATTAATAAAAAGAGGGGCGGGGTTAGAAAGAGGGTGGTCCGCGGAACGTCGCAGCATATACTATACTTCGTATAGGATATACTACACTTCGTATAGGATATGCAGGGTGGTGTCAGAATCGAGCTATCTCGTACCGTTCCCGAGTTACAGGCTTTTTCAAATTCGTGAAGTCCTGGGTTTGGTTCCCTGCTTGTGCACGAGATGTATTGGCAAAGTTATCTTTACAGTTTTTGTCGATGACTTCTTTTCCTCCTGGAGGTGTCACCACTCACCCCGTTAAGACGCGTGGGTTTTAGATTATGTTTCTGGAAGAGGAGGAGTTGCTCTCTCTTCCCGTCCTAGTCCCAGACTTGTCGGCTGAAGGGGTTGCTTAAAGGGTATCCGCGAATATAGGGGATTGCTGTTTTTCAGCCGCAAAAGGGGTGGCTTTTGGTGTTTCCCTGCTTATAAAATTTTTGTTTTTCTTAAATAAGATGGGTCGAGCAAGTTTTTATGTTCTCTCTAATTTTGGATAATATTGCCGCCTTTTCGACCCTTACTTTTATACAAAGAATTCTGAGAGAAAAGTTTATTGGGCAAACATTTGTTATTCCTATTCCAAATAATAACCCTAAAATTTTGTTTTTGTGTGTAATATGATTAAAAAAATATTTTGTTTTTGAGCCACACCTGCTCTAGTATATTAAGATTTTTAATCCAATTTTTATTTAATATGATTGACCCTGAGGGGGTTTTTGTTCTGTCTGCCTTGGCTATTTTTCTTTGTTTACGCTCAGGTTAGGTTCGCTCAGGTTTTTTTTTTTTTTTTTTTTTTTTTTTCCTGTCCGGACGCAAGGTCCGGCCCGCGAGCTACCTCTAACATAATTAGAGTCCTTAATTATACTGATTTGATGGGGATAGGTTGTATCTACACGTATTCTTTATTCGTTTATATCATAAGCTTATAACTACATTTTTATTCAAAATTTGCCTCACATATATACGGCAACCTTACTTTTCTATACATTTACTTATTCTAGTCTTATATATAATATTTCCTGGGATTTCTATTTTCTAATTAATACTTTTATATTCTAGTCAGTTACATTTTAAGTTTCCAAGAGTGATTAACAGTTTTATTTTACACATTATTTCTTATTTATATAACAGATTTCTTATAGTATACATTTATTTATCTATGCTAATCAATATATTTTATACAAATATATATATTATAGCATACATTTATTGAACTATTTATTTCTAAACAAGACGCGTTTGGCAATATCTATACAATATTCTATGAATATCTCTCTACTTTTTCTACTAGACATAAATTTTTGGAAATTTTCAACCGCCATTCTACATTCCAGCACGTTCTCGACTTCGAGTCTTTTTAGGGCGTAAACCGGACAATCTATCAAAATGTGTTCTACTGTTTCGAGGGTCCCGGGCTGGCAGATGCACGATGAGTTCTCTTTGCACTTGAAGCGGTTCAAGTACTCCGAGAACCCACCGTGCCCCGTCAACACCTGGGTAGTTACGTTGGTTGGGACCATTTGCCGTACTATTTTGTAGGAATTTGGTACGTCGGGAAAGAACATTTTGGTGACCCTAGCGCGTGTGCTTAATTTATATCTTTGGTCCCATTCATCAATCGACCCCTTTCGGATCTGTCGTTTGATGTATGAGACCGGGCACCAGTCGTAATCGGGTTTCCGCTTCGTTTTAAGTGCTGCTTCCTTCGCCAATTCATCCGCCCTTTCATTCCCCGCAAGGCCCGCATGTGCCTTGATCCAGAACAAGCGCACAGATTTGTTCTGTTCCTCAATGGCCCTTAGGTTTTTGCGGGTTTCAACTGCCAGGGGGTGAGTCGTGCTGAGGTTAGTTATAGTCTCCAGGGCTGACCTGGAGTCACTATACACTCCATAACTCCTCTCGCTTCTACGTCGAATTTCCTCAGTGGCTCTGCACACCGCGAGGAGTTCAGCCTGGTATACCGTACAGTATGGGGCCAGACTGAGTTTAATGGTCTTCACCTCTGCTGCACTATCCCATAGGGTTAGTGCTGCTCCAACCTTGCCCTCAATCCGACTGCCATCTGTAAATATCCGAATAGCCTGGTTGTTGTGGCTATCTAGTTGCTCCTGGTCTACCAGGCACACGAACTCTATCGCAGTGCGCTTCCCCGGGTGAGGTGCACTTGAGTATTCAACTCTTCGCTCGATCTCTCTATCAGCCAGCTCTGGGTGGGAAGCCCCTCTCCTTGCCTCATACAGGGCGGCTGCCTCTTGTATGCGGAGGTCAAGGGGTAATATTCCAGACAATACCAGTGCTGAATGAAGAGAGACCGTACGATACGCCCCGCACATTTTTTGAGCAAAACCCCTCTGAACAGCATTTAGGTGGCGTTGAACTCCTAACTTTTTCGATGCTGAGGACCAGGCGCCAGCCGCGTAAAGAATTATGGGCTCCACCGTGGCGGTGTATATGATGCGGACTATTTCCGGGTGAAGACCCCAGCTCACCTTAGCAGCTCTTGACAGTTGGTTATAGACGCCAAGTGCCTTCTTACAGACGTTAGCCGTATGGCTGTTAAAGGTCAACTCGGCGTCCACGGTGAGTCCCAAGATCTTCATTTCCGAGGACATTCCAATGTCGATCCCTCCCATGGTCAAGTGTGGCGTGTCATACCGAAGCTTTTTGGTGACTACCATGGCACAAGTTTTGTGTGGAGCAAACCTGAGCTTATTCATGACACCCCACGCCCGAACATGTTCGAGAGCGGCATTGGCCTGTCCTTGGATTTCCAGGGCTGTTTCACCCGAAAAGACGAGCACCACATCATCCGCAAAAGCCTGACAATAATCGCCTCTCTGTGTGAGACTCACCAGCAATGGGTTCAACACGAGGTTCCATAAGATGGGGCCGCCTATTGATCCCTGTACACACCCTTTGTTTGTACTTTTGGCAAACTCATGGCCAGCATACCGTACCCGGACCTTGCGGTCGCTTAGGTAGCTGGCTATCATCCTCCTGAGATTTGCTGGGCACTTCTCTTCCGCCAGTCTGACCTTTATTGCCGGCCACCATGCACTGTCGAAGGCTCCCTCTATGTCCAGCGAGACCATTGTGATGAGCTTCCTCTCTCGGAGTTTGCCTCTCACATGGGCTATCAGGTCATAGAGCGAGTCTTCCGTGCTTCGCTGTGGCATAAAGCCATACTGACGGGGACTTATACGAGGCACGAGGTACCAGACCAGCCTTCTAACCATCATCTTCTCTAGTATTTTGCCCATCACCGGTAACAGTCCAATAGGTCTATAGGACTTGGGGCTGGTGTAGTTGTCCTTGCCTGGTTTCCTCAGCACCACCACGGTGGCTTCTTTCCAAGCTGTGGGAAAGTGCGTCAGTTGCCAGCACTTATTGAACACTGCCAAGTGCAGTTCCATGTCCTGGTATATTACCCGCTGGCAGATGTCGGCTGTGAAACCGTCCACTCCGGGTGCTTTCTTGGGGTTAAAGCTCTCCGTCGCGGACCTTAGCTCCTCCGTCGTAAACGCCGGGTCATGGGTCTCATTATGGCTCCAGTCGTTTACCCGGTCAGCAAGAGCTCTGATCCGACGATGGTCTGGGCTATCCTCCTCTTCTGTATCCTCCGGGTAGAATATTTCCGCCAGTACTCTCGCAGATCCTTCCTGACCTGCTTCCTTCCCATTCCAGACCAATGGCAGATCTTCTTGCCTTTTTGTCGTGTTCTTAATTACCCTATAAATTCCTTCCCAAACCCCCTCCCTGTTCTGTTTCTGGCAAAAACCCTTCCAACTCTCTGTGGAGCGTTTTTTGACCTCTAATTCATATTTCTCCTTTTCTTTCAGGTACAACGCGACCACACCTTCTCTTCGTGACGGCGCAGCACATCGGATTCTTCTCTTCCTGGTAGCGACATCGTGCTTCATCGCTTCGAGTTCTTCGGACCACCACGGCATGGTAAGTGTATGGTTTTCCTTTTTCTTAGGTATTGCCTGGTCACAGGCTTCTGTTATTACTATTGTGTATTTTCCAATTGTTTTGTCTAAATTTTCTTTATTATTTATTTGTTCTATGTAATTTTTATCTATTTCATTATCTACTTTTAATTGGTCCATTTTTTCATAAAAAAGATCCCAATTCGCTTTTTTTGTGTTGTATTTCCTAGTAGTTCTCTTAATGTCTATACCTTTTCCTTTTTGTAGTTTAATTTTGATTATTATGCCATTATGGTCCGAGCTCGTTAGGTCTTCAACAACGGTCCATTCGTCTACCAGGTCGAGTAGGTCTTCTGTGCATAGCGTCACGTCGACGTAGCTAGTGAGTCTGCGTCCCCCTCTGATGGTGTCAAAAGTTGGCTTATTCCCACAATTTAGCACCTGCAGATCGAGTTCTCCCATCATTCCTGCCAGTTCACAGCCTCTGTCATCGACCGCACTGCTACCCCACCACGTACTCTTTGCATTTGCGTCGCCTCCAATGATGGCTTTCTTGGGCTTTATTTCCTTCATCGCGGCTGTTAGGTGGTCCAGGTATGGCCCAATGGGTTGGTCGGGCTCAAAGTAATACGAGACGGCAAGCATCTCCCAGGCGCTCGTTCGCAGCTTCACCACCACGATGTTGTTGGTAGTGAATTTGGGGAGCTGTATGACGTCAATGTCGCTATTGAAAACGACTATCGCAGCCTTTACAGTGCCCCCATTGCAGTCCGCGCTCTGGTAGACCCTTGCCCCCCCGTACGACTTCATTTCCTTAATGCGACCCACGTACGGCTCCTGGACCAGTGCGATGGATATTTTCCGCTTTTGGGCCTCGAGCATGAGCTCGTTCGTCGCCAGTTGTTTTCGTTGGAGGTTAGCCTGTGCCATGATGTACACTGAAGTAGCCGTTCCTGTAACCCCAGGGACCACCTTAGCAATAAGCTATTGCGGCTCGGGCCAATGCATCCCATTTCCTGCGCACCGGGCATTCTTGGCTATAAACCATATGGCCTGTATCGTCATGTTTTTCTTTAGCACAGGGTTCGCTCAGGTTAGGTTCGCTCAGGTTAGGTTCGCTCAGGTTAGGTTAGGTTGGGGGATCCCCCACAGCGCATACTTCCACGCAGTATCCCCTGGGCAACGCCGTGTCTGACCACCGTAACGGAGTGGCAGACCGGTGGCTAAAGTGCGCTGTGCAATCGCAGCATATTTTAATCTTTTAATCTGTTTTTATTCGTGTCGGCAAGCTGCGACCTGCTCTGGAGGCTATGCCTCGACCCTTGAGGGAAGCCTCCGGGCGTTTTAAAAAAGGCCCTTCTCAGGACCAACCAAAAGGCCCTTCTCAGGGCCAACCAAAAGGCCCTTCTCAGGGCCAACCAAAAGGCCCTTCTCAGGGCCACCCAAAAGGCCCTTCTCAGGGCCAACCAAAAGGCCCTTCTCAGGGCCAACCTAAAGGCCCTTCTCAGGGCCAGTCCGAGGGCGCTTCGGCGTCGGAGGCTAGCCGCGCATCGTCTGCGGCTAGCTTCTACTGTCTAGCAGACTCGGACAACGAGTCCATTGGGTTCGATGCTCGGACCCAATCCACTGGCGCTTCTAAGGGCCACGCTGGAGCTGGCCGCGCACCATCTGCGGCTAGCTTATCCAGCCTACAGGCGGAGCTGGAGGTATCGGACTCCGACATATCGGAGTTCGCTATGGACACGTCGGCGGCCGGAAGTGACCGCCTCCAGAGGAAGCGGGCTTTCATGAAGCCCGGCTCCGGTGGCTCCTCGGAGTCCATTGGGAAGTCGAAGAAGAGGCCGAAGTCAAAAAAGGCCTCGACCTCTCCGTCGACTTCCACCCATGAAGTAGGCCTGCTGGACGCCGAGCGTCAACTCGGCCTAGCCAAGAGGGCGCAGCTCCAGCAGGACCTGGAGGAGAAGGTCGCCGCGAAGGAGCGTCAGGCGCGGGCCGCCAGGTCGAGGGCCGGTTACGGTGCATCAAGTGTGCTGTACGCCGGCCACTCCCTGGCGGAACTTGAGCGCATGGCGCTCGAAGACAAGGAGGAGGTTCTGGAGGTCGCTTCGAGGTCCTCAAACCTCAAGGGGACCTTCCAGAAGGCCCTCAAGTGCCGGGCCGTGAGCTTACATGGCATCGTGGCGGAGCTGGTGCAGCGCACCGCCACTGAAGAGACGCGGCAGCTGCAGGCGAAGGTGGATCGCCTGCAACTGGAGGTCAGCCAGCTGCACCAGAAGCTGGCTGAGACCACGGCTCGGCACGCCCAACCTGCCCCTGCCCCTGGTCCGGTGGTAGGAGGCTCCTCCTCCTCTTCCAACCTTGAGGATATTATCCGAAAGGTGGTCATGGAGGAGAGGGCCTTCACCAGAGCCTGCTTTGCAGGGATTGAGGACCGGCTCCTGCCGGAAACGCGGCTACGCCCACCGTTAGCGGCGGACAAGCGTCGCACGGCGAAGGAGCCGGAACCTGTGCCTGCGGCAGGCCCGGCATCAGGGGAGCAGCCCCAGGCCCCGAAGCCGTCCAGGGGCAAAGGCAAGGGAAAGAGGACCACCCCTCAGACCCTTGCTACGGACATGGAGGGAGCGCCTGCTGCTCCAGCGGCCCCCCCGAGCTCGCAGAGGGAGGACGCCTTTCTTCCCTCCACCACCTTGTCCAACCAGACGTGGACGGAAGTGGTCAGGAGGGGAAAGGGCAAAAAGCCTGCTAAGGCTGCTTCGGCAGCCCAAAAGGCTCCGGCGGGTGGGAGGAAGTTGGTTCCTCCCAAAACTGCGGCGGTCGTGGTGACCATCACCCCGGAGGCCGTGGAGCGGGGCGAGACGTACGAGTCCGTACTAAGACGGGCTCGTGCCAACGCAGACCCCTCCCGGCTGGGTATCGGTGGCATCACTTGCCGCCGCACCCTAACCGGAGCCCGGATTTTTGAGTTCGGGGGGGAGCAGCGCGGCGCAAACGCGGACCTCTTCGCAACAAAGTTGCGGGAGGTCATCGCGGATGCGGCAACGGTCGCCAGACCGGTCAAGACCGCAGCCTTGGAGGTGGCCGATCTTGACGACTCGGTCACCAAAGAGGATGTGGTGGCGGCCGTTGCGGCGGCTGGAGGCTGCGACGCTGGCGCAGTGAGAGGGGGAGCCATCAGGCTAGGCCGCCGCGGCATGGGCACCATCCGCGTCGAGTGCCCAGTCGCCGCGGCTGCGGCCGCTCTAAAGGCGACCAAGGGACGGCTGCTGGTGGGCTTCAGCTCGGCTGTGGTCCGGCCGCTTGAGGACCAGCCCTTGCGGTGTTTCAAGTGTTTCGTGCCGGGCCACACCCGGGCCACGTGTCCCTCCAAGTCCGACTGGGGCGAGTCCTGCTTCCAGTGCGGGCAGGAGGGGCACAGGAGTGCCGCGTGCAGCGTCGCCACGCCTCGCTGCGCGGCGTGTGCCGCCAGTGGCCGCCCCGCGGGGCACAGGATGGGGGGCAAGAGCTGCCGGCCACCTGCGAGGAAGGGCGTAGTGTCGGCGCAGGTTCGCCCTGCTGCCACCACCGCCGCTGTCGTCGCCGCTGTAGCTCCAGCTCTAGCGGCGGTAGCTGAGGAGGAGGGTGCGATGTCGGAGTAATGGTTTCCGACTACCGCATCCTCCAGGCGAACACCAACCACTGCAGAGCGGCCCAGGACCTGCTGATGCAGACCATGGCCGAGTGGTTGGTGGACGTGGCGGTGGTTGCCGAGCCGTACTCGGTCCCTGGCCGTTGGCTGGGTGATCGGGATGGCTTGGTGGCACTAGCGGCGCGGTCTTCCACGGACTCCCCTCCCCTCTCGCTATTAGAGAGGGGACCGGGATACGTGGCAGCCGCGTGGGGAGAATTCGCCCTTGTGGGCGTTTATTTCTCCCCAAACCGCCCCCTCCAGGACTTCGAGAATTTTCTCGAGGTCCTCACCGCAGTGGTCGGTAGAGTGGCGCCACGCCAGGTCGCCATTTTGGGCGACCTGAATGCCAAATCGACGGCCTGGGGCAATCCGGCCGCCTCCTGCAACGTCCGGGGACGCGCCACAGAATTCTGGGCGGCGTCCTGTGGTGTGTCCCTCCTTAACAGAGGGACTGTCCACACGTGTGTGCGGCAGCAGGGAGGGTCGGTGGTCGACGTATCGTTTGCCACCCCCGCGCTAGCCGCGCACGTCGTGAACTGGCGGGTGGAGATGGTGGAGACCTTGTCGGACCACCGATACGTGCGGTTCGACATCTCCACCCAGAGCTCCCAGGGGACGGTCCGCTCGGGCCAATCAGCGTTCCCACGGTGGGCTCTCACCCGCCTGGACCGAGAGGCCGCGCAGGAGACGGCGTTCCTCCAGGACTGGTTCGCGCCCCCTGTCGAGGGATTGGACGTGGACGCCGCGGCGGTCGAGCTGAGGCGGGCCCTGACCGAGGTGTGTAATTCCAGCATGCCCCGGTCTCGCCGCCCGGCTCCCCGCCGCGCCGTCTATTGGTGGTCGGAGGAACTGGCTGGGCTCCGGGCCGCCTGCGTGGCGGCCAGGAGGGCCTACACGCGGAGTCGACGACGCAGGCCCCGAGACCCCATCAACGAGGAGGGCCTCTATGCCTCGTACGTCGACGCCAAGACGGTCCTCAAGTCGGCAATGGGGGCGGCCGAGGACGCGGCGAGAGCCGAGATGCTCGAGGGTCTCGACAGGGACCCTTATGGACGACCATACAAGGCGGCGCGGAACAAACTGCGCCCCTGTGGTCCTCCACTGACGGAGGCCCTCGAGCCGGCATTGCTGGATGGGGTGGTTCGGACTCTGTTTCCGTCCAGGACCGACTTCACCCCTCCAGTGATGGACCCCCCGCGGGCGGAGGTTTCGCCGGAGGAGGGGGTCCCCGCGGTTACGGAGTCGGAACTGTACGCGGGGATTCTGCGCCTCCGCGCGAAGAACACAGCCCCAGGGCCGGACGGCGTTCCCGCACGGGTGGTGGCCATCGCCGCCTCACAGATGGAGGAGAGGTTTCGGGACCTCTTTAGCGCGTGTTTTACGACTGGGAGGTTCCCGAAGCCCTGGAAGGAGGGGCGGCTATGCCTTCTCCGAAAGGAGGGACGCCCGGCGGGTTCCCCCTCGGCTTACCGGCCTATCGTTCTGCTCGATGAGGTCGGTAAGTTCTTCGAGGGGATAATCGCCGATCGGCTCAATAGCCACTTGGGGACGGTGGGGCCGGACCTGTCGGACGCCCAATTCGGTTTCCGACGGGGTCGTTCGACGGTCGACGCGCTGGCCCTACTCAAGGGCCAGGTCAAGGAGGCCGTGGAGGCGGGTGACGGAGTGTTGGCGGTGTCATTCGACATAGCCAACGCCTTCAACTCCGTCCCCCACTCTACAATCTTGGAGGCACTCCGGTATCACGGAGTGCCTCAGTACCTGTGCCAACTGTTGGCCAGCTACTTGGAGGACCGGGTGGTCCTCCTCGAAGACAAGTCGGCGACCATGAGGCGATACAGCGCAGAGTCCGGTGTTCCACAGGGGTCTGTCCTAGGACCACCGTTGTGGAACATCGGATTCGACTGGCTCCTGCGGGGAACCCTCCTCCGTGGCACGAGTATCATATGTTACGCGGACGATACCCTCCTCATTGCCCGGGGGAGGGACTTCAGGGAGGCGGCCAGTCTGGCCTCTGCTGGTGGGTCCTTAGTGGCGGGGAGGATCCGCCGCCTAGGGCTGAAGGTGGCGCTGCAAAAGACCGAGGCCGTGTATTTCCACGGGCCTCGGCAGCGCATCCCCCCTGACGGCCACATTGTCGTGGAGGGCGTCAGGATCGGGGTCGGGGCCCAGATGAAATATCTGGGCCTTGTTCTCGACAGCAGGTGGCGCTTCGGTCCGCACTTCAGCGGGCTGTCGACCCGCCTGCTGAAGACCGCGAACGCCCTGTCCTGGCTCCTCCCGAACCTGGGGGGTCCGAAGGCGCGATGCCGGCAGTTATACGCCGGCATCCTCAAGAGCATGGCCCTTTATGGGGCTCCGATCTGGGCGGACTCCCTCCACAGGAGGGAGAACGCCACTGCCATCCGCAGGCCCCAAAGGGCCATTGCACAGCGGGTGGCGAGGGCCTACCGCTCGGTTGGGTTCTCGGCAGCGTGCGCTCTGGCCGGCACCCCTCCTTGGGAGCTCGAGGCATGGGTGCTGACCAGAGTGTACGAATGGACGGCGCAGCGTAAGGCGCTCGGGGAGCTCCCCGCCGCAGAAGAGCGGGAAGCCGTGCGGCAGGAGGCGAGGGACGCAATAGTCCTTCATTGGACGGAGGACCTCGCCACTGCCGCTTTTGGCCGCAGAACACTGGACGCGCTCGGGCCAGTCCTGAAGGATTGGCTCGAGCGGTCCCATGGTTTCCTCTCTTTCCGTCTGGTGCAGGTGTTATCCGGGCATGGATGCTTCGGATCGCACCTGCATCGGATCCAAAGGGAGGAGACCCCGTCGTGCCACGGCTGTGGCGCGGCGGTGGACACGGCACAGCACACCCTAGAGGTGTGCCCTGCCTGGTCCGAGCTGCGCCATAGTCTGGTCGCAGCGGTCGGGCGGGACCTCTCGCTCCCCAGCGTTGTCAGCTCGATGCTGGAGAGCGAGGGGGCCTGGGCAGCGGTCGCCTCCTTCTGCGAGGAAGTGATGTCGCAGAAGGAGGAGGCGGAGCGCGTGCGGGAGGACGACCCTCTCGCAGCGCCGCTCCGAAGGCGGAGGAGGGGTCGAAGAAGACGTCAGTATGACAGTCATCTCCGACTCCTCCCAGGTGGAGGCCAGCAGGCAACGGGTGCGGGGGCACCCTTGCCTGTATTGCACAGGCCTCCACCAGTGTCGGATGGGAATGGCCAGGTGTTCCCGGCCATTCCCGTAGCCCCCCAGCTTGGGGGGCATGCGGGGCCCGCCAGCTAGGCGGGCACGCGCCGGGAGGGTCGTGGACGTAAAGGCTGTGCCAGTTTCCCATGGCCCTCCCATAACGGCATTGAGGGAACACCGCTGGGTTTTTAGTGGGTATACCGGCACTCTGCCGGGGAGTCCCACATACCCCTTCCGTCCCCCGACGGGAGGGTATGCGTAATGCATTTTTCCCAGCGGAACAAAAAAAAAAAACAAAAAAAAAAAAAAAAAGGTTAGGTTAGGTTCCCCCCCGGTGGGTTCCCGCATTGTCGAGGCGGGGGGGCTCAGTAGCCGTGGCTTGGAGGGCCACGGTGAAGCTAAGAGGAACCCGAGGAGGGGGCCGCTCGTCAGGGCTTTTACGGCTAAGCCGACGACGTAGCGGCCGTAGGTTGCGGTGCCGCTTTGGCGACATCGCAACTGAGGCGGGCCGCGATGTCGAATGGGCGGCATCGCGGCTGAGTGTGGGAGGCCGCGGCGGGAGAGGAGTGCCGGTATTGCGGTGAGCCGTTCTCCCTACCTTCCGCGGCCTTGACGGGGTCGCCACCGTTGAATGGCGGACGCGGTGGGGCCGCAGAGGAAGAGGAGTGTCGGTATTGCGTTGGCCGCTCTCCCTATCCTCTGCGGCCGAAAAGTGGTAGGCGGCGGGGCCACTAACCTGACCCGTTGCGGGGGGACCAGGGGCGCCTGGACGCGAGATCGTCTGGCGCGAGGTCCCAGGTGGAGGCCAGCAGGCAACGGGTGCGGGGGCACCCTTGCCTGTATTGCACAGGCCTCTACCAGTGTCGGACGGGAATGGCCAGGTGTTCCCGGTCATTCCCATATCGCCCCCAGGCTGAGGGGCATGCGGGGCCCGCCAGTTAGGCGGGCATGCGCCGGGAGGGTTGTGGACGTAAAGGCTGTGCCGGTTTCCCATGACCCTCCCATCAAGGCGATGAGGGAACTCCGCTGAGTTTTAGTGGGTATTCTGCCATTTTGGCAGGGAGTCCCACATACCCCGTCTCGTCCCCCGACGAGCGGGCATGCGTAATGCATTTCTCAGCGTAAAAAAAAAAAAAAAAAAAAAAAGGTTAGGTTACGTTTTTTTTTTTTTTTTTTTTTTTTTTTTTTTTTTTTTTTTTCTCTACTTCCTCTGACACAACGTCAAAGCCTATTTTATCTAATACTACTCTTTCATTCCAGTTCTATCAATTATTCCTCTCGCACTTTTATTCCGCATACTTTGTCTTTCTTTCTTTCTATCTCTCTCTTGCTGTTTACCCGGTGGGATTCCGGACTAAGCTATGTATCTAATCTCTCTAATCTTTTGTGACATCTTATTTTTGGGTTTCGGGTTTACACCATACACAATTTATCTTTATTAAATTAATGACCAGTATACATTTAGCAGATTGCTTTCTTACATATCTAATTTATTATTACATTTGGTGTTTACAGTTTACATCTTAAATATACTTATGTCTAGTGTTATAACTATATAGCTTTTATTTTGTGATTTCGGGTCTTACAATACCCACATTTTCCAGAATATTGTTCATGCCCAGTATAATATTTTGCACAATTTTCTTACATAACTAGTTTTTCATCTAAGTTCTTATTTTCTATCTCAAACTATGCTTATTTCTACTTTTTAATTATAAATATAACTTAATCAATTTAAGTGTATGATGTACGATATATTCCATAATATATGGTAATCATACTTATTTTTACTTATTTCTCTTTACGACTGTTTCTATTATTTTTAAGCAGTAGTTCATGAAATCTATTCTTCCCTTATCTATCATTATTAATTTTACATTCTCCATTGTTAGTTTTATATCCAGTAGTTGTTCAATCATGAATCTTTCACACCCAAACACTGGGCATTCCAAAATAATGTGGGGTACGGTTTCTTTTTCATTGGGGTCGCAGATGCATGAAGGACTATCCTTACATTTAAATCGGCATAAATATTCTGAGAAACCCCCATGGCCGGTCAACAATTGGGTGCTCAGGCATGTCGGTTCAAACTTTCGAATCACTCCGTATGCCGTCGTCACATCCGGAAAGAATATTTTCGTAATACCAGCGACTTCTCCGGATTTGTACCTCGCGTCCCATTCGCGAATCGACTCCGATCGGAGGTGTCGCTTCGCGAATGAGACGGGGAACGAATCATAGTCGGGTTTCCTCTTGTTTGACACTGAGGCGGCCTCCTTGGCAAGTTGGTCTGCCCTTTCGTTTCCCTCCATTCCTGCATGTGCTTTTATCCAGTACAAAGTCACAGCTTTGTTCTGTCGAGATATATATGATAAGTTCTCGCGTGTTTCTACAGCTAATGGATGGAGGGTGCCGAGATTTGTGACCGTTTGCAGCGCCGCCATTGAGTCGCTATATATTCCGAATGTGAGTGCACTGTGTTTCTTGATTCGTCTCGTAGCTTCGCAAACAGCCAGCAATTCCGCCTGGTATACTGTGCAGTATGACGGCAAGCAAAGTTTGACGGCCTTGGTCTCCGCTTCGCCCTCCCAAACGGACAGCGCTGCGCCAACCCTTCCCCCAATTTTGCTGCCGTCTGTGAAAATTTTCACTGCATGGCTACTGTTTGCTTCCACGTCAGTCTGGTCTTTTAGGCATGTCAGCCCGAGATCTGCGAGAGCTGCAGGGTGTGGCGCTTCTGTTGCCGGCATTAACCGCTCGATCTCTCTGTCCCCCAGTTCGGGCAAGGCCGCTCCCTTCCTGATCCTGTATAGTGAGGCTACCTCACGTACACGAAGATCCAGTGGAAGCAGTCCTACCAGAACCAGCGCTGAGTTCAGTGAGACCGTTCGATAAGCCTTGCACATTTTTTGCGCGAAGCCTCTCTGTACAGTTCCGAGCTGTTTTTGCACTTTCAGTTTTCCGGCAGCCGGTGCCCAGACGCTCGCCGCATACAGGATAATGGGCTCGACGGTCGCAGTATATATTGTGCGTATTACCTCAGGGTGGAGGCCCCAACTTGCTTTTGCTGCTCTTGCAAGTTGCTTGTAAACGTTGATGGCCTTTCTACAGACAATTGATACGTGTGCGTTAAAAGTGAGCTTGTCATCAATCGTCACACCTAACATCTTGATTTGCCGTAGGTCGAGCGGGAGCATCCCAGCCAGCACCAGGGCCGAGTTCAGGGAGACAGTGCGGTATGCTCTGCACATTTTCTGGGTGATTCCGCGCTGAACTGTCCCAAGTTGCTTGGCGATACCCAACTTTTTCGCAGCCGGTGCCCAGACGCTCGCAGCGTAAAGGATTATGGGCTCTATGCATGCGACATAGATCAAACGTATAACCTCTGGGTGCAACCCCCAACTGACCTTTGCGGCTCTACACAGCTGTTTGTATATGGCGATTGCCTTCCTGCAGACCAGTGAGACGTGGGTGTTGAAGGTCAGTTTGTGGTCGATAACTACACCCAGAAGCTTCATTTCTTTTGACATGCCAATGTCGATCCCCCCCATGCTGAGTCGTGGTGTGTCATGTTTTAATTTCCTGGTTATCACCATCGCAGTTGTTTTGTGTGCTGCGAATTTCAGTTTGTTCTCGACACCCCACGCCAGAACATGATTAAGAGCGGCATTGGCACTTTGCTCCACCTCTAAGGCGGTCTCCCCGTCGAAGACCAAGAGGACATCGTCTGCGAACGCCTGCGCGTAGTCTCCTCTGCTCTCTGCTGCTTTGAGGAGGGGGTCAAGGACCAAGTTCCACAGGATTGGGCCACCTATCGAGCCCTGAACACAACCCTTGTTCGTGTCTTTGCTATATGCTTCCCCGCCGTACCTGATTGAGACTTTTCGGTCCCTGAGATAGCTATCCATGACCCGCCTAATGTTTATTGGGCAGTTTTCCTCCGCCAGACGGACCCTTATCGCTGGCCACCAGGTACTGTCAAATGCTCCCTCTATGTCCAGGGATACGAGTGTTACTATCCTTTTCAGTGCTAGTTTTTGGTTAATGTGTTGCATAAGGGCATAGAGGGCGTCCTCAGTGCTCCTTTGCGGCATGAATCCGTACTGACGGGTACTCATTTTTGGCAGAAGGTGGAACTTTAGGCGGGCCACTAGCATCTTCTCGTATATTTTTCCCAGTATAGGCAATAGTCCGATCGGCCTATAAGATTTGGGAGTAGAATATCGGTCTTTTCCAGGCTTTCTCAGTATTATGACTGTTGCCTCCTTCCAGGACGTGGGGAAGTGATGATGTTCAAGGCACTTGTTCAGGAATTTCAAATATAATTTTGAGTCGCTGGCAATGGTTTGGCAACAAATGTCAGCGGTAAAGCCATCGGAACCCGGTGCCTTTTTCGGATTGAAAGACTCCATTGATTTTAATAATTCTGCCATAGTAAAGGGTGGGTCACAAGGGTCACCTTGCTCGCCAGAGTTCACGCTTTCGGCTTTTATTCGAGTGGATCGGTGATGAGCATTGTCACTTTCAGGAAGGTCCTCCGGATAAAACGTTTCCGCCAGTAGTTTCACGGAGCCTCTCGCATCCAGCACATCACCGCTCACTTCCAATGGCAAGTCCTCCTCCCTACGCTGCGTCCTTCCTATCACCCTGTAGATTCCCTCCCAAACCCCCTCCCTATCCTGCTTCCCGCAGAATTCCTTCCAACTCTCGGTCTGAGCTTTGGCCGCTTCTAATTCGTACTCTTCTTTCTTTTTCAGGTACTCTTCGATGACCTTCGACTTCCGGATTTGGGCGGCACAGCGGATTCTGCGCTTCTTGGTAGCGACGGCCTTCTTTATCTCATCGAGTCTCTCGGACCACCACGGCAGGGTAAGTTCCTCCTGGACTTTTTTGGTGGGTATGGTTTGTTTGCATGCATTATTTATTGCTTTTGTTAAGTTTGTTGTCAATGTGTCAATTTCCTCTGCGTTTTTAATATTGTCAATTTCTGCTGTTGTAAAATGATAATCTATTTTCAATTGGCCAAGCTTCTCATGAAAATTGGCCCAATTGGCTTTTTTGGTATTGAATTGTCTGGTCGTTCTTTCTATTTTTATTCCTTTAGATTTTTGCAGGAGGATCCTAAACGTAATGCCGTTGTGATCCGAGCTCGTGAGGCCTTCGTCGACCCTCCAGTCGTCTATCATGTCCAGAATGTCGTTGGAGCAAGCGGTAACATCTACATGACTGCTATAACGTTTCCCTCCTCGGATAGTGTCGAAGGTCGGAATTTCCCCACGATTTAAAATATTCAAGTTTAGCTCACCGAGAGTTCCTGCCATCTCTTCCCCCCTGTAATCGACCGTCGGGCTGCCCCACCATATGCTCTTTGCATTGGCGTCCCCTCCAAAGATCAGTTTTTTGGAACCGACTGTGAGCCTTATTTGTTTAAGATGCTCCAAATAAGGCTCGATAGGCTGGTCTGGCTCAAAGTAAAAGGAGACAAGCGTGATCTCCCACGCACTGGACAGGATTCCCACAACTGAGATGTTGTTTGTGGTGAGTTTCGGGTACTGTTTGACTGTGAAGTCGCTGTTAAAGACAGCTATTGCCGCTTTGACAGTCCCTTCTCCTGTACCAGTGTTTTGGAAGATCCTAACGCCCCTGTGACTCCTCATTACTTTCGCCCCTGCCACGTATGGTTCTTGAAGAAGCGCCACCGCTATTTTACGCTTCGTAGCCTCTATTAAAAGCTCATTTGTGGCAAGCTTCTTGCGTTGGAGGTTAGCCTGTAGTACTCCATAGTGGGTGTTTTCAGTTGGGGTGCCCTTAACAATACGCTACAGTCGATCTGGCCATGTCATCCCATTTTCTACGTACAGGGCATTCATGACTGAACGCATTATGCGGCGTGCCATGCTCTATTTTCGCCTTTGAGCAGTTTCTACAGACGGGTGGTGAGTTTGAGAGCCAGTCTGGACACTCTGCTCTCATATGGGGACCGCCACAGTGGCTGCACAGATCCGCGGGCTCTTTGCAGAACCGCTTCCCGTGTCCGAAACCCAGACAGCGAGTACATTGTACTAGTGGGGTCTGATCTTCAACCCTGACCCGCTGGAGATCTATGTGTACGGTCCCGTTTTCCACTGCTCGTCGCCAGATGGTCGGCGAGACGCTGATGATGACGTGGCCAATATGAGGGTTACGTGTTCTTCTCCTATACCTTATCTCCACCCTGTTTTCCCCACTGTCGAGGCCGTCAAAAACATCCTTGTTCTGATTTCTGAGTGCTTTAACAACGTCTTCGTCGGTATTCACTACCAGAACGTTCTTTAGAATCAGAAGCGGGTCCTTGTTTTTAACCTCCTCGACAGTGAGGTCAACTCCTTCTTTTTGAAGTCGGGTCTTGATCTTGCTTCTTTCTTCTTCACTTTTCAGACCTATTATAATTTTTCTGTCCTTAGCTTTTCTCACCTTTTCCACCTTTATCCATCCATCTTTGGCATTTACTGCTTCCCGTATTCGGCTAAGGACTTCGTCGCCTGTTTCGGTTTCGTTCTTGGACGTGACTACAACCGAGTGTAGTGTACTGCGCCTTGGCAATAAGTTTACGGACTGAGTTGCAGCCACACTCGCATAGGTACCCCTATCCAAGAATTCATTTTGATGATCTATTTTCTCCTTGAGCTCCTCTATTTTCTTGTTATTTTCTATGAGGAGCTTTGAATGTTGTTCCATTGTAAGTAGGATCATACTTGTGTCAATTTCTTCAGGAGAAGTTGATTCTGCGGCTGACTTTAGGTCTGCTACTCCTTCCTTGGTCATTCGTTGCTTTGCCACTTTCAGCTCCGTTTCTACTTCCTTTACCAATTGGTAGAGTCGTTCTGTGGCTTCGGAGATACCGGTTATAATCTCTCTCTTGGTATTCCTAGTGCTGCTTAGGTGAAGCTTAGTCTTTGTTAGACAGGCTTTAGCCTCCGCAGTTCGGTCTACATATTTGACCTTTGACGGTGAGCATGTTTCGACGGACTTCCTCACTGTGGTCGCAGTCGCAGCTTTGTTCTCTTGCGTCAAGGCAAACTTCACTTTAGTTTTCGCAGGGCCAGCCTGCGACGTCTTTTCTGTTGCACAGGGGATGGGGCTGGTATTTGTGGCTTCCCACTCTCCTATGCTGCGTCTTACGTTTTGAGGGGCAACTGCCCCAGGTCCTGACGGCGACTTTTCGCTGTCGGTCACCTTTTTAGGAGTTCTATAGCCGAACATGTTGGAAGGTATGCGTCAATGTAAATTAAAACTAAAAGCGTCAAAAGGGACGATAAAATAAAATAAATTAAAGAGTGCAATATTCGAAGTAAAGCCGCACAAGAGCCCGTTAAAACCCGCCTCAACAGAGACTCTACCCAGGGTTGCAGGATTCCGGGCAATTTTGAAGGGCTCTACTGAGACCTTAATGGTAATTTTGACTGTCAAAAACCAATTTTCGACTTTTTCGGTAGAGTGGCTCTATATAGAGTGTATTCAATGCCACCAGCAAACAGAGCTCGCCGAGACCGATTCAACGACTCCAAACACGAGGTACCCAGCACTGGCGGTTCCGGAGCAATCGAGGTTCAAAAATTCTGGTTACCATCCAAGATGGCGGCCAGAAAGTGGTTAAAACCCGAAAGCTCAGCAACTACCAGACCGAATTTGCCCGTGCTTGGGCCTATTTTAACGAGCTCGACGAGGTCTATGCAATGACGATAGATTCAGGCTGAAAAAAGTTTTTCTCCTGAAAATGCCTGAAAGTCAGTCCACTCACAAAACAGGCTTTAGCCAATCCCCACAAAACTTATCCCGTCGCTCTACGACCCTCCGTTGCGGAGATATAGATGTTTAAAATTGCACAAAAATGGCGGCACTGCTGTCAAAGTCAATCTTTGACAGGTGATATCTCCACTTTGGCCAGTCGCAGAACACCCGAGTTTGGACTTTTCTAGCCTGGCCTGACCCGCTCTTTCATGCAAGGTGGTTTTCAGGTCCCTGAAAATTTATAGCCTGAAAATGACTGAAACTATACCCACTCGACAGGACTTTTCCCCACAAACCACACTGTTGAAACGGCGACCCTCTACGACCACCGAGTCCAGAGCTACGTTGGTTTGAAGTTTTCCAAAATGGCCGCCCTAATGTCAAAAGTCAACTTTAGGTGGCTGCAACTCCGTCCCCGTTTGCCGGAGAGAAACGCGGTTTTGAATACTGTGCTCAGCCGGACCTCCTCTATCCGGCAAAATAGGCCCCAGGGCCGAAAAATTTTTGGCCTGAAAAACGCCTGAAAATCACAGAAAATATTCCTTATTGTATCTCCCTGGGAACTGAGAAAATCCGAAAGATCTGCGCTCAATAGCACCGGAGCTAATCGAGGTTGAAGTTTTCAACCACAAGAACCAATATGGCTGAAAAAGTCTATTTCCTCCGTTTTTGGAGCTATAGGGGGCAAGTTTGGGCTTAATCTAGTCGGAATATATGTTCTGAACCTAATTCTATGCTTAAAATATTTTTAAAATTATTTGTTTCTATTAAAACTGAAAAAAATACTAAAAATAAAATATCTTTTCAGCCCTTACATATAAAAATCTGAAAAAATTATCAAAATTTGTGCAAAATAAGACACTATACGGTGTGTACATAAAATAAAAATATTTTGATACTTAAAGGTCATAAATTAACGAAAAAGTGAAAAAATTACAAAAACTGTGTTTTTGGGCAAAATAAGAACATTAAATTTTTTAAATTAAGCTGGATCTCTTCGTCCAATGAGCGCGCAGCAGGAATCACCAAAAAATATAGGGGTCCTGCCTGAAAATTTCTCAGGACAGGGGTCCGAATTCTGTATCTTCAAATAATAATTTCTCTGTACCTGATGCTACGAAAAATCCAATCGACGTGTCGTTTGTCTCGTCCTTGTACCTCCAGCTCACTCTCAAAAAATCAGCTGCCAGCAACACCCCGTTCAGAAAACATGTGGTCCAATTTTGAGGTTATGTTCGTAGTTTTCAGCCGTTTCCTCGGGAATCTGCGGTCACAATTTTACCAGCTTGATGTCGCTGGATGCTTCTTTCCGTGCTTCACAATATGGTGCAATAAAATATTTGGGTCAACGATCGTTCTTCGAAGTTATAGGCCTCCGAATATTTCAAAAGTGCAAACTTTTCCAGTTTTTCATTGATAACTTTTTCCCCGGAGTTTTCCAGCTCACGGGGTTTTCACAGTCACTTGCACAAAACTGAGACGGTTCTTTTGGTATACTTCTCGACGTTCTAGCGTTAAAAAATACCATTTAAATGAATTTTTAAGCGCGGAATGGCTCTAAAAACGATCCGATCAGCGCGAGAGCTGGGGGGGTACTGGGTTAGGTTAGGTTAGGTTAGGTTAGGTTAGGTTGTCACCACTGCGTCGACTGTCGGGAGGACACGGCGTGGCATACGCTGGCAGAGTGTGCCGCTTGGGAGGAGCCGCGCCGTGCCCTCATCTCTGGAGTAGGCAGTGACCTCTCGCTGCCGGCCGTCGCTCGTTCGATGGTCGGCAGCGAGGAGTCCTGGGACGCGGTGGTTTCCTTCTGCGAGACAGTAATTTCGCAGAAGGAGGCTGCGGAACGGGAAAGGGAGATTTCGTCCACTAACCCGGCCCGCAGCAGGCGCACCGGGCGTCGGCGGAGGGCGGACAACGCCCTCTTCCAGCCCCCCTAAATGGGTCCAGGGACGACGGACTAGGGGACGTCCGTCGCCCCCCATATATCGGACCCGAGGTGGCGGCGCGTAGTGTTCCACGCGCGCCCCTCTGAGACGTCGCGGGGGGAGTCAAACACCTCACTCCCCCCCTCGACCGGAGGAGAGGCCTGCAGTGGCGGGCCGGCACCAGTCGGGGGTCGCGGAAGTATGTTCGTTCCCGTGACCCCCGGCGTAGGTGTGAGACGGAACACCGGGGTGGTTTTTAGTCAGTAAGAGTCTGACAGACCCCTCCGCCCGCCCCAGGGCGGAGGACATCCATGAGGATTTTCCACCCCGGAACAAAAAAAAAAAAAAAAAAAAAAAAAAAAAAAAAAAAAAAAAAAAAAAAAAAAAAAAAAAAAAAAAAAAAAAGGTTAGGTTAGGTTAGGTTAGGTTGGGGTGCAAGTTGAAGAGCCTCCTCGTGGCGCACCCTGGACAACGTCGGCTCCAACTGCCCACCAGGTTTTGGTGGACACTTGGGGCTGGCGGCTAATCTTCAACACACGGGGAAGGGTCATGGTTCCAATCACCGATCATCATTGATGGGCGGTGAAGGGAACCGGGCTATACACGTCTACTCCCCCTCTGCTTACAGAGGAAGGTGAGTGGGCGTAGACCGGGGAGGATTAGGTTAGGTTAGGTTAGGATAAAAAAAAAAAAAAAAAAAAAAAAAAAAAAAAAAAAAAAAAAAAAAAAAAAAAAAAAAATATTACATGTATATATAATTAGGTTAGGTTAAGTAGGGACCCAATCCTAAGCTCTGAAGCGCGGCGAGAGGATGAGTGGCTGGTGGGGGACCAGTCGCTAGCGCTTCCCCTGTAGATACCTGCCGCCCTCTACAGTAAATAGGCTTACCTATGTAAGAGGCTCTGCCTAGGTGGACATATTTTCCTTCACTACTCGTGGGAACAGAATGAATGTAAAAACAAATAAAACACTAAATGATGACGTGCCATTTTTGGCGGAGGTACCGATTACCGGAAACGGTAACAAGAGTCGAGGAGGCTCCAGTCCCGAAAGGGACTTGACGTGCGTTGAGAGCACACGCGGGCGCACTTCAAAACCGGAGAAGGTGCCGATCGTTTTGGTCGAGCAGATGGGTGTGGGTGCGTCCGAGAGGGTGAGGTTGGCGAGCGTGTCGAGCGTAGGCTCGGGGCGCTCGCAGGCTGAAGAGTGCGTTCCAGGTCGTTCGAGATCCAGATCTCGGAAGCGCAGCCTCTCCTCAAACGAGGAGAATCCGGAGGTGGCCGCTAAGGTTGCATCGGCACGAAGGGGCAGGGCCCGAATGGTGCCAGGTGGGGCTAACGCTCGAATGCCGCCAGAGCGTGATGGGCGGGGTCGCTTTGTCGCGCCAGCTCCAGTGGAGCGTATGGAGGGCGCGGAGAGCGACCCTGGGTTAACCATGGCGGACTTGAGCGGAGGCTCCACTACGTCCCTGCTAGGAGAAAATCGCGCGGAGGCCGCTGCCGCTAAGCGGGCGCAGCAAAGGGCTGTCGTGGCTGACGAGGTCAGTGAGTTGGCCCGGCAGGCCCGAGAGAGGCGCTCTGCCCGGATGGCCGGAGGGAGCCCTACGGCGGTGGCGCTCAGTCGCCAGGTGTTAGACGGCGTGGACGTCGTCCTGAGGGTTGCCACCAAATCGGGCAACTTGAAGGGCACGTTCACGCGCGCTCTGAAGGAGGCGGCTGAGGGCATCCGGGAGGCGGTTGAGGTCCTCGTGAAGCGCACGGGCACGGAGGAGACAGCGAAGCTGTGGGAGGAGAACGGCCGTCTCCGATCCGAGCTCGAGGACCTCAAGCGGCAGTTTGCCGCCCAGAGAATGGCTCCCGCGGCCACCGGGTCTTCTCGCGTTGCGACCCCGTCGTCGGCTCTATCGCCTGCGTCGAAGCCTGCACTTGAGGATGCGGAGGTCGAAAAGATCGTCCGCATTTGCATGATGCAGTGCGGAGACATGGTGGGTGCCCGCCTTGAGGCGATGGAGTCGAGGCTCCTCCCGGAAGTGTCCGTCCGCCCTCCGCTCGCTGGGGACCGGCGCAGGAAGGAGGGGTCTGACAGGGGGGGCCCGACGGCCGTGGCGGCTAAACCGAGCCAATCCGGGGGGAAATCGACCCAAAAGTCCACGCCCCAGACGGCCACCTCCCGCGCAGCGGCTACTCCAGCGGCACCTCTGGCGGCCGTGCCTGGGCCTACCGCAGAGGCCTGGACGACGGTCGTCAAAAAGGGGAAGGCCAAGAAGAAGGTGCCGCCAGCACCAGCTCCCGCTGTGGCACCGGCACCCCAGAAGACAAAGGGACCGCCTAAGGTCAGAGCCCCACGCTCCGCGGCTGTAGTAATTACGCTGCAGCCCGGAGCCGTTGAAAGGGGCGTTACGTATAAGGCGGTCCTGACGGAGGCTAAAGCCAAAGTCGCGTTCCCGGACCTTGGCACACCGTCTGGCTTCAGATTGAAGCCGGCGATGACGGGGGCGCGGCTTCTTGAGGTGTCGGGAGTCTCCAGCGGGGAAAAGGCCGACATCCTGGCCGCCAAGCTGAGGGAGGTCCTCAACCCGGAGGACGTCCGAGTGTCCAGGCCGATGAAGACCGCAGAGCTGCGCGTCGATGGCTTGGACGACTCGACGACCCCGGCTGAGGTCGTGGCGGCCGTCGCCGAGGCCGGCGGATGTCCACCCGGGGACGTGCGGACGGGCGACATTCGGGCCGACGCTTCCGGGCTCGGCACGATTTGGGTGCGGTGCCCGGTGGCGGCGGCTAGTAAGGTCGCCGACGGGGGACGTTTGAGGGTGGGGTGGGTTGCAGCGAGGGTCAAGCTGCTGCAGCCCAGGGCTATGCGGTGCTACCGATGCCTGGACATTGGGCATGTCCGGGCGCGGTGCACCGCCGAAACGGATCGCAGCGAGCAATGCTATCACTGCGGCCAGCCCGGCCACAAGGCGGCCCAGTGCTCCGCGGCGCCAAACTGCAGCCTCTGTACAGCTGCAGGGAGGCCCGCTGGGCACAGAGCTGGCGGAAAAGCCTGTGGCGCACCCACCCAGAAACGGAAGAGAGGGGGTGCCAAGGCTGCCGGGGGCTCTTTACCCCCCCCTCAGCCTGGCAGCTCGTCGGCCGACTCCCGGCCTAGGAATGGTGCGGAGGGGATGGACTGCGCATAAATGGCGCTGTACCATTTCCTCCAGGGCAACCTCAACCACTCTGCTAGAGCTCAGGATCTCTTCCTCCAGAGCATGGCAGAGTGGTCGATTCATGTGGCTGTGGTCGCCGAGCCGTACTTCGTCCCCCCCCGGGATAACTGGGTGGGAGACCTTGACGGTTTGGTGGCCATCATTGGCGGGGCTCTTGTCAACCCGTCCCGAGGTCACGGCTGGGTAGCCGCCCTCGCGGACGGCATTGGCACGGTTGGGGCATATTTTTCGCCCAACAAGAGTCTCGCCGACTTCGAGAGGTTCCTTGTCGAGTTGGGTGCCGTCGTGGGCCGTCTCCACCCTCGCCCCGTGCTGTTGCTCGGGGATCTCAACGCCAAATCTGCGGCGTGGGGATCCCCGGTGACCGATGCTAGGGGTGAGGTGTTGGAGGAGTGGGCGGTCACGACTGGCTTGACCGTCCTAAATCGGGGCTCGGTCTACACGTGCGTGCGGCAGCGGGGCGGCTCTATAGTGGACGTCTCGTTCGCTAGCCCCGCTGTTGCAAGCCGTGTCCGCGACTGGCGGGTCGCCGTGGAGGTGGAGACGTTGTCGGATCACCGATACATCCGTTTCGACGTCTCCGCCCAGACCACTGGCGGCCGTGGTTCGCCGGCCCCGCGAACGGACGGTCCGCACTGGGCGCGTAAGCGCATCGACAGGGAGCTTCTCGAGGAGGCCGCTATTGTCCAGGCCTGGAGCCGGGAGTCGGCAACGACCGGACCCGTCGACGTCGAGCAGGAGGCGCTGTGGTTCCGCGGGGCGATGACGCAAATTTGCGACGCGTCGATGCCCCGGGTCCACGCACAGACAGGAAGGCGCCAGGTGTACTGGTGGACTGCCGAGATCGCGCAGTTGCGCGTCGCGTGCGTGGCGGTCAGGCGCCAGTACACCCGATACCGGAGGAGACGTCGTCGGGTCCCTGACGAAGAAGCCGCGCTGTATGAGGTGTACCGCGCGGCGAAGGAGACTCTGGGGCTGGCCATCGTCGAGTCGAGGACGCGAGCCAGGGAGGAGATGTTGGAGACTCTAGACGGGGATCCGTGGGGGCGCCCTTATCGCGCGGTCCGAGGGAAACTTCGAGCCGCGGCGCCCCCACTTACGGAGAGTCTCCAACCCGAGCTGCTGGAGGAGGTAGTCGCAGCCCTCTTCCCGGCAAGAGCGGAGCATACTCCGCCGCCGATGGCTTTGCCCACAGCCGCAGAGTCTACAGAAGAGAACGCCATCAGCGTCCCAGAGGTGACACAGGCAGAGATGAGGGCAGCCGTGATGCGGCTCCGGGCCAAAAACGTGGCTCCGGGGCCCGACGGGATCCACGGCTGCGTGTTAGCCCTCGCTCTGAAGGAGCTTGAGCCCCAACTGAGAGGACTCTACACAGCGTGTCTTGAGCGGGGCCAGTTTCCCACTTTGTGGAAATCTGGTCGTCTGGTCCTGCTCAGGAAGGCGGGGCGCCCTGCGGACTCGTCGTCCGCGTACCGGCCCATAGTGCTGCTAGACGAGGTGGGTAAGCTGTTTGAGCGGATAATCGCAGCCCGCCTCGTCGGCCACTTGTGCAGAGAGGGGCCGGACCTGGACGACAGTCAGTTCGGGTTTCGGCATGGGCGCTCTACCATCCACGCTGTGTCGCGGGTGAGGGTCCTGGCGGAGGAAGCGGTGTCCCGGGGCGGGGTGATGTTGGCGGTGTCCTTGGACATCTCTAACGCCTTCAACACCCTGCCCTGGAGTTGTATTCGGGAGGCACTGCGGTATCATCGGGTGCCTCCCTACCTCTGCCACATCGTTGGGGCTTATCTGTCCGAGAGGTGTGTCGCCTACGTGGGACGTGATAGCGTTAACCAGCGCCGCATGTCGTGCGGTGTTCCACAGGGCTCGGTCGTAGGGCCGCTCCTGTGGAACATCGGGTACGACTGGGTGCTGAGGGGTGAACTCCAGCCGGGCGTGGACCTGACGTGCTATGCGGACGACACGCTGGTCACGGCCCGGGGGAGTTCGCACAGGGAGGCAGCGTTGCTGGCGACGGCGGCGGTCTCACAGGTGGTGAGCCGCATACGGCGCCTCGGCCTGGAAGTGGCCCTCAACAAGTCGGAGGCCATGGCGTTCCATGGTCCCCGGCGGGCGCCGCCAGCCGGATCACACATCGTGGTCGGTGGGGTTCAGATTGCTGTCGAGTCCACCATGAAGTACCTAGGATTGGTGCTCGACAGCCGGTGGGACTTTGGACCCCACTTCCGGCGGCTGGCGCCCAAGTTGATGGGCGCGGCTGGGGCGCTGTCAACGCTGCTTCCCAATCTGGGGGGCCCGAGCGTCGCCTGTAGGCGGCTTTACGTGGGGATCGTGCGATCGATGGCCTTGTACGGGGCCCCGATCTGGGCGGCTGACCTGACGGCCGGCAGCATCGCTGTCCTGCGGAGACCGCAGAGAGCAATGGCCGTCAGAGTCATCAGGGGGTATCGCACGATCTCCTACGAGGCGGCTTGCGCACTGGCCGGATCCCCGCCCTGGGACCTGGAGGCAAAAGTACTCGCGTCATTGTATCGGTGGCGCGAGGAAGCGAGGGCGCGGGGCGAGTGGCTGATGCAGCGACATGTGGAGCTGCGTCGGTCACAGCTTCGCGAGGTCCTGGTGGCGGAATGGCGGGACAGGCTTTCACGCCCTACCGCCGGCCTCGGTACGATCGAGGCGGTCCGGCCGGTGCTCGACCTTTGGCTCGGGAGGAGGCACGGCTCCCTGTCGTTTCGGGTGACGCAGGTGCTCTCGGGGCATGGTTGCTTCGGGAAGTACCTGTGTCGCATAAACAGGGAGCCGGACGCCCGGTGTCACCACTGCGTCGACTGTCGGGAGGACACGGCGTGGCATACGCTGGCAGAGTGTGCCGCTTGGGAGGAGCCGCGCCGTGCCCTCATCTCTGGAGTAGGCAGTGACCTCTCGCTGCCGGCCGTCGCTCGTTCGATGGTCGGCGGCGAGGAGTCCTGGGACGCGGTGGTTTCCTTCTGCGAGACAGTAATTTCGCAGAAGGAGGCTGCGGAACGGGAAAGGGAGATCTCATCCACTAACCCGGCCCGCAGCAGGCGCACCGGGCGTCGGCGGAGGGCGGACAACGCCCTCTTCCAGCCCCCCTAAATGGGTCCAGGGACGACGGACTAGGGGACGTCCGTCGCCCCCCATATATCGGACCCGAGGTGGCGGCGCGTAGTGTTCCACGCGCGCCCCTCTGAGACGTCGCGGGGGGAGTCAAACACCTCACTCCCCCCCTCGACCGGAGGAGAGGCCTGCAGTGGCGGGCCGGCACCAGTCGGGGGTCGCGGAAGTATGTTCGTTCCCGTGACCCCCGGCGTAGGTGTGAGACGGAACACCGGGGTGGTTTTTAGTCAGTAAGAGTCTGACAGACCCCTCCGCCCGCCCCAGGGCGGAGGACATCCATGAGGATTTTCCACCCCGGAACAAAAAAAAAAAAAAAAAAGGTTAGGTTAGGTTGGGGGATCCCCCACAGCGCATACTTCCTCGCAGTATCCCCTGGGCAACGCCGTGTCTGACCACCGTAACGGAGTGGCAGACCGGTGGCTAAAGTGCGCTGTGCAATCGCAGCATATTTTAATCTTTTAATCTGTTTTTATTCGTGTCGGCAAGCTGCGACCTGCTCTGGAGGCTATGCCTCGACCCTTGAGGGAAGCCTCCGGGCGTTTTAAAAAAGGCCCTTCTCAGGGCCAACCAAAAGGCCCTTCTCAGGGCCAACCAAAAGGCCCTTCTCAGGGCCACCCAAAAGGCCCTTCTCAGGGCCAACCAAAAGGCCCTTCTCAGGGCCAACCAAAAGGCCCTTCTCAGGGCCAACCTAAAGGCCCTTCTCAGGGCCAGTCCGAGGGCGCTTCGGCGTCGGAGGCTAGCCGCGCATCGTCTGCGGCTAGCTTCTACTGCCTAGCAGACTCGGACAACGAGTCCATTGGGTTCGATGTTCGGACCCAATCCACTGGCCCTTCTAAGGGCCACGCTGGAGCTGGCCGCGCACCATCTGCGGCCAGCTTATCCAGCCTACAGGCGGAGCTGGAGGTATCGGACTCCGACATATCGGAGTCTGCTATGGACACGTCGGCGGCCGGAAGTGACCGCCTCCAGAGGAAGCGGGCTTTCATGAAGCCCGGGTCCGGTGGCTCCTCGGAGTCCATTGGGAAGTCGAAGAAGAGGCCGAAGTCAAAAAAGGCCTCGACCTCTCCGTCGACTTCCACCCATGAAGTAGGCCTGCTGGACGCCGAGCGTCAACTCGGCCTAGCCAAGAGGGCGCAGCTCCAGCAGGACCTGGAGGAGGCGGTCGCCGCGAAGGAGCGTCAGGCGCGGGCCGCCAGGTCGAGGGCCGGTTACGGTGCATCAAGTGTGCTGTACGCCGGCCACTCCCTGGCGGAACTTGAGCGCATGGCGCTCGAAGACAAGGAGGAGGTTCTGGAGGTCGCCTCGAGGTCCTCAAACCTCAAGGGGACCTTCCAGAAGGCCCTCAAGTGCCGGGCCGTGAGCCTACATGGCATCGTGGCGGAGCTGGTGCAGCGCACCGCCACTGAAGAGACGCGGCAGCTGCAGGCGAAGGTGGATCGCCTGCAACTGGAGGTCAGCCAGCTGCACCAGAAGCTGGCTGAGACCACGGCCCGGCACGTCCAACCTGCCCCTGCCCCTGGTCCGGTGGTAGGAGGCTCCTCCTCCTCTTCCAACCTTGAGGATATTATCCGAAAGGTGGTCATGGAGGAGAGGGCCTTCACCAGAGCCTGCTTTGCAGGGATAGAGGACCGGCTCCTGCCGGAGACGCGACTCCGCCCGCCACTAGCGGCGGACAAGCGTTGCACGGCGAAGGAGCCGGAACCTGCGCCTGTAGCAGGCCCGGCATCGGGGGAGCAGCCCCAGGCCCCGAAGCCCTCCAAGGGCAAAGGCAAGGGAAAGAGGACCACCCCTCAGACCCTTGCTACGGGCACGGAGGGAGCGCCTGCTGCTCCAGCGGCCCCCCCGAGCTCGCAGAGGGAGGACGCCTTTCTTCCCTCCACCACCCCGTCCAACCAGACGTGGACGGAAGTGGTTAGGAGGGGAAAGGGCAAAAAGCCTGCTGCGGCTGCTTCGGCAGCCCAGAAGGCTCCGGCGGGTGGGAGGAAGTTGGTTCCTCCCAAAACTGCGGCGGTCGTGGTGACCATCACCCCGGAGGCCGTGGAGCGGGGCGAGACGTACGAGTCCGTACTAAGACGGGCTCGTGCCAACGCAGACCCCTCCCGGCTGGGGATCGGTGGCATCACTTGCCGCCGCACCCTAACCGGAGCCCGGATTTTTGAGTTCGGGGGGGAGCAGCGCGGCGCAAACGCGGACCTCTTCGCAACAAAGTTGCGGGAGGTCATCGCGGATGCGGCAACGGTCGCCAGACCAGTCAAGACCGCAGCCTTGGAGGTGGCCGATCTTGACGACTCGGTCACCAAAGAGGATGTGGTGGCGGCCGTTGCGGCGGCTGGAGGCTGCGACGCTGGCGCAGTGAGAGGGGGAGCCATCAGGCTAGGCCGCCGCGGCATGGGCACCATCCGCGTCGAGTGCCCAGTCGCCGCGGCTGCGGCCGCTCTAAAGGCGACCAAGGGACGGCTGCTGGTGGGCTTCAGCTCGGCTGTGGTCCGGCCGCTTGAGGACCAGCCCTTGCGGTGTTTCAAGTGTTTCGTGCCGGGCCACACCCGGGCCACGTGTCCCTCCAAGTCCGACTGGGGCGAGTCCTGCTTCCAGTGCGGGCAGGAGGGGCACAGGAGTGCCGCGTGCAGCGTCGCCACGCCTCGCTGCGCGGCGTGTGCCGCCAGTGGCCGCCCCGCGGGGCACAGGATGGGGGGCAAGAGCTGCCGGCCACCTGCGAGGAAGGGCGTAGTGTCGGCGCAGGTTCGCCCTGCTGCCACCACCGCCGCTGTCGTCGCCGCTGTAGCTCCAGCTCCAGCGGCGGTAGCTGAGGAGGAGGGTGCGATGTCGGAGTAATGGTTTCCGACTACCGCATCCTCCAGGCGAACACCAACCACTGCAGAGCGGCCCAGGACCTGCTGATGCAGACCATGGCCGAGTGGTTGGTGGACGTGGCGGTGGTTGCCGAGCCGTACTCGGTCCCTGGCCGTTGGCTGGGTGATCGGGATGGCTTGGTGGCACTAGCGGCGCGGTCTTCCACGGACTCCCCTCCCCTCTCGCTATTAGAGAGGGGACCGGGATACGTGGCCGCCGCGTGGGGAGAATTCGCCCTTGTGGGCGTTTATTTCTCCCCAAACCGCCCCCTCCAGGACTTCGAGAATTTTCTCGAGGTCCTCACCGCAGTGGTCGGTAGAGTGGCGCCACGCCAGGTCTCCATTTTGGGCGACCTGAACGCCAAATCGACGGCCTGGGGCAATCCGGCCGCCTCCTGCAACGTCCGGGGACGCGCCACAGAATTCTGGGCGGCGTCCTGTGGTGTGTCCCTCCTTAACAGAGGGACTGTCCACACGTGTGTGCGGCAGCAGGGAGGGTCGGTGGTCGACGTATCGTTTGCCACCCCCGCGCTAGCCGCGCACGTCGTGAACTGGCGGGTGGAGATGGTGGAGACCTTGTCGGACCACCGATACGTGCGGTTCGACATCTCCACCCAGAGCTCCCAGGGGACGGTCCGCTCGGGCCAATCTGCGTTCCCACGGTGGGCTCTCACCCGCCTGGACCGAGAGGCCGCGCAGGAGACGGCGTTCCTCCAGGACTGGTTCGCGCCCCCTGTCGAGGGATTGGACGTGGACGCCGCGGCGGTCGAGCTGAGGCGGGCCCTGACCGAGGTGTGTAATTCCAGCATGCCCCGGTCTCGCCGCCCGGCTCCCCGCCGCGCCGTCTATTGGTGGTCGGAGGAACTGGCTGGGCTCCGGGCCGCCTGCGTGGCGGCCAGGAGGGCCTACACGCGGAGTCGACGACGCAGGCCCCGAGACCCCACCAACGAGGAGGGCCTCTATGCCTCGTACGTCGACGCCAAGACGGTCCTCAAGTCGGCAATGGGGGCGGCCGAGGACGCGGCGAGAGCCGAGATGCTCGAGGGTCTCGACAGGGACCCTTATGGACGACCATACAAGGCGGCGCGGAACAAACTGCGCCCCTGTGGTCCTCCACTGACGGAGGCCCTCGAGCCGGCATTGCTGGATGGGGTGGTTCGGACTCTGTTTCCGTCCAGGACCGACTTCACCCCTCCAGTGATGGACCCCCCGCGGGCGGAGGTTTCGCCGGAGGAGGGGGTCCCCGCGGTTACGGAGTCGGAACTGTACGCGGGGATTCTGCGCCTCCGCGCGAAGAACACAGCCCCAGGGCCGGACGGCGTTCCCGCACGGGTGGTGGCCATCGCCGCCTCACAGATGGAGGAGAGGTTTCGGGACCTCTTTAGCGCGTGTTTTACGACTGGGAGGTTCCCGAAGCCCTGGAAGGAGGGGCGGCTATGCCTTCTCCGAAAGGAGGGACGCCCGGCGGATTCCCCCTCGGCTTACCGGCCTATCGTTCTGCTCGATGAGGTCGGTAAGTTCTTCGAGGGAATAATCGCCGATCGGCTCAATAGCCACCTGGGGACGGTGGGGCCGGACCTGTCGGACGCCCAATTCGGTTTCCGACGGGGTCGTTCGACGGTCGACGCGCTGGCCCTACTCAAGGGCCAGGTCAAGGAGGCCGTGGAGGCGGGTGACGGAGTGTTGGCGGTGTCATTCGACATAGCCAACGCCTTCAACTCCGTCCCCCACTCTACAATCTTGGAGGCGCTCCGGTATCACGGAGTGCCTCAGTACCTGCGCCAACTGTTGGCCAGCTACTTGGAGGACCGGGTGGTCCTCCTCGAAGACAAGTCGGCGACCATGAGGCGATACAGCGCAGAGTCCGGTGTTCCACAGGGGTCGGTCCTAGGACCACCGCTGTGGAACATTGGATTCAACTGGCTCCTGCGGGGAACCCTCCTCCGTGGCACGAGTATCATCTGCTACGCGGATGATACCCTCCTCATTGCCCGGGGGAGGGACTTCAGGGAGGCGGCCAGTCTGGCCTCTGCTGGCGGGTCCCTAGTGGCGGGAAGGATCCGCCGCCTAGGGCTGAAGGTGGCGCTGCAAAAGACCGAGGCCGTGTATTTCCACGGGCCTCGGCAGCGCATCCCCCCTGACGGCCACATTGTCGTGGAGGGCGTCAGGATCGGGGTCGGGGCCCAGATGAAATATCTGGGCCTTGTACTCGACAGCAGGTGGCGCTTCGGTCCGCACTTCAGCGGGCTGTCGACCCGCCTGCTGAAGACCGCGAACGCCCTGTCCTGGCTCCTCCCGAACCTGGGGGGTCCGAAGGCGCGATGCCGGCAGTTGTACGCCGGCATCCTCAAGAGCATGGCCCTTTATGGGGCTCCGATCTGGGCGGACTCCCTCCACAGGAGGGAGAATGCCACTGCCATCCGCAGGCCCCAAAGGGCCATTGCACAGCGGGTGGCGAGGGCCTACCGCTCGGTAGGATTCTCGGCAGCGTGCGCTCTGGCCGGCACCCCTCCTTGGGAGCTCGAGGCATGGGTGCTGACCAGAGTGTATGAGTGGACGGCGCGGCGCAAGGCGCTAGGGGAGCTCCCCGCCGCAGAAGAGCGGGAAGCCGTGCGGCAAGAGGCGAGGGACGCCATCGTCCTTCATTGGACGGAGGACCTCGCCTCAGCCACTTTTGGCCGCCGAACCCTGGACGCGCTCGGGCCAGTCCTGAAGGATTGGCTCGAGCGGTCCCATGGTTTCCTCTCTTTCCGTCTGGTGCAGGTGTTATCCGGGCATGGATGCTTCGGATCGCACCTGCATCGGATCCAAAGGGAGGAGACCCCGTCGTGCCACGACTGTGGCGCGGCGGTGGACACGGCACAGCACACCCTAGAGGTGTGCCCTGCCTGGTCCGAGCTGCGCCATAGTCTGGTCGCAGCGGTCGGGCGGGACCTCTCGCTCCCCAGCGTTGTCAGCTCGATGCTGGAGAGCGAGGGGGCCTGGGCAGCGGTCGCCTCCTTCTGCGAGGAAGTGATGTCGCAGAAGGAGGAGGCGGAGCGCGTGCGGGAGGACGATCCTCTCGCAGCGCCGCTCCGAAGGCGGAGGAGGGGTCGAAGAAGACGTCAGTATGACAGTCGTCTCCGACTCCTCCCAGGTGGAGGCCAGCAGGCAACGGGTGCGGGGGCACCCTTGCCTGTATTGCACAGGCCTCCACCAATGTCGGATGGGAATGGCCAGGTGTTCCCGGCCATTCCCGTAGCCCCCCAGCTTGGGGGGCATGCGGGGCCCGCCAGCTAGGCGGGCACGCGCCGGGAGGGTCGTGGACGTAAAGGCTGTGCCAGTTTCCCATGGCCCTCCCATAACGGCATTGAGGGAACACCGCTGGGTTTTTTAGTGGGTATACCGGCACTCTGCCGGGGAGTCCCACATACCCCTCCCGTCCCCCGACGGGAGGGTATGCGTAATGCATTTTTCCCAGCGGAACAAAAAAAAAAAAAAAAAAAAAAAAAAACAAAAAAAAAAAAAAAAAAGGTTAGGTTAGGTTCGCAGGCCCCGAGACCCCACCAACGAGGAGGGCCTCTATGCCTCGTACGTCGACGCCAAGACGGTCCTGAAGTCGGCAATGGGGGCGGCCGAGGACGCGGCGAGAGCCGAGATGCTCGAGGGTCTCGACAGGGATCCGTATGGACGGCCTTATAAGGCGGCGCGGAACAAACTGCGCCCCTGCGGTCCTCCACTGACGGAGACCCTCGAGCCGGCATTGCTGGATGGGGTGGTTCGGACTCTGTTTCCGTCCAGGACCGACTTCACCCCTCCAGTGATGGACCCCCCGCGGGCGGAGGTTTCGCCGGAGGAGGAGGTCCCCGCGGTTACGGAGTCGGAACTGTACGCGGGGATTCTGCGCCTCCGCGCGAAGAACACAGCCCCAGGGCCGGACGGCGTTCCCGCACGGGTGGTGGCCATCGCCGCCTCTCAGATGGAGGACAGGTTTCGGGACCTCTTTAGCGCGTGCTTTACGACTGGGAGGTTCCCGAAGCCCTGGAAGGAGGGGCGGCTATGCCTTCTCCGAAAGGAGGGACGCCCGGCGGATTCCCCCTCGGCTTACCGGCCTATCGTTCTGCTCGATGAGGTCGGTAAGTTCTTCGAGGGGATAATCGCCGATCGGCTCAATAGCCACCTGGGGACGGTGGGGCCGGACCTGTCGGACGCCCAATTCGGTTTCCGACGGGGTCGTTCGACGGTCGACGCGCTGGCCCTACTCAAGGGCCAGGTCAAGGAGGCCGTGGAGGCGGGTGACGGAGTGTTGGCGGTGTCATTCGACATAGCCAACGCCTTCAACTCCGTCCCCCACTCTACAATCTTGGAGGCACTCCGGTATCACGGAGTGCCTCAGTACCTGCGCCAACTGTTGGCCAGCTACTTGCAGGACCGGGTGGTCCTCCTCGAAGACAAGTCGGCGACCATGAGGCGATACAGCGCAGAGTCCGGTGTTCCACAGGGGTCGGTCCTAGGACCACCGCTGTGGAACATTGGATTCAACTGGCTCCTGCGGGGCACCCTCCTCCGTGGCACGAGTGTCATCTGCTACGCGGATGATACCCTCCTCATTGCCCGGGGGAGGGACTTCAGGGAGGCGGCCAGTCTGGCCTCTGCTGGCGGGTCCTTAGTGGCGGGAAGGATCCGCCGCCTAGGGCTGAAGGTGGCGCTACAAAAGACCGAGGCCGTGTATTTCCACGGGCCTCGGCAGCGCATCCCCCCTGACGGCCACATTGTCGTGGAGGGCGTCAGGATCGGGGTCGGGGCCCAGATGAAATATCTGGGCCTTGTTCTCGACAGCAGGTGGCGCTTCGGTCCGCACTTCAGCGGGCTGTCGACCCGCCTGCTGAAGACCGCGAACGCCCTGTCCTGGCTCCTCCCGAACCTGGGGGGTCCGAAGGCGCGATGCCGGCAGTTGTACGCCGGCATCCTCAAGAGCATGGCCCTTTATGGGGCTCCGATCTGGGCGGACTCCCTCCACAGGAGGGAGAACGCCACTGCCATCCGCAGGCCCCAAAGGGCCATTGCACAACGGGTGGCGAGGGCCTACCGCTCCGTAGGCTTTTCGGCAGCGTGCGCTCTGGCCGGCACCCCTCCTTGGGAGCTCGAGGCATGGGTGCTGACCAGAGTGTACGAATGGACGGCGCAGCGTAAGGCGCTCGGGGAGCTCCCCGCCGCAGAAGAGCGGGAAGCCGTGCGGCAGGAGGCGAGGGACGCAATAGTCCTTCATTGGACGGAGGACCTCGCCACTGCCGCTTTTGGCCGCCGAACACTGGACGCGCTCGGGCCAGTCCTGAAGGATTGGCTCGAGCGGTCCCATGGTTTCCTCTCTTTCCGTCTGGTGCAGGTGTTATCCGGGCATGGATGCTTCGGATCGCACCTGCATCGGATCCAAAGGGAGGAGACCCCGTCGTGCCACGACTGTGGCGCGGCGGTGGACACGGCACAGCACACCCTAGAGGTGTGCCCTGCCTGGTCCGAGCTGCGCCATAGTCTGGTCGCAGCGGTCGGGCGGGACCTCTCGCTCCCCAGCGTTGTCAGCTCGATGCTGGAGAGCGAGGGGGCCTGGGCAGCGGTCGCCTCCTTCTGCGAGGAAGTGATGTCGCAGAAGGAGGAGGCGGAGCGCGTGCGGGAGGACGATCCTCTCGCAGCGCCGCTCCGAAGGCGGAGGAGGGGTCGAAGAAGACGTCAGTATGACAGTCGTCTCCGACTCCTCCCAGGTGGAGGCCAGCAGGCAACGGGTGCGGGGGCACCCTTGCCTGTATTGCACAGGCCTCCACCAGTGTCGGATGGGAATGGCCAGGTGTTCCCGGCCATTCCCGTAGCCCCCCAGCTTGGGGGGCATGCGGGGCCCGCCAGCTAGGCGGGCACACGCCGGGAGGGTCGTGGACGTAAAGGCTGTGCCAGTTTCCCATGGCCCTCCCATAACGGCATTGAGGGAACACCGCTGGGTTTTTTAGTGGGTATACCGGCACTCTGCCGGGGAGTCCCACATACCCCTCCCGTCCCCCGACGGGAGGGTATGCGTAATGCATTTTTCCCAGCGGAACAAAAAAAAAAAAAAAAAAAAAAAAAAAAAAAAAAAAAAAAAAAAAAAGGTTAGGTTAGGTTAGGTTAGGTTAGGTTAGGTTAGGTTAGGTTCCCCCCCCGGTGGGTTCCCGCCCCCCCCGGTGGGTTCCCGCATTGTCGAGGCGGGGGGGCTCAGTAGCCGTGGCTTGGAGGGCCACGGTGAAGCTAAGAGGAACCCGAGGAGGGGGCCGCTCGTCAGGGCTTTTGCGGCTAAGCCGACGACGTAGCGGCCGTAGGTTGCGGTGCCGCTTTGGCGACATCGCAACTGAGGCGGGCCGCGATGTCGAATGGGCGGCATCGCGGCTGAGTGTGGGAGGCCGCGGCGGGAGAGGAGTGCCGGTATTGCGGTGAGCCGTTCTCCCTACCTTCCGCGGCCTTGACGGGGTCGCCACCGTTGAATGGCGGACGCGGTGGGGCCGCAGAGGAAGAGGAGTGTCGGTATTGCGTTGGCCGCTCTCCCTATCCTCTGCGGCCGAAAAGTGGTAGGCGGCGGGGCCACTAACCTGACCCGTTGCGGGGGGACCAGGGGCGCCTGGACGCGAGATCGTCTGGCGCGAGGTCCCAGGTGGAGGCCAGCAGGCAACGGGTGCGGGGGCACCCTTGCCTGTATTGCACAGGCCTCTACCAGTGTCGGACGGGAATGGCCAGGTGTTCCCGGTCATTCCCATATCGCCCCCAGGCTGAGGGGCATGCGGGGCCCGCCAGTTAGGCGGGCATGCGCCGGGAGGGTTGTGGACGTAAAGGCTGTGCCGGTTTCCCATGACCCTCCCATCAAGGCGATGAGGGAACTCCGCTGAGTTTTAGTGGGTATTCTGCCATTTTGGCAGGGAGTCCCACATACCCCGTCTCGTCCCCCGACGAGCGGGCATGCGTAATGCATTTCTCAGCGTAAAAAAAAAAAAAAAAAAAAAAAAAAAAAAGGTTAGGTTAGGTTAGGTTAGGTTAGGTTAGGTTAGGTTAGGTTAGGTTAGG